>CAVLGL010000002.1:42766428-45627509 GCA_963668995.1 Parnassius mnemosyne
CTAGTGTCGATCTCGCGACCTCTTACACTTAAATGGCCGCGGCACGTTATATATTTTCGTATAAAGGAAAACAATCGACACCTACAGATTTAAATGTGTAAGTAAAAACTTAAACTTTGTAACCATATCTACATATAAATCGATTGTGAAAATGAAGAATCTTTAAATAAAAATTTCGCTTAAGAGAAAGCAATAAAATACGTATAAAATATATAAAATGAAATGATATATTTTAGAAGCATAAAAAATGAATAAATAAAGTCGTAATATTTATAATTTTTATTATTAAACATTCAACGATCCCGCTAGATTACAACTAATTTTGTTTCTTCTTTAAAAAAAAAAAAACAAAATACATAATATGTTCATTTCAAACTGCAAGTCATTTAAAAATAAAATACAATTGATAGAATTTATATTATCAAGCTTATTAATGTTTTTTATGCTATTTGCCAACAAATGTTTCAGTTCAAAATCCCCGTTAAGAATTATCGGAGGAAATGACGCGAGCACAGATGAGTATCCATACATCATTCGTTTAGAAATACAGGATATGGCAAATTTTATGAATAACACTATTATTGCTAAGCATGATCATCTGTGTACGGGATCAGCACTTTCGGCAACTTGGGTGCTAACTGCGGCTCACTGTTTAATTGAAATGCAAATTCCTACTCAGAAAATTGTAATAAGATACGGAGACGTGCGTAATTCACCATGGATTAATCATTCATTTAGTGATGTTTTATACACAGTCAGACATCCATTATACACTATGGCAAATTATCACAACCACGTAAAGAAAAATGACATTGGTCTAGTGCGGACGGCACCTATGAATATATCACGTTATATCAAACTTAGTGCTACAGACTACTTGTCTTTGTATGGTCACGAAGCTGTTATGGCCGGTTTTGGAGTAACTAGCGTCTCTGTCCCAGGAGGTAAAATTCAAAGAGGAGATACTCTTACACTGAAAAGGCCACTTCAAGTTTTAAATGTGCTAATTTCTAAATGTTCCGATGATGAATCTTTGTCTCCTGCCCTTTGCTTATCTCCGAATTGCGGCAATACAGCAACGAATGTATGTGGAGGCGATTCAGGTGGACCACTTATCCATCCTTCGGGGTTAGTAGGAGTATTATCTTCAGGATTGGGTTCCGTAGATTGCTTAGATCCAACCGAAAATAGGATTGTATTTGTCTCTGGTAAAGTTTTACCGATTAGCCCGTACATTGAATGGATATACGGTTATATCTCAGTATGAAAAAATTATAGTTATATTATCTTAAAAATTAGTTAGTAGTTTTAAAAACGTTAAAACTTGAATCAAAATTAAAAAAAAATCCCTAGAATTACTTTCACATGACTACTCTTGAGAAACTTTTATGTTAAGCCTTTTATTAAAATGTTAATAAATGAAATGTAAATAAGAAAACTGTTAAAAGCTTTTAATTTTATGTTTTTTTTTTTATATATACCATTTTGAATGGACCGATTATTTTTAAACAGTCCAATAACTTCTGTGGTAACATTCAAATCAATTTATATTTTACACCATAAAAGAGTATCAATAAACTACAGTGTATAACACTAACAGTATAACTCATAAAAATACATCCAATGTTACTCGTACAATAAACGTATACCCTTATACTTTATACTGTTTACGATAATTTGATTTTAAATTCATCAATCTTTGATTTTAGATCCAATCAGATGAGAAAATATCCCCAATATTACAATAATATTAATATTTTTTATTGTTCCTCTTAATACCTATATACGTAATCTGCTGGTAATAATAACACTGGACCTTATAACATTATTTTAATTTTACCTTGAAATTTATTATAACTGTTATGATTTCTTATATTAACACGAACATTGCACGTGGGATCTGTGGCGATAAAAACTTGGCCGCCGAGCTTCAGCATATCAAGCAGGTTATGCATGACAACAAGCTTCGCATCCTGCGCCTACGTCACAGTGACCGAGTGAAACCGGCTACAGTCGAGCGTGTGCCAGTTGTAGTATCATATGTCAGAGGTGTCACAGACATGATTAACTACATTTTGAAGCAAGCTTCGATTAAAAAATTCTACAAGCCGCAGAACAAGGTTAGTCAGTTCTTACCATCCGCCAAGTGTAATATCTCTCTACAAGATGCAGGAGTGCACAAGCTTGGTTGTGAATTTGTTCTCTTGTATAAAATCCGCGTTAAAGAACATAATAGCTGACGTGATCCACCAAAGGTCCGAAAGGTCCGTAGTTTGTGATCATGTCCTAGACGGCCCCCGCCATCAAATCAGTTTTGATAGACCACAAATCCTTGCGAAAGCACATCGATTCCTACCTAAGATGGGACGTGAGGCTATCAAAAATAAAAAATAAAAAAAAACATCCTCCTTTTAATAGAGAAGGAGGCTGGGTACTATTACCTGCTTGGGATCCTGTCATTAATAAAGTTAAAACTAGACCTAAGCGTACCACGGCAAGACTTTTAGACAAAGTAAGTATATTCAGCGTAGATCGGACTAAAAGTAATAAGCTTTAGCTTTTTTATGACTGCAGTAAGAATGGATCGGCTCGACCGGGGAAAGATCATACTCTCACAGAATACCAACATAAAATAGCAGCTTAATATGTCTATATTTCCAATGGTGAGTGTAGAGACCTGGAAACCCTTTTAACCGAAAATGAGGCATTCAATCTTAGTCCTCAGGGGTAGCAAAATGCTGATGATTTCGATTCTTAATCAAGGATAAAGCTCTAAGGGCTATATGATTCAATCACCATCAGGTGAACTGTGTGCTCGCTTGTCACCCTAACTCTATAAAAAAATTACCACACTGAGCAGGCGTGTTGGGTTCAGCAGTTTTAAGGCTACCGTTATAGGGAATGCTGCAAAGCACGATCCTGAGCTAATTGCAACTATCGACTTCTTGTTTTAGATTTATTTTCTTGTTTATAGACTTATTGTTTATAGATTTAAGCTCTAGGGCTATTCGATTCATTTTGATATAAATTTTTTAATGGATGGAAATGTTATAAACTGGATCAAATATTTATAATTTAACAATATGCTAATAAAATTCAATTCAGTTTAAATTGTGTACTATGTACAAACAGGTACTACTGTATATAGTACCTTTTACATAAAAAATGTCGCATCACCGTAATATGTATATTGTATGTTAATATAATCGCATGTTCAAGTATTAAAAGGCCCTTCAGAATATTTAGTGCAAATGACGCCAAGCTACACAAATCGGACAAAGCAAGGATTTCCTACGTTGTCCAAATATCATCATCGTGATGATCATTACAGACCTTTCAATCCACTGTTGAACATATGCCTCCCCCACAGTGCACGGTCCTGATTCACCTGCATCCGTGGACATCCTGTGTGTCTTACCAGGTCGTCACTTCAACAAGTGAGGGGCCGCCCCACACTTCGCCAACGGGTACGTGGCTGCCACTCGAGAACCTTGCTTTTCTGAATAAAAATACAGCAGTTGAATAATCTTACAGATAGATTATTATCTATTAGTTTTGGTAATTTTCTTCAATACTCCATTTCTTCTTTCATCAACGTGGGTATTAACTGCAACACATTGTTTAGACATGCTTCTGAAATTTGTAATAAGTTCCGTAAATGGATTTAATTCATCTTCATTTTCCTTTTAGTGATATTTTATTTATCGTTATAAATCCATTATACGCATTGGGTAATAATGATATAAATTAATTTTTTTTGCATTCTGATGATTATTATTATACAATGTGATAATATTTCCTATCCGTTTAAGTAAAATTTGTTTGAACTTGCTCTAAAACACAGCATTTAGACAGCTAAACATTTCAATCATACCTATGACTTAAATGTATAATATTGTGGGTTTTCTTTCTGAGGTGAGTTATGTTTATCAAACACTAATTTTTACTTTAAAACCTGAGATTTTGCCAATGCAAATGATTTGTTTTATTCACGAATGTCGCCAGGCCTATATAGCCCGTTAGCGTGTCCGTGATCTCAACGCTACTCTTTTGCATTGCCAATCTATTCTAACGTTAGTTAGTTACTAAATCGATCAGTGTCATTGTCAAGAATGAAGTTAAAATTATTTTTCTTAATATACCGCCTTCTCTCACTAGTCTGCGGCTTCATCAGCAACATCAACGTTGCTGAGCTATTCTCCCTAGCCTGCAATCTCCGCGAAGTCACCTTACCTCAGGATAAGCTCAACGTTACTATTGAGCACAAAGGACTTATCGACGCAATCTGTTCTATCCAGTGCGCCTAACCACCTCTACTAATTACCAGAATGGCAGTAAAAATTTCGGTAGAACTAAACCACGCTCTCTGACTATCGCGTTCTTTAACGCGAACGGTCTCGGGGACCAAAAGGATGGCATTGCGCTCTTCCTGCTCAACCACGATGTAAAACTAATGTTAGTGCAAGGGACTCTTCTGAAACCTAGCCATCGCAATCCTGAGATCGCAAACTACACCTTAGTTAGAAATGATAGGTTGACCAGCCCTAGAGGCGGCACCTTGATCTATTACAAAAGGTCCTTGCACTGTGTACTAATCAACACCCCCCAATTAACCAAGATAGAAGTTTCAATACGTAAGATAGCTCTCTCAGGCCATCAGACCGCGAGCTCTAAGTTCGTTGAAGCTGTAAGAGCCGCATAGGCTAACAGCATTAACATCACAGAAACTAGACCTACTAAATCTATAGTTGAGAATGTCTATCTCTACCTTTGTGAAATTAAAAATCTAATAACTAATTGCTTTTTATTTTTTCATGTAATCAATGCAAACAATCGAACTACAGAAGCTGCTGAGGTCCTTCAATCTGTAAGTTACGGTTTTAGTGGTGACTGCTATTGCTGCGTGCTTATGACTCTTGACACGATTCTGAGTGATTCTGGTTTTCACTAACCTACTGTCCGCTAAACGTACAAACCAACTCAGACCCCTAAGAGTCCTACCATATTATGATTGGACTGATTTTGTGCTCTACGGACTGTAGCATTTAACATTATATTAGTTCGTTAATAAATTATTTAAATATCATTTATTTCACTTAATCTTAACTTATCTTACATTTTATTTAAATTAACCGCGTGTCTAAGCTACGTGAAAAACTTCAGCTTCTGATTACAAAGGGCTATCGGTGTCCTTGGTAGTTGCTCAATTAGAGCTCATATTGCACTAGGTGAATTTTCAGACTATGTCAGACTTAGGGAAATTAAAGTAACATGCTTGAAAGACCAGCAATTCACTGGCAATGCACCTGTAATTCTCCTGGTGTTGCAGTTATTCGTGGGTGGCTGTCGATACTCTTATTGCCAGGTTAGCGGCACGTTTGTTTACCCTCTATTCTATAAGAAAGTATTATAACATTAATTGGTCAAAGTGTTTTATCTTCAGGCTTTATTGTTTCGATTAACTTACGATTCTGATTCTGAAGAAATCGTTATTTTTTTTATTTGATGCGAATACGAACGAGCTGGTTTGCTTAGGTTGGATATCATCTAGATTCTTCCATTTTTTATTTTTGCGGGTCGAGTGATAACCAACAACTTATGGATAAGTCTCAAAAATGAGATGGATGGAATTTTTAATTACCTTGTTGACTCCTTTCTTGCAGTAAACCTTTCCAGTTCTACATCTTGTAGTTTAAAATTTGACAAAGCTGTTTCCGTTTTTTATCAAAAGATGTTTCCCGATTTGAATTACTAGATTACAAGTAGATTATAAAATTATGTTTTCCTACTTCACTGACGCAGTCATTATTACATGACCTAAATGTTTCAATCATCTGAACTGACTTTTTTTTTATTATGAAGGAAAACCTGCTGCCGTTCCAGTAGTTTATGACAAATTTAGGAGAAATATAGACATTACACAGTATGAATAAAATCTTAACTATGCTGTATTGAAATTTGAAGAAAGCAAAAGATTCATAAAATAGTAACAAGTAAGGTAAAGGTATAACTTTACTTAACGTATATAGTTATGCCTTAGTTATCCTTCGGAGGCCTTCTCTGATTTCTAAAAATGAGCAGTTAGCGTAGTCCCTGTGATGCCGCTGCTACATATTTTATAGCATAAGGTTGTCAAACGAGCACGCAGTACATGATTTTACCGTTACGGCGTACAAAAGATGACTGCTGAACATAACAAGTGGGTAGGCAATTGCAGTTTTTTTTTGTTTTTAGTCGTTATTAGGAAGACGCTGCCGCCCATCTTCTGATTTGTTGCCCTCTGTCGCTTCTTACGATACGCACAGGATGATAAATAGGGTATTGAATATTCTTATACCACGTACTTGAAAATGAGTGTAAAATGCGTTGCCATCCAAGAAAACCAACATGGAATGCCTTGTATTCAGTAAAAAGGGTCTACGGTTCTCAAGATTAACCATACGAAACAGAGTAGCATTATCTGCATTATGGCAGTCCTAACCTGGTCGAACCTACCCACTCATGCTGCAATCATAATAAAGCTGCAGCAAGTCTCCACCACGTATCATTGACGAAATTTATATAATGGTCCTAAATTTCAAATTGCCTTAATTTATACCAGCGACAATAAACACAAGCAATAATTCATTTTTCCAATCACTGCAAGTCCTGCTAAAATATGTGATGTATCAAATTGAATAAATTATCTTATATTACTATTTTAGTCTGTAGAAGTTTCGTTCTTTTTTCCTTTGTAGTGATACGATAAGAGATACGTAGGTGACCCCTGACCTATTTTTTGCTAAGCAGGAGTAACTCACACTACTTCGTGCAGGTTCAATGAGCTTAAGCCCACAATAATAAGCTATCGTATGTAGTTTTGAAATCCCAATTATTCGATATATATGTTTCCAAATATCATGGCTGTCAACAAACTAATTGTCAACTGCGCGGGTCAAAAAAAAATATGGGCACTCGGGTGCAGGTTAAAGGCAATTACATACAAAATCGTGGAGACTTACTCAATATTATAATCATGTCTGGCCTTTCATGTTTTTTTTATTATATTATTATACTATATATATATATATATATATATATATATATATCATATTTCATAAGTATAAGAAATGAAAGTCATAGTTTTTAAAAAAAAAAGAAAAAAAAATAAATTTTACTGCTTATTGAGTGGCCGTTCTAGATTTGTCCAGTTTTATTTTTTTCTAACACGTGAAAATGCAAACATTTAACAAATAATATACAAGGTATTTTTTATCAGAAAAAGGTAATATACGATTATACAATCCATCTAATGGAAAGTGGATACTGTGGTCCATAGAGATCTACACTTATCCTCATTTAAGAATCAAAATGCAGATGCGTTGTGACTCCTGAGGACTTAGATGGAATGCCTCGTTTCCAGTAAAATCCGTCTTCGGTTCTCTACACTCACCAACACACGAAACACAGAGGCATCTAGCTGCTATTTTACGCTAGTATTCTCTGAGATCGTGGTGGTACCCCGGATGAGCTTACCCATTCTTGCTACAACCATAATATAGCTGCAGCTTGGCTCTACCACGTACAAGTGGAGAAACTTACATTAAAATTGTTGTTACTTCTTTTGATAATTTTCCTTTTTTAGTGTTCCAGTCTAAAATCAAAGTCAAGAGTGAATATTAAGAGGAAAATTTGTGGATCACAGATCTACGAAGATGTGTGCGTGTGCGTGTACGTGTGCATGTGTGTGTGTGTATATACTTGTCTTTTTTGGAGTAACTAGCGTCGATCTCGCGACCTCTTAAAAGGCCACGGCACGTTTTATATTTTCGTATAAAGGAAAACAATCGATACAGACTTAAATGTGTAAGTAAAAGCTTGAACTTTGTAACCATAAATATAATTCGATTGTGAAAATGGAGAAACTTAAAAAAATTTTTCGCTTAAGAGAAAGCAATAAAATACGTATAATAATATATAAAATGAAATGACATATTTTAAAAGCATAAAAAAATGAATAAAAAGTCGTAATATTTGTAATTTTATTATTGAACATTGAAGGGCCGCGATAGGTTACATCTAATTTTGTTTAGTCTTTAAAATATTCTTTTAAAAAATAACATGTCAATTACAAATTGCAAGTCATTTAAAAATAAAATACAATTGAGAGAACTTATATTATTAAGCTTATTAGTGCTTTTTATGCTATTATCCAACAAATGTTTCAGTTTTAAATCCTCGTTAAGAATTATCGGAGGAAATGACGCGAGCACAGATGAGTATCCATACGTCGTTCGTTTAGAAATACAGGATATGGCAAATTTTACGAATAACACTATTATTGCTAAGCATGATCATCTGTGTACGGGATCAGTACTTTCAGCAACCTGGGTGCTAACTGCGGCCCACTGTTTAACTGAAATGCAAAGTCCTACTCAGAAAATTGTAATAAGATACGGAGACGTGCGTAATTCACCATGGATCAATCATTCATTTAGTGATGTTTTATATACAGTCAGACATCCATTATTCACTATCACATACGAAGAGTATCACAACAGCGTAATGAAAAATGACGTTGGTCTAGTGCGGACGACACCTATGAATATATCACGTTATGTCAAACTTAGTGCTATAGATTACTCGTCTTTGTATGGCCACGAAGCTGTTATAGCCGGTTTTGGAGTAACTAGCGTCTCTGTCCCAGGAGGTAAAATTCAAAGAGAAGATACTCTTATACTGAAAAGGCCACTTCAAGTTTTGAACGTGCTAATTTCTAAATGCTCCAATGATGAGTCTTTGTCTCCTGCCCTTTGCTTATCTCCGAAGTGCGGCAATACAGCAACGAATGTATGTGGAGGCGATTCAGGTGGACCACTTATCCATCCTTCGGGGTTAGTAGGAGTATTATCTTTAGGAGATGATTCCGTAGAGTGCTTAGATCCAACCGAAAATAGGATTGTATTTGTCTCTGGTAAAGTTTTACCGATTAGCCCGTACATTGAATGGATATACGGTTATGTCTCAGTATGAAACAATTATATAAAAATTAATTAATACTTTTAAAAACGTTAAACCTTAAATCGAAATCAGAAAGGATAGAATTACTTCCACGTGACTACTCTTGAGAATTTTTTATATATACTTTTATATATATATATATATATATATATATATATATATATATATACACACACATTTGTGTGTGTGTGTGTGTGTGTGTGTGTGTGTGTGTGTGTGTGTGTGTGTGTGTGTGTGTGTGTGTGTGTTTAATATTATGTTTTTTTATATTCCATTTTGAATGGACCTATTATTTTTAAGCAGTCCAACTACTTCTGTGGTAACAATATGTAATCAATTTATAAACGGGTATACACCATAAACGGGTATCAATAAAATATTGTGTATAAATCTAAGCGTATAAATCATAAAAATACATCCATATTTACTTGTTTTTTTTTTCATTCAAGTCCTCTACTGAACATAGGCCTCTCCAAGAAATGCCACAAAGCACGGTCTCGAGCAACCTGCATCCATTGATTTCCTGCATGTCTTACCAGGTCATTACTCCATCTAGTGTGGGGACGCCCTACACTTCGCTTGCCGATACGATACTCGAGAACCTTTCCTTCCCATCGGTTGTTAGTTCTTCGAGCTATATGGCCGTCCCTTTGCCACTTCAGTTTACTAATTCTTTGGGCTATGACAGTTACTCTGGTTCTACTGCGGATATCCATGTTTTTAAGTCTATCACGCATAGAAACGCCGAGCATAGCACTTTCTATAGCTCGCTGAGCGACTTTGAGCTTCCCAATATGGCCAGCAGTGAAGGACCACGTTTCAGATCTATAATAGGTCATTACTGGCAACACGCACAAGTTGTACAATCTAGTTTTGAGGTTTTGAGGTATGTCTGACGAGAAGATGTGTCGTAATCTCGTCGGGAAAAAACTTCGGAAATTAGAAATAAGTAGTAAAAAACGCTATAAAATCCTTAAAAATAGTCTTAATTAAATATTATTAGCATACTATAAATGACATAAAATTGATATTATAAGTAAACTCTTTTCTTTGAAGTCATCATATTTAATTAGTGATCTAGGATTGTATTTAGACTGTAAGCTACTCTTGACCACGTAACGCACATAACCAATAAAGCCTTTAAGCTTTATGGATTTGTCATGCGGACACGTTTTTTCTACAAACATCTCACCACATTTTTAACACTATACAAACCTCTAATAAGATAACATGTAGAATATGCATCCTTTATACGTATGGGTTTCAAAATATTAAAGTAAGTATAGTTTACAGTTGGAGCTTGTTCAACGAATGTTTTTAAAATGAGCCATGAACAAACGCTTTAAATGTAATTCTGATGAATGTTACGAACTTTTATTAAGAAAATTTAGTATTTTATCTTTATAATTAAGAACAATTCTCTTGATTCAAACTTTGCTTTACAATATCTGCCATAACATATTTGACTGCAATGAACTCACCAATTTATTTGCCTTTGCAACTATGTATATGCCTTACTCAACATACGATTTCTTGTTTCAATATTCTTAATTCATCCCGTGAGCATTCCTCACTCAACTGAAACTATCAAAAATATGATATCTTTTGTATAGAGTATGCTTAAAAACACATTATTAAAAATGTATATCACTAATAAATTAAATAAAAACATGCGTTACTGACGTGGAACACTCGGTTGGAACTAAGTTCCTTTCGTAGTATATAATTATTGATAAGCGTATTATATTATTGATTAACATAAATTCAAATAAATGAATTACTAGCGTCTATTAAAATGAAGGGTCATTTAAATAATATTTCTTTCAAGGCAAGATTAGAAAAAGTGCGAAGGAGATTAGAAAAAGTGCGAAGGAAATGGATATTACTCCATCTTGCACGCACTATAGAAAGGGGGTCTTGACGGAAAATCTTACACTTTTTGTCGCCCAGCCCCCATCCATCAAATTTGTACTGTGTGATACAGAACTTTGTTCCAAAAAAAAACAACACTTAAGCGTTTTATTTTCTAGATATGCAAATCCACAGTTTCTCAAAGAAATCATCAGAATCAAAAATTATTTACAACTCAAATCAAAAGCATCAATAAAAAGCAACATTAAATTAAATAATAAAAGTAAAAGAACAGATATGCTACTCTTAATAAACTTGAAACCTGAAAGAACTGGATTTATTACAAAAAAAAAGGTTGAAAGCTGTTTATTGCCTTGCCTTGGTGGCTTATCTCTGTTTATTAGTTTGTTTAGTAGGTATATAATAAAAATAAAAATCACAATCTCTCATTTACAATATATGTTCGTTTAGCATCATCAAAAAGAAAAATAACAAAATATGGACACAATAGTGTAAATATAGTCAATATATATATGATATTATATAATATAAATTGTATATAATCGTATATCTCGTTTGCATCTGCTCAAATCCCACTTGGTCTAATTACTACGTGCTATATCTGCTCAGCTAGAATGCACCAACCAGAACCAGGCCAGACGGATAAACTACAGCTATAACAGGAAATGCTAGCGTGCTACCCGAACTGTATCCCTCATTCAGTAAGATCAGTAAACTGTGCTGTGTCCATAAAAGAGCGGTACACATGAAGTGTCGAGATTCGCTCATTCCAGTGCGACGTTGCATATATTATGTCAATACGAACTTTTCTATCTACAATAGGCGGAAAGATGGGTACTGGATGTCCCAAAAGGATCTCGAGACTTTCACCATCCTTCCAAATCTCTTGGCTGCCCTCTCTTCAATATCCTTAGCATATTCAATGGAGAGTTGTCTCGAGCCTAAGAGGGCACTCAAGACTTTAGTCGATTTCGACATAGTTTTTAACCGCAACATTCCCCAGATTCTCAAGTATTTAAGCTTTCCCATTATAGTAACCATATGGGAAGTATAGATGGTCCTGACGCTCCAGTCCGATATAAATTCTAGTGCAGCTAGCTTAAATCTCGATATCGGCTCTGGCGTTCTTCTTAATTCGGAATCTGACTTCATCAATGTATTATATTGCCTTCGTACCCAATTTAAACGGGAGTCGCAGTAGATTTTCTGATCAGTAGAAATATTGGTTAGAAATATGATTTAATTCGATATTTAAATCGAATGCACACTATGGTAAAATCCAGTATTATTTCTCATAAAACAATATAATGCTTGTAAAAACTACTAATATTTTATAGCATTTCACAGCTATGTATTTTACTGTTACATTCGTACAACTTATCGTGTTGCAATTTTGTACAATATTCTCAATAACTGAGTGTTCGAATATTTTGAAGGAGTCCTTAAGAATCATTGGTGGAAATGACGCTAATTCAGAAAAGTATCCGTACGTTGTCCGTATAGAAGTAAAAATCAGGACTATTTCTACAAATAATACTATTATCGCTGAACATTATCATCTCTGCACAGGATCTGCTCTTTCGTCAAGATGGGTACTAACTGCGGCACATTGCTTGCTTTTTCCGCTCCTAAGTTTTAATTTGAAAGTTGTCATAAGATACGGAAAAGGATTCGACCCACAACGGACAAATCATTCCTTTAGCGATGTATTGCAAGCTATTAAGCATCCATTATACAGAAAACATGAGAACGACATAGGTCTTATACAAGTAACACCCATGAGTATTGAAAATTATATGAAAATTAGTGCTGTGGATTATTTATCAATACTTGGGCATGAAGCCGTTATAGCCGGTTTTGGCATAACAAATGTGACTCTTTCAGGAGGTAAAATCGAAAGAAACGACACTCTCGCACTTAAAAAACCACTACAAGTTTTAAAAGTATTAATTTATAAATGCCCAGAGTACTACTTTACCAGTTCATATTGCTTAGCAAAAAGATGTGGCCATCAAGTTACAGTGTGCAGAGGAGATTCTGGTGGTCCTCTAATTCATTCGTCGGGTATAGCAGGAATCTTGTTTTTAGGAGAGAGAACAGCTGATTGCTTAGATCAAATACCGAAAACTTCTACGAATATTGCTGGTATTGCTTTACCAATTAGCCCGTATATAGAATGGATTTATAGCTATGTTTCATCTTAAATCATATTTGTCATTATTATAACAACAGCCAAACACAACTCTGCTGCGAAACATTAACCTTCCTAAGGAAAAGGCAAGGTCTTAAGCCACTTGCATTCATCGACTTCTTGCATATCTTGGCAGGTTGTCACTTTATCTAGTGGGGGCTGTCCTACACTAAAGTACCTACACTAAATAAGTACCTGCGAACTTAAAGGTACTAGGCTTGAGAGCATTTCTTTCCCATAAGTTGTCGATTCTGTGAGTTATATTTATTAAGAATAACAAAATCTCACTCCGTTGTAAAAATTTGTTTTTAAATTGTTCGCTATTACGAGCATATTGCTCTTAAAGCGATTAAATTGTCAAAATAGTTAATTAAGAATCCAGAAAAGAATTACCACCCTCCCAATCGTCCTTTCTTGTTCTTCGCCCATTTATGTAACTTTGAAGCAGTCAACTCTTTATTTTGTATCTCTTCTAAGCCTAGAAACGGATACAGGAAATTTGATTACTTTTGACATTTCGAAAAGGCTAGGGAAGCACACGGTCCCAGGGGACCCGCAGTGTGCGCAGTGTAACCAGTGTAAACATCACGCTTCTTCTTAGTTCTATACTAGACCGCAGTCCACAGCAGAATAACCTTTAGTTACTAAAGGTATTATAGCTCGCTATTAACAATAAGAAAATCAAGAAAGAAATGTGTTAATCAAATTTAAGATTTTTGATTAAGGTTTAATTTATTGACATAAAATAAAATTAAGTATTTATTACAAGACTCTATTTAACTTTTATTTTGTATCTTACTTACTTACCTTACACACAACGTAATAGAGTCAGGTTAAACTAAATGCTATTAAATATTGAAGCTGGAACTCAATGATGAATCGATAGGCTTAATCTCGCTTGCTTTCTTACATTTAATAATAGAATTACGCTCCACATCTGTCCTAAAATAACCGCGCATTTTTCCCGGAATAAAAAGTAACCTATGTCACTTTCCCGCCCTTGTATGGTACAATATAATAAAGGTAATTCTATGCAAAAGAATCATGTCAATTCATTTGTTTGTGCACTTGTCATTCTTGATTTTTTTTTGCTGTGTAAAATTTACTACTCCGTATCCCGTATGTTGACAAATTTAGAGGAGGAAATTAAACGAGGAAGAGGAAGCCGCATTTTTGTGATAACAACCGAAAATGATAAAATAATTACAGTTGCCAACCCACCTGCCGCGTGGCAACTGTGTCAAAATCCCCTTAAAAGGCAATCTATGGAGGGGGCTATGTTCAATAGTGGACATTTGATAAGTGGGAAGGAATGATAAATGATGATATTTCATTTTTTTATATAAACTCACAATACGAGTATATAGAGTAAAGAACCATGTAAAAGATTATGTGAGTTAAAAATATAAAATAATAAATATTATTTGGGTATATTCTATGATGATTACAAATAATTCTATTTAACTTTTTTTTATACGTGGTAAAGCCACGCTGAAGCTATATTGTGGTTGTAGCATTGATGGGTCGGCTCGACCGGGGTAGGACCACGCTCTCATAGAATACCTGCTTGAAATAGTAGCTAATATCTTAGTCCTCGGGGGTTACAAAGCATCTGCATTTTTAACCTCAATCGAGGATATACCGGGAATCGGACCAGGTGTTTGGTTTGTTTAACCTGTGAATTCGAATTAAAGTGGCTAGGTGGAGACAAGCACAGTGGCAAAATAATAGGTTAAGTAGATAAGTTAGGTATTTAGACAAGTGTTTTTTTTTTTCAAAATTATTAGGTATCGGTACGATTGCTAGTTGCTGGCCGCGCGAAATTGGCATCTTTGCGTATATTGATCCTAGTCAGCTGATTTTATATTACACTGCTGGTTTTATGTTTAAGTATTTTCATGATTTTTTTTAATGAAATGATCGTTTAATTTAGCTTTACTAACACGATGTAGCTTAATTAAAGATAATAAAACGTTGTGAAAAGAGTTTTTTACTTTTCTTTGATTTTCTTTCTGACCCATATCAAAGGTATTGTTAGTACTATCGTCTGTCTTCTTTTCCGGAAGCGTTTCACAAACACGCGGTATGTGTATGTAGATGTCTATGAACCACAGCATCCACTTACCATCAGGTGGAATGTGTACTTGTTTGTCACCTTTATTCTATAAAAAAATTGAAACTCTTTTACTTCAAAAAAATTTACATATTTAAACTTTCGCATAACTAAAAATTCATTTATACACTTACATTTATAAATCCATTTATTGTACAAGCTAATTAATAAAAAACTAGTAGCGAAATGTTCACGACTTTGTATTTATAACAAGCAGTTTTTAATGTTGCTAAAAATGCTACTCTCATTATACCTGATGGATCATTTAGTCCACCTGAATATCCTGGACATTATGTATCAATAATATGTTATAAAAATTTTCCAAACTTGCAACACCGTTTTATGTATATCATTATTTTTGAAAATGACTACTAGAAATTTCAAAACCAGTAATTCGTTCATCTAGTTTTTACTATTAGTCACAATCATCGGTATCACTATTTTTATTACAGGCCATCTCAAGACAACTACTGAACATAGATCTTTTCCAAGGATAAAACAAAACAAGGTACTTATCCACCTAAATTTGCTTTTCTTTTAATAAATATTAAAAAATTGTGCATAAACTTGAAGATATGGGAGTAAGGGAGACTCCGTTTGCTCTTTTTGAGAGTTACTTAACGGACAGGAGACAAGGAGTAAGACTACCTGGTTGCACTAGTGAAACTGCTGATTAGACGTGTGGCGCGGCACCGGACGGCGTTTTAGGACCTATCCTCTTTCTCTTCTCAACTCTACTCACCAACAACTCGCAACCTCAGGCTGACTTCAGTCTAAAAATTCATGAATGTAAAATGGAAATTTATAAAAACACCTGTAACTGCCCTATGATCGATAAGGTAGCTCAGAAAAAATATCTGTGGATAATTGTAGGTCAAAGACTATCATGGTACGTAGGTACCATGATCATGTTATCAATAGAATGAGGAAACTAATATGGATCTACAAAACCCTCAGAAATGTAATGCTGTGTAAATCGGATGAGGACGCACCAAATTATCTCCCCAATCAATTATACTTTGCTCTTGCTCAATCCGTCTTGGCCTACTGTATTCCTATCTGAGGTGGTGCAGCAAAAACTCGATTGCTGGAGTTAGAGAGGGCGTAGCGTTCTCTTATTAAAGTTATGTACTTTAAGAAGAGACGCTTTCCCACCGATCGTCTATATCGTATCAGCAGCTTACTCTCTGTCAGGAAGTTGTATATATTCAGGACAACTCTCAAAACTCACAAATCATTATCTTATGATCCATACCATTTAAATAAACGACATAGAAACATTGTTGTCTAAACGTACAGAACTAAAACCACATTTGTAAACAGACAATTTATATCGCGTTCTGCCTTTCTTTGTAATAAAATAAACAAAGATATACACATATACACATATACGACAAAACATATCACAACTGTAAAAAACTTTTGTTAAAATTGATTCATCATAAGACATATGACAAAACTGAGAAGCTACTGGATCGTGTTGCATGATTTGTTTAGATTCAAACACTGTAATCACACACACTCTTTTTAACTCACCCAAGCATAGACACAAACACACAAACACCCATACAATTAAATAAACTTTCACTCACATACTCTAAAGTATTTATAAGTAGATTAGTTCTAATCAATAGATTGTCCTAATTTTAGAATTTATATAATATATAACATAAATATGGATATAGAATATATTCACCCATACTGCTTGTAACATGATGTAGTAATGGAAAGGCGGACCCTCCAGTTCTTAAATGGAGGTTCCAATCTACTAGTTTTAAGGCATGTAGGTACTTTTTAAAACGAAACAAAATTTATTTTATTTTAATTTTTTTTAATATCTCACCTGATGGTAAATGACTACCGCCACCCATGAACAAACGCAACACCAGGGGAATTGCAGATGCGTTGCCGGCCTTTTAAAAAGGAATAGGCTCTTTTCTTTAAGGTCCCTAAGTCGTATCGGTCCGGAAAAATCGCTGGTGGTAAGCGATTCCACAAGGAAGTTGTGCGAGGAAGAAAACATCTTCTAAATCGCACAGTGGTGGATTGTCAATCATCCAGGTGGTATGGATGGTATCGCAACTTTTGTCGCAATGTGCGATGGTGAAATTGAGCGGCTGGAATTAGTCCGAACAATTCCTCAGAACACTCCCCGTGGTAAATGCGATAAAATACGCAAAGAGATGCAACATCTCTACGCAGTGCCAGTGTATCGAGCCGATCTGAAAGAACTCCGTCGTCGACGATTCGAACCGCTCTGTGCTGAATGCGGTCAAGTGGACGAAGCTGGTACTGGGGTGCCCCGGCCCAGAGATGAGAACAGTATTCCATGTGAGGCCGGATTTGCGTTTTGTAAAGTTGCAAGTAATGAAATACTGTCTCGCTCTGCTGAGCACGCCAAGCTTTTTAGAGGCCAGTTTGACCTTCCCTTCCAAGTGACCACGAAACTGCACACTATTCATATATGTCAACGCCAAAGATTCCGATGCTAGCTGAAGTAGCAAGGGGAGTGCCTAAAATAAGTAAATAAATATAAAATAAGTGTTTTATTTATTTTTATTTAGTTTTCGGATTCTACCATTATTGAATCTAGAAATCAGTTAATCGATTATTAAAAAAATATATAATGAAAGGAGACATAAAACAACATTACTATCTATTAGTAAACGTAGTGATAATATTCTCTTTGTCTATTAGTTAGTTAATTTAGTCGTTCTGTTGTTTTGTAATAACATGACGGTGTCTTTTCAAGTTATTATGTACGAAAGCATACACTCCAAATAGTGCAGTATTATTACAACACAATGTGTTTTTCGACTAACTGGAGATGTGCCCCAAGCACCAACTTGTATTTGGATTTCTTGCGAGGTGAATACATTTAATTCATTTTGTCTTAAGAAATGCAAAGAATTTCATATATTTTTACTTTTTTATTATACTTTACCCATCAACTTTTTTTCAGATAAATCCAGTTGTAAAAACTATAAGCTAGCCATATTCATGAGAAATTGTATAAGCTATCCAGCTTTAGGCTACACCTCAAAAGTTAAAGGCGCTCAATAACTGATTTATCGCGTGCGCTGGCGTAATGTCTAGTGATACGTAAATACAATGTTTAACAGACAAAAATATAGATCTTTCCTCCATCTAAAAAAAACGTCCGCGATACCATAGGCCTATTTTTTATACTTAAGCCACAATGAAGGTATTTTGTGACAAAATAATATTGAAGATCAAAAAGTGATTTTTGAGCGTTATTATTAGGCATGATATATTAATCCTTACGAACGAAAGTTATGTACTTCATTATGAAGACAATTTTATGAAGATAAATTTTATTGTTTATTGCATGTTATTTGAAGGCATATATTAATAGATAGAAAGAAATTACAATAATTCAACACTAGTCTCTGTGCGCGCACGACGCGTAGCCACCCGATGAGAATCTAAAAATAAGCGAGGTCTGATTTCGTGCGGACGGCGAGTGAAACTGCGGGGCGTAGCTAGTACAGTTTAAAGTGGTTCCTATTATCTCGGTCTCCTCTGTGTACTTTAAAAATGGTAAGTATAACTTTTAATTTGTAAATTTTAAAAAGAACTATAAAAAAACATGCGTGAGTGTCGTGGAACACTCGGTTGGAACGAAGTTCTTTTCGTAGTATATTATTATTATAAACATATTATATTATTGATTAACAAATACAAATAAATAGATTTACTAGCGACTATAAAAATTAAAAATTAAAAATTTTGTATAGCCGACTTCAATATAAGTTATTAAGAATAACTCAAAAACTATTGGTCTGACCTTGATCAAATTCATATGGGACCACAGAGAAGTATCAGCTTTCATATAAAAAAAGAATCATCGAAATCGGTTCACCCAGTAAAAAGTTATGAGGTAAAAAATATACGCGTCGAATTGAGTACCGTCTCCTTTTTGGAAGTCGGCAGAAAATTAAGCGTCATTTAAAACAAAACACTAGAAAGGTTCCCCAACCGCCAAATCCGTACCGTCCGATAAGGAACTTCGTTCCAATTTTTTTTATAGGATAAGGGTGACAAGCCACCATACAGTCCACCTGATGGTAAGTTGTTGCTGTGGCACATATACATCTACATCTATCCTCGTTTGCGAATAAAATGCTGATGCGTTGTCAGCCGTGAGCACTAAGATGGAATGCCTCTTTTCCGGTAAAAAAGGGTCTCCGGTTCTTTACACTCACCAAACGAAACACAGCAGCGTTAAGCTGCTATTTTATGCTGGTATTCTGTGAGAGATTGGTCCTTCCCAGGTCGAGCGGACCCATTCGTGACCCATTGACATAGCTGTAGCATGGCTGTACCACGTATATTATCTTTTCACAAACTTATCAAATAAATAAATATTATATATTAAATAAAATTATATCAATCTACGCTTTTATATCTTACCGATTTATGGAACAACCTGAGAGTCAATCAATTTTTGTTCGATAAAATGTCTTTATCTATAGAATGAAATAGACGTCAGTCTTTCATTAGTTATATTATATTATATTCCAATAGTTGAAACTTTTTTCTCAGTTATATCTATCAAGAAAACCAATTTCGCGTTTTTTAATTTTTTTCGAAACATAATTTTGTGGCTTAGCCCCCTTCTTCCGTATCAGGACAGTATTTAGGCTTCGCACGGGTGATTTCTGGATGTCGACAACAACTGCACCTACTGGGTCCATATATATTCATATATATTCATTAGTTATAGCTTTTTATTTTGGTATTAATAAATGAACGGTATAACTTCGTGAGTGACTACTATTAGTTTTTTTTTTTTCGAATTTAATGTTTTGATTTTAATTGAGCAGAACTATTTGGTATTTCTCTTTTATATCCGTTTGTTTTATTGTAAACATAACCAGAATGATGAATAAGGTGGACCACAAAACTTCAATAGGCTACTCCATCAATATGTTCGATAAGAATTTTTTTTATTATAGGTAGATTTTATAGGTATTTTGTTGATATTTCGAAGTATATACAATATTTACATAGTATAAAGCTAGATTTTCAAATATGTGGCTGACCATTTTTTTATTGTCTCAAACAAATAACCCTGTGTTTTCAGTATATTTTAACACATATAAGGAAATTCCAACAAGAGTTACTCCCTATAGCCCAAGAGGTATTCAATATATGCTATTAAATAAGGAACGTTCAATTACGACCAGCTACAGGAACCTAATGGAAAACTACACTAGCAGTCATATGAATATCGAGAGCAGATCTAGCCTTTTGACTTGTTTTGGCTGCTATCGTGAAACACTTCCAGCTGGTAACTTCGTCCTTAGAGGCGGTAAAAAACGAGCACAGATTACATCTAAGTAGTGGTAAGTGGATGCTGTGGCCTAAAAGGATGCGTTATCAACCCTGAGGACTAAGATGGAATGCCTCGTTTCCAGTAAAATGGGTCTCCGGTTCTCTACACTCACCATCACAGCAATATTAAGCTGCTATTTTATAATGATATTCTGTGAGAGTGTAGTCTTTTTCCGGTCAAGATGACCCATTCGTGCTATAATCATAGTATAGCGTGGCTATACAATGTATAGCTACGCACGAGCTATGTATCTATATTTTTATTCTCAATCGAGAAAATACGTAACTGTGCTATAATATGGGTAACAACATCAACTTACCATCAAGTAGACTATTTGCTCGTTGTCACCTTCATTTCTATAGTGTGATAAAACTTCAAGTTAGTAAAGTAAGTTGTTTTCCATGTAGTGGTCAACATAGAATTTCGCAGTCCACCTGATGATATTAGACTGCAGTTATGTATGAAGTCTACATCTGTGGATACATGAATACAGAAAAATCGAAATGTGGATGCGTTCTCCTCTCTGGAATTCCATCTTATTAGTGAAAAGGGTCTCCAGTTCTCTACACTCACCGCACGAAACACAGCGGCGTTAATGATCTATTTTACGCTGCTATTTTAGGACTTGTTCCTTGCTGGTTCAAGCACACCCAATCATACTGCAACCATAATATAACTGCAGGGGTGCTTTACAGCCTAAAACCTAAAATTCTAGGGACACATATGCCCAGCTGTGTACTTAAGAAGCTGAAGATGTAGTGTTGATACTGATTATGGTTTCAAAGGTGTATACTCTATTCAAATCAAATTTTTATTTCAGTGATTGACAAGACATGTCTCCTTAAGCCAGAAAGTGGTCCGTGCCGAGGGAATATTCCTATGTATTATTATAAGCCTGAAAAACAAGACTGCCTTCATTTTAGCTGGGGTGGATGTCAGGGCAATGGAAATAGATTTGATACTCACGAACAATGCCTAGAATCATGTCTAAGTAAACCGAATGCACGTCGTAAGTCTTTATAGAATTTTGAGTTAATATGTTCTACCTCATACTAGGTATTTTTTTAATTAACAATGAAGGTGATTTTGGCCTTCTTTTCTGTTTAAGAATCCATTTGGGGACGTAACATACTGTTACCTGTTTATACTACTAAGCAGCAGTTTGTTAGAATATTTGTTGAATCATTTCCTCCCCCCTCTAACACAATATAATAATTTCGGTGATCATTACTGATGGGCTGAAATGAATGCAACAGATTTTAAACACAGTGTTGCATTGCTTTGCATATTCGATTCCATCTACTACGGGGAATGCTCAGTGGAGTTGTCAGGACTAATAACAGTCACCAAATTTCACAATTTTGGTAAATGGATGCTGTGGTTTAGTGTGGTTATAGACATCTACATATATCCTCAATAAAGAATCAAAATGCAAATGCGTCGTCACCTGTGAGGACTAAGATAGAATGCCTCGTTTCCAGTAAAAAGGTTATCCGGTTCTCTACACTTACCCCACGAAACACAGTAGCATTAATCTGCTATTTTACGCTGGTATGAGAGCGTGGTCCTACCCCTGTCGAGCCGACCCATTCGTGATCCAACCACAATATAGCCGCCGCGTGGCTGTACCACGCATAGATATTTGTGTATTATGCACTTTATTGTACTTGTTATTATTTGTATGCCCATTGAAGTTCGCTACTGAACATGGACCTTCTCTATTAGGTAAAATTTGTTATAATCGCCACGCTTGATAGTCAAATTGTTGATCGTATCAGAAGTTTCGCAACTTTGACGCTGCTTTCTCTCTCTGGTCAGGATATTTTACGTCTGCCGTAAACGAGATATTCAAATCGCCATCCACAGGAAGCATTACCCATAGTTGTTTTTTAAATAAAAAAAGATTTACGATTCTAAAAATCTAATATAGCTTATTCTATAGGGATGCGACCAAAGTGGTGTTTTCTTTCCTTTGATTATGGTTTTTGCTTCGGCGCTATAAAACGGTGGTACTACGACGCCCGTTGGAAGGTTTGCAAGGAAACTATATACTCCGGTTGTGGTGGAAATAAAAATAACTTTTACAACATAGAACAAGTAAGTTATTCTTTATCCGTCTAGTAACAAAAACTAGTTCATAATTAGTCTCTGATTAAAAATTAAACTATAATCCCTTTCGCGAAAATAGTTCCGGGGAAACATGCGGACTAAAACGTAAAGTATGTAATTTGGCAGCAAATGTCGTATTCCGAGAAGACAAGTGGCAAGTCTTAAGTTTTACTCATTTCATATCTTTAATTGGTAAATACATAAAAAGTTACAAGCATACCACTGCAAGACTTCAAGATACTGTTAGCTCATTCTGCGTAGATGGGACCAAAAATTAATATTCAAAAACTGAAGTTAGCCGAGCTAACTATGACATCGGGATGTCAAACACCTCAGTCCCCCCGTGACCACAGGCACTGTAAAGCACCCAAAACGTCGGGAATTAAAAAGTTAAATTAAACGCGATAAAATCCGTAAAAATTAGTTTCATTTAATGTGTAGTCTTCGCGTAAATATAAGAAATCATTAAGTTAATATAAACTTAATTTCGTTACTAAATGACATTAACAAATTTTATGTTGCTTGATTATCCCTACTCACAATAGTTATCATGACCATATAGTGGTGGTGTTAGAAATTCCACTGCCACATATCGTCAGGCGACAGAGGGAAATACCAGATGATTGGCAGCAGCATCTTATTAATAACAACTAGAAAATAATATGAAATCTGTGGTTGCCAACCTGCCTGCTAAGCGTGGCAACTATGGCAAATATGAAGTAGTCTATGGCAGTCGGTAATGAATGAATAAATGAATATTAATTACCTATTTTCAGTGCGATTCAATATGTCGGTTCGGCAATGGATATATTAAGAAGGCATCAGAATCAAGAGGAAATTTAAAAAAAGTATTAATTGTCAATCCCTTGAATGCGAATCGAACGTCATAATGATCGAATATATATTTTATGTGTAGTTTAAATAAATTTAGTTACATCAATTTATGTACGCTGGTTGGAAAACTAAATTGATTTTGATTGTTAATTTGTACTAAAACCTTTTTAGAAATAAAATTCAGCAATTCAAAATTTTGGATGGACTTTGCAATATAATTCCGTCGTGTAGTGGCAGTGTAAAAAAACACTACGTCATATCTCGTGGGGTGGAGAAGGAATCTGAAACAGGAGATAACTCATCTCCAGCAGTATCTTTCTGAAAGTAACTCAAAATAATAATAAAAACTGGGGTTACCAACCCTGCCAAGCGTGGCAGGTATAGCAAATATCTCTCCTTTATGCAATCTATGAGAGAAACCTATGAAGATGGATAATTCAGTAAGGAAATTAGTTGGTTCAGGGAAAACTGCATGTCCAAGAAGTAAAATATTTATAATATAAAAAAAATGGAACTTAAAATAAAAGACTGTATGTATTTAAATATTAATCATAATTTAATAATTAAAAAAATATTTACAAAACATCACAAATATTAAATAGTTATTGCAACCCTCACCTTTCAAATAAATATAGCCTTAAAACCCATTTTTCGTACTGTATAGCGACGGGCTTAAAAATTCATCAGCCCGTTATGTCCCGTGGGTTTTTTATGATTTAACATAGGAAGATTCCATAAAGAAATCATGTGTTCTAATAGATAATTGTATCTCCTGCTCCTTCATCTTTATCAGACTAAAATATTCCTGGACATGAGCCTCTACTGATGTAGGGAGGATTAGCTATAAAGATCACGATCGGCAGGCTGACTTACAATCGCAGTGCCAGCTACTGTCCGCCGCCGGTCTGACTTTTTTCCGACTGACTGACACCCACTGGCCAAATTCAGGGTTGGATTTTCTTACGTATTCATCACAAGGCAAATAGTAGTCCATGATGATTACGCCAGACGTAAAATAACTAGCCTACTGACTAAAATTAGATTTAAATGTGCAAAATGTCCACTTGCAAAGAGCTCCACGTCCAACATTGAAATTTTACGGGCTGACAGAGATGTAAAACCCAAATGTACTTTAAATATAATAATTTCTTCTCTCTAATACAAAATTGAGACTATAGTTCAAATTGTGAGAATATCAACAAATTTAAATCGTGCTCTTGACAACTTTCAATAGGTTCGAATATAAATACTCCGAGCTGAAAAAAAAAATTAAAGTGGTCAATTACGTTGCTTGTGCTTTGAAAACTACAAAAATAAAAGTGTGTTAGAAAAATATAAAACTTAACATGGTTATATCAAAAATTGATAACTATTGAAATGAAGATGCATAGTTACAAAATGTATTTGAAGTTCAATATAATTCAATAAAGTTATGAAAAGTATCACTATCGTCTCGTGAGTGCCGTCAAAGGCGACAAAGAGAAATAAACCGTGGTTAAAGTAAAAAATAAAACAGGTGATGGGCAGCAGCGCCTTCCTGATAACATCTGAAAAAAAAACCTGCGATTGCAAATTTACTTGCCAACTGAGGCAAATATCTCCCTATGAGGTAATCTATAGTAAATGATAGTTTGATAGTTCTGTTCTTATCGTAAAATGATAGTATTGACATTAAATGATTTTTTTAAAATAAATCTCATAATTTTGATTATTTTTAGTATAAAATATGAATAAATTATAATGATATTAGAAAAAAATATTTCAACATACCTTCCATTAGAGACAGTGTTAATAAGCCTAAACATGTAGCTCGGACACGTGTGAGGATGCAGAAACCTAGCGTGAAATAACATTCCTTGACAGAAACAATACAGTAGAATCGGCAACGGCAGATTTTCTGGTATTATTTTCTTCTCATAAAGAATTGTAGCGTATAGCTGTAAAGCAATATTTTAATTAAATCCAATCAACGTTGAAGCAAAATATCGTGATGAAAATTACGAATAAATGTTTAAGAAATTAAAATGTTTTTTTTTTCTAGAACATTAAATTTAAGATCCATCAACACGTATTGGGGAAACGCAGTGGACTCTCCTACTGTATACTCCTTTTATAAATAATTAGATTCATACCACTTAAAAACTTCTATTCACTATTGCTATAAAATCGACAAGTGATAGACGCTGTCAATGTATTTTAACCTGAGAGTTCTTCATATCTGTAAATTTACTAAATCGTATTGAATATACGATTTACTATATCGAATTGCGTAGCAAAACTTACCTTGAAAGCGCCTGTCAAAGATGCTGTGGCAAATCCTAAGTTTGGTTTAAATAGTAAAGACAACCCAGCAAGGTATCCTGCTGGCAACGCATATAGAGCCGAATCATATCCTCGTTTCCGGCACAGGTAGCATATCACAGACTGAAACAAGAATTGAAAATATTGCTTATGCTAATCATTATCAATAAAAATTCTTTAAAACAAAAGTAAAGTTAGTTGTCTGGGGGATAAAACTATTCACGATGTTTGTTGTTGACTTTAAGCTGGCTTTACAAAAAGGGCCAAAAGGTGAATAGGGCCATACAAAATATCCACTAAACATAATTAATTTTGTGATATTTCTTATGCTTAAAAGCGTAAAAAGCAATAGTAAATGCAGTCTTCAAAGAACTAAAAGGATGAAAAGGAAATCATTTCACATTCTGAGGTCAGGGGCTTTAATTATACTATACACTTAAGTTGCCTCCCTCACAGCATCGTTGGTCTATCATTTGTGAACGCGACTGCTGATCATGAAATTACGTACAGCCTGGTCCTGCACCTAACCTCTCTTTGGTCGTGTCCGTTTACCGTTCCACCAAACTGTGAGAGTACGCGAATAAGGAGTGTACCTGTGCTTGCGCATATACTTGAGCACTATAATCCTGTCCTGCGCCAGTGGTTAGTTTGCGATGAGGATGGCCACCGTAACCCAAATTTGGTCTGGGGTACATGATTATTACACTTTAAGTTAGCACCGACTTCTGCATTCAGAAATTTATTTCATTCTTTATAGTTCTTTCAGGTCGGCTTTTATATTTTTATTGAAAGATTATTTTTCATGAATGTTTTTATATGTAAAATAAGTGTTACGTGTCAATAAAATATTTCATTATGATTTCTTAAATATTATATATTTAAGCTTTATAAAATCTGAAATGTCGGAAATTTCAATATTTAATACGTGGGTGGTCTGAAAATTTTCCGATCTAACAAAAATACAAGACATTTTTTCTTAAAATTTATTTTTATTTTTCTACATAGTCTCCTTGTAACTCTACACACTTCTCCCAGGGATGCTCCCATCTCTCTAAATCCGTCCAAATCTCGGCGTTTTTCTCTGCGGAATAATTCTTCATGCCTACTCATTTGACGAAAATCTCTTTCCTCCGAGCGCAATTTTTAGATGACTATACCAAAAAACAGTCGCCATCACTTTCCCAGCCGAAAAAACAATTTTTGCTCTTTTTGGACCCGGTTCCCATTTTGCAGTCCACTGTTTTGACTGTATTTTTGTTTCGGGCGTATAATGATTTTTCCAAGTTTCTACAGTAATTAGTCAGCACCAAAATTCAGATTTATTGCACCTAAGTTATGCCAACAGAGCGTTGGAAATGGTCATTCGAACACGTTTTTGGTCTAACATGAGCAAACGCAGCACTCAACACTTTGACAGCTTTCTCATGCCTAAATCTTTATTTTATATGTGACAAAAACATTTTTGGACATTTTCATAGCCTCTGCTATCTCTCTCAATTTAATTTGGCTGCCGTGTAGCACCATTTGGTGAACTTTAGCGATGTTATTGTCAGTAGTTGAAAATTTTCGAGGTCCCGAATGTTTATCTTCTCCCAAGCTCTTAAGGCCACGTTTAAATTTATCTGGCCAAAATTTCATTGTGGTAAATGAATCCAACTCATATTTAATTTGTGTAGGCGTGTTGCCTATCAAAACCCAAAATTTAATGACAGCTTGATACTCATTTTTTTTCCATTTTCACAAAAACACTCACATCGACTCACTCAAAACGACTGTAAAATAATAAATACGCGTCCAAAATGACTGAAATTTTGACCGGTAATTGCTAAAAGATACACAACTACATTCATTAGCTTTTATTGACGAGTGCCGCCATTTTCACGTTGAGGTCGGAAACTTATGAGACCACCCCATAGTATTGGATTTTTTATCGCACCCATGGTTACGCGTGCAACTAAGTTGTTGGACGTTTTAACGGACGGACCATTTAAAGGCTAAAAGGTGGCCCTTTCGTTTTTAAACACTTTTCAATGAACGCAGAACAAGCATAGTATCTTAACAACTTGCAGTAGTATGCTTGGATTTGGATTTAAAATTAATAATTGCTATCTGTGGCCACGACTTCATTCGCATAGAATATTTGTTGGTAATATGTTTGATTTGAATTTGTATTACTATGGGCCTAATTGACTATATAATTCGTAAACTACCTGCAAATATCATCCTGTTCTATCTCAAACGGTAATACTCGTAATAAAGATATTTTAGAAATTTCATTGAGTAATCTATACATATGAATAAAGTTAAAGTGTCTGTCTGAAATATCCAAATATCTAACATATATTAAGTTAAGAGGTTTTAAAACATAAATATTTATTTTTAAATTTTTGTATGTCTCTTTGCTTTTCTGTCCGTGCTGATCTTCGGAATGGCTGAAACGAGTGTAAAGAAATGTCACAAACAGTTAGAGAACAATGCTAAGAGTGAACTAGGCTATATTATATCCTAAAATATAGATACATTATTCTGACATTTCTATATCATTAAGTAATGCCACAAAAGTCTTCTTCAGTCCCTGAACCCATCCAAACTTTAGATCCGCTCCTGCAAGTCACGTTATTTACTGTCAATGCAAAGTAAATTATGGTTTAGATACAAAGTCAAATCAAATTTGTGGGATAAGCACCTCCTCACCAGCATCATAACCCGTGGCAGTATCTCTTTCTACCACGTTTTTTTTTAAGAAGCAACTAATTTAAGTCGAGTATCTGTATACACGTTTGATTAATTTATTATAATTGAACAGTAACAGCCGTTAGTATATTTTAATATAATATAAATAACAGATTGGATAGTCACAAATGCACGCCACGTGAGCGTTTCATTTATTTATGATGAGAAAAATAAACTATATTCCTGACTTAATAATTAATAATGTTTATGAAAAAAAAGGTTACATAATGTATAAAATCGATATAGGGTGCATGGTACATTTATTTTGTCCCTTGTTTATCAAGGGCTAAAAAAATATTAAAGCGCCTTTAAATTTTTAATAGCAAACAATGCTTATTAAATTTTAACGGACTCCCTTATAACAGTAACAGTTATATACAATTATCAATATTTTTACAGATTGAAATCTGTCCGATACAAACAAAATTTTATAAGCGACATTTTTTAAAGAAAAATAGAAGACGTGTTAAAAATTTAGTATTTTTCTACTTACGTTTTAAGATTTTCTTTAACAAATAAATATATTTATAAATTACAACATCGTAACATATTTCTTCCATAAATAAAGTTCGAAAAGTAATAAAAACGAGAAACCCTTTTCGGTTTTTATATATTTCGTTAATTTTCTCAATACAAAAGCTTTGTTACGGCGTCGTGTTTGAACTTCGTAAATATGACATATAAAAGATCGTTTTAAATTGTTCAGCTTCTGTCATAATTTCTCCTTATGGCTCAAGGAAAACTTTTTCCTCCAATGATAAGATAAATATTTTTATTCTTGAAGTAAAACTTTAGAACTCCTTACCCCTGTCAATAAAACGTGCTCAATCCTACATTACTTAAAAAAAAAAAAAACGGGTTGACGAAATTTTTTTTCTCTCTTCCTTCTTTTATTTATGGTCACTGATCATCGCCTGAAGTTGTCTTTTTAGTGTACAAGTAAGTTGGTATCATTTGATATTATGGTAGGCCATTAATGTTATTTTCATTTTAATATTTATGGCGCTATTTCTACCAGCTCTTAAAAATATAAGACGTTAATTTCTACACTATTGACACATTTAATTGAAAAACCTTTAAATCAGGAGCATAATTGCCGGTTTTCAAAAGTCGCGAGCATAGTGACTATACGTAAATAATTAAATTTTTAGATTAATAAGGGAATAAGTGATGTGGTAGTTCAGGAAATATCATATATAAGTATCGGCATAGTATGTATTAAATTCTAATCAAAGTTCAATCCATGTTCAATCCGTTTACCGTTCGGTGGTAAAGTAAACATAGTCAACGAACCAAAATTTAAAAAATTGAAAATAAATAAATCGAGTCCACGCGCTATTGCTCTATTGAGCAACGGTGATGAATTCCTCTCTGTTCCAAAAAATTCTTCTGAAAAGTTGCCCGTATCCAGCAGTTGAACTCATAAATATTTTGAGGTTATTTTTAATGGAAGTAGAACATATTATTTTTTGTTATTGTTATAGATAGGCGCTATATACAAAAGGGATATTTGATTTCCCAGCTCTTCACCAATACTTTTAATAAATATATTATAATATAGTTTACTTATTCCGCTTATACGTCATAAAAATTTAGCAGCAATTATGAAGACACATCTACAGGAAATGAAAAAAACAATCTGCCTTTTTATACATTTTTAACTAGTGTATTTTTTCTACCTAAGATGATATTACATTAAGTAATCTTCGTTCGTTTCTTTTTTTATTAATGTGTTGCTACATGTAAACCATAATGGAAGGTTATTTTACATCATTCACAACAATTATGATTTCAGAGATAAGATTAAAAGGTACTTATAATTGCCAACACCACCATTTAACAAATTCGTATCTACACTATATAACTTTTGGTAGAATGAACCGATTTTAATAAAGCAAAGACTAAATGTTACTCAAAGATACTGGTTATATACTGGATACAAAGGTAAAAGGACTGGTTTTCTTAACGATTATTATGAAGAAAAAAATGTTTTGACGTGATATGTTCATAAACAAGCAGACAGATAGACAGAAAATTCTAACTTCTAAGTTTAAATTCTAAATAATTAACGTCAGCTGTATGTTATTTTACGCAGCAGTAGCTACAATGCTATGTTCCGTTCTGAAAGGTATATAGAAATATTATAATTACATTTAGATAATGCATATGAAGCCTTCTTTTTTTCAAAGTTGGCTGCAAAAGACCATGTACTGCAATAGTCACTTACCATCAGGTGGACTGTAATATCGTGTGTCACTTCCGTTTTATTAAAAAACATATATACATACATACAAACTTACGTAAATAATGTTTTCCATACCAAATTTTGGTCACGGTGGCCATTCTCAACATAGACTAAATATCTGCGCAGGACAGGATTATAGTGCACAAAAGTGTGCGTAAGCACAGGTCACAGATAGACTCCCTACCCTCTCTCACTCTTATAGTCTAATAGGACGGCAATCGGACACGACCACATAGAGATCAGACGCAGGACCCACAGCTTTACATGCTGAGAGATGACTGAGAATTTCTTGAAAGAAAAACCCTAAAAACTATTTTTGGGCTCGACCTGGGACTTGAATCCGGGACCACATGATCAGCAGTCGCAATTTTAACCGATAGAACAACGGGGCATTCACATTATCACGTAGATATATAACATTTCATTTCTTTTTCTTGAACTTATGTTCATATATTATTTTTACAAGCATTATGTTTACTAATGTTCTTATTGGTCTTTAATATTAAAACATACAATAATGAATCGTACTCTGTAAATACCGATATAACTTCCAAAAAAGAGCGCCAACTTCAGATGTGCTCCGCGTAAAGAAGAAAATGCTTTGATTGGTGACCTGATCTTTGGCAAAATAGCTCGCGCTAGACTTATAGCGAGACCAACTCCGAAGTATGTAGACGATCCCTGAAATTAAGATGTATATTAGGATCATCTTGAAAATAGAAGTAAATGTAGGTTACTATGAAATAACAGAGATTATTTTCTAGTTTACAATTTTTAGTGTTAAGTACTACATACATAAAAACTCACGCCTGTCACCCAGAGGGCTAGGCAGAGACAACGGACTTCCATTTGGCACGATCATGACACACCTCTCTCGCCTCCATTACATCCATATATCAACATACATGCTCGTTGGTTTAGGGTACTCCTAATCTGGCTCATTTTCAATATATCGCCAATTTGGTCGATAAACCTTTATCTAGGGCGTCCCTTCCCGGCTCTGCCGTTCACAATTGCAATATACATTTACTTTGTCACATTTACTTTGTCACTCTTGGGTAAACTCGCTCCATCGTAGATCCCATCTTTGCCCTCGGGTCAGTTGGAGAGTGAGCCCATTTTTAATTAAAAAAAAAGACAAATTCAGATCTACAATAAGATTTTAATATTTTTCAAAGTAAACTGTTCAAGGGACCTTTAAATAGTTAAAAGATTGTTCATTGTAATATCCTCTGTGCATTTGTTGGTTCATTTTATTTTTATGTATTTTATTAAATCGGCGGAGACGCCCAGAAGTTAGGGTTTTATTTGTAATTATAGAACCCCACATCTACGTTTCGCGTTCAAGACTTCCAATATTTCACCCACAGTTGCCATAAGTCAACGTCGACTGGCGAATTTGGATAAGGATTTTATAATTAATGGGTGGCGTGATCGCCTTTGCCGTTGTAACTTAAAGAGCGGGATGATCGATTAAATGCAATAGTACCTAGTCTGTTTGTTGAGAGGTGATACAAATGCAGGGTTTTTTAAACTCAATAAATATTGTGGCCCGTTAATTATGTTTGTTGATAGATGATAAAATAACCTCCTCTCCGGCCTAACGCTCGACAAGAACTGGGTTCCGTAAATTAAAAAAAAGGCTTACATCTGCTTGTTATTTATTTTTCTAAATTTCTGCCTTAATTGTAAGAATTATATAAAAGATTTTTTTAAAGCAATCTAGGCTATTTCTAAGGATTATATTTAATGGTCGATGAGTATAGAACCACATTCCAATAAGGTAAAAATCTTAGAAATCTATTTCTGCTAAAGAATGAATAGTTGAATATAGATAAATCGGGTAATAACTCAAAGCAATTGTAAAAGAGAAATGTGTCTTACCTTCAAAATATACTTCCAACATTGTCCATCGTGTGGGCAAACATTATTGGAATTGTTTGCGTTATGTTTGACTTTCTCAGGGGTAAATAACCTAAAATAAGGAAACACACATAATATTGGCGGACAGTTGATATTCGCACCTAGTATCGTATGGTGGCATCGTAAGATAATCATGCCAAATCGATATAGTGGCGAATAAGGGAATAGAAGTTTTGTGCTCACCGAGAGATGGCGGTACAATAACAATGGGGTTGTTATAAACTAATTTGCTTAATTCCGCGTAAAGAAAGAAAATGATGTATCTTGCCCAGTTTTAAGGGGACCTTCCACCCTCCCTCAATCGCGCGCTCTATACCCGACGCCGTCAATCCCAGCACTAACATCCCTAGCACCACCACACTAGGCACGAAACACCATTCTGGAAAATACGACACGTGTTTCGCCTCTACACGAGGCATCTTCAGGTGAAGTAGATACTGCGAAGACTGGCCGCTAAGCTTAGGTCCCCTTAAAACTGGGCAGGACACATCATTTTCTTTCTTTATGCGGAATTAAGCAAATTAGTTTAACCCCATTATAATGGATTTCCGCAAAGTAACGCCTGATTCTATTAATTGGTACAATAACACTCACGCGCAAGCGCCTACCCGTCTGCCAAGTGTGAATATAATACCAAAACGTAAAAGACACTTACATAATATGTCCAATGAGCGTCTCTCAAGTTTTGGTGGCATTAGTGACATGTTATGTCTAATACGATCTGACAAAGAATTTAATAATTACTTAATACAATACACAACCATCATAACAGAACAAGGGTGTAAATCAAACTATAATTCCCCAAACTAAGCACACAGAGCCTGATACCGAACCCAAATTCCACTGAATAGTGATGGAGAACAACATTACCATCGCAAGGATCGAAGTTTTGCGCCTACCCCGCCACACATTTCAAGAAATTCAAGCAATCGTGCCTGAGTATGCGCGTTCTTAAAATACCTAATCCATTACAGCCTATAAAAGTCCACTGCTTAACATAGGCCTCTGTCGTAGATTGCCTCATAAAAGGATTTTGCAATAGTTGCCAAGATTGTCAAGCGGCTTGGCAACCGCAGTTTTTTATAATTTCGAGTTTTTATCAGGAAGACGCTGATGCCCATCTCCTAGTTTCTTTCCCTCTTTCACCTCTTACGACTCCCACGGAACGATATGGGGTCGTGGATTTTCTTACACCGCCAAGACCTAAACATTCAACTGTAAATTTAAAAAAGGCTTACAATGCATTGTTATTTTTTATTCATTACAGATTATCAAAAATACAGAGCTGAACTTAGGCTTTTCCTATAGATTGCTTTATAAGCGCGATTTTGACATAGATGTCATGCTTAGCAGGCGGGCTGGCACCCGCAGATTTTTATTGGATGTTATTTCACGATGTTTGCTTTCACAGGCGAGCACGTGATGAATCAGCACTTAAAACTGCAATAAACAATTTTATTAGTGCAGTCGAGGATAAAACTCGTGTTTCCCGCGTACTGTGGTATTTATGGCTCTCTGATAACAATAACATACTTTTAATTAGTTATCGATATTAAAAAATGCACTCTGTTGTTAGTTGTTTTTAAAAATTGTCTCTCTCAATGTCTTCCCTTAATACTTTAATGTTTAAAATTACTAGATAGAGGACATACCATCTCCAATATTATGTTAGATAGTTAAATTATTATGTTTAAAAATAATCCTGTTGAAATTCTTGCTGGTTCTTTCTTTAAATAAATATGACGTAATATATTATATTAAAAAAGATCTGTTATATTTATATAATTTGTAAAACGAGAAATTATATGATGAGTATGTGATATATACCTACCAATTTTATTCAATGTATTCGAAATTATCAATGCTAATAATAGTAACTAAGCCAGACCACAAGCAATACAGTACACACTCTAATACAATTACTGAATGAAAACCACACGTTAATGACACATTACAACAACGTAAACCATTCCAGTATTAACAATTCTAATGACGTGTTTACATACCAAAATAAGGGTGTTCGCTTTTCCTTCTCTCCCTCGAGTCGCATTAAATAAAACAATACAGCACTGCCTACCATAAATATAAACGTTTGCTTCGCTACTGTCAACGACAAATAACCAGACGATTCCAAATTTCGTAGCCAGTACTCTAATACCTGTGAATATACTATAATTAAATGTGAGTATATTATATTATTTAAAACTAATAGTTCTATGTTGGTCTAGGAATTATAGGTCCCATGTTTATGTAGGATTTATAACAAAAAATAATGTGGCAACTGTGTTACTTTCCTAGTATATCGTAATCAACGTCACGTAAGGCAACTAATCTCAACGCGTGTAGCCTCTTTGTTTGAAGTTGGGTGCAGATGCTCATCTTAGAAGTTGCTTAGAAGTCCTCTGGGCCTTTATTTATTCTACTATCATTGCTTATCTACTTGCACCATTTAACCTATTTGAACATATTTGCTCTCTGTGCTCTGATGCTAGCAAACAGTAATGCAGACATGGTGTTTGGGTTTGAGATTAAGAGAGCCAGTATTATAACACGCCTTGAGGCATTTTATCTCAATCCTCAACGGTAGTAATGCATCCGTGGCCATATTTATTTGAAAGTAAGTGGCGATGTCTATGAAGTATACTAGCCACCACCATCCTGCGTCATTTATTTCATTCATTCATTACATCCTTTAAAAAGTCCAGTACTGAGCTTAGGCCGATATTATCATTCAATTTTGAGTATATTGATTGCCTCAAAGTGGAGATATTTGCAATAGTTGCCATGCTTGCTATTGCTGGTAATCACTGGTTTTTACTATTTTTAAGTTGTTATGCCTCGTGTTTTCTTTCTACCTGTTGCCTCTTACGTAACCTACAACATCACGGCATAGTGGATTCACTTACGCCGCCACGACATTGCGATAAATTTGTCATTATATTATTAAATAATATAAGACAAAAAAAAAACACTGCAACAACAAGTTTTGAACATAAGCTGTTCTGATCATAGTGACAGTACTAGTACTAGGTCGTGGTCATAAAACTATTATATTGTCATCGGTTCTTATTAGGTCTGCAAAACTATAGAGTATTCATACGACCGTCAGTGGGTAAAAACTGAATTATAATATTCCATTACATTCATTTATACACACGCACGTATAAATAATAATAATAAATTTTGACAATTTACCTTTACCAATTTACCTTTCTTGTGGATATGTCGGAAGACACGCCCGATAAAAAAAATTGTAGATATTTCTAGACATAATTATTTGATATTAATGCAATTCTGAAAACCTTATTTATTCTCTATGTCCAATTGTCTTTAAGAATTGAAAAAAATCCGTTAACAAACATACATAGAGACATAGACACTGAGGTGGCTCTAAAAGTGATCGAATTTTGCTAAATTTGGCATGGAACAGCATTTAATGATGTTCGTAAATTGAAGCCCATACGGTAAAAATCTAGTGAATAATAAATTTATTCGTGTATTGTGTAATAAACTTATTTAGCAACTATTAACTAATTTTGAACGTACTGCGTGATGTACATTACCTTGAAATTGTTACATACTGATACTTACAATGAAAATAATTATAATATTTTAAAGGCCGTTTTCAACATAATTTTTACAACCGGTAGTTAAATGTTGCGTTGTGCAGTTACGTAGTAATACTGCTGTAACTATTTAGTTAGTGCCACTACAGATACTATCTCACTCGTCCATATCTCTTCTAGTAGGTAAACGATGAACGAAAATGCTGTTGAGTCTGCCTTGATTTTATAGTGTATCAGGAATGTTTGCTAAAGGGCACTGCTGGTTTTGATGGCTTGGTATCACTATGGCGAAGAGTTTGGCTACGGCGCTGCGGGCCAAAGATTTGAATCCCTCACAGCACGAGTAATGCTCTCGTGCTGTGTGGCCTACAAATTAATTAATATTCCGTTCTGGACAAATGTCCATGTCATTTATATCTGGCAAACTAGGGTTTGTATATTTGATAAAACTAATTTTAAAGAAAGACTTTAGTTGACAGAGAGTGATTAATCGAAAATTAGATGGAGTGACGACATGGTAAGCCATGCAGAGATCGATGTATGCAGTGGCTCAGGACCTTGTTTTATGGCATTTCTTTGGTGAGGCCCATGTTCAGCAGTTAACTTGTGAAAAGCTGTGATAATGATAATGATAAAGATGATGATGATGATGACGATAAAAAATAGCCAGTGACTTTAAATTTAACACTTACCAAACTACAAAACAAGTTTGTGACTAATCCTCTTCTACTTGGTGGCTCCAGTAAGATAAAAATTCCATTCAATGTATTTGGCACAAGTAAATAAGTGTAATAGGTCATTCTATTCCCCATAAGAAATCTGTAAATAGATAATTATGTGTAAAATATTTAAAACATACTATGCGACTGTCAAAAAATGCATCAAAATGATCACGTATACGAGCTGTGGTAGCTCAAGCATTCACCGCAAATGTCACAGTACGCGAGCAACCCGGTTGGAATCCCCGACGGTACCAATAATATTGGTAACTGTAATTAGTGCAGGTCAACCAAGTGCTAAATTTTAAAACGGTAATAACATTTTACCGTTACCATTAACTTTACTGCTTATCAAAATACTACTGGTGAGCATGAGCCTCTTCATAGATTGCCTCTTATGGAGGATATTCCATAGTTGCCACCCTTGGCAGGTGTATACATAACCGCAGTTTTTTATTTTTTAGTAGTTATTAGGAAGACGCCGCTGCCCATCGCCAGTTACGATACGGGTAATGGATATTCTATCACCAACTCTACGTAGTCAAGTATTACCGGCCTGACTTTTTTAATATGAGGAAAGTAATAGGTGGTTGAAGTAAAAACATATTATGTCAAAGATACTTTTCATATGTTTTAATTAAAGGTTTTTTATTTTTATTAATTTCAATTTTGAAATTCAAATCATGTGTACCCTACTTTACGAGTGGCAAGAATATATAAATTTATAGTAATACCCTGGACTTTAAACCAGCCGCTAGGTAAGTAGTTTAGAGCAGTATAGATAAACTTAATAAAAAGCTAAGAAATAAAAACAAACAACAAAAATATCTATGCTCGTAGTTTCTACTTCGTTCGCCTATTATACAATATGGTAAAAATCCGGTATATGTAAGTTCTACCAAAAACTTGACAAGTCTTTCAAAACTCGTCTGAATCGTGACTTTTATATACATAAACTTATTAATAACTTTCATTGTCATTTAACACGGTAAATATAAGAACTGGGGCAAACCACAAGCGAATTTATGTGTATTTGCGATTTGTCCAAGCTTTGGTGAAATTCACGAATATGGTTTCCATGGATTCATCAATGCCAGCTTCTTTTTACGAGACTACCCTCACTGAAATATTTATGTTCATAGATTTTAAGACCTTCCTCGAGAAATACTTTAAATGATAACGAAAACCGCATTAAGATCTTGTAAAATTTATTTCAGGTTATAAAAATGTGATCGAATATAGCGTGTATTAATGTAAGTGCTATTTAGTGATAGTACCATTGGGGAGCGGTTTATGTATGTAATATTAATAGGGATTAAACAAACACCTACCTTACCTAAATAAACAACCGAGTGTAATGCAAGTTCCACTGACGAACGCCCCAAAAATTGTTGATCTCACATAATACTCGCCTATTTGCATTAATTCCTTCCTTGTTAGTATTTTCTTCCCACGCATCAGGTTTTGTAGCTAAAATTTTAAATTTATAATATAATAACTATAACTATATCATTATGGATTGTTGTATATTTTTCGTAAAAAAAAATGAGAATCAAACTGCAAATGCGATTACCTTTAGGCGTAAGATGGATTTCCTCGTTATGACTAAAATAAAATAAATAAAAAAAGTGTTTCCAGTTATCGTCACTTATAACGCGAATCACAGCAGATTTAAGGTGCTATTTAAGGTGTCACCAGCCGCACAATACTTAAGTCGTCTACAATAGACGCGACCTCGCGTATGCCATGCTGGTATTCTGAGAGAGCGTGGTTTCTCCTCGTCCGAAGCCCATTATTGCTGCAGCCATAATTACACAAAATAAGTACTTAATAACAACAATACAGAAGAGATTTCCACTATCCATTTTCTGCGTGATGTGTAAAACATTAAAGAAGTTTTGTTAGTAGTTTAGTTTAGTGGTATTACAAAATATCTTTAAAAGTTTTATTTCTTATATGTAAAACAAGCTGGCCGAGCAGATGTTGTTATACCCTTTCCGATAGGTGGGGCGATGAGTTTCAATCCGAATTCGCTCCAGACTTTTTAGAGCGTAAATTTAAAATTAAATAATTACTCGACCACAGCGCCCCCAACTGGGCCAACATTTTTTGATTTCCTCATTTTGATCAATAAATATAGAATTGGTAACACGTGTATGTATGGCTATGAACCAACGACTCGACAAAATAAATATTATATGTGTTAATATGACCACAATTGGTTTAGTTGTACAGAAGTTACACGATCAGATACGACGACGAGCTTATGAAGATAACAACTGAATATTAAAATTTTCATAAAAAATGGGTGACAAACAAGCTGTCTGTCCTTCGTAATTACTATTGTACACCATATGTATGTATTATACATCGTCTGTAGTTGTTAGGAACTGTAACAACACAATCTTAGAAATATTTTAATTTTTAATTAAATATGTCTTTGCGTGGTAAAGCCAAGCTGCAGCTATATTATGTTTATAGCACGAATTGGTAAACTCGACCAGGGTTGGACCACGCTCTCACAGAATACCAGTGTAAAATAGCGGCTTAATGCTGCTGTGTTTCGTATGCTGAGTGTAAAGAACCAGAGAATCTTTTTACTGGAAACGAGGCATTCCATCTTAGTCCTCACGGGTGACAACGCATCTGCTTTTTGATTCTTAATCGATGATAAATTTAGATGACTGTGTGCTCGTTTGTCATCCTTATTCTTTAAAAAAATAGGTCATAGGCATGTAGGATATATCGAGCTATATAGGTCAATGAATCAACAACCGATGGGGAAGAAAGATTCTAGAGTAGCAGCCTTGTACCAGCAAGCTGAGTTTAGGACGGCCTCCCACTAGATGGAGTGACGACCTTGTAAGATATTCAGGAAGTCGATGGGTGGCTCTGGTCTGTGTTTTGTTGTATGACTCAGGGAAGGTCTATGTTCAGTGGACTTGTGACGGGCTGTAATGATCATGTATATTTTCAAGCCATTACATAGTTTATTGGTTGGTGAATTTTCCTAATAAATAGATCCTGTGTTTTAAGCACAGCTAGAAGAGATAATTGTCACTAAAATATAAATAAAATATGTCATTTTGCTCACAACGGTCGTGGCGAAAACCATAAAACACACAACCTTGTACTTTGTAGTGTTTGTTTTCTTGTTATTAGTAACGTATTGGCTGCCAAAAGTTATTACTCTTTTTTTACTGCTATAAGCCAATGCTTGACTACTACTCGTATTACACTTGATGATAATTTGTTATGTAGCTGAAGATGGTAAAACGCACTGACTTAGCTGTTGCCTAATGGTTTTACGTGCTGTCCGAGGCACGGGAGTGAAACACATTCAACTTCCTGACTCCAGACAGCTAGTAAAATTTCTTGACGGAAAACTTATTATTTGATATTGTTCCCAACCCTGGACATATGATCAGCAGTCACGTTTACACCAATTAAGCAGTCACAGATCCAATTAATTATCCAGTCCGGACAGCCAAGACAACGTGTTAAAAACTGGAATAACCAGAAATATCTTAACATTTTACAGTGGAACTCTTTCTATATAGGGGTCCACTCTGTTCGTTATTTCTGCAACAGCAAAGCAGCCTCCCGTTGTGTTAAAGTTTCGAGTAAGGGTGCTAGTACTTGTATATTTACGAGTGATGAAGAAGCAATGAAACACAGTATACAAGGTTGATAACACAAGCGTGATTTTCTTTGTTTGAATTTACTTGCTCGAGAAGATGGACTGTTAGCTCGTTTATACTCTACTTCTTCATCATTATTAACTCATTAAAGTCCATTGCTAGACATGGCCTCTCCTGTTTTTGGGAGGATTATTGCAGTGGCTTATAATAGGTTAAATATATTTTTTTTTCTTTTAAAACGGCTTCCCCCACACTAGGATTTTCTCCTGTATCGTGGAGGCAGTTTACAAACACAAATTGCACAAGGGCAAATATCCAGACCCGGAATAATTATTTGTAGGCCATACAAATACTTGTTCCGTGCGGAATTCCCACGGCTCCCAGCGCAGGAACTCATTGTTAAGCCACTGCACCATGGAGCCGTCGAAACATAAACAGTCGAAACATAATATGAACAGAAGAAGAAGAAAATGTCACCTACATTACAAATTAACATTATGAGAAAGGCACAGGGTCTATTTATTGATTCAAAACTACAAAAGCTAAAAACAAATTTTAACAAATGTGTCAGACATCACAAATTATTGAAATTAATAAACTGATAAAATCCTTCGAAAACCATACTTACCAAATGTATTACTAAATAAAACTTAGCGCTACCTAAAAAGGATTGTTTGTATCCAAATAGGGACGCCATGAAACAACTCTGATTCCAAGGATGGAATAATTTTTGACAGCTGACGTCCCGGCACTTTTCATCGAACAGGTGTTTACTGATTTCTACCATTATCCTGGCGTACTTTTACCTGAAAGTAAAATAAGTTATGGTAAATTATCTACTTATACATAAACGGCAAATGCTGCCACTGATATTTTAGGAATCGGCAAAAGGCTTCATTACTCTCAAGTATGCTATTTTCTATATTAAATTCCATGATATTCCATTGTTTATGCTAGGAGATTGTAATACATATAATTTTTTATCTTCTTTAAAAAGTTGCCCCGCACTAACATTTTCTCCCGTATTGTAGAGGCAGTTTACATACATACATTTCGGAAGGACAAACATACAAACCCGGAACAATTGGTTGTAACCCGTACCAATACTTTTTCCGTGTGGGATTTGCACCAGCGGCACTTCGAGCACAACCGGCACATCTTTGGTAGGTTATTTTTTAATTAGCTAGTGAAATAGCGATTAAAATTTTAGTCTCGACTATTGACGCTGTTTCCCATCACCAGTCTGGATATTTAACGTCTGATGTAATAAATTCTGTAAAAGAGATCTCACTGGCATATCTCATAGTTGCCACTTAAAATATCCACGGTATGAAATGGGTGATGAATTATTTAAAAGAAATCATCTAGCACCGACATCACACGAATCACATCACTAAGAGCAATATACGAGAAAATTATTTCGATTAAACTGATTTATTTTTCTCTCGTCCTTTATTACTGACATTGGCCAGATCTATTGTTTTAAATATAATAGAATAAAATACATTATTATACACATTTTTGTGCAAATGATTTTTCCAACTTAATTGTTAGAAAATATTTTCATAATTTAAATACCATTTAAATAAATTAACACTACTTACTAACGACTTATTGTCATAATATATTCATGGAACACATTAGAAGTTAATACTATATATCACCATAATAATGCATAGCAACAGCAACTTTGCTTGTACGAAAAGAGTGACTACGACCACAGAATAAATAATAGCACTAAGTACTACGACGGACAAAATAGATATATAGCCTTGATAAGAACACAGATATTTATACTAGGAATAGGCTTCACAGAATTGTTATTATAAATTAATTCATCTCAGAATTTTTTTTTTATAGGATAAGGGTGACAAACGAGCACACAATCCACCTGATGGTAAGTGGTTTCTGTGGCCCATAGACATCTACATCTATCTTCGATTACGAATTAAAATGCAAATGCGTTGTCACCCGTGAGGACTAAGATGGAATGCCTCGTTTCCAGTAAAAAGGGTCTCCGGATCTCTACACTCACCATACGAAACACAGTAACGTAATGCTATTTTACGCTGGTATTCTGTGAGAGCGTGGTCCTTCCCCGGTCGAGCCGACCCATTCGTACTACAACCATAAATAGCTGCAGCATGGCTCTACCACGTGTAAATTAGTATACTTAAAGTTTGTCAATCAATATTAAGGAATACACAAAATAGCTCCTAGGAATGAGGTGATCGCTACCATGCTGGTTCTATTATAATTCATTTGCAATATATTGCTACATGAAGGAAAAAAATTGGTTCCCCTTTTTAAACATATTGTGATCACGGACAAGTGTAAGATTTGGCAAAGTGAAAGTTTATCTAAAGAAGAATTGCAAAAAGCTACATTTTTTTAAATAAGACGTGTTACAAAAGTAAAATAAAAATACATTGTTTACGTTCATACTCCCAATATCAAACATATAATTGTCGTTTATTGACTTTCATATTGCCAATGTTTCAGAGTCATCGTCATCATTACCGACCTTCACAAATCCACTGATGAACATAGGCCTCCCCCAAGGAAGCTCGAAGAACCGATAATCGATGCGGAAAAAAGGTTCTTGAATGACAGCCTCGTATCTGTAGGCGAAGTGTAGGGTGACCCCCCACTAGATAGAGTGACGACCTGGTAAGACATGCAGCAAGTTGATGTCTCAGAGTATGTAGGTACAAACACATGTATGGTATTATTCTAAGGCTTATATCAAATACTTAATAGTCTGTGTTAAAACAGTCGAACAGAGTAAATATTTTTAAAATGTTGCCGATTTAGGTTGCCGATAAATAATTTTTGACAGGTTAGCTGAATAAGTTGTAAATTTTGTGTGACTTTATCCAAGGTGTGAAGTATATACGAGCGTGAAAGTTCGAGCTGTATTTCAAGGCAAAAAAGCGTTTATTTTATATTTTGTATTTTGTATAACTATGTTTTATATATCAAAGTGCAGTGAAAGTAATATACAAACCTAAGCATTTAATGAATGACAGTTCAATTTCGAATATGCTGGTTCTTCTCTAAGTAATTTCTAAAAGTATTTTTCAAATCAGTTGTAATAAAAAATATTTGAACAGTGGTAGAGCCAGGCGGCAGCTTTTGCTGTCGCATGGATGGGCCGGCTCGAACCGGGGTGGTACCACGACCTCACAGAATACTAGCGTGAAGTAGAGGTTTACCTCTGCGTTTCGCTTGGTGAGTGCAGGTGGCCGGAGGCCCTTTTTACTGGAAATGAGGCATTCCATCCTAGTCCTCACGGGTGAAAACGCATCTGCATTTTGTTTTGTAACAGAGATGTAGATGTCTATGGGCCACAGGAACCACTGATCATCAGGTGGACTGTGTGCTCGTTTTTCACTCTTATCCTACAAAAAAATATTTTCAATATAGATTAACTATTAATTTAGGTTTTTTTTCTATATTACTATGAATAAAAACATACTATTCTGTTCTATTTAAACTGGCAAGTTATTCCGTCATTACAAAACATCCAGTCCAGTAAAATATATAGATATACAGACTAAGCCGCAATTTTCCTTATACAATATAAAGAAGAAAAAAAATTGGTCCAAGTTTGGAGAACAAAATAAGGAAATAATGGATGATAATTTTGTCAATTATTCGTAGGTATAAACAGTACAAGTTACAGTAGATCCTCTCCTTTGTCTAAAACGGTCGTTCGGGCTTGAGAAACAAATGCGTGACAGCATAGATCGTTAAAAAACTATTTTTCAAATTTCTCTGGATTATTTATCCTTGCTCAATGTGATCTATTAGAAACAGTGCGAGGAGTTTTCCTCTGTAAGGTATTTAGCAGATGTAAAAAACCAATTTCCGTTCAGATTGTTTAATTATATGCGATTCGAATATAAAGGAATAGGCCTAATGTAATGTTTTGCCCTAAACACCAAATTCAAGTGACGGCAGTCAGCCTCAACGCAGACCTGCAATACAGATGCACTCTCTGTTTCCTCACACTCATAGTGCGATGTAATTCAATTCGACGTACGTTGCTTTTCGAGGCTGTTGCTAAGAATTTATTGAAAAAAAAAACGTAATAACCTATTTTTGTGTCCTTCAAACCATTGTGGGATTCAAACCCAAGTCCACAAGATCAGCAATCGCGCTTGCGACCGCTAGGCCAACGAGGCTATAGTAATCACAACAAAAAATATCCATTTTATAACAGGCGGTAACTGTTTCATGTTGCATATTATATATCTTCTTCGCCTTTCCATGAACAAAAGATACTTTGAACTTCGGCAGTCGTTCATCATCATCATCATTCATTCTCAAGCAATGCTTGTTTACGCAACACCTTACGCCGCTTTATCGAAACAGCTCACTTTAATAGATTTAATGTGTTGTATACATATACGTCATCGGCAATTTCAATTAGGATGAGAGCTCGTGCTAGCGCACGTGCGCTCTATTTCTTGTGTCAATTGTGTAATTAATGCAATCTGAGGAAACAAGTAAAACAATTGCAACCAATGATATTGAAATAAACTACTTGTCGAATAAATTTTTATATATAAAAAAAACAATCCGGAGCACCGCATATATATATACGAGTATATACAGTATCGGTCACGTAATTAAAGACACTCTTCTGTGTGACCACATACAACAGTATTACAGACGTGTAGAGTATCCAAAGTAGGTATTCATTATATTTCATAGTTATTAATCTTTACACTGAGATCATATTATAAAAATGGAAACATCAAAAACCTGTATTTAGCAATCATTCAGATTTTATTCCTTTTTTAAACAAAATAAAAACTTTTTCGACAAGTTAACCGCTGGCCAGCTAATAAAAAACAGTGTGGTTTTCGTGTTCTAAATTTAAAATATATCTAATGTTAAAACAATTATGTTATTTTTCATTTGGCGCGAATTTTCACGGTATATAGAATAAAAATAAAAACTAGCTTTACATAGTGATTTCTTATATTTACGCGAACACTACACATTTAAATGAAACTAATTTTACGGATTTTATCGCGTATATTAACTTATTTTACATTCCCGACGTTTCAAGCACTTTACAGCACCCATGGTCACGGGGGGGACTGAGGTGTATGACGTCCCAATGTCATAGTTAACCACGGCTACCTCCAGATTAAAAATTATTAATTTTTGTTCCGATCTACGCAGTATGAACTTACAGTATCATGAAGTCTTGCAGTTGTATGCTTGGGTTGGGATTTAATTTTATTAATTATGGGATCCCAAGCAGATGGTAGCACCCAGCCATCTTCTCTATTGAAATTAGGATGTTTTTTGATTTCAATAGCCTCGCGAATCATCCTTGGAAGGAATCGGTGTTCTTTAGCGAGGATTTGTGGTCTATCAAATCTAATGTAGTGACGGGGGCGATCCTGTACATGTTCACAGACTGCAGACTTCCCGGAGCGTCTATTCTTCACATCAGCTATGTGTTCTTTAACGCGGGTTTTTATGGATCTTTTAGTTTGTCCTATATAAGAGAGACCACATTCACAATCCAGCTTGTACACTCCTGCATCTTGCAGAGGAATATTACACTTGACTGATGGTAAAAACTGACTAATCTTCTTCGGCGGCTTGAAATATGTTTTAATGGAAGCACGCTTCAAGATGTAGCCAATCTTGTCAGTGACACCTCTGACATATGGCAGTACAGCAGGCACTCGCTCGACTGTGGCCGGCTTCACTCGTTCACTGTGACGTAGGCGCGGGACCCGAAGCTTATTGTCGTGCAAAACTTGCTTGACGTGTTGGAGCTCGGCGGCCAGGTGTTTACTGTCACAGATCCCTCGTGCTCTCTGAAACAAAGATTTACCCACGGTAGCTAACTGTGAAGGATGGTGGTGAGAATCACCGTTTAAATATCTATCTGTATGGGTCTTTTTTCTATACACAGTGTGGCTCAAGGTGTTATCAGGATTCCGAATTACTAATACATCTAGAAAAGCTAAAGAATTGTTTGCCTCTAACTCCATTGTGAACTGAATTTTAGAATTTAAGGAGTTAAGATGGTCTAAAAATGCAGTTACTTTATCTAAAGGTAGAATTGTGAAAGTGTCGTCTACGTACCGCTTGTAGAATCTTGGGTTTATGGGAGAAGTAAGCAGGGCTTTCTCCTCAAAGTCCTCCATGAATATATCGGCGACAATGGGAGATACAGGTGAGCCCATCGCCACTCCATCTACTTGCTTGTAGAACTCCTCCTTCCACAATAGGTAGCCAGATGTAAGGCAGTGTCTGAGTAATACTGCATATTCTACGGGCATGTTGTTTTCCTCTAGCCTTCTAGTAACAATCGAGATGCAGTCTTCAACAGGTAGGCATGTGAATAGAGACTGCACATCAAAACTCACCATAGTTTCATTGTCTGCCAGATGTAGGTCTTTAATCTCGCTGACAAATTGGTAGGAATCCTTTGTGTGTGCTCTTGTATGTCCCTTGAGCGGTGAGAGTATATTCGCTAAGTATTGAGCCAATCTGTAAGTTGGTGAATCGATTTGGCTCACTATAGGACGTAGTGGAGCATTGGGCTTGTGTATTTTTGGTAACCCATACAACTTCGGTGGTTTAGCACACGTAGGTAAAATCGGTAAAATCGAGCAAGAACGATAAGAAGCAAACTTATTCGGGAGAATATCTCGTAAGGTGCTACTATTAAAGAAGGAAAACATCCAAGCTAGATTAGTGTTTGCCAAAAACATGAACACTGGGCAGAACGTGAGTGAAAAAACTACTACTTACTTACTACGTACTTTTTTCTGATGAAACGAAAATTAATATGATTACTTCTGATGGAAAAATGTATGTCAGAAGTACACGAAGAAAACAGTAAAACACGGAGGTGGAAACATTAAGGTTCGGGGTTGTTTTTCTGATCATAGTATAGGACATATCAAGAAAAGAGAAGGAAACATGGATAAATTCCAGTACAAGAATATTTTAGAGGAAGTCATGATACCTTATGCTGAGGAAAGTTTGCCGGTGGTTTGGACTTTTCAACACGACAAAGACCCGAAACACACAACAAAAGTTGTCAAAGAATTCCTAAGGAGCAAGTCAGTAACTGTGTTAGATTGGCCACCGTACAGCCCTGACATCAACCCCATTGAAAACTTGTTGTACCGCGTCAAGAAAATAGTGGCATCAAATCGTACCACTAACGTACACTAACTTTATGCGGCTTTTAAAGAAGCATGGGAACAAATTTCAATTGAAACTTGCATTAAATTGATCGCATCAATGCCAAGGCAATGTCGGGCTGTTATTGCTGCTAAATGACATGCGACAAAATTAATAACGTGGTTTTTTGTATTTATAATATGTCTTAAATTTATCAAATTTAAGTTGATTTCAATATTTACAATATATTTTTTTTATAATTACTTAGTTTGTGCATCTTTAATTAGTTGGCTAATGTCATGGTGGTCTAAATGTAGTTAAACTGAATAAATATTCGAGACACAAGAGGTTTATTTTCAATGTTTAATTCCAACATTTCACAATGAATGTCCAAAAATGATTTTAATATTGTTTCTAGCTCGTATTAAATTTCAACAAGCTAATAAAGAGTAGCTAAACTTTATTCTTTTAATATCCCTTTAGTGTCTTTAGTTATGTGATCACCACTGTATATATAGGCACTTATATAAAATACTGGTTGGATCGAGAGTGAAGGTTTTACTCTAGCGACCGTTGTTGTTCATAGAATTTTTGAGAAAACATCATCCGATAGCGCACCATATATTTTCGATGAATTGCTAACGATCTGCTTATTATATTTTCTATGCGTATTGTATTTTATGTTGTAGCACACGCATATTTCCACCATCCATCATGAGTGCATCTGAGGATGATCCTCTTTTGCCTACATATATAATATATAGTGCTCCAGATTTTTTTTCTGATCCCGTGGCCTCTCGGACTCTGGGAGTCTGTTGCGCAGTTGGAATTGCAGCCCGTGGAGGAAGCCGCACTTTGTATTCTAATGCTCCTTACCCTAAAAGGAGAAGGGTAATGAGTTGCCTCTCCTGAGAAAGGCGCTGGTGAGGCCTCGGATATGTGCGTAAACGTTCCCGTGACTGCTATTATGCGGCGAAGTTGGTACACTATGGGGTTTTAGCCCCTGCTAAACGCTTGCCGTAAATTACACCAATGAAATAGTAAATAGCAATTTTAGTGCCATTTTACTAAGTGCTTGGCGTTGATAACACTGTGAGGAAACCTTTATATCTCTGGAATAAAAAAAATTCGAAGTCATATAGAGTCCGTAAACATGCACTGGAGCATCGCGACGGACTCATTGTTCTTTAAATTTTTTATAAATATCCAGTAAGACGTATATAAAATGTAATAGAAGTTTTTACGGTAGTTTAGTTGTTTTACAATGTTCCTCTGGCTTGTCATCAAATTATTACCTTTTTTTATATAGTATTCTATAATATGCAGTACAGTTCATAATAATAAAATACCGCTAAACTTGTCGTGACACTTGCTAAAATCGATCTCACTTTTGCATGAGTGCAGGGAACCACAAAGATATAGTTAAAATGTCAAAAAGTAAATAATCTAGCTGGCCTTGTCGGGATGAACTTTGTACCAAATTTTTTGGAGTGTAATAAAGAATTTTCTATGTAATCTATTAATAGAAAAGGTGTTCGGGCTGCCTATTTAATTTTGTAACCGGTTCAGAGATATCACGCGATGCGTAAGATAGAATGGCACCAGTCAATTGTTTGTTATACCGGTTGTAAAAAAATATTTTTAATAAATTGTTTTGTAAGTACTAATGTGTAAGTAGAAGGTATGTATAATTGCGGTAAATATGTAAGTTTATAGCATATACGTGTATGTCTACATATATTTCTGTGAATGTGAATGAAATCTAGCTTTGCTGTTGTATGCCATTTGTTGCAAGTTTTTATTACTGTTATTTATTGCTATCATTGCAAATTTTTGTTACATTTTCCTTTGTCGCCTCTGACGACACCCTCAGGATGATATGGGACAGTTGATTCTCTCACGCCGTTGCCACAAGTAAAATCGATATACTATATGATTATTGTTGAAATATAACACATAGTACAAGTATATATGTTTATATAGGTCACCACCACGCTGAATTATATTTTTAAACTTTACCCCTACACTAGGAGGGTACATATATTGCTAGGATGGTGGTGGTAATAGTGCGGCATGTTAATAGATGCAGAAAGTGTATCAATGCAAGTGGCCCGGTACCGTTTTTGGCATTCCCTGGGAGAGGCCCATGTTAAGCAGTGAAATACATTTATACATTTTTGTGAAAAAAAACGTTACCCTACCACTAAGATTATCGCTTGTATCGCGGAGGCAGTTAACATACATAAATTGCACAGGGACAAATTAATATTTAAATCAGGAAAAATTATTTGTAGGCCATACAAATGCATATTCCGTGCGGATTCGAACCTGATAATATTACTTGCAATTAAAAACAATAATATCTTGCTTATCTTTGTTAATGTAGGTAATAACGTTTATGCGCTAAATAGCGCGTCAAGGTAGACAGACACAGCGCAACTAACCGGCAAGGTCAGTCCGAGCGTGACGTTAGAGCTGTACAAACATAATAGAAATTAATTATTTATAAAAAGTAATTCTTCAGGGTTTTTGACACACACTTTAAATTAATTTAATAAATACAAAATTAATTACAGTAATTTAACATAAAACTGCTTTAATGGGTTTTATCGCGTCTAATTTTATTTATATATATATTATTAAATTCGCAATTCGATTGTACTACCAGTGCGTGTTGCTAGTTATGACTTATGGATCTTAGACGTAGGCTATCACTGCTGGCCGTATGAGGACACTCAAGGTCGCTCAGCGAGCTATGGAGAGGGGTTTCTCTGCGTGATAAACTTTGAAATGAGGATATCCACAGTAAAACAAGAGTGACCGATATAGCCCAACGGATTAGTAAGCTGAAGTAGCAATGGGCCGAAGAACCTACAACCGATGGGGAAAAACGGTTCCCGAGTGGCAGCCCCGTATCCATAAGTGATGTGTAGGGCGACCCTCCACTAGATGGAGTGACGACCTGGTGAGACATGTGGGAGGTCGATGGATGCAGATGACTCATGATGATCGAGGACCGTGCTTTGTGGCATTGGGGGAAACCTATGTTCACCAGTGGACTTGTGAGAGCTGTAATGATGATTATAAATCATAATTTAAGTCATTGTTTGGACTACTTGGAACAACAGGTTAAAAATTAAAAATTAAAAAGAAATGTTACAGCATATTTACGTCCAGCGTTTTTTCATTTCTGAGATGTTTTTAGGGAAAGAATGTGTCCACCGCGCTGCCGCAATGCGTATTGGCGGACTTCGCAAATTCACATAAGTGCGAAATATATTTATACTTGATAAAGCCACGTATAAGCTATATATTATGGTAGTAGTAGGAATGGGTTCGCTTGAGAAAAAACCACGCTCTCACAGAAAACTAGCGTAAAATAATAGTTTAGTAGTAATGCAGATTCTTTTTGTTGTATTTATTTTGTATAATATATTTATATTGTAACGAACCGGAGACCATTTTTACTGGAAATCAGGCATTCCATTTTAGTCCTCAGAAGTAACAACCTGCATTTTTATTTTTATCCTATATTATCCTCGAGGATAGATGTAGATGTCTATGGGTGGAATGTGCCTTCCTTTGTCATGCTAATATTCTAAAAAAATAATATTTTAATAATATTTTTAAAACTTTCTAAGGCTGAGATCAATCGACCGTACTTTGAATTTGCAGACTTAGCTTACGAATTTATAATTGTATCGGGCTAAGATGAAGCTAAGCTTATGCTATGGTTTTGATTATCAAGTTAAAAATATATTTAATTTTATAATTACGCACACACACACACACACACACACACACACATATATATATATATATATATATATATATATATTTAAAATCGAAAACAGACCAAATTATATTTCATAAATAAGTTGTTATTATATGAAATAGAAAACGGACGTATGAAAACGGGAACGGATTTTAAGAAATCGAAATAAAATTGAAATTACGTAAATATAATTTTAAACTAGAAGACGGTCTAAACTATCTATATATTGTTATAATTATTAAGAGTAACATAAAAACAACAATTTAAAAATAATACGGTGGTTTTAAATAATATCCTGAAATTTACGTATATAAGCTGTCGATATCGTTGACTTAGGCTTTGCTAAGCGCGCACTAAGCACGACTTCACAGTTAGCAAAGTCAAAGTACGGTCTATAGATCTCAGCCTTAGAAAGTCATGCGTGTTTCCTCCACTGACAAGCACTTGGTAAGTCGGCATTAAATATGAATTAACAATTTTATTAGTGCCAGCAAACGAGTCCGGGCTTCTCTCAAACTGTAAAATTTGCCGCGAGCATATTTTTTGTTTCTTTTTGCCCTGTGAGTATGTAAATTGCTGCTAATTACGTCATGCTTACTTATTCTTTTTATATTATGTTTTCGAAAAGTATTCGTCAGTAAAATATTATTTATTTTTATGAAATTAAAAATGTAAAATAACTTAAAATTTACGGTCAGTTCACACATCTACAAAAGTTTCAACGTCAAAGACGTGAGGTTGTTTTTTAGATACATTTTAAAACAAAACAAAAAATCTATTGTTACGCGCTTGGGGTTTGAGACAATGAAAAACTGCCGAGTGAATTACTAAAATTGACACTTAAATAACAGAACACTAATAACAATAGCAGTGGACGATATGAATGACAAGCTCGTGAAAACTGTCCATGCGGTCAGAGCTAAAGTTTGCAAGACCCGCCGTAGAAGAACACAAAAACTCTCGGATCACACTCTTAATCTCATAGCTGTTAGACGGGATATGAAGCTACATTCTTCAACAGATTTGACAGTATACAGGCAACTGAACAGACAGATCTCCAAATGCATGCGGCGGGACTTACGCAACTTTAATACTGCTCGTATTGAAGAAGCGATCGAGCGGAACCAGGGCTCCAAAGTCTTTGCTAGAGATCTGTATGGCAGAAAGAGCCAACTGTCGAAGCTGAAGACCGAATGTGGCAGCGTTGTTTCTGGGGCACCTGAGATTTTGAGTAAGATTGAGAGGTTCTATGGGCAGCTGTACACATCATCGTTGGAGCCACAGGCAAGTGTGAGTAACGATCCAAGAGAGAGCCTTATCCGACACTATTCCGATGATATCCCGGACGTCAGTCTGAGCGAGATTAGAATGGCTCTTCAATACCTTAAAAACGGCAAGGCCCCAGGCGAGGATAGAATTACAACGGAGCTTCTGAAAGTGGGTGGAAAACCGGTATTTGAAGTCCTTCAGAAAGGAGTGAATCCGTCGCATCCGCCGATTCAACTCGGTTGGGCAGCGTTCGGGAAATTACGGCACATCTTCTCGTCACGTATACCTCAAAACTTAAAAACGATACTGTACAACCAGTGCGTGTTACCAGTGATGACCTATGGAACTGAGACGTGGTCCTTCACTGCTGGCCGGATGAGGAAGCTTAAGGTCGCTCAGCGAGCTATGGAGAGGGTTATGCTCGGGGTGGCTCTGCGTGATAAACTTAGAAATGAGGATATCTGCATTAGAACCAGGGTAACCGATATAGCCTAACGGATAAGTAAGCTTAAGTGGCAATGGGCCGGCCATATAGTTCGAAGAACCGACAACCGATGGGGTAAAAAGTTTCTCGAGTGGCGGCCTCGTACCGGCGGATGAAGTGTAGGGCGTCCAACCACTAGATGGAGTGACCTGGTAAGATATGCAGGAAGTCGATGGATGCAAGTGGCTCAGGAGCGTGCTTTGTGGCATTCTTTGGGGGAGGCCTATGTTCAGCAGTGGACTTGTGAAGGGCTGTAATGATGATGATGAATAACAACATAAAACCATACTAATAAACAAACACAATTATACTACTGATCACTTTATTTCGAAGTATTCGCTTGTATCGCCAATTCAACAGTGACCCAGTTGCAATCTATATAGGGCCTCAGATAGTTCTAGAAAGTTCTTCTATGGAAATTTCTAGAAGGATCTTGAATCCTCCAGTTCTACTACTCGATACTAGAAGGCGCTAATAGTAACTACTGTCGCCATGTACTAGGCATTAATGGTGGTGCGCAACACTGCCCCCTCCTAAGACATACTCGTCCCGGGCTCGTATCGGGCCCGTAATAATGCACCAGATGATCCACATGGATGATCCGGATGACAGTCAGAAGTCATTCAATGATTGGGTGACAGTAGGAGTCCATAAAAGCAGATAAAGGTTATGTGAACTTTACCATGAAAGGTCATTTAATCCTCGCGTCGAATTTAGGGAAAATGTAAAAGAATATTCAAAAATATTTCAAAGACTGTGCTCCACAGCCAAATCTTTGCATTTGAGCAACAAAATTAAGACGACTTCCTGGGTGACGCTCGAAACCGCAAAGCTCCGGATATTAGCTCCAAGAAGAGAACTTTCAACCAGACCGCCAAGTCCTATAAAAAAGCATTACGGAAAGCTAATCTCGATCGCATTAAACATATTGGCGCAAAACTCTCTGCAAGACCATCCGGCAGTAGAGCTTTTTGGTCTCTCGCCAAAGCGGTCAAGACAAACTTCTGTCGGCCTACACTGCTTCCATTGGTAAAACCGGATGGCATACTGGTGCTTACGGCTTAAGAGAAAGCGGACTTGTTCGCGTCTCTCTTTGCCTACAATTCACGTCTGGACAGTGGCAACAACGTTCCACCAAAATTGCCTCACTGCGGGACCTGTATGTCGGAGATTCGTATAACGAATAAGGAGGTTCTTAAAACCTTGCGGTGTCTAGACGTGAATAAAGCCAGTGGACCAGATGGTATACCAGCTATAGTCCTAAAGGCTTGTGCACCTGAGTTGTCTCTTGTATTGACACGCTTGTTCCGCCTCTCATTTAGTACTGGAATAGTGCCAAAATCCTGGAAGCTGGCCAACGTGCCGCCTGTTTCAAAAAAAGGCAGCCGCGCTGACCCTGCCAATGATCGTCCAATCTCAATTACCTCCAAACTCTGCAAGATTATGGAGCGTATATTGAATGCCCGCTTAATGGCATACCTAGAACAGAATGACCTCCTTAGTGACCGGCAATATGGGTTTCGCCGAAATCGGTCAGCTGGGGACCTTCTAGCGTATGCCACACACGTATGGGGCGAGCCAGTGGGGATCAAATCCAGTCCGAAAGAGAAGATATAGTATAGCGTGTGAATCTCACATTACAGGCAGTCTCCGATTGGGGCGATGCCAATCTTGTGAAGTTCAACGCCTCCAAAACACAAGCGTGTCTCTTCACTGCAAAAAGGAGCTAGCTCACCTTGGCTCCTTCTTTCCGAAATATATCACTGAAATATACCGGCCGCCTTCAGTTGTTAGGGTTTCAAATATCCTCAAATTTGAACTTCATGCGGTTCATTAAGTCCAAGGCCAAAGCAGCTGCAAGGAAGCTGGGAGTCCTTGGAAAGGTGCGGCGATACTTCACGCCGGGACAACTGCTTACTTTAATAAAGCGCAAGTCCGGTCGTGCATGGAGTATTGCTGCCATATATGGGCTAGTGCTGCAAAATGCCACCTAGCAGCTTTGGACTCAATGTAAAGGCGTGCTAAGAGGCTTATTGGTGACCCGAATTTGTCAATGTTACCAGCCTCGAACACAGACGTAAAGTAGCCAGCCTTTCATTTTCTACAGGATGCATTTCGGAGAGTGTGCGCAGGAATTACATAATTATTTCCACCCTCTCCCTTCCACCATCGGACAACCAGACGTTCGGCCAGTCTCCACCCTTTCGTTGTTGACTTACCACGCATTCCAACCAAACGGTTCGCCACGTCGTTCATTATGCGTACATCAAAGGAGTGGAATAAGTTGCCAGCATCTGTCTTTCCATCCGATTACAGTCTTCAAGGCAAGAGTGAATAGGCTTTTGTTAAGTCAGTGCGCTTCACCATCTTAGGCTACATCACCACTTACCATCAGGTGGGATCGTAGATAAGCGCTGGCTTAGTAGAATATAACAAAAATACGGGGTTTTCATCTTTTCAGACATTTGCTGACGCGATTGTCTGACGTGCTCCTAAATGTCATTTATTTTGTTCCGCAAGTCATTTGCATAATCGGTTATACTGCGTGGGGCATTAGGTGGTATTCCGGTGATCATGTCTGCAGGCAGCCGTTATTCTCTTTCAAAGTGCGAAATCTGGTGTCACTGATGTATTTTGTGAACAGCGCTTCGATATGACAAAAAAAAACGGTTGTATGTGCTGGTCTCAGTCTCGTTGCCGATTTTTCACAAATTTTGTTAGGTACCTCTCCAATTTCTGATTTTCTACCATTCCATCAGATTGTGGATGGTAAAAAGCTATTCTTGTTTCATAAGTACCCATAACTCGGCAAGTTTTCTAGAATATTTGAGACTTAAAACTCCTTTCTTGATCGCTGTGAATCTCTAAAGGTACTCCAAAACGACAGAAGATTTCATGACCTAGTTTATGTACAACTGTTGAAGCTACTTGATTTGGAATGGCGAAGACTTCTGGCCACTTAGTAAAGTAATCCATCACAACCATTAAATATTTGTTACCATTTACCCTGCCCGAAAACGGCCCCGCAACGTCAAGAGCTAACCTTTGCCATGGTGTACCAACATTTTACAATTTAAATGCACCTCTACTACGAGTCTGAGGTCCCTTTACAGCCGCACAATTTGTACATTTTCGACACCAGTGCTTGACATCGTCACGACATTGGACCCAGTAAAACCGGCACTGGCCTTCATCCATTGCAGAATGGGCTTGCAAAAAGCCCCTGAGCAAATACGGCTCAAAACATAAAAATAATTTTATAATGTATATTTTTCGTGATTTGCTTGGATCTAATAAGCAACTCGTTCATGTTTGTGTCAAATAATAAATGAGAGAACAAATAAAACAAATGCAAATGTTAAAGTGAAATATAAAATTAAAAATAAATGTGATAATTTCAGATCCAAAACAAGTCGCTAAGACATTCAAAAACTTTTTCGCGTCAATTGAGTTCAACTCTGAGCCAGCAACAGGCGGCGGCGTTGACAGCCACCCTGTCCTCCGGCCGCCACAAAACACTTCGTATTTGAGCCCAGTCGACTGTGCCGAGGTGTATAAAATTATTAAAAGCTTAAAGAATAGGCATAGATGAACTTTAACCCCCATACCGTTGACAATATTAATAAATCAATACTTTAAGAAAGGCACCTTTCCAATACAGCTAAAGAAAACAGTTATGTATAAGACCTGTTCATAAAAAAGATAAAAACAACGATCAAAGGAATTATCGCGCTATTGCTCTTTCTGCATCAAACATTTTTGAGAAGACCATTTGTAGCCGCGTTACTAGATTTTGTGAAAAATACCAGATATTTGATGATTGCCAGAACAGCTTTCGAAAAAACCGCTCCACAGTTTTAACAGTGTACAAATACATTAATGAAGTTGTCAAAATTTTAGATAGTAAATAATATGGTGTAGATATCCTCTTAGACATGACGAAGGCATATGATAGGGTGCAACATAATATACTATTAAATAAACAATACGAGTTAGGTATTCATTGATTCGTACTTGAAGGATAGGCAGCAATTCCTTGAGATCGAACACTTCGATACCACCACCAAAAATATTTCATATGGGTGCTCCGATTGCAAGGTAACAAATGCATCAATACCTCAAGGATTTATCGTTGGATGTATTTTATTTTTGATTTCAATCAATGATTTTCCTAAAGCTATAGAAGAAACGTCTGTCTTGTTTGCCGATGGTCTAAACTTTCGAGCTTCTCATATGCATTACGCGAAATTAAAAAAAACTACCAACATAGAAACGGCAATAACAACCTACTAGTATTAGATGTGCAGAGTTTGGGATAGTTTTGTTAGTTATGATGAGATCTTACCTCCGGACTTAACGGAAAGACCTGAAGGTGTACTTCGCAGAATCCTACTGGAACTGCTCTCAGAGTAGTAATAGGTGTACCGAGTTTGGGGTCGTTTTAATAGTTATGATGTCACCTTTCCTCCGGACTTGACGGAGTGACCTGAAGGTGTATTTCGGTGAATGCAACTGGAACTCCTAGATGAGTAGAACTAGATGTGCCGAGTTTGGACTCGTTTTGTTAGTTCTGATTAGACTTTACCTCCGGACTTGATGGAATGACCTGAAGGTGTACTTCGGTGACTATTAATGGAACTACTCGACGATTAGAAATAGGTGGGCCGAGTTTGGGCTCGTTTTGATAGTTATGATGACACCTTTCCTCCGGAATTGAGAAGTTGGCTTGACTTGAGAAGTGACTTGAAGGTGTACTTGTACACGGTGACTGTTAATGGAACTCCTCGACGAGTAGAACTAGGTGTGCCGAGTTTGAACTCGTTTTCTTAGTTATGATGAGATCTTACTTCCGGAATTGATAGAGTGACCTGAAGGTTTACTTCAACGAATGCTGCTAGAACTTCGTAACAGGTAGAACTAACACTAGAACTAGGTGTGCCGAGTTTGGGTTTGGTTTATTATTTATGATAAGACCTACATACATAATGGAGTGACTTGAAGATGTACTACGGCGACTGCTACTGGAACTTTTGACGAATAGAACTACAATTTACATTTTTTTGAAATATTTTTTTACGATCATATGAGTATTATGAGTCATGAGTCATATGAGCACTTTTGGATTTTACAAACTTTTTCTTTATTGACGTTTGATAAAAATTATCGGAAAATTGGAATTAAAGTAATAAGGTTATTGCTCGAAAATTGCGCGTATTTAAACTCCTTTAGAAATTTACGTATAACATGAGTGCTTAAGGCATGCACATTTGGATTTACCAAATAATATTCTTAAAATCACTCTATCATAACTATACTGCACTTATTTCATAATATGAGTAGCCGTATATCAAGAAAACAGTAATTAATCCATGTTGTATTTTCTTAAAAATCATTTTATATTGCTACTTTGAAAAAAAAAACGGTTAAAAAAACTACGTGGCCGTCAGGATGTTGATTTTGTATGTGGTTTTGATAACTCCCGAAAAATAGAGGTATCGAGGCCGGGTTTTTTCTTTATTAGTTTCAGAATTATGTCAACTGGTTCCCTATTTCGTATCAATAACCTATTATGCGTAGTTTGTTAATAAAACAATTTTCAACTTTTATAAGTTTTATTGTTATTGATAATTTAAAGTAGCTGCCATATTTTTTCTAACCTTTCATAGACAAAGAACAAATGTACCATACAGCATATATCGATTTTGTACTTTGTGTAATCGATTTATTTTGGTAAACATTTTACCCTACAGGTGGCACTGCATGTGAAATAGAGCGCAAAAATTTTTAATACACGTAAATAATATGTTTTAAAAGTCAGGAATACAATCAAAAATTAAATTAAAGCTCATGAGACGTACACTTTTGGATTTCTCAAACTATTTGTTAACTTTGTTGATATCATAATGATAGTCGCTTTGTAGTACATTCTGTGGTATATTTCATGAGCCGTAGTAGTTACTCATAAAAAACAATATTATAAAAACTATTACAAAGTGACTATCATTTTGATGTCAACGAATTTAACAAATACGCCTGGGGTGTTAAGTAGATGCTGCGGCCCTAATGTACCTACATCTATCTTCCATTTAAGAAGCATAATTTAGATACATATACAATATGTAACAAAACCCTGTGGTTCCCGTTAAGTAAGTTATCAGGATCATTATTCAAACGTATAGAAATAACGTTTTTTTTTTAAATTTCGATCAATTTTTTTTTATTTTATTAAAGAAAAATTGAATACAAATTGTATGTGGTTTTATTACCTCTGCATTGTTTGGGGAGTAAGAGGATTGTCAAAGACCCCGCCTTACTTAGCTTTAGCATCAGCTAGTTTCACTAAGAGGTAATAAAACCACATAAAATTAAAAAAAAATTTAAAAAAATATGGTCGAGTTTTAAAAAAGATCTATAGGTGAGAATACTGATCCTGATAACGTACTTAACGGGAACCACAGGGCTTTTGTTACATGTTGTATAATTTGTTACTCCCTATGAATGAAGATGGGTCTACCACTAAAGAGGGTCTAAGGTTCTCTACACAAATCATACGTAGGACAGTAGTATTTATCTATTATTCTACACTAGTATTCTGTGAGAGCGTGATGCTTCACCGGTCGAATCTGTCCGTTCTTACTGTCGACGTTATACAGCTGCAACGTGGCTATACCCGTAGAAAATACCAAACTAATTGAGAAATAATAAATTAAAGGGCAATTTGTTATCTCTTAAGGAATTAATTATAGATGCATTAATAACTTTCTTGAAATTGTATGACTGTCAAAAGTTTAACGTTGTATCATTTAATAAAATTCCCAGAAACTAAACAGGTTTCAGCAAAAGTGCGAGTACATATGTTTAATATGTCAAATGTTTAAGGAAGGAAATACAAAATTAATCTTCAAGGTACCTTTTTCTTTACAACTAAATAAAATACCTTTTCGTTGCGTTGTATATTTTTAGGGTTCCTTACCTAAAAAGGAAAAAACGGAACCCTTTTCGGATCACTTTGTTGTCCGTCTGTCTGTCTGTCAAGACCCTTTTTCTCAAGAATGCGTAGAGGTATCAAGCCAAAATTCATATCAAATACTCAAGTCTACTGTCCCTTGGAGCTGTGAAAAAATCAAACTTCTAAGCCAACACAATCAAAAGATACAGCCGTTTATGCTGCAAATTTTCGACATTCGCAAGGGAATCAAAACCTACAGGGTACTTCCCGTGAACTCAGAATCTTAAAATTTGGTACAAAGCAACGTATTATAGCACAGATAAAGGAAAAGTTGCAAAAAAAATAAATTTTAAGTTACATCATATAATAAAAATATTTTGAATAATTTTAAACTTATATACCTACGGATAAATGAAAAATGTATTGCAACTTATAACTATTCAGTTAAAATTTGCACGCCTTAATAAGGCAGAATGTATCGGAACTTTATGCTTTAATAATACTTTTGTAAGATCTACCTACATTCTAAGCAAATAAATAATTATGAATTATGAATTATGGATTTATTCGGAACCCTCGGTGCGCGAGTCCGACACGCACTTGGCCGGTTTTTTTTAAGTGAACATTATCTGTAGGTAAAAAATTACACACGTAATCGCCTATAATTATTCTGATTGTCATTTTATTTTTTATACAATTATAAATGACAAAATGTGCCACCAGATTGTAAATTAATGTAGCCTATAGCCTAGCCTATACTTAAGTATATCTTCAATTAAGAATTATAATACTGATGCGTTGTCACATATATTTTTTAAGGATAAGGGGGAAAATGAGTATACGGCACATCTCATGGTAGGTGATTACCACGGCCTATAAACAACTGCAGCACCAGGGGAACGACACAAAGAGGTCGTACGGGGAAGAAAACTCCTAGTAAAACGCACATTGGTGGACCATCAAGCATCCAGATGAAAAGAAAAAGACATATGACAACTAAAATGAAATATCTATTACTCGTTCTACAGAGTTAAATATGGATTTAAATTGGATGATGTCCGTGCTAGAACATAAAAGATTTGTTTGCTATTTCCATACTGTAGGAATGCCATGTAGTGGCCGCGTAAGAGTATCCACTAACTCATATTATTACTGACTGATCACCACCTTTCTTCTTTCAGCAACTGACCTTCTTATTTAAATGTTTCTGTATAAGTGTATTATAAATTACTTAAGTTTTTTTTATAAAATGTTTCTAGGTAAGTATGCTTAAAATGTATGTATTTTGTATTGTTTAAAATTATGTATGTTTATGTATTATGTATAGAGTATAATATTATTTAGGTTATTTGTAGTTATATATATTTATTTTTGTATTTACAAGTATAGTATATATAATATGTTTATATTTACATTCACGTATATATTCTCAAGTTTTTATGGCACCTGTTTAAGTTTCTCTGCTTAGCTCGTGGTTGACTGGTAGAGAATGCCTAAAGGCATTCAATTCCGCCAATTGTACACCTTAAGTGCAATAAAGATTTTTAAATAAAATAAAAAATATTATCCCGTAGGTGCATAAGAGGCGACATAGAACTAAAAAAGGAAATGTAAACCTGTTTAGAGCTAAAGTAATAAAAATTTGAAAGGCGGTTGACAGAAAAACTTGCCGTCCGCCAAGCGTGGCAACTTTAACTATATATCTAGGAAGCTGTTTCCAAAAATCTTATATTTTATTTAAGCGTCGTTGCATTGTGGACGAAATATGCAATTTCGAATCGACTTTGTACCATGTAACGGCGGTGTAAAAAGATACACTACCCAATATCATACCGTAGGTGTCGTAGGCAACAGAGGAAAACGAACAGGAGATGGGCAGCAGCGTTTTCTCAATAATGACTAAAAATAAAAAAAAACTGCGGTTGCCATGCGTGGTAACAATGTCAAATATTTCCCTATGACGCAATCTGCGGTGGAGGATAGGCCTGAGCTTTGGACTTTAGTAGTTAGGAATCTACAAGCGAATGAATTAAGTCATCATTTGTGTGTAGTAGTTCTTATCAAAAACGACCGTCCTAGTTATAAACCCAAATTTAAGACTAATATCTATCCATGGTTTTACCCAGTTTTTCCGAATATGTACAGGTAACTGTGGTTAGTAATGAAATACCTCATGGCCTCCTCGCGAACGTAACAGTTTGCTTCGTCTTTTGTAATATGAGTAAAGGACGAAGCAAAAAAGGTTTGCTTCAATGTATGAACTAAATCATGTAATTCTTGCGCGCTCTCCAGGATGTATCCTACAGAACACCGGTAAGTTTAAATAGTTTAATAAATATTCGAAGACATTACAGACCAATTGTATTGTTTACTTATAGATAAAAAAATAAACCAATTTATCTTATCTCCATTAGATAACTGGACTATGGTTTGGTATTCGCAGTCATTGCAGTAAATAAATTTTTTAACGATTTATGGATAGTTCCAAAAGTTCAAGAATACGTCTGATATTGGTCATAACTAATTTAAATAAGCCAAATTAATTTTTATATCTAGAACTTCTTAAATGTAACTTTTCGGCACTGTAGGCCCATTTCTAATAGATAAAGTGCTTGTATATTTTTTTTCATATCTATACGACTGTTTGTAGCCAAAAGAAAACTTATTTTTCGACCACGCTGTTACTTATTTCTGCAACCAAGCTGCAGTGCATGCACTACTGTGTTAAGGTCGGAAGGGTAGAGAGAGTCAGTATTATTGCAGGCTATGAGGTATTTCAACTTAGAGGTAACAACGCATCTCTAACCTTCTTTGTTTAAATTTGATAGGACTTAACATCAGGTGGGCTGTTAGTTCGTTTGTCACTTGATTTTTATATTAAAAAAAAAACTGCTGCTACATGCTAAAACACCGTAAATTATGTTGTTTATGTATCATATTATACCCTAATTGCGTCGTGTTCCGAAGTAAACGTCTAACTCATTAAATATAGTAATTACATTACCAACGTGCGGCGTATAGAAAAGTGTCTATTTTCCAATATAATTCTCATATGACAGAAATCGATTTCATAGTAAACTAACTAGTTCGACAACAGCGCATGCCTCTATCGAAAGCTGATCCGTATGCGGTGGGTTTTCTTGCAATATTTCGTGCATTTTAGTAAACAAAATGGCGGAAGACAAAGTTAAAATTTTGAATTTATCGATGATTATCGATAAATTCTACTGCATATATAACAGAAATAAAATTAAGAAAAGGCGTTGATTTGTCTGAGCCAAAATATAATTACGATGTAAAAAGGTTAAAAAAAGAAGATAAAGAGCTTAAGGTCATACTTCTCAAAGGAACATCAAAAAGTTATGATGAAAAGGAGTGGGTCCGGAACAGAAGAGAAATTACGAATCTTCGTAGTTTGCCTAACCGAGGCAAGTGACGTATAGACGAGTTACATGCGACAAGCGCATGGGTGGGTATAGACGATAAGCTGCATGCGTCTTATGGCACAGCACTTGACGCAAGGAGAACTGAAAGTTAAAACGCAAAATGAACATGAAAGCAAAATGGAAAGCGCACTGGTATAGACATAGCTATAAACAAGGCAAGCCTTGACTGTTAACCAGAAAGAATTACTTGAAAGTTTTACTCATACTCACTACACTGGACGGGTTAGTTTGTGAACCCAGACTTGAGAGAGCAGAGCCAATGTGAAATTTTAATACTATGCAATAACCCCTTGTAGCGTATTTGAAAATATATTATACAATTTTGTAATAAAATGAAAATTTTCAAAAAATAAATCACTAAAACAACAAGCAATTATCAAAAGCTCTGATGATCCTAACGAGAGTAACAGTTTATTGTCATAAAGTTATAGAATGGTCGTAGGTTATATATATATATATATATATATATACTCGAGCTAATAAAAACGTGTTAAAATACGAATTATAAAAACGTGTTAAACAATGCAAGGTACAACACTTAAAGTTATCTTCCACATACAGTTTAACTCGTAGCGGCTTTAGATAAGTATTCCTTATCTAGGTTGAATGAGCACTACACGTCATTTTATTAAAAATAATATGAGTCACCTATACGTACATAATTAAATTGATAAATTATTAATCTTTTATAATATGTCTCTGAAAGTAGCAGTTTTTGAAATTACTTACTTATGCTTCTTTGTAGTAGATCTGGGTTAAACGTTAACGTTACGAGTTAAGAGAGTAACTTTCACAGTATAAGAACGATTCACGTGCACGAATGGATCGGTTTGACCGGATTCTATTAAATTTCGTATGAATAATATCCTCAAGACCGAATTTCGGTCACGGCAGCCACAGTCAACGGTGACTAGCCTTCTGCGCAGGACACGATTATAGTGCATGAATGTGTCTAGGTAAATAGAAGATTCCCTCACTCTTATATCCAAGGAAAACTCTTTATCTATTGACTTAAGAAATTAAATTTCATTTGTCAAACGTCAACATGTTTTTTAATCTAAGGCCGTCTAAAAACGAAGGTTACTCTCTCCGAAAAAGAAATGCAAGAAACTCCACATAATCCAAAAAACTACTATATATTTAATCAAAATGAAAAAAGAATAGACCCTTAGGTAATCAAAGCATATTTTATAAGCAATAAAAAAAGAGTTGAAGCTAAATAAATGTATTGCAAACCCGTTTACTATGGATGATGCATGTGGCAGCCGTTGCTCTCTATTTTCTGCCGACTTCCAAACAGGAGACGGTACTCAATTCGACTGTATGTTTTTGTTTTATGTGTGTTACCTTATAACTATTTACTGGGTAAACCGATTTCGATGATTCTTTTTTTATTTGAAAGCCGGTACTACTCTTGTCGTCCCATATGAATCATATATATATATGACCGTGATCAATATATGAATCATATATTGATCACGGTCAGACTAATAGTTTTTGAGTTATTCTTAATAAATTATATTGAAGTCGGCTGTACAAAATTTTTAATTTTTAATTATAAAGGTAAGAGGACGACCCGTCACAAGACATCGCGCCGTCACAAACAACAACATAAATGTCGTTTTTTGTGACGGCAGTTTGTGGAATATATCAGGGTTACTTAAAAGTGACCCTGCTATATTCGAATTTACTATACACTAATATTTTACTTTATTCAACACCAACACGTACCTTACCATTACCCACATTACCATCCCTCATTAATGGTCGCGGTAGGGATATTTGCTATAGTTTCTACGCTTGGCATTGCGAGTAGGCAACCACAGTTTTTAAATTTTTTTCAGCTGTTATCAGGAAGATGCTGCTGCCCATCTCTTGGTTTTGTTCCCTCTGTCGCCTCTTACGATACCCACCGAAAGGTATGAAACAGAAACTGAAACTTTTTGTTCTATATAGATTATAAATAATACTTATTGAGAGTCACTCTTTTGTTTAATTACTACTGGTTCGAAAAAAAAGCTCTGTCCTGGGAAGAACCAGCAAAAAACCCAACGAGACTTTTATTTTTAAATAACAGCTTACGATCATGTAATCACAATTAACCACACAAAACAAATTAGAAATAGCTTGATAGCGATGACCTCATTCCTAGAGGTTATTATCATTCATAAATACCTTAATATTATAATAACTCTTTTTATACAAACTTTGTTTAATAAAGTTTTTGAACTTTGAGCAGGTCAAATTTTGTATATTTTCTAGTATTGAAAGAAAGAATTACTGACTCGATGGAGTCGAGTAACTGATACTACTAGCTTGTGTCTGTTCCTAGTATTTACAGAATGAGTATCACTGATTTTTGTATAACTACCTTTATTTTTGTGTACATATATTACATTTTCATAAATGTATTGAGGAGGCCAAAGTTAATTTAATTATTTCCTTAATTTTTTGTCGGAGTGACTCGAGTGAGGTATTGGTTATTCTTACTACACGGTTTTTGACGTATTACGTATTAACCTTTATTATTAGGTTCTTTATTAGACCAGCGATTATTCGTTTTTTCTTAGTTCTAAGCGGTAAAAACGCATCTGCATTTTGATTCTCAATCTAGGCTAGAGGATGGATTCTATCAGCCGCAGCATTAAAATAGATTTTTTTTATTAAATATTTATCATATATATTTAATACAGATTATAAATAATAGATGAAAGTCATTCCTATTTTTTATTTACCGCTGGTCTTAAAAATACCTTAGTCCTGGGAAAAATCAGAAATAAACCCATCGGGAAATGTAAAAAAATATCAGATTACAATCATGTATTATGTAACACAATTAACTATACAAATTATATTAAAAATAGCTTGGTAGCAACCACCTCATTCCCATGGGTTAATATCATCCATAACATTCACAAACCATCAGGTGAACTGTGTCTCGTTTCTTAACCCTTACTTCTATTTACGTTATTTAATTTTTTTAAATTATAAAACCAAATTGGAAATGATCATTGATAAAAGTAATAACTACAGCATTTATGAAATGATAAAAGGGCCCTATATAAGAAAATATTCAGTCCTATTGTATATGAAATAAATATTAATTTTAATAAGATCTTTGAAGTAAATATTAAATAAAGAAAATAAAGTATACATATCATATTTATTACACAATATAATTTATAATATTGTATAAGACATGTACGAATTGTGTCAATAAAATTTTTCATATTGTTTAGCCAATTCAAATAAAGTTGTCTTTCATAGAAAATTAAAAATTGCTGTAACTTACAATGCACTAAGCCAAATAGGGATCCTATTACAAAAATCACGAAATTTTCTTCAGATTTCAAACAGATTTAAAAAATCATAACCGCTTAATTGTTAAAGTTGAATTTAGATATAAAATTTAGTATTTTTTTATTAAATAAAACAACGTAACACACAGTAAGGTTGCTTGAAAACAACAACAACAAATGAAAACGCAAACAACTATGATACGTGAATAACACGCGCGCGATTGTCGGCTGCACTGATTGTTTTGTTTAGTAGCGATGAGCTCTACTCTATATTTACGGCAGAAAGCAAGTAGATTGCATCCAAAGTGACTCACTTTGTCAGAATATTAGAAATTAGAATGATAAGATAGCTACTATCCGGAGAAACTAATAATAAAATTGATATCAGAAGTGACAAATCAATTTATTTATTAGTTTGATGGTATTACTATGGGCCAATATTCTTAATTTTAGGTCCTTGAATCCTGAAATAAAGTTATTATAGGTGTTTTAGAGTGACATCTTTCAAATATATTTTAGTTTTTAAGAGTTTGTACTCAATTATAAATATTTATATAAATAGAATTATTTAATTTAGTTAAAATCTGTACGTTGGTAACTGTAAATATTATTTTCTAAGTAAGTGTCCAAAGAAGAAATTTTCGCTGCGACGTTGATTAGTGAAATTGAAACATGCATATTTATATAATTTAGATGTTGAACTGTAGAACGACCAACATGTTCTCGTTATTTAGATTTCGATAGTTTTTAATACATATGTAATTTAATTGTTGCATATTTTTATTAATTAGGTGATACTGAATGTTATAATTATGTATTACAACAAAAGACTTTTTAAGAGTATGACTTTAATAGGGACTTTAATAATAATAAATTAATAATATATATTGGGGAGGGAAATCTAGATACAGATACTTATATTTAGGTACACTATTATAAAATTAAATGAAATAATTTAAATAAAATAAAAGTGGTGTTTCCCTGTGCATAAAGAAAAATAAAAAAATTCTTGTGTTTATGTTTTCTTTAAATGTTAGACAAACCATCATCTGAAAAATATAAAAGTTTTAAATTGGAGAGAAGTTTCTCTGCATGATAAAGTTAGAAATGAGGATATCCGCAGTAGAACCAGAGTAACTGTCATAGCCCAACAGATTATTAAATTGAAATGGCAGTGGCCTGGCCATATCGCTTGGAAAACCGATATGCAATAGGAAGAAAAATTCTCGAGTGGCAACCTCGTACCGGTAAGCGAATGGCAGGGCAGCCTCACACTATATGGTCTCCCCAGACATGCAGGAAGTCGATAGATGCAGGTGGCTTAGGACCATGCTTTGTGGCATTCCTTGGGAAGATTACTAGACTAAATTAAAGAGTTCCATCAAGAAGAAATAATGTATAACGTCATTTTCATAACTTACATTGTTAGGGTTCCGTACCTCAAAAGGAAAAAACGGAACCCTTATAGGGTCACTTTGTTGTCCGTCTGTCTGTTTGTCAAGAACCTTTTTCTCAGGAACGCGCTGAAATTCATACCAAATACTCAAGTATTCTGTCCCTTGGAGCTGTGAAAAAATCAAACTTCTAAGCCTACGCAATCAAAAGATACAGCCGTTTATGCTGCAAATTTTCGACATTCGCAAGGGAATCAAAACCTACAGGGTACTTCCCGTGAACTCAGAATCTTAAAATTTGGTACAAAGCAACGTATTATAGCACAGATAAAGGAAAAGTTGCAAAAAAAATAAATTTTAAGTTACATCATATAATAAAAATATTTTGAATAATTTTAAACTTCTATACCTACGGATTTGTTCGGAACCCTCGGTGCGCGAGTCCGACTCGCACTTGGCCGTATTATCTGTATAAGCACGAAACTTCAAGACGAAACCAATTACCAATAAAAAAAAATCATAAAAAGGACTCTGACTATAGAATCAGCTCATCAATATGTTTATTCTGTACTACTTTTTTCGTCCAATAGTAACAAGTAGTTTTTGATTATAGTATACAACTAAAATTGTTATCAAAAGTGACAAAGCAATTTTTACTTTCAGCAATTTATACCTACTTACGACTTCTTTGCTTGAAATGGGACGCAAGTGTCCATGGTCTGCAGTAGCCATTTTCCATTAGTAATGATGTAAGTACCATTGTCACTTCAATAAAAAAAAATCATAATCGGAACCTATAACTATCATCATCATTACAGCCTATCACAAGTCCACTGCTAAACATAGGCCTCCCCCAAGTAATCCCATAAAGCATGGTCATGAATCACCTGCATCCATCTACTTTCTGCATATCTTACAGGACAGGATTATAGTGCCTAAGTGTATGCGTAAGCACAGGTGCACTCTCTATCCCCCCTCTCTGATTGTTCGATGAGACGGTAAACCGACGACCGGAGAGAGACCAGGTGCAGGACCAACGGCTTTACGTGCTTTCCGATACACGGGGGTGGGACACTGCCACCTTCCTGACTCCGAGCACTACTGAAAATTTCTTGATGGAAAAGCTCAATAACTGATTTTTTGGCCCGACCCGGGATTTGAACCCGGGACATCATGATCAGCAAAACTATAACCACTAGACAAACGAGGCAGTCTGTATGTAATTATTTAATGATATGTCATTTGGTTGTGACGTCAGAATACCCACTACCTCATAACATCTCATGGAATGGGTAGAAGCATCTACTTGATAACACCTCAATAATAAAAAGTGAGTTTGCAAACTCGGAATAGCAAATATCGAATATCGAATCGATCAATATAATTAAGACATTTCATAGATTGTGGTGGATTTAACTAATGGTTAGAGGTTATCTACTATGCAGGACATGTTACTATAAGTGTGCGTGCTAAAATGGAGATACAAACTCGTCTTATTCATGGCCGATGTAATACATGCATATGATGTAATAGATATACATATTAAGTTATGCCATTAGGATGATATACGTGATGATATACTATACACGTTTAGTTAATCAATCATCTGTTGTTACATGAATCTTATAACTACAATTACTTAATTTACCGTTTTATAGATCAATGGCAGCAAAAGTTGATAGTGCTCGACGTAAATTTCATAGTACGCGAGCAGTCTGGGTGCAGTTTTCGCTGGCACTTAATTAAAATTGTATTAGCAATTTAAAGGACTGATTAACGATGTTCTCAGCAGAGAAATTACGGCTCCAGTGGCGCAGTGGCTTAGCAATGAGTTGTTGCGCTGGGGCCGCGGGTTCGAATTGCGCACGGAACAGATATTTGTATGGCCCACAAATAATTGTACCGCGTCTGGATGTTTGACCTCGTGCAATTTATGTTTGTAAACTGCCTCCACGATACAGGAGAATATCCTTGTAAGGGGTTATGTTTTTTTTTAAAGAAAATAATTAAAAGAATTAGCGAGAAAACATAGAAAACCTTCATAAAAATATAATGAAGATTTGTAAAGTACGCCATTATGAACTGGAGTAGCTCGGTTGAGTAATTGCTTCGAACCCTCTTGGAAATGAGAGGATGTCGGTGCTCAGTAGTAGGACGTGTATAAGCTTTAAATTAACCTTTTATTAATAGGTTTTAATTATTTATAGATAATTTAAAAAAAATTAAAAACAAAACAAGCAGATTTAAAATCAAAATACTCACTATGCGCATCCCTAGTTTACGCGTGGCAAACATCAAAAAGGAAACAGACAGGAAATAGGCTGAAGCATCTTCGTGATAACAGCATTAGTACAATAAAAGACTGCGGTTGACACCCGCTCGCCAAGCGTGGCAATTATGGAAAACATATCCTTATGAATGAGAGTCACGGAGAAACAGCCCACTGTCTCCGGCGGCCCCGCTATTCCTGGTTACGGTGGCGGCCATGCTAACGGCGGGGAAGGGGATGCTAATAATCTCCGGTTGCTACCTAAGACGACTTGACCTGGCAACATACAACGCGCGCACCCTGAGGACTGACGAGCAAATCCTGTAGCTGGAAGAAGAGATAGACATGTTGTGCTGGAGTATTATAGGAATATCACAGGTCCGAAGAGAGGCGGAGGACACGGTAATCCTCGAATCCGGTAACTTGTTCAATCACTGGGAGGGCGACCACAATGTCTCTCGTTAACAACGTTGTAAAGATTGTGAGTGTGTTGACGAGGGTTGCGTACCTAATACTCAGTATCACCAAACAGTATTCGTTGAAGGTTTATGCACCAACCTCGGCACATCCCAATGAGGACGTGGAAGTAATGTATGAGGATATCTCTAAAGCCATGCATTCCTATAAAACCCACTATACAGTATTAATGGGAGAATTTAAAGCAAAACTGGGCATAAAAGATAATGGTGAGCTGAAAGTAGGGAAATTCGTAATAGGGCAACGGAACCCAAGGGGCCAGCAGCTGGTTGACCTCATGGAGAAAGAGGGACTCTTTATGATGAACTCTTTCTTCCATAGACGTCCGCACAGGAAGTGGACCTGGTCGAGCTCCGACGGTTCGATAAAAAATGAGATTGACTTCATTATGACCACTAAAAGGCAACTGTTCAGTGATGTCTCAGTGATCGCGAGGGTGGAAACTGACAGCAACCACCGAATGGTAAGAAGCACACTGAACCTAAAGGTTAGATTGGAGAGGTCTCGTCTTAAGAATTTAACGCTCCGTCCCCCTCGTGCTTTAATCTAAAGTCCCGAAACCTTTCAGCTCGAGTTACATAACCGTTTTCAGCGCATAGAAGACTGCAATGCAGTGGACGATAGACGATACGATAGTAATGATATGATTGTGAAAACTATCCATGCAGTCGGAGCTAAGTTCTGCAAAGCGCGCCGCAGAAGAAAACAAAATAACACCGATCACACTCTTAGATTAAGAGATAAAATGGCTATTGGACGGGAATTGAAACTGCAGTCTACAGTAAATTTGACAGCATACAGGCAACTGAACAAACAGATCTCCAAATGCATGCGGCGGGACAATACGTCTCGTTTTGAAGATGTGGTCGAGCGGAACCAAGGCTTCAAAGTCTGTGCCAGAGATCTGTCTGCCATAAAAATCCAACAAGCGAAGCTGAAGACTAAATGTGGCAGCATTGTTTCCGGGACACTTGATATTTTGAGTAAGATGAAGATGTTCTATAGGCAGCTGTATACGTCATCGTTGGAGCCACACCCAAGTGTAAGTAATAATCCAAGAGCAAGTCTTATCCGACACTATTTCGATGATATCCCGGACGTCAGTCTGAGCGAAATTAGAGTTGCTCTCCAGCACCTTAAAAACAGCAAAGACCCAGGCGAGGATAAAATTACGAACTTCTGAAAGCGGATGGAAAACCGATACTTGTAGTCCTTTAGGAGATCTTTAACTCCGTCCTCCATGGTGGGACTACTGTGTCTTGTTTTCCAAAAAGACGACAACGCTGTCTTTAAGAACTACAGACTGATTTCTCAACTAAGCCACGTCTACGTACTGTTTTAAGGAGTCATTACCAAACGTCTCGCACGCAGATTCGACGACTCCAGTCTTTCAAACAAACCGGTTTCTAAAAAAGCCATTACTACCCTAGGCAAATAATATTGAAGACCAAAGAGTACAATTTGCCACTTTGCCGTGCGTATAGGGACTATGAGAAATCCTGTGATTTCGTCGAAATTCGGGCGGTGCTACTGTCCCTTCAGCGGGGCCAAGTTGAACGTCGGTATATCAAAATGCTGAATTGTTTGTTCAGTAGGACGGCTATCCGAGTACAGAATCAGAGTATAAAACCTATCCAACTGCACAGTGGTGTAAGACAAGGTGACATTATATCCCTGAAACTCTTCACGTTTGGATTGTACAAAGTTTTCAAGCTTCTGGACTGGAAAGGATACGGTATTAACATCAATGGCGAGTACATCACTCACTTTTGAATTGCCGACGATATAGTCCTTATGGTAGAATAGCTGTAGGACCTAGACACAATACTCAATGACCTCAATAGTGTCTCCCAACAGATAGGTCTTAAGATAAACATGGACAAAACAAGAGTCAAGTGTATTGTCCATGACACAACTATGCCAGTAGTTGTTGGGAGCACTAAGCTCGAAGTTGTTGACTGAGTTGATTGAGTATGTTTACCTGGGACAAATAGTTCGACCAGGACCAACTTCGACCGAGAGGTCAATCGACGGATTCAACTCTGTTGGGCAGCGTTCGGGAGATTACGACAAATCTTCTTGTCAGGTATACCTCAAAACCTCAAAACAAGAGTGTTTAACCAGTGCGTGTAGTCAGTGATGACCTATAGATTTGGGACGTGGTCCTTCATTGCTGGCCATATGAGGAAGCTCAAGGTCAAGGTGGTGAGGGCTATGCTCGGAGTTTCTCTGCGTGATAGACTTAAAATCGAGGATATTTGCAGTAGAATTAGAGTGATCGACATAGTCCAACGGATTAGTAATGTGAAGTGGCAACCGATGGTGAAAATGGGTTCTTGAATAGCGACCTCGTACCAGTAGGCGAAGTGTAGGGCGACCTCCCGTTAGATGGAGTGACGACCTGGGAAGACATGCAGGAAGTCGATGGAGGCAGGTGGCTCAGGAGCGTGCTTTGTTGCATTCCTTAGGGTGATGTGATATCGAAGCCAACCGCTATGCAAAAAAGGGTGCGTGTACCTATGGTACACTTCCAGTAAAAAGGGTCTCCGGTTCTTTACACACACCATTCGAAACACAGCAGCATTAAGCTGCTGTTTCACGCTGGTATTCTGTGAGAGCGTGGCCCTTCCCCATTCTAGCTACAACCATAATATAGTTTCAGGATGTCTTAACCACGTAAAAGTTTTTTTCCTCGCATGACGTCTTTGTGGAATTTTTTACCACCGACGATTTTTTTGGACCGATACGACTTTAGGACCTACAAGAAATAAGCTTACACTTTTTGAAAAGGCCGGCAACGCACCTGCAATTCCTCTAGTGTTGCAGTTTTTCATGGGCGGCAGTCGATACTTATCATAAGGCGAGCAACTTACTATTTTGCACTCTTTTGTATATAAAAATGCCGCTTTTTGTCCCTAAATTAACAAGCCATTATTAAAGAATTTTTTCAAGAAGAGACAATCTTCAGTCACTCGGAATCAGTATGCTTGCATAGTAACAAATTTAATTTTCCAAATTTTAATGTGAAATAATATGTACTTTGTTGGTGGACTGTGGCTGGAGGGGTGACCTTTCGCCCTTCCCATCGCAGCCGAGGTGGAGTCTCGGGGGTAGAGGAGTCTTGGTATGATGATGCGCTACTTGCCCAACCTCTGCTACACTGGTGGTGAGGCTGTCGAATGAACTCTCCGCTTCTGAAAGTTGATTGGCGGCGGAGTCCTGGCAAGAATTCGCCGCTGGGGCCAGGAAAGCTGGTGCTTTCGGCTGTTTACTTTTTCCTGGCTCCATGGCCTCATCGAATCGGGCTAAATTCGTTGCGTAAGTGGAGTTAGAGGCAGCGGAGGAAGGCGCACTTAGTGTTCCTGGTGCGCCCTACCTGAAAAACAAAAGGAGGAGAAAATATCCTCTCCCAAGAAGGGGCTATGAGACGGCCGCTGCCGGTGGAGCTGCGAATGTGTGCGTAATCATTCCCGTTGTATCCCATTTCCCCATGTAAAAATATGGTACCGGGGGCGTCAACCGTCAATCAGTTGCGACTAGGGTATAGGTTTATGTTGCGATTTAATGGCAAGGCAGTGGCCGGCGGTTCAACCATACTGGTTAGAAAACGGATCGGTGGATATCTTCAAAACTAACACTAATTCTCCCAAAATTTCTTCGCGTATTCCTTTTCTTCTTATTTTATAAAACAACACAAAAACAGATCTACATTATTTTGATTTTATTATTTTTGATTTTATTTGATTTGATTTTTTGAAACCTAGTAGAATTATTTTTTTCCTTACCAATTGATGACTTGAGTATGATGCCAGTTGTGCTCCTTGGCTGAAGTTATTTTTTATTTTATGCACAATATTGATTGCACATCTCTAAAACAAAATTTTACCTCTTTTCCTTCTTATAATAGCTCCTGCACCTGACTCGACGAAATAGTTTTTTAGACCATTTGCAGTAACAATTTTTGTTAACAGTTATGAATGTAACATTTTTATCAACTGCTTTATTCATAGTGCCTTGAGAAACACATTTCCGGGTTCTATGTAGAAAATGATATTGGCTTTGGTATTTCTTATTTTAAATAATTTGTCGGTGTAATGCTGCAAAAAACTATTCCAAATATAGATGGCCGCTGCAAATGAATATAATACTATGTTATACATATTTACATAGAAACTTTAGTTATCATCTGCATAAAATTATAAATTGCACATTTTACACAAGAAAGGAAACTATGAGATTGGTCCATCTTAATTTTCGCTAATTAAGTGAATAGTAAAACAAACCAAGAGGTCCGTGACTTAAAATTTCTTGCAGCTTCTTATAGAAAAGCAAGACATTATCATAAAATTATAGTTAATCATTTAGGTATCTAATTAAACTTTTAAGTGTGCCAGTCATACATTAATGATGATATTTGGGTAATTATACTGAAAATAAATAGTCTATGAAATATTTTATAATATAATTGACCATCTTCTCTATGATTGACCGTGTGTATGAATTTTATCAGTTTATTTTATTTTTGATGAAAATTATTATTGCAGATAAAATATCTTTCATATTTATTTAAGTCTCGAATTAAATTAAACAAGATAAAAAATTTAACAAATCCCATTATTTCGTTTTACATAGAAATCTTTTCTACATACATTTCTTTAATATGAACTTAGTCATGTTTCTTTGAAAATGACAAGGTTTGTTTCATCCAAAACTAAGAATGTTGCTGATGAAACGATTTAAAAATTAGGTAGGCTATAAGTTATTGGGGTTTCTGTCAAGAAATTGTTAGTAACAGCCTGGATGTAGAATGTTGGAGGTGTTTCACCACCGTGTTTCAGACAGCACGTAAAGCCGTTGGTCCTATCGGACTATTAAAGTGAGGAAATAGAGAGTGCATCCGTGCTTGCGCATACACTTGTCGACGCTGACTGTCTGCTGCGTCGGCGCTGACTGTCATGCGCAATGACTAGGCTCCATTGAGACTGACTGTAATAACCGAAATCCGGTTGGAGGACATTATAATAATAAATATATATATATAATATAATAAATATAGACATTATTATTATTATATAGATATTAATATAATAAATATATAAACTTAATATTTTCATTTTTATCCTTTATGCTTCATTTATTCATCATCATCATCATTACACCCTTCAAAAGTCCACTGATGAACATAGGCCTACCCCGAGGAAATCCACAAAGTACGGTCCTGAGGCACCTGCATCCATTGACTTCATCATGTCTTACCAGTTCGTCACGCCATCTAATGGGGGGCCGCCCTACATTTCGCCTTTCGGTCAGTTATTTATACCTCTCATTATTTATAACTTTCTACATCTCTAGATCCCAGCTGAGCGCATGAAGTGGTGCAGCACAGTCACCAGGTAATATCGAAGGAGTCAAATGAGGGACGCGTATGGTCTGCATCTTTAATTATACTTTTTCTTAAATAATAAAGCCATGCGTCGTGTGGGCTCAGGATGAAATCAAAGTAATTGACGTCCATTGAACCTGTTTCCAAGTCATGTCGAAGAATATTAAAAATTAATTAAATAAAAAACAAAAGGTTAAAAAATAAGCAGAGTACTCAAGTAAAGTACAAAATAATGACGTGAATCCTGGTAAGTGTTACTCGCCTTTGTTTGTTACCAATATACGTGACCTTGAATTTACCTTTACCTTGACCATTATTTTTGACCGATCAACTGTGTTTGTAACATTTTAAGAGTTTATGATATATAGCTGTTATTTATTTTTTCGTGTTAATTTGAGTAAAGGTTATTTGAAAAACAATTAACACAACTATTAAAGCTTACCTTATGTTCTCAGCTTTATTTAAAAGCTTTGGATGAGTGTTATTTAACGTTGTAAAATTTTATCATAATTATTATATAATTGTTCAAAAGGATGCCAATGATTTAAATTTCACCTGTAATTATGCGCAAATTCGACTGGCTCGGTGGTCTAGTGGCCGTAAATTGCGAGTGGTTTTTTTTTTATAGGATAAGGGTGACAAACGAGCACACAGTCCACCTGATGGTAAGTGGTTGGTGCGGCCCATAGACATCTACATCTATCTATTACAAATCAATATGTAGATGCGTTGTCACCCGTGAGGACTAAGATGGAATGCCTCATTTCCAGTAAAAAGGGCCCCCGGCCACCTGCACTCACCAAGCGAAACGCAGAGGTAAATCTCTACTTCACGCTGGTTTTCTGTGAGGTCGTGGTACCACCCCGGTTCGAGCCGGCCCATCCGTGCGACAGCAAAAGCTGCCGCGTGGCTTTACCACTGTTAAAAATCATGAGGTGATCATGAGGTCCTGGGTTAGATTCCTGGCTTGTATCAAAAAGTCAGGAAATCAGTTTTTCTGACATGAAATTCTCAGAAGTATATTTGAATCAGGAGGGATTCAGTCCCGTGCCTAAGAAGAACACGTAAAGATTTTAGTCCTGCGCCTGATTTGTCTCCGGTAGTGTCGCATTACGCGCGTTTGTGCTTTTAATATTATATTTAATATAAGGAACCTCTGTCAGATCAGGACTTCATGATCACTTCATGCATTCACAGAAAATACGTATGAAATTTTACTAAGCACTGTAGAAGCAATATAAAAAGAAAGAAAAAAAGGACAATGGTTCATTTAGTAACAAACTACCAGGTTTTAAATCCAGTAAGTGTTTGATAAAAAGGTATCCACGTCAGTATAAAATCTTAATATTTCCAGATACACATCCAATAGAGAACACATAAAAATATAATATATGAATAAACACATGCAAATATCCACAGTATAAAGGCTTGTCTCAACGGGCCGTGTTTTCCGGCATTGTGCGCCTGCAATACTGTGGCCGGCAACATTGCTAGCAATACCGGTTATACTTTGCAATATTTTAAGTATGGCCCGGCAATTATTTTTATTTATTTATTCATTAATATTTCCTACTAACATATACCATTACAGGGAACAACCTAAATCGATAAATGCAGCATCTCATTTCAAAATAATATATAACACAATCAAATATCAATATAATAATATAATCAATAATAACAATTCAAATGGTAAAAGATAATAATATAATATTACTAATTTCAACACATAATAATGAATTTAAATAACAACACATTACAATCGATTGTATAACACAATTTAACTATAACCACATATTTTTGGTATGTCAAAATAGTGACGAGGTGAAGTACGCTGTGCATGACTTTTTGCGCGACGTGAAGTGCAAGGGAGGCGAGAACTGCGGTGAGAGCCGCCTCGTCTAGGTTAATGCCCAGATCTTAAGATTGATTCAGGGCGGTGTTGAGTGACCCAAGCAGGTTCAGTTTGGACATGTTGGGAGGGGGGACGACTTTCTAAACTAGGAAAGTAAAGGGTATGGTGACAAGTGTTCAACAAGTTCCGGTGTTTTCCGTGTTGCCGTATCTTTGTGCTATTTTAGAGAGCAATTACGAAAGGGCTTTAGCACCACAGACCACATACATACCCTTCGTCAAATTGTACAGAAGACCGAAGAGTACAATCTGCCACTTTGTCTTGCGTATAAGGACTATGAGAAAGCCTTTGATTCAATCGAAATTTGGGCGGTGCTACAGTCCCTTCAGCGGTGTCAAGTTGACTGTCGGTATATCGAAGTGCTAAGGCACTAACCTTCGATTTGCTGACAATATAGTCCTTAGGATAGAATCACCTAAGCACTATGCTCAATGACCTCAATAGTGTCTCCCAACGCCTATCCGTTATCCAACGTTTTAAGATGAACATGGACAAAACAAAAGTCATGTGTAACGTCCATGTCATACCTATGCTGGTAGTTGTTGGGAGCACTAGGCTCTAAGTTATTGACGAGTATGTTTACCTGAGAAAATAGTCCGAATAGGTCCAATTTAAACCTAGAGATTAATCGAAGGATTCTACTCGGTTGGACAGCGTTCGGAAGGTTACGACACATCTTCTTGTCAGGTATACCTCAAAACCTTAAAACAAGATTTTTCAACCAGTGCGTGTTGTCAGTGATGACCTATGTATTTGAGACGTGGTCCTTCACTGCTGACCGTATAAGGAAGCTTAAGGTCGCTCAACGAGCTATGGAAAGGGCTATGCTCGGGGTTTCTCTGCACGATAGACTTAAAAACGACGATATAGACAGTAGAACCAGAGTAACCGACATAGCCCAACTGATTAGTAAGCTGAAGTGGCAATGGGCCAGCCATATAGCTGGAAGTATCAAAAACCTATGGGGAAGAACGTTTATCGACTGGTAGCTTCATACCGACAGGCGAAGTGTTCGGCGTCCGTGCTTTGTGGCGTTCCTTGGGAAAGACCTATGTTCAGCAGTGGACTTGTGGTGGGCCGTAATGATGATGATGAGGATGCAATAAATATGTTGGTGATAGCCGGGTGATGTTTGCCAATAATTGCAGCCGCACATTGTCGAGAAAAATTGCTCGTATAGACGATAATTTACAAATATATTCAAAACAACATACCATATAGATATATAAAAAAAAAACATTTTTTCTTAGTTTTCTTGGCAATAAGATCAAAAGAAAGGTTATTTTCGTAATAAGTATAAACTGATTATATACGAGTATAAACTGATTTGACTGACTAACTGACTGAAAAAACAAAGGTCAGACCGATTTGTATTTCCTACAAAAAATGCACACTGCATTTTTTGTAAAATATAATTTTTATTATAAAAATATAGTTTTTATTTTAATGTAAATAAATATTACCTATCATCAATATTACAGCCAGTCACAAATTCACTACTGAACAAAGGCGTCAAAGAGTGATTTTACATTGGCTCCTTTCTTTTCCTTTGTTGTAAGTTTGCATACCTCAATTATTTTGATTTTATCTAGTGCTTACTTCTATCTATTTATTGTGTTTCATGTTTTATGACTGACAATTTATTTTATTTAAATAACTTTAAGTGTAAATTGCAAACACAATAAGACAGTAATACTAATAATAATGTTTTCAGGCTGAATTTCGGTCACGGCGGCTAGTCTCAACGGAGGCTAACCTACGCATGACAGGATTAAAGTAACCAAGTGTATGCGCAAGCACAGGAACACCCTCTATTACATCACTATAATAGTCCGATGGGGCAGCAAAGCGACATTACCGGAGAGAGATCAGGGGCAGAACCAGCGGCAGCTACTGAAAATTTCTTTTCAGAAAAATCCATAATCTGAATTTGGCCCGTTTCGAGATTCGAACCCGGGACCTTTTTTATAGAATAAGGTAAAAAATTAGCACACAGACAACCTGATGGTAAGTGGATACTTTGGCACATAATAATAATAATAAGGGTGATGGAAAAAAGATGAGTGCGCAAAGGGCCGCTGCCTGGGGGTCGCCAGGGTGCGTCTGGAGCTGGCGCTGGCGACAGCATGCGGGCCGCCAGCCGAGCGCGGGGGGCTGCAAGACCACCTACCAGCCGCCCGCATCCATCATCCCCACCAGAGGGATTGATGTCGGCCGAGTCTTCTCGGACTCAGCAAGCGGCATCCGCGCGGATGCATCGCTTTTTCGCAGAGCTGGAGCCATTGGTTCATGTAACAAAGCAAAACCTGGCAGACCGAGTTCGGTATATCCTGCGCTCCAACATATCTGGTGACGCCGAACTCGAACGATTACGACGTGAGGCTGTTCCCTCATCGGATGAAAATGCTGCAGCTGGTAATGCGGCGCTACTAATTGCAGAGCAACTAGCACACGTCGATGCCGCAGTGGATATTCCAGTTGTGGTTCATTCAGACTATGATGAAATAGTCTCCCACAAAGTAGAGCAAATGAGGAGTATATTGGAAGAGGCTATTTTGGAAACGCGCAGTACGCCTCTCGAAAATCGACCGCGACTTTCCCGCATACCCCTAAGCAAGCGGAATCGGGCTGTCGTGAGGGCTCTCAACCCAATGCTGGTGACCTATTTGGAAGCCAGCCGGGACCTTTGCGATACGGACTCAATTCTTTATGGCGCCGCACTGGCAGTTTGCCGTATTATTGGCGCCAAACTTCCCACGGCTGGACGCACTACTAGACTCAGTAGCGCCATCCCAGCCTGGAGAAAAAGAATTGAGGACCGTATCTCAAAGGCAAGAGCCCTAATCGGCAGACTGACAAGCTGCCGAGAATTAAGCGCACCGTCAGGATGGAGTTTGCTGGGACAAATATAAGTTTGTCCCAGTCAGATATTACGCAAAAGCTGACGGCGCGCATAGACGAGAAGCGGATTCGGCGATATACCGAGAGGTCGACACGGTTCAACCAGAATCGTCTCTTTCAGAGTGATCAGAAGAGGCTCTATGAATCATTGGGGCGGCCAATGGTACGTGGAACGGGCCCAGCACCGAATCAGGCCGACACTATTGCATTCTGGCGCGGCCTGTGGTCAGAGCCCGTAAACCACAGCGAGGGCCCTTGGACGGAAGTTGTGGCGAGTCAGTGTGCGAATATTACGCCCATGGACCTCGTCATCATAACGCCGGATGACGTAGTTGAGGCGGTCCGTAGGGCCCCGAACTGGAAATGTCCGGGGCTCGACGGGCTGCATCACTACTGGCTGAAGGAGTTCATGGTGTGTTACGCTGTGCTCACCCGACAGTTTCAAGAGGCTCTCGACCAGAAGTCGCTCCCGAGCCTCTTCACTACTGGGATCACTCATTTGGTTCCTAAAGACCGAGATTCCACAGACCCGAGCAAATACCGCCCCATAACGTGTCTACCTACCATATACAAGACACTGACATCCATTTTGAGCGCGAGAATCACTCGTCACCTGAACTCAAATCAGGTGATGTCGCGCGCTCAAAATGGATGTCGGGGCGGCGGTCGTGGAACCAAGGAACCACTCCTCATTGACGCGGTCATTGGCAAGGTGGTTAAACGCAACCGTCGGAACCTCTCCGCCGCCTGGATAGACTACAAAAAGGCATTCGACTCGGTGCCTCATGCATGGCTTAAGAGGGTCCTCGAGCTGTACAAGAATGACTGTACAGTTAGAGACTTCCTCGGGCAGTGTATGGGGCAGTAGAGTACGATCCTTTGTCATCTAGGCGAGCGGATGACGGCTGCGGAGAACCACATAAGGATAAGAAGGGGTATCTTCCAGGGCGATTATCTGAGTCCAATCTGGTTCTGCCTCTCTCTGAACCCTCTCAGTACCTTACTGGAGGGTTCCGGGAGGGGATTTCAGCTTCGGAAAGGAGGTACAAAAGTGACCCACCTTTTCTATATGTATGATCTCAAGTTATTCGCCTCCAGTCGTTCTCATCTTATGGAATTGCTAAACATCACTTGTGATTTTAGCAACTCTATTAGAATGGAGCTGGGGACGGATAAGTGTGCGATCCTCCATGTTGAAAGGGGAAGGGTTGCTAACTCTGAGGACATAGATTTATCTATGCCCATCAACATAAGGACCCTATCCGAGGCTGAAATATACCGATACCTGGGTATGTCACAGAACATCGGTGTAGATGAGGCGGGTATGAAACAGTCTGTTTGCGATGTGTTTTATGCACGCTTGACCAAAGTGCTTAACAGCCTTTTGTCCGGTGTGAATAAGACGCACGCATATAACGGTTGGATCATGCCTGTTGTCATGTATACCTTTGGCATACTCAGGTGGACTCAGACCGAACTAAACGCTCTGAACTGAAAAGTCCGCACTATAATGACGTCCCACAGGATGCATCATCCGAGATCGTCAGTAATGAGGCTGTACTTGCCGCGGAAGCATGGTGGGCGCGGCTTTTTAAGCGCGCTTACCATGCATAATCGCGAAGTGTGCAGCCTCCGTAATTACTTTCTGACGAGAGCGCATGATCCATACTATAGGGACGTTATTTCTTGTGATAAAGGACTTACCGCTCTATCCTTAGCCAACGAGCAATCGCAGGACCCGGCAGTACAGAGCATTTCCGACCGGGAGACCGTATGGAAGGAGAAGGAGCTCCACGGGAGGTTCTACAAGGCTCTACACGAGCCTTTCGTAGACACAGTCGCCTCCCTCCACTGGCTACGTTTCGGTGACCTCTTTGGGGAAACCGAGGGTTTTGTCTGTGCGATACAGGACCAGGTTATTAAGACCAACAATTATCGGAGATACATCCTAAAGGATGGCACCATCGATGTCTGTCGAGCTTGTCGCCATCCCGGTGAGTCACTTAGGCATGTCATCTCCGGTTGTTTGGCGCTTTCTAACTCTGAGTATTTGCACAGGCACAACTTAGTAGCCAGGATTCTACACCAGGAGCTCGCTCTGAAATACGGTCTCGTGGATCGGAAACTGCCGTATTATAAGTACTTGCTCCGGAAGCCGTACTCGAAAATGACCGCGCCAGGCTCTACAGGGACCGGGCCATCATCACAGACAGGACTATTCTTGCGAATAAGCCTGATATTGTGCTGATGGAGCGGGCACAGTCAAGGATATTTTTGGTCGACATTACCATTCCTTATGACGAGAACCTCGTGAAAGCCGAAACAGATAATCTTACAAAATATCTGGACCTAGCTCACGAGGTGACCGACATGTGGGGTGGACTGCCGGCCGAAATTATACCTGTAGTCGTCTCTGCGAATGTGTTAATTCCAATCAGCCTCACGGGTCATCTGAGGCGACTGGGACTCCGTGACGGACCGCTCCAAGCTCAAATGCAGAAGGCAGTGCTCCTCGATACCGCCCGCATCGTCCGCCGGTTTCTTTCCCTTTTCCCCTAACCCTCGGCCGTTTGGTCTCCCCTGCCGAGTACTTCCATCTGGTTGGGTTTTTATATATTTATGTATTTTTTATGTATTTATTTTATTTTATTGATATATATGTACGTTTACCATGATTATTTACAATTATATATTTATATTTCCCAACCAGATGAGAAAACTTTATATATAGATACGACATAATAACAAGCCCCCTAAAATCCAACCACACGTCCTGTTACGAACATCTGAACATGTGGGGGGCGGGCAACACTACATTTCTATGACTGGAGTGGCCAACGTGGCAAAGGTAACCCATTCAAACCATGGAGACACGATCAAAGAGTAAACATTTAATGCCGCTACCCGGGGGTTATCGCCGGGGCACACCTGGAGCTGACGCTGGGTGTTGCAGTGGACGAGCCGTCGGCGGTGAGGAGTTGAGGAGGCGGGCTCCCACCGGGTCACCCGAAAATGCTACAGCCAAACAAACACACTTAAACTTACCCAAAAATATATCTTCTTCTACATTACAACCGTGCAACCCAAGTACTGATTCAAATACACCCTCACTTACACTAGTAACTGAAGATAATAGAGAATCCGTAATCCCTACCTCTGATGTTGCGCAGGAGGCTGCTCAGGCCTGCGTCTACAAAGGCAGGAAAGCCCAGTATGTGCATGAAATGGACATCTGAAGTCAATACTATTACTATATCACGAAGTTAGAAACAGATTTAACCACATATAGAACCCTTCTTCACCAAAAATTTACGGAACAGTACCCAGGAATAAATGTCTCAGAACAAAGATTATCTGATCAAAGAAGAGTAATATTACGTAATAAGCTATTAAGTAACGAAATTCTGAGTCGATTACAAGAAGAAGTAAGGAATATATTAATTGAAGAAGAAAAGACACACAAAGACTCATATACCGCAATATCAAAAAGTACTGCACGGCCGACACTATCATGACCTGGAACAACCCTTGATTGATAAAGCTGCGTCAAATCAATGGTTAAAAATAGGTTCTTTATTCCCTGAAACCTAAGGTTTTATTATCGCAATTCAAGACCAAGTTATAAATACTCGAAATTACAGGAAATATATCATTAAAAATCCCACTGTAGTAGATGATTAGTGTCGAAAGTGCCACATACATTCTGAAACCATTCAGCATATAACTGGAGCATGCCCCCATCTCGGCCAAACCGATTACAGTCATAGACATAACCAGGTAGCTAATATCATACATCAAACTCTTGCTATTCAACATAATCTCATACAAGACACTATTACAAATAATAATAAAGCCCTTTATTCCGATCTAATAACATTTAACATTATAACTAAAATAAAATAATCTACTAACTACAAAATGTCTCTTAGTTCGGCGTGCCTATTGGCAAAGGCCTCCTCCAACGATTTCCATTGTTGTCTATCTTGAGCAACCCTTCTCCAGTTTGGTCCTGCTGTAAGTTTTATTTTATCTTCCCACCTTGTGTGCTGCCTTCCTCGACTTCTTTTGCTGTCTCTTGGATACCATTCTGTTACTCTCCTGCTCCACTTTCCCACTTTGTCACACATCATATGTCCTGACCATCTCCATTTCTGTTGATCGATTCGTTTGAGTATGTCGGTAAGTTTTGTTAAATTCCTTAGGTCAATATTTCTGATCTTATCCTGTCTTTTATAGCCGGTCATATTCCTCTCCATTGCTCTCTGTGCTTCTCCAAGTTTTTCTCTTAATGCTTTTGTAAGGATCCAGGTTTCGCATCCGTATGTTAGACAAGGTAAAATGCAAGTATTAAATGTCTTTCTTTTTATTGACATGCTTAAGTCTTTGGAATTCACGATCTCTTTTAATGACCAGTATTTCTTCCAACCTGTTGCGATTCTGATCTTAATTTCTTTCGGCATTTGATTTTCTATGGAAATTAATTGACCCAGGTATATGTAATCTTTCACATATTCTAGAGAATCGCCGTTTATTGTGATGTTAGATTTTGTGCTGTTTGTCATTATTTTGGTCTTGTTAGTGTTCATTTTTAGTCCAACTTTTATGCTTTCTTCATTTAAGTTATTTATCATATACTCGAGATTATCGGGACGTTCTTCAATTAATACCAGGTCGTCGGCAAATCTTAAATGATGTAGTTTTAACCCGTTTATATTGATGCCATACTTATCGCAGTATAGGTTGCGGAAGATATTTTCTAACACAGCAGAGAACAATTTTGGGGATAAAGGGTCTCCCTGCCCCACACCTCTTTGTATGCTAAATTCATCTCCCAAAGTTTCCAACTGGATTCTGGCCTTACTGTCTGCGTAGATGTTCTTTATGATTTTAGTATACACGCTTGTTATTCCTTGTTGATTTAGATTATCCCATATGTATTCATAGTTTAAGCTATCGAAGGCCTTGGCAAAGTCAATAAAAGCTACATAAATGTTTTTATTATATTCGTTATATTTTTCTAGTACCTGTTTGATCGTATGGATATGGTCAATTGTTGAAAATCCTTTCCTAAAACCTGCATGTTCGACTGGCTGTTGTTCATCTAACAGTTTCCTAATTCTGTCTAGCATTACTTTTTTTATTTTGCAATTTTATTTTGCAAAAGCTTTGTATACGTTTGACATAAGGCTTATCGGTCTATAGTTTTCTACGTTTTCCTTATTGCCTTTTTGTATAGTAGGATAACGTGAGATTTAGTCCATTGTTTTGGAATTTGTCTACCAGTTAAGATTTCGTTAAAAATCTTTGTAAGAATCGGAGTCAGTTCTTCTATATTTCCCCTAATAAGTTCGTTGGTAATTTTTTCTGGTCCCGGGGACTTCTCCATCTTTTGACTCTTAATTGCCTTTTCGACTTCACACGATAGGATATCCATCACAGGCTCTGATTTCCCTTCATCAATTTGTTAAGTGAGCACTCTGCTGTGGTAACCTGTTGTAATTTGGTGCTATCAAGTATACAGTTGACGGTAGAAACTTGTGGCTAGATCTTTGATTTTCTGTCTTATCGTAGTATTATTCGACTTATCCTTTAGTTTGGGTATCCATTCTTTGCCTACTTCTCGCAGTTCTTTCAGAGCTTTATTCACACCCCACTGTTTTTGGATGTAGTGCTCCAATGTTTTCAACCTCTTGACCTTGCGATCTTTGCGTATACTTTCCCTAATTCTTTTGCTTAAATCTGCAACTAGCTTCATATTTTCTTTTTTTGCTTGGATAGCTATAAGCTCTTTTAATTTTTAATATGATTGCGAGATATTTTTGTTTGGAATTTTCTAAGAGAGCAGCGTACCATACGATGGTTTGTATTAAAGTTCAAGTTGCTTATAACAGTAGTATCGGTGAAAGCTCTAGTAGTAGTTGCTTATTATATAATCAATTTCATTTTTATAAGAACCATCCGGGGAAATCCATGTCCATTTATTATTTTTGTTCTTATTAAAGCAAGTATTTAATGCTGATAGGTTATGCTCCATTAGAAAATCAACTAGTTTCTGCCCGTTGCGACTTCTTTTTCCATGCCCAAACTTGCCAAGTACATACTCACTATTGTTTTGTCTAGCTCCAATTTGTGCATTGAAATCGCCCATTAAGATTATATGTCTGTCGGTGTTGTTTTTTATAGCTAAAGATATCTCATAATAGAAAGCTTCGAGCACTGATAGTTCTGAGTTTTCAATGGGTGCATATGCCTGTTTTCAATGGGTGAATATGCCTGACCAAGGTTTCTTATATCCTGGTAGTTTTACATTTAGTATTGATAATCTATCAGATATTCCTATCAATTCTTGTATACATGCTCTCAGTGACTGTTTTATTAAAAAACCAACTCCTCTACAACCAGCAGTTTCTCCTTTATGGTACAGTATGTAGCTGCCGTGGTCTTCTATTTTTTCTCCCAGTCTTTGCATTTCACATATACCTAGTATGTCGTATTTTGTGTTTTCTAACGACTTTTCTAATTCTAGCAACTTTCGTGAGTTCTAAGAGTTCTCGTGTGTAGTGTTGCGATATAAAGTACCTCACATCTTTTAGTTGGAGGGTAGTGGTCTAGTACTCGCGCGGGGACCAGCCGTGATGGGAGAATGTTAGCTTGTTGTTGTTTATTTTGTAGTAGTTGTCCGGCTTGTGGTGCCTGTATCTTCGTTTGTGTATAAGTGTTTGACTGAAAGTGAGTGTGATCTCTCACGTAAGTACTGAAAGGCATCCGGTTTCCTCACTTTAGGATCATTTTTTTTATTTTCTCATTTACTAGGTTTTGGGCTAGGGGTTTCAGATCTCTTTCTTTTTTCATTTTCTTTCCTGTCTATATATTTTTTTCCTTCTTTTTAAGCAGAGCTTCTTTTGACAGATCCTGCGTAATGTAGGTATTGGATTTCATTTCCTTCTTATTTTTGAGAATTTGAATCTTCTTTTGAAGGGTTGTTGTAGCAAGTATAATTGGCCTGATTTTACCTGCATCTGTATCACGTTTTGCCAGTCTTTGAATTCTATTTATTTCTTTATATTTTAGTACGACATCTATTTCCTTCTTAGTAGTAGTTACGAGCGTTTTTAGGTCTTTTTGAGTCTCGCTTTTTTGTTCTGGGAGCCCGTGAATTATTAAGTTGTTTCTTTTTTCATTTGTTTGGAAATAAATAGAACAGAATGTATATTAGTTTTTTAAAAACACAACCTTAAACTTCGTAATTATATATTCTTTGTCTTTTGCTGTTAGGCTCACACTTTGGCACATACACATCTACATTTTTCCTCAGTTAAGGATCATAATGTAGAAACGTTGACACCTCTGAGAACTGAGAGAAGATGCCTCGTTTCCAGTCAAACGGGTCTACAGATCTCTCTCTCTCTCTCTCTCTCTCTCTCTCTCTCTCTCTCTCTCTCTCTGTCTCTCTCTACATTCACCATACGATACACAGCAGCATTATGCTGCTATTTTACGCTGGTATTCTATGAGAGAGTAGTCCCTGGTCGAGCCGACCCATTAGTGCTACAACAATAATTTAGCTGCTGCGTGGCTTTACCAAGTATAACTTATTGCATGTATATCCATAAGATAATCTTAAATCCTATATTATACTTCACACAGAAAAATTAAACAGGAGTTGGGCAGCAGAATGTTCCTTATAACAACTCGAAATAATAATTAAAAAATGATGTTGCCAACCCGTTTGCAATGTGTGGCAACGATGACTAGCCCCCTATGAGGCCGACTATCGGAAAGGAGCATATTCAGCATTGACCTATTGAAAGAATGTAGTGAATATTTAATGAATAACTCATTGCTATTCGTTATTAACAGGCGTAAACATTTCCTCAAAAAGAAATCAGTCAAACGATTATTTATAGGATAGGGTGACAAACGAGCACATAGACATCTACATTTATGCTCAATAAAGAATCAAAATGCAAATGCGTCGTCACCCGTGAGGACTAAGATGGAATGCCTCTTTTCCAGTAAAATAGGTCTCCGATTCTCTACACTCACCATATGAAACACAGCATTGTCAAGTTGCCATTTTACACTAGTATTCTGTGAAAGCGTGGTCCTTCTCCGTTCGAGCCGACCCATTCGTGCTACAACTATACTATTGATGTAGCTGCAGCACGACTCTACCACGTATATCGCATTTTATACGTTATTAGTCTTTTGTGCTACCATAAGAAATACCAGGTTTTAAAAACTATCCACGTGCAATAGTAGCAAATATTCAATGTATTTCTTATGTTACGAGGCCGTCTTTCTAAGGATCTCACTCTTACCTATTTCTGCTGCCAAATAGTAGTGCTTGCATTGTAATCGTTCCATTCTGAAGGGTAAAGTCAGTATAGAGCCAGTATAGAGCCTTTTTTGTTTGATGGTATCTGTAGGTGTTTTTGTTACACATGACGTTTGTTTTGTCCATGTTAATGTTAAGGCATATCCGTTGGGAGATACTATAGAGGTCAATGATTATGGTGCTTAGTTTAAGCAATTCTGCTATAAGGACTATATCATCGGCAAATAAAAGGAGAGTGACGTACTCGCCATTGACGTTAATACCGTATCATTTCCATTTCAGTAGCTTCAAAACTTCTTCCAATGCAGCGGTGCAGAGTTTTGAAGATATAACCTCACACTGCTTTAATCTAAATTATTTGCTTTTAAATGGTAATAAAACGAATTGTATTAAGTTTACAACAGCAAATATAAAACAGGTGTAAAATGTGAAACCATGCTGTTTTAAACGGGAAAAAGCTGAGCCTTGTTGAATCTACTGTTTTTCGGAATTACAGCTGTTGATACGCGGCTTCAATGAGGCGTTTCATGTGTTGAAACAGCTATATTAGTTCATTTTAGTTATTTCTATGGCATATAGAATCTTGCTATGGGGAATATAATAACTAAAATTAAAAATATTCAAAACCCCCGAAACAAAAAGAACTGATGTTTTTCAAACGTTTTCAAACCTTTAAAGCACCTTTCAAACAAACAAAAAAACTTAATGAAAATCCGTTCATCCATTTTTTCCGGAGCAATGATGCCACAGACAGATAGACATATACACTGATGTGGTGTAGGTACACATATAACACCCCTCTGTTTTTGTCGGAGGTTAAAAATCAATTTCAATAAGTATTCTTGTAATCTATATCTATATATAAAAATCAATTGCGGTCCCTAAGTCTCGCTGAATCTCGAAACTGGCTAGACTGATTCTTATGAATTTTATTTGTGCGTATTTGAATGGGTTCCTGGATAGTTCAGATTCACAATAAGCCCCTTTAGATGGAACTGTTGAGGAGATCCAGAAATCAACCGCGCGAATCCGGGGCGGATCGCTAGTTTTGTATGTATTTTCTATTCTATTCTATTCAATTCCGCGACTAACGCCTCTCTGCATTTGTATAGGTTTCGTACTCTGGTTATGTACCGGGATTGCTATCATAGCACTACTGTACAAGCACTTGAGCACTTCGATATACCTACAGTACAACATGGCACCGCTGAAGAGGCTGTAGCACCGCCCAAATTTGAACGAAACAAAAGGCTTTTTCATCAAATCGACAAAGTGATATTACTATTCGGTTTTCAATGTGCTACTTTGTCTTACCAACGATGTAAATCACTATTTTTATAGGTTAAAATGATTGCTATCCTTAGATTATGTTAACAATTATTATAAAATTCTTACCAAACAGACATATTATTAACCGGTTTTCCCATATAATTGTAAGTGTGCCTCAATTGCTACAAGCAACCAATATTTACAACAATCAAATGATATACCTATACTTATGCGTAAGTCAAATGATGTATACGTGTAGTCTTTCTCACACTTTAACACATAAAGAGGGGATTCCCCGAGAGCCCGCGCTACAACAGAAGTCTCACGGCGATAATATGAAGAACAAGTAACAAGAAAACTTTATCTCTTCCAGCTAGGGCGCTGCGTTTTAAAGTGGCAAGGATTTTACTACTAACTTTGGGCTACAGCATCCACTTAATATGAGGTGGACTGGCACTCGGTTGTCACTCTTATTACATAACCAGTCAGTTTGCAGAAAAGGAGTCCTACCTACCTGGAGAACGCTGAAGCTACTAGCTAATACGATTACATCGCAGGTTGTCTTAACTGTGTCAAAATGACGCCCATAATCATTTAACAAATTGCATTTTTTTCAAGGAGGAGTAAATACTCTCCGTCCACAAATAAATTAAAAAAAAAAGTACTTAGGTATATTTTAAATATATTCGGTAAAACAATCTTCATCTGAAAGAGCTGTTACAAAAATACAGGCTAAATAATATTCCGAAGTTTTCCCACCGAACAAGCATTCTGACATAAGCGATGTAATAAAAATTATATACGCGGCCATTTTGAAATGAAATTGTACTCTGGCCATATGCCAATACAATTATATATCTGGTAAGTGGACTCAGCTATACAACAGAGCTCACGGTAGATTACATTCATGGGGGATTAAGTGTGCAACTTTTGGCTGGCGGTTTCGTTATTTTGAATTTTTGAACGATAAGCTTCAAGGGATATTTTTATTATTATTACCTCTATATGAATAGATTAAAAATAATTAGATTGATATTTCATGCATAATTTTACTCAACTTTCAAAAAGAAGGAGGTTCAAATCGAACATACTTCTACGTGTTGTGTTACACAATATCTAACTCAATAAGATCAGTAAAAGTTAAATTCCAGTTATTATTTAAAAAAAAACAGACAATCTCATCCAAAAATATTACATACTACTACTCTTTTATTATTGTATCGTCTAATCTTATCTATTCATTGTTCAATTCCCATTTCCATAAAGCCACTTTTCAAGTCGTTGTTAGAACATGAGAAACATACTTATACGTGGTAGAGTCATGCTGCAGCCATATTGGTAGTATAGTTGTAGCACGAATGGGTCGGCTCGACCGGGGAAGAACCACGCTCTCACAGAATACCAGCGTAAAATAGCAGCTTAAAACTGCTGTGTTTCGTATGGTGAGTGTAGAGAACCGGAGACCCTTTTTACTAGAAAAGAGGCATTCCATCTTAGTCCTCACGGGTGACAACGCATCTGCATTTTGATTCGCAAGCGAGGATAGATGTAGATGTCTATGGGACACAGCAACCACTTACCATCAGGTGAACTGTGTGCTCGTTTGTCACCCTATCCTATAAAAAAAATTTTTACTAAATATATGACTACATATAAAGTCCTACTGCTGAGAGCTAAACATTGAGCAATTACTACGTCGCGCTGCTTTAGAGCGTGTTGGCGGACTTCTCTCGCGATTATAAGCCAGGCCTTGACTATTATTCCACCTTATGGTAAGTGGAGATTTAGCTAGCCAAAGATAGGTTAAACGCACTGACATTTTAAATGAAAAAAATTCGCAAGCGGCTTATATTAAACTCGCAACGACGAAACGCCATGGTGTTCCACATTAACCAGATTTGGTAATCCCACCAGAACGCTTTAGAGCTCATCAGCGGTCACATTAGCGCCAGTTGCTCCATGACGAGCATCTCGGGACAGAACAACTACCCCCTGCTCCTTAGATATCATAAAATAATAGGTATACAAATAAAATACTTCGTATATTGTTTGATAAATTGAAGAAAATTCTTTTTGGTCGCACTGTTTGTATCTGCCTCAACTTTTATTACACAAAAAGGAAAAATGCGACAAAAGCCGCGAAAAAATTTGTGACACTTATAAACTTATTGCAGTCTCAGTAATAGTAGCACAAAGGTGTTTCAAGTGTTTCCAGTCCGTCTATCCGAATTCTTCGGGTATTAGGATAACATCAGGAGAGGACTGTCAAAACTACTTGTTGCATTTTTTGTTTGATTAAAAATCCCAAAATTTCTATAGCAACTTGATTATGTCTTTACCTAAAAGATGGCAACAAGTTATTGAACAAAATGGCACATATATTATTATAATTAAATGTAAGTAATCATTGAAAAATTCCAAAGAAACTTTATCCCCGACATTATATTATCTTTGTGAAAGAAAGATGCTGGCAAGTTGTTCCACTCTTTTGCTGTACACATTACGAACGATAATCCCATACCATTTGGTTCGAATGCGTGTTATATTGACAATAAAGGGTTGAAGATTGGACGAATATCTGGTTGTCTGATCGTTGAAGGAAAAGGAAAGAAAGAAGGGAATTGAGGCAACCAATTCCTGGGTACACTCAGATCATTAAAAAGCGTCTTAACAGCTTCACATATTTCCGAATGAAAGCTTTGGAAAGATAATCCATCCTAGAGAAGAACGAGCAACCATGCCGAATATATGGGAATAATCCAAGCGGCGTCAGCAATCGCAGAAAGGAGGGTTTGATCCACATACATTCCGATAGCTTGGCAGTACTGCAGTCTCTGAATTGCAATGTTATTAACTCCGGACTAATACTTGAATGCCACCAGCGCTCAAATAAAGTAAGTAGTTTCAATAATATATCCTTTCAATAAAATAAAGGTAATAATATCACATCCAGTGCAATTTTTTTGTTTCATTCATTCTTTACAGGTAATGTCTTCCAAACCGAATTTTGGTCACCGCGGCCGGTCTCAACGAACACTAAAATTTTGCGCAGGACAGGAGTACAGTTCCTAAGAGAATGCGCAAGCACCGGTGTACTCTCCGTTCACTCACTGTCATAATTTGATGGGACGGTAATCCTACAAGACTGAAAAGAGATCCGCGATGACCAACGGTGTTACGTGATTTCCAAGATACTAGGGTGAAACATTGCCAACTTCCTGACTCCCGGCTGCTACGTACTGAGAAATTCTAGGCAGAAAAATCCAATAACTAATTTTGGCTCAACCCGATATTCAAACCTGAGACCTCATGATCAGCTATCGAATAGAATAGAATAGAATAGAATGATTTTTATTCAATATGGATTATTACATAATAGTTATTGAAAGTCATTATTTTATTTACCACTGGTTCGGAAAATACCTCTGTCCTGGGAAGAGCCAGCAAGAATCCCAGCGGGACCTTTTTTAAACATAATTTCACTTAACAATAATTTTGTTTATACAATTTTAAAGAATTATCATAGAACCAGCATGGTGGCGATCACCTTATTCCCAGGGGTTATTTTCATTCATGTATTCCTTGATATTATAATAACCCTTTTTGTACAGTTTTTCTTTAATAAAACTTTTAAACTTGTTTATTGACAAACTTTGAACATATTCTCGGATTTTGTTGTAAAAGCGTATACATTGCCCCATAAATGAATTACTAAAATCGCGTTTACGACCACTAAGATAGTTTAGGCCATAGAAGGTATATCATACTGGACACAGAAAGTTGGGAGCAGAATTTTCCTGATAACAAATCAAAATAATAATTTAAAAAAACCGGCAAACTGCGAATCGTAATCGTGCACCGAGTGTTCCGAACAAATCCGTAGGTATATAAATTTAAAATAATTATAAATAAAATAAGTTTTAAAATTATTAAAAATATTTATTTTATATGATGTAACTAAAAATTTATGCTTTTCGCAATTTTTCCTTTTTTTGTGCTATAATACGTTGCTTCGTACCAAATTTTAATATTCTGAGTTCACGGGAAGTACCCTGAAGTAAATGTCGAAAATTTGCGGCATAAACGGCTGTATCTTTTGATTGGGTTGGCTTAGAAGTTTGCTTTTTTCACAGCTCCAAGAAACAGTAGACTTGAATATTTGATATGAATTTCAGCTTGATACCTCGACGCGTTCCTGAGAAAAAAGCCAAAAATTGCCAACCCGCTTGCAATACGTGGCAACGATGAATAGCCTCCCTATGAGGCCGACTATCGGATAGGAGCATATTCAACATTGAACTTTTGAAGTAATGTAGTGAATATTTAATGAATAACTCATTGCTATTCGTTAATAACAGGCGCTAAACATTTCCTTAAAAAGAAATATGTCTAAGGATTTTTTTTTATAGGATAGGGTGATAAACGAGCACACAGTCCACCTGATGGTAAGTGGTTGCGGAGACCCATAGACATCTACATTTATACTCAATAAAGAATCAAAATGCAAATGCGTCGTCACCTGTGAGGACTAAGATGGAATGCCTCTTTTCCAGTAAAATGGATCTCCGGTTCTCTACACTCACCATATGAAACACAGCAGTGTTAAGCTGCCATTTTACGCTGGTATTCTGTGAAAGCGTGGTCCTTCTCCGAACGAGCCGACCCATTCGTACTACAACTATACTACTAATGTAGCTGCAGCATGGCTTTACCAAGTATATCGCATTTTATACGATATTAGTCTTTTGTGCTACCATAGGAAGTACCAGGTTTTAAAAACTATCCATGAGCAATAGTAGCAAATATTGCTGTGTTTCTTATGGTAAGATTCCGTCTTTGTAGGGATCTCACTCTTACCTATTTCTGCTGCCAAATAGTAGTGTTTGCACTGCTGGGTTCCATTCTGAAGGGTAGAGGCAGTATAGAGCCTTTTTTGTTTGATGGTAGCTGTAGGTGTCTTGGTTACACATGACTTTAGTTTTGTCCATTTTAATCTTAAGGCGTATCAGTTGGGAGACACTACAGAGGTCAATGATTATAGTGTTAAGGTTTTCTAGCAATTCTGCTATAAGGACTATATTTTCGACAAACAAAAGGAGAGTGACGTTGTTTATTTTGTATTGTTTGGATGCGGCAATCAAACACGGGAGTTGAGACAAGACTGTCTTTATTATATACCTCCATGCAAATATTATAATTTATTTTCAAGATACCTACAATCCCCTTCTTAAGAAACTATAAAGGGTCGAGATTTAATACTAATCTTTCATAAAACCACAATTAATAATCTTAATATAATAAAAACATTTCATGATTAAAAGTATGAAAATTAACAATTTGATTTATAATAATACATGCATTTATTCCTATAATTATAACGTGTAACTTGATCATATTAACATAATTTATCAATCTGTAATTTATATAATATTTATTAAAAACAAAATCCAAATAACTTGTTGCTTTCGATTTATTGTTATTGATAAATAATAATTTATATATGTAATTAATAATTAAAATCAATCCAATAATTAAATAAAATAAAATAAAGTTTTTTGCCTCACATAGCTCACATTTCTGTGGTGCGGAGAAGCCCCATCGATCAGGAGGTCTCACTTCCCTGCCGGTAAGTGTACGATAAAAACAGTTGATCTATCAGATTGTTGCAAGTGGGGCGCTCGCAGCTGAGTACTGGAGCCGTGCGGGGAGGGCGCGTGCGCGGAGGTTTTGTTATTGTTTACAGCGATATCATCGTACTGTGTGCGTAGATTAGATGATTCATCGATTCTTTGGTTCGAATCAACTATGATATGCTTCCTATTTCGTCTTAATACACCACCCGTTGCCATGCATATTAAATATGACCTAGGACCTACAATACTTTTAATAAAACCTGGTACCCATGTTTTGTTAATTCGAACTTTAATTTTTTGTCCAATTATTAGTGTTTTCAATTTTCTAGCACCTTTATCGTAATACATTTTTTGCTTTTGTTGAAGGCGTTTTAATTTATTTATTACGTCCGTATTAATTTTTGGTAACAATAAATTTGGATAACACGGAACTATACTGCGGAGTTTTCTATTATATAACAACTCCGCTGGACTAGCGAGCTCCTTACTGATTGGTGTATTTAGATATTCAAGGAGCGCTAATGGGAACTCCATCTGATCATAAGTCGTTTTTCTCATCATATTTTTAATTGTTTGTATGGCACGCTCGACCTGACCGTTAGATTGAGGATATCTCGGCGATGACGTCACATGCTGGAATTTCCAATCATGTGAGAATTCACGAAAAGTGTTAGATGCAAACTCAGGGCCATTATCGGTCATAACTATTTCGGGTATACCGTGTCTACTAAAAACTTGTTTAATTTTTTTAACAATTAATTCTGACTTTAAGCAATTAATTTTTATTAATTCTACAAATTTACTATAGTAGTCTGTTATGAGGACAAACGATTTTGTTCCGAAGTTAAAAACGTCTATTCCTACTTTAGACCATGCCCTATTTGGTACTTCATGTTGCATTAACGGTTCCTTACAGTTCTGTTTTTTATAAGTTAGACAAGCTTGACAATGTGACCGATAATCTTCAAGTTGAGTATTCATATTAGGCCAGTACGTAATTTCTCGAGCTCTGAGTTTACGTTTTCCCTAGATGGCCCAAATGAATCTTTTTAATCATTTCGTATCTCATGCATTTAGGTATTATTACCCTGCTACCCCTCCATACTATACCAAAGTTAACTGATAATTCATCCCTACTGTCCCAAAAGGGCTTTATTATGTCTTTTATTTTACTTTTATGACAGGGCCAACCTCGTTTTATTATTTTAATAAGTTCTTGCATTTCTATATCTTCCTGGGTACATTTCTGTATAGATAAGAAGTGCGAGTCCGTCAACGGATTGCTTGCGGTGAGCGCGCACACCTGCGCTTGCGCGTCGAGATGATCGCGCGGCAGTGTCGACTCATGCTTGTCCGGTGCGACTGCCCTCGACAGTGTGTCTGCGACGTAAAGATAGCGACCCCGCTTATAAACCAACTTGAATTAATACGGCTGGAGGCGTAAAAGCATACGTTGCAACCTTGCAAGAGCGCTTGCTTACGGTTTATTAATAATACTGACTAACGGTTTATGGTCTGTTTCTATAGTAACGTCCGTGCGGCCGTAAATATACGTGTAAAACTTTTTCAATTTGCGCGTATGACTGCTCCGTTTTAGTTAGTGATTTAGAAGCATAACACACCGGTAACTCGTATTGCATCAAACAGGCTCCCAATTCATTTTTACTTGCATCCACTGAAATTTTTACTGGTTTCTGTAAGCTATAATATTTTAAAAGCGGAGGTTTACTTAGACTTTCCTTTATTTCTTTAAAACATTGATCGTGATTACTATCCCAATGCCATGCTCCTTCTTTCTTTAACAGTTCACGCAACACAGACGTTTTTTCCGAAAAATTCGGTATGAATTTACTCACATACGTAACTAAACCTAAGAACCGTTCGACGTCTTTTACCGTGGTTGGTTTAGGCATATTTCTTATAGCTAGTATGTGCGAATTATCCGGATATGTCCCATCCTTTGTTATTTTATGGCCCAAATATGTGAGTTCCGTTAACCCAATTTTACATTTTTTTAAATTTAATTTAATATTAATTTCCCGACACCTTTGTAAAACCGACCGAAGGCTCTCATCGTGTGTTTTTTTAGAATTTGCATAAATTAACAAATCGTCTACAAATAAAATAACTCCTTCGATATCATCAAAATGCTCATAAAATTTTTTGTGGAAAATTTCTGATGCCGACGATATGCCATATGGCATGCGCAAAAACTTGAATCGACCAAATATTGTACTGAATGTACAAAGGTCTGTACTCGACTCATGAAGCTTGAATTGCCAAAATCCTTGCTTGGCATCGAGAGTACTAAAATATTTTTCCCCTGATAAATTGGCAGTTATTCCTTGCAGAGTAGGAAGCTTAAAATATTCGCGCCTAATTGCCATATTAAGGTCCCTAGGATCAAGATAGATTCGAAGGTCCCCATTAGGCTTCTTAACAACAGTCATACTGTTGACCCAGTCGGTGGGTCCCTCTACTTTTGCAATGATGCCCTCTTTTTGCATTTCCATTAATTTATTTTTAATTTTGTCTTTAAGGGCTAACGGTAGTTTTCTCGGAGCATGTATTACGGGTTTAATATCATGTCTCACCTGAATTTTGTAATTTCCTGGCAAACATCCCATACCTACCAATACGTCGGAAAATTCATTTATTATTTCATTTTCTTTTTTCTCCCTAATAGAAAAAACTCTCTTTAGTAACTTTCATTCCTCACACGAGGTTCTGCCTAAAATAGGAGGTGATTCTACATCAACAACAATGAATTTTGATATATAAACATCATTTTTATAATTAACTTTTAAGTGACATTTACCAATAACTTCAATATTACTGCCTCAATAACCTTGTAATTTTATTGAGGTACATGCTAACTCTGATTCAGTAATATTAATTTTTTGAATATACTTCTTAGGCAAAACGTGCACATCGGCCCCATTATCCAGCTTGAACATTAGAAAATTATTATTTATCTTTAACTTCACCAACCGGTCCTTATCGTAATTGATATTTACCTGATCGGTGGAGTCCTCCTTTACTTCATAAACTCTGCACATCCGCGAATAATGATTCACGCGATGACATTTACAGCACTGCTGACCATAGGTGGGACAACTGTATTTCTCGTGTAACAAACCGCAGTTCCAACAACTGTGATCGTACCTGGACGGGACGGTACGATACACTTGCGCGTGCCCACCTTCATCCCGAGGGTGGGTTGAGGACTTAGAGGATCGCGGCATCCGCACACCTCCGCTGCCGGCGCCACGCGCTCGCTGCGGGCGCTGGTGGTGCAGGGGCGTAACACGTTGACGGTTCACCCAATTAATTTCTGCGTCACGTTCATCTTGCTCGGAATTACGTTTTATTTCATGCACGTGATGGTCCGACTTCTCTGACTTTATATTGATGGCCTGGGCTCGCGACATTTCGGCTACATTGCAAATTTCCACTGCTTTCTTTAACGTTAAGTCAGGCTCCCTTAACAGCCTTTCTCTCATACATCCATCTCGTATACCACATATGAGTCTATATCGTACCAAATCTTTACATAAATCTTTAAATTCGCATCTTGCCGCCATCTTGTTTAATTCGAAAACATATTGCTCGGTTGTCTCCATCTCCCGTTAACCACGAGTGAAAATTATGTGTCGTGTCATCGTCACATTCTTTTGTGGAAGAAAAAATGTATCAAATTTTTAAAATACTTCATTAATCGATTTAAATTCCTTTTTATCATTTTCCAATAATAGTTGTTCGTACACTTCCTGACATTTGTTTCCGATAATATGTAATAAAATGTTAATTTGTACTTATTCATCCTTTTTTTTATTTCACATGCCTCGTAATATATCAAGAATGCTTTTTTCCATTTTTCCCATTCTTTGCATAAATTTCCCGAAGTCACATTTACTAAATTATTTTCGAAAATAAAAGGTGGCGGTGGTTGTAATACAGATTCCATTATTTGGACGATTGATTCAATTGCAGGTACGTTAGAATCTTCAACTTCTTCCTAAAATTCACTCTCACTTTCACAGTTCATCCAATTCAATGGAAAGTACTTATATATTATATTATTTGTAAAATCTGTGTACCAGCTGCGCCATGTTTATTTTGTATTGTTTGGATGCGGCAATCAAACACGGAAGTTGAGACAAGACTGTCTTTATTATATACCTCCATGCAAATATTATAATTTATTTTCAAGATACCTACAGACGTACTCGCCATTGATGATAATATCGTATCATTTCCAGTCCAGTAGCTTCAAAACTTCTTCCAATGCAGCGGTGCAGAGTTTCGAGTATATAATCTCAAACTAGTTTAATCTCAATTATTTGCTTTTATACAGTAATAAAACAAAATGTACTAAGTTTACAACACCAAATGTAAAACATGTGTAAAATGTAAAACCACAGTGTTTTAAATGGGAAGGAGCTGAGTCTTGTTGAATCTACTATTTTTCGGAATTACAGTTGATGCGAAGCTTCAATGGGGCCCTCATATATTTAAACTAGCAAGAAAACTTAGTTCTGCAGCAGCAGCATATGCTGTAAAAAGATTGGAGGCGTCCCAAGTCTCGCTGAATCTCGAAACTGGCTCAACTGATTCTTATGAATTTTGTGTGTGTATTTGAATGGGTTCCTGGATAGTTCAGATTCACAATCAGCCCCGATAGGTGGAGCTGTTGACGAGTTTCAGAAATCAACCACGCGAATCCGGGGCGGATCGCTAGTTTTGAATAAAAATTATTCTATTCTATTCTATTCCGTGACTAACACCTCTCTGCATTTGTATAGGTTTCGTACTATGGTTATGTACTGAGATTGCCATCGTAGCACTACTGTACAAACACTTCAGCACTTCGATATACCGACAGTCAACATGGCACCGCTGAAGGGGCTATAGCAGCGCCCAAATTTAAACGGAATCAAAGGATTTTTCATCAAATCGAAAAAGTGATAGATTCTATTCTTCGGTTTTCAATGTGCGACTTTGTCTTTTTTATAGTATAAGTGTGGCAAACGAACACACAGTCCACCTGATGGTAAGTGGTTGCTATGGCCCTGAGACATCTGCATCTATCTACGTTTGCAAATTAAGATGCGTCGTCACCTGTGAAACCTAAGATGGAATGCCTCGTTTCCAGTAAAATGGGTCTCCGTTTCTCTACACTCACCATATGAAACACAGCAGTTTTAAGTTGCTATTTAACGCTGGATTCTGCGAGAGCGTGGTCCTACCCCGGTCGAGCAGACCCATTCGTGCTAAAACTATACTATTAATATAGCTGCAGCTAGGTTCTACAACGTATAAAACCAACGATGTTAATAAATATTTTTATAGGTTAAAATGATGGCTAACCTTGGATTATGTTAAGGATTATTATAATAAACTTACCAAACAGACATAACCGATTTTCGCAAATAACTATAAGTATGCCGGAATTGCTACAAGCAACCAATTTTTACAACAATCACATGATGTACCTATATGTATGCGTAAGTCAAATCATGCATGTCAATCAGTCTGACCCGGAAAGATTATTTGAACGCATAAAAATAATTATTATTTTTAGTTAAAACCACACGAAGCAGCGTAGAAATTTCAAAACTAGGCCGCAAGTGGAACGTTAATATCGGCAAATGATCACAAGCACGAGCCGAGTTCTGTCGCTCAAACCAAATGTTTATCATCAGATGTCCGGTCCACGTTTGCCATACACATATTCGCTATTTACAATTTGAGCTAGTTACCCCAAGGCGATAAATACAGAGGCGCTATGAGATTATATTGGCATGAGGCCAATTTTAATGTAAGCTAAAGTGTTGCATACATCTAGTGAAGATACGGTCGTAAAACTCAAAAAATACGGCACTACCGCTTCCATTTCTCCGTTATGAATACGATTATCTAAAGAAGAAAAAAGAAACGTATTTTTAGCCGATTACAAAAAAGGTATGCAGTTAGAATGAATGTTTTTTTTTTTGTGTACTCGTATATCTGTTACGCGATATCTTTTAAATTGGTTCACACAATTTTGATGATTGGTTTTTATAAAATAGGTTATACTTTTAAAGTAGTACCATGTAAATTTGTAGAAAAACTTCCACACTTCCACAAATTTTAATGTAGGTATCTGGTATCGAACAATTCAGCCACAAATATCCTGTAATTTGTGGATAGATAGTCGACTAAATAGAAATTACATAAGATCTATTCTTATATAACGTTTGCGACATATTCCATTGAATAAGTTTGCTTTTTTAATGAAAAAAGTGCTATCACCAAATTGCGACGTATGCGGAATAGTTGAAGATGTTTAACATATTATGATGGATTGTGTCCGGAATGAAGCTATTAGAAGGTTATGTTTTGGTAGAAATTGGTAGAATACGAATTTTCAGGTTGGCACCTTGAACAATATTTTGGCTTATCCAATGTCGGAGGAGGCTAAAATGCTGGTCAAGCTAGCAGACTTGGTTCTGTGTAGGGAATAGATGGGCCTGTTTATGGTTCCACTTATTCCTTAGCCAAGTCAAACCATGAAAACAGGGAAAAATGGGATAAATTAATTCATTTTTTAACTCCCGTGTGCCCAGCATTTATGAAGGAATCTTATCCTAATCTTAGTAAATATATTTGTAAATTATATGTTATATCAATAAGTTTTGTTACAAATACATTTAGTATGTCTTTATATTTTACATAGTTACCTTTGAGGGACGAGTCGCTCGCGTCCATAGGCTTCGACCACCTAATCCTAGGCCCACCCTACACGTGTCCCTCGGGTGGTGCTAAACAAGTGAAAAAAACAGACTCGGCTCCTCGCCGTGTGGTAGCGGCGTAAAAATACCACCCCCTACTTTCGCACCATGATAGGCAATTATTTTCTTATATGCTCTGTGAAAAAAGTTTCTCATAGACTAGTTGCTTGTGAAGGATGGAGGTGAGATATATACGTCACAAAATATCTATTAATATGGGTCTTTTTCTTATACTCCCCTTATCTGTAATGACACTCGTTTCAGGAATATGTTAAGACACGCTGTATACACGAAGTAATGTTTGTTATTATAAGGATATAATGCATAAAAATTACCGTGTAGAGGAGGTGTAAGAATATCCACTACCCAGTATCGTCCGATAGGTGTACTTAAGAAACTATGGCAAATATGGATGGCCTATGAGGCAATCTATGGGGGATGCCTATGATCGTTCGTAGTCTGATTGACGATTGATTTTTCCGCACATCAACAATATTAAGTAACAATTACCGTTACTATTACCGTACAGCCTATCAACAGTCCACTGTACACATAGTCCCCCTATAGATAATTAAAAAAATATTTAGAATTTTATTTTAATATTAATTAAAAAAAAAGAAATAAAGAAATAGATGCCTCATAGGGGAGAGATTTTGAAATAGTTGCCACGCTTGGCAGGTGGATTAGTAACCGCATTATTTACTTTCACAGTTGTTATTAGAAATACGCGACTACCCATCTTTATTTACCTCTGTCGCCTGCGACGTTACCCTCTGGACGATATGGATTAGTGGATATTCATACACTAGCAATACATGGTACATTGCAGTTGAATTTGGAGACAGAAACGGCGATGCTTTATATACCGGGCGATCACCTGTGAGTAATGTAAAATATACAAACAAGGTCGATTTTCAAAGATTCCATAGTCATTAATGATTGAGAATATAAACTTACAAAGCCAGACTATTCATCAAGCCTCAATAAAGAAAATTGAAAGGCTCAGAAAATAAACCCGGCCCATTTTAAAAGACCTATCACAGTATAAAGCGGTAGGGAAGAGCAAGACATAAAAATTGTTATCATTACCATTGTCTTGTAAACGAATACCGCCCTCCCGCCTGTCGTAAAAGTGAACGGTCTTTAGAATTTTAGTATACAAGGAAAGAATTATGGAGATACGACTAATGTACAAACTTTTATAATTAAAATAATTTTAATATTCTTAGATTTTGTAGTCGATTTTTCGTCCCAGATATTATGAAATCAACTTAGAATTAGTAAAAAATAGCTTAACAGAGTTAATCCAAACATAGTCTAGAAAACTGCATGGAGTTTGCATGTCTAAGAAGTTAAAAAAAACGTAAAGTTCTCGAGCACGCATTAGGAAGTCTTTTCGAGAATAGAATAGAATAAAATAGAAGAGAATATTTTTTATTTAATATAGATTATTACGAAATACTTATTGAAAGTTATTTTTTTTATTTACCACTGGTTCGGAAAATACTTCTGTCCTGGGAAGAACCAGCAAGAAACTAAGTTCTGTTGTTGCCTCCCCTCTATGTAAGGCAATGTAAGCAAGATAAATTTATGCACATTTATGTTATTAATATTTTCAATATATTTCAATAATTGATTCTTTTTCATATACTTTTTTTTCATATACTCTTGATGACGGGGGGAAAACACCGCCGACCATCCCGCGGTGTGAGTGCTCCATGCCGGATGTGCTGTTCTCACAGCGCTCGGTTCGCAAAGCACTGCTCTCCCTGGACATCCAGAAGTCGAGTGGGCCTGACGGAATCCCCCCAATTGTGCTGAGGACGTGTGCTCCGGAGTTGGCACCGGTCCTAACGCGTCTTTTCCGGTACTCCTACTCCCAAGGCGTAGTCCCGAATAGTCAGAGCATGCAACGTCTACAACGACCTTGATGCTCCGATCTGCAAGGAAGCTGGTGATCCAATTGCACAATTTCTCGGGAAGCCCATAGGAAGGGAGCTTCAAAAGAAGCGCTTTGTGCCAAACCCGATCGAAGGCCTTCGCAATGTCCAGACTAACGGCCAACGCCTCCCCCTTGGACTCTACTGCCTCCGCCCATCTATGGGTCAGGTAGACCAGAAGATCACCAGCTGATCGACCCCGACGAAAACCGTATCTGGTGTTCCACAAGGCTGTGTGCTATCACCAACGCTGTTTCTTCTGCATATCAATGATATGTTGCTAACTGGTAACATTCATTGCTATGCGGATGACAGCACTGGTGATGCTCTATACACCGGCCGTGCCAATATTTCTCGGGAAAACGTCGCTGAGTACCGGAACAAACTTGTGTCTGAAGTCGAGTCTTTGCTGAACAAAGTCTCGGATTGGGGGCGACTAAATCTAGTCCAATTTAATCCTCAGAAGACACAAGTTTGCGCGTTTACCGCTAAAAAGAACCCCTTTGTCGTATCTCCTCAGTTTCAAGGCACTCCCCTTCTTGCCTCAGCCAGTATCGGTATCCTCGGAGTCGACATATCGAGTGACGTGCAGTTTCGTAGTCACTTGGAAGTGAAAGCCAAATTGGCCTCTAAAAAGCTTGGCGTGCTCAGCAGAGCGGGACAGTATTTCATGCCGGCACACCGCCTGCTACTTTACAAGGCGCAAGTTCGGCCTCACATGGAATACTGTTCCCATCTCTGGGCAGGGGCTCCCCAGTGCCAGCTCCTTCCACTTGACCGCATCCAACGCAGAGCGGCTCAAATTGTCGACGACCGAGCCCTTTCCGATCGGCTCGATTCATTGGCACTGCGAAGAGATGTTGCATCCCTTTGCATTTTCTTTCGCATCTACCATGGGGAGTGCTCTGAGGAATTGTTCGGATTAATCCCAGCCGCCAAATTTCACGAACGCACATCGCGGCAGAACTCCCGATACCATCCACACCATCTGGATGATTGGCGGTCCACCACTGTGCGATTTAGAAGATGTTTTCTTCCTCGCACGACCTCCTTGTGGAATCGATTACCATCAGCGATTTTTCCGGACCGATACGACTTAGGGACCTTCAAGAAAAGAGCGTACTCCTTTTTAAAAGGCCGGCAACGCATCTGCGAATCCCCTGGTGTTGCAGTTGTTCATGGGCGGCGGTAGTCACTTACCATCAGGTGAGCCGCATGCTCGTTTGCCCCCTCTCCTATAAAATCAAAAAAAAATATTAAAATATTGCCTCTTTCCCCTACAAAAATTATTAATATACTATTAGGGCTAAATTTACTAGTTAAAATTTTATTCATAATATCACTGAAAGATGTTACAGGCATGCAGTAATTAATTATCTGTTGCCCTTTTAAACAGTTAGGTATTTAATGATATACCAAAGTTTTTGCCTACGTCATCACTATACAAAATCACATTATTTTTTTCAATATATGAATTACGTTTAATAAATTTATCTGCTTTGTAATTGTACTGTCATACAGTGTAGGTAAAGAAAATGAAGTATTACTTATATGGAAGGCAAGATTACCCTGTGATGAGGCACTGGAATACAGTGCATAGGGGTTCCAGGCCCAATATCTTTAATAATAAATGGTAATTTTGGTAATGTATAATTATTTGTATTACGTAAATTTACTAACCCCTAGTTTTAAGTGTACTAACAATGTGGCTGTAATTACCTGAATACTTAATAAATAATAATTATTAATACACACTGTCCCTAAAGAACCTGGCATTGAGCGCTGATATTCATTTTGATATTTTAATAAGGAGTCAAAACTTTCCTCGTTATAATTAGATGACCTTACCCGATTATCCATGGATAGTGTGTGTTCTTTTATCTCATTCTCTGCTGATTTATATTTATCTGCCATAATTTGTAATGAGGCTTGAAGTGATAAAATTTCCCAATTAAGATATTCTATTTCAGTCTCTTAACAATTTTTCACGTTTTGTAATAATTTAAGTTTACTAATTAACTCTCGCTTTTCCTTCATCGATCACTAATAAAAAAAAACAGATACACAATCAGTGACAAAAATGTCCTTACCGAATGAGCGCCCACTCGAACATTTGGGTGCGCTTTTAATTTGTACGTAGCTTTGTGAATTCAACTTGAGGCAATGCATTTAAGGTTAAATTTACATTAATGTATATTAATTACAATAACCTCTCCCCTCTCCCAAGTTTGCGGGCATTACCGCTTTGAAATAAAATGGTAGTAGGAACTGCTATTTTATTTCAAAGATGTAGAGTGCTCGTTATTTCAGATAAGATACAAAAGAAAATGCTAGAACAAAGGTTTTAGATTTGTAAAGTTTTTTTTTAACCTCTTGTAAATTTGCTTTTATAGGTTAACATTCAAATATAAAACATTTCTCATTTAGACGTAGAACATTTAAAGAAATCCTACGCATTTTAGGCGTTGCACGCCGTGAAGAATCTTGCTTTTTTGAATTTGAAAATAAGAATTCTTATTCTATCATCTCTAACAAGCTTCACTGGAAACTTACGACATCCACATAAGAAAAGACTATCCTTGATGTTAAGAATTAAAGGCAGTCGGTGTATTCCAGTGATATATTTCGGACAGGAGGAGCCAAGATGAGCTGGCTCCTTTTTGCAGTAAAAAGACACGCTTGTGTTTTGGAGACGTTGAATTTCACAAGATTGGCATCGCCTCATTTGGATATATTTAATGTCATAAAATAATAATCACTTAACGTCATAAAATCATGAAACACAGTAAACAGTTACAAGTAAGCACAAGATAAAACCAAAATATTTGATGTATGCAAACATAGAGTAAAGGAAAAGAAAGGAGGCCATGTAAAATAACTCTATTTTATATTCATTATGATACAATCAATTTAAATAACTTCAAATTCTATTTATTACTAGCTGGCCAGGCAGACGTTGTTCTGCCCTTTTCGACGACCCTTCATATAAAAAATCCTTAAATTCGTAATAAAAAAATATTGAGTGTCACTTATCAGGATAAAAACTATCCTATCTCTCAAGTTAGACCAACCTGCACAGAGTGCAAAATTTCATCGAAATCAGTTCAGTAGTTTAGGAGTTCATCGCGGACAAACAACGTGACATGTAATTTTTATATATAAAGACTAAGGTGACTTAAAAATGAATTAAAGTTCCAAAAAGTTTTAATTTAACAAAATCTCTATTTCAACTTCGTTACGTGACCAAACTAGCTATAAACTAACTGAAAATTTGATTCTAATTGAGAAATCTGAGCGTCAGTGTTAAGTTTCTCACAGTTACCGTTGGAAAGGAGTTACAGAATTGTATTTTAAATAATCAATTCAGACTGCGAATTACATTACCAATAGTTAGATTTCACTTTTTAATTGAACGGCATTGTTTCGATCTAACGCTAAAATTATCTATATTTATATAGAATAGGAGTGACAAACTAGCACAAGATTTACTTGATGATAATTGGAATATGTGGCCTATAGACATAGTCTACTTCCATCCTCGATTTAAATTCAAAATGCAGATGCGTTGTTAACCCTGAGAACTACGTGTCGGTGGTTAGCAGTAAAACGTATCTCCGATTATCTATACTTACCATACGAAACAATGATATTATACAATCTTCTTATCATTCGACTTTTCCTCGGTTGAGCAGACCAATTCGTGATGCAGTCATAATATATCTGCACCACATCTACCACATACGAAAGTATGGTTACAAAAAATTAAAAGAAAAAAAAATATCTATACGGAACATCCATAATAAACCGAGCGATTATAAATAAATGACAAAGTCAGCAGATGGATGTTCCTTCATGATTCATTAAAAATGGCCGGTCCCGCTCCAACATCTATTATTTGCTGTATTCTGGCACCAGGCTTTGTCCATCTCTAGGCTACATTTTATGTCTTGTTAGTCAAGGCTTAATTTCCTGCGATACACAACTCTTTTCTTTTTATTTTGAAAACTTGTTAATAAAATTGTTCTTAATCTAATTAAACGAAATGTAATTTATATTTAAGTTTTAAATATGCAATATTTTCTTCACCCTCAAATTTATACTTTTTAATTTTTATTTCAATATACAAACAGATTTCTCGTTCATTTGTTTTAACTAAAACTTCAAATTTTATATAAATACATTAATGGATATTAGCCTCTCCACTACAGCCACTACACGGGTGTTGAATATAGCAGGTAAAAAGTAAAGTTACAGGCTTTATACGCGCGCACGCGCCTCTTCTCATTTCTGCCTGTTTCAAGTTCGCAGATTTCACATGTTTTCGAAATACTACTATATTTTTTTTTAATTTTCAGATAACAAGATTTCCTTACCATGTTTTCCTTCACCGCCTTGCTCGGGGTAAATCAGTACTTAAAATTGCATTTACAATTTTTTTGATACTGGCGGAGATAAAACCCGGATTACTTGCGTATTGTATAATTCATCGTGTGTGATTAGCCCCTTAGCTATGACGGCTCTGATCTCTAAATGTATTTTAATTAAATTCAATCGTTGAAAATCAAAATTTCAAATGTCATAAGGTACATTAACTGCTAGCTTATTATTGCGCATGACGCGAAGCGTTATAGGTAGGTACTATCGACACGTATAGGTCAAGCAATTTTGTTTGTTAAATGCTATCATAACCATATTGCACTTAGGTATACGCTAATAGTAGGCGTATATCAAGCAAACACTCTAATTAATCCATCTTATATTTTCTAAATAATAATTTTATATTGCTACTTTGAAAAAAAAAAAAACGTTTTGAAAAAAATTTACGTGGACGTCCGGCTGTTGATTTTGTGTGTGGTCACGATATCTCCCGAAACAATTGACGTATCGAGATCAGGTTTTTTTTATTAGCTTTAGAATTACATCAACTGGTTTCCTATTTCATATCAATAGCGTAGTTTGTTAATAAAATAATTTTCAACTTTTATACGTTTTATTGCTATTCAAAATTTCAAGGCGCTGTCATATTTTCTTTAGCATTTGATAGACAACGGACAAATGTACCATGCAGCCTATATCGATCTTAAACTTTGTGTATTCGATTTAATTTGGTAAATATTATTATTTTTTCCCCTGTAGGTGACACTACCTGTTAAAATAATAGAGCGCTAAATTTAATACACGTAAAAAATATATTTTAAATGTCACGAATACAATTATTTTTTTTATCAAAATGAAATAAAATGCTGATGAGCCGTGCTTTTTTGGAATTTCCAAACAATTTTTTTGCCTGGGTCCTTACCTTATACGCACGCTCGCACGTATACACGCTCGCACGCACGCACACATGCACACACACGCATGCATGCACACAGAGTGAGAGAGAGCGCAATTCTTAAAAAATATTACCTTTCCTGCAAAACTTAAAATTAATTTAAATAATACAAATATGAATTGCTAATCAAAAGTTAATATATCACTATATAGGACTGTATCCCTTCAATACAGGTTAATAAGTAACCTAGCTAGGAGGCTCAGGATTCTACCCATTTCAAATTGGTCCTCATGATTTATTGACATATTTGTAAAAAAAAAGGTACAGCTCATCAAAAGTCTACTGCTGAACATAGGTCGCCCCATAGGTTGCCTCATAGGAGAAATATGTAACATAGTTGCCACGATAGCGATTATGTTTTGTAATATTTGAATGACACTGCTGCTCACCTCCTGGTTTTTCGCTCTGTCGCCTCTTAAGACAACATGAGACGATATCGGGTAGTGGATATTATACCAAGACTACACGGTCACGGTAAAACAGTAATTATGCTTGAATAAAAAAAAGGAAATAAATAAAAATAAAAATGGTCTTATCAATACAATATAAAGGCATTATATTTAAAGAACATACTCGTTTTTTTATTAAATATTGAGCCACGTGGAATATTAGTACAAACGCAGTAGTAGAGGGTTTATAAAACTTAAATAGGATACAGCGGTTAGATATTTACGCTTCTAGAAGCAAAACAATCCGTTTTAAGTAAAATATTAGTCAAAACGTCTTCCTGTCAGCATCTGAATAGAGCATCTATCCATATTTTCATGATAGTTATGTCTTAGTTTGTAATTTTACTAGCACCGGTTTTCAGAGTCAGTGTAAAGGTTCGTTCAGACTAACTTGTTGTTTGTGCAAACTAATGCAGTGAGCGTGTTATATCTAAAAATGTGGTTTAAGTAGTACAACCGTTACCATTAAAGCTTATTAAAGTACAATTCTGAACACAGGCTTCCCCCATATATTGGCCTCATAAGGGGTATATTTGCCATAGTTGCCATGTAGTAGTGTAGATGAGCTGGTATTCATAGTTTTTATTTGTAGGATAAGGGTGACAAACGAACACAGTCCACATGGTGGTGAGTGGTTGCTGTGGCCCATAGACATCTACATCTATCTTCGATTACGAATCGAAATGCAGATGCGTTGTCACCCGTGAGGACTAAGATGGATACCTCGTTTCCAGTAAAAAGGGATCTCTCGTTCTCTATACTCACCATACGTAACAAAGCAGCTTTAAGCTACTATTTTACGCTGGTATTCTGTGAGAGCGTGGTCCTTCCCCGGTCCAGCCGACCCATTCGTGCTACAACTATACCAGTAATATATAGCTGCAGTATGGCTCTACCACATACAAAGGCCGCCGAGTTTGTAATTTTTTAGCTGTCCTTTAGTTTTCTTTTATAGGATAGGAGACAAACGAGCATGCGGCTCACCTGATGATAAGTGACTATCGCCGCCCATGAACAACTGCAACACCAGAGGAACCAGGGGAATTGCAGATGCGTTGCCGGCCTTTTAAAAAGGAGTAGGCTCTTTTCTTGAAGGTCCCTAAGTCGTATCGGCCCGGGAAAATCACTGGGAATTTATGCGAGGAAGAAAACATTAAATCGCAAAGTGGTGAACCACCAATCATCCAGATGGTGTGGATGGTATCGGGAGTTCTGCCGCGATGTGCGTTTGTGAAATTTGGCGGCTGGGATTAATCCGAACAATTCCTCAGAGAACTCCCCGTGGTAGATGCGATAGAAAATCCAAAGGAATGCAACATCTCTTCGCAGCGACAGTAAATCGAGCCGATCGGAAAGAACTCGGTCGTCGACAATTCGAGCCGCTCTGCGCTGGATGCGGTCAAGTGGAAGGAGCTGGCACTGGGGAGCCCCAGCACAGAGATGGGAACAGTATACCATGTGAGGCCGAAACTGCGCCTTGCAAAGTTGCAGGCGAGGTGCCGGCATGAAATACTGTCCCGCTCTGCTGAGCACGCCAAGAATTTTTGCGGACAATTTGGCCTTTTCTTCCAAGTGACCACGAAACTACACGTCACTCGATATATTGACGCCAATGATTCCGATACTGGCAGAGGCAACAAGAGGAATGCCTCGAAACTCAGGAGATACGACAATGGGTTTCTTTTCAGCGATAAACGCGCAAGCTTGTGTCTTCTGAGGATTAAACTGGACAGATTTATTTGCCCTCAATCCGAGACTTTGTTAAGCTAAGAATCGACTTCAGACACAAGTTTGTTCCGGTTTTTGTCGAAGTTTTCCCAAGAAATATTGGCAAGGCCGATCTATTGAGCATTAGCAGTGCTGTCATCCGTATAAAAATGAATGTTACCGGTTTGCAACATGTCATTGATATGCAGAAGAAACAGCGTTGGTGATTGCTTAGAGTCTTGTGGTACACCAGCATTAATGGGCTTGTAATCGGAGAATGCACCGTCTACTACGATCTTGATGCACCGATCAGCCAGAAAACTAGTGATCCAATTGTACAATTTCTCGGAAAGCCCATATGAAGGAAGATTCAAAAGAAACTCTCCGTGCCAGACCCTATCGTAGGCTTTTCCTATGTCCAAACTAACGGCCAATGCCCCTTGGACTCTACTGCTACCACCCATTTGTGATTTAAGTAACCCAGAAAAGAACTAGCTAAGTTACCCCAACGGAAACCGTACTGGCAGTCACTAATCAGTTGGTGCTCTTCAAGGTATCGCATGAGCTAGCAGTTAATAATGGACTCCATTATTTTCGAGAAAAGACAGGAAAAGACGCGTTAGAACTGGCGCCAACTGTGGAGCGCACGTTCTTAGTACAATAGGCGGGATTCCGTAAGGCCCACTCAACTTATGTATGTCCAGGGAGAGGAGTGATTTGCGTACTGATCACTGTGTGAATCGCACATCAGCCATAGAGCACTCACACTGCGGGCTGATCGGCGGTGTGTTCCCCCCTGAGTCGAGTTGGACGCAAACAGGGAGCCTAAAAGGTCAGCTTTCTCTTTTGCGGCGTTGGCTAGTGATTCGTCCTCCCTGTGCAGAGATGGCTTACAGAAATTCCCTTAAACAGCCTTGGCAAAAGACTAGACTGCACGAGTTGCCGAAAGAAGGTGAACCAATGTCTCGTCATTTCTGACAATGTGCTCGTACTTAGCTCATAATGAGCTCGTACTTATTTTTGAAGGACCTGGAGGCGAAGTTACACTTTTTTTTAAGCGTGCTGATGTTAACATCCCTAGCCGTCGAAACCTTAGCTCAGACCTGATAACACTCCTGCTTGCTGCATAATGCGGTCTTACAGGAGCGACCAAACCAAGACTGAGATCTGCCTACGATGGGTACCACAGATGATGGAATAAATAGTGCCATTGCCTGTAGCACCACGTCAGTGACGGAGTCAGCAAGAGCACTGGGATCATCCGGCAAAAAGCAAACCAGCCCCCATGGGTAGGATGCTAAGGAATACCGCATTCTGTCCCAATCCGCTGACCTGTATGCGAAACATAGCGGCAACCTGCAGAACGCAACCGCGAGGGGAGCATGAGTGACATTATACTCCGTACTAGACAATGGTCCGAAGAGCCGAGAGGGGCATCGAAGGAAACCTGATATCTGTCCGAATGAGAGGTCAGCAGCAGGTCCAACAGGGAAGGTGTATTATCCTCCACATCTGGAATCCGTGTAGGCAAATAAACCAGTTGTGTCAGACCATATACCAAGGCAAAGTCATAAACGGACACAACTTCCTTGTGGAATAGGTTATCACCAGCGATTTTTCCGGACCGATACGACTTAGGCATCTTCAAGAAAAGAGCCTCAGTTAAACTTGAACCGAGCCATTCAGCGTGGTGGACGTTAAAATTACCAAGTATCACGATCTCTACGGATGGTGTCTGTTGTAGCAAGAAACCTGTAGCCATTTGGACGTGGTCGATGAGTCGGTCTGTGTCGGCATTACCGCTATGAGACCTATACAGGCACCCGTAGACACGGGGTGGTCGTCACTGTTTACGCGCAGCCAAAGGATGGACAGGTCCGTACCTTCATGACTGCCGAGGCGTCGAGAACATATATTCTCTCTGACGTATACGCAAACTCCAACCCGGGGCTTTTAGCATACGTTGGTATTCTGTGAGGTCGTGGTACTGCCCCGGTTCAAGCTGACCTATCCATGCTACAGTAGAAAATGCAGCGTGGCAACTGTTAGTTAAACAAATCCTTCTGTTTTGTTTTCTCATGGGGAATTGTTTACGAATACCTGCCTCACAGGTGCAATAACAGCAGGGGTTATGTCGGACTGATACTGACTAAAATCCCCTGGGTATTCAACCTTCGTCCCAAATTGGCAGGGCCAGGACAACGTTATCGCTTGCTACTGCCTCTCTTCGGGAGATAATAACAATTTCTACTTTGACTTTCAATTCGACACGCACAACCCGAATACTTTACGTAAAAGCAATATATCCAGAAAACCGAGCACTCTGATAAGCAGCTTTTCTGACGCCTGTGGCAGATTTAGTGAATGGTTCAGCCACCAACCAGGTTTCAGTCTCGGGGGTAGGAAGAGTGGTGCCTCGTGAACCTCTCTGTTTTAGCTCCGCGGCTCAAATGGCGTCATACCAGCGGTACAGCTCCGCAGATTTGCGAAAAATAGGTTTTGTATACTGCCAAATCAACCCTACTCTTGCCCGCAACTTTATCTCGGCTGCGGTGGAGAGGGGAGAGAACACTCTTCCGAGATAACCAAGCCCAGCTTGAAGCGGCCACCTCGAGCGGGCCCTTCACCTCAGGCCATCCATGAGGGTTATTCTTCTTTCACTAAGCATGACTAATCTACTGCTTGGATACATGCTACTGCTTCTAAGATTATGATGATAAAATTCTTTGGATAAGTGAATGACTTTTTGCATGAAAGTGTGTTGCCTATAGGTTGTGTACACAAAGCTTTTAGCCTGAAGATAAATATTGTGACGCACGCTCCCAGGTACAGACCGCTTATAAAGTATACGACTGAAATATGAGCGGTCGTGGCGCTTTAGAAATACGACTGAAAATTATATGCGTTACGCAATTTCGAGAATACTTATTAGGGGAATTCGTTAACGTAGGCTGTGTAAATATTTGTTATAATTAAATAAATAAAGGCGTATGTATCTTTATTAAAAAAATAGAATGGCGAAGCTTAAAACACAGACTGTGTAAACATTTGCTAGAATTGGAGTAAAAAATAAATAAACAGTATTTTTTTTTTCTTTAAAAAGAAGAATGATGGGACGCGTTAACTTTTGTTACAATTGAATTTAAGTAAATTTAGGACTTAACTACAGTTGCCACGCTTGTAAAGTGGTATATCAACCGCAGATTTTTTATTCTTTTGAGTTGTTATCAGGAAGATGTTGCTGCCCATCTCCTGTTTCAGTTTCCCTCTGTTGCATCTAACAAAGCCCACTCTACGATATGGGGTAGTTGATATTCTTACGAGACTACATGGTTAATCCTCCAATGAAACAATCTATGGGCGAGGCCTAGGTTCACTAGTGGACATTTACAGGCTGTAATGGAATTTAAAGGAAGTCATCGTTTTTGGGCCCACTAGAAATTTTATCGTAACTTAATTTTACTACACATAAAAATGATACCGATTTATTATAGTAAACGGCTTGAAGATTTATAAAAATCTAACCGGAATTATTATATCTGAAAAACAAAGAGTTGTTTAGATATACGTGTTCTTTTAAATTTACTTAAAATTACCTGGCGTATTTCCGCTCGATAAAATACAATGATGTGTCTTACCTAGTTTGAAGTGCACCTCCCGCCCTCCCTCAATTGCCTGCCTATCCATCAGCACAGATATGTTAGAATACTCTGCACCCTTTTCACAGTTCTAAACAATTTTTTCTGCTCCAGAGCAAATTTCAATACCTGGGAGATTCTCATAATTGTTCTCCATTCTACTGCTAATCTTAAATTGCTCACTTCTCTACACCGTACTGATTAACTATCTCACTCTTTCACCCTAACGGCCATCATACTCCGGAACGAAATTAAAAAAGCTCCAAACAAGATTGGTTTTAAAAATCAAGTCCGTAGTCATGTGTCCGTAGTATTTATTTCATATTTATTCTGACATAGATAACATTTACATGTATTATGTATATATGTATGCGTGTATATGTATATGTATATATTGTGTGTACTTAAGTGTATTATAATTGTATATATATATATATATATAGGTATATATATATATATATATATATATATATACAACAAGTAACAAAAACCCTGTGGTTCCCGTTAAGTACTTTATCATGATCAGTATTCAAACCTATAGAAATAACTTTTTTTTAAACTTGACCATAATTATTTTTTTTATTTTATTAAAAAAAAATTTAACTTTATGTGGTTTTACATATTACCTCTTACTGACACTAGCCGATGCTAAAGCTAAGTAAAGCGGGGTCTTTGACAATCCTCTTACTCCCCAGACAATGCAGAGGTAATAAAACCACATAAAATTTGCATGCAATTATTTTTTTTAAATAAAATAAAATAATATTGTTCCAGTTTTAAAAAAAAAGTTATTTATATAGGTTTGAATAATGATTCTGATAACGTACTTGACGGGAACCACAGGGTTTTTGTTACATATTGTATATGTATAATATTTTTTACTTTATACATCATCTTGTATGAAGTCAAATGTATATAAATAACCAACAGACATCCATCATCATCATCATCATCATCATCATCATCATTACATCCCTTCACAAGTCTACTGCTGAACATAGGCCTCCCCAAGGAATGCCACTAAGCACGGTCCTGAGCCACCTGCATCCATCGACTTCCTGCATGTTTTACCAAGTCGTCAATCCATCTAGTGGGGGGAGTCTACACTTCGCCTGCCGGTACGAGGCTGCCATTTGAGTACCTTTATTCCCCATCGGTTGTCGGTTCTTCGAGCTATATGGCCGGCCCATTGCCACTTCAGCATACTTATTCTTTGGGCTATGTCAGTTACTCTGGTTCTCCTGTGGATATCCTCGTTTTTAAGTCTATCACGCAGAGAAACGCCGAGCATTTTCCATAGCTCGCTGAGTGACTTTAATCTTCCTCATATGGCCAGCAGTGAAGGACCACGTCTCAGATCAAGGGAAATCGAAGGTAAATGATGTACTTGTTATAGACGTTTACACCGTATCATTTCCAGTCTCCTTTCCTCTTCCAATGCAGCGGTGAAGAGTTTTGAGTCTGTCTTACACCTCTGCAGTTGGATAGGTTTCGTACTTTGGCTCTGTACTCGGATAGCCATCGTAGCCCTACTGTATAAACACTTCAGCACTTCGATATATCGACAGTCCACTTGGCACCATTAAAGGGACTGCAGCACCACCCGAATTTTACGTTATATTACGGAATAAATATATATTACGTAATCGAAGGCTTTCTCATAGTCCACATACGCAAGACAAAGTGGCAGATTGTACTCTGCGGTCTTCTGTACAATTTGCAAAAGGGTATGTATGTGGTCTATGGTGCTAAAGTTTTTTTCGGAAATCGGCTTGTTCAGGAGGCCGGAAGTAGTGGAGTCTGCATGTGAGACGGAAATTGGTCTGTTGTTCTTCAAGAGAGCGTTGTCGCCTTTCATGAAGAAGAAGACCACCGCACTTCTGCTCAAAGCCTCCGACGTAGTACCACCATGGAGTACGGAATTAAAGAGCTTCTGAAGGACTTTAAGTACCGTTTTTCCACCCGCTTTCAGAAGCTTCGCTGTAATTCCAACCTCGCCTGGGGCCTTGCCGTTTTTAAGGTGCTGGAGAGCCATTCTAATCTCGCTCAGTCATTCTAATCGTTTTCAGCTTCGACAGTTGGCACTTTCTGGCAGACAGATCTCTGGAAAAGACTTTGGAGCCCTGGTTCCGCCCGATCGCTTCTTCAATACGAGCAGTATTAAAGTTGCGTAAGTCCCGCCGCATGCATTTGGAGAGTTTTTGTGTTCTTCTGCGTCGGGTCTTGCAAAACTTAGCTCCGACCGCATGGACAGTTTCCACGAGCTAGTCATTTTTATCGTCCACTGCATTTAAATCTTCTACGCACTGAAAACGGTTTTGTAACTCGAGTTGAAAGGTTGCGGGACTTTGGATTAGATCACGAGGGGGATGAAGCGTTGACTTAATTAGATGTGACCTCTCGAACTTAACGATTAGGTGCAGTGTGCCTCTAACTATTCGGTGATCGCTACTGGTTTTCACCCTCGCGATCACTGATACATCACTGAACAGTTATCGTCAGGTCGTCATAATGAAGTCAATCTCATTTTTTATCGAACCGTCGGGGCTCGACCAAGTCCACTTCCTGTGGGGCCACTTCTGGAAGAAGAAGTTCATCATAAAGTGTCACTTTTTCTCCATGAAGTCGGTAAGCTGCTGACCCTTTGGGTTCCATTGCCCTATTCCAAATTTCCCTACTTTTAGCTCACCGTTCTCTCTTTGTGCCTAGTTTTGCGTTGAAGTCTCCCATTAACACTGTATAGCGGGTTTTGAAGGAATGCATGGCTCTAGAGATATCCACATACATTTCTTCCACTTCCTCATCGGGATGTACCGAGGTTGGTGCGTAAACCTCTATGCCCTTCAGCGAATACCGTTTGGTGATTCTGAGTATAAGGTATGTACGCAACCCTCGTCGACACATTCCCAATCTTTACAACGTTGTTAACGAGAGACTTGTGGACGATAAATCCGGCACCTCCTTGGGACAGATGGCCGCCCTCCCGGTGATAGAACAAGTTGCCAGATTCGAGGATTACAGTGTCCTCTTCCTCTCTTCGGACTTCAGATAATCCTATAATATTCCAGCGCTACTTGTATATCTCTTCTTCCAGCTTCAGGATCTTCTCGTCAGTTCTCAGGGTGCGTACATTATAAGTTGCCAGGTCGAGTCGTCGTAGGGGTAACCAAACCGCCACCAGAGATTTTTAGCATCCCCTGCCCCGCCGTTACGATGGTCGCCACCGTAGCCAGAAAAACGGGGCCGCCGGGGACTGGGCGCCATTAATAGGTCATGAAAGGTCACGAAAGTTCACGAAGGAACATGTTATTTATTCCGAAAGGTTAAATATTTGAAGTGTTGATAGTAGAAAATCAAGTCCTAGGCTTCAAGGGCTTATCATATCAGAAGAAAGACTAAGTGCAGAATTGTGTTGTCTTTACAAAATATATTTTGTCTAGAGATATTGGGGGCTGGCCATAGAATTTGACATTACCATCGACATTTATTTTAATTACGGTATAATATATAACATATTAGTTCTATTTAACAGTTGTTTTATGCTAATACGTTTTCAAACACAATTTATTGATACTTGTTACCGACCGCTATTTGCTATAAAATCCGTGTTTGATATATTATAGTCGTTGAAATGTTTTGATTTAAAGCTTATAATTTCACTGGTAGTGAGAACAGAAACCCGTATTAAACACGTATTTCATGTATTACAAATTAAATTTTATTAAAATAAGGCTCAGGATCTTTTACGAACAAATATTTTCATTCAATGAAGACTAAGCGTTATAACTCACTTTTATTAGCTTGACCTGAATGCATGTACGTATTAATGTAATAAAATATTTTTATTATTTATCCGACACTATTCCTATGAAATCCCGAACATCAGTCTGAGCGAGATTAGAATGACTCTCCAGCACCTTAAAAACAGAAGGTCCCGGGGCTAGGATGGAAATATAGCAAAGCTTCTGAAAGCGGGTGGAAAGCCGGTACTTGAAGTGCTTCAAAAGCTTTTTTCTTTTGTTATTCATGGTGACACTACTCCGGAGGCGTGGAGCAGAAGTGCATTGATCTTTTTCTTCAAGAAAAATGACAATGTTCACTTGAATAATTACAAACCGATTTCCCTTGTGAGCCGCATCTACGTGCTACTTTCGGGACTCATTAGCAATCATTTTGCACGCAGACTCGACAGTGTTCCAGCCTCCCAAACAAGCCGGTACCCGAAAAGACCAGACCAGACCACATGAATACCCTTCGGCAATTGTACAGAAGACCAAATAGTACAATCTGCCACTTTGTATTGCGTATAACACACCGACCGTCAACTTGGCAAGCCTTGCCAAGTTGACTGTCGGTGTATCAAAATGCTGGACTGGACTGGTAAGGATATGGTATTGATGTCAATGGCGAGTACATTATGGCACAATTACTGCTCAATGAACTGAAAAAATGAAGATCTTAAAATGAAAGTGGACAAAACAAAAATCATGTGTAACATCCATGTTAGTTAGTCCGTCCTATACCGGTAGTTTTTGGGAGCAATAAGCTCGAAGTTGTTGACGTGTTTACTAGAGAAAAATAGTCTGACTGGGTAAGTCCAACTTCGACTAAGAGATCAATCGACGGATTTAACTCGGCTAGGCAACGTTCGGAAGATTACAGTACGTCTTCTTGTCAGGCATACCTCAAAAACACAAAACAAGATTGTACAACTAGCGCGTGTTGCCAGCGATAACCTATGGATCTGAGACGTGGTTCTTCACTGCTGGCCGTATCAGAAAGCTCAAAGTCGCTCAGCAAGCTATGGAGCTATGGGTTGTGCTCGGCGTTTCTCTGTATAATAGATTTAAAAACGAGGACATACGCAGTAAAACTGAGTAACCAACAAAGCCCAACGGATTAGTAAGCTAAATTGCCAATGGGCCGACCTATATATAGCTCGAAAATCCAACAACCGATGAAAGAGAAAGGTTTTTGAATGGCAGCCTCGTACCGATGGGCCAAGTGTAGGGAATTCCCCCACAACATGTAGTAACGACCTAGTAAGACGTGCAGGAAGTCGATGGATACATGTGTCTTAGGACCGTGCTTTCTGGTATTCCTTGGGGGAGATCTATGTTCAGCAGTTGTTGTCGTGAAGGGCTATAATGATGATTGATGATAATTAATATTTTTACCCACATCTGAGCGTCTAAATAATCTGAAATTTTCAGATGGTTTTAAGAACCGATTACAGTATAATAATTACATATTAAGACAGAGTATTCTAACTAGGATCATCACAGCTAATGATTATATGCGTGTTTGCCTTTATTGAAAAACTAATTATATTAATAAAAACTTAGAGTATTTTGAAGTCAAGTTTAGATTGTAAAATATTTTGATATCATAGGACGGATTTGAAAAATACCAAAAAGAATGCATACATAAAAGAAACATAAGTTACTGTACTCTGTCCATAGCTGCCTTTGAAATATTTTCTAGTATAATCCTTATTACATTCAGGAAGAAGTGACCATATTATAGATTTGCAGAGAAACGCTTGAAGCTAGACTCTGACTAAGTATTGGAACATTATTTTTCAGCTTAGTTTGAGTTCGTTTGAAACAGAATAAACTTGTAAAACTTTTTTCTAGAAGAACAACGTGGTAATAAGTGAAAAATAATTTATTTTATTTCTCTATCGCAACTGCTGAAACAGTTTTTTGACACGAATAAATACTGAAATTCTAAAAACTGTTAAAATTTAAATTGAACATAGTGAATATGTTTAATCCGATGCAAGTAAAAGCGATATGGTAATATTAAGCTTTATTAATCTCTACTTTGATGTATTTATTATGATAACTAATATACATAGAATGTGTTTACAAAAAAACGAAAATTATAAAACATTTTTAGCACGGTTTTATTAGCTTTGCGTGTCTATCTTTTACTTTATTACCAAATTTAAAGAAATTAATATATTAACTTTGGCCTCTCAGTATATTTACGAAAATTTAATGTATGTTCACAAAAACAAAGATAGTTTTAGTAAAAAAAGTGATATACATTCTGTAAACACTAGGAACAAACACAAGCTAGTGATGCCAGTTTCTCGACTCCACAGAGTCAGTAATTCATTCTTGGGGCAATGTATACGCTATTACAACAAGGTCCCGGAAAGTGTACAGGTTCTCTCTATTACCAAATTTAAATGTTTTATTAAGCTGAAACTGTAAAAAAGGGTTATTATAGTATAAATGAATACATGGTTGGTAATAACCCCTGGGAATGAGGTGACCGCTTCCAAGCAGTTTCTAAAATAAATTTTGTAAATAGTTCGTAATCATTTATATTGTAAAATTTATTTAAAAAAAAAGTCCCGCTGGGTTTCTTGCTGGTTCTTCCCAGGACAGAGGGTTTTTTTCGAACCAGTGGTAAAGTAAAAAATGACTTTCAATAAGAATTACACATGTAATGTATATTGAATAAAAAATATTCTATTCTATTCTATTCTATTCTATCTGCTGACAGATGTCTATGTAACGGACTCTTTTAATGTAATTTTCACTAACTTGTAGACGGGCGACTGACTTGAAAATTTGCTCTCGTATCAGAGACCGATGACAAAACAATAATTTTATAATATTCTAGAACTTTTATCAGGATCACCAGGATAAAATAAAATAATTATCAGTATCATCACAGCTTATGATCAATGCGTGCTGTGTAAGTTTTCATTAAACTTTTATATTATTTTTAACTTGTTAAATGAATAAGAAAATACGCCACCAAGTGGCGTACTCTTGCCTATGTCAAACATTACTTTATTGGTCTAAGTAAAATATTATTTGGCAAATTTGCTCATACTCATCACATTGAGCAGTCTGTTTTAGTCGTGCAGAGCCACCTTGTTTGGAACATTTTTCGCTATCATTTTGTCAACAGAGCGTCATCCTTGAATTATTGGGATTCGCAACGTGAAAGTAAGATTGGTATTTAGAGAAAATTAACTACGTACCCGGACCGAATTTCGATCACGGCGGCAAGTCTCAACGCAGAGCTGAGAGGCACAGGACAGGATTATAGTACACGAGTGTGTGCGCAAACAAGGATGTACTCTCTATTCCCTCGCTCTCATACTCCGTAACCGTAAACCGACATGACCGCGGAAGAATCAGGCGCACCAACAACTTCATGTACCTCCGAGCGTGTCAAACGTCAAACGCCGCTAACAGTTTAGATATTTCTTTCTTTTATCTTTAACAATTTTTGTCTTGTTACTTAGGAAAATAAGCTTTACAAATTCTTCACTAAATATCTGTAATCACATTAACTTCATTTTAGAATACTTTCTGAGATCTGGCTGAAATCTCGGTGAACTGAGGGACCACACTTGGAGGGCTATAACTTTTTTTATATTCTTTTACAAATTTCAGGATTAGTCCTACAATTTTTTAAGGATTATTACTATATGCTCAGCAATTTCGCGCATTTCCGGCATGGTCCCTCACTTCTCACACATACGACTTCTTGACTCCAACTAATGTATATTAGTTGTTATAGTTAATAACTCCTTTTGAAGTCGGTGAAAATACTATTTTTGCCGACTTCCGAATGAGTTATTAGGTTTTCAATAAAGCACAAATATACAGTCAAATATATTAACGCATGTTATACCCAATCTTCTTAGTAAGATAAATTTCAATGTACCGCATCGGTTGCCCAGATCCTGTAATAATAAATTATTTGTTGCACCACATGTTCGAACCAATTTAAGATAAAATTGTTCCGTAACAAGAATGTTTGCATTATATAAAAAATACCAAAGCAGAATAGACCTATCTCAGCCTCGATGGCTGGCATCAAAAAAGTAGTTATCGGCGATTAAGGCTATGTCCTAACGGAAGTTTCTTCATTATTAATTTAAATAAAAATTTTATTACATTTAAATTGTACCTATGTAATGTTATAAAATCAACGTAAAATTTCTTTTTTATGCTTGTGGTGCCCTCCTGTAAGTAATGGGACATTTAGTTATAATAATTGTGATGTCATTCCATATGTATGTAACAGTGCACTCATTGTTGTGAGAGCCTAATAAAATAAATAAAATAAAATAACTTATCTTATTTGAGTTTTTCTACCTCGGTGCAATAACTTGCTTTTGTAATTTTGTTGTTGTTGCTGTTGTGTAAATTCACTCGCGATATCCATTATTTTATATCATTATGAAAGATAGTTAAATGTGTTTTCAAATCCATCAAAATATATGGCGTTAATAATGTTGAATTATTTATTTTTACACGGTTCTACAATATGTGGTTGAACCACGCGGCAGGTATAATGCGGTTGCAGCACGTATGGGCCAGTACAATCGGACGACGACACTCTTATTGAAGTTTGTTCCTTCCCTCTGTATAACACTGCTGTGTTTTGTATTGTGTATAAACTGGAGACCCTTTTTAACTGGTAACGAGGCATTTCGGGATGCTTAATCGAGAATAGATTCAGATGTCTACGGACCACAGTATCCCCTTACCATCAGTTGGACTGTTTGTTTTGCTTGCCACGCCTCTATATTGTAATTCTTATGGGATGTACCACACTGTGAATAGGAAATTGATCTCTTTTTAATAGTAAAATGCTGTAATTTGCTCAATCGACCTTTACTGATCTCTAAATTTTACAACGACGACAGGTACAACATTTTTTAAACATACCTACACAGCTTACGGACTAATATTGGCATGAGAACTGCTAATATAATTTGACAGGCGCTTCAACATGCCCCCCGGCGTTGAAAGTCTACCTTTCAACCAGATTCTTCAGGTTCAGGAAGCGGACAAATTTTGCTAAATGATCGGCGAACTATACCAGTCGATGTTTTGATATCCGCCACCCTTGATACGCCGTCCGAGCCTGGATGGACTGCGACGATGCGACCCATCTTCCACTTTAATGGCGGTGAATTCTCCTCTTTTAGGAGTACCAGTGAATTTAACTTCAAAGAGCCTTTACAGGAACGCCATTTCATCCGCAGTTGAAGCTCTGATATATATTCCTTGCTCCATCTAGCCCAAAAATGTTGACGTAATTGTTCTATTCGTTGAAATCGGGTTAAAGAGCTTACGGAATGATCTTTATAGTCTGGTGTCGGCAAGGAAGTCAAGGGGCGTCCAACCAAAAAATGACCGGGCGTTAGTGGTAGCAAGTCTTCAGGATTCGTTGACAAAGGTGTGAGTGGTCTGGAGTTAAGTATAGCCTCAATTTGTATTAATGTGGTATTTAGTTCCTCGTAAGTCACATTACAATTGCCCAGCACTCTAACTAAATGATATTTAATGCATTTGACACCAGCCTCCGCAAGCCCAGCAAAATGGGGAGAATAAGGCGGTATGAAATGGAAATTAATTCCTTCATTTGCCATTACCTCAGATAAAGAATTACAATACGTCCTAATAAATTTTGAAATGTCATTGTATGCGCCTACAAAGGAGGTACCATTATCCGAATAAATATTAAGAGGTTTCCCTCTTCTAGACATAAATCTGCGCAAAGCTAATATGAAGGTATTGCTAGTTAAATCACCCACTAATTCAAAATGAATTGACTTAGTCGCGAAGCAAATAAAAATAGCTATATACACCTTTACAATTTTACAACCACGGCCATGGCGAGAAACAGATTGAATTGGTCCCGCATAGTCTAGTCCAATATTTTGAAATGGAAAACCAGAAAGGATGCGTTGGTGTGGTAGGTTGCCCATTATTGGAGAGATGGTTTTTCCTTTCATTCTATTACATCTTACACATTGTCGATAACAAGATCTGGCCAAATTACGACCTCTAATCGGCCAGTACATCTCTCTTATAGTGGCCAACATTAGCTGTGGTCCCGCGTGCATTAACCTTATGTGCTCATAATTGAAGAGCAATTTGGTAAAATAATGAGTGGACTGTATAAGTATGGGATGTTTTTTCTCAAACCAGTAATCGGAATTTTCAAGACGCCCTCCAACATGCATTATTTTATTATCATCGAGAAATACATTAAATTTATGCAACGGACTTTTAGTAGGTAAACCTTTATTTTTAATTAACATGGTGTATTCCTCAAATGATTCACTCTGGGATATTCTTATAATAACATTGAGTGCGGTTTGCAACTCTTGATTGCTTAGAGGACCGTGAACGGATTGCTTTCTACAATTATTAATAAAACGCAGCACATAAGCAACGGTCCGATTTAATCTAGTATATTTAGAAAAGCGTTTAAATTCAATTAATTTATTCCCACCTAAATCTTCATTGTTGCTAGAATGAAGTATTCCGTGGAGGATAACATTTGACGATTTAATCTCAGGCAACTCGTGATTAATACTTAAGAAATTTGCAGGCCAGTGAGAGACCTCTTTCTTTAAAAATTCAGGTCCTGACCACCACTTACTCATGGATGAAATATCCTTACAACTCACACCGCGAGAAATATGATCGGCCGGATTACACTCTGTTGGGACATGCCTCCACTCGCAATTTCCAGTCTTCTCTAATATTTCAGCAACCCTATTTCTGACAAAGGGTTGTAGCTTGCTAGGTAACACCTTTAACCATCCTAACACGATGGACGAATCTGTCCAAAAGAAAGTGCGCTTAGCCTGTTGTCTCAGCGATGCTACAACCTTTTGGTAAAGGCGAGCTCCAACAAGTGCACCACAAAGTTCCAGTCTTGCGATTGTTATAGGTTTAAGCGGCGCGACACGACTTTTCGCCATCAATAATTGAATTAAAACCTCACCCTGATCATTAACACTACGCACATATAAACAGGCGCCATATGCTCGCTCAGAAGCGTCCGAGAAAATATGAAATTCAAACCAACTAGGCGAGTCACAAATAACACGACGTGGAATACGTAGAGTATTTAATTTAGGTAAATCGACTATTATCCCAGCCCACATCTTGCTAATTTCTGGCGTCAACTGCTCATCCCATGACAGCTTGAGCAGCCACAACTGTTGAAGAAGCATTTTCATCTTAATTACACAGGGAGATAGAAGTCCTAGTGGATCAAAAATCTGAGAAATCACAGATAACATATCACGCTTTGTTCTACCTGAGAATAGCCCTCCTATAGGGAAACAAAGTTGGTCAGTATGTGATTGCCAACCAAAGCCTAAAGTTTTAGTCGGTTCAAAGCCACCAATATTCAAATCAAGCGGAGAAATATCATTTTCACTAACCAGTTGAGATTCATTCGACTTCCACTTTCGCAAAACCATATGAGCTGATGCAAGTGTGGAAGTCACTTTACGGCGCAAATCTGTAACCTCGTTAATATCATCCCCTCCCGTTAGCAAGTCATCAACGTAAAAATCGTGAATGATCACTTGAGCAACCTTGTCATCGGTACACTCTAAGCCTAATTGTTGGAGGCACCTAGTTGCCAAAAAGGGAGCACTAGAGGTGCCGTAAGTCACGGTGTTAAGTTGATAAGCTTGAAGCTGTTCTGAAGGGTTATCACGCCAGACAATTTGTTGCAAATAGCGGTCATCGGGATGAATGACTATTTGCCGGTACATTTTCTCAACATCAGCTGTGAGAACGTATTTGTGTAGCCGAAAGCGTAAAAGAATGGACAAAAGGTCGTCCTGTACCACGGGACCTACCATCTGTATATTATTCAAGTAAACACCCGAAGAAGTCGGACTGCTAGCATTGAAAACGACTCTTAATTTAGTAGTAGTACTACTTTCCCGAAGCACACCGTGATGTGGTATAAAATGCATCTTACGTGGTAAATTATCATTCTCACATTTCTCCATATGACCCAGACTTTCATACTCTGACATAAATTCTTTATACATTTCATAGACCTGAGATTGACCTGCTAACCTGCGCTCTAGCGATAGTAAACACTTTTTAGCTCGTGGCCAAGAATCACCTAATACGTCAGGATTATGTTTTAAGGGTATCCTCACGCAAAATCGACCATTTGCCAGTCGCGTGGTGTTTTTTAAAAAGTGTTCTTCGCATAATTTTTCTTCGTTTGAATAAAGAGACGCAGGGCTTACCTCTTCGAGGTGCCAGAAGCGTACTAATTGTTTTTGTATATCTTCATCTAAATCTTTACTAGCCTCATCTTGAAATATTCTTGTAAAATTACATTTAATAAAGTTAACCCCTTTCTTTACATATCTATAATCTATCGGACCTGATACTAACCATCCTAAGCTAGTTTCACAAAGAATCGGCTGACCGTCCCCTAATTTTAATCTCTGCGTTCCTATTAAGTCCCAAAAGACATCAGCACCTATAAGCATGTCAACGGGAGCAGGTGAGTGAAAATTAGGATCTGCCAGAGAAATATTAGATGGAATTTTTAAGTTTGACAAATTAACATATCTAGTAGGTACATTTTGGGTTATTGATGGTAGGACAAAACAATGAAGATTACTAGAGAAGTTATCATTCAATGATTTTATCGATACCTTACAAATCTTCTTGATGTGTGCCGAAGCATTATTAATACCGACTACCGACTGATTTACATTTTGAGCGGGCAAACCTAGCCTTTGATATAACTCTTCAGTTATTAAACAAGCGTTACTGCCACTATCAAGAATAGCACGAGCAATATATGGACAACCATTCTTACCTATAACTTTAATTAATGCCGTCGATAACAATACGTCGCCTTGTTCGCTACACGATGCAGTGCCTACCTTTGCGGATAATGACAGATGTGCGTTAGAATTGGATGACAACTGTGAGCCTGTCGAACTGTTTGTTTGTTCGAAATGACCTTGCATAACGGGCTTATTATTACCACTACTCGTGTTAGATGTATTAATATCTGTAATTGGTTTTGACTGGTAATCTGCGACGTGCACGAGAGTGTTATGCTTTCGGTGGCATATTTTGCATCCTGGCTTTTTGCAGTGATTTGCATAATGTCCTGAATTAAGACAATTGAAACATACTTTATACTCTGGCAGTAACTGTAGACGCACATCGTTACTTAATCCAAGAAACTGAGGACAACTGCTTAACTTATGGTCACCCTTACATTTAGGACACAGTTTGGCGGAAAAGGCCGAACCGTTTTTATTACCGGTATCCCGCACTGAAACCATTGCCTTAACTTTTGGAGCATATTTTATAGAAGAATTTAAACGGTTAGTAGCACCAGAATTAGACATTTCTAGTGTTTCGATTAAATCGGCTCGATTTTTTAGAAACATCAAAAATATATCGAACGTAATAGGTGTATCTTTCTCCAAACGACCTTTGACTCTTCCCATTCACGATATGTCTTAGCATCTAATTTTTGAGTAATAATATGAATGAGAAGTGTGTCCCATTGTTTAGTTGGCTCACCGAGAGATTCTAGTGCACGTAAATTTTTATTTATTTGGTCAATAAGACGTTTTAGGTTGACAGACAATTCTTTATTAATTGGTGCTATATTAAATAAGGCTGTCACGTGATTTTGAATTAGTAGTCTTTTATTATCATATCTATCACATAATATAGTCCATGCGACGGTGTAATTAGCTGCCGAGAATTCGATTGACTGTATTACCACAGCAGCGGGCCCTTCCAACGACGCTCTCAGATAGTGAAACTTATTTATGTCATCTATCTCGTCATTTGAATGTATGAGGCTCATGAACGTGTCATGAAACTCTAACCAATTATCATAAGAACCATTAAATTTAGGTAGTTGAATAGTGGGCAGTTTAACAAATTTATGATTGCCGGAATGAGAGCCACCATCACTGCTTACGTCATCTGACTTAATGCAATCTGCTAAGATCCTTTTTGCAAGAGAAAGCGATTTAAAATACAGGGATTCAAAATCAGTTCGTTCTGATATCTGGGCGTCTATATTATCAGTATTACACTCGATGGATAATTGTACCTCATCATATCGTTAATACATTGACTCAATCCTACTAATACGTAATTGCAACTCATTTACCTCAGTAGCAGCCAATGAAGATACCTTCAGTGAATTTAAATAATTTGAAAAAGCTGTTATTTGTCCCTTGTAACTAGCTCGTTTCCTAATTTGCTCCTTATCTTCTGGCATGCTGGCTGGTATTGGGAGACTAGTGCAAATGCCTGAAATTTATACAAACAAGAAGTTTATATTTTATAAAATATAATTCATAAGTAGTTTTATACAATTTTGCTTACAGTTGTAAAGAAATGAAAACTAATTCCCTTACTTATTTTTCAAACTCTTAAATAATTAAACAAAATGGTACATGTACTACCTTGATATTTAACTTTATAATTAACAACAATTAAGGGTAACAAATACAATTCAGACCATCAAACAGCTTCACAGGTATGCCTTAGTATGTAATAAATAATATTATGCAATTTTTTCAATTATACACTCTCTTGACTTATTTTTTTTTTTTTTAAAAACAGTTTAAACCAATAAAGAGAAAAAAAAATTATAATATCGTCAATATAATTTAACTAAGCTTTATAATTTGATTTAATCATGATTTGACGGTTATTAGAAACTATATAAAACAATATTAAATGAATTTTAGCCGATTAAATACTTTAAGTTATACGTAATTATTTTATAGGTAATTTGGTACTAACCTGATAAATTAGCAGTCGATTTACACAAAATACTACCTGATAATGAGTGCTGGGTTAAATAAATTAAATAATAGTCCAATTTCTAAGGGGCTAAGACTCCAGATTTCTTGGTTAAATATCTTCACTCCCTCGGTGGTATTTCCACAACGAATATTTAAGACTTCCCAAGCGTATTCCACTAAATAATATCTTGTCCAATTACGTTTTTTCAAATCCGGCTCGAAGGACCATGAATAGGAAATTGATCTCTTTTTAATAGTAAAATGCTGTAATTTGCTCAATCGACCTTTACTGATCTCTAAATTTTACAACGACGACAGGTACAACATTTTTTAAACATACCTACACAGCTTACGGACTAATATTGGCATGAGAACTGCTAATATAATTTGACAGGCGCTTCAACACACTGTAAGCCATCAATCAGGCATTTGCCAATGGACCATTGGGGCGCTAATTTCTTTTTCTGTAAGTTATAATATAATATTTCTAACGCCTTATCCCGGCCTGGATGAGGCGTTGCGAACATACTGTCTTGGTAAAAATGGTTTGTTGGTTGAAATGGCCAACTGCTGGTTCAGAGTTATTAAAAGGATGATTCATGTAGATTATGGACTGTATGAGGTATTGAGAATATACTATTTCGAGATACTGCAAATGTCCCCAAATTTGGGCTACAGAAAAGATGTGAAGGAATGCACATGCACTCACCTGGACTTCCGCTGATCTGCCTCATGTTTCTAGGTGCTGCGTAGCACGATGGTTGGAACCCAGCTGTCTTCACATATAACTTTCACAGATGGGCTGATCTGCCTCGCGTCTCCACACTTATAACTTTCACACGTTATCGCGAAATATAGCGTTATACCAAATGTCTATAATATACTTAATTATGTACTCTCATTGGATAACAATTAAGGAATCTCAGCTTTGGGCGGTAGTTGCAAAGTGGCGCGAAATTTTTGTGTATATTATGTTTAACGTTTGTATTATTTTGTTGCAGGGATTTTTTAGTTCCTTAATTCTGTTTCCTCGGTGTTTCTTGTAGATTGAAGATGTTTATCCTTGATATGCGACATCGAGCACGTCACGTGTTATTGATTAAGGCCTGGGAACTGGTGCCTGCTAAACTGTATTTCAATCTATCCTACACACTGCGGCAGACACATGCTGCGAGTATAATTATTAGAAAAAGGGTTGAGTGTACCAGTGTTTATACATGTAACATGTATTAATATATGTTTGCATGCAATAATATATTTATGTAATAATTAATGAATGCTGTCTTGACGGCGTGGCGCAGTGGCTTCACAATGAGCTGCTGCGCAGGGGGCGCGGGTTCGAATCCCGCACGGAGCAAGTATTTGTATGGCCTACAAATAATTGTTCCGGGTCTGGATGTTTATCCTTGTGTAATTTGTGTTTGTAAACTGCCTCCACGATACAGGAGAAAATCCTAGTGTGGGGGTAACGTTTTGTTTTTTAAATAAAATTAATGCTGTATTTATTGTTTTTAAAAATGATATTTTCCTTTTTCTAATAATATTTTATATTTTCATTCCACTTGTTTGTATTGCATAAAAAGGCCGAACAAAATTCAACCTCCAATTTTACGAAGAATTAATTAATTCAATTATCACAGCCAGCAAAGGTCCTCTGATAATATGCTTCACCCATAGAGTGTCTTATGGAAGAAATATTTTCGACATTTGCTGCGCTTCCAGGCAGTCGTCAACCGTAGTTTTTTATTATTATTATTGCGTGGAAGATGCTGCTATCGACTTCTTGTTTCATTTTCTCTATGTTGCCTCTTACGACGCACACGAAATAATATGGGATAGTGGATTTTTTACCAACCAAGAATAACAACATAATGCTGTTGTGTTGAGTGTTGTGAGTGAACAGGACCGGAGACCTTTTATACTAGTTACAGGGCATGACATCTTAATCTGCAAGGATGATATCACATCTAAATTATTTTCGCAATTAAGGAGATAATATTATCTAAATATAGTCAATAAAGTTTAATAACTTACGTAAATAATTTGTAAAAAACAATTTAAAAAAAAAACACGGTCACAAATATCCGCAACAAGTCGTCGCCGCTAGTGAGAATAGTATTGATTCTTTTTAGCCCGCGTTCTTGCCATTATAACATACTAATTACTGTTTTTTTTTAATATACAGATCAAAAATTTTGCTGCTTAGAGGCCCTGCCTCATTCATGAAATGATACTCAGCTATCATTAACAGTAGGAGTTAAAAATGCTTTGTATAGAAATTATTTTAAGAAAGAGTAAGTTAAGAAAGCATTATGTAAAGAAATCTTATGTACTATTTGAATCGAATATCTAAATAACAAAAGCTTTGGACACAACGACATCTAGTGAATAAAAAATTAACGATATTTTGTAAGAAAATTATTATATAATAATATAAAAATTAAAAGACTGATTTCCTGCACTCATTATTGTAATATAAATTGTATATTATTATGTAAAGTAATTAAATGTGTTTATAATGTATTTTTCGGTATCATTATTAAATATTTCTGTTTTTTGTCATAATTTTTAAAACCATTTCTGTAAGAAAAATGATTGTTTTATCTACCGCACCTTCACGCTATGATAGCTATATCAGCTCGTGTCACCGGCAGCCCGTAAAGATCTTTGGAGAGTAATAACATTGATTGATGTCGACCTTTAGCGTTCATAAATAAAAATGTTTCAATAGAGGAAAATATTGTAATGGTACAAAAATATAACGTAAAAATAACTAAATGTTAAAATGAATATAATGGATAAATAATTATACTTTTCATGATATTAAAACGAACCTTCAGGATATATCCAAAAAATTTGCTATTTGGAATTGTTCTTTTTAATGCAAATTAATAATTTCCATGAATCTATCCGCTTGTTACAATTTATAAGTTCCAAATTAAAAAATAAACTTAGCACAAGCATATAATACTACCATAATGGAATGTAAACAAATTTAATATCAATATTATTGTTCTTATTAATTTTGTTGTCATTACATGTCAATCAAGTCATTATGTTTAGGATAATCTGAAAAACAACAAATAATAAATAAAATGTAGATTGGTTTCCGAAAGGGTTCCCACGCTGAGTAACCGTGGCTTGGTTACCCGCGGTGAACAAAGAGGAAACCACTTGGCTTGCCCGTGGTGTAGGGCAGGGCCGAGGTGGCCACTCCGAGTAGGCTTGGCAAGCCCACTTCAGAGGTGAGTTGGTTGGCTGCGGTGAGAGGGATGTCCTCTACCCCTATTGCTGCAGGCGAAGTGAAGTTGCGGGGAAAGAGTGTTGTTATGGCGATACACCAATCACCATCCGCGAATCTAGCTAGGCCACACCGTTGTTGCAGTGGTGGTGGGGCCGTGGGAGGAGAGGAGTCTTGGTACTGCGAGGCGCCGCTCTCCCTACCCTCCGTGGCCGAAATTTGGTGGGTGGTGGATCTAGAGACCAGATCCGCCGCTAGATAGGGAAAGCTAGTGCTTCCATGTGCACGTTTTTCCTGGTCCTGTGCAATCCGCGTATCAGACTAGGGAAGCTCTGTTACGTAGGTGGACTTTCCGTGGTTACTAAGCGCTGTCAATAAATAGTAAAAAATACATTGCGAAATGGTAAGTAAATTACTTAGGTTGGATACAAATTCTGACTATGATCGACTAACCATATTTTCGCTACTATGTGAGTTCTGTGATGCTAAACGCATGCAACATGCAAGACTATTCGTCGGGAATAACAAATAAACCCAAAATATGATCCGATCGTATTCTACTTAGTTAAGAATCTTGTAAACAATGTTTTAATTTTAATATTTTGCGTTATCATAATTTAAAATATTTTAATTACAAAAGACAAGTATAGGCATGCGAGTAGGTACTTGTAGAGTGAAGTAAATTTTAAGTAAGTTTTGTAATAAATTACTTAGGTACTACTTCTATAGTTAAATTATTACATAATTCTTTTTTCGCTATAAGTAACTATCTAACACAGAAATAAATATGAAATAAATTCACCTTTCATTATCCTCCAGTAATGTAGAAAATGATGTATCTGAATGATGTTGTTTGCTCACTAAGCACACATCCACACCACTATTATGGTAGGAACAACGTTTTGTCATTATAATTAATCAAATAGAAAGGTAATATACATAAATACATTAAAACTTTTTCAACTATTTTATCCTACAATTAAATATACTAAACACTAAACAAAACTATTTCAACAAGTATATATAAAAAAAAAAACTCTACTTAAACGGCCTTAAATAGACTACAGCATTCAATCGCCTAGAACGCGCTAGCCCCGACAGCTTATGTAGCCCGAGACGCCTCACGATTGTAGGTTACTAATTCGCAGGTAGCAAGAGTGACAGAGGCCTGGTTATGCGTAGGCATTTCCCCATGTAAAAAAAGGTTGGTTCCCACTAGTTTAACTGATTTGTTTAAACTATGAACTAGTGTAACTGTTTTCCCAGTGGGTCAACAGAGCATTAATTATTTTTTTGTTTCATAATTACTCGTGAAATTTGGGTAAATTCCGAATATTTTATATATTCTCTAAGGCGGATATTCCTATTGCTTTTTTAATTTCGCTACACTTATTTTGTTTATTTTTATAGAATATAGATAACAAGCCAGCACACAGTTCACCTAAGTTGATGCTGTGACTCATAGACATTTACATTAATCTCGATTAAGAATCAAATTGCGTTGTCAACTCTGAGGATTGTCTCCTGTAACCTGTGATGGAATGTTTCGTTTCCAGTAAAACGGGTCTCTGGTTCTCTACAATCACCATATACGAATAACAGGCATATTAAGCTGCTATTTTACGCTGGTATTCTGTGAGAACGTAGTCCTACCCCGGTTGAGCCGACCCATTCGTATATTAAATTCGTATACTACAACAATAATATAACTGCAGCGCGGTTTTACCACGTATTAATATATGTTACGCTTAAAATTTCTTTCGTACGTTTTCATGCTTACTAAATATACAATATACCAAGAATATATATAATTTAACTCGATCTGATCAAGAAGTTGCTATGGCTTTTGAGAAATATTTAACTGATGTTCCTTTTTTGACAACTAAATCATTAAACTCTTCTCCTACTGTCGCCGAATAATTGCTCTAACAAAATGTAAAGGCTTGTTTAAATACTTTTAAATTCCATAGAGTACTGCCAAAAGATATCGTTAAATATTTTAAAACTATTGATGTTAAGAAAACGGCAGATTTATGAGGGATTTCCGTTAAAGTTATTTTATCTATAAGAGATATAATAGCACCTTATCTAGCCACTATATTTAATACAAGTGACGAATCTGGTGTGTTTCCTGATTTAATGAAACATAGTAAAGTCATATCTTTATTTAAATCTGGTAGTACATTAGACCCCGCCAATTTTAGACCAATTTCTGTACAACCAACATTTAGTAAAATTTTTGAAAAAATAATTTTAGATCAGATGTTAAGTTTCTTTAATATTAATAAATTGTTACATAGAAATCAATTCGGTTTTACAAGGGGTATCTCGACAACTGACGCTGGAGTTGAGCTTACTAAACATATTTTTTGTGCATGGGAGAATTCAGAAGATGCTTTGGGTATATTTTGTAACCTTTCCAAGGCCTTCGACTGCGTTTACAATGAGACATTAATCAGGAAGCTATAGCACTATGGTGTCAAGAACACAGCGCTTAAACTTATTATTTCATATTTAAGAAATAGAATACAGAAAGTTATTATCAATGGTAAAAGTTCTTACGAGTCACCTGTACTAATCGGTGTCCCTCAGGACTCAATTCTCGGCCCATTCCTATTTCTAGTGTATATTAATAACTTACCTTCTTTTGTGGAGGATAATCATGATATAGTATTATTTGCTGATGATACTTCCTTAATTTTTAAACTTAAACGTCAATCATTTGAATATGACGAAGTGAATAATGCTATATCAAAATTAATGCATTGGTTTAACGTTAATAATCTACACTTAAACGTAAATAAAACTAAATGTATTAAATTTACAACAACTAATGTTAAAAATCTGAGTACCAATGTGTTTTAAATGGGGAAGAACTGAGCCCTGTTGAATCCACTGTTTTTCTTGGCTTCACTCTCGACCAAAAGCTTCAGTGGGACCCCATATATCCAAACTAGCAACCAGACTAAGTTCTGCAGCCTATGCTGTAAAAAAGCTTAGAGGTCTCACTAGTGTCGAGACAGCTAGATTAGTTTATTTCAGTTATTTCCATAGCATATTGTCTTATGGGATTTTGCTATGGGGAAATGCGGCTGATTCAGAAACTATTTTTGTTTTACAGAAGAGGGCCATTAGAGTTATTTACAGCCTAAAGCCGAGAGAGTCTCTTAGAGATAATTTTAAAGAAATAAACATATTAACTTTGGCCTCTCAGTATATTTACGAAAATTTAATGAACGTTCATAAAAACAAAGGTAGTTTTTTAAAAAAAAGTGATATACATTCTATAAACACTTGGAACAAACACAAGCTAGTGACACCAGTTTCTCGACTCCATAGAGTCAGTAATTCATTCTTGGGGCAATGTATACGCTATTACAACAAGGTCCCGGAAAGTGTACAGGCTCTCTCTATTACCAAGTTTAAATGTTTTGTTAAGTTGAAACTGTATAAAAAGGGTTATTATAGTATAAATGAATACATGGTTGTTAATAACTCCTGGGAATGAGGTGGTCGCTTCCAAGCTGTTTCTAAAATAAATTTTGTACTTATGTAGTTTGTACAACCATTAATGTAAAATTTGCTTTAAAAAAAGTCCCGCTGGGTTTCTTGCTGGTTCTTCCCAGGACAGAGATTTTTTTTTCGAACCAGTGGTAAAGTAAAAAAATGACTTTGAATAAGAATTACACAATATACTGAATAAAAAAACTACTATACTAATAAAAAAACTACTACTACTATAATATACTACTACTATATTGAATAAAAAATATTCTTTTCTATACTATTCTATTCTATGAATATTTGTTTCGTACTTTCCCTTTTCAGGCTTAAAGTTAATATTTAATAATATCGTATAATTTTTAATTCTAGTGTTTTTAAATAAAATAGAAATATATGAGAGGTTTGTGATTAAAGTTAATCTTAAAGTGCATGGAAATTAAGTCCGGCAATTATTTTTCTGTAAAATTACTTAAGGTAAAACTTTCACAAACACAAATTTTTTTAGAATACATACTAACTTGTACTGTGAGAAAAATTAAATTTTCAATATTTAATCCTTTACATTACACTCTTTTACCTTTAATTCTAAAAATATTAGACGATGCACACTTTGCCAATGGCTCCGAATAAATAAACAGGACAATTTTTTTATGTTGATATTAATATAAACAAACTAGGCTATTGTACTCGTATGTCATGAAAAATATTCACGACATAAATAGGACCTAGGAAACTTTGTATAATATGATTTATGTGACTTTTTTTGTTCAAAATTGTACATAATAATTTAGTTGGACACAAAAGACACTACTCTCTCTGGTAGTGACCGTATAGGAATCTGAGAAGGGTCGTTCGGGTCCCGCGTAAATTTACGCCCACTATCATTCAACGTCAGTCCTCTTATTTATCATTAATATAATAAAGCTATGTTGTATTACGTCTGAATTCTATTTCGCAACTTTTAGACAAATCGGTTCCGGGTTTTTTGGTTGGGATTGATATCCAACGGTCATATATATATATATATATATATATATATATTTTAATGTAGTTAATATAACTACGCTTTATATTTGTTTGTAAATTGAGAGGAGGAGGATAATTACCGTAGTAGAACCATGTTGCAGCTATAATATCCCATAATACCATATAGCACAGAATACCAGCGTGGAACAGCAGTTTGATGTTGCAGTGTTTTTTATGGTGATTGTAGAGAACCGGAGACCCATTTTGCTGGAATCAAGACCCTTATAACTTTTAACGAGGCTTTCTATCTTAGTACACACCGATGAAAACGCATTTATATTTTGATTCTTAATCGGGGACATGTGTAGGTGTCTATGGGACACAGCATCTACTTACCGTCAGGTGGTCTGCGTGCCCCTTTGTAAACCTTATTCACTTAAAAAAATAAAAAACGCTATGTATTCTCACCTGCATATAGCACTTTGGTAACTTACGATTACATAGGTATTTTATAACTCGATTAAAGCAAATAAATTTTATATTAAGCAACTATATATTGAAATAACTATGAACAGTTCGTGAACCCTAGAAGTAGATATTCGATGAATGGCTTTATATATGGTTTTTATTCGTAAAAATTATTGCTATATACACGCTATATCATAGTTTCTTATGCTTATGCTTTAAAAATGGAATGCGTTTTGGAAGATATTTGCCCTACTTACTACTCTGAGCATGCGAATTAATTAACGAATTACCGAACGTGAAGCGCTTAAGTTCGTTGAAAGTAAAACATTTTTAAGTTGTTTTCTAAATCGTGAATAATCTAAATATATTTGTATCTCTATTTAGAACAAGAGGCAAATGAGCACAGTAAGAAACTTCGCCACCCATGATCTACAACAAAAACGAAATATATGTGTTGCTGGCCTTAAGAAAGCAGTAGGTTTTTTTATAGAAGGTCCCCAAGTCATTTTATTCCAGAAAAATTACTGATGACAGTAAATTCCACAATGTGGTCATACGTGGCAGAAAATTACTCCTGAAACGCACGGTAGTGATTTGTCAACCGCCGAGTTAAAGTAAAATGGTGATATTTTGCAGCAGTAATCAATTCGAACAATTTCTCGAAACACTTTGCCTAGTTTATGAGATAGAAAATGCCGAAAAATTAAACGTCTCTTCGCTAGGACAATGAATCAAGCCGATCGGATAATTTTTTGTCGACAACGAGTCGCGCCGTTCTATATTGAATGTGTTCTTGTAGTGTCTTGTTGTCAAAGTGTATGAGCTTGTACTGGAGTGCCCTGGCCCAGAGATGAGATCAGTTTTCTATGTGAGGCCTAAACAGCGTCTTGTAAACCTAAATGCGGTAGGTTGGCATTAAATATTTGTAGTGGTAAATTTAACCTTACCTTAAAAGTGACTGTGGAATGAAGTTACTCGCTATTTCGTCTCTGAGGTTTCCGATACCAGCTGAGGAGAGAAGACCGAGAGGAGTGTCATTAAGTTGAGGAGATAAGACAAAGGGGTTCTTTTAAACTAAATTATATAAACTAAAATTTGTGGGTGTTCAATTGGGCTATATTTAGTCGCCTCAGCTATTTAATGCTATTTTTTCACGCACTTAGTTAACCAATATAATTTCGCGGTAACGTTTCGTTGGATTGCAAGAATTAGGTTTGGGCGCGAGGGAAAATTAAAAGGTAACTAATTAACTTAATTTAATTTATTACTAAAACCATTATTTTAAATAAGTGACAACTTTACGATGAGTAAGAAGAGTAAGAAGAGTGACTTAAAATAAGGTGGCTTGAGGTATATGGCGAACGATAAATAGATGCGTTTTTTCAGTCAACCAATTAAGCAAAACTTTGTCCTACGAGTATGGTCTTGTCTTCGGGAATCGAACCTGGGTTGTTTATGTACTGTGCTGTTTATGACAAATTAGTGCTTAGTCCTTGATGGCTTTAATGTTGAATTAATAAAGCATGAAATGTGTTAAAAGGACAAAACGACAACAATTCCTTGATTGACCGTTAACTTAATTTTAAGTGACTACAAATATTAGTTTAGGACTAATTTAGGCTCCCTAATGAATGTGTACATACCTAATAAAGGAAATTTTACGAAGTATATTATAAATAATTTTACTTCTTTTAATTTTAATACCGTGAGACCATATTGAATATTATACCTCTTTTGTATCAAACAGTTGTATTATTAATATACTCGTAGTTGACTTGTGGAGAATGTCAGTAGGCATTAAATCCGGCTATTGTACTCTTTTATTTGATAAGGTTGCACTAATGAATGAATGAATGAATTATTTTTTTGAAACTTTTTAGATTTTTTTTAATGAAATAATTTCCAAATACTCAAACGCTGCTCAATTTTAAGATGCCGTTAATTCTCGTGCTGTCTCTATCACTTTAAGTTAAAGTGACTGTGACACCACGAGACTTGACGACATATTAAAATTGAGTAACGTTTGAATATTTCGTAATAAGGGTGATAAATCAGCACACAGCTCATCGGATTGTAAGTGGATGTTGTGGCCCATAAAGAAGAATCCTAATGCAGATGCATTGTCACCCTAAAGGATTGAGATGGAATGCCTAGCTATCTGTATACAAATAGTTGTCCCGAGTCTGAATATTTGTCCTTGTCAAGTTTATGTATGTAAGCTGCCGCCAGAATACAGGAGAAAATCCTAATGTGGAGGTAACGCTTATTTAAAAAAAGCTTAGTAAATTAGTAGAAATCGTGTAACATTTATAAAAGAAATGACACAAGATTAATATTCATATCCAATACCTGAATATTATAAGCAGCTAGTTCCAAACATTGTGGTTTTAATCCTCATCGATTATTATTGTTATCATTATCTGTAACTTTTGTTTTCACGTAGGTCAGTGTGTGACTTAGTTAAAAGTTATATGTGGTAGAGCCATGCTACAGCTATATTAGTAGTATAGTTGTAGCACGAATGGGTCGGCTCGACCGGGGAAGGACCACGCTCTCGCAGAATACCAGGGTAAAATAGCAGCTTAACACTGCTATGTTTCGTATGGTGAGTGTAGAGTACCGGAGACCCTTTTTACTGGAATAATTCCATCTTGGTCCTCATGGGTGACAACGCATCTGCATTTTGATTCGTAATCGAGGATAGATGCAGATGTCTATTGGCCATAGCATCCACTTACCATAAGGTGGACTGTGTGCTCGTTTGTCACCCTTATCCTATAAAAAAAGACAAATTAACTAAATTGAATTCATCAAATCAAATTAACTCTGGTTCGCGCTTCAAGAACCTAAAGCATCCAAGGAGAAGTGTGGGCAATTAGTAAAGCATGACAATATAAAATAAATAGATAGAATGATTGCTATAAATACGACATTGAAATATGATATGCCGAATTACACACAGACCATTGGATAAGTTTAAAGAATGGGATCAGCTGTAGTGAACAGCTGTGACATTGTACTTTTACAAACTCGCAGTTACGTTTTCTAAAATTGTAAAGACCTCTGTAATAAATTTAACTGGTGATTGTTATCTTACTTTTAAAAATAGCAGTAAGGAACACATGCACTAAAACCGATTTGTAGATGGTATGTCTATTGTACAATGCAATTCAAAAAATTTATTGGTACACATTTTATAAACATTCACGCCTAAATTTAATAATTATTATGATTATATTAGACCTTTTTACTGGAAATGAGGCACTGCATCTTAGTCCTCAGGCTGACAACGTATCTGCATTTAATTCTAAATCGAGAATAGATGTGGAAGTCTATGGGCCACAGCATCCACACACCATGAGGTGGGTTTTGTGCTTGTTTGTCACCCTTAGTCTATATCAAATTTACTTAAAACGTTAAAAGACAAGAAAAAACATTCACTTTTTATTTTTTCTTCATCGAAGCACAAAATGCTTACAACGTCGTATACTGCGAATTATACATCAAACCACATCGTAACTACGCCATAAGAAATGACTTACTAGGCTAGGTCAATGCCGATAGTTGTCAAAATTCCAGTTGATGTATTGTGCAATGGATTTTTGCTAAATTTCGAGTGATAATTATGTGTTGATTTAGAATTTCAGTAAATCGAGTAATATTATGCACATTTGAACAAATAATGTCCAATATCAAAAAATATATTTTCTTTATATGTTTTCACTTTAGATTCTATCTGCATTAAATACTCGTATAAGAACTTTTCGATGCTCAGGAGTTTTCATTTCATTACAACAATGCAATAAAAAAGTCATGTTACCGATACAGCCAATCAAAAGTCCACTGCTGAACATAATGTAAAAAACATGATAAATAAGAATTAAATTTAATCTTTATTGAATAAAAAAATATATTGTCCCCGTTAGAGATTGCTTCATAGAAGGAATATTTTTCATAATTGCTACGTTTGTCAAGCCGGGTTGGCAAGAGAACCAGATGACGACGAGAAACGGTGACGTTGACGAGAAACTCCATCGGGCTTAGATTATAAATTGCTATTATGGTTCTTCTACAAAATAAAGATTGTTTCAATGTCAGTCACATGAGTCCATAGTAAGATTCCATACGATATTTGCTATGGAAATAACTAAAATAAACTTATCTAATTTTTTCAGAACAATTAAAGCTCCAATGTTAATTAAGTGTGCTTCATAGTTTAATGGGCCCTTTGATGCTTGGCATCCAGAGTGATTCCCAGAAAAACTATGTTATCAACCAGATTTAACTCTTCTGATTCAATATAAATGTAGTGAACCGGTATGCTTTTAATTGATAACGAAATATTCCGAATACCTAGGGGGGCTACGATTATGCATTTTGATTCTTAATTAATGATAAATATAGGCGTATATGGACCACAGCACTCACTTACCATCAGGTGGACAGTGTGTTAGTTGCTACATTAACATCATCATCATCGTCATAATTGCAATATATACCTATATATTTGTAAACAGTTATTCAAAATTATTCTTCCAATGAAGAGCAGGCGAAAGCATTAATTAAAGTATGTTGTACAGGGTTAAATATTTAAGAGACAAGAAAAATATGAATATAAAATATTGTGAGAAAATTTAGTCACTGTATAACTTATATGCGGAAGAAAACACGTATTGCAGAGTATGTGAAGCATTAACAGGGCAATCTTCATTAATAAGCATAGAAACATTATCCTTCAGGAATATTCATGAGCAAACAACCACAGAGCAAATGTTGCCAAAGAGCTCACTACCGCTGCTAACCTGATATAAGGCTCAATGAATATATATTTAATACGGCTTTAACAAAATGAAGTTACAAATTCATAATTCTGCATAACATATTCCATATATATATATACGTGTAGCCCGTATACGTGTTTTGTACGTAGTAGAGCCATGCTGCAGCTATATTACTAGTATAGTTGTAGCACGAATTGGTCGGCTCGACCGGGGAAGGACCACGCTCTCACAGAATACCAGCGTAAAATAGCAGCTTAACACTGCTGTGTTTCGTGTGGTGAGTGTAGACAACCGAAAACCCTTTTTATTGGAAAAGAGGTATTCCAGCTTAGCCCAAACGAAGATAGATGTAGATGTCTATGGACCATAGCAACCACTTACATTCAGGTGGACTGTGTGCCCGTTTGTCCACCCCATCCTATATATATATATATATATATATATATATATATATATATACAACACTTTTCTAGTAAGAAAAGTGTTGTTAGTTTAGTAGTAGTTTCACAAGGCTGTGTAGATTTTAAGAAAAATTTTTAGATTTGTTGCTGTTTCCGTTCGCATAGAATGAAAACTTATATAATGGATATATTTGACATTGGGTATGTCAAACATTAGGATCGCTCTGTTGCTTGATTGACTTTTTTGTGCTTGTTTATGATGTTGGTCAAAAAAGTTGGTAAACATTGAGTCAATACAAATATATACTTTCAAATATGTAGAGGCTATATTTCTATTTAAAAAAAATAATTGTTTCTTTGTCTCGTATGCGTTCCTAAACCATTCAATTACGATGTTCTTTAGTGATTCATGCGTGCGCACCCACGCAAAGTTTTTGATAAAATTTTAATATTGGTTTCTTTGCTTGTTCGTTTTCTATACATTCCTATGCCATTATTCCGAGAACTATGTACATTTGGTGTGTTGTTTAGAGCGCACCCGTGAATGCTGCTGACAAAAATGGTATTGCAACGCATACCGGGCACAGCTAATGTAATAAAAAAATGAACTATAATATTAACAATAGGTACAGATGATTTCAATTTTGTTTTATTTTTCATTATACTTCTGACAAATTCTAGTAACAACGTAGTAGAAAATAGATTAAATTTATAAATTTAAAACTAATAATTCTAATCACTATGATTTCTTATATTTACGAAAATACTACACGTGGAATAAAACTAATTTTACGGATTTTATCGCGTTTAATTTTAGTTTTAACTTTTTAATTCCCGACGTTTTGGGCACTTTACAGCACCCATGGTCACGGGGGGACTGAGGTGTTTTACGTCCCCATTTCATAGTTAACGAAAGCAACCTTCAACTTTTTATTATTAATTTTTGGTCCGATCTAGGCAGAACGAGCTTACAGTATCTTGAAGTCAGCATTATGCTTGGGCTTGGACTTAATGTTATTAATTATGGGATCCCAAACAGATGGTAGCACCCAGCCACCTTCTCTATTGAAATTATAATTTTTTTTTAATTTCAATAGACTCGTGAATAATCCTTGGTTAAGTATCGTTGTTCTTTTTGCGAGGATTTGTGCTCTATCAAATCTGATATTATGGTTGGGTCGATCATGAAACTGTTGACATACTGCAGACTTCCCGGAGCGGCTATTCTTCACATAAGCTAAAGAATATAATAATAAATAAAAATGTTATATCAAAATTCCAATAATGCTAATTAAACTAATGGTAGTGATTGTGTACGTAAGCAAATCTTTCAAGCCGTTTTCATGTCAACACATATGGAAGGATTTGTATCAAAATATTTAACAAAACTTGTTTAACAATAAGTTTTACAAACCAAAATTTCGACACAAATCATTCAATTTGTGTTTACGTGAAAATGCATTCAAATATTTGTTTGTGTATACAATCACTACTATGAGTGTAATTAAAATTTCAATGCCAAACATGCTTACTTCAACATATATGTAGTTTGACAGTGCACACGATACATTGTCATAAAACTGAATTTTAAACATGCTTTTATTTGAATTTATTACCACTGCAATCTAACGGTTAAGAACTAATTACATTCACTGAATTCAAACCCTAGGTATACAAATATTATACAACTAAATCAAATTTCACATTAATGCAATTCAATTTTCTATTAATTCTTCTCGTCCCTTTACAACAAAAACTCTTTCGGACAACCAGACGGACGGCGTGTCTCCACCCGTTTGTTTTCTCTTAGACGAAGTATACTCCACGGGTATACTTCATCTTTCGTAATGCGTCCAGGAAATGAGTGAAAGAGTTTGCCAGTCTTTCCGCCCGATTATAGTCTGGGGGGCTTCAACGCAAGAGTGAATAGGTCTGGTATCACCATTTACTACCAGGTGGGACTGTAGTCGGGCACTGGCTTATATTACAAAAAACAGGCTCAATTTTTTGGAGTTTATTTATATTTAAAAGAATATCAAGAAAACTACTATTCGTTTTCTAAAATAAAGTTTTTATAAGATAAGAAACCTTATCACCAGTTTAACACTTTACTAAGTAATCTTACTACATTATTTTATCTGCCAACGGTGATCTTCGACATCGCCGCCGAATTAGGTTTATTTAAATTTTTATGAAAGAAAACTGTTATTCGTCACGGTTTTGCGAACATCTGAATGACCCTTGTCCCCATAAATATTTTTTCCAGTTTGAGAGCTTCTCGGAGCTCATAGTGATTTTGACAAGGGATGAGGTAAGCCACCAAATCCTTTTCTAAGTCTTGGTTTCGCTTGCACGGAAGAGTTCATGCAATGTAAAACAGAAGAAACTTTTACACATTTTCATGATATTTGAAGGCAAAGTCATTGTATTAAACATGGTCGACGTCTATCAAGAAATTCTCCTTATAAAGAAGGTTGATTATAAAATAATGTCAATGATTCTATAAGACAATCACCGTTGGGAGCGAGTGTCAAATTAAGTATAACATACGACAAAGGACTTGTTTCATTACATTCTTAGAAAGAAGAGGTTGTTTGGGCATAGCAGTGCGACCTATATATGCCGTGACTTTACACCTGTAGCACTGATCTAAATGCAGATGACATTGTTTTGACAACCCTGTTTACATACATGTCTTTTTTACGTGCTAGAGTGAAGGAGGGTAGTCTTTAAATGAGGTAAGAGACCCTATTCTATATTTCAGTCAGACCTTATGTCATTAATATTCACATACTTAAGGTAATGTATTTTCGCAGAGAAACATCTGACTCTATTAACTGCCACGAGGAAAGTGAATATAAACTTGATATATATTTTTTTTTTTTTAGAATCAGACAAGAAATTAGGAAGATGTTTCTTGTTTATTATCTTCTTCCTTAGCGGCCTTTCTTAACTTAACTTTCTTAACTTCTGGATGAAGAACATATCGAGTTTACGTAAATTAGTACGCATTACTAAAAACACTAATACTACGTTAGATCTGTTCTAGAAGATCTAAGCTCTCACCCTAAATTACGCAGTAGTTGAGCAACCAGCTTATATTCCCTGCTGGCACTAGTGAAAGCATGGCAGACTAATCACCCCACAACCCTTTCCAGAAAGGAGAGGAAGTCAGTGTAGGCGGGTTGATGAGTGCAAAGTTGATGATACCTTCGCGCTGTTAGTAGGTCCCCCCCCCCATCTACAATTTTTGGGATTAGGGTTCGGTATTATCATGAATGGATATGCCGCAATTTTTCGATTGCCAGAGATTCGTTTGTTACTTATCCGGCACCAAGTGCAGGGTAGTATGGTATTTCTAAAATAATTGTTAAATCCATTCGACTTACATAGAAGTTTTCAGGGTCTGGTGTTTTATTTGATAAAAGTTAGGAAATATACATAGTTCGAAACAATCACTATTTCAAATAACACTCCAATACTTCAATTTAAAAATATGCTAGGTCTATTGAAAACTCTTCCCAAATAGTAATATAAAACTAACCCACTGGGTGGTAGAAATAAACGACTAGAATAAATTATATTTTATTAACTTAAACCACCTTGTTCCTTCACAAAAGAGCTTCGTAACTTTGTTCTACATCTTAAACAAAACTCAAGCTAAGCTAAACATATTGTTTGAATACCGAACTGAGCTTGGCTGCAAGCGATTCTTTTGAAATCGATTTGGCTATTTGCTTCGAGTAATCTTCGCTGGGAAATATTTTCCTTGCAGTTTAAAACTCAGTTTTATAAAAACCTTACCTTCCTGTAAAACAATTTAAAATGGATTAATATTTTTGTCGATTTTAAAAACTAAAAGGAATTCCAAAATTTTATTTGTTATATATTTATTTGTAAGACCTCATGTACATAGCTATGACAATAAATGGTGATCTTATCTTATCTTATCTAATTTCCTTGTTATTATTTGGTATTTGAAGTAGTTATTCGATACTCAGTGTCTTAGCACCGACATAATATTATGTACATTATAATATAATTCATAATGTCAGTATTTATTTCGAATTCTCCAGGACTTGTGCTTCTCAACATTTTGACGAGTCAGTCATGAATGAAGTATATCCTCTCATAATAATGAATGTACGACTAATACCCATTATTAAGCTATATAATTTATATTAGTCTTTTCACTGCTGTAAGGTATTTTTACCGTAAATCGATATTTAAATATAGTTAGGCATTCATCAAACTTTTTACGTCTTAAAAGTTTTTAATACAGTTAATTTTGAAATAATGTTAAATTCATTACAATTCATAACAAAATCCTAAAAATAAGATTAATGGTGAAATAAGTAATTGGCACCATGCAGTTCACTCATCATAATCAATCTTTCACTTTCGCACTGAGTGGTTCTAAGTTTAACGATAAGCGAATGCAATGATAAATCGAGCTTAATCGACCTTAATCGCTTTATTCGACAATTTTAAGCTTTGTTAAAAACATTTTCACAAATAAGATTCTTTGCACAGATACTCGTAGTTACTAAAATGATCAACGCCTAATATTTCTCAGCAATTATAAAATAATTTACAAAACACTGGCAAGTGATGATGTTGCAGAATATAACGTGAAAGAATCATTGAAAAATGATATAGATGTTCTATATCAATCAATAAAGGAGTAATGATTTCGTATTATTATGGACCTGTGCCTCAAAAGTAAAAAAAAGGAACACTTGGTATCACTTGTATGCTGTTCATCCGTTTATCCGTCAATGCCTCTTTTCGGGTGAAAATATCACGTTTAAAATAATGTCAAAAACAACATGAATGGTCCTCTGGAGGTGTGAAAAATTCTATCATTTAAATCAACGCTAACAAAAGATACTCGTACGGCAATTTAAGTCACATTAATACTCAATATATTAGAGTACTTGCCGTTGACCTAGAATCACAAAATTCGGCAAAATATACGATGCAGCACCTTTCTTTTTGCTGAATTTTGTGATTCAGGTATTCAGAAGATTGAGAATTCAGATTAAGATTAAGGAAAACATCCTAAAATCGTTAATTTGTAGTTAACTCATGTTTTATGATTGCAACATTTACAGTTGAAGCGTGGAGTATTGACTAAGATTTAGATTGATGTATGGGAGCACATTTTTTTCACTACAAAGTTTCATATAATAAGTATGTTCTTCATTCCGACTTACATTTTGAAAGAGAAATATTCGGTGTTTACCTTATCATTAATTGATTAATTTTAATAGGATAATTATTTTGGTAAAAGTAAGTAGGTACTTAGCTAACTGCTTACTTAATTTACGAAATTCTTCATCCATCAAAAGCGTAATAGAGAAATATGCAAATGTGAAATGCAAGTTGTTTTCATATTGTAGTAGGTAAATAAAAATATGATATTGAACAGATTAATAATAAATAACAGAATGTGAATGGTGCTTTGGCCGCGGCGTAAAGAAAACAATAATGGGAAATTATAATAGTAAACGAAAAACCTAAAAATCTTTAAAAGAAAATAATAACTACCTTCTTATCATCCATAAAACATACAATTATATTTGACTAGTGCTTGCCTGGTAGTCAAAGAGACAATAGTTGTCTGTATTTATGTAAAAAGGAACCACCCAGCAAACATGCACTTCTGAGATATCAAATGGTTTATAAAAACATGTGCAGCTCTGTCAGATGAAATAAAATTACTATTTATTTTATACAAATATGTTGATAAATTACTTATTTAAAGTATATGTATATAAATTTGCTTTAGATACTATTAAACTTTTGAGATCATTAAGAAAATGAGCATGTAATTCGTTTTAACATTTACTAATTGATAGGTATTCTCATATACAAAAAAGAACCACAACCCAGGGATTGACTGATATAAATGAAACTATGTATTTTTGTTATCATAATAAAGCTTTAATTCATAAAAAAATATAAAATAATAAATATAAAGAGCGTTTATTCGACGTTATCATCAAATTGGATTTCAAAATGCACCGTGTCTAGTCCATCTACGTCATCTTCTATTGCATCATCACAAATAAGACCATTACAAACACTCTGTGCATCTTGTGGAATGAGATATAATATGGACTGAGTACCAGCTTGTTTCGCTGGTGACACTGGCTTCCCTGACGGCCACAAAGGAACTAAATGTTCCGTCAATATTACAGCTGGTCTGCCACGAACTGGTGCTCTTCCTATATTTACTTCCACAAAACTACCAAGGAATTGACTTTGGTAAGTCTCCTTTTAGGTATATTTCTCAAGTTTGTAGTCAATTAGTAAACTCCTTATTAATACTAGGTTTTCTGTTAATAATCATTTTTTCAACCTTAGAAGTTCCTAGAAAATCAGATTTCGCCATAACAGTAACTGTAAGCGGGTTCTTTTTCTTGCAACCTTTCATAACCTGCACATAATCATCGGGAGTGTATAGTCTCGGATATTTCTTTATTGCCGTTTCAATGTAGGAAAAATCTCTGTCATTGGGTAGGTTATTATGTCCGGGTATCAAAAATTTTTGAGTTATTTTTTCAAGGTGGTATGAGAATGCAAAAATGATTTTAACGTCAATACTATATACATATGTTACGATTCTGTCCTCTACATGAATCGCTCCATAAAATTAACTCCTCGACATTTTCAGAAATATGCTCACCTAAGTATTTTACTAGACAAGAACTGACTTCCTGGGTAACTTTACTAGCCATTCTTTCCATCCAGACAAAGCGCTCACTCAAGTTAGTCTTTGCAGAATAAATTCCGATATTGTACAGCCAAAGCTGTCGTTAATAGTAAATAATTCCCGTAGGGTTCTTATGCATTGGCAATGTTTTTTTCTTTACTTTGAGTAGCCAGAATAAAGGCAGACATTATTATATTTCAAGCCTCTTCCCATTTTCGGCAATGTTCTTCGCGTTCTGTATCTATGGCTGTTTTCTCCTCAGCAGTTTTACGAGTTAATTTCGCTTGTTATGTCTCACACTCGTTACAAGTATCATTTTTAAGAGGCGTTTCTTTAAGATTAAAATATTTATACATACCTATATAATATTAAAATAATTTTTGTTTTATTGTAATATTTTGGACATCAGTTAAAGCCAGGGGTAGGTCCTCATCAGCCTGCTTTTAAGTTGATACTAGTGCCATCTCACATTCATTAAAAGCACTATTTTCCCCAATATTTTACACATTTTATTAAAAAGATGGCGTCACTGCTCGCATTTATTATTTATACCGAACCCCATTTATATTAATTGTTAATTTCTCATTATTCCTGTTAGATACGGTAAAACTAATATAACTTTTGTAATCTATAGGTTATAAAGAATAAATCGACATATATTTCATTAAGTTACTCCACAATTTGTGGTGTGCCCATTCTCCATACAAAAATAAATTGTCTCCATTCGACCGTAATTCGCATCATAATAATTCATATATTTAATATCCACAATATAGAGAAAGAGTGACAAAGCATATTTATGTTGCAGAGGTGAACGCCAGAGTCGGGAAAGGACGCCCTAGGCGAAAGTTTATCAACTAAATTGGCGATATATTGAAAATGGGCCAAATCAAGAGTACCTTTAACCGACGAGCGTGTATGCGTAGGTATATGGATGTGGAGGAAGCGAGAGAGGTGTGTAAGGGTCGTCCCAAATGGAAGTCCATAGTCACTGCCTACCACTCTGGGTAACAGGCGTGAGTGTTAATATATTATAAAATAAACGCTTTTTTGCCTTGATATACACTTAGCACACTGTTGAAAAAGGAGCATTTGAAATCACACAAAATTCACAGCTTATTCAGTCAATCTGATATATTATGTTGATATTGTTACGAGCTTGGGCTTGATATTGAGCGAGCTTTCGAGACAATTAAAACTGCTGATTGACTTACTAAAATTGACAATTAAATTACAGAACACTAATTACAACTAAAAACCACACTAATAATAAAACAATTGTACTACTGATCACTTTAGTTTGCAATTGTATCGCTTCGAAGTATTCGCTTGTATCGCCTTGAACCGGAGACCCATTTTACTGGAAAAGAGGCATTCAATTCGCAAACGAACATAGTAGTAGATGTCTATGGGCCACAGCAACCACTTACCATTAGGTGGACTATGTGCTCGTTTGTCACCTATATTCTATAAAAAAAGCAAAAAGAAGGCTGTTATTTTGAGGTAATATATTATTAATATATCCGATACATGATCCAACCATATTTCTTAAACAACTGGTTGGATTTGAATAAAACATAACTATATCAATGTTTCTAAATTGCCTATTAGATAACTGTCAAAAAATTTGAGACCCTACTACTAATAAGAAGTGACCCCCACTAGATGGAGTAACGAGCTGGTAAGACATGCAGGCATTCGGTGGATGCAGGTGGCTCAATACCGTGATTTGTGGCATAACTTGGGGAAGGCGTGTGTTCAAAAGTGGACTTGTGAAAGGCTTGAAAGGATTGTGAATAACAGTGGTAGAGCCACGCGGCAGCTTTTTTCTGTCGCACGGATGGGCCGGCTCAAACCGGGGTGGTACTATGACCTCACAATCTATATATTCAATAGGTATTTACCTATTAAATTGCTGCTCAGCAGTAATTTTTGTTCGCCATCCATTTAGTTTTAATGCATGGAATGTCTACAACAAAGAAGTGAAGACCTGCGAATACTTTAATGATCATTCAGCTCGTTCTTTATTTTCCGATTTCAATGTTAAGTACACGCGGACTCGTAATTATATCCAACTTTGTAAGATAAAGTAGGCAATATGTTATATCAAATACACTAAAGTATTGATTTACTTGATAAAATATTTTTCGGCCTTTATTTATAGCGATGACATCTTTAGAGACACGACTCTTCTACTACGTCGTTAGCAATCCTATCATTAGATCGCCTGCTATCCAAATTGACTTTGCCTTTATTAATATTTTATAAGCTTGAATAAAAAATATAATATTGATTTTTATCGATAATATTATGCGGCAAACAAAACTTAAGATAAGAAAGTGAAAGATTTAAAAAAATCATAAAACCGTGGCATTTACTTTATATGTGGTAGAGCTATGTTGCAGCTATTATATGATTGTAGCATGGTGGGTCGGCTCGACCGGGGAAGGACCACATTCTCACAGAATACCAGCGTAAAATAGCAGCTCAATGCTGCTGTGTTTCGTATGGTAAGTATAGAGAGTCCTCCAGAGTAGTGAGAGTAATTTCATCTTGTCCTCACGGGTGACAACGCATCTGCATTTTGATACTTAATCGAGGATAGATGTAGATGTCTATTGACCACAGCATCCACTTACCATCAAGTGGGCTGTATGCTCGCTAGTCACACTAAGTCATTAAAAAAGTTCTGAGAATTAAAATAATAATATAAAATTGATATAAGTTGCTTCTATTCGTAGTAGGGACACGATACTGCGTATTATAGTTGCGGAAAGAATGGGTCGGCGTGATCGGAGAAGGACCACGCCCAAATAGAATACTGGACGAGAAATAGCAGCGTAATTATGCTATTACATATGCTGTTTCGTATGGAGAGTGACGAGAATCAGAAATTCTATTAATGGTAACGAGGCGTTCCTTCATAGCAATCAGGGGTCTACGTTCTACATTTTGATTCTTCATCGAGGGTTCATTATTCATAGGTATCTATGTGCCACAGCGTCATCTATATACCATCAGGTGGACGGTAAATTTATTGGTCACTCTCATTTGAATTAAAATCATCACCGTTTGCTACATAGCTTCGTTCGTAATTGCAAAGTGCGCCGCGTGCAACTGAGGCTTATATTTGAAGAATAAATTGTTATATCTCTAATGCATTCTTATGTCCATCATTCTTAAACAACACCTGTTTTTATTTGTTGTTTATATGGTATGACTCGCTATGTAAATTTTTAAGTGCTCGCCCTGCAAAGTTAACTAAGTTAACTACAAACAAAGAATCGACACACGCTGGACATGCTTTGAAACACAAAATGCATTTACAGGCAAAAGCTTAGATGTAAGGAGAACGTTTGCAAATTTTTTTTATTTTTGCTTAAGTTTCCAATCAATGTACTCGCCATCACATTTTCACTAAGCCTTGGTCGACTGGAAGAAAATGTCAACTGGAGTTAACTTCACCCTTTGTTAGCTTATTGAGTGACAATATAGGTTTAAAATAAATAATATTTAACACAGGTCTAAATATTTTTTGATATTTCTCATAGTTATCTCTTTCCCTCACTAGATAGAGTGACGACCTGGTAAGAAAACATGCAGGAAGAGGATAAATGCAGTTGGCTCAGGATAGTGCTTTGCGGCATTCCTTGGGGGTGGCCTATGTTCATATGGGCTTGTGAAGAGCTGTGTTGATAAAAAAATATAATGATCTCTCTTTCTACACTCACAAGACGAAATGGGGTTGATGGATTCTCTTACGACGCCAACACACTTTGAGTCACGTCATTGTAATTTGTTATTTACTCTATATAATTTAAAATCTAAATTAATTTTTTCTAACATTGTTAGAATAATGAAAGAAACTGGAATTGTTGCAAGCCAAATCACGAGGAGTCTAATGCTCTAGAATTTTATTAAACATAAATAACCTCCTCTACTTGGCGGCTATTAAAAAAAATAAGTACAATTGTTAACCCCGTCTAGACAAAGTAGCTAACGATACAGCGGACTAAATTGCAGTCATTCCGGTTAAAACACAGATAAATGTATTAAGTGCATCTATATATAGATAGTGGCCGTATACTAACATAATGTTTGTCCTCGTTGGTTTAGTGGTCGTAAACGTGGGTTCAAATCCCGGGTTTGGTCAAAATCAGTTATTCGGTTTTTCTGTCAAGAAATTTTTAGTAGCGGCCCGGAATCAGGAATTTGACAGTCTCTTATTTATCCTCGTGCAACGGAAAACATTTTAAGTCGTCGTCCGTGCGCTTGAGATTTCTCCTCCGTCCGTGTCGAATTACTGACTCATCGGACTAAGAGATTGAGGTAATAGAGAGTGCAACGTTGCTTGCGCATACACTTGGGCACTACAATCCTGCCTTACGCAGATTGCTAGTCTCCATTGAAGACTGGCCGCCGTGACCGAATTCGGTCTGAAGGACATTACAATACATATCTACTAGATGTTCTTATATTAGTAAAATAATTTTTATTACTTCTTCGTGATAACAAGCTAAAAGGTTAAAACAGTAATTAAGAAAATGAAAATGAAAAAGTTTACTGAAAAGAGAATAATTCAATACCTTATGTTACATCCATGACTAAGACGAACCCCATTTGTTACGACACCACTTATGTTAAAATTTATCAAGTCGTTTAGGCTACAGAGCGTGCAAAATAAATAGACATACATACTTATGACAAACATTACACTCCTGGGCAATGTGGTAAAACTGGTTCATGATCTTAAAATTTGAAAAGAATGATTAAAGTTCACTATAAAGTACGGGTTAAATATGGCATTAAGATATCAATTAAATACCTTTGTTTCTCTATCACTATAAAATATTATGAAAAACTCTAGTAGGGAGTACAAAACATCAAATTTAATAAGAACTAAAAAAATAAAGATATAAAATAACTTCCTCATTAAAGTTTCTGAAGTAGTTGCTAAGACATAATATCGAGTATATCGAAGAATTGCGAGTAGAACCTCAATCGCCTGGAGCTATTGAATAGAAGTTATTATTTTTTTGGAAGTCGGTTTTACTCAAAATTTTTATTAATTTAAGTGGTTTAGGTAATATCACAATTCTCTATTATTCCACGTTGGGGATGGATTTTTTCTTTAAATTTATACGCGAACACCCCAGAACTAGAACGTATTTATTAAAAAAAATCAATGAGACTGGTTCAGCTGTTCAAGAAAAATCGGTTAACATGCATATTAAAAAAATATTTTTTGTTCAGTGTAGTGCCGTTGCAAGTGAATTTCTGTGAATCTGAATGATGATTGTAAATAGTAATTGTTCCGTTACAACTACACTATTCAAGTCGATTGGCTTTTTTTTTTTCGATTGACAATAAGGCTCTCACGTCATATATTAAAATTAAATTGCGTAATACAGTAGGCAATAAAGAAAATAAATTTAAAAAAATAGTTAAATGTAAAACTTTTGCAAACTGGATAATAATACGAAATACGAAAACAAAATAACTTGTCGCGTCAAGGAAATGGAACCACTTTTGGTCAATGTTGAAAAATAATACAGTACATTGAATCGGTAAAAACAAACACTCTGTAAGCGGTACAGCGAAGTGTTGGCAGGGATCGCCGGAGCCACGTTACACGGTGCAGCCCCCTGTGTTCTGCAAACAACTCTGCTGATAAAATAACGTGGAATAGACATAGTTAGACCTAGACCTTTTTATATTTTTGCAAAATAAGTGATCGATTTTTGTATTACTTTTAATAAATTATTTTATTTTTCACCAAGTGTTTGCTTTATAATTGTAGGGTCATTTACGTCTTACCGATATTGGCGTAGAAATAGCACAGCAGGTAAATAATTCTTAGTTTATTGTCATTATAAAAAAATTTCAATAAAATAATATTATTCCGGATTTTAGTTAATCTAATAATAATAATGACACATCTTATCAAGTAAAGTATAATTTAATAATAAAGTTTCAATTATTATGAATTGTTATTGAATTCATTTGTTATTAGTTATTAATAAATAAGTACCCAATATTAATAAAACGAAAAAGTAAAATATTTTAATTGCTTGGCAAACAAAAACAAATGGAATAAAATAACGATATTTTAAGTGACAGTGCCGCTGGTCGTGGGAATAAAATATCTGTTGACTTAGTACAAGGACGTTAATAGGGATTTTGTTGTCCTTCATCAACGTTGACATGTGCTTTACTAGCACCCAACTAATGTAAAACTGAATGAAAAGATTTTGATTGAAGCTTTTTTCCTTCTTTTCATAAAACGTCAGTAACACTATGACAATTACGAGTAGATACATAATCATCATCATCATTACAGCCTTTCATAAGTCCACTGCTGAACATAGACCTCCACCAAGGAATGCCACAAAGCACGGTCCTGAGCCACAAGCATCCATCGACGTCCTGCATATCTTACGAGGTCGTCACTCCATCTCGTGGAGGTCGCCCTGCACTTCGCCTACCGGTACGAGGCTGCCACTCAAGAACCTTTCTTCCCCATCGGTTGTTGGTTCTTCGAGCTATATAGCCGGCCCACTGCCACTTCAGATTACTAATCCGTTGGGCTATGTCAGTTACTCTGGTTATTCTGCGGATATCCTCATTCCTAAGTTTATCACGCAGAGAAACCCCGAGTATAGACCTCTCCATAGCTCGCTGAGCGACCGTGAGCTTCCTCATACGGCCAGCAGTGAAGGTACACGTTACAGATCCGTAAGTCATCACTGGCAACACGCACTGGTTGTACAATTTCGTTTTAATGTTTTGAGGTATGTCTAACGAGAAGATGTTTCGTAGCTTCCCGAACGCTGCCCAGCCGAGTTGAATTCGTCGATTGACCACTCGGTCGACGTTGGACTTACCTAGTCGGACTATTTGTCCCAAGTACACATACTCGTCAACAACTTCGAGCTTAGTGCTCCCAACAACTACCGGCATAGGTGTGACATGGACATTAAACATAATCTTTGTTTTGTCCATGTTCATCTTAAGACCTATCCGTTGGGAGACACTATTGAGGTCTTTGAAAATAGTAATTAGGTCCTCCAGCGATTCTGCCATAAGGACTATATCGTTTACAAATCGAAGGTGAGTGATGTACTCGCCATTGATGTTAATACCGTATCCTTTCCAGTCCAGAAGCTTGAAAACGTCTTCCAATGCAGCGGTGAAGAGTTTCGGGGATATGACGTCACCCTGTCTTACACCTCTCTGCATTTGGATAGGTTTCGTACCCTGGTTCTGTACTCGGATAGCCATCGTAGCCCTACTGTACAAACACTTCAGCACTTCGATTTACCGACAGTCAACTTGGCACCGCTGAAGGGACTGCAGCACCGCCCAAATTTCGACGGAACATCAAAGGCTTTCTCATAGTCAACATACGCCAGGCATAGTGGCAAATTGTACTCCTCGGACTTCTGTACAACTTGCCGAATGGTATGTACGTGATCTGTGGTGCTAAAGCCCTTTCGGAATCCAGCTTGTTCGGGAGGCTGGAAGTCGTCAAGTCTGCGCGCGAGACGATTCGTAATGACTCTCGTAAACAGCACGTAGACGCGGCTCAGAAGGGAAATCGGTCTATAGTTCTTCAAGAGAGCATTGTCACCTTTCTTGAAGAACAAGATCACCGCACTTCTGCTCCACGCCTCCGGTGTAATGCCACCATGGAGGACGGAATTAAAGAGCCTCTGAAGGACTTCAAGTACCGGTCTTCCACCCGCTTTCAGAATATCCGCTGTAATTCCATCCTCGTCTGGGGCCTTTCCGTTTTTAAGATGCTAAAGAGCCATTCTAATCTCGCTCAGACTGACGTCCGAGATATCTTCGGAATAGTGTCGGATAAGACTCGCTCTTGGATCGTTACTCACACTTGCGTGTGGCTCCAACGATGACGTGTACAGCTGTCCATAGAACCTCTCAATCTCATTCAAAATCTCAGGTGCCCCGGAAACGACGCTGCCACACTCGGTCTTCAGCCTTGGCAGTTGGCTCTTTCTGGCAGACAGATCTCTGGCAAAGACTTTGGAGCCTTGGTTCCGGTCGATCGCTTCTTCAATACAAGCTATATGGAAGTTGCGTAAGTCCCGCCGCATGCATTTGGAGATATGTCTGTTCAGTTGCCTGTATGCTTTCAAATCTGTTGAAGAATGTAGCTTCATCTCCCGTCTAAAAGCTATGAGATTAAGAGTGTGATCGGAGAGTTTTTGTGTTCTTCTGTGGTGGGTCTTGCAGAACTTAGCTCCGACCGCATGGACAGTTTCCACGAGCTTGTTATTCATATCGTCCACTTCATTGCAGTCTTCTAGGCACTGAAAACGGTTTTGTAACTCGAGCTGAAAGGTTTCATGTCCTTGGAACAGAGCACGAGGGGGACGGAGCGTTGACTTGATTAGACAAGACCTCTCCAACTTAACGTTTAGGTTCAGTGTGCCTCTAACCATTCGATGATTGCTACCAGTTTTCACCCTCGCGATCACGGAGACATCACTGAACAGTTGTCGTCTGGTCGTCATAATGAAGTCAATCTCATTTTTTGTGGAACCGTCGGGGCTCGACCAGGTCCACTTCCTGTGGGGCCGTTTCTGGAAGAAAGAGTTCATCATAAAGAGTCCCTCTTTCTCCATGAATTCGGGCAGCTGCTTGCCCCTTGGGTTCCGTTGCCCTATTCCAAATTTCCCTACTTTCAGCTCACCGTTCTCTCTTGTGCCTAGTTTTGCATTTAAGTCTCCCATTTACACCGTATATTGGGTTTTGGAGGAATGCATGGCTCTAGAGATATCCTCATACATTTCCTCCACCTCCTCATCGGGGTGTGCCGAGGTTGGTGCGTAAACCTGAATGACCTTCAACGAATACCGTTTGGTGATTCTGAGTATAAGGTACGCAACTCTCGTCGACACACTCCCGATATTAAAACGTTGTTAACGACAGACTTGTGGACGATAAATCCGACACCTCCTTGGGACAGATGGTCGCCCTCCCGGTGATAGAGCAAGTTGCCGGATTCGAGGATTACCGTGTCCTCCCCCTCTCTTCGGACTTCGGATTTTTCTTCCAGCTCCACGATCTTCTCTTCAGTCCTCAGGGAGCGTGCGTTGTACGTTGCCAGGCCGAGTCGTCTAAGGTGGCAACCGAACCTCCACCGGAGGTTTTTATCACCCCCTGCCCCGCCGTTACCATGGTCGCCACCATAGCCAGGAATAGCGGGGCCGCCGGGCACTGGGGGCCGTCTCCTTGTTACTCTCTTCATAGGGGGGGGGGGTATTTGCCATAGTTGCCACGCTTGGCAAGCGGGTTGGCAACCGCAGTTTTTTTATTGTAATTTTGGCTATTATCAGGAAGATGCTGCTGCCCATCTCCTGCCTGTTTCCCTTTGTCGCCTTTTTCGACACCCACGGGAAGATATGGGGTAGTGGATATTCTTGACCGCCACTACACGGCAAGATACATAAGTTACAACCTTAATATACATCCCACCGCTGTGCAAAGATCTTCTTTAACTTTTGATAGAGGTTTAAGATTAAGGAAGTGTCCGCAACGCTAATTTGAGAGAAGGCGGGATATTATGCTCTTCAAACTAGGTTAGACACAAAATTTTATTTTATTGAGGGGATATTAGCAAAATATTTTATTCCAACTTGAAGTTTTCAAGTTTCTCATAAATATAATTTTATATTTGTGAGAATATATATATATAAATAATTTTTATAATGTTATCTTTCTTTTATACGCGGTAGGGCCACACTGCAGCTATATTAGGGTTGCAGCACAAATGGGTCAGCTGTACCGGGGTAGGACCCAAGCTCTCACAGAGTATTAGCGTAAAATAGAAGCTTAATGCTGCTGTGTTTCGTATGGTGAGTGTAGAGAAACGAAAACTATTTTCACTAGAAATGTGGCATTCCATTCTAGCCCTCAGGGGTGACAACGCATTTGATTCTTAATTTAAAATAAATGTAGATGTCATGGGATACAGTATCCACTTACCATCAGGTGGAATGTGTGCTCGTTTATCATCCTATTCTATAAAAAAAGACATCGTGAGGAAACCTGCACGGTCCACACAAAGTTTTCCTTTACCAATAGAGTAAGTGGGATATCATCACATAAAATTATTTTTAGCAACATTATTGATTCCATTGGTGCCGGAGAGGTTCAAATGTTGCTTGCTCGATTATACCAGGAGATAGTTAGTAACATCCTCCTGATAAATACTAGTCAGCCAACGTGTCAAGCATGGCACGTTGGCTAGCACAACATTTATTCACATTCATTACAGTCTATTTAAAGTTCACTGTTGAACAGAGCCCCTCACAGAAAACGAAACACTTTTGTGATATTCATTTAGAGAGCCCTATATTCATGGAAGAGCCATGCTGCAGCTATATTATAGTTGTAGCACGAATGGAAGGACTACGCTCTCACAGATTACCAGCGTTAAATAGCGGCTCAACTCAATGCTGCTGTGTATGGTGAGTGCAGAGAACTTTAGCCCCTTTTTAATGAATACGAGGCATTCAACCTTAGTCCTCAGGAGTGATGACGTATCTGCATTTTGATTCTTAATCGAGAATCAGTGTAGATGTCTGTGGACCACAGCATTCATTTACCATCAAGTGGGCTGTGTACTCGCTTGTAACCCTTATTCTGTAAAAAAAACAGGATTGTGAAGGACTGCAATGATTATGCATTTATATTAATTTTATGATTGACAAATAGGTGTAAGTAGTATTAGTTTTAATATTTAGAAATATTTAAAAAAATATTTATATGTGTGGCTTCCCACAGTCCGTAATATTGCCGTCGGTCGTTAACATACCCCGGACCGGTGCACCGTGTGAAGGTCTCGTCCGCGGTAGTGCGGTTAAAGACCTGGAAACTGGGAAGGCCCCGATCGGCCGTAAGTCGGTTACTTCAATGAATGAATGAATTAAAAATACTTTATTGTACACCACAAACTAATAAACAAATTACATAACAATAGACAGGTTAAATGTACAATTTGGCGGCCTTATCGCTACATAGCGATCTCTTCCAGGCAACCAAGGGTGTAAAGGAATAAACAGTGAATCCTGGGTAGGTGGTGCAATATAATTATACAAAATATAATATCAATACATGCGATATATAGACAATAAATGCAATAAAATAACATATAAATAACTAACACATGAAATGATATAAATTACTAATACATAATAAAAGATAAAGTAAAGCATATAATATATACATAAACATACATATATAAGAGTATATAAACAAACTTACATATCTACCCAAAATACATAAATAAATTACAAATTTCCTCAAACAATAATAATAATATTCAATCAATCCAAGATCACACGTGCAAACACGGAAAAGCTAGTTAAAATCAGTTATTTAGCTTACAACCATGTTTTAAAAGTTTTCTTGACTGTGTACCAGTAAAAATTAAGTATACAAATGTTTCTATTTTTTCATTTTTACGACACCCGTCGTATCTTCGTATCATCACCGTACTTTTTCTTCACACCGTTTGTATTTCAGCACTTAATATAATTATTTGTATTACTAAATAATAACACAAGATATGTATCTACAACGCGCTGTTGAAAGTTAAGATTAAAGATTTTAGTTCTCGACATAGAAAATAGTATTTTATTTGTGGCAAATAAAAACACCTAAATTGATAATTTTTGGCTAACATACATTGCGATTTATAAATCAATATTTTATTGACATATCTCTCTTAAAAATTCCTCAAATTTATGTCACATCTAGGAAATGTATGATCATTAACAGTTTTATATTGGACCAACCGAGCGTCTCTGCTCGCAATATATTTGGAGGAGTGTACCTTGCAGGCCAGCTTCCGCACAACTGAGTAGTTATAAAACTGTTTTTTGGATATTTTACAAATAGACAAACTTGGGGCGGTTCAGTGTGAACTTCTAGACATTATCTTTGAGAAGTAGCGCATTTCAAGTCTGTAAGGATTCCGGTATACACAATTTGCAAATGTTTTGACTATTGTATGATATATAAAATGTGTTACTTTTATATTATAGGTAATGTACAGTTATGATCTTTTTGTTAATCTATATTTATTATCAAGAAAAATCCACCAATTTATGAAAAACAAAAATTTATCATAATCGCCACCCTCAGGTGTCAGATTGCGGAACAGACGTCTCGCACTAATACTCCCCGTTACAAGTCTGTGTGTTTTATATTTCATATAATTTATTATAAGTTATACCCTCATCTATAGCGGACCATAAAATCTTTTTTGGTTATTCATGTGGTCACCTCTGATTACACCCAAGGGAGGAAATCAGATGAAAGAATGGTGTCACCACACTGTAAATAAACTGTTTTTTTCATTACAGATTTTCAAAAGTCCATTGCTGAACATAGAGCTCCCTTTAAGATTGCTTCATGAGGGGGGATTATTTGCCCTTTTTTTCCCATTTTGGCCTGCCAACCTGCCCGCTTTGAGATTGATACCTCTATTTTTTATTATTTTTGTGTTGATATTAAGAAGATGCTGCTGTCTGTCTCCTATTTCTTACATCTTACGATATTCATGGATATGGGGGTATTGTATTATTTTACGCCACAACAGCATAAAGATCAGTACAAGCAAATAAATAAGGTATTTTATAATAATTATTATTTTAAGGATGTTGTGAATTGTATATAAACCCGAGTGACCTCAGAGTTCGTAATATTTACCGCGCGGATACAAAAAGTTTAAACAATAAAAATACGAGTATAACCAAGAACAAGGCACAGCTTGTGCCGACCATTTTTCTATATTTTTTGTGTGCTTACCAGAAACTTTATCTTTGGAAAGGACAATGGTCCGCGCTCCCCGTTCAGGACAGTTACTGTTTGTTATTGTTACAGTTTGAAATCAAATGAATAAAGACTATCGCTCAGCTACGTTTTCCGGGTAAGCGTTTATTTTGATAGTACAGAGGAAAAAGCTTTATTAATATTTTTTTTCTCGAAACATACCTTAGACTTCCTTTACTTTTTTTTTATAGGAGAGGGGGCAAACGAGAATGCGGCTCACCTGATGGTAAGTGACTACCGCCGCCCATGAACAACTGCAACACCAGGGGAATCGCAGATGCGTTGCCGGCCTTTTAAAAAGGAGTACGCTCTTTTCTTGAAGGTCCCTAAGTCGTATCGGTCCGGAAAAATCGCTGATGATAATCGATTCCACAAGGAGGTCGTGCGAGGAAGAAAACATCTTCTAAATCGCACAGTGGTGGACCGCCAATCATCCAGATGGTGTGGATGGTATCGGGAGTTCTGCCGCGATGTGCGTTCGTGAAATTTGGCGGCTGGGATTAATCCGAACAATTCCTCAGAGCACTCCCCATGGTAGATGCGAAAGAAAATGCAAAGGGATGCAACATCTCTTCGCAGTGCCAATGAATCGAGCCGATCGGAAAGGGCTCGGTCGTCGACGATTCGTTGGATGCGGTCAAGTGGATAGAGCTGGCACTGGGGAGCCCCTGCCCAGAGATGGGAACAGTATTCCATGTGAGGCCGAACTTGCGCCTTGTAAAGTTGCAGGCGGTGTGCCGGCATAAAATACTGTCACTGGCCAATTTGGCCTTCCCTTCCAAGTGACCACGAAACTGCACGTCACTCGATATGTCGACTCCGAGGATACCGATACTGGCTGAGGCAAGAAGGGGAGTGCCTTGAAACTGAGGACATACGACAAAGGGGTTCTTTTTAGCGGTAAACGCGCAAACTTGTGTCTTCTGAGGATTAAACTGGACTAGATTTAGTCGCCCCCAATCCGAGACTTTGCTCAGGAAAGACTCGACTTCAGACACAAGTTTTTTCCGGTACTCAGCGACGTTTTCCCGAGAAATATTGGCACGGCCGGTGTATAGAGCATCACCAGTGCTGTCATCCGCATAGCAATGAATGTTACCAGTTAGCAACATATCATTGATATGCAGAAGAAACAGCGTTGGTGATAGCACACAGCCTTGTGGAACACCAGCGTTAATAGGCTTGTAGTCAGAGCATGCACCGTCTACAACGACCTTGATGCTCCGATCTGCAAGGAAGCTGGTGATCCAATTGCACAAATTCTCGGGAAGCCCATAGGAAGGGAGCTTCGAAAGAAGCGCTTTGTGCCAAACCCGATCGAAGGCCTTCGCAATGTCCAGACTAACAGCCAACGCCTCCCCCTTGGACTCTACTGCCTCCGCCCATCTATGGGTCAGGTAGACCAGAAGATCACCAGCTGATCGACCCCGACGAAAACCTTACTTACTTTTACTATACACTAGTCCATTTTATATCAAGGGATCCACCGAAGATGGCAAGACCAAAGAAAGGGCCGACAAACAATATACATACACATACATAATATAGTATACATTTAGTCATTCATTTATTTTACGCTTTACATTTACTTACGCTAACTTTTGCAGTATCTAAATTTGGGATTGTTTAAACATTTAAAAATTCATAACTCCTAAAATATTAACTTTATAGCAAAAAGTCGTACGACCTTTTTTATTTGTATATCATCAAAAGATATGAAAAATATTATTTATATTTTATTCTTTTTCTTTATGCATTTTAATGGATCAAAGTATTCTAATTTGGGATTTTTCAAACATTTAAATATTCATTACTCAGAAAATATTAACTTTATCGTGAGAAGTTATTGGACTTTATTATTCGTATAAAAAAATATAAAAAATAAGGTTAAAAAAACTAGGTTTAAACTTTATGGCACCGAGTTACTGCATGGCAATATGCATTTATTACATCATTAGGACAATTTGAAGAGAATCGCGTAAAAATTGAGGTGGAATAGTTTTCGGTACCGCATGAGTACCCGATTCCTCCTGAAGTAACAATGCAACATAATTGTGTCAAATTACTCTATCAAAGACACGATGAACACGGTGGTATACGGGCCCGTTAAGCAGCAGTTATATTTTAGCCACAAAAATACTAAAATCAACTGGGTTTCAAAGACTTGACCACCAGCGAAATCTACAGAAATCTGCCTTTACTACGCTATCGATCCATTCGGTCGTCTAAAATAAGTTTTTGTACATCGCTAATATAAATAATATGGAGAAAATGTCACCCTAATGAAAAACCCTTGAAATAATTCTAAAACGTTATTAGACTTAGAAACAATTCGTTGAGTAATTATTTTTATTATTTTGTCCAAAACTTCGAGTACACCGTTACTTGTCGTGGAAGACATTTTGTTTATGATGACAACCAGGAAACTTCTCGGAGACAATTAAAACAAGAAAAGTTCGGATTACTTCCGAACTTTGGTGGATTCTTGTAAATAAATAACAATAAACTTCGAGTAGCCATTCGCTTGGTTTTGAAAAGAACTCAGCTATATTTTAAACAATAACTTATATTTTGTATTTTTTTTTAACTTTGCAATTTTATTGATTTTTTTTTTATTCAAGTTCATTACATATTTTTATACAAGTTGCTACACTCAAACTAATCTATATAATAATACGTGAAGAGATAATTTTTTACCCTTTTTTAAGCATATTTCGTGCACGGAGGAATGTGATATATGGCATTAAAGTTTATATGGAGAAGGAGTGCAGAAATGAAAAAGTTATAATATGTGTTAAAATACATTAAATAATATGAATTACAACATTAATTGTTAACGTTGATACTGCCAATATCTACAACGTCATCATATAATAATCTAACGGTTGTTTACGTTTGTACTGACGATGTTTAACATGACATAGTCTGTGGTCAAATAGTTGTACATAGTAGAGATTGCCGCAATTTTTTAATGTTTCCGATGAATAATTATTGACGATCAACTTTGTTAGCAATGACTTTTGTGTGATTTAAAATGTTTTTTTCAATTGCTTGTAAAGTGTTGTCAAGGCATAACAGCGCTTATTTCATCTTTATGTTTTGTATATTAAACGCCTTTGCTTTATAAACTTAGAGTTAAGAGTGAAATAATTAAGAATTGGCTTAATATACAAACTTAAAAATCTAGTGAATTACGGTTGATTTTCTACCACTAGGCAACCACTTGTCAATTTAAATACAAGAACATTCAATGATTCGAAGATTACTTGCAGTAGTATTAGCACTACTAATATTCCCTTTTAGCACTCCACTTAAGGATAAGAAACTTATATTAGGAATGGTTTACGACAGTCATCATCATTATCATCATTACAGCTCTTCACAAGTCCACTGCTGAACATAGGCCTCCCCCAAGGAATGCCACAAAGCACGGTCCTGAGCCACCCGCATCCATCGACTTCCTGCATATCTTACCAGGTCGTCACTCCATCTAGTTGGGGGACGCCCAACACTTCGTCTGCCGGTACGAGGCTGCCACTCGAGAACCTTTTTTCCACATCGGTTGTCGGTTCTTCGAGCTATATGGCCAGCCCATTGCCACTTCAGCTTACTAATCCGTTGGGCTATGTCGGTCACTCTGGTTCTACTGCGGAGGATATCCTCATTTCTGAGTTTATCACGCAGAGAAACTCCGAGCATAGCCCTCTCCATAGCTCGCTGAGCGACCTTGAGCTTCCTCATCCGGCCAGCAGTGAAGGACCACGTCTCAGTTCCGTATGTCATTACTGGCAACACGCACTGGGTGTACAGTCTCGTTTTTAAGTTTTGAGGTATACCTGACGAGAAGATGTGCCGTAATTTCCCGAACGCTGCCCAACCGAGTTGAATCCGTCGATTGACCTCTCGGTCGAAGTTGGACTTACCTAGTCGGACTATTAGTCCCAGGTAAACATACTCGTCAACAACTTCGAGCTTAGTGCTCCCAACAACTACCGGCATAGGTGTGACATAGACATTAAACATGATCTTTGTTTTGTCCATGTTCATCTTAATATCCATCCGTTGGGAAGCACTATTGAGGTCATTGAGCATAGTGCTTAGGTCCTCCAGCGATTCTGCCATAATCGCTCGCAGCTCGACCAGGTCCACTTCCTGTGGGGCCGCTTCTGGAAGAAAGAATTCATCATAAAGAATCCCTCTTTCTTCATGAAGTCGGCCAGCTGCTGGCCTCTTGGGTTCCGTTGCTCTATTCCAAATTTCCCTACTTTCAGCTCACCGTTCTCTCTTTTGCCTAGTTTTGCATTGAAGTCTCCCATTAGCACCGTATATTGGGTTTTGGAGGAATGCATGGTTCTAGAGATATCCTCATACATTTCCTCCACCTGCTCATCGGGGTTTGCCGAGGTTGGTGCGTAAACCTGTATGACCTTAATGGAATACGGTTTGTTGATTCTGAGTATAAGGTACGCAACCCTCGTCGACACTCTCAATCTTTACAACTTTGTTAACAAGAGAATTGTGAACGATAAATCCGACACCTCCTTGGGACAGATGTTCGCCCTCCTGGTAATAGAGCACGTTGCCGGATTCGAGGATTACCGTTTCCTCCCCCTATCTTCGGACTTCGGATAATCCTATAATATGCCAGCGTACGACAGTAGCAGAATTGCATATAAGAACTCACGACACGAGTTTTTTTTATATCAGATTGTTAATGATATCGTTAAAGCCTTAATAGATCTTAGAAATGGGCTATATAATGTTGTAAATAATATTATAAACAATCTGCTCAGAAATTTGCAAGCGATATTTTTGCTGTTGCTATTGTGCAACACCCGTCAGAGTATATTCTGCCAATATTGTTACAATTATATTGCCAGACAATTGACTTCATTAGCGTGAACCAAAATTGACGCTATAGGCTCAGCACCATTGCACTGTGTTGTGCGATACAGATCGCTTGAACTTGACGGCTATACAATAGCAGCTAGAAATTGCCACAAAATAGCCCATTTACTTATAATTATCTTTTTTACTTATAATTAGATTTTAATTAACCTTTATACGGAAGTAGTTATAATAATATAGTTGCAGAATGGCTCTACCGCGTAAAGCAAAAGAGACATTGTATCACATGCATTAAAAGTTGTTTACTGGAGATATTTTAATGGTAACGAGGCATTCCAGCTTAGTCTTCAAAGGTAACAATGAATATCGATGGAGGTGCCTGTGTGCGTAATATTCAGGATGACTGTGTGCCCGTTTGTCAATTTTATTAATTAATAATTTCCAGCACCGCCGAGATTAGCGAAAAAAATAATAATTGCTATTACTGTATTTTCCATTGTGTGGTGAGGCGAAAAGCAGGTTGATATTTAGATATTATTAATATATCCGTTACTTGATCCAACCACAACTCTTAAACAACTGGTTAGATTTTTAGAAATGATTTCTACGAGTATATCATTTTTTTAAATTGTTTATTATATACGAACTATGAAGTCGTCATAAAATTAATATTGTGCTTATGCACTGTCAAAAATTTGAGACATAATATACAAATTATAATATAGAGAGATATTAATGACCTAATTCCAAACCCTTATGTGTATTTGTTAGTGGTCGTATAATTTCTGGATTACTGTGGCCGATTGAGGTCATATTGATTTTTTTATAGAATAAGGGTGACGGATGAGCACACAGGCACCTGATGGTAAGTAGTTGCTGTAGACATATGCAACTATCTTCGATTGCGAATTAAAATGCAGATGCGTTGTCACCCGTGAAGACTAAGATAGAATGTTCTTTTTCAGTAAAAATGGTCTCCGGTTCTGTACACTCACAATACGAAACACAGCAGCATTAAGCTGCTATTTTACGCTGGTATTCTGTGAGAGCGGGGTCCTTTCCCGGTTGAGCCGACCCATTTGTGCTACAATTATACTAATTATATAGCTGCAGCATAGCTCTATCACGTTTAAAACGTTTATGACATTTGTTCTTTCAAGATGATGGTTCACAGCTACTCTAGGATTCGATAGATGACGCAGTTATCAAGTAAATAATAAATTCTTTTATATTTATAAACCAAAATAATCACAATGTATGATATTGGTGCTAAATAAGAAAATCACATCTTCCTAACGATAACACAAAAATAAAAATCTGCGGTAACCAACCCTTTTCAAATCTCTTCAAGTCTACCAAGATTGGCAACTGTGGCAAATACCCCCGATATTGAGGGCCTATTTGCAGCAGTTAATATTTGATAGGATGTGAATGTGAATATTTGACTAACACTGTAAGAGACTATAAAAACTCTGGAGAAATTTTAGATTAAAACTCATCGCGATACCTAGTATATTAATTAATTTGTATAATTAAGGAAGAAAAATGTTTAACATTAGTAGATAGTATACTTATATTATGAAATGTATCACGGATGATAGATCACCTTACGCCATCATTAGATTAATTTTTATTATTTACTAGCAACCCGCCCACGCTTTGGTCTATTAACGTGACGTTATTTATTTTTTAAGTAATCATCCAATACCATTTATTTTAAAATATAGTCTAGATAACTCTTAGTAATACCCTCTGTCTGTTTGAACGGCAATGGCTGAAGTATTTGTGGAGCTGTTCACATTTATCCGAGACCGGCAGATGTGGCACAGGCAAACAAATAACGCTTTCCTGCGCCACACGCTGTAGCAGCATTACTTCGGACCACGCTCACGTGTAATAAAGTACGAGTAGAAGCTATATGGCGCTATCAAATCAGATTTAATTCATATCGGTCTCTCAATTATTTCAAGTCGTCAGCAGTGATAAATGGCTGCAATATTCTTAAAGCGTTTTTCTTTCAAAATCAGTTTCATGGAAAGTAATATGTTATTAGCTTTCTTCTATAATTAGGATATATCCGCATCAGTTTCAATCGTACCCGACATTCAACAACCGAGGCTTTTGTAATTCGATTAAAAATCGGAAGATGTCGTATTAGAAACAAACCACCGAACCGTAAAACTGATTTAAATTAACTAATTTATGTTAGATTTAAATAACGCAAAAGTTAACACAATATTAAAAATTAAGAATCATAATATATTTTTATCTATTTTCGGAAACTGTTTTAATTTTTTTATTTTTATTTTTTTTTATTTTTTTTTTAAACGTTACCCCCACACTAGGATTTTCTCCTGTATCGTGGAGGCAGTTTACAAACACAAATTGCACAAGGAAAAACATCCAGACCCGGAACAATTATTTGTAGGCCATACAAATACTTGTTCCGTGCGGGATTCGAACCCGCGCCCCCCAGCGCAAGCAACCCATTGCTAAGCCACTACGCCACGGAGCCGTCAATTGTACATTTTTGCAATTTTTCCTTTATGCTATGTTATCAAATCGGAAACCGCCATAAAACTGTGGCTCTATAACTAAATTCGTTGAAAATTATACGCAGTCTTATAATCTAAAGCAAAAATGTTTCGACCATATAGTACATGCTTAAACAAGCTATCACAATAAATCAAAAAATCTATTTTGTTTAACAACGTTCAAAAAGCGACATAGGCCCGAGCTTTGTTAAATAATTGGAAGTTATTTAACAAAGCTCGGGTTAGATCATCTATCAAGTCCGCTAGCCATTTCATGTCCGTGATAAATACCCTTGCGATGTGATAACAAAGTCCACACACTCGATCGCGTAAACATTGGCCAGTTGTATTTGTTCTCGTTGCTTTTTTGTCAGTTGTCATAGACTTACTTTTCTATTTGCTTTCGCGTAAAATTTTTCACTGGATACTATCAATTCTCACGTATATATTGAGTTGAAACTTCAAAATTTTTAGTCGAATTTATTACAAAAAAAATATGTCTGTTTACTACGTTATCTATACAATTTATATCTTGTTATTTCGGCAAAGAAAACTAATTTGCTTTTTTATTTTGTTTCCTTTTATTTCAAGCTTCGCTACCCAGGTTGGAATTAAGCAGTGCAATTCTACTTTCAACACTAATGACTAAAATAAAACTAAGCTTAAAATCACTTGATCTCGCAGTCTACGGATGGAGCGATTCCACAGCAGCTCTCGGATTCAGGGAGACCCTAACCGCTGGAAGCCATTTGTAAGAGTAAGCCAACTGAGTCAAGAAGATTACAGACGTCGTGTCCCCAGAACGTTGGCGTTATGTATAAAGCACATAAAAGCCGGTTGACTGTGATAGCCATAGTATGAAAGTGGAACAGCTACAGCGGCATACCTTATGGTGGAAAGGACGTTTATGGCCATCATCATCAGCTGACCCTCACGAAAATCTGAGATCTTATCAAACCGATTTAAAATGCAAGGTGAAATTATCTAACATCGTACAAACAAACAAAAACAACGACGAAATGAATATTATTAGCGCAATAATTGACAAACAATGTAGTTTCACGCGAGCAACACGTGTACTTTCATGGATATTGCGAGTGATCTCAAAAAACAGCGTAAAGTTACCATACTTAACAAGAGCTGAGTTGCGCAACGCTACCAAAAAATTGTAATGAGCGTTCAAAATCTGAATTTCTGCAGGAAATTAACGATTTATCCAAGCAAACAAGGTGGATTCTAAGAGCAAGCTTCTCTGCCTAAATCCGTATTTGGACCAAAACGGCTTAATGCGAGTTGGAGGTAGACTCAGAAATAGCCCCTTACGATATGAAACATCCATACATTATCCCACACAGTGGCCACCTTACTAATATACTTACCGATCTTGCACACAAATCAACTTTTCACGGAGGAGCCCACCTCACGCAAGCTAGGCTTAGACAGCAATATTGGATTTTAGGAGGAAATAAAGTTGTAAGAAATCCTTTACGCCGTTGTGTTATATGCAAACGCCACAATCCATGGAATACTGTTCCCATCTCTGGGCAGGGGCTCCCCAGTGCCAGTTCCTTCCACTTGACCGCATGCAGCGCAGAGCGGTTCGAACCGTTGATGACCGAGTTCTTTCCGATCGGCTTGAGTCACTGGCACTGCGTAGAGATGTTGCATCTCTTTGCGTATTTTATCGCATTTACCATGGGGAGTGCTCTGAGGAATTGTTCGGACTAATTCCAGCTGCTCAATTTTACCATCGTACATCGCGACAAAACTTGCGATACCATCCATACCACCTGGATGATTGGCGATCCACCACTGTGCGATTTAGAAGATGTTTTCTTCCTTGCACAAACTTCCTTGTGGAATCGATTACCACTAGCGATTTTTCCGGACCGATACGACTTAGGGACCTTTTAGAAAAGAGCCTACTCCTTTTTAAAATGCCGGCAACGCATCTGCCATTCCTCTGGCTTTGCAGTTGTTCATGGGCGGCGGTAGTCACTTACCATCAGGTGAGCCGCATGTTCGTTTGGCCCCTCTTCAGTAAAAAAATTACTTTGTAATTAATTGTAGTAGCCTTTGATGTATTAAAATTATTTTAAAATATTTATAGAGAATCCGTGCGCGCAATATTATGCTTAAAAAGAGGTACAAAGTTTTCCATTCACTTATTAGTTTGTTATTTAGGTGTTACATAATAGATGATATTTTTGGTAGAAAAAATTGTCATTGACTAAGAGTGGCTTTAGAAGTATTTGATTAAGTAACTCATAATTTGTATATTATTTGTAGATATTACGTAATAAATGGGCAACTAAAAAGTTTTGTAAAAGTAAAAAAGTTGTGGTGTTCTAAGCATCGGTTTGGTTGTACGTCACCCAACAACATCCTTCTAACGCGAAGCGTGTACAATCTCGTAAATGCTTCCTATTTCAATCTGCAATATGTGCTAAATTTATGTATTATTCATACATTATTCGCCTTTTCTCTATAATTAGATTTTTCACTGCAAGCATTTTTCCTTCAATCACAAACGTCAAAGAGCGGCCACTTTTTCTCATAGTTGTTGACCGTGTGGAAATTTGTTATAAAAGCGGCACGCAGTTGTCTTAGAAGGTATTTATCCATAAATACCTTCGGAAGTAATCATCGGGTTAAAATGTTCTCGACGCAGATTCTTTTTTTCAATAAAACAATATATTTCAATTTAACTTATATATAACTCATAAGAATGTTAAGAGAAATTCAAAATTGGAACACGCGTATGTTTACTTGCAAATAATCGTATCTTCTTAACAAATTATAACTGGTCAGTGCCTCATAAAAAACTTTCGCGAAACTTTCTGCGTAGTCTGTCGTACAAACGTATTTGTTAAACTTTCACTTATTGTGTAGTAATGGAACTTATATATTCGCTTATTTATCGTAATGGTTATGGATAAATATTATGACAATATTATTTGTGATCTAAAAGTTTCAATCGTAAATATTCTCCAAATAGTGTTAGAAATATTTACTTATTGTCTAAAATTAGTTAATATTACTAAAGTCGTTATTTATGTAAGATCTATTTTTAAAGATTGCACCCGATAAGACATGCAATGCGGCATGCATCTTATCGGGTCATCAATCTATATAGATCAAAATGTGTTCAAAATACTTTTTCTCACATTGATTGTGGAATCATCAGGCTATAGCGATAGTCCATCGCCAGTTCCGCTTACTCTGATCCAACTGTGGATATCTTCGTCACGCAATCTCTCACGCAAATAAACTCCGAGGATAGTCCTGTGTGAAGAGTAGCTTTAAGCATGGTTATTAGGCCTGGTCACTCGCAATGGCTATTTTAGCATCTTAATACGAACAATGTAAAACTGTATAACTAAGTTAAAAAGAAGTTACGACCAAGCTGCTTCTATAAACATGGATATTTTTAGCCGAATCCAAAAACGGACGAGGTTTTCAATTCGACTATATGTTGTTTGTATGTAAGTTACGCGATATCTTCGTCAATATTTATACTTCAGGGATGGTTCCAACCTTTAAAATAATAAAAAAGGATAAATGGGAGATAAAATTTTTAATGAAACATTTCTGGCGACATTCTTTTTGTAACCTTTATATTGTGAAATTCCTTAGTCGTAAGGCAGTGCACTTCACCATATTCGGCTACATCACCACTTACAATTACTACAACTGGTATTATAATACTTCACCTAAATATTAATAAATACACTTAATTATAATTGATCACACAATGTTTTTTTATAGAAGTGGGGACAAACGAGCATGCGGCTTACGTGATGTTAAGTGACGACCGCCGCCCATGAAAAACTGCTACACCAGGGGAATTGCAGATGCGTTGTAGAATTTTTAGAAAGGTGCTTCTTTTTTTGAAAATCCCTAAGTCGTATCGATCCAGAAAAATCACCGTTGGTAAGTAGTAGGGGGAAGTACGAGGAAGAAAACTCCTAGTAAAACATATAGTAGTGGATCGCCAAGCATCTAAATTGTGTAGATAGTATCGTGAGTTTTGTCGCGATGTGCGTTCGAAAAATTTGGCGGCTGGAATTATACCAACAAATCCTCAGAGCACTCCCCGTGGTAAATACGATAGAAAATGCAAAGGGGTGCAACATCTCTTCGCAGCGCTAGTGAATCGAGTCGATCGGAGAGGATTCGGTCTTCAACGATTTGAGCCTCTCTGCGCTGGATGCGGTCAAGCTGCGCTGGAAGGAACCGGTACTGGGGAGCTCTAGCATTGAGATTGAAACAGTGTTCCATTTGTGGCTGAACCTGAGCCTTGTAAAGTTGCAGGCGGTGTGCCGGCATGAAATACTGTCTCGCTCTGCAGAGCTTTTTAGACGCCAATTTGGCCTTCTCTTCCAAGTGATCTCGAAACTGCACATCATTCGATATGTCGACGTCGAGGATTCCAATACTGGCTGAGGCAACAAGGGGAGTGCCTTGAAACTGAGGATTTACGACAAAAGGGTTCTTTTTAGCAGTAAATACCTTAACATGTATTACTTAATAATGCATAATAACTATAATTTGCTAAAATGGATTACAATATTATATTTATGTAATATTATAATAAATTTATTACACTTAATTTAAGTATAAAACAATTTACTAAATAAAAGCTTTTACAAAAATTTACTTCGCAAATATCCGCGTTATAAAATAAAATGATGTGTCTTACCTAGTATGAAGAAGCACCTCCCGCCCTCCCTCACCACTAATCCCAGCACCGCTACTTCCAACACCACTACACTAGGCAAGACACACCACTGACGATAATACGACACGTGTTTCGCCTCTACACGAGGCATCCTCAGGTGATATAGACTCTACGGTGGCTAAGCGCTAAGTGAGCGGCGAGCCAAAACAAGTGCCTTTTATACAAACCGATGATGCAACCGCTCTCTACCTAAGGAGCGAGCGACTGCGTCATGCGATAAAACATGCGACCAATCACCGCTGGACTTACGCAGCCGTTTGTAAAATTAAAAACAAACCGCCGCGCAACGTCCACATTATTAGAGAGCAGGCTTGAAGATATTTAAGAGAGGTGAGTTAGTAACATTTGTTTGTTCATTCAGCAATGCAACGGAGGGCGGGAGGTGCTTCTTCATACTAGGTAAGACACATCATTTTATTTTATAACGCGGATATTTGCGAAGTAAATTTTTGTAAAAGCTTTTATATAATGGATTTCCGCAAAGTAACGCCTGATTCTATTAATTAAATTTACTAAATAGCTACTTATAATATTTGTAATATTTTCTAATATTTTCTAAGATTTTGGAATTCTTAAGATGGCGCGCGCGAATTGAACAATAATTCTCTGTGATAATTTGCTCAAAAAAATAGCAAACGTCAGAATTTTATATGTGTTGTAAATGATTCAGGACGTTGTTTCTAAGATTTACAAGAGACACTGTTATTGACATTTTATCTGAAGTATAAAGCAAAATAGAACCAATACTTAATAAATCAGAGTACCACTATATTATTTAAAAGCATAGTATTATTACGTACAGAACCCTAGTACTCGCACCGAAAGTGAAGCAAGTAAAACTAACGCGAAAACGCGTAAGTTCACTCAGCGACAGCGACTTGTCAGTGCGCATCGTCTCGCCTTACGGAGAAGAGCTCGCGACAAATTGTAAAATGACTTAAAATATTGTCACAACAGTGATGACAAACATAAAAAAGTGATTTGATTGGTATTACATTTTAGAGATAATTTCATGTTAATTCATTATTATTACGTAAATCACTCGTAAAATCAAAAAAATATGTAGGTACCTAAGCTATCACGATACGAATGTTGCTAGTTGTGAAGACAAAAATAACTCAATATTAATTTAAAAATCTTTAATATCTATTATCTATTTTAAATGTTAAATCGCAACGCTCTGTGTAAAACTCAAACGTTTTAATGTAGATACTTACTTATCTAAGTATTATCATTAAATTAACAAATGGTATCTCATGGGTGCCTATTTCGATATTTTGACGCCATTTTAACGCTGTTTTATTTTTATTACGTTGTTCATTGACGAAGTAAAAATTTTAGACTATAAAATAAAGACTTTTTATTTGCTATCAATTAAAAGCGGGTAACTTAAAAAACTACAATTCATTTTTTTCAATAAATAAATTATTAATTTAAAAAATTATTTTATTTTAAGTAAGAATAAATCCAGGTCAGTTTATAAGTGACGGAATTCTGAGGTAACAAATATAAAATGTACACTGAACTAAGAAACTCCTCCTTTTTTTAAGTAACTTAAAATTAAACATTACACGATGTCCTTGTTGCATTCGATCGAATTATTGTGTATAACAAAATATCCTTAAATTTTATTACCTCCGCATTTTTGTACCATTAAAATATGTATAATAAAGTTATATTAGTACAATCATTATCGTGTTTTTTTATTACTTTTTATATTCTCATAAAATACGTCATCGTACGTAATACGTAATCAAAAAATAGTGATTTGCACAATTTGATTACAAACGCCATAAACTGATATCACTGAATGCCGTGTATGTGTGCGTATGATGAGCGTAGGCATATTCGATTCGCGCACACTAATATAATAATCTTGCGTCACTTTGATGCTCCTGTTTTGTACTAGACTGCGTTTCTACTGGGTAATAATTCTATGTTTTAAAGTTTTTACCTTTGTGAATGCGAATTTAACAAAGACAATGCCAAAAAAGTAAGATTGAAGTTACCAAATTTACCAGTGAAATGATTTGTGCTTGCAATTTAAAATATTTTAAATTTGTACTCCAGAACAGTTGTAAAAATGTCAGTTGTTTATGTAAACTATAAACAGTAAACATCTAAGGCCATCTAGTGACGGTATTGGAATTCTTAAAAGCAGGCCTCTTGAGTTAGAAACACGAAACATATTGACACTCACAACTCACTTCATACATATGGCAATAGAGATCGTTGATCATATTCGAGATGGATGAAAATATCACATATTGTGATGAACTTAAAGTCATAAAAACTGAGCATAATAAATTCTAAAACTCAATAAATATTTCCAAAAAATAAGAGCATAGGAAAAATTGCACAATTAAAAAAAGGATACTTAAGTTTTACTTACTTGTCTTATTCAGTTTTATTCCGTTAATAAACAATCTTGGCATACCTCATTAATGCAACTTGCCATTAAAATTATTAGACGATGGCAAATTAGCATTCTTATTACTATACTAATATTAAGTGTTATGTAAAAATTTTATATTGCAATATGTTTTAATTTTTTAAATGACCTTTTGCATTAAAGAGGCATGCTAAGATACTAGGTATATCTTACAATACACTGTAAATAATTAATCAGTTTTTGTTTCTAGTTCAAAGTCGTAATAACGTGCTCTTGCTGCAGCAAGTGTTAACCCTTCGTCATCGTTATTAGCTCCTATCTCCAAATTTTCATTTCCTGCAAGAAGCAAGAATTTGTGGTAATTTTAGGAATAGTTCCATCCCCTTACATATAGCCATCAAGTCTTTATTTTTTACTTGTTTTAATGAAAGTGGTTCTGAGTACAAAGTTGTTTCCATAATATAAGAAGAATAGTCCAACCAAGTTACATTTATGCTTAATCATACCTCCTTAATTTTTTCCAGTATTCGAATTTGAAGAAAAGCGAATCGAGAGCATCTTTACTCACTTGTAACCATCTGACGTTTTCTCATTTTAAAAGAGTTCCATGCGTTGGTTTTATTGTGTTTCCAATAGAGATATCTCGCATTGCCTTTTTTATTTATTTTATTTATTTATTGCCTCGATTTAATCTTTTCTTTATTCTCTCACTGGTTTCCATTTTGTTCTTTTTCGGCTAACTGCAAAAACTCATGACACCAACGTTGGTCTTTTCTCTGTTCGTGAAAATCTATAATTAATTTCCAGCATCAATTATTTGTATGAAGTTTGTAGATAAAATCCTTTTTCTCATCCTATGTTGTTAACATAACTTATAGAATCAGACTTTTCTTAATGACTTTGACTAATGGAGCTCACTGATTCTGTCACTTCTATATTAAATGACTGTTGTGGGTTGTCCATTGTTTAGTGGAGAAGGTGGAATATAAGATTATGATATAATTGGTGACCACATTGGTTGCCACAGACAGAAAAAAGTTCAAATCGTTCAATCGTTGTGAATAAAAAAACTTAAATTAAACGCGATAAAATCCGTAAAATTAGAAGTATTCCATTTAAAAGACTATACATATTACGTGAAATTTCTTTGTCTTGATTACAAACAATTACCATAAAAACAAACATAAACATCTTTTCTGTGTTAATGTTCACATATGCTTGTATTAAGCTTAATAAAACTCATTTCCTCTTACACATATTAACAGTTCTGTTATTTATTACTTTAATTACGAAATGTTTCCCAAATAAGACTTATTTTGTAGGTCGTAAACAGCTCAGTACGATATTTTATTTATCGAACAAGCTAACATTATATTTTATTAAAACAGCAATCATAAACAAGTAATGGACAATTTTACGACGAATAGAGAACAATTTTTTTTTAAAGAATGATGGTGACAAATGTGCACACACTTCACCTGATGGTAAGTGGATACTGGGGCGGGGGTTAGTCTACTCCTAATTCTTACATTTTTACATTATCAGTAGGAACAAATTAACAGTAGGATTTAATTATCAGTAGGAGCAGTTTGTGTGGCGAATGGCTCTGGGGCAGAGCGCAGGTCGTGTTAATCCCCAGTTCAAAACTGAGGAGTTCTTTCTTCACGTGGTTGCCGCCTGTTATTTGGCAATAGGAGACAGACAGAACAGAAACACTCAGATGATCCTTTTTTCTTTTCTTTTTATCCCACATCCTTTCTCCTATCTTAACTCGATCCAAGGTGTTAAGCGTACCGTGCCGATGGATGCGTGGCGTCCAGACGCAAAAGGTGCCTACCCGAAACTCTCTTAGCCTCACCAACACCCAATGCCCCAACAACCTGGTACTGGTCCACTAGTCCTTATAAGCTTAGTGGGGCAGCACGGAAGAGGTACCGAAGGCTGATAGCAGCCGAGATAGGAGACGAAGAGGCCCTCTCTCTCTGCCAGAAACTCTGGGATGAAATTCCTCGGCCCAAACTTCCTCCAGTTCCGAAGGCGAAAAAACGCAAACGGTCTGAGGAAGAGTCCCCCAAAGACCAGCCCAGGAAATCTGTGAAGCTGGCAACGGGGGAGAAGAAGCTAAGATTCAGTGCCATAGCTGGCATCGTGCGTGTAGGAATTCGCAATTCGAATACTATGAGTGTGGAGCAGATGCTACTGGTCCACCGGGTACTAACGCAGGCTATTACTAAGACAGCCTTTGGAGCGCAGCCAGGAATGGGAACAAAATTTTTGGGTCTCATCCACAAGCAACGTTGGATTTTGGTAACGTGCCTGAATAAGGCAAGCCAGGACTGGATTGTGGGTGAGATCGGAAAACTGAAACCCTGGCCAGAAGCAGAGCTCTCGATAATACCCGAGAGCGAAATGCCTAAGCCTCAACTGGGCATCGCCTTTGTGCCTCTCAGCGAAGCTGACTCTTCAGAGAAGGCGGCTGTACTTATGAGGGCACAAAATAAAGGGCTCCGTATCGAGCTCTGGAAAATCCTCAATCGTAGGGACGAGAAGAATGGGTTCCTAGTAACTTTTTCTCTGGACAACCCATCGGTGGAGGCTCTCTGGACAGCAAGTGGCAGAGTCGTCCTTGGCTTTTAAATGTTGAATTTTAAGGTCAGGGGTGGCTCTGACGTAGCAATGGAGCCCGAACCGCCCCAACTCCAATACCCCCAGTCCTCCTCCTCGAGAGGTGAGACTGGAACGATATCAGCAAGAGTGACTGTGAACCAAGGTGCTGATCTCGTCTCGGTCCGAGCGCCTCCGTTGGTGTTGGTCAGGGTAAGGTGAAGGGAGGTGGGTACTAACCAAAAATGTGGCGTAGCCTGATGTTTCAACAGAAATAACAACTGTTTCCGTTCCTTTCACAATTCGTATATTGTGACAGGACGGATTCCGTTAACAACTCACGTTTTCATCTGATTTAACATCATGATGCACATCTACATCACGTTGTTTTTTTTTTTCAAAAATAAAAATGTTTTCTTACATACATTTATTACATTTTTTATTATTTTTCTATTTTTCCCATTATTCTATATCTCGTCTTAAACAAAATATTTGTAAATTAATTTATTTTATTGTGTTATTGTTTTTTGTATTTTTATGGCTCTCTTGTATTATACTGTGGGGGTGTGGAAACGATACCTCGCTTCCCGCAAATATCTAACAAATTAGTACTAAATTTTATAAAAACCGACGTAATGCCAGCCTCAAATGTCTCGGTTGAACTTTTCGGTTTTTTTTATTATAAGATAATAATAAAAACGATAAATATTGTTTAAAATAATTTGCTCCCAACATAAACTTAACAATAATTAGCCTTTTAATTTTTTTCATAAGACTAACACTGTTTCATTACCCATTATTTGCAAGGTACATGTTTCAAACAGCGATTTAGTGTCTTTTTTATCGTAAGAGGCGACAGAGGAAAACTGAAACATGAGATCGGTCTTCGAACTTCCTGTCAGCTAACCTCAAAGCTAATAATTGATTGTAAAGGCGGTGTAAGAATATTCATTACCGCATACCGTCCCGAGGGTGTCATTAGAGGCGACCGAGGAAACTAAGCCAGAAAATGAATAGCCGCGTTTTTTAACAGACTTCAAAAAGGAGGAGGTACTCAATTTGACTGTATGTTTTTTATGTGTGTTAGAAGCTGGTGCTTCTTCTGTGATCTGCCTCTAAATTATCAAGGTCTGTCGAGTAGTTTTTGAGTTATCCTTAATAACTTATATTGAAGTCGGTTGTACAAAATTTTAACTTTAACACTCGTTTATGGCATCAAGACAATAAAAAAAACTGCAGTTCTGAACCTGCCAGCAAAGCGGGCAACTATAACAAATATCTCCGTTTGAAGCAATACGTGGGAAAGATTTTTGATAGGATTTAATGATGAAGATGATTATCCATTATATAATAAAAGATTAATCCATGGCATTTATATTTTTAGACGTATATACTTATAGTTATTTATATGTACTATTTGTGTATGTATGTTGATATGAATATATGTATGCTTATGTATGTACGTATATATTTGTATACATGTATAAATAGGATATATTTTTTATAGTTTTTTTTTATTGTATATATTAGTAAAATGTATATATAACGTAATTATCATTTCTATTTTGTTTTATTCTATATTGCTACACCTACTTCAAAGTCTCACCACTCCATGGATTGACTGGTAGAGAATACCACAAGGCATTAAGTCCGCCCTTTATATTCTTTTAGATTAAGGAATGCAATAAAAAATAAATATATAAATAAATAAATATTTAAAATTCACGTTGTTATTTATTTATACATGACGATGAACCGAACACAAACGGAAGCAGTTTTTCTCAGAGGCGATTAATTAACTCCCAAACAACCGCAATAAATTAACATGTGCCTTGTATTCAGATTTTATTTCCACCAAAGCAATTAATTTTCACGAATTAGTCTAAATATTTTCCAATTCATTTCGTTATTTTATATTTTTAATAAAGAATAAGGGTGACAAACCATAGCCCTGATGGTAAGTGCATGCTCTTACCCATAGATATCTACGATTAAGAATCAAAATGCAGATGCGTTGTCATCAATGAGGACTAAAATGGAATGTGCCTTTTCTAGTAAAAATGGTCTCCGGTCCTCTACTCCTGTGTGAGCGTGTTCCTTCCCCGGGCGAGCCGACCCATTCTTTGTTTACAACTGTAATATAGCTGCAGCATGGCTCTATTAAGTAAAGTGGTAGGACTTCTTTCCTGCCTAGGATTCCGTCTGGATACTTACCTTACTCGCCAAGCAGCAGTTCATAATAATCTAACATTTTTTTTAAATACAACGTTACCTCCACACTAGGTTTTGATTGCATTGTGTACACTTAAGCATATTATCGTGTAATCATCGCCATTGTGAAGAAGATTACGAGGATTGCAGCAGATAACCTCCAGCTGGAGGTATCAAAGATCACAACGATTCGCTATAAAAAGCAGGTAGGTAAGTCCATTTGACTTTACGAACTAGTTATGATGGTTGTAAACCACCGTGGGAGCAATACCGTGACCAACCTTGCTCAACACTGAATTACCTATCGAAGGCATGCAGTAGTAGTGAACATTTTTCTGGTTAAGCTGTGATGTATTCTATCTTAGTCCGTAGAGGTCTCTAAACAGTTTTGATTGAAGTTTGACTGCAAAAGCTAGTTTATATAATATGTAACGGTGGGAAACGAACAAGGGCTACTGAGACGTATAGGTAATTTAAAATTAAGACCGAGTGCTTGGCTGCTGAGCTATTACGCTATTACGTGGTTATTTTTATTTATTATATATTATGTTGCATTTCTTTTAAAAACTTACTAAATAATGTACCAGTCAATTTTTACTAGTCAATATTTATTGACTGGTAAAAGATTTTGCTTACGTAGAATAAAAGACACGAAAAGACATTTCTAAGATGCATTTCTGCCAAAACATATAAATAGTATTCTCTTTTTTTTTCTACTTAAACACCTTCTTTTTCCATGATTGGTTAGATTCTAATATAGATTCTTTATTATTTGTATATCTTGTGATTGTAAGTTAAAAAATAACAATGTGTTTAAGTAAAAAAAAAAACTGTTTATATGTTTTGGCAGAAATGCTTCTTAGAAATGTCTTTTCATGTCTTTTATTCGACGTAAGCAAAATATTTTACACAAAGCTTCGGGCGCGACATTAACACATTACCTAATGGTGCGAGGGTGTTGGGGAAATAAGTAAAGAAGGAATCGTTGCGATAAAGGAATACTTGGGTCCCTGATCTAGCAGTAAAATGTTGCTTTAATGAATCCAAAATGTCACATCCACATCTCTTTTACAAATTTGTAGGATATTTCATTAATCATTAATTGCCGTCTAACAAAAGTCTAACATTAAACATATATATATATATATATATATATATATATATATATATATATATATATATATATATATCCCATATATATATATATATATATATATATCCCATATAGTATTGCCACGCTTGGCAGGCGGGTTGGCAACCGCAGTTTTTTTATTACTATCGCCGGGAACATGCTACTATCCATCTTCTTTTTTAGTCCCTCGCTGTTTCTTACGATACCTACAGCATGATATAGGGTAGTGGCTTCACTTATATCGCCACTACTCTGCACATTTTAACATACTAGAATTTTTGAAAGGCTAGCAATAACCAAGATCTATGAATATTTTGTTATCTATCTACACATTAAACTAATATTATCTGCAATTCCCCTGGTTCCCCTGATGTTGCAGTTGTTCATGGGCGGCGGTAGTCACTTACCATCTGGTGAGCCGCATGCTCGTTATCCCCTCTCCTATAAAAAAAGTAATAATCCACCAAAAGTCAGTCAGGGTAATTGCCAAATTATTATATTCTTATGAAAAAGTATTGCGAGCACTGCTGTCTAAAGGGGTACAGAGAGCCACTCTAATAACACGCTGAAAAGAATATAATCTCAGTCCACTACGGTAACCTTTATTTGAAGTTGTTTTTAGGTATTCATGGGTTGCAGAAGTTGATTCGGTGAACTGTAAGTTCATCAGTTTTATAAAAAGGAAACGATGAAGTAATGCAAGCACCACTATATGACAGCAGAATTATGCAATGTAGTACCCACCCAGATGAATATTTAAGCAGAAAAGGACCCCTACCAGTTAGTACTAATGCATTATAAGCATGTTTTCACTTATTATAAGCCAGTGAAAATCTCATATGGCGGTAAATAGTAATCAGTTACAACTTACCGTCATAAACTCTAAATAGAAAACCGCAATTTTGAAAATCAAAATATCCACTTACGATATGTTAACTTAAATACGTTCTCCTATACAAGGCACATAAATCTGTAATAGAAATTACGTAACCACTAAATTAGAATAATATTTCGTATTTCCTGATACTTTTATTGGTTCATACATCTTGTAACGTTTGTGATAATATTATGTCGATTTAATACGATGTATCGATGTACATTTATTTAAACGCTAAAGATGGAGCCAGTCCCCGTAAAAGACGGATAATGACAAATGAATCTTCTGGCGCCAGTTTCGAGTACCAATATCGAGCATTTCCACGGTCTATTGCGTTTTATCAATTGACAAAATATTCTTTCAAAAGCAATAATTTGAAAGAATTCTCGACTTGGTTCAAAATTATTAGGTTCAATTGATAAAAATTCTTGTATAATTATTGTAAATTGTAAATTGAACAAGAGTCTATTCGTCTATAACATATTGTATAGCTAAATACGTATACGGCATCAGTAGTGTATGCGAAAAACAATACTCAATCATCCGAATTGGATGAATGATAGCCGATGTAACGCCATAATCTTTAGGTTGAAGGTAAACTGCAACAGTATTGTATTGTATTATGGTTGTACCACGATTGGGTCGGATCGACCGGGGAAGGACCATACTCTCACAATACACCAGTAAATAGCAGACTAATGCTGCTATGTTTCATAAGGTGAGTGTAAAAAGAACCGGAGATGCTTTGTTTTGAAAACGAGACATTAAATTTTAGGCCTCATAAGTAACAACGCATACTAATTTTTATTACTGATCGAGGATGGACCACAGCATCCACTTACCATCAGATGGACTATGTGCTCGCTAGTTACTCTTGTTATATATTTTTTTTAAATGCAATCTGCCTATTCCCCGATCGATTATCAATTTCTGCCACTGGTAAACCGTATACACCTTCGGGTAGTAATAATATTGACTGGTCACCGGTCGTTTGACTTCATAAATTATACCATATCAATAACCGAGTAGTTTCAGAAATTATGTTTACCTATAAAGTAGATAGAATACAGCTTTGCTAATTCAATTCTGGTTAGATTGAAATATTGCTAGTTGTATTTAAACTAGCGAATTCTAATTAATATTGAAAGTTATGTTGTGCAAATTTCTAAGAAGAAAAGCAGTTAAGAATAAATTGGGTATGACAAATACGGATATAAACTTAATTTTTATACAATCATTATAACCACATCAATTTTAAATAATCATTTAAAATTTGAAATCAGGTGGTAAATATGTTAAAATAAATAAAAGCTTTAATGATATTTACTTATTGAATATACTGGTTAACCATTCCTATCAAGCTTAAATGCTATTGGCCTTGGGCTGACCAAGCAACGGCTAATAAGCCCCGTACGGCTTATTAGCCGTTGCTTGGTCAGCCCAAGGTAGCCGCTCCGAGTAGGCTTGGCTTGCCCACTCCGAATGCGTGTTGGCTGACTGTGGGGGGAAAAATGTCTTTTAAGAAGAGGTAGCTAGTAGAGGTCATGCAGATATATGCAACGAAAATAGAACACACAAAAATAATATAGACGTCATTCAAAAATACCCAACTTAATTTTCATAATTATCTACGAAATGAAATTTTAAACAGACGATAGTTTCTAGAAATGGAACAATTTCCGCTATTCTCGGGATAAAATAATTAACCATTCAACCTCACTGAATTAATGTGTACTCCATTTTATTTTCCTAAAATTTGTAGCTTTCTGGGAAATTGATGCAAAGAATTAACACTGAAATCAAGAATACCATTAGAAAGAAAGAAAGAATACAATAATAATCATTATTTAAAGAAATGCTGGAAAATAAACTGAGCTGTCAAAAATGTAATTAATTGAATACGTCATGTATTATGTGGAAACAACACTTCATGGTTTATTTAAATAAAAAAAAGCAGAGAATGAACGAGGACAGAATTATTGGCCACATAAGCGTCAGCAATTTTTTTTCTGTGAAATCAGTTCTCGATATTTATATGTATTATGACATCACAAGCTACTCTGAGTTAACACGGCTGTTTTAATTTATTATCAATACCTCAAGGAGTGGATCGTGTAGTAGCAGTGTCAGAATATCTACTATCTCATATCGTCTGATGGGTGTCACAAGAAGTGTCAGAGTAAAACAAACAAGAAGACGGACAGCAGTTTTTCCTCATTACAACTAGCAAATAAAAAAAACTATCTTTTGATTACCCGCCTGCCAATCGTGGCATCTCTGGCAAATGTTCTCCGTACGAGACAATTTATGGGGTGGCCTATATCCAGTGGACTTCAATAAAGTGCAATGAATGAATAAATGAAAATTGGTATATGGTATCAAAGTCAAAATTAAAGTTCTTTAGGTAAGTCTAACTTAAATCTTTTATGAACTTTAAAATTTACCACCTGTTCGAATGAGACTTCGACAGTGAAAACCTGTCAAGAGAATCTAAGGTAATTTGTTTCGTTTACAGATCTACTGTTGTTTTTTTTTTCGTCAGCTACTGCAGTTTTTATTATTCTAAGTTGTTATCAGGAAAATGTTCCTGCCCATCTCGTTTTTGTTGTTTGTGTTTTGACTCTATGTCTTGTCACATCCTCGAAATGCTACAGAGAATTAGATTCTATTACACCGTCACTTCCTGATAATCTATATGTATCTGTTGTAAGATGTAAATTCATTATTTTGTGTGATGTATATTCATTATTTCTAGGTTTATCGGGAAGGGACCTATATCCAGCGACTGCATTTGTAATAGGAGAGACAATCAAAGAACAATGGCAGAAAAATAGTTGACAAAAATTATTGCGTCTAGAAATAAGTTATATATAAAATGAGTTTTATTATTTTTCTATGATTTATCAAATAAAAATATATTTTATTAAAGCCACAGAAAAAAACAAACATTTTTGGGAATACCTAAATCATTTTAGGTATTCCTAAAATGATTTAGGTATTTATTATTTGTATATTTATTTATTTATTATTATATATTATTGCCATTTATTAAATTCATACTATTTTCGTATATACTTTGTAAGACTACCAACACAACACACAAACACAAAATATTTTTACACTTGTTTTTATTAGTAACTAGCTTTTTACCCGCGGCTTCGCTCGCGTGCACTTCAATTTAGGAACATCATTAAATGCTGTTCCGTGCCAAATTTAGAAAAATTTGATCACTTTTAGAGTCTCTCGGTGTCTATGTCTCCTCTACGTCTGTCAGATTTTTTTTACATTCTAAAATACTATTAGACGTAGATGATTGGTAACATGCTACAGAAACACGTGAATATATATTATGTCTAGAAACACCTACTATTTTTTATATAGGCCGTGTCTTCTGATTCCGATGTATCCATAAGAAAGGTAAATAGTCTTGAAATCGAAACGTATTACTATTTTCATTTTACTCTTTACATTTATTCAGTGTTAAAGTTAATTTAGTTTTAACAAAGTAATATAATGTTTACTTGAGACATTTTATTCATATCATTGGTCCTATTTAATATTGATTGGCACCATAAAATAGATGGAGATAGTTTTTCTTTACTTCAAGTAGAGTTGAAAATTTCATAAATACAGATCTATAATAAAGAATACCACACATGGATCAAAACTAATGTTACGGGTTTTTTTCGCATCTTGGATGACAGTTCCGAGTAAAAGAACATATCGTTGATGTGAAGCACCGAAGCTCCGGAAAGTCTAAAGTATGTCAAAATGTTTGGAATCGTCCCAACCATTATATCGGATCTGATAGATAACAAATCCTTGGAATAGAACACCGAATCCTACTAATGATGATTCGCGAGGCTATTGAAATTAAAAATATCCTAATTTTAATAGGGAAGATTGTTGAGTGCTACCATCTGCTAAGGATCCCATAATTAATAAAGTTAAATTCAAACTACTACTGCGTTTATTCTATTCTATTATAACTATGACATCAGGTCGTCAAACCTCAGTTCTCTCGCCCCTCCCGTGACCATGGGTGCTGCAAAGTGCCCAAAACATCAGAAATTGAAGAAGTTAAAATTAAACGCGATAAAATCCTTAAAATTAGTTTTATTCCTTAATAATTTTATTCACAGTGAACGTGAGAAGCACTCATGAACGGGAGTAGAAAAATGTTCGCCCTGTTGTGGCGGTAAAAGAAAATCCACCACCTCATATCGTCCCGTCGTAAGAGGCGACATAGGAAAACAAACTGGAGATGGGATGGGCTGCATCATCTTCTTGACAACAGATCAAAATAATAATAGTTACGTTTACGGCGTGGCAACTATAGCAAATATCCAGCTACTTGACAATTTATAGGGGAGGCCTATGTTCATTTCAGTGGACTTTTGATAGGCTGACGATAATGAGTTCTACTCATCTTTAATTTCTGAATATTAAAAAAAAACAAAAAGTAACATACCCGAAAACACGAATGAAATAAAAACTACATATATTACTGCTGCGCTGATTCCAACGCGGGATGAATGTATTGTAAATGATTCAATTATTTACATCGTATATTCAGTATCATTTTATTATTTAATTTTATCAATGACTTGCCATTTTAGTTTATATATAAGTAAGTAGGTGGCGCTAATATTAGATGAAATAATGAAAGCCAAACCAAAACTATACCATCTAGTAATATCAGCAATAGAAGCGAACATTTACTATATCAATAAAGGATAAAGTGATCTCAATTCTCTTAAAAGGTTTGTTTCTGTAAAAAAATACGCTATCAGCGCCGCTAGCGGTGAACAACGATTTAATTATATCCTCATATGACCATATTATGAAATAGCAACGTTGTGTTTAGTTATTAATATCTTCAAACGATTTCTATTCATTGATTTGGTCAAGCTATATCATGACGCCTGCAACTTTACAAGGTGCAGGCTCGGCCTCACATGGAATACTGTTCCAATCTCTGGGCTGGGGCTCCCCAGTGCCAGCTCCTTCCACTTGACCGCATCCAGCGCAGAGCGGCTCGAATCATCGATGACCGAGTCCTTTCCGATCGGCTCGATTCATTGGCGCTGCGAAGAGATGTTGCATCTCTTTCCATTTTCTTTCGCATTTTCCACGGGGAGTGCTCTGAGAAATTGTTCGGATTAATCCCAGCCGCCAAATTACACGAACGCACATCGCGGCAGAACTCCCGATACCATCCACACCATCTGGATGATTGGCGGTCCACCACTGTGCGATTTAGAAGAAGTTTTCTTCCTCGCACAATTTCCTTGTGGAATAGTTTACCACCAGCGATTTTTCCTGACCGATACGACTTAGGGACCTTCAAGAAAAGAGCCTACTCCTTTTTAAAAAGCCGCCAAAGCATCTGCAATTCCCCTGGTTCCCCTGGTGTTGCGGTTGTTTATGGGCGGCGGTAGTCATTTACTATCAGGTGATCCACATGCTCGTTTATCATATAAAAAAATGACATGGACAACAAATAGTGTTAAATATCATGAAATGACCACACCATTTCGTGAACTGATAGACTACTTTATGATATATGATCAATTCTACGATCTGGCCACGACATATATAAAAATCTCTTTAATAAAACTATAATTTTGCAATTGCAAACAAACCAGTTTTAATCACTTTACATATTTATATTAGTAACTGAAATAAATACCTTATCAATTTTCATATTTTTGATAGACGTCACTATTATCTATTGAAATTATTACACTTTTAAAATAAAATAACAAAAATTATAAGAACTAAACGTTAGAATATTTTAATAATTTTAAAAATCTGATCATTAAATCATATAAACGTAAGTTATATTATATTATTTCATTTATTAGTAACTGAAGGCAAAATATACTATTTTTTCCATTTGATGATAGATGGCACTGTTTTGAAAACCAAATTCGTGTAGTTTCAAATTAACTTACCAAGATTATAACTATATTATATTAAATTTTATTTACAAATATGTTATTTATTTGAAAAACACCCGTCATCCGTCTTTAACTAAGATATAATAGAAAATTAATATCTTAAGGAAATAATTACTTAACCTTTCTTTTTGAAGTTCCGTAATCGGATAAAAAGTAGCCTATAAGTTGCCCCGGGTTACTCACTACCTACATACAAAATTTCATGTAAAATGGTTCAGTAGTTTTTGCGTGAATCCGGAATACACAGACAGACAGACAGACAGAAAGACAGACAGACAGACAGACAGACAGACAAAAATTCTAAAAACCCCTAATTTGGATTCAGAACCCTTTATTTAGTCCCTTGGACTTGTTTTTTCAAGAATATATTAGAATTACAGACACGACTTTTCTACAGATTTATTATATGTATAGATAACTATACTATCAGTAATAATATAAATAAAATTGATATGGTTGAAAATAAGTGTCTTACAAAGAACTTCGTACAATAATACATTATCTCAATCATATTAATATGTATCAATTCCATTTAATGTTATGGCAACCCTAACAAAAATGTCACTGTTTTTACTGGCTTTACGGCTCTGGGTTCTAGCCCTTCTGGGAATGTCACTGCATGACAAATGCCCTGGAGGCATGCCAGAAATATACATTTATAGTATGCAAATATATAATAGGGATACAATAATCTAAAAAACCCTCAATTATGTAGGTAGGTACATTATGTTGATAATGTATTAAGCTAACATCATACAACCACAGGAAGCATGACTTTTTCCAAGTGACATAAGACATATCATAATAAGGTTCAAGTCTAAATATCTTTTTTTGACGCCTTCTCAGGACAAAATTCTTTAACAGTTATTAAGGGACTGTCGCTTAACATTTTATGATATTTTTGATAATATAGACGCTACCATTCCTTCTCAACTAAATTATGTATGAAAGTCTGCAATAATGATTATTCTTTGCAGTTCTTATCATGTCCAGCTCGTGAACATCAATTATGGATTGCAACGGATATCATTCAACGAAACGAAAAAACGAAAAGAATCACAAGTATGACAATAGAAATTTATTCTCCCATTTTATTTTATTTGTTCAGAACTCAAATTAAAAAGCCTGTATCGTATTTATTTCTAAAGTTTGGTTAATAATAGATATTTTCTAAGTTAGATATTAGTTTAATGTGTAGATAGATAACAAAATATTCATAGATCTTGGTTATTGCTAGCCTTTCAAAAATTCTAGTATGTTACAATGTGCAGAGTAGTGGCGATATAAGTGAAGCCACTACCCTATATCATGCTGTAGGTATCGTAAGAAACAGCGAGGGACTAAAAAAGAAGATGAATAGTAGCATGTTCCCGGCGATAGTAATAAAAAAACTGCGGTTGCCGACCCGCCTGCCAAGCGTGGAAATACTATATGGGATATATAGTATTTAGGAATACCTAAAATGATTTAGGTATTCCCAAAAATGTTTGTTTTTTTCTGTGGCTTTAATAAAATATATTTTTATTTGATAAATCATAGAAAAATAATAAAACTCATTTTATATATAACTTATTTCTAGACGCAATAATTTTTGTCAACTATTTTTCTGCCATTGTTCTTTGATTGTCTCTCCTATTACAAATGCAGTCGCTGGATATAGGTCCCTTCCCGATAAACCTAGAAATAATGAATATACATCACACAAAATAATGAATTTACATCTTACAACAGATACATATAGATTATCAGGAAGTGACGGTGTAATAGAATCTAATTCTCTGTAGCATTTCGAGGATGTGACAAGACATAGAGTCAAAACACAAACAACAAAAACGAGATGGGCAGGAACATTTTCCTGATAACAACTTAGAATAATAAAAACTGCAGTAGCTGACGAAAAAAAAAACAACAGTAGATCTGTAAACGAAACAAATTACCTTAGATTCTCTTGACAGGTTTTCACTGTCGAAGTCTCATTCGAACAGGTGGTAAATTTTAAAGTTCATAAAAGATTTAAGTTAGACTTACCTAAAGAACTTTAATTTTGACTTTGATACCATATACCAATTTTCATTTATTCATTCATTGCACTTTATTGAAGTCCACTGGATATAGGCCACCCCATAAATTGTCTCGTACGGAGAACATTTGCCAGAGATGCCACGATTGGCAGGCGGGTAATCAAAAGATAGTTTTTTTTATTTGCTAGTTGTAATGAGGAAAAACTGCTGTCCGTCTTCTTGTTTGTTTTACTCTGACACTTCTTGTGACACCCATCAGACGATATGAGATAGTAGATATTCTGACACTGCTACTACACGATCCACTCCTTGAGGTATTGATAATAAATTAAAACAGCCGTGTTAACTCAGAGTAGCTTGTGATGTCATAATACATATAAATATCGAGAACTGATTTCACAGAAAAAAAATTGCTGACGCTTATGTGGCCAATAATTCTGTCCTCGTTCATTCTCTGCTTTTTTTTATTTAAATAAACCATGAAGTGTTGTTTCCACATAATACATGACGTATTCAATTAATTACATTTTTGACAGCTCAGTTTATTTTCCAGCATTTCTTTAAATAATGAGGTATTCTTGATTTCAGTGTTAATTCTTTGCATCAATTTCCCAGAAAGCTACAAATTTTAGGAAAATAAAATGGAGTACACATTAATTCAGTGAGGTTGAATGGTTAATTATTTTATCCCGAGAATAGCGGAAATTGTTCCATTTCTAGAAACTATCGTCTGTTTAAAATTTCATTTCGTAGATAATTATGAAAATTAAGTTGGGTATTTTTGAATGACGTCTATATTATTTTTGTGTGTTCTATTTTCGTTGCATATATCTGCATGACCTCTACTAGCTACCTCTTCTTAAAAGACATTTTTCCCCCCACAGTCAGCCAACACGCATTCGGAGTGGGCAAGCCAAGCCTACTCGGAGCGGCTACCTTGGGCTGACCAAGCAACGGCTAATAAGCCGTACGGGGCTTATTAGCCGTTGCTTGGTCAGCCCAAGGCCAATAGCATTTAAGCTTGATAGGAATGGTTAACCAGTATATTCAATAAGTAAATATCATTAAAGCTTTTATTTATTTTAACATATTTACCACCTGATTTCAAATTTTAAATGATTATTTAAAATTGATGTGGTTATAATGATTGTATAAAAATTAAGTTTATATCCGTATTTGTCATACCCAATTTATTCTTAACTGCTTTTCTTCTTAGAAATTTGCACAACATAACTTTCAATATTAATTAGAATTCGCTAGTTTAAATACAACTAGCAATATTTCAATCTAACCAGAATTGAATTAGCAAAGCTGTATTCTATCTACTTTATAGGTAAACATAATTTCTGAAACTACTCGGTTATTGATATGGTATAATTTATGAAGTCAAACGACCGGTGACCAGTCAATATTATTACTACCCGAAGGTGTATACGGTTTACCAGTGGCAGAAATTGATAATCGATCGGGGAATAGGCAGATTGCATTTAAAAAAAATATATAACAAGAGTAACTAGCGAGCACATAGTCCATCTGATGGTAAGTGGATGCTGTGGTCCATCCTCGATCAGTAATAAAAATTAGTATGCGTTGTTACTTATGAGGCCTAAAATTTAATGTCTCGTTTTCAAAACAAAGCATCTCCGGTTCTTTTTACACTCACCTTATGAAACATAGCAGCATTAGTCTGCTATTTACTGGTGTATTGTGAGAGTATGGTCCTTCCCCGGTCGATCCGACCCAATCGTGGTACAACCATAATACAATACAATACTGTTGCAGTTTACCTTCAACCTAAAGATTATGGCGTTACATCGGCTATCATTCATCCAATTCGGATGATTGAGTATTGTTTTTCGCATACACTACTGATGCCGTATACGTATTTAGCTATACAATATGTTATAGACGAATAGACTCTTGTTCAATTTACAATTTACAATAATTATACAAGAATTTTTATCAATTGAACCTAATAATTTTGAACCAAGTCGAGAATTCTTTCAAATTATTGCTTTTGAAAGAATATTTTGTCAATTGATAAAACGCAATAGACCGTGGAAATGCTCGATATTGGTACTCGAAACTGGCGCCAGAAGATTCATTTGTCATTATCCGTCTTTTACGGGGACTGGCTCCATCTTTAGCGTTTAAATAAATGTACATCGATACATCGTATTAAATCGACATAATATTATCACAAACGTTACAAGATGTATGAACCAATAAAAGTATCAGGAAATACGAAATATTATTCTAATTTAGTGGTTACGTAATTTCTATTACAGATTTATGTGCCTTGTATAGGAGAACGTATTTAAGTTAACATATCGTAAGTGGATATTTTGATTTTCAAAATTGCGGTTTTCTATTTAGAGTTTATGACGGTAAGTTGTAACTGATTACTATTTACCGCCATATGAGATTTTCACTGGCTTATAATAAGTGAAAACATGCTTATAATGCATTAGTACTAACTGGTAGGGGTCCTTTTCTGCTTAAATATTCATCTGGGTGGGTACTACATTGCATAATTCTGCTGTCATATAGTGGTGCTTGCATTACTTCATCGTTTCCTTTTTATAAAACTGATGAACTTACAGTTCACCGAATCAACTTCTGCAACCCATGAATACCTACAAACAACTTCAAATAAAGGTTACCGTAGTGGACTGAGATTATATTCTTTTCAGCGTGTTATTAGAGTGGCTCTCTGTACCCCTTTAGACAGCAGTGCTCGCAATACTTTTTCAGAAGAATATAATAATTTGGCAATTACCCTGACTGACTTTTGGTGGATTATTACTTTTTTTATAGGAGAGGGGATAACGAGCATGCGGCTCACCAGATGGTAAGTGACTACCGCCGCCCATGAACAACTGCAACATCAGGGGAACCAGGGGAATTGCAGATGCGTTGTCGGCCTTTTAAAAAGGAGTAGGCTTTTTTCTTGAGTGTCCCTAAGTCGTATCTATTAAAAGTAATTATATGGGATCAGCCTTGAAGTATAAACTTTTTGATAAAAACGAATCGTTAACATCGTTTCACCATTTAAGAAGGTATCGCATAATGCATAACGCGTAAAAATCATACTTATATAAAATGGAGAATCATTTTGACAAAATTATAATTCTTTATAATTATATATATATATTTGCAATGAAGATCTTTTTTTAAAGTTACCCTAAATCTATTTTCTTCTCTGTCGAGGATCGGGCAGTTTATAAACATAAATTCCACAAGAACATTCAGACCCGGAACAATTATTTGTAAGCCATAGAATAGAATAGAATAGAATCATTTTTATTCAATATAGATTACAGTACATAATACTTATTGAAAGTCATTTTTTACTTTTACCACTGTTTCGCAAAAAAAATCCTCCGTCCTGTGAAGAACCAGCAAGAAACCCAGCGGACTTTTTTAAAAGAAGCACAATTTACAATATAATATTTTATACAATTGTTATAAAAACATTTAGGAACAGCATGGTAGCGATCACTTCATTTCCCAGGGGTTATTATTAGTCATGTACTCTGTAATAGTATAATAACCCTTAGTAGACAATTTTTGCTCAGTAATTTTGTATACAAAGTTTTGTTCCGTGCGGGATTCGACCTCCGCGGCCCCCAGCGCTGCAACCCATTGCTAAGCCACTGTGCCCCGGAGCCGTGAAGATAGTACTATAACGTGACTATTTACGACATCTATTAAAATTTCCTTGAATAATACCGTGGATGTTAAAAGTTGCGACAGAGGCAAAACTGAAACAGGAAATAGGCATCAGTATCTTTCAGAAAATAACATAAAACAGTTTAAAAATCTGCAGTTGCAAAACGTGGCAATTAATTAACAAAAGCAAACATCCCTCCTACGAGGCAATCAAGTGGACTTTAATAGGCTGCAATGACAATGATGATAAAATATAAAAAATAAAAACCCAATTGATACGGCGCACGTCACCGTGGTTATAACCTGGTTGACCCTAACGCAAATCTCACATATTTAAAAATTGTCCTTACTACATGGCTAAAATGTTCGGGAATAAGAAAGACCACATGCACGGTATAGCTAAATTGTATTTTAATGTTTTTCGAAGTATTCTTTGTTCAACTTAATGCACTTCTCCATTCGTGCAAACCAATTATTAAAATAGTGATTCCAGTCTGAAGTTGATGTTGACAAAATAGCTAATTTGTACGCTTCTACAGCTGCTTCGGGGTCTTCAAACCGTTGACCGCGTATTAAATATTTCATTCTAGGTAATGTAAGTAAATCGTTTGTAATCGACTGTACGGAGGATGGCTCATCAGCTCAACGTTTTCCTGCTTCAAAAAATCATTTGTCTTCCAATTTTTTCGGAGTTCGGCTATCATTTCTGGCAAAAAAAACCGTAATATACTACACAGCGGTAACCGTTCTGCGTTGCTGTAAAATAATTGTAGCAACAGGCCCCTTTTTCGAAACAAACGTAGCGACTATTGTCTTTGACACGCTGCAGGAGCGAACCACTTTCGTTGGTTTGACCTCGACTTCAAAGACCCAAACTACTGACTGATGTTTTCTTTCAAATCTGAAAGAAAACATCAGTCAGTCAGACAAATCCATGATTCGTCACCTGGGACGATAATATAAACGGAATTTGACTTCCCTCCGTTGAAGCGTTGCAGAGTATTCCGGCACCAATCTACACGATACTACGCCGGATGATCCCAGCGCTGTTGCTGACTCTGTCACTGATGTGGTGCTATAGGGAATGGAACTATTTATTCCATCATCTGTGGTACCCATCGAAGGCAGATCTCAGCCTTGATTTGGTCGCTCAAGTGCGACCTTGTAACAATTTTATAATTTGTGAAATACAATAAATGATTTATTATAAAAAAATATAGAAATAATAAAAATTATAAAAGTTTTTACAACCTTTGTTATGGTTACCGCCTTTAATTCACACACATTCGCGGTGTCCCAAGCGGAAACTATGTGATGTTACCAACACATGTAAAACAATTTTATAGAAAAGCCTAGATATATGGCAACAATTTCTTATGTGGAATGGTGAACAAATAGAAAAGATGATTTCATGCTTTAGTTGTTTTTGCTGCTATTTTATCAATGTATTGAATAATAACCCTAAGTAATATAGCTCCATAACTTATATGGTTTATTATTTACTAACTTACTCAGCTTTATAAAATCGAATAATAATTATAAGCGAACAATTGCGAGGGCGCAGCTAGTTCATTAATAAAACTACTTTAAAACTTTTTAAACGTTTTAAAATTATAGTGTAAAATTTAAACAAAGTCTCGTGATAATTTGGGACTATTTGTATGTGGATTAATGATAAGTTAATAAGTGAAGTTTAATAAATATAGAAACAATGGAATTGTTTTTTTTTCTATTTAATGAATATACTAGCAATGCTAATTACATTACTTATACACCTTTAACTCCTGGTAAGATTTGAAATGCCTGTGCAGTTCACGACAGTAGTCGACTTTTGAGTTTGCGGTCCGCACCCTACCATTAGGCTACTGTTGCTTAGGTGAATTGTTCAGTTTGTAAAGGTAATTTGGCTCAACGTGAACATTAACTACCTATAATATTTAATGACTGAGGTTTTTAAAAGCTTATACCTCAAAGAAACGAATTATAGTAATAATTTTGCGGGAGAGTGAAAAAATAGTTCATATTTTGTATGTGTAATGCTAAAACTTGTCGCTGAGTATAGTTACAATTATGAGTATTTCTTGTCATTTAAAGCCGGTTCAACGTTTAACAAAATAGCGCCATCGTCATGAGTAGATTCAGTGTCCAACGGTAAAGCCGGGTACAATTGGAGCGGTATCGGAGACCATAAAAACAAAAAAAAATACTTCGCAAAAATAACTGAAACAACATTGACTATACACGGAGGCAAAGCGACAGTCTTTTTTCCATTGTATACATGGCATTATTGACAGTTGGTGTTGCCAGATAATAAAAAAATCGAGTTGACAACAACCAAACTAATATTACATTGATTTATATATTACACTTGTATAACTCAATGTAATATTATAATCGGATGTAAAATTATATGCAGGCCAAAACAATGCGTGTTTTTTTTTTGTTTTTTATGTAATTAAAGGAATATAAAAACCTTCTGATAACCACTTGATTGCACATTTTCAAGAAAATACGTATTTTTTACTCAGATTTAGAAATTGATTATTTTTATAATTGATTATTAAGACTGTAATTACAATTATTATTAATGTGGTAACACAGAATCAGCCTCTAAACCACAAAAATGGCGTAGCCTTTTGAACTCAATCGGCTTAAATACTTATTAAACGACTTGTTTTTAAATTTAATTTCCTACTACGAGATATATTTTTTCGTAAAAATATTTTTACAGAACAACTGGCCCACGTCAAGCCAAGAATGAACAATCCCCTTTACATGGATTCTATATGTATAAAATCGGCATCGATCATGCAAACGTGATCATATGAGCTGTGCTGTGGTCAAATCGCATACTGTATAACTGTATAAAATGTATACATCTTTTTCTTAATAACTGGCTTTACGGCTCTGGGTTCTTGCCCTTCTGAGCCTGAAGTTACAATGTATAATTATTATAAGGGATTGTAGTGGACTGTATGAATTTAATTGTTGCAAACTGGACTGTATGACTGACTGATTACTACGCTAGGGGACTGCTCAAAGAAAAGATGGTACTGTAGAACTATACTGTAATAAACTATTTACAATGCGGCTTTCACTAATTAACTATATACACAGAGGGAGTCTTCGATGGAGTATAAATTCTTCTCTCTTGATGGTTTCTTCTTTTGTTGTCTTCGAGTGCCGCTTTCAAAATGAACACCTCACAGACCAAAACGCCCTTCTTATATCCCGTAAGAGAGCGTCTCAGTATGTGAGTAGCGTCGTGAGGCGATGCCGCGCGCTGATTGGTCGGCGATATCGCGTGATCTGCTGCCGGTGTGCGGGGTTCGCGGGGTGCAACGGGGTATGAAGGGGCGACGGGGCGGCGGCTTCCTTCGCCGTCCGCAACATCCTCCCCCCGGCGTAGCCTGCGAGCCTAAGCTTCCCTCGGTAGGACGGCTATCTTCCTGACGGGTCGTCGCAGCATTCCGCCCTTGGTCCTGACCTCGACGTTGCGCACCACGCCGTCCGGTCCAGGAAAGGTCTTCGTCACGACACCCCACGGCCACACGTTTCTTGGTAGGTTGCCATCCGCAACCACGACGAGGTCCTCTTCTTGAATTTGGCGCTGTTGAGCATCTCGGGAGTCCCCACGCGCAACCAGCATCAGCAGGTACTCTTTCACCCAGCGCCTCCAGTACTCGTCGGCGAGCCCCTGCGCCGCTCTCCACGCCCGACGATCCAGCGGTGTGCACGGCACGGTGACTGGTAGGCCCGATGGTCCCAACAATAGGAAGTGGTTGGGTGTCAGCGCCTCTTCGTCGTTGATATCGACCGGTACGTGCGTCAACGATCGAGAGTTTACTATGTTCTATGCTTCTATCAGGAGCGTCGCTAACGTCTCCTCCCGTGGGCTCTTTTGATGTAGAGTGGCTTCGAGTGCGGTCTTCATTGAGCGTACGAGACGCTCCCATGCGCCTCCCTGGTTAGGCGCGCCCGGTGCGATGAATTTCCATTCGGTTTGCCGAGTCAGCGCGTAGTCCTTCAGCTGCGGTGCCCACTCTTCCATCGCCCGTTGCAGTTTTGTATTTGCTCCATGAAAATTTGTGCCATTGTCGGAGTATATAACCCATGCCCACCCATGCCTAGCCGCTATGCGCCGCAATGCCGATATCGCCGAGTCCGTTGTCAGGGAGTAAACAAGTTATGAATGAACCGCGCGCGTCGTTAACCATTTGAATAGTGCTACCCACCGTTTTTCGTGCCGTCGTCCTATCGAAACTATCAGAGGCCCGAAATAGTCGACTCCGATGTACGTGAATGGTCGCGCAAACGCCCCTAATCGTTCAGTTGGTAGGTCTCCTGTAACCGCAGGCCGTGGCGTCGCCTTACGTACCATGCACCGTAGGCATCTCCGCTCCGCTTCTCGTACAGTACGTCGTAATCGGAGGATATGAAACCTGGTGCGTAGGTCGTTGACCACCCTCTCTCTGTTGGCGTGGCTTGCTTCCTGATGCGCTTTCTCCACAAGCAGCTTCACGAATTGGTGGCGTCCATTCAATATGATGGGTCACTTCATCTGGCCGTCCACGTCGGCTGCGTCGATCCTTCCCCTGGCTCGTAGCATTACCTCTTCCAATATGGGATCGAGCTTCCTCAGTTTCACGTTGGCTGTGTTCTATACACATCCGCTCTGCCCTCTGGATGTGCTGCAATGTCAGTCCTTGTGCCCTTCCTCGTACGACATCGACGAACTGCAGTACTCATGCTGTGGCCCTGATCAATCTCTCGTAGGAAGAGAATCCTTCTATGTCTGGCAGGTGTGGAGCGTCCTTGGTGTCGCTCTGGTGTGCCACGATTTCCTCCAACTCTTCATCATCCCCTGCCTTCTCTTTCTGTCGGTGAGGCCATCTGTCTTCGTCCTCGTAAAGGAATGACGGTCCTGTGAACCATTTATCGCTTTCTTCTTTGGTTACGAAATTCATGCGCTTTGCCTGATCTGCTATGTTCTCAGCAGTCGGTATCCACCTCCATTGCTCGGGTGATGTCTTTTCAGCTATCTCCCCTAACCGATGAGCCATGTATGGAGTGTAACGCGCCGTATCATTCTGTATCCAGTGGAGCGCCGTAGTAGAGTCCGTCCAATATACGACCCTATCTGCTACCATTCTGTGCTCGCCTTGCACGAATTCCGCGAGTCGCGCCTCTAATTGCGGTATACTTTGCGCCTTGATCGGAGCAACTTTCGCCTTAGCCGCCGCTAATCGTACCCTAACCGTTCCGTCGCTGTATCGTATTCGCCAATATGCCGCGGATGCGTACGCACGTTCGCTTGCGTCGTTAAATACGTGAAGTTGATGCTCTACCACTCCCCCCGTAGGAGCATAGCACCTTGGCAGTCGCAGTCGTAACACCTCCTCGACGACTCGCAGCCACCTCTGGAATTCATCCGCTGCCTCCTCGGATAGTTCGTCATCCCATCCGACCTTCTTCATACGTCATAGGTCTTGTAGCAGGATAGGTAGCTTAGCAGTCCGAGCGGGTCAAACTCAGACATGACTGCGCTTAATGCTTCCCTCTTGGTCGGTGGTCGCTGTAGCACCTTTACTTGCAACGGCACCCTATTCATCGATGTGTTGTAGGTTAGGGCGTCTTCGTCGGCCATCCATAACAACCCTAGGGTTCTGCCTGGGCTGTCTTGCCTTAAGCCTACTTCCTTAGGCTTGCGCGTCAGTAGTTCCTCCGGCTTGTCTTCCAATAGGGCTGCGTGATTAGAATTCCAGCCTGCCAAGGTGAAACCGGCCTTCTGGTGTACTTCCGTAAACTGCCTCGCCGTGTTTACCGCTTCCTCTACTGTTGCATAACTGTCTAAATAGTCGTCCATATAATGACTACGTACGATAGAGTTAAGAGCCAACGGGTGTGTTTCTGCGTGTGCGCGCGCGTTATAATCTCTAACACTATGTGCGAAAAACGGCAAGCTTCTCGCGCCGAAAATCATTGACGTCATAACGTACTCCCGCGGTGGGCTGTGTCGCTCGTTTCCTCGCCAGAGAAACAATTGCGCGGGTTGGTCGCGACGGTCGATTTTCACACGTAATAACATTTCCCTAATATCCGCGGACACGGCTATCTCATTCTCTCTAAACCTAAACAGTATGCCCGGTAAGTTCCGTAATAAGTCGGAGCTGTCGAGTAAATAGTCATTAAGACATCTACCGGATGCGTGCGCTGCCGCGTCGAACACTACTCTTGTCTTCCCCGGCTTGTTCGGATTCCGAACTGCGAAGTGTGGCAGGTACCAGCTCTTGGGATCCTCTCTCTCCGTCCCTTCGGCTTCCCTTGCGTATCCTTTCGCCAGGAGATTGTCTATCTGGGCTGTGTAGATCCATCTTCCTTTCAATCGTCCGTAGTCTTTGAGCTGCCATTTCATAGCTGGGTGGCATCCGCACGTTGTCGTCCTTCCATGGCAGTCCAACTTGGTATTGCTCGCCGACCTTCTTGATGGTGCGCTGGAATATGTCGACAGCACGCTCCTCTTCCTGTCGCGGCCTACTCTTTAGCGAGATACCTATAGAGTCTATCTCAAACTGCCGTTTGAGGAGTTCCATTAGCTCCTCGTCCTGACTGGTAAACGTTCGGATGTCACTATCTGGCCGTCCGCTAGTACTTGCTACGTGTAATACGGTCTCGCCGTCTTCCCTACACGTTAACCGCGGCACGGTTTCCTGAATTACCCACCCTAGCAACGTACGTGCAGCTATGGGCTGCCTTCGACGTCCTATTCTCAAATTTCGGGTGATTATTAAATCCCAGTTGTCGGCGCCTAATAATAATCTCGGCTTCGCGTCGTCGTAACATACCGAACTCGGTAAGTCGCGTAAGTGCTTCAACCGTAAGCACTCCCTACTCACAGACCTACTATTGGCCTCGCGTTGACTTTTATTTACACCTCTAATATTGAGCGGCTTTACCGGTGTTTCCGCTCCTAACTCGCGAGCTAAGTCGTCGTCGATCAACGATATGGTAGAGCCTTCGTCAAGTAGCGCATACGTATCAACTTCCTTGCCGCGCGGTCCGCGCATGGTAATGGGGTACACTTTCAATAACACGGACGTACTACTATTAACATTCGACGCGACGAGCATGGTCTCATCCGGTTTCACCGACGCTTCAGGCGTGCGGGCCTTGCGGGAGTGAAGATGGTCGTGGTGGGGGGCGTTGCAGCCATCGACGCCGCACTTCCTAGCTTTACAACGTAGGCATCGGTGTTTGCTGCTTAAGCACCTAAAACACACCCCATCTTCCCTTACCCACTTCCACCTGTCGTCCAAACCCATCTGCGCCAGCTTCCTACATTTGGCGATAGGGTGTTCACCCCCACAACACATACACGAGGCACTACCGGTGTCCTCCTGGGCGGTGAACTTCTTTACGTCACGGGCCCTATCCTCTACGCGGCGTGTCAACACTATCCTTTTCGACGGCGGCGCTTCTCGTCTTACGGGCGATTCCTTGGTCGGCGTTACGGACGTATAGGCGTGACTTAACGCACGGTCAGCCTCTCTCATCATAAACCAGGATAGTGTGACAATGTCCGGTTCGTCCGCACTTCCGTAGTGCTCCGCATAATCGCACCAAGGCGACCGTAAGTGAGGGCTAAGCTTACTCGTAACCTCCCTAGTTAGCATCGGATTTTGTAAATATCCTTTGCCGCCGACGTTCTGCATAATACATACTATATTTTGAAACTTAATAGCGAACGAATTTAACTCTATTAAGTTTACTACTTACTTTAGTGTACTAAATTTAACCAATAAATATTTCTGATTTCTTTTCGGGGGTGACAACGCATCTTTAGTCTTCTTTCTATGAAGGGTGCTGAAGGTGTCCCTTGACTACAATAGCTACTTCCCATCAGGTGGGTTAGTAAAATTAGGAAACATGCATGTATAAGAACTTAAAAATTTCCAAGGACATCTGAATTTCGTCAACACGAACTGGAACAGTGTAATAGACTAACAAATTCATAACCCTTTCGGTAATCGTCTCTCTGTCCTCTGTGCTTAGAAGGGGGGCAGATATAAGCTGAAATTACAGGCAAAGAGGTAAACTTAGTCCTCAGGGGTGACAAGACATCTACATTTTGAAACATAATCGATAATAGATACAGACCAGACACTATGGGCCACAGTATCCACTTACCATCAGCTGGACACAAAGTCCCCAGATCATTTACCATTATTTTATAAAAAACGAACGAGACTGCTGTCTAGCTCTTGATTTTAACGAGCTGGTAAAAATATTATAAAAACATATAAACAGATATATTTATATACATATATATATATATATATATGTGTGTGTGTGTATATAATATATTAATATAATATAATATATTCTGAAAAAAAATTTGCGGATTCAGAGTTGTAAGCTCGTAAAGGTCTTAAATGTAGTTATACAAAGAGCGCTTTGTCGAATTTCCACCCTTCGCTTTGTACAAACAAGAACGTAATCTAACATTAAACAATTTTGTGGTGCAAATAAAAATAATGTATATTAAGGTAACTATAGACGCATTTTATTGGGTGCATGAGATAATCAACCACCTCATATCATCCCGTCGGTGTCGTAAGAGGCAACAGAGAGAAACTGGAACAGAAGATGGGCAGCAGCATCTTCCTGATAACAACGGTAATAGAAACAGTGGCTGCCAACCTGCTTTGCGAAGCGTAGCAACTATTTCAAGTATTTCCCCTGTTATAGTTTTGAGGTATACGTGATGAGGAGATGTGAGCTGAATCTGTCGATTGACCTCTCCGTCGAAAATATAAAAGTCCATTATTTATATTATGTTTAGTAACGCATTAATTTTTTACAACTTATGTGTTTGAAATAAAATTTTGTTCCTACAATCGAACTCGGAACCCATGATCGAATAGTCAGGTGCGTTGACAACCAAGCCAGCCGGTAAACACTGAGGCATGTAGAGCGTTGAAACTATGTCACTGAACTAATTAATCCATTGTAGAAGATAAGTTTGTCCGTCACACCGTGTCATAATGTTACTTGTTGTAGTTTATAACAAGGTAAACCAAGTATTATGGAATTTAGTTTCAGCACAGTAGTTAATACTCACTATAAGTACTATTATCAAACTTAAATATATATCACAGGCCATCTCACTTTTGTGGTGATATCTTAATTCAGTGGTAAACTATTGTAACAAAATAGTTCAAAAAGTTAATGTGACTAAGTGAGCAACAATGATCTTACTGCAGCTCACTAATACCTTTTTTGTAAATAGCACACAAGCCTCGCGAGGGCTTGGATTGGTTTTGTTATATAACCACCGACTAAACTCCATAGTGTTCCAACTTCGCCGCATATCTCGGGCTACGTCAATGTTTCCACATGCATGTGCAGCCCAAGTAGAGGGGGGGTAAGGACGGATAAGTGACGAAGAAATGACCACACGGTCCACCTGATGGTAAGTAGATGCTGTGGCCCAGACTGTAGAGTACCTACATCAATCTTCTATTAAAAATGGCAAGATTCCAGTAAAAAGGCTCTCCGTTATCTATTATACGAACTATACGAACACAGAAGTATTAAACTGCTATTTAACGCTGGTATTTGGTGAGAATATGGCCTACCCCGGTTGAGCCGACTCATTCGTACTACAACCATAATATAGCTGCAGCTTGACTCTACCACGTATTCTCTCAACCTTTACCATATTATTTTATTTATATGAATAAAAGCTTTCCATGTGGTAGCCTTAAGTGAATCAATCATCCCATTTCTCCCGTGGGAGTTGTAAGAGTCGACTATATACGGATATACGGAGGATACGTCAGAAAGGCCTTGTGACTTCCGATAGACAACAGTATAACCATCAGGTCGGCAACGGGGGTAACATCAAAGGCTCGATACATCTGGCACTGCGGTCGACAATCTGCCTGTCAAGCTTGACGATTAAAGCAAATCCTTCTTACAACGTCAACCCCATGTTCAGTAGTGCACTTATGAGCTGATAAAGAATAAGAAGAAGAAGAAGAAGCGCATGTATATTTCAACGAATTTCTTCTCTTCCACTTTCAAAATTTTCATTCCTTTGTAGTTGTCAGAAAATGTAACAAAATTCAGCGACAAAGTCAGGACTTAAACGTAAGCAATATTTCCGTTGTCATATGGAGATATTTGTTACAGGAATCATTATCATATCTAACTCTAAAAACAAATTTTCTAAGCGATTTTAAATTATTATGAGATCGAAAATATATTGTACTTATATGTTTTTGAACCGTGTTTTCATCATTATCACGTAAAATTGCCATTTAGCCTTTTTCTCGTTGGTGAGGACTTGCTATGATTGTTATGCTTCGCAGAAGATTGCTGTATCACACGTGTCGCACCTTTATATCTCGAATAAACGTACAGTTTTACCGCTATCTAACGGGTACTATTAGATTTTGTACGTGGTAGAGCCATGCTGTAGGTAGGTATAGTTGTAATACGAATGGAATGGACCGGGGGAGGACCAGGCTCTCACAGAGTACCAGCGTAAAATAACAGCTTAATGCTGCTGTGTTTCGTATAGTGAGTGTAGAGAACCGGAGACCCATTTTACTGGAAACGAGGCATTCCATTGTAGTCCTCACGGGTGACAATGCATCTGCATTTTGATTTATAATCGAGGATAAATGTACATATCTATGGGCCACAGCAACCACTTACCATCAGGTTGACTGTGTGTTCGTTTGTCACCCTTATACTATTAAAAAAACTTACTGGATTTATCATTGGTGCTTCTTATGACACTCATCAAACAAAATCCGAAAATAGATTCTCTTAGGCAGTTACCACACAGTATAATGTCTTTCAATATTATACCTCCACAAATTACTTTCTTTTCTTTTCAAATCCTAAAAGATTGTATTCATTATCACTGCATAAACTGACGATGAGATACCGCGTCACATGTGCAACAGATCTTTAGTGTGAACGACAATCTACTGACTAACAGTGATCAGTATTTTGAGCGTATTGTTATCAACCAGTGAGCGGTGGGGCATGTAAGGGCAGATATAAGGGAAGATATACAGGGTGTTTTTGGAACGCTCCCGAAAACTAAGACAGACGACAACACCAAGTATACCTTTGATCATGGGTCACAAATAAATTCGATCCTGATGAAAAAAAAATCATCTTTTTACAAGGTTTTATTAGCTTTATTCACGCGCCATCATGTTAGTACAGCTAAATGAAACGATAATTTCATAAAAAATATCATGAAAATACTGAAACATAAAACCAGCAGCGGAATGACTGAATTGATATCACCTGACCTGAGCTAGATAAAGGTCAATGTACGCGCGAACACAAATTCGCGCGGCCCGCAACTAGCGGGCCATCCCACAATATAATAATTTACAACACGTGTCTAAATACCTAACGTATCTACTTAACCTACTATTTTTCCACTGTGCTTATCTCCACGTAGCCACTTTAATCCGAATTTACAGGTTAAATAACCCAAATAACTAGTTCGATTCCCCGCTAATGAAGAAATACTTAAATGAAATGTAACCAAGGTTGGAGTCATGCGTTTTTCTTCATCGTGTAGGTATGTTTATTATTCTCATGTATTCTGTTATGTACCTATTCAGATTAGTCTAGTACTAAGTTATTTAAAAAAAAATAGTTACGAAACAGCTTACTGCTCTAAATCCTCCGTGGTCTTATGAGATGCGGCTCAAATTGTGCTCCATTCATTTCAAGGCAGATTTGGGTGCAGGCGGGGCATCATCGTGTGGTCTTCGACACAGTCCGTACGTAGTTTCTCGAAAGCATCCACGATCCTTTGGCGCATTTCTTCAGCACTATCACATTCACGATTAAAAACCCTTTCTTTCACATACCCCACAAAAAGAAGTCTAACGGAGTCAGATCTGGTGAGCGAGGTGGGCAAGCGTGTGGTCCTAGTCTGCCGATCCAGCGATCATCAAATAGCTCATTGAGGCGCTCACGGATGAACCTCACGAAATGTGGAGGGGCACCATCATGTTGGAACTATGTGCGGCGATATTCAGCCAACGATAGGTCGTTTAAAATGTCAACCAACTGTTCATTTATAAAGTTTAGGTATCGCTGTCCGTTCAGTCGCTCTGACAGAAACACTGGTCCCAGTATGCGATCCTTAAATAAACCTGCCCATACGTTAACCGACCATCGGGTTTGGTGCCCGGTTTGTCGAACAGCGTGCGGGTTAACCTCTGAATACACGTGTGTATTTCTTCGGTTCCACAGGCCGTTTCTGGTAAATGTCGACTCATCCGTCCAGATAATGTGCTCAATGGAACCAGGCACACGTTGTTGCTGGTATAATAACCAACGGCAGAAAACTCGTCGGCGGTCGTGATCGTCGGGAACTAAAGCTTGCACTTTGTGCAATTTGTATGGGCGCATTGGTTACGCTTCAACACTTTGTGCACTGCACAGTATGACACACTTGTACCATCCCGACGTCTTAAAAATTTATTTAGCGATACTTCGTGTACCTAGGTTCGGATACCTAACATGTTGACCACTATAAACGTACGCGTTAGGCATTATTAAAACAAAAAAGAATCCAAAAACGTAACAAAAACTTTAATATCAACACGTAATCACAAGTAAATTTATTAAACAAAACGATTGAACTGTCGCTCGCGCACGCGTGTACAAATCAACACGGAACTGTCTCAAAAACTAAAACGAACGAACCCCGTCAAGGCTGAAACCTACTGCGTCACAAGCGTGAGACGACAGGGTTAGGCATTCTGCCGTCATAATAAAAAAGGAAGTAACTAACAAAAACGTAAAATGGAAATAAAAAATAAATTGATGAATTTTTCTTTCAGACCCCGTGTCTAAAGTATATTAAAAGGTATCTATATTGAAATATATACGTAGAGACATGAAGATTTTAAGGACGAACTTATTTTTTTTTTTAATTTGTTTATTTATTTAAATAAAACGAATTTTCCTTTTCATCTTAGATTAAAAAAGTACACCTGGCAACACAAAAACATCGAAGGAAAGACGCATATAACTATTTGGGTCTTCCCAACCTAATAAATAAAACAAAACTACCATTCATTTAACATTTTTACATATTTTGGAAAGGTCATTTGAAGTTGAAAGGACGCTAATAGTAATTTACTACTTTTTTCTTAGTAAATATTAGAAAAGCATTGGTAGTGAGACACAAAAAATAACAACCCGCAACTCTTGAGTAATGATTTTAAAGGGGATATCATACAAGACTTACTACGATAATAATTAAAAATTAAAACATTTGTACAACCGACTTTAATATAAATAATTAAGGATAACTCAAAAACTATTGGTCTGACCTCGATCAAATTTATATGGGACCACATGTGAAACACCAGCTCTTAATAATAAGATATGAGCTCTTAATAATAAGATATAAAATAATAAGACAAGAATAATTTTAATTTAAGTAATCGATGCAAATATTGTTAAAGATGACGCAGCAACTGGTTAAATAAGTCTTTTCTTTTATGTTGAATTTGTATAAGTCTTTTCTACTAATAAAATGTCATCTGTGATCAACAGCTACGTCTAAAATTCTGACGATAATTTCTAAAATATTGATATTAGTGAATATTAAAAAAATTTAGTAGATGCGTCTTCTTATCATGAGTCGAATGGTAATTTATTCGAAAATTGTTAGATGCGCCTTTTTTTCTTATGACCGCAGCATTGTTTCATACCGAGCTAGATACAGGTCGACAGCGGAGTGAGTGTGGGTACAGTCGCGTTCTAAAGTACTACATGGTATTGGGCTATTGTTTTATAATATTCTAGTAATTAATTGTTTTATTGTAGAATCATAATAGGTGTTTTACTAGCTACTTAGAACTTTGGAAGAGGTGGGAATTAAAAATAGATAATGTTTACTTGAGCATTGTTTGTTATTTCTATCGTAAAATATAAAGTAGTTTGTAACAAAAAAACTTAAGCTAAGGGTGACACGCCGTCCATTATGACGTCTTGGGTCACATGGAAGCCAGATGTTGATGGTGTGTTGGTGTTACTGGATGCTACTTCATCATCACTTTCATCTTCGCTTGAGCTTCCGTCATCAGGTCGATCACATGGTAATTTTTTCAGTATTCTTCCTCAACAATTTTAACTTTACTGCACAATTTTCCCCATTCACCTTCTCCTATCATATTTACCTTTTCGTTCACTAGTTTAGTCATAAAACAATAGATATAAATAATTTTTTTTCCTTCCTTTTTAAAACATCGTCGCGAGTCGCAAAGTAAGCTGTGTATGCGACTGTATTTTTGGAGCGAACAAAGCGCGGGAACCAATAGCATGCAGGCACAGTAATACTGGCCAATATGTGATAAATCGCTCAGTGCCCAAGTTCAAGGCCAGCGTTCTTTTTTCACCGTTCGTGCGTACATTAACCTCCATTAGTCAGGTGATATCAATTCAGTTTCCACTGCTGGTTTTATGTTTCAGTATTTTCATGATTTTTTTATGAAATTATCGTTTCATTTAGCTGTACTAACATGATGGCGCGTGAATAAAGCTAATAAAACGTTGTAAAAATATGTTTTTTTTTTCATCAGGATCAAATTTATTTATGACCCATGATCAAAGGTATACTTGGTGCTGTCGCCTGTCTTAGTTTTCGGGAGCGTTCCAAAAATACCCTGTATAGTCCGATGGGACGCGCGCACAGACCAACGATTTTACGTACTTTTTTAGACACGGTGGTAAAACACCGCCAACCTTCTGAGCTACTGAGCTACTAAAAATTTATTGACAGAAAAACCTAACAACTCATTTTTGGCCTGACCCGTGATTAAAACCAAACACCATTATCAGCAGTCGCGTTTACATCACTAGACAAACTAGTTAGTCATAGTGTCAATGATTTTAAAGCTTAACTTTAAATATATGACAAGTACCCAGTATATGAAAACTCTAAAAAAATATAGACGTAAAAATGATTAGAGAAGAAACCAGTTTCGTTTGACCCTTGTAGGGATGCAATAGCTGCTATGTGTTCAAGCTTATTTTCAGATTTATTTACATCTGATAATATCGGAATACTGCGTTCTTTTAACATGGAACGACGAAAAGTCACGGATGTGCGATTATTTGTAAGGATAGTTATTTTGTGTTGTTCTAGTTGCGTTTACTCTCTAAATTCAATATTTTTACGTCTTATTATTAAAACAAGATAGATCTAAACCTCTCAAAAATGACGTCCGGTACTGCGATCGTTTTACATGTCCATGTCCGAATTGAGCATTACCATCAAGTATATTAATGCTATCTGTACCAAGGGTTTTAGTAGGCTTTCAAAGTTATTGTTGAAGTTAAATTAGTTGAGAATACATTATTATCTTTTCTTTTTTGGATTAGCACATTTTTATGAGTCAATTAAAATTCCCATCTATGTTATTTAATATTATTACATACTTGAATTCAGAATCAGATCTTTTCATAGTAAGTTAACATTATAACGTTAAAAAAAATATCAATTTCAGCTCAAAAATTGTGAATCAGTCATTTAGTAAGAAAACATTATCTCTCTTTGTATAGAGGAATTACTGTAATTTTTATTTTCATTATTAGATTGCAAAAAGCGATTGCATTCATTTTGCGATTCATATGCTTAAGAAAATACACCAAAGCGGTTAATGAGTCAGCTTGAAAGTTTAGTTGCACGAGAATCTTTATCGTTAACGTATACCGAGCACTTTGTCGTCTTCTGATTACCTTGCAATCTGCGTGTAACGGAGCGTAACTTTGCTTTTGCTAAATTTCTCAAGTAAGCAGAATGTTAAGCGAGCTATCTTCTCACTTCTTTTTAACGCAGATATGTGGTAAAATCAAACTAAAATTAAAATCTTTGCATAAAAATGTTTTGACATCATAATCAAAATATAACATCATCATCGTTGTCGTCATCGTTAAATTTTTATTAAAAATCCAATTAATAACAAAAAATTTAATTATTTTTAAATAATTTTGTCAGTTGTATGAAGCTAAGCATTATTAGAAATACCTTTTGATTAAATAGATATTAGATATTTTGCTAAATTTGAGTAGAAATATAACTTAATTATAAACTGGATCACTACAGAATCGAAAGATGCTTGCAGTCCACACCTAATTACAGCCTACAGGTTTCCTATTTTTAAAAGCACTTTAAAGGAAAACAATAATACTTTTGTCAGCATTTAAAAAGAGAAAGAAGCCACCATAAGGATTAGGCGCTTAATATTTTACAATGGAAATATTAATATCAGTTTTATTATCAGCAGTTAGCTTAGTAGTCTTTCAAGGCAACAAAAGAAGAAATATTATCTATAAAATTACAACATAAATGGTAAAATTTAGCCACAGCAAAAAAGGTGGACATTTTTGCAATGTAATACCTACACCTATTTATATTTTAGATGTTGTAAATTTTTAAGGAGGAATAAAAATAAATATGTCACAATATTTCCTTTAATTATCTACTTCACCTGCACGTAGATAACTCGTTTTATATAAAACTGAAGTCGCAAATGAACTTACAGACCACCTGATAGTGAGTGGCTACTGCGGTCCATTGACGCCTGTGTCCATCTTCATACAATGAAGGCTACAGATGCGTTGTCATCCCTGAGGTCTAAGATGGAATGCCTTATTATGTTATTATATTTACTTTCTATAAAACCCTTTAGAGCGAAACACAGCGTCACTACCTACCAAAAATGGAATTCTAACCGTAAATGAATCCTACCAACTAGTAAACTCAATGACGGACGGACTTTTGTCACCCAATCGATGGTGCGCTTTTTTTATAGGATTGGGTGACAAACAAGCACACAGTCCACCTGATGGTAAGTGGTTACTGTGACCCATAGACATCTACATCTATACTCGTTGTCACCCGTGAACTCGTAGAACTCCACTGACTTTGCCTCTTCTATTGTATGGAGCATTATACTTAACAGTTACGTTAAGCAGGCAAATTGATGATTGCATCTTGGACGCTGCCTCGTCTCTGGTCTAGGTATTTTACTTTTGGCGGAAAATGAAATGGTAAATTGCTAACGCAAGCCGGAAGATTTTTTAATATTTTCCATAGTCTTGCCGGATAATCCATTCAAAACTCTTGAAACCAAATGCCAAAAACTGCTTATGTGGAGCGACATTGCGAGGAGATTGAGTCAGAGGTCACCAGATTCGTCAGCATGATGAGCAAAACTTTGAAAAATAAAATGAAACCTAACTGGTTAATCCTTAGAAAAGACAAAATCCTAGTGTGAGTTTTATGTTTTTTTAAAAAGAAAAAAATGTTTGCCCGAAGCCAAAATAATATTTGGAATCGGTTTCTTAAATTTTTTAAATTTCGTGAAATAAATAGTTACCATACACCAGGTTTAATTGATTAATTCATTGCATTTTATTAAAGTCCACTGGACATAGGCCACCCCATAAATTGTCTCATTCGGACGACATTTGCCAGAGATGCCACGATTGACAGGTGGGTTATCAAAAGCCAGTTTTTTTATTTGCTAATTGTAATAAGGAATAAGCTGCTGTCCGTCTTCTGGTTTGTTTCACTCTGTCGCTTCTTGTGACACACTCCAGACGATATTAGTTAGTAGATATTATTCTGACACCGCTACTACACGATCCACTCCTTCAGGTATAAATGATAAATTAAAACAGCCGTGTTAATTCAGAGTAGCGTGTGATGTCATAATACATATAAAAATCGTTATAAATCGTCAAATAATTTAATTGCTGACGCTTATGTGGCCAATAATTCTGTTAATCGTTCATTCTCTGCTTTTTTATTTAAATAATCCACGAAGTATTATTTCCACATAATACATTACGTATTCAATTAATTACATTTTTGACAGCTCAGTTTATTTTCCAGCATTTCTTTAAATAATGAGGTGTTCTTGATTTCAGTGTTAATTATCCTTGCATCAATTTCCCAGAAAGCCACAAATTTTAGGAAAATAATATGGAGTACACATAAATTCAGTGCGGTTGAATGGTTACTTATTTTATCCCGAGAATGACGGAAATTATTTCATTTCTAGAAACTATCGTCGTTTTAAATGTGTGTAGTATCGTAGTGTTATGATTATTATGAAAATTAAGTTGGGTACTTTTGAATGACATCTATGTTATTTTTGTGTGTTCTATATATTTCTATGTATTTGTCATACCCAATTTATTCTTAACTGCTTGTTATAATTCCTCTTTCAAATTTGCACAATATACCTTTCAATATTAATTTGAATTCGCTAGTTTAAATACCACTAGCAATATTTCAATCTAAACAGAATTGAATTAGCAAAGCTGTATTCTATCTACTTTATAGGCAAACATAATTTCTGAAACTACTCGGTTATTGATATGGTATAATTTATGAAGTCAAACGACCGGTGATCAATCAATATTATTACAACCCGAAGGTGTTTACGGGTTGCCAGTGACAGATATTGATAATCGCTCGGGGAATAGGTAGATTGCATTTTTTAAATATATAACAAGAGTGACTAGCGAGCACACAGTCCACATGATACGGTAAGTGGATGCTGTGACCCATCATCGATCAATAAGTATGCGTTGTCACATATGAGCACTAAGATATAATGTCTCGTTTCTAATACAAAGCGTTTCCGGTTCTTTACACTTACCTTATGAAACATAGCAGCATTAATCTGCTATTTACTGGTGTACTGTGAGAGCGTGGTCCTTTCCCGGTCGATCCGACCCAATCGTGGTACAACCATAATACAGCTGTAGTATGGCTCTACAACGTATATAATAATATTAGTTTGGATGGTGACATATTTTTGTTATTGACCTTGCAGTTAAGGTCTTCCTTTATCCTCTTTACCACTCGTAAACAATGCGCGATATGCAACTTGTATCGTATCGTATGACCACCACGTATTCATCACATTTAATAAGCAGACTGATGGTTGCAGTTTACCTTCAACCTAAAGATTATGGCGTTACATCGGCAATCATCCATCCAATTCGGACGATTGAGTATTGTTCTTCACGTACACTACTGATGCCATATACGTATTTAGAGCTATACAACATGTTATAGACGAATAGACTCTTGTTCGATTTAATTAATAGAATCAGGCGTTACTTTGCGGAAATCCATTATAGTTTTTTAAGTATCGCATCTTAGCGGTTAGCCACCGTAAAGTCTATATCACCTGAGGATGCCTCGTGTAGAGGCGAAACACGTGTTGTATTATCGTCAGTGGTGTGTCTTGCCTAGTGTAGTGGTGTTGGAAGTAGCGGTGCTGGGATTAGTGGTAACGGGGATAGTGCACGCAATTGAGGGAGGGCGGGAGGTGCTTCTTCATACTAGATAAGACACATCATTTTATTTTATAACGCGGATATTTGCGAAGTAAATTTTTGTAAAAGCTTTTATATCTTGTTCGATTTATAAAATTATTATACACGAATTTTGTTCAATAATATCTAGTAATTTTGAAACGAGTCGTTTCGAAAGTAGGTACTATATTGCTTTTGAAAGAATATTTTGTCAATTGATAAAACGCAATAGACCGTGGAAATGCTCGATATTGGTACTCGAAACTGGCGCCAGAAGATTCATTTGTCATTATCCGTCTTTTACAGGGATTGGCTCCATCTTTAGCGTTTAAGTAAATGTACATCGATATATCGTATTAAATTGACATAATATTATGACAGACGTTACAAGATGTAAGAACCAATAAAAGTATCAGGAAATAAGAAATATTATTCTCATTTATTGGTTATGTAATTTCTATTACTAATTTAGGTCCATTGTATAAGAGAACATATTTAAGTTAAAATATCGTAAGTGGATGTTTTTTGTAAACGATGTGAGGAAAACTGATTGACAAATATTTATCAAAAAATAAACGATAGTTGATTTCCAGTTTATGTGAGAAAATAAAATAATGTGTATTTGGGCATCACATATAATAGTGTTTAATATCGAGAAATCCTTGTCGGCGGTGTTTTCCCCCCGTCATCAAGACTCGAGTTGGACGCAAAAAGGGAGCCTAAAAGTTTGTCTTTTGCGGCTTGGGCCAGTGAGTCGTCCTACCTGTGCAGAGATGATAGCGATGGCTTACAGAAATTCCCTTGCACAGCCTTGGCGAGAGACCAGAATGCACGGGTTCCCGAAGGAAGGCGAACTAGTTTCTCGCCAGTTATGCCTATGTACTCTGACTTTGAACTCCTTGGAAGGACCTGGAGGCGAAGTTATACTTCTTTTTAAGTATGCTGGTGTTTACATCCCGAATCGCCGAAGCCGCAGCCCAGGCTTGATAACACTCCTGCTTACTGCGTAATGCAGTCTTACAGGAGCGACCAAATCAAGGCTGAGATCTGCCTCCGATGGGTACCACAGATGATGGAATAAATAGTACCATTCCCTGTAGCACCACATCAGTAACAGAGTCAGCAACAGCGCTGGGATCATCCGGCGAGAAGCAAACCCGCCTCATGTGTAGGATACAAAGAAAGACTGCATTCCGTCCCAATCCGCCCACCTGTAATGCCAAACAGGGCCGCAACCTGCATAACGCAACCGCGAGGGGAGTGTGAGTGGCACCACACTCCGGATCAGACAATGGTCCGAAGATAAGAGAAACCTGATATCCGTCCGGATGAGAGGTCAGCAGAAGGTCCAACAGGGAAGGTGCATTATCCTCCACATCTGGAATCCGCGTAGGCGAAGTAACCAGTTGTGTCAGACCATATGCCAAGGCAAAATCATAAACACATCTTCCCACATGATCAGTTAAACGTGAACCGAGTCATTCGGCGTGGTGGGTATTAAAATCGCCAATGATCACGATCTCTGTGGATGGGTCTATATATGTCCCATCCGCAACCCCTTTAAGTCTAAAATCTCTCTGTTATCCAGTACTATAGGTTCGTACGATATTTTGATGATGGTGCTTTTCTTTGATTATCTATTAGGCCTGGCAAATCTAACGATGTTGCAGATCAATAAATCTGGCATAAAGCGCATTTGGTTTTCAATTGCGCTATGCATACTATCCTCCTCCACATGAGTGTGGCCAAATTCGAGGTATATGTTTTCAATATCCTCAAGGTGTGTTGTCAGAACCAAATACAGCTGCAAATATAAAAGAAACTGATTCCTATTTTGGCGTGCGCAGGTATCAGAAAACATCGATATTTCTTTTACTGAAAATGATAGACGTTTGATCTAAAGATACAATGCCGTTCCCATCTCACCACTTCCTTTCTTTCCATCAGCTACAGGCCACAAGTAACAAAAGCCATCATTTGACGAACGAGCTTCGTAAATGGTAGCATTATATACGTTCAGTTTCCTTAGGTAGTACAGAAGTCACACGTTACTAGATGGCATATGAAATACCTTTTTTAAGTCCAACGTAATAGACATAGATTTTTCACCTTCGTAAGCCCGAATTTTATCTATGTCCTTGGCTTTCTCGACTTTGTTATTTTAATGTATTATTCATACTTAAATTGCCATACAGCAAGGACAGGTGAGCCTTGTGCTTTGGCGCAGCTATATTTTTGACACAAATATAATTACTGATGATAGAACCGTGGTAGCTCAGATAATTAGTGCTCGCTATAAATTTCACAGTACGCGGGCAACCCATGTTCGATCCCCGCCGGTGCCAATAAAATTATTAGTTGCAATTTTAAGTGCTGATATGTCACGTGCGAAGACATGTAAATTTCGCTAACACGCATTGGGGCGGCGGACATTTCCGTGCCCTAAAACCCTCTCAGAAATAAGGGGAGGCCTGTACCCAGCAGCGGGACGTATATAGTCTGTAACTTTATAACTTTAACTAACTTATATGTTGTACAAATCATCTTCTAGACATTAGGGTTAGTAATTATATTTAAGAGTTGTTAAAGATTGTTCACGTTCATTGAACAGCGCCGTGTTTCGACGCGAGTTTGTAGTATTTGTGTGCGCGTACGAAAACATAAATTCATTAAAAGTCATGAGAAGTGTTTACCGGAGTCTATCAAAAGTAATTTTAGTAATTTTTTTTTGGTCCGATCTACGCAGAATGAACTTACTGTGTCTTGAAGTCTTGCAGTGGTATGCTTGGGTGTAGTTTTAATTTTATTCATTACAGGATCCCAAGCAGGTGGTAGTACCCAGCTTCCCTCTCTATTGAAATTAGGATGTTTTTTAATTTCAATAGCCTCGCGTATCATCCTTGGCAGGAATCGATATTCTTTTGCGAGACTTTGTGGTTTATCGAAACTAATGTAATGGCGGGGGTCGTCTAGGATATGGTCACAAACTGCAGAGTTTCCGGATCGTTGGTGCTTCACGTCAGCTATGTGTGCTTTTACGCGGGTTTTTATTGATCGTTTTGTTTGCCCTATATATGAGAGACCACATTCACAATCAAGCTTGTATACTCCTGCATCTTGTAGAGGAATATTGCACTTGACGGATGTTAAGAACTGACTAAACTTCTTCAGCGGCTTGAAGAATGTTCTAATAGAAGCTTGTTTCAAGATGTAGCCAATCTTGTCTGTGACGCCTCTGACATATGATAGTACCGCAGGCACACGCTCGACTGTGGCCGGCTTCACTCGGTCACTGTGACGTAGGTGCGGGACCCGAAGCTTGTTGTCGCGCAGAACCGGCTTGACGTGCTGAAGCTCGGCGGCCAGGTGTTTGCTGTCACAGATCCCTCGTGCTCTCTGTAACAAAGATTTTATGAAGGATGATGGTGAGATTCACCGTTGAAATATAGGTTTGTATGGGTCTTTTTTCTATACACAGTGTGACCTATGGTGTTATTAGGATTTCGAATGACTAACACATCTAGGAAAGCTAAAGAATTATTTGCCTCTAACTCCATAGTAAATTGAATTTTAGAGTTTATGGAATTAAGATGTTCTAAAAATGCAGTTATTTGTCTGATGGTAAAATTATGAAAGTATCGCCTACGAACCGCTTGTACAACCTTGGAGTTTTTGGTGCAGTAAGCAGGGCTTTCTCCTCAAATTCCTCCATGAAAATATCGGCAACAGTGGGAGATACCGGTGAGCCCCTCGCAACACCATCTACTTGCTTATAAAATTCTTCCTTCCACAATAGATAGCCAGATGTAAGGCAATGTCTGAGTAATACTGCATATTCTGCTGGCATGTTGTTTCCCTCTAGTTTCCTAGTTACAATTGAGATGCAGTTTTCAACAGGTAGGCATGTAAATAGAGAAACTATGGTCATATACGTACATACAATACCTACATCTATTTATATTTTAGATGTTGTAAATTTTTAAGGAGGAATAAAACTAAATATGTCATAATATTTTCTTTAATTATCTACCTCACCTGCACGTAGAGCACTCGTTTTTTATAAAACTGAAGTCGCAAATGAACTTACAGACCACCTGATTGTGAGTAGCTACTGCAGTCCATTGACGTCTGCGGTCACCTTCATACAATGAAGGAGACAGATGCGTTGTCATTCCTGAGCTCTAAGATTGAATGCCTTATTCTGTTATTATACTTACTTTCTATAAAACCCTTTAGAGCGAAACACAGCGTCTTTGCTATTGTAACCGTAAATGAATCCTACCAACTAGTAAAACTCACTGACGAACGGGATTTTGTTACCCAATCGATGGTTGATCTTCTTATTTTTCATTAACTCATAGAACCCCACTGACTTTGCCTCTTCTATTGTATGGAGCATTAGACTTAACAGTCACGTTGAGCAGGCGTATTGATGATTGTAATTCCAGATGTCTCTCACCTTGGACGCTGCCTCGTCTCTCGTCTATGTATTTTTCGTTTAACGGAAATTGAGCTAGCGCAAGCCGGAAGATATTGCTAATATTTTCCATAGTCTTGCCGGATAATCCATTCAAAACTCTTGAACCCAAATGACAAAAACTGCTTATGTGGTGCGAAATTGCGAGGTGATTGAGTCACCAGGTCACCAGCTTCGTCAGCATGATGAGCAAATCTTTTGAAAATAAAATGAAACTTAAATGGTTAATTCTTAGAAAGGACAAAATCCTAGTGTGAGTTTTATGTTTTTTTTAAAAAGAAAAAAAAATTTTGTCCTAAGCTAAAGTAATATGTGGAATCGGTTCATTAAATTTCACACATCTCGTGGAACAAAAAGAGATACTTTTGGATGTTTTATAAAACAATATTAATGCACATTGATTTTTAGCTACAATTGGACAATATTTTGTTACTAATAATAAGTATAAAACAGTCGACAAATTATCACTTTATGCCATGGCTTATGGCAATCTTCCAAACCATTTAATTGAATTTTATTATTTGGGGAGAACAAAATTCGTGAGCTGCATAAGGTTTTTCACTATGTTATTTTTTATATTTCAAACGCCAAACCTAGATTTGGAATTTAAACAATATTTGAAATCTTCGTGAACCAAACATGTTCTGTCCTCCCACAAATTGGCAACATAACAATTCTAATGTCGTCTAAATAGTTGCATTATACATATATCATGTTCTAGTTCTCCACCCCTAGTGAAACATATTCTTTGAATTTATATGGAGCCAAACTTGAAATACCACTACAATACCTATATAATAAAAAAAAATCATCAAAACCGGTTCACAATTTATGAAGATGTAAAAAACATACAGTCAAATCATAAACCTCCTCCATGTTTTGATGACGACTAATTAGTAAGTTCGTTCAAGTTCGTTACATTAACTCAGCCTACTGAAGTCTAAGTTTTTATAACATATGAGTATAGCTTAACGATACACTTGTGATAATAATTTCAAAGTGCAGTTACACCTTAAGAAACAATGGATGTTTACAAGCTTTAATATTTCAAAAACAAATACATAAAACTCGGCAAGCTCACCAAACAATGGAATTAAAATTGAAACAATTTCACATCGTACATTGTTCAGCAGTTTATGTGTATTTTCGGTGACGAAATAACTTTAGTACTTTACGTAACGTGTGTACTGTATGTACTACACGCTCATTTAAATTGAAATATAGGAAGGATTTAATATAATTTTAGTAGTAACAACTATCATTATTATAGCCCACCATATGCTCACTGCTAAATATGTGTGTTCCCCAAGGAATGTCAAAAATGACACTGTCCTAAACCACGTGCATGTCTTACCATACCATGTTGTCAATCCATATAGTGAGTGGCCGCCCGTCACTGCGCTTACCAGTACGAGGTTGCATCTCGAGAATCTTTATTATCCCTTGACAGGTACTTTGAGTTGAATGGCTGCTAATTGCCGCTTTAGTTTTTTGATCCGTTTAAACACCTATGATAATATAAAATTAAAGGTGAATATAATACTACGAAATCGAACGATCGTATCTATAAAATATTAATATAATGGTTCCTTCAAATCTCAGGAAATCAAAAATCGCGAAAAATTTATATCTAAATTCCATTTTGATATTTTGGTTACTGATTTTACAGAAAATTTGACAACAAAATAGGAAAACTTTTTTCATCATATACTAGCTGGTACCCGGCACGCGTGAGCAACACTGCTGCAGAAAAATTAATAATGGAAATATTATTTTAAATTTGGAATTTATATTGCTTAATTATGAATGATAATACATTCATTGAAATTAAATGAAATATAACTTTCAAATAAATGTGTCGGTACGAGTATGATACGCGTGCCACCAACTGTAAGTTTATTGTACTATGCCTATAAACTTCACGCAAGTGCAAACAATAACTTGATAAAGTTTTACCGCAACCTACTTAAGGGCATGGCAGCGTATAAAATACGAACAAATAAACATTAATTTTTATATATTAGAATAAAAAATTAAAAACGTGTGTAAAAGTTAATATGTATGTCCTTATAAACGACTAATTCTAGGTGAAATTACAGAAGGAGTGTGTAGAGAGTACACTTTAATAAAACAATCGCGTAAAACGCTTTCATTTTGCAAAACAACTTATTTCTTAAGTAGGCATAATACGATAACTCAGGCATGTGGGCAACACTTACTTGTGCAGTGTTTGTGATTCTATACGTAAATGCGCTTGAATTTTCTATGTCACCAGGTATAGTAATATTTTATTTTGTGTATTTTGTTTTATTTTGAGAAGACGTTGCTTCATGTTATGTTGAGAACGAAAAGTTTTATCTTCGACTGTTGGCATAAATTACGTTTTATTTATTAAGATAAAACAACAAGAACTAGATGCTAAAACAATGCTAAACATTAAAATTCCTTTAACTTTTTTTTAAATGACAAAAAATAACTGATTTATGTGGAATAGGCGAGGTATATAATATAGTTTTGTAACAAGAGTTACATAAGGTTGTATCTACTTATAATAAACACTTTATCAGTACAGAATTTAAGTATATTTTTTTGACCAAGTAGTCGCTGTGTAAGAATACCCCATATCGTCCCGTTGGTATCGTAAAATGCGACAGAGGGAAACCAAAACAGAAGATGGACAGCAGCATCTTACTGATAATAACTCAAAATACTAAAAAAACTGAGGTATTCCTCCCAAAAAGTGGGAGTGGTAGTTATAGATGATATTTTTTTATAATGCCAATGTCATATATTAATGTATCTAGACAATAGCAATACTGTTTGTGAAGTTATACTTCTTTTGGCGCGTTTGGGAAAAATGATCAGAGTGAATTTTTACGATGCGCTCGTACACTGACAGCTAAAAACGACACAATGAAGTTGTTACGATGCGCGCGCACACTATCATCTAAAAGCTACAACCTCAGTGGGTAATTTTCTCTCAAGTTTTTTTGTTTTGTTACGCAAAAGAAGTATAACTTCCTACGTGCGTACATCAGTACACACACACTTTTTTAACTTGTGAATATTTTAGATATGATTCTTATTATTTTAGATATGCCTCAGTATATTCAGAAAGCTTTACTTCAAAAAAACACATACAAAATCTTACCAAAGCAAAAGACAAGGACTTTTAAAAATCTTACCCTGAAGGAAGTTATGGAAAAAATCAAAGATATTACACGAGCACTAAATCAACATGCCATGAAAAACGGTTATAAAGTTGACTACAAATTAAGAATTTTAAAAAACTTAAGCAGAAAATAATCAGGAAATTTTTAACGCTAAAAAGCTTTAGCCATCAAAAGCAATTTACAGACGATACCGAATGTTCTAGAAAAACAAGTTATTTTATTTATAATTTTAATGAATAAATTATAGAAAATATTATAGATTATATTTTTGGGTTATGTTGTAATTATAATCATATTTATTAATTAACAAGATATTTCGCATGCAGTTGATGCTAGATTTATGAAAAGTTTTTACATTCCATTTAGAAAAAAGGAAGAAAAAGTTTATTTTACCACATACTAATAACGTTTTATTCTACAAAAATGACAAGTCTTGAATAGTAATAGAATTTGGACGCTGCAGAACGGACAAAAAATGTTTACACTCATCATTTTACTTGACGAATCACACCCGCTGAGTTTCTGTTAAGCCATATCGGTCTGACAGACTGACTCCGGTGTGACTTGTTTAATTTTAAGTAAAAGCAAAGAAGTTAATGAAATAATCTCTACACAATCTCTACATAACTTTATCTATTACGTTACATATTCGCAAAAACTTTACCACTTTTACGTGGTAGAACCATGCTGCAGCTATATTAGTAGTATTGTTGTTGTACGAATTGATGGGCTCCTCCGGGGAAGGACCACGTTCTCACAGAATACCAGCGTAAAATAGCAGCTTAACACTGCTGAGTTTCGTATGGTGAGTGTAGAGAACGGGAGACTCATTTTACTGGAAACAAGGCATTCCATCTTAGTCCTCACGAGTGACAACGCATCTGCATTTTGATTCGTAATCGAAGATAGATGTAGATGTCTATGAGCCACAGCAACCATTTACTATCAGGTGGACTGTGTGCTCGTTTGTCACTATTATCTTAGAAAAAATACTTTTTCCGTCAATAATTAGCAAATACTAATTTTATATGAAACATGAAGAAATTGTAAATATATAATTGTTTTTGTTATTTACTGAATTGAGTGCTATGTTTGTCGCTTAGCATTTGGTCACAGGACTACAGGGGCTGTGCATTTTAATCCTCCGTAATGCTGGAGAAAACCCTATTTAGCGGGTAACGTTTTTTTAATAAGATTAAAAATAATATTATAAAAAAGAATATTAAATTTCAATTATTTATGTTTATTAATAATTACAAATGTGAAATTCACTAGAATTTTTTTGTTGTACAACGAATATTATTCCAAATATAATACATAAAAACTAATATTTGTTTGTCTATATTTTATGCACTGCCATACCGTTTATCTGATTTCGGTAAAACTTTGTTAACTTATTGCTTGCACGTTTGTAAGCATTGTAGGTACCGACAAATTTATTTGAAAGTTTTAAATCATTCAACTTTAAGGAAGGTATTATCATTCCTAATTAACCAATGTTCTCTTCCAAATTGAAAACGATATTTCCGCAATTATTTCTTCTGCGACTGAAACGCGTCGGGTAATGGCTATTTGTTTAAATTTTAATTTCACTTTGATATTAATGCGATCTATAGGTGTTTTCTATTTCAATATTTAGCAATTTTTTATTGTTGCATAGTTTTCAAATAATTATTATAACACGTAATATAAGTCCTTTTTTGTATTTCATTTCTGAAAGTTAGACATTATTTAGAGGGGAAGAACATAAAGATGTTAACATGAAACACCTTTTTGTTTACGCGTTATACAAATGAACGTGACGACGTGTGGGTAGCTAACAGATTACATACATTAGAAAATTGATATGAAATACCTTTGTTAGACAAGTTTTATAATAATTTTGCCAGATAAAATTCCCATTAAAACCTTTTGTTGAGTTCAAAGTTCAATAGGAAAACATTCAATTTTATAGTGACTAATTAGTAAGTATTTTTTTAATATATAACTTTAGGGTATTGAGTAATAATACTACTTACACTAAAAAGAAAATAATCACAACCTTGTTACGAGTGGCGAGACCCACCAAGATGTCCGTGTCTGCAGAATATTCTGAGTGCAGGCCACAAGTAGACGCTGAGTAGCCAAACGGAAACTGCTCAATAGGCACATGGAAACTGCTGAGTTTCTGGGCTAGTTTTCATGTGATTCTTTTAAGCATAGGAGTTTAAGTTAGACTTATTAATAAATATAGGTATATTAAATAATACATCCAGTACTTTTAATATGTCCTACTGTCAATGGTTAACTTGGCTTTGTGATGTTTTTTATGTTTACGTAATCACTACACATTGAGTGTAAGGTAATTTGAAATTGCAAACAATCATCAATCGTGAATAATGTACACATGTGAAATAAAATTTTCGCCATCTCGGCTATTTTACAGCACGCATGATTTATGGTCATAAGATACCGAGGTGTTTGACGTCCTATGTCACAGTTTAAAAGCTGAAGATAGTCCATGTTGATCTAAAATTAAACGGGGTAAAATCCTCAAAACGGGCTTTAAGTAATATAAATATAGTACTTTTGCCATTCAAATTGAACACAAACTGTCTTCTTTTTATTTCTTCAACTGTGTGGTTTAATGCATTTCTTGCCTTTTCGAGAATGGGCTGATTTTTTTTTTTTTCAAAAATATATTGAGTAGCATATTCAACTTAGTATTAAGTAGCAACCACAACTGATAAATAAATTTTATCAATTTCTAAGATGGTTGCAAAAGAAAATAGAGAAATTGCATGTGTTTTTTAAGTTTACAAAAAATTATTAAAAAATGTTATTTTAAACAATTTGCTTTTTCACGTAATTTTACAATTTTTTTATAGGATAGGGGACATACGAGCATACGGCTCACCTGGTGGTAAGTGACTACTGCCGCCCATGAACAACTGCAACACCAGGGGGACTGAAGGTGCGTTGCCGGCGTTTTAGAAAAGGGTAAGCTCTTTTCTTGAAGTTCCCTAAGTCGTATTGGTCCAGAAAAATCGCCGGTGGTAAACTATTCCACAGAGAAGTCGTACGAGAAAGAAAACTGCAAATTAGATTAAATTTTAAATTAAAAATTAATTTTCTGAAATTTAAATTCAAATGCCAGTGACGTCATTATATCGCTTTAGTGACACCACCACATGGTGAAATGATAAAACAATTCGAATGATAAAACGTTCATTAATGAGTCGAGAAACTACATAACTGGCTGTTGTCTTGCTTTATCTATTGTTTGCTCGTATCGTATCGAGCCGATTTCGGGACCTAGCATGATTATATTATATAGAATAAACACTGCATTGTATAAATGGAAAGATTTGTGTGATCCAATTCTCACCCAAAAATCTGAGCTGAGTAGAATCCACCCTTAATTTCCTAAAAGATTTATTGACATGGAAGGGTCAATTTCGATTTAGTGATATTTACGTCATGTGCTGAAAATAATTAATTATTTGCCAGACATGTGTGTTTGCCTATTAAGTTTTCTTTCAGTGAAAAATAAACACTATTTAAACTAGTTAGTAAGTTTTTGTGGTACCGACAGGAATCAAAATAAGATTTTATACATACAAATATATGAATAGCGAGCACATCGCCTCTGAGCTAAATTGGTTCTAAAAATTAAAGTATCAATTTAATTTTCCATTAAACAAGTTTTGATTGATCGACATTACTAATTAATAAAGTTGTTCTTGTTTAGGATTAGAGCTCATATTTATGTTATAGGAATTAGTTTATCTTACGTTATTATAAATTTTAACTTAAATTACGTTCACTTTAAGATATTTAGTAATAATAAAAGCTATTTTCTTAACTTATATTAAGTTTCGAATATTAAATGAAACAATAAAATAGCCAACTAGATTTTGCTTTTAAAATTATAAATATGTATATTTAAAAGACTTTCAGCGTTTGGTGGGTTTACTAATCACATAAAATAATGTAATAACTTTAAATGTGCTTGTACACGCCCCTAGTTGCCCCGACAAAGGTCGACCATACAGGGGCCCATACAGCTGTAGATTCAACGGAAAACTAAGGGAGGGGCCCAACGGCCTATGGAGACTTATTATTCTACACTATAGATATAAGGCTAGGTAATTAATAAAAACGTACCTGGTTCCGAAGCTAAGACTGACCCCAAGGCTCGGTCACGCGATAGGTAGGTGCATGTAAGTAGTGTGTTAGAAGGTGTGTATGTGTGACCTGACCTAACTAAAGTGATCGGGCAGCGGTCTGGTCTGATGCTGCCCCACGATGTGGTATCACTCCAGCGGACGTCACTAATTGACAACTGCTGACTTCATTTCACTATTTCAGTTTATCCACTTTATTTTACATTTAATTAAATTCAAAGTCAACCAACTCAACGTTCTTCGAAATTAAAACAAGTGACACACGACACAAGTAACAAACCGTCGTTCAAAGTTCAATATTCAAGGTTCCGGGTTCATGTAGCACAAATTTACAAACACGGGATCGAACGCGGCCTCTTCTCGAGTCTCAAAGTTCAGCGTACCCAAACAACAAACTATATTCTTTCGTACGATATTAAATACTACGCCCGCAATAAGAACTCAAAATCAGCCTCGCTGACACGCGAAACTAACTAAATAGTCAACACACAAAAAGGCACTTAACGCGACGTTACTATCCAACATTAACTTCCAAAAACAATTAACCGAGCCACGCCCTCGAAATGGAATACGAGCATCAAATTCCAGACCGTCTGTCCACTCGGCGTGCGTGCAAGGTTCTACGTCACACAAGCAAGTTAAATATTGCAAAATGCACTTCAACATGCAATCACTATACAATTGACGTAATTACTTGCAACGAACTTACTTTAATCACTCAAATTCAATACAAGCCTCTTGTCACGAAACGTACAACTTAGACAAACTAATTCGAGGTGGTCTACACGAAACCCAAATTCCATAGTAAATTAAACGCGCACAAATATTCAAATTCTAGACCACCAAAACAAAAAACTGGCCGCGCGAAACTGATGCAGCGGTCCCAAAAATACGCTAGTCGACAGGGCCGCTGCTGTCAAGCTACTGTCAGCCCACCGGCCGGAATAACGGGAAGCCGACACACGGCCTCCACCCCTGGCGGCGCTTACTTCACCTCACACCATCGGGCGATGCGCTTAATCAAACGCGATTGGATGGCGTTTCAAATGCCCATGTTTGGGCCTAAACAATGCTAGTTAAGCATGTTTAGAAGTACTTACATATTATAGGAACTTTAAAAACTTTCCGATTTCTTTTCTGCATAGGTGACCGCTTAAAACGATGTCTGGTAGGTTCCTTTCTCTCTTTTCCTCTGTTTTTTTTTCCCTGGATATTGACAATGTAGATATTTTATTTACCATACAATTTTTCCACTGCAGAATTACTGTTTTTTTCTTCAGTAAATTAATTACACGAATTTCATGGATGCAGTTGGCTAAGGATCGTGCTTCGTGGCATTCCTTGTGGTGAGGCCTATTTTAACAGTGTACTTGTGAAGAACTGTAATGATGATGATGAAAATGAAATGAAATGAAATTAATCATTTAAAACCTAATAACCTTCTACAATCACTAACATTGACCAGTTGTATTGTCATTATCGGACTCAGAAGCATTGCTATTGTTTTACTATTGTGTATGAAAATTAACCGATTTTCGAAAAAGTGTTAATGACAACTTTAACTCATTACCTTCCCCGTGTCCCACATATGGTTCATTGCTATTGTTTTACTATTGTGTATTAAAATCGGACAGTAAAAGTGTTCATAAATCGCAAATCATTTATTTGCCTGAAATATAGTGTGTGGCACAGGACATATTTCACTCTCATTACGGACATGGAAAATTATAAGTAAATTTACAATATTTTTTTTAAAGGATAGGGTGACAAACGAGTACACAGTCCACCTGATGGTAAGTGGTTGCTGTGGCCCATAGACATCTACATCTCTCCTCGTCTGTGAATCAAAACGCAGATGCGTTGTCACCCGTGAGGACTAAGATGGAATGCCTCTTTTCCAGTAAAATGAGTCTCCGGTTCTCTACACTCACCATACGAAACACAGCAGCGTTAAGCTGCTATTTGACGCTGGTATTCTGTGAGAGCGTGGTACTTCCCCGGTCGAGCCGACCCATTCGTGCTACAACTATACTACTAATATAGCTGCAGCATGGCTGTACCACGTATAATTACTTGAATTTAAATTATTACAATAAAATTACAATTATTAGAACTATTTCAATAATAATTTATAACAAATATTTGAATTACAATTATTACAATCTTTTAAATTTCAGTTATTTGAATTACAGTGATTAAAATAACATACATTATTGAATTATAATAATAGACTAAGTCACAGGAAATAAAAGGAAGAGCCGGTATATTAGTGTGCAATAACTCGGAAAGTGCATTTATTCAAAAAAAAATTTAGAGTTTAGAAACTCTGCTGAATTAACCATTCTCCAAGGCACAACAGAACCTGTTATATGGCAGGTCAGTCATTCCTTTGGGCAAAGAGTTATATATTAGAGGTAGGAACCACTTACCATCAGGTGGACTGTGTACTCGTTTGTCACCCTATCCATATAGGCACAGTTTTTTTTAAACAGTTTAGGCACAGGAATTTTTAAGGGCACGTGGTTAATTTTACGTTTAAATGTATTGTCGTTATCGGTGAAAAGGTAACTGTGCTATTTAACAAATTTATAGTGACCGACCGAAGATTCAGTTTCGGTTTCGGTTTCGGCAAGTTTCGGCAAAAAAATCTAGTTTCGGTAATAGTTTAGGTTTTGGCAAAAAATCCACCGAACCTTCGGCGGCGCCAAAACTTAATGTTCGTGGATTACCGTGCGTCGTTCGGAGTTCGTGAGTTCGTGATTCGTGTATTGTTCATAATTAAACAGAAACAGAAACTTTTTTATTCATATAGATTTTAAATAATACTTATTGAAAATCACTCTTTTGTTTATACCACTGGTTTCGAAAAATAACCTCTGTCCTTGTAAGAACCAGCAAGAAACCCAGTGGGACTTTTTTTTAAATAACAGCTTAAAATCAGAGGCGTAGCGTGGACTAATATAAACGTGGGCGAAGTTGCATCAGCGAGGCCCCTTTTCTTTCATTCCAAGGATTTTATTTTATTTTTATTTTTATTTTATTTTAATAAGGATAACAACAGCGTATATCACTAAATACAATTTTCAATTTCACTTCAAGTATGCCAATAACAGTCATCCACATATTAAATATAAAGGTAAGCCAGTTACAATTATAATAAATAAAAACAATGCAAACTAGACCAATTTAAAACAGCTTAATAAAATAACAGTAATAAAAATTAAGTAATTTTAGGTTTACTAACACTTACATATTAAGCCTTACTGATAAATTGATATGCGAGTTACTTCTCGAGTATTTTTTTTTATTAATTTATTTATATCATGGCATATTATATTATATCTATCATACATATACATATATACGTACATACATACACACACACACACACACACACATATATATATATATATATATATATACATAGATACACACATACACACACATACATATACATACATATTCTAAAATATTACATAGTTTACTTATTATTTAAATATAGATACCTACAGAAAGTGTTCTTCATAATGTACCTTACCTGCATCCTACGTAAATGGTTACAAATACAGGTAATTCAAACAACAGAAGCTGTGTTCAAAATGAATGCACGTGCCTTGTTTGTAAAATCACTTTTACTGCCTATAAAGGGATCGATGGTATTAAATATTTTGTTATAATTTGATAACAATCGTGTTAAGATACTATTTTTACCGTAAAGTGTGGAGTGACGAGGAATACAAAACATAGTTTCTTTGGTGATTCTAGTACGTTTTTTTTGCACATTAAACGTGACATTATTCAGTAAATCCGGACAGTCAATACCTTCGCGTAAAATATCATATAGAAATCCCATATCTAACAGTCCTCGTCTTTCTTCGAGCGTAAGAAGGTTATAGTGTCGGCAGTCATCTAAATATGATGAGCTATTATGTTTAAATTTATAGTTCAGGTGTGAAATAAATTTACGTTGAATTCTTTCAATATTGTTAATGTAAATTTTAAAAAACGGTGACCAAACCTGGCATGCATACTCAAGAGTGGATCTTACATACGAAAAATAAACTATTTTAAGACTTAGTAATTCCGTATATGGGAGACATGTGCGCATGACAAATCCAAGATTACGAAAAGATTTACTACATATACTATTGATATGATCACGCATGGTCATGCCGGCATCAAAGAGTACGCCTAAATCTCGAACAACTCTTAATTAAAATTCCATTAAAATTATAGGGAAATACTATTAGATTCAATTTCCTGGTGAAAGATATACACTGACATTTAGATATGCTTATATTTATGCCATTAGCTACGTAAAAGTTATATAAAGAGGCAAGATCTTTTTGAATAGATTCGCAGTCTTTAATAGTACGAACACTGTTTATTTTATTTTTTTATCATCGGCATACAGTAAGTGATGGCAGTTACTTATAAATTTATGTATATCAAATATATATGCGTTGTAGAATAGGGGCCAAGATGAGAGCCTTGAGGCACGCCAGATGGGATAGTAATAAAATCTGATCTGTATCCTCCAAGAATAACTGCCTGAGATCGATTCATTAGATAAGATTTTACCCATCTAAGCAGATCTCCATGAATTCCGAGCGCCTGGAGCTTTTGTAGCAAGACAACATGATTAACATGGTCAAAAGCTTTTTCGAAATCCGTGTATATCACGTCAACCTGACCACCGTTTTCCATGTAATTGAGAACGTACTCAGTGAAGCAGGCAAGATTAGACGTGGTGGAGCGTCTCTTCAAGAAACCATGTTGTGAGTTAGGTATACCTTTTATAATAATTGTATAAATTTTATTAAATACTAGGTTTTCAAAAATTTTCGCAACAGTGCTAAGAATCGAAATTGGGCGGTAATTATCTATCTTAGATTTGGCGCCTTTTTATAAATAGGAATTATATGCGCTCTTTTCCATAACAATGAAAAAACAGAATGTTGTAGAGAAAGTTTAAAAGTAAAGAAATTGGGTAACTTAAGCTATCGGCGCAGGACTTCAAGAACACAGGAGGCACTCCATCATAACCAGCCCCTTTATTTGAATCCAAGTGTTTAAGATACTTAAGAACAGCTTCCCGGGATATATTTATGCTAGAGATCTGATCTATGCTCATATCGGAATGGTTATGAAACTCACTTGATGGTAAAACAGAATCAGTAAATACGCTTTTGAAATAGTTATTAAATGCTGAGCAAATGTCCTGCCCATTAGAGTAATTCTTATTGTTAAAAGAGAAATTTTGAGGATAAGTGGATGTCCCTCTCTTTGATTTAACATATTTCCAAAAGTACTTAGAAGACGTTTTCAAATTTTTTTTAGTGTTACACGTAAAATGCTCAAAACATTTCTTTTGATCTACCCAATAGATCTATCCTACCAAACATGCTTTGACACTACATACCTATTCATATCTATTAATTCCTGACAAGTCTCGTATTCCGTCAATGTAACAATCGCGGTCTTTGAAGGTAGTTACAACAGCTTAGCTTCACAGTCGCACTTAAGAGGGGCTTCTTGCAAGGCACTAAACAAACAAACTTAAATTTGTGACTTTCTTTTTCGATAAAAGTGATCAAATTAATTAGTCATATGAGGTAAAGTCTGGGGGCATCGCATTTTAGGGGGCCTCGCGAGACCCCTTTAAGTGCGATGCCGTGGGCCCACTTCGCCCGAACCTAACTACATCACTGCTTACAATCATGTATGTATGTAACACAATTAACAACACAAAACAAATTAGAAATGGCTTGGTAGTGATCACCTCATTCCCAGCGGTTATTATTATCCATAAATTCCTTAATATTATAGTAACAATTTTTATACAAACTTAGTTTATTAAAGTTTTTGAACTTTGAGCAGGTTTTGTATATCTTCTGGGATTTTATTATGATGTCTGCATATTGTGTGTAAGTATGTGAGTGTGATATATTAAGTTATTGTTCTCATTGAATAATAATAACAATATTGTGAACACAATAAAATGTTCTCAATTAGGAAGTAACTTTTTATGGGTGTAAGTGTTAATTTTTTTACAAACTTTACAGACTTAAAAAAGTATTTTTGAACGTTAAATTGTTGATTTTTAATTTAAAATAAATGAATATATTGCTACATGACTATTACAATTACTGTTTTCATTAACATGCATTACCTATCTGTATATGTAAAAAATATACCAGATTTCAGTATACAATAAAAAAATTAACATGTTTAAATAGATTTCGGTTCCGGTTTCGGCCGAAAATGACACCCAGACTGTGCGTACCCACGCACTTCCCTCCTTCCACCTCTGGTTGTAGAGTGTTGGTTACCACTTTGGGCTTTACATATGAAGATGTGCCACAATCTCCATTCTCCCGTAGAGTATCCGTTGATGGACTGGTGGCGCCATCTGTTGGCGGGTCGCTGATTAACGTATTCTGCCCAATCTGATCAAACTCGTGTTGTATTCGTCATCCAATGTCAGCCTCAAGTGTCTTGACATCCTCTTCCTTGGCGTTATCGCACTCGTCCTGGGTTTTGAACAATTTCTATGATATACTTGTGATTAAAATTTTTGTTTATTTAGAGCGCCTATTAACGACAAGTTCTCTTCGCTAAGTTTTACTATTTCTAAATGTGCGCTTTCGAATTCGTTTCTAAATAGTATTAATTCTTTCTTCAAGGCTTCTTTGTCACTATCATATCCAGTAGACAAGTTCGGTAAATTATGCCTTCTTATTTCTGAATTTGTAGATTCAAAAGAGAGATCAAATGACTCATTCTTATTGTTAACAAATATGACAAATAACTGGGCAAATGCGAGTCGGCCTCACGCACGAAAGGTTCCGTACCTTCGTAATACACGTTTTTAGTAGAGGAGACCCTATTAATTTTTAATTTACTTTAATTTTTATTATTTGATATTATTAGCGGCAACTGAAATACACATTCTGTGAAAATTTCAACTGTATACTTATTACGGATAATGAGATACAGCGCGCTGACAGACAGACGGACGGACGGATAGACAGACAGCGGAGGCTTAGGCCCTAAAATAGAAAATATACAGAAACAGCTTAATTCTTCTTATATTTTTCTTGCAAAAAAATTGCAATCAATCCAGTTTTGATGCAAAACATCTTGTAACCCAGATGATAATTTCGTAAGTTTTTCATAGGTATGCTCTGTCTAAGCTGAAGCTTGGTCGTTTGAATACAACGTTGTACCAATAGATTTGTTTGAAACCTTAGATTCAAAGGTCTTGCCCCCAGCTTTTCCTCTTAAAATGGTACATACAATCTCTTACTTCTTTCTGCTAATGCAGCGGTGCATCCTGATATCCTTGAATCCCATTTTAGTGAAAGAAAACGAGTACAATTAAAGATGAGACATTCCAACTTCGTCCTCAAAGATTTCAGCATATTGACAGCCTGATTATTTAAAGATATTAAGATAAAGGTATTTATGATCTTGCCGTAATTTACCGTGTAAAAAAAAACCATTACCTTATTTCAACATGTGGGAGTTGTAAGAAGTCTGTAAGATGCTATGACTTCCAAGTGGCAGTAAAACCATCTATTTTACGCCCGACTTAAAATACCCAAACCGGTGATAGAGAGAAGCGTAACAAGTGAAGAAATTTCCTCCTGCGACCTTCCATCTACTCACGGACTTGACGATTACCTCAAATCCTCCCTACAATGAGGAAAACCCATGTCCAGCATTGGCCTGATGATTTCTTTCATAGAATTTGGGTGACAAACGAGTACACAGTCCATTTGATGGTAAATGGCTGCTGAAGCATATAGACATCTTCATCTGTCCTCGATTAAAAATCAAAATGCAGATATACTGAGGACTAAGATGGAATGCCTTGTTTCGAGTAAAAAAGGTATCTGGTTCCCTACACTCACCATAAAAAGGAAGCACAGCAGCATTAAGCTGCTATTTTACGCTGGTATTCTGGAAGTGGTCCTTCCCCGGTCGGGCTGTCCCATTCGTGTTATAACTATAACTATATAGTTGCAATTTGGTCCTAACATGTATATAAAGGTGATAAAAAAGAGAAAGTAATCACTCATCCGATTAATTGTAGGCTCGTTTGTCACTTATTTGATACAAAAAAGAATTATTTTTGAAGATCCTCCGATATAAGCTGTGAATTCAGTTAGTAAATTGAAAAGTATCAAATCGACTCCCCATAAAACAATACAAAAGAGCATCAAATCCACAGTGACAATTGGATACGCCGATAAGACAGTGATGTATGGCAGCAATTGCTTTTTGTAAATTGCTCGACTCTCACAATACAGGATCGCAAATTTATGAGTTTATTTTTTATTTGAAAATGAGGTATGGTACAATCAATTTTGAAAATGTAATGTGGTGCTATCGCAAAAATATTTAAATGATTGCTCATTTGTTCTTTCACTACATTAATTGTTATTAAACGTGATAGTATGTTTTTTTTATGGAATAAGGACGACAAACGAGCACACAGTCCCCATTATGGTAAGTTGAAAATTTTACGCATTTGCAATATCATAGAGCATTGCTCTACCATGTGTTTGAATTTTACATACATTATTTGGACATATAAAGATCCAGAACAATTATTGATAGATCATCATTGGTACAACAATTACAGCCTATGAAAGTCCACTGTTGAACATAGGCCTCCCCAACAGAGCGTCTCATATTTTTGCCATAATTGCCACACTGACAGACGGCTTGGCAAACATAGTTTTTATAATTTATAGTTTTTATCTGGAAGATACTGCTGCCCAATTCCTGTTTAATTATCTCTCTGTCACCTCTTACGACACCCGCGGGAAGATAATACGTGGACAGTGGATATTCTAACACCGACACTACATATTTAAGGCCATACAAACATTTTTTCCATGCTGGATTATTCTTTTCGAAATAAGTAATAGCTTGTAAAGTATAAAATAAAAAATAATAATAAAAACATAACCTGCAACTCTGAATCAAAATTGATACCTAGTTTTCTTTTGTGAGATTTCATAGTTTTAGTAGTATTTTTGAAGTTGAAGGCAAAATTCTACTTGAAAGCCAATATTCGAGTATAATACAATAGGAGCCTGTATCTGGATCAATTGCAGAGCTTATCATTTCGTTGTCATTTATAGATATTTATGAACGAGGAAAGATTCGTTAAGGAAAAATAAAGAATTTTAATAAAAGTAAATATCGACTTCAAAAACTAAAAATAATAAAATTAAAATTACTTTTACGGATTCTATCGTGTTTAATAATCTTGTTTTTTATTGATTCCCGACGTATTGGATACTCAACAGCACCCATGGTCACGGCGGGACTGTACTGTAAAAGTAGTTTTATTCAATGTGTAGTATTCGCGTGAATATAAGAAATCATTATAATAAAATTAATTTCAACCTCAAAGCTGCAGAAGTTGGTGCTAAGACAGCGTGTATCGAAGAACTAATGCCCCCACTTCAGAACAGTCACTTCATCAACTGAGGTATCGCCCGCATTTGCCTTCACCAGTCATCATCATCATTATCCTTACAACCCTTCACAAGTTCACTGCTGAACATAGGCCTCCCTAAAGCAATGCCGTAAAACACGGTCCTGAGCCAGCTGTATCCATCGACTTCCTGAATATCTTACCAGTTTGTCACTCCATCTAGTGGGGCCGCCGTCCTACACTTCGCCTACCGGTACGAGGCTGTCGCTAGAGAATCTTTCTTCCCCATCGGTTGTCGGTTCTTTGAGTTATATGGACGGCCCATTGCCACTTCAGCTTACTGATCTGCTGGGCTTTGTCGACTACTCTTGTTCTTCTGCGGATTTCCTCGTTACAGATTGTATCGCGCTGAGAAATGCGACTTAGACCTCAGAACCTATTATGTAAAAATCATATAATTCTTTTGAGTTTTTTAAGTAAACTTTTAATTTATCAAATATCTCTTTTTACCCTGAGTGGACTTGGGAATATCACAAGCGTTGTCCAAATAGTTACATTAAAAGTTTGATGCCCTATTTTACCACACATAGAAGTTGAATGTTTTCGTACTAAACTTATAACGGACTACTCCTAACTAATGAAGAACTAACTTATTTAATAAAGAAAGAAAGATTAAAGATATAGAGTAACACACCTACAAGAATACATTTTTATACGTGGTAGAACCCCGCTGCAGTTATACTATGGTTGTAGCACGAATGTGTCGGCTCGACCAGGGTAGGAACACGCTCTTACAGAATACCAGCGTAAAATAGCAGCTTAATACTGCTGGTAACTGAAGACCCCTTTTACTGGATACTAGGCATTTAATCTAAGTCCTCATGGGTGACAACGCCTCTGCATTTTGATTTTTAATCGAGGTTAGATGAAGATGTATAACGGGCCACAGCGTCCACTTAACATCAGGTGGACTGTGCTCGTTTGTCACCCATATTCTATAAAAAAAGGAAATAAAAACGTACAGTCAAATTAAGAACCTCCTCTTTTCTTTTGAAGTCGGCTCAAAAACCGACAATGTCTAGCCTGCCTATTATATCAGGCAGAAACTTCTACCGGTTGAATGAATTATTTTTTCCTAGTTCTTTAAAAAGTTAATCCAAAATTAAATGTTTCTTTCATTTTAATTTGGAATTAAAATAATATTTATTTATAAGTGTAAAACTTTCAATTTTAAAAGGTTTCTGTCTAAAATATACAGTCTATGTAATTAAAGTTCTGAAAGCTTTTCAGGTTATTAATTATAACTTAAGGCATAAAGAAATAGCGAATTTGACTACAATTATAACTTCAGTTTATTTTAATATTTAAGTAAAATGTAAAAAATGTTAAAGTTAAGTTTAATTAAATAATTAAAGTCAGGCAAGTAAAAAGAAATACCAAATAGCAGCGGTGTAACAGTATCCACTACCCCATATTATCCCGTGGGTGTCGTAAAATGCGACAGAGGTAAACCAATCAGCCAATCAGCCTCCGCCTAATGACGTCTAAATGTAAAGAACTGCGGTTGCCAACCCGTTTGCCAAGTGTAGCAACTATGGTGAATATGCCCCCTATGATACAATCAATGGGAGAGGCCTATGTTCAGCAGTGTACTGTAATAGGCTGTAACGGTAAGTATTAAAATAACTCTTAAGCGTTATGTTTAGCATCATTAATGTTTCAATATTAGCTCTTAAGTGAAATAGGATGCATTATCAATCATGAGAAGTTACCACGTCATAATCTTGGGAGATGTTTTAAACTAATATTTTATATTATATTGACTTAAATTTTGACTTTGCGTGGGATTTCGATCGTAGGTCCGTGAATCTGACCAATGACCCACGTCTTCACAGATAAAATCAATATAAATATCCCACGATTGATCTAATAAGGATCAGATATTACAATTTATTTGTGATTCATTTAGGATTTATTTGTGTCATGATAAAAGTAAGTTTTTTTTTTATGAAATTGAAGTGACTAATCGAACATAGAGTCTGATCTACAGTCTATAAACATCGGCAACCAACTTCAAACAAAGAAGGCTACAGATGCATTGTCAAATGCTTTGAAAACAAAGATGGCCTCACAGCCTACAATCATACTGGCTCTATACTCTTCAGACCTGTACACAGTAGTGTAGGCACTGTTGCTTGACGGCAAAAATAAGTAAGTGGCTGGTATCTACCCAATTAGCCTTCCAGACACAAAAGAGTTGAACGCAATAAATTCAGTTCCTATAAGTGATAATAATAATAATAATGTCCTCAAGGTTAGCCTCAACGGAGACTAGCCATCTCTGCAGGACAGGTTATAGTGTCCAAGAGTATGCCCAAGTACAGGTGCACTGTCTATTCCCTCACTATCACAGACCGATGGGACAGTAAGCCGACACGACTGGAGAGAGATCAAACGCAGGACCGACGCCTAAATGAACTTTCCGAGGCACGGAGGTGAAGAAATACCGCCAACTTCCTGACTCCAGACAGCTAAGAGAATTTTTTGACAGTAAAACTCAATAACAGACTTTTTGGTTCGACCTGGGATTCGAACCTCGGACATCATGTCAGCGACTACTGATCATGAGCTGCCGGCTTCGTTTACTACGTGTGAGTAAGTTTATAGTGTTCGTAAACGTGACTACGTTTACGACCACTAGATTAACGAGGCAATCAAGTCTGTTAGTATACATCCGCCAAAGGTATTTTTAATAAGTAAGTACTTTTTATAGTAGCATGTGTGCTAAACTTGTTAAGTTAGAAAGTTATGCCAAGGATATCCTATAGAACCATTCACATGCGTGATAAATGTTCTTGCGACGTGATAACGGAGGTAAATATATGCTTGTTTTTGTCTCCTCCAGTATTTTTTGTCAATTTGTGTTAGATATTGTTGTTTATGATTTTATCATCATCATCATCATTACAGCCCTTCACAATTCCACTGCTGAACATAGGCCTCCCCCAAAGAATGCCACAAAGCTCGGTCCTGAGCCACCTGCATCCATCGACTTCCTGCATATCATACTAGGTCGTCACTCCATCTAGTGGGGGGATGCCCTACACTTCGCCTGCCAGTACGAGGCTGCCACTCGAGAACCTCTCTTCCCCATCGGTTGTCAGTTCTTCGAGCTATATGGCCGGCCCATTGCCACTTCAGCTTACTAATCCGTTGGGCTATGTCGGTCACTCTGGTTCTACTGCGGATATCCTCATTTCTGAGTTTACCACGCAGAGAAACTCCGAGCATAGCCCTCTCCATAGCTCGGTGAGCGACCTTGAGCTTCCTCATCCGGCCAGCAGTGAAGGACCACGTCTCAGTTCCGTATGTCATCACTGGCAACACGCACTGGGTGTACAGTCTCGTTTTCAAGTTTTGAGATATACCTGACGTGAAGATGTGCCGTAATTTCCCGAACGCTGCCCAACCGAGTTGAATCCGTCGATTTTATATTAAACTAGAATTGCCTGCGGCTGAAATTCGACTAACTGTGTCGGAATAAAGCTAAGTATTTGTTTGCATAAGTTTTTCTTTCGAAATGTTTTCACACACAGGAAACACAAAGGGAACTTACACACTACGCAAACGTGGACACTTTTTGTTACCGACACGGCACACATCGCAGGAAACCATAGTTTGTGTGTTCGGTAGTGGCAATCGGACACAGTCGCCGGTTGCTACTTCTGGACACTGGTAAGAATTCATTGCATGTTTTCCGTCAGTTTCACCATGAATGTCGATGGAAGAAGATTACCTTTACTCGTTGTGTTGATTACACGTTGACGTAGACGTCGCTGCTGTCAATATTTACAGCAAAATCAACCACGTCGATATCAGCGCCATACAATTGTAAGGAAATTTGCTTTGTGTTGCTTGTGTCTTTAACTGACGGCTTAAAGCTTCCAGTTACCTATACTGAACACTTTTTGATGGGCGGTCGGTACTGGACACAAAAAGTGTCTACGTCTGCAAAAGGAATGGCTAATTTCTATTGATTACTTAAAAATAAAATATTCATTGGTAGCTTATATCCCACAGGATATATATATATCCTGTGGGATATAAGCTACCAATGAATATTTTATTTTCAAGACACAAGTGTTTAGGTTTGCGCAGCGCCTTAGTTCACAGAACCAGCAATATGATCGAAATGCTGAAATTTCATTTATATTTTTATAGAGCATTTTTTGAAAATCATGATTTATTTTCACTTAATTTGAACTGCCTGAACAGCATCATATACCTACATATGATTTGTTTTTTGTGCACATGTTTAGCACCTTTTGAATGGTATAAGAATCTTAACTTTCCTTTTATTTTAAATAATACAAGTGGTAGAATTAAAATTTTAGTACAATCGCTTTCAATATATATAAAATGAGAACACCAACAATGTAGTTGAAATCAAACAAATACGCATTCTTAACTCAAAATCTAATGCTCAGATCTTCATCAAATTTATATGGGAGTACATGAGAAGCACCTTTGTCGACCTTGAAAAGGCGTACGATCGGGTTCCCCGTGAGGTCTTGTGGTGGGCGTTAAAGATGAAAGGTATGCCTGGGAAGTATGTGAGGTTGGTCCGTGCTATGTACAGAGCATCCCGTACATGTGTACGATCTGCCGGGGAACTACGGGCAGTATCGATGTGGCGGTAGGGCTGCACCAAGGGTCGGCACTGAGCCCTTACCTCTTCCTACTGATTATGGACGCTTTGACGTCGGACCTGCAGGATGAGGCACCCTGGTGCATGCTCTTTGCCGATGACATCGTGCTTGTCGGGGAAGAAGGCATCGAGGTACAGAGCAGACTGACGGGGTGGCAACGGAGGCTGGAAAGTGTTGGCCTGAAGATCAGCAGATCCAAAACCGAATATCTGTGCTGTGATTTCGGCGGTCTTTCCAGTCCTGTACCCATGTCGTTGGATGGCGCTATACTGCCTACCTGCTCAGATGTCAAGTACCTCGGTTCCCTCATTCAAGGCGACGGCGGAATAGATAGAGCTGTGCAGCATAGGATTAACGCAGGGTGGATGAAATGGCGACAGGTCACAGCCACAACGTGTGATCCCCGAATGCCAATAAGGCTGAAGGGGAAAATTTACAAATCGATCATACGACCTGTCGTCATGTATGGAAGTGAATGCTGGGCCGTCAAGAAGAAGGATGAAAATAGACTGCATGCGAATGAAATGAGAATGTTACGATGGATGTGTGGTGTGACAAGGATGGATAAGATAAGGAATGAGTATATAAGAGGAAGCCTGAAAGTAGCGCCAGTGGTAGAAAAGGTGAGAGGAAGCAGATTGGCATGGTTTGGGCATGTGATGCGGAGGAATGAAAGTCATGTCACAAAACGAGTGTTGAATATGAATGTGGAGGGACACACGGGCAGAGGAAGGCCGAATAAAAGATGGATCGATTGTGTGAAGAGTGATATGAGAATGAAAGGAGTAAGTATGGAAATGACGGCTGATAGAGAGGAATGGAACAAAAAGATTTACTGCGCCGACCCCAGATAATGGGAAATGGTTTAGAGAATGATGATGACATGAGAAGCACCATCTTTCTAATAGAAAAATCATGAAAATCGGTTCACCTAGAAAAAGCTCTGACGTAAGACTTATATAAACTACAGTCTAATTGAGTACCTTCTCCTTTTTTGAAGTCAGTTAAAAAAGTAAATTCGTCTGGAGTCAGGAAGAAGGTAGTATTTCATCACAGTGCCTCAAAAAGCACGTAAAACCGTTGACCCTGTGCCTAATCTGTCTCCGATCGTTTCGAATTACTGCCCCACCGGAGTATGTTCTGCAGCCTATGCTGTAAAAAAGATTAGAGGTCTCACTAGTGTCGAGACAGCTAGATTAGTTTATTTTAGTTATTTTCATAGCATAATGTCTTATGGGATTTTGCTATGGGGAAATGCGGCTGATTCAGAAACTATTTTTATTTTACAGAAGAGGGCCATTAGAGCTATTTATAATCTAAAACCGAGAGTAGTATCTTAGAGATAAATTTAAAGAAATTAATATATTAACTTTGGCCTCTCAGTATATTTACGAAAATTTAATGTATGTTCACAAAAAAAAAGATAGTATTAGTAAAAGAAGTGATATACATTCTGTAAACACTAGGAACAAACACAAGCTAGTGATACCAGTTTCTCGACTCCACAGAGACAGTAATTCATTCTTGGGGCAATGTATATACGCTATTACAACAAGGTCCCGGAAAGTGTACAGGTTCTCTCTATTACCAAGTTTAAATGTTTTATTAAGCTGAAACTGTATAAAAAGGGTTATTTTAGTATATATGAATACATGGTTGATAATAACCCCTGGGAATGAGGTGATCGCTTCCAAGCAGTTTCTAAAATAAATTTTGTAAATAGTTCGTAATTATTTATATTGTAAAATTTATTTTAAAAAAAGTCCCGCTGGGTTTCTTGCTGGTTCTTCCCAGGACAGAGGGTTATTTTTCGAACCAGTGGTAAAGTAAAAAATAACTTTCAATAAGAATTACACATGTAATGTATATTGAATAAAAAATATTCTATTCTATTCTATTCTATTCTATTCTATGACCATAAAGAGTACAACCTGTGTTTGCGCATACATTTACAGGTACAGGTACTGTAATGCTGTCCTACGCAGATGGCTAGTCTACCTTGAGACTGGCCGCCGTGACCTAAATTCAATGAAATGTCTATTAGCGTAAAAGCCTATAGTACAGAACATTCTTTAACATTTATATTAGAAATTCCATCCATCCAACCTACATTATATGATTATATACACATATTTCCTTTGCCAAACAACCAAAACCTAACCATTATACCTAAATCCAATTTCCTCGTACTTGGAAGCGATGAGTACGCTTACCTGGAAGAAGATTTCGAGAAGCTGTTAGAAGACATCTGGCTCTGCAAATCGATGGATACTAGAGCCATAAAGAAATCTGAAGATTGCATCATCTCACTCATCAAGCATAAAGATGGTAACTGCACTCGTGCACGAATCAATCTAAAGAGGGGAAAATTGCAGAAAATTAAAGAAAATAAGTGGTAGGTAGTATCAACGGAACCAGAAATTATAAAAACCCAATGCGGATAGAAAACCGAATATAGAAAACTATCAGGAACATTTTTTATTGCCATTGTACCGTTGTATTCATGATATTAACTATAAAGTTAATATCATGAATACAACGATAAAAACACACTCCAGCAACATCTCAATGAACGAAATTATCCCTCTACCTAACGAGAACCTAATACACCAACAAGAAGTCCAGAACGAGATACATCTAGAAGACATCGCACTAGATAGTGTCTATGAATATATGAACAAGGTTGAAGACATTCAAGAAATAGAAACCTGGAACTGGTCTTATCTGATGGCATTTCCTAGCTGGTCTACATACAAGCAGCATCTTACTTGTTTAAATTAGTACGATTTTTTGTGTGTAGATGGCGTTGAGCGATATATGGATTGCGGTATAAAGATGTCATTTGATTTACAATAAGTGTGAATTGTATTTTTTTTTGTTGCTAATAAACCAGATCAAGTATAAAGCTTGTGAGCACCTCTGGTTTTTTTTTTTATATACAGTCCATACCCTAGTTGTTCATGGTCATTCGAACCCGACGTGGTTCATATCTGAACAGGTGCTTTTAGGAACGAAATTAGACCTTAAAGTTACCACCCTCATATTCCGGTGAAGTGATACCTGGCACAGGCTGGTTACACTGTGAGGCAGTAGTAATATACACAGGAATCAGACGCGAGAGTACGGCGGAAGGAAAGGAGATAGTGAACCACATTAGCAAACGGATGCAGCCATATAAAAAGTGTGTAGCAGTATATACAGACGGCAATTGCGACCCTATTGCCGTAAGGAAAGTGCGGTGCATAAGTGAGTGGTAATTATCAAAAAAAAACTGTGAGTACATTTTAAAATTCATTATTGTGGAAAAGTGAACCTTATATACCAAGCAAGATTAAATTCAAACTTTTAAAGTATTTCATTTATTTTGTCGAAATCTTAACCTCATTAATAAGAAAAATTAAACAGAAAAAGTACTAGTGATTATAAAGACTTTACAACTTAGAAAAATAATTCGAATGTAAATTGTAGACTTAGTTAATTTTAAGTGAATTTTGGTTAAGACGGGGAACATATGCCCGATTTTTTTTCTCAGATTTAAGTTGTTAAAACACTTGTAAAAATTTTAGAATCATTTCGGACTTGTAATTTATTTCAGTTGGATATGAGTTGTAAAAACAGTTAATAGAATTGTGAGAAAGTTATTCTAATATACCCTCTGAACTTTTGTTATTTTCTAAATTATTATTAGTTCTTTTATCAAAGATGTCTTCTTTACAAGCACTTATTAAGATTCAAGAAGATATTTATAATAGATTGTCTAAGGCGAAAAGTAACTTTAAGAAATCGCCCAAAGATAGGATTACTAAACAATATGTTGAAACTAGATTGGAGAATATACAAGAATTGTGGTCTCAGTTTACATCTACACATATTCTTATTATAAAAGATGATTCTAAAGATTTAAACTCCACTTCATATGGTAGGAATGATGTTTACGATATTACCGAGACTGTTTATTTAGACTTAAAATGCGAACTAAAGACTGTTTTATCTAGTTTAGAAGGCGATATCCATCAACAATCTAACAAGTCAATTTCAAGTGAGTTAGGGATTAGCAATATGGATATTAAATTACCTAAGATAGTTGTACCTACCTTTTCGGGAAAGTACACTGAATGGCCGACATTTAGAGATCTATTTATTTCTCTAATTGACAAAAATATTTCGCTTGCTAAAGTACAGAAACTTCATTATTTAAAAAGTTATCTGACGGGGGAAGCCGAGCAATTGCTGAGGCATATTCCTATATCGGAATGCAATTATGACAAATGTTGGTCTCAGCTTGAAACACGGTACAACAACAAAAAGTATTTGTCACATTGTATATTAAAAAGATTATTTAATCAAAAGAATATTCAAACCGAGTCATCTGAAGCGCTTAAGGAGTTGATGGATACTACCTCTGATTGTGTGTACCTTATCAAACTTGGGCATTGACATAAGTTCGTGGGACATAATTATAATTCATATCCTTACACTAAAATTAGATACTAATACTAGAAAAGATTGGGAGATAAATGTCACTAGCAATGTCGAGTCTGATAAGTTGCCTACATTTGCACAATTTAAAGAATTCTTGACGGGTCGATATAGAGCTTTTGAGTTTTTAGAACCTGATTCAACGCACAAGGTAACTAAAAGTAATTTTAATAGAAGTAAATCTTTACATGTTATGAATACTATTATATCGTGTCAATTTTGCAAGGAAGAACATAAATTAGGCTTTTGTAAATAATTTTCGAAACAAGATGTTGACACTCGGCGTAAGTTTGTTCAGGACAATAATTTGTGTTTTAATTGCTTGGGCTAGAATCACTCTGCCAGGTATTGCCGCAATGCAATAACATGTAGAATTTGCAAACGCAGACATCATTCTTTGTTGCACCCAAAAACACAGATGAGTCTGTTCATCATACAGAGGTTCAAGCGCATGATGATACTAATGCAGAACTATCATATCGACACCTGCAAGGAAAAACATCGTAACTCACTTTTTAGCGATTTTGAGTTACAATCATATTCTTAGTTAATAAAAAATTATTTTTTATTTGCGCTCACCCCTGTATCTAAATTCATACGCGTTAAGATTTTAGACAGTAGAAAAATGTTGTAAGTCAGTGTCCACTGAAGATGATAAAAAGGTATATTTAGTTACACATACTTACCTATGCCTGACATTAATTTATTACATAACAAAAATTGTAATACAAGACACCCTCTTGTTCTTGACAATTTTTTTTTTGTATTAAAAAAGCTTTCATCGTAACTTTAGTTACGATGTTTTAATCTTTAAACAGAAAATAAAAATATCACTCCAAAGACTAAGAAAACGGTAGGTATTTTTTATTATATTCGGTAACGTAAATATTAAAAAAAGTTCGTGTGTATGGTACAACCAAATAAATACTGCTCTACAATAGGTCAAATTTTGACCTATTGTGTAGGTACCACGTTAAGTTTACTTCTAGCTTAAAATTTGTAATTAAATTTGCGGTCAATCAAAAAACTAGTTATTAAAATTGAATTTACGCTCCTATTTCAGCTCCTTCTGTTGTACACCTCATGCCGATACAGAATAAATAAATGATGAACTTAAATAAAATTACAATAATGAACAAATAGAGGATATTTTGCGTGAAGTTGGTAAGTTTACCTACTTGAATACTCTAACAACATTAAACTAAAGTTATAAAGATGTTTATATTTATTTTTAAAACCGATTTAATAATGTATGTTGTATTTTTAGTGCAAAACCAAGAACTTAGTAATGCAATAGAACCTGAAATACGAGCCTATGAAGAACAAAGTGATGTAATAGGGAATGGAAGTCAAATTAACGCAGAAGAGCCTAGAATTTCATTACATATTAATGCTAAAGAAAAAAAGAAATATCCGGAGAAAGTTAATCCTGGAAGAAAAAGATTTTTGAATAAAGAAAATTGGAAAGCAGAAATACGTAAAAGAAAGAAAAATTTGGGCGAGGAATTCATAAATACAAAAGGACACTTAATAGCGAAAAAAGTTATAAAACCAGACTGTGGTGCTAATTGTTCACGTAAATGTCAAGAAGCAATCACAGAAAACCAGAGAAGTTTAGTATTTAAAAACTTCTGGGAACTGGGGGATCAAAATAAACAAATGGATTATATTAGCCGATTTGTCAAAAGAGTCCCGAAAAAACAAGTTATTGCCAGCTCGGCCTCATCCAGTCGGCGCAAATGGTCTTTTGAATACAATTTGTTTACAGAAGGTCGAGAAATACGAACCTGTAAGACGATGTTTTTAAACACCCTATCCATAAGCGGCATGTGGTTGCAGACTCTATTTAAAAAAATTGATAGGTCTGCTACAGATACTATTATCAATGATAAAAGAGGTAGACACGACACGCGCAAAAATGCCGTTCCAGATCAAGTCAAACAATCTGTTAGAGACAATATTTCACAAATGCCAGTAGTTGACTCACACTACGTGAGAAATAGGTCATCTAAACATGACATGATGTATCTGGATGAACAACTGAACTTTCCAATACTCTACAAGCTTTATTTGGAATGGATGAATGAAAAACTTTCCATCAGGTAGTTGCGACTCCAAGACAGCATAGGGAGATATTTAAGACAGATTTCAATATAGACTTCAACACACCAAAAAAAGACCAATGTCCAAAATGTGATTTATACAAAAACGCAATTGAGGCTGACAAAACTAAGCTAGAGTATGAGTACGCTTTACATATTGCTAACAAAAATGTGGTCAGGTCTTTAAAATATAGTGACAAACACCGAGCTAAGCACTCCAATTCTGTTGTAGCAGCTTGTTAAGATTTACAGAAAATTTTAAATACTCCTCATTCAGAAGTATCCGTATTTTACTACAAAAGAAAACTTGCTACATATAACTTCACGAACTATGATATGGGTAAACATTAAGGATATTGCTACTTGTGGGACGAGACGATCAGACGCAAAGGATCTAACGAAATAAGTAGTTTTGTATTCGACTTCATAAAAACCAAGGTACAGGAAGGGTACAAGGAGTTTAATTTTTAGTCTGATAGCTGTGGCGGTCAGAATAAAAATAGGACAGTATTCGCAATGTATGCATATGCTAGCAGAACATTTAATATAAATATAAAACATCACTTCTTTGAAGTTGGACATTCACAATCAGAGGGTGATTCGATGCATGCACTTATTGAGCGGAGGAAAAAAAAAATTATCTACGTACCTCCGCAATGGGTAACTTTGATAAGGTGTGCTAAATCTAATGGTGAACCGTATGAAGTCAAGGAAGTAAACCAAGACACGATATTGGATTTTAAACAGCTTTTGCCATATTTCATTTTTGCCAGCTTTTGCCACATTATTACAAAATTGGGAACACGATATAAACCATGTGAAAGTCTCCTGGAGTAAAATTATGTACATTCATTTTATCAGTAGCTTACCAAATATAATTAAATATCAATATGATTATTTGAGTGACAATGAAATGACTATAAATCTAGCTAAAGATATTAAGACAATTTCTCTTCGGGCAGTTACTCGTCGAGCTAACAAGGAACCTCAAAACAGTGAACAAGAGATAACCATTACAAAGGCTTATAATGCACCTTTGCCTTTATCTACAGCAAAGTACAAAGATTTAATTAGCTTATGTAATAGCAATGCCATTCCAACAATATATCATGATTATTTTATAAATTTACCTCATCTGAAAGCAACTAACCAAATAATATGACTGATTCTGATTAAGAAATATTTTGATTTAAAAGTATTATGTATATTTTAGTAAGTATATAAATTACTATATTGTATGTATGCTAAAAATTATAAAATATCTTACAGAAACAAACATTTGAAATTTGAAAAAGAAAAATCTTTGATGTTAATCAATGACATTTTTTTTTAATAATTCTTTTTGCTTAAATTTCAAATGTTTGTTTCTTAAAGATATTTTAGAATTTTTTATTGATTATATTGCTTGAATTTTTCAGATCTGATTTAAGTAGTTAATAAACTGATTTTAGATATTAGAATACTTTCTGTTGCTTACATTTGTAATGTTTGTTTATTTAAATATTTAAAGATTTGTTATTAATTGTGATATTCAGAATTTCATGGGCCCGATTATAATGCTTATCTTTAAGTTGATTGGATAGGTACCTACGACAGATCTCAAAAATGAATCTTATACCAAAACACAAGAAAGAACGAACCAGAATTGGAAAAACGATATTTTTTAATATTATATTTTCATAAATATGAAAGACTTTGCGTTGGTGTGATAACATGATTTATTTTTTGCATTTTGAGATTATTGTAATTAAAATTAATAAAGATTTTCCTAATTAATTAAACATGTTTTATTCTTACATTAACTCTAAAATACATAAAAATACATGTTAAGCATTGTATCTCAGACTTACAATGTTTTTAACTTAATGAAGTAAATATTAACACACAAAGTTGAGTTGTATGTCTGAGTTACAATGTCATTTTATAAGGTTTATGTGATGTAATATGATTGTAACTCATAAAAAATAATAAATTACATATATTAATAACATATCAATGATATCAAAGTGTAGATTTTCCTTTGTAGACTCAAATGTTCACGGTGAGATGGCGATAGGAGTTAATAGAAAGACTTAAGAATTTTTTAAATCTTTGACGTGCTCTCCTGAAAAGTTGATAAAAATGAGTTACGATGTTTTTCCTTGCAGGTGTCGATATGATGCAGTTGAAGAACAAGATGATATGGTTGCCTGTTTTTCTAAACGGCACGCTAGCCAAGTGGTGTTAGCTACAGCTCTGGTCACAACAGTGTTTTAAAACGGAGCTGAGTTCACAATTCGGGCGCTACTAGATCAGGGCTCTCAAGCTTCTTTCGTAACTGAAAGGATAGTGCAATATTTAGGTTTAAAGAAACAACCTACCAAGGGAATTATTTCCGGAGTTGGCGGTGATAATAGTTTAATATCAAAATCAATTGTTTACATAAAAATTCAATCAAAATATGATCCGACTGTTTAGTTTGTAGTTAAGGCTTACGTCTTAAAGTCAATTACATCTCTTCTTCCTGCAAGAAAAATAACTGAATTAAAGTGGGTGGAAATAAACAATATAAAACTAGCAGATTCACAATATCATATACCTCATAAAGTCGATATGCTATTGGGAGCAGAGATTTATTCTAAAATACTACAAGATGGGGTAAAAAGGGATCCTGGGGGTACAGTTATAGCACAAAAAACAAGTTTAGGTTGGATTCTGTCAGGAGTAATTCGATCAAGTGATGTTGGAACGTCGCATCTTAAAATTTTGCATGTTCACATGAATGAAGATTAGGCGTTAAGAAAATTTTGGGAATTGGAAGCAGAGCCAAATAATAATAAAAAGATACTCACTAAAGAAGAATCTTGGTGTGAAGATCTGTTTCGTCAAACTACAATAAGAAATGCAGATGGTAGATACGTAGTTCGTTTACCTTTTCGGAACGACGATCCAGATTGTAAATATGGCCAGTCGAGGGATATTGCACTGCTACGATTTAAGTCTTTGGAGGCGAAATTGAATAAAAATATAAAATTAAAAAATGAGTATGTAAACGTAATTAATGAATATATTGAACTCGGACACATGGAAAAGGTAGATCAATCCTAATTGAAAAATAAGATGGCTGTACACTTGCCACATCATGCCGTTGTGCGTAATGATAAGGACACCACGAGAGTTCGAGTTGTATTCGATGCTTCATGCAAGTGAAAGAATGGAGTGTCTCTTAATGACGATTTATTGATAGGACCTCCTCTTCAATTTGAATTAAGGCACGTCTTGATGCGATGGAGAAGGCATCCCATTTGTTTGGTTGCGGATGTCGTAAAGATGTATAGGCAAGTAAGAGTGGCTAATGAAGACACAGACTTCCAAAGATTATTGTAGAGAGAAGACGTTAATTCTAGTATACAGGATTACAAATTACTTACAGTTACATTTGGTACGGCATCAGCTCCATACTTAGCAGTAAAGGCAATGCAACAAGTAGCTCATGATGAAGGTGACGAATTCCCACTTGCAGCTGAAAGAGTCATGACTGATTATTACATGGATGATCTCATGACAGGGTGTGAAAATGCGAATACAGGTCAAAAAATTTACAATGAAATGAATTCTCTTTTGGCGAAAGGCGGTTTTCAGTTGCAAAAATGGTCAAGCAATAGCAATGATCTGCTAAAAATAATAGAAAAGGATTACTTGGATAATGATAGGAGTGAAACATTTAATATTAAACAAGACGAAATAATTAAAACACTGGGACTTACCTGGAACCGATGCGTTGACTCTTTCCAGTACGCAGTGAAACTTCTACCTTTGACTGAACCTGTAACAAAAAGAAAGGTTATTTCAGATATTTGTAGACTGTTTGATCCCTTGGGCTGGGTCGCTCCTTGCGTAATATTAGCAAAAATTTGTTATTCAAAAGCTCTGGATTGCAGGAATTGGATGGGATGACGTAGTACCAGTAAACATAAAAGATGAATGGATAACTTACCGAAACGACTTAGTGAGGTTAACTGAATGTTCTGTACCTAGGTGGATGGGAATGAAAAAATCTGATAAAAGAATTGACTTACATGGCTTCTGTGATGCGTCAAAACAAGCATATGCGGCCGTCGTGTATGTCAGAATAGTGGACTCTAAAGACAAGATACATGTTTATTTAGTAACCGCAAAGACAAGGGTCGCTCCTATCAAAACAATCTCAGTTCCGAGACTAGAATTATGTGGCGCAGTCTTGCTAGCAAAATTAATAATTGAAATTGCAGAAGTACTAAAGATAGATAAAACTAACCTTTTTGCTTGGACTAACTCTGAAATAGTGTTAGCGTGGATAAACAATCACCCGAGCAGATGGAAAACTTTCATTAAAAACAGAGTTTCCGAAATTTTAAGCATAATAGAGCCACAGCAATGGGGTCATGTTCAATCTAAGCAAAATCAAGCTGATTGTGCCTCTAGAGGTATTTCTCCATCCGAACTTCTGCAAACAAGGTTATGGTTTCGTGGTCCAGATTTCTTCTGAATTCACTGAATACTTGCATAAGGATTTGTCAAAATAAAAATTTTAAGAAAGAAATTCATAAATTGAAATTAAAAGAATATATTACTCATGGTCCATTAAAACCAATCAACCCATTTTTGGACGATGAAGGTATATTAAGAGTGGGGGGAAGGTTAGAAAACGCCGAAATCCTTTGGGACAGAAAGCATCCTATTATATTACCAAAGTCCTCAAGTCTTACTAACCCGATAATTGCCGACGCTCACTATAGAACACTTCACGGAGGCCTACAACTAATGTTGAATTTTTTAAGGTCCTCATATTATATAATAGGAGTCAAACAATTAGTTAAGTCTTTTTATCGTAAGCGTATAACGTGTATTAGATTTGCAGCTACAACAAAAACTCAACTGATGGGTCAACTACCTGCCATAAGAGTCACCCCTACTAGACCCTTCAAACGAAGTTTAGTAGATTACGCGGGCCCTATCAGTCTCAGAACCTCAAAGGGACGTGGACACTATGCGTACAAGGGATATATTTGCTTGTTTGTATGCATGGTTACTCGTGCTGTGCACCTTGAAGTTGTCAGCGATCTCTCCACTCAAGATTTTCTTGCAGCCTTTAAACGATTCGTCGCACGACGTGGTAATTGCAGTGAACTGTGGAGTGATAATGGGACCAATTTTGTGGGAGCTTCAAGGGATTTACAGAAACTATTTAAATCTGAGCAGTCTAGAATCGCCAAGGATATAGCCGAAGCTTTAACCAACAACGGAACCAGTTGGCATTTTATTCCACCACATACACCTAACTTTGGGGGACTTTGGGAAGCTAACATTAAGTCGTGTAAGCATCATTTAAAAAGAATTATAGGACAGTCAACTTTTACTTTTTAAGAAATGTCAACGCTACTGAGTCAAATTTAAGCTTGTCTAAACTCACGGCCACTTTCAAGATATAATGATGACAATGAAACAGTAGAAGCTTTGACACCAGGTCATTTTCTAATTGGTGAGCCAATTTTAACAGCCCCTGATTACAATTTCGATTCATCTAACATTAGGTATTTGAAAAGATGGCAACAGGTTCAAAAAATGACCCAGGACTTTTGGAAACGCTGGTCCCAGGAATATTTATCTCATTGCCTGAAACGATATAAATGGACAAACCAAACCGCTGAACCCAATATAGGCGATATTGTTATTGTAAAGGAGGACGATCTGCCTCCCTGTCGTTGGCTTCTTGGTAGAGTGATTCAAAAACATCCAGACAATCTTACACGAGTAGTCACATTACGTACAAAGGCCTCTGTGATTAAAAGACCTACGTCTAAATTGTGTATTTTACCTTTAATATAAAATGAAATTTGTGTGTTACTGTAATATTTATAAGTTGTATCTATATATTTAACGTTGATTTTTAAGTTCTTAGATTTTTAAATGATGTTAGGTTTTAGGTTTCTAAATGATGTTAGTTATAAAATAAGATTTATTTATATATTAATAAGTGAATGTTTTGTCATGATATGTAGTAAAATAAAGGACATTTGGTCAATATGTCCTTGGGGGGCGGTATGTTAACTTGTTTAAATTAGTACGATTTTTTGTGTGTAGATGGCGTTGAGCGATATATGGATTGCGGTATAAAGATGTCATTTGATTTACAATAAGTGTGAATTGTAATTTTTTTTGTTGCTAATAAACCAGATCAAGTATAAAGCTTGTGAGCACCTCTGGTTTTTTTTTGATATACAGTCCATACCCTAGTTGTTCATGGTCATTCGAACCGGACGTGGTTCATATCTGAACAGGTGCTTTTAGGAACGAAATTAGACCTTAAAGTTACCACCCTCATATTCCGGTGAAGTGATACCTGGCACAGGCTGGTTACACTGTGAGGCAGTAGTAATATACACAGGAATCAGACGCGAGAGTACGGCGGAAGGAAAGGAGATAGTGAACCACATTAGCAAACGGAAGCAGCCATATAAAAAGTGTGTAGCAGTATATACAGACGGCAATTGCGACCCTATTGCCGTAAGGAAAGTGCGGTGCATAAGTGAGTGGTAATTATCAAAAAAAAAACTGTGAGTACATTTTAAAATTCATTATTGTGGAAAAGTGAACCTTATATACCAAGCAAGATTAAATTCAAACTTTTAAAGTATTTCATTTATTTTGTCGAAATCTTAACCTCATTAATAAGAAAAATTAAACAGAAAAAGTACTAGTGATTATAAAGACTTTACAACTTAGAAAAATAATTCGAATGTAAATTGTAGACTTAGTTAATTTTAAGTGAATTTTGGTTAAGACGGGGAACCTATGCCCGATTTTTTTTCTCAGATTTAAGTTGTTAAAACACTTGTAAAAATTTTAGAATCATTTCGGACTTGTAATTTATTTCAGTTGGATATGAGTTGTAAAAACAGTTAATAGAATTGTGAGAAAGTTATTCTAATATACCCTCTGAACTTTTGTTATTTTCTAAATTATTATTAGTTCTTTTATCAAAGATGTCTTCTTTACAAGCACTTATTAAGATTCAAGAAGATATTTATAATAGATTGTCTAAGGCGAAAAGTAACTAAGAAATCGCCCAAAGATAGGATTACTAAAAAATATGTTGAAACTAGATTGGAGAATATACAAGAATTGTGGTCTCAGTTTACATCTACACATATTCTTATTATAAAAGATGATTCTAAAGATTTAAACTCCACTTCATATGGTAGGAATGATGTTTACGATATTACCGAGACTGTTTATTTAGACTTAAAATGCGAACTAAAGACTGTTTTATCTAGTTTAGAAGGCGATATCCATCAACAATCTAACAAGTCAATTTCAAGTGAGTTAGGGATTAGCAATATGGATATTAAATTACCTGAGATAGTTGTACCTACCTTTTCGGGAAAGTACACTGAATGGCCGACATTTAGAGATCTATTTATTTCTCTAATTGACAAAAATATTTCGCTTGCTAAAGTACAGAAACTTCATTATTTAAAAAGTTATCTGACGGGGGAAGCCGAGCAATTGCTGAGGCATATTCCTATATCGGAATGCAATTATGACAAATGTTGGTCTCAGCTTGAAACACGGTACAACAACAAAAAGTATTTGTCATATTGTATATTAAAAAGATTATTTAATCAAAAGAATATTCAAACCGAGTCATCTGAAGCGCTTAAGGAGTTGATGGATACTACCTCTGATTGTGTGTGCCTTATCAAACTTGGGCATTGACATAAGTTCGTGGGACATAATTATAATTCATATTTTAATATTCATTCCTTGCACTAAAATTAGATACTAATACTAGAAAAGATTGGGAGATAAATGTCACTAGCAATGTCGAGTCTGATAAGTTGCCTACATTTGCACAATTTAAAGAATTCTTGACGGGTCGATATAGAGCTTTTGAGTTTTTAGAACCTGATTCAACGCACAAGGTAACTAAAAATAATTTTAATAGAAGTAAATCTTTACATGTTATGAATACTATTATATCGTGTCAATTTTGCAAGGAAGAACATAAATTAGGCTTTTGTAAATAATTTTCGAAACAAGATGTTGACACTCGGCGTAAGTTTGTTCAGGACAATAATTTGTGTTTTAATTGCTTGGGCTAGAATCACTCTGCCAGGTATTGCCGCAATGCAATAACATGTAGAATTTGCAAACGCAGACATCATTCTTTGTTGCACCCAAAAACACAGATGAGTCTGTTCATCATACAGAGGTTCAAGCGCATGATGATACTAATGCAGAACTATCATATGATGCAGTTGAAGAACAAGATGATATGGTTGCCTGTTTTTCTAAACGGAACGCTAGCCAAGTGTTGTTAGCTACAGCTCTGGTCACAACAGTGTTTTAAAACGGAGCTGAGTTCACAATTCGGACGCTACTAGATCAGGGCTCTCAAGCTTCTTTCGTAACTGAAAGGATAGTGCAATATTTAGGTTTAAAGAAACAACCTACCAAGGGAATTATTTCCGGAGTTGGCGGTGATAATAGTTTAATATCAAAATCAATTGTTTACATAAAAATTCAATCAAAATATGATCCGACTGTTTAGTTTGTAGTTAAGGCTTACGTCTTAAAGTCAATTATATCTCTTCTTCCTGCAAGAAAAATAACTGAATTAAAGTGGGTGAAAATAAACAATATAAAACTAGCAGATCCACATATCATATACCTCATAAAGTCGATATGCTATTGGGAGCAGAGATTTATTCTAAAATACTACAAGATGGGGTAAAAAGGGATCCTGGGGGTACAGTTATAGCACAAAAAACAAGTTTAGGTTGGATTCTGTCGGGAGTAATTCGATCAAGTGATGTTGGAACGTCGCATCTTAAAATTTTGCATGTTCACATGAATGAAGATCAGGCGTTAAGAAAATTTTGGGAATTGGAAGCAGAGCCAAATAATAATAAAAAGATACTCGCTAAAGAAGAATCTTGGTGTGAAGATCTGTTTCGTCAAACTACAATAAGAAATGCAGATGGTAGATACGTAGTTCGTTTACCTTTTCGGAACGACGATCCAGATTGTAAATATGGCCAGTCGAGGGATATTGCACTGCTACGATTTAAGTCTTTGGAGGCGAAATTGAATAAAAATATAAAATTAAAAAATGAGTATGTAAACGTAATTAATGAATATATTGAACTCGGACACATGGAAAAGGTAGATCAATCCTAATTGAAAAATAAGATGGCTGTACACTTGCCACATCATGCCGTTGTGCGTAATGATAACGACACCACGAGAGTTCGAGTTGTATTCGATGCTTCATGCAAGTGAAAGAATGGAGTGTCTCTTAATGACGATTTATTGATAGGACCTCCTCTTCAATTTGAATTAAGGCACGTCTTGATGCGATGGAGAAGGCATCCCATTTGTTTGGTTGCGGATGTCGTAAAGATGTATAGGCAAGTAAGAGTGGCTAATGAAGACACAGACTTCCAAAGATTATTGTAGAGAGAAGACGTTAATTCTAGTATACAGGATTACAAATTACTTACAGTTACATTTGGTACGGCATCAGCTCCATACTTAGCAGTAAAGGCAATGCAACAAGTAGCTCATGATGAAGGTGACGAATTCCCACTTGCAGCTGAAAGAGTCATGACTGATTATTACATGGATGATCTCATGACAGGGTGTGAAAATGCGAATACAGGTCAAAAAATTTACAATGAAATGAATTCTCTTTTGGCGAAAGGCGGTTTTCAGTTGCAAAAATGGTCAAGCAATAGCAATGATCTGCTAAAAATAATAGAAAAGGATTACTTGGATAATGATAGGAGTGAAACATTTAATATTAAACAAGACGAAATAATTAAAACACTGGGACTTACCTGGAACCGATGCGTTGACTCTTTCCAGTACGCAGTGAAACTTCTACCTTTGACTGAACCTGTAACAAAAAGAAAGGTTATTTCGGATATTTGTAGACTGTTTGATCCCTTGGGCTGGGTCGCTCCTTGCGTAATATTAGCAAAAATTTGTTATTCAAAAGCTCTGGATTGCAGGAATTGGATGGGATGACGTAGTACCAGTAAACATAAAAGATGAATGGATAACTTACCGAAACGACTTAGTGAGGTTAACTGAATATTCTGTACCTAGGTGGATGGGAATGAAAAAATCTGATAAAAGAATTGACTAACATGGCTTCTGTGATGCGTCAAAACAAGCATATGCGGCCGTCGTGTATGTCAGAATAGTGGACTCTAAAGACAAGATACATGTTTATTTAGTAACCGCAAAGACAAGGGTCGCTCCTATCAAAACAATCTCAGTTCCGAGACTAGAATTATGTGGCGCAGTCTTGCTAGCAAAATTAATAATTGAAATTGCAGAAGTACTAAAGATAGATAAAACTAACCTTTTTGCTTGGACTAACTCTGAAATAGTGTTAGCGTGGATAAACAATCACCCGAGCAGATGGAAAACTTTCATTAAAAACAGAGTTTCCGAAATTTTAAGCATAATAGAGCCACAGCAATGGGGTCATATTCAATCTAAGCAAAATCCAGCTGATTGTGCCTCTAGAGGTATTTCTCCATCCGAACTTCTGCAAACAAGGTTATGGTTTCGTGGTCCAGATTTCTTCTGAATTCACTGAATACTTGCATAAGGATTTGTCAAAATAAAAATTTTAAGAAAGAAATTCATAAATTGAAATTAAAAGAATATATTACTCATGGTCCATTAAAACCAATCAACCCATTTTTGGACGATGAAGGTATATTAAGAGTGGGGGGAAGGTTAGAAAACGCCGAAATCCTTTGGGACAGAAAGCATCCTATTATATTACCAAAGTCCTCAAGTCTTACTAACCTGATAATTGCCGACGCTCACTATAGAACAATTCACGGAGGCCTACAACTAATGTTGAATTTTTTAAGGTCCTCATATTATATAATAGGTGTCAAACAATTAGTTAAGGCTTTTTATCGTAAGCGTATAACGTGTATTAGATTTGCAGCTACAACAAAAACTCAACTGATGGGTCAACTACCTGCCATAAGAGTCACCCCTACTAGACCCTTCAAACGAAGTGGAGTAGATTACGCGGGCCCTATCAGTCTCAAGACCTCAAAGGGACGTGGACACCATGCGTACAAGGGATATATTTGCTTGTTTGTATGCATGGTTACTCGTGCTGTGCACCTTGAAGTTGTCAGCGATCTCTCCACTCAAGATTTTCTTGCAGCCTTTAAACGATTCGTCGCACGACGTGGTAATTGCAGTGAACTGTGGAGTGATAATGGGACCAATTTTGTGGGAGCTTCAAGGGATTTACAGAAAATATTTAAATCTGAGCAGTCTAGAATCGCCAAGGATATAGCCGAAGCTTTAACCAACAACGGAACCAGTTGGCATTTTATTCCACCACATACACCTAACTTTGGGGGACTTTGGGAAGCTGGCATTAAGTCGTGTAAGCATCATTTAAAAAGAATTGTTCGCGCAAAACACTGTTGTCGGAGTCGACACCAGATGTCACTCGGCTCGGCGCGATTCCGGTTTAAAGTTCGGCTGGGCGTCGCACGAGCGCGCGAGTCGCGAGAGAAAGGTCAGTCGTCCATAATCGGTGCTGACGTGAGCACGCGGTCCATTCTGTTAGGGAACTCGGAATAATTCGGCGCGGCCAGTAAATATACGGTCTATCATTGTGACGCGCTTTCCTACTAGAGAGCTTCCCGGGACTTATTGTGTCTGACTCAAAACCTGCATAAGTGCATTCGGCAATATTAGATAGTGTGGCCTCTGATTCTAGAATTAACTATTGCTACGCGAAACGGTAGTGACCTTTGACCCTTTAAACTCCGTGTGCGTTTGTGCTGTGACCATTATACCCAGCGATAGTTAGTGGCCTCTGTAAGTTAGTAAATCGTACGATAGAGTTAATTGACTGTCAACGTGACGAAAGAAGAAAGTGACTGTGGACAACCTCGAAAGGCGCCCTCAAGTTGGAGCGGTGTCGACGCTCGGGCTGCTGCCGACGGCCAAGGTCTAGGTTCAATCACCATCAGTCACACCCAGATACACACCACATCACCATTCTTTTCTTGCACTACACAACCACATGCGACCTGACCGACTCCGGAGGGACCAGTCGCCTTGGACAGGTAAGTAAGCTTCATCCAAATTCCTTCCGGTCGACTGGCCGTAGTATAACGCCCCCCCATATATTTTAATGAAATTAGGAATTTCCACGTGGCCACATTGGAGCCCGACCTACGTCTGCTCGGGAGGCCTTCAGCTCATGGGCCCCTGACGGTCTGGTCCTTTAAGGGAGCAGCCGTAGGCCGTAACAAACTGGTAGCAGAGCGTGATTCCGGGTTCGATTCCCGGTCGATCCCGACTATAGTGTTGAAAAACATTAAACAATTTTGGTGGCAGGGAGCGTTGGTGTGATTGGTTTAATTTGCATCTACAATCACGCCCGTCCGTAATACGTAAAAATATTTTTTTGTACGTAATAATAGAATTATTTTTCTTTGTTGCTTTGTTGCTTGCCTTTTTTTTGGTTAGAGGGTAATTTGAAAAGCCGCGCCCTAGGTTGTGCAAGCGGGAGTTTTTCTAGAGATATACGTCATGTAGGTAGATGGTCATTTTTACGTAATCGGTTAATTATCGTTGTCGGAGAGTTGTAGTGGATTACTTATCGAAGGGTCGATTTCCGAGCTAGGCATTTTTGTTGATCGACCGTGATGTGTATCTTCGTTTATACTGTAATTTGTATTTGAACTAAAGAGTAGTAATTTGTATTTACGCCATTTGAATTTAACTTGATTTGGTCGCATTAGTATTTGTTATTTGTTAATTTGATTTGTGCCTTTTCTTTTGTGCTAACTTGTAATTGGTTGATACGTAGTAATTCGTATTTGTGTAATTTCTATTCAACGCGATTTGATAGGAACTGCATTTATTAACTGTTAATTTTTGTTGTATTTTTTGTTTGTTATCTTTGTAATTGTGCTCGAGCCGCGTCGTAATTTGTATTTAATAGTGATGACATCGCCCAAGCTACTGATCCGTTGTTTGCGGACTGAGCTACGCTGGGCCACAAGCGCCCATGCTTTGATAGGTCGACCGGATAGGGTCCATAACTTGATGAAGCGGTTCGAGCAGGTGGATGCTCGAAGGGCCGTAGTGGAGGAGGCTTACGCTGAGCTCGAGGATTCGGATGTGGAGAAGGGAGTCCTGGACTCCTGCTTCGCGGACTATGAGCAGTTCTTGTGGCTCACGGACGAGTTGATCGAGGCTGAAGGCAGGTATGCCGAGGAGGCGCGTGAAGCTCGGATGAGTAACCTGCCCGAGTCCTCTCTGAAGCAGCTTCAGCCGGAGCTGTTGGGACGACTCCCAACTCTGGACCTGCCAAAGTTCTCCGGGGTCCTTTCCGAATGGCTGACCTTCGTTGGTCTTTTCGACAGCCTAGTGAACGCCCGGAGTGACTTGACCCCGAGACAAAAGATGGCGTACCTCCTGGCCTCACTGGAGGGGGAGGCCCTGGGCGTCGTCGGCCACTTGAAATTCTCGGACGACGCCTACCAGACTGCTCGGGACCTCCTAGCCAGAAGATACGCCAACATCCGGCGAATTGCAGACGAGCATGTTAAGCAGCTTCTAAGCCTCCCGCTGCTTAGTGACCGGGCCAGACTGCGTCCGGACCTGTTGGATCCAGTCTTGGTGGCCTGTAATACATTGAGGCGGCTGGGTTTACCAGTGGGCGAATGAGCTTTTTTGTTGCTCCGCATCGTGCTGTCCCGTCTACCTCTCGACCTGCGAATCCATTTTGAGGAGAGGTACGGCGGGGACGAGGCCTCCTATATTCCGCCCTTCTATGACCTGCTGCGGTTTTTGGAGGAGCAGTGCCGGCAGATAGAGAGCGCGGCGGGCACCGTTGACGACTTACGAGCCGTGCCCAGTGAGAGGCTGAATCCTCCAGGCAAGTCGTCGTCAACCCCCCCCTGCTCCTATTGTCGAGCATCTGATCGTCGGGTAACGTCGTGCCCGAAATTATTAGGTAAGCCGGTTCCAGCGAGGCGAACTATCGCCAAGGAGCGCCGCTGGTGCTGGTCATGTCTGGGAGGGCACCTCCAGCGAGACTGTCCGCATCGACGGCCCTGTCTGCATTGCCAGGGCAATCACCATGCCGTTTTGTGCCTGGGTGCGAACGGCATCTCCTCTCGGGGCTCTGCCAGGCCCTCGACCCCCACGGGCGGGGGCGCTCAGCCACGCCCTCTGCAGGGTGACTCTCGGCGCCCGCCGGCCAGCCACCAGGCCCCTAAGTTTGAAAGGAGTCCCTCCCCCGACCAGTCGGGGGGTAATTCCCCCAGGGGCGGGGGTGTCATCACCCCCCCTCAGCGTGTGGAGAGGAACTTCACGGCCACTCATCGGTCCGCTGGACCCTTCTCACTTCCGTTAGCTGAGTGGCCGCGACTGGTGTACCACTGTTCCCCATTTGATGGAGGCGGCCCTGTCTAGCTGCCGCCTTAGTTCCCACCACGGCCGCCTCCACTGAGCCTTAAGCCGTCAACAGTCCACTTTTCAAAATGTTCTGTTGCCGACGGCCTCAGTGAAGGCATACAACCCGAGTGGCAACTGTTAAAGGTTGTGCTCTATTTATCTCGGGTTCACGCCATGTGGCCTCCCCTTGGTGGTGGGAAGATTAGGGCCCCCCTGGAGCGTTGAATCACGTTGTCAAGGGGTATTAGATTTGGTTTGGTCGAGCACTTAGTCAAAAAATACTTGAATTAAAATTAAAAAATGGTTTGGGCTTTCCGCGAAATTTTCCTATGTGTAGCGGTTTAAATTAAAAGAATTGAATTTAATCTACTCCTTTAAATGCTACTGCATGTGTTTTGTAAATATATTTAATCACTGTATTTGATTGTTGCGTCTGTTTGCTGAAAGGAAAATTTGAATTCATCTGAAATGGAATGGCGCACTATTTGGAAAATTATGTTTATGTTTATGATAGTGTTTAATCATTTTGCTTTGCGAAGAAGTAGGGCTGTCCCTTACGTTATTGTTTTGTTTAATTTGCAAGTTGACCTATGCGCATCGGTGATTAATTTGGTTGAATTAATTCTGTAGTTGCACATTGATGCTTTTGAAAAATTAGTTGAAATATAAGCATAGGACTTCTTGCCTAACAGGCTAGCTAGTTTTGGAGATTATCAGATTGAAATCAGCTGCCGCACTATTTTAGTAAATGATAATAGGGTGGGTGGCCTGGCTAGGCCTACTTGTTGAAAATTCATACTAGGGACTATCTGTGCGTTTCGTTCGGCTCTCCACAGACGACGTTCATGTGGAATTTGTGGGTGCTCTCTGCACTGATGCTTAGGAGGCCGCTCGAGGCCGCTTCGTGTCGCGTCACTGTTTGCAGAGCTGATCCGGTCGGATTGCGGAACTAATCATAGGGGCACAGATAGGCGTTTGAAATAGGTCGTCGGACTTCTGTCCAGTACAGGACTTATTAAAGTGCTGCAATGCCCAGGAGGGGCATCCAGTGGAGGCTGACCCTCCGGCTTGCCACATTAGGGCTATCTTTTGAGGCGTTGATTAGGATTGCAGGATCTGATGGGTTGCCTAAGGTGGCCTAGTTTGGTTGTAGATTCGGTCTTGCAACTTGCCATCGCGACCTTGTCTCCCTGCCCGGTTTGCTCGCGGACCTAAATCCTTATGTCCGGGACGGGGGTTTGTTCGCGCAAAACACTGTTGTCGGAGTCGACACCAGATGTCACTCGGCTCGGCGCGATTCCGGTTTAAAGTTCGGCTGGGCGTCGCACGAGCGCGCGAGTCGCGAGAGAAAGGTCAGTCGTCCATAATCGGTGCTGACGTGAGCACGCGGTCCATTCTGTTAGGGAACTCGGAATAATTCGGCGCGGCCAGTAAATATACGGTCTATCATTGTGACGCGCTTTCCTACTAGAGAGCTTCCCGGGACTTATTGTGTCTGACTCAAAACCTGCATAAGTGCATTCGGCAATATTAGATAGTGTGGCCTCTGATTCTAGAATTAACTATTGCTACGCGAAACGGTAGTGACCTTTGACCCTTTAAACTCCGTGTGCGTTTGTGCTGTGACCATTATACCCAGCGATAGTTAGTGGCCTCTGTAAGTTAGTAAATCGTACGATAGAGTTAATTGACTGTCAACGTGACGAAAGAAGAAAGTGACTGTGGACAACCTCGAAAGGCGCCCTCAAGTTGGAGCGGTGTCGACGCTCGGGCTGCTGCCGACGGCCAAGGTCTAGGTTCAATCACCATCAGTCACACCCAGATACACACCACATCACCATTCTTTTCTTGCACTACACAACCACATGCGACCTGACCGACTCCGGAGGGACCAGTCGCCTTGGACAGGTAAGTAAGCTTCATCCAAATTCCTTCCGGTCGACTGGCCGTAGTATAACGCCCCCCCCATATATTTTAATGTAATTAGGAATTTCCACGTGGCCACATTGGAGCCCGACCTACGTCTGCTCGGGAGGCCTTCAGCTCATGGGCCCCTGACGGTCTGGTCCTTTAAGGGAGCAGCCGTAGGCCGTAACAAGAATTATAGGACAGTCAACTTTCACTTTTGAAGAAATGTCAACGCTACTGAGTCAAATTTAAGCTTTTAAATAAAACTAATTTTACGGATTTTATCGCGTATATTAACTTATTTTACTTTCCCGACGTTTCAAGCACTTTACAGCACCCATGGTCACGGGGGGGACTGAGGTGTATGACGTCCCAATGTCATAGTTAACCACGGCTACCTCCAGATTAAAAATTATTAATTTTTGTTCCGATCTACGCAGTATGAACTTACAGTATCATGAAGTCTTGCAGTTGTATGCTTGGGTTGGGATTTAATTTTATTAATTATGGGATCCCAAGCAGATGGTAGCACCCAGCCATCTTCTCTATTGAAATAAGGATGTTTTTTAATTTTAATAGCCTCGCGAATCATCCTTGGAAGGAATCGGTGTTCTTTAGCGAGGATTTGTGGTCTATCAAATCTAATGTAGTGACGGGGGCGATCCTGTACGTGTTCACAGACTGCAGACTTCCCGGAGCGTCTATTCTTCACATCAGCTATGTGTTCTTTAACGCGGGTTTTTATGGATCTTTTAGTTTGTCCTATATAAGAGAGACCACATTCACAATCCAGCTTGTACACTCCTGCATCTTGCAGAGGAATATTACACTTGACTGATGGTAAAAACTGACTAATCTTCTTCGGCGGCTTGAAATATGTTTTAATGGAAGCACGCTTCAAGATGTAGCCAATCTTGTCAGTGACACCTCTGACATATGGCAGTACAGCAGGCACTCGCTCGACTGTGGCCGGCTTCACTCGTTCACTGTGACGTAGGCGCGGGACCCGAAGCTTATTGTCGTGCAAAACTTGCTTGACGTGTTGGAGCTCGGCGGCCAGGTGTTTACTGTCACAGATCCCTCGTGCTCTCTGTAATATTCTGATCTTCGCAAAATGAGCTTACAGTATCTTAAAGTCTTGCAGTGGTGTGTTTTGTTATGGATTTAATTTTATTAATTATGAGGTCGTAGATTTTAGTACCCACCCAGCTATAGAAACTATTTTTTTTTATTTCATTAGCCTCGCGAAGTATCTTCGATAGGAATCAGTGTACTTTTGCGAGGAAATGTGGCCTATTTAATCTGAGGTAATGGTGGGGAGGATCTTGTACATGTTCACAGTCTGCAGACTTCGCTTTTTTATTTTGAGCTAATGCTTGACAACATTCCCACCTGGTGGTAAGTGGTGACGAAGCAATAGATGACGAACACATTGCATTGTCTTATCATAACTAAATTTGAAAGCAAACACAATATTGCCTAAGTTTTTTCTATGGCCGAGATCGATCCCTGAGACTTACATGGGTACTCTTACTATTAAGGAACGCGGCCATAGAACATGTAGCATATTTGTTAAATCATGAGTATAATTCAAAATATAGGTGGGATTTTTTAAGCATTATAAAATAAATTTGGAATTTAATAGTTACCAAACAACTAAAGGGTTAATGGAGTTACTAAAAGTGTGTTTTTAACATCTTTTCATTATTAATTAAAAGCTAAATTCGCTTCTAAAATGCAAATTCTTGTCATAATGTTAATCAGGGTACAAAAGAGATCAACATAATTTCAGAGATGATGATAAACAATTGGATAAGGCATCAATTAAGATTATTACTAACAATGCACTGAAATTCTCGGTTTTAATTTTTTTAACTAAGTAAATAAGCATGATAAATGAACACACTTGATAGTAAATGGATACTGTGGTCCGCACACATTTTTTTTTTATAGGAGAGGGGGCAAACGAGCATGCGGCTCACCTGATGGTAAGTGACTACCGCCGCCCATGAACAACTGCAACACCAGGGGAATCGCAGATGCGTTGCCGGCCTTTTAAAAAGGAGTACGCTCTTTTCTTGAAGGTCCCTAAGTCGTATCGGTCCGGAAAAATCGCTGATGGTAATCGATTCCACAAGGAGGTCGTCCGAGGAAGAAAACATCTTCTAAATCGCACAGTGGTGGACCGCCAATCATTCAGATGGTGTGGATGGTATCGGGAGTTCTGCCGCGATGTGCGTTCGTGAAATTTGGCGGCTGGGATTAATCCGAACAATTCCTCAGAGCACTCCCCATGGTAGATGCGAAAGAAAATGCAAAGGGATGCAACATCTCTTCGCAGTGCCAATGAATCGAGCCGATCGGAAAGGGCTCGGTCGTCGACAATTCGAGCCGCTCTGCGTTGGATGCGGTCAAGTGGAAGGAGCTGGCACTGGGGAGCCCCTGCCCAGAGATGGGAACAGTATTCCATGTGAGGCCGAACTTGCGCCTTGTAAAGTAGCAGGCGGTGTGCCGGCATGAAATACTGTCCCGCTCTGCTGAGCACGCCAAGCTTTTTAGAGGCCAATTTGGCCTTCCCTTCCAAGTGACCACGAAACTGCACGTCACTCGATATGTCGACTCCGAGGATACCGATACTGGCTGAGGCAAGAAGGGGAGTGCCTTGAAACTGAGGAGATACGACAAAGGGGTTCTTTTTAGCGGTAAACGCGCAAACTTGTGTCTTCTGAGGATTAAATTGGACTAGATTTAGTCGCCCCCAATCCGAGACTTTGCTCAGCAAAGACTCGACTTCAGACACAAGTTTGTTCCGGTACTCAGCGACGTTTTCCCGAGAAATATTGGCACGGCCGGTGTATAGAGCATCACCAGTGCTGTCATCCGCATAGCAATATTTGTTACCAGTTAGCAACATATCATTGATATGCAGAAGAAACAGCGTTGGTGATAGCACCCAGCCTTGTGGAACACCAGCGTTAATAGGCTTGTAGTCAGAGCATGCACCGTCTACAACGACCTTGATGCTCCGATCTACAAGGAAGCTGGTGATCCAATTGCACAATTTCTCGGGAAGCCCATAGGAAGGGAGCTTCCAAAGAAGCGCTTTGTGCCAAACCCGATCGAAGGCCTTCGCAATGTCCAGACTAACGGCCAACGCCTCCCCCTTGGACTCTACTGCCTCCGCCCATCTATGGGTCAGGTAGACCAGAAGATCACCAGCTGATCGACCCCGACGAAAACCGTATTGGCGGTCACTAATCAGCTGGTGATCCTCAAGGTACCGGATGAGCTGGCAGTTAATAATGGATTCCATTATTTTGGAGAACAAGGAGGTGATCGCGATAGGCCTATAGTTGGATGGGTCTGAGCGGTCGCCTTTTTTAGGGATCGGGTGGACAAAAGCTGTCTTCCATGAATTCGGGACTACGCCTTGGGAGTAGGAGTACCGGAAAAGACGCGTTAGGACCGGTGCCAACTCCGGAGCACACGTCCTCAGCACAATTGGGGGGATTCCGTCAGGCCCATTCGACTTCTGGATGTCCAAGGAGAGCAGTGCTTTGCGAACCGAGCGCTGTGAGAACAGCACATCCGGCATGGAGCACTCACACCGCGGGATGGTCGGTGGTGTTTTCCCCCCGTCATCAAGAGTCGAGTTGGACGCAAAAAGGGAGCCTAAAATGTCGGCTTTGTCTTTTGCGTCATGGGCCAGTGAGTCATCTTCCCTGTGCAGAGATGGTAGTGATGGCTTACAGAAATTCCCTTGGACAGCCTTGGCGAGAGACCAGAATGCACGGGTTCCCGAAGGAAGGCGAACTAGTTTCTCGCCAATTCTGCCTATGTGCTCTGACTTTGCCTTGGCAATAACTCTTTTGAAGGACCTGGAGGCGAAGTTATACTTCTTTTTAAGTGTGCTGGTATTTACATCCCGAGTCGCCGAAGCCGCAGCCCAGGCTTGATAACACTCCTGCTTACTGCGTAATGCAGTCTTACAGGAGCGACCAAACCAAGGCTGAGATCTGCCTCCGATGGGTACCACAGATGATGGAATAAATAGTTCCATTCCCTGTAGCACCACATCAGTGACAGAGTCAGCAACAGCGCTGGGATCATCCGGCGAGAAGCAAACCCGCCCCCATGGGTAGGATGCAAAGAAGGACCGCATTCCGTCCCAATCCGCCGACCTGTAATGCCAAACACGGCGGCAACCTGCAGAACGCAACCGCGAAGGGAGCGTGAGTGGCACCACACTCCGGATCAGACAATGGTCCGAAGAGCCGAGAGGGGCATCGACGGAAACCAGATATCCGTCCGGATGAGAGGTCAGCAGAAGGTCCAACAGGGAAGGTGTATGATCCTCCACATCTGGAATCCACGTAGGCGAAGTAACCAGTTGTGTCAGACCATATGCCAAGGCAAAGTCATAAACAGATCTCCCCGCATGATCGGTTAGACGTGAACCGAGCCATTCGGCATGGTGGGCGTTAAAATCGCCAAGGATCACAATCTCTGCGGATGGGACCTGTTGTAGCAAGAAATCTGTAGCCATTTGGACGTGGTCGATGAGTCGGTCTGTTTCGGCATTACCGCTATGGGACCTATAGAGGCACCCGTAGACGCGCGGATGCTCGTCGCTGTCTACGCGTAGCCAAAGGATGGACAGGTCCGAACCTTCAAGACTGCCGAGGCGTCGAGAACAGATGTCCTCTCTGACATACACGCAAACTTCAGCCCGAGGCACAAAGGAATGCTCCAATTTGTACCCCGGGTAGGAGAGATACGAAATATCAGCCGGAGAGGAAACCTGCGTCTCGGTCAGAAAGAGCAAGGCCGGCTTCGTCGTCTCGAGATGGTAGTGGACGGCGTTTAGGTTAGAGTGAAGTCCCCTGATGTTGCAGAAATTCACGGATAGCGTGGCAGGGGTCGCCTTGATGTTCTTGCTCAGTTTGCCCCTAGCAGTAATGCTTTTGAGCGGAATTTAGCCCCCCCACCAGAATACGCGGGGCAGCCTGAGCACCCACGCTCAGGATCGGAATAACATGGTCGTGGATGCTCAGCGAGGGATTCTCCAGGGGTGCTGGTACCCTCCTGGGGTAGTTAATCTACATCTACATTTTATCCTCAATTAAGTATCAAAATGCAGAATGCGTTGTACCCAAAAGTCTCAAAAAATTATTTTCTTCATTAACCATATGAGACACAGCAGCATTAAGCTGGTATTCAGTGAGAACGTGGTCCTTCCCCGGTCGAGCTGGCCTTTTCGTGCTACAGCCATAATATAGCTGTAGCGTTGGTCTATTACGTATGAAAAGCATTTGGCCGGTGCTTACTTGTGTTATTGGTACCTATGTAGTTAAGAACATGTTTGCTTCTGTGTGTTCGCAGGCTTAAACGCCAATCCTGCGCAATTAGCATTACATAGTAGGTAAACAGAAGTTTTCACTAATATTTCACTAAGATCTGAAGTGGTTGAAGTGGAATTTTAAAATATTCACGTATTCCAGATACGGAAAAGTGGCAGACACTGGCATTTATACATTAGATTAACATAATATATCATGGATAACAATAATCTGTAATTGAAGGATACACCGCTGCCGTCTTCCTTTTTATTTTTAAAACATTTAATAAATTTAAAAAAAATCTACATGCGGTGAAGTTCCTAAAGGAACTCCATCCGCGACGGGTAATTGCTGCTGGTAATAAGAGGGCTGGTTCTTTTCTCCCTCAAAGGCTAAGTATAGCCATTCAGCGGGGAAACGCAGCCAGCGTTCTTGGCACGTTACCGCGGGGAGTGGGACTGTATAATAATTAAGTTTCTAGTTTTAGTTTTTTTTTTAATATCACAATTTAAATTGATTGAAAAGGATTTCCCGTAGGCAATAATTGCATGATTTACACAAACGTATTTAAAACCCAAACTAAATACCAAATTGGCAACATGCAACATTGTTTACGTGGTAGAGCCATGCTGCAGCTATATTAGTAGTATAGTTGAAGCACGAATGGGTCGGCTCAACCGGGGAAGGACCACGCTCTCACAGAAAACCAGCGTAAAATAGCAGCTTAACGCTGCTGTGTTTCGTATGGTGAGTGTAGAGAACCGGAGACCCCTTTTACTGGCAAAGAGGCATTCCATCTTAGTCCTCACGGGTGACAACGCATCTGCATCTTGAGTCTTTATTGAGGATAGATGTAGATGTCTATGGGTCACAGTAATCACTTACCATCAGGTGGACTGTGTGCTCGTTTGTCACCCTATCCTATAAAAAAATGCATGGAGCAGCGCGGTAAACTTTTTTCTGCATTTAAACCCTCTCATAAGTAAGAGGATGCACATGACAAGCAGTGAGGCATTATTTTCATAGGAGTGAGGATGGCAAAAGAGCATACTGTTAGTTCACTTGTCTAAACTACGTACTGACTATATATTTAAATAACTATATACATATATACAAACATATATACATACATACGTAGGTTCTCACGCCTATAATCCGGAGGGATAGGCAGAAACTACGGACTTCTATTTAACACGATTCTATTTGTCGCTCGTTACTTTCACATGTATAGATGCTCTTCGTTTAAGGGCATGCTTAATTTGGCGCACCTTCATTATTTCGTTAATTTGTTAAATAAATTTATTTCTACTGTACCTTATATTCAAATCACCTATGACGTGCCACATCCACGATACACCTTATTCCTTACTAGCTCTCTCCATGCATTTTTAACTCACTAAACCCTATACTTAGCCACATTTAAAGCGATGAGTTCCACACGCCATGTTACGTGTAGGCGTGGGGATAGAGATTAAACAAACAGTTTTACAGCGGTTTACCATACTCCCATCTCTAACGAGATAGCTGATTAGATCTAAGTAATTACGTTCTTTGTGAAGCTTAGGAGCTAAGTATTCGCCGTTATATTTATTTATTTCACAAAACGTGAACATTTGGTTTCGATCTCCGTCGGTACTAATTCAATTGTTAAATATAATGTCGAGTACTCATTTGATACGTACTCGGTGGTGTAGTCTATGGATGGAGGTAGCTTAGAACCGTACTTGTGGCAATCTGTCGGGGAAGCCTATTTAGCAGAACTTGTAGTGTAGACAGAAAAAAAAATCTTATATGGAGTAGATCATAGCACTAGTGGTGCATATGACGTTCTGTTTTTTTTAATATGATAATATGGGGCAAACGAGCATGCGGCGCACCTGATGGTAAGTGACTACCGCCGCCCATGAACAACTGCAACACAAGGGGAATTGTAGATACGTTACCGGCCTTTTAAAAAGGAGTAGGCCCTTTTCTTGAAGGTCCCTAAGTCGTATCGGTCCGGAAAAATCGCAAAAAGAAGTTGTGCGAGGAAGAAAACTTCTTCTAAATCGCACAGTAGTGGACCGCCAATCATCCAGGTGGTATGGATGGTATCGCAAGATTTGTCGCGAAGTGCGATGGCGAAATTGAGCGGCTGGAATTAGTCCGAACAATTCCTCAGAGCACTCCCCGTAGTAAATACGATAAAATATGCAAAGAGATGCAACATCTCTACGCAGTGCCGGTGTATCGAGCCGATCAGAAAGAACTCGGTCGTCGACGATTCGCTCTGCGCTGGATGCGATCAAGTGGAAGGAGCTGGCACTGGGGTGCCCCGGCCCAGAGATGAGAACAGTATTCCATGTGAGGCCGGATTTGCGCTTTGTAAAGTTGCAAGCGATGTGCCGGCATGAAATACCGTCTCGCTCTGCTGAGCACGCCAAGCTTTTAAGAGGCCAGTTTGGCCTTCCCTTCCAAGTAACCACGAAACTGCAGACTATTCGATATGTCGACGCCGAGGATTCCGATGCTAGCTAAGGCAGCAAGAGGAGTGCCTTGAAACTGAGGAGATACGACAAAGGGGTTCTTTTTAGCGGTAAACGCACAAACTTGTGTCTTCTGGGGAATGAACTGGACTAGATTTAGTTGCTCCCAATCCGAGACTTTGTTCAGCAAAGACTCGACTTCAGACACAAGTTTGGTCCCGGTACTCCGCGACGTTTTCCCGAGAAATATTGGCACGGCCGGTATATAAGGCATCACCAGTACTGTCGTCTGCATAGCAATGAACGTTACTAGTTTGCCACATATCATTGATATGCAGGAGAAACAGCGTTGGTGATAGCACGCAGCCTTGTGGAACACAAGCGTTGGTTTGAAATCAGAGCATGCCCCATCGTAGTAGACTTTGATTTTTTTTTTCAAAAGGATAAGGGTGACAAACGTGCACACAGTCCATCTGATGGTAAGTGGTTGCTGCGGCCAATAGACTTCTACATCTATCCTCGTTTGAGAATCAAAATGCAGATGTGTTGTCACCCGTGAGGACTAAGATGGAATGCCTCATTTTCAGTAAAAAGGGTCTCCGGTTCTCAACAATCACCATACGAAACACAGCAGCTTTAAGCTGCTATTTTACGCTGATATTCTGTGAGCGCGTGGTCCTTCCCCGGTCGAGCTGACCCATTCGTGCTTCAACTATACTACTAATATAGCTGCAGCATGCCTCTACCACGTAAAAAATTGACGCTCCGATCATCAAGGAAACTGGTGACCCATTTGCACAATTTCTCGAGAAGCCTATAGGAAGGAAGCTTCGAAAGAAGCGCTAGTTTTCCTTACTAGACTATACAATATCCTGCATTAAGGATCTTCATCTCCTCCTCCATACAAAAAGAAAAAAAATTGTTGAAAGGCTGTTGATTTTTTTAAATTAATTAAAAAATATCCTGACACTATACGATAAATTCCATGATTATAACTATGTCTTTATCATATATAAATTAAAACAAATACCTGTTTTATAGCTTTTAAAGGAGGAAAACTTTCAGTCATAAATTGCGATTTTTGTTGAAGTACTGCTGTAATGAATTTCAGTTAGGTGTTAATAGTAACATTTTATTGATCCCAATAGAGGTATAACACGCCTTAACCATGAACAATATTTTATGGTTAAATAAGGCTTGTGAACAACAGTAAAAAATCATGCTTTTATAGGTAAGAAAGATTGCATAGAAGGGACTATACTAAAGATATTATTAGCCGAATCACTTCGCAATAAAAGAATAAATTATGATTTGGATAGATAAATGCCTCTTTTCTCTACACTCACCATACGAAACACAGCAGTGTCAAGCTGCTATTTTACGCTGGTATTCTGTGATAGCGCGGTCCTTCCCCGGTCGAGCCGACCCATTCGTGCTACAGCTATACTATTAATATAGCTGCAGCATGGCTCCACCACGTAAAAGCATGCTTTTATCATAGTAATGAAAAAAAAACACTAATAGCGATTATGTTTGGCTTGGCTGATCTCGGCGTTGGTGGCGAATTTGACTGCAGCAAAAACCTTGAAATGAAGCTTTTAGTTTGTTTTAAAAGTAAGATTGACAAACGTTACATACATTGTTTCTGATTATTTTTATCTATTACGTCCAATAGTGAGTGAGATCGATTCGCTTACAGATTGGCTCAACACCGAGCAAAATTACTATCACCACTCAGAGGACATAGAAGAGCACACACTAAGGATTCATACCATTTTAACAGTGAGATAAAAACCTATGTCTTACTGACAATGAAACTATGGTTAGTTTTGACGTTCAATCTCTAGTGATTTCTTATATTTACGCGAACACTACACATTTTTAAATAAAACTAATTTTACGGTCTATCAAATCTAATGTAATGGCGGGGACAATCTTGAACATGTTTACAAACTGCAGACTTCCCGATACGTCGGTGCTTCACGTCAGCTATATGTTCTTTAACGCGGGTTTTAATAGATCTTTTTTGAAGCTTGATAGATTGTGAATGTGGTCTCTCGTACATAGGATAAACAAAAAGATCTATTAAAACCCGCGTTAAAGAACATATAGCTGACGTGAAGCACCGACGTATCGGGAATATAAAAATAAATTAATATACGCGATAAAATCCGTAAAATTAGTTTTATTTAAAAATGTTCAATCTCTATTTACATGCCTACCTGTAGCTTTCCTAGATATGTTAATCATTTGAAATCCTATTAACACCATAGGTCACACTATGTATAGAAAAAAGACCCGTACAAACCGATATTGAAACGGTAAATCCTGCCATCATCCTTCACAGTTAGCTACCGGGGGCAAATCATTATTACAGAGGGCACGAGGGATCTGTGACAGCAAAAACCTGGCCGCCGAGCTTCAGCACGTCAAACGGTTCTGCACGACAACAAGCTTCGGGTCCCGCGCCTACGTCACAGTCAAGATTGGCTACATCTTGAAGCGAGCATCTATTAGAACATTATTCAAGCCGCCAAAAAAGATTAGTCAGTTCTTACCATCCTTCAAGTGCAATATTCCTCTACAAGCTAGTTATAGTTACACCAGCACCACCCATAGTACAGACAAGGCATCCATCAGCATAAACACATATACGCTGAGTATGTAGTAATTTAAGTAGACTGTAAGCATAGGATTAAGGATTGTAAAAGACAATGGACAGAATAAATTCACATCTCTCTCTGTGAACACGTAAATTTTATTTAGTTTTAAGTCTTAGTTTGAATTTAGTTTTAAAAAAGCTCTCGGCAGCTCCCGCAACTTGACTGGCGCAGCCGGTAGGATCACCGGAAAAGCTGTGACACCGTTCGTGAATATCGCGTATGCAATTTTACTCATTTTCACGCATCAGCGGACGATCCATACAGCGTGGTGATCCAGCGAACCAAAACAAAGCTGATGATGGGCACTGCGGGCTGGTGAGTACGACTCTTCACCTCGTTCATATCCCTTAGTAAACTTGGAATTAGACATTTTCCATTTTGACTGTTATTTGGGTTTCAAAAACTAATCTTACGCACATTTTATAAAGTATTAAGTGCAACAAATAACGATAACTCAAATAAAAATTAAAATAATATTAATTTAATTGTAAGACTTACCTACATAATATTAAGTTCCATATTACTCAATAAAGTTATAGAGTATATTATATTAAGTATTATACATTATTTTAAGTTCTTATTTTGTCTAAATGTGTTTGTTAATTTAAAGATTACTCTACACGTTAATACATAATAGATTAGTACTTATACTCGAATTTTACTTACAACATTTGTGGAACTAGTAGAGTTATAATAAATATTTTATTTTATTTTTTTATATTTGTGTAGAACCAGTGAATAAATTATTAAAAATGTCAGAAATTAAACTTACCCCTAATGAAATAACTAAAATAATACCAACATTTAGCGGCGATAAACGATATTTAAATTTATTTTTGCGTAAATGTGAATATAAAATAAGTAACTTTAAATCATCCGATGTGCAAAATGAATATATATTGCAAATCATTACTAGTCGTCTTACGGGCGAGGCTACGTCGCTTATTAGTGAACGGGAAGATATAGAGACGGGGGCCGAATTCAAGGATATGTTTTTAACTCACTTCGGAGACCCACGTAGCGAGGGAGGTTTAGCCATAGAATTAGAAACATTAAAGAAACACCAAAATGAAAATTATACAGAGTTTTGTGGTCGTATACAATCCTTTAAATCAGTCCTATTATCGAAGGTTAATCAAATTGGTGATAAAAACTTAAAAATAAGTAAATCTATTATTTATAATAACACCGCTCTGCAGGTTTTCTTATATAATTTATCCGAAAATATGGTGCGCATTGTTAGGTTGAAAACACCCAGTACACTAGAAGAAGCACTAAGTATAGTTCTAGAAGAAGTAAACTTCGATGACCAATATCAGATGCGTAGTAAAATGTTACAGTCTACCACAGTCTAGTAGTACTCTAGTGCGACAACCATGGTTTAAGTTCGCAATGCCAACACAGCCTACAAGTTTTAGACCAATATTAGCACAAAACCAACCCCCTCGGCAGAATTTCGGAACACCACCTCAATTGTAGTTTGGCATTCCCAATAGTAGACAAATGAGGATTCCGTTACCACAAAATAAGCCTCAACAGCAAATGAGTTTCCCTAAGCAATATCACCCACCTAATTTTGGATACCGACCAAACTTTGGATTTAGACCCTCGAGCTATAGCCCCATGCAACCAATGTTACCACAACAGTTTGGTAATGCTCAGCGTTTTAATTATCCTAATAATAGTAATGTGCATAATAAGCCGGTTTCCAATGATACTGATGTTTCTATGAAAACTGCCCCTCTAATACCTTTTCAACCAGATTTCCGCCTAAACAAATTACAAATTTGTCCAACATACTATCCTCACGAATTTTCTCAAAATCACATGTATGAGGAAACATACGACAATTTTTATGAAGATGAATCCATACAAGAAAATTATATAATAGAGGCCGACGAAAACAATGATTCAGAGGATAATGACATGTCTGCACAGACTGAAAATTTTCAAGTAAAAGCCTCCGAAAACCACCCGAAATAATAGATTAATATAGATAATAGAATTGCGACATAAATCTAAAACTACCATACATATATATACCGGATATAGATGCTAATTTTATGATAGACACAAGAAGCACCCGTACTTTTATAAGCCCCTATAAAGCACATCAATACTACCGTAATTATATAGCAAATGAACCCTTTAAAGTTATAAGCACTCATGCATCTAGCAAACACAATGAGGTAATTGAAATTCCACTATTTTCTATATTTCAAAGTAATGACGAACATAAATTTTATCTTTATAATGTCGATTTAAGTTATGATGGGTTAATTGGCAATGATTCATTAAAGAAGTTGGAAGCTGTTATAGATTAAAAGAAACAAGTACTTACCACACATTCTTCTAGAATACCTATAATACACAATATCTTAGAATATGCTGTAATACTTCCACCTCGTTCTGAAGTTAGAGCAAAATTACCTGCTAACATGTTTTATGGCGAAGGAATATTAAATTATACCCGATTCTGTGATGAAGTACGCATGCCTTCTGCATTGGTAAAATGTGAGAATGGCTATACCACTACAATTATATAAAATACGTAAATAAATTCCAAAATATGAACACACAAGTAAATTACTTAAGTAACTTAGCCGTAGAAAAGTTTAAACAACTCATACCTTCGATACGTTTCAAGTGCGGTCTTATTAATCTATTAGGTTCTGTTATTAAAGCGCTTACATGAAACTTAGACCACAATGATGCAGTAAAATACGATAATCTCAATATCTCAATTCCATACAAAAACCCAGCAAACGCACACTAATAAGAAAATAACAATAATCTCGGAGATGCTTGACTCTCTTATAAATAGTACTGGATCTCTACAGGAAAATACGAAAATTGTAAATGAACAAATAAAACGTATAGAACGAATTGTAAAATATATAATCACTAAAGTCGATAACAACATATACTCCACATATGTTTGAAGTATGTTTAACATGTTTCTCAATAATTTTAGAACTATATACTTAATTTTAAGCGAAATAGAAACGGCATTAGCATTTACTAAACTTCACGTTCTACATCAAGCCATTGTTAATTCCACTGAATTATAAGTAATGTTAGAGACTATATCTCAAACAAATAGTTTATTGTATCCTATTACTGAAAACAATTTAGTTAATTTAGAAAGATCTATGTCTGTTAAGGCCTATGAAAAAGAAAACCAAATAACGTTCAGTATGGAAATCCCTCTGACTGATAATATTACATACACATATTTTAAAATGTATGCTTTACCTATGTTTGATCCAACCTATAATAGAACAACTGTTATTTTTCCCAAATATCCATACCTCATGGTGAAAGATCATACTTACCCTTAAATGGCCCATGTCAGGAGATAGCAGCAAACCAGTTCCTGTGTGAGGAAATTGATATCGTGCAGTATCCTGAAAACACATGCATAGAACAACTTATGAACTTTGTAAATTATCAATAGTAGAGCTGGAAAGTGTTAAGATACAGTCTATTGGTCCTATTAACTGGATCCTATTTACACAAAATGAAATAGTGCTTACAAAAACGTGTGACGATGACACTCAAAGAAATGCTGTAAAGGGCACTTACCTCTTGGAAATCGATGAAAACTGTGAGATAAAATTAGGCAATATTAGATTACACCGGAAACGATACTATTCAGGAAAACTGCAATATAAGTTGACACCTATTTTAACTCTACCCAAATTGATAGAGCAGCCTACAAATGTGGAGAAAACAGTTGAATTTAAATCGCGTTAATTTGGATGAACTAAAATATCTCTCGTACAAACTGAAAAGTGAAATAGTGAAAAGTCAAAGTAAAAGCTTAGTGAATAAGAAAAGTGTTAGTTTAGCTACTGTACTAATCTATGTTATATTAGTCTTAATTAGCCTTTTTGTTGTAATTTGGAAAAATAAGTCTAAGCTCTTACATTGCATGCAAAATTATCGGAATCCAAATCTTGCCGATAACTTTGCAGTTGAGGTAGGAGGATTTATGGTTACACCAGCACCACCCATAATATAGATAAGGCATCCATCAGCATAAACACGTATACGCTGAGTATATAGTAATTTAAGTAGACTGTAAGCATAGGATTAAGGATTGTAAAAGACAATGGACAGAATAAATTCACATCTCTCTCTCTCTCTCTCTCTCTCTCTCTCTCTCTGTGTGTGTGTGTGTGTGTGTGTGTGTGTGTGTGTGTGTGTGTGTGAACACGTAGTTTGTATTTAGTTTTAAGCCTTAGTTTGTATTTAGTTTTAAAAAAGCTCCCGGCAGCTCCCGCAACTTGACTAGCTTGATTGTGAATGTGGTCTCTCATATATAGGGCAAACAAAACAATCAATAAAAACACGCGTAAAAGAACACATAGCTGACGTGAAGCACCAACGTTCCGGGAAGTCTGCAGTTTGTGATCATATCCTAGACGGCTCCCACTATTACATTACATTCGATAAACCACAATTTCTCGCGAAAAAACATCGATTCCTGCCAAGGATGATACGTGAGGCTATTGAAATTAAAAAAACATTCTAATTTCAATAGAGAGTGAGGCTGGGTATTACCACCTGCTTGGAATCCTGTAATTAAAAAAATTAAAACTAAACCTAAGCATACCACTCCAAGACTTCAAGGCACAGTAAGTTCATTCTGCATAGATCGGACCAAAATTAATAATAAATAAGCTGAAGGCACTCCGGATTAACTTTGACATCGGGACGTCAATCGCCTCAGTCCCCCATGACCATGGGTGCTGTAAAGCACCCGAAACGTCGGGAATTAATGAAAATAATAAAAATAAGTTATTTAAATGCGACAAAATCTGTAAAAGTAGTTTTATTCAATGTGTAGTGTTCGCGTAAATATAAGAAATCATTACGTAAAACATTATATATATAGTCAGATAACTAGTTAATAAACAAAAATAAATTACGCCATTTACTATTAGATTTTATAAACCACAATTTCTCGCGAAAGAATATCGATTCCTGCCAAGGATGATATGCGAGGCTATTGGAATTAAAAAACATCCTAATTTCAATAGAGAAGATGGCAGGGTGCTACCATCTGCTTGGGATCCCATAATTAATAAAATTAAATCCCAACCTAACCAAACAACTGCAAAACTTCAAGATACTGTAAGTTCATACTGCTTAGATCGGAACGAACATTAATAATTTTTAATCTGGAGGTAGCCGTGGTTAACTATGACATTGGGACGTCATAAACCTCAGTACCCCTCGTAACCATGGGTGCTTTAAAGTGCTCGAAACGTCGGGAATATACCTAATATAAGTTAATATACGCGGTAAAATCCGTAAAATTAGTTTTGTTCAAATATTATAATATTATTTACATATTAAACATACTATAAAATAAGCAACTAATTAAAACACATAATATGTGTTTTTAATTAGTTGCTTAACTTAAAAGAATTATATTATAATTCTTATATATTATATTTAAATAATAAACATATAAATTTGCATACTAAAATATAATTAAATAAACAATGAATAACTATAAATATTAATAAATATAAAATAAAAAACATTTCAACTCATAGTTTTGGTAGCAAACATGTATAAAGATTCTGTTAGATAATCCGAGCGCTCGCTAAGAACGATCTGTCTCGCCCACACTCGTGCGCTTATCGAGACTGATTCTCAAGCAATACGGCCCAGACAGCGCAGTGATTTGCAAGTACCAGTGGGTTGTAATTTATCGATTCAAACATTAACACAAACAGTAGTTAATATTATTGTCATTAATTGTAAGCAGCCATAGATTAGATGATTGTATTATCTGTGAGACTGTAGCTTGCGGACAAACCTCACGGTTTTTTGCGAGTTATATAGAGGTAACACTTGAATCTAATATAATTTTATAAATAAATGAAAAAAGTACATAACCCGTTCTTGCACCCGCGAGGCGGGTATGCGTAGAAATTTCCCTATGTAAAAAAGGTGTGTATCTTTCTCATACTTATTTCAAAGTCCGGTCAAGAAATAATTTTATTTAGGGAAAATAATCCTTTGACATTAGGAATGATATTAAAATCTCTTTATTTTTTCGTCATAAGAAATCAAACTTTGTTTACATAACGACAATATTACCAGTTCAAACAAAATTTCTCCGAATTTCGCGCCTCAACCGCATCTTAAAACTGAGTAGCGTTTGAGTATTAAAGCATATATTCTTAGCCTCGACGGCTAATAATAAGTTAAAAGTGATCTTACATCTCTCGGCTAAGAAGAGGCTCAGTTCATCATCTTGTCTAAGGAAAGAGCTCTCCACATTGCCCCAATGCATGTTGGCAGACTTTAAATCATTCAGTTTTACGTGCCAGACAATTCGCATATAAATTGTCTCGCAAGTAAAACTGGCGATATTTAGTTTCAAAAAATAAAATCCCAAGTGTATATTAAATTTTGGCAAGTTCAATATGCACTAGGGATTACTTTCATCAATACGTACACTGCTAGAAACATTAAAACACACTCAGAAACATAATCTACCACTATGTATCACTATACTATATACACTGTACTATCTACCACTATCAACATCAGCAAGCTCAAATTTCTGGCATCAATAGCTGTTTTGCGTACAACTACTACTGATGATTTTGCAACGCTCCTCTCACTATCGAAGATTAAACCTAAGCATCAGAGAATAAAAACAAAAACTTCCATTGAATTTGATAATGCTCTAATTCACCTTAAAACTAAAAACATAGACGAGTTATTATTATGTGATGATCCTACGTTGGTAACCCAAAAATTAATACATGAAATGACAGACTCCCTGACAAAACACACGATAGTAACCGTTAATAACACCCGGTATTTCACGATGCATCAAAAACCGTAATAAGTTACAAGAAAAAATGAGAAATGAACCTGCTAATAATATAAACTTAGTAATTTACAGACTATACAGGAACTATTGTAACAAAATTCTTAAAAAATTAAAATGGAATTTTGAGAGAGACTTACAAGCTAAATCAGTAAAAAATAACAAACAATTGAGGAAAAATATAAAAAATATAACATATACTAATAAAACTAATAATAACTTGAATAAAGAGTTACTGCGCATTAGTGCATCTACGAATTCCGTAAATAACTACTTTGCTAATATAGGTAAACAGCTTGCTCAACAAGTAAATCCTGAAGTAAATGACGTGAATACCTATCTACATAACTTACCATCTCAGCCAAATTCCTTCGGTCTTATACACGCTAATCATGATGAAGTCAATAGTATCTTGATGAACCTTAAGTCAGCAAGTGCCCCGGGATGGGATAATATGCCAACTACTTTTCTAAAATATGCGAATACTGAAATCATTCCCATCGTTACCCATCTCGCGAATCTTTGCTTTGAAAAAGGAATATTTCCTGCTCCCTTAAAGCAATCTATTATCACCTCTATTTACAAGACTGGCGATAAAGATAATGTGAGCAACTACAGGCCTATATCTGTATAACCAGCGATCTCCAAAATTCTCGAAAAACTATTAAACTCTAGACAAATGTCGTATTTAAACAGATATGATATACTATCTACTTCTCAGTTTGGATTTAGACAAGGAACAGCAACTGAAGACGCGGTTTATGCACTAAGTTAGTTGGTAGTTAAAGAAGTGGATAACCATAATAAATGTATGACAGCATTCTTAGATTTGCAAACGGCGTTTGATACTCTTTCTCTTCCTATCCATATACACAAACTGGAACGAATCGGTATTAGAGGAACCCCATTTCGATTGTTTAGTGACTATTTGACAGATAGGAAGCAGATGGTCAAATTGGGAGATTATATCAGTGAGAGCACAAACGTGTCGTTCGGTGTCCCTCAAGGAAGTGTTCTTGGACGCACACTTTTTTTAATATATTTAAATGATCTGTGTAGCATGACAATCAAGAACGCTAAGATATTTTTCTACGCAGATGACACTGCCGTTGTTTTTACTGGGAATTCCTGGAAGAAAGTTTAAGAGAACGCAGAAAAGGGCCTGCAGCAAATAGGAAAATGGCTGTGTTGTAATCTTCTTACACTAAACACTGCTAAAAGTAGTTATGTTTGTTTTATCATTAGCAGCAACACTCAACCTGACCATTTTGAGGTAAAGATACATAAATGTAAGAGTACAACAAATAGACAAAGTTGCCATTGCCCTACTATGCATAAAGTAGAAGAGGTAAAATACTTGGGTGTATTATTAGACCAAAGATTGTCTTGGTACATACATCTTGAACACGTCACACAAAGAATAAGAAAACTTACGTGGATTTTCAAGACATTGCGGCATGTAGTGCCAAAAGCAGATACAAAGCCAGGAGATATGAATAGAAGTCTTCTCGGGGATGTTTATATAGGTATCTATGGTACAGTCAATACTTATATACTGCATACTTATATGGGTGGAGCTGCTAAAACACGCTTCCTTGAGCTCAAAGGAGCTCAGCGCAGCCTCATAAAGGTTATGTTTTTCAAAGAGCGAAGATTCTCGACTGAGAAACTATACCAAAATAGTCGACTCCTTTCAGTTATGAAACTATATATATCACAAATCATCCTCAAAAAGCATAAAACTATTTTATATGATCCAGTTAAGGCTATAAAAAGAAGGCAGATAATAATAGATATCCCGAAATCAAATACTAATTTTGCTACCATGCAGTATATTGCTCGTTCGGCGTATCTTTATAAAAGTATTAACAAATACCTAAATATATATGGTAAAACATACCTTGAATGTAAAAGGCTTTTGCAAAATGGTTAGCAACGAAAAACTATGAGCAAACAGAAAATTTACTTGACAAAGTAAAATAGAATATCCACATTATAGTAGAGTGTATTTCATTCATATGGCTAGTGCACTTTCGCAAACACACACAGACACACACGCACACACACACACGCACACACAAAAAAATTATAGATCTTATTAGAAATAATAAGATCTTGTCGATATCGAATTGTATAGAAAATGCAGTATGTAGCTTAATTTTTTAAATTAATTTTTCTAAAAATTTTGTAGTTTCAACACAATATATACGTGAAAATTTTATAGTATCCAGTGAAATATTTCACGCGAAAGCAAATAGAAAAGAAACTTTGTGACAACTGACAAAAAAGCAACGAGAACAAATACAACTGGCCAATGTTTACGAGATCGAGAGTGTGTGGACTTTGTTATCACGTCGCAGGGGTATTTATCACGGACATGAAATAGCTAGCGGACTTGATAGATGGTCTAACCCGAGCTTTGGTAAATAACTTTTAACGACTATGCCGCTTTTTTAAACATTATTAAACAAAATAAAATCCGCCGCCTTAATTCTTTGATATTATTTTTTGATATGGTCAAAACATTTTTGCTTTAGATTTTAAGACTGCGTAAAATTTTCAGCGAATTTAGTTATAGCGCTACGGTTTTATGGCGGTTTTCAATTTGATGTAACATAGAATAAAGGAAAAATTGTAAACATATACAATTAAAAACAGTTTCCGAAAGTTGATAAAAATATATTATACTTAATTTTTAATATTGTGTTAACTTTTGCTTTTATTAAGTCAAACATAAATTAGTTCATTAAAATCAGTTTTATGGCCCGGTGGTGTCTAATACGCCATCTACCGATTTTTAATCGAATTACGAAAGTCTCGCTTATCGAATATGTGTGTCAGAAGCTTTTATTTTGTTATAAAAGTAAAATTGACAAACGGGCACAGTCATCCTGATTGTAACTGAATATTACGCACAGGCACCTACACCGATCATCGTTGTCACCCTTGAAGACTAATCTGGAATGCCTCGTTACCAGTTAAAATATCTGCAGTAAACGTATTTTAACGCATGTGATACAATGTCTCTTAAGCTTTACGTTGTAGAGCCATTCTGTAACAATATTATTGCAATTACTTTCGTATAAAACTTAATAAAAAGCGTATGTAAATGGGCTATTTTGTGGCAATTTTTAGTATAGCCGTCAAATTCTAGCCTTCTGTATAGCACAACGCAGTGCAATGGTGCTAAGCCTATAGTGTCAATTTTGCTTCATGCTTATGAAGTTTATTGTCTAACGATATAGTTGTAACAATATTGGCAGAATATACTCTGTCAGGTGTTGCACAATAGCAACAGCAAAAATATCGCTGGAAAATTTCTGAGTAGATTGCTTCTGGATCTGATTCTAGATCTGGCAAGATGAAATTTTATAGCCCGTTTCTGATTTCTATTAAATTTTTTACAATAACATTAATAGTCTTATATAGAAAAAAAAACTGAATATAAAATCCACCGTAGCCTACTGGTTAAAAATACGAACTACGAAACAAAAAGGTCGTGCGTTCTTATTTGCAATTCGGCTAGTATCGTAAACCATTCCTATTATAAGTTTTTTATGCTTAGCTGGAGTGGTAAAATAGAATATTAGTAGTGCTAATACCACTGTAAGTAATCTTTAAGTTATTTAATATTCTTGCATTTAAAATGACTAGTGGTCGCCTAGTGCTCGACCGTAATTCATTACATTTTTAAGTTTTTATATTAAGCCAGTTGTATTTCACATTCAAATCTCAGTTAATAAAGTAAAGGCGTTTAATATACAAAAGATAAAGATGAAATAAGCTCTGTATTGCCTTGACAACACTCTACAAACAATTGAAAAAGTAATATTTTAAATCACTCAAAATTCATAGCTAACTAATTTGATCTGTCAGTAATTATTCATCGGAAACATTAAAAATTGCGACAATCATTACTTTGTGCAACTATTTGACCACAGACTATGTCATGTTTGACATCGTCAATACAAACGTAAACAACCGTCAGATTATTATATATTGACATTTTAGATATTGGCGGTATCAAGATTAACAATTAATGTTGTAATTCATATTATTTAATGTATTTCAACACATATTATAGCTTTTAGATTTCTGCACTCCTTCTCCACGTAAACTTTAATGCCATATCTCACACTCCTCCGTGCACGAAATATGCTTAAAAAAGGGTAAAAAATTATCTCTTCACGTATTATTACATAGATTAGTTTTACTGTAGCAACTTGTATAAAAAATATGTAATGAACTTGTATAAAAAAAAACAATTATATTACAAAGTTAAAAAAAATACAAAATATAAGTTATTGCTTAAATTATAACTGAGCTCTTTTCAAAACCAAGCGAATGGCTACTCGAAGTTTCTTTTATGATATTTATTTACAAGAACCAACTAAAGTTCGGAAGTAGTCCGTACTTTTCTTGTTTTAATTATCTCCGAGAAGTTTCCTGTTTGTCATCATAAACAAAATGTCTTCCACCACAAGGTAACTCGATGTTTTGGAGAAAATAATAAAAATAATTACTCAACGAATTCTTTCTAAGACTAATAATGTTATAGAATTATTTCAAGGGTTTTTCATTAGGGTGACATTTTTAAGAATCTCCATAATTCATATTTGATTTTTCGCTGAATTCAAAGCGATGTACAAAAATTTATTTTAGACGACCGCATGGATCGGTAGACGAAGTAAAGGCTAGAGTAATCTGCAGATTACGCTGATGGTCAAGTCTTCATATCCCAGCGGATTTTAGTAGTTTGGTGGCAAAAAGATAACTGCTGGTTATCGGGCCCGTATACCACCGTGTTCATCATGTCTTTGATACAGTATTTTGACACAATTATGTCGCATTGTTACTCCAGGAGGAATCGGCGCATGAATACCGAAAACTATTTCACCTCAATTTTTTATGCCATTCTCTTCAAATAGTCCTACTGATATAATAAATGCATATTGGAGTAACTCGGTGCCATACAGCTTAAACCTAATTTTTTTTCACTTGTAAGGAATTTTTATTTTCCAACGGGATAATTTTTTTGTATTTTTTTTAATAAAATACGAATAAAAAAGTCCTGTAACTTTTTACGATAACGTAAATATTTTTTGAGTTATGAATATTTAAAGGTTTGAAAAATCCCAAATTTGAATACTTTGAGTCATTAAAAAAAAATAAAGAAAAAAAAAATATGAACGATATTTTTCATATTTTTTGATGAAATACAAATAAAAAAGGTCCTACGATATTTTACTATAAAGTTAATATTTTCGGCGTTATGAATTTTTTAATGTTTGAACAATCCCAAATTTAGATACTGCAAAAGTTCGCGTAAGTAAATGTAAAGCGTAAAATAAATGAATGGACAAATATATATTATATTATGTATGTGTATGTATTTTGTTTGTCGGCCCTTTCTTCGGTCTTGCCTTCTTAGCTTGGTCCCTAGATATAAAATGGACTAGTGTTTAGTATAATTGAAAATTAAAAATTTTGTACATCCGGCTTCAATATAAGTTATTAAGAATAACTCAAATAACTCAAAAACTATAGGTCTGACCTTTATCAAATTCATATGGGACCACACGAGAAGTATCAGTTTTTATATAAAAAAAGAATCATCGAAATCGGTTCACCCAGTAAAAAGTTATGAGGTAACACACATAAAAAAATCGCGTCGAATTAAGTACCGTCTCCTTTCTGGAAGTCGGCAGAAAAGTAAGCAACGGAAGTCTTAGGTATATTTCGAGAAAAAAATGTTAATAAAGTTTTTTCCTCTGTACTACCAAAACAAATGCTTACCCAGAAAACGTAGCTGAACGATAGTCTTTATGCATTTGATTTCAAACTGTAACAATAACAAACAGTTACTGTCCTGAACAGGGAGCTTGGACCATTCTCCTTTCCAAAGATAAAGTTTCTGGTAAACACACAAAAAATATAGAAAAATGGTCGGCAAAAGCCGTGCCTTGTTCGTATTTTTATTGTTTAAACTTTTTGTATGCGCGCGGTAAATATTACGAACACTGAGGTCACTCGGATTTATATATAATTCACAACATCCTTAAAATAATAATTATTACAAAATACCTTATTTATTTACTTGTTCTGATCTTTATGTAGTTGTGGCGTAAGATAATACAATACCCCCAAACCCATGAATGTCATAAGAGGTAACAAATAGGAGACAGGCAGCAGCATCTTCCTGATATCAACACAAAAATAATAAAAAACAGAGGTTATCAACCTGAAAGCGAGCAGGTTGGCAGGCCAAAGCGTAGAAACAAGGGAAAATAATCCCCCCTCATGAAGCAATCTTTAAGAGAGCTCTATGTTCAGCAATGGACTTTTGAAAGTCTGAGAATGTGGTGACATCGAAAAAAATAAATTGGTGGATTTTTAGTCGCTGATAAAAATAGATAAATAAAAAGATCTTAACTGTACATTACCTACAATATAAAAGTAACATATTTTATATATTATACAATCGTTAAAACATTTGCAAATTGTGTATACTGGAATCCTAAAAACCTTGAACTGCGCTACTTCTCAAAGATAATGTCTAGAAGTTCACACTGAACCGCCCCAAGTTTGTCTATTTGTAAAATATCCATAAAACAGTTTTATAGCTACTCAGTTGTGTGGAAGCTGGCCTGCAAGGTACACTCCTCCAAATATATTGCGAGCAGAGACGCTTGGTTGGTACAATATAAAACAGTCAATGATAATACATTTCCTAGATGTGACATAAATTAGAGGAATTTTTAAGAGAGATTTGTCATTAAATATATTGACTTATACATCGCAATATATGTTAGCTAAAATTTATCAGCTTAGGTGTTTTATTTACCTCAAATAAAATACTATTTTCTATGTCGAGAACTAAAAACTTTAATCTTAACTTTCAACGGCGCCTGATATAACGAAAGATACAAAAGCGCAAGTCGGTTTATGAGAGTCCAAGATTCAAAGGCATTTTGTCATTCCAAATTACCAAGTGAAAGAGAACGTAATATGGTTGTAGATACAGATCTTGTGTTATTATTTAGTAATATAAATAATTATATTAAATGCTGACAAAAAAACAATGTGAAGAAAAAACACATTGATGGATGTCATAAAATTTAAAAATAGAAACATTTGTACACATAATTTTTAATAGTACACGGGCAAGAAAACTTCACTACGCGTATAGTTTTAAAGTATGGTTGTAAGCTAAATAACTGATATAAACTAGCGTTTCCGTGTTTGCACGCGTGATCTTGGATTTCTTTGCACGTGCTCGCACCGCACCATTGAAGTTACCGACTTACGGCCGATCGGGGCCTTCTCAGGTTCCAGGTCCTTAACTGCACTATCGCGGACGGGACGGCAATATCACGGGCTGTGGGAAGCCACCCATATAAATACTTTTTTTAAATATTTCGAAATATTAAAAATATTTAGAAAAAATTAGAAATAGTACTTACTCGTATTTGTCAATCATAAAATTAATATAAACTCTTTTTTTTTTACAGAATAAGAGTTACAAGCGAGTACACAGCCCAATTGATGGTAAATGAATGCTGTGGTCCATAGAAATCTACATTGGTTCTCGATTAAGAATCAAAATGCAGATACGTCATCACTCCTGAGGACTAATATGGAATGACTCGTATTCATTAAAAAGAGTCTAAAGTTCTCTTCACTCACCGTACACAGCAGAATTGAGTTCAGTCGCTATTTTACGCTATTAATCTGTGAGATCTTGCTCCTTACATTCGTGCTACCTGTACCTGTACCAGCGGATACAAAAACTTTTGATAGACTTTTGATAGATTTGATAGACAACGGCACTACACTGCACAATTTTTTTTTTAATAATATGCATGTTAACCGATTTTTCTTGAACAGTTGAACCGGTTTCATTGCTTCTTTTTTAATAAATACGTTATAGTTCTGGGTTGTTCGCGTATAAATTTAAAGAAAAAATCCATCCCTAAGGGTGGAATAATAGAAAATTATGATATTACCTAAACCACTTAAGAGGGTAAACTAATTAAACATTGGAGTAAAACCGACTTCCAAAAAAATAATAATTTCTTTTCATTAGCTCCGGACGATTGAGGTTCTACTGGTAATTTTTCGATATTCTCGATATGATGTCTTAGCAACAATTTCAGAAACTTTAATGAAGAAATTATTTTATATCTTTTTTTAATTCTTATTCAATTTTGAATAAAAGTTTAAAACAATTGAAAAAGTAATATTTTAAATCACTCAAAATTCATAGCTAACTAATTTGATCTGTCAGTAATTATTCATCGGAAACATTAAAAATTGCGACAATCATTACTTTGTGCAACTATTTGACCACAGACTATGTCATGTTTGACATCGTCAATACAAACGTAAACAACCGTCAGATTATTATATATTGACATTTTAGATATTGGCGGTATCAAGATTAACAATTAATGTTGTAATTCATATTATTTAATGTATTTCAACACATATTATAGCTTTTAGATTTCTGCACTCCTTCTCCACGTAAACTTTAATGCCATATCTCACACTCCTCCGTGCACGAAATATGCTTAAAAAAGGGTAAAAAATTATCTCTTCACGTATTATTACATAGATTAGTTTTACTGTAGCAACTTGTATAAAAAATATGTAATGAACTTGTATAAAAAAAAACAATTATATTACAAAGTTAAAAAAAATACAAAATATAAGTTATTGCTTAAATTATAACTGAGCTCTTTTCAAAACCAAGCGAATGGCTACTCGAAGTTTCTTTTATGATATTTATTTACAAGAACCAACTAAAGTTCGGAAGTAGTCCGTACTTTTCTTGTTTTAATTATCTCCGAGAAGTTTCCTGTTTGTCATCATAAACAAAATGTCTTCCACCACAAGGTAACTCGATGTTTTGGAGAAAATAATAAAAATAATTACTCAACGAATTCTTTCTAAGACTAATAATGTTATAGAATTATTTCAAGGGTTTTTCATTAGGGTGACATTTTTAAGAATCTCCATAATTCATATTTGATTTTTCGCTGAATTCAAAGCGATGTACAAAAATTTATTTTAGACGACCGCATGGATCGGTAGACGAAGTAAAGGCTAGAGTAATCTGCAGATTACGCTGATGGTCAAGTCTTCATATCCCAGCGGATTTTAGTAGTTTGGTGGCAAAAAGATAACTGCTGGTTATCGGGCCCGTATACCACCGTGTTCATCATGTCTTTGATACAGTATTTTGACACAATTATGTCGCATTGTTACTCCAGGAGGAATCGGCGCATGAATACCGAAAACTATTTCACCTCAATTTTTTATGCCATTCTCTTCAAATAGTCCTACTGATATAATAAATGCATATTGGAGTAACTCGGTGCCATACAGCTTAAACCTAATTTTTTTTCACTTGTAAGGAATTTTTATTTTCCAACGGGATAATTTTTTTGTATTTTTTTTAATAAAATACGAATAAAAAAGTCCTGTAACTTTTTACGATAACGTAAATATTTTTTGAGTTATGAATATTTAAAGGTTTGAAAAATCCCAAATTTGAATACTTTGAGTCATTAAAAAAAAATAAAGAAAAAAAAAATATGAACGATATTTTTCATATTTTTTGATGAAATACAAATAAAAAAGGTCCTACGATATTTTACTATAAAGTTAATATTTTCGGCGTTATGAATTTTTTAATGTTTGAACAATCCCAAATTTAGATACTGCAAAAGTTCGCGTAAGTAAATGTAAAGCGTAAAATAAATGAATGGACAAATATATATTATATTATGTATGTGTATGTATTTTGTTTGTCGGCCCTTTCTTCGGTCTTGCCTTCTTAGCTTGGTCCCTAGATATAAAATGGACTAGTGTTTAGTATAATTGAAAATTAAAAATTTTGTACATCCGGCTTCAATATAAGTTATTAAGAATAACTCAAATAACTCAAAAACTATAGGTCTGACCTTTATCAAATTCATATGGGACCACACGAGAAGTATCAGTTTTTATATAAAAAAAGAATCATCGAAATCGGTTCACCCAGTAAAAAGTTATGAGGTAACACACATAAAAAAATCGCGTCGAATTAAGTACCGTCTCCTTTCTGGAAGTCGGCAGAAAAGTAAGCAACGGAAGTCTTAGGTATATTTCGAGAAAAAAATGTTAATAAAGTTTTTTCCTCTGTACTACCAAAACAAATGCTTACCCAGAAAACGTAGCTGAACGATAGTCTTTATGCATTTGATTTCAAACTGTAACAATAACAAACAGTTACTGTCCTGAACAGGGAGCTTGGACCATTCTCCTTTCCAAAGATAAAGTTTCTGGTAAACACACAAAAAATATAGAAAAATGGTCGGCAAAAGCCGTGCCTTGTTCGTATTTTTATTGTTTAAACTTTTTGTATGCGCGCGGTAAATATTACGAACACTGAGGTCACTCGGATTTATATATAATTCACAACATCCTTAAAATAATAATTATTACAAAATACCTTATTTATTTACTTGTTCTGATCTTTATGTAGTTGTGGCGTAAGATAATACAATACCCCCAAACCCATGAATGTCATAAGAGGTAACAAATAGGAGACAGGCAGCAGCATCTTCCTGATATCAACACAAAAATAATAAAAAACAGAGGTTATCAACCTGAAAGCGAGCAGGTTGGCAGGCCAAAGCGTAGAAACAAGGGAAAATAATCCCCCCTCATGAAGCAATCTTTAAGAGAGCTCTATGTTCAGCAATGGACTTTTGAAAGTCTGAGAATGTGGTGACATCGAAAAAAATAAATTGGTGGATTTTTAGTCGCTGATAAAAATAGATAAATAAAAAGATCTTAACTGTACATTACCTACAATATAAAAGTAACATATTTTATATATTATACAATCGTTAAAACATTTGCAAATTGTGTATACTGGAATCCTAAAAACCTTGAACTGCGCTACTTCTCAAAGATAATGTCTAGAAGTTCACACTGAACCGCCCCAAGTTTGTCTATTTGTAAAATATCCATAAAACAGTTTTATAGCTACTCAGTTGTGTGGAAGCTGGCCTGCAAGGTACACTCCTCCAAATATATTGCGAGCAGAGACGCTTGGTTGGTACAATATAAAACAGTCAATGATAATACATTTCCTAGATGTGACATAAATTAGAGGAATTTTTAAGAGAGATTTGTCATTAAATATATTGACTTATACATCGCAATATATGTTAGCTAAAATTTATCAGCTTAGGTGTTTTATTTACCTCAAATAAAATACTATTTTCTATGTCGAGAACTAAAAACTTTAATCTTAACTTTCAACGGCGCCTGATATAACGAAAGATACAAAAGCGCAAGTCGGTTTATGAGAGTCCAAGATTCAAAGGCATTTTGTCATTCCAAATTACCAAGTGAAAGAGAACGTAATATGGTTGTAGATACAGATCTTGTGTTATTATTTAGTAATATAAATAATTATATTAAATGCTGACAAAAAAACAATGTGAAGAAAAAACACATTGATGGATGTCATAAAATTTAAAAATAGAAACATTTGTACACATAATTTTTAATAGTACACGGGCAAGAAAACTTCACTACGCGTATAGTTTTAAAGTATGGTTGTAAGCTAAATAACTGATATAAACTAGCGTTTCCGTGTTTGCACGCGTGATCTTGGATTTCTTTGCACGTGCTCGCACCGCACCATTGAAGTTACCGACTTACGGCCGATCGGGGCCTTCTCAGGTTCCAGGTCCTTAACTGCACTATCGCGGACGGGACGGCAATATCACGGGCTGTGGGAAGCCACCCATATAAATACTTTTTTTAAATATTTCGAAATATTAAAAATATTTAGAAAAAATTAGAAATAGTACTTACTCGTATTTGTCAATCATAAAATTAATATAAACTCTTTTTTTTTTACAGAATAAGAGTTACAAGCGAGTACACAGCCCAATTGATGGTAAATGAATGCTGTGGTCCATAGAAATCTACATTGGTTCTCGATTAAGAATCAAAATGCAGATACGTCATCACTCCTGAGGACTAATATGGAATGACTCGTATTCATTAAAAAGAGTCTAAAGTTCTCTTCACTCACCGTACACAGCAGAATTGAGTTCAGTCGCTATTTTACGCTATTAATCTGTGAGATCTTGCTCCTTACATTCGTGCTACCTGTACCTGTACCAGCGGATACAAAAACTTTTGATAGACTGTAACGAATGAATGAATAAATGTTATGCCAGCCAACGCGCCATGCTTGACACGTTGGCTGACTAGTGTTTATCTGGAGGATGTTACTAACTATCTCCTGGTACAATCGAGCAAGTAAAGTTTGATCCTCTCCGCTACCAATGGAATCAATAATATTGCTAAAAATAATTTTAAGTGATGATATCCCACTCACTCTATGGTAAAGGAAAACTTTGTGTGGACGGTGCAGGTTTCCTGAAGATGTCTTTTTTATAGAATAGATTGATGCTGTGGCCCATGACATCTACATTTATGTTAAATTAAGAATCAATTGCAGATGCGTTGTCACCCATGAGGACTAAAATGGAATGCCTCATTTCTAATAAAAATGGTTTTCGTTTCTCTACGCTCACCATACGAAACACAGCAGCATTAAGCTGCTATTTTACGCTGATATTCCATGAGAATGTGGGTCCTACCCCGGTAAAGCTGACCCATGTGTGCTGCAACCCTAATATGGCTGCAGCGTGGCTCTACCACGTATAAAAGAAAGATAACATTATAAAAAATATTTTTTATAATAAAATATTAAAAAAATATATATTTAAGAGACATTTGAAAACTTCAAGTAGGAAAAATTCATTTAACTAATATCCGCTCAATAAAATGAAATTTTGTTTCTAACCTAGTTTGAAGAACATATCCCGCCCTCTCTCAATGTAGCGTGGCGGACACTTCCTTAATCTTAAACCTTCTCAAAAGTTAAAGAAGGTATTTGCACAGAAGTGGGACGTATATTAAGGCTGTAACTTATATACCCGTAATTGTCATAGTGTTACTGACGTTTTTTGAAAAGAAGGAAAAAAGCTTCAATCAAAATCTTTTCATCCAGTTTAACATTAGTTGGGTGCCAGCAAAGCACCTGTCAACGTTGATGAAGGACAACAAAATCCCTATTAACGTCCTTGTACTAAGTCAACATATTTTTTATTCCCACCACCAACGGCACTGTCACTTAAAATATCGTTATTTTATTCCATCTGTTTTTCTTTGCCAAGCATTTAAAATATTTTACGTTTTATTAATGTTAGGTACTTATTTATTTATAACTAATATAAAATGTATTTATTAACTATGCATAATAATTGAAACTTTATTATTAAATTATACTTCACTTGATAAGATGTGTCATTATTATTATTAGATTAACTTAACTCCGGAATAATATTATTTTATTGGAATTTTTTCTTTTTAATGACAAAAAACGAAGAATTAAGTACCTACTGTGCTATTTCTACGCGAATATCGGTAAGACGTAAATTACCCTAAAGTTATAATACAAACACACGGTGAAAAATAAAAAATCGATCACATATTTTTCAAAAATATAAAAAGCTTAACTATGTCCATTCCACGTTATTTTATCAGCAGAATTGTTTGCAGAACACAGGGGCTGCACCGTGTAACGTGGCTCCGGCGATCCCTGCCAACACTTCGCTGTACCGCTTACCGAGTGTTTGTGTTTATCGACTCAATGTACTTTATTATTTTTCAACATTGACCAAAGCGGTTCCGTTTCCTTGTCGCGACAAGTCATTATGTTTTCATTTTTCGGATTATTATCCAGTTTTGAAAAGTTTTACATTTAACTATTTTTTTTTTAAATTTCCTTTCTTCATTACGCAATAGAATTTTAATAAACGATGTGAGAGCCTTCTTGTGATCTCCAATCGACTTGAATTGTGTAGTTGTAACAGTAAAATTACGATTTAAAATCATCATTCAGATTCACAGAAAACAACTGCACTACACTGCACAATTTTTTTTTTAATAATATGCATGTTAACCGATTTTTCTTGAACAGTTGAACCGGTTTCATTGCTTCTTTTTTAATAAATACGTTATAGTTCTGGGTTGTTCGCGTATAAATTTAAAGAAAAAATCCATCCCTAAGGGTGGAATAATAGAAAATTATGATATTACCTAAACCACTTAAGAGGGTAAACTAATTAAACATTGGAGTAAAACCGACTTCCAAAAAAATAATAATTTCTTTTCATTAGCTCCGGACGATTGAGGTTCTACTGGTAATTTTTCGATATTCTCGATATGATGTCTTAGCAACAATTTCAGAAACTTTAATGAAGAAATTATTTTATATCTTTTTTTAATTCTTATTCAATTTTGAATAAAAGTTTAATTATATGTTTTATACTCCCGATTAGAGTTTTTCTTATTTTATAGTCTTAAAGAAACAAAGGTATTTAATTGATATCTTAATGCCATAGTTAACCCGTCCTTTATAGTGAACTCTAATCCTTCTTTTCACATTTCAAGATCATGAACTATTTTTACCCGATTGCCCAGGAGGGTAATGTTTGTCATAAGTATTTATGTCTATTTCTTTGGCACGCTCTGTAGCCTAAAGGACTTGATGGATTTTAACATAAGTGGTGTCGTAACAAATGGGGTTCGTCTTAGTCATGGAAATAACATAAGGTATTGAATTATTCTATTTTCAGTACACTTTTCCATGCTGTCGGATTTACTTAATTACTGTTTTCACATTTAAGCTTGTTATCACGAAGAAGTAATGAAAATTATTTTACTAATATAAGAACATCTAGTAAATATGTATTGTAATGTCCTTCAAACCGAATTCGGTCACGGCGACCAGTCTTCAACGGAGACTATCAATCTGCGTAAGGCAGGATTGTATTGCCCAAGTGTATGCGCAAGCAAAGTTGTACTCTCTATAACCTCTAGTCCGATGGGTCGATAATTCGACACGGACGGAGGAGAGATCTCAGGCGCAGGGCCAACGACTTAAAGTCCTTTCCGTGGCACAGGAATAAATAAAACACCGTCAAATTCCTGATTCCGGGCCTCTAATAAAAATTTCTTAACAGATAAACCGGATAACTGATTTTGGCCCATCCCGGGATTCGAACCTGGGATCTCGTAATCAGCAATCAAGTTTACGACTCTAAACCTACGAGGCATACGTTATGTTAGTATATATACAGATAATAGTAAAAAGGGTGTTATTAACCACAAATAAACTTCGTGGTTGCATTCGTATTTATGTTTACCCTGAGACTACACGACAACGTTTGTTTTAACATTATTATGTGTTGCGTTCCCAGATAGACTCGCTCAATATTTACGACCAATATCTATATATAGATGCACTTAATACATTTATCTGTGTTTTAACCGGAATAACTGCAATTTAGTACGCTGTATCGTTGGCTACTTTGTCTAGACTGGGTTTACAATTGTACTTATTTCCTTTAATAGCCTCCAAGTACGCGTAACAAAAAGAGAGGGTATTTATGTGTAATAAAATTCTAGAGCATTAGACTTCTCGTGATTTGGCTTGCAACAGTTCTAGTTTTTTACATTATGTTAGAAAAAATTAGTTTAGATTCTAAATTATATACAATAAAGAACAAATTACAATGACGTGGCTCAAAGTGTGTTGGCGTCGTAAGAGAATCCATCAACCCCTTTCGTCTTGTGGGTGTAGAAAGAGACATCATTATATTGCATGCCTTAAACGAAAGCGCAAAGAATGTTCTACTATCGCCTAAAAATTAAGATTCCAACGTTTTGTCGCATGAAATCGTATCTGGCAATCATATTGTACATATAAGTGATATAAAAAGCACGTTGTCAGAAAGATATATGATTGTAATACTTATTAATATTTTTTTAAATCGATTAATTGCTATTTTTAAATAAAAAAGGGGTTTTATTGGCTTATGGTGTGGATTTATCAAGTCTGCAAGGCTTGTAAACAGGATAAGTTATGAAAATATCAATTGTTCAGCTCAATATATTTTTAAAACTCGTCATCTATTTTGTGGGAAGCCATTTAATGTAAATGGCAGTTTAATTTTGTTTAGTTTAGTTATAATATTTTTTTTCTGCTGCGAAATGGCGAAATTTTCGGTGTATTTAGCAGCCTTGTATGAAAAATTATTACTAAATGGATGGAATAGAGACTGCGTCACTCAGTTCGGCGTCAGTCGCCATCTTGAGTGGACATTGTTTCGGTTGTTTGCAGCGGCTTAAAAAGATCGCTGTACAAATACACAATATTCGAATAACCAAAGAGATTTAGAACTACTTAAATGTCTTTGCGAATAACCAAATTTCTTAAATACTTGATTATAATAATAATGAGAGATATTTTTATTACAATATTTTTAAAAGCACAGAATAAATAATAGTAGTACGTACTAAAAGTAAGTAGTATCAATTTTTTTGTCATGGCTGTCATTTTCATAGTTTTCGAGGGTGTTGAAGCCGATAGGGTTGTCGAAATGTAAATCCAAGATGGCGGCTGAAACAGGTATCAATTCTTTCATCATGGGTGTCATTTTCATGGTTTTTGAGGGTGCTGAAGCCGATAGTGCTGTCGAAATGTAAATTCAAGGCGGCGGAAGCAATAAGTATAATTTTTTTCATTATGGGTGACATTTTCATGGTTTTCGAGGGTGTTGAAGTTGATAGTGCTGTCGAAATGTAAATCCAAGTTGGCGGCTGAAGGAAGTACCAATTTTTTCATCATGGGTGTCATTTTCATGGTTTACGAGGGTGTTGAAGCCGATAGTGCTGTCGAAATGTAAATCCAAAATGGCGGCTACAACATGTATCAATTTTTTCATCATGGGTGTAATTTTCATGGTTTTCGAGAGAGTTGAAGGCGATAGGGTTGTCGAAATGAAAATCCAAGAAGGCGTTTGCAATAGATATGAATTTTTTCATCATGGGTATCATTCTCATGGATTTCGCAGGTGCTAAAGCCGATAATGCTGTTGAAATGTAAATCCAAGGTGGCGGCTGCAATAGGTATAAATTTTTTCATCATGGGTGTCATTCTCATTGTTTTCGCGGGTGTTGAAGCTGATAGTGCTGTCATAATGTAACTCCAAGGTGGCGGCTCATATTATATGTAATTGTTTTAATGCGCTTAGGGCATGCCCAATTGGATTTACCAATATATTTTTTTTTATCAATACAGCTCTTCACAGGTCCACTGATGAACATAGGACATCCCCAAGGTAAAGCCGCAAAGCACTGTCCTGAGCCAACTGCATCCATCCACTTCCTGCATGTCTTACCAGGTCGTCACTCCATCTAGTGGGGGAAAGAGGCAACTATGAGAAATATCAAAAAATATTTAGTCCTGTGTTGAATATCTATTAATTTTAAACCTATATTGTCACTCAATAAGCTTACAAAGGGCGAAGTTAACTCCAGTTGGCATTTTCTGCCAGTCGACTAAGGTTTAGTGAAAATGTGGTGGCGGGTAGTTTGATTGGAAACTTAAGCAAAAATAAAAAAATAATTTCAAACGTTCTACTTACATCTAAGCTTTTGCCTGTAAATGCATTTTGTGTTTCAAAACATGTCCAGCGTGTGTCGATTGTTTGTTTGTAGTTAACTTAGTTAACTTTGCAGGGACAGCACTTAAAAATTTACATAGCGAGTCACCGTATAACAAACAAACAATAACAGGTGTTGTTTAAGAATGATGGACATTAGAATTCAATTTTAAATATAATAATGTATGGGAGGTGTGATGTGTTAGGGATATAACAATTTATTCTCCAAATACGAGTATAAAGCTCAGTTGCACGCGGCGCACTTTGCAATTACGACAGAAGCTATTGTCGCAAACGGTGATAATTTTAACTAATATGAGGGTGACCAATGAATTTACAGTCCACCTGATGGTGTGAAGATGATGCTTTGATACATAGACACCTACATGTGCCCTAAATGAAGAATCAAAATGTAGAACGTAGACCCCTGATTGCTAAGAAGAACGCCTCTTAACCATTAAAAGAATCTCTGATTCTCGTCACTCTACATACGAAACAGTATACGCAACAGCATTATTACGATGCTATTTCTCGTCTGGTATTCTATTCGGGTGTGGGCCTTCTCCGGTCACGCCGACCTATTCGTTCCGCAACTATAATACGCATTAGGGTGGCCCTACTACGAGTATAAGATATTTATATCAATTTTATATTATTATTTTAATTCTCAGAACTCTTTTATAGAATTAGTGAGACTAGCGAGCACACAGCCCACTTAATGGTAAGTGGGTGCTGTGGCCAATAGACATCTTCATCTATCCTCGATTAAGAATCAAAATGCAGATGCGTTGTCACCCATGAGGTATAGAATGCCTCTTTTTCCAGTAAAAAGGGTCTCTGGTTGTCTACACTGACCATACAATACACAGCAGCATTGAGCTGCTACTTTACGCTGGTATTCTGTTAGAATGTGGTCCTTCCCCGATCGAGCCGACCCATCCGCGCTATAATCATATAATAACTGCAACATGGCTTTACCACATATAAAGTAAATGTCACGGTTTTATAATTTTTGTTTTAATCTTTCACTTCTTTATCTTAAATTTTGGTTGTCGCATCATATTAACGATAAAAATCAATATTTTTATTCAAGCTTATAAAATATTAATAAAGGCAAAGTCAATTTGGATAGCAGGCGACTTAATGATAGGATCGCTAACGACGTAATAAAAGAGTCATGTCTCTAAAGAAATGATTGATGTCATCGCTATGAATAAAGGTCGTAAAATAATTTATCAAGTAAATTAATACTTTAGTGTAATTGATATAACATGTTGCCTACTAGAGTCAAGTGTTATCTTACAAAGTTGGATATACTTACGAGTCCGCGTATCCTTAACATCGAATTCCGAAAATAAAGAATGAGCTGAATGATTATTAAAGTATTCGCAAATCTTCACTTCTTCTGCAATTTAATAGGTAAAGATCTATTATTGTACTTAAACAAAATATTTCTTATTAGCTGTAGTGTCTCAACTTTTTGGACAGTTATTTTATAAGCAATTATGAAACATTGATATTGTTATATTTTATTAAAATCCAACCTGTTGCTTAAGAGTTATGGTTGGATCATGTAAAGGATATATTAATAATATATTACCTTAAAATAACAGCCTTCTTTTTGCTTTTTTATAGAATAGGGGGACAAACGAGCACACAGTCCTCCTAATGGTAAGTGGTTGATGTGGCCCATAGACATCTACATCTATCTTCGTTTCCGAATTGAATGCCTATTTTCGAGTAAAATGGGTCTCCGATTCTCTACACTCACCATACGAGACACAGCAGTATTAAGCTGCTATTTTACGCTGTGAGAGCAATGTACTTCTCCGGTCGAGCCGACCCATTTGTGCTACAACTATACTATTAATATAACTGCAGCATGGCTCTACCACGTAAATGTATGCTTTACCACAGTAACGAAATAAAACAGTAATAGCGATTATGTTTGGCTTGGTTGATCTCGGCGTTGGTGGCGAATTTGACTTTGAAATAAAGCTTTGAATTTGAAATAATGCTTTTATTTTTTATAAAAGTAAGATTGACAAATAGTACACACAGTGTACCTGATTATAAGTGAATATTACGCACACAGGCACCTACATCAATCATCCTTTTTGACCTTGAGGACTTAGCTGGAATGCTGCGTTACCTGGAATGAAGGTAAACGTCTTTTAATGCATGAAATACATTGTCTCTTAGGGTTTACGTGGTAGAGCCATTCTGCAACTATATTATTACAACTACTACCATATAAAGCGTATATAAATGGGCTATTTTTGTGGCAGATAATGCTGAGCCTATAGCCTCAATATTGCTTCACGTTTATTAACTCAGCAGTTGTTCGATACAGTTGTAAAAATATTGTCAACATATATCCTGTAAATTGAAGCACAATTGTATTGCAGCAAAAATATCGCTGGCAATATTCCTGAGCAGATTCCTTATATATTTTTCAGCAAGCTATTTTGTAATATGCAATTTTATAGCCCGTTTCTGAGTCTTATTAAAGCTTTAACAATAACTTTAACAATCTGATATGAAAACCAAAATACAAAAGCGACCGTGAAGCGACATATGTAGGCTGCCCTAATGGTTATGAATACGGATTACGAAATTAAACGATCGTGAGTTCGTATCCGCTACAATCGTGATAATAACTTGAAAATTTTCGATATTACGCAGCACATTAGCTTGCTTACTTTATCAGTGACGTCACGGCGGAATCTAATATAGCAGATAGCGTTTTGGAGATTTGAGGCACAGGTTAAAAAAAATCTTAAAATTATGTTATGACTAGAAATCAACATTCCTCGTTTACTTTTTACAAAACCTATCATAAATTTGTATTTTTTTATACATGGTGCAAAATATGTTGCAAAACTAACATTAATAAAATTATTCATTGGTAAAATTAAAAAAAAAATTACAATCACTACTCTGTGCGATTATTTGACCACGGTCTATTTATGGTTGATATTGGCTACATGAACAATTGATAAGGTTGTAAGGAAGAAAATGTGGGAACTGTTGCCGGGGTATGGTGTGGATGGTCGATTGCTAAGGGCTGTGTAGTCTCTTTACTGTGACTGTAAAGCCTGTGTGCGGGTAGAGCATGACCTGTCACCCATGTTTAACGTCCAAACGGGCGTAAAGCAGGGTTGTGTCATGTCTTCCTGGCTGTTCATACTGTATCTCGACAGCTGTTTACAGAAGCTGAAAGATAGTTGTTTGGGTGTGAAATTGGGTGACATTAAAGTAAATTGTCTGCTGTATGCTGATGATGCAGTGCTTATTGCACCATCAGAGGCAGAACTCCAGGCATTAGTCACGTGTATGAAAGAGGAATGTGAAATTAAAGGTCTCCGTTTGAATGCTAATAAAACTAAGGTTCTGGTGTTTGAAAGGGACGAAGAGAGAACGAAGTGTGAAATATGGGTAAATCAGGAATGTCTAGAACAGGTAAATGAAATTGTATACTTGGGGAGTGCTTTTAGCCGGGATGGAAGATGTGATTTAGATGTGGACAGGGGTGTCGCTGCCGGGAACAAAGTCAATGGTGCCCTGACTGCGTTAGTCAAAAGGCAAGGCGTAGCGAAGAGTGCACGCCTTGCAATACATAACGCAGTGTTGGTACCGACTTTGTTATATGGCAGCGAAACCTGGGTAGGCCAGAAGAAGCATAAAAGTAATTTGAATGCAGTGGAGATGCGATCTCTTCGTAAAATGTGCGGCGTTACCATGGCCGACCGAAAGCGAAACGAAGAGATACGCAATATGGCAGGTTTGAAAGATGACCTTATCACAAAAATTGATAAGGGCGTGCTTCGGTGGTTTGGGCACGTTGAGCGAATGAGTGAAGACCGAATGGTGAAGAAAATATATAGCGCGAAAGTTAATATTAAAAGGTGTCGAGGTAGACCGAGACTAACTTTCGAAGACCATGTGAGCAAATTGCTCGAAGAGGGTAGGGTCAAAAGTACTTGGATACCTAGACGTGCATGCATGAAGAAGATAATGAATCTGAAAGAAGCGAAAGAGGTTTGTAAGGATCGTGACACTTGGCGATCTGTTCTCTCTGGCTACCCCGTCAGGGATTGTGCGTGAAGATAAGTATAAGTATAAGTATCAACAAAAACAAGCGACAGAATATTATGAACTGACATTGCAGACATTAGCAGTATCAACAACGAATATTTTAATTTTTATCATTTAATTTATTTCTAACACATATTTTTTATATTGATTACTTATATAATTACTGATATTTATTGTATTTATAAAAATGTTAAAAATACCGAATATCATTAAAATCCGTAAAATATTTTATTTCAATTATTTTATTTTATTGTTCATAATTTCAACTCATGTTTCCATTCCATGTAAGCGATAATAGAGAATTTATCCCATGTGAGCGATAAAGGATAATCTATCACACTTCTGATGTTAGATTTATTAAAATGTAGAGTACCAAAGATTAAATTTTAAAATACATAATTTATATAATATAGTATGTATTTATAGTAAAAGACTTCAGAATAGAATGGAATCATTTTTATTCAATGTAGTACTTTTACCACTGCTGCCTGGGAAGAAGTAGGAAGAAACCCAGCGGGGCATTTATTTTAAATAAAATATATTTACAGTATATTGTTTTATACAATTAGTATGAACAAACCAACACTACGAGTACAAAATTCTTAAATACACTAGTTACAAAATGGCACTAATATTTAAAAGATATAATAACAAAATACAAACATAATCTTGTTTCGTCGGTAGGTTATAAAATAAAATATATCTACTATCTTACAAACTAGTTGTTAAATTACCTACCCATCTTATTGTCTATAGTAATCTTACACACGCAATACTTGTAAAAAGGGGGAGCAGGCTCTTCACGTCTTAATATAGAGATAAGTATTATAGTAGCAACATGTTTTTTTTTCCTTATAAAAATTAATTAATAGAAGATATGAATCGATGGCACCTAAGTACACTATCGTATGTTAAAAAACCGAAGTTTACAGGAGAGCCGTTTAAAGATAATATAGTTGGTAGCTCTGCTTTCTTAAAAGGCAACTAATTTAATTTTTTCACCATATTATGTAGATAATTTTGAATGCATTCTTATGATTTAACAATGGAGTGTGAATTAGTAAAAGTTTTAGACTTATTTTTGTTACCATATTTTACGTCGGATATACACAGTTTTAAAAATCGTATGTGAAACATACAACTGCTTACATCGTACTTTAATTGATCAAAAATATTAAAGGTGTTATTAACGCCGTTATACTTGGACAGAAATTAATTATTTTTGAACGTATATTACATATACCATGATTTACCTTGTACACCACAATGAATTTGATAATTGTTTTTTTTACACAAAAAATATTTATGGAAGAAAACTGAATACAATTTCAATCTCAAAGTTATATATTTATCACTGGCAAGTTAAAGTAAAGATATTATTTATTGATTTCTTATATTTACGCGAACACTTCACATAAAATTAAACTAATTTTAATTAAAAAGCTTAAATTAAACGCGATAAAAGCCGTAAAGTTAGTTTCATTTGAAGGTGTTATTTTTTGTTTATTATTCTTGGGCAAAATTCCGCTCGTGACTAATGCTGCTCGGGGCAAGCGGAGCAATAAAACCAAGGCGACCCCTGTCACGCTATCCGTGAATTTTTGCAACATCAGGGGACTTCATTCCAACCTTAACGCTGTCCATTACCATCTAGAGACGGCGAAGCCGGCCTTGCTCTTTTTAACCGCGACTCAGGTGTCGTCTCCGGCTGAAACTTCATATCTCTCCTACCCGGGGTACAAATTGGAACACTCCTTTGTGCCCCGGGCTGAAATTTGCGTATACGTCAGAGAGGACATCTGTTTTCGACGCCTCGGCAGTCTTGAAGGTACGGACCTGTCCATCCTATAGCTGCGCGTAGACAGCAACGACCAGCCCCGCGTCTACGGGTGCCTCTATATGTCCCATAGCGGTAATGCCGACACAGACCGACTCATCGGCCACGTCCAAATGGCAGCAGACTCTGTGCTACAACAGGTCCCATTCGCAGAGATCGTGATACTCGGTGATTTTTACGCCCACCACGCTGAATGGCTTGGTTCTCGTTTAACCGATTATACGGGTAAATCTGTCTATGACTATGCTTTGGCATATGGTCTAACACAGCTGGTTATTATTTGTTAGTATTTATTGTTTATTAGTATTTCTCATGAACTAGATGGTCAAAACTTATCGTGCTTGACCTTATTTTGATCGGGAGCGCTTGGCGAAGCCAATTTCGCGGTCACCTAGCAAAAAACTTTTAGGTACCTAAAGTCAGCGGGAACATATAGCCCTAAAGATTTTACATAAATTAAGCCCAAACTCGGACCATTTATAGTTAAAACTGGCTACGGAATAAATAAAATAACTTTTTAGACCCCCATGTTGGAAAAATTCAACTAATTATAACTCTGGTACAGCTCAACGTATTCTAGTGGAGTTTGGGCTTAAACTTCTTGGAATCATCAGAGGAATTGGAAGCTACTAATATAAACCGGATAAAGTGACCCCAGCCGGAACAAAAAAAAAATGTCCTGCAAATCTGGTTCTTCGGGATCTAGCTCTGCTAAAACAAGGCCTACCAAAACAAGTAGAGGAGGAAGTCCTACACCCAGTGTTGCTCTGCGCAAAAAGGTTTTAATTCAAAACGCATCTACATCTGGAAGAGCACCTGAAGATGACCAAGAAACCAGAGATCTTGCGATAGTGGAGAGTGAAACCAAATCCATAGGCACCGCTCCAACTGGACCAAACATTGGAGGTAGTAGCGGACCTACAAAACCAAGTGCAGAAAGTGGCAGCTCGATTACAATGGATATTGACAAAGAGCTGGTTGCTTTGGGCCTCTGCAAGCCGGTCCGAGAGACGGAGGACGAATGGTCGGATGGCGATAGCATAGTCAGCGACAACAGTAAAAGGTCCAGTATATTACCACCAGCATATAAACGTGCAGGAATCTCTATGGACCTAGCAACACAGAGAGCAAACGAATTTCTGCTTTCTGGTAAAGAAGCCCTAGGGAAGGTAGGAAACATGAAAAAGGAGTGTAAAAGCAAAGTTCATGACTGCCTCCAGGGCCTTTATGAAATTGTGCTGTCGCTATCTGACTCACGCTCTCGGCACCGGCTTGCAGCGGAACAAGAAAGATCTAGAGCCGCGAAAGAATTGGTACGTGTCGAACGAGCCCATAATAAAGAACTGGCTGAAATTCGAACCTTACATTATAACAAGCTCGCAGAGACATATGAAGCCATAAAAGATACGGGCAAAACTGCTGAGTCAATACGTTCTTGGCTTAGCTACGAGATGGATGAACCCATTAAGGCAATCAGTAAAATCCAGTTAGAAATACATGGCCTTGAAATAAAGACTCAACCATTACCAACAAAAGAAACACCTATTGCCCAGTCAGATAAATGTACTGAAAGCTATGTATCTCTGATAAAAGAAATATCAGAACTGAACCAGAAAATAACCAACCTCAGCCTCGTGGTACAGAAATTAGTAAATAAAGAAATAGAATTGGAGACTGAAAGATCCTATTGTGAGAAAAATAGCACACATACAGACCCCCGAATAGATCGAATAATTGCGGAGCTCGAGGACACAAAAAAAATAATACAAAGATACCATACCACAAATCTAACGCGGGAAAGAGAAAATAAAGAGACATTATCTATAAAAGAAGATCTAGAGAACTCAATAAAGCCGATAACACGTCTCTTGAACACGGTTCTCAATGAAATTAACGATCTTAAAGACTTCAATACCACCCAAATAGCATTCCAAGGAAATACTGGACTATGAACTGAATTAGCTATAACAGAAATTAAGGATAAAATTAACGAACTCAAAAATATCACTCACAATAACAATACCATAGATGAAGAGATTAAAAGCATAAAGCAAAACGAACATACTAAAGTATTAGCTAACAATAAAAAAACATATGCAGAAGCAACTAATACCCCCCGATATGCAATGATTATTGAGTCCATAGATCCCCGCTCAACATGTGATGATATTTTAAAACAGGTTAGAAAAGATGTGGACCCTGTAGAGCTGGGAGTACGTGTTAATAAAATATCTAAACTAAAAAATCAAAAAGTTATAATAAGCTGCGACTCCCAGCAGGACAGACATCTGCTTAAAACTGCAATTCGTGATACTTGTGATAAGCTAACAGTATCAACACCTGTAACTAAAAACCCACAGCTACGTCTCGTGGGCGTCACAAATGACTTAAACGATACTAAACTTGTTAAAGCCATCACAAGTCAGAACGACTATTTACTGCAAGAGTTAACAGAGGAACAAAAAAGTATAAAAATCTTACGCAGAATCAAAGGAAGGGTTAGGGAGGTTAATAATGTTATACTCGAAGCCTCACCGCAAATGTGGTCAAAATTGAGAAATCAAAAACTACGAATTGGCTATCAAGTCATTCCCTGCATCGACCAATCACCACTCACACAGTGTTATAAATGTCTTGGCTTCAGTCACAAAGCAAAAGACTGTAATAACAAACAACTTTGTGGATATTGTGCTGAGGAGCATGATACAAGAGACTGTCCAAATCGCAATAATGCTCCTAAGTGCTGTAACTGCAATATTGCTAAAAGGGACAACTTCTTGCATCCAGCATACAGCCCAGAATGCCAAGAATGGCAAAAATGGGACCAAATTGCTAGATCATCAGTCTCCTATTGTTAAGAAATATTCAACGAAACAACAAACATAGGACCCCAAAATACTTCTAGTACAATGAAGCATATAAAATTCATGCAGATTAACCTGGATCGTGGGCGGGCGGAGACACTTGAGTGCCTACGTGCAGCCACGATGCAGGAATACTCTGTGATTTTGATGCAGGAACCATACGTTGGTGCCAAAGCTCATTTAACTGCGGGTTCCCAGTATAGAATCATACAAAAAGTTACCAAGGATAGAGATAAACCTGTCAGGTCGGCAATTGTTATCAGCGATCCCACAATTCAATTCATTATCAATCCTACTTTCCTATCTGAGGACATAGTAGGTGTAGAGTTAGAACTTGGTCACTTAAAAATAGGTGTAATCAGTATGTATCTACATCAGAAGGGAGACATCGATGAAGACCTACAAGTGATAAGGAGATACAAGAAAAACATGACAACAAATGACATTATAATAGGAGGGGATGCCAACGCAAAAAGCATCTGGTGGGGATGCAAAACAGACGACAGCAGAGGAAAACTCATTATGGAAACATTCGTGGAACTGAATATAGATATCCTCAATGTAGGCACCACACCTACTTTTTCTGTTTATAGAATGAATAAATTATGCACGAGTATAATCGATATTACCGCTTGCTCGTCATCACTACTTCATAGACTGAAAGACTGGTATGTCGATGAATCACTCTGCACAATTTCAAGCCACAAATTAGTCTCATTCAATCTCGAATTAGTGCTTTCTAATACCGCAGTCAATATACATGGCACAAAAATCTATAATACCAAAAAGGCAAATTGGGGCAATCTGAAAAATGAACTGATTACAGAACTTAGTAGATATGCGATAAGTAAGAAAATAGACGAAATCACCACACCACAAGAGCTAGAAGAAACAATAAAAAACTACACAAAATTAATATTAGCAGGCTGTAATAACAATATACCAATGAAAAAACAGAAGCGAAAAGTAAAAGATCCTGTATGGTGGAACAACGAAATAAATGAAAAGAAAGCAGATATGATTAGGAAAAGAAGAAGAATAAGGAATGCAAACCCTCTAAGAAGAAAACATGTAATAGACCAATATTTAGATGCAAGACAAGAATATACTAATGCAATTGAAAAGGCTACAACTCAAAGCTGGAAAAATCTCTGCAACAAAGAAGAAAAAGAGTCTCTCTGGCAAAGAATATACCGGATCCTAAAAACTTGCTCAAATAGAGAACAGGACAGACTACTCCGTGACTCAGATGGAAAAATCCTTTCAGAAGTCGAATCAGCGAACCATCTAGCTGATACATTTTATCCATGGGACAACCCTGACACTGATAGTGTACAGCAGACTGAAATAAGAATAGAAAGACAGCAAATAATAAGCAAACTTAAAAATGAAGACATTTCAGCCATCAAGTTGTTCACAAAACTTGAAATAAGAGAAATATTTAAGAATATGAGTCCGAAGAAAGCTCCTGGAGAAGATGGCTTAACATCAGATATATGCCAAGCTGCGTTTGAAAGCAACCCGGAAATCCTGCAATCCATTTACAATAAATGCTTAACACTAGGCTACTTCCCAGAAATATGGAAAACAGCAACAATTAAGGTTATTCCCAAGCCTAACAAGGAAGACTACTCCCTGGCAAAATCCTATAGGCCAATCGGGTTATTACCAGTTTTAGGTAAGGTTCTAGAGAAACTTTTTGTAAATAGAGTCCAGTGGCAACTAGGAAGGGAAGGTAAAATTAACAATAGACAATACGGTTTCACTCCCCAAAGAAGTACTGAGGATGCCCTATTTGATACAACTACACTTATAAAGAAAGGACTTAAGAATAAAGCTATAGTGATACTAATATCGTTAGATATAGAAGGTGCGTTCGATAACGCATGGTGGCCTGCCATAATTAAAGAACTCCACGCCAAAAATGTGGACAAATCTATGGTCAGGCTCATTAGCAGTTACTTATCCGAAAGAAAAATACATCTTAGGTATGCTGGGCAAGAATGCAGGAAACCCACAAATAAAGGATGTATCCAGGGCTCTACTTGCGGCCCTATGCTCTGGAACATCCTTATCGACCCCTTACTTAACGCAACTAAGGACCTAGATGCCCACGTACAAGCTTTTGCTGATGACATTCTGATCGTAGCCAAAAACAAGGATGGCCAAAAACTAGAAAAAGACATAAATGAAACACTAAGAATAATCACGGAATGGGGCAAAAAACATAAACTAAGATTTGCTCCCCAAAAAACCCAGTCCATAATCATAACAAAAAAATTGAAATACCACCGAGCTTGTTTACACATTGAAGAACTTACATTACAGTACACAAATCAAATGAAAGTTCTAGGCCTAACAATTGATAATAATGTAAATTTTAAGGCTCACCTTGATAGCGTCTGCCGAAAAGCAATCAACATCTACAAAATGGTTTCCAGGGCGGCAAAAGCCCATTGGGGATTAAATTCTGAAATCATAAAAACCATCTATTCAGCTGTGGTCGAACCGACAATACTATATGCTGCTAGCTGTTGGGCGGAGACAACCGAAAAAAAGTATATCGAAAAAATACTTAATAGAATGACCCAAATATTTGGTATACGTATCTCCAAAGGGCATAGAACTAACTCCCTGATCTCCAGCACTATTCTGTCCCAAATAATACCATTAGCACTAAGGGCTAAAGAGAACGCAAACATATACGAGATCAAGAAAGGAAAGCCCGTCGATTTCTTACCTGGAAGACAACTAGAAAAACTAATAAGCCCTTACGATCTGCCCCATCCATGCGAGAGGTCGCAGCGCAGTTTTGGCCTAGTAAGTGAACAGAAGGAAATTGATGACGTAAGTAACGACTGGGTCAAAATCTTCACTGATGGAAGTAAAATCGACACAAAGGTAGGCGCAGCAGTAACGATCTGGAAAAATGGAGTGGAAATTAAGACAATAACCTTCAAACTAGAAAGCTATTGTAGTGTCTTCCAAGCAGAGATGATTGCAATTTTAAAAGCTGTAAAGTACGTTGCTGACAGAGATTACCAAGGAGCAAATATCTTTACTGATTCAAGATCAGCTGTTATAAGCATATGTGATCCAAGCTCATTGAACCCAATTGCTTTTAAAATTCGTAACATGATAAAAGACATTGAAGACAACCAAAAGAAAATCTTACTGTACTGGATTAAGGCCCACTGTGGAATTCAGGGCAACGAAAGAGCAGACGAACTAGCCAAACGAGCTGCTACTAGAAGCAAACAAAAACCGGAATATGATAAATTCCCACTGTCGTATGCAAAGCGCCTCACTAGAAACGCAACCCTACAAATTTGGCAAAGAAAATATGAAGAATCGACAACCAGCACCATAACCAAGACTTTCTTTCCCAATGTTTTAGTAGCTTATAAAGTAATAAAAAATATAAAAATGAATAATTTAGTCACACACCTGTTTACTGGGCATGGCGGTAACAATGCTTACCTGTATAAATATAAATTGGCATCATCCCCGTGCTGCACTTGCGATGAAAACGTAAACCAAACTGTAGAGCACATTATAATTGACTGCCCGCGATTCAGTAAAGGAAGATTTGAAGCTGAATGCAGCATGGGAATGACCATTGCAAAAGACAATCTAAACTTTATAATCGAGGATAGCACTTGCCGACCTATCTTTATGACATTTGCTCTTCAAGCATTAAGAATTATAAGTAAGGAAAATGGAAGTATAATGGTAGAGTAAGCAAATGTTAGAGTACGGTACATGTAATGAATTCCAAAAAAGAAAAAAAAAACTATTTACTTAGTACTTGTTAAATACACGTACTTTAATCAAAAATCTGTAACTACAAATAACAAGTGTTAAGAAAGTAGAAATGCTAGAGTAAGAAATCTTAAGTAATGAAAAGTTTTAAAACATTATTAATTTAGTTAGTAAATATAATATGTATAAAGAGTATATTGTAAAAAAGCGATAAAGAAAGAAAAAAAAAATAATAAAAAGAAGAATAAAAAAAACAGAAAAAAAAGATAAAGAAAAAAAAAATTAGATATAGAAAATAAAAAAAAAATAAAAAAAATATATACTTAAGGATATTCTAGAATAATCTACTTAAGTAAGGATACACAAAAATTAGATGTAAAAACAGAAATAACATAATAGTAAGAAATCCTAAGTAATGTAAAGCTTTAAGATTATTAACATAGTTAATAAAAGTAATGTGTATAATGAAAAAAAAAACATGTATGCAAAGCAGAAAAAAAATATACCTAGCAATTCTAGAATATATTAATGTAATTGTAACGTATGTCAGAAATTTCAGTAAGAATATTATACAACAGTAAGTGTACTGAGTGAAGTAATGTATAAGATAAGAAGTATTGAGTAATATGTAGCTAAAAATTTAGAAATATAACAATAAGTGTACCAATGATAAACCAAACTGTAAGCAGTACGGAACAATAAAAAAAAAAATAAAAAAAAAACAGTATCATTAAAACAGTAGTTAAATGCTAGAAAGAAGGGTACTGCAGAAAAGTAGTAGTAAGCTATAGTTAAAATAAAAAAAAAAACACAGCTGGTTACTTCGCCTACGCGGATCCCAGATGTGGAAGACCATGTACCTTCTCTGTTGGACCTTCTGCTGACCTCTCATCCGAACGGATATCAGGTCTCCGTCGATGCCCATCTGGGCTCTTCGGACCATTGTCTGATCCGGAGTACGGTGCCACTCACGCTCCAATCGCAGTTGCGATCTGCACCTTGCCGCCGTGTTTGGCACTAAAGGTGAGTTGATTGGGACGGGATGCGGTTTTTTTTTTCATCCTACCCTTGGGAGCGGGTTTGCTTCTCGCCGGAAGATCCAGTGAAGATTAACAGTGGTAGAGCCACGCGGCAGCTTTTTCTGTCGCACGGATGGGCCGGCTCGAACCGGGGTGGTACCACGACCTCACAGAATACCAGCGTGAAGTAGAGGTTTACCTCTGCGTTTCGCTTGGTGAGTGCAGGTGGCCGGAGGCCCTTTTTACTGGAAATGAGGCATTCCATCTTAGTCCTCACGGGTGGCAACGCATCTGCATTTTGATTCGCAAACGAGGATAGATGTAGATGTCTATGGGCCGCAGCAACCACTTACCATCAGGTGGACTGTGTGCTCGTTTGTCACCCTTATCCTATAAGAAAAAAAAAAAAAAAAGATCCCAGCGTTGCTGCCGATTCTGTTGCTGATGTGATACTTCAAGGTATGGAACTTTTTATTCCATCCTCTGTGGTGCCCATCGGAGGCAAATCCTAGCCATGGTTTGTCGCTCCTGTAAAATAGCATCATGCTATAAACAGAAGTGCTACGGGGCCTGGGCTGACGCATCAACGTCTCGGGATGTAAACACGAGCGCACTTAAAAAGAAGTATAATTCCGCCTCCAGGCCCTTCAAAAGCGTCATTGCGAAGGCAAGGTCTGAGCACATCGGCAGAATTGCCGAGAAGCTGGTTCATCTTCCTTCGGGAACCCGTGCATTCTGTTCTCTCGCCAAGTCTGTCCAAGGGAACTTCTGTCAGCCATCCCTTCCATCTATGCACAGAGAGGACGCCTCAATGGCCCATGCCGCAAAGGAGAAAGCCGATCTGTTGAGCTCTCTCTTTGCGTCCAACTCGACTCTAGATCACGGGGGGAACACACCGCCGACCATCCCGCGATGTGAGTGCTCCATGCCGGATGTGCGATTTAAACAGCGCTCAGTTCGCAAAGCACTCTTCTCCCTGGACGTCAGCAAGTCGAGTGGGCCCGATGGAGTCTCTCCCATTGTGCTGAAGACGTGTGCTCCGGAGTTGGCAATGGTTTTAACGCGTCTCTTCCGGTACTCCTTCTCCTAAGGCGTAGTCCCGAATTCATGGAAGACAGCTTTGGTCCACCCGATCCCTAAAAAAGGCAACCGCTCAGACCCGTCGAACTACAGGCCTATCGCCATCACCTCCTTGGTCTCCAAAATAATGGAATCCATTATAAACTGCCAGCTCATGAAGTACCTTGAGGATCACCAGCTGATTAGTGACCGCCAGTACGGTTTTCGTCGGGGTCGATCAGCTGGTGATCTTCTAGTCTATCTAACAACACTTTTCTATATTCCCATACAAAAGATTCGTAATAATATTTAAAAGTCAATTTGAACTTTAATACCATACCATAAAGTTTAAGTGTTCGTGGAGGGGTTCCGGGAAAGCAAAATAATTGACTGACGTTAGTATCGTATAAATATTAATGTCAATATTTGGCAATATTTATACACACTGGCAGATAGCCAATGTTATAAGGAGTAACTTGGGCTGCTTTTATTTAAGGGTTCCGCGAAAAATAACTCCACGCGGGCGAAGTCGCGGGGAACAGCTATATGTTTTTCCCAGAATTTTTCTCAGTATAAACATTCCGTCCTTAAAACCTCTATTTAAAATATTAACTAAGTATAAATAATCCCATATATTTGGAAAAACAGTCTTTTTCTTGTAGAACTGTTACAAAAATACAGGCTAAATAATACTCCGATGTCTTCCCACCGAACAAGCATTCTGACATAAGCGATGTAATAAAAATTATATACGCGGCCGTTTTGAAATGAAATTGTACTCTGGCCACATGCCAATACAATTATATCTCTGGTAAGTGGACTCGGCTAAACAACAAAGCTTACGGTAGATTACCTTCGTGGGGGTTTAAGTGTGCCAGTTTTGGCTGCCGGTTTCGTTATTTTGAATTTTTGGACGATATGCTTCAAGGGTTATTTCTATTTTTATTATCTCTATATGCACAGATTAAAAATAATAAGATTGGTGTTTCATGGGTAACTTTAAGTTCAAATAGAACTTAGTTTCTTTACTTAGTTCTTTATCTTCATGTTATATTTACGCGCATGCGATTTCTAACTCATATTTTAATGAAACCGACTTCAATATAAATTATTAAGAATAACTCAAAAATATAAGTCAGACCTAGATCAAATTTATATGGAACCACAAGAGAAGCACCCGCATTTCACTCGAAACATTCCATCTTAGTTCTCACGGGTGATAACGCGTCTGCATTTTAATTCGTAGTCGAGTATAAATGTAGCTGTCAATAGACCACAAAAACTACTTACCATCAACTACTTACCAAGTGCTCATTTGTCACCCTAATCCTATAAAAAATCGATTCACAATGGACGAAAATATAGCAAATACAAATAAGGAGTACATTGTACAGCTAAAAATTTTGCAGCATTTGGATAATTATGCGAACGTTAAAAAAAATACCAGTTAAGATCCGCGTGGTAAAATAAAATGATGTATCGTATCTAGTTTGAAGATTTAATGGTAAACACGTGTCGTATTATTGACGGTGGTGTGTCTTTGCAAGTGTAGTGATGTTGCGAGTAGTAGTGCTGGGATGGTGCACGCAAATGAGAGAGGGCGAGAGGTGCTCTTCAAACTAGGTACGAAACATCATTTTATCTCATTACGCCGATCATAGCTAATTAATTTTTAACATTGTTAATATAATGGAATTCTGCAAAGTAACGTTTTATTATATAAATGTCAGCATGAAAGACTCAACAGACGTTATCTGACATTGCAACACTTACAGGTTGATGGAAAAAAAAGGTTGTGAACATGCTCAGTATCACAATACGTTTATCAAATTAGTGTTGCGCAAGTTAGTAAAATAAGGGAGGGCGCTCATTTTTGGCCAGTTTATGTGTCGTCCTGTATACATTATATTTTTAACAACATCTTTTTCCATTTTTGGGCAATACTGGACAAAAGCTTCATATTATTCTATTTTACTGAACTGCAAACGGAAAACAGTTCATAGTAAATTATTCGTTGATAGTCATAAATCGAAAATAATTGTAAAAGATGTGACAGGTGGTTATCATCAAGCAGAAAAACCCATTATCACATCACTTGCATTTTAAGGCATAGGAGTCAAATAACAGTCGCAAAATTCGTTTTTGTTATAACTTGCAAATAAACATATTTTTCTACTAAAAAAAATCTATATACGGATATCTATACGTTAGAACCCTCTGGCGCTAGTCCTACTCGCCTACATAACCGTCTTCTTATTAAATTGAAAATACAAACGAACTTACAGTCCATCTGATACTCCTGTAAATAATTTAAAACAATGAGCGCTACAGATGCGATGTCCCTTAATAGCGCTAACAAGAAATGCGTTACAGTCTTTAATATTACTGGCTTCCTATATACTTCATACCGGAACATAGCAATATAAGCTTTTTAGCGGTAGAAATAAGTAAGATACCCAGACGATTGCCTAGGTAGAAAAGAATTCCAAGTCCTGATAAGTAAACGCTTTAACTTTAAGTTACTTAACGAGCTTAAAATGGGTTTAAACTATTTTACTTACTACTTTAAAATTAATAACTATAAAGTACTGGAAACCACTAATAACTAATAATAATCGAAATTTCATATAATGGTTGTCAATTATGACTCATTTACATTATTTTTATACGCTCTGTGAAAAAAGATGCTCACAGGCTGGTTAACTGTGAAGGATGGAGGTGAAATATTTACGTCACAAAATATCTTTAAGTGTGGGTCTTTTCTCTATTCCCCTAAATTATAATGACACCCGTTTCGGGCATCTGTTAAAAAAAACGATAAATACACGAAGTTGCGTTTGTTATTATAAGGAAATAATTTAACTTACTGTGTAGAGGCGGTGTAAGAATATCCACTACTCAATATCGTCCCATAGGACTTAAGAAATTATGGCAAATATGGAAGACATTGCACTATGAGGCAATCTATGAGTTATGCCTATAATCAGCAGTGGAAAAACTGATAATTAATAACATAACTAGAAAAGTTACAGAACTATTTGCATATAACTTTATTGTCTTCATTAACGGAGTTCTTTACTTATACATAGTCTGAATGTCGATTGATTCTTCCGCAGTCTAATGATATTTAGTTACAATTAGCGTTACCATTACCGTACTGCATTACATAGGTCCCCCGAAGATTGCCTCATAGGGGATTTATATCATATTTGATAAAGTTGGATTGAAAAGTGGATTAGTAACCGCATTATTTAATTTCACAGTTGTTATTATAAAGACGGGGCTAACCATCTTTATTTCCTTCTGTCGCCTCAAAAGTTACCCTCTGGACGATATGGGTTAGTGGATATTCATACACTGCCGATTCACGGCAGATATTAGTTGAAAACTACTGACATTCATTGCCCTGTGGATTGCAGCATTGGCGATGCTTTTTATATCGGCTGCGATCATCAATACTGTGAGTAATGTGGAATATGCAAAACAAGGGAGATTTTCAAAGATTCCAGCAATTAATCATAAGAATGATAAACTTACAAAGCCAGACTATTAGCCTCGATAGAGAAAATTGAAAGGCACAGAAAATAAACTTGGGCCATTTTTAAAGACCTATCACAGTATAAAGCGGGGGGAAGAGGAAGACATAAAAATTGTTATCATTAACATTGTATTGTAAACGAATACCGTCCTCCCGCCTGTCATAAAAGTGAACGTTCTTTTGAATTTTGGAATACAAAAACAAGAATTATGGAGATACGACTAATATACAAACTGCTATAATTAAACCAATTTTTTCTTTTTAGTGTTTGTAGTATATTTTTAGTCCCAAATATTATGAAATCATCTTAGCATTAGTAAAAAAATAGCTTAACAGGGTTAATCCAAACAGACTTTATTAAAGTGCATGGAGTTTACATGTCTAAGAAATGAAAAAAAAAATGTGAAGTTCTGGAACGCACCAGGAAAAGTCTATTTTGATCCAAAACCTCTCAAAAATAAGAGAAGGCCTGTACCATTGCTAGAATGTATAGTACCACTACTAGTGTTGAACTTTTCATAACCTGATCTGTATCATTGATTTGATCAAGAGTATGGAATGCGATCTAGAAGAAATAAAAAAACGACTACAGAGATCTTATACTGTCATTGGGCAAGAACCTGAAGTATTTGACAACTGGAAATAATATTTGTGAAAAGTTTAGACTAATAGTTCAAACGGTGGTTCCACCAGGAAACTGTCAGACAATAATATCATTTCCTGGTTATCTTGACGATTAAGGTAAATTCTCTTCTACAGCGGGAGATACACAAATAATTTATATATATAGAGAGACAGACAGACAGAAATATAAATTTAAGTCTACGAAGTCATAAAGCAATATTTGCTTGCACCCACAGCGGTAACAGGATCGCGACACGCGTAGAATATAACAAATGTAGGTATAAGGATATAGTAAATTTTACATAACGATGTTGCCTGCGTGTGCGGAGGCGGTTATGTATGTAAAATCACGCATGTGCGGTCACAAACCGTGGAGGTGCGGGCGCTAATAACCCTCCCCTTTCACAAGTTTGACGGCATTACTGCTTTGAAATAAAATAGCAGTAAGAACTGCTATTTTAATAGCTAAAAGAAACGCTATATTTATTTCGAAGTTGTTGAGGACTACCGCTTAGACGAAGGTAAATTTAATCGCACTATGAGTTCTTAGCCTTACGGACTGATGATGACACGAATATATTTTGTGCTCATTATTTCAGATAAGATAGAAGAGACAACGCTATCACATAGGATTAAAGTTGTGAAGTATTTCAATCTCTTGTAGATTTGGTTTTATAGGTTACATCTATATATAAAGTATTTCGTATTTGAACGTGGAACATTTTAAGAAATCATATGTATTTTCGGCTCTGCACGCTGTGAAAAATGTTGCTTTTTTGAATTTTAAAATAAGAAGGCTTATTCCACCATCTTTAAGACGCTTAACTGGAAGCTTACGACATCCACATAAGAAAAGACTATCCTTGTAGTTCATTAACTTTACAAATATTTTTATTTAGTGAATATTTAAATCCCGTTACGGTCCTAGTTGGGACGATTAGCGTACCTGCTAAGTAATAATTTTTGAAGAAGTTAGGGTAATAAACGAGCACACAGTCTACATGATGGTAAATGACTGATTTGACCCATACACAAGTACATCTGTCCTAAAATATCGGAAGTAAAATCCCGATGTGTTGTGACTAAAACCATGTAAAAGTCGCAGGCTATTATCACTGAGGTTAAAACGAAATTCTTAGTTACCAGGAAAATAGGTCATTATAACCACATATTGAACTAATTTTTCGCCAGTATTCTGTAAAAACGGGATTTATCACGGTCGATCCAACCCAGTCAAGCTCCAGCAATGATAAGCTGTTGGCTAATTCTTCCATGAAAGATATAGGTCCTTAGAGCAAAATATTATAGTCTTACTTTCTCGTTGGCCTGGTAGTAGTAAATGGTACTTCTGATCATAATTACTCGGGTTCGAATCTCGGATCGGGCCAAAATCTGATAATTGGCTTTTCTAAAAAAAATTTCAGTAGCAGCCTGGATTCAGAAATTTGGTGGTGTTTTACTCTTTAGAGTCAGGAAATCAAAAAACGCCGTTGCTCCTACGCCTACCTCTCCCTGGTAGTGTTGGCTTGCTTCCCCATCAGACTACGAGAGTGAGAAGTAATAGAAAGTGCACATGTGCTTTCAAATACACTCAGGTACTATAATCCTGTCATGCGTAGGTGGTTAGCCTACCTTAAGAGTAGCCACTGTGACCGAAATTCTGTATGAAGAACTTTATTATAGTCTTAGAAATTACACTAAAAATTATTTAAATAAAATAAATTGTTACTAGGAACGATTTACGTGATTATACATGAAACACAGTAAACAGTTAAATGTAAGCACTAGATAAAACCAAAATAATCGACATATGCAAACCTACAGCAAGGGAAAAAAAAAGGATATTCAGTATTGGTACCATTAATTTAAAGTAATTTAAATTATATTAATTACTAATGTACCTTAAAAATGAATGAAAGTTCCAAAAAAGTTTTAATTTAACAAAATCTCTATTTCAACTTCGTTACGTGACCAAACTAGGTATAAACTAACTGAAAATTTGATTCTAAATGAGAAATCTGAGCGGGAGTGTTGAGTTTTACGTAGTTACCGTTTGAATTGAGTTACAGAATTGAAATTTAAATAATCAATTTAGACTGCGAATTACATTAACAATAGTTATATTTCACTTTTTAATTGAACTGCATTATTCTGGCCTGATGCTAAAAATATATTTACATAGAATTTGAGTGACAAACAAGCACACCATTCACTTGATGATAATTAGATGATGTGGCATATAGACATCTACTTCTATTCTCAATTTCGATTCAAAATTCAGATGCGTTGTTAAACCTGATGGCTAAGGTGGATCGTATTTACCAGTAAAACGTACTTACCATACGAAAAAATTAAATCATATAATCTTCTTATTATAAGATCCTTCCTCGGTCAAGCTGACGAATTCGTGCTGTAGCCATAATACTTCTGCACCACGTCTACCACATACAAAATTATTGTTACATAAACTTAAATAAAAATAAAATTGATAAGGAATATCCATAATAAAACGAGCGATTATAAATGAAAGGCAAAGTCAGCAGATTCCTTAATGATTCATTAAAAATCGACGCCATCACTCCAATATCTATTATTTGCTGAATTCTGGCACTAGGCTTTGTCCATGATAGTCTACATTTTATATCTTGTCAGGCAAGGCTTAATTTTCTACGATACACAACTCTTTCTATTTAAGTATAATGTATTTTTATTGTGAAAAGTTTTTAATTAAATTGTTCTTAATGTAATTTAATGAAAGACTAATTTATATAAAGGTTTTTAAATACAAAATATTTTGTTCACTTACGAAGTTTTCCTTCGCCGCCTTGCTCGGGGTAAATCAGTACTCAATATTGAATTTAGAATTTTATTGATGCTGTAGAGGATTAAACCAGGGGTTACTCGCGTATTGTGTAATTCACAGCGTGTGGTTAGCCCCTGAGCAAAAAGCTCTGATCTCTAAATGTATTCTAATAAAATTTAAATTTAAATCTCAAATATCATAACGTACATAAATCGCTAGCTTATTATTTTTACATTCTTCTGCCGAGAAAATATTCTAGCTTGAGCCAGGGTAAATTTTCTGTATAGACGTACATACAAAACTCTGATATTATTAAAATTAATTTTTAACTTTAATTTTCACTGTTACTTCTATTCAATGTTTTTTTATTTGAATATTTAAAAAAGAGCACCCGTAACAGCCTACGAAAAGTCAACTCCTGGACGTAGGTATCCCCATAATTTGCCTCACAGGAGAAATATTTAACAAATTTGCCTCGATATCGGGCGTGTTGATAACCGCAGTTTTCTTATAATTTTTTGTAATATTAGTAAGACGCAGCTGCCCATCTCCTGGTTTTTTCCGCTGTCGCCTCTTACGATACATAACAATTTTTCTATATATGATATATACCCACGGGACGATATCGGGTAGTGGATATTACACTTACACATGTAAGTCACGGTAAAACAGTAATTATGTATAATGGTAGAGGGTTAATAAATTAAAACAATGATCTTATAAATACAATATAAAGGCTATGTATTTAATAAACTTACTCGTTCCTCTATTAAATACTGAGCCACGTTAAATATTAGTATAGACACAGTGGTAGAGGGTTAACAAAACTTAAGTAAATCAGATACAGCGTTTAAATATTTACGATTATACGAGTAGAAGCAAAGTGATTCATTTTAAATAAAATATTAGTCTAAATGTGTTGCATCTGAAAAGAGCATCTATCCATATCTTCATTTTAGTTATATGTGAGTTTGTAATTTTACTAGTAGTGGTTTTCAGTGTTAGTGTAAAGATTTGTTCACACTGACTCTGAAAATCGCAACCTAATACAGTGAGCGTCTTATATCTCATAGTGTGGTTTAAGTAGTACAATCGTTACCGTCACAGCTTATCAAAGTCTACTGCTGAACGTAGGCCTTGCCCACACATTGCCTCTTAGAGGGGATATTTGCCATAGTTGCCACGCTTGGTAGGCGAGTTGGTATTTTCAGTTCGTAATTTTTTAGTTGTCATATAGCTATACATATCCTTCTGTTTCCTTTTTTTCATGAGGAAATTTTTACGAATACCCGCCTCGCAGGAGCAAAAACGGGTAATGGACTCACACTGACCAAAATCCCATGGCGTTCAATCTTCGTCGCATATTGGCGGGGCTAGGCCAACGTTATCACTTGCTACCGCCTCTCTCCGGGAGAAGATAACTGCTTCCCCTATTCCTTTTTTGGCCTTGAGCTCCGGCACGCCTTCCTCCACATCATCCGATTCCACATGCACAACTAAAATCCGTTATGCGAAGGCAATGAGACCAGAAAAATGAGCATGATCAATCGAACCGTGTTTTGAAACACCTCGGTTGTGGTGGATAAACTCATCAAGCCCAGCTTGTAGCAGCCACCTCGAGCCGGCCCTTCACCTCAGCCCAGCCGTGAGGATTCCTATTCATTCATAAAGCATGACTAAGCTACTGCTAATTAGGTTGCTTATTTGCATGGACACGTAATTGGCTGCACTACTGTTGATGATTATAATGTTAAAATCCTTAAATATGTGTAAGACGATTTTGAGTGGCAGTGTGTCGTCTATAGGCTGTGTACACAACGCTTTTGGTCTGAAGGTAAATATTGTGACGTATGCTCCCAGCTACAGACCGCTTATAAAGTATGCGACTGAAATATGAGCGGTCGAGGCGTTTTAGAAATACGACTGAAAATTATATGGGTTACGGAATTTCGAGCATACTTAGTAGGGGAATATGTAAACGTAGGCCGTGTATATATTTTTTAGAATTAAACAAAAAACCGTAAGACTGTTTATTAAAAAAAATAGACTGGTGAATGAATATAAATATCATGGAGTAAAACACAAAAACAAATAACTAGTTTATTTTTTAATAGTAGAATAATGTGACGTGAGAATATTCATTAAAATTAAACTTAAGTTTATTAAAGATATTGCTATAGTTAGTAGTTTTTTTTTTTGTAATGAATTCTTATATTTACGCGAACACTACACAGTCAAATAAAACTAGTTTTTTCGGATTTTATCGCGTATATTAACTTATTTTATATTCCCGACACACAATCAAGCTTGTACACTCTCACTGTCGCCGACATATTTGTGGAAGACTTTGAGGAGAAAGCCCTACTTACTTCCCCTGTAAATCCAAGATTCTACAAGCAGTACGTAGACGACACTTTAACAATTATACTTTTAGACTAAGTATCTGCATTTTAAACTAACTTAAATCCTTAAATTCTAAAATTAAGTTCACAATGGTGTTAGAGGCAAACGATTCTTTAGCTTTTCTTATATATGCTAGTAATTCGGAATCCTGATAACATCTTGAGCCACACTGTATAAAGAAAAAATAACCCAAACAGATAGATAATTAAACGGTGATTCTCACCACCATCTTTCAAAGTTACCTTCCTTGGGTATCACGTGTATTTCTCTTTTCTTCATCTATGTTTCAGAGAGCACGAGCCACCTGTGATAGTAAACAACTAGCCGCCGAGCACCAACAAGTCGAGCAAGTTTCGCACGAGAACAAGCTTCGGGTCCCGCGCATAACTCACAGTGAACGAGTGAATCCGGCCACAGTCGAACGAGTGTCGGCTGTACTGCCATATGTCAAAGGTATCACTAACAAGATTGACTACATCTTGAAGCGTGTTTCCATTAAAATATACTTCAAGCCGCTGAAGAAGATTTGTCAGTTTTTGCCATCAGTCAAGTGTAATGTCCCTCTGCATGATGCAGGAGTGTACAAGCTTGATTGTTAATGTAGTCTCTCTTATATAGGACAAACTAAAGGATCAATTAAAACCAGTGTTAAAGAACACATAGTTGATTTTAAGAATCGACGCTCCAGGAAGTCTGCAGTCTATGAACACGTACAGGATCGCCCGCCGTCACTAAATTAGATTTGATAGACCACAAATCCTCGTTAAATACATCCTAATTTCAATATTTAAATTTAAGGCTTTTGTTATGCTAAGACAGTGCGATTTACCATCTTGAGCTTCATCACCACTTAACACCGGGTGGATTGTGGTGATGAAGAATTGTAAGTAGTGGTTTATATTAAGGAAAAAATATGGACTGTAAATTGATTTTAACTTTACATTTACTTTGCCATGAACAATTCAAAATCTTTTTTAATATTTGAGCCGATGATTACTTATGAAATACACAGTTGATAAATTAATCCTTTCATTAATTTCTCAAGTTCGCTTTTCAAAAGTATTCGTGTATAGAGCATTTAATTACATACATTATGTTATTTATAAGATTTCACATAACAGAAGCAAAATATCTTTGTTATAAGTTCAAGCAAGCTGACGTCGACCTTCGGAAATTAATAATGTTTTCGACAGCGTACTTGTCTGGAGCGATAACATTATGTGGATTATTGGAGAAAGTATTAATTTTTGTAAAGAGAAAAAGGATGTATTAAGAATAATAAGCAACGGATAAGAATAGGGTTAAAAAGAAGGGACTATAAAAAGAAATTGAAAAATAATAAAATTGAAGCTAACAGGGAAAATGCCTATTACAATACAACACAAAACAATGCTCTTTATTGTTCACCAAGAAATTATATTATATATTTTTTAAACTATAAATTATATTTAAATTATATTCTTTTAAACTCTTTTTTTAAAGTAAACTCCACACTAGGATACTCTCTTGTATCGTGGGGGCAGTTTACAAACATAAATTGCACAAAAACAAATATCCAGAACCGGAACTATAATATGCAGCCCTTCACAAGTCCACTGCTGAACATAGGCCTCCCCCACAAATCACAATCAAGAATGCCACAAATCACGGTCTTGACTCCTGAGCCACCTGCATCCATCGACTTCCTGCATGTCCTCATATTCTCATTTCTAAGTTTATTACGCAGAGAAATCCCGAGCGTAGCCCTCTCAATAGCACGCTAAGCGACCTTGAGCTGCCTCATACGGCCAGCAGTGAAGAACCACATCTCAGTTACATAAGTCATCATTGGCTACACGCACTGTTTGTACGGCCTCGCTTTCAAGTTTTAAGGTATACCTGACGAGAAGATGTGTCTTAATTTCCCGAACGCTGCCCAGCCGGGTTGAAACCGTCGTTTACCCTCTCGGTCGAATTTGGACTTACCTAGTCGGACTATTTGTCCCAGGTAAACTTACTCGTCAACAACTTCTAGCTTAGTGCTCCCAACAACTACCGGCATAGGTGTGACATGGACGTTATACATGCTTTTTGTTTTGTCCATGTTCATCTTAAGACCTATCCATTGGGAGAGTATTGAGGCCGTTGAGCATAGTGTTTAAGTCCTCCAGCGGTTCTACTATAAGGACTATGTCGTCGGCAAATCGAAAGTAAGTGATGTACTCCCCATTGACGTTAATACCGTATCCTTTTCAGTCCAATAGCTTGAAAACGTCTTCCAATGCAGTGGTGAAGAGTTTCGGGGATATCACGTCACCCTGTCTTACACCTCTCTGCAATTGGATAGGTTTCGTACTCTGGTTCTGTACTCGGATAGCCATCGTAGCCCTAATGTACAAACACTTACAGCACTTCTATATATCGACAGTCAACTTGGCACCACTGAAGGGACTGCAACTCCGCCCAAATTTCGACGGAATCAAAGGCTTTCTCATATACTACATACGCCGGACATAGTAGCAAATTGTACTACCCGGACTTCTGTACAATTTGCGTAAGGGTATATATGTGGTCCATGGTGCTAAAGCCTTTTCGGAAACCGGCTTGTTCGGGACCCTGAAATTCGTCGAGTCTGCATGCGAGACGATTCGTAATGACTTTTGAGACGCGGCTCAGAAGGAAAATCGGAAATCGAAGGACTCTAATTATATTTCTCTAATTATTCGGAGTAAATATTTTCTCACTTCTACTTAAAAAAAACTCTATGTGGCCACAATCTCTGTGACACTTATCTAAAAATGTGTGACCTACTGGAAATTTGTTTTCAATAGACACAAAAATTTGATGTAAAACCAACCATAAAAGCAATTTATTCCATTTGAACTGAAGTTTCATAGTTAAAAATTGTGCGTTCAGAAATATGTTTACGATGATAAAATTTTAAATTCAAAACCAATACTTTGATTCAAAACTCATTATAACACTGGTGCCTAAAGATAAAACAACCATTGTAAAAGAGGATTTGAGAAAAATTATTCTATTTTACATTAGAAAACGTATAGTGTACGTTTTCTATATATATATAGCTTATAACAAATCTGTTCATTTTTTAATATGAAATCATGTTACTCTTGCGAAGATGCAGAAGATTTATTGATTGATAATCACCTTATATTATTCAAATTACTGCTAACACTAGAATGAAATAAAGATCTATAATTGTGAGTACTGGTTAAATTACTAACCTAAAAAGAAACTTATACTGAAGAAGAGAAGATAATTATTCCGTCCTAGAAACAAGTCGGAATAACCCTCTTGACATCTTTGATTTGGGGTTTCATAAAACCATTTGCACTAGATCGACATCTAAAACATTTGCGTTTAATTCCAACTCGTTAAAAATTAACACACTCCAATCAACATATGGTGAAAATCTTCAATTTTGTTGCATACAACACAATTCGGTGAAGGTTTTTTTTTCCATTAAAAAGCGAACTTTGCTGATAGAATATGACCAGAACGAAGCCTTCACGCTAACTTAACAAAATTTCTGCTGAGATCACAATTATTAAACCAAGGTACGCGATAAGGCTCGCTTTGTATAGTTCTATACAAGATGCCTTTTGTTTTAGATTTCTCTTCAAAATAGTTTTTCTAATTTTGGTAACATACACTTTCAAATATTGAGACATATTCAGTCGGATCTAGCATAAAATTATTGATGACACCCTCTACTGCAGCTAGCTGAGATAAGGGATCATCAGCCACTGCATTGCCCTTAAGGCCTTTATGACCCGGGACCCATTGCAATATTAACGGAACATTCCGTTTGTTATAAATACGAGGGTGGATTGAAAAGTACTCGGCCTAACACAGATCCATTCAATTCTAAAAATCAAATCTACCCACATTATTTAGTTCAGTTCAGACTAGTTCATTGTGTGAAGTTCGAAACGTGTGCGATAATTAGTTGTGATTTTATAAATTTATTAACAAAGTAATCGGACATAATTTCCGCGAATGGAGCAAATCGAGCAGCGTGCCGTCATTAAGTACCTCCATAAGAAGGGGCTATCATCAAAAGCCATCCATGATGACATGGTCAGTACATTAGGCGATTGTGCTCTGTCATATTCATCCATCAAAAAATGGATAGCAGAATTTAAGCGTGGTAGAGAGAGTGTGAAAGATGAACCCCGCTCTGGAAGGCCTTCGACGTCAACTACTGACGAAAATATTAAAAAAGTACTTGATTTAATAATGGGAGACCGCAGATTAAAAATTAGAGAGATAGCCGAGATTATAGGCATCTCTTATGAACGAACTCAAAACATCATTGTCAACGAGTTGGGTTTCCACAAGGTGTCTGCGAGGTGGGTTCCGCGACTGCTTTCAGTTGAACAAAAAAGGACGCGATTGACTATTTCACGCGACTGTTTGGAGTTATTTGAAGCCGATGCAGATGATTTTTTGAATCGTTTTGTTACTATGGACGAAACATGGGTTCATTACTGTACACCGGAAACAAAACAACAATCAAAACAGTGGAGAAGACCTGGTTCACCACCCCCTAAAAAGGCTAAGTCGATTTTGTCGGCAAATAAGGTGATGGCTTCAGTATTCTGGGACTCGAAAGGTGTGATTATGATTGATTATCTTGAAAGGGGTCAGAATATAAACTCTGTATGCTGTATCTGTAATGCTGTACACGCCCTTAGCTGTCCCAACAAAGGTCGACTATACAGGGGATGGACCCTGTAGACTCGACGGAAAACTAAGGACGGGGCCCAAATGGCCTTATGGAGAGTTGATCTACACGACAGTGATAAAGCTAGGTAAATAAATAGTACGTACCTGTTCAGAGGCGAAGAAGGACCACAAGGCTCGTTCAGGCGATAAGTAGGTGCATGTAAGTAGTGAGTGAGAAGTGTATATGTGTGTAACCTGAATTAGCCCCTTTTAATCAGCAGCAACCCTGACTCCAGCACCGCCACCCTATGTGGTATCACTCCAGCGGCGTCACTCGGTGTCACTCAAAGTCTAGCGTCCATTAGCACAAATCTATAATCTAATACGAACGCTGGTTCTCGCGGGTCACAAAGTTTAGCTGTTTTAACCAACACAGGAAAATATCTCCGAGTTAAATCCAATGGCACAAGGCAATTCGTTAACGCGAAATAATATTGTCAGAATGCACTTATGCATGCAACCACTATACCACTTGACGTTCAAACTCAACTAAATCCCGTTAATTATAATCAAAAACGTAACACGCGGCACGACTGATGAGGAGTGGGTCAAAGTTCACTTCCGTTCACTCAGCCACAAATTATTTCGAGAATCGAACGCGACCTTCTAAGGCAGTGATCACGTGGCCCGAGTAGACTCACTGCAATACTTAGACAACCGAATCTGAGACGGTCTTCACGAAACACAATTTAAGTAGCGAAGTAATGCGCACAAATACTGAAAATCTAGACCACAAACCGAAACTGGTCGTACAAAAACCCTGCCACGGTCACCACAAATACGTTACGTTGTGACGACACCGCCGCATTCAAACAACTGTTATACCACCACCCGCTGCCGCTGGCAACAAAAGACTGCCCGATCTCCCACGCGTCCGGCGCGTGCGGGGAGGCACGCGCGAGCTGCGTGCCAGACGATGCTAGGTACATCGGGGGAGCGCGCTGACGCGCCCGTTATGTTTTTTTTAATTTTTTTTTTATGGGATAGGCTGACAAACGAGCACAGTCCACCTGATGGTTAGTGGTTGTTGTGGCCCATAGGTATCTACATTTATCCTCGTTTGCGAATCAAAATGCAGATGCGTTGTCACCCGTGAGGACTAAGATGGAATGCCTCTTTTCCAGTAAAAACGGTCTCCGGTTCTCTACACTCACAATACGAAACACAGCAGTGTTAAGCTGCTATTTGACGCTGGTATTCTGTGAGAGCGTGGTCCTTCCCCGGTCGAGCCGACCCATTCGTGCTACAACTATACTACTAATATAGCTGCAGCATGGCTCTACCACGTACAAAAATTTTAGCAAATTTTGGCGTTTGGCGCAAACATTGGCAATTAATACCTTTATTAGCGACTGTAACTATGTAACGCATTAGAAATGGCGTGTTATTTACGATCAGTTAAAACCTACGTTCATGCAAAAAAGTCGGATTTTTTAATTATGTCAGATAACACCTTTGTCCACTTAGCCCTTCTATTATGATTTTTAACAATTAACCTTCTGACGTACTCTCGCTATTTCTGACATATTAATAAAAATTATACGTAGTTTGAAGTTAATTTTAGATTGTAAAATGTTTCGATAAATGAATTTGAAAACTACGGAATAAAATGTATACTCAAAACAAAGTGGACATCTGTCCAGAGCTGTTTTTGAAAAATTGTTTAGTATGGTTACAGGAAGTATTGACCAAATCTATTTGGAATGAAACGTTTGGAGCTAGACTCTTACTGAGCATTGGTACAATATTGTACAGCTTGGTTTAAATTCGTTTGTGACAGAGTTAAGTTGCGAAACTATTTTGTAGGAGTGCAACGTGGTCACAAATTTGTGGAAAAGAATTTATTTTATTCCTTTATAGCAACCGCTGAAACATTTTTTAAGATCTTTCTAGCTTATTCTTCCGACATCAAGAAAGGAAAAAGAATTTTTTTTTTGATCTACAACTCTATCCTACTATTCTTCTACTTTAATGAATTGGGAAGAATAATAATCATTTAGACTTGTTGTTGGATTTTAAATTTTCACTTTAAATAACTACTTTTATTATTTTAAGAAAAGAGCTTACTGGCTAGTTTTGACGTATTTTATCGCGTATATTAACGTATTTTATACTACCGGTGATACGAGAACTTCACAGCACCATTCATTTTTGTTGCAATCTACGCATTCGCGAATGTTTCTTTAAAATATTTTTTTTTTCATTAATTTATGGTATGGCATATTTTTCAAATTCATGGCATGTTAACAAAAACTTCACAAATTGTCGACTAATTTGTAAATAGGTTACTTAATTCTTTAATATGGTGTGTTTCCTGATTAATGAAGTAAAGTAAAATAATACCTTTATTTAAATCTGGTAGTACATTGAACCCCGCTAATTTTATACCTATTTCTGTACTACCAACTCTCAGTAAAATTTTTGAAAAAGTAATTTTGGATTAATTGTTTTTTTTAATACAAATAAATTACTTCATAAAAACCAGTTTGGTTTTACAAGGGGTCGCTCGACGTCTGACGCCGGTGTTGAGTTTATGAAATATATTTTAATGCCTGGGAGAATTCACAAGATGTCTTAGGTATTTTCTGTGATCTTTCCAAGGCTTTTGATTGTGTTCATCATGAGACATTAATCAGGAAACTACAACATAACGGTGTAAAATATTTAGCGCTCAGACTTATTACTTCATATTTAAATAACAGAACTCAAAAAGTTGTGATCAATGGTAAAAGTTCCTCCGGATCATTGGTATCAATGGGTGTTCCTCAGGGCTCGATTCTTGGTCCATTCTAATTTTTAATCTATATTAATGACTTACCTTATCTTGTAGGGGACAATCACGATATAGTTTTATTTGCTGACGATACCTCTTTAATTTTCAAACCCAAACGGCAGTTAATTAATTATGACGATGTTAATAATGCTGTATCGAAATTGGTACATTGGTTTAACGCCAACAATATGCTCTTAAACGGCAATAAGACAAAGTGTATTAAATTTACAATACCTAATGTAAAACATTCGAACACCAATGTGCTGTTAAATGGGAAGGAGTTGAGTCTTATAGATACCACTGTTTTTCTTGGTATTACTATTGATGTACTATCGTCATAAAAGAAACTTCAATGGGGCCCCCATATATCTAAATTAGCAATCAGTCTTAGTTCTGGAGCATATGCTGTAAGAAATATTAGAAGTCTCACAGATGTTGAGACAGCTAGGTTAGTGTATTTTAGTTACTTTCATAGCGTAATGTCTTATGGATTTTTGCTATGGGGTAATGTGACTGATATTGAAGCTATATTTTTTTTGCAAAAGAGAGCCGTGCGGGCGATTTATAACCTAAATTGTAAAGAGTCCCACAGAGAAAAATTTAAAAAAATAAACATATTAACTTTGGCATCGCAATATATTTATGAGAATGTAATGTATGTGCATAAAAACATAAATAGCTTTAATAAGAATAAGGATGTGCATACTTTAAACACTAGGAACAAACATGAGTTTGTAATGCCAGCTTGTAGTGCCACTCCACAAAATCAGTAACTTATTTATGGGGCAATCTATACGCTTTTACAACAAAATCCCAGAACTTATTCAAAGTTTGTCAATAAACAAGTTTAAAAGGTTTATTAAAGAAAAACTGTACAAAAAGGGTTATTATAATATCAAGGAATACATGGATGAAAATAACTCCTGGGAATAAGGTGATCGCCACCATGCTGGTTCTATGAAAAGTCATTTGAAAATTGTATAAACGAAGTTATTGTTAAGTGTGTAATATGTTTGAAAAAAAAGTCCCGCTGGGTTTCTTGCTGGTTCTTCCCAGAACTGGGGTCTTTTCCGAACCAGTGATAAACCGATGATAATACAATGATTTAATAACTTTATCCTATTATCCTGATCAGGATCATCAGATGAGATAGGCCGGATTGGTAGTGCATACCTGTTTTGGAACATTTGTCGATATCATTTTGTCAACAGAACTGCATCCTTGAATTATTAAGATTGGTATGTTCCACGAGCGAATTTCGATCACGGCGTCAAGTCTTAACGCAGAACTGAGCGGCTCAGGACAGGTTTATAGTACACGAGTGTTTGCGTAAACAAAGGTGTACTCTCTGTTTCCTCGCTCTCGTAGTCTGATAGGAAGGTAAGCCGACATGACCACAGGAGAATCAGGCGCACCAACGACTTCATGTAACTCCGAGGCACGGGTGTCAAACGTCATCGACAGTTTAGATATTTGTTTCTTTTACTTTAACACTTTGTGTCTTGTTACCGAGTTAAATAAGCTTTACAAATTATTTACTAAATATCTTTAATCACATTTACTTCATTTTATAATACTTTCCGTGATCTAGCTGATAAAATGTGTTAACTGAGAGACCACACTTTAAGGGCCTGTTTTTATATTATTTTAGAAATTTCAGGCTTTATTCTACAATTGTTTTAGGCCTACTAATAAATGCTCAGCAATTCATTTTGCGAATTCACGGCATGGTCCCTCAGTTCTCACATGCACTTCCTGACTCCAACTCATGTCCTTTTGAAGGCGGCAAAAAAACTATTTTGGTTCAATAGGAGTTATTATTTTTTAATAAAATATAAATATACAGTCATATATATTAACGCATGTCTTTTTGAGTACTCCTATCTCGGCGAAATTTACTTTTGTTATATGGTAAATTCACCCCCGTTGCAATATCCGTTATTTCATACATACATAAACATACACACTCACGCCTGTCACCCAGAGGGGTAGGCAGAGACTACGGACTTCCATTTGGCGCGATCCTGACACACCTCTCTCGCCTCTTTTACATCCATATATCTACGCATACACGCTCGTCGGTTAAGGGTACTCCTAATCTGGCCCATTTTTAATGTATCGCCGATTTAGTCGATAAACCTTCGTCTAGGGCATCCATTGCCAACCCTGCCGTTCACTTCTGCAACATAAATTTGCTTTGTCACTCTTTCCTCGTTCATTCTTTCTACATGACCAAACCACCGAAGCATTCCTTTCTTAATCCTTGTCACAACGTCATCTTGCAAACCACACTTTTCTCTTATCACACTATTTCTTACCCTGTCATTCAGCTTCAGCCCTAGCAAACTCCTTAAGGAACGCATTTCTACAGCATTTATTCTACTCTCATGCTTCTTCTGCCAGACCCAACTTTCACTACCATACATTAAAGTAGGTACTAACACAGCATTATGAATTGCCATACGTGCCTTAGTTGACACATTCTGACTCCTCATAATAGCGTGTAGAGCCCCATTCACTCCAAATTGATTTATTACGTTATTTGGGATAGTAAAATTTTATTTCAAGCCCATCAGAAGAGATGGCGTTATTAATGTTGAACTACTTAATTCAACAGTTATTTAGGTTTTAGGTTTTGCATTACGTGGTTGAACCACGCTGCATCTATATTGTGGTTGCAGCATGCATTGGTCACTACGATCGGAGAAGCACCACACTCTTATAGGCGTTTGTTCATTTCCACGATGTCTTGTCAAATAGTAGCTTAATGTTGCTGTGTATTGTATTGTGAATGAAACGGAGACCCTTTTTTACTGGTAGCTAGGCATTTAAAATTAGTCCTCAGGCGTGACAACGCATTCTGCATTTTGATACTTCATCCAGAATAGATTCAGATATCTATAGGCCACAGTATTCACTTATCATCATGTGGATTGTCTATCTTAGTCCATATATGTGACCACGCATCTACATTGTGATTCTTATTGTATATACCATACTGTAAGCCTAATCATTAATCAAGCATTTACCGATGGAACTTTGGGGCTCTTATTTCTTTTTATGATTTATACTATGCTTAAGGCATTTTGTTTCAGAAATTTTTCATTTCCTTAATTCTGATTCCTTAGTGTTACTTGCAAATTGAAGAGGTTTATCCTGGATATGCGTCTTCGAGCACGTTTCGTGTTATTGAATAAGGCTTGGGCCAGGTGCGTGCTAAACTGTATCATAATCTTCGCTGCACACTGCGGACGAAACGTCCTGCCTCTCGATCCTAGTGCTATAGGAGTATAATTTAGAAAACGGATTGGATGTACCAGTGTGTATATGCATTTATATATGAATGTACATTTGCAAGCAATAATATATTTATGTAATAAATGCAGTCTGGTTTTCAGTTTTTAATAATGATATTTTCCTTTTTCTAATAACATTTTACATTTTCATTCCACTTTATTGCTGGCTTATCTTTCTTTGTACAAATATATATACCAACGTTAATACGAGGCATGGTATAGCCAAACTTCATAAATGGGCCGACCTAAAGTCATATCACCTATTAGACCAAGAATTCATTAATTCATTTATTACAGCCAGTAAAATGTACATTGATGAACATATGGCTCATCCATAGATTGTTTACTATACTTCATTAAATCAAGAAACACACCAGAATCGATACAAGTATTAAAAATAATAGCAAGATGAGGTGCAATTAAATTTATAATGGACGCAATAACTGTAACGGATATCCTCCACAAATCTGAGTTTTTCTTTATATTAATGGTTTTGAAGTATTTTATAATATTATGCGGTAATATTTTTCCAAATTTAAATTCTTTTAAACAGGTACGTATTAACATTCTGTTTAAGTACTGACTCGGCGATAGTTGGAGAAGTATTCAATGACTCTGTTGTCAAGATAGGAAAATCAGTAAAATATTTCTCAGACACCGCTGCAACTTCTTGATTTGATTTAGTCAATTCATTATTAATTTTTAATTGATAGTTTGAGTTACGAAGTTTCTCTTTACCGGTTTCAAGTCATTTTAATTTTATTCTTAGCTGTCTTAATTTTGTTGCTAATATGTAACGATTTGACTGTGGAGCAAACTCTTTTAAACATTTTAGAGTAATTTTATACATATTCTTTAAATGCATCGGAAATATTATACGATCTTTCATGGTAAAGTTCATATAACCTTCGTCTGATTTTATGGATTCCTACTGTCGCCCACTCATTAAATGCCTTGCGAATGTTTCTGGAAATTGTTTTAGAAGATTCATTGCTTATGAGGGTAAATAATTCTCCATATATATAGTCTGCCATATTACTTCTAAATATCTCCAGGCGTTTTGCATTAATAAGAACAAACACAGTTTTCTCAATTAGCTGTTTTTTGTGCATATAAGTTAGTGAAATTAGCTGTCCACAGTGATCTGAACTAAGTTTTTAAATTATTGATTTGTTGATTGGTACAACACTTGTAAAAATATTATCAATACAAGTTGAACTACACCCTGCAATACGTGTAGCTTCAAAGAATAAATTATCATGATTATAGGATTTGAACAAAGAGCAAAATTTAATACTGATGGAAGAAGTTTCCAGGAGATCGATATTAAAGTCTCCACACACTACAAGAGATTTATTGTGTTTATTAAGCTTAAATAAAACTTCTTCCATAATTTTTTCAAATGTATCATAACTTGAACGTCCCCCATGTTTAAGTTATCAAGATATCTGTAAACACTGAAAACAATAACGTGATCAAGCTCAACACATGCCATTTCTACAGTACGCTTAACAGAGAGGCTCACAATGTTTTTACGTTTTTTATATGATAAAGATTTATTAGCTAATATTAAGGAGCCACCACGTAATGTAGTATCTCTATTGAACGAACTTACCACCTGGTGATTACTGAAATTAAATATGGAGTTGTAATCTTTCAACCAATGTTCAGTAAAACATAAAATATGAATAAGGTTTCTATTTATAAATAATTCAATTTCTAGTTCTTGGCCTAACATACCTTGTGTATTTTGATGCACCAGGTTAATACAGTTTCTATTATTGCTATTTTGTGAAATTACACAGTTGGGTATTGTTGAGTTGTATTCTAAGGTATTTAAATTATCTTTGCTAAAGATTACCTCTATTGTCTTATTATATAATTTAAATTACATAGAACTGATTCCAAATCATTTATAAAATAATTTTGCTGCTCGATAAAAAGCAGGTGTCAAGGTAGCCAATAATTTAGCTTGGTTAAAATATAAATAATAAGATAGCGTATTAGCTACCAGTCTCAAACCAAACTTTGATAGGTAATACCTATCTCTTGTCAGTTTTTGAGTTAGCTTAGTTAAATTATTAATATCAACCTAATGAAATGTATAATTATTATTCTTACAATTAAATGTCAAATTTAAGTTATTGTTACATATCAAATTATGCATCATTAAATTTAAATTATATCTTAGTTTATTTTAATGGGCCACCCCTCTATGAAAGGCAACGTAAACAAGATAACTTTAACCACATTTATGTTATTGAGATATTCAATTTATTTTATACGTCGAAGAGCCATGCTGCAGCTATATTAGTATAGTTGTAGCACGAATGGATCGGCTCGATCGAAGAAGGACCACGCTCTCACAGAATACCAGCGTAATACTGCTCTAGCTTAACACTGCTCTGTTTCTTATGGTGTGTGTAGAGAACCGGAGACCCTTTTTACTGAAAAAGAGACATTTCATTTTAGTCCTCACGGGTGACAACGCATCTGCATATTGATTTCCAAACGAGAATACATGTAGATGTCTATGGGCCAAAGCAACCACTTACCATCAGGTGGACTGTGTGCTCGTTTGTCACGCTATCCTATAAAAAAAATATAATAATTAATTCTTGTTCATATTGCCTCTTCTCCCAACAAAAAATATTAATATACTATTAGGGTTAAATTTACTATTTAAAATTTTATTCATAATATCACTGAATGATGCTCCAGGCACGCAGTAATTACTTATCTGTTGCCTTTTTAAACAGTTATTTAATGATATACCCAAGAATGGGATCAGCTGTGACGTTGTGTCTAATCTCGTAGACATCTTATAAAATTATAATAAACCTATGCAATAATTTTTACTGGTGGTTATTATCTTACATTAAAATAAAAGTAAGGAACATATGCACTAAAAGCGATTTGTTGATGGTATCTCTTTTGAAATTCACAAAATTTATTGGTACACATTTCCTAAATATTCACGCCTAAAATGAATGATTATTATTATAATATTAGACCATTTTACTTGAAACGAGGCATTCCATCTTAGTACTTAAGGGTGACAATGCAACTGAATTTTAATTTTTAATCGGGAATAGATGAATATGTATATAGGGCACAGCATCCACTTACCATGATGACGTGGACTGTGTGTTCGTTTGCCACCCTTATTCTAAAACAAAATTACTTAAAACGGTAAAAGATAAGAAAAAAATTCCTTGTATTATTTTTTGTTGGTCGAAGTACAAAACGCTTACAACGTCGTATACTGTGAATTACACATCAAACCACATCGTAACGACGCCATAAGGAATAACATACTAGGCTAGGTCAATGGCGATAGTTGGCAAAATTCCAGTCGATGTATTGTGTAATGGAGTTTTGCCAAAATTCCGAGTGGTAATGATGTGTTGTTTTAGAAGTCCAGCTACTATGAATCTAGTAATATTATCCACATATGAACACAAAATGACCAACATCAACAAATCTATTTTCTTTATATTTTCACTTTAGATTCTATCTGTATTATACTCGTATAAGAACGTTTTGATGCTCAGGAGTTTTAATTTCATTATAATAATGCCATAAAAACGTTTTTCATGTTACTGATGCCTATCAAAAGTCCACTGCTACATAAGCCTTACCTAAAGATTGCTTCATAGAAGGGATATTTTCCATAATTGCTACGTTAAGAGAACCAGATGACGACGAGAAACGGTGTTGATCAGGAGAAAATTCTTCGGATTTGGGTTATAAATTGCTCTTACGTCGCTTCTGAAACAAAAAGACAGTTTCAATGTCAGTCACGTGAGTATCTACTAAGAATCCATACGATATTTGCTATGGAAATAACTAAAACAAACTAATTTGTTTATCTATTAAAATAAAGTTATCTGTGTTTTAGCACAAATAAAGTTCCAATGTGTATTAAGTATGCTTACTAGATTAATGGACCCATTGATGCTTGAAAGCGTAATTCCCAGAAAAACCATGTTATGTTATCAACCAGACTCAACTCTTCCTCATTCAACATAGTTGTAGAGAACCGGGATGTTTTTAACTGATCTTCATAGAGGGACAATTAGTTCTTTCTAGAGGGACAACGATTCTATATTTTGATTCTTAATCAAGGATAAATATAAGTTTATATGGACCACAGCATCCACTTACCATTATATGCACAGTGTTTTCGTTGTTTCATTAACATCATCATTTTGATTACAGTTTATCTCAAGTCCACTGTTGAATATAGGCCACCCTTATTTTAATAAAACATTATTCAAAGTTTTTCTTGCAATGAAAATATGCGATAGCATTAATGAAAGTTTGTAATACAGGGTTAAAAATTCAAGAAAGAGGGAAAAATATGAATATAAAATATTGTGAAAAATTTTAGTCACTGTATAACTTATATGCGGAAGAAAATATGTAGTGCAGTGTATGTGAAGCACTAACATGGCAATCTTTATTATTAAGCATAGAAACATTATCCTTCAGGAATATTCATGAGCAAACAATCACAGAGCAAATGTTCCCAAAGAGCTCAGTACCGCTTCTAACCTGATATAAGGCTCAATGAATATGTCGGAGCGTCTATAAAATACCCGGTTGGATCGAGGTAGAAGGGAGGGTATATCGATAAACCCCCTCTTGTGTCTGTAGTATAAAGTTCACTGTAGGTGCCGTGCGCGGGAGGTTCGCTCAAGTCATTCAACGAGTGTGGTCATTCTACTAGTGCTAAGATAGTGTCGTGGTTTTGTTCGTTGTAGTAATTCTTCTAGTGCAGGCAAGGAGGATTAGTGTTGCTGAGAGGCTGCCCTGTGTTACATTGAGATAAGTAGTGTTGCTGTTAGTTTACATATTTTGGTGTTATCATGTAATTACGTACCTCACGTTACACTGGTGTGTGATTGTGGCAGAGACGTGTTACGGTGTGGTCGAACTGTAATTTCACTATACTGAATGTATAGTGCGTTACGTTGTCTTATTACTGATAATGATTAAACTGCGTAAGCAAGAGAGCAAGTTGAACATCCGCTCTCACACTTTTATTCTTTTTAACAGTTAACGCTATCCTGATGTATTCCCGAGATCAAAATTGGGATCTCCTGTTGAAAATTCTCCGACATCAGAAGTGGGGTTTCCTGTTGTCATATCCGATATCAGAAGTGGGATAAAGTCCCTGTTACTGCCCACCTGTTATAACATTTGAATAGTGTGAGGGTTATAACGTTGCTGAAATACTATGACGTGCCTCGCGTTTTGTTTTTGTGTTCAATTTCTTAAATCAAGTTTGTTGTCGTATTTACGACTTTGACGTACCATTAAAGTGTAGAGTAAAAGTTTAAAGTGAAATGTTTTAAGCCAAAAGTTAAATCTTTTTGTTCGATTAATGATAAAAAGTACCCGCAAGTACTTTAATTATTTCTAAACATACCCAAGTATGATAACAAATGTCAAAAGAAATGTTGGAGGTATTCTAAATGAGTTATAGTTCGTATTCAGTGGAAGTTTAACTTGCTCGAGTTATGTTATAATTTGATACACGAGGTGTGATTTACATGGGCTAATTTTAAAGTTTAAAATGTTTAAACGATGTAGCGAAAAATGTTTAACGTTAACGTGCTATTAATAAAGAAACACTAAGTTGTATTTCTGTGTTCTAATGTGTTGATAAGTGTAACAGTTTACTGCGAATATTACGTAGTCGATAAGATTGGGATTTGATGTTGAGGGTTTAGTGGAAGATGTGGTGCTGTGGCAGTCGCTCTTGGGTGGAAATATGCTGTAGAATTATGACGCCGCGGACATTTTATTTGCCGCTGCTACCGATCACCGTTTGATACAACATGAGTAAAGTAAATTTATCTTAAACATTGTCTTAAAAAATATTTTGTAAGAATAAGTGTTTACATTTTAAATTGGTTGCGAAAAATGCCGGAAAACAAAACTATAACTGACGAAGTTGAAGTAGAGCAAATTAGTTCCGACATTGAAGAGAGTATTAAATTTACATGAGGATCGAACCATACCAAAGGTTGTCGTGTAGCCGCAGCTCAGTATATGGTGCCCTGGAAAGGCAAATGGTGTCCCGAGAGTTGTACTGCATTTTTTAAAATGAAGTTCAGACTGAATCTCTTTAGTGTTTTCTTTTATGTTACAGCAGCACGTGTGATGTGACTGTGAGGCGAGTTTGTGCCTTGCCTAGTCGGAACGGACTGCCGGGTCCAGCTATAACATGGCCTGGTTTCGGCAGACGCGTATACGCAGGCGCCGTCCCGGCCGTGCCTCGGAAGTCGTTACACTATGTGTGCGCCGAAGTCCTACACTGTGTGCGCGGAAGTCTTAAACTCTGTATGCGCGGAAGTCGTGTTCTCTGAACATGCGTTAGGGTCTGTCCTGGCGGGCGCTATCCTGGTTCACGCTTTTAACGTGGTTAACGTGGGATCTCGCAAGATCAAGTAAGAGTATGTGTGAGATACTTCGTATGGAGATGTATGCATACTTGTGAAAGCGAAGTGCTTTATTATAGTTCAAGGTATGAGAGCGTATTTCTGTTTGAGGGCCTTGTATGTGTGATGGATGAGAGAATAGGCAACTGTGTATGTTGTCCTGATAACTAACAACTTGTTTTTAACGCAGATCCCGATGACGGCAACCCCGACGATGTCTGTGAACCCTCAGGTGCTCCTGCTGCTCCCGTTAACGCTTCGAGTGCGTGGTACGGTGCAGCGTCTCGCTGGCGCTGGTGAGATGCGACGGCTCGCTGTGCGAGTGCGGCACGCCCTGTGCTGTTGTTTTGACCATGTGAGCTTGCTTCATGGCAGCTAACTATGGCGTGTGCTGGTTTGTTTTAATAGCCACGTGGGCTTGCCTTACGCCTGCCGCAGAGGCGAGCAGTGAGCGACGTGTTGATGTTTACTATGTGAGCAAACCCAGCGGTGTGCTGATGAATACTGGTGAGTCGTATCCATTTTATTATGATTCCGGGCCGGATGCCCTCTCATCAAAGATAGTGTTGTGGCAAAAGTGTAAAAATACCCCCATGATCATGTGAGGAAGATCCCCGATCACCAAGTTCCTCGAGAGTTAGATGTCATAGTTGATGACAGTGGTAGTGAGACCAAATTTGATTAAGAATGCTTGTATACTCGTACTCAAAACTTTAGACCGCACCTCATGAGTAACATGTGGCGATGGGTCTGTAGGAAATCGTTGGTGCGATTTCTGTCTGTGTTGGTGCATATTTGGCGGCAGATATGTAGGGAATCGTTGGTGCGATTCTGGCATATATGGCGACAGATGTGTTGTAGCATATTTGGCGGTGGATATGTGGAGAATCGTTGGTGCGATTCTGGCATATGTGACGGCAGATATGTAAAGAATCGTTGGTGCGATTCTGGCCTGTGTTGGTGCATATTTGGCGACAGATATGTGGGGAATCGTTGGTGCGATTCTGGCATATGTGGCGGCAGATGTGTTGTAGCATATTTGGCGGTGGATATGCGGAGAATCGTTGGTGCGATTCTGGCATATGTGACGGCAGATATGTAAAGAATCGTTGGTGCGATTCTGGCCTGTGTTGGTGCACAGAGCCCCTCCTGTATTGTAACATATGTGACGACAGATATGTGGAGAATCGTTGGTGCGATTCTGGCATATGTGACGGCGGATATGTAAAGAATCGTTGGTGCGATTCTGGTCTGTGTTGGTGCACAGATTTCAATGAAAGTTTCACGATTTGAATATACATTGCTTATGAATTGTAAAGAGTAAAAAAGTGTTAAAATTACTGTGTTGGAACTTGTTGATCGGACCTTCCACGATAAATCATGTTGTGCAGGAAGCACTGTGTAAGAAGCCTTAATAACAAGGCATTGTCAATTATGACAGTTGACTATTGTACTTAGACTTAGGAGAAGTGAAGTACCATTTTGAATCGACCTTGTTTCTATTGGCAGAATAGCCGAGCTAGATTAATCTCTGAGCATATTTTGTTTACAGGCACTGCAACCGAGGACGAATGCTAGTCAGGAGTGGCCGTGTCGTGAATTGATGGCGCCATAGTGCAACAAGCAGCGCCATCTAACAATTGGTTTTGCGAACTAATAATGTGTACCCACTCATGTCAGGATGGACGAGCGGACGAATTGGTGTTTGTTACAGGAATGCATGAAAATACACGCCCGAGGACGGTCGTACGTCAGGACGGCCGTGTCGGAGCGTCTATAAAATACCCGGTTGGATCGAGGTAGAAGGGAGGGTATATCGACAAACCCCCTCTTGTGTCTGTAGTATAAAGTTCACTGTAGGTGCCGTGCGCGGGAGGTTCGCTCAAGTCATTCAACGAGTGTGGTCATTCTACTAGTGCTAAGATAGTTTCGTGGTTTTGTTCGTTGTAGTAATTCTTCTAGTGCAGGCAAGGAGGATTAGTGTTGCTGAGAGGCTGCCCTGTGTTACATTGAGATAAGTAGTGTTGCTGTTAGTTTACATATTTTGGTGTTATCATGTAATTACGTACCTCACGTTACACTGGTGTGTGATTGTGGCAGAGACGTGTTACGGTGTGGTCGAACTGTAATTTCACTATACTGAATGTATAGTGCGTTACGTTGTCTTATTACTGATAATGATTAAACTGCGTAAGCAAGAGAGCAAGTTGAACATCCGCTCTCACACTTTTATTCTTTTTAACAGTTAACGCTATCCTGATGTATTCCCGAGATCAAAATTGGGATCTCCTGTTGAAAATTCTCCGACATCAGAAGTGGGATCTCCTGTTGTCATTTTCGATAAATATATATTTAAGACGGCTTTAACAAAACAAAGTTACAAATTCATACTACTGCATCACATATTCCATATACATCTGTTTTATTCTTGTCATGAACATAATAAGGATACAATTTCATTATAATATTATATCATAAATTTAGAGCTCAACGGTTTTTTTTTGTAAGAAAAATGCTGAAAGGCTGTCCCTCTATGGGTTTCTGCACAACATTGCCTTAAACGCTTTTGTCTCTATGAATGTTTTATAGCTTTGTGGAGTATTTAAACGATGGTTGAGGACGCGACGGAGTGACAATTGTCATTGGGGGGGGGGGGGGGGCATCCCTAGTGAGATGTACAAATATTGGTCTCTGAGAGATGATAGCATTTTGTTTTAGAGACTTTCGGTTCCTGGAAGTTCGCAAGCGGTAAAGTTTTTAATGGAACTGTATCCGAAACTAGTCGCCACCACTGGTGACAAAGGAGCTGACTCTTTTCTCCTTCTGTAGCTTATTATGGCTTCAAAATTCGTCGTTTCGATCGATGCTGCTGTGTTTGGTTCTGTGATTGAAGATTACCAGAGATATGTTTTGTTTGTAATTAGGCATCCTACTCGTACTTTAACTCTTAACAGTGAAAGCGCGTAGCAATTTTTTTACTCATAATTGTGAATATATGTGGTACTCATAATTCCATCTGGTGGACAGTGTACTCGTGTGTCAAAGGTATTTGTATGAAATCTCATGATAACGTAGTTGGTGAAGAGTGCGATAATAATTAAATCATATTGATTGATCAAAGTTAATACAAAGCAACCTTTAATAGACTGAAAAATAAAAAAAGAGTGAAACAAAGCGATAATATTTATTAACAAACTACAAAACCAGGGCATAATATATACTTTCAAAAATTAAAATAAATCAAATTTTATATTTATTAGAGTATAGCGATCGTTTCCCTCACATTGTTGTGAATTAGTATCTTTGAGTATTAGGTTACAATTCGTGCAGGTTGTGTAGATTAGAAGTACAGTAGGTCACTGCTTAGAATTGTGTTACATAATTCTAAGCGTACCCGGCAGTATGCTATATAAATTAAAATATTAAATATTAATATAATACTATACACAACGACGCCCACGGGAATTTATGGTGTAGTGATATTATATAGTACACGGCAGTGTACTCTTACCATACGTAAGAGTATCGGAGTAAGAGAACCGGAGACCTTTTTTAGGGTTCCGTACCAGAAAAGAAACCAACGGGTCCATATTACCAAACCTCCGCTGTCCGTACGTCTATCTATCAGCGGGCTTCTCATGATCCGTAATAGGTAGGTAATTAAAATTCTCTCTCACAAATGCCTGCTCTCTCACTGCCACCACTTAATCCTACCACAATAGGAATGCCACAAGACCATCGATAACAGATACGTGTTTCTCTTCTAAACTAGGCATTTCTAGGAGAAATATAATCTGCGATGGCTAAGTGAGCCGTTTATGAGAAGGAGAATGGGTGCTCTTTAAATGCTACTTTAAATTAGATAAGAGAACCCATTCTATATTTCATTTAGATCTTAAGTCCTCTATATTGATATTCTTAAGGTAATGTATTTTAGCAGTAGCACCTGATTCTATTAATTATCACGAGGCAAGTGACCCTATGTAAATTAAGCGAAATAGCTCATGGTCTAATCTCTATACCTAAATTTCAAAGTACTTGAGCAATCTGCTTATATTCCCTGTTGGCACCAGTGAAATATTTATTAGCAATTTTAAATGCTGATTTATCAAATGATCAGCGGTTATGGAATCACCATCGCAAGGAAACCTGTATATCTGCGAAATATAATATTTCTGGGAAGAATAAAATCCGCAGACGGATATATTATAGTAGCACGGCGGACTAATAACTCCATAACCCTTTCAGAAATAAGAGAAAGTAATTAACTATGTAGTCTGTGGAGTTTGGTGAACGCTGAGCAGGTGATACTTAAATTTGGCCCCCTCACCACTGGTAGTACTGCTCCCCTGCCCATCACCAAGTTTTAAGATTAGGGTTTGGTAGTATAATGAACAGTTATACCGCCATTTATCGATTTGCAGAGATTCGTTTGGCGTGCATATATAGAAAAATTGGTACATCCATTCCACTAACATAAAAGTTTACTGGTTCTGATGTTTCAATGTATTTACCTCTGATATGTATCTTAATAAAAAAAATTCAAGAAAAATATAAGAGCTAGGACATAATTTATTTAGTACAATTACTAAATCATACAAAATCCTTACACTTCAACTTAAAAATATGCTAACACTATTGAAAAATGCACCCCAAAGAAATATAAAACTAACCCACTGGGTGGTACAAACAAGCGACTAGAATAAATTCTATTTTATTAACTTAAACCACCTTGTTCCTCCACAAAAGAGCTTCGTAACTTTGTTCTACATCTCAAACAAAACTCAAGCTAAGCTAAACAATATTGTTCGAATACCAAACTGAGTTTGGCTCCAAGCTATTCTTTTGAAATCGATTTGGCCACTGCTTCGAGTAATCTTTGCTGGGAAATATTTTGCTCGCAGTTTAAAACTTAGATTTGTAAAAAAAATTTTGTTCCTGTAAAACAACAAATGTTTATAAAGGAATCTAATTTTTCTCGACTTTAAAAACTAAAAAGAATGCCATAGTTTCCTCATTATTAATAAGCATCTGAAGTCGTTATTCGATACACAATGTCTTAGTACCGAAATAATATTGTGTACATTATAATATAATTCAGAATGTCAGTATTGATTTCGAATTCTCCAGGACTTGAGCTTCCAATATAAATAAAACTTAATAAATTGAATAGGCGGGGGTTAATATACTCATAATTATTACATTTTTAAATTACCAGTAGGACTAGATAACCACCTATTCTGCCCTCCTGCTCGGCGATCAGTTTGGCGAATGGCTCTGGAGCAGATCGTAGGTCGTATTGATCCGCAGGGCAAAACTGAGGAGTTCTTCCTTCACGTGGTTGCCGCCTGTTATTTGGTCTGGTATAATAGGAGACAGACAGAACAGAAACTCTCAGATGATCCTCTTTTTCCTTTCTTTTTATCCTACCCCTTTTTTTTATCTTAACCCAATCCAAGATGTTAAGCGTACCGTGCCGATGCATGACTAGAGGGAGAGTCCAGTCGCAAACGGTGCCTACCCGAGACCACAGCGATTCGTGTAGTAGTGTAGCCCTTCCCTCGGCATGCGGTGTTCTGCCGGGGGTGACCAAAATGCACAAAAATCCCCATCCTATCTTAAAACGACCCTGTTGTTACATCCCAGGGCATTTAGATAGTTCACGCAATCTCCAACTAGCTTCGAGTTCACCAAGTTTGATCTCAGCGCTAGCAGTGTTGTTTGACTATCAGTTTATATAATTTATATAGTTGATGTGGTATTTTTGCAGATTAATGTTCGCACACTGAAGGATGGCGAATATTTCTACCTGGAAGATAAAGGTGAGTTTAGCCAAATTAATACTAAGTTTGAATTTGGGGCGTTCCCCATAAATTTCAAAGCCTACGTCGAGGCCCATTTTGGCCCCTCGGTATACCATATAAGGTTAACGACCTCACAGATGACCTGTCCATTCAGCCAGTCTTCTCTGGAGGGTAGTTCCATTTTATACGTTTTATTAAAAGTATATTATGGTGGATGCATGATATCTGAGATCATGTATAAGACCATTGTTTCCTTAATTGAGTTAAGCATGGATCTAATTCTATAGAAAAACAAGCTCAAGCCGCCCTGAGCGTTAATCCTGTAAAAACTAGCCCTCGCCTCCTAGTCAATAAAAAGATCAAAAATGGCACACTGTTGCATACGGAGAAAGAGAAAGCGGACCTGTTCGCGTCTCTCTTTGCCTACAATTCACGTCTGGACAGTGACAGCTACGTTCCACCTTAATTACCTCACTGCGGGACATCTATGTTGGAGGTTCGTATTACAATTAAGAAGGATCTTAAAACCTTGCGGTGTTTAGACGTGAATAAAACTAGTGGGCCATATGGTATACCAGCTATAGTTCTAACGATGGTGTTCCTCAGGGGTCCGTTTTCACCGCAACTCTATTCCTGCTGCATATTAATGATCTGCTTATGCCCGGTATCTGTGAGTATGCAGACGATAGCACAGTTGTGGAGAGATGCCAACCAAATCTCCGGGCCAGTCAGGATCAAATCCAGTCCGAAAGAGAAGCTATGGTAGAGCGTGTGAATCTCACACTAAGGGCAGTCTCCTAATGGCGCGATGCCAACCTCGTGAAAATCAACGCCTCCGAAACACAAGCGTGTCTCTTCACTGCAAAAAGAAGCCAGCTCACCTTGGCTCCTTCTTTCCGAAATGGATCACTGGAATATTCCGACCGCCTTCAGTTGTTAGGGTTTGAGATTTCCTCAAACCTTAACTTCCAGTGGTTCATTGAGTCCAATGCCAAAGCAGCTGCAAGGAAGCTGGGAGTCCTTGCAAAGGTGCAGCGATACTTCACGCGCGAACAGCTGCTTACTTTTTATAAATTGCAAGTCCTGTCGTGCATATGGTATTGCTGCCATGTATGGGCTGGTGCTGCAAAATGCCACATAGCAGCTTTGGACTCAATGCAAAAGTGTGCTATGAGGCTTATTGGTGACCCGAATTTGGTTGAAACCAATCTTACCAGCCTCGAACATAGAAGCAAAGTAGTCATCTTTTCGGTTTTCTATAGGATGCATTTCGGAGAGTGTGCGCAGGAATTGAATAATATAATTCCTCCCTCTCCCTTCCACCATCGCACAACCAGACCTTCGGCCAGTCACCACCCTTTCATTGTTGACTTACCACGTATTCAAACCAAACGGTTCGCTACGTCGTTCATCATGCGTACAGCAAAGGATTGGAATAAGTTGCAAGCATCTGTCTTTCCATCGTTTTACAGTGTAGGTGTCTTCAAGGCAAGAGTGAATAGGCTTTTGTTAAGTCAGTGCACTTCACCATCTTGGGTTACATCATCACTTACCATCAGGTGGGATCGTCTGGCTTAGTACAAATAAAAAAAAGATCAAGAGATATTAGTCCTCGAAGTGCATTAAGAGCAACTCTAGGCGACGATCGCTTCGATCCAGTTGTCATTAAGCAGGCAATCTTTTGTAGTCTATTTATTGTGTCGGGTATAAATTGTATTATAACAGTTTTATCAGCATTGAATGATTAACTGTTATCTTTACACCAGTTGTTTATGGTTTTAAGGGCTCTTTGTATGCTTAATGATAAAGTACTTTGGCAAAAGTCCCTCGTAATGATCACAAGTTCATCAGCACAAGCTAGTGTCTCAAAGCGAAGGTCTACCATCTTGTACAATAATTGGTCAACAGCAATAGTCCAAAGAAGGGTGACAAAACACCTCCTTGTCGACAGCATCTTGTAGTTGCAACCTCAATAAATCAATTTTGTACTTGGTAGAGCCATGCTGCAGCTGTATTTGTCGTATAGATGTAGCACAAATGGGTCCGCTTAACCAGGGAAGGACCACGCTCCCATAGAATGAATACCAGCGTAAAATAACGGCTTAATTCTGCTATATTTTCTATGGTGAGTGTAGAGAACCGGAGACCCTCTTTACTGGAAAAGAGGCACACCATCTTAGTCCTCACGGCTGACAACGCATTTGCATTTAGACGTCTATGGGCTACAACAACCACTTACCATCAGATGGACTGTGTGCTCGCTTGTCACCCTAATCCTATAAAAAATGTTTCCCAGTCTTTTGCCTAAGCTCCTATAGCTTAGTGTTTCACCGAGGTTAGTTTTCGTGTTGAGGTCTTAGTTTTGACGGGAAATGTCCTCGAAGGTTACACGGATATTATGGTTACCGTCTCCATCGCTAGCTCCAGACCTTCAATCGTTTTGATGCTTTTAGAAAACGTTGCCAAATTCCCCCTTAGGCTATTTACAATAACCTAGATAATAAAAAAAACTATTTGTAAGTTCAATTGTGCATGCGTTAAGCGCATTAAAATAATTACGTGTAACATTAATATACCTAATTTTTTTTAAATAGTTTAAATACACACAAGTTTTTACTAATAACCTTATTACTATACTTCTAATTTTTCGATAATTTATGTCAAACTTCAATTAAAAAAGTTTGGAAAATCCAAAAGAACACTACTCATAATACTCTTATAATGATGAAAAAAAATTGCAAATTGTAAGTCTATACGTCGAAGAGTTCAGTAGCAGTCGCTCAAGTACACCTTCAAGTCACTTCGTCAAGTCCGTAGGAAAGGTTTATTCATAACTAACAAAACGAGCCCAAACTCTGCACATCTAGTTCTCCTCGTCGAGGAGTTCCAGTGGCAGTCTTCAAAGTCCACCTTTAAGTCACTATGTCAAGTCCGAGGTAAGGCCTCATTATAACTAACAAAACGAGCCCAAAATCGACGCACCTAGTTCTACTCTTCGAGGAGTTCCAGTATCATTCATTGAAGATCACTTTCAGGTCACTCTATCAAGTCCGGAGGCAGATGCGGATTAAATGTCGACTGTGCCCTAGGCTAGCCTAGCACCTCATCGGCACCCCTCTAGAAGCCATATTATATCATAAATTAAATATACTCATTTTTCAAACAAACTATATTCTAATTTATAATATAGTAGTAGTATATACTTTATTGTACACCACACATATACAACGAATAAATACATTACAGAGAAAACTTAATATATACGTATGTACAATAAGGCGGTCTTATCGCTAAAGAGTGATCTCTTCCAGACAACCTTTGGGCTAAAGAGAAACTGGAATTAGGAACAGTAGGAGGTGGTGCGCTTTATGTTACACTTACATACTAATATCTAAATAAACTAAACTATATTTTGTTGAAATACCACAATAATACATAAAAAATAATAATAAAATAAACATACATATTAATAAATAGGTATATTATATAGTTTAATAATTGCAAAATAATTTGGATACGAGTACCATTAACAGAGGGGCATAAATGAAAATGTGATGAGAGAGTAAGAGCGATTTAGGAGTTATCAAATACGACGACTAAAACTTCCGCGTGCGCCTTTTAACCTTGCACCCCTAGGCACGTGCCTAGTTTGCTTCAACGATCTCCAGCCACAGTACGGAGGTAAGGTCTCATCATAACTAACACAACGAGCCCAAACTCAGCACACCTATTACTGTTACTACTTTTCGAGGAGTTCCAGTAGCAAATATCCAAGTACACCTTCAGGTCTCCATATTGTCCAAGACGTATAAGTATATTTATATATAAATCCTACGTACTTTTAGTGAAAGAAATTATTGTAATAAAAATCTCTGACTATAAAATAATAACCTTGGTCAAGTATGTATCAAATTTGTTTTTTGGAACATTTTGTATTTCTAAAGCGATCGATATTTTTCATCACTAACCACTGTAAACAAACGATCACTCACGGTGGCTAAGCCCGGAGTAAAAAAAAATACTCTGTGGCCGGGAGTCAAGCAAAGTTTATTTTGTAAAATGAATTAATACATGGCTGCTCAAAACACCGAAAATTTCGCTAATGCTCAGCTGACAAAATTAACTGTATTTAAACAAAACAAAATTAAACTGCCATTTATATTCCAAGATTTCCCACATCATCATCATCATCATCATTCTCTAAACCATTTCCCATTATCTGGGGTCGGCGCAGTAAATCTTTTTGTTCCATTCCTCTCTATCAGCCGTCATTTCCATACTTACTCATTTCATTCTCATATCACTCTTCACACAATCGATCCATCTTTTATTCGGCCTTCCTCTGCCCGTGTGTCCCTCCACATTCATATTCAACACTCGTTTTGTGACATGACTTTCATTCCTCCGCATCACATGCCCAAACCATGCCAATCTGCTTCCTCTCACCTTTTCTACCACTGGCGCTACTTTCAGGCTTCCTCTTATATACTCATTCCTTATCTTATCCATCCTTGTCACACCACACATCCATCGTAACATTCTCATTTCATTCGCATGCAGTCTATTTTCATCCTTCTTCTTGACGGCCCAGCATTCACTTCCATACATGACGACAGGTCGGATGATCGACTTGTAAATTTTCCCCTTCAGCCTTATTGGCATTCGGGGATCGCACGTTGTGGCTGTGACCTGTCGCCATTTCATCCACCCTGCGTTAATCCTATGCTGCACAGCTCTATCTATTCCGCCGTCGCCTTGAATGAGGGAACCGAGGTACTTGACATCTGAGCAGATAGGCAGTATAGCGCCATCCAACGACATGGGTACAGGACTGGAAAGACCGCCGAAATCACAGCACAGATATTCGGTTTTGGATCTGCTGATCTTCAAGCCAACACTTTCCAGCCTCCGTTGCCACCCCGTCAGTCTGCTCTGTACCTCGATGCCTTCTTCCCCGACAAGCACGATGTCATCGGCAAAGAGCATGCACCAGGGTGCCTCATCCTGCAGGTCCGACGTCAAAGCGTCCATAATCAGTAGGAAGAGGTAAGGGCTCAGTGCCGACCCTTGGTGCAGCCCTACCGCCACATTGATACTGCCCGTAGTTCCCGCGGCAGATCGTACACATGTACGGGATGCTCTGTACATAGCACGGACCAACCTCACATACTTCCCAGGCATACCTTTCATCTTCAACGCCCACCACAAGACCTCACGGGGAACCCGATCGTACGCCTTTTCAAGGTCGACAAAAACCATGTGCAGATCTTTATGCACGCGCTTGTACTTTTCGCACAATTGGCGTAATGCGAAAATGGCATCTGTCGTACCTCGACCGGGCATGAATCCGAACTGGTTTTGTGTTATCTCACACTCTTCTCTCATTCTTCTCTCTATTATTCTTTCCCAGACTTTCATCGTATGTGACATGAGCTTTATTCCCCGGTAACTGCTGCAGTTTTGAACGTCTCCTTTGTTTTTAAAAATGGGAACCAGTATACTACTGTACCATTCCTCAGGTATTTGTTCTTCCTGCAACAATTTACCGAAAAATAAACTCAACCACTTCCATCCATCCGCCCTCAGCAACTTCCACACTTCTACTGGTATTCCATCTGGGCCGACCGCCTTCCCATTCTTCATATTCCTAACAGCCATTTTTACTTCTTCCACACTAATTTCTCTCACTAAGCCCATATTCACTGGTGGGTTTTCAAGCATACCATTCCATTCATTCTCCTCATTCATCAATTTCTCAAAATACTCCTTCCATCGCTTCTTTATACTTTCATCGTCAGTCAAAATCCTTCCAGAATCATCTTTTATACATTTTACATGTGAAACATCTCTTCCATTCCTTTCTCTCGCTCTTGCAATTTGAAAAAGTCGTTTTTGACCTTCGGGGCTTTCAAGGGACCGATATAATTTATCGTGCGCCTCTGCCCTACAAATAGCAACTTCCTTCTTCGCTCTCTTCTTACATTCTTTATACGCCCCTCTCTTACTTTCTTTTATGGATTCATTCTGGTCTTCTACGCTCTGCCATTCTTTAAAGGCATTTTTCTTTTCTCTCAAAACTTCTCTAATACTTTCACTCCACCACCACCCATCCTTATCTACCATACGCTTCGCTTTTGTTTCTCCTAACACCTTCCTTGCCACACTTCGGATACAATCAGCCATTCCCTTCCAGCACTCATTCACACTCATTCCTTCCATATCACCCATCTCTATCATCTTGTTTACAACTAGCTCTCTAAATTCACTTGCATACCCCTCCTTATGCAGCAAATGCCACTTTATTTTGGGTGGGGGACGATCCTTATGTTTATTGAGGCGAACAGTTAAGCAGATGTCAGCCAGCAGGATTCGGTGCTGGGATACTAAGTCTTCACCTGGAAGCACTTTGCAGTTTTTTACACTCTTGATTTGGTTCCGTCTTATCAGAAGATAGTCGATCTGTGTCGCGTGGTGGCCACTTTTATAAGTAACAAGATGCTGATTTCGTTTTTGGAACCACGTGTTTACTACAGCCAGGTCGAAAGCACATGCTGCCTGCAGAAGAACTTCCCCCTCCCAGTTCCGCACTCCGTACCCCCATCCACCGTGTACTCTTTCATACCCGTCATTCACTCTCCCTACATGTCCATTAAAATCTCCTCCCATATAAACATCCTCACGCTCAGGTATTCCCATCATCATACAATCAAATTCCTCCCAAAACTTCTCTTTCACACTCTCTTCACAGCCTGTTTGCGGAGCGTACACACTTACAACATTCACTACTTTGTTTTCAATCATTAATTTAACAACTATCATTCTGTCATTTACTCTTTTCACATCTGTCACTCGTTCTTTCATTCCACTATCTAACACAACTCCTACTCCATTTCGCTTCCCATCACTTCCACAATAATAAAACTTGTATCCCTCCCCAATCTCTCTTGCTTTATTGCCCTTCCATTTTGTTTCCTGCAAACAGGCAACATTCACTCTTCGTCGTTTCAAAACATCTGCTAACTCTCTTCCTCTTCCAGTCATCGTACCTATATTCCAGCTTGCAAACCTCACTCTGACATTCTTCTCTCTCCGGGCTCGCCTCTTACGTCGCACCCGCTCCGTAAGGTGCGACAACCCTTGCCCACTTCCCACAGGAGCCGGGTGCTGCCCCTGCGCGTCGCCTGCGGGGTACGCCCTAGCCCTGTCATATGTCCCACAACTCGTACTATTCATTTACTGCATGGGATTTGGCAAAAGTTTTACAGTCGGCCGCCTACCTGACACCAACCCTCTTTGGGTATGCTATTGCTGGTAGAGGAAGCTACCATTTTGGGAAAAGGAAAAAGAAGTTTGGGGGTAGGAGCATAGGTGTAAGGATACTGTTATCTCGGCAGGAAAGGTATGAGAATAACAGTAGCTCGGGGAGCCGGGGTCGCGTACCCGTATTCCATAACAGGATCACCGGAAAGGTAGACCAGCATGAAAACCCCCTGACTGTATTCCAAGATTTCCCACATGATAGATAAAGCGTTTAAAAAATAGATTGAGTTGAACAATTGATATTTTCACTTGATTTTTGCGGTTAGATACGATTTCATGCGACAAAACTTAGGTATCTCGATTTTTAGTCGCTATTAGAACATACCTACGCGCTTTGCGCTTAAGGCATGCAAAATGCAACATTCACCTCTAGTGACACCACCACATAATTCGAGTTAAGTTTTTTATGAGAATGTCGTCTGAATTTTTCTGTTAATATTTTCATCTCCTATTTTTCTTTTTTATAATTTATGTGTTTAAATTTTAAATGGGGTCTTCCCTAATGGATAAATATTAATGAAAATTTCGCGTAACATACATACAAAAAGTCTACAGCCGAATCGAAAACTTCCTCCTTTTTTGAAGTCGGCTAAAAGTATCCAAATGCGGTAGCAGTCGTAACTTCTCTCTTGCTAAGTTACACAACAGTTTTTTGCGAGTGTAGTGCCAGGCCTAATAAGCATGCATAGAGCCACCCGTCAGACATGACTATTCCCGGAGCTTATATCTTCAGTGGTAGAGCCACGCTGCAACTAAATTATGATTACAGCACGAATAACTCGGCTCGGCCGGGGTAGGACCACGCTCTCACAGAATACCAGCTTAAAATAGCAGCTAAAGCTGCTGTGTTTCGTATGGTGAGTGTAGAGAACCACAGACCCTTTTTACTGGAAATGAGGCATTTTTCATCTTAGTCCTCCGGGATAAAAACGACTCTGTACTTTGATTCCTAATTGAGCATAAATGTAAATGTGTATGGACCATAGCATCCATTTTTCATCAGGTGCACTGTGTGCCCATTTGTCACCCAATTCTATAAAAAAAAAATTGCGTGATAGATATATCGCGATATATTGCATAACCAATATATCCGCAGTTAAGCTAGATTGAGCGGAACTGGCAATAGGCTGGCCATATAGCCCGATGATCTCACAAATAACGTAGGAAAAAGGATTTTAAACGGTAGTCTCTATATATTGTGATAAACTGATAGGACATGCTATGCATGCCTCTTTAAATATAGAGCTTACATAAATAACGACTTCAGTAATATTAACAAATATTAGACATTAAGTATGTATTTCTAACGCTAAGTGGAGAATATTTACGAAAAAAAAAATTTAAATCATAAAAAAACATTGTGATAATATTTATCCATAATCATTCCGGTAAATAACTAAATATATAACTTTCATTACTACACAAGTAGTGAAAGTTAAAAAGATACGTATATACGACCGGCTACTCAGAAAGTTTTGCGAAAGTTTTATTATAAGGCACTGACCAGTTGTGATTTATTAAAAAGATACGATTATTTGCAAGTAAACATACAATTGTTTCAATTTTGAATTTCTCTTACCATTCTTTCGAAATAAATATGAGTTAAACTGAAAGATCTTGTTTCATTGAAAAAAAAAGGATCTACTTTGGGTACATTCTAACCCGATCATTACTTCCGAAGGCATTCATGGATAAACAACTTCTTAGACAACTGCGGACCGCTTCCATAACAAATTTCAGCATGATTAACAACTATGAGAAGTGATCGCCCTTTGACGGTTATAAATGAAATAAACGTGCTTACAGTGAAAAATCTAATTATATCTTTGCAGATAGAATTAGGAATCATTCACGAGATTTTACACGAACACCTTCGCGTAAGAAGGATGTTCACATTGGGTGCTGCTATCACACCGGTGCTCAGAACACCACATCACTTTTTTACTTTTACACAACTTTTTAGTGGTCCATGTATTACGTAATATATCCACAAACAATGTACAAATCATGAATTCCTAAATGAAATACTTTTAAACGCCATTCTTAGTCAATGACATTATTTACTACCAAAAACATCATGTTTATGTAACATAAAGCCATATAAAAGTGACTTAACTACAAATTAACGATTTCAGGATATTTTCCTTTACTCGCAGACCTTGATTTTTGTCGAATTTTTCGAATCCAGGTCACCGGAAAGTACTGTATTTTCTTGAGTATTGATGAGTGAGTATAAAAATATGTGACTTAATTTGCCGAATCTTTTATTAGCGTTGATTTAGAGGGTTGAATTTTACACACCTCCAAAAGACCGTTAATCTTGTTTTTGATATTAATTTAAACATGATACATTAACCCGTTCATGAGAGAAGAGGTATTGACGTATAAACGGATGGACAGCAACGAATGATCCCAAGTGTTTTTTTTTTCTTTTGAGGCATAGGTCCATAACTATACAAAATCATTACTCCTTTATTGATTCGTACTGATGTTATTTTTAAATGATTCTTTCACGTTATTTATCGTACCATCATCACCAGCCAATATTTTGAAAATATTTAATAATTTTTGAAACATATTAGGTATTGATAATATTTGCAACTATCAGTGAAAAGAATCTTATTTGTAAAAATGTTTTTAATAAATCTTAAAATTGTTGGGTAGAGCGATTAAGGTCGATGTATCATTGTATTCGCTTATCGTTAAACGTGGAACCACTCAATGCGAAAGTGAAAGATTGATTAAGATGAATGAACTGCTTGGTGCCAATTACTTACTTTATCGTTAATATTGTTTAAAGCATTTTTATATGAATTATAATAAATTTACCATTTGTTCAAAAATAACTGTATTAAATATGTTTTAAAACGTAAAAAGTTTCATAAATGCCTAACTATATTTAAATATAGGTTTACGATAAAAATACCTTAAAACAATGAAAAGACTAATATAAATATAGGAATATTTTTAAATACTTTTAGTGTGTTTTTTAGAAGGCTTAGAAATGGGTATTACTCGTACATTCATAATTATGGTAGAATATATTTCATTCATGAGGCTAAAACATTAAAAGGTTGAAAAGCTCAAGTCCTGGAGAATTCGAAATAAATACTGACATTCTGAATTTTATTATAATGTACACAATATTATTTCGGTACTAAGACATTGTGTATCGAATAACGACTTCAGATGCTTATTAATAATGAGGAAACTATGGCATTCCTATAAGGTTTTAAACTCGACAAAAATTAGAGTCCTTTATAGACAATTGTTGTTTTACGGGAAGATAAGGTTTTTACAAAACTGAGTTTTAAACTGCAAGCAAAATATTTCCCAGCGAAGATTACTCGAAGCAGTGGCCAAATCGATTTCAAAAGAATAGCTTGGAGCTAAACTCAGTTCGGTATTCGAACAATATTGTTTAGCTTAGCTTGAGTTTTGTTTGAGATGTAGAACAAAGTTACGAAGCTCTTTTGTGTAGGAACAAGGTGGTTTAAGTTAATAAAATAGAATTTATTCTAGTCGCTTGTTTCTACCACCAAGTGGGTTAGTTTTATATTTCTTTAGGGTAGATTTTTCAATAGAGTTAGCATATTTTTAAGTTAAAGTATAAGGATGTATGATATCTTACAGATATAGTGATTGTACTAAATATATTATGTCTTAACCTTTATATTTTTCTTGAATTTTTTTTATAAAGAGACACATCAGGGGTAACATCGAAACATCAGAACCTGTAAACATCTATGTTAGTGGAATGGATGTATCGTTACATCCATTCCACTAACATAGATAGATTCGTATATGCACTTGGTGCCTGGTATCAAACAAATCTCTGCAAATCATCATCATCATAAGTTCATCATAATACCGAACCCTAATCTTAAAATTTGGTGATGGGCAGGGGAGCAGTACTACTAGTGCGACAAATTGGTGGTGGTGAGGGTGACAGATTTAGGTAGAAAGCTTAGACCTTGAGCTATCGCAGATCTAGCATAGTATATACTAAAACTTTGCTTAATTTACATAGGGTCACTTGCCTCGTGATAATTAATAGAATAAGGTGTTACTGCTAAAATATATTGCCTTAAGAATGTGAATATAAATGAATTAAGATCTCAATATATATAGAATGGGGTCTCTTATCTAACTTAAAGTAGCATTTAAAGAGCACCCTTTCTCCCTCTCATAAACGGCTCACTCAGCCATCGCAGATTATATTACTCCTGGAAATGCCTAGTTTAGAAAAGATACAAGTGTCTGTTATCGATGGTGTTGTGGTATTCCTATTGTGGTAGGGTAAAGTGGTGGCAGTGATAGTGCACGCATTTGTGGGAGCGAATTTTAACTGTCTACTTATTACGGATCATGAGATGCAGCCCGCTGACAGACCGTTGGTTTCTTTTTTGGTATGGAACCCTAAAAAGGGTCTCCGGTTCTCTGCTTTCACCATACGAAGCACAATAACATTAAGCTGTTATTTTACACTGATAATCTTTGAGAGCGTGGTTATGTCCCGGTCGAGCTGACCCATTTGTGCTTTAACCGTAATAAAGCTGCAGCATGTCTATAACACGTAAAAAGCACATGTTTGTGGACAGATTTGTCAAAACAATATCATCTAAATTTAGTTTAGTGTAATAGGCGTGAAGTCATGGCCTATATACGTTGCACTACTGGCACAAGCTATTTTTTTAATAGGATATGGGGGATGAAGTTGCTCGCGTCAGTGGGAATTACTTGAATGCTGTTTCCCTACACGTATCCCCTGGGCAGTACTAAACGAGCAGCACTACATACTGGTGGTAGGTTGGTCCTCTACTAGAGAGAGGCCCGGTCGAGGGCTAGTTACCACCCACCTGGCAAATATATACCGCCAAATGATGCAAATCGTGTTCCGGTATGATGTTAAGTGAAACCCATTTCTTAGGGAGAATGTGTCTTGACAGTTGCGTTGCGCATACGAACCGGTTGCGACGCGGCCGTGTCTTAGTGTCAGGTGCCTAGTTATGAAGGTTAGCGGGATCCGAAGCACGGTTGCACCGCTGGCCGACCGTAGATAGTTGGGGGCCCTATTAATGAGCCAGCCACTCATGAAAGGCTGCCCCGCCATCTTACGAAAAATCCCGGGATGACTACACCATGACGGTTGGTGACCGGAGGAGAGGGTCTAGTGGCAATTATCCAGGGGGGTTCGGGCGTCCTACGATCTCCATGCTAGGTATTATCGATGCTGTGACTCTGTTTGCGTCCCTAGGTTATATGTGTGACACCTCGTCCAACTGCCATTCTCTTAACCTATTCACTCACACCATTTATGAAAAAAAGGAAAAAGATGAGTAAGTTTGTACGGCGGTTGCACTCCCTCTCCATCAAAGTGCATCTCACAAACATCAGAGGCCTGCACTGTAATCTTAATGCAGTCCATTACCACATTAAGACTGACAAGCTGCACTTACTCTTCTTGACTGAGACGCAGAACAGATGTCCTCTAGATGCGACGTACCTTGGTTACCCTAGATACGCATTGGAGCATAATTGCCATCAGCGCTCCGGAGTCTGTATTTACGGCCGCAACGATGACTGCTGTAAGCGTCTCTGTCACCTTCAAGACCCCACTTTCACTACGACCTTTGTATTGATAGACACAGGAATGAATAATATTATTTGTTTTTTTGTATATTGATCTCACAGCCGTGACCAGGAGACAACTAGGCTGTTTGAACACCTCAGTGAAGCCTCTGATGTGTCTCTAAACAGGCACCCTAATGCACAGTTGATTTTTCTGGGGGACTTTAATGCCTGCCTACAGTACTGCCTGAGTCCATACCAAAAAACCGACCACGCTGGGAGGGAGGCATGGAATTTTGTCTTGTCGCTGGAGCTCTCCCAGCTGGTGCAACAAAAGACTAGGGTACCTGATGTGGATGAGCACACAGCCAACTGCCTCGACTTTCTGCCGATGACTGATCCAGACAGGTACGATGTTCAGGTTACCTCACCCTTGGGAACTTCTGACCACTGTCTAGTAAAATCTGGGTCGTAGTATTCCCCACCTAACTACGATTTCCACAGTGTGCGGCGATTGTGGTGATACAAGTCAGCAGATTGGGATGAGATGCGGCATTTCCTTGCATCTTATCCTTGGCGGCAGGTCTGCTTCTCGTCTGAAGACCCGTGGAGCTGGGTGGATGCCATAACTAATGTGATACGTCAACCAATGGAGTATTTCATCCTATTTGCTGACGTGCCCATTGGATGTAAAGCTCTCCCATGGTTCAACGCCGAGTGCGCTCTTGCTGAAAAGCACAAGCATATGGTGTACTTATCCTGGGTCAATGCTCGAGAGCGCAAAGCTCTGGATGTTAGTCTTAAGAAGAGAGCCTTTTACCACGCCGCCAAGTCCTGCAAAAAGGCATTACGCCAAGCCAGTTTCGACCGCATTAAACGCATCGGTACAAAGCTCTCTGTCAAAACATCTGGCAGTAGAGGTTTTTAGTCTTGCGCATGCGCCTAAGAAGAAAGTGGACTTATTTGCTTCTCTTTTTGCTTGCAATTCGCGTCTGGACAATAGCAACAACGTACCGTCTCAATTACCTCACTGCGGTGCCTCTATATCAGAGGTCCGTATCACCAACAAGAAGAATCTTAATACCTTGCGAAATCTAGACGTGAACAAAGCTAGTGGATCTTATGGTATACCAGCTATAGTTCTTAAGGTCTGTGCACCTTGTCTCCTGTGTTGATACGCTTGTTCCGCCTCTCATTCAGGACTGGAATAGTGCTCCAATTTAAGAAGCTGGCCAAAACTCTGCAAGATTATATTATACACACCATAGACACGCTAGTCTATTGGGCAAGCTTTCAGCGTACGGTTTATCCTCAGGCCTGATTGCCTGGGTGAAGCACTTTTTGAGTGAACGGTATCTCCGGCTCGTTGTTGATGGCTGCTTATCCGATACTGTGGTGACTAACGCCAGTGTTCCTCAGGGGTCCGTTCTCTCCGCAACTCTCTTCCTGCTGCATATAAATGATCTGCTCATTTCCAATAACAATGTGTATGCAGACGACAGCGCAGTTGTAGAGAGATACCAACCAAGTGTCTGGGCAAGTCAGGATCAAATCCAGTCAGAAAGAGAGACTGTAGTTGAGCATGTGAATCTCACACTACAGGCAGTCTCCGAATGGGGCGATGCGTGTCTTTTCAGCGCTAAAAGGAGCCCGCTCACCTTGGCTCCTACTTTCTGGAATGTATCCTTGGAGTACACTACCGCCTGAGTTGTTAAAAAGAAAAAATATTTATGGAGATATCAGCCATTCGGATAACGATGTTCGCAAAACTATGACGACTAACAATTTTCTTGCATAAAAATTTAAATAAACTTAATTATACGACACTGTCGAAGATCAAGATTGGTAGTTAAAATATTGTAGTGAGATTACTGGTCGCTTATATGAAAACCTTATTTTAGAAAATGCATAGCAGTCTTCATGTTCTTTTATAAATAAATTCAATGAATAGAATCTGCTTTTTATATAAGGCAGTGCTTGACTACAGCCCCACCTGGTGGCAAGTGGTCAAAGGCATACATGTTAAATCACACTATATAAGCTTAACAAAAGTTTATTCACTCTTACGTTAAAGCCACCTAGACTATAGTTAGAAAGACTGGAAGTCTCTTCTTCTCCTTAACCATACGCGTCACGAAAAACGAGGCATACCCGTGGAATATTGAAAACAAAGGGGTGAAGATTCGCCGCCCGTCTAGTTATCCGAAAGAATAAAGGGACGAAAATAATTGAAGAATGAATTGCGTTAATGATTAAGTTTTATAATTAGGACGAGCAAAGCGACTTTTAAAATTTACATAGTTATTGCCGTGTACTATATAATATCACTACACCATAACGTCCCTTGGGCGTCGTTGAGTATAGTATTATATTAATATATAATATTTGAATGTATATAGTACACTGCCGTATACGCTTAGAATTATTTTCAAAGGAGTGTCCTTTGAAAATAATGCTTAGAATTATGTTTTATAATTTTTAGCAGTGTCCTACTGTACTCCTAATCCAGAAAACCTGCACAAATTGTAACATAATACTCAAAGATACTAATTCACAATAATGTATAGGAAACTGTCGCTATACATTAATAAATACTACCTTTAATTGATGTTAATTTATGAAAGTAAAGATTATGCGCTGGTCTTTTGACTTGTTAATAAATATAATCCGGTTTGTTAGACTCTATTTTTATTTATTTTATCATAGTCTATTAAATGGTTGCATTGTATTAACATCGTTCATTCAATATGATTTAATTCGCAATCTTCATCTACTACATTATCATTAGATTTCATACAAATACCTGTGACAAACGAGTACACCGTCCACCAGATGAAAAGTGGATGTAGTGGCTCATAGATACACCCTACACTCTAGATATATGCGCAATTATGAATAAAAAATAGATATGCGCTTTCACTGTTAAGAGCTAAAGTAGGAAGCCTAACTACAAACAAAACATGTCTCTGGTAATCTTCAATCACAGAACCAAACACAGCAGCACCGATCGAATCGATGAATTTTGAAGGCATAATCAGCTACAGGAGTAGAAAAGAGTCAGCCCCTTTGTCACTAGTGGTGGCAACTAGTTGCGGATACAGTTCCATTAAAAACTTTACCGCTTGCGAACCTCAAGGAACCGAAAGTCTCTAAAACAAAATGCTATCATCTCTCAGAGACCAATATTTGTACATCTCACTAGGGATTGGCCCCTACCATCTTCTCTAAATAATCCACAAGGCTCTAAAACATTCATAAAGACAAGAGCGTTTTGGGCAATTTTGTGCAGAGCCCCGTGAAGGGACAGCCTACCAGCCTTTTTCTCAAAAAAAAAACCGTTGAGCTCTAACTTTATGATATAATATTATAATAAAATTCTATCCTTATATCAATCATAACAAGAGTAAAACAGATGTATATGGAATATGTTATGCAGTAATATGAATGTGTAACTTTATTTTGTTAAAGCCGTCTTAAATATATATTCATTGAGCCTTATATCAGGTTAGCAGCGATAGTGAGCTTTTGGGAACATTTGCTCTGTGGTTGTTTGCTCATGAATATTCCTGAAGGATAATGTTTCTATGCTTATTAATGAAGATTGCCGTGTTAGTGCTTCACATACTCTGCATTACATATATTCTTCCGCATATAAGTTATACAGTGACTAAAATTTTTCACAATATTTTGTATTCATATTTTCCCTCTCTCTTGAATTTTAACCATGTCTTACAAACTTTCCTTAATGTTATCGCCTGCTATTCATTGGAAGAGAAACTTTGAATTACTTTTTATTAAAATAAGTATGGCCGATATTGAACAGTGGACTTGTGATAGGCTGTAATCAAAATGATGATGTGAATGAAACAACGAAAATACTGTGCTTATGATGGTAAGTGGATGATGTGGTCCATATAAATATATACTTATCCTTGATTAACAGTCAAATCTAGAATCGTTGTCCCTCTAGAAAGATTAAATTGTCCCTTTAAGAAGAGCAGTTTAAATCATCTCAGTTCTCTACAATTATGTTGAATGACGAAGAGTTGAGTCTGGTTGATAACATGGTTTTTCTGGGAATCACTCTGTCAAGCATCAATGGGCCCATTAAACTAGCAAGCACACTTAATACACAATTTTGAGAGCTTTATTTGTGCTAAAACACAGATAACTTAGTTATTTCCACAGTGATTATCGTATGGCTTCTTACTATAAACTCATGTGACTGACATTGAAACTGTCTTTATATTGCAGAAGAGACGTAAGAGCATTTATAATCCAAATCCGAAGAAGTTTCTCCTGATCATCATCGTTTCTCGTCATCATCTGGTTCCTTTAACGTAGGAATTATGGAAAATATCCCTTCTATGAAGCAATCTTTAGGAAAGGCATAAGTATGATACAATATAATATAATTCTTTTATTCAATATAGTTTACTTTTTTAAATTATGTTCAGCAGTGGACTTTTGATTAGACATGAATTTGAAATTTAATGATGAAAGACATTTTATTGCATTATTATGATGAAATAAAAATCCTGAGCATCAAATCTTTTTTATGCGAGTAACAATCTAAAAAAATCATACGAAACACAGGATAGATATAAATTGCGTTTATTATTTACTGGAAGATCCTTTTCACTGGTGACAAGGCTTTCTATCTTAGTCTTCAGGTGTGACAAAGCATCGGTACTTTTAATCTGACTCCAAGATAGAATGTACGTGACCATAGGTGCACTTATCATCAGGTGGAGTGTGTGCTCGTTTGTCAACTCGCGATACCATTCATACCATCTGTATGATTGGCAGTCCAGCACTGTACGATTTACCAGAAATTTTCTTCCTCGCACAACTTCCTTGTGGAATCGACTACCACCAGCGATTTTTCCGGAACAATAAAACTTGGGGACATTCAAGAAAAGAGCCTAGTCTTTTTTAAAAGGCTGGCAACACATTTGCAATTCCCCTTCTTTAAATCGAAAACAAAATTAAGTTAAAATTATTTTTACCCGATGACTGTTTCTACGTGGTAACTTAGGATACACGATCGTCGTTAATTTCACAGTATGCGAACAACCCGGATTTGATACTCGCCGGCACTTATGAAATTATTAATTGTAATTTAAGTGCTGATATACTACGTGCTGGGTGTAAGACAAAAACATTGTGAGGATATCTGTATGGCTAAGCTTTGAATTTATATGTTCTGCGTACTAGAGCAGACATCGCGAACAAAATCTGTGCGGCGCAGCGGTGAGGGGCGCGTAGTCGGAGGTACATAGTAACTTTTTATGGCACGGACGGAGTAAGTTTAAGCCATTCGGCTCTGTAACGCATATTGCAAAGAACCAAGTCTCAACATCTATTCTAGTATGTAATACATATGTACTTAGAATAGAATAGAATAGAATGATTTTTATTCAATATGGATTATTACATAATACTTATTGAAAGTCATTATTTTATTTACCACTGGTTCGGAAAATACCTCCTGTCCTGGGAAGAACCAGCAAGAAACCCAGCGGGACTTTTTTTTTAAACATAATTTCACTTAACAATAATTTTGATTATACAATTTTAAATGAATTTTCATAGAACCAGCATGGTGGCGATCACCTTATTCCCAAGGGTTATTTTCACTCATGTATTCCTTGATATTATAATAACCCTTTTTATACAGTTTTTCTTTAATAAAACTTTTAAACTTGTTTATTGACAAACTTTGAACATGATACAGATAGAATCTAAAGTGAAAATATAAAGAAAATAGATTTGTTGATGTTGGTCATTATGTGTTCATATGTGGATAATATTATTCGATTTATAGTAGCTGGACTTCTAAAACAACACATCATTAACACTCGTAATTTTGGCATAACTCCATTACACAATACATCGACTGGAATTTTGCCAACTGTCGGTATTGACCTAGCCTAGTAAGTCATTACTTTGGCGTCGTTACGATGTGGTTTGATGTGTAATTCTCAGTATACGACGTTGTAAGCGCTTTGTGCTTCGACAAACTAAAATAATAAGTGGAATTTTTTTCTTATCTTTTAACGTTTAAAGTATATTTGTTATAAAATAAGGGTGACAAACGAACACAAAGTCCATCTCATCATGGTTAAGTGGATGCTGTGGCCTATAGATATCTTCATCTATTCACGATTAAAAATTAATATTCAGGTACATTGTCACCCTTGAAGACTAATATGGAATGCCTCGTTTTAAGTAAAAAATTCTAATATTATAATGATAATAATTCTTTTTAGGTGTGAATATTTAGAAAATGTGTACTAGTAAATTTCGTGAAGTTCCTGTTCCTTACTGCTATCAGTCAAATTCATTGCAGAAGTTTATTACAATTTTATAAGATGTCTACGAAATCAGCCACAACGTCACAGCTGTTTCCTGCATTTGATCCCATTCTTTAAACTTATCCAATTGTCTGTGCAGAATTCTCCATATCATATTTAAATTTTTTATTTCAAAATCTGGGTACAGATCTCTACTAAAATCTTAGTTATGAGCAACTTATATGCTACCCTAGTGGATGTTATAATAACCCTTTTATACAAACTTTATTAAACAAAGTTTGTATGAAAAGGATTATTATAATATTAAGGAATTTATGGCTGATAATAACCCCTGGGAATGAAGTGATCGCTATCAAGCTGTTTTTAATTTGTTTTGTGTGGTTAATTTTATAACATATATGATCGATAGCTGTTATTTTAAAAAAAAGTCCCATTGGGTTTCTTGCTTTTTTTTTTTTTTATAGGAGAGGGGGCAAACGAGCATGCGGCTCACCTGATGGTAAGTGACTACCGCCGCCCATGAACAACTGCAACACCAGGGGAATCGCAGATGCGTTGCCGGCCTTTTAAAAAGGAGTACGCTCTTTTCTTGAAGGTCCCTAAGTCGTATCGGTCCGGAAAAATCGCTGATGGTAATCGATTCCACAAGGAGGTCGTGCGAGGAAGAAAACATCTTCTAAATCGCACAGTGGTGGACCGCCAATCATCCAGATGGTGTGGATGGTATCGGGAGTTCTGCCGCGATGTGCGTTCGTGAAATTTGGCGGCTGGGATTAATCCGAACAATTCTTCAGAGCACTCCCCATGGTAGATGCGAAAGAAAATGCAAAGGGATGCAACATCTCTTCGCAGTGCCAATGAATCGAGCCGATCGGAAAGGGCTCGGTCGTCGACAATTCGAGCCGCTCTGCGTTGGATGGGAACAGTATTCCATGTGAGGCCGAACTTGCGCCTTGTAAAGTAGCAGGCGGTGTGCCGGCATGAAATACTGTCCCGCTCTGCTGAGCACGCCAAGCTTTTTAGAGGCCAATTTGGCCTTCCCTTCCAAGTGACCACGAAACTGCACGTCACTCGATATGTCGACTCCGAGGATACCGATACTGGCTGAGGCAAGAAGGGGAGTGCCTTGAAACTGAGGAGATACGACAAAGGGGTTCTTTTTAGCGGTAAACGCGCAAACTTGTGTCTTCTGAGGATTAAATTGGACTAGATTTAGTCGCCCCCAATCCGAGACTTTGTTCAGCAAAGACTCGACTTCAGACACAAGTTTGTTCCGGTACTCAGCGACGTTTTCCCGAGAAATATTGGCACGGCCGGTGTATAGAGCATCACCAGTGCTGTCATCCGCATAGCAATGAATGTTACCAGTTAGCAACATATCATTGATATGCAGAAGAAACAGCGTTGGTGATAGCACACAGCCTTGTGGAACACCAGCGTTAATAGGCTTGTAGTCAGAGCATGCACCGTCTACAACGACCTTGATGCTCCGATCTACAAGGAAGCTGGTGATCCAATTGCACAATTTCTCGGGAAGCCCATAGGAAGGGAGCTTCGAAAGAAGCGCTTTGTACCAAACCCGATCGAAGGCCTTCGCAATGTCCAGACTAACGGCCAACGCCTCCCCCTTGGACTCTACTGCCTCCGCCCATCTATGGGTCAGGTAGACCAGAAGATCACCAGCTGATCGACCCCGACGAAAACCGTATTGGCGGTCACTAATCAGCTGGTGATCCTCAAGGTACCGGATGAGCTGGCAGTTAATAATGGATTCCATTATTTTGGAGAACAAGGAGGTGATCGCGATAGGCCTATAGTTGGATGGGTCTGAGCGGTCGCCTTTTTTAGGGATCGGGTGGACAAAAGCTGTCTTCCATGAATTCGGGACTACGCCTTGGGAGTAGGAGTACCGAAAAAGACGCGTTAGGACCGGTGCCAACTCCGGAGCACACGTCCTCAGCACAATTGGGGGGATTCCGTCAGGCCCACTCGACTTCTGGATGTCCAGGGAGAGCAGTGCTTTGCGAACCGAGCGCTGTGAGAACAGCACATCCGGCATGGAGCACTCACACCGCGGGATGATCGGCGGTGTTTTCCCCCCGTCATCAAGAGTCGAGTTGGACGCAAAAAGGGAGCCTAAAAGGTCGGCTTTGTCTTTTGCGTCATGGGCCAGTGAGTCGTCCTCCCTGTGCAGAGATGGTAGTGATGGCTTACAGAAATTTCCTTGGACAGCCTTGGCGAGAGACCAGAATGCACGGGTTCCCGAAGGAAGGTGAACTAGTTTCTCGCCAATTCTGCCTATGTGCTCTGACTTTGCCTTGGCAATAACTCTTTTGAAGGACCTGGAGGCGAAGTTATACTTCTTTTTAAGTGTGCTGGTATTTACATCCCGAGTCGCCGAAGCCGCAGCCCAGGCTTGATAACACTCCTGCTTACTGCGTAATGCAGTCTTACAGGAGCGACCAAACCAAGGCTGAGATCTGCCTCCGATGGGTACCACAGATGATGGAATAAATAGTTCCATTCCCTGTAGCACCACATCAGTGACAGAGTCAGCAACAGCGCTGGGATCATCCGGCGAGAAGCCCCCATGGGTAGGATGCAAAGAAGGACCGCATTCCGTCCCAATCCGCCGACCTGTAATGCCAAACACGGCGGCAACCTGCAGAACGCAACCGCGAAGGGAGCGTGAGTGGCACCACACTCCGGATCAGACAATGGTCCGAAGAGCCGAGAGGGGCATCGACGGAAACCAGATATCCGTCCGGATGAGAGGTCAGCAGAAGGTCCAACAGGGAAGGTGTATGATCCTCCACATCTGGAATCCGCGTAGGCGAAGTAACCAGTTGTGTCAGACCATATGCCAAGGCAAAGTCATAAACAGATCTCCCCGCATGATCGGTTAGACGTGAACCGAGCCATTCGGCATGGTGGGCGTTAAAATCGCCAAGGATCACGATCTCTGCGGATGGGACCTGTTGTAGCAAGAAATCTGTAGCCATTTGGACGTGGTCGATGAGTCGGTCTGTTTCGGCATTACCGCTATGGGACCTATAGAGGCACCCGTAGACGCGCGGATGGTCGTCGCTGTCTACGCGTAGCCAAAGGATGGACAGGTCCGAACCTTCAAGACTGCCGAGGCGTCGAGAACAGATGTCCTCTCTGACATACACGCAAACTCCAGCCCGAGGCACAAAGGAATGCTCCAATTTGTACCCCGGGTAGGAGAGATACGAAATATCAGCCGGAGAGGAAACCTGCGTCTCGGTCAGAAAGAGCAAGGCCGGCTTCGCCGTCTCGAGATGGTAGTGGACGGCGTTTAGGTTAGAGTGAAGTCCCCTGATGTTGCAGAAATTCACGGATAGCATGGCAGGGGTCGCCTTGGTGTTCTTGCTCAGTTTGCCCCTAGCAGTAATGCTTTTGAGCGGAATTTTGCCCCCCCCCCCCAGAATACGCGGGGCAGCCTGAGCACCCACGCTCAGGATCGGAATAACATGGTCGTGGATGCTCAGCGAGGGATTCTCCAGGGGTGCTGGTACCCTCCTGGGGTAGTTCTTCGTATAATTCCGCTACCATGTTGATGGGGGGGGGGGGGGGGGGGAATTGGGCCTCCGGCCACCTGCACTCACCAGACGAAACGCAGAAGCAAAGCTTCTACTTCACGCCGATATTCTGTGAGGTCGTGGTACCAACCCGGCTCGAGCCGGCCCATACATGCAACAGCAAAAACTGCTGCGTGGCTCTACCACCGTTATAACTTGCTGGTACTTACCAAGACAAAGGTTTTTTTTTATTATTAACGAACCAGTGATAATTAAACAAAAGAGTTACTTTCAATAAGTATTATTTATATAAAATCTATATTGAATAAAAAAAGTTTCTGTTTCTGTTTATGTTAGTGGACTTTAGAATGTCTTAGATATAAATCCTCGATAGGTTGGATCTACTAAAGAAGGACCGCTTTCTCATAAATAAAGTAAAATTGTTATATGTAAATGTATGTTATGATAATATAGTTAGTCGTTAATGGCGAGAAATGAAGACGTTTCTTCATAAAAAATTATAAAAATACTATTAACATTACTAATATTCTAACCACGTCACGGCTTAAAATGCTTTCGACGACATTTGTCACAGTGGACTGGTAGATACGAACCTACGTCTTTAGTTCGAGTACTGCACCCTTAATCATAAGATTCGCCAGGATTTAATATTTTTGTTACCATAAGATCATTTTAATGTTAACCAGACATTTCATCTTAGTTCTCAGGTGTGACAATGCTTCTGCATTATAAAGTTTTATTTCACATAGCATTTACATTCCTTTGGGTGGCTTATGTTCTCGTTTGTTACCATTAATTACATAGAAAAAAATCTTTGGACTCCCCCTTATGATTAAATTTTATTACAAATATTTAAATGCGCCAATGAAGCGATGATATTTTAGTACTTAACGGATATTTAATTCCACTTTAAAAATCTTTTATACAATAAAACAATTGCATGGACCATCGGACACCTCGTATGAATATTTAAAAAGACACTGCAAATAAGGAAAAAGAAACTTTATAGTGCTTTAAAATAAGATTTTATCTTTATAAATAGTGGTTTATTTCATCAAAATATTTTAAAGGCCGAATTTAATGCATCTTGGCATGATCTCCAAGTCAACCTCGAGTATAATAATAATATAAACCTGGGTATTAATATAAATTGATAAAAAAAGATATAAAAATCAGTTTTATCTCATGATATTAAAAATAATAAAAAGGAAAATTAAATGTTTATATTTAAAAATTACGTGTCACATTGTTTGTTCGCGATGAACTCCTAACCTACTGAACTGATATTAATGAAATTTTATACACTGTGTTCAGTTTGGTCCAACTTGAGAGGTAGGATAGTTTTTATCTCGATAAGTGACCCTCAATTAGTTTCTAAGCTAAAATAAGGGCGATTATAATTTTAATACGTATAATTTCCTTTATTAGGTATGTACACATTCATTGGTGAGCCTAAAATTGTCCTAAACTAATATTTGTAGACACTTAAAATAAAGTTTACGGTCAATCAAGGAATTGTTGTCGCTTTGTCCTTTTCAAACATTTCATGCTTTATTATATCAACATTCAAGTCATCAAGGACTGATCACTTATTTGCCATAACCAGCACAGTACATAAACAACCCAGGTTTGATCCTCGAAGAGAAGGATATACCCGTAGTACAAAGCTTTGCTTGACTGGATGACTAAAAATACATATCCATTACAATGGTGGAGAGAGCATTAGCTTTGGAAACAGGAATAACTGCTTTAATTGCTTCGTTGTTCTATTGGTTTAAAATAGGACTGCGGATCATGAAGTCCGAGTTCCGACCAAAATCAGTTATTGGATTTTTCTGTCAACAAGTCTTCATTAGCAGACCAAAGTCAGGAAGTTGGCGGTATTTCAACCCCGTCCTCGGAAAGTATGTCCCATCGGAGTTTGAGAGTCAGGGATTAGGGATTGCACCTGCGTTTGTGCACGCTCTCGAACACTGTAATCCTTTCCTGCGCAGATACCTATCCTCCCTTGAGACAGGCTGCCGTGACCGAAATTTGGTCTGGAGGACTTTATTATTAATTGCTTAAAACTAGCAACACTTTTAAGCGTTACACTTTTTCTTTAAGCACGCTTAGTAAAAGAAATTCACTTAAGCGCATAAAACCTTAGTGATCGCTTATGATGCTGACGTCGAGCGCAGAGCTTTACTAAGTCAGCAATACATCATCAACCTACCGCGATGCTTCCAAGCTACCACGGACCACATGAGGTGACGCATTGCGGACATCGCGGCATCGTTAGCCGTATACCTCAAGCCGCCTAATATTAAGTCACTCTTATTACAAGCCTCGTAAACCAACGCTAACAAAAGATTCGGTAATTTAAGTCACATATTTTTAAAATCGCAAGCCCACTCATCAATAGTCAACAAAGTACAGTATTTTCCGTTGACCTACAATCAAAAAATTCGGCCAAAAGCAAGGTCTACGAGTAAAGGAAAATATTCTTAAATAATCAATTTGTAGTTAAGCCACTTTTATGTAGACTTTATGTAGGTGTTACATAAAGATGATATTTTTGGTAGAAGAAACTGTCATTGACTAAGAGTGGCGTTTAAAGTTAAAATTTAAGGCTATTTATTTGATTTAGGAACTCATAATTTATACATTATTTGAGAATTAATTACGTAACACATGGGTCATTAAAAAGTTATGTAAAAGTAAAAAAAGTTATGTGGTGTTCTGAGCACCGGTGTGGTTGTGCAGTATGTGAACATCCTTCTACGCGAAGGTATTTGTGTAAAATCTCGTGAATGAATCCTAATTCTACCTGCAATGTGTGCTGAATTTATTTATACATAATTTACCTTTTCTCTACAATTAGATTTTTAACTGCAAGCACGTTTACTTCATTTATAACCGTCAAATGGCGACCACTTCTTCTCATAGTTGTTGATCGTGCTGAAATTTGTTATCTATGCGGTACGCAGTTGTCTAAGAAGATGTTTATCCATAAATGCCTTCGGAAGTATTGATCGGGTAAGAATGTACCCAACGTGATCCTTTGTTTTTTTCAATGAAACAAGATAATTCAATTTAACTCATATTTAGCTCGAAAGAATGGTAAGAGAAATTCAAAATTGGAACAATTGTGTGTTTACTTACAAATAACCGTATCTTTTTAATAAATCATAACTGGTCAGTGCCTTATAAAAAAATTTTGCAAAACTTTCTAAGTAGCCTGTCGTACAAACGTATTTTTTTAACTTTCACTTATTGTGTAGTAATGAAAGTTATGTATTTACTTAGTTACCGGCATGATTATGAATAAATATTATCACAATATTTTTTATGATCTAAAAGTTTTTTTCGTAAATCTTCTCCAAATAGCGTTAGAAATACTTACTTAATATCTAATATTTGTTAATATTGCTGAAGCCGTTTTTTATGTAAGATCTATTTTTAAAGAGGCATGCATACCATGTCTTATCAGGTTATCACACTATATAGAGACTGCCGTTTCAAATCCGTTTTCCTACGTTGATTGTGAGATCATCGGGCTATATGGCCAGCCAGTTCCGCTTAATCTGGTTTAACTGAGGATATATTGGTTACGGCATATATCGCGATATATCTATCACGCAATATTTTTTATAGAATTGGGTGACAAATGAGCACACAGTCCACCTGATGAAAAGTGGATGCTATGTTCCATAGACATTTACATTTATGCTCACTTAGGAATCAAAATGCAGAGGCGTTTTTATCCCTGAGGACTAAGATGGAATGCCTCATTTCCATTAAAAAGGGTCTCCGGTTCTCTACACTCATCATACGAAACACAGTAGCGTTTAGCTACTATTTTACGCTGGTATTCTGTGAGAGCATGGTCCTACCCCGGCCGAGCCGAGTCATTCGTGCTGCAATCATAATATAGTTACAGCGTGGCTCTACCACTGAAGATATAAACTCCGGAGATAGTCACATCTGGCGGGTGGCTTTAAGCATGCTTATTAGGCCTGGCATTATACTCACAAAGACTGTTGTATAACTTAGTAAAAGAGAAGTTACGACCGAACTACTCCTATGAACTTGGATACTTTTCGCCTACTTGAAAAAAAGGAGGATGTTTTCAATTCGACTGTAGAATTTTTGTATGTATGTAACGCGATATTTTCATTAATAGTTACTGTTCAGGGAAGGCTCCATATAAAAATAAACACTTATATTATAAAAAGGAAAACTAAAAGATGAAAATTTTAACGAAAAAACTTAAGACGACATTCTCGTAAAAAAAAGAAATTCGAACTATGTAGTGGTGTCACTAGAGTTGCATGTTGTATTTTGCATGCGTTATTTTTTTATTATAGGAGAAGGCCAAACGTTCATGCGGCTCACCTGACGGTTATTGACTACCGCCGCCCATGAACAACTGTAACACCAGGGGAACCAGGGGAATCGCAGATGTGTTGCCGGCCTTTTAAAAAGTAATAGGCTCTTTTCTTGAAGGTCCGTAAGACGTATTGGTCCGGAAAAATCGCTTGGGTAATCGATTCCACAAGGAAGTTGTGCGAGAAAGAAAAAACAACTTCTAAATCGCACTGCGGTGGACCGCCAATTATCAACATGGTGTGGATGGTGGATGATGTGTGTTCGTGAAATTTGATGGCTGGAATTAATCCGAACAATTCCTAACTCCCCGTGGTAAATGCGAAAGAAAATGCAAAATGATGCAACATCTCGTCGCAGCGCCAATGAATCGAGCCGATCGAAAAAGACTGCGTCATCAACGATTCGAGCCTCTCTGCGCTGATGTTCTCGTATGGTGAGAAAAGTGGCATTCCATCTTAGTCCTCACGGGTGACAACGCAGCTGCATTTTGAGTCTTTATTAAGGATAGATGTGGATGGGGAACCAAACACAGCAGCACCGGTCGATACGAGGAATTTTGAAGCTATGATAAGCTACAGAAGGAGAAAAGAGTCAGCCCCTTTGTCACTATTGGTGACGACTAGTTGCGGATACAGTTCTATTAAAAACTTTACCGCTTGCGAACAACAAGGAACCGAAAGGTTCTTCAACAAAATGTTATCATCTCTCAGAGACCAATATTTGTACCAAAGGACAATTGTCGTTCCGTCGGGTCCCCTAATATTGTCTCTCAATACTCCACAAGGCTGTAAAATATTCATAAAGACAAGAGCGTTTTAGGCAATGTTGTGCAGAGGCCCGTGAAGGGACAGCCTACCAGCCTTTTTCTCACAAAAAAACCGTTGAGCTCTAACTTTATGATATAATATTATAATGAAGTTCTATCCTTATATTCATCACAAGAATAAAACAGATGTATATGGAATATGTTATGCAGAAATATGAATGTGTAACTTTATTTTGTTAAAGCCCTCTTAAATATATATTCATTGAGCCTTATATCAGGTTAGCAGCGATAGTGAGCTTTTGGGAACATTTGCTCTGTGGTTGTTTGCTCATGAATATTCCTGAAAGATAATGTTTCTATGCTTAATAATGAAGATTGCCGTGTTAGTGCTTCACATACTCTGCATTACATAATATTTTCTTCCGCATATAAGTTATACAGTGACTAATCATATTTTTCCCTCTCTCTTGAATTTTTAACCCTGTATTACAAACTTTCATTAATGCTATTCATCGGAAGGAAAACTTTGTATAACTTTTTATTAAAATAAGGATGGCCGATATTGAACAGTGGACTTGTGATAGGCTGTAATCAAAATGATGTGAATGAAACAACGAAAACACTGTGCATATAAGTGGATGCTGTGGTCCATATAAATATATACTTATCCTTGATTAAGAGTTAAATCTAGAATCGTTGTCCCTCTAGGAAGATTAAATTGTCCCTTTAGGAAAAGCAGTTTAAATCATCTCAGTTCTCTACAATTATGTTGAATGACGAAGAGTTGAGTCTGGTTGATAACATGGTTTTTCTGGGAATCACTCTGTCAAGCATCAATGGGCCCATTAAACTAGCAAGCATACTTAATACACATTGGAGCTTTATTTGTGCTAAAACACGGATAACTTTATTTAAGTAGATAAACAGATTAGTTTGTTTTAGTTATTTCCATAGTGATTATCGTATGGCTTCTTACTATAAACTCATGTGACTGACATTGAAACTGTCCATAGCGAATATCGTATGGATTCTTAGTAGATACTCAAACATTAAAACAAACAATATATATATATATATATATATATATATATATATAATAGATAACAAATAAACATTGAAACTATCTTTATATTTCAGAACAGATATTACATCAATTTATAACCCAAATCTAAAGAATTTTCTCCTGATCACCATCGTTTCTCGTCGTCATCTGGTTCTCTTAACGTAGCAATTATGGAAAATATCCCTTCTATGAAGCAATCTTTAGGAAAGGCCTATGTTAGAATAGAATAGATTAGTAGAGAATATTTTCCCGATTAAAAATTAAAATTCAATAATAAGTCTAAAACACTAAATTCATTATCGATCATGCAAGGGGATATAGCACAGTGGTAGAGCATTCGACTGCAGATCGAGAGGTCCCCGGTTCAAACCCTGGTGTCGCCTACAGTATTTTGTGGTTGATTTTAACAGTTTTTTTTTTGGTTGTAAAACCATTGCCCTGTTTGCTTATAAAAAGCAATACTAGTTATAAATCACTATATTTTTTCAGAATGTTTTAGTCGTTTCCTTTTTAGGTTTAGTGTTTACGCTTACATATTTCGCAATATAATTAAAAATCATCAGTCAAATTAATTGCGGAAATTTATTACAATTTTAAAAGATGTCTACGAGATCAGCCACAACGTCACAGCTGATTCCGGCAGTTGATCCCATTAAACTTATCCAATGGTCTGTGCAGAATTCGCCATATCATATTTAATTTTTTTATTTCAATATCTAGGTACAGATCTCTACTAAAATCTTAGTTATGAGCAACTTATATGCTCCACCAGTGGATGTTAAAATAACCCTTTTATACAAACGTTATTAAACAAAGTTTGTATGAAAAGGGTTATTATAATATTAAGGAATTTTTGGATGATAATAACCCCTGGAAATGAAGTAATCGCTACCAAGCTGTTTCTAATTTGTTTTGTGTTATTGTATTAAGTTGTTATTTTAAAAAAAGTCCTGCTGGGTTTCTTGCTGGTTCTTCCCAGGACAGAGATTTTTTTACCGAACCAGTCATAATTAAACAAAAGGGTTACTTTCAATAAGTATTATTTATATGTAATCTATATTGAATAAAAAAAAGTTTCTGTTTCTGTTTCTGTTAGTGGACTTTAGAATGACTTCGATATAAATCCTCGATGGGTTGGCTCGATTAAAGAAGAACCGCTTTCTCATAAATAAACAGCGTAAAATTGCAATATGTAAATGAATGTTATGATAATATTGTTTAGGCCAAATAATTAACATTGAAATTTGCATTCAACACTCGTGTCCGCCCGCTGACTTTGTAAAGGTCACCGTTGCCCCACTCCCGTGTACGTCGCTCGGCAGAGGGCGCGGGCGCAGAACGCGAGTGCGTTACAGTGGCTTGAGAGCAGCGATGCGGTCGATTAACGTATTTTGTGGTGATCGCTGCAGCGATTTCGCGTTCTATGTACGTATTATTTATTTACCTAGACTTATCTCTATTGTGTAGGTCAATTGTCCATAGGCATTTAGAGCCCCACCCTTAGTTGTCCGTCGAATCTACCGCTGATGGGCCCCGGGGTATTAGATCTTTGTCGGGGCAACTAGGGGCGTGTACAAATATAGTTAGTCGTTAATGACAAGAACTTAAGACCTTGATTCATAAAATATTATAAAAATACTATTAAAATTACTAATATTCTAACCATGTCAAGTAAGCTTTTGACGACAGTTGTCATAATCGACTGGCAGATACGAACCTACGACTTTAGTTACGATTTAATTTTTTTGTTACCATAAGATCATTTTAATGTTAACCAGACATTTCATCTTAGTTCTCAGGTGTGACAATGCATCTGCATTATAAAGTTTTATTTCACATAGCATTTACATTCCTTTGGGTGGCTTATGTTCTCGTTTGTTACCATTCATTACATAGAAAATAATCTTTGGACTCCCCCTTATGATTAAACTTTATTACAAATATTTAAATGCGCCAATAAAGCTATGATATTTTTGTACTTAACGGATATATAATTCCGCTTTAAAAATCTTTTATACAATAAAACAATTACATGGACCATCGGACACCTAGGATGAATATTTAAAAAGACACTGCAAATAAGGAAAAAGAAACTTTATAGTGCTTTAAAATAAGATTTTATCTTTCGTAAACAGTGGTTTATTTCATACTAGCTATTTGCCTCGGTTTCGCACGGGTGATTCCTGGATCTCGACAGCAGCGCTAACTACCGGGACCAAAAATGTTAGTCTAAATCTTCTAGGGGCCCGTTCACACACAATCAAAATATTTCATCAAAATTGGTAGAGCCGTTTTTGAGAAACACGCTTTTAATATATGCAATGACAATTTCATTTAAAATTTATATTTACTGCAAAGGTATACTGTCTCTCTCCTAACGCAGTAATCAAATAAGTGAAATCAAAATCAGTGGCTGTGCGCTTATATTTGCTTTAGTCATGAAGTCAATTAAAATATTTAATATGTAATTTATTCAGATGTTATTTTTTTAAATGTAATTAATTCAGATATTTTTACTAAAAGAATCAAAAAAAATAAGTGAGACGGTAACCGAGAAGGTAACAGGTACCTACCGAGTTGGACTCCCAACCAGAAAAAGAGTTTTTTTTTTATATAACAAGGGTGACAAACGAGCACAAAACTACCTAATGGTAAGTAAATGCTGTGGCCCATAGACATCTACAGATGCGTTGTCATCCATGAAGACTAAGATGGAATAACTCGTTTCCAATAAAAAGTGTCTTACCTTCTAACTTCTGCAACACACAATTTTGACGAAATTAAAACTTTGATACACATTTTTAGCTGCTGTGTTTCGTATGGTAAGTGACAAAAACCGGAGATGTTTCAACTGATAACGAGGCATTTCATCTCAATCCTTAAGGACGAAATCATCTGCATATTAATTCTTAATCGAGGATAGATGTAGGTATTTATGGCCTTTTTTTAATTATTTAATTTTTTCATGCACACAACCTTATCAGATAAAATATTTTAAAGGCCAGATTTAATACATATTGGCATGATCTGCAACTTAACGCCGAGTAAAATAATAACATAAACCTGGGTATTAATATAAATTGATAAAAGAAGATATAAAATTCAGTATTATCTCACGATATTAAAAAAAGTTTAATTAAATATAATATAGTTTCTATGCTGAAATAAGGGCGATTACAATTTTAATACGTAAAATTTCCGTTAGTAGGTATGTACACATTCATTAGCGAGCCTAAAATTGTCCTAATCTAATATTTGTAGACACTTAAAATAAAGTTAACGGTCAATCAGGGGATTGTTGTCGCTTTGTCCTTTTTACACATTTCATGCTTTATTATGTCAACATTAAAGTCATCAAGGACTGAGCACTGATTTGCCATAAACAGCACAGTATAAAAACAAACCAGGTTCGATCCCGAACAAGGATATACCCGTTATGCAAAGTGTTGCTTGAATGATTGTACTACGACTAAACTAAAAATACGCATCCACTGAAATGGCGGAGAGAGCATTAGCTGTCGAAACAGTAATAACTGCTTTGATTGCTTCGTCGTTCTTTTGGTCTTAAGTGCGATTGCGGATCATGAAGTCCCGGTTCCGGCCAAAATCAGTTATTGGGTTTTTCTGTCAACAAGTCTTCATTAGCAGACCGAAGTCAGGAAGTTGGCGGTGTTTCAACCCCGTCCTCGGCAAGTATGTCCCATCGAAGTTTGATAGTCAGGGATTAGGGATTGTACTTGCGTTTGTGCTCGCTCTCGAACACTGTAATCTTTTCCTGCGCAGTAGATACAATCCATCCTTGAGATACGCTGCTGTGACCGAAATTCGGTCCGGAGGACTTTTTTATGAACTGTTTAAAACTAGCAACACTTTTAAGCGTTACGATTTTTCTTTAAGCACGCTTATTAAAAGGCATACACTTATGCGCTTAGGAACTTAGTGATCGCTTATGATGCTGACGCATTGCGACATCGCGGCATCGTTAGCCATATACCTCAAGGCACCTAATTTTAAGTCACTCTTCTTACAAACATCGTACAGTTGTCACTTATTGTAAATTATATTTTTATTAATAAATTAAGTTAAGTTAATTTGGTTTTCTTTTAATTCTACCTTGCAGCCGAACGTAATTCTTTCAATGCAACGAAATATTATCGTGAAATTACAATGGTAACTAAGCGAGTGGAAAGATGGCATTGAATAGCTGGGGTGACTAAATGTATCCCAGTTTAACACTTAGAAGGCGCACATTTGCTCGGAACCCCTTTGTCGTATCTCCTCAACTTAATGGTACTCCCATTGTTCTTCTCTCCTCAGCCGGTATAGGAATCATCGGAATCGAAATATCGTGTGACGTAGTTCCACAGTCACTTGGAAGGTAAGGCTAAATTGACCACTTAAAATATTGATGCAAACTTATCGCTTCTAAATTTACAGAAACACAAACAGAAAATTTTTATTTAATATATATTATAAATAATACTTATTGAAAGTGACTCTTTTGTTTAATTACCACTCGTTCGAAAAAACGGCTGTCCTGGAAAGAACTAGCATGAAACCCAGCGGGATTTTATTAAATAACAGCTTACAAGCATGTAATCACAATTAACTACGCAAAAAAAAATAGTAGCGGCTGCAGTGATGCCTGTGATTCTTTCTTCTGATTCTGCCTCTGTCAGTGGAGGTCGGATAACACCATCTGACAAATCTTGGCCTCAAATATAGCCAGCTTTCTTTCAATAAGGGATCTCAATTCTCTAGGTTTCGGGAGCGATCCGCTACCTTTTCTACGACTTGAAGGTTGAGGTCGATTTGTTGACCGAGCTGCCGTCACTATGAGTCGCCATTTCTCGGGCCAAATCCTCTAGGTTGGGCTGATATTTCTTATCCCTGGTGTTTGTGGGCGCTACGGAGGGGTCGAAAAGTTCTTTCTCCATTTCCATACTTGTTGCGGCCTCTACTTCAGAGGCTATGGCTGACACTGCGCACAATATAAGCGAAGCGAACGAGCCATCGGACCCACCTATATTGCTTTCAATAGCCTGATTTACTAGCGTATTAGGGTGTTTAGAACGCCCACATTTATCTTGTGTCGTCACAATTCTACCCCCCGACACGGCTCCAGTCTTCTTACTTTGCCCCGTGCATGTTGTGGGGCCCGCGGTTGATGCTTCCTCATCCCCGCGATGCAGTGGATTGCCCCCCCCCCCCCGCCAAAGCAGCTGGGGGTGGATTCCCCGCTTTTTAATGGATCGGCGGGACCACACTAGGGAATCGATTTTTTGTCACACTGCATATTTTTTGGGTTATTTTTTTACATGGTGTGGTCCCAAGGCTTAGGACTAGACTTCCCCCAGCCATTCATCACCTTTTTTTTAGGATAGGGTGACAAACGAGCACACAGTCCACCTGATGGTAAGTGGTTGCTGTGGCCCATAGACATCTACATTTATCCTCGTTTGTGAATCAAAATGCAGATGCGTTGTCACTCGTGAGGACTAAGATGGAATGCCTCTTTTTCAGTAAAAAGAGTCTCCGGTTCTCTACACTCACTATACGAAACACAGCAGCAGCATTAAGCTGCTATTTTAAGCTGGGATTCTGTGAGAGCGTGGTCCTTCCCCGGTCGAGCCGACCCATTCGTGCTACAACTATACTACTAATATAGCTGCAGCATGGCTCTACCACGTGTAAAGGCCCGGGTTACGGGCTTACGGGTTGTCCGGCATTAGTGCGTTTACACCACATTGCGGAATGTATAGTCATCAGTGATTTTTTCTGGAATATAAAACGACTTGGGGACCTTCAAGAAAAAAGCCTACTGCTTTCTTAAGGCCAGCAGCACACATGCAATTCCTGTGTGTTGCAGATCATGGGTGGCGGTGAGCCGTACTATTAGAAAATAACTTAGAAATTTACATCATGTAAAGTGCTTTTCACTTTCAAAATATGTTCCGAAATCGCGGATATATAGCTATTATTTTAGGAAAAAAAACAATAAATTAAGTCGTTTATCGAAAATCCAGTTCTGACTGTTCTTGAACTGAATTGTGTTATAAAATACCTATGTAGTCGTAGTAATAGTAAATCATTCTATATTATTTCGCAAAGAAGTATATAAGTTATAGTAAGTTAGCAAAGTGCTATATGCGGGTAAGAAGACATTGTTATTTTAATTTTTTGTATAAGAAAAGGGTGATAAACGATCACGAAGTCCACCTGACGGTAATTAGATGCAGTGGCGCAGATGCGTTGTCACCGCTGTGTACTAAGATGGAAAGCCTCGTTAATAGTTAGAAGGGTCTCGTTTCCAGTAAAAAGTATCTCCGGTTCTCTAGACTCACCATTTAAAACACAGCAGTATCAAGCTGCTGTTTCATGCTGGTATTCTGTGACAGTGTGGTCCCATACCGATTGAGCCGACACATTCGTGCTACGACCGTAATATAGCTGCAGCATGGCTCTACTACACAAACTATCCTTCTCCTCTCAATTTACAGACAAAAAATTAAAACGTAGTTACATTAACTACAATAAAATTCATATATATATATATATATATATATATATATATATATATATATATATATATATATATATATATATATATATATATATTTATAACTGTTGGCATCGATCTCAATTAAAAACCGGAAACGATTTGTCTGAAAGTTGAGAAATGAGAAAAAAAAGAGCGTACTCCTTTTTAAAAGGCCGGCAACGCATCTGCGATTCCCCTGGTGTTGCAGTTGTTCATGGGCGGCGGTAGTCACTTACCATCAGGTGAGCCGCATGCTCGTTTGCCCCCTCTCCTATAAAAAAAAATGGAATTTAGACGTAATACAGCGTAGCTTTATTATATTAATGATAAATAAGAGGAGTGACGTTGAATAATTCAGATTCGTATACGTTTACTACCACAGAGTGTACAAAGTTTCCTAGGTCCTATTTATGTCATGAATATTTTTCATGGCATACAATAGTTATGTTATATATATATATATATAATTTGATTATATACATATAATATATTTAATAAATATTTGTTTATTAACGTCACAAATTTTATGTAGTGACTTAAATTATTTAAATAAAAAAGTACCATTAATGACATTGAGAGGTTAACGTCGGCAGCCGTACTAGAATAAACTGTACCACGGTTGCCTGTGCTTTCCACTCTGGGATTTAAATAATAACCTAATAGGTAAGATCTTTTACAACGTTTCTTTACAAATAATATTTAGAATCTTATCAAACTAAAATAAAAGTTATAACATGCATGTAGATACAAAACAAAATAGAATTTAAGCAAGATTACCACTAGGTGTGTTTGATGTATGGCATAATTATAAGTGGGGTGTACAAATGGGTAGGTTCCACCGGGGTAAGACCACGCTGTCACAGAATAGTAGCGTAAAATAGCAGCTTAATGCATCTGTGTTTTGTATATAGTATAGTGAGTGTAGAGAACTGGAGACCCGTTTTACTGAAAACGAGGCATTCCATTTTAGTTCTCAGTGGTGACAACGCATCTGCATTTTGATTCTTATTCGAGGTTAAATTAACCGCGATTAAGAAGCAATCATCAGCGTTTAATGTAGATACCTATCTTTGAGCCACAGCATCCACTTACCATCAGGTAGACGGTGTGCCTTCTTTTTTCTATAATAAAACACATTAAGTGAAGCACAATGAACAAAACAATAGAATAATCCGCCTTCGATATTTTATATTTTTTTTAGAATTACTCAAATGTCATGAGAACTTCGGAGTCAAATCATATGGTTTTAAAGAGGTGACTTCCACTTAAATAAGCCACCTCAGGCCGGCCCTTTACTATGGGCCAGCCAAGTGGATTCCTCTTTGATTACCGCGGGTGACCAAGCCACGGCTACTGCCCTGCCTCCACAAGGCGGGAACCCGTTCCGGAGTGGGATCCAACCTAACTATTATTTGTTGTTTTTCAGATTTTACCAAAGACAATGATATGAATGATGATATGATAATATGACAAAAAAATTAATAAAAATTACAATAATGACATTAAATTTGTTTATTTTATTATTATGTACCATTATGGTATGGTATGGTACCATTATGATGGTATTATGCTACGTTTTTCATAATTTGCAACTTATATTATAACCAAACGGTTAGATTTGTGCAAATTAATAATTTCAATTAAAAAAAAAAACAATTCGAATATGCAATTTTTTTGGAAATATCTTGATGGTAGGTTGATGAAAAATAAAATTATTTATCCATTATATTTATTTTAACATTTAGTTATTTCGCGTTATATTTTTGTACCATTACAATATTTTCCTCTTTTGAAATATTTTTATTTATGAACGTTAAAGTTTGACATCAATCAATGTTATTACTCTCCAAAGGTATTTACGGGCTGCCGGTGACACGAGCTGATAGAGCTATCATAGCGTGAGGGCACGGTAGATAAAACAACGATTTTTGTTTTTCTTACAGTATTGGTTTTAAAAATTATTACACGAAACAAAAATATTTTATAAATGATACCCAAAAATACATTAAAATGATTTATTTACTTTACATAATAATATACAATTTATAATACAATAATGAGTATAGGCAATCAGTCTTTTACTTTGCTTTCATTCAATTTCAATTCACTAGATGTCACTGTGTCCAAAGCTTGTGTTATTGCTATTACTTGCGTAGTAGATATTTAATGATATAAATAAAACATAAGGTTCTGTTTCTAGTATTTACAGAGTGAATATCACTTATTTTTGTAAAACTACTTTTATTTTTGTGTACATACATTACATTTTCATAAATGTATTGAGAGTCCAAAGTTAATATATTAATTTCCTTAAATTTTTGTCGCAGCGACTCTTTAGGCTTTAAATGATAAATTGCTTTTGTGGCCCTCTTCTGTAAAACAAATATAATTTCAGTGTCAGCTGCGTGTCCCCATCGCAAAATTCCATTCGACATTATGCTATGGAAATAGCTGAAGTATACTAGTCTAGCTGTTTCAACACTGGTTAGACTTCTAATCTTTTTTACAGCATATGCTGCAGAACTAAGTCTGCTTGCTAGTTTTGATATATGGGGGCTCCATTGAAGCTTCGCGTCTAGTGTGATTCCAAGTAAAATGGTGCTATCTACAAGACTCAGTTTCTCCCCATTTAAAATTACATTAGTAGTTAATTGTTTGACATTTGGAGTCATGAATTTTATACATTTCGTTTTACTGCAATTTAAATGCAAATTATTAACATTGAACCAATTTACTAATTAAGATATAGCATTATTTACTTCGTCATATTTTATAATTTCTATACAATGCTTTTTGTGACTCCTACTGATAATTGATAGCTAAAAATCATTTCATGAAACATGTCCCTTAGCGGCTATTTTTGGAATCTGTACAATAAAAAAAAATATTAAACATACAGTCTCATTCCCTGCGGTATAATAACAAGAACGCTGTCTGAAAAGGACCAACGCTAATCTCACTACTAGCGACGACTAGTTGCGGATATAGTTCCGTGTTTTGTTTAATATTTTTATACATAATATATGTAAGTGATTAAACTTTATTGTCTAGTTATATTCTTTTTTGCGTAAATAATCAAAATCCAGAGGCGATATTGTCCTTGTGGATTAAAATGTTATGCTCCGTAACAAGCAAAAAGGGTCTCCGGTTGTACAGTCCAAACACCATACATTTATTTTTATTTTTAATGCACCATTTTCTAATTAAACTCGGTGTGTTTAATAAACTACTAAAGTAACAACACGTGTGTTTACTTTATACGTCACTCATATTGACTTAATATTGTCATAAATATTAAGTCAATATGCATAGTTTATAAATATTAACTACATATTTATAAACTAAGTTAACCATCAAAAAAGCAGTATGAGTTGCAAACTGTGGCCCGTACACCTTTATTTGTCACTCACAATACATAACACAGCAGCATTATGCTGTTATTCTTCATTAGTATTCTACAAAATTCAGCAGCATCTTTCACGCAATAATTATCAAAAATAACGGTTAACAACCGTCCTTAAAGCGAGGCAGTTATCTACTATTTATTAAAATATTCTCTTTATTTCAAAACTTACTGATTAATATTAATTTTTTTAGGTTATTGCCATCTAGCATCTACTATACGTACCTCCTTGAGAGTCAATCAACTTTTGTTTGATTAAATGTAGTAGATGGCGCTATTACTCAAATGCAATCACTCTTTCTAAAATAAATACGTGTATCTTGGTAACTGTCTTAAATAAAATTAATATAAGATTAGTATTTAAACGAAAAACCGTTGTAATGTTGTATTACTATATACTTTATGGTATGTAATGGCCTGCGTTCGCGATTTGAATAATCGACCTGAACGACCTGGTACGTGGTGTTTGCCCCCACCACTCTTCATAATACAAAAAGGTTGCGGATCAGAATTTCCAAGCCCTCCCGTAAAAAAATTCACTTCAAAAAGGGTCTCCGTTTCAAACACAATACAAAACACAGCAGAATTGAGCTGCTATTTTACAAGACACCGAGGGAATGAACAAACTTCTATAAGAGTGTGGTGCATCTCCAATCGTGCTGACCCATGCGTGCTGCGACCACAATATAGATGCAGTGTGATTTAACCACGTAATAAAAACCAATAACGTGTTAAATTAAATAGTTCAACATTAATATCGCCAGCTATTCTGATGTGCTTGAAAACAAATTTTACTATCCCACATAACGAAATAAATTAGTTTAAAAACAACGGATATCGCAACGGGGGTGAATTTACTATATAACAAAAGAAGTTTATTGCGTCGAGGTAGGAGGACTCTAAAAAGATATGCTTTAATATATTTGACTGTATATTTTTGTTTAATTAAAACTTAATTAAACAAAAATATAGTTAAACCAAAATAGTATTTTCGCCGACTACAAAAGGACGTCAGTTGGAGTCAGGAAATCGTGTGTATGAGAAATGAAGGACCATGCCGGGAATTATCAAAACGAATTGCTGAGCATTTGGTATTACGCCTAAAACAATTGCGGAATGAATCCTGAAATTTGTATAAGAATATAAAATTAGTCCTTAAAGTGTGGTCCCTCAGTTCACGCATTTTATCAGCTACATCTCGGAAGGTATCATAAAATGAAGTTAATGAGATTACAGATATTTTGTTAGAAATTTATAAAGCTTATTTAATATAGTAACAAGGCACAACGTTTTAAAGATAAAAGAAACAAATATCTAAACTGTCGGTGGCATTTGACACCCGTAACTTGGAAGTACATGATGTCGTTGGTGTGCCTGATTCTTCTGCGGTCATGTCGGTTTACATTCCTAGCGGACTATGAGAGCGAGAAATAGAGAGTGTACCTTTGTTTACGCACACACTCGTGTGCTTTAAACGTATCCTATGCCGCTCAGCTCTGCGTTCAGACTCGCCGACGTCGAAATTCTGTCTGGGCACATACTTAATTTTTTCTGAATACAAACCTTACTTTCAAGAGGCGGATCCAAATAATTCAAGGATGAAGCTCTGTTGACATAATGATGTCGTAAAATGTTCCAAAAAATGTGGCTATGCACTACCAAACCAGCCTACCGAACCTGATGTTCCTGATCAGGATACTTGTATAAGGACGAGAGAAATGAAACGCTTGAGTGTTGACGTAAGACTGCCTGTAATTACGTTATTAATAAGTTTATATATAAGATTATACCCAAACGTACGTATAGGTACTAGGTAGATACTACACCTTCCTTCCCAAAGAAAAAAAGAAATGAATATGTGCATTTCTTTTTTTTTTGTTTTATAATACTAACATTTAAAATTACACAATAATTATATTCTAATTTTTAAAATGTAAACATGGGTAAAAGCATAAACAAATAGTTACAAAATATTTAGATTAATATGATTACAATTGGTATTATAATACTTAATATTAAGGTAAAGTAATAATAATTAATAAAACTTAATACACTAATTTATTATAATTATAATCGATTAAGTACACAATGTCTGTAATGTATTACTTATGAACTATAATATTATTACAATATTATATATGTAATATTATAATAAATTTATTACATTTATTTTAAGGATAATACAACTTAGTTCGGTTTTTGTGAACAATGTAATTTTTGCCATTTTTTAGTATTTCAACATTCGGTGAGCAATCTCTAATTACTAAATATGGACCTGAATAAATGGCGCTGAGTTTGTTACCAGTTTCTTCTTTAATTAATATCAAATCATTAATTTTATAAGTTATAGCGTTCATTTTACAATCATATTTGGATTTCCTAACAATTTTACTATTGATTAAATTTTCTCTTGCTTCCTTTTGGGAGGTTTGTAGGCGATATTTTAACTCTAACGGATAATCTTCGTAATTATAGAGGGGTTCTACGGTTTTAGTTAAATTACTGGGTAAATTACATTTTTTGCCATAAACTAACTCGAATGGGGTATACTTAGTTTCGCGGTGAACGGAAGTATTATATGAAAAGCACCAAAAAGGTATCCAAGAACTCCAAGATTCGGGGTGATTGTCTGTCTGTATACGTAAAAATGCTGCTAAACTCTTGTGGGAATTTTCAAGTGCACCAATACTCTCGTGATGGTAGGCTGTGGAATTTAATTTATTAATTTTTAATAAACTACATACCTCTTTCATAACTGTGGACATAAACTCGGTACCTCGATCTGTGGCTATCTCCTTCGGTATTCCATGGCGAAGAATGAAATTGTTTACAAAAGCCTGTGCAACTTCTACAGAACTCTTAGAAACTAACGGATATGCCTCTACGTAATTAGACATCTCACATTGGAGTGTTAATATATATGAATAATTATAACTATCTCTATCTAGAGGTCCTACGATATCTAAGAAAATTTTCTCGAAGGGAGTTTGAGCTGTAGACGTTACAGTCATAGGCTCCCTAACGGAAACGGAATGCTTTTGTTTCTGGCATTTGTCGCACCGTCTTACAAATGCTGTTATGTCTCTTTCAATACCTGGCCAAAAGTAATATTTTTTAATGTTATTCAACATCCTCTTGATACCCGCGTGGCCACTAGTGGGGAGGAGATGAAAGTCATTCAATATCACTCTTTGGTCGTATTTGTCATAGATTCTTTCAATTTCTTTTAAAATAATAATTCTTGGTCCGGACCAATTTTTAATACTCTTAATCTCATTTAATACTTGCTCTATAAATTTATCATTTTCTTTACATTTCATGAAGTATACTTCGTTAATATTTATTTTCTTACAAAAATCAGACAGCTCCCTCACAAATTCGCCTCGCGATAATTGTGATCGGATAGCTGGATTTATATAAATAGTCATTTTCTTTAAAACATATATAAAAGTTCGAGATTCGCATGCGATTTCATTGTTCTTTCGTAATTTTTCTAAATCACTTTTATCAATAAATCTTAATTCTATCGATATCTTTGGTTTATTATGTACCTCTACGACTCTTGGCTGATCAAGCCAATTGTCAGTATTCACAATATTATGCAAAGAATCACAGTTCTTCCGTGTCATACTACACTTCTCTTCCATTTTTTTTGAGCTCTTGTCATTACATTCACACTACACTCACTCATATCTTTCAAGTCTTTCGATGTAATACGTATTCTAGATAAAGCATCTGCAGCGGCATTTTCACTTCCTCTTACATACTCTACTATATAGTCGTATTCTTCTAAGGCAAGCCTAAATTTCAATAATCTACTTGACGGGTCTTTCATGTTAAAGAGATAAATAAGGGGTTTGTGGTCAGTATAAATTTTGAAAGAACGGCCATATAAATAAGGTCTAAAGTACTTGACAGCCCAAACGACCGACAGTAATTCTTTTTCGATTGTGGGGTAATTCTTTTCTGCTCTATTTAGGGTTCGGCTAGCATATGCTATAGGCTTTCCATTTTTATTGGATAGTACGGCACCTATAGCATAACCGGATGCATCAGTCTGAACTATAAATTGGTTATTTTCAGAGAAATCTGGGTATTGAAGTAATGGGGGTGACATCATATCTTGTTGTAATGCATTGAATGAACGTTGACACTCATCACTCCAATAAAATTGTACATTTTTACGACATAATCTGTTCAAATGGAAAGCTTTCTCTGCAAAATTTGGAATAAATTTACGATAGAAGTTTGCGAAGGCTACAAAGCGTTTTATTTCGTCTGTATTAGTAGGAATAGGGTAATTTTGTATAACTTTGATTTTTTCAGGATCCGGTAAAACACCATCTCCAGATACAACATGACCCAAATACAATAATTCTTTTTTTAAAAATGTACATTTGTCGGGATTTAACTTTAAATTTACTTGTTTTAATCGCTCAAATACTTCAGTCAAGTTTTTATTATGGTCGGCTAAATTTCTTCCAAAAATTATAATGTCGTCAAGATAAATAAAACATTTTTCAAAAGTTAAGCCCGCCATAGCCATATTCATCATCCTAGAGAACGAATTGGGACTGGTTTTTAGGCCCATTGGCATTCTGGTCATCTGGTATTGCCCAGAACAGAATGCTGTGTACTTACGACTATTTGGTTCTAATTCCACATTATAGAAACCCTGATTTAAATCTAAATGTGTATAGTATATACAACCTGAAAGAGAGTCGAGTATTTCTGTAACATTGGGCAGAGGAAACTTATCATCTACTATTGAATTATTTAATTTACGATAGTCTATTACTAATCTCCATTTCTTATCATTACATTCCGATTTTTTAGGAACTAAGAGAATAGGGCTTGACCACTCGCTGTTACAAGGCTCAATAATCCCTTGATTTAACATTTTATCCAATTGCTTTTTAATTTCTACCTTTTGAGAATGTGGTAATCTGTATGGTTTTACATAAATTGGGTCTACGTTGGGTTTTAAAGTGATTGTATGTTTATAGATATCTGTCATAGTTAAGCTGTCTCCTGGTAAATAAAATATGTCACAGTATTTTGCACATATGTTTTCGATTGAAACCTGTTCTTCCCTATTTAGATATTCCTGTAATTTTAAAATAGAAAATAATTTCTTTACGCGTTCTGCATTTTTATTCGATTCTCCAAACATACACATATAGTACTCACTCGCTCTATGAATGCTAGGGCTAATGTCGCTCAAACAAAAATCTCTATCAGTTGTATTTATTATTCGAATAGGTATTTTTCCTCTAACTGGACTCGCTAACGTGCTGGCTACGTAAACACCCTCCGCTAACTCTTTCGGACATACCACACAATCATCTTTCATATCAGTATTTATAAAATGTATAGATTCCGTTCGCGATGGAATATGCAAAAAGTCATTATTAGTATTACTAAACGTAGGTAAATAAATTCGTTCATTATTGGAATTAATCAATGAAAAGTAATTGTTTTCATAATCTATTATCGCTGCAAACTTTTTGCAAAAGTCATCACCAATTATAGCAGTAGCTTTAGTAGGTAGAGTATCAAATACAAAGAATTTATGTTGAAAGGATCCTTGGGGCACTTTCAATTCGAGAAACATATATCCAATTGCCTCAACACTACCTCCGATACCGCTAAACACACATTTCTCTTTATGGAATGGAATGTTGTATGTGTAAACAAGTTTAAGCTCTAGCGCAGAAATTGATGCGCCGGTGTCAATTAAACAATGCAAAGTAAAACAATCGTTAAATGTAAATTCAACAAAACGTGAATCATTATTACATGAAAACATATGACCCTTAATCTCGAAAAAATTGATTATTATTATTATTATTATTAGCAGAGGTGGGTTGAGATTGTAAATTATTTTGGTCAATGAAGTTTACGTAACTTTGGTTTTGCCCTGCTTTTAAATTAATATTATTTTTCATACCTCTACTATTCTGGTATGGGCGGGAATTACCTCGCCAATGTCTACCCCGTTGGTTGCCACGCCACATTGGTCGTTGTTGGCCTCTGCTCACTACAACGCCGCGCTGTAGGTGGGCACTGTACGATCCATATTGATGACCACGGTGATTATAACGTCCCCTGGAATTGCGAAAATAGGAATTCTTTTTATTTATGGTCATAAAATTGGGATTAGCAGTGGTTGGTGGCTCCTCATCTAATGCTGATTGAATTGCGTCTTTTAAAGATAGAAAGTTACGTGCTGTAATTATAGTTCCGGTTCTGCGATTCCGTAGCCCGTCAGCAAATTGCTTGATTGCTTGCCTTTCATTTAAACCTTAAATGCTTCCGGGTTGTTGTCTGCTTGTGAAATTGTTAAATCAACAAACATTTGAGTAATTTGCTTACCGTATTCCTCAATGGTCAGCTCATTCTGCTTGAAGTACAGCAACCGTGATTGGATGGCCGTAGCGGATTTTTTCGGCAAAAGCTCTTTTTTCATATCAGTAATTAAATCTGAAATACTGGAATAGCTTGGGTGTAATTTAAGTTTCGCTGATTCCGATAAGCGATTTTTCAAAACAAAATTTATTAATTGGGGCTTAGAATCGACAGTAAGGGTGGTTTCATAATATTCTACTGAATCTATTAATTGTTTAGTTACAGATTCATCATCATTCATAACTGGTAATAAACTCAGGGCGACTTTTAAATCGAATTTATCCATGTTTAAGGTTGGTATAGTTTGGCCTAAATTACTTATAAGTACACTTTCTTTCGACTCAGATGGTGTACTTGAGGATATTTTACAATATCTTTATATAATGAAAGAAATTTCTGTGAATAGTCGACTATCAACTTACTATCACTAGCGCTAATATTACCACAGCTTAGTTCATTTTGCAAATAAGAATTTAATGTTAAATATTGGCTATACAAATTATTTGCTTCACTTAACTTAACAACGTAAATGTTACCTTTTCTACGCTCAGGACCAATTTTTCTTAAATATTCTTTAATTATTTTTAGCTCTTGACACAATACTTTTAAATCATCTGCCATAACTCAACAAAATATGCTTATGATTAAAATTCATTATTACTAATTTTTTTTTTAATTTTAAGTTATACAAATATAATATTTTATACTTAATATTAAATAGTTGTTACGTAAGCTACATATAGACTCAAATACCTATCAAAGTCCATCTCTCCATTACGTTCCTTACAAAAGCATGTTTTGCATTCCGGAGTCAGGTTGCTCGGGTTACATCACTTACAATACATTACTTTCTTAGAATATTAATAACTTTTTCGTACAACGTAAATTAGGAATCACTTGAAATTATGTTTCTTGATCAATAACAGCTGTAGAACCCGGTAAGGTAGCCCGTTGACGTCTGAATGATCCACGGAGTATATACTGATGTATCCCTTGCTGGACCCAGCGGTGGTGCATTTTTCGGTATACTCTCCATATAATATAGAGGATGAAAAGAGCCATCAATAGCAATATTACCAGTAGTAGAATATTTGTAGTGGACGCGTGAAATTTTAACTCCTTTATATATGCGTTATTTTCTGCAGCCGCAGCATTTTGGTTTATAAAAATGTCCTCCTTTTCTACTTTAGAGTTACACATATTTTAAAGCGCGAACAAAAGCAACACCATAATTTTGTTGTGTTTTTTTTTTTTGCACATCGAACACACGGGTCGGTATCAAACTAAGTCATCTCGCGTTACTGATGCGCCCGCTGGCAGGGTCGCCATATAAGGACGAGAGAAATGAAACGCTTGAGTGTTGACGTAAGACTGCCTGTAATTACGTTATTAATAAGTTTATATATAAGATTATACCCAAACGTACGTATAGGTACTAGGTAGATACTACACTTGGATAAAGTTATGAAATCATTATATGGTCATCGGTCCTTTATACGAGTGTTTTTTATAGGATAAGGGGGCCAAACGAGCACATAGTCCACTTGATGGTAAGTGATCGCTGTGGCACACAAAAATTTACATTTATCCTCGATTATGGACCAAAATGTATATGCGTTGTCACCTGTAAGGACTAAGATGGAATGCCTCGTTTCCAGTAAAAGGGTATCTGGTTCTCTACACTCACGATACAAAACACAACAGTGTTAAGCTGCTATTTTATGTTGGTATTCTGTGAGAGCGTGGTCCTTCCCCAGTCAAGCCGACCCTTTCTTGCTACAACTATACTACTATTATAGCTGCGGCACGGCTCTCTACTACGTAAAAACTTTAAATAAAACGTAAAAATTATCATAAAAAATATTTGAACGAGTCATGTATAGTCGCCTAAACGATTACTTAATAAAAAAGAAGTTTTTAATTGACCAACAATATGGCTTTCGATCGAAATCGAGCACTCTCACAGCTGCAGTAAACTTAATCACAAATATGAAAACTCGTATCGATCAAAGAAATTTTGCATTGGGGATTTTCATTGACATATAAAAAGCATTTGACACAGTAAGCCATCATAAGCTGCTGAAGAAACTAAACCTAACACCTATGTTAGGTGTTAGAAGCAAGGCCCTCGAAATGTTCACATCATAACTACAAAATAGTGAACAAGCTCTTCAAATGGATAATTTTACTAGTTCGATTAAAAATATATCGTACGGCTGTCCTCAAGGCTCAATTATCAGTCCATTACTTTTTTAATTTATATAAATAATTTAAACAAAATAGGGCTGACAGGACACCTTACCTTGTACGCGGATGACACATGTCTTTTCTATTTCGATGAATCTATTCACAACATTATAAATTATGCTCAAAAAGATCTTGACCTACTAGGAGAATGGTTATAATATAACCTACTAACAATTAATACCTCAAAAACATAATTTATGATTTTTGCACAAAGAATAAACCTTTACCAGAGTTTGCACATCTTAATATTGATAATAAAATAATAAAACGTTCAAGTCAGGAAAAATATCTAGTTCTTTTGTTAGATGACAAACTCACTTGGAGACTGCATATTAATCATGTTAAATCAAAACTGATGTCACTACTAGGTGCATTACGTAAAGTCGCAAACTATATTCTGAAAAAGGCACGTACAATTATATACAACTCTTTAGTTATATCACATATCGAATATCTAATTGAGATAGAATAGAATAGAATAATTTTTTATTCAATATTGATTATTACATAATTCTTACTGAAAGTCATTTTTTATTTACCACTGGTTCGGAAAATACCTCTGTCCTGGGAAGAACCAGCAAGAGCCCCAGCGGGACTTTATATGGGGATCAGCCGCTAAAACTAATCTATATCCACTTCAAAGAACCCAAAATAAAATTATTAAAGCATTATTTCACTACCATCATCTAACTCCAACAAAAGTACTATACGAAAAAACTAACTTACTAAATCTTACACAACTTTATACCCATTTCACTTGCAACCTAATAAAAAATATAACCACTAATTCTATTCAATCAAACCTACAGTTACATAAAAAACAGCAACTCACAACTTAAGAAGTAAAAATAAACTCCAGCTAATGACTGTACGAACTAATTATGGCAAAAAACCCTATTGTTTGAGGGAGCACAGCTGTTTAATAAATTACCAGATGACATTAAAAACCACAACAACATGAAATTGTTTAAAAGTAAACTTAGGAAATACGTACGCACATTGTTGTCTTTTTAACACATGGTACCTAATATGTATAAGTGAATAACCTAAGACTATATATCGCTTCCAGCACTAGAGGTAGATGTGATAATATTATCAAATTATAATAATTACTTTGTATATTATTATAAGTGAACCATTGTATGTTCTTTTATGAGACAAAAAATTCTTTAAATAGTATTTCATTAATAAAAACCTTAGTTACCACACTTTGGATTAACCACGTAAAAGTACGTACGAGTGCAAATTTTCGAATCAATCGTCCATCTACAAGTTGATGAAAATTACATTAAAAGATTTCTTTACATAGATATTATATACATAGATACACGCGAAGCTACTAAAAGCATGTTAAAAATGTTTTATAATTTTTGTTTCTTTGTTGACGCATTGCACGAATACCAGCTATCACAATGAATTCATCAAAGTAGGGATTAATAAAGCTTAATATTACCATATTGCTTCTGCTTTCATCGGATCAAAAAAGTATGTTAAATTTAATTGTTGCCACTTTATGGAAGTTCAGTATGTATTCGTGTCAGTTATTTAAAACCTATCTACAAATTGTAAAGTTTTTGTTAACATGGGATGAATTAAAATTAGACGATATGATTCGAAACTCATAATTGTATAGTAATAGGTGTATTCATCGGTGATAAGGAATAAAATATATGTACAACATAATGTTTTATTTACTTATAAGTAGGAAGCTCTTTTCTTGAAAGAATAAAACGACAGGCCTGTTGGCCTAGTGGTTAGTGACCCTGACTGCTATGCCGGAGGTCGTGGGTTCGATTCCCACCCAGGACAAATGTTTGTGTGATGAGCACGATCATTTGTTCTGTGTCTGGGTGTAATTTATCTATAATATTTATGTATTTAGAAATATATAAGTATGTTTATCAGTTGTCTAGTACCCATAACACAAGCTCTGCTTAGCTTGGGACTAGATGGCGTTGTGTGATAGTTGTGGAATATTATATTATATTATATATAGTTATTTAAAGTAAAAAATTAAAGTCCAACAACCAATCATAATGATTATTATTCTTCCCAGTTTATTAAAGTAATAAAGTAGTTGGAAAGAGTTATCGATCAAATAACATTTCTATTTCCTTTCATAATGTCAGGAAGATAAACTAGAAAGATCTTAAAAAACGTTCCAGCGGTTGCGATAAAGGAATAAAATAAATTCTTTTTCACAAATTTGTGACCACATTGTTCTTCTACAAAATAGTTTCACAACTTAATTCTGTCTCAAAGGAACTTAAACCAAGCCATACAATATTGTACCAATGCTCAGTCTGAGTCTAGCTCCAAGCGTTTCTCTCCAAATAGATTTGTTCAATACTTCCTGTAACCATACTAGAAAATATTTCAAAGACAGCTCTGGACAGATATCCAGTTTCTTTTAAGTAGGAATTCTATATCGTAGTTTTCAAATTCATCATATGATATCGAAATATTTAACAATCTAAAATTAACTTAAACTACTCTTAGTTTTTATTAATATATCGGAAAGAGTGAGAATACATCAGAAGGTTAATTGTTAAAAATAATAAACCTAGCAATCTAACAGCATAGCAAAGTGGCGAAGCAATCAGCTTTGTAGTGGTTTCTAACGGTTGCCGTTGAGCAATCAGTTTCAAAATAGGAGGTTCAGATGCCTGGGTGACCAGTGATCGATTGCTGAAAACAGAATTTGAAAATTCAAAACCGTTCTCGAGGTAATCGTGGGACAGACGGACAGACGGACAGACGGACAGACGGACAGACATCGTGAAATCAATAAGTGACTTAAGTATAAGTGACTTCGCAAGCTTCGCCACTTAATAATAGTGTGGGAGCGGATGTTCAACCTGTTCCCCTGCTTACACTCGGCAATAAAAGAGCGTACTGCACTATACATTAGGTATAGTGCAATAACAGTTCGATCCTACTGTAATGTGTCCCCGTCCGAATTACACAGAAGTGTTTTTTTATAGGAGAGGTGGCAAACAAGCATACGGCTCGCCGGATGGTAAGTGTCTATCGCCGCCCATGAACAACTGCAACACGAGTGGAATTTCAGGTGCGTTGCTGGTCTTTTAGAAAGGAGTAAGCTCTTTTCTTAAAGGTTCCTTAGTCGTACCGGTCCGTCAAAATTGCCGGTGGTAAACTATACTACAAACAGATCGTACGAGGAAGAAAACTCCTAGTAAAACGTACAGTGGTAGACCGTCAAGCATCTAGATGGTGTGAATGGTATCGGGAGTTTTTTGGCGATGTGCATTCGTGAAATTTGGCGTCTGGGATAAATCCAAGCAATTCCACAGAACACTCCCCGTGGTAGATGTGAAAGAAAATGCAAAAGGATGCAACATCTCTTCGCAGCGCCTGTTAATCAAGCCCATCGGAAAGAACTCAGTCGTCGACGATTCGAGCCGCTCTGCGCTGGATAAGGTTAAGTGGAAGGAGTTGGCACTAAGGAGCCCCAGCACTGAGGAGAACAGTATTCCATGTGAGGCCGAACCTGCGCCTTGTAAAGTTGCAGGCGGTGTGCGAGCATAAAATACTGTCCCGCTCTGCTAAGCACGCCAAATTTTTCATAGGCCAATTAGGCCTTCTCTTCCAAGTGACCATGAAACTGCACATCACTGAATATGTCGACACCGGGTATTCCGATGCTGGCTTAAGCAACAAAGGGAGTGCCTTGAAACTGCAAATATATGACAAAGGGATTTTTTTCAGCGGTAAACGCCCAAATTTGTGTCTTCTCGGGATTAATCTGGACTAGATTTAGTCGCCCAAAATCCAAGACGGTTCAGCAAAGACTTGACTTCAGACACAAGTTTGTTCCGATACTCGGCGACATTTTCCCTAAAAATATTCGCACGCCCAGTGTATATAGCATTACCAGTGTTGTTATACGCATATTATAGAATGTTATCGATTTGCGACTTATAATTGATATACATGTGCGGGACAAGAGAAAAACAAATAGTGATACATAAATAAGACAAAAACATTTATATTAATGGAATAAATATTATAGTTAGTTTGTACTTTGATAGGATAAACATTTATATTAATAGAGATTATAGTTTAGATAGGATATAAGCATTTTATGTTAAGAAAATAATAGTGTAGAGCTTATATTTGTGTAATAAAATTAGTTGGTCACTTTGTATAACAGAACTAGCTTAAGGTAAACAATGTAAACAATGACTCAGTAAGATATAGAACTAGCTTAAGGCCTTAACAGTGGTTGAAATGCCTAAATCTAGGATATTTAAGTAAAAAAATCTCAATAACTGTTCATTTAATCCACAAAGAAAAAATACAGGGTAACAGAAGAAGATTTGGTAAACGTTTTTAATTTAACAAAATTGTATTTTTGTCAACCCCTTATTAGAAAAAAAATCCCAAAGAGTACCTATCTTTGTCATATTTTGCAAAATTTCTCCAAAACGGCACAAGCTTTTTAAATAGTTCTTACACTAAAAAAAAGGTCTTAAAAATATTAATATTTTTAATTGAGAGTTTTATTTTTATTACCCGTTTTATAAGAGAATATATCCTTTTTCTCTGAAATTGAATATATTTACGCGAGCGCGCATGCTCCGTCGCCATGTAAGCTCTGTCACAGTCAGTTTTCGGACATCGTCGAGGGTGGACCGCACGTCGGTGTTGGAGCGACTTGTTCAAATATATATTAGTTTTTTAAAAGTTTATACTCAATTATAAATATTTTTATGACTAGAAATACTTAATTTAGTTAATATCTGTACACTGGTAACTGTAAATATTATTTTCTAAATAAATGAATTTTTAAAGTGCCCAATGAAGAAGAAATTTTTGCGGCGACGTTGATTAGTGAAATTGAAAAATGCATTTTTATATAATTTAGATGTGGAACGACGAACATGCTCTCGGTACTTAGATTTCGATCGTTTTTAATACCTATGTAATTTTATTGTTGCATATTTTTATTAATTAGTTGATAGTGAATTTTATAATTATGTATTACAATAAATATAATAAATATAAATATAAGTATGACTTTATAAAATATTATTGGGGAGAGAAATAAAGATACAGATACTTACATTTAGGTACACTGTTATCAAATTAAATCAAACAATTTAAATAAATAAAAGAATGGTGCTTACCTAAGTATAAATAACTATATAAAGACATTCTTGGGTTTATGGTTTTTTTTTTTATGTTAGACAAACTATCATCTAAAAAATGTAAAAATTTTAAATTGGAGAGGGGTTTCTCTACGTGATAAAGTTAGAAATTTATTTTATTTGCATTACAATCAGAGTAACTGACATAGCTCAACGGAATATTACAGTGAAATGGCAATGGGCTAGCTATATAACTTGGAAAACATATAAAAAATAGGAAGAAAGGTCCTCGAGTGGCAACCTCGTACAGGTAAGCGAATTAGTACTCAACCTTTATTCCTCTTCACGTATTCTCATACACTTTTCTTCACACATACACACACACGCACACACACACACACACACACACACACACACACGCGCGCATGCACGCACGCGCGCACACACACACACACACAAATAGGTCGCAAATAATACTTACCTAGTACTATTAGGCAAGAGTGAATAGGTTTTTGTTAAGTCAGTGCAATTCACCATCTTAGACTACATAACCACTAACCGATGGGATTGTAGTTGCTTTACTACTTGCTGGGTAAAAATAGTAAAAAAAATGTACCCTGTGAAAGTTTGCATTTAGATATAATTTTTCTAACCAACCATAAAAATATGATGAGAATATGTATATAAGTATAAATGTTGCCTCACACGGAACAGAGTAATAATATAATATTATATCTTCCATTATCTCTGAAATCCGAGGTATGTTCATACGAGTATTAAGAGGCTGAATAGAGCCGCATTGAAATGCATGGGGATCGTTTTGTAATTTCACGTCATTATCGAAAAAAAATTGTACGTATTTTAGGTGGCGGTTTGCAAAACACGATTCCACAAAAATTAACTCAATAGAAAATAATTGTAAAGTTGCTTCTAAAAATACTTCAATTTTCAACGTCAATATTTTTTTACGGGGTAGAGCCATGCTACGGCTATATTTATTAGGTATAGTTGTAGCACGAATGGGTCGGCTCGACCGGGGAAGGGCCACGCTCTCACGGAATAACATGTAAAATAGCAGTTTAACCCTGCTGTGTTTCGTATGGTGAGTGTAGAGAACCGGAGAACCTTTGTACTGGAAACGAGGCATTACATCTTAGTCCTCACGGGTGACAACGCATCTACATTTTGATCCGTAATCGAGAATAGATGTAGATATGTATGGGCCGTAGCAACCACTTACCATCAGGTGGACTGTGTGCTCGTTTGTCACCCTTATTCTATTTAAAAAAAACTTTCTGAGATTTCAGTAAAACAATGTTAAGCACTCGTACAATTATGTCTCATGTTAATAAAGCTATTGGGCTATTTTGATTTGTAATAAAGTGATTTTACTTCATAGGTTAAATAATTTATTTACCTTTCTATTTCAAGAACCGTTTTTCTGTCACTCCTATTGAATTTGACAGTGCTTGCTGAAATTTAGCATCTTTAGATGGATCAGAATCGCCCGCTGATCCGGCTCCGAAAATATTTATTTTTACTTTCATGCCCAACACTACCTTGTTTTATTTTATTACGGTCAAATAATATTTATTAGGTTATAAAGCAAGTATTTTTGTAAATGTTTTGTATGTAAATGTAAATCTTTTCATTATTTTCATCAAGAACTATAATATATATATATATATATATATATATATATATATATATATATATATTTATTATTTGTTTTTTTACCAGTAGAGTTTCAACAAAATCTTAAAAAAGTTCAATGAATTAAAAAAAATGCTAATAATTATATAATTTCAAGTCAGTGTTTTACATTTAAAGATCAGTTATAAAGAGCCAATGTTATTATTTTCATTTTGATTAATTTAATTCGAGACTAAAATAAATGTGAAAGAGCTTTTATCTGCAATAATAATTTTCATCAAAAATAACATAGACTTATAAAAGTCATATACACGGTCAATCATACTGAAGATTATCAATTGTACTACAAAATATTTAAAAGACTATTTCCAGTATAATGACCCGAATATCATCATTAATGTTTGACTGGCACACTTAAAAGTTTTATCACATGGCTAAATGATTGACTTTTATATTATGATAAGGTCATGCTTTTCTATAAAAAATTGCAAGAAATTTTAATTCCCGGCCCTATTGGTTTGTTTTACTTTTTACTTAATTAGTGAAAAACAAAATGGACTGATCTAAAAGTTTACTTTCTTATGTAAAAAGTGCTATTTAGAATTTTATGCAAATGGTAATTAAAGTTTCTATGTAAATAAGTGTAACATAGCGGGTATTATATTCAATGGTAGCGGCCATCCGTATTGGCAAAGCCCGCACCATTTTCTGTACAGAAACCGGCAAAGTGTTGCTCAAGGCACTATAAACAAAGCAGCTGATAAATTGTTACACTCATAACTGTTAACAAAAACTGTTTTCGCAAATGGTCTTATAGATAATAATAACTATTCCGCCGTGTTAGGTGCAGGAGCTATTATTAGAAGGAGAAGAGGTAAAATTTTGTTTTAGAAATGCGCAATCAATATTGTTTTGTCTGCAATTGAGCATAAATAAAAAATAACTTCAGGCAAAGAGCATAACTGGCATTACACTCAGGCCCATCAATTGGTATGGAAAAAAGTAATTTTACCAGGTCTCAAAAAATCAATCACAATTCAAAAAACATAAATATTAAAACCAAAAAATGTATATATGTATGTCTATACATACATATAATGATTTATGGCCGCTTAGTAACTGACGGTGACTCACTATAACATCCTACAGTCACGCCGAAACTAAGAGGAGAGAATCCCTGTAGAAAAGGTAATAATTTATTGCGGAAATTTTGTGATAAAATTTAAAAAAATATAAACTTGTCCAAGTTAATCTAACTTAGCCTAACTTATCCTTATGCGTACAAAAAAAAAACAAATAATAAAATAGTGAGATGGCGTCAGTTTTTAAGAAGATATAACAAAAATAAACAAAAAAATAAATTTCAATAAAGTTCAGTGTTTAATTGATTATATACCGCTGACACTTAACAATACTTGTGTGAAAAGACAAAATTTCTTTTCAAATTTCCGCCGAGTTGTAAGTAGAAGGCCAAATAGGTCACGTGTCAATTTTAATTAAATATATTTTATATGAAGTGATCTGGACTACGTTTCATCAATTAACCATTGGTAAAAATTAAAACAGGAATTTTACGATTGTGTTTACAAAAAACATTATTAGTTGAACCTTGCAGCTTGTTCATTATTTTTATTATAAATACCTATAAATGTATATATTATTAATAAATAGTTCCCATAATGTATTGGATTATTTTTTATTTTGCCCTATCTGCAATGTTCTACGCTCTATAGAAAATGTGGCGTATTACATGACTGACAATCTTTCGAACGTTTTATCTAGGTACAAAGATGTTTTACGTTTTCGTCGCCTCCACATAATATTTTTGTCAGCATAAGGTACCCTTCTATATCTGAAACGAATATAAATATTGCTACAAAGTAAAGTAATAGGCTATACAAGTCCCTCTACTGGGCACAGGACTCTTTTTTATTTCTGAGAGGGTTTTAGGGCAAGGAAATGCCCGCCGTGCTTCCCCAATGCGTGTTGACGAAAATTGCAATTACAAATTTCATTCGTGCTATCGGGGATCAAACCCGGGAAAATATTTACAGCGAACGCTTTGACCCAGATCTACTAATACGATACAAATAAATACAATTTAACATATATAATAAAAATTCTTACGTACTTGAAACTTGAACACTTGATAGCTCGTGATGCCTACCGGACAAAGCTACAGCACCACACCGTGCAATGTAATTGAAGATGCGTAACCGCGACATAATTCTCAGTGATGCGCAAGCATAACAGGCAGTATGTCACTTATATAATTGCCATCTCTGCATTCTATTAATCTTTGCACTTTTATAAGTAATACAGAACGTAGTTGCTAGACGGTGTTGACATCGGCTAAAATCTCTGCGATCGCCGTTTCGTCAAGGTCATTCAGGCTAGTTAAAGCCTTAAGACAAACAATGTAACGGGACTCAGCATCGTCACTTGCTCTGTCACGCCTCGCGCTGATTGGTCGACGCCATTTGTACGATGCGTCGGCCGTATCCATTGACCCAGCCCGAGGCGGTATAAAAGAGGGGCGATTTTCGTCGTTCGACACAGTCGGCGGCCAGCTACCTCAAGGAAAACACCAAATATAGAAGAAAGAAAAATATCGCAGCGGTTTTATTCTCCACCAATCCAGCACACAAATGTGCCTGTAGGGCACATTTAATGGTCCTTCGCCAGCCGAATCTTGTGGGGAATAATTACCTGAAGAAAAATAATTAAGAAGACTCCTCGGAAATCGTTTTTCAAGACTCAAGATTATTCGAAGAAAAAGTCAGCTGACAGCATGGCCGTTACGCGCTCTGAGGGAAGGGGCAGCAAGCCGTCGTCGTCCAAGGCTACCACCTCGGCGACCGGTACCACCAGTGCGGAAGCCAGTACGGAATCAACAGCTACAGGGACGACCGCCACGGAGACTTCGGAGTATACAGACACCTCCGCGGCGACTGATCCATCCACCGTGACTTCCGCCACCGTAGCGACCACTTCGTCCGCCGCCACCTCAGCCTCAGCCGCAACCGCCGCCCCCGCCACGCACCCCGCCAGCGCCGTCGCTCCTTCCGTAACACCATCCGCGGCGACGACACTAACTGCGGGTGCGAAGGCCAAACAGCTGATGAAGCCGCCCGCTACTGTCACCAGAGCAACTCACCGAGAAACAGAAACTTTTACAGTGAAGCGAGCCATAAGAAGCACCGCCGGTCCATCAAAGCAAACCGGGCTACAGGAACCCCGCCCGCCCAGCAAGAAGCGAGGTGGAGGGGGATCTACACGCAGTAGAACGAAGCAGCTCAAGCTTGCAAAGGCGAAAGAAGATTTACTACGCCTTCAAGTGGAATTAGCCGCAGCATGCCTTGCTGCCTTAGAAAGGGAAGACTCAGAAGAGGGAGGAGGAAGAAGAAGATGACGCAAACCCTTTCCTCAAGATCAGAAGTCAATACAAGAGTGGACGACTGGTTGGAGAATCAAGTGAATCGCCCGGTGTTAGCAATCACCAATGAACCTCACCATGCCATAGAAGAACCAACAGCCGCCCACGCAGAAGAACCAAGGCACGAAGAAACACATCAGTCACCGGCGGGAGGTCAAACTGACGTAGCCCTCCTGGCTGAAGCCATCACTCGGGCTGTCAGCGCCACCCAACGACCTAAGTTCGTCGAGTTACCATTCTTCAGCGGGTCTCATCAGGAATGGCTACCCTTTCGCGCCGCCTACTACGAGACAGAAGCGACATTCAGCGTAGTTGAAAATACGAATCGACTCAGAAGAAACTTGAAAGGGAAGGCCAAGGAAGCAGTTGAAGGCCTACTTATGACCAACGCACACCCGGCTGAAGTAATGAAGACTTTGGAGTCAAGATTTGGAAGACCAGAGTCAATAGCCATGCTGGAGATGGAGACGCTTAGAGGTCTGCCGCGCCTTACTGAGTCACCAAGAGACATATGCATATTCGCCACCAAGATCTCCAACGTAGTGGCGACACTGAAGACTTTGGGTTGTTTTAACTACATGTACAATCCTGAACTCGCGAAGACAGTAGACAAACTGACGCCAACTCTGCGTTATAGGTACTACGACTTCTCAGCCATGCAGCCACGTGAAGACCCTTGCCTCATCAAGATAGAGAATTTCTTCAAAAGGGAAGCAGAACTGTGTGGACCCTACGCGCTGCCCGAACAGATGACACCGCCTATTACAGCCGCACCACAAAGGAAGACTCAAAGGATCAACAACGTGACTGAGAAGACATACATACCAAGATGCGTCGTATGTGAAGATACGGGGCACACCAACGCCACAGAATGTGAACAATTCAAGAAGTTAGATGCAAATGCAAGATGGGACATGGCCAAGTCCAAGCGCCTCTGCTTCAGGTGTCTTCGCTATAGGAACAAGACACACCACTGCCGACCCAAGCCATGTAATGTCAACAGCTGCAAGTACTCTCACCACAAGATGCTGCATTACGAAAAGAAGTCAGAAGATTCAGAAGCAAAAGAAAATCAAGGGGCAACAGAGGTCATCAACTCAACCTGGACCGTCAAGAAGCAATCATATTTAAAAATCCTACCGATCCAGGTCAAAGGACCAAAAGGAGCTGTCAACACCTTCGCGTTGATGTACGACGGCTCAACAGTCACGCTCGTCGACGATAGTATAGTAACAAGCGTCGGAGCAACGGGCCCCATAGACCCACTGAAGATAGAAACCATCAACGACAAGAAAGTATCGGAGTCAGCATCGAGGAGAGTCACCATCAAACTAAAGGGGCTCAACGATCATGAAGAACAAATACAAGCACGCACAGTGAAGAACCTGCAAGTCTCATCTCAACGGGTCCCACAGGATCTAGTAGAGGAGTGTCAACACCTCTCTGATATCCAAGGACATCTCACATATGCAAACGCCAAGCCACGAGTGCTGATCGGACAAGATAACTGGCATCTTCTGCTGACATCGGAAGTAAGAAAAGGAGACAAGAACCACCCAGTGGCATCTCTCACGCCACTAGGTTGGGTACTCCACGGCAGCCAGACACGAAGCTTCGGACGGAACATCGATTTCGTGTCACACATCGTAGAAGATCCAGAGGAGAATCTAGAAGACCTCGTGAAGCGATACTTCGAGATGGACGCACTTTGTATAAAGCCCAAGAGACCGAAGACTGATCCAGAAGAACAAGCACTTCGTATCTTGGAAAGGACCACAACGAAGACAGAAGAAGGAAGATTCCAGACCGGTCTTCTCTGGCGCAAAGACGATGTCAAGTTACCAGACAATTACGAAAACTCGCTGAAGAGGCTCTTCAACATAGAAAAGAAGATCGATCGTGACCCCACGTTAAAGAAGAAATACGTGGAACAAATGAACGCTCTCGTCGCAAAGGGGTACGCCGAACCCGCCCCAAAACAGAAGACAGCTGACAAAACTTGGTACCTACCTCACTTTGCAGTAGTCAACCCAATGAAACCGGAGAAATTACGGGTGGTACACGATGCCGCAGCCAAGACCAAAGGGGTGGCACTTAATGACATGCTACTCAAAGGGCCCGACCTACTACAATCGCTACCAGGTGTCGTCATGCGCTTCCGACAACACATGATCGCGGTTACGGCGGACATCAAAGAGATGTTCATGCAAGTCAAGTTGCGAGAACAAGACAGGGACGCACTGCGGTACCTATGGCGTGGGATTCGACGAGACAACCAACCTCCGGAAGAGTACAGAATGACATCATTAATTTTCGGAGCATCGAGTTCGCCTTCGACAGCAATATACGTCAAGAACCTAAACGCCAAACAGCACGGGGAAACTCACCCAGAAGCCGCAGCGGCCATCATAATGAAGCATTACGTCGACGACTACTTGGACAGCTTCAGAACCCTCGAAGATGCCAAACGCATCACGAAGAGTGTACGAGCCGTGCACATGAAAGCCAGCTTCGAGTTGAAACAGTGGAAATCAAACTCAGCATCACTCCTAGAAACACTTGGAGAAGACAGCCAGACAGAAGACATGGAACTCTACAAAACAGAAGAAAAGATGGAACGAGTTCTGGGTGTTGTTTGGAAGATCCACTCGGACGAACTCACCTTCAACCTCAACTTAGCCAGAATACCCTCAACACTCCTAGAAGGGAAGCAGCCGACGAAAAGGGAAGCACTGAGAATAGTGATGTCGCTCTTCGACCCGCTCGGATTCGCCTCGCCTATCACCATCAGGGCAAAACAACTCCTCCAGGAAGTCTGGCGTAGAGGAACAGCATGGGACGACAAGATCGACGAAGACCTGGCAGAGCAGTGGAAAATGTGGATGGAGCATCTGGAAGGCCTCCACGAAATAGCAATCCCGCGACAATATCTTCACTACAGTGACGCGGCCTCTCTAGAACTCCACGTCTTCAGCGATGCCAGCGAGTCAGCTTATTATGCGGTCCTCTTTTGGAGAGCTGTAACAGCAGTAGGCGAGGTCCACCTATCCCTTATTGTGGCGAAAGCAAAGGTGGCACCGTTAAAACTGACGTCCATCCCAAGATTGGAGCTACAGGCAGCAGTCATGGGCACCAGGCTCGCAGAAACAGTAGTCGAAGAACACGAGAGGAAACCTGACCGCAAAGTATTCTGGACAGACAGCAAGACAGTACTAACCTGGATAAGGACAGGGTCACGTTCATATAAGCCCTACGTGGCTCACCGTCTAGCAGCAATAGAAGAGAGTTCCAAAGTTAACGACTGGCGCTGGGTTCCGACAAAGCTGAACGTGGCGGACGACGCCACACGAGACGTACCAGCAGCATTTAATAAAGAACATCGATGGTTTAAAGGGCCTGACTTCTTATACCTAACAGAAGACTTCTGGCCGACAGAAACCACAAGAGCAACAGCGGAAGAACCTTCCGACGAAGAAAGGACACATTACGTGAGCAACAAAAGAAGATTGAGGCTTGCCGAAGGTCTACCTGATCCAGCGAAGTTCTCCAACTGGGACCGACTCCGATACTCAACCGCACGTGTTCTACAGTTCATTCAACTCTGCAGAAACACCAAACAGAGAGTCAACTACAAACGAATAAAGAAGAATAAAGAGGCTGATCCAACTTGGAAAAAGAACAAAGCTACAGTGAAATATCAGGCGCACATGACGACAAAGAAGCGGTCGCCAGAAGACATAAAGCCGCTAATGGTCTCAGCCGAGCTGCTTAAGACAGCTGAAGAGCTTCTGATGCGATCCTCCCAAGAAGAATCCTTTGCGGAAGAAATAGACAGCCTAAACAGCGGGAAGCCGATCAATAAGGAGAGCCGCCTTCGCCAGCTCAGCGTCGAGTCAATAAACGGCACACTACGACTTAGAAGTCGTATTCGAGCAGTCTGCGACATGGAGGAAAAATTCAAGAACCCGTTGATAATTGACGGTGATCATCACACAGTCAAGCTCTGGGTGCAGGCTATACATCGGCAACTCCATCACGCCGGTGTAGAAGCCACAGTTAACGAGTGCCGGCAGCAGTATTGGGTACTGAGACTGCGCCCTATCGTACGCACAATACTACGAAAATGCCTATTCTGCAGAATGAAGACGCAAGTACCGCCGCATCCGAGAACCGGGGACCTGCCAACGTGTCGCTTAGCTCACCACAAGCGCCCCTTCACCTACACCGGGGTGGACTATTTCGGACCTCTTTCGGTGACCGTCGGACGAACTCGACAAAAGAGATATGTGGTCATTTTTACATGTCTCACTACGCGAGCCATACATCTAGAAGTTGCCGGCTCACTTAGCGCTGACTCCGCGGTAATGGCCATAAGGCGGATGATCGCACGGCGAGGCTGCCCGACAGAAATATGGTCAGACAACGGCACCAACCTGAAGGCAGCCGATAAGGAACTACGACAGGCGGTCGACGCAGCGACCGCAGAAGAAGCAGCAAAAAGGACTATCTCCTGGCGCTACATCCCGCCTGGAGCTCCATTTATGGGCGGAGCCTGGGAGCGAATGGTTCGCTCCGTCAAGACCGCTCTTATCGCGACGTTGCACGAACGTCATCCGACGGAGGAAGTCCTCACGACACTACTGGTAGAAGTGGAATACACCGTCAACAGCCGACCGCTGACTCACGTCTCAGTCAGTCCAGAGGATCCCGAAGCTCTCACTCCTAACCACTTCTTGTTGGGAGGACCGGGACGAGTACCACTTACACCACGAGTACGGGACGAGTACACTTTCACCGAACGAGACGCCCTCTCACGGTCAAGTTGGCGAGCTGCGCAGAGGCTAGCCGACACCTTCTGGTTACGCTGGGTGAAGGAGTACCTCCCTGAGCTTCAACACCGGCGGGAGCCCCACGGACAAGGCCAAGCAGCACGCGTCGACGACCTCGTACAGATCGTCGATCCCAACCTGCCTCGCAACGTGTGGATACGAGGAAGAGTCATCGCTACATATCCGGGTCCCGACAACGTCGTGCGGACTGTGGACGTGCTAACTAAGGGAGGTGTCCTACGCCGGCCAGTAAGGAAGCTTGTGATCCTGCCTCTATCTACGGACGTCGAGCCCGCACCGGAAGCTGATGCGACGCGGTCGCACGGCGGGAGTGATGTGCGGGACAAGAGAAAAACAAATAGTGATACATAAATAAGACAAAAACATTTATATTAATGGAATAAATATTATAGTTAGTTTGTACTTAGATAGGATAAACATTTATATTAATAGAGATTATAGTTTAGATAGGATATAAGCATTTTATGTTAAGAAAATAATAGTGTAGAGCTTATATTTGTGTAATAAAATTAGTTGGTCACTTTGTATAACAGAACTAGCTTAAGGTAAACAATGTAAACAATGACTCAGTAAGATATAGAACTAGCTTAAGACAAACAATGTAACGGGACTCAGCATCGTCACTTGCTCTGTCACGCCTCGCCCTGATTGGTCGACGCCATTTGTACGATGCGTCGGCCGTATCCATTGACCCAGCCCGAGGCGGTATAAAAGAGGGGCGATTTTCGTCGTTCGACACAGTCGGCGGCCAGCTACCTCAAGGAAAACACCAAATATAGAAGAAAGAAAAATATCGCAGCGGTTTTATTCTCCACCAATCCAGCACACAAATGTGCCTGTAGGGCACAATACATAAGGAAAAGCGTTGGTGATAGCACGCAGACTTGTGGACCACCAGCATTAATACGCTTGTAACCAGAGCATGCATCGTCTACTAGGCCCTTGATGCTTTGACCTGCAAGAAAGCTGGTGATATAATTGCGTAATTTCTCGGGAAGCATACAGTAAGGGAGCTTCGAAAGAAGCGGTTTGTGCCAAACCCGATCGAAGGCCTTCAAAATGTCTAACTTAACGACCAATGCCTCTCCCTTGGACTCTACCGCCTCCACCTGTACTGTACCGCATGAGCTGGCAGTTTATAATGGACTCTATTATTATGGAGAACAAGGAGTTGATGCCAATAGGCCTGTAGTTAGACGGGTCTGAGCGGTCACCTTTTTGGGGATCAGGTGAACAAAAGCCGTCTTACATGAATTGGGAACTACCCCTAGGTAGTAGAAGGACTAGAAAACCGACCTAATGTGTTTAAAAATATTATATTACAGTAATATGTACATTAACGTCATGCTAATAAAAATATCTACTACCCCATATCTTACCGTGGGTGTCGTAAAAGGCGACAAAGGGAAACAGGCAGGAGATGGGCAGCAGCATTTTCCTGATAACAACAAACTTACAATAAAAAAAACTGCGGTTGCCAACCCGCTCTCCAAGCATGGCAACTAAGACAAATACCCTCTATGATGAGAGTAACAAAGAAACGGACCACAGTCTCCGCCGGCCCCGCTATTCCTTGCTACGGTGGCGACCATGGTAACGGTGGGGCAGGAGCTGCTAATAATATCCGGTGGAGGTTCGGTTGCCACCTAAGATGACTCCACCTGGCAACATACAACGCACGCACCCTGAGGACTGACGAGAAGATCGTGGAGCTGGATGAAGAGATAGACAAGTTACGCTGGCATATTATTGGATTATCCGAAATCTGAAGAGAGGGGGGGAAGACACGTTAATCCTCGAATCCGGCATCTTGCTCTATCACCGAGAAGGCGACCATCTGTCCCAAGGAGGTGTCTGATTTATCGACCACAAGTCTCTCGTTAACAACGTTGTAAAGAATGAGAGTGTGTCGACGAGGGTTGCGGTTACGTCATACTCAGAATCACCAAACGGTATTCGCTGAAGGTCATACAGGTTTACGCACCAACCTCGGCACACCCCGATGAGGAGGTGGAGGAAATGTATGAGGATATCCCTAGAGCCATGCATTCCTCCAAAACCCAATATACGGTGTTAATGGGAGACTTCAATGCAAAACTAGGCACAAGAGAGAACGGTGAGCTGAAAGTAAGGAAATTTGGAATAGGGCAACGGAACCCAAGGGGCAAGCAGCTGGCCGACTTCATGGAGAAAGAGGGACTCTTTACGATGAACTCTTTCTTCCAGAAGCGGCCCCACAGGAAGTGGACCTGGTCGAGACCCGACGGTTCAACAAAAAATGAGATTGACTTCATTATGACGACCAGACGACAACTGTTCAGTGATGTTTCCGTGATCGCGAGGGTGAAAACTGGTAGCGATCACCGAATGGTTAGAGGCACACTGAACCTAAACGTTAAGTTGGAGAGGTCTCGTCTAATGAAGTCAACGCTCCGTCCCCCTCGTGCTCTGTTCCAAAGTCCCGAATCCTTTCAGCTCGAGTTACAAAACCGTTTTCAGTGCCTAGAAGACTGCAATGAAGTGGACGATATGAATGACAAGCTCGTGGAAACTGTCCATGCGGTCGGAGCTAAGTTCTGCAAGACCCGCGGCAGAAGAACACATAAACTCTCCGATCACCCTCTCAATCTCATGGCTGTTAGACGGTAGATGAAGCTACATTCTTCAACAGATTTGACAGCATACAGGCGACTGAACAGACAGATATCCAAACGCATGATGCGTGACTTACTCAACTTCAATACAGCTCGTATTGAAGAAGCGATCGAGCGGAACCAAGGCTCCAAAGTCTTTTCCAGAGATCTGTCTTACAGAAAGAGCCAACTGTCGAAGCTGAAGACCGAGTGTGGCAGCATCGTTTCCGGGGCACCTGAGATTTTGAATGAGATTGAGAGGTTCTATGGGCAGATTTACACGTCATCGTGGGAGCCACACGCAAGTGTGAGTAACGATCCAAGAGCGAGTCTTATCCGACACTATTCCGAAGATATTCCGGACGTCAGTCTGAGCGAGATTAGAATGGCTCACCACTAACTTAAAACGGCAAGGCCCCAGGCGATGATGAAATTACAGCGGAACTTCTGAAAGCGGGTGGAAGACCGGTACTTGAAGTCTTTCAGAAGCTCTTTAATTCCGTCCTCCATGGTGGCATTACACCGTAGGCGTGGAGCAGATGTGCGGTGGTCTTGTTCTTCAAGAAAGTTGACAACGCTACGCGTCCGCGTCTACGTGCTGTTTTCGAGAGTCATTATGAATCGTCTCGCGCGCAAACTTGACGACTTCCAGCCTCCCGAACAAGCCGGTTTCCGAAAAGGCTTTAGCAATATAGACCACATACATACCCTTCGGCAAATTGTACAGAAGTCCGAAGAGTACAATTTGCCACTATGTCTGGCGTATGTAGACTATGAAAAAGCCTTTGATTCCGTCGAAACTTGGGCGGTGCTGCAGTCCCTTCAGCGGTGCCAAGTTGACTGTCGGTATATCGAAGTACTAAAGTGTTTGTACAGTAGAGCTACGATGGCTATCCGAGTACAGAACCTAAGTACGAAACCTCTCCAATTGCAGAGAGGTGTAAGACAGGGTGAAGTTATATCTCCGAAACTCTTCACCGCTGCATTGGAAGACGTTTTCAAGCTTCTGGACTGGAAAGGGTACGGTATTAACATCAATGGCGAGTACATCACTCACCTTCGATTTGCCGACGATAAAGTCCTTATGGTAGAATCGTTGGAGGACCTAAGCACCATGATCAATGACCTCAATAGTTGAAAACACACAACAACGAATAGGTCTTAGAATGAACAACACAAAGCAAAGATCATGTTTAATGTCCATGTCACACCTATGCCGGTAGTTGTTGGGAGTACTAAGCTCGAAGTTTTTGACGCATATGTTTACCTGGGACAAATAGTCCGACTAGGTAAGTTCAACTTCGACCGAGAGGTCAATCAACGGATTCAACTCGGCTGGGCAGCGTTCAGGAAACTACGACACATCTTCTCGTCAGACATACCTCAAAACCTTAAAACAAAATTGTGCAACCAGTGCGTGTTACCAGTGATGACTTACGGATCTGAGACGTGGTCCTTCACTGCTGGCCGTATGAGGAAGCTCAAGGTCGCTCAGCGAGCTATGGAGTGGGCTATGCTCGGTGTTTTTCTGCGTGATAAACTAAGAAATGAGTATATCCGCAGTAGAACCAGAGTAACCGATATAGCCCAACGGATTAGTAAGCTGAAGTGGCAGTGGGCCGGCCATATAGCTCGAAGAACCGACAACCGATGGGGAAGAAAGGTTCTTGAGTGGCAGCCTCGTACCAGTAGGCGAAGTGTAGGGCGACCCCCCACGAGATGGAGTGACGACCTGGTAAGACATGCAGGAAGTCGATGGATGCAGGTGGCTCAAGACCGTGCTTTGTGGCATTCCTTGGGGGAGGCCTATGTTCAGCAGTGGACTTATGAAAGGTTGTAATGATGATGATAATAATAAAAGTGAGTTAAAAAGGCCTAGTATTCATTAAATGGAAATATATTTTCTTGAAAGGATCTAAGCTAAGTTTAATTAAAACTCAAGATATAATATATAAAATACGTGTTCTAAATATTTGATCCCACTACCGGTGAAATTCTAAGCTTTAAATCAAAACGTTTTAACCAATATAATATATCAAATACGGATTTTATAGCAAACAGTGGTCGGTAACAAGTAACAATAAATTGCGTTTGAAAATTTATTAGCATGAAATAACTGTTAAATACTCGTATAACTGATACATTATATATTATATCGTTGCTTTTTCGCTTAAAATAAATATTGATGGTAATGGCGATTTCTGTGGGTAGCTTCCAACATCTCCACACAAAATGTATTATAAGACAACACAAAGCTGTACATGTGCTTAGTATTTTCTTCTGATGTGATAAGTTCCGTAAGGTCTTATATATAAGTCTTAAATATCTATCTGCAAATCTAACATAGTACTTCGATCTGGATTTGAAACAGTGAACTATGGATGGTCGTTGTTTATTTTTAAGAAATTGAATTCATACGAGATAATAACTTTCTGCTATTGCCAGAATGAGGTATCCTGGCAGTGCAAGATAATCCACCACCCCGTGGGTAAGAGATGACTATGGGAAATACCAGAAAAATCTTTTCGTTTCGGAGACGTGGCGCTTTTACAATATAGTTTACGTCAGACAATAAATATCTGTATAGGCTGGTAACGGTGACAGCGTCATGTACGATAATGTCTAGTATTGGTGACAACAATCTTCGGGTCTCGTGCCTACGTCAAAGTGAACGAGTGAAGCCGGTTACAGTTGAGCGAGTGACTGCTGTACTACCTTATCTCAGAGGTATCACTGAAAGATTGGGTACATCTTGAAGCGTGCTTCCATTAAAACATACTTCAAGCCATCAAAGAAGATTAGTCAGTTTTTACCATCAGTCAAGTGTAATGTCCCTCTATAAGATTCAGGAGTGTATAAGCTTGATTGTGAATGTGGCCTGACCGATTCCTTCCTAGGATGATCTGCGAGGCTATTGATATAAAAAAAACATCCTTATTTCTATAGAAAAGATGGCTGGGTGCTACGGTCCGCTTAGGATCCTATAAATAATAAAATTAAATGTCAACCCAAGTATACAACTGCAAGAATTCAAGATACTATAAGTTCATACTGCGTAAATTGGACCAAGAATTAATAATTTTAATCTGATGGACAGCTGTGGTTAACTATGAGGACATTGGGACATCAAACACTTCATTCCCCTCGTGACCATGGATGGATTTAGTTTTACTAATTATAGGATCCTAAACTGTTGGTTTCGCGAATCATCGTTGGAAGGAATTCGTGTTCTTTAGCGAGGATTTGTGGTCTATCAAATTTAATGTAGTGACCGGGGCGATCCTGTATTTGTGTTCACAGACTGCAGGCTTCCCGGAGCTTTAATTTTGCTGAAAAAATAGTAGGAATCCTTTGTATGTCCCCTAAACCGCCGATTTGTATGAATACCTGGCTCCCGAGCTTCAAAACGTCAACCAAGTTTTGCACAATAAGCTTCTGGTCTCGCGCCAACGTCAAAGTGAACGAGTGAAGCCGGCCACATTCGAAAGAGTGCTACAGCCACAGCCAGTGTACTGCCATATGTCAGAGGTGTCACTGACAAGATTAGCTACATCTTGAAGCGTGCTTACATTTAAATATACTTCAAGCCGCCGACAAAGATTTGCCAGTTTTTGCCATCAGTCAAGTGTCATATCCCTCTACAAGATGCAGGAATGTACAACCTTGATTGTGTGTCGGGAATATGAAATAAGTTAATATATGCGATAAAATCCGTAAAAATTAGTTTTATTTAAATATGTAGTGTTCGCGTAAATATAAGAAATCATTACAAAAAAACTACTAAACTATAGCAATATCCCCCAATAAACTTACATTTAATTGTAATGACTGCTTATTTTTTATTTTTCTATTTAAAAAAAAAACACTAATATTTGTTATTTACTCGACGGCAAATATTGTAACTTGCGTTAGAATTTTAGCCATTTTTTTAATAAACAGTCTTAAGGTTTTTTTTTTGTTTAATTCAAACAATTATTTACAAGGCCTACGTTAACAAATTCCCCTAATAAGTAAGCTCGAAATTCCGTAACCCATATAATTTTCAGTCGTATTTCCAAAACGCCCCGACCGCTCATATTTCAGTAGTATACGGTCTCTAGCTGGCAGTATACGTCACAATATTTACCTTTAGACTAAAAGCGTTGGGTACATAGCCTATAGACGACACACTGGCACTTAAAAACGTCCAACATATATTTAAGGATTTTAACATTATAATCATCAACAGTATTACGGCCAATAACATGTCCATGCAAATAAACAAGTTAAATAGTAGTAGCTTGGTAATGCTTGATGAACGATAGGAACCCCCATGGCTGGCCTGAGGTGAAGGACCGCCTCGAAGTGGCCGCTACAAGCTTTGCTTGGTGGGCTTATATGCCACAACCAAGGTGTCTGAAAACGTGGTTAGTAGCTGAGCCATGGCTCAGCTACTAACTAGATCACACATTTGCTAGATCCGCCATACGAGTCAGAAAGTCTCGTGATCGTTTTCTGGTCTCATTGCCTTCGCGTAACGGATTCTGGTTGTGCATGTGAAATTAGATGCCGTGGAGGAAGGGTGCCGGAGCTCAAGGCCAAAAACAGAAATATCGGAGGAGTTTTCTTCTCCTGAAGAGAGGCGGTAGCAAGCGATAACTTTGAATTGAATGCTATGGGAATTTGGTCAGTGTGAGTATGACATAACCCGTTATTGCTTCTGTGAGGCAGGTATTTGTAAAAATTTCCTTATGAAAAAATGTGTTATGACAACTTAAAATATTACAAACTGCAGATACCAACTCGCCAAATGTTCGGCAGTTGACTTTTGATGAGCTGTAAAGGTAGCTATTTTATATGTTTTAATAAAAACATTGAATAACATGAACACATGAAGAAGTAACAATGAAAATTAAAGTTAAAAATTAATATGAATAATATCAGAGTTTTGTATGTACGTCTAATCAAAAAATTAACCCTGGCTCAAGCTAAAATATTTTCTCGGCAGAAGAATGTAAAAATAATAAGCTAGCAATATATGTACGTTACAACATTTGAAATTTTCAATTTAATCAGAATACATCAGAGCCGTCATAGCTCACGGTCTAATCACACGCTGTGAATGACACAATACGTAGGGTTTGATCCCCGACAGCATCAATAAAATTGTAAATTCAATTTTAAGTAGTGAAAACATTGTAAGGAAATCTTAATGAATGAAAAATTAAAAAAAAATAAAGTAGTATTTCGATAACATGTGAAATCTGCCATCTTGAAACCAAATGGGGCAGTAACGAGAGGAGGCCCGTGCCGCAGCGGTGGGACGGATAAAGGCTGTGACTTTACTTTTTACCTGCAATATTTAATACCCGTGTAGTGGCTCTAATGGAAAACCCCATATCAATTAATGCATTATAAATAAAAATTTAAATTAAAAAAAAAAACAAATGTGGGGGTGAAGGGTGAAGTTATATTTCAAAATTTAAATATTAATTAGGTTTTCATTAAATTACATTATGAACAGTTTTATTAAAAATTTTGGCAAAAAAAATACATTATACTTAAATGAAAAGAATTGTGTATTTCAGGAAAGTAATCCTTGCCTGACAAAGACATAAAATATTGCCTAGAGATGGACAAAGCCGGGTGGCAGAATACAGCAAATAATAGAAGTTAGAATGGGACATTACCCGTTATTGCTCCTGCGAGGCAAGTACTCGTAAAAATTTCTTCATGAAAAAAGGTAACAGAAGGATTTGTATAGCTATATGACAACTAAAAATTATAAACTGAAAATACCAACTCGCGTACCAAGCGTGGCAACTATGGCAAATATCCCCTCTAAGAGGCAATGTGTGGGGGAGGCCTACGTTCAGCAGCATACTTTGAAAAGCTGTGACGGTAACGATTGTACTACTTAAACCACATTATTAGATATAAGACGCTCACTGTATTAGGTTGCGATTTTCAGAGTCAGTGTGAACAAATCTTTACACTGACACTGAAAACCGCTTCTAGTAAAATTACAAACTAAGACATAACTAACATAAATATATGGATAGATGCTCCATTCAGATGCTGATAGAAACACATTTTGACTAATATTTTACTTAAAATGGATCACTTTGCTTTCTATAAGCGTAAATATCTAACCGCTGTATCTGATTTACTTAAGTATTGTAAACCCTCTACGCAACGCAGTAGTCTGCGTATATACTCATATTTAATGTGGCTCAAGATTTAAGAGAAGAACGAGTTAGCCTTTATATTGTATTTATAACATCATTGTTTTAATTTCTTAACTGTTATTTTATTAAACATAATTACTGTTTTACCGTGACTTACACGTGTAAGTGTAATGTCCAATACCAGATATCGTCCCGTGAGTATACATCATATATAGAAAAATTGTTAGGTATCGTAAGAAGCCACAGCGTAAAAAAACCGGGATATGGGCATCAGCGTCTTCCTAATATGACAAAAAATTATAAGAATGCAATTTTCAATACGCCCGATATCGTGGCAACTTTGTTAAATATTTCTCCTGTGAGGCCACCTATGGGGAGGCCTATGTCCAGCAGTTGACTTTTTGTGGGCTGCAGCGGTTGCTCTTTTTTATATGTTTAAATAAAAACCATTGAATATAAGTAACAGTGAAAATTAAATTTAAAAATTAATATTAATAATATTAGAGTTTTGTACGTCTAATGAAAAAATTAACCCTGGTTCCAGCTAGAACATTTTCTCGGCAGAAAAATGTAAAAATAATAAGCTAGCAATTTACATACGTTAAAACATTTGAAATTTTGATTTTCAATTTAATCAGAATACATCAGAGCCGTCGTAGCTCACGGTCTAATCACATGCTGTGAATGACACGATACGCGAGTAACCCGGGTTTGATCCCCGACACCATTAATAAAATTGTAAATTTAATTTTAAGTACTGAAAACATTGAAAGGAAATCTTAATGAACGAAAAATTAAAAAAAATAAAGTAGTATTTCGATAACATGTGAAATCTGCCATCTTGAAACCAAATGGGGCAGAAACGAAAGGAGGCCCGTGCCGCAGCGGTGGGACGGATAAAGGCTGCGACTTTACTTTTTACCTGCAATATTTAATACCCGTGTAGTGGCTCTAATGGAAAACCCCATATCAATTAATGCATTATAAATAAAAATTTAAATTAAAAAAAAAACAAATGTGGGGGTAAAGGGTGAAGTTATATTTCAAATTTTAAATATTAATTAGGTTTTCATTAACTTATATTAAGAACAATTTTATTAAAAACTATTTAAAATAAAAATACATTATACTTAAATGAAAAGAGTTGTGTATTGCAGGAAATTAAGCCTTGCCTGACAAGACATAAAATGTAGCCTAGAGATGGACAAAGCCTTGTGCCAGAATACAGCTAATAATAGATGTTGGAGTGGGACCGGTCATTTTTAATAAATCATAGAGAAACATTCATCTGCTGACTTTGCCTTTTATTTATAATCGCTCATTTTATTATGGATGTTCCGTGTCCATTTTTTATTTAATTTTATGAAACAATAATTTCGTATGTGCTAGTCGTGGTGCAGATGTATTATGGCTGCACCAATTGGTCAGTTTGACCGAGGAAGGATCTTATAATAAGATGGATCTTATATAGAAAATTCTAGACACGTTTTACTGGTAACTACCGACACGATCTGCCTTAGTCATCAGGGCTTCGCATCTGCATTTTAAATCTAAATTGAGATATCTATAAGCCACATCATCCAATTATCAATCAACATCAAGTGAATGGTATGTCACCCCATTCTATATAAATATAGTTTTAGCATCTGGCTAGAATAATGCTGTTCAATTAACAAGTGTTAATCTAACTGTTGGTAATGTAATTCGCAGTCTAAATTGAATATTTAAATTCCAATTCCGTAACTCTTTTCAAACGGTAACTACGTGAAACTCAACACAGCCGCTCAGATTTCTCAATTAGAATCAAATTTTCAGTTAGTTTATACCTAGTTTGGTCACGTAACGAAGTTGGAAAAGAGATTTTGTTAAATTAAAACTTTTTGGAACTTTAATTCATTTTTAAGGCACCTTAGTAATGAATATAATTTGAATTACTTTAAATTAATAGTAAAAATACTGAATATCCTTTCATTTCCCTTGCTGTAGGTTGGCATACATCAATTATTTTCGTTTTATCTAGTGCTATTGGATCTATATTATATATATATATATATATATATATATCTATTGGATTGTTCTAACTTGTGCAATTGGATCACCAACTTTCTTGCAGATCGGAGCATCAAGGTCGTAGTAGAAGGTGCATGCTCCAATTACAAGCCCATTAACGCTGGTGTTCCACAAGGCTGCGTGCTATCGCCAACGCTGTTTCTTCTGTACATCAATCAAATGTTGCAAACCGGTAGTATTCATTGCTATGCGAATGACTCCACTAGTGATGCTTCATACACCGTTCATGCCAATATTTCTCGGGAAAACGTCGCCTAGTATCGGGACAAACTTATGTCTCAAGTCGAGACTTTGTTGAACCAAGGCTCGGACTGGGGAAGACTAAATCTAGTCCAGTTCAATCACAAGAAGACACAAGTTTGTAAGTTTGCCGCTAAAAAGAACTCATTTGTCATATCTCCTCAGCTTCAAGGCACTCCCATTGTTGTCTTAGCCACTACCGGAAACCTCGGCGTCTATATAGTGAGTGACGTGCAGTTTCGTGGTCACCTGGAAGAGGAAGCCAAATTGGCCTCTAAAACGCTTGGCGTGCTCAGCAGAGCGGGACAGTATTTCATGCCAGCATACCGCCTGCAATTTTAGAAGGCACAGCCTCGGCAGCACATGGAATACCGTTCCCATCTCTGGGCTGGGGCTCCCGAGTGCCAGCTCCTTCCATTTGATCGCAACCAGCGTAGAGCTGTTCGAATTGTCAGCTGCTCTTTCCGATCGGTTTGACTCACTGGCACTGAGAAGAGATGTTGCATCTCTTTGCGTATTTTATCGCATTTACTACGAGGAGTGCTCTGAGGAATTGTTTGGACTAATTCCAGCTGCACAATTTCACCATCGCACATCGTGACAAAACTCGCGATACCATCCATACCATCTGGATGACTGACAGTCCACTAATGTGCGATTTAAAAGAAGTTTTTTCCTGGCACAACTTCCTTGTGGAATCGACTATCGCCAGAGAATTTTCCAGACCGATAAGACATACGGACATTCAAGAAAAGAGCGTACTCCGTCTTAAAATGTAGGCAACTGATATGAAATTTTCCTGGTGTGGCAGTTGTTCATGGTCGGCGGTAATCACTTACTATCAGGTGAGCCGTATGCTCGTTTGCCCCCTCTAATATAAAAAATCTGTTTACTCTGTTTCAAGTTTTATCACGTAAATCGTCCCTAGTAACAATTTATTTTATTTCTTTGTAAGTGTAGAATAGAATAGAATAGAATAATTTTTTATTCAATATTGATTATTACATAATACTTATTGAAAGTCATTTTTTATTTACCACTGGTTCGGAAAATACCTCAGTCCTGGGAAGAACCAGCAAGAGACCTAGCGGGACTATTTTTTTTTAAACATAATTTCACTTAACAATAATTTTGTTTATACAATTTTAAATGATTTTTCATATAACTAGCATGGAGGCGATCACCCTATTCCCAGGGGTTATTTTCATTCATGTATTCCTTGATATTATAATAACCCTTTTTGTACAGTTTTTCTTTAATAAAACTTTTAAACTTGTGTAATTTTTAAGACTATAATAAAGTTCTTCAGACAGAATTTCAAACACGGTGGCTAGTCTTAGCGTAGGCTAACCACCTCCACATGATAGGATTAAAGTACATGAGTGTAGGCGAAAGCCCAGGTGCATTCTCTATTACCTCTTACTCTCGTAGTCCGATAGGGAAGCAACCCAACACCACTAGAAAGAGATAGGCGCAGGACCAATAGCGTTTTTCGATTTCCAATGATAAGGAGTAAAATGATATCAACTTCCTGAATTCAGGCTGCTACTGAAAATTTAGTTTTAGATAAGCCCATTATTTGATTTTCCGAGATTCGAACCCGAGAAATTATGATTATAAGGAGCATTTACTACTACCAGGCCAACGAGAATGTAAGACTATAATATTATGCTCTCAGGAACTATTTTATCTTACGTGGTCGAATTAACATACAGCGTATCATTGCTGGAACTCGACAGGGTCGGGTCGACCTTGAACAATTCCGTTCTTGCAGAATACTGGCGAAAAATTAGTTCCATATGTGGGTGATAATGATATATGTTGATGGTAACTAGGAATTTCATTTTAGTCTCAATGATAATAGCCTGCGACTTTGACATGGTTTTAATTACAACACATAGGGATTTTACTTCAGATTATTCAGGACAGATTTACTTGTCTACTGATCAAAGCAGTCATTTACCATTATGTAGACTGTGTGCTCGTTTATTACCCTAACTTCTTCAAAAATGATTACTTAGCAGGTACGCCGATCGTCCCAACTAGAACTTTAAATATTCACTGTCGTGAAGCGACAATTAAAAACAAAAGAACCTAACCTAACAACAACGAAACAACAAAAATAGAACAAAAACGAATAATTTATTTAAAATTTAAAAAGATATTTACAGTTTTATATAAAAAAATGAAGTATGATGATGATGATGATGGGTGACGTTAATTACAATTATTTAAAAAAAATAAAGATAGATGAGTATGGAAGCGGAGCCCGAAGACCAAAGTGGCAGACCGCGCTTGGTGGTGGTGCTCACCGCTCACGGAGTATGCACAGGCTATGTCTGTGGTAGGCGCGCAGCGCCTGGTCTAGGCACACGCAGCGCCTGGAGTAGGCATACTCAGCGCTTGGAGTAGGCACACGCAGCGCCTGGAGTAGGCACACGCAGCGCCTGGAGTAGGCACACGCAGCGCCTGGAGAAGGCACACGCAGCGCCTAGAGTAGGCACACGCAGCGCCCGGAGTAGGCACACGCTGCGCCTGGAGTAGGCACACGCAGCGCTTTGAATAAGCGCTCGCAGCGCCTGGAGGAAACACGCACAGCGGCTAAAGATAGCGCGGGCACTAGTAGGTGGATGCGTGGGCGTGGCTAGGCGACGGCTTCAGGTGAAGGCAGAGGCTTTCAGGATCCCGGGGCAGTGCAGCCCCGGGATAAGGCTTTTAGAAGATGCTTCAAGTTTGAAAGCTGAAGCAAGACTGAGTTTATTGGCCGATTGTTCGGCTTTTATACCTTTTTAGAGAGCTCCGCGCTCGACGGCGGATCTGGGATAAGAACGGAAAATTATTTAAATTAAAAGCAAATTTTTGTAAAAGGCCAAGAGGAAAAGAGTATTTTTGTGGAAGTATTGAAGTAAAATCATCAGACCGGTAACGAATTTGAATAAAAATTGCCATGACAACCAGATACACAACGATGTCAAAACATATCAAATTTTGGTTTCAGGCTCGTAATAAAGAAACGGCAAGATTTAAGTGAAAAATGAGATATTATTGATATAGGAAAAAGGGTAGCGCACCGGCGCGCAAGAAGCTCGAAATTGCAGAGTTACGGAGAACTAAATAAAAGATCGAAAAAGGTAGACTCCATCGACACCGATTTAAAAAGTGCTGATAGCGTGAAAATACGAAGTGAAAATGATTTGTTATTATGTTCTTATGGTTTAAAAACGTTACAGGATCCTATGGAAATAAAATATCCAGTTTTGAGGTGAATGCAGAAAATCAAAACAGAATGGAAAAATAAATTTAAAATAGTGTAAAATGATATGTAAGTAGCTTAACACTACATCACAAAATAAAAATATTTAAAGCTAAATATTTTTGCTAAAGTTAATGAACTACAAGGACAGTCTTTTCTTATGTGGATTCCGCAAATTTCCGGTTAAGCATCTTAAAGATGGTGAAATAAGTGTTCTTATTTTCAAATTCAAAAAAGCAATTTTTTCACGACGTGCAAAGCCGAAAATACATAATATGATTTTTTAAAATGTTCCACGTCCAAATACGAAATACTTTATATATAAATGTAACCTATAAAACCAAATTTACAAGAGATTGAAATACTTCACAACTTTAAACCTTTGTGATAGAATCATATCTGAAATAATGAGTACAAAATATATTCATGTCCTCATCCGTCCGTAAGGCTAAGAACTCATGGAGCGATTATATTTACCCTCGTCTGCAATGATAGTCCTCAACATCTTCGAAATAAAAAATTGCGTTTCGCTCAGCTATTAAAATAACAGTTCCTACTGCTATGTTATTTCAAAGCAGCAATGCCCGCAAACTTACGAGAGGGGAAGGGGTTATAAGCGCCCGCGCCTCCACGGTTTACGACCGCAAATGCGTGATTTTACATAATAACCGCCTCCGCACACGCAGGCAACATAACTTCGTAAAATTTACTATATCCTTAGGCTGAATTTGTTATATTCTACGCGTGTCGCGATCCTGCCACCTCTGTAGGTGCGAGTAAAAATTGGTTCGTGAGTTTTAAGCCTAAAATATATATTTCTGTTTGAAGTGTTGTCTCACTTTATATTTAAATTAGTGTATTTCCCGCGGTAGGAGAGAATTTACCTTAGACGTCACGATAAGCAAGAAATTATATTATTTTATCAGTTTCCTGGTGGAACAACCGTTTGAACTATTAGTCTAAGCTTTTCGCAAATATAGTTATTTCAATTTGTCGAATATGTCGGGTTCTTGTACAATGACGTTATACGAGTAAGATCACTGTAGTCATTATGTTATTTCTTCTAGACCACATTCCATACTCTCGATCAGATCAATGATTTAGATCAGATTATGAAAAGTCAAATCTCGTAGGGGTACTATACATTCCAGCAAGCCTTCTCTTATTTAGGTTTTTGAATCAGAGTAGACTTTTTCTGGTGCTTGTTCGAGAAATTCATGCTTATTTTTAATATCTTAGACATGCAAACTCCATGCACTTTTCAAAAGTCAGCTTGGATTAAACTTGTTAAGCTATTTTTTACTAATTCTAAACTGATTTCATAATATCTGGGACTAAAAAGCGACTACAAAAAGTAAAAATAATGAAATTATTTTAATTGTAGAAGTTTGTAATTTAGTCGTATCTTCATATTTCTTTCTTTGTATACCAAAACTCGAAAGAACGTTCACTTTTACGACAGGCGGGAGGGCGGTATTCGTTTACAAGACAATGTTAATGATAACAATTTTTATGTCTTGCTCTTCCCTACCGCTTTATACTGTGATAGGTCTTTAAAAATGGCCTGAGTGTATTTTCTGCGCCTTTCAATTTTCTTTATTTTTTTTTATAGGAGAGAGGGCAAACGGGCGTGTAGCTCACCTGATGGTAACAACTGCAACACCAGGGGAATTGCAAATGCGTTGCCTTTAAAAAAGGAGTAGGCTCTTTTCTTGAAGGTCCCTAAGACGTATCGGTCCGGAAAAATTGCTGGTGGTAATCGATTCTACAAGGAAGTTGTGCGTTTATTGAGGCTTTTTTCCATCAACCTGTAAAAGAGTATGCTTTTGTGTGTTGTGCTTTAAATGGGCCCTTTCCGTTTTAGCGCGAAGGGAGGATTTGTTTTAATCATCACGCTTGAGAGGTAGATTAAAGATCTCAGTACCAGACATTGGCTGGTCTGCTTATATTACGTCTAGTGTGAACAAGACTTTTATTTCCTTACTTGTTTTTCTTAAAAAACTACAGCTACTGCTACATTCAGTTTTTTCCTATATTGTAGAGGCGAGACATACATAAATTCACAAAGACAAACATCACTGCCCGAAACAATTATTTGTAGGCCATACAAATACTCGTTCCGTGCGGGATTTGATCTCGCGGCCCACAGCGCTGGAACTAATAGCATAGCTACTGCGCCACGAAGTCGTAGAAAGGGTTGTGTATCAGGAGTCATAAATTCTTTTTGCATATCCCATAGTTACTTTTTAAGATGACCATGGCACGAAATGAGCGGTAGAACCTCTTACGGCACCATTACACTGCTACGGTCAAGGTCGGTTCAAATGAAAATATATAAAAATAGTAAATACAAAGTAACATTGACCCTCACCTCTTAATATATTAATTATTCAAAATAGTTTATTTACGTTTGCTGATTTCCACACCCAGGCACATAATATTGCATTATTATGGTAGTGATAATGACAATAATTATTATCCTTCTGACAGATCTTAACCCGACGATAACAAAAAGTAATCTACATAATAGTAGATGCAGCGTATGTTTTTCCTAGTGAAATTTAATGTGTTTAAACTGGCCCCAGGACACAAGATAATCCTGAGGTAGAGATAGGTTTATTTAAAGGAAAATGATTAAAAAGATATATGATAAGTTGTGTATAATTAAAATGCAGTTACAAATTTTAAAGCGCGAAATTTTCCGAGAAACTGTGCAGGAACCGTACAACTTGGCAAATGATGAAAAAAAAAAGCGATGGCCGCCCCCAGGCCCGACACTGCCTGGCGGAATAAAACAGTATAGATATACAAGCTAAATTTAAGCAATATAGGTAGATAAAAAATCTTATATTTTAATTAAGCATCCCTAATTAGGGATGAAATATATTATGCTTTTTTTAAATGTGCTTGCGTAGGGTATCAAATAAAGCGTATACTTTATCTAATATAGTAGGCTAATGTTTAGCAATAGAATTTAAATGCCAGATAACTATATTTACATAACAAAATTAACAGAATCAGCCGTTGCTTTGCGGAATTCTATTTTAGGTATTAATGGTGTTAAAAATTTATCAGCTAAGCTCCACGTAATGAGATAAAATGATGTTTCGTACCTAGATTGAAGAACACCTCCCACCCTCTCTCAATTGCATGCACTATCTCCGTCACCACTAATCCCAGCACCACTACTCACAACATCACAACACTATCAAAAATACACCACCGTGGCTAATACGTCGTGTTTTGCCTCTACACGTGGCATACAGGTGAAATAGGGCTCGATTTGGCTGACCATTAAATCTTTAAACTAGGTATGATACATCATTTTATTTTACTACACGGATCTTAGCTCGTATTTTTTTTACATTCGCATAATAATCAAAATGCTGCAAAATATTAGCTGTACAATGTACGTTCTCCTTACTTGAGATTGCGATATTTTCGTCAATTGTGAATTGATTTTTTATAGAATTAGGGTGACAAATAGACACTTGGTGGTAAGTAGCTGCTGTGGACCATTGACAGCTACATCTATCCTCGACTATGAATCAAAATCCAGATGCGTTGTCACCCGTGAGGACTAAGGTGGAATGCGTCGTTTCCAGTAAAAGGGGTCTACGGTTCTCTACACTCACTATACGAAACACAGCAGCGTTAAGTCGCTATTTTACGCTGGTATTATGGTAGTGTGGTACTTCTTTATTCCGGCCGACCTATTTGTGCTATAACTACACTACTAATGTAGCTGCAACATAGCTCTACTACTTATAGAATTCAATGATTCTCTATTAATTAAATATGTTATACTACAATATCGATTTTTTCAAAATTGGACCAAAATGGACAAAAATTGATATTTGGAAAAATAATCATATCTCCTTTAATGGAACTGTCTGTAGGTTGAAGAGGCTCTTTTAGCCTCACCAAGACCCTGCAACTCTACGCCCCAACTTGGGACGAGCCGACAATTGGAGGGTACGTCTGCAGCCAAACCACAGTCAGAAACTAACCAGGGAGGGGAAAATAAAAAGTTCGCTAGGAGTTATAAGCTTAGTAGGACAGCACGGAAGAGGTACAGAAGGCTGATATCAGCTGAGATGGGAGCTGAAAAGGCCCTCTTTCTGCCAGAAGACCTGGGATAAAAAAATATCTTTCCAAACCTCCCCCAGTTCCAAAAAATGCAGTCGATCTGAGGAGGAGGCCCCCAAAGACCAGCCCAAGAAATCTTTGAAACTGGGAAAGGGGGAGAAGAAGCTCAAGTTCAGTACCGTAGGTGGCTCCAAGCGTGTAGAAATTCGCAATTCGAATCCTATGAGCGTAGAGCAGATGCGGCTGGTCCACCGGGCACTAACAGGCTATCGCTAAGACAGCCTGTGGGGCGCAGCTAGGAATGGAACCGAAATTTTCTGGTATCACCCACAAGCCAAGTTCTATGCTGGTAACGTGCCTGAATAAGGAAATCCAGGATTGGGTTATGAGTGAGGTCGGAAAATTGAAACCCTGGCCAGAGGCAGAGCTCTCACTTAAACCTGAGGGCGAACTGCCTAAACCTCAGATGGGGATATCACTTATCTGCCCCGCAGTGAAGCTAATTCCCCAGAGGAGGCAGCTGTGTTGTTGAGGGCAAAGAAGTGAGGGGCTCCATACTGAACTCTAGAAAATCCTCCATCGTAGGGACGAGGAGAATGGATTCCTATTGACCTTTTCTCTAGACGACCCATCGGCGGAACTTCTACGGGCGGCAGGTGGCAAACTCGTCCTTTGTTTTAAAATAATAACTTTTAAAATCACGGGAGAGTGTGACGCGGTAATAGAGCCTGAACCGTCCCATCTACAACCCCTCCAGCTCTTTACCTCGCGGAGTGATACTGGAATGTCATTAGCGAGTGACTGGAACATACACATAATAACTTTAGTTTGCTAAAATGCATTACGATATTATATATATATATATATATATATATATATATATATATATATATATATATATATATATATATATATATATATAATATTATAATAAATGTATTACATTAATTTTAAGGATAATACAATTTAGGATTATGTAAATTAAGTCTAAGTGTTATACAAACTATAATCTTATGTATACCGAGATTTTGCAGGGCGTTTGTACACACTCTTTAGCAAGTAAAAATGACGTATTCACAGAATTATATGACATAATCTTTCACGAACATTCACAATATTATTTGTTAGTATTTATCAAAACATGTCATCTAATCTGGACATTTATAATACATAGTACTTTTACCTTATATATATTTTCTCCTTATAATTTTCATTTCATTCTTTAACATCATTTATTGTTTATTTTTTACATTTGGTTAATCATTATTTATTTTTCATTTTTCTCGCATTTAAGCTATTTATTACATATTTGTGTCATTTCTTTCACGCGCACGGCTCGCGTACAAACACGATCAATATAATGGACAATGTTCTAATATAATTTACAATAAATTCTTATTTCCCTCATTAGCAATACATTAAAACTTATTCTGCATTAATTTAATATTGTCCGAACAATCTCAAAAATTAATCGGTTATTAGGTTTTCCAAACTCTCAACTGATCAGGCCGATTATATAAGTGGATGTTTTTTCTTTACTTTAATCTTACACCTACACACTATTAATATGTTTCGTTTATAATTCCGTAATTCGTAACTTAGCCATCAATTTACTCACATATTTTACAAATGTATATCTTATAGCCTCGTACAATATTTAGTTACATCATTGTCAGATAGGGATTGAGGCTCAAAATATGGGTACAAAATTTAAATTGATGAGTTGTATAATGAGTTCCAAAATCGTATTAAACGAAGTAATTATTTTCATAATCCCTACAAATAAGATAAGTATTAACATTTTACCATAATCCTAGAAAATAATGAATTATAAAAATTAGAAGATTATGATTTGAAAATTCAATAAAAATAACACCGAAAATAATAAACATTCTAATTTTAATGTTTAATTATGTTATTATATAACTTTAAGGTGCACTGCCTTTAAAAAAAAAAGAAAAACGAACACTTAATAATAATAATACCGAATTGTTTTTAATCCTTTTTAAATTCAATACATACATTAAATTATAATTTACTATAGAAAAAAAATATATCATCAGTGTTATTTTAACTAAACGAAAAATTAATTGATGATAAACCATGGTTAATTAAAGTACATAAAATGTAATCTACTATATTATTTCATTCGTTTTTGCAGGATACAGTAATAAAAATAATATAAAACAATATACAATAACTGAATAAAATTTAATATAAAATCGCCTTGTGCGTCAATATTCATGAGGGCTTAAGACGTAACTTAATTTTTAATATTGCATTATGATTTTTTTAGACACAGTAATAAATATATTAAAATATCAATTAAATCGTGTATGTGTAATCAAATACAAAGATTTTATGTTTAAAAGACCCTTGGGGGACTTTCAACTCAACAAACACATTTCCAACTGCCTCAACATTACCTCCGACACCGCTAAGCATACATTTCTTTTTATGGTATGGAAGATTATAGATGTAAAGAAGTTTAAGTTCTAGTGTCTAGACAAATGTGAATAATTGATACATGAAAACTTTAATCTCGAAAAAAAAACTGATTATTATTATTAATAGCCGAAGTGGTTGGGACTATAAATTATTTTAAACAATGACAGTACCTACTACTTTTTAATTTGGCAATTGTGTATGATACCCTGTGACTTCCCGGCCAATGCAGCCTAGCCAATACCGACCGCCTGAAGTGGCTACTGCACTCTGGACACCTGTGACGAGGACCTGATTTACCCACAGGCTAACTAGGCTGAAGCCTAGGGCGCAAGATTCGAAGCGGCGCTGGGCTTGCCTTTGCAAGCATTACTTATGTACAGAATAAAATTTGGTATAATATTCTCAATAAATAATAGAGTACCTAAGTGCCGCAAATATTAACTTATTGCGCTTTTTTATTTTTGGTACAAATCAAATATAAATACTTAGATTGAATAAGTCAGATTGAATCATTTGGTACCTTTTGTCTTTCGTTGACAGACCCGAGGTGTTTCAAAGATTTTAAATTGCTCAAGCTCTTTTCTCTACCTCTAACTTCATAAAGGTGTTTTGCCAAGGTTGTCCAAAGAAACTTCTGTTAGCCATTGTTTCATCTCTGCACAGGGAGAACGACTCACTGGCCCCACTACAGGCATAGCACATGTTCAGATTTGAATATGTTCTCCAAAATACTGGAATCAATTATAAACTGCCAACTCATAAGGTATCTTAAGGACCATCAGCTGATAAGTGCTCTCAGCTGGTTCTAGTTTTAATCTTCTAATTTAACTACGTCATAGATGAGCGGAAGTAGCATTGTGCAATTGGGTCATCAGTTTTCTTGCAGATTGGAGCATCACGGCTGTAGTAGACGTAGTAAGCCGGCTTCGAGCCTATTGTATATTCATTATATATTCTTCTGTATATAAATTATAAGTTGCTGTTACTGGTTGTAGCACCGGTGATGATTTTTGAATTGACCGTGCTCATATTTTTCGGGAACACGGCATCCAGTATCGGAACAAACTTGTGTCTGAAGTCAAGCCTTTTACAAACGAAATCTCGGATTGGGGACGACTCTAATCCGGTTTAAGTTTCAGAAGACACAAATTTACGCATTTACCACTAAAAAGAACCCCTTCGTAGTATCGCCTAAATTTCAGGTCACTCCCCGTGTTGCCTCAACCAGCATCGGAATCCTCGACTTCGACATATCGAACGACGTTCAGTGTCGTTCAGTTCCGCGGTCATTTGGAAGGGAAAGCTAAATTGGTCTTTACAAAAGCTTTGCGTGCTTAGTACAGTGGGACAGTATTTTATGCCGGTACACCGTTTTCAACTTTACAAGGCGCAAGTTCGCCCTCACATCTGGACCAGGTATTAGTCTCAGATCTGGACCAGAGCACTCCAGTGCCAGCTCCTTCCACTTGACCGCATCCAGCAAAAAGTGGCTAGAATCGTTGACGGCTGAGTTCTTTCAGATCGGCTCGATTTAGTGGTTCTGCGAAGAAATTTTGCATGCCATTGCATTTTATAACGCATTTTCCCCTGGAGGTAATGCTTGGATGCAACTTAGAGACCTTCAAGAAACGAGGTTACTCTTTATTACAAAGTTCAGGAACGCTCGGCAATTTCCCTGATGTTGTAATTGTCCATGGGCGATAATGGAAATAATTGGCGATAGTGGGCGAAACCGCGGGGTGGAAAGCTAATACACTAAAAAATCTAGTAAATATATTCGTGGACTGGGCCCATAGTTAGCCTAGGGCGGTCGAAACTGTAAATCAGGCACTGCCTGTAACCAACTTCAATTAAAGAAATCTACAGATGCGTTCTCACCTTTGAGAACTAAGGTGGAATGTACCTCAACTTTGTCACTATACTGTACATTTATGTATATCTTTTAAACCGGAACAGTATTTATTTCTGCCAATAGTTGTGCATGCACGGCTATTTAACGGCAGAAATAGGTAAAAGTATGGTACCTTCCCCGACGGACTCGTAGATAAAATAGGAGTGCCAAAACCAATAGCAGTCAAGTTAATAAATTTGTAAAAAATAAGCGATTTGAAAAATATTTGGAAATATAATTTAGTATCTCGTATTTACGCTGAAAATAGCTTGGCGAATATTACGCAATACGATTAAGTGTGTCAGTACAAATTCTAAGAAAACATTGAGTACCTACTTTTTGCCTTCTTTACTTGCTTTTCTTGGAAAATAATTTCTATTATTAATTGTGAAACCAGTTATACTGAGAAGAAAAGCTTTAAGGCCTTAACAGTGGTTGAAATGCCTAAATCTAGGATATTTAAGTAAAAAAATCTCAATAACTGTTCATTTAATCCACAAAGAAAAAATACAGGGTAACAGAAGAGGATTTGGTAAATGTTTTTAATTTAACAAAATTGTATTTTTGTCAACCCCCTATGAGAAAAAAAATCCCCAAAGAGTACCTATCTTTGTCATATTTTGCAAAATTTCTCCAAAACGGCACAAGCTATTTAAATAGTTCTTACACTAAAAAAAAGGTCTTAAAAATATTAATATTTTTAATTGAGAGTTTTATTTTTATTACCCGTTTTATAAGAGAATATATCATTTTTCCCTGAAATTGAATAAATTTACGCGAGCGCGCATGCTCCGTCGCCATGTAAGCTCTGTCACAGTCCGTTTTCGGACATCGTCGAGGATGGACTGCACGTCGGTGTTGGAGCGACTTCGTTCAAATATATATTAGTTTTTTATAAGTTTATACTCAATTATAAATATTTTTATGCCTAGAAATACTTAATTTAGTTAATATCTGTACACTGGTAACTGTAAATATTATTTTCTAAATAAATGAATTTTTAAAGTGCCCAAAGAAGAAGAAATTTTTGCGGCGACGTTTGTTAGTGAAATTGAAAAATGCAAATTTATATAATTTAGATGTGGAACGACGAACATGCTCTCGTTACTTAGATTTTGATAGTTTTTAATACCTATGTAATTTTATTGTTGCATATTTTTATTAATTAGTTGATACTGAATTTTATAATTATGTATTACAATAAAACGCTGTTTTTATGAGTATGACTTTATAACATATTGTTGGGGAGGGAAATAAAGATACAGATACTTACATTTAGGTACACTGTTATCAAATTAAATCAAACTATTTAAATAAATAAAAGAATGGTGCTTCCCTAAGTATAAATAACTATATAAAGACATTCTTGGGTTCATGGTTTTTTTTTATGTTACACAAACTATCATCTAAAAATGTAAAAATTTTAAATTGGAGAGGGGTTTCTCTACGTGATAAAGTTAGAAATTAAGATATTCGCAGTTGAACCAGAGTAACTGACATTAAACGAAATATTAAAGTGAAATGGCAATGGGCTAGCTATATAACTTGAAAAACCGATAAAAAATAGGAAGAAAGGTTCTCGAGTGGCAACCTCGTATAGGTAAGCGAAGTAGTACTCAACCTTTATTCCTCTTCACGTATTCTTATACGCTTTTCTTAACACATACACACACAAACACACACACACACACACACACACACACACACACACAAATAGGTCACAAATAGGACGCAAATAATACTTACCTAGTACTACGAGTATTAGGCAAGAGTGAATAGGTTTTTGTTAAGTCAGTGCAATTCACCATCTTAGGCTACATAAACAGCGATGGGATTGTAGTTGCTTTACTACTTGCCGGGTAAAAATAGTAAAAAAAAATTACCCTGTGAAAGTTTGCATTTAGATATAACTTTTCTAACCAACCATAAAAATATGATAAGAATATGTATATAAGTATAAAGGTTGCCTCACACGGAACAGTAATAATATAATATTATTTCTTCCATTATCTACGCATGAAAACTTTTAAAATCTCTCAATCCCGAGGTATGTGCATTTTAAGAGGCTGAATGGAGCCACATTGATATGCGTAGGGATCGTTTTGTAATTTCACGTCATTATCGAAAAAAATTGTACGTATTTCAGGTGGCGGTTTGTAAAACACGATTCCACAAAAGTTCACTCAATAGAAAATAATTGCAAAGTTGCTTCTGAAAATACTTAAATTTTCAACGTCAATTTTTTCTTACGTGGTAGAACCATGCTGCAGTTATATTAGTAGTTGGTATAGTTGTAGCACGAATGGGTCGGCTCGACCGGGGAAGGGCCACGCTCTCACAGAATACCATGTAAAATAGCAGTTTAAGCCTGCTGTGTTTCGTATGGTGAGTCTAGAGAACCGGAGAACCTTTTTACTGGAAACGAGGCATTACATCTTAGTCCTCACGGGTGAAAACGCATCTACATTTTGATACGTAATCGAGAATAGATGTAGATGTCTATGGGCCGTAGCAACCACTTACCATCAGGTGGACTGTGTGCTCGTTTATCACCCTTATTCTATTAAAAAAAACTTTCTAGTATTGTAAGCACTAGTACAATTATGTGCCTCATGTTAATAAAGCTATTGGGCTATTTTGATTTTTAATAAAGTGAATTTATTTTATAGGTTAAATAATTTATTTACCCTTTTATATCAAGAACCGTTTTTTTCTGTCACTCCTATTGAATTTGACAGTGTTTGCTGAAACTATAATATATATTTTTTATATATATTTGTTTTTTTTTTAACAGTAGAGTTTCAACAAAATCTTAAAAAAGTTCAATGAATTAAAAACTGCTAATAATTATATAATTTCAAGTCAGTGTTTTACATTTAAAGATCAGTTATAACGTGCCAAAGTTCTTATTTTCATTTGGATTAATTTAATTCGAGACTAAAATAAATGTGAAAGGGCTTTTATCTGCAATAATAATTTTCATCAAAAATAACATAGACTTATAAAAGTCATATACACGGTCAATCATACTGAAGATTGTCAATTGTACTAAAAAATATTTAAAAGACTATTTCCAGTATAATGACCCGAATATCATCATTAATGTTTGACTGGCACACTTAAAAGTTTTATCCCATGGCTAAATAATTGACTAAATGATTGACTATATTATGTTAAGGTCATGCTTTTCTATAAAAAGTTGCAATAAATTTTAAATCACGGACCTATTGGTTTGTTTTACTTTTCACTTAATTAGAGAAAAACAAGATGGACTGATCTAAAAGTTTACTTTTTTGTGTAAAAAGTGCTATTTAGAATTTAATGCAAATGATAATTAAAGTTTCTATGTAAATAAGTGTAACATAGCGGGTATTATATTCAATGGTAGCGGCCATCCATATTTGTAAAGCCAGCATCATTTTCTGTACAGAAACCGGCAAAGTGTTGCTCAAGGCACTATAAACAAAGCAGCTGATAAAATGTTACACTCATAACTGTTAACAAAAACTTTTTCCGCAAATAGTCTTATAGATAATAATATCTATTTCGCCGTGTTAGGTGCAGAAGCTATTATTAGAAGGAGAAGAGGTAAAATTTTGTTTTAGAAATGCGCAATCAATATTGTTTTGTCTGCAATTGAGCATAAAATAAAAAATAACTTCAGCCAAAGAGCATAACTGGCATTATACTCAGGCCCATCAATTGGCATGGAAAAAAATAATTTTACCAGGTTTGAAAAATCCAATCAAAATTCAAAAAAACATAAATATTAAAATCAAAAAATGTATATATGTATGTCTATACATACATATAATGATTTATGGCCGCTTAGTAACTGACGGTGACTCAGTATAACATCCTACAGTCACGCCGAAACTAAGAGGAGAGTATCACTGTAGAAAAGGTAATAATTTATTGCGGAAATTTTGTGATAAAATTAAAAAAATTATAAACTTATCTAAGTTAATCTAACTTAGTCTAACTTATCCTTATGCGTTACAAAAAAAAAACAAATAATAAAATAGTGAGATGGCGTCAGTTTTTAAGAAGACATAACAAAAATAAACAAAAAAATAAATTTCAAAAAAGTTCAGTATTTAATTGATTATATACCGCTGACACTTAATCACGCTTTTCGAAACCACGCCAGTTGTAAACAATACTTGTGTGAAAAGACAAAATCTTCTTTTCAAATTTCCGCCGAGTTGTAAGTAGAAGGCCAAATATGTCACGTGTCAATTTTAATTAAATATATTTTATATGAAGTAATCTTGACTACGTTTCATCAATTAACCATTGGTAAAAATTAAAACAGGAATTTTACGATTGTGTTTACAAAAAACATTATTAGTTGAACCTTACAGCTTGTTCATTATGTTTATTATAAATACCTATAAATGTATATATTATTAATAAATAGTTCCCATAATATTTTGGATTATTTTTTATTTTGCCCTATCTGCAATGTTCTACGCTCTATAGAAAATGTGGCGTATGACATGACTGACAACCTTTCGAACGTTTTATCTAGGTACAAAGATGTTTTACGTTTTCGTCGCCTCCACATGATATTTTTGTCAGCATACCCTTCTATATCTGAAACTAATATGAATATTGCTACAAAGTAAAGTAATAGGCTATACAAGTCCCTCTACTGGGCACAGGACACTTTTTTTATTTCTGAGAGGGTTTTAGGGCAAGGAAATTCCCGCCGTGCATCCCCAATGCGTATTGACGAAAATTGCAATTACAAATTTCATTCGTGCTGTCGGGGATCAAACCCGGGAAAATTTACAGCGAACGCTTTGACCCAGATCTATTAATACGATACAAATAAATACGATTTAACATATATAATAAAAAACTCTTACGTAGTTGAAACTTGAACACTTGATAGCTCGTGACGCCTACCGGACGAAGCTACAGCACAATGTAATAGAAGATCCGTAACCGCGACATAATTCTCAGTGATGCGCAAGCATAACAGGCAGTATGTCACTTATATAATTGTCATCTCTACAGTCTATTAATCTTTGCACTTTTATAAGTAATACAGAACGTAGTTGCTAGACGGTGTTGACATCGGCTAAAATCTCTGCGATCGCCGTTTCGTCAAGGTCATTCAGGCTAGTTAAAGCCTTAAGATCATTGTGTGACGTGTGTCAAGCTTTATAAAGTATCATTTCAAAAATTTACAACTAATTAGTTTTTATTAAATTTTATTTTACTCAAACAATAATACAATTTTAATGTCACTAGATCAGGACTGCGACTGCGACATGTTTTTGATCTACCGCAAATTTATTTGGTAAGAAAGGAATTTTATTTAAACGGAATATTAATTTTTTTACGTTAAAGTAAAAAAATCTACACTCATCAAATTTGTTTCATTTAAATTTTTACGCACTTGATTTTACGCCACATAGAATATAATCATTTAAATATTATTTTTAGCATAGATTAAAGAAGATAATACTTATTGAAAGTATTTTTTTAATTTTACCGAGTGGTAGTAGAGTAGAGTCAGAGTTGACTCGCAAAAAAACTTCTGTCCTAGAAAGAACCGGCAAATAAACCAACAGGACTTTGTTTAAAGCACAATTTACGATACAATATTTAATATAATTGTTATAAAAACATTTAGAAACAACATGATAGCGATCACCTCATTCCCATTGGTTATTATCAGTTATGTACTCTTTAGTAGTATTATAACCCTTAGGAGCACATCGATCAACATATTTAAGGCTTATAAAACCAACCTGCAATCATTGTGCTCACAAAATCTTGCTTTTGCAGTCAGAACACAGAAATAGGTAAGTGTAATCTAAGAAGATTATATATAAAAGATAATTAGGTATATATTTTTAATTGATGACAGTTACTTAGATAAAGACCCTTAGTATCGTAAATAAATTGATCTTGACCCTTAATAACGTAAAAAGGTTTTTGATAAGAATTATAATTATAAAATATTTCTAAATTGTCATGTTGCATGTACGGGCCGGCTCGAGCCGGGTTGGTACCACGACCTCACAGAATACCGGTGTGAAGTAGAAGCTCTGCTTCTGCGTTTCGTCTGGTGAGTGCAGGTGGCCGGAGGCCCAATTCCCCCCCCCCCCCCCATCAACATGGTAGCGGAATTACACGATGAACTACCCCAGGAGGGTACCAGTACCCCTGGAGAATCCCTCGCTGAGCATCCACGACCATATTATTCCGATCCTGAGCGTGAGTGCTCAGGCTGCCCCGCGTATTCTGGGGGGGGGGGGGGGCAAAATTCCGCTCATAACTGCTAGGGGCAAACTGAGCAAGAACACCAAGGCGACCCCTGCTACGCTATCCGTGAATTTCTGCAACATCAGGGGACTTCACTCTAACCTAAACGCCGTCCACTACCATCTCGAGACGGCGAAGCCGGCCTTGCTCTTTCTGACCGAGACGCAGGTTTCCTCTCCGGCTGATATTTCGTATCTCTCCTACCCGGGGTACAAATTGGAGCATTCCTTTGTGCCTCGGGCTGGAGTTTGCGTGTATGTCAGAGAGGACATCTGTTCTCGACGCCTCGGCAGTCTTGAAGGTTCGGACCTGTCCATCCTTTGGCTACGCGTAGACAGCGACGACCATCCGCGCGTCTACGGGTGCCTCTATAGGTCCCATAGCGGTAGTGCCGAAACAGACCGACTCATCGACCACGTCCAAATGGCTACAGATTCCTGGCTACAACAGGTCCCATCCGCAGAGATCGTGATCCTTGGCGATTTTAACGCCCACCATGCCGAATGGCTAGATTCACGTCTAACCGTTCTGAGATCTGTTTATGACTTTGCCTTGGCATATGGTCTGACACAACTGGTTACTTCGCCTACGCGAATTCCAGATGTGGAGGATCATACACCTTCCCTGTTGGACCTTCTGCTGACCTCTCATCCGGACGGATATTAGGTTTCCGTCGATGCCCCTCTCGGCTCTTTGGACCATTGTCTGATCCGGAGTGTGGTGCCACTCACGCTCCCTTCGCGGTTGCGTTCTGCAGCTTGCCGCCGTGTTTGGCATTACAGGTTGGCGGATTGGGACGGAATGCGGTCTTTCTTTGCATTCTACCCATGGAGGCGGGTTTGCTTCTCGCCGGACGATCCCAGCGCTATTGCTGACTCTGTCACTGATGTGGTGCTACAGGGAATGGAACTATTTATTCCATCATCTGTGGTACCCATCGGAGGCAGATCTCAGCCTTGGTTTGGTCGCTCCTGTAAGACTGCATTACGCAGTAAGCAGGAGTGTTATCAAGCCTGGGCTGCGGCTTTGGCGACTCGGGATGTAAACACCAGCACACTTAAAAAGAAGTATAACTTCGCCTCCAGGTCCTCCAAAAGAGTTAATGCCAAGGCAAAGTCAGAGCACATAGGCAGAATTGGCGAGAAACTAGTTCGGCTTCCTTCGGGAACCCGTGCATTCTGGTCTCTCGCCAAGGCTGTCCAAGGGAATTTCTGTAAGCCATCACTACCATCTCTGCACAGGGAGGATGACTCACTGGCCCATGACGCAAAAGACAAAGCCGACCTTTTTTGCGTCCAACTCGACTCTTGATGACGGGGGGAAAACACCGCCGACCATCCCGCGGTGTGAGTGCTCCATGCCGGATGTGCTGTTCTCACAGCGCTCGGTTCGCAAAGCACTGCTCTCCCTGGAAATCCAGAAGTCGAGTGGGCCTGACGGAATCCCCCCAATTGTGCTGAGGACGTGTGCTCCGGAGTTGGCACCGGTCCTAACGCGTCTTTTCCGGTACTCCTACTCCCAAGGCGTAGTCCCGAATTCATGGAAGACAGCTTTTGTCCACCCGATCCCTAAAAAAGGCGACCGCTCAGACCCATCCAACTATAGGTTTATCGCGATCACCTCCTTGTTCTCCAAAATAATGGAATCCATTATTAACTGCCAGCTCATCCGGTACCTTGAGGATCACCAGCTGATTAGTAACCGCCAATACGGTTTTCGTCGGGGTCGATCAGCTGGTGATCTTCTGGTCTACCTGACCCATAGATGGGCGGAGGCAGTAGAGTCCAAGGGGGAGGCGTTGGCCGTTAGTCTGGACATTGCGAAGGCCTTCGATCGGGTTTGGCACAAAGCGCTTCTTTCGAAGCTCCCTTCCTATGGGCTTCCCGAGAAATTGTGCAATTGGATCACCAGCTTCCTTGCAGATCGGAGCATCAAGGTCGTTGTAGACGGTGCATGCTCTGACTACAAGCCTATTAACGCTGGTGTTCCACAAGGCTGTGTGCTATCACCAACGCTGTTTCTTCTGCATATTGTAACGAACCCCCCCCCCATCTTTTTTTTCTTTTCTACTATATATCCACGTATACTTGTATTTCTTTAGAATCTACATCTGTAAGATATATAATAATATCTAATTAACGTGACCAGTATAACTTGATCTTTCTAAAGGTTTAAATATAGGCCGTTTAATAAATTTTTGGCGTGATCGTCTTAGGACCCTTTTTTACGTTGTGTTTGTATAGTAACTTAGTTCTTTTAGATGTATCTTGGAAGAATGAATATTCACGAGAGCAATCGAAAGCTGTTGGTAGAGTCTTATAAGCGAAAGAACCCCGTTCACGAAGACAGAGCTCAAAAAGGTTAAGAACAATAAATTGTCCCTGTTCCACTTGTATCTGGTTCACAACAGTCAATTCCTTATTAATTAATCCCTTCCCGCTTGGAAAAGGCTCACAATATTTATCAAATACCAGTTACAAGGGCTTCGCTCTCCCACATTTTAAAAAAAATGTGGAGGAGGTACACGGCCCCACACACGCCGCGCACGGTGAGCGCCAACCATTTTAATGCGCTCACCCCGAAGGGTACGCAAAGTTGGGAACTGGACCGTAGTCCACAGCAAAATTACTGGCGAACCAGTAAAAGAGGACTTGGCCCCTTGATAGTGCGTAAGCACAAACATCGACCGAAGTCGCGTATGTCAATGCGTGTAAACGCCATACAGAATACGATCAAATCCAACCACAGTGAAATGTACGTCACACGGGTTAGGCAACAATCGGCACACTGACCTTAAAAAGCCCTCCGTGAGCGCCACCACCTGCCAGACCGCCGTTTCTGCAGACGTGATGTAAGTGTAAGGCATCACCACCAATTGCATGGTCAGCACGGCCAATTGGCCGCAGAGCGTGTCATGAGTCTACCGCTCACCTCAAGGGAATGGGGTCCCACGTTGCGCGGCTTTCGGCCGCAGCCTTGAGAGCCTCCTCAGATTCTCCCTCCAGCTACCACCCGCATGAGGTCAACACATATGCTCCACCAACCAATACAATGGCAGATATAGCCAATAGGCAGTTATAAGATAATATTAATAATTCGCCATCAGAAAGGGTTTGTGTCACTGACGTTGATTATATGCATTTTTCGATCATGTTTGTCTCACCCACCAACAAGTTGCCTTCAATCTCTCAAAGGTGGGAACTTTATAGAGATATATTATTAAGTTGTTATATAAAACATCATGGAGGGCAGACAGTCTGCAGCCCCGCAGTGAAGGGACCCGACTTGGGCAAAGCTACTTAGGTTGTGAGTCAAACCAAGATGCAGAGAGCGCCATTGAGAATAGCGACCCGCCAAACAACCATCGTAGAGACGCAATGCTACAGAATGCAACAAGCATCAATACGACTATCGTCTGGCTTACACCATCCCAAGGTCCCCCATACAGTCCCAGCAGACATCACCACCCGCATACCTCCATCGACCAGAACCACAAGATGCATCGAATCAGGTGCAGCACACCCGCAGATACAAGACACAATACTGCAAGTAGCAGTAAGCATCAATGCAACTATCATACGGATGGCGCCCCCTCACAACACACCCACATGATCCCTATCGACTTTGGTAACAAAATTTGATAATGTTGTTAACTAAAAATACCACCAACGTATCATAGTAGTACGGTACTAAGACGTCAGTAGCCAAAACTCCACGTATCATAGCGCTATTGCACTAAGACATGAAGTTGAGTATGCTTGCTGCACTTAAAAGTACTACCAAACACACTCACCCTAATCCGAAAGATAGCCGACGTATCATAACGCTATGCGCTAAGACGCCGCCCACAACCGGTAGGGGTGTGCGATGTCCACGGGCAAGTCGTGTTGCTACAACAAACCCGCTTACCACCGGCACTAAGATGATATGTCTAGGACACATCGGTTAGTGAGTCCAAGTTTACCTCGGTCTCAGAGGCTGCGAAGCAACCTACACGCCACTATAATAATCCTTTTCAAGTCCCATTTCTTTCAATATAATGCTTTTACATATTTGAGACCTTCCACATATTTGCTTTATTTCATAGACCATACTACTGTATGTCTTATTCATATGGGACTTCAAGTCATAACTCTGCTATCATAATGCTTATGCATCATAGAGACCTTCTATATTAATGCTTTGGTTCGTCAGACTATGTTAAGTCCCTAATATAGGACTAGTCATTGTGCAACCTTAGTACTAGCAGTCGGTCAGCCGACCACCCCATATATATGTACAATCTTGGGTATGTGTCTCCGACAACGCCCCAATATAAGGGAACATTACAAGAACACGTTCATCAACTTAGAAATTTTCCAATTATTACAAGAACACCTTCATCAACTTAGAAAATTTTAGTCCATTTTTTATATTATATTACAAATGTTATTTATCTTTGTTATTGCAATATAATCGCCTTGTATTTATATGATTTGATACATTTTTAACATTTTAAGCAGGTTTTTAATAAATTAAGAGATTTTTAGAGACATTTTATGCGTTTACTAATATATATAATATTCAATATTCCAAATGGATATTTTTGAACTTTATGCTTATTATTTGCATTTTATTGTTTAAATTATAATTTCTAAGACATTTTTAAATGTCTGTATAATGAATTTAATTATTATTTATTAATAATAATTATGAGGCGTCACAATATCAATGATATGTTGCTAACTGGTAACATTCATTGCTATGCGGATGACAGCACTGGTGATGCTCTATACACCGGCCGTGCCAATATTTCTCGGGAAAACTTCGCTGAGTACCGGAAGAAACTTGTGTCTGAAGTCGAGTCTTTGCTGAGCAAAGTCTCGGATTGGGGGCGACTAAATCTAGTCCAGTTTAATCCTCAGAAGACACAAGTTTGCGCGTTTACCGCTAAAAAGAACCCCTTTGTCGTATCTCCTCAGTTTCAAGGCACTCCCCTTCTTGCCTCAGCCAGTATCGGTATCCTCGGAGTCGACATATCGAGTGACGTGCAGTTTCGTGGTCACTTGGAAGGGAAGGCCAAATTGGCCTCTAAAAAGCTTGGCGTGCTCAGCAGAGCGGGTCAGTATTTCATGCCGGCACACCGCCTGCAACTTTACAAGGCGCAAGTTCGGCCTCACATGGAATACTGTTCCCATCTCTGGGCAGGGGCTCCCCAGTGCCAGCTCCTTCCACTTGACCGCATCCAACGCAGAGCTGCTCGAATCGTCGACGACCGAGCCCTTTCCGATCGGCTCGATTCATTGGCACTGCGAAGAGATGTTGCATCTCTTTGCATTTTCTTTCGCATCTACCATAGGGAGTGCTCTGAGGTATTGTTCGGATTAATCCCAGGCGCCAAATTTCACGAACGCACATCGCGGCAGAACTCCCGATACCATGGATGGTATCGGGAGTTCTGCCGCGATTCTGCCAATCATCCAGATGGTGTGGACACCATCTGTATGATTGGCGGTCCACCACTGTGCGATTTAGAAGATGTTTTCTTCCTCGCACGACCTCCTTGTGGAATCGATTACCATCAGCGATTTTTCCGGACCGATATGACTTAGGGACCTTCAAAAAAAGAGCGTACTCCTTTTTGAAAGGCTGGCAACGCATCTGCGATTCCCCTGGTGTTGCAGTTGTACATGGGCGGCGGTAGTCACTTACCATCAGGTGAGCCGCATGCTCGTTTGCCCCCTCTCCTATAAAAAATAAAAAAAAAGCTTATATCCTCATCAGAGGTCATTCCGTCTCAGTTACAATACATTTCTACGTTTTCGTGCCAGGACTGTCTATTTATTGTCTTTGTTCACGCCCTTAGTTGCCCCGACAAAGGTCGACTGGACCAGGGCCCATGAGAGATCCCCTATACGAGCAACAGAGGGCGGAGCTCAATGACCTATGGATAATTCTAAATTAATGGTTTTAATTAATGGGTTTAAAAATAAGCAAGCACAACTTATCGAGTTCTGGAGGTAGGGTTGACTACAGGGTACCATCAGGGGGAAGTGGGGTGTATGTAAGTAGTGTGTACAATGTAACCTGACTTAACCGACGAAGTCGGACCGCAGATCCACAGGCGCTGCCCCTCTCCAAATGTGCGATCCCTCCAAGGGGCGCTCACCAATTGAAACCTTCCGCCTTTATTTCACTATATTAATTTATCAACTTAATTTTACATTTAATTAACTTCAAATTTACCTAAATATGCGTTAATCGAACTTAAAATAAGTAACACACTGCACAACTTAAGAACTGTCGGTCACAGTTCAATGTCCCATGGTCACTTAGCACAAAATTAGAATAGAATACGAACGCGACCTAACTCTCGGGTCGCAAAGTTAGTGTTCCACACGACAAAGCAAAAATTCTTTCGTACGATATTAAAATACCACACAAGCAATCAAAACTCAAAAATCAACCTCGTTGACAGGTAAAACGAACGAAAATATACAACACACAAAAAAGGCACTTAATGCGACGTTACAATTCAATATTAACTTCCAAAAGCAATTAACCGGCCGACACGCGACAAAATCTTTTCCATACTTTAAGACAAGCCTCGTTATCACGAAACGTACAAATTAAGACAACCCCATAGGAGGCACGCGCCTGGCCACCGCGCAAAAATTCTTTTCTAGACTTTAACAATACCGTCCGTCGCGCAACAATTATTTTCCATACTAACTCGGTGGCCGCGCCATCGAATGGAATGCGAGCGGGAGCGGGGCTACCAAGCGGTGACTGGTACCGTCGAATGAACACGCCGCGCGCGCATCGTGGATTCAAGTTTCAAAGCTTAATATTTGGCCTAAACAATCTTCTTTTATTCCATTCAGACAGGATAACAGATAAATACATCTTTGGAGCTGTTATCTTCAAGTAGAGTTGATGAAAGTAACCACAGTGAGCAACTTCGTTATTTCCAGGAAAATATTAATAATAATGCAGAGATTTGGGAGACGTTGATTTGAATCGATTGCATTGTGTCCAAAAACCAAACAATTTAAAATTAAAAATTTTGTACAGCCGACTTCAATATAAGTTATTAGGAATAACTCGAATAACTCAAAAACTATTGGTCTGAACTTGATCAAATTCATATGGAGCCACAAGAAAAATTTGAGTTTGAGAAAATTGAGTACCGTCTCCTTTTTGGAAGTCGGCAGAAAAATGGAACATTAAGTACTTATGCTGGATTTGTAGGTCTAAGCTATTAAAAGCTAAACAGTCTCGACCGAAGTAGACCCATTGAGATATTTTAGAACAAAGTTGGGAAAACAAATGGATGGAGAAAACACTGTAGGCTCAAATGAAGAATGCTACGGATGCTCAGGGGAAGAACCGACTTTCAAAAACAATAAACATGGATTAGATATCTATCCCTATCTTTAACTTGACACACTCAAAAAGCAGACCATATCCCAGTCATGACTGAAAAGCAGAGTAGCTTTAGAATTCGAGGCTGTTCTAAAAAATTTAAGACAAAATAATATTCCAAATGTGGCATAAATCTATTTTTAATTATATAGACAAACTGCTGCCAAAATTTTCATATTTATTTTTAAGTGACTTTATTTTACCGAAGTCTTTTATTCAGTAAATAATAATATTAGTTTATGCCATTTTTTTATAAATAAGTAGAGAAGTGTAGAATCTAATTAAATATAAAATGTACTAGCAAGTTGTTATTAGGTTTTATCTACAATATAACTTGTTCCAAAGAGTGTTTTTATTTCCAAGGGATTTAAAGAGCTTTGTGCTATTAAATGTAACAATTAAGTTAAATTACAAAAAGACTAATTAAAGGTGAGAGGTCTCCAATCTATTTAGTAATTTATATTGGGCGTAGTGTAAATAGATATTTGGATTTTATGAAGGTTTGGAAGATTTTATTCAGACTTGTTTAATTAACATCAGGTTTTAATTATTTTGGCAACTTAACTGTCCACGGTGACTGTAGTCCCCACAAAAAAATCTTGCCTTACCTGTCCATGGTGACTATAGTCACCAAACGACATCGTTCCGTTTAAACGTGTACAGTGCTAAAGACAGCTGTCAATAATACAGTAAAAAATTTGATACGGTGCTGTTTGAAATTTGTCATCTGTGAGAGTGAATTTTATCTGAGTAATAGTAACAAAACATTGAGAAAAAAATGTGAAAATTACATTTCACTATTTTTGTTTGTGGACTATTAAAGTGTGTGGAACTCGATCAAAAATGTGATAAGATTTCTGTTTTTATACGTTAGTTGTAATGTTATTGTGCATTATATTAATTTTGAAGATATTTTCTTTAGGAAATACGACAATTCCAAAAGGTTTCATCATCATCATCATCATTACAGCCCTTCACAAGTCTACTGCTGAACATAGACCTCCCCCAAAGAATGCCACAAAGTCTTGATCCACCTGCATCGATCGATTTCCTGCATTTTGTTACCAGGTAGTCACTCCATATAGAGGGGGGTCGGCCTACACTTCGCCTGCCGGTACGAGGCTGCCACTCGAGAACCTCTTTTCCCAAAACGTTTACATATAATAATGTAGCTCGAAATTTTAATCGCTATACGCGATCATCGTTTATTGATTATATGTTGTTTAAAAAGTATTCTAATCGGTTTTATTGTGTAAAATAAATGCTAAATATAAATAAAAAATGCTTCACTATTAATATGTCGATAGCTATTTATTAACGAAATTTATGGTGAGATGTGTCTATAAATTATTAAAATTCATTTTTATTTTGTTATTTATTTATTAAAATTTATATTAAGTAAATATTATATATTTATCTATATTGAGTAAATAACATATTATTGATATTGGTGTCATTTTAAAGGGAATATCATGTACTATTATAATATAAAATTACTAATGAAAAACTACTACAGCTACATAAAAGGTTTTAAAAAGTTACTTCGCAAACATCCGCTCTATAAAATAAAATGATGTGTCTTATATAACCTAGTATGAAGAGGACCTCCCACATCCCGCCGCTGGGAAATTCATTTTTATTTGTTTCAAAACAATTTCTAGCAACTATTATACTTTTCTTGTAAAACTCGAAATAAAAAAAAATACGATTTTTTTAATATTTCCTTTTCTAAGCTTTATTTTCATCCTTTAGTTTTAATTTGGCCAATTTTGTTATAACAAAATAAAATTTTGAATTCTTTGAGCTTTTCTAGAATATTTTTTATTTGAATGTAGCTGTAGTAGTTATTCAGTAGTAATCGTTTTTGTTGAGATAGTCTCGCACGGTCGTAAAAACAGTGACATTCAATGCACGTACAGGTGAGGCAAGAATTACTCGGGTGGTGTTAGACAGTTTAGTGGCTAAATACCCTTTCTAAAATGAGGGAAATATTCTATATTTATTTAGAATGATAATTAAATTTTAATTTAATTAAATTTAATATTGCACATACACATGTAATTATTATAATACTCTCTTAAATAAAAATATATTTTTACATATTTTATCGCGTTTAACTTTATTTTTCATGGCATGGCGATCATTGGGAATTAAAAAAAGTTAAAATTAAACGCGATAAAATCCGTAAATTACTTTTACTCCATTTTAGAGATTGTACGTATTACGTAAATATTCTTTGTTTTGATTACAAACAATGAAATATATAATTGTTGTATACATAAAAACACACATATACATTTTCTCCGTGTTAATGTGCACATGTGCTTGTATTAAGCTTAATAAAACTCATTTCCTCTTACACATATTAACAGTTCTGTTATTTATTACTTTAATTACGAAATGTTACCCAAATGTTATTGTATAGGTCGTAAACATCTTAATGAGATGTTTTTATTTATCGAACCAGCTAACATTGTTGTTCATTAATACAGCAATCATAAACAAGTAATGGACAATTTTACGACGAATAGAGAACATATTTTTTTTATAGCAAAAGGGTGACAATCGATGACACTCCACCTGATCGTAAGTAGATGTTGTGACCCATAGACAACTATATTTATCCTCAAATAAGAATCAAATGCAGATACTTTGGCACCACTGAGAACAAAGATGGAATGCTTCGTTTCCAGAAAAAAAGTTCTCCGGTTCTGTACACTCACCATAAGAACTACCGCAGTATAAACCTGCTAATTTACGCTGGTGTTATGTAAGAGCGTAGTCCATTCGTGCTTTGCGCTGGTGTTTTATAAGAGCGTAGTCCATTCGTGCTGCAACCACATTATAGTTGCAGCATGACTCTACCACGTATGAAAACGTAAGTGAAAAATATGAAAAGATTAACAAATAGTGTAGTGGTGGTGTAAGAATACCACTGCACCTATATCTTAGGGTGTCGTAAGAGGCGACATAAAATTCTCCTTCACTTTTTTGTTGATAACGTTGGAGTATCGTTCAAGATATTTTAGTTATCGGAACTAAAATGAATATATAGATAGCCCTTTCTTCTTCGAACACTGTTTAACGTTAATGATATCTGTTTTGTATATAATGGACATGAATGTGTTTCTAATACTAACTACTTCTACAACTTCTTTTTTATCATTTTTATCACCGTAATTATTCTCACATGTTCAATAAATCATTAGTCGATCCTGTCAAATGGCACAAAACACTAACCTCGACGCCAAGTATACATTGATTCACCGCAGTTTTTCGTTACTGTTCACTCCATCTGTTGATCAGATCTGAAGATTGGGTGTAGGTATACGTAAAATTTTACTTTTGAATTTATCCGAGAAAACAGATAGTAATTACAAACATAATACAATAAAAAATTATTCCTCTCATCAAGTTTGTGAGCTATCACCTGGTGAATCGTCAACTTTATTAATGGAACTATATAATTTTAGGATATCGTTATTTTTTAGTAAGCAGTTTCAGTAATACATTCACGCATGGAGCCAGTAAATATATTCGTAAAATGTGTAATAAGCAAAATAGGATAAAACTTGCTGCTATATTGATGTGTGGTATTAAAAATTAATCAGATGAACTCTTTCTGAAAGAACGTGACATACATTTAAAAGATAAATCTAACTATGTAGATAATTATTCATAAATATTCTAAAAGCAGTAGTCAATAGATAATCTTAAAATCAAGTAACCTTAGTGAGATATCATTACAGCCCTTCACAAGTCCACTGCTGAACATAGGCCTCCCCCAAAGAATGCCACAAAGCACGGTCCTGAGCCACCTGCATCCATCGACTTCCTGCATGTCTTACCAGGTCGTCACTCCATCTCGTGGGGGGACGCCCTACACTTCGCCTACCGGTACGAGGCTGCCACTCGAGAACCTTTCTTCCCCATCGGTTGTCGGTTCTTCGAGCTATATGGCCGGCCCACTGCCACTTCAGCTTACTAATCCGTTGGGCTATGTCGGTTACTCTGGTTCTACTGCGGATATCCTCATTCCTAAGTTTATCACGCAGAGAAACTCCGAGCATAGCCCTCTCCATAGCTCGCTGAGCGACCTTGAGCTTCCTCATACGGCCAGCAGTGAAGGACCACGTCTCAGTTCCATAAGTCATCACTGGCAACACGCACTGGTTGTACAATTTCGTTTTCAGGTTTTGAGGTATGTCTGACGAGAAGATGTGTCGTAGCTTCCCGAACGCTGCCCAGCCGAGTTGAATCCGTCGATTGACCTCTCGGTCGAAGTTGGACTTACCTAGTCGGACTATTTGTCCCAGGTAAACATACTCGTCAACAACTTCGAGCTTAGTATTCCCAACAACTACCGGCATAGGTGTGACATGGACATTGAACATGATCTTTGTTTTGTCCATGTTCATCTTAAGACCTATCCGTTGGGAAACACTATCGAGGTCATTGAGCATAGTGCTTAGGTCCTCCAGCGATTCTGCCATAAGGACTATATCGTCGGCAAATCGAAGGTGAGTGATGTACTCGCCATTGATGTTGATACCGTATCCTTTCCAGTCCAGAAGCTTGAAAACGTCTTCCAATGCAGCGGTGAAGAGTTTCGGGGATATGACGTCACCCTGTCTTACAGCTCTCTGCAATTGGATAGGTTTCGTACTCTGGTTCTGTACTCGGATAGCCATCGTAGCCCTACTGTACAAGCACTTCAACACTTCGATATACCGACAGTCAACTTGGCACCGCTGAAGGGACTGCAGCACCGCCCAAATTTCGACGAAATCAAAGGCTTTCTCATAGTCCACATACGTCAGACATAGTGGCAAATTGTACTCTTCGGACTTCTGTACAATTTGCCGAAGGGTATGTATGTGGTCTATGGTGCTAAAGCCCTTTCGGAAACCGGCTTGTTCGGGAGGCTGGAAGTCGTCAAGTCTGCGCGCGAGACGATTCGTAATGACTCTCGAAAACAGCACGTAGACGCGGCTCAGAAGGGAAATCGGTCTGTAGTTCTTCAAGAGAGCGTTGTCACCTTTCTTGAAGAACAAGACCACCGCACTTCTGCTCCACGCCTCCGGTGTAATGCCACCATGGAGGACGGAATTAAAAAGCTTCTGAAGGACTTCAAGTACCGGTCTTCCACCCGCTTTCAAAGCTCCGCTGTAATTCCATCCTCGCCTGGGGCCTTACCGTTTTTAAGGTGCTGGAGAGCCATTCTAATCTCGCTCAGACTGACGTCCGGGATATCTTCGGAATAGTGTCGGATGAGACTCGCTCTTGGATCGTTACTCACACTTGCGTGTGGCTCCAACGATGACGTGTACAGCTGCCCATAGAACCTCTCAATCTCACTCAAAATCTCAGGTGTCCCGGAAACGATGCTGCCACATTCTGTCTTCAGCTTTGACAGTTGGCTCTTTCTGGCAGACAGATCTCTGGCAAAGACTTTGGAGCCTTGGTTCCGCTCGATCGCTTTTTCAATACGAGCTGTATTGAAGTTGCGTAAGTCCCGCCGCATGCATTTGGAGATCTGTCTGTTCAGTTGCCTGTATGCTGCTAAATCTGTTGAAGAATGTAGCTTCATCTCCCGTCTAACAGCCATGAGATTAAGAGTGTGATCGGAGAGTTTTTGTGTTCTTCTGCGGCGGGTCTTGCAGAACTTAGCTCCGACCGCATGGACAGTTTCCACGAGCTTGTCATTCATATCGTCCACTTCATTGCAGTCTTCTAGGCACTGAAAACGGTTTTGTAACTCGAGCTGAAAGGTCTCGGGACTTTGGATTAGAGCACGAGGGGGACGGAGCGTTGACTTCATTAGACGAGACCTCTCCAACTTAACGTTTAGGTTCAGTGTGCCTCTAACCATTCGGTGATCGCTACCAGTTTTCACCCTCGCGATCACGGAGACATCACTGAACAGTTGTCGTCTGGTCGTCATAATGAAGTCAATCTCATTTTTTGTCGAACCGTCGGGGCTCGACCAGGTCCACTTCCTGTGGGGCCGCTTCTGGAAGAAAGAGTTCATCATAAAGAGTCCCTCTTTCTCCACGAAGTCGGCCAGCTGCTGGCCCCTTGGGTTTCGTTGCCCTATTCCAAATTTCCCTACTTTCAGCTCACCGTTCTCTCTTGTGCCTAGTTTTGCATTGAAGTCTCCCATTAACACCGTATATTGGGTTTTGGAGGAATGCATGGCTCTAGAGATATCCTCATACATTTCCTCCACCTCCCCATCGGGGTGTGCCGAGGTTGGTGCGTAAACCTGTATGACCTTCAGCGAATACCGTTTGGTGATTCTGAGTATAAGGTACGCAACCCTCGTCGACACACTCCCGATCTTTACAACGTTGTTAACGAGAGACTTGTGGACGATAAATCCGACACCTCCTTGGGACAGATGGTCGCCCTCCCGGTGATAGAGCAAGTTGCCGGATTCGAGGATTACCGTGTCCTCCCCCTCTCTTCGGACTTCGGATAATCCTATAATATGCCAGCGCAACTTGTCTATCTCTTCTTCCAGCTCCACGATCTTCTCGTCAGTCCTCAGGGTGCGTGCGTTGTACGTTGCCAGGTCGAGTCGTCTAAGGTGGCAACCGAACCTCCACCGGAGATTCTTAGCACCCCCTGCCCCGCCGTTACCATGGTCGCCACCGTAGCCAGGAATAGCGGGGCCGCCGGGGACTGGGGGCCGTCTCTTTGTTACATTCATAGGGGGGGTATTTGCCATAGTTGCCACGCTTGGCGAGCGGGTTGGCAACCGCAGTTTTTTTATTGTCTGGCTATTATCAGGAAGATGCTGCTGCCCATCTCCTGCCTGTTTCCCTTTGTCGCCTTTTACGACACCCACGGGAGGATATGGGGTAGTGGTATTCTTGACCGCCACTACACGGCAAGTAGTAGTTAGTGAGATAAATTATATTTAAAAGTTTATTTTATGTCTTTGATATTTTGAAAATATTCGTGAATAGAATTCTTGATTTTTGTGCGAAAATAAATGTTGGCTTTAAATCTATTCGCTGGTTCAATTCATCATTCTTCCTCATATGCATTGTACCGTGTCAGAATTGTATTATGCGCTGAAGCGATCCATTGCCTGCGTTTAAACACGCTTCCATATTAAACATAATCGAATAGGTGCTATTTATTTAATAACATTTTTGTGTGTCGTAGTAGGTGGTAGTCTCATACACATCCTACAATTTTATTTTACACGAGCAGCGTGAGTTCGATCAGATTTGTCATTTGCTGCAATATGAAACCGTATAGCCAATAGATGAAATATATTCGACGTGTATAAATGTATATAATGTGAATTTGTCTGGTACAAACTAGAGAAGTTTGGCGATCTCTTTTTAATATATCATCCCTTTAGTGAATGGATGTTTGTGCCCGAAAGTAGGACGCATATAGTCTGTTACTTCAATTTCGTTTTTTATTCTATCATAAAACTAATAATAGAAGTGCTAAAACGAGGTGATCTAGTAAAACTCTGTCAGAAAATTGTTCTCAAATCATCTTTGGAGGACCAGCGAATGTAATGTAAAGTAACAGCTTAAGACGGGTTTTGGCTACTGGCTTCCTCTTCCTTTTAGAGGATCTCAGAGCAAGGAAGTGGTTACCGTACTATCCCAGTGCATGTTAGCAGACTTCACAATTTTTATTATTTACTAGACATGCAGATTTCCTCATGAGGATTTCCCCCAAAGATGAGCACGTATCGACACTAAAATTGCTATCTCATTGGCGCTAGCGGAGATCAAAAACGGGTTGTTCGCGTACCCTGTTTGCAGCGAGCGCTTAGCTGAGCTACGTCTCTAAATTTATGTTATTTTAATTATTTAATGTACTACTTTTGTTGGGCCCTTTTGTGAGTGTGCCACAGTTATGGTGGCAAATCCAAAGGAGATAATCGGCTTTGGGCCCACTAGAAACTTTAAAGTAACTTAATTTTACTACACATAAAAAAATATACTATAAAAAAGTTAATTTTGATATTCGTGAATTGGCTAAAGTAATATGAAAAAATGCATATAAAGAAGAACGAACTACTAAAAAAACAATCCATCAACCTTATAGTACCTATAAATGCTGAATGTACCCACAATTTTTCACGTGGTAGAGCCATGTTGCAGCTATATTAATAGTATAGATGTGGTGCGAATGAGTCGGCTCGATCGGGGAAGGACCACGCTCTCACAGAAAACCAGCGTAAAATAGCAGCTTAATGCTGCTGTGTTTTGTATGGTGAGTGTAGAAAACCGGAGACCCTTTTTACTGGAAACGAGGCATTCAATCTTAGTCCTCACGGGTGACAATGCATCTGCATTTTGATTCGTAATCGAGGATAGATATAGATGTCTATGGGCCACAGCAACTACTTACCATCAGGTGTACTGTGTGCTCGTTTGGCAGCCTAATTCTATTTAAAAAAAAAACTTTCTTTTATACTATTATTTATTAACCAGTGAACTATTTTAACGGTGAAAACTACTAGACAATCGATTTTAGTTTGTTTTTAGGTTATTGTGATATTCATATTTTTATTGTTATTTTCTCAGTATTCCCGTAAGATACGGTTCAACTAATATTACTGTTGTAATCTATTGGTTATAAGGAATAAATCGAAATGTGTTTCATTAAGTTACGCCTGGTTACGGTAGTGGGCCCTTTCTCAATACAAAAAGAAATTGACTACTTACTACTCATATAGTATATTTATATTATTTCCAATAAAAAATGAAGTCAATTTAAGACAAGAATATTATTGCAATGAAGAGGCAGTTCTAAAATCTTCAATCAACTTTATACAAGGCCATTGAATTTAAACAAAATATATGTAAATACTTTTAATTTATTATATTATAATATTTTGTGTGTTTTACACTGTGCAAGTGTGAAAACGTTATCTCACTCCCGCAAATATATAATTAATTAGTAGAACGGAGAAAATTTTAGAAAAAAACCGACGTACTTCCAGCCTCAAAGATGTCACGATTCAACTCTTTGGTTTTTTATTATAATGCAAAATAAAAACGATATTATGTAAAATCATGTGCTACCAAAATTAAAAATAATTAGCCTTTCATTTGTGTTCACAAGGTTAACACTTTGATTATGGAATATATTATACAAAGTTCACGTTTAAAATAGGGATTTATTGTCTCGTTACTTTTTTTTCGTAAGAAGCAACCGAGGGAGACGAAGCAGCGTTTTTTATGACATCAATAAAATAAATAAACTGCGGTTGTCAACCCGCCTGCCAACTCGGCAACTATAGCAAATATCCTACCTTTGAGGCTATCTGTGGAGAGACCTATATTTAGCAGTGGACTTTTGATAAGCTGTAATGATGATTATGATTGACCATTATACAATTAATGATAGTGTACTCACTCACCATACGAAATACAGCAATATGAAGCTGATATTTTATGCTGGTATTCTGTGAGAGCGTGGTATTTTCATGGTTGAGCTGACCTGTTAGTGCTACAACTATAATATGCCATGTGAAACACTACAACATAACAATGTAGTATTTTAGGGTACTAGGGACTTCTTTTATACCTAGGAATCCGACTGTCTATTGGCCCTCCTCTGCAAGCAGCAGCACTTCTGTGTTTCGGTCTGAAGGCTATAGAGGGCCAAAACAAGATAGAATGCATTCCATCTTAGTCCTTAGAGGTGCATCTGTAACCTACTCTACTTGAAGTTTGACTGCAGAAGCCTGAACTGTTGTAGGTAACGGTGGGGATAAAACTTGGGCTGCTCATGTGAATTTTACGCCGAGCGCTTAGATCTAGAGCTATCAGCCCTAGATCTTCGGCAAAAATGTTGCGATTTTTAATGTAAATATCTTAGGATTTAAATTGAAAAAAAAGAATTAATATAAGGTCTGAAGGCTATAGAGGGCCAAAACAAGATAGAATGCATTCCATCTTAGTCCTTAGAGGTGCATCTGTAACCTACTCTACTTGAAGTTTGACTGCAGAAGCCTGAACTGTTGTAGGTAACGGTGGGGATAAAACTTGGGCTGCTCATGTGAATTTTACGCCGAGCGCTTAGATCTAGAGCTATCAGCCCTAGATCTTCGGCAAAAATGTTGCGATTTTTAATGTAAATATCTTAGGATTTAAATTGAAAAAAAAGAATTAATATAAATAGAATTTCCCAGAAATGTTTCTCAGAAATGTCTTTTTGTGTCTTTTATTCGAAGTAAGCAAAATATTTTACACAAAGCTTCGGGCGCGACATTAACACTTTACCTAATGGTGCGAGGGTGTTAGGGAAATACGTATGGAAGGAATCTTTACGATAAAGGAATGTTTAGGTCCCTGATCTAGCAGTAAAATGTTGCTTTAGTGAATCTAAAATGTCACATTTACATCTTTTTAACAAATCGAGGTATTTTCAGGAAGATGCTACTACTAATTTTCTGTTCCAGTCTCTCTCTGTTTCTTAACACACCTACGGTATGATATAGGATAGTGGCTTAACTTGCGTTGCCACTTCTCTGTACACTTTAAGATACTTGAATTCCTGAAAGGCTAGCAATAACCGGCAGCGCTATGAATATTTTATTTTTTATCTATATTAAAGTAATAGCTACCTTCAAGAAAATATTTATTTTTTATCACAACTTTAGAAATAAATACAGGCTGCCTTTGTTCTAAACTGTAATCTTGTCGTCTAGTCTTTTTAATTTGAGTTTAGAACAAATAAAATAAAACGGGAGAATAAATCGCTATTGTCATACTTGCGATTGTTTTCTCTTGGTGAAACTCTATTGTGTGATTTGTTTTAAAGTCTAGGGTTGACTATTGCCCGTTTCAACCATTAAATAATGTACACGGACACACACTAGACATGGTAAGAACTGCGAATTTGATTGTCTCTCTATAATAGTAATAATAATAACATTTCTAATAAAATAATGTGCTCGAAATTGACCGCGCTAGGCTGTGCTCGAAAATGACCGCACCAGGCTCTACTGGGACCGGACCATCAACACAGACAGGACTATTCTTGCGAATAAGCCTGATATTATGCTGATGGACCGGGCACAGTAAATGATATTTTTGGTTGACATTACCATTCCGTATGATGAGAACCTCATAAAAGCCGAAACAGGTAAGCGAACAAAATATCTGGACCTGGCTCACGAGGTGGCCGACATGTGGGGTGGATTGCCGACGGAAATTATACCTATAGTATTTTCTGCGAACGGGTTAACCCCAGTCAGCCTTTCGGGATATCTGAGGCGACTGGGACTCCGTGACGGACCGCTCCAAGCTCAAATGCAGAAGGCGATGCTCCTCGATACCACCCGCATCGTCCGCCAGTCTCTTTCCTTTGCGTTTGCTGGGAGAAATGTCAGTTTGTCCCAGCCGGATATAACGCAAAATTGACGGAGCGCATAGACGAGCTCAAGCAGAGAATCACTGCTTGGGGAAAGCTGATTCGGCGATACACCGAGAGGTCAACAAGGTTCAATCAGAATCGTCTGAAAATCTTCAGAACATTGTTAGAAATCGTCAGAATCTTCCAGAGTGATCAGAAGAGGCTCTATAAATCATTGGAGCGACTAATGCTACGTGGAACGGGCCCAGCGCCGAATCAGGCCGACATTGTTGCATTCTGGCATCGCCTGTGGTCAGAGCCCGTAAACCACAGCGAGGGCCCTTAGACGGAAGTTGTGGCGAGTAGGTGTGCGAGTGTTAGGCCCATAGACCCCGTCATCATAACGTCGGATGACGTAGTTGAGTCGGTCCGTAAAGCCCTGAACTAGAAAAGCCCGGGACTCGACGGACTGCATCACTACTGGCTGAAGGGGTTCGTGGTGTGTCACGTTGTGCTTGCCCGACAGTTTCAAGAGGCTCTCGACCAAAAGTCGCTCCCGAGTCTCTTCACTACTGGGATCACTCATTTGGTTCCTAAAGACCATGATTTCACAGACCCTAGCAAATATCTCCCCATTACGTGTCTACCCACCATATATAAGACACTTGACATCCATTTTGAGCACGCGAATGATTCGTCACTTGGATTTCAATCAGGTGATGTCGCGTGCTCAATATGAATGTCAGGGCGGTGGTCGTGGAACCAAGAAACCACTCCTTGACGCGGTCATTGGCAAAGTGGTTAAACGCAACCGTCTGAACTTATCCACCGCGTGGAGAGAATATTAAAAGGCATTCGACTCGGTGCCCCATACATCGGCTAAATAGGGTCCTCGAGCTATATTAGGTTCACAGTACAGTTAGAGACTTCCTCGGGCAATTTATCGGGCAATGGAGTACATTCCTTTGTCACCTAGGTGAGTGGATGACGGATGCGAAAAGCCACATAAGGATAAGAAGGGGTATCATCCAGGGCAATTGTTTGAGTCCAATCTGGTTTTGCCTCTCCCTGAACCCCCTCAGTACCTTACTAGAGGACTCCGGAAAGGGATTTCAGCATCGAAGAGGAGGTACAAAAGTGACTCACCTTATCTATCTCAAGTTATTCGCCTCCAGTCGCTCCCATCTTACGGAAAAGCTAAATATCACTTGTAATTTTAGTAATTCTATTAGAATGGAGCTGGGTACGGATAAATGTGCGGTCCTAAATGTTGAAAGGTGAAGAGTTGCTAACTCTGAAGATATAATTTTATCTATGCCCATCAACATAAGGACCCTTTCCGAGGCTGAAACATACCGATACTTGGGTATGTCACAGAACAACGGTATCGATGAGCAGTTTGAGATGTGTTATATGCATGCTTGTCCAAAGTGCTTAACAGCCTTTTGTCCGGTGTGAATAAAACACACGCATATAACGGTTGCGTCATGCCTGTTCTCATATATACCTTTGGCATGTTTAGGTGTACTCAAACTGAACCTAATGCCCTGGATAGAAAAGTCCGCACTACTATGACGTGCATCACCCGAGATCGTAGATTATGAGGCTGTAGTACATGCCGCGGGAACATGGTGGGCGTGGTCTTTTAAGTACGCTTACCATGCATAATCGCGAAGTTTGCAGCCTCCGTAGTTTTTTTCTGACGAGAGTGGCTGATCCATTCCATAGGGACGTATAAAGGACTTACTGCTAGTAGCTAGGATTCTACACTAGGAGTTCGCTCTGAAAAACGGTCTCGTGGATCGGAAACTGCCTTATTATTAGTACATGCTGGAAGCCGTGCTCGAAAATGACCGCGCCAGGCTCTAATGGGACCGGGACATCATCACAGACAGGACCATTCTTGCGAATAAACCTGATATTGTGCTGATGAACCGGGCATATTCAAGGATATTTTTGGTCGACATTACCATTCCGTATGACGAGAACGTCGTGAAACCGAAACAGATAAGCGATAAAAATATCTGGACCTGGCTCACGAAGTTACCGACATGTGGGTTGGACTGCCGACCGAAATTATACCTGTTGTTTTTTCTGCGAGCGGGTTGATCCTAGTCAGCCTCTCGGGTCATCTGAGACGACTGCGACTCCGTGACGGTTCACTCCAAGCTCAAATGCAGAAGACGGTGCTCCTCTATACCACCCATATCGTCCGCCGATATTATACAGCCCAACCAGATGAGAAAATTAGATACCCCATAATAATAATATTTTATTTGCAGAAAACATGCCATATAAAATATTATATATGACGTTACAGTTCAGCATATTTTACTAGGGTAATACATAGTGTGCAACATTTTTTTTATACATTTATTATATAAACTTATGGCTACAAAAATACCTTATACTATAGAAGTTACTTTCATTCAACCGTGGTAACAGTTTTAATTTAAATAATCTGATATTAAATAGTTTTAATTTTTAGGTATTTTATTTTATATGCTTACACACATAAATAAACTACTTTTATTATATTTGCTTATTCTGGGATTGTCGTTTAGTACAAACCTGTACGGAAATCGGCGTCTACAGGGATTTATATCATCTACCGTTTTAAATAATGTTTTATACTTCTGTACAAACATGCATATTTCATAGATGTAAAGTAATGGTAGTGATAACAAGCCAAGTTTTTTAAACATCGGATTGGTTTACACGATTCATTAGGTCATAGACCACATATTGCTCAAATGCATTTTTTTGCGCGTGGAATGCTTTATTTTGTTCAGTGCTGTCACCCCACATTATAACACCGCAGCGCAGTAATGAATTTACGTATGACAGCGGTTTTTATGTTTGTTATGTTTTTTATTTGTTTAAGAGCATACACGAATTTATTAATTTTGAAAGAAACATCGTTTACATGTGGTTTCCAATTCATATCATTATCTATAATTAAACCTAAAAATTTCGTATGTCTAGCTGCTTGTATTCTTGGTATGTTAAGTTTAAGATTATATTTATTATTAGTGCATTTATTAAATTGTATATATAAAAAATTGTCTAAATTAATTTTTAAATTATGAATTTCAACTCTATTAATCAAATTATTTATGTCAGCCTCAGCGGTCACTAAAATTATTATTTTTTATTGGAAGTCACGATAACGGAGATAACATCAGAAACTAGTATACACTTATGATTCGTCATATTGATAATTTCATTTATGTACAATGGACCGAGAACACTTCCCTGTGGAACGCTTTATTTATTGTATCGGTATTCGGACAAGTGCGGTATAATGACCCCATTTATGTCTGCTTTAGTAATTACGACACATTGGTGTATATTACATATATATGTTGCTATCTATTGAAGTGTAGTTCCCCTTATCCCAATCTTTACTAATTTCTGCAATAGTAGGTAATGTGAAACTAAAGGTTTTTGATAGGTCAAAAATAGTCCCGTTGTAAAAATATTTTATTGATGATTGACAGTTTTATTTTTATGAGTGAGAAAATCTCCAAAAATGTAGATTAATCTTATTGAAAGTCATGCTGTTCGTTTGATATAATATGATATTTGTTACAAAATTGAGTTAGTCTTGTATACATACATTTATTATAAATTTTTGATTAAAACAGGTATTAAGGTTATTGGTCAATAATAATTCATATCATATTTCTCTAATTTTTTTTAACAGTGCCTTAACTATGTATAGCTTTAATGCATCTGGAAAGATTCCAGACGAAAATTAAAAAATATTAAATTTGTCAGGATTTCAACAAATTGTTTAATACAATTTTTTTATTATATTTATGTTTGTCATTGTTGCCCTCAGAGCTAGTATTTTTTAATAGCATAATTTCATTTCTAACCTCATTTTCTGACATAGGTCTAAGAAACATTGAGTTCACATTCGCGTTGCTTATAATTAGATTTTTCGCTGTAGTAAAATATTATGTGTGTGTGTATGTGTGTGTGTGTGTGTGTGTGTGTGTGTGTGTGTGTGTGTGTGTGTGTGTGTGTGTGTGTGTGTGTGTGTCTTTTTTGATTTACGTGTAAAATTGATAAAATGATTATTAAAAGCATAAGCTATGTTAACGGCGTTCGTAAGAACGGTGTCACTAACTATAACATTTTCTGTATTTTTCGTATCATATGGGTTAGAAATTTCTTTATTGATAACGGTTCATGGTACTAAACATTTGTCATCATTTTTATTTCTAAACATGATGTTATCATTTTATTTTAATATATTTATTAAAATAGAAGGGAATTGTTACTCTTTTGGGTTTATTTAATTTAAAACTTGGCTCTCCCTAAAAGTCTCTATGCGCTTACTAATTTCACTAAGATTTAAATATTTTTCTGCGCAGTCCCTTTAATCAATAGCGTAATTTATTGATTTACAAAAGTTGAAGCGATTAGAATATATCCAATCTACAAAATTACAATTTTTATATCTTAAGCATATATTTTTTATAAAATAGTTTAAATTTTCAACATTTATGTACCTATTTTTAATAACATTTAGTACAATTATTATATTTTTACTAAAAGTTTCTATTATAATTTGTAATTGTGATAAAACTTGCTTTAAATTGTGATCACTTTCCCTTAAACATAATATGAATAACTTATCAGCCAACATAAGCTTCATGTTTTGGATTTTTTTATTATTTCATTACTTAGTGCATAAGGTTTCATTTTACCAGTAACTCCGCAATGGTCATATTGGGTGTCAAATCCTGAGTGCGATATTACTGCATCTAGGCCAACGCATTGTTGAGAAACGATGATGAAAATCATTTTTTGAGGGCAGTGTTTTTGTTGTCTCGTCAAAGGATTTGAAGCCTTATTCGGCTTATCTTTTGTGGTTTTACAGTGTATACTTTGTGTTAGATTTGTTATTTTTTTATCTCTTTTTCTGCGTCTATTAATTCTTGTTCGTGATTTGACGTGGCATATGACATGATTTTTGGATAGCACAGACGATAGACTGTGAGTTAGCAAGGCGTGTCTCTTTTTCTTGGTTCTATTGTCTGATTGAGGAATATAAATATTTGTAGGAGTATAGCATATAGAGATTTTAGTGTTTTGGTTCCTGTGGTCAAATTATTTTTCTGTCTGTGAAGATCGTTGTTCTCTAATATTATATTTTCTTACTCGTTTTGTGTACTACGAAGGTTACAAGTTGACTACGATATTGTAGATTTCATTTCTGAGATTGACGTTTTCTCAGATATTGTGCCATCTACACTCTTTGACAGTTTACTAGGCGTTGAATATGGAATATATATATCATAGTTGGTGAGTATGTGTGAATCCAATGTGTAAGAAGTATCCTGTGCCGATACCTCTATAGATTCAACACATTGAACTTTCAGTACATTACATGTTTCTTCTAATGCAATCAGGCGTTACTTTACAGAAATCCATTATATTAAAGTTGGTAAAAATTACCTTACGTACATCCGCTCGGTAAATAAAATAACGTATCTTACCTAGTCTGAAGAGTACCTCCCGCCCTCTCTCAATTGCGTGCACTATACCCGTCAACACTAATCCCAGCACGACTACTCCCAATACCAATACACTAAGAAAGACACATCACTAAGATACACGAGGCATTTTCAGGTGATTTATCTATCTACACCACCTGAAGATGCTAATGAGCGGTCATGCGGTGGTTGACCGCTAATTAGCCACCGCAGAGATACTACATCACCTAAAGATGCTTCATGTAGAGGCGAAACTCGTGTCGTATTGTGGTGCTGGGATTAGTGGTGACGAGGATAGTGCATGCAATCGAGGGAGGGTGGGAGGTGCTCTTCTAACGAGGTAAAACACATTATTTTATTTTATCGAGCGAATGAACGCAAGATAATTTTTACCAAGTTTAATTTTTCGGTAAAATTTTAGTTTTTTCTCAATGTAATATTAGTGTCCTTTTTATTTTTAATACATGTTTTGCACCGCCATTTCTTTTTTATTACTTGATCCATTAGGAGGTATGTTTTTACGGATAGCCATCACAGTGTAATTGATATCTATTTTTACATATAGAACATACTGCAGTTTTATTTATATCAACTAAGTTTTTACATTTATAACATGTTACTACTACCGGCACCTTGTGACGGCTATTGGTAGTTTTCACGTTTAATTTATATGTCATGTTATTAGCAAATGGTATGTGCAGTTCAATTACACCTTAATAGATGGCACTGTTATGAATATTATTATGATGTATTTGTCAAATAGTTTGTTCAAAATTTGAAGTAACGGTCGGTAAAATATTATTTGAAATTATAAATTTGTTTGATAATTTATTGACATATTTGGGTGATTATATATAACTAAAGCAAAAATCAACTCACAGAACTATACAATTGTTAGAACTACTAAGTTTTTATTGTTTTTCACTAATCTTTAAACTTAATTTGTTTGAATATATAATTAATGTTACAGTTTTTTTTACAGATAACATTATATTACATAACAAATATCAGGTTCTTATTACTATAAAAGTATTTATTTACTATTTTTATGTACGAGCTCGATGTTTACCGTGTCACTAGGGACATCTCTCTCAATCTAATGTTACAAATGCACCGGCTGGATATAGATCTCTTCTGGATAAACCTAGAAAAAATGAATATGTATTACACAGTAATTAATATACATCTTACAACAGATACTAATAATCCACTTCCACATGGCATTTAGTGGATGTCGTAAGAGACATATAGCCTGAAACAAAAGATGAGCAGGAGCATTTTCCCGATAATAACCCAAAATGATCAAAGACTGCAGTAGCTGACGAAAAAAAAAAACAACACTAGGTCTAAAAACAAAACTAAATTATATTACATTCTCTTGATTGACTTTCACTTTAGAGGTCTCAATTTTCGAACAGGTAGCAGATTTTAAAGTTCATTAGAGATTCAAGTAATACTTGGCTAAATAATATTGACTTTGATACCTATTTGATGCATCTATTTGAAGTCCACTGGACAGAGGCCTCTCCATAAATTGCCTCACAAGGATGACATTTTTCAGAGGTGCCGCGATTGGCAGGCGGGTAATCAAAAGGCAGTTTTTCATTTTCTGGTTGCAATGAGTAATACGCTGCTGTACATTTTCCGGTTTGTTTCGCTCTGCTGCTACTGACGCCCTGGTGGTATGAGATAGTGGATATTCTTAAAAAGCCACTACACGGCTAACTGTTTCAGACATAAATAATAAATTAAAACAGCCGTGTTAGCTCAGAGTAGCATGTTATATATTATAATAAATAAAAAAATCGAGATGTAGGAGGAAAAATTTAACTGCTGACGCTTATTTGGCCAATAATTCTGTTACTTATTCATTAGCTGCTATGTTAATTTAAATAATCAAAGAATTTTTGTATTCTACGTAATACATCGCTTATTCAATTAATTATATTCTTGATAGCTCAGTTTATTTTCCAGCATTTCTTTAAAAATAAGGCGTACTTGGTTTTAATGAGAATTAGCTTCGCATCAAATTCCCAGAAAACTACAAATTTTAGGAAAATAAAATGAAGTATACATTAATTCAGTGAGTTTGTGTGGTTAATTATTCTATTCCGGGAATAGCGGAAATTATTTCATTTCTAGAAACTATCGTCTGTTTTAAGTTAAGGTATTTTAAAATGATATCTATGTTACGTAGCAATTATTTAAAAATAGTGCCGTCATGTGAATGTGTATCATCCTCGTCACATTTGTTGGCAGTCACGACCGCTTCTTCTCCTAGAGGGGTTTTTTCCCACCACAGTCCGCCAACATTCATTCGGAGTGGGCTAGCCAAGTCTACTCGGTTAGCTCGGACTGATATCACCTCTGGCTAACTCGTTTTTCTCTTTCTTTACCGTGAGTGACCAAGCGACGGCTACTAATCCCTGTACCACGATACCACCACTCCTACCACATACCTTTTAAGTTTTATTGGAGTGGTTAATCGGTATATTTAATAAGTTTTTATAAAGTCATTAAAGCTTTTATTTATTTTTAAATTGTAATTTTTTTATAGTTATGACATATTCAATACCTGATACAAAATTTTAAATATACTTTTAAAATTGATGTGGTCACATCTTATAAAATTTTTAAAATGTGGTCACATCTTATAGAAATTAAGTTTATATCCCTATTTTTCATATTCAATTTATTTTTAACTGATTTTTACAATTCCTCTTTAAATTAATCACTATAAAATTTTCAATATCTATTTAAATTCGTAAATTTAAACACAACTTGCAACATTTCAATCTAACCAGAATTGACTGAGCAGAGCTCTATTACTTTATAGATAAACATAATTTCTGAAACTACTCGGTTATTGATATGGTATAATTTATGAGGTCAAACGACCGGTGATCAATCAATAATAGTAGTTCGGGTAGTAACCCGAAGGTGTTTACGGGTTGCCCGTAACAGAAATTGATAAATTCATTGTTGGTAATGCTCGGGGAATAGGTACATTGCATTTTTTTTGAATATAGCACATGAGTGACTAGCGAGCACACTGTCCACCTGACGATAAGTGGATGCTGTGGTCCATCCTCGATTAATAATAATAATTCGTATGCGTTTTTACTTCTGAGGACTAAGATATAATGCCTCGTTTCCAGTACAAAGGGTATCCGGTTCTTTACACCAACCTTCTGAAACGTAGCAATATGAATCTGCTATTTACGAGTATGCTGGTGTATTGCGAAAACGTAGTCCTGCCCCGGTCATACATAAACACTCACGCCTGTCACCCAGAGGGGTAGGCAGAGACTACGGACTTCCATTTGGCGCGATCCTGACAGACCTCTCTTGCCTCTTTTACATCCATATATCTACGCATACACGCTCGTCGGTTAGGGGTACTCCTAATCTGGCCCATTTTTAATGTATCGCCGATTTGGTTGATAAACCTTCGTCTAGGGCGTCCCTTCCCAACCCTGCCGTTCACTTCTGCAACATAAATTTGCTTAGTCACTCTTTCCTCGTTCATTCTTTCTACATGACCAAAACACCGAAGCATTCCTTTCTTAATCCTTGTCACAACGTTATCTTACAAACAATCGTGGTACAACCATAATGTAGCTGTAGCATGGCTCTATAACGTATATAATAATATAAGTTTGGATCGTGACATATTTTTGTTATTGACTTTGCAGTTATAATAGGTCTTCCTTTACTCTCTTCACCACTCGTAAACAATGCGCGATATGCAACTCGTATCGTATCGTATGACCACCACGTAGTCATTAAATTTAATGAATGGATCACAGTTTTTGGTGGTCACAGTTTACCTCCAACCTAAGCGCGCTTACAGCTTACACCTTACAGCATTACATCGGCTATCATCCATCCAATTCGGACAATTGAGTATTGTTTTTCGCGTACACTACTGAATCTATTACATATTTTAGCTATACAAAATGCTATAGAGGAATAGATTCTTGTTCATTTTACAAAATGAATATACAAGTATTTTATCAACAAAAATATAGTAATTTAGAAACCATTGGTTTTGAAAGTAGGTACTTTATTGCTTTTCGAAAGAGATTTTGTCAATTGATAAAATGCAATAGACCGTGCTCGATATTGATACTCGAAACTGGCGCCAGAAGATTCATTTGTCATTATCCGTCTTTTACGGAGATTAGCTCCATCTTTAGCGTTTAAGTAAATGTAACGATACATCGTATTAAATCGACATAATATTATGACAGACGTTTCAAGATGTATGAACCCATAATACTCTCAGGAAATAAGAAATATTATTCTCATTTAGTGGTTATGTAATTTATATAATAGATTTAGGTCAATTGTATTGGAGAACGTATTTAAGTTAACATATTGTAAGTGGATGTTTTTTGTAACCGATGTGAGGAAAACTAATATATAACTATTTTTGCAAAAAATAAACGATATTTGATTTCCTGTTATCTAAGAAAATAAAATAATGTGTACTTGGACATCATATAATAGTGCTTAATATCAAGATTTTCTTGTATATAATCACCTAATATATATGTATATTAGCTAGCATCAAGCAAGCATCTATAGTTCCGTTCTTTTGATAGTTATGAATGAAATAATTGGTGTCTCGTAACAGCTCTAACGGTTTGAATAAAATTTATTATTAAGTAATGTTTTACTTTCGCAAATTAACCAGATAGGTGTTTTCCATTTGAATCATTCGTATAATATGTAAGATTTGCAATAACATGTGTCCTCGAGCCAATACGTTGTTTTCTATCTGAGGTGTTTATAACTTTTTATTTTATAGAAGTATGGTGACAATTGTGCACAAAGTTCACGTGAATGTAAGTGAATGATTGAGCCCATTTCTGGTGAAATTGTTTCATGATTCATCACATCATCATCATTATCATCATCATCATTGTCATCATCACCATCATCACCATTATCATCATCATCATTATTACAACATTATTGATGATCATAGGCCTCTCCTAAGGAAAGCCACATAGCACGTTCCTGAGCCAACTTGTATCTCTCGACTTACTTCATCTCTTACCAGGTCGTTGCTCCTTCTGGTGGGGGGCTACCTAACACTTTGCTTACCGGAGAGGGGCTGCCGCTCTATGGCCGGTCCAACAGCTATTTAATTAATTATGGACAATTTTATAGACGCTTAAATACATTTCTTAGGTATTAAGTGAATTTAAAACATTAAAAAAATATTTCTTAGGGTGGGCTAGCTACTAGGTTTTTTTTTTAATTTTGAGAATTGAAAAACTGTAAGACGGATTACCATACCTGTAAGCCCTGTCCTTGTTTAAAATAAATGGAGGTCTGCGAACAGTTTTGGGATGTATAAAAAGCTGTAACATTACTTTTTAGTAATATTAAACTAAATGTTACCATTCTTGTGGCCATTTTATACATTTGTTTGAAATACGTTTTTTTTTAAATTATTTATAATCATTATTTTATTATATATGAATAATATTTCACTTTTATAGTCTATTTAATAATTTAATTTATTTTTATCAATATTGAGATAAATCTGTCACTAAGAAAATTATGACAAAAATAGTGACAATGTAAGCAAAGATCAAAAATTTGACGATGAAATAAAAAAAAAATATACAATCAAGTCACATTAACATTCATTGGTTTTCATATCGGTCTGTTGGTATGCCTATGCTAAAGTTCACTCTAGGCTTTGTTTACTCATGAATATTTCAGAAGGATAATGCCCCCGTATTTGATATTGTCTTTAGGTTTAGGATTTTGTCGCTGAATTTGGGATTTAGAATTCTATTAAAATTAATAGACATGCTGCTTTGCGGAGATTTTGTTTTTAAATTAAACTTGGGTAAAGAAGCGTAAATCTTAATTAATACATATATAAACATAAACACTCACGCCTGTCACCCAGAGGGGTATGCAGAGACTACGGACTTCCATTTGGCACGATCCTGACACACCTCTCTCGCCTCCTTTACATCCATATATCTACGCATACATGCTCATCAGTTAAGGGTACTCCTAATCTGGCCCATTTTCAATATATCGCCAATTTGGTCGATAAACCTTCGTCTAAGGCGTCCCTTCCAGTCTCTGCCATTCACTCTTAATTAACTTAACTCATTTATGAAATTGTTTAAATTAACTTTGGAATAATTATACAAAACATTGACATAGATTAATTGACGCTGTTGTTTTTTAAGTACCAAAGTGTGGTCTGACAAACTCTTTGAGAGTTTAAAAAGTCTGGTAATATTTGTTAGTGACGACGTATCTCCGCGATCTTCTTTCTACCCCTCGGACATTCACCCGTCATCGTGGAGAGTCGCTGAGTCGGCGCGTGTGATTCTGTCAGAAAGAAAAAATATCAAACAAAGCCTCAAAATAAAGACCACGAAGAAATTGTAGCGGAATGGCTAAACGAGAGTTCAGAGTCCGACTCCGACTGTTTAGGCCAAACAATTAACATTTGAAATTTGCATTCAACACTCGTGTCCGCCCGCTGACTTTATAAATGTCACCGTCGCCCCTCTCCCGTGTAGGTCGCTCGGCAGAGGGCGCAGGCGCAGGACGCGAGTGCGAAGTGAGTAGCTTAATAGCAGCGGTGCTGTCGATTAGCGAATTTTTGTGACCGCTACATCGGTTTCGCGCGACCCGTTTTTTGGTTTTGGGGTCTAGAATTTCAGTATTTGTGCGCGTTTGATTTGCTATAGAATTTGGGGTTTCGTGTAGACCGCCTCGAATTAGTTTGTCTAAGTTGTACGTTTCGGACAAGAGGCTTGGCGTGGCTCGGTTAATTGGTTTTGGAAGTTAAAGTTAATGTTTAATTGTACCGTCGCGTTAAGTGCCTTTTGTGTGTTGACTATGTAGTTATTTTAGGTGTCAGCTAGGCTGATTTTGAGTCTTAATGCGGGGGTAGTAATTAATATCGTACGAAGGAATTTAGTTTGTCGTTTGTAACGATGAACTTCGTGACTCGAGAAGAGATCGCGTTCTTGTTCGTGGTTATAATCTTGTTGCTACGTGAAACGGAAGTGAACTTTGATCCACCGTTTATTAGTCGTGCCGTGTATTACGTTTTTGATTACGATTAACGGGGATATAGTTGAGTCTTAAGTTAATTAAATGTACAATAAAGTTGATGGATTGAAATAGTGTACAATAAAAATGATAAACTGAAATAGTGAAATGAAGAAAGAAGTTGTCAATTGGTGATCGCCCCCTTTGAGAGATCTCACCTTTGGAGTAGAGGCAGCGCCTGTGGATCTGCGGTCAGATTTCAACGGTCAAGTCAGGTTACATTTGTCAGCCGTTTTTGTAACTTATTTATAACGTTTATCCATAGGCCATTTGGGCTCCACCCTTGGTTGCTCGTTGAGTTGTTCCGCTATGGGCCCCGGGGAAGTCGACCTTTGTTAGGGCAACAAGGGGCGTGTACACCGACCATATCGACCCGAATTTTGTTGCCTTGGAGAGTGACCGCTTACAAATGTGACACTTGTATAAAAGATGTGTGCATACAATGTAGCAAGCCACTTAAGCTTGCGGCAGCTTCGTCTCTTTTCACACAAACCCTCCCTAGGGTTGGTCTGAAAAGAGCCGAAGAATTTTTCTTATATTACTTTTATTTTCTAACTTAACTACTGTGACAATGTGTGTTTACAAATATAATGGACTATCTTAACAATTAAACGTTGGTTTTTATATTATGTTGAATATTCTTAAGTCATGTAAGTAAATTGAATAACGTTTTAAAACGTGCTGCTATTTGCTTAGCAGGCGGTGCTGTATGGTAGGTGTCTTCGTGATGGTATGCAATGTCGGTAAGCATATGTAACTAGCTTGTATGCAAAGAGTGTTTGTAAACTTTGATAGTTCCTACAATTTAATGTCTTCTGATATTCAAGAAAACTGTTGATGTTATGTTAAATTTTTATTTTTATTGATTACCCAGTTATAAATCTTTAATAAATAATGTTATCAAGAAAAAACTTACTTATTACTTACTTACTAATAAACTTACTTATAAACTTCCTTATTCATCACTATCGTCATCACTACAGCCCTTCACAAGTCCACTGCTGAACATAGGCCTCCCCCAAAGAATGCCACAAAGCACGGTCCTGAGCCACCTGCATCCATCGACTTCCTGCATATCTAGTGGGGGGACGCCCTATACTTCGCCCGCCGGTACGAGGCTGCCACTCGAGAACCTTTCTTCCCTATCGGTTGTCGGTTCTTCAAGCTATATGGCCGGCCCATTGCCACTTCAGCTTACTAATCCGTTGGGCTATGTCGGTCACTCTGGTTCTACTGCGGATATCCTCATTTCTGAGTTTATCACGCAGAGAAACTCCAAGCATAGCCCTCTCCATAGCTCGCTGAGCGACCTTGAGCTTCCTCATCCAGCCAGCAGTGAAGGAACACGTCTCAGTTCCGTATGTCATCACTGGCAACACGCACTGGGTGTACAGTCACGTTTTCAAGTTTTGAGGTATACCTGACGAGAAGATGTGCCGTAATTTTCCGAACGCTGCCCAACCGAGTTGAATCCGTCGATTGACCTCTCGGTCGAAGTTGGACTTACCTAGTCGGACTATTTGTCCCAGGTAAAAATACTCGTCCACAACTTCGAGCTTAGTGTTCCCAACAACTATCGGCATGGGTGTGATATGGACATTAAACATGATCTTTGTTTCGTCCATGTTCATCTTAAGACCTATCCATTGGGAAACACTATTGAGGTCATTGAGCATAGTGCTTAAGTCCTCCAGCGATTCTACCATAAGGACTATATCGTCGGCAAATCGAAGGTGAGTGATGTACTCGCCATTGATGTTGATACCGTATCCTTTCCAGTCCAGAAGCTTGCTCTTCTAATGCAGCGGTAAAGAGTTTCGGTGATATGACTTCACCCTGTCTTACACCTCTCTGCAATTGGATAGGTTTCGTACTCTGGTTCTGTACTCAGATAGCCATCGTAGCCCTACTGTACAAGCACTTCAACACTTCGATATACCGACAGTCAACTTGGCATCGCTGAAGGGACTGCAGCACCGCCCAAATTTCGACGGAATCAAAGGCTTTCTCATAGTCCACATACGCCAGACATAGTGGCAAATTGTACTCTTCGGACTTCTGTACAATTTGCCGAAGGGTATGTATGTGGTCTATGGTGCTAAAGCCTTTTCGGAAACCGGCTTGTTCGGGAGGCTGGAAGACGTCAAGTCTGCGCGCGAGACGATTCGTAATGACCCTCGAAAACAGCACGTAGACGCGTTTCACCTCTACACGAGGCATCCTCAGGTGATAAAGACTCTACGGTGGCTAACCGCTAAGCTATCTTACACGTGTCGTATTATCGTCAGTGGTGTGTCTTGCCTAGTGTAGTGGTGTTGGGAGTAGCGGTGCTAGGATTAGTGGTGACGGGGATAGTGCACGCAATTGAGGGAGGGCGGGAGGTGCTTCTTCATACTAGGTAAGACACATCATTTTATTTTATAACGCGGATATTTGCGAAGTAAATTTTTGTAAAAGCTTTTATGTTCGGGATATCATCGGAATAATGTCGGCTAAGACTCGCTCTTGGATCGTTACTCACACTTGCGTGCGGCTCCAACGATGAGGTGTACAGCTGCCCATAGAACCTCTCAATCTCACTCAAAATCTCAGGTGCCCCGGAAACGATGATGCCACATTCAGTCTTCAGCTTTGACAGTTGGCTCTTTATGGCAGACAAATCTCTGGCAAAGACTTTGGAGCCTTGGTTCCACTCGATCGCATCTTCAATACGCGCTGTATTGAAGTTGCGTAAGTCCCGCCGCATGCATTTGGAGATCTGTCTGTTCAGTTGCCTGTATGCTGTCAAATCTGTTGAAGAATGTAGCTTCATCTTCCGTCTAACAGCCATGAGATTAAGAGTGTGATCGGAGAGTTTTTGTGTTCTTCTGCGGCGGGTCTTGCAGAACTTAGCTCCGACCGCATGGACAGTTTCCACGAGCTTGTCATTCAAATCGTCCACTTCATTGCAGTCTTCTAGGCACTGAAAACGGTTTTGTAACTTGAGCTGAAAGGTTTCGGGACTTTGGAACAGAGCACGAGGGGGACGGAGCGTTGACTTCATTAGACGAGACCTCTCCAACTTAACGTTTAAGTTCAGTTTGCCTCTTACCATTCGGTGATCGCTGCCGGTTTTCACCTTCGCGATCACTGAGACATCACTGAACAGTTGTCGTCTGGTCGTCATAATGAATTCAATCTCATTTTTTTGGAACCGTCGGTACTCGACCAGGTCCACTTCCTGTGGGCCGCTTCTGGAAGAAAGAGTTCATCATAAAGAGTCCCTCTTTCTCCATAAAGTCGGCCAGCTGCTGGCCGCTTGGGTTCCGTTGCCCTATTCCAAATTTCCCCACTTTCAGCTCACCGTTCTCTCTTGTGCCTAGTTTTGCATTGAAGTCTCCCATTAACACCGTATATTGGGTTTTGGAGGAATGCATGGCTCTAGAGATATCCTCATACATTTCCTCCACATCTTGATCGGGGTGTGCCGAGGTTGGTGCGTAAACCTGTATGAACTTCAGCGAATACCGTTTGGTGATTCTGAGTATAAGGTACGCAACCCTCGTCGACACACTCTCAATATTTACAACGTTGTTAACGAGAGACTTGTGGACGATAAATCCGACACCTCCTTGGGACAGATGTTCGCCCTCCCGGTAATAGAGCAAGTTGCCGGATTCGAGGATTACCGTGTCCTCCCCCTCTCTTCGGACTTCGGATAATCCTATAATATGCCAGCGCAACTTGTCTATCTCTTCTTCCAGCTCCACAATCTTCTCGTCAGTCCTCAGGGTGCGTGCGTTGTATGTTGACAGGTCGAGTCGTCGTAGGTGGCAACCGAACCTCCACCGGAGATTCTTAGTACCCCCTGCCCCGCCGTTACCATGGTCGCCACTGTAGCCAGGAATAGCGGGGCCGCCGGGGACTGGGGGCCGTCTCTTCGTAACGTTCATCATGGGGGGTATATTGCCATAGTTGCCACGCTTGGCGAGCGGGTTGGCAACCGCAGTATTTTGTTGAAATGAGAAATGTTAATTATTAACATAAAGGTTAATTTTCCGCACAAATATAAAAAAAAATATAAATTTGAGACTGCAATGTTATTGTTTTTATTTAGTAATAAATGTGAATAGATATGTAGCATCATGTATGTAGATCATGTAGCAGACGTCACGTCGGTACTTATGTAATTAAAATAGCACGTTGGTACTTAAAGGTAAACAATTATTGATTTTGTACACATCAAACGCAAAGCGAAGATAAAGTGCTCTATTATCACCTAATCAAAAAATCGCGATCCACTCAACTTCAATCACTTTCACCAACGTTTTTGCGTAAATCAACTGATTCCGACTTCATATGGATTAAGGATACTAATTCTTTAAGTAAAATTGTCTAAGCTGTTTAAGCCTTTTTTGAGCGTGTTATTAATCTTTAAATATAAAATTCAGTACTATGAAATTGTATTATCAAATTGCCCGTGGTTTAAAAACGAAAACTCATAATTTTTATAGACAAGTTTGTTGCAACAATTACGATTTAATAGTTATAGTGGAATCTTGGTTGAACTCAAATATTTTTTCAGAAGAACTTTTTGGTAATAGATATACAGTTTACAGAAGGGATAGGGAGAGTTCTGGATTTCATAACAACAAAAAGGAGGGTGGAGGTTTAATAGTCGCCGTAAATAATAAACTAAAAGCGAAAAGAATGTTGTCCTGGGAGAGTAAATGTAAGGACTTGTGGCTAAATATGGAGGTATCATCTTCTAGGTCAGTGCATCCATCATATAGCATTGTGTGCCGTTTATTCCCCCCCCCCCCCCGCCCCCCCGGTTAGTCGCAGTGTACTTGAACATTTTCTAGACAACTGTAATTCAATTTCTGAAAATAACCTCTCGATGAATATTGTAGGTGACTTTAATCTAAGAAACATTAATTGGCAAATGGTTCACAATAATTGCAATAGTTATGTGGCACCTGGTTTGGCTAGAAACCTGGTTGACTTTGTAAATTTACATAAATTTTCCCAATTAAACAACATCACTAACAATAAGGATGTTATTTTGGATTTGGTTTTAACGGAAATTCAGGTGTGCACAGTTTCTAAATCAACTAATGTCCTCAGCAAAATTGACAAACAGCATCCCCCTTTGGATATAGTACTTTCTCTAACTATAGATAAAAAGCTTCCGTATAATATTAACACAAAAAAATTTAACTTCTACAAAGCTGACTATGACTCAATCAAAGATCGCTTATCAAAGCTACACTGGTCTGAAACTTTTAGACATCTAACAGATGTAAATGAAATGGTTAAGGTCTTCTACGATGTTTTATGGGAAGCCATACGTAAATTTGTGCCTTATAAATGTTTTAGAAAGAAAGGACGTTACCCACCATGGTTTGACCGAAATTTAATTCGTAGGCTAAAAGAAAAGAATAATCTTCGATGGCGTTTTAAGTTATACGGAAACCCGCGCGACAAATTGGAACTTGAAATTTTAAGTAAGCGTTGCGAAGCTTTGGCTATTGACAGGTGTAACTTTTACATTAAGAAATTGGAAAAGGATCTTGTTTCTAACCCAAAAATCTTCTGAACATTCCCTAAAAGTAAGCGTAGGGGAAAAGGGTCCCCTGCAACAATGAGTGACGAGATCGTTACTACATCTGATGGTCCTACTATATGTGGTATATTTGCCAAGAACTTATCATTAGCGTATAATGATAATAACTGTCGCAGTAACAACGTGTGTGAACGTTATCATCACTCCTCGTTAAATGCTATTAATAATTACTGTCAGACTGTTGTTGTACCGTTGATTACAGAGAAAATGCTCCTGAGTAAACTACAACGGTTGGATCGATCTAAAGGGGCTGGGCCAGACGGCATTCCACCGTTTTTCATAGCGTTGTGTGCCCCCATGTTAGTCAGCCCGCTGTGTTACATATATAATATATCATTACGCACTGGTTTATTCCCTAAGCAATTGAAAGAAGCTAAAGTGGTACCGATATACAAATTTTTAGTTAGCAATTATAGACCTATCTCGATTTTGTCTACATTCGCAAAGATCTTTGAGGCTGTAGTATGTTCCTCAATTCAAAATCACCTTAAGCTTTACATTAAAGAAAACCAGCATGGATTTGTTGAATCCAGGTCAACACGCACAAATCTAACAAGCTTTGTCGAGAATCTGACTCAAGCCTTCGACCGTAAACAACAGATCGATGTCCTGTATACTGACTTTAGTAAAGCTTTTAACAAAGTGCCTCATGACATTCTGCTTAATAAACTAGCATGTTATGGGTTTGCTGGTTCTTTTTTAACATGGTTGTCATCATATCTAGAGGATCGGACTTTTTACGTTGTGGTCAACGGATTTCGATCTGATAATATTAGTATAACTTCAGGTGTGCCACAAGGATCACATCTTGGCCCTATCCTTTTTAACTTTTTTATTAACGACATCCCAGACTACTTAACTAACTCTTGTGTTTTTATGTATGCCGATGACCTGAAATTTTTAAGACATATAAATTCAATAGAAGACTCAATATTATTGCAAAGGGATCTGAAAAATCTTATTGATTGGTGCAGAGACAACCGAATGGCACTAAATCCGAAAAAATGTCAACACGTCAAATTTACCAGAAAAGTAAACCTTATTTCATTTAGTTATAAAATAGATGAGTATTTTATTCAAGAGGTCGAGGTTATTGTGTTCTCAGCTTGTGTTCTCTTTTACCATACGGATAAACAATATTTTTTTTCCTTCTAAAATTCTTAACTTTATTTAGTAACCACTTAAGTTATTGTTATATTGCATGCTGTGGTTACTAGCAAGTAGTCACTACACTTAGCTTAAGAAACTTTTCTGTTATTAAAGATTGTATTGTGTTAGTTGACTGTAAGTAAACCATACGAATAAAATAAAATAAAATAAACGTTATGTTGCACTTATATAATAAAAATGTACACCAATAGCAAGAAGAGATTTCAAATAATATTTCTGATGAAAAAATTAATTGAAAATAATTTCACTTGGACGTTAGTTGGTCGGTATGTGTGTGAACAAGTTATCTTTCGAAAAACTGAACTTATCACTTTGATTTTTTATTTTATTAACTATTTGACTTTTTTTGTAACAAAATACGAATTACCCGTATCAAGCAGTCAAAAAACTAAGAGACAGTCTGCTGTCTGGGTCTTTCCTTCCGAAGAAGAGCCAACTAAAGTGAAGAGAGGTCGAAGCGTGGGAAAAAAGATGATGGCCTCGTTCTTCGGAAGGCCAGGTCATTACGCAACAATTGTTTTAGAGGATCGAAAACCAGTTACTGCGGAGTGGTACACTGACAATTGTTTGCCACTTGTCTTGGAAAAAAATTGGGAGAAACGACCTTGCATTAGGATCTTCCTTCAACACGACAACGCCTCATCGCACACCGCCAAGCAAACAATCGACTACTTAGCGACGTTAGATGTGGAATTACTGGGTCACCCACCCCGAACTCGCACCTTATGATTTCTGTTTATTTCCGAAAAAACGTCTTACGTGGTAGAGCCATGCTGCAGTTATATTAGTAGTATAATTGTAGCACGAATAGGTCGGCTCGAACGGGAAAGTACTACGCCCTCACAGAATACCAGCGTAAAATAGCAGCTTAACACTGCTGTGTTTCGTATGGTGAGTGTAGAGAACCGGAGACCTTTTTTTTCTGGAAAAGAGGCATTCCATCTTACAACACATCTGCATTTTGATTCGCAAACGAGGATGAATGTACCATTTACCATCAGGTAGACTGTGTGCTCGTTTATCACCCTATCCTGTAAAAAATAAAAAAATTAATAAAAGTAAAACTTCGAGGAAAACGTTTGTAAAATAATGTTTAAACGGAAAAAAAAGATCGGCTTTGCGTCCAAACTTTAAGATATTAAAGATGAACTGTAAAAATTAAAACCAAAGTTTTGTTTAAAACTTTTTTTTATAGTTTATGACATAATCTTTAAAAATCATTTATTATATCAACCTTAAGATTTCACAACAAATACTCCATTAGTCTTGGAAAAGAAATGCCTTGATCACTCCTGCCATGGCTCTCTATCGTTTCGAGACGTTTAGTAACAATCGGTTTAGCCATTTCGAACATTAGCCTGCACAGACAGACAGACAAATATACAGATAAATATTTGAAAAATGGCAAGATAATAATAATTGCTTGTGTGTCTGTTAGTGTTAGAGTAACTGAACATATTGACCGATTGAGGTCGTGTTCACATATAATAAATTTGTTTTGTCGAGACTACGTGTTCATAGTTATGTTGGGATCTGATGGATGGCGCTGTAGTCAAGTTATGAATAAATTCTGTATTTATAAACAAAAATTACTCATTTTCACAATACTTTTACGTTGGTTTAGTACCAAGACAGAAAATCTCAAATCTTAACCTTACAGGTGACGAAGTGGCTGAGTTATTTATAAATTTTATATTTACGGAGTAAAAAATAAAATTATTAATATCACTTCTTTTAGAAAAACATTTGTGAAAGTCAGACACGCTGTCAGACAACGAGATGATCTCGAATTTCGATATGGAACATTAGTGATGTTGCTAAAACGAAATTTATGCAAAAATAACCGCATATAAAAAACTAACAACCACGCAAGAGCATGTTTTAGTTGTTACTAAACAAGGTTTCTCGGCAAGACCTTTTTACACGAGGTAAAAACTTAAAATCAAAGTTTGTAAACAGTAATTTACTTCGTAGCTCAGTGACAACGCATCATGTTTTCTTAATCGACGACATATTATGTCTAGCTATAGCGCTATTCATCTGGTAGTAAGCAGTACTATCAGACGAACAATTAATGATTGTAACCAAAATCTCTGGATATCATAAGAGGTCACAGAGAGAAAATGAAGTAGTAAATAGGCAGCAGAACCTTCCGTATAACGGCTGGACCTGGAGCTGGTGCCATCCCGTTTAGCAAGCGAGTTCACCATCTAGATTTTTAAAAAGCCTGTGTGGCCTTTTCAAAGGATGGATGGGTAAAAACTGTTTTGTGCTCAATCCTCAATTCCTCAAAATCCGAATCTTGTTCCACTTTTTCAATAATGGCATCTATTTGATCCATATGAGGGCGACCAGAGCGAGCTTCATCTTTGTCATCAAAATTCCCGGACTCAAAACTCTTGAAACAACTTTGTGCTACTCTTACTGACACTGCATTGGGTCTATAACCGTCACAAATTTTTTCCGCGGCTTGAGTCATATTTTTTACTTTTCTGTAAAAAAAACTTCGGAATGTATCGAATTTCTTCCTAAGATTCACTCATTTTGGCGGACAGACAAATATTAATCGAAGATATATATAGATGCTAACGTATCCACTCACCATCATGTTGACTATGCCTTTTTTATCACTTTTAAGTCAATTATGTAACAGAAATTGGTTCAAACGAAATTCTGAGGTCAAAGAACATCAATGGCATAAGTCAGATCCTACGAATGACATGATTCAGGAGAAGTACATGATCCTACGGAATCAATGCAAAAAGTTGTGTACAGACTTACGACGATGCTATATCCATAAATCTGTACAAAACGAAGATCCCAGCCGTGTTTGAAAATTCTTAAAATTTATGGAGTTTGGAAATTACGTTCAAGTTCCATTCAAAATAATATAGATTTAAATTTGCTTAATCAGCACTTTTCTACTGCTTCTTACACTGATAAGATTTCAAAATCAACCAAAACTCAATTTCAACACTACCTATTTCTGACTGTGCTCAACCTGGCAACATACAACGCACGCACCTTGAGGACTGACAAGAAAATCATGGAGTTGGAAGAAGAGATAGACAAGTTGCGCTGGGATTATCTGAGGTCCAAAGAGAGGGGTAGGACACATTCCTCAAATCCGGCAACTTGTTCGATCACCGGGAAAGCAACCATCTGTACCAAGGTGGTGTCGGATTTATGGTACACAAGTCTCTCGTTAACAACGTTGTGAAGATTGTGAGTGTGTTGCCGAGTGTTGAGTACCTGATATTCATTGAAGGACATACAGGTTTACATAAAATCTCGGCACATCCCAAAGAGGAGGTGGAGTAAATGTATGAGGATATCTCTAAAGCCATGTATTCCTCTAAAAACCACTAAACGGTGTTAATGGGAGACTTCTGAGCTCGGGATATCGAAGAACCGACAACCGATAGGGCAAAAATTTTCTCGAGTGGCAGCCTCGTACCAGTAGACGAAGTGTAGGGTGACCCCCCACTAGATGGAGTGACCTGGTAAGACATGCAGGAAGTCGAAGGATGCAGGTGGCTTATTAGATTATTAAACTAAGTATTATAGAATTTAGTTGTAGCACAATAGTTAATACTCACTATCACTAATAAACTTCATGGTATTCCATCTTCGCCGCATATCTCGGTAGGGCTATGTTTGCTATAATGCTTTCACATACATGTACAGCCCAAATTGAGCACCTTTTTTACATATAGATATGTTTATGTTTATAGAATTAGGGTGACGAATAACGGAAACGAGCACAAGGCCACCTGATGGTAGATGGATGCTGTGGCCTAGACCGTAGTGTATCTACATCAATCTTCGATTAAAAATCAACATGCAGAAGCGATGCCAACCCCCAGGAATGAGATTCAATGCCTCTTTTCCAGTAAAAAGGTATCCGTTTCTCTGCACTCACCATATGAACACAGCAAAGAGCGTGGTTCTACCCTGTTTAAGCCGACTCATTCGTATTACAACCATAATATAGTTGCAGTTGCCTATTATTCTCTCAAGTCTTGCCTCATTATTATATTTTTATGAATAAAACTTTCCGTGTGGGATACCACACTTAAATGAATCAATCACCCCATTTCAACTATGGGAATCCTAAGAGTCAACTAAGGATACGTCAGGAAGGTATTGTGACTTCAGATAGACAGCGGTTCTACCAACACGTCGGTAACGGGGGCAGCAGCAAAGGCGCGAGACTTTTGGCACTGCGGACGTCAAACCGCCTGCCAAGCGTGGTGATTAAGGCAAATCATTCTTACAACGTCAGTTCCATGTTCATGAAGAAGAAAAACTGCATGTATATTTCAACAAATTCTATCTCTTCTACTTTCAAAATATCCATTCCTTTGTAGTTGTCAGAAAATGTAACAAAATGCAGCGACTGGGTCAAGACTTAAACGAAAGCAATATTTCTGTTGTCTAATGGAGATATTTGTAACAGAAACTATTCTCATGTCTAATTCTAAAAGAAATATTTTCGTAATCTATTCAAAAACTTGAAAAATATTGTACTTATATGTTTTTGAAATTTTTTTTCATCATCATCACGTAAAATTTCCATTCAGCCACTTTCTCCTTAGGGAGGACTTGCTATGATATTTATACTTGGCGGAAGATTGATGTATCAGATGTATCGCACCTTTATATCTTGAATAAACGGAAAATTTTACTGCTATATAACGTGTATGATTAGATTTTACTGGATTTATCATAGGTGCCTTTTATGACACCCATCAAACAAAATCAGAAGATGGATTCCCTTAGGCCGTTACCAGGCAGTATCTTTTAATATTATACCTTTAACACTTACTTTCTTTTCATTTCAAATCCTAAAAGATTATATTGGTTATCATAGCAGAAGCCGATGATGAGGTATTGTGTCCAAGGTACAACAGATCTTTAGTGTGAACGCCGATCCACCGACCAATAATAACCAGTATTTTAAGCGTCGACGATATAGGTATCTACCAGTAAGCAGTCTAAAGCTGGGTTCAAGCTACTCCCATGTAAGGGCAGATATAAGGGAAGATATATAGTACGATAGGTCGATAATTCGACACAACCGGAAAAAATCAAGCGCAAGACCAACGGCTTTACGTACTTTTCTAGGCACGGCGGTATAACACCGCCATCCTTCTGAGCTACTGCACTACTGAGAATTTATTGACAGAAAAATCTAATTACTGATTTATTTTTATTAAAGAGGGGACAAACGAGCATGCGGTACACCAGATGATAAGGGATTACCACCACCCATTAACAATTACAACACCAGGGGACTTGCATATGCATTGCCGCCCTTTCAAAAATAAGTAGGCTCTTTTCTTGACAGTCCCTTAGTCGTATCGTTCCGGAAAAATCGCTGGTGGTAAACGATTTTACAAAGAAGTTGTGCGAAGAAGAAACCTTCTTCTAATTTGCACAGTGGTGGACCGCCAATCATCCAGATGGTATGGATGCTATCGCGATGTTTGATATGTTTTGTCGCGATGTGCGATGGTAAAATGGAGCGGCTGGAATTAGTCCGAACAGTTAACTCACAGTACTCCCCGTGACAGATGCGATAAAATACGCAAAGAGATGCAACATTTCTACGCAGTGCCAGTGAGTCAAGCCGATTGAAAAGTCGAAGATTCGAACCGCTCTGCACTGGATGCGGTCAAGTGGAAGGAGCTGGCACTGAAGAGCCTCTTCCGTGAGATGGGAACAGTAATTCCATGTGAGGCTGAACCTGCGCCTTATAAAGTTGCAAGTGGTGTGGCGGCATGAAATACTGTCACACTCTGCTGAGCACGCCAAGCTTTTTAGAGGCCAATTTGGCATTCCCTTCCAAGTGACCACGAAATTGCACGTCACTCGATATGTCTACACCGAGGATTCCGATACTGGCTGAGGCAACAAGGGAAGTGCATTGAAACTGAGGAGAAACAACAACAGGATTATTTTTAGAGATAAAAGTGCAAACTAGTGTCTTCTGGGGATTGAAATTGACTAGATTTAGTCGCCCCGAGTCTGAGACTTTGTTCAACAAAGTCTCGACTTCAGATCCTCGACAGTTTGTTCCGGTACTCGGCGACGTTTTCCCGAGAAATATTGGCACAGCTGCATAGCAATATATGTTACCAGTTTGCAACATACCATTGATATACAGAAGAAATAGCGTTGGTGATAGCATGCAGACTTGTGGAACACCAGCGTTAGTGGGCTTGTAATAGGAGCATGCACCGTCTACTACGACCTTGATGATCCGATCTGCAAGAAAGCTGGAAATCCAATTGCTCAATTTCTCGGGAAGCCCATAGCAAGGCAGCTTCGAAAGCAGCGCTTTGTGCCAAACCCGATCGAAGGCCTTCGCTATGTCCAAACTAAACGCCAACCCCCCTTGGGCTCTACTGCCTCCGCCCATCTATTAGTTAGGTAACCTAGAAGATCACCAGCTGAGCCGGAAACCGTACTAGCGGTCACTAGTCAGCTGGTGATCCTCAAGGTGCCGCATGAACTGGCAGTTAATAGTAGTTTCCATTACTTTGGGGAACAAGAAGGTGATAGCGATATGCCTGTAGTTGGACGGATCTGAGCAGTCGCCTTTTTTACGGATCAGACGCATACGCCTAGGGAGAAGGAGTAACGGAAAAGACGCGTTAAAACCGGTGCGAACTTTGGAGCACACATCTTCAGCACAATAGGTAGGACTCCATCAGGCCCACTCGACATGTTGACGTTTAGTGAGAGGAGCGCTTTGTAAACAGCACTTCCTGCATGGATCACTCACACCGCCGGATGGTCAGCGTTGTGTTCCCCCCGTCATCTAGAGTCGAGTTGGAACCAAAGAGATAACCTAGCAGATCGCCTTTCTCCTTTGAGAAATGAGCCAGTGAATCGAACATCCTGTGAAGAGATGGCAGAGATGGCTGACAGAAGTTCCCTTTGACAGCCTTGGCGAAAGACCAGAATGCACGTGTTCTTGAAGGAAGATGAACTCGTTTCTCGCCAATTTTGCCGATGCGCTCTGACCTTGCCTTAGCTGTACGGTGAAACGTAAATATTTTACAAGGACTTATATGTATTTAATTTGTTAAATAAGCAGTCTTTATAACAGCACTTTAACGCCCAGTACTCGGTGAGCAGTGCATTTCAAGCATTCATATCAAACAGTCGTTATCATTTTATCTATAATTATCAATATAATGTAAAATTATAATTTTAAATAATAAAAGTGTAGACAACCCCTACATTTTTTTGATCCTTCAAGCTTACGGACAAGCGAGATCTTTCGTTAGTCCTTCGTACCTTTGATCTAGCGTGCGAGAAGGTCAAATTGGGACTTCGTGTCGAGTGTATCAAATTTCGTCCAATATCGCGAGTTTCCAAACGTGGACATTTCACTAAATTTATTAACTAAGTTTATAATTTATTGAATATCATATACTATCAAATTGTAGTAATACTTTATCATACATAAGAAATTACGGAAAATTTTATCATACTAAAACTGAAAGGTGTAGTAACAAACATTTTACATAATTAAAAGTAAAAAGAACAGTGAAGTGAGGTACTGGTGTATTCCTTCATCAAGCTCAACTTGCATCGTTAGAAGTTAAGATAAATACATTGCAGCGCAAAGGTATCACAGGCTGACCCGGAAGCTACCGTATCATATCATTGATAAGTTATTGGTACGGCAGAGTGCACTTATCGCCGAGATAGAGCGCATCGGCGTGAACTTTAGCAAAGACAGCTCCAGTCGCAAGACTCGGGACTACATAGAGAAGAGGGCCCGCGCGGTAGGTGACTTGTGGATTGAATTCGAAGCCAATGACAGGACTCTCGCAAGTTACGAGGATAAGCAGCATGAATACTTTGCCAAAAAAATATTTGCTCGTATCAAGGAGTCCTATGAGACTACGAAGCGTTTAAAATCCACGAATGCACCTTTAACACCTACCCCTTAGCCCAGTAACCCTCCGGTAACGAGCGGACAACCAACAATATCATTTAAAGTGCCGAAGGTATTAATGATCGATAAAGCTACCGTACCTTGCGGAGAAGTTGAAGAATTACTGTCTCAACAAAGAAAAAATATTCGAGCATCTTATAGACCTTCAGAGCGCATGAACTAGAACTTGGGCTGACGCTGGCTACTTATAGATGAATTACATCTACGCATAGACAATGTCCTCCTGGGCCAGGGCGAACTGTACAATAACGAATACAGTAAAGTTGAATAAATCTATCTCTGTATCAAACGGCAATTAAATGAGAAGCTGATCTCAACTCTTCATTTAAAGCATTCAACCCCCTCAAAAGAAATACCAACTTTCACGGGAAAATATACTCAGTGGCCTACTTTCTTCGATTTGTACACAGAAACAATTCATAACAACGGATTTATTAGCAAGGCTCAAAAAATGTAACATTTAAAGGCTAAGCTTGAAGGGGAAGCAGAGCATCTGGTTCAGCACCTTCATATCTCCGCTGATAATTATGATCATCATCATCATCATAACAGCCTTTAATGAGTCCACTGCTGAACATACGCCTCCCCCAAGGAATGCCACAAAGTACGGTCCTGAGCCACCTGCATGCATCGACTTCCTGCATATCTTACCAGGTCGTGACTCCATCTCGTGGGGGGTCGCCCTACACTTCGCCTACCGGTACGAGGCTGCCACTCAAGAACCTTTCTTCCCCATCGGTTATCGGTTCTTCGAGCTATATGGCCGGTCCACTGCCACTTCAGCATACTAATACGTTGGGCTATGTCGGTTACTCTGGTTCTACTGCGGATATCCTCATTTCTAAGTTTATCATGCAGAGAAACCCCGAGCATAGCCCTCTCCACAGCTCGCTGAGCTACCTTGAGCTTCCTCATACGGCCAGCAGTGAAGGACAGTAAGTCATCACTGGCAACACGCACTGGTTATAGAATTATGATACGGCTTGAGAAATATTGACACATCGCTACAACAACACTCAAGTACTCATAATGATTTCTTATATTTACGCGAACAATACACATTAAATAAAACTAATTTTCACGGATTTTATCGCGTTTAATTAACCTATTTTTTTATATTCCCGACGATTTGGTTGCTTTCCAGCAACCATGGTCACGGGGGACTGAAATGCCTGACGTCCCGATGTCAGAGTTAACTCGGAGTACCTTCAGCTTTTTAATTATTAATTTTGGTCCGATCTACGCAGAATAAACTTACTGTGTCTTGAATTCTTGCAGTGGTTTGCTTGGGTTTAGTTTTAATTTTATGAATTGTAGGATCCCAAGCAGGTGGTAGTACCCAGCCTCCCTCTCTATTGAAATTAGGATGTTTTTTAATTTCAATAGCATCACGTATCATCCTTGGCAGGAATCGATGTTCTTTCGCGAGAATTTGTGGTTTAACAAATCTAATGTAATGGCGGGGGCCGTCAAAGATATGATCACAAGCTGCAGACTTCGCAGAACATTGGTGTTTCACGTCAGCTATGTGTTCTTTTATGCGGGTTTTTATTGATCGTTTTGTATAAATAAGTTGATTAAACGCGATAAAGTCCGTAAAAATTAGTTTTATTCAATGTGTAGTGTTCACGTAAATATAAGAAATAATTATGTAAACCAGTACGGACTGAAACAGCAAATAAAATACGCCGACTAGAAGATCTCAAGACCAAGCGCGCAAGATACGTAACATCTTTAAACTTCTTGAAGAGATGCAGAGACCATAATCTCATTCCTACTTGTGTCAAAATATTAAAAAGTAAAAGTTGTTAATAACAGTGATTCAGCAAAAACGTACCGATCTATGTTTCATAAATAAAATCATAGACAAATCGTCCAGTGATCTAAAGACAGTTTTATCGACATTTGATTATAAGAATTGCATGGAAACTTTAGATAAACGTGAAACAACTAAATACAATGAATGCAAAAATAAACATATAGATAAATACCAAAAACTAACAACCAAATCAAATGTCCAACACCAATGTCAACGTAAGAACGGAACGCAACCATTGACAACAGACGCGAGTAATAAACAACGTTCGGTCTACAACATGCCAAAACAATCTCTGGCAAACGCGACAATAAAAGTTTTGGCCAAAGGCATGAATTTCGCAATAACAGCGCAAAAAATTCCGTATGAAAACATTACCTGTAGTGTTGAGGACAGTCTGTATAAAAATAATATGAAGAAGATGTAGAGGCCATACGTCAAGACATTTCGTCCTTGTTACGTCGAAGCTCCGCGCCGAAATTAAATCCTCTCAAAGATAAATTTCTTGCATTGAAAAACTTACACAACAGACCAGATCTCACGATTCTCCGCGCAGATATAGGTAATGCTAAGGTTATAATGAATACGTCGGATTACAATTTTAAAATACAACAACTTTTATCGGATAAAAGTACGTACGTAAAGGTCAAAACAGACCCTACAACTAATACGCTTAAAACAACTAGCAATCTAATTAAGAAGTACTCCGAGAAATTGGATCTAGACGTTAATTCGATAATACCTGCGTGTACTGACATATAAGACAAACTAAAAGATTAATAAAAACTCGCGTTAAAAAACACTTAGCTGATGTGCAGAATCGACGCTCCGGGAAGTCTGTAGTCTGTGAATACGTACAGCATCGCCCCAATGGCTACATTAGATTTGATAGACCACAAATCATCGCTATAGAACACCGATTCCTTCCAATGAAGATTGGCGAGGATATTGAAATCAAAAACCATCCTTATTTCAATAGAGAATATGGCTGGGTGCTACTATTTGCTTGGGATCCTTTCAACATTCAACTGCAAGACTTCAAGATACTCTAAGTTAATACTGTATAGATCGGAGCTTATTAATCTGGAGCTAGCCGTGGTTAATTGTGATATTGGGTCCTCGCCCACGTGACCATGGATGCTGTAAAGTACTCGAAACGTCGGGAATATAAAATAAGTTAATATATGCGATAAAATCCGCAAAAATGGCTTTATTTAAATGGGTAGTTTCAGCAGTTTGTAGTTATTTTTATTTATTGCATGCCTTAAGCGAAAGCGCAAGGTATGTTCTACTATCGCATAAAAATTATTTTTATGTTTTATCGAATAAATTCACATTGTTAGAAAGATAAATGGTTGTTGAACTTATAAATATTTTTTAAATCGATTAATTGCTATTTTAAAATAAAAAAGGGGTGTTAGTGGCGTATAGTGTGGATTTATCATATTCCCAAGGCTTGTAAATACGATAACTTTTGAAAATACCAATTGTTTAACTCAATCTATTTTTTAATCTCTTCATCTATCATGTGGGAAGCCAATGAATGTAAATGGCAGTGTAATTTTGTTTTGTTTAGATATAAGTAATTTTTTTCGGCTCCAAAATGGCGAAATTTTTGTTGATTTGGTAGTCTTGTATGTAAATTATTTCCGTAAATAGGGAGCTACAGCCACAGAGTAGTTTACTCACTCACTCAGTTCGGCTTCGGCGTCAGTCGCCGTCGTGAGTGTACATTGTTTCGGTTGTTTGCAGCGGCTCAAAAAGATCGCTGCACAAATACACAATATTCGAATAACCAAATTTTTTAAATACTTAATTATAATAATAATAAGAGATTTTTTTATTACACTATTTTAAAAGCACAGGATAAATAATAGTAGTACGTACTAAAAGTAAGTAGTATCAATTTTTTTGTCATGGATGACATTTTCATGGTTTTCGAGGGTGTTGAAACCGATAGGGTTGTCGAAATGTAAATCCGAGATGGCGGCCGCAATAGGTATCAATTTTTTCATCATGGGTGTCATTTTCATGGTTTTCGAGGGTGCTGAAGCCGATAGTGCTGTCGAAATGTAAATCCAAGATGGCAGCTGCAATAGGTATAAATTTTTTCATCATGGGTGTCATTTTCATGGTTTTTGAGAGACTTGAAGCCGACAGGGTTTTCGAAATGTAAATCCAAGATGGCGGTTACAATAGATATCAATTTGTTCATCATTGGCGTCATTCTCATGGTTTTCGCAGGTGTTAAAGCCGATAGTGCTGTCGAAATGTAAATCCAAGATGGCGGCTGAAGTAGGTACCAGTTTTCTCATCATGTGTATCATTTTCATGGTTTTCGAGGGTGTTGAAGCCGATAGTGCTGTCGAAATGTATTTAAACTGCTTAATGAAATTCCGTATTATCATGTTATACGTAATATTTTAATGCGTTTAAGGCATGCCCAATTGGATTTACCAATTTTTTGTATTTATTCTTTTTTACATCTACCTTATAATAAGGGATATAGAAACAGAAACAGAAACAGAAACTTTTTTATTCAATATAGATTATAAATAATACTTATTGAAAGTCACTCTTTTGTTTGTTTACCACTGGTTCGGAAAAAACCTCTGTCCTGGAAAGAACCAGCAAGAAACCCAGCGGGACTTTTTTTTTAAATAACAGCTTACAATCATGATGTTACACAAATTAACAACACAACAAATTAGAAATAGCTTGGTAGCGATCACCTCATTTCCAGGGGTTATTATCATCCATTAATTCCTTAATATTATAATAACACTTTTTATACAAACTTAGTTTAATAAAGTTTTTGAACTTTGAACAGGTCAAACTTTGTATATTTTCTGGAATTTTGTTGTAAAAGCGTATACATCGCCCCAAGAATGAATTACTGACTCGATGGAGTTGAGTAACTGGTACTACTAGCTTGTGTCTGTTCCTAGTATTTACGGAATGAATATCACTTATTTTTGTAAAACTACTTTTATTTTTGTGTACGTACATTACGTTTTCATAAATGTATTGAGAGGCCAAAGTTAATATATTAATTTCCTTAAATTTTTGTCGCAGCGACTCTTTAGGCTTTAAATCATAAATTGCTCTTATGGCCCTCTTCTGCAAAACAAATATAATTTCAGTGTCAGCTGCGTGTCCCCATAGCAAAATACCATACGACATTATGCTATGGAAGTAGCTGAAGTAAACTAGTCTAGCTGTATCAACACTGGTTAGACTTCTAATCTTTTTTACAGCATATGCTGCAGAACTAAGTCTGCTTGCTAGTTTTGATATATGGGGGCTCCATTGAAGCTTCGCGTCTAGTGTGATTCCAAGAAAAATGGTGGTATCTACAAGACTCAGTTTCTCCCCATTTAAAATTACATTAGTATTTAATTGTTTGACATTTGGAGTCACGAATTTCATACATTTTGTTTTAGTGCCATTTAAATGCAAATTATTAACATCGAACCAATTTACTAATTTAGATATAGCATTATTTACTTCGTCATATTTTAGTAACTGTCGACTTAATTTGAAAATTAAAGAAGTGTCATCTGCAAATAATACTATATCATCGTTATCCCCTACTATGTAAGGTAAGTCATTAATGTATACAAGAAACAGAAAGGGGCCAAGAATTGAGCCTTGAGGCACGCCCATTTGTACCATCGATCCGGAAGAGCTCATATTGTTAATGACAACTTTTTGCGTTCTCTTACTTAAATATGAAATAATTAATTTAAGGGCATCACTTCTTACACCGTAGTGTTGAAGTTTCCTGACTAATGTTTCATGGTGAACACAATCGAAGGCCTTGGATAGGTCACAAAATATACCCAAAGCATCCTGTGAATTCTCCCATGCATTAAAGATATATTTAATCAGCTCAACACCGGCATCAGTTGTCGAGCGACCCCTTGTGAAACCAAATTGATTTTTATGAAGTAAATTATTTATATTAAGTAGTTATAAAGGGCGCACTTAATGCCTTGTGGCATTCTCTAACAGTCAACCCTGGATGATTTAAGAAGCTGTGGTAGGTGCAACACCACTCCATAAATTAATAAATAAGTAAAAACATTATATCTCATAACAAAAAGCAAATAAATAAAATATTTTTAAACTATTCAAACTTAATTTTATCTACTTTGTAATAAAGAAAAAAAAATAGTAAATATATAAACGGATACTTATATATACAAAATCTCTAAATAAATATTAAATAATATAACACAAAAATAAAATAACATGATTTATATTAAAGTACATATTATACAAAATATTATTAGTTATTGTTGAATTTAAATGGGTTGAAAGTACATCATTATACTTTGTTTTTTGAATTAGCATACTTTTATGACTCAACTAAATTTCCCATTTATTTTCTTTTATATGGCTACATTGAATTTCGAAAAATCTTTTTATAATAAGTCACTATAAAATATATTATATTGTAAAGAATATATCATTCTCAGCTCAGTAATTGTGAATCAGTTGTTTAGTAAGGAAAAATTACACTATTAAAGTCTCTTTTTGTATGGAGGAATAACAGTAAATTTTATTTTCATTATTAGATTAAAAAAAGTGATTGCATTTATTTTGCGATATACACGCTTAAGAAAATACACAAAAGCGGTTAATGAGTCAACTTGAAAGTTTAGTTGCACGAGAATCTTTATCGTTAACGTATAACGAGCACTTGGTCGTCTTCTGATTACCTTGCAATCTGCGTGTAACGTAGCGTAACTTTGCTTTTGCTAATTTTCTTAAGTAAACAGAATGTTAAGCGAGCTATCTTCTCACTTCTTTATAACGCAGATATGTAGAAAAATCAAATTTATACTTAAAATCTTTACATATAAAAATTTTTTGAAATTACAATCAAAATATGATCATCATCGTTGTCATCAACGTTAATTCCAGGGACATTTATTAGCAAAAACTGTAATTATTTTGACATAATTATGTCAGTTGTAACAAGAGACCATTCGAAACTAAGCATTCTTAGAAGTTTTATTGGTTAAATATGTATTATATGTTTTGTCAAATTTGAGTAGCAATCACACTTTATTATAAACTCGATCACTGCAGCATCGAAAGACCCCCTAATTACACCCTACAGGTCTTTTTTAAAGCTCTTTAAAAGATAACAATAACACTTTTGTAAATATTTAAAAATGAGAAAGAAGCAACCATAAAGTTTAGGCGCTTTATATTTTACAATGGACATAATGATATCAATTTTATTATTAGCAGGTATCTTAGTAGAAGCCTATCAAGACAAATAAAGACGAAAGATTTACTATTAAATTATAAAATAAATGGTAAAATAGAACCATAGCAAAGGAGGTGGACGCCTTTAGGATATAATACCTATAGATATTTATTATATTTTAGATGTTGCAAAATTTTATAGGATGAATAAAACTAAATTGCCGTAATACTTCCTTTAATTAGATAATTAAAGTGTTCTACGTACAGGTGAGGTATCTACCTCACCTAACTCACATGCACTCCTTTTTTTATAAAACTGAAGTCGCAAATAAACTAACAGACTACGTAATGATGAGTAACTACTGCGGTCCATTGGCGCCTGCGGTCAACTTCTAAAAATGGAATGCCTCACAACCTGTGATTATACTCGCTCTCTATAATATCCGGAATACAGCAACAATGCTAATTGGCTGCAGGAATAGATAAGAGACCGGTACCTACCCAAATGGGCTCCTAGACCGTAAAGAAATCCTATAACCGTAGAAGTTCAATGACTTGTACTCTTATATTGTAGGGGGCATTAGACTTATTAGCCACGTTTATTTGTAATTCCAGACGTCTCGCATTTTGCACGCAGCTGCTATCTCTGGTCTGAGGTATCACAAGCTATAAGATTTTTATGATATTTTCAATAGTCTTGGCAGATAATCCATTCAAAACTCTTCAAACCAAATGCCAAAAACTGCCTATGTGGAAAAGACACAAGCTAGTAGTACCAATTACTCGACTCCATCGAGTCAGTAATTCATTCTTGGGGTGATGTTTACGCTTTTACAACAAAATTCAAAAAAATATACAAAATTTGACCTGCTCAAAGTTCAAAAACTTTATTAAACTAAGTTTGTATAAAAAGGGTTATCATAATATTAAAGAGTTTATGGATGATAATAATCCCTGGAAATGAGGTGATCGCTACCAAGCTATTTCTAATTTGTTGTGTTGTTAATTTGTGTAACATACATGATGGTAAGCTGTTATTTAATAAAAAGTCCCGCTGGATTTCTTGCTGGTTCTTCACAGGACAGAGGTTTTTTTTTTGAACCAGTGGTAATTTAACAAAAGAGTGACTTTCAATTAGTATTGTTTATAATCTATATTGAATAAAAAAGTTGGAAGGATCGTGACACTTGGCGATCTGTTCTCTCTGGCTACCCCGTCAGGGATTGTGCGTGAAGATAAGTAAGTAAGTAAGTAAGAATAAAAAAGTTTCTGTTTCTGTTTCGGCATTCCGAGGAGATCGAGCTCACCAGCTTCTTTAGCATGATGAGCCAATCTTTGAAGAAATCTACACCAACTGGTTAATTCTTATGCCTATGCATATGATCATCGGTAAAAAAATGGCAATTTGATGTGAACGTATGGAGATCGTTTTTCTATACCAGATGGTTTTGACGTCACCGTGCTGCAGTGCCTTAGCAATGAACTGCGGTGTTGAGGGTCGCGGGTTCGAATCCCGCACGGAGTAAGTATATAGCCTACAAATAACTTCTCCGGGTCTTGATGTTTGTCCTTTTGTAATTTATGCATATAAATTGCCTCCACTGTACAGAAAAAAATCCTAGTGTAGGAGTAACATTTAAAAGAAATGTCTCAGACTGGGGGCGACTAAATCTAATCAAGTTCTATTAATGTAACTGTCAATGTTCTTACAATAATGACCACTCAATGATAAAATAATGTCGCTCCAGCATTTGTCTCGTGCAAATTTGTGTCTTCTGGGGATTGAACTCTGGTTTAAGAAATTTATTCCTCATAAGAATAAAACATTCATTTGTCTGAGAAATACAAGATTGACTTAAAATAGATCATTCGTATCTATTTTAAGTCAATCTAGATCATACGTATCTATTTTAAGTCAATCTTGTATTTCTCAGACAAATGAATGTTTTATTCTTATGAGAAATAAATTTCTTAAACCAGAGTTCAATCCCCAGAAGACACAATTTTGCACGATTACCGCTAAAAAGTACCCCTTTGTCGTATCTCCTCAGTTTCAAGGCACTTCCCGTGTTGCCTCAGCCAGTATGTGTGATTGATTACTTACTTACTTATCTTCACGCACAATCCCTAACGGGGTAGCCAGAGAGAACAGATCGCCAAGTGTCACGATCCTTACAAACCTCTTTCGCTTCTTTCAGATTCATTATCTTCTTCATGCATGCACGTCTAGGTATCCGAGTACTCCTGACCCTACCCTCTTCGAGCAATTTGCTCACATGGTCTTCGAAAGTTAGTCTCAGTCTACCTCGACACCTTTTAATATTAACTTTCGCGCTATATATTTTCTTCACCATTCGGTCTTCACTCATTCGCTCAACGTGCCCAAACCACCGAAGCACGCCCTTATCAATTTTTGTGATAAGGTCATCTTTCAAACCTGCCATATTGCGAATCTCTTCGTTTCGCTTTCGGTCGGCCATAGTAACGCCGCACATTTTACGAAGAGATCGCATCTCCACTGCATTCAACTTATTTATTTAACTTATTTGAAAGGGACGAAGAGAGAACGAAGTGTGAAATATGGGTAAATCAGGAATGTCTAGAACAGGTAAATGAAATTGTATACTTGGGGAGTGCTTTTAGCCGGGATGGAAGATGTGATTTAGATGTGGACAGGCGTGTCGCTGCCGGGAACAAAGTCAATGGTGCCCTGACTGCGTTAGTCAAAAGGCAAGGCGTAGCGAAGAGTGCACGCCTTGCAATACATAACGCAGTGTTGGTACAGACTTTGTTATATGGCAGCGAAACCTGGGTATGCCAGAAGAAGCATAAAAGTAAGTTGTGATTGATTAATTGACAAAATTAATTAACAAAACATCTTATACCTCCCCAATGCCAACTCCTTCCATTTCATCGCATCTAGAGCACAGCTGTTCGAATCGTCGGCGATGTGATATGTGGTAGAGCCATGCTGCAGCTATATTATGGTTGTAGCACTAATGGGTCGGCTTTACCGGAGAAGGACCACGGTCTCACAGAATACCAGCGTAAAATAGCAGCTTAACACTGCTGTGTTTCGTATGGTGAGTGTAGAGAACGGGAGAACCTTTTTACTGGAAACGAGGCATTCCCTCTTAGTCCTCAGTGACAACGCATCTGCATTTTGATTCGAATAGAATAGAATAGAATGATTTTTATTCAATATAGATTATTACATAATACTTATTGAAAGTCATTATTTTATTTATTTACCACTGGTTCGGAAAATATTCGTAATTGAAGATAGATGTAGATGACTATGGGCCACAGTAACCACTTTCCATCAGGTGGAGTGTGTGCTCTTTTGTCACCCTTATCCCATAAAAAACAATTTAAGCTGCAATTGGGCAATAATTTATTTCTATAATAATAAGTTTAAAACAGTCGACAGATTATCATTTTTATGGCAACACATAGCCTATGGCAATATTCCAAACGATTTAATTGAATTTTTATTATTGCATAAGATTGAGATGTTATTTTTTATGTTTCAAGCGCCTAAACTAGATTTGGAATTTAAACGATATCTGAAATCCTCGTAAACAAAGCATGCTCTGTCTTCCTACAAATTAGGAGTATAACAATCCTAATGTTGTCTATATAGTTGCATTATATATTTTATGTTATATTTTTCCACACACACAAACACTCACGCCTGTCACCCAGAGGGATAGGCAGAGACTACGGACTTCCATTTGGCACGATCCTGACACACCTCTCTCGCCTCCTTTACATCCATATATCTACGCATACACGCTCGTCGGTTAAGGGTACCTACCTATATAATAAAAGAATATTAAAAATAAAAGATAATTATCATAACCGGTTCACAATTTATCGTAAACCTCCTCCATGTTTTGAAGTCGACTTTTCTTTTTACTTATAAGCCAGTGCTTGATCACAAAACCGCGTTCAAGTCCGTTACATTTATTAAGCCTACTGAGGACTAAGTAATTTATAACGCACATGAGTATAGCTTAACAATACACTTGTGTTAATAATTTCAAAGTGCAGTTACACCTTAAGAAACAATGGCAGTTTACAAGTTTTAACATTTCAAAAACAAATACATAAAACTCGGCAAGTTCACCAAACAATGGAGTTAAAATTGAAACAAGTTCACATCGTACATTGTTCAGTAGTTTATGTGTATTTTCGGTGCCGAAAAGACTTTAGTACTTTATGTAACTTGTGTACTGTACTACACGCTCATATAAAATTGAAATACAGGGAGAGTTTCCTATTATTTTAGTAATAATAACTGTCATCATCATAATCATTATCTTTACCGCCTATCATATGTTTACTGGTGAACATAGTTGTTCCCCAAGGAATGTGTACCTGAAGCACCTGCATGTCTTACCATACCATGTTGTTACTCCATATAGTGAGTAGCTGCCCAGCACTTCGCTTACCAGTACGAGGTTGCATCTCGAGAATCTTTCTTCTCGATTGATTGTCGGTTCATTAAGCTGTATGGCCGCTAATGTCCACTTTAGTTTTTTGATTTTTTAAACACCTATGATAATACAAAATTAAACATGAATAATAAATATAAATAATGGTTCCTTCAAATCTGAGGAATTCGGAAATCGCGTAAAATGAATGTCTTAATTCCATTTTGATATTTTGGTGACTGATTTTACAGAAAATTTGACATCAAAATAGGACAAGTTTTTTCATCATTTACTAGCTGGTACCTGGCGCACGTTAGCAACACTGCCGCAGAATAAATAATTGTGTAAATATCGTTTTAAATTTGGAACTTATAATGTTTAATTAGGAATGATAATACATTCATTGAAATTGAATGATATATGACTTTATAAATTTGTTGGTACGATACGCGCGCCACCTACTGTAAGTTAATTGTAATATGCTTATAACCTTCACGCAAGTGAAAAAAATAAGTTTATAAATTTTTACCGCAACCTGATGGTATGGCAGCGCATAAAATACGAATAAACGAACATTCATTTTTATATATTAGAATAAAGACTTAAAATAAATCCTTATAAGCGATTAATTCTAGGTGAAATCACAGAAGGAGTGAGTAGAGAGAACACTATAATAAAATAGTCGCATAAAACGCTTTCATTTTGCAAAACAACTTAGTTCTTAAGTAAGCATAATACAATAACTCAGGCATGTGGGCAACACTTACTTATGCAATGTTTGTGATTCTATACGTGAATACACTTGAATTTTCTATGTCGCCAGGTACAGTAATATTTTATTTTGTGTATTTTATTTTATTTTGTGAAGACTGCATTTTATGTTAAGAACCAAAAGTTTTATCTAAGATTATTGACATAAATAAGGTATATTTTATTTATGAAGATAAAACAACTAGATGTTAAAAACAATGCTAAATATTTTAATACCTTTTTTAACTTTTTCTCGTGTTAATATAAACTTATTAGATGATTAGAAAAACTTTAACTGATTTATGCGGAATAGGGGAGGTATATAATATTATTCTATAAGTAGAGTAACATAAGGTTGTATCTACTTATAATAATCACTTTGTAAGAATGGAATTTTAGTACTAATTTTTTTTTGACCGTGTAGTCGCTGTGTAAGAATATCCTCTACCCCATATCGTCCCGTGGGTGTCGTAAAATGCGACAGAGGGAAACCAAAACAAAAGATGGGCAGCAGCATCTTCCTGATAATAAATCAAAGTATTAAAAAACTGCGGTTGTCAACCCGCCTGATAAGCGTGGCAACTATGCGAAAATCTTCCCTAAGAGTGGGAGTGGGAGTAGCCTATGTTGCTTGTGTGGCCTGTTATACATGATATTTTTTTAATAACGCTATTATCATATATTAATGTATCTAGACAATTGCAACACTGTTTTTTTAACTTGTGAATATTTTAGATATGATTCTGATGATTTGAGATATGCCGCAGTATATACAGAAAGCGTTACTTAAAAAAAACAAATACAAAATCTGACTAAAGCAAAAGACAAGGACATTTAATAATCTTACCCTGAAGGAAGTTATAGAAAAAATCAAAGATATTACGCGACCACTAAACCAGCATGCCAAGAAAAGCGGCTACAAAGTTGACTACAAATTAAGAATGTTAAAAAACTCAAAAAGAAAATAATCTTTAAGATTTTTTTAACGGCAAATACTTTAGTTATTAAATGTAATTTGCAAACGATATTGAATGTTCTAGAAAAACGAGATAATGTAATAACAATTTTAATGAATTTTTAAAATAAAATATTATTAACATTATATCATTGGGTTAAATTTTCATTTAATCAGTAATAATAGTCTTATTTCTTAATTAGCAAGATGTATCGTATGCAGTTGATGTTAGCCTTTGAAAAATTTTTTACATTCCATTTAGAAAGAAAGGAAAAAAATTATATTACCACATATTAACAGCGTTTTATTCTACAACAAAATTGTGATAAGTCTTTTGAGACGGACAAAAATGGTCACACTCATCATTTAACTAAAAAAACATCTCTACATAACACGAAAATGCTATTTGAAACTAATGACAACTATAGCAGCAATATTGTGTTATTTTACACTAACATTATTAATTCTGAACCCAAAACTCTAAGCTTAATTCGTATATATTACAAGACATGAGAGAAACATCACAGCAGCAGAGACGCTTGTGTGAAGCAATTTATCAGACAGGTCTGTAAAGGTCAAATAATTTACATTCTACCATGAATAAATTATTCTACGACCATATTAACTAGCTGGAAATATTTTTATTTGAAATATTCATAGTTTATTTTCAGATACTTTTGCGTTCTTATTAACCTTATGTGTTTTTATGATAATAATAATAAAATTTATTGGCACAAAATGAGACTTACATTCATTAATACATTTGAACAAAAGATATGAGTAATAACTTATACTCGTAAAATTGTATGCATCAGTGGCTAAACTAGGCCGAGCCTGTATCTTAGACACTAGTTAGCCTCTTCTAATGAAACAATTATTTGGCAGTTACAAAATATTTTTTTTATTCGAAACGCCAAAAGTTTTTATACATTTCACTTATAATAAAATTTACATCTACGTAGCTATTAAAATTTAACGCTTACGGCCATATTACTTATACAAATAAGAATATAAGATTTAAATTATTTATGTTCATTAATAATTACAAATGTAAAATTCACTAGATTTTTTTATTGTACTAGTATTGTTGTTTGAAAACTAACCGACCGAATTGGCGATACGAGTATATTGAAGATTGGCTGGATAAAGCCTTAACCGACGCGCATGTATGCGTAGGTGTAAGGATGTAAAGGAGGCGAGAGAAGTGTGTCAGAATAGTGCCAAATGGAAGTCCGTAGTCTCTGTCTACCCCTCTGGGTGACAGGCGTGAGTGTTTATGATTATTATATTGTGTAATTACGAAAGTTACTTCAAATATCTGTATAAATTGTTTATCTTTACTTATCTTTAGATTTTTTCTTTTCAATATTTTACAATTTACTTATTACACTGTAGTTTTCAAAGTATGAATATAAAACGTAATATCAGTTTATTTTTTAGCCATGACACAGGTTTCTTCTCATTTCTAAAAGAGAGAGAGGGGGGGGGGGGGGGGTTATTTAGAGAGAAAAACAAAGAAATATTATTTTTATGAACTTTAATACCTTTTCATTTAAGTAACATGTAACACCTTGTTTACGCGGTATTTATATGAACGTGACGACGTGTGGGTGGCTAACATATTGTATGCATTAGACAAGTTTTCTTATACTTTTATTAGAGATGTTCCCTTTTAAAACATTTTATTGTGTTCAAAATTCTAAAGGAAAGCGTTTAAATTTGTAGTAACTAATTAGTCGTTTTTTTTTTAAATTTATAACTTTAGGTTATTGTGTAATAATAGTACTTTACACTGAAAAGAAAATAAGCACAAGCTTAGTTATGATTTTAATATTTATGTACTATACATTTATGCAAATGTATAGTACATTGAATGCATTATATGATATTAGCCTTTTCGAGATTGGAATGCTTTTTTATTTATTAGTCACATAAAATATTGGTAACATATAATTTTTCGACAGAAAATAATGTTTCAATTTATCTCTAAAATATAAAAAAAACAATTGCTGTTTCGCTAAAACTTGAAACTGGCTCGACCGATACTGATTTTTTTTTGTGTGTGTTTGAGTGGGTTTGCGAGCTGTTGTCGATATCCAGAAAACACCCGTGCGTAGTCGGGGCGGATCAGTAGTTTTTATATTTCATCCGTTATGGTGTTTACCAAATTGTTGAGTAGTTCATTAATTAGTTGAGAAACTATAGCTTATCTCTCGCCTTATTTGTTATTTGCTCATATCGTATCGAGTCGATTTCGGAAGCTAGCACGAGAATATTAAATAGAATTCACCTATAATTTCTGAAAAGATATATTGATATGGAAGGGTCAATTTCGATTTAGCGATATTTACGTCTTGTGTTGAAAAAAAAATTATTGTTTCTCAGATATGTATCATATTTATGTTTCCTTGTTGTCTTTCATTGTAATAGAATCACTATTTCGAATTTTTGAAATTTTTGTGGACATTTAAATATATAGCGAGCACCTCACCTCTGAGCTAAATTGGTTCTAAAAATTAAAGTATCAATTTAATTTTCGATTAAACAAGTTTTGATTGATCGACATTACTAATTAAGAAAGTAATAGTTCTTGTTTAAGATTACAGCTTATATTTATGTTATACGATTTAATTTATCTTACGATATAATAAATTTCGATTTAAATTACATTCAGCTTTGAGTAATTAATAATAATAAGAGCCATTTTGTTATCTTGTATAAAGTTTCGAAAATTAAATGAAATATAGTAAAATAAGGAAAAAGATTTTGCTTCTCAGCTCAGCGAGCTATGGAGAGGGCTATGCTCTGCCTGATAAATTTAGAAATGAGGCAATCCGCAGTAGGACTAGAGTAAGTAAGACCGATTAGTAAGCTGAAGTGGCAATGGCCGGCCATATAGCTCAGATAACCGACAACCGATGGGAAAGAAAGATCCACGAGTGGAAGCCTCATACCGGTATAGCGAAGTGTACGGCAGCCCCGTACTAGATGGAGTGACAACCTGGTAAGAAATACAGGTAGTCTGGATTGGATGCAGGTGGCTCAGGAGCGTGATTTGTGGTGTTCCTTGAGGGAGGATTATGTTCAGCTGCGGAATCAAGAAGGGCTGTAATGATGATGATACCTTCTACAATCACTAATATTGCTCAGTTATATCACCATTATCAGACATCAAACAAACATTTTAAATAAATATAAAAAAAAAGAAAACATACAGAAATAGCCACAATTCTTCCTATTTTATTATTGCAATAAAATTGATGAAGAAAACAGGGGGTACGAATAATTAATTTCGTCAGTTTTTCATACATATGATCAGTTCGAGCTGCTTAGTCGATTGCACATAACGCCATACCAATAGGCATGTTAAAAAGCTATTCTTCAAATGTCTTGCGGCCCGCTATTCCTCTCATATGGTACATATCTTACTACTTTCTGCTAACGTAACTAAGCCGTGCATTCTGATAAACTTCAAATCTAGAATCTAGAAATCCAGTATAATTACAGATGGGGCAAACTAACGTCGTTATCAAAGATTTTAACACCTGCTTATTTGAAGTTGGTTCCAGGTGTTTATGACCTTGCCTTGAAGTGGCGTGTAAGAGAAAACATAAAGCCATCACTGTATTTCGTCTTGTAGGAGTCGTATATTGTTTATAGAACTCTATGACTTCCAACAAGTGGCAGTATATCAGTTTTATGCCAGACTTAAAATAAACAGAACGGTGATGAGGAGAAACGTCACTGATGGAAAACATTTGATCCTGAGATTGTCCAACCACGTGCTAAGCCTGAAGTTCATCTCAAATCCTCCCTATAACGAGAAAGACCCATGCCCAATAGTGGACTGGTCATGATGTAGGAGAGGAAGTACTTACTCAACATATGGATGGTTGACCCGTTTGTAAATTATTTTACACAAAAAAATTATAATTTGAAGATATAAGCTGTGACTTCAGTTAGTAAATTGAAAAGCATCAAATCGACTACCCATAAAACAATACAAAAGAGCATCAAATCCACAGTGACAATTGGATACGCCGATAAGACAGTGATGTATGGCAGCAATTGCTTTTTGTAAATTGTTCGACTCTCACAATACAGGATCGCAAATTTATGAGTTTATTTTTTATTTGGAAATGAGGTATGGTACAATCAATTTTGAAAATGTAATGTGGTGCATTCGCAAAAATATTTAAATGATTGCTCATTTGTTTTTTCACTACTATGTTTTTTTATAGAATAAGGAAGACAAACGAGCACACAGTCCACCCTACGGGAAGTTCATACTGTAGCCTATAAATATCTACGTCTATCCTCGATTACGACTAAGATATCATGGATGCGGCTCGGCTCTATGCCATCATTTGAATGTTTATGCTTTCATCGCATTTTAACGATTTTACAAACATAATTTGCACATGTAAACCAATAAAGACCCAAAACAATTATTTCTAGATTATCATTCGTACATCCATTACATCCTATGACAAACTTCTGTGGAAGATAGGCCTCCCCAATAGAGCACATCATTTTTTTTTTGAATTTGCCACACTTGGCAGACGGGTTGACAAACACAGTTTTTATAATTTACAGTTTTTATCTAGAAGATGGCCCTGCCCATTTCATGTTCCAAGGAAAACAAAATTAATTTATTAAATATACAATAGTAAATATCTTAGACTTCCAAGAACTAAAAAGAATAAAATTAAATTCAATCATAGAGGTGCAGAAGTCGGGGCTAAGATGTACTGCATCGAAGAACTAATGCCCCAATTTCAGAAAATAGTCACTTCATCTACTAGGGTGTCACCCGAGACTGCTTTTACCAGACATTCACATCAACATTACAGCCCTTCACAAGTCCACTGCGGAACAAAGGCCTCCCCCAAGTAATGCTATAAAGCACGGTCCCGAGCCACCTGCATCCATCGACCTCCTCCATGTCTTACCAGGTCGTCACTCTATCTAGTGGGGGGGGGGGCGTCCAAATATTTACATTAAAATTATCATCCCCTATTTTACCACTCATAGAAGTTTTTTTTCGTACCGTTTATAAGGGACTACTCCTGAAGTAAAACTTATTTTATATAATATAACACACAAACGAGAATATATTTTATACGTGGTAGAGCCACGCTGCAGCTATAATATGGTTGTAGCACGAATGGGTCGGCTCGAACGGCACGCTCTTATCGAATACCACTGTAAAATAGCAGCTTAATACTGCTGGCAATCGGATACACTTTTTACTGGATACGAGGCATTCTATCTTGAACCTCATGTACTCCATGAGATTAGACGAAGATGTCTATGGGCCAAAGCATCCACTTAACATCAGGTTGACTGTATTCGTTTGCCACACATATTCTATAAATAAAAGAAAAAAATATATTCAGTCAAATTAACAACCTGCTCCTTTCTTTTGAAGTCGGCTAAAAACCGACAATGTCGATCCTGTGTAAGATAAGGCTCAAATTTATACAGGTTGAATTAATTATTTTTTCTACATTTTAACATTTTAAGTTCTTTAAAAAGGTTAATCCTCTAAATTAAATGTTTCTTTCATTTTAATTTGGAATGAAACAAATCCTTTAATAATATATTTCAGTAATAAAACTTTAAATTCAAAAAGCTTTCTGTCTAAAATATACAGTCTATGTAATTAAAGTTCTTAACTTTCAAGTAATTAATTATATCTTAAGACATAAAGAAATAGCGAATTTAACTACAATTAAAACTTGAGTTTATTCGAATATTTATGTCAAATTTTTAAAATCTTAAAGTTAAGTTTAAAGACAATAAATAATAAAGTAAAAAAAAACCCTGTAGTAGCGGTGTAAGAATATTCACTACCACATATCATCCCGTGGGTGTCGTAAGAGGTGACAGAGGGAAACAACAGGTCCTCCTAATAACGAATAAAAATAAAAAAAAACTGTGGTTGCCAATCCGCTTGCCAAGCGTAGCAACTATGGCAAATATGAGACAATCAATGTTGGGGGCAAATGGGGGCTTATGTTCAGCAGTGGACTTTAATGGGCTGTAACGGTAAATATTAAAATAATTCTTAAGGGTCATGCTGAGCATGTAATTAATGTTTTAAAATTAGCACTTAAGAGACTACGAGAGGCGATCACGTCAGAATCTTGGAAAAGGCTTAAAACTAAAATTTTATATTATATTAACTTAAATGTTGACTTTGTGTGGGACTTGCGAGCGCAGGTCCAATTGCTTAACGTATTTTCCGAGGCACAGGGGTGGAGAAAAATCGCCCACTTTCTGACTCCGGATAGCTAAGATAATTTTTTTAACAGAACAACTCAGTAACAGATTTTTTTGTTCCGACCTGGGATACGAACCTGGGACCTCATGATCAGCAATCACGTTTTCAACCACTAGACAAGGTCTAGTCGGTCTATACTTACAGGCTTGACTGCCTGTAAGTATAGACCGACAAAGGCTTTTTTAAATAAGTATTTTTATAGAACCATGTGTGCTGAACTTATTAAGTTACAAAGTTCTGCTAAGGATATCCTACCGACCCATTCACGTGCGTGATAAATGTGCTTGCGACGTGATGACGGAGGTACACTCAAGATACATATATTCTTGTTTTTTGTCTTCTCAAGTTATTTTCTCCGTCAATTTGTGTTAGACATAGTTGTTTATGTTTTTGTATTAAACTAGAATTGCTTGCGGCCGAAATTCTACTAACTGTTTGGAAACAAAGCTACGTATTTGTTTGCATAAGTTTTTCTTTTGTAATATTTTCTCGTAGAGGAAAAATAAAGGAAACTTACCTCATACAACCATCAATATAATCTAAATGCTGAAATTTCATTTATATGGTTATTTGTTTTTTTCACTTAATTTGATCTGCCTTAAAGGCAATATATACATATGATTTTCGTTTTGTGTACTTCTTTAGCGCGTTTTAAATGGTATATGATTCTTAGCTTTTCTTTTATTATAAATAATAAAAAAGTATTTCAATTCGATTTTCACGTATTATAATGATTGTACTAGATGAGTTTTTAAGATGAGTTACAATTTATAATTTGTAGTTACGATTTATATTTTACATTCCTACGACATAATATTGTTTGACATAATGTTTGACTGCCTTGTTAATCATGAGGACTTGGGTTGGAATCCCTAGTTGAGCCAACAATCAGTTTTTGAGTTTTTCCGTCATGAAATTCTCAGTAGTAGCCTGGAGTAAGAAAGAAGTTAGTGTTTCACTCCGTGCCTAAAAAGCACGTAAAGCCGTTGGTCCTGCGCCTGATCTGTCTCAGATCGTGTCGAATTATTGTCCCATCGTAGTATAGAAGGGAGAAAGTAAAGAGTGCACCCTATGCTTGCGCATATACTTGGGTACCACAATCCTGTCCTACGGAGATGGCTAGTCCCCGTTGAGACTGGCCGCCTTGACCTAATTTCGGTCTGGAGGCCATTCTTATTTCTCTTCAATAAAAAAAAATTACAAAAATTAAAAAAAAAGTGAAAAATTGTAGCTATTAATTTTACGTAATATTTTTCTTACTATTTACGCGTATACTACACATTGAATAGACTGGACATTGAGCTGGCAATTATTAGTTACTGATAAAAATGACAGGCGAAGTTTTATATTTTAAAGCCGAACGTCCACCGCGAACTAAACTATGTGAAAAGTAGGCTCAGTGAACTAGGCTAACCTAACCTGGAAAATCTTTACATGTCCATCGAAAAATGAGCTAAAACTACGTCAGTGGTGGCCAATTTGTGATGGTATGTTGAGTTAATCAGACAGGATGGAAGAACAAGAAAAGAGCTACGACGAGAGTTCAGACGAGGATTACATTCGTCATAGGAAAACAAGATTGATTATTGCTCATTTCATAAAGAAAAAACGAAAGTAGTCTTTCATCTCCTCATTATATAGTCTTTCATCTCCTCATTATAATCATAATAAAGGATGGAAGAAGAAAGGACTTATTCAATAAATAGCTCCATACTGCAAATACGTGTTTCACTGCCTTAAAAGTAAACACTTTGTTTCGACTATGTACCTTGACCCCTTGGAAAAGCGGCAACGTTGCACGCGGGCGGCATGGCGGTTGGCGGACGGCAGCGGTAATGTTGGCACGGCCTTTAATTCGTTTGAAAACGTGCGACGAAATAAAAAATTAATAAACTGTTTAGATATTTTACCGCCACTTTTTTATTTCGCGATAATGGGTCTAAACGAAATAAATATTATTGCATATTAGTTGCAAAAGTTTATGGAACCATAAATTTTACAATTTTCAAAATGTCTGCCACGTTCTTAAATGCACAAGTTACATCGCCGCATAATGTTGTCCTGAAGCCTGTTCAACAAATTTCGTTCACGATCCAGAGCCAGGGCTTTTAATTTGTCAAAAGTGGAACAATGCAATTGCGCAGTTCATCTTCGATTTCGAAGATCTTTGAGTACACTTCATTGTGCAGTGCCCAGTGGCAGTAAGACTCTCTAATCGGCTTATCATGGAGCAGCAGAGCCTGCACCTTTGCATATTTGTAAGGACGTAATTTGTTGCTTTTCAGCAATCGGGGTATTGTTGTTCTATGCCTTACTCTAAATACAAGCCCAGCTTTTCTAAGGCTGCAAGTTGGATTCCGCTCGAAATGGTCTAAGACACGTTGTTCGAAAGAGGGTGGAATGTGACGCGGAGCAACTCCTTCATGAGTGTTGGGCAGTATGTGCTGATTTTCCCTGATTCTTTGGACAGCACCCAGGATTGTCCGGACGCTAGTAGACACATCTTTCACTATAAGTACGCAGTGTTAACGCTGAATTTTGGCGGCATTCGCCAAACAATAAAACCATATCTGTATACTCTGCCGCGTTGTAAAAATGCTGTTGTCTTGACAAAAGTCAATGAGTGTCAATATCACAGTGAAAAAATAATAAAAATAAACGTACTTATACACACATTTACACCACAATAAAATAAAAGTTGGCAATGTCGTAACGGTTTAACGATATGTGGAAATGATCAAAGTGATTACCGCAAGAACGTTAAGACGCACGTACTTAGCGGGAGGCATTTGTTTTGGCGGCATTGATTGTTAATTTTAGTTTTGAGACAGTTTCGTGTTGACTATCGCGTGCGCGTTAGCGATAGTTCAATATTTTTGTTTATTAAATTCTTGTTGTTATTATCCATGTTGTTAAGTTTTGAGTTTCTTGTTTTGTTTTAATAATGCCTAACGCGTACGTTTATAGTGCTCGTGAATACGGCAAAATGTTAATGTGACTTGGAGAATATCATAAGACCACGGAGGATTAAGATCGGTAAGCTTTTTCATACCTATTTTTTTTAAATAACTTAGTACTTAACTGATCTGAATAGTTACATAACTAAATAATTCAGAATAATAAACATACCCACACGTTGTATAAAAAACATGACTTTATCCCTGTTAACATTTCATTTAAGTAATTTTTTCATTAGCGGGGATTCGAACTAGGTATTTGGTTTATTTAAACTGTGAATTCGAATTAAAGTGGCTAGGTGGAAACAAGCACAGTGGCACAATACCTAATAGGTTAAGTAGATAAGTTAGATATTTAGACAAGTGTTGTTAATAAATAGGTATTGGTACCTACGGTCGCCTGCTGTGGGCCGCGCGTATTCGGTGTAAAATCCGCGCGAATATTGAACCTATTGTCAGCTGATTTTATTTTAAGTTCTACTGCTGTATGCTGGTTGTTTAAGTATTTTCTAGATTTTTTTAATGAAATTATCGTTTCATTTAACTGAACTAACATGATGCAACGTGAATAAAGCTAATAAAATGTTGTTAAAATATATTTTTTTCCTCGGGATCGATTTTCTTTCTGACTCATCATCAAAGGTATCGTTAGTACTATCGTCTGTCTTCGTTTTTGGGAGAGTTTCACAAACAACCTGTATATTATAGTTTTTAAGTAAGTATGGAACATTATTTTATCAATATATGCTTAAGTTGAAATTAATTACTGTACTAAACTCTACTTTTTTAATGTACTAAAAATGCAATCATAGTGCAATATTTTAAATTTAGTTACATATCAGCACTTAATATGTAGCATGTTTATAATAAGTCACAAGACAATTTTATTTTCACTTTTATTAATTATTATTTCTTAACTGTGTCCTGAAAAAAATAATGAAATAATATGATACAATTACATTTTTACATACTCATTTTTATATATTTTGTATATGAAATAACACAGATGGTATTTTTCTTGTTTTTTTTTTTATTTAGTATTATTTTCAAAACCGTTTACATTTTATTTAAATGCATACTATTTTGGAAAGTGTTATAAGCTTAGTTATATATAAGGCTTAGTTTTTTTTCTTTTCTATTGGCAATGAACCCTAAAGTTATGTTATAATAAATGAAAAATGTTTTTTTTTTCAATATTTAAATTAATTAATGTTTTGTTATATGTATAAAATTGATAGTGATATTTTTTAAATAATTCTGTACGATATATATATTAATGTGAATTGAAATTAATAAGTAGCAGTCTAATTAAAGATTTAGGTCAAGTAACACACCTCTCTTCTCATTACAGTGACACCTTACCAACATTACAGTGTATACCAATGTAGTATATTTGTTTTATGCATTTATGAGATGAAATAAGTCTCAGGGTTTAAAAATTTCATACAACGTTACTTATTGTTTTAAAGTTTATGTATATTCTCACGTTTGTATTTTAAATATGTGGATATCAGAGTAGTATATAGTCCATAATTAGTCTACGGCTCAACTCAGTTGATTTCGAATGTTCAATTTTTGAGCGCGTACTTGTAGGATATTGCTTAGCAAGCTTTTATTAGAATAAGAGTAACAAAAGAGCACACAGTCCACCTGATGATAGGTGGCTGCTGTTGTCCAAAGACATCTACATTTATTCTCGAATAAAAATTCAAATGCAAATACGTTGTCACCTCTGAAGACTAAGATAGAATGCCACGTTTCAAGTAAGAGGGTCTTTGAATCTCACTATACTCATCATACGAGACAACTTAGCTCGATTAAGAACTAAAATGCAGATGCGTCCCCCTCCCATTGAGGACTAAGATAGAATACCACGTTTTCATTACAACGGTCTCTGGAACCCTAAACTCATGGTGAGTTTAGGGGTCTATCAGCTTAATGCTTAAAGCTAAAAGCTGATATTCTACGATGGTATTCTGTGCGATCGTTGTTCTTCCCCATCGAGCAGAATAATTTGTGCTACAACCATAATATAGCTGTGGCATATCTCTACCAGTTTACGATAATATAAAATAAGTTTTTGAACCAAAAGCAATGTAAATACGTGTAGCTGAATTGCGGGTGCATCACGAATGATTCCGCTCGAACGAAAACAGAGCACGCTTCAGAAAATACCAGCGTAAAATGTTTACTTTAAAAAAAAATAGAAATGATGTATGTAATGTTGTTATTTTTCGGTAAGTGACAACAATCGTATAATTTTTCACTAGTCAAAAGGCATTCCATCATAGTTCACAAGAATTGTCATGCAGTTGTACGTATATTTTAATTCTCAACATAGGAAAGTTGTATGTGATGTGAAGAAATAATAAAAGAAAGAAAAATAATGCATGTAACCTCTTTTTATTTTTATTCTTTTAATACCAGTTTCTACATAATGTAAACATTTCATTGTTCCTTTTGCGTCTCTGTATTGCTTGGCAACAACCACGCAACCTTAAATTATTTTTCATGAAAAGTACAACATAATAAAATCGGAAATAAAATAAATAGTACCATTATTTAAGTTCTATAACGTTGAGCCACGCTACACCTTTATTATAGCTGCAGCACGGATGGATCTACTCAACCGAGATAGGACCACACTTTCACAGAAAACCAGCGTGAAACAACATAATAGTGCTGTGTTCGTAACGGGAGACCCTTTTTAATGTTAAAGAGGTATTATTGTATATTAGACCTAAGAGTTAAAAAGGCATCCTCATTTTGATTCCTACTTAAAAATAGTGTCTATAGGCCACAATATCCACTTACCATCAGGTGGACTTTGTAATCTTTAGTCACGATAATCTTGTAAAAAAAGTTTGCAAAAAGACGTCATGCAAAATTCTGATATTGAAGAATTGACTTATGAATAGTGGCATTTCTTACCCGCCCTCCATTTATCAAAGTCACTGCTCATATTTTATCAACTGACGGACAATGCTAACTACATTTCAATGAAGACCGGATTTGCGACTAGCTTAAGCATTTTGATAGAATATAATATTATGATACCCCAATAAATTTAATAGTCATCTGAAGCAATAGAATGACAAAAATACAATATTATGTGCTTACAATTGATATTCATCAGCTTCTGTATAGTTCACTACTATTGGATATATTGGTATTGTAGACAGATCAGTATATCTGTTATCTGGCCTCACATAAAATTTAATTGTTCATTGAATGGTGTATATATATTTGTTTTTACTGACATCGACAAAACACCTTTCGGGTTCTAGACGACTCTTGGAAAACTACGGAAACAGACGAGGTGATGACTTTCCTTATACTAAAGACGAATATACTTTTTTATGGAGAACTAATTTTGTGATTTCTTCTATATTGGTCTGTTAAAGCCTACATCTAACGTGGGTTTCTTTTTTTAGAAATAAAAATTTACCTTCACTGTCACGCTTGGTCGGTGGGCTGACGATTGCAGTGCCAGACGTCACGCACCTTTGAAGCACCGTCGCCGTTCTACGAAAACGAATTATTGTACCATCTATCAAAAACCATATTGATTTTTCTGACATTTCCTTAACCACCTCTTTTAACAACCACGGGAATAAATGGGGAGGGGGTCCTTACGTCGCTACCACACGGCTTGGCGATTATGGCAAATACATCCCGAATGAATCTATGGAGCGAAGCCTGTTTTCAACTTTGACCGTTTTGATGGTAATGATAATGAGTCTGGAATTTGAGTAATTAGTTTGAGCAGTTAACTACATGTTTTGTCATCTTGCATAAATTAAAGGTTAGCCTTTCAGTTAGAAATTTTTAATTACATCAAGCTTTAGATCATTTTTACTTTAGTTATTTTTTATGAAATTGCGTTTTTTATTTTAAGTAGAAATATCTAGTAGATCATATTGAATGATTTATTTTATGTTTGTGAACAGAAGATGAACTCTTACGTATTTATAACTTTTAATTTTACTTGTTTTTAATTACCGAAGATTCCATTGCTTTGCAGCACCCATGGTCACAAAATAATCCATTTCATAGTACCTTTAGTTTTCAATTAATAATTTTGTCCAAACTACGCAGAATGAGCTTACTGTATCTGGAAGTCTTGCAGTAGTATGCTTGGATTTGGTATGCTTAATTAAAGGATCTCAGGTGGTAGTACCCAGCCGCCTTCTTTATTGAAATCATTCTTGGAATAGGTAACCGATATAAAAAAATAGGTAGGAATCGATGTTCTTTTGCAAGGATTTGTGATGTATGAAATGTGATGGAATGGCTTGGCTGCCTATTATATGATCACAGACTTCCCTAAAATACCAATGGTTTCACGTTAGCAATATTAAAATGTTTGTCAAATATGTAAATAATGATATTAAACATAATATGTATCGTTAGTAAAAAAAGTATTTCCTCCTAATATGTATATATCGTAGAAATATAGAATTAAAATAATATCAAAAATCAAATATAGAGTAAAGCTGAACTCATCTCGTGACATGTAAGCCTTCATAGGCTTACGTCAGATGATTATTTTCATTGTAATCTCTGTATGTGTACAAATTATAATTATTTTTAATACGCGTTGTTTAGTATGGTTGGACAGCATAATATGCGTACATAAAATAATACCGATGAGTAAGATCTTTAAATTTCATTAAATACAAAGTGTTGTTTCATTGCATAAAACTGTTTGTGAATAAAATGTCGCTAAGTTTTTATTCACAAACAACGGTTATCGTAATTTTTAATGGACGAGTACACGAGTGAGTTAATTAGAGTTAAAACAACCCACACACACACATACACAAAAAATATTATGTGTGTGTGTGTGTGTGTCTCTGTGTGTGCGTGTGTGTGTGTGTGTGTGTGTACACACACATAAAACACGTTCCTGAGCCACCTGCATCCCTCGACTTCCTGCATGTCTTACCAGGTCGTCACTCCGTCTAGTGGGGGGATGCCCTACACTTCGTCCGCCGGTACAAGGCCGCCATTCGAGAACCTTTTTTCCCCATTGGTTGTCGGTTCTTCGAGCTATATGGCCGGCCCATTGCCACTTCAGCTTACTAACCCGTTGGTCTATGTCGGTCACTCTGGATCTACTATGGATATCCTCATTTCTAAGTTTATCACGCAGAGAAACTCCGAGCACAGCCCTCTCCATAGCTCGCTGAGCAACCTCGAGCTTTCTCATCCGGCCTGCAGTGAATGACCACGTCTCAGTTCCATAGGTGGCAACACGCACTGGTTGTACAGTCTCGTTTTCAAGTTTTGAGGTATACCTGACGAGAAGATGTGCTATAATTTACCGAATAGGCTGCCTGATATTTTAGTCCAACAAAATCTATACATCTCAAATCCATTTGGTGCAAAAGTGACATCCAATTTTCTCTGTATCATATCTTCTTCTGTATCGCTTATTAATATGTCATAACACCTGGCGGAATTTACTCTTACTCTTTCATTTTCCTTCATGGAATTCTTGGATGTTGCGATTTTCCGTTTTTGAACTTTAGCACTTTTTAACTTTTCTTTTTATATTCTTTTCTTTTTCAAAATATCTTATCTTTTTAACATAGTTCTAACTCAACACACAAACACATAATATTTTTATATTAAGTTATTATTAGTAATAACTATACTATCAGTAATAATAAAAATAAAAGTGATATAGTGGAAAATAAGTCTCTCTTACAAAGAACTTCCTACAATATTATATTATCTCAATCATAGTAATATGTGACAATTCTATTTAATGTTGTGGCAATTCTAGCTAAAACAAACATATCACTGTTTTTTTTACTGTTTTTCGGGCTCTGGGTTCTAGCCCTTCTGAGAATGTCACTGTATGACACAAAGGCCCTGGCCAAAGCCATGCCAAAAATATACCTTTATAGTATGCAAATATATAATAGAGATACGATTATTTAAAACTCTCAATTATGTAGGTAGGTACATTATGTTGAGAATGTATTAATCGAATCTTCCAAGTGACAAAAGACTTAATCTAAAAAGGTTCAAATCTAAATATCATTTTTTGACGCCTTCTCAGGACAAAAATCTTTGATAGAGTTATTAAGGGACTGACCCTTAACATTTTAAGATATTTTTAATATACAGATGCTACCATTTCTTCTCAACTAATTTTATGTATGGAAGTCTACCATTGTTCTTTTGCTTTTAAATTTTATTTTAATTTTTTTAGGCAAAGACTATAAAAAGAGTTATCATATTATAAATTGTTACATGGTTGGTAATTATTAAAAGCTTTTAGGAATGACGTGATCGCTACTAAGCTGTATCTTAAATTTTTTTAAATAACTGTATAGCCTATTTCATATTGTATAATGTTACAGTTGAAAAACCAACGCCCACTGGGTTGCGCGCTGGTTATTCCCAAGGCCCTCTGCCTTTATTCCGAACAACTTGTGAAATTAAAAAATTACTTTCATTAAGAATTTTTATAATTTATTTTCAACAACAAAAAATACTCTACTTTCAATTTGCATAAAGACTGTTGCAAAAAGTAGTCCCACCCAGGTAGATACACAATAACCTAGTACCGATTGGCACAGGGCATAGTAAATCATTTTCATCACATATGTGTAAATGAACTTTTGTACTCTAGCAGAAATAAGTGTTCAATATAGTCTTCAAATGTTAAATTACTGTCAATTATTTTGCCAAGATACTTAATAGTAGTAAGTTATTCTAAATAATACACATTGTTGGTTATAATGTTGCTAGTTTGTGAAGAAGTATTAACTATTATATTAAGTGATTTTGCTAATTATTGGAAATTATTTCGTGTAGAAAAATTTAGTTCTTTAGTTTTGGTTAAATTCAAGGTAATTAGGTGGTTATTGAGCTATTTTCTAGCAGTATCAAATCTTTGTGCGCTCGTTGGTATGTTTCACTACAAGTACTGGCCGAAAAAACAAGTGCTGTATTATCAGCATAAGGAAATATGGAACCACCTTCTAGGCATAGATTACACAAGTCATTAATATAGAACAAAATACGGTCGACCACGTATACTACGCTGAGGTACACCATATGTAATAGGTTGGGATGTACTCAAGTATGAGCCAATTTTAACATACTTAACCATATTTGTAAGATAACTCTGAAATAGGGACATCTTGGTGCCTCTTATTTCCAGGCAGTCAAGCTTAGAAATTAAGACAGAGATCGAAATTATACCAAAAGCTTTAGCAATGTCTTAAAACATGGCGAAGCATTTTTGCTTATTACCAAGATTAATAACAATGTGATTTATTAATTTGTAAACAGCATCGTCAGTGGATAATTTCTTTCGGAAACCAAATTGATTAACACATAAAATTTTACGGGATTCCAAATATGAGATTAGTCTTGAGTTTAGTATTCTCTCAAGTATCTTAGACATTGCGGAAAACATTGAAATTGGCCTATAGTTTTCGACACATTTACGACCATCTGACTTAAAAACTGGACATAAAAGTGCTATGTTACACGTATCAGGAAAAATACCAGTAGTGAGACTCAAAATTATTTTTAATTTATACCAGCTTTTTTAAATTCTAGTCTTTGGTATTCTTTCTTTGTATTTGGCAAAAGCGAATTACAAAAGTTGCGGTACATTTTTTATGATATTTTTAAGATTTCATTATTCTTAAGAGCCATGCATTCCTCCAAAACTCAATATACAGTGTTAATGGGAGACTTCAATGCAAAACTAGGCACAAGACAGAACGGTGAGCTGAAAGTAGGGAAATTTGGAATAGGGCAACGGAACCCAAGGGGCCAGCAGCTGGCCGACTTCATGGAGAAAGAGGGACTCTTTCTTCCAGAAGCGGCCCCACAGGAAGTGGACCTGGTCGAGCCCCGACGGTTCCACAAAAAATGAGATTGACTTTATTATGACGACCGTTCAGTGACGTCTCCGTGATTGCGAGGGTGAAAACTGGTAGCGGTCACCGAATGGTTAGAGGCACACTGAACCTAAACGTTAAGTTTGAGAGGTCTCGTGTGATGAAGTCAACCCTCCTTCCCCCTCGTGCTCTGTTCCAAAGTCCTTTCAGCTCGAGTTACAAACCGTTTTCAGTGCCTAAAAGACTGCAATGAAGTGGACGATATGAATGACAAGCTCGTAGAAACTGTCCATGGGGTCGGAGCTAAGTTCTGCAAGACGAACACAAGAAGAACACAAAACCTCCGATCACACTCTCAATCTCATCACAGACAAACACACACATACACACGCACGCACAAACGCGCGCAACAATACGAGCATTGTGTGATTACCATTGGGTGATTATACATATTATTACTAAGACCCTTTTTACTGGAAATGAGGCATACCATCGTAGTCCTCACGGGTGACAACGCATCTGCATTTTAGAGGATAGATGTAGATGTCTATGGGCCGCAGCAACCACTTACCATCAGGTGTACTGTGCTCGTTTGTCACCTTTATCCTATAAAAAAAAGTTTGTGGTATTTTTCTATATCGATGTAACATTTTTAAAATTTTTGGAAATTATAAAAAATTAAACTACTAACATGCGACATGACCTAGTTCAAGCATTTTATAATTGCATTTAAATATTTTATTTGATAGCAATGGATGGAAAAATTGGCATAATTAATGTAAATATGTATCTATCATTTTAAATTTGGAATTTATATTGTTTAATTAGGAATGATAATACATTCATTGAAATTGACTGATATATGACTTTATAAATTTGTCGGTACGATACGCGCGCCACCTACTAATTACTTAATTGTACTATGCTTATAACCTTCACGCAATTGAAAAAAATAAGTTGATAAATTTTTACCGCAACCTAATGGTGTGGCAGCGCATAAAATAGGAATAAAAGAACATTAATTTTTATATATTAGAATAAAGACTTAAATATGTGTGTAGACGTTAATATGTTTGTCCTTATAAGCGATTAATTCTTGGTGAAATCACAGAAGGAGTGAGTAGAGAGAACACTATAATAAAACAGTCGCATAAAACGCTTTCATTTTGCAAAACAACTTAGTTCTTAAGTAAGCATAATACAATAACTCAGGCAGGTGGGCAACACTTACTTATGCAGTGTTTGTGATTCTATACGTGAATACATTTGAATTTTCTATGTCGCCAGGTACACTAATATTTTATTTTGTGTATTTTATTTTATTTTGTGAAGACGTTGCATTTTATGTTAAGAACCAAAAGTTTTATCTAAGATTATTGACATAAATTAGGTATATTTTATTTTTTAAGATAAAACAACTAGATGTTAAAAACATTGCTAAATATTTTAATACCTTTTTTAACTTTTTCTCGTGTTAATATAAACTTATTAGATGATTAGAAAAACTTTAACTGATTTATGCGGAATAGGGGAGGTATATAATATTATTCTATAAGTAGAGTAACATAAGGTTGTATCTACTTATAATAATCACTTTGTAAGAATGGAATTTTAGTACTAATTTTTTTTTGACCGTGTAGTCGCTGTGTAAGAATATCCTCTACCCCATATCGTCCCGTGGGTATCGTAAAATGCGACAGAGCGAAACCAAAACAAAAGATGGGCAGCAGCATCTTCCTGATAATAAATCAAAGTATTAAAAAACTGCGGTTGTCAACCCGCCTGATAAGCGTGGCAACTATGCCAAAATATTCCCTAAGAGCGGGAGTGGGAGTGGCCTATGTTTCCTGTGTGGCTTGTTACACATGATATTTTTTTAATAATGCCAATGTCATATATTAATGTATCTAGACAATTGCAACACTGTTTTTTTAACTTGTGAATATTTTAGATATGATTCTCAATATATACAGAAAGAGTTACTTCAAAGAAACAAATACAAAATCTTACCAAAGCAAAAGACAAGGACATTTAATAATCTTACCCTGAAGGAAGTTATAGAAAAAATCAAAGATATTACGCGACCACTAAACCAGCATGCCAAGAAAAGCGGCTACAAAGTTGACTACAAATTAAGAATGTTAAAAAACTCAAAAAGAAAATAATCTTTAAGAAATTTTTAACGCCAAAAACTTTAGTTATTAAATGTAATCTGCAAACGATATTGAATGTTCTAGAAAAACGAGATAATGTAATTATAATTTTAATAAATAAATTAAAGAAAAAATTATAAAGGATACATCATTGACTTAAATCGTCATTTAATCAGTAATTACAGTCTTATTTATTAATTATCAAGATATTTCGCATGCAGTTGATGTTAGCCTTTCGAAAACATTTTACATTCCATTAAGAAAGAAAGGAAAAAAAATATAATTTTACTATATTATATTAACAGCGTTTTATTCTACAACAAAATGTGACAAGTCTTTTGAGACGGACAAAAATGGTCACACTCATCATTTACCGTGAAGAATCACTGAGTTTCAGTCTAGTAAGTTCCGTCTTTTTTGAGCAGTTAGATTTGAATACCATTTGGTGTGACTTCGTTAATTTTAATTAAAAGTATAAAAACATCTCTACATAACACGAAAATGCTATATGAAACTAATGACAACTATAGCAGCAATAGTGTGTTATTTTACACTAACATTATTAATTCTGAACCCAAAACTCTAAGCTTAATTCGTATATATTATAAGACATGAGAGAAACATCACAGCAGCAGAGACGCTTGTGTGAAGCAATTTATCAGACAGGTCTGTAAAGGTCAAATAATTTACATTATGCCATGAATAAATTATTCTACGACCATATTAACTAGCTGGAAATATTTTTATTTGAAATATTCATAGTTTATTTTCAGATACTTTTGCGTTCTTATTAACCTTATGTGTTTTTATGATAATAATGATAAAATTTATTGGCACAAAATGAGACTTACATTCATTAATACATTTGAACAAAAGATATGAGTAATAACTTATACTCGTAAAATTGTATGCACCAGTGGCTAAACTAGGCCGAGCCTGTATCTTAGACACTAGTTAGCCTCTTCTAATAAAACAATTATTTGGCAGTTACAAAATATTTTTTATATACATTTCACTTATAATAAAATTTACATCTACGTAGCTATTAAAATTTAACGCTTACGGCCATATATACAAATAAGAATATAAGATTTAAATTATTTATGTTCATTAATAATTACAAATGTAAAATTCACTAGATTTTTTTATTGTACTAGTATTGTTGTTTGAAAACTAACCGACCGAATTGGCGATACGAGTATATTGAAAATTGGCTGGATAAAGCCTTAACCGACGCGCATGTATGCGTAGGTATAAGGATGTCAAGGAGGCGAGAGAAGTGTGTCAGAATAGTGCCAAATGGAAGTCCGTAGTCTCTGTCTACCCCTCTGGGTGACAGGCGTGAGTGTTTATGATTATGATATTGTGTAATTACGAAAGTTACTTCAAATATCTGTATAAATTGTTTATCTTTACTTATCTTTAGATTTTTTCTTTTCAATATCTCACAATTTAATTATTACACTGTAGTTTTCAAAGTATGAATATAAAACGTAATATCAGTTTATTTTTTAGCCATGACACAGGTTTCTTCTCATTTCTGAGAGAGAGAGAGAGAGGGAAGGGGGGGGGGGGGGGGTTATTTAGAGGGAAAAACAAGGAAATATTATTTTTATGAACTTTAATACCTTTTCATTTAAGTAACATGTAACACCTTCTTGTTTACGCGGTATTTATATGAACATGACGACGTGTGGGTGGCTAACATATTGTATACATTAGACAAGTTTTCTTATACTTTTACCTGAGATGTTTCCTTTTAAACATTTTATTGTGTTCAAAATTCTAAAGGAAAACGTTCAAATTTGTAGTAACTAATTAGTCGTTATTTTTTTTAATTTATAACCTTAGGTTATTGTGTAATAATAGTACTTAAAACTGAAATGAAAATAAGCACAAGCTTAGTTATGATTTTAATATTTATGTACTATACATTTATGCAAATGTATAGTACATTGAATGCATTATATGATATTAGCCTTTTCTAGATAGGATTGCTTTTTTTTTATTTATTAGTCACATAAAATATTGGTTTACTTATTAATATATCATTTTTCGACAGAAAATAATGTTTCAAATTATCTCTATAATATAAAAAACAATTGTTGTTTCGTTAAAATTTGAAACTGGCTCGACCGATACTGATGAATTTTTTTCTGTGTGTTTATGGGTTCTTGGATGATTTAGATTCAAAATTAGACGTGGTAGGTCGAGCTGTTCTCGAGATCCAGAAATCACCCGTGCCTAGCCGGGCCGGATCAGTAGTTTTTTTTTATTTCATCCGTTACGGTGTTTACCAAATTGTTGAGTAGTTCATTAATTAGTCTATGAACTATGGCTTATCTCTCGCCTTATCTGTTATTTGCTCGTATCGTGTCGAGTCGATTCCGTCCCGCACGAGAATATTACATAGAATGTACTTTGAATTGTATTAATGGAAAGACTTGTTTAGTCCAATTCTCATCCCACAGTTGAGCAGAATTCACCTATAATTTATGAAAAAATATATTGATATGGAAGGGTCAATTTCGATTTAGCGATATTTATGTCTTGTGTTGAAAGAAATTAATTGTTCCTCAGACATATATTATATGTTTCCCTATTTTCTTTCAGTGCAATAGAATCACTATTTCAAATTGTTTGTAATTTTTTGTGGACTGTGTTTGTAATTTACAAATAAATATATAGCGAGCACATAACCTCTGAGCTAAATTGGTTCTAAAAATTAAAGTATCAATTTAATTTTCCATTAAACATGTATTTTGGACATTACTAATTAATAAAGTTGTTGTTCTTGTTTAGGATTAGAACTTATACTTATGTTATAAGAATTAGTTTATCTTACGATATTATAAATTTCGATTTAAATTACATTCAGCTTCGGGTAATTAATAATAATAAGAGCCATTTTGGTATCTTGTATAAAGTTTCGAAAATTAAATGAAATATAATAAAATAAGTAAAAATCCTTCTCAGCTCAGCGAGCTATGGAGAGGCTCTGCCTGATAAATTTAGAAATGAGGCAATTCGCAGTAGGACTAGAGTAAGCGATTAGTAAGCTGAAGTGGCAGTGGCCGGCCATATAGCTCAAATAACCGACAACCGATGGGAAAGAAAGTTTCTCGAGTGGTAGCCTCATACCGGCACAGCGAAATGTAGGGCAGCCTCGTACTAGATGGAGTGACAACCTGGTAAGAAATGCAGATAGTTATTGGATGCAGGTGGCTCAGGAGCGTGCTTTGTGGCGTTCCATGTGGGTGGCTTATGTTCAGCAGCGGACTTATAAAGGGCTTTAATGATGATGATACCTTCTACATTCACTAATATTGCCCAGTTATACCACCATCATCAGACATCACAAGCAAACATTTTAAATAAATATGACAACAAAAGAAAACATACAGAAATAGCCACAATTCTTCTTATATTTTTTATAGGAGAGGGGCCAAACGAGCTTGCGGCTCACCTGATGGTAAGTGACTACCGCCGCCCATGAACAACTGCATCACCAGAGAGGAAATTGCAGATGCGTTGTCGGCCTTTTAAAAAGGAGTAGGCTCTTTTCTTAAAGGTCTCTAAGTCGTATCAGTCCGGAAAAATCGCTGATGGTAATCGATTCCACAAGGAAGTCGTGCAATTAAGAAAACATTTTCTAAATCGCACAGTGGTGGACCGCCAATCATCCAGATGATGTGGATGGTATCGGGAGATCTGCCGCGATGTGTGTTCGTGAAATTTGGCTGCTGGGATTAATCTGAACCATTCCTCAGATCACTCCCCGTGGTAGAAAATGCAAAGGGATAAAAAATCTCTTCGCAGTGCCAATGAATCGAGCCGATCGGAAAGGACTCGGTCGTCTGATTCGAGCTGCTCTGCGCTGGATGCGGTCAAGTGGAAGGAGCTGGCACTGGGAAGCCCCTGCCCAGAGATTGGAACAGCATTCCATGTGAGGCCGAACCTGCGCCTGGTAAAATTGCAGGCGGTGTGCCGGCATGAAATACTGTCCCGCTCTGCTGAGCACGCCAAGCTTTATAGAGGCTAATTTGACCTTCTCTTCCAAGTGACCACGAAACTGCACGTCACTCGATATCTCGACTCCGAGGATACCGATACTGGCTGAGGAAAGAAGGGTAGTGCCTTAAAACTGAGAAGATACGACAAAAGGGGTTCTTTTAGCTGTAGACGCGCAAACTTGTGTTTTATGAGGATTAAACTGGACTAGATTTAGTCGCCCCCAATCCGAGACTTTGTTCAGCAAAGACTCGACTTCAGACACAAGTTTGTTTCAGTACTCGGTGACGTTTTCCCGAGAATTATTGGCACGGCTGGTGTATAGAGCATCACCAGTGCTGTCATCCGCATAGCAATGAATGCTACCGGCTTGCAACATATCAGTGATATGCAAAAGAAACAGCGTTGGTGATAGCACACAGCCTTGTGGAACACCAGCGTTAATAGGCTTGTAGTCGGAGCATGCACCGTCTACAACGACCTTGATGCTCCGGTCTGCAAGGAAGCTGGTGATCCAATTGTACAATTTCTCGGGAAGCCCATAGGAAGGGAGCTTCGAAAGAAGCGCTTTGTGCCAAACCCGATCGAAGGCCTTCGCAATGTCTAAACTAACGGCCAACACCTCCCCCTTGCGCTCTACTGCCTCCGCCCATCTATGAGTTAGTTAATCTAGAAGATCACCAGCTGAGTCGGAAACCGTACTAGTGGTCAGAAGTCAGCTGGTTATCCTCAAGGTGCCGCATGAGCTGGCAGTTAATAGTAGTTTCCATTACTTTGTGGAACAAGAAGGTGATAGCGATAGGCCTATAGTTGGATGGGTCTGAGCGGTCGCCTTTTTTTAGGGATCGGGTAGACAAAAACTGTCTTTCATGATTTCGGGACTACGCGTACGTACGTAATATCTTATTTTATTATTGCAACAAAATTGATGAAGAAAACAGGGGGTACAAGATAATAATTTCGTCAGTTTTTCATACGTATAATCAGTTAGAGCTATTTAGTCGATTGCACATAATGCCTTACCAATAGATTTGTTAAAAAGCTATTCTTCAAATGTCTTGCGGCCCGTTATTCCTCTTAATATGGTACATATTATACGCTACTACTTCTTTCTGCTAACGCAGCGGTGCATCCTGATAACCTTCAAATCTAGAATCTAGAAATCCAGTATAATTACAGATGGGGCATACTTATGTCGTTATCAAAGATTTTAACACCTGCTTATTTGAAGTTGGTTCCAGGTATTTATGACCTTGCCTTGATGTGGCGTGTAAGAGAAAACAAAAAGCCATCACTGTATTTCGTCTTGTAGGAGTCGTATATTGTCTATAGAACTCTATCACTTCCAACAAGTGGCAGTATATCAGTTTTATGCCAGACTTAAAATAAACAGAACGGTGATGAGGAGAAACGTCACTGATGCATAACATTTGATCCTGAGATTGTTCAACCACGTGCTAAGCCTGAAGTTCATCTCAAATCCTCCCTACAACGAGAAAGAACCATGCCCAATAGTGGACTGGTCATGATGAAGCAGAGGAATTACTTGCTCAACATGTGGATGGTTGACTCGTTTGTTACTTATTTTACACAAAAAAATTATAATTTGAAGATCCACCGATATAAGCTGTGACTACAGTTAGTAAATTGAAAAGTATCAAATCGACTCCCCATAAAACAATACAAAAGAGCATCAAATCCACAGTGACAATTGGATACGCCGATAAGACAGTGATGTATGGCAGCAATTGCTTTTTGTAAATTGCTCGACTCTCACAATACAGGATCACAAATTTATGAGTGTATTTTTTATTTGGAAATGAGGTATGGTACAATCAATTTTGAAAATGTAATGTGGTGCTATCGCAAAAATATTTAAATGATTGCTCATTTGTTTTTTCACTACATTAATTGTTATTAAACGTGATAGTATGTTTTTTTATGGAATAAGGAAGACAAACGAGCACACAGTGTACCCTACGGGAAGTTCATACTGTAGTCTATAAATATCTACGTCTATCCTCGATTACGACTAAGATATCATGGATGCGGCTCGGCTCTATCACGTGCTTTCATCGCGTTTGAACAATTTTACAAACATCATTTGCACATGTAAACCAATAAAGACCCAAAACAATTATTTCTAGATTATCATTCGTACATCCATTACATCCTATGACAATCTACTGTGGAAGATAGGCCTCCCCAATAGAGCATATTATTTTTTTTAAATTGCCACACTTGGCAGACGGGTTGACAAACACAGTTTTTATAATTTACAGTTTTTAACTAGAAGATGGCCCTGCCCATTTCCTGTTCCATTATCCGTCTGTCACCTCTTATGACTCCCGCGGGATGATATTATATAGACTGTGAATATTCTTACAACGCCACTACATGATTAAGGTCATACAAATATTTATTCCATGCGGAACAAGTAATAGCTAGTTAAGAATATAATTAAGAAAATTGATGACAGAACTTAAAATATGAATCGGAATGGAAACCTAGGTTTATTTCATAGTTTTTGGACATTTGAATAGCAGAATCTCTTTGAAGTTGAAGGCGAAATTCCGCTTGCAGCCTAATAAATAATAATAAATTTCTATCTGTATCAGGTGCAATTTAATGTAATTGTTTATTTATGTTTAATTTATTTATTTACATTTATGTATTAACAATGTAAGTGTATATGCGTGCGCATGTACATTCATATATATATCAGTTTGTTTTTCTCTGTATCTACAAGTGAACGGGTCGTTTTAATAAAACATTAAAAATTTAATTTTAATTGTTTAGTACACTGACCCAATAGTAATATGTGGATAACGGTGTTGATTGTATGATTATTAAGCTTATATATAGGATTGTGTTTAATAATGTGATTATATTATACGATTGTTTGTTATCCCAAATAAAGAGAAAAAAAATATGCGAGAATAGTATAATAGAAGCCCTTAGTTGGATCTATTGCAGAGCATATCATTTTCTCTGTCAATTCTTCAACCAAAACAATTAAAGATTCGTCAAGGAAAACAAAATTAATTTAATAAATATATAATAGTAAATATCTAAGACTTCCAAGAAATAAAAAGAATAAAATTAAATTCAATCATAGAGGTGCAGAAGTCGGGGCTAAGATGTACTGCATCGAAGAACTAATGCCCCCATTTCAGAAAACAGTCACTTCATCTACTGGGGTGTCACCCGAGACTGCTTTTACCAGACATTCACATCAACATTACAGCCCTTCACAAGTCCACTGCGGAACAAAGGCCTCCCCCAAGTAATGCTATAAAGCACGGTCCAGAGCCACCTGCATCCATCGACCTCCTCCATGTCTTACCAGGTCGTCACTCCATCTAGTGGGGGGGCCGCCCTACACTTCACCTACTAATACGAGGCTGCACTAGAGAACCTTTGTTCCCCATCGGTTATCGGTTCATTGAGCTATATGGAAGGTTCTTTGCCACTTCAGCTTACTGATTCGCTGGGCTATGTTGGTTACTTCTGTTCTTCTGCGGATTTCCTCGTTACAGATATTATCCCGCAGAGAAATTGCGACGTAGACCTCAGAAGCTATTATGTAAAAATATATAATTCGTTTGAGTTCTTTTAAGTCAGCTTTTACTTCATCAAAAGTCTATTTTTTGACCCTGAGTGGACTTGGAAATTTCACAAGAGTCATCCAAATATTTACATTAAAAGTCATTTTTATTATTTTTAATGTAAATATTTGGATGACTCATGATTTACTTCAAAATTCATCCCCTATTTTACCACTCATAGAAGTTGATTTTTTCGTACCAATTATAAGGGACTACTCCTGAAGTACAACTTATTTTACATATTATAACACACAAACGAGAATATATTTTATACGTGGTAGAGCCACGCTGCAGCTATAATATGGTTGTAGCACGAATGGAACGGCTCAAACGGCACGCCCTTATCGAATACCACTGTAAAGTAGCAGCTTAATACTGCTGGCAATCGGATACACTTTTTACTGGATACGAGGCATTCCATCTTGGTCCTCATGCACCCATGAGATTAGACGAAGATGTCACACATATTCTATAAATACGATGACGGGGGGAAAACACCGCCGACCATCCCGCGGTGTGAGCGCTCCATGCCGGATGTGCTGTTTTCACAGCGCTCGGTTCGCAAAGCACTTCTCTCCCTAGACATCCAGAAGTCGAGTGGGCCTGACGGAATCCCCCCAATTGTGCTGAGGACGTGTGATCCGGAGTTGGCACCGGTCCTAACGCGTCTTTTCCGGTACTTCTACTCCCAAGGCGTAGTCCCGAATTCATGGAAGACAGCTTTTGTCCACCCGATCTCTAAAAAAGGCGACCGCTCAGACCCGTCCAACTATAGGCCTATTGCGATTACCTCCTTGTTCTCCAAAATAATGGAGTCCATTATTAACTGCCAGCTCATCCGGTACCTTGAGGATCACCAGCTGATTAGTGACCGCCAATACGGTTTTCGTCAGGGTCGATCAGCTGGTGATCTTCTGGTCTACCTGACCCATAGATGGGCGGAGGCAGTATAGTCCAAGGGGGAGGCGTTGGCCGTTAGTCTGGACATTGCGAAGGCCTTCGATCGGGTTTGGCACAAAGCGCTTCTTTCGAAGCTCCCTTCCTATGGGCTTCCCGAGAAATTGTGCAATTGGATCACCAGCTTCCTTGTAGATCGGAGCATCAAGGTCGTTGTAGACGGTGCATGCTCTGACTACAAGCCTATTAACGCTGGTGTTCCACAAGGCTGTGTGCTATCACCAACGCTGTTTCTTCTGCATATCAATGATATGTTGCTAACTGGTAACATTCATTGCTATGCGGATGACAGCACTGGTAATGCGCTATACACCGGCCGTGCCAATATTTCTCGGGAAAACGTCGCCCAGTACCGGAACAAACTTGTGTCTGAAGTCGAGTCTTTGCTGAAAGTTTCGGATTGGGGGCGACTAAATCTAGTCCAGTTTAATCCTCAGAAGACACAAATTTGCGCGTTTACCGCTAAAAAGAACCCCTTTGTCGTATCTCCTCAGTTTCAAGGCACTCCCCTTCTTGCCTCAACCAGTATCGGTATCCTCGGAGTCGACATATCGAGTGACGTGCAGTTTCGTGTTCACTTGGAAGAGAAGGCCAAATCGCCCTCTATAAATCTTGGCGTGCTCATCAGAGCGGGACTGTATTTCATGCCAGCACACCGCCTGCAACTTTACAAGGCGCAGGTTCGGCCTTACATGGAATACTGTTCCCATCTCTGGGCAGGGGCTGCCCAGTGCCAGCTCCTTCCACTTGACCGGATCCAGCGCAGAGCGGCTCGAATTTTCTACGACCGAGCCCTTTACGATCGCCTCGATTCATTGGCACTGCGAAGAGATTTTGCATCCCTTTGCATTTTCTTTCGCATCTACCATGGGGAGTGCTCTGAGGAATTGTTCGGATTAATCCCAGCCGCCAAATTTCACGAACGCACATCGCGGCAGAACTCCCGATACCATCCATATCATCTGGATGATTGGCGGTCCACCACTGTGCGATTTAGAAGATGTTTTTTTCCTCGCAGGACTTCCTTGTGGAATCGATTACCATCAGCGATTTTTCCGGACCGATACGACTTAGGGACCTTCAAGAAAATAGCGTACTCCTTTTTAAAAGGCCGGCAACGCATCTGCAATTCCTTCGATGGTGTTGCAGTTGTTCATGGGCGGCGGTAGTCACTTACCATCAGATGAGCCGCATGCTCGTTTGCCCCCTCTCCTATAAAAAAAAATAAAAAATAAAAGAAAAAAATATATTCAGTCAAATTAACAACCTGCTACTTTCTTTTGAAGTCGGCTAAAAAACCGACGATGTCGATCCTGCGTAAGATAAGGCTCAAATTTATACAGGTTGAATTAATTATTTTTTCTACATTTTAACATTTAAGTTCTTTAAAAAGGTTAATCCTCTAAATTAAATGTTTCTTTCATTTTAATTTGGAGTGAAACAAATCCTTTAATAATGTATTTCAGTAATAAAACTTTAAATTCAACAAGCTTTCTGTCTAAAATATAGAGTCTATGTAATTAAAGTTCTTAAATTTCAAGTAATTAATTATATCTTAAGACATAAAGATATAGCGAATTTAACTACAATTAAAACTTGAGTTTATTTTAATGTAGTACGGACAGGAATACATCCCAAGACAGATTGTACAATAAATACGTATATTTGTTTTATGCATTTATGAGATGAAATATGTCTCAGGGTTTAAAAAAAATTATACAACTTTACTTATTCTTTTAAAGTTTATGTATATTCTCACGTTTGTATTTTAAATATGTGGATATCAGAGTAGTATATAGTCCAGAATTACTCTACGGATCAACTCAGTTGATTTCGAATTTTCAATTTTTGAGTGCGTACTTGTAGGATATTGCTTAGCAAGCTTCTTTTAGAATAAGAGTAACAAAAGAGCACGCAGTCCGCCTGATGATAGGTGGCTGCTGTTATCCACAGACATCTACATTTATTCTCGAATAAAAATTCAAATGCATATACGTTGTCACCTCTGAAGACTAAGATAGAATGCCACGTTTCAAGTAAGAGGGTCTTTGAATCTCACTATACTCATCATACGAGACACCTTAGCTCGATTAAGAACTAAAATGCAGATGCACCCCCCTCCCCTTGAGGACTAAGATAGAATACCATTCTATCTTAGTCCTCAAGGGGTTTTCATTAGAACGGTCTCGGGAACCCTAAACTCACGGTGAGTTTAGGGGTCTATCAGCTTAATGCTTAATGCTTAAAGCTTAGAGCTGATATTCTACGATGATATTCTGTGAGATACTGGTTCTTCCCCATCGAGCAGAATAATTTGTGCTACAACAATAATATAGCTGTGGCGTATCTCTACCAGTTTACGATAATATAAAATAAGTTTTTGAACCAAAAGCAATGTAAATACGTGTAGCTGAATTGCGGGTGCATCACGAATGAATCCGCTCGAACGAAAACAGAGCACGCTTCAAAAAATACCAGCGTAAAATGGTTACGACATAAAAAAAAAGAAATGATGTATGTAATGCTGTTATTTTTCGGTAAGTGACAACAATCGTATAATTTTTCACTAGTCAAAAGGCATTCCATCATAGTTCCCAAGAATTGTCATGCAGTTGTACGTATATTTTTATTCTCAACATAGGAAAGTTGTATGTGATGTGAAGAAATTATAAAAGAAAAAAAAAATAAAGCATGTAACCTCTTTTTATTTTTATTCTATTAATACCAGTTTCCTACATAATGTAAACATTTCATTCTTCCTTTTGCGTCTCTGTATTGCTTGGCACCAACCACGCAACCTTAAATTATTTTTCGTGAAAAGTACAACATAATAAAATCGGAAATAAAATAAATAGTACCATTATTTAAGTTTCATAACGTTGAGCCACGCTACACCTTTATAATAGCTGCAGCACGGATGGATCTACTCGACCGAGATAGGACCACACTCTTACAGAAAACCAGCGTGAAACAATAGAATAGTGCTGTGTTCGTAACGGGAGACCCTTTTTAATGTTAAAGAGGTATTATTGTATATTAGACCTAAGGGTTAAAAAGGCATCCTCATTTTCATTCCTAATTAAAAATAGTGTTTATAGGCCACAATATCCACTTACCATCAGGTGGACTTTGTAATCTTTAGTAACGATAATCTTGTAAAAAATGTTTGCAAAAAGACGTCATGGAAAATTCTGATATTGAAGAATTGACTTATGAATAGTGGCATTTCTTACCCGACCTCCATTTATCAAAGTCACTGCTCATATTTTATCAACTGACGGACAATGCTAACTACATTTCAATGAAGACCGGATTTGCGACTAGCTTAAGCATTTTGATAGAATATAATATTATGATACCCCAATAAATTTAAAAGTCATCTGAAGCAATAGAATGACAAAAATACAATATTATGTGCTTACAATTGATATTCATCAGCTTCTGTATAGTTCACTACTATTGGATATATTGGTATTGTAGACAGATCAGTATATCTGTTATCTGGCCTCACATAAAATTTAATTGTTCATTAAATGGTGTATATATATTTGTTTTTACTGACATCGACAAAACACCTTTCGGGTTCTAGACGACTCTTGGAAAACTACGGAAACAGACGAGGTGATGACTTTCCTTATACTAAAGACGACTATACTTTTTTATGGAGAACTAATTTTGTGATTTCTTCTTTATTGGTCTGTTAAAGTCCACATCTAATGTGGGTTTCTTTTTTTAGAAATAAAAATTTACCTTCACTGTCACGCTTGGTCGGTGGGCTGACGATTGCAGTGCGAGACGTCACGCACCTTTGAAGCACCGTCGCCGTTCTACGAAAACGAATTATTGTACCATCTATCAAAAGCCATATTGATTTTTCTGACATTTCCTTAACCACCTCTTATAACAACCACGGAAATAAATGGGAGGGGTTTTTTTTTTAATTTATTTATTTAACTTTTTTGAACCTTATAAAATATATAAGTACAAAAGGCGGACATAATGCTTAAAGCATTCTCTTCCTGTCAACCTTGAGGAGTGGAAAAACATCGAAGGCGGTTATTATAATACATAACAGTAAAGAATAAGAAATATAATGAATTTAGAAATTATAGCATATAAACATAAAGGTAAAAAAAATACATATACCATACATACATATATATACAAACCACATACACACATATATATATACACAAATTCACATATAAATACATATATACACACAAATATACATATATACGTAAAAAACATATTTCTTTCGTCGCTACCACACGGCTTGGCAATTATGGCAAATATATCCCGAATGAATCTATGGATCGAAGCCTGTTTTCAACTTTGACCGTTTTGATGGTAATGATAATGAGTCTGGAATTTGAGTAATTAGTTTGAGCAGTAAGTAAGTTATCTACATGTTTTGTCATCTTGCATAAATTAGAAGCATTGCATAAAATTAAAGGTTAGCCTTTCAGTTAGAAATTTTTAATTACATCCAGCTTCAGATCATTTTTACTTTAGTCATTTCTTATGAAATTGCGTTTTTTAATTTAAGTAGAAATATCTAGTAGATCATATTGAATGATTTATTTTATGTGAATAGAAGATGAACTCTTACGTATTTATAGCTTTTAATTTTACTTGTTTTTAATTACCGAAGGATCCATTACTTTGCAGCACCCATGGCCACAAAGTGGATTGAGTACCTTTAGTTTTCAATTAATAATTTTGTCCGAAAAACGCAGAAAGAGATTACTGTATCTGGAAGTCTTGCAGTAGTATGCTTGAATTTGGTATGCTTAATTAAAGGATCTCAGGTGGTAGTACCCAGTCGCCTTCTTTATTGAAATCATTCTTGGAATAGGTAATCGATATAAAAAATAGGTAGGAATCGATGTTCATTGGCAAGGATTTGTGATGCATGAAATGTGATGGAATGGCTTGGCCGTCTATTATATGATCACAGACTTCCCTGAAATACCAATGGTTTTACGTTAGCAATATTAAAACGTTTGTCAAATATGTAAATAATGATCTTAGACATAATATGTATCGTTAGTAAAAAAGTATAACGGTGGTAGAGCCACGCAGCAGTTTTTGCTGTTGCATGTATGGGCCGGCTCGAGCCGGGTTGGTACCACGACCTCACAGAATACCGGCGTGAAGTAGAAGCTTTGCTTCTGCGTTTCGTCTGGTGAGTGCAGGTGGCCGGAGGCCTAATTCCCCCCCCCCCCCCCCATTAACATGGTAGCGGAATTACACGAAGAACTACCCCAGGAGGGTACCAGCACCCCTGGAGAATCCCTCGCTGAGCATCCACGACCATGTTATTCCGATCCTGAGCGTGGGTGCTCAGGCTGCCCCGCGTATTCTGGGGGGGGGGCAAAATTCCGCTCAAAAGCATTACTGCTAGGGGCAAACTGAGCAAGAACACCAAGGCGACCCCTGCCACGCTATCCGTGAATTTCTGCAACATCAGGGGACTTCACTCTAACCTAAACGCCGTCCACTACCATCTCGAGACGGCGAAGCCGGCCTTGCTCTTTCTGACCGAGACGCAGGTTTCCTCTCCGGCTGATATTTCGTATCTCTCCTACCCGGGGTACAAATTGGAGCATTCCTTTGTGCCTCGGGCTGGAGTTTGTATATACGTCAGAGAGGACATCTGTTCTCGACGCCTCGGAGGTCTTGAAGGTTCGGACCTGTCCATCCTTTGGCTACGCGTAGACAGCGACGACCATCCGCGCCTCTACGGGTGCCTCTATAGGTCCCATAGCGGTAATGCCGAAACTGACCGACTCATCGACCACGTCCAAATGGCTACAGATTTCTTGCTACAACAGGTCCCATCCGCAGAGATCATGATCTTTGGCGATTTTAACGCCCACCATGCCGAATGGCTCGGTTCACGTCTAACCGATCATGCGGGGAGATCTGTTTATGACTTTGCCTTGGCATATGGTCTGACACAACTGGTTACTTCGCCTACGCGGATTCCAGATGTGGAGGATCATACACCTTCCCTGTTGGACCTTCTGCTGACCTCTCATCCGGACGGATATCAGGTTTCGGTCGATGCCCCTCTCGGATCTTCGGACCATTGTCTGATCCGGAGTGTGGTGCCACTCACGCTCCCTTCGCGGTTGCGTTCTGCAGGTTGCCGCCGTGTTTGGCATTACAGGTCGGCGGATTGGGACGGAATGCGGTCCTTCTTTGCATCCTACCCATGGGGGCGGGTTTGCTTCTCGCCGGATGATCCCAGCGCTGTTGCTGACTCTGTCACTGATGTGGTGCTACAGGGAATGGAACTATTTATTCCATCATCTGTGGTACCCATCGGAAGCAGATCTCAGCCTTGGTTTGGTCGCTCCTGTAAGACTGCATTACGCAGTAAGCAGGAGTGTTATCAAGCCTGGGCTGCAGCTTCGGCGACTCGGGATGTAAATACCAGCACACTTAAAAAGAAGTATAACTTCGCCTCCAGGTCCTTCAAAAGAGTTATTGCCAAGGCAAAGTCAGAGCACATAGGCAGAATTGGCGAGAAACTAGTTCGCCTTCCTTCGGGAACCCGTGCATTCTGGTCTCTCGCCAAGGCTGTCCAAGGGAATTTCTGTAAGCCATCACTACCATCTCTGCACAGGGAGGATGACTCACTGGCCCATGACGCAAAAGACAAAGCCGACCTTTTAGGCTCCCTTTTTGCGTCCAACTCGACTCTTGATGACGGGGGGAAAACACCGCCGACCATCCCGCGGTGTGAGTGCTCCATGCCGGATGTGCTGTTCTCACAGCGCTCGGTTCGCAAAGCACTGCTCTCCCTGGACATCCAGAAGTCGAGTGGGCCTGACGGAATCCCCCCAATTGTGCTGAGGACGTGTGCTCCGGAGTTGGCACCGGTGCTAACGCGTCTTTTCCGGTACTCCTACTCCCAAGGCGTAGTCCCGAATTCATGGAAGACAGCTTTTGTCCACCCGATCCCTAAAAAAGGCGACTGCTCAGACCCATCCAACTATAGGCCTATCGCGATCACCTCCTTGTTCTCCAAAATAATGGAATCCATTATTAACTGCCAGCTCATCCGGTACCTTGAGGATCACCAGCTGATTAGTGACCGCCAATACGGTTTTCGTCGGGGTCGATCAGCTGGTGATCTTCTGGTCTACCTGACTCATAGATGGGCGGAGGCAGAAGAGTCCAAGGGGGAGGCGTTGGCCGTTAGTCTGGACATTGCGAAGGCCTTCGATCGGGTTTGGCACAAAGCGCTTCTTTCGAAGCTCCCTTCCTATGGGCTTCCCGAGAAATTGTGCAATTGGATCACCAGCTTCCTTGCAGATCGGAGCATCAAGGTCGTTGTAGACGGTGCATGCTCTGACTACAAGCCTATTAACGCTGGTGTTCCACAAGGCTGTGTGCTATCACCAACGCTGTTTCTTCTGCATATCAATGATATGTTGCTAACTGGTAACATTCATTGCTATGCGGATGACAGCACTGGTGATGCTCTATACACCGGCCGTGCCAATATTTCTCGGGAAAACGTCGCTGAGTACCGGAACAAACTTGTGTCTGAAGTCGAGTCTTTGCTGAACAAAGTCTCGGATTGGGGGCGACTAAATCTAGTCCAATTTAATCCTCAGAAGACACAAGTTTGCGCGTTTACCGCTAAAAAGAACCCCTTTGTCGTATCTCCTCAGTTTCAAGGCACTCCTCTTCCCCCTCAGCCAGTATCGGTATCCTCGGAGTCGACATATCGAGTGACGTGCAGTTTCGTGGTCACTTGGAAGGGAAGGCCAAATTGGCCTCTAAAAAGCTTGGCGTGCTCAGCAGAGTGGGACAGTATTTCATGCCGGCACACCGCCTGCTACTTTACAAGGCGCAAATTCGGCCTCACATGGAATACTGTTGCCATCTCTGGGCAAGGGCTCCCCAGTGCCAGCTCCTTCCACTTGACCGCATCCAACGCAGAGCGGCTCGAATTGTTGACGACCGAGCCCTTTCCGATCGGCTCGATTCATTGGCACTGCGAAGAGATGTTGCATCCCTTTGCATTTTCTTTCGCATCTACCATGGGGAGTGCTCTGAGGAATTGTTCGGATTAATCCCAGCCGCCAAATTTCACGAACGCACATCGCGGCAGAACTCCCGATACCATCCACACCATCTGGATGATTGGCGGTCCACCACTGTGCGATTTAGAAGATGTTTTCTTCCTCGCACGACCTCCTTGTGGAATCGATTACCATCAGCGATTTTTCCGGACCGATACGACTTAGGGACCTTCAAGAAAAGAGCGTACGCCTTTTTAAAAGGCCGGCAACGCATCTGCGATTCCCCTGGTGTTGCAGTTGTTCATGGGCGGCGGTAGTCACTTACCATCAGGTGAGCCGCATGCTCGTTTGCCCCCTCTCCTATAAAAAAAAAAAGTATTTCCTCCTAATATGTATATATCGTAGAAATATAGAATTAAAATAATATCAAAAATCAAATATAGAGTAAAGCCGAACTCATCTCGTGACACATAAGCCTTCATAGGCTTACGTCAGGTGATTATTTTCTTTGTAATCTCTGTATGTGTACAAATTATAATTATTCTCTTATTATCAATAGTGGTAGAGCCACGGGGCAGCTTTTGCTATCGTACGGATGGGCCGGCTCGAACCGGGGTGGTACCACGACCTCACAGAAAACCAGCGTGAAGTAGAGGTTTACCTCTGCGTTTCGCTTGGTGAGTGCAGGTGGCCGGAGGCCCTTTTTACTGGAAATGAGGCATTCCATCTTAGTCCTCACGGGTGACAACGCATCTACATTTTGATTTCTAATAGAGGATAGATGTAGATGTCTATGGGCCGCAGCAACCACTTACCATCAGGTGGACTGTGTGCTCGTTTGTCACCCTTATCCTATAAAAAAAAAATATTTTTAATACGCGTTGTTTCAAATGGTTGGACAGCATAATATGCGTACATAAAATAATACCGATGCGTAATATCTTTAAATTTCGCTAAGTTTTTATTCACAAACAGCGGTTATCGTAATTTTTAACGGACGAGTACACGAGTGAGTTAATTAGAGTTAAAACAACCCACACACACATACACAAAAAATATTGTGTGTGTGTGTTTGTGTGTGTGTACACACATAAAAACACGGTCCTGAGCCACCTGCATCCCTCGCCTTCCTGCATGTCTTACCAGGTCGTCACTCTGTCTAGTGGGGGGATGCCCTACACTTCGTCCGCCGGTACAAGGCCGCCATTCGACAACCTTTTTTCCCCATTGGTTGTCGGTTCTTCGAGCTATATGGCCGGCCCATTGCCACTTCAGCTTACTAACCCGTTGGTCTATGTCGGTCACTCTGGATCTACTATGGATGTCCTCATTTCTAAGTTTATCACGCAGAGAAACTCCGAGCATAGCCCTCTCCATAGCTCGCTGAGCAACCTTGAGCTTTCTCATCCGGCCAGCAGTGAATGACCACGTCTCAGTTCCATAGGTGGCAACACGCACTGGTTGTACAGTCTCGTTTTCAAGTTTTGAGGTATACCTGACGAGAAGATGTGCTGTAATTTCCCGAACGCTGCCTGATATTTTAGTCCAACAAAATCTATACATCTCAAATCCATTTGGTGCAAAAGTCACATCCAATTTTCTCTGTATCATATCTTCTTCTGTATCGCTTATTAATATGTCATAACACCAGGTGCAATTTACTCTTACTCTTTCATTTTCCTTCATGGAATTCTTGGATGTTGCGATTTTTCGTTTTTGAACTTTAGCACTTTTTAACTTTTCTTTTTATATTCTTTTCATTTTCAAAATATCTTATCTTTTTTTAACTTATTTCTAACTCAACACACAAGCACATAATATTTTTATATTAAGTTATTATTAGTAATAACTATACTATCAGTAATAATAAAAATAAAAATGATATAGTTGAAAATAAGTCTCTCTTACAAAGAACTTCCTACAGTAATATATTATCTCAATCATAGTAATATGTAACAATTCCATTTAATGTTGTGGCAATACTAGCTAAAACAAAATGTCACTGCTTTTTTACTGGCTTTCGGGCTCTGGGTTCTAGCCCTTCTGAGAATGTCACTGTATGACACAAAGGCCCTGGAGCCATGCCAAAAATATACCTTTATAGTATGCAAATATATAATAGAGATACGATTATTTAAAACTCTCAATTATGTAGGTAGGTACATTATGTTGAGAATGTATAATCGAACATCAAACAACCACAGGACGCATGACTTCTTCCAAGTGACAAAAGACTTAACCTAAAAAGGTTCAAATCTAAATATCATTGTTTTGGCGCCTTCTCAGAACAAAAATCTTTGACATAGTTATTAAGGGACTGACCCTTAACATTTAAAGATATTTTTAATATAAAGACGCTACCATTTCTTCTCAACTAATTTTATGTATGAAAGTCTGCCATTGTTCTTTTGCTTTTAAATTTTATTTTAATATTTTTAGACAAAGGCTATAAAAAGAGTTATCATATTATAAGTTGTTACATGGTTGGTAATCATTTAAAGCTTTTAGGAATGACGTGATCGTTACTAAGCTGTATCTTAATTTTTTTTTAAATAATTGTATAGCCTATTTCATATTGTATAATGTTACAGTGGAAAAACCAACGCCCTCTGGGTTGCTCGCTGGTTATTCCCAAGGCCCTCTGCCTTTATTCCGAATAAGTGGTGAAATTAAAAAATGACTTTCATTAAGAATTTTTATAATTTATTTTCAACAACAAAAAATACTCTACTTTCAATTTGCATACAGACTGTTTTAGTAGTCCCACCCAGGTGGATATACAATAACCTAGTACCGATTGGCACAGGGCATAGTAAATCATTTTCATCACATATGTGTAAATGAACTTTTGTACTCTAGCAGAAATAAGTGTTCAATATAGTCTTCAAATGTTAAATTACTGTCAATTATTTTGCCAAGATACTTAATAGTAGTAAGTTATTCTAAATAATACACATTGTTGGTTATAATGTTGCTAGTTTGTGAAGAAGTATTGACTATTAAATTAAGTGATTTTGCTAATGATTGGAAATTATTTCGTGTAGAAAAATTTAGTTCTTTAGTTTTGTTTAAATTCAAGGTAATTAGGTGGTTATTGAGCTATTTTCTAGCAGTATCAAATCTTTGTGCGCTCGTTGGTATGTTTCACTACAAGTACTGGCCGAAAAAACAAGTGCTGTATTATCAGCATAAGGAAATATGAAACCACCTTCTAGGCTTAGATTACACAAGTCATTAATATAGAACAAAATACGGTCGACCACGGATTAGTATCCGTAGTTAGCGTAGTCGCTGAGGTACACCATATGTAATAGGTTGGGATGTACTCAAGTATGAGCCAATTTTAACATACTTAACCATATTTGTAAGATAACTCTGAAATAGGGACATCTTGGTGCCTCTTATTTCCAGGCAGTCAAGCTTAGAAATTAAGACAGAGATCGAAATTATACCAAAAGCTTTAGCAATGTCTAAAAACATGGCGAAGCATTTTTGCTTATTATCAAGGTTAATAACAACGTGATTTATTAATTTGTGAATAGCATCGTCAGTGGATAATTTCTTTCGGAAACCAAATTGATTAACACATAAAATTTTACGGGATTCCAAATATGAGATTAGTCTTGAGTTTAGTATTTTCTCAAGTATCTTAGACATTGCAGATAACACTGAAATTGGCCTATAGTTTTCGACACATTTACGACCATCTGACTTAAAAACTGGACATAAAAGTGCTATGTTACACGTATCAGGAAAAATACCAGTAGTGAGACTCAAAATTATTTTTAATTTATACCAGCTTTTTTAAATTCTAGTCTTTGGTATTCTTTCTTTGTATTTGGCAAAAGCGAATTACAAAAGTTGCGGTACATTTTTTATGATATTTTTAAGATTTCATTATTCTTTAGAGCCATGCATTCCTCAAAAACTCAATATACAGTGTTAATGGGAGACTTCAATGCAAAACTAGGCACAAGACAGAACGGTGAGCTGAAAGTAGGGAAATTTGGAATAGGGCAACGGAACCCAAGGGGCCAGCAGCTGGCCGACTTCATGGAGAAAGAGGGACTCTTTATGATGAACTCTTTCTTCCAGAAGCGGCCCCACAGGAAGTGGACCTGGTCGAGCCCCGACGGTTCCACAAAAAATGAGATTGACTTTATTATGACGACCGTTCAATGATGTCTCCGTGATTGCGAGGGTGAAAACTGGTAGCGATCACCGAATGGTTAGAGGCACACTGATCCTAAAGGTTAAGTTGGAGAGGTCTCGTCTGATGAAGTCAACGCTCCGTCCCCCTCGTGCTTTATTGCAAAGTCCTTTCAGCTCGAGTTACAAACCGTTTTCAGTGCCTAAAAGACTGCAATGAAGTGGACGATATGAATGACAAGCTCGTAGAAACTGTCCATGGGGTCGGAGCTAAGTTCTGCAAGACGAACACAAGAAGAACCCAAAACCTTCGATCACACTCTCAATCTCATCACAGACAAACACACACATACACACGCACGCACAAACGCGCGCAACAATACGAGCATTGTGTGATTACCATTGAGTGATTATACATATTATTACTAAGACCCTTTTTACTGGAAATGAGGCATACCATCGTAGTCCTCACGGGTGACAACGCATCTGCATTTTAGAGGATAGATGTAGATGTCTATGGGCCGCAGCAACCACATACCATCAGGTGTACTGTGCTCGTTTGTCACCTTTATCCTATAAAAAAAAGTTTGTGGTATTTTTCTATATCGATGTAACATTTTTAAAATTTTTGGAAATTATAAAAAATTAAACTACTAACATGCGACATGACCTAGTTTAAGCATTTTATAATTGCATTTAAATATTTTATTTGATAGCAATGGATGGAAAAATTGGCATAATTAATGTAAATATGTATCTATCATTTTAAATTTGGAATTTATATTGTTTAATTAGGAATGATAATACATTCATTGAAATTGAATGATATATGACTTTATAAATTTGTTGGTACGATACGCGCGCCACCTACTACACCTACCTACTACACCTACTGTAAGTTAATTGTACTATGCATATAACATTCACACAAGTGAAAAAAATAAGTTGATTAATTTTTACCGCAAACTTATGGTATGGCAGCGCATAAAATACGAATAAACGAACATTAATTTTTATATATTAGAATAAAGACTTAAATATGTGTGTAGAAGTTAATATGTTTGTCCTTATAAGCGATTAATTCTTGGTGAAATCACAGAAGGAGTGAGTAGAGAGAACACTATAATAAAATAGTCGCATAAAACGCTTTCATTTTGCAAAACAACTTAGTTCTTAAGTAAGCATAATACAATAACTCAGGCATGTGGGCAACACTTACTTATGCAGTGTTTGTGATTCTATACGTGAATACACTTGAATTTTCTATGTCGCCAGGTACACTAATATTTTATTTTGTGTATTTTATTTTATTTTGTGAAGACGTTGCATTTTATGTTAAGAACCAAAAGTTTTATCTCAGATTATTGACATAAATTAGGTATATTTTATTTATTAAGATAAAACAACTAGATGTTAAAAACAATGCTAAATATTTTAATACCTTTTTTACCTTTTTCTCGTGTTAATAAAAAACTTATTTGATGATTAGAAAAACTTTAACTGATTTATGCGGAATAGGGGAGGTATATAATGTTATTCTATAAGTAGAGTAACATAAGGTTGTATCTACTTATAATAATCACTTTGTAAGAATGGAATTTTAGTACTAATTTTTTTTTGACCGTGTAGTCGCTGTGTAAGAATATCCTCTACCCCATATCGTCCCGTGGGTATCGTAAAATGCGACAGAGGGAAACCAAAATAAAAGATGGGCAGCAGCATCTTCCTGATAATAAATCAAAGTATTAAAAAAGTGCGGTTGTCAACCCGCCTGATAAGCGTGGCAACTATGCCAAAATCTTCCCTAAGAGTGGGAGTGGGAGTGGCCTATGTTGCCTGTGTGGCTTGTTACACGTGATATTTTTTTTAATAATGCCAATGTCATATATGAATGTACCTAGACAATTGCAACACTGTTTTTTTAACTTGTGAATATTTTAGATATGATTCTCAATATATCCAGAAAGCGTTACTTCAAAGAAACAAATACAAAATCTTACTAAAGCAAAAGACAAGGACATTTAATAATCTTACACTGAAGAAAGTTCTGGAAAAAATCAAAGATATTACGCGAGCACTAAATCAGCATGCCATGAAAAGCGGCTACAAAGTTGACTACAAATTAAGAATGTTAAAAAAAATTAAAAAAGAAAATAATCTTTAAGAAATTTTTAACGCCAAAAACTTTAGTTATTAAATGTAATCTGCAAACGATATTGAATGTTTTAGAAAAACGAGATAATGTAATTATAATTTTAATAAATAAATTAAAGAAAAAATTTTAAAGGATATATCAATGACTTAAATCGTCATTTAATCAGTAATTACAGTCTTATTTATTAATTATCAAGATATTTCGCATGCAGTTGAGGTTAGCCTTTCGAAAACATTTTACATTCCATTAAGAAAGAAAGGAAAAAAATATAATTTTACCACATATTAACAGCGTTTTATTCTACAACAGAATGTGACAAGTCTTTTGAGACGGACAAAAATGGTCACACTCATCATTTACCTAGAAGAATCACTGAGTTTCAGTCTAGTAAGTTCCGTCTTTTTTGAGCAGTTAGATTTGAATACCATTTGGTATGACTTTGTTAATTTTAAGTAAAAGTAAAAGCTAAAAAACATCTCTACATAACACGAAAATCCTATTTGAAACTAATGACAGCTATAGCAGCAATAGTGTATTATTTTACAATAACATTATTAATTCTGAACTCAAAACTCTAAGATTAATTCATATATACTATAAGACACGAGAAAAACATCACAGCACTAGAGACACCTGTGTGAAGCAATTTTTTAGAAAGCTCTTTAAAGGTCAAATAATGACATTATGCCATGAATGAATTATTCTCATGTAACAAGTAACGTATTCATGCCGTATAGTGGCGGTTAAGAATATCCCATACCCCATATCTTCCCGTGGGTGTCGTAAAAGGCGACAAAGGGAAACAGGCAGGAGATGGACAGCAGCATCTTCCTCATAACAGCAAAATTACAATAAAAAACTGTGGTTGCCAACCCGCTCGCCAAGCGTGGCAACTATGACAAATACCCCCCTATGACAAAAGTAACAAAGAGACGGCCCCCAGTCACTGGCGGCCCCGCTATTCCTGGCTACGGTGGTGACCATGGTAACGGCGGGGCAGGGGGTGCTAAGAATCTCCAGTGGAGGTTCGGTTGCCACCTAAGATGACTCTACCGGGCAACATGCAACGCACGCACCCTGTGGACTGACGAGAAGATCGTGGAGCTGGAAAAGAGATAGACAAGTTACGCTGGCATATTATAGGATTATACGAGGTTCGAAGAGAGGAGGAGGAAACGGTAATCCTCGAATCCAGCAATTTGCTCTATCACCGGGAGGGGACCTCGGGACCTTGGGACCATCTGTCCCAAGGAGGTGTCAGACTTATCGCACACAAGTCTCTCGTTAACAATGTTGTAAAGATTGAGAGTGTGTCGACGAGGGTTGCGTACCTTATACTCAGTATCACCAAACGGTATTCGTTGAAGGTCATACATGTTTACGCACCAACCTCGGCAAGTCCCGATGAGGAGGTGGACGAAATGTATGAGGATATCTCTAGAGCCATGCATTCCTCCAAAACCCACTATACGGTGTTAATGGGAGACTTCAATGTAAAACTAGGCACAAGAGAGAACGGTGAGCTGAAAGTAGGGAAATTTGGAATAGGGCAACGAAACACAAGGGCCAGCAGCTGGCCGACTTCATGAAGAAAGAGGGACTCTTTATGATGAACTCTTTCTTCCAGAAGCGGCCCTACAGGAAGTGGACCTGGTCGAGCCCCGACGGTTCCACAAAAAATGAGATTGACTTCATTATGACGACCAGACGACAACTGTTCAGTGATGTCTCCGTGATCGCGAGGGTGAAAACTGGTAGCGATCACCGAATGATTACAGGCACACTGAACCTAAACGTTAAGTTGGAGAGGTCTCGTCTGATGAAGTCAACGCTCCGTCCCCTTCTTACTCTGTTCAAAAGTCTTTTCAGCTCGAGTTACAAAACCGTTTTTAATGCCTAGAAAACTGCAAAGAAATGGACAATAAGAATGACAAGCTCGTGGAAACTGTCCATGCGGTCGGAGCTAAGTTTTTCAAGACGGCGGGTCCCGAAAAACTTACCTCCGCAGAAAAACACAAAAACTCTCCGATCACACTCTTAATCTCATGGCTGTTAGATGGAAGATGAAGCTACATTCTTCAACAGATTTGACTGCATACAGGCAACTGAACAGACAGATCTCTAAATGCATGTGGCGGGACTTACGCAACTTCAATACAGCTTGTATCGAAGAAGCGATCGAGCGGAACCAAGGCTCCAAAGTCTTTGCCAGAGAATTGTCTGCCAGAAAGAGCCAACTGTCGAAAACGACACGTACGTGTAGAGGCGAAACACGTGTCGTATTGTCGTCAGTGGTGTGTCTTTCCTAGTGTAGTGGTGTTGGGAGTAGTGGTGATGGGAATAGTGGTGACGGGGATAGTTACGCAATTGAGGGAGGGCGGGAGGTGCTCTTCAAACTAGATAAGACACATCATTTTATTTTATCGAAAGGATGTACGCAAAGTATGTTTTTGTCAACTTTAGTCCATGTCATACCTATGCCGGTAGTTGTTGGGAGCACTAAGCTCGAAGTTGTTGACGAGTCTGTTTACCTGGGACAAATAGTCCGACTAGGTAAGTCTAACTTCGACCGAGAGGTCAATCGACGGATTCAACTCGGCTGGGCAGCGTTCGGGAAACTACGACACATCTTCTCGTTAAACATACCTCAAAATCTGAAAAAGAAATTGTACAACCAGTGCGTGTTGCCAGTGATGACTTACGGATCTGAGACGTGGTCCTTTACTGCTGGCCGTATGAGGAAGCTCAAGGTCGCTCGGCGAGCTATGGAGAGGGCTATGCTCGGAGTTTCTCTGCGTGATAAACTTAGAAATGAGGATATCCGCAGTAGAACCAGAGTAACGGATGTAGCCCAACGGATTAGTAAGCTGAAGTGGCAGTGGGCCGGCCATATAGCTCGAAGAACCGACAACCGATGGGAAAGAAAGGTTCTCGAGTGGCAGCCTCGTACCGGTAGGCGAAGTGTACGGCGACCCCCCACTATGGTGCGACAGAAGATTTCCTATAAGCTTTCAAGCATTTGATAACACGTCGTGGTCACTGTCTAGAGGTGTTCAGCAATAATGCCACATATTTTGTTGGAGCATCAAAGAAGCTGCAAAGGCTAATTCAATCTGAGAATTCGAATATATCTGATGAAACTGGAGAGTGTCTGGCAAACAAGGGTACTAAGTGGTCCTTCATCCCTCTTCACTCTCCAAACTTTGGAGGTTTGTGGGAAGCTGGAGTGAAGTCAACAAAGTTTCACTTACGATATTCACATACGAAGAACTTTCAACGGTTCTGACTCAAGTCGAAGCATGCTTGAATTCTAGTCCTTTGTATCAGATCCCTTCTAGTCACGGTGATCCTATGCCCCTGACACCCGGTCACTTTCTGGTTAGTGAAGCTTTAGTTCCTCCACCAGATTACCATTTTAAAGACAATAATGTCGGTAGTTTACGCAGATGGTAGCTCATACAGAAGCTTGAGCAGCATTTCTGGCGAAAATGGTCGCAAGAATATTTGACTACGTTGCGTCAAAGATATAAGTGGAATAAAGTAACGCAGGAATCTAAGTGTGTAGATGTTGATTTGGTTAAGGAATATAATCTCCTTCCATCCAAATGGTTATTAGGTATAATTGAAGAGAAGCACCTTGGTCCAGACCATATAACTAGAGTAGTTACTCTTAGATGTAAGAATGTTAAAATTAAGAGTCAAAATATGTCAAACCAGTGTCAAAATTATGCATTTTGCCTATAGCTCCTAAGTAGTGATAGAGATTAGGATATGTATTTTTTAGCTGTGTAATAGTAGCGTAGCAATGTAGTGCGTTGTAGTTGCTTGCAAGTTTATTATAAAGTTTCTTATATACTTGTTGTAAATTTATTATAAACCTTAGATAGAGATGTGGCTATTGCATAGATTAAACTGATCTTTTATATTATTGCTGTTGTGGTCAATTACTTACTAATTCATGAGTTGATTTAAAGATATGCAGCTCTTTTGTTGCTAAGGAATTAAGAAGTCCTTGGTGAGCGGCATGTTTGTTCGATATACTTTAGTTAATTTGCCACTAGACTGGATATCGCTCCACGACATTTTTGTGTCGAATTGGTTTAGTTAATGTAGTCGCTTATCAGGTTTGACCATTACGTAGACTAATAGTACTCCTATTTAGTTGACTTTTAATTAAATATGTATCATACGGAGTAACGGCTGTTCGATTTCATAAATAATTGGTAGTAATTTTCCTATCCAGTTCCAGCACATAGTTAGTTAAACACAATCCGATTATAATGTGGGTGTCATCAAGCCAAGAGTGAATAGGCTTTTGTTAAGCATCAGATAGAATAGCAGTCAAGCACTAGTTTATAATAGTAAAAAGTCATAACACCTTCACCATGATCAGCTAAGTCCATCTAAGCTTCTCTTGTTGCAGGGAGGAATTGTATTATTACGTTTTGCAGGCAAATGACGTTTCGCATTTTTAGGCAGCTTTCTTTTTTCGGACTGGGTATTTTAAAACTGGCGTAATGATATGGTTAAAACGCCATTTATTGGAAGCCACGGCATTTCCTAGACTCATCTCTTACGACACCAACGAAACAAAATGCTATGATGGCTTCTTTTATATTATGTAAATCTAAATTACGTTACAAAGCTTCATCACACCAGGATTCTACATCTTTAAGGCACCCAACAAAAATAAGTAACGAATACTCTTAATCGGGAATGTGAATGGTTATTCCTTACGCGCGTCTTGCCTTCCATTATCAGTTCCATCGTCAATTTAAATGTATCATACTCATGCTCGTTTAATAGTCACAAACACTTTTTCAACTTTTACTTTTGTAGGTCCAGTGGTCGTAAACGCTTTTGCAGATCATGAGGTTCCGTTTTCAAATTTATGACCAAATTCAAATTCACCAGTCTCAGTAGCAGACCGGAGTCAGGCAGTTGACGGTGTTAAATAAATGAATGAATAAAATTAGGTAGCTGGCATCCTCTTACCTATTTGTATAGAGTCAGTATAATTACAGGCTATGGAATCAAAATCAAAATCAAGAATATTTATTTCATCAAAAAACATATATCCATAATACAATATTCATTGTTGGAGCTGCCTAGTAAGCATATATATATATACTTGTGGCAGGCAGCTCCGCCCTTTCATGATGCTTACATACTATACATTATATATTATTTGAGCTTCCTTAAATCTAGAATTTATATTTTTACTAGGTCGCAGTTTACAATAAAAAAGAAAAACTGTTGTTATAAATCGAAATATTCATGGATTAGGGAACACGAGCTGACAATATCTTTAATTAAGTTTTATAAAATTTAAGTAGGAGAGATCGAAAAATATAATCTCCGATTTATTCCACACTAAAACAATTTAGTAGCTTAAAACAAACATAAATATTTTAACTTTCGATAGTATAAACAGTATTTTTGCTTATAATTTATATAATTACAACTGTCGCATAGACGAATGTCTATAAACTACAAATCATATATATTATAATTTATTGGCAGATGGAAGTTTCCATCTTAATCATTATACGTGCTAGAGCCACGCTGCAGCTATATTATGTTTGTAGCACGAATGGTTAATGCTGCTGTGTTTCGTATGATGAGTGTAGAGAACCGGAGATCCTTTTTACTGGAAATGAAGCATTCCATCTTAGTCCTCAGGGGTGACAACACGGCCCACGCTGAAGATGCCCATGGGCCACAGCAACTACTTAATATCAGGTGGACTGTATGCTCCTTTGTCACCCTTATTTTATAAAAAATATCCTCAGAGGTGAAAACGCGCCCGTAGCCTTCTTTGTTCGAAGTTGTCTGCAGGTGTCTATGGACTGTAAAGGCTACTTACAATCAGTTGGACTGTAAGTTCGTTTGTCCATTCATTTTTATAAAAATAAAGTAATAAAAGCTAAAATTTTAGTGGGACGCGATGAAGGTGAAAGCGTTTTTTTTTCTCGATTTATTCCACATACATTGTTCTACATATATTGTTCTTTACATTTAGAAGTATTTGATACGCTACGGCAGTAAACAAAGCTCTGCTCCAGCAGCTGTAACTCAATTTAATTTAAAACGTCGTAGAACTACTCTGTACCTGTATTATAATTGCAGTACGAATGGGTCAGCATGACCAGGAAAGATTTTTAAATAATACTAGTAATGCTATTAAAATTACTAATATAATTAATAGAATCAGGCGTTACTTTGCAGAAATCCATTATTTAAAAGCTTTTCGAAAAATTTACTTCGCAAATATCCGCGTTATAAAAAAATGATGTGTCTTACCTAGTATGAAGAGCACCTCCCGCCCTCCCTCAATTGCGTGCACTATCACCGTCACCACATATCCCAGCACAGCTACTCCCAACACCACTACTAGGCAAGACACCCCACTGACGATAATACGACACGTGTTTCGCCTCTACACGAGGCATCCTCAGGTGATATAGACTTTACGGTGGCTAACCGCATTCCATAGTCTTCACATATGATAACGCATTTGCATTTTGATTCTTTATTGAGGATAAATATAGATGTCTATGGGTCACAGCAACCACTTACCATCAGATGGACTGTGTGCTCGTTTGTCATCCTATCCTATAAAAAAAACTTATTAAAATTCATTTTTTATTTATCACTGGTTCGGAAAATACCTCTATGCTGGGAAAAACCAGCAGGAAACCTAGCAGGACTTTTTAAAAACATATTTCACTTAACAAAAATTTTGTTTGTTTTTTTTTTATAGGAGATCGGGCAAACGAGCATGCGGCTCACCTGATGGTAAAGGAATACCGCCGCCCATGAACAACTGTGACACCAGGGGAATTGCAGATGCGTTGCCGGCTTTTTAAAAAGGATTAGGCACTTTTCTTGAAGGTGGATGGAGTGACGACCTGGTAAGACATGCATGAAGTCGATGGATGCAGGCGGGTCAGGACCGTGCTTTGTGGCATTCCTTGGGGGAGGCCTATATTCAGCAGTGGACTTGTGAATGGCTGTTATGATGATTTTGATGATGAATTATTCTACGACCATATTAACCATCTGGCAATATTTTTATTTGAAATATTCATAGTTTATTTTCAGATACTTTTGTGTTCTTATTAACCTTATGTGTTCTTATGATAATAATGATAAAAATTATTGGCACAAATGAGACTTACATTCATTAAGACATTTAAACAAAAGATATGAGTAATAACTTATACTCGTAAAATTGTATGCACCAGTGGCTAAACTAGGCCGAGCCTCTATCTTAGACACTAGTTAGCCTGATTTACTGGAAAAGAGGCATTCTATCTTAGTCCTCACGGGTGACAACGCATCTGCATTTTGATTCGCAAAGGAGGATAAATGTAGATGTCTATGGGCCACAGCAACCACTTACCATCAGGTGAACTTTGTGCTCGCTTGTCCTATCCTATAAAAAAAATCACTTCCAATGAAGCAATTATTTGGAGGTTGCAAAATAGTTTTTTTATTCGAAACACCAACAGCTTTTATACATTTCACTTATAATAAAATTTAAATAAACGTAGCTATTAAAATTTAACGTTTACGGCATATTACGATTAACTTTATCTATTACGTTACAAATTCGCAAAAACATTACCACTTTTGCCATCCGCAATCTACAAATACTAATTTTACATGAAAAATAAAGAAACTATGGAGCAGTGTGAAATGAAACCTGATATTGTTTTTATTATTGACTGATTCGCTTCGTAGCACAGTCGTGAAGTATTTGGTCACAGAATCGCAGGGGCTGCGAGTACGAATCCTCCATGATACAGAAGAAAAACATACTGTGCGGAAACTATTTTTAAATAAGATTATAAATAAGAATATAAGATTTAAATTATTTATGTTCATTTAAAATTACAAATGTAAAATTCACTAGATTTTTTTATTGTACTAGTATTGTTGTTTGAAAGCTTACCGATCGAATTGGTGATACGAGTATATTGAAGATTGGCTGGATAAAGAGTACCCTTAACCGACGCGCATGTATGCGTAGGTATAAGGATGTCAAGGAGGCGAGAGAAGTGTGTCAGGATAGTGCCAAATGGAAGTCCGTAGTCTCTGTCTACCCCTCTGAGTGACAGGCGTGAGTGTTTATGATTATGATATTGTGTAATTACGAAAGTTACTTCAAATATTTGAATAAATTGTTTATACTTATCTTTAGATTTTTTCTTTTCAATATCTCACAATTTAATTATTACACTACAGTTTTCAAAGTATTATTAAAAAAAGTAATATCAGTTTATTTTTTCGCCATGAGACAGGTTTTTTATCATTTCTGAGAGAGAGAGAGACAGAGGTTATTTAGAGGGAAAAAACAAAGAAATGTTATTTTTATTAATTTTAATACCTTTTCATTTAAGTGTCATGTAACACCTTTTTGTTTACGCGGTATTTATATGAACGTGACGAAGTGTGGGTGGCTAACATATTGTATACATTTGACAAGTTTTCTTTTACTTTTGCCTGAGATGTTTCCTTTTAAATATTTTATTGTGTTCAAAATTTTAAAGGAAAACGTTCAAATTTGTAGTAACTAATAAGTCGTTATTTTTTTTAATTTATAACTTTAGGTTATTGTGTAATAATAGTACTTAAAACTGAAAAGAAAATAAGCACAAGCTTAGTTATGATTTTAATATTTATGTACTATACATTTATGCAAATGTATAGTACATTGAATGCATTATATGATATTAGCCTTTTCTAGATTGGATTGTTTTTTTTTATTTATTAGTCACATAAGATATTGGTTTACTTATTAATATATCATTTTTCGACAGAAAATATTGTTTCAATTTATCTCTATAATATAAAAAACAATTGTTGTTTCGTTAAAATTTGAAACTGGCTCGACCGATACTGATGATTTTTTTTCTGTGTGTTTATGGGTTCTTGGATGATTTAGATTCACAATTAGACGCGGTAGGTCGAGCTGTTCTCGAGATCCAGAAATCACCCGTGCCTAGCCGGGCCGGATCAGTAGTTTTTTTTTTATTTCATCCGTTACGGTGTTTACCAAATTGTTGAGTAGTTCATTAATTAGTCGAGGAACTATGGCTTATCTCTCGCCTTATCTGTTATTTGCTCGTATCGTGTCGAGTCGATTCCGTCCCGCACGAGAATATTACATAGAATGTACTTTGAATTGTATTAATGGAAAGACTTGTTTAGTCCAATTCTCATCCCACAGTTGAGCAGAATTCACCTAAAATTTATGAAAAAATATATTGATATGGAAGGGTCAATTTCGATTTAGCGATATTTATGTCTTGTGTTGAAAGAAAATAATTGTTCCTCAGACATGTATTTATGTTTCCCTATTTTCTTTCAGTGCAATAGAATCACTATTTCAAATTGTTTGTAGTTTTTGTGTGTGTGTTTGTAATTTACAAATAAATATATAGCGAGCACATAACCTCTGAGCTAAATTGGTTCTAAAAATTAAAGTATCAATTTAATTTTCCATTAAAAATGTATTTTGGACATTACTAATTATTAAGTTGTAGTTCTTGTTTAGGATTAGAGCTTATATTTATGTTATAAGAATTAGTTTATCTTACGATATTATAAATTTCGATTTAAATTACATTCAGCTTCGGGTAATTAATAATAATAAGAGCCATTTTGTTATATTGTATAAAGTTTCGAAAATTAAATGAAATATAATAAAATAAGTAAAAATCCTTCTCAGCTCAGCGAGCTATGGAGAGGGCTATGCTCTGCCTGATAAATTTAGAAATGAGGCAATCTAGAGTAGGACTAGAGTAAGCGATTAGTAAGCTGAAGTGGCAATGGCCGCCCATATAGCTCAAATAACCGACAACCGATGGGAAAGAAAGGTTCTCCAGAGATAGCCTCATACCGGCACAGCGAAGTGTAGGGCTGCCCCGTACTAGATGGAGTGACAACCTGGTAAGAAATGCAGGTAGTTATTGGATGCAGGTGGCTAAGGAGCGTGCTTTGTGGCGTTCCATGTGTGTGGCTTATGTTCAGCAGCGGACTTATGAAGGGCTGTAATGATGATGATACCTTCTACATTCACTAATATTGCCCAGTTATACCACCATCATCAGACATCACAAGCAAACATTTTAAATAAGTATGACAACAAAAGAAAACATACAGAAATAGCCACAATTCTTCTTATATGTTTTTATAGGAGAGGGGCCAAACGAGCATACGACTCACCTGATGGTAAGTGACTACCGCCGCCCATGAACAACTGCAACACCAGGGAGGAAATTGCAGATGCGTTGCCGGCCTTTTAAAAAGGAGTAGGCTCTTTTCTTGAAGGTCCCTAAGCCGTATCGGTCCGGAAAATTCGCTGATGGTAATCGATTCTACAAGGAAGTCGTGCGATGAAGACAACATCTTCTAAATCGCACAGTGGTGGACCGCCAATCATCCAGATGGTGTGGATGGTATCGGGAGTTCTGCTGCGATGTGCGTTCGTGAAATTTGGCGGCTGGGATTAATCCGAACCATTCCTCAGATCACTCCTCGTGGTAGATTCAAAGGAAATGCAAAGTGATGCAACATCTCTTCGCAGTGCCAATGAATCGAGCCGGTCAGAAAGGACTCGGTCATCGATGATTCGAGCTGCTCTGCGCTGGATGCGGTCAAGTGGAAGGAGCTGGCACTGGGAAGCCCCTGCCCAGAGATGGGAACAGCATTCTATGTGAGGCCGAACCTGCGCCTTGAAAAATTGCAGGCGGTGTGCCAGCATGAAATAGTGTCCCGTTCTGCTGAGCACGCCAAGATTTATAGAGGCCAATTTGACCTTCTCTTCCAAGTGACCACGAAACTGCACGTCACTCGATATGTCGACTCCGAGGATTCCGATACTGGCTGAGGCAAGAAGGGGAGTGCCTTGAAACTGAGGAGATACGACAAAGGGGTTCTTTTAGCGGTAGACGCGCAAACTTGTGTTTTATGAAGATAAAACTGGACTAGATTTAGTCGCCCCCAATCCGAGACTTTGTTCAGCAAAGACTCGACTTCAGACATAAGTTTGTTCCGGTACTCGGCGACGTTTTCCCGAGATATATTGTTGGCACGGCCAGTTTATAGAGCATCAACAGTGCTGTCAGCCGCATAGCAATGAATGCTACCAGTTAGCAACATATCATTGATATGCAGAAGAAACAGCGTTGGTGATAGCACACAGCCTTGTGGAACACCAACGTTAATAAGCTTGTAGTCGGAGCATGCACCGTCTACAACGACCTTAATGCTCCGATCTGCCAGGAAGCTGGTGATCCAATCGCACAATTTCTCGGGAAGCCAATAGGAAGGGAGCTTCGAAAGAAGCGCTTTGTGCCAAACCCGATCGAAGGCCTTCGCAATGTCCAAACTAACGGCCAACACATCCCCCTTGGGCTCTGCTGCCTCCGCCCATCTATGAGTTAGGTAATCTAAAGGATCACCAGTTGAGCCGGAAACCGTATCAGTGGTCAGAAGTCAGCTGGTGATCCTCAAGGTGCCGCATGAGCTGGCAGTTAATAGTAGTTTCCATTACTTTGGGGAACAAGAAGGTGATAGCGATAGGCCTATAGTTGGATGGGTCTGAGCGGTCGCCTTTTTTAGGGATCGGGTGGACAAAAGCTGTCTTCCATGATTCCGGGACTACGCGTACGTACGTAATATCTTATTTTATTATTGCAACAAAATTGATGAAGAAAACAGTGGGTACAAGATAATAATTTCGTCAGTATTTCATACGTATAATCAGTTAGAGCTATTTAGTCGATTGCACATAACGCCTTACCAATAGATTTGTTAAAAAGCTATTCTTCAAATGTCTTGCGGCCCGTTATTCCTCTTAATATGGTACATATTATACGCTATTACTTCTTTCTGCTAACGCAGCGGTGCATCCTGATAACCTTCAAATCTAGAATCTAGAAATCCAGTATAATTACAGATGGGGCATACTTACGTCGTTATCAAAGATTTTAACACCTGCTTATTTGAAGTTTGTTCCAGGTGTTTATGACCTTGCCTTAATGTGGCGTGTAAGAGCAATGCAAGAGCTGATGCAAAACATTTGATCCTGAGATTGTCTAACCACGTGCTAAGCCTGAAGTTCATCTCAAATCCTCCCTATAACGAAAAAGACCCATGCCCAATAGTGGACTGGTCATGATGAACGAGAGGAAGTACTTACTCAACATATGGATGGTTGACCCGTTTGTTAATTATTTTACACAAAAAAATTATAATTTGAAGATCCAGCGATATAAGCTGTGACTTCAGTTAGTAAATTGAAAAGCATCAAATCGACTCCCCATAAAACAATACAAAAGAGCATCAAATCCACAGTGACAATTGGATACGCCGATAAGACAGTGATGTATGGCAGCAATTGCTTTTTGTAAATTGCTCGACTCTCACAATACAGGATCGCAAATTTATGAGTTTATTTTTTATTTGTAAATGAGGTATGGTACAATCAATTTTGAAAATGTAATGTGGTGCTATCGCAAAAATATTTAAATGATTGCTCATTTGTTTTTTCACTACTATGTTTTTTTATAGAATAAGGAAGACAAACGAGCACACAGTCCACCCTACGGGAAGTTCATACTGTAGCCTATAAATATCTACGTCTATCCTCGATTACGACTAAGATATCATGGATGCGGCTCGGCTCTATGCCATAATTTGAATTTTTATGCTTTCATCGCATTTGAACGATTTTACAAACATAATTTGCACATGTAAACCAATAAAGACCCAAAACAATTATTTCTAGATTATCATTCGTACATCCATTACATCCTATGACAAACTTCTGTGGAAGATAGGCCTCCCCAATAGAGCACATCATTTTTTTTTGGAATTTGCCACACTTGGCAGACGTGTTGACAAACACAGTTTTTATAACTTACAGTTTTTATCTAGAAGATGGCCCTGCCCATTTCCTGTTCCATTATCCGTCTGTCACCTCTTATGACACCCGCGGGATGATATTATGTAGACTGTGAATATTCTTACAACGCCACTACATGATTAAGGTCATACAAACATTTATTCCATGCGGGACAAGTAATAGCTACGTAAGAATATAATTAAGAAAATTGATGACAGAACTTAAAATATGAATCGGAATGGAAACCTAGGTTTATTTCATAGTTTTTGGACATTTGGATAGCAGAATCTCTTTGAAGTTGAAGACCAAATTCCACTTGCAGTCTAATATGCGAGAATAGTATAATACAAGCCCTTAGTTGGATCTATTGCAGAGCTTATCATTTTCTCTGTCAATTCTTCAAACAAAATAATTAAAGATTCGTCAAGGAAAACAAAATTAATTTAATAAATATATAATAGTAAATATCTTAGACTTCTAAGAACTAAAAAGAATAAAATTAAATTCAATCATAGAGGTGCAGACGTCGGGGCTAAGATGTACTGCATCGAAGAACTAATGCCCCAATTTCAGAAAATAGTCACTTCATCTACTAGGGTGTCACCCGAGACTGCTTTTACTAGACACTCACATCAACATTACAGCCCTCAACAAGTCCACTGCGGAACAAAGGCCTCCCCCAAGTAATGCTATAAAGCACGGTCCTGAGCCACCTGCATCCATCGACCTCCTCCATGTCTTACCAGATCGTCACTCCATCTAGTGGGGGGGGCACCCTACACTTCACCTACTGATACGAGGCTGCACTAGAGAACCTTTTTTCCCCATCGGTTATCGGTTCATTGAGCTATATGGAAGGTTCTTTGCCACTTCAGCTTACTGATTTGCTGGGCTATGTTGGTTACTTCTGTTCTTCTGCGGATTTCCTCGTTACAGATATTATCCCGCAGAGAAATTGCGATGTAGACCTCAGAAGCTATTATGTAAAAATATATAATTCTTTTGAGTTCTTTTAAGTCAGCTTTTACTTCATCAAAAGCCTATTTTTTGACCCTGAGTGGACTTGGGAATTTCACAAGAGTCGTTCAAATATTTACATTAAAAGTTTCATCCCCTATTTTATCACTCATAGAAGTTGATTTCTTTCGTACCGTTTATAAGGGACTACTCCTGAAATACAACTTATCTTATATATTATAACACACAAACAAGAATACATTTTATACGTGGTAGAGCCACGCTGCAGCTATAATATGGTTGTAGCACGAATGGGTCGGCTCGAACGGCACGCCCTTATCGAATACCACTGTAAAATAGCAGCTTAATACTGCTGGCAATCGGATACACTTTTTACTGGATACGAGGCATTCCATCTTGGTCCTCATGTACCCATGAGATTAGACGAAGATGTCTATGGGCCACAGCATCCACTTAACATCAGGTTGACTGTATTCGTTTGCCACATATATTCTATAAATAAAAGTATATATTCAGTCAGTAATATATTCAGTCAAATTAACAACCTGCTCCTTTCTTTTGAAGTCGGCTAAAAAACCGACAATGTCGATCCTGCGTAAGATAAGGCTCAAATTTATACAGGTTGAATTAATTATTTTTTATACATTTTAACATTTTAAGTTCCTTAAAAAGGTTAATCCTCTAAATTAAATGTTTCTTTCATTTTAATTTGGAATGAAACAAATCCTTTAATAATATATTTCAGTAATAAAACTTTAAATTCAAAAAGATTTCTGTCTAAAATATATAGTCTATGTAATTAAAGTTCTTAACTTTCAAGTAATTAATTATATCTTAAGACATAAAGAAATAGCGAATTTAACTACAATTGAAACTTGAGTTTATTTGAATATTTAAGTCAAATTTTTAAAATCTTAAAGTTAAGTTTAAAAACATAATAAATAATAAAGTAAAAAAACCCTGTAGTAGCGGTGTAAAAATATCCACTACCACATATCATCCCGTGGGTGTCGTAAGAGGCGACAGAGGGAAACAACAGGTCCTCCTAATAACGACTAAAAATAAAAATAAAAACTGTGGTTGGCAATCCGCTTGCCAAGCGTAGCAACTATGGCAAATATGAGACAATCAATGGGGGAGGCCTATGTTCAGCAGTGGACTTTAATGGGCTGTAACGGTAAATATTAAAATAATTCTTAAGGGTCATGCTGAGCATGTAATTAATGTTTTAAAATTAGCACTTAAGAGACTACGAGAGGTGATCACGTCAGAATCTTGGAAAAGGCTTAAAACTAAAATTTTATATTATATTAACTTAAATGTTGACTTTGCGTGGGACTTGCGAACGCAGGCCCAATGGCTTAACGTATTTTCCGAGGCACGGAGGTGGAGAAAAGTCGCCCACTTCCTGACTCCGGACAGCTAAGATAATTTTTTAACAGAAAAACTCAATAACAGATTTTTTTTTGTTCCTACCTGGGATTCGAACCTAGGACCTCATGATCAGCAATCACGTTTCCAACCACTAGACAAGGTCTAGTCGGTATATACTTACAGGCAGTCAAGCCTGTAAGTATAGACCGACCAAAGGCTTTTTTTAATAAGTATTTTTATAGAATCATGTGTGCTGAACTTATTAAGTTACAAAGTTCTGCCAAGGATATCCTACCGACCCATTCACGTGCGTGATAAATGTGCTTGCGACGTGATGACGGAGGTACACTCAAGATACATATATTCTTGTTTTTTGTCTTCTCAAGTTATTTTCTCCGTCAATTTGTGTTAGACATAGTTGTTTATGTTTTTGTATTAAACTAGAATTGCTTGCGGCCAAAATTCTACTAACTGTTTGGGAACAAAGCTACGTATTTGTTTGCATAAGTTTTTCTTTTGTAATATTTTCTCGTAGAGGAAAAATAAAGGGAACTTATCTCATACAACCATCAATATGATCTAAATGCTGAAATTTCATTTATATGGTTATTTGTTTTTTTTCACTTAATTTGATCTGCCTTAAAGGCAATATATACATATGATTTTCATTTTGTGCACTTCTTTAGCGCGTTTTAAATGGTATATGATTTTTACCTTTTCTTTTATTATAAATAATAAAAAAGTACTTCAATTAGATTTTCACGTATTATAATGATTGTACTGGATGAGATTTTAAGATGAGTTACAATTTATAATTTGTAGTTACGATTTATATTTTACATTCCTACAATATAATATTGTTCGACATAATGTTTGACTGCCTTGTTAATCATGAGGACTTGGGTTGGAATCCCTGGTTGAGCCAACAATAAGTTTTTGAGTTTTTCCGTCATGAAATTCTCAGTAGTAGCCTAGAGTAAGGAAGAAGTTAGTGTTTCACTCCGTGCCTAAAAACACGTAAAGCCGTTGGTCCTGCGCCTGATCTGTCTCAGATCGTGTCGAATTATTGTCCCATCGTAGTATAGAAGGGAGAAAGTAAAGAGTGCACCCTATGCTTGCGCATATACTTGGGTACCACAATCCTGTCCTACGCAGATGGCTAGTCCCCGTTGAGACTGCCCGCCTTGGCCTAATTTCGGTCTGGAGGCCATTATTATTTCTCTTCAATAAAAACAAAAAATACAAAAATTAAAAAAAGTGAAGAATTGTAGTTATTAATTTTACGTAATATTTTTCTTACTGTTTACGCGTATACTACACATTGAATAGACTGGACATTGAGCTGGCAATTATTAGTTACTGTTAAAAATGACAGGCGAAGTTTTATATTTTAAAGCCGAACGTCCACCGCTAACTAAACTATGTGAAAAGTAGGCTCAGTGAACTAGGCTAAGCTAACCTGGAAAATCTTTACACGTCCATCGAAAAATGAGCTAAAACTACGTCAGTGGTGGCCAATTTGTGATGGTATATTAAGTTAATCGGACATGATGGAAGAACAAAAAAAGAGCTACGACGAGAGTTCAGAGGAGGATTACATTCGTCATAGGAAAACAAGATTGATTATTGCTCATTTCATAAAGAAAAAACGCAAGTAGTCTTTCATCTTCTCATTATAATCATAATAAAGGATGTGTTTGACTTATTTAATAAATAGCTCTATAGTGCAAATACGTGTTTCACTGCCTTCGTACACTAAAATAAATTCAGTAAAAGTAACACTTTGTTTAGACTACGCACCTTGACCCCTTGTAAAAGTGGCAAACTTGCACGCGGGCGGCATGGCGGTTGGCGGACGGCAGCGGTATTGTTGGCACGGCCTTTAATTCGTTTGAAAATGTGCGACGAAATAAAAACTTAATAAACTGTTTAGGTATTTTTACCGCCACTTTTTTATTTCGCGATAATGGATCTAAACGAAATAAATATTATTGCATATTAGTTGCAAAATTTTATGGAACCCTAAATTTTACAATTTTCAAAATGTCTGCCACGTTCTTAAATGCACAAGTTACATCGCCGCATAATGTTGTCCTGAAGCCTGTTCAACAAAATTCGTTCACGATCCAGAGCCAGGGCTTTTAATTTGTCAAAGGCGGAACAATGTAATTGCGCAGTTCATCTTCGGTTTCCAAGATCTTTGAGTACACTTCATTGTGCAGTGCCCAGTGCCAGTAAGACTCTCTAATAGGCTTATCACGTATCAGCAGAGCCTGCACCTTTGCATATTTATAAGGACGTAGTTTGTTTCTTTTCAGCACTCGGGGTATTGTTGTTCTATGCCTTACTCTAAACACACGCCCAGCTTTTCTAAGGCTGCAGGTTGGATTCCGCTCGAAATGGTCTAAGACTCGTTGTTCGAAAGAGGGTGGAATGTGACGCGGGGCAACTCCTTCATGAGTGTTGGGCAGTATGCGCTGATTTTTCCTGATTCTTTGGACAGCACCCAGGATTGTCCGGACGCTAGTAGATATATCCTTTACTATAAGTACGCAGAGTTAACGCTGAATTTTGGCGGCATTCGCCAAACAATAAAACCATGTCTGTATACTCTGCCGCATTGGAAAAATGCTGTTGTCTTGACAAAAGTCAATGAGTGTCAATATCACAGTCAAAAAATTATAAAAATAAACGTACTTATACACAATATTTACACACACCATTACATCACATTTACACCACAATAAAATAAAAGTTGGCAATGTCGTAACGGTTTAACGATATGTGGAAATGATCAAAGTGATTACCGCAAGAACGTTAAGACGCACGTACTTAGCGGAAGGTATTTGTTTTGACGGCATTGATTATTAATTTTAGTTTTGAGACAGTTTCGTGTTGACTATCACGTGCGCGTTAGCGACAGTTCAATTTTTTTGTTTAATAAATTCTTGTTGTTATTATCCTTGTTGTTAAGTTTTGAGTTTCTTGTTTTGTTTTAATAATGCCTAACGCGTACGTTTATAGTGCTCGTGAATACAGCAAAATGTTAATGTGACTTGGAGAATATCATAAGGCCACGGAGGATTAAGATCGGTAAGCTGTTTCATACCTATTTTTTATAACTTAGTACTAAACTGATCTAAATAGTTACAGAACTAAATAGATCAGAATAATAAACATATCTACACGATGTATAAAAAACATGTATTTATCCCTGTTAACATTTCATTTAAGTAATTTTTTCATTAGCGGGGATTCGAACTAGGTATTTGGTTTATTTAAACTGTGAATTCGAATTAAAGTGGCTAGGTGGAAACAAGAACAGTGGCAAAATGCCTAGTAGGTTAAGTAGATAAGTTAGATATTTAGACAAGTGTTGTTAATAATTAGGTATTGGTACCTACGGTCGCCAGCTGTGGGCCGCGCTAATTCGGTGTGAATTCCGCGCGAATATTGAACCTATTGTCAGCTGATTTTATTTTAAGTTCTACTACTGCATGCTGGTTGTCTAAGTATTTTCTTGACTTTTTTTAATGAAATTATCGTTTTATTTAACTGTACTAACATGATGCAACGTGAATAAAGCTAATAAAATGTTGTTAAAAGATTATTTTTTTTCCTCGGGATCGATTTTATTTCTGACTCATCATCAAAGGTATCGTTAGTATTATCGTCTGTCTTCGTTTTCGGGAGCGTTTCACAAACAACCTGTATATAGTTTTTTAAGTATGTATGGAACATTCTTTTATCAATATATGCTTAAGTTGAAATTAATTACCAGATATTTTACGATTCAATTGATTTTAATATATATTTTTTACTGTATTAAAAATGCAATCATAGTGCAATATTTTAAATTAAGTTACATATAAGCACTTAATATATAGCATGTTTATAATAAGTCACAAGACAATTTAATTTTCACTTTTATTTAGTTATTATTTCTTAACTGTGTCCTGAAAATAACAATGAAATAATATGATACAATTACATTTTTACATACTCATTTTTATATATTTTGTATATGAAATAACACAGATGGTATTTTTCTTGTTTTTTTTTATTTAGTATTATTTTCAAAATCGTATACATTTTATTTAAATGCATACTATTTTGGAAAGTGTTATAAGCTTAGATATATATAAGGCTTAGTTTTTTTTCTTTTCTTTAGGCAATGGACCCTAAAGTTATGTTATAATAAATGAAAAATGTTTTTTTTTTCAATATTTAAATTAATTAATGTTTTGTTATATGTATAAAATTAATAGTGATTTTTTTTAAATGATTCTGTACGATAAATATAAATATATATATATAACAATTTTATTTTCACTTTTATTTAGTTATTATTTCTTAACTGTGTCCTGAAAATAATAATGAAATAATATGATACAATTACATTTTTACACACTCATTTTTATATATTTTGTATATGAAATAACACAGATGGTATTTTTCTTGTTTTTTTTATTATTTAGTATTATTTTCAAAATCGTATACATTTTATTTAAATGCATACTATTTTGGAAAGTGTTATAAGCTTAGTTATATATAAGACTTAGTTTTTTTTGTGTTTTTTTTTTTCAATATTTAAATTAATTAATGTTTTGTTATATGTATAAAATTAATAGTGATTTTTTTAAATGATTCTGTACGATATATATATATATATATATATATATATATATTAATGTGAATTGAAATTAATAAGTAGCAGTCTAATTAAAAATTTAGGACAAGTAACACGCCTCTCTTCTCATTACAGTGACACCTTACCAACATCACAGTGTATACCAATGTAGTACGGACAGGAATACATCCCTAGACAGATTGTACAATAAATACGTATATTTGTTTTATGCATTTATGAGATGAAATATGTCTCAGGGTTTAAAAAATTCATACAACTTTACTTATTCTTTTAAAGTTTATGTATATTCTCACGTTTGTATTTTAAATATGTGGATATCAGAGTAGTATATAGTCCAGAGTTAGTCTACGGCTCAACTCAGTTGATTTCGAATTTTCAATTTTTGAGTGCGTACTTGTAGGATATTGCTTAGCAAGCTTTTTTTAGAATAAGAGTAACAAAAGAGCACACAGTCCACCTGATGATAGGTGACTGCTGTTGTCCACAGACATCTACATTTATTCTCGAATAAAAATTCACATGCAAATACATTGTCACTTCTGAAGACTAAGATAGAATGCCACGTTTCAAGTAAGAGGGTCTTTGAATCTCACTATACTCATCATACGAGACACCTTAGCTCGATTAAGAACTAAAATGCAGATGCGTCCCCCTCCCCTTGAGGACTAAGATAGAATACCATGTTTTCATTACAACGGTCTCTGGAACCCTAAACTCACGGTGAGTTTAGGGGTCTATCAGCTTAACGCTTAATGCTTAAAGCTTAAAGCTGATATTTTACGATGGTATTCTGTGAGATCGTGGTTCTTCCCCATCGAGCAGAATAATTTGTGCTACAACCATAATATAGCTGTGGCGTATCTCTACCAGTTTACGATAATATAAAATAAGTTTTTGAACCAGAAGCAATGTAAATACGTGTAGTTGAATTTTGGGTGCATCACGAATGAGTCCGCTCGAATACGAAAACAGAGCACGATTCAGAAAATACCAGCGTAAAATGTTTACGACATAAAAAAAAGAAATGATGTATGTAATGTTGCTATTTTTCGGTAAGTGACAACAATCGTATAATTTTTCACTAGTCAAAAGGCATTCCATCATAGTTCCCAAGAATTGTCATGCAGTTGTACGTATATTTTAATTCTCAACATAGGAAAGTTGTATGTGATGTGAAGAAATTATAAAAGAAAGAAAAATAAAGCATGTAATCTCTTTTTATTTTTCTAATAAAACCAGTGTCCTACATAATGTAAACATTTCATTCTTCCTTTTGCGTCTCTGTATTGCTTGGCACCAACCACGCAACCTTAAATTATTTTTCATGAAAAGTACAACATAATAAAATCGCAAATAAAATAAATAGTACCATTATTTAAGTTTCATAACGTTGAGCCACGCTACACCTTTATTATAGCTGCAGCACGGATGGATCTACTCGACCGAGATAGGACCACACTCTCACAGAAAACCAGCGTGAAACAACAGAATAGTGCTGTGTTCGTAACGGAAGACCCTTTTTAATTTTAAAGAGGTATTATGGGCTTAAAAAGGCATCCTCATTTTGATTCCTAATTAAAAATAGTGTCTATAGGCCACAATATCCACTTACCATCAGGTGGACTTTGTAATCTTTAGTCACGATAATCTTGTAAAAAAAAGTTTGCAAAAAGACATCATGCAAAATTCTGATATTGAAGAATTGACTTATGAATAGTGGCATTTCTTACCCGCCCTCCATTTATCAAAGTCACTGCTCATATTTTATCAACTGACGGACAATGCTAACTACATTTCAATGAAGACCGGATTTGCGACTAGCTTAAGCATTTTGATAGAATATAATATTATGATACCCCAATAAATTTAAAAGTCATCTGAAGCAATAGAATGACAAAAATACAATATTATGTGCTTACAATTGATATTCATCAGCTTCTGTACAGTTCACTACTATTGGATATATTGGTATAGTAGGCAGATCAGTATATATGTTTTCTGGCCTAACATAAAATTTAATTGTTCATTGAATGGTGTATATATATTTGTTTTTACTGACATCGACAAAACACCTTTCGGGTTTTAGACGACTCTTGGAAAACTACGGAAAGAGGCGAGGTGATGACTTTCCTTATACTACAGACGACTATACTTTTTTATGGAGAACTAATTTTGTGATTTCTTCTTTATTGGTCTGTTAAGGCCCACATCTAACGTGGGCTTCTTTCTTTAGAAATAAACATTTGCCTTTACTGTCACGCGTGGTCGTTGGGCTGACGATTGCAGTGCCAGACATCGTGAGGTGTGTGCACCTTTGAAGCACCGTCGCCGTTCTACGAAAACGAATTATTGTACCATCTATCAAAAGCCATATTGATTTTTCTGACATTTCCACCACCTCTTATAACAACCACGGGAATAAATGGGGGGGGGGGGGGTTCTTACGTCGCTACCACACGGCTTGGCAATTATGGCAAATATATCCCGAATGAATCTATGGAGCGAAGCCTGTTTTCAACTTTGACCGTTTTGATGGTAATGATAATGAGTCTGGAATTTGAGTAATTAGTTTGAGCAGTTAACTACATGTTTTGTCATCTTGCATAAATTAAAGGTTAGCCTTTCAGTTAGAAATTTTTAATTACATCCAGCTTCAGATCATTTTTACATTAGTTATTTTTTTATGAAATTGCGTTTTTTTAATTTAAGTAGAAATATCTAGTAGATCATATTGAATGATTTATTTTATATATGTGAACAGAAGATGAACTCTTACGTATAACTTTTAATTTTACTTGTTTTTAATTACCGAAGATTCCATTCCTTTGCAGCACCCATGGTCACAAAGTGGATTGAGCACCTTTAGTTTTCAATTAATAATTTTGTCCGAACTACGCAGAATGAGCTTACTGTATCTGGAAGTCTTGCAGTAGTATGCTTGGATTTGGTATGCTTAACTAAAGGATCTCAGGTGGTAGTACCCAGCCGCCTTCTTTATTGAAATCATTCTTGGAATAGGTAATCGATATAATAAAATAGGTAGGAATCGATGTTCTTTTGCAAGGATTGTATGAAATGTGATGGAATGATTTGGCCGTCTATTATATGATCACAGACTTCCCTGAAATACCAATGGTTTCACGTTAGCAATATTAAAATGTTTGTCAAATATGTAAATAAACATAATATGTATCGTTAGTAAAAAATTATTTCCTCCTAATATGTATATATCGTAGAAATATAGAATTAAAATAATTTCAAAAATCAAATATAGAGTAAAGCTGAACTCATCTCGTGACACATAAGCCTTCATAGGCTTACGTCAGGTGATTATTTTCATTGTAATCTCTGTATGTGTACATATTTTAATTATTTTTAATACGCGTTATTTCAAATGGTTGGACAGCATAATATGCGTACATAAAATAATACCGATGCGTAAGATCTTTAAATTTCATTAAATACAAAGTGTTGTTTCATTGCATAAAACTGTTATCTCGCAGAGAAACTCCGAGCATAGCCCTCTCCATAGCTCGCTTAGCAACCTCGAGCTTTCTCATCCGGCCAGCAGTGAATGACAACGTCTCAGTTCCATAGGTGGCAACACACACTGGTTGTACAGTCTCGTTTTCAAGTTTTGAGGTATACCTGACGAGAAGATGTGTTGTAATTTCCCAAACGCTGCCTGATATTTTAGTCCAACAAAATCTATACATCTCAAAGCCATTTGGTGCAAAAGTCACGTCCAATTTTCTCTGTATCATATCTTCTTCTGTATGCTTATTAATATGTCATAACACCAGGTGCAATTTACTCTTACTCTTTCATTTTCCTTCATGGAATTCTTGGATGTTGCGATTTTTCGTTTTTGAACTTTACCACTTTTTAACTTTTCTTTTTATATTCTTTTCGTTTCCAAAATATCTTATCTTTTTTTAACTTAGTTCTAACTCAACACACAAACACATAATATTTTTATATTAAGTTATTATTAGTAATAACTATACTTTCAGTAATAATAAAAATAAAAGTGATATAGTTGAAAATAAGTCTCTCTTACAAAGAACTTCCTACAATAATATATTATCTCAATCATACGAGTAGTAATATGTAACAATTCCATTTAATGTTGTGGCAGTACTAGCTAAAACAAATGTCACTGTTTTTTTTACTGGCTTTCGGGCTCTGGGGTCTAGCCCATCTGAGAATGTCACTGTATAACACAAAGGCCCTGGAGCCTTGCCAAAAATATACCTTTATAGTATGCAAATATATAATAGAGATACGATTATTTAAAACTCTCAATTATGTAGGTAGGTACATTATGTTGAGAATGTATAATCGAATATCAAACAACCACAGGATGCATGAATTCTTCCAAGTGACAAAAGACTTAACCTAAAAAGGTTCAAATCTAAATATCATTTTTGACGCCTTCTCAGGACAAAAATCTTTGAAAGAGTTATTAAGGGACTGACCCTTAATTTAAAGATATTTTTAATATACAGACGCTACCGTTTCTTCTCAACTAATTTTATGTATGAATTGTTCTTTTGCTTTTAAATTTTATTTTAATTTTTTTAGACAAAGCCTATAAAAAGAGTTATCATATTATAAATTGTTACATGGTTGGTAATTATTAAAAGCTTTTAGGAATGACGTGATCGCTACTAAGCTGTATCTTAATTTTTTTTTAAATAATTGTATAGCCTATTTCATATAGTATAATGTTACAGTGGAAAAACCAACGCCCACTGGATTGCTCGCTGGTTATTCCCAAGGCCCTCTGCCTTTATTCCGAACAAGTGGTGGTCCAATTTGCATAAAGACAGTTTTAGTAGTCCCACCTAGGTAGATATACAATAACCTAGTACCGATTGGCACAGGGCATAGTAAATCATTTTCATCACATATGTGTAAATGAACTTTTGTACTCTAGCAGAAATAAGTGTTCAATATAGTCTTCAAACGTTAAATTATTGTCAATTATTGTGCCAAGATACTTAATAGTAGTAAGTTTTTCTAAATAATACACATTGTCGGTTATAGTGTTGCTAGTTTGTGAAGAAGTATTAACTATTATATTAAGTGAATTTGCTAATGATTGGAAATTGTTTCGTGTAGAAAAAATTAGTGCTTTAGTTTTGGTTAAATTTAATGTAATTAGGTGGTTATTGAGCTATTTTCTAGCAGTATCAAACCTTTATGCGCTCGTTGGTATATCTCACTGCAAGTACTGGCCGAAAAAACAAGTGCTGTGTTATCAGCATAAGGAAATATGGAACCACCTTCCAGGCATGGATTACACAAGTCATTAATATATAACAAAAACATGGTCGACCAAGGATACTACGCTGAAGTACACCATATGTAATAGGTTGGTATGTACTCAAGTATGAGCCAATTATCACATACTGAACCATATTTGTAAGATATCTCTGAAATAGGGACATCGGGGTGCTTCTTATTTCCAGGCAGTCAAGCTTAGAAATTAAAACAGAGATCGAAATTATACCAAAAGCTTTAGCAAGGTCTAAAAACATGGCGAAGCATTTTTGCTTATTATCAAGTTTAATAACAATATGATTTATTAATTTGTGAACAGCATCGTCAGTGGATCATTTCTAGTGTTCGTGTTTCGTGATCGCGAGAGTGAAAACAGGTAGCGATCACCGAATGATTAGAGATACGCTGATCCTAAAGGTTAAGTTGGAGAGGTCTCGTCTGATGAAGACAACGCTCCGTCCCCCTCGTGCTTTATTGCAAAGTCCTTTCAGCTCGAGTTACATAACCGTTTTCAGTGCCTAAAAGACTGCAATGAAGTGGACGATATGAATGACAAGCTCGTAGAAAGTGTCCATGGGGTCGGAGCTAAGTTCTGCAAGACCCGCTGCAGAAGAACACAAAAATTCTAATCACATTCTCAATCTCATGGCTGTTAGACGGGAGATGAAGCTACATTCTTCAACAGATTTGACAGCATACAGGCAACTGAACAGACAGATCTCCAAATGCATGCGGCGGGACTTACGCAACTTCAATACGGCTCGTATTGAAGAAGCGATCGAGCGGAACCAAGGCTCCAAAGTCTTTGCCAGAGATCTGTCTGCCAGAAAGAGCCAACTGTCGAAGCTGAAGACCGAGTGCGGCAGCATCGTTTCCGGGGCACCTGAGATTTTGAGTGAGATTGAGAGGTTCTATGGGCAGCTTTACACGTCATCGTTGGAGCCACACGCAAGTGTGAGTAACGATCCAAGAGCGAGTCTTATCCGACACTATTCCGAAAATATCCCGGACGTCAGTCTGAGCGAGATTAGAATGGTTCTCCAGCACCTAAGAAACGGCAAGGCCCCAGGCGAGGATGGAATTACAGCGGAGCTTCTGAAAGCGGGTGGAAGACCGGTACTTGAAGTCCTTCAGAAGCTCTTTAATTCCGTTCTTCGTTGTTCGAGCTACGATGGCTATCCGAGTACAGAACCAGAGTACGAAACCTATCCGACTGCAGAGAGTTGTAAGACAGGGTGACGTTATATCCCCGAAACTCTTCACCGCTGCATTGGAAGACGTTTTCAAGCTTCTGGACTGGAAAGGATACGGTATTAACATCAATGGCGAGTACATCACTCACACAGATTACCTCCTAATAGATTCCGCATACAGGGCCACAAACGCGCGCAACACATACTTGCTGTAGCTAGCATATGAAGTGACGCTAACAATCATGACATCAGTGTTGACCAAGTTTGCGACCCGTAGGCGCGTAAGAGTTCTTGACAATTTAAAAATAGTTTTGTATCAAAAATACATTACAAATGGCTTCCTGTGCAGTAAAATGGTGTGGCAAGTCAGCTAAGACATCCAGTTATCAAAAAGATGGCATAACATTTCATCGGTAAGCAATTTCTATTCTTATCACGTTAACCTATTTCAAATGCACCAGAGATCAACTTATACTGGCAATTAATAGTGCAAAGTGATAAAAATTGAGCACCCGTTGATGTCTTTTTGAAATGTCCCTTTCACTCATTACGCAAATTACAGTAGTTGTCTTTGTCTAACAACAGCACGTGTATCGATAGTGTTGTGATTTTTAAGTCGATATTTTATGTTTGGTCACTGTTTAATTATTTTTTTGAAGTCATATTATTTTATAAAAATAGTGGCATATCATTCTGGTACCTATATGTTATAGGTTTCCTAAATGTCCCGAAAGGAAAAAGATGTGGATCGACGCAACTTGTCGAGGGGACGGATGGTTTCCTACCAAAAATAGTGTGCTATGCTCAAGACACTTCACAGAAGACAATCTTCATATTATGAAAAAACGTAGAAGGCTGTTGGATTCCGCTATACCATCTCTATACTTGCCAGTTTTGGTATGGACTTTTACATTTTTTTAAAAGGATTAGTACCAATATAGATTATCCAATAAAAGCATTAAGTGGTTGAATGAAACATGATATTCTAATATTAAGGTGAATGTTACATGTCGAAATCAAACTATTTTTAAAGGATTTATAAATCATAAACATGTAAAAGTTATAATGTATTTATTGTTTTGACTTGGTATTCTTTTGTTACTTGAACTTCAGTAATATCTTATTATTATTATAAAGTACATTTAAATTTAGAAGACGTGCCATATAGTGTATTAATTAATAATACTACTTCTAGGCACCCATCCCTACCATAGGTTCAAGTGCAGATATTGCAGCTAAAAATTCGGAAATTCCTGTCGCCGGCACATCCTTGAAAAAAACGGTATGATTATAAAAATAATTAATAATATGATTATAATTTGTATGAATGAATAATAAACGTATTATAAGTACCTAAATATTTATTGGTAATATTTTAAAAGAAACGAATACGTATTTCAGATTACTCGTTCTCCGCTGAAAGACGCAAAAAACCCGCCAACACCTAAGAATCAGAGCCATTGCTTAGAAACGCCTACAAAACAAAAAAGAAAATTTGCTCCTACACCTGATACGCCATCTGCATTTGATACTCCAGTTAAAAAACATCTTTGTAGAAGAATCATCGAATTAACTAATGTAATGAACAAAAAAGATAAAAAAATTAAAAAGTTAAGTGATTCCAACAGAAGACTAAAAAGAAAAATAGTTTCTTTGAAGTCATTATTGTTAGAATTAGAAAACAAAAATTTATTAACAGCCGAAAACAATGACGCATTAAGTTCCTTAGGGGTCAAATGTAGTGAAATTATTCGCCGTCAAATAGTGAAAGGAAAATCAGGTAAAATTGTTAGGAGAAAATATTCACCACAGTTGAGAGCTTTTGCACTCACCTTAAATTTTTATTCAACTAAAGCTTATAATTATGTACGCAAAACATTTAGTACTTGTTTACCCTCTGTAAAAACACTAGGAAAGTGGTACAGATCTATAGATGGCCGTCCAGGTTTCACGAAAGAAGCTTTTGATGCTCTGAAATTTAAGGCAACACAGACAAATCTGCCCATTCATTGCTGCATTGTTTTTGATGAAATGAAAATTGAGAGGAAAGTAGAAAAGACATATGGTTATGTAGATTACGGTGGAAGTGTGGATTCAGACTGTAGAGATGAATGTACCGACGCGTTAGTTTTTCTAGTTGTTCCATTACACGGTAAATGGAAAGTTCCTATTGGGTATTTTTTTATTAATAAAGTGACAGCTGACCAAAAAAAATTTTTGCTTACTCAAGCTATTGACTTATGCTTTGAAGCTGGATTGGTAGTCAAAGCTGTGACCTTTGATGGCTGTCCAGCCAATATAGCAATGGCCAAGAAACTGGGATGCAATTTAAATCCGAATAATTTGAAAACTGTTTTTAAAGCGCAAAATAATGAAATAGCTATCTTTCTCGATCCGGCTCACATGATAAAATTAGTTAGAAATAGTTTTGAACATTACAGGGAATTTATAGACGCTGAAGGCAATTATATAAAATGGAGTCATATTGAGATGTTACACCAGTTGCAAGAAAACGAGAAGTTTCACGCAGCTAACAAGCTACGATCTGAACATTTGTTTTTTAAAAAGAATATTATGAAAGTGAAACTTGCCACTCAATTGTTTAGCAGAAGTGTTTCAATAGCTCTCCAATTTTGTAAAAACACCTTGATGATAACCCAGTTTCAAGGAATAGATGGAACAGCAAATTTTTTGTTAATATTAAACGACTTATTTGATATCTTAGATTCGAAAGTGCATGGATATGGACTGAAAAGGGCATTAAATGCTGAAAACTCTGAGGTTATTTTATCAAAACTCGAAATGTGCAAAAGTGTGTTGATGAATTTGACAACTAATTTCAAAAATAGGCAGACGCGATTAATTGATACACCGAGATTTACCGGATTTTTAGGACTCTGTATATGTATTGAAAGTGCAAAATTTTTATTTAATGATCTGATAAAGAACCAGCGCTGTCCTTATATATCGTTTCACCGTATCAGCCAAGACCACATTGAACTATTTTTCTGCAATATGAGATCACATGGAGGGGCTAATAACAACCCAACGCCAAAACAGTTTTGTGGAATTTATAGAAAAATGCTTGTACACATGGAACTGCAAGAAATCAATACCGGTAATTGTATAACATTAGAACAAATTGCCATATTAAACTGTTCTTCAGCTATAAAACGTATAAATATGACGACTGAAAGGGGTGAAACTTGCGAGACTGAGGAATGCTTTGATGAAACTTTTATTGATTCCTTGCCGTTATCTCAGTTTTCCGAAAGCATAATAGAATATGTCGCTGGCGCTGTTGTACATTACTTAATAAAGAAAATCAAATGTAATAAGTGCGTTAAAGCTTTAATATCCCTGGATGAGAAAAAAAACAGTTTAATTTACGCAAGAGATGCAGGAGGACTACTGTTCCCGTCCAATATGGTCACTAAAATTTGCAGACGATCTGAACAAGTCATTCGAAGCTCAATCAATTCAAATCAAGGTTCTCAAATATATTACAAAGACAAATTCCGGTTTGTAACACAAACATTAACCAGTTTTGTTAATGAGGATATTTTTCCTGAAATAAAAAATCACCAATTCGATCACGAAAGTAGTAATCATGTCATTGACTTAGCTAAGAGTGTCATGGAAAAATACATAGACATAAGATTACTCTATTTATCCAGGAAGACAGATCCTAAGAATTCTGTGAGACAATTTTATACCAAGCTTATCCATTTTAAAAATCAGTGAAATATATGTCGGAGCGTCTACAAAATACCAGTTGAATCAAGTGAGCGAGCGGTTGCGTGACTCTAGCGGAACGTCATATCGATGGCAGCGAGGTAGAATTAAGGGTATATCGAGAAACATATATATTTAAATAAACATAAAAAATGTTAGCTCGTTCAACACATTCAAGAAACAATTGTATGAATATCTTGTTGCAAATGACTGACTTAAATAATCGTGAATGCGTTGCGCGGGTGAAGTGTGTGTATTTTTGTTGAATTTAATTTGGTGAACGACTGTGAAATTTACTTTCAGCTATGTACTCATGTAAGTGACATGCATTTGTCTTAATGAGTAATAAATATCTTTAAACCTATTTATAAATTAAATGTACAAATATATGTATGCATTGTTTTATTATTAAATAAACATCAAATAAAAATTGATTAATATATTTATTTATCCATCATCAATAATCAATAAATCCCAAATTTATCGATCAACGTCCCAACCCTGTTCCATCACTACGGTTTGGTACATTCAAAGTTTGACCTTTAAATATCCAATCACAGCGCATTTGACACGTCCCCCGCAACCCCAATTTTGGTGAACTCGAAACAGAACAAATATTCAATGATGCGGTATCTATTAGGAGGTAATCTGTGATCACTCACCTTTGATTAGCCGACGATATAGTCCTTATGGCAGAATCGCTGGAGGACCTAAGCACCATGCTCAATGACCTCAATAGTGTCTCCCAACGAATAGGTCTTAGGATGAACATGGACAAAACAAAGATCATGTTTAATGTCCATATCACACCTTTGCCGCTAGTAGTTGGGAGCACTAAGCTCGAAATTGTTGACGAGTATGTTTACCTAGGACAAATAGTCCGACTAGGTAAGTCCAACTTCGACCGAGAGGTCAATCGACGGATTCAACTCGGCTGGGCAGCGTTCGGGAAACTACGACACATCTTCTCGTCAGACATACCTCAAAACCTTAAAACGAAATTGTACAACCAATGCGTGTTGCCAGTGAAGACTTACGGATCTGAGACGTGGTCCTTCACTGCTGGCCGTATGAGGAAGCTCAAGGTCGCTCAGTGAGCTATGGAGAGGGCTTTGCTCGGGGTTTCTCTGCGTTATAATCTTAGAAATGAGTATATCCGCAGTAGAACCAGAGTAACCGACATAGCCCAACCAATTAGTAAGCTGAAATGGCAGTGGGCCGGCCATATAGCTCGAAGAACCGACAACCGATGGGGAAGAAAGGTTCTTGAGTGGCAGCCTCGTACCGGTAGGCGAAGTGTAGGACGACCCCCACGAGATGGAGTGACGACCAGGTAAGACATGCAGGAAGTCGATTGATGCAGGTGGCTCAGGACCGTGCTTTTTGGCATTCCTTGGGGGAGGCCTATGTTCAGCCGTGGACTTATTAAAGGCTGTAATGATGATTATGAAGATTTCATTATTAGGATTTTTGCGATATTTCTTGTACAAGTTGTTCCTATGTTGCATACATTTGAGTAAACTTGGTGTAATTCAGGGTTTAATGGGCCTGCATCTGCGTGGTTGCATATTTTTTTTGTATTATTAGTTAAGATATGGATAATAGGATCAATTAGATACTTAACCGCTTGATTAGGGTGATTTGTTATGCATTTGTTATTAAAATTTAAGTTAATAAGATCTTCAGTAGAGTAATTCATCATCAGTCTATTTTGTTAAAATAAGCGCAAATACATGTTACAATTTTATTAGTTGAGAGTGATATAGAAATGGCAAAGTGATCTGTTACCGTCAATTGTAATACTAGAGCCTTAACAGGGAAACTAGTTTTCAGATCGGCATGGTCAAGACATGGGGATCCGTCTATTGGTATGGTATGACCTGGATAATTTCCATGGTAGTTCAGCACTTTGAGATATTCCAATGAAATTAGAGTTTTTTGATCGGGTTCAATATCAATATTGATATCCACTGCAATTACGATGTTCTTGTAACATCTCAAATCAAGATTTTATTAAATGTGTAGGATCACTAAAAGAATAAGGTCTGTAAATAGCAAGAATAGCAATGTCCTTTCCAATACTTATTCAAACAGTTCGATTCAGAGACATTGAGCTCCCTGTTACTTACGTTGACAATTTTACTTTTTATGTACACGACAACTCAATCGTTTTGATTGTATATATTTGAGGACTTAAAGTATGTCTACCACAACAACAATTAAATCACAATACAATTTGATTCTTTCTAGCAAAATTGGAAGGTCTGTAAAGTTTGATTTACTACTTCGAATATTTTGCGATAAAAGTATAAGTGAAGTTTTTGATTGAGATGTAAGGTTAGCACAATCTTCAGGTGTACATAAAACCGAGTCACAGAAAGAAATATCATACATATTTGTTAAAAATCATTTGAAGCAGCAAATTTTATTTTATTTTTTAAATCGTATTGAGAGGTATTTTTTACCACTCTCAAGCTTAGTAGCGCTCGGGTATAAGTATATGCAGCTATATAAAATACAATAAAGATCATTATATAAATAGTAAATATTGAGTGTTATAAGATTATCTGACTGCATAAATATAATTCAAAAATAACGTGTATGAAATCGATAATGCACATTAGTTCTGGTTTGAGGTTATAATAATATATTGTATAGTTTATATATTCCTAAAAACAGAGATTGCAATTGTAAAAATAGATTTGTGTGTCGATAAAGTAATTTGTGTATAGTGTTTTTGTTTATAATATTGGAGTTGTGTTATAATGAAAACAAGTCTTACATTACAAATTAAGGCAGTGTTATACTGAGCAAGGAATGTAGTTGAATTTAATAATCAAAAATTAACAAGAATAATAATATGATAAAAATTAGGGTAATATTGAGCTGAACCTGGTCATTTCTTCTTAACGATCAGGTCAACAGGTTTTTAACAGTGGTAGAGCCACGTGACAGCTTTTGCTGTCGCACGGATGGGCCGACTCGAACCGGGATGGTACCACGACCTCACAGAATACCAGCGTGAAGTAGAGGTTTACCTCTGCGTTTCGCTTGGTGAGTGCAGGTGGCCGGAGGCCCTTTTTACCGGAAATGAGGCATTCCATCCTAGTCCTCACGGGTGAAAACGCATCTGTACTTTGATTTGTAATAGAGGATAGATATAGATGTCTATGGGCCGAAGCAACCACTTACCATCAGGTGGACTGTGTGCTCGTTTGTCACCCTTATCCTATAAAAAAAGGTCATTCTCATCCTTGACTTCAATGCAAGGGCCACCTTCAAATTTCCGTATGAAAATTCTACCTTTATTTATCCAACTGTGAAAGCAAATAGTTTTCGATCTTTATTTGACATGCTTTCAGTATTATACCAAATAAAAAACTACAATGTAAAAAATGGAAAATTACGAAGACTTGGCAAACACTGGACTATCTCTAAGCTTAATCAAAAAGCTATCAATCATTACTCACGTATTCACATTTTGACAAGGTTTTACGCAAAGAATCTAGAACGACTCCTTAGGTGTGACAGGATGTTAAGAAGGAGTGAGTGAGCTATTGACAGTGAAGATTGCATGAATCTGATCTTTAAAAGTTTCTTTAATAGTTGGTTAAGTTTCTTTAATTTTAACACGTTTTAATGAACTCGCTTTCTTCTATGCACATCTACTCGAAACAAAATTTACAATCGCTTTTTAACTAACTTTCTGATGAGCTAGAGAATAGAAATTTTAAAAGTCAGTACTATAATATGTACGGTAGGAAACCACTGCTTTACATTGTTTTGAGTTGTTCTTAAAAGATGCTGCTGTCAATCTTCTGTTTTATTTTCCTCTGCCCGCTCTTACAACACCTACGAGATTATATGGGGTAGTGAATTTTTTTACGACGCCATTTTTCATGCTTCGATTGTGTTGCATGCGATATGGATGCATATGGGTCTAGGAGAAATTATTTTATACTACTTAGCCTGTTTTAAAAACGTCGTATCCAATTTTTTAAACATTATTCTTTTTAAAGCGGTCACTATTTAATGTACGTAATAACTTTAAAAAAATACGAGGGATTTTAAATTTTAAAATACCTTAACACACAAACACAATAACATAGAGGCGGTTTAATATGGCCACTACATTGTATCGTACTGAGGAGACAAAGGGAATAAACCAGAAGATAGACAGCACCATCCTCCTAATAACAACTAAAATATTTTTAAAAAAAAACTTCGGTTGCCAACCCGCCTCTTAAGCGTAGCAACTATTGCAAATATCAAGCAATCTATGCCCCATGGCCCCATGTAGGCCTGTGTTCAGTCGTCTTTATGTACTAGCGCATATGTGGCTTTACCAGATTTTTTAAATACGTTTCTAATTAAACATAGCAATAAACTTAAATATTTAACCTATGCCTTATACGCCTAGAATTTCATTTTAATATTAAGTATGAACTCATTTCGACATCAAACAAAACTAAACTCATGTCTGAGTTAGTCAGAAATGCCTAGTCTAATCAGTTAGCTAAATTAGTTCTACTCGTATTAAATGAGATATTAATTATTATGCTCGGTAACCTCATCAGACGACATACCTATTATAATGATTTTTATTTAAATCTATTTTTGTAATTAAATTATATTCAGAAATAAAACAAAAATGCATTAAAGTTATCTTCAAAATAATTGATTTAATTGCACCTACCAATAATTCTCACCACATCCGCGATTGACTGGTAAAGAATAGAATCAAGAGTTAAGTTCGCCCTTTGTAAACATGCAACTATTAAACAGAAGAATCTTCTTGATAACAACTTTAAATTATAAAAATTAAAATCTATAATCATCTTAATATGTTTTGTGTACTTTCGTTAGGCTGTAATGAATGATGAATAAATTAACTGTCAAATTTAAATTAAAGAAAATAAATAAATTTTTGCTAAGATTCTGTTTATGTGGTTTCTCTTAAAATATTCGAAAGCAGTCAAGTAGATTCTAAGTTATTTACATGCTACGCGGAAGCCAAAGGTACTATTTTCAATAAAGCTTAGGGGAACTTGAGACTTGCAAGATGACTTCAGCATCTGATATCCTTAGGTGGGATGCCACAAAAGCGTTTATCAAATATCTTCCATGCGCAGCTTCGTTTACGAAACGGTTACGCTTTGTAAAATATTTTGTATTAAATAAACAAGTTAATGCACAAATATAACTGTCATCTTAATAAGGATCAATTACTAATTTTATCGTTAATTTATTTATTTTATCATTTAATTAAAAGTAAAAATATCCTATTGACAGAAAAAGTGAAGAAAAATAGTCTCTGGAACTCATATTGCCCTGGCAATGTCATTCGAACCGAATTTCGGTTAAACGGAGACTAGCCGACTGCGCAGGACTGGATTGTAGTGCCCCAGTGTTAAGTGTTAAGTAGGGGGCTTAGTAGCCGTGGCGTGGTCACCCACAGTGAACTATTAGGAACTCACATGTCTAGCCCTAGGTGTAGGGCCAGGCCGAGGTGGCCACTTCGAGTGAGCTGCCTTGGTGAGCCTACTTCGGATGTGTGTTGGTGGGCTGCGGCGCGAGTTGCCCTCTTCCCTTACCGCTGCACCCGAGGCGGAGTCGCAAAGGAAGAGGAGTTTTGGTATGACAATGCGCTATTCGCCCTATCCTCCGTGACTCTGACGGGGCCGCACAGTTGTTTGATGCGGTGTGATGGTGGTGGGGCTGCGGGGGTAGAGGAGTTTCGGTATTGTAAGGTGCCGCTCTCCCTACCCTCTGCAGTCGAATGTTGGTTGGCGACATAGCTATAGACCAGATCCGCCGCTGGAATCAGGAAGGTAAGTGCCTATGAGTGCACATTTTTCCTGGCCCCATAGCCTTGGGGTCATGAGTTACTGCTTGCGCAGGTGAAGTTGTAGGCCGCGGAGGAGGGCTCGCCATGTTTTTGCTTGTGCCTTACCTGAGCAGGAGATGGGGAGGAGTAGTCCTCTCCCGAGAAGGGGCCGCCATGGGACGGCCAGCGCTGGTAGGGCCACGGATGCGTGCGAAACTGTTCCCGTGGCCCTGCCAGTATGTGACAAAGGTGGAATACCATGGAGTTTTAGTTCGTGTGAGTCCGACATAACCCGTTCTTGCACTCGCGGGGCGGGCATGTGTAGGCATTCCCCAATGTAAAAAAAAAGATATCTATGGATCACAGCATCCACTTACCATCAGGTGGACTATATACTCGTTTTTCACCCTTATTCTGTAATACTTATACTTATACTTATCTTCACGCACAATCCCTGACGGGGTAGCCAGAGAGAACAGATCGCCAAGTGTCACGATCCTTACAAACCTCTTTCGCTTCTTTCAGATTTATTATCTTCTTCATGCATGCACGTCTAGGTATCCGAGTACTTTTGACCCTACCCTCTTCGAGCAATCTGCACACATGATCTTCGAAAATTAGTCTCGGTCTACCTCGATACCTTTTAATATTAACTTTCGCGCTATATATTTTCTTCACCATTCGGTCTTCACTCATTCGCTCAACGTGCCCAAACCACCGAAGCACGCCCTTATCAATTTTTGTGATAAGGTCATCTTTCAAACCTGCCGTATTGCGAATCTCTTCGTTTCGCTTTCGGTCGGCCATGGTAACGCCGCACATTTTACGAAGAGATCGCATCTCCACTGCATTCAACTTACTTTTATGCTTCTTCTGGCATACCCAGGTTTCGCTGCCATATAACAAAGTCGGAACCAACACTGCGTTATGTATTGCAAGGCGTCCACCCTTCGCTACGCCTTGCCTTTTGACTAACGCAGTCAGGGCACCATTGACTTTGTTCCCGGCAGCGACACGCCTGTCCACATCTAAATCACATCTTCCATCCCGGCTAAAAGTACTCCCCAAGTATACAATTTCATTTACCTGTTCTAGACATTCCTGATTTACCCATATTTCACACTTCGTTCTCTCTTCGTCCCTTTCAAATACCAGAACCTTAGTTTTATTAGCATTCAAACGGAGACCTTTAATTTCACATTCCTCTTTCATACACGTGACTAATGCCTGCAGTTCTGCCTCTGATGGTGCAATAAGCACTGCATCATCAGCATACAGCAGACAATTTACTTTAATGTCACCCAATTTCACACCCAAACAACTATCTTTCAGCTTCTGTAAACAGCTGTCGAGATACAGTATGAACAGCCAGGAAGACATGACACAACCCTGCTTTACGCCCGTTTGGACGTTAAACATGGGTGACAGGTCATGTCCTACCCGCACACAGGCTTTACAGTCACAGTAAAGAGACTGCACAGCCCTTAGCAATCGACCATCCACACCATACCCCGGCAACAGTTCCCACATTTTCTTCCTTACAACCTTATCAAATGCCTTCTCAAGATCCACAAAAGCAAAGCAGAAAATCTTCTGGTTAGCAGCCAGAAGCTTCTCCGTGATCATGCGGAGAGAAAACATTTGATCCGTGCATCCTCTTCCAGGTCTAAATCCGCATTGTGCCTCCCATAGAAATCTTTCCGATTTCTCTTGCATCCTACGTGTCAAAACCTTCGAGTAAACTTTACTTGCTAAACTGGTCAAGCTGATCGCCCGATAGCACCCGCAGTCAAAATGTGAACCTTTACCTTTATATGAAGGCACAATGACTGCGGATCGCCAATCATCCGGGACATCCCCCGTCCGCCAGCAAAAATTGCACAGCAGATGAAAGCTGTCCCAGACGCGAGGCCCACCATACTTGACCATTTCAGCAGTAACTCTGTCTAGTCCCGCAGCCTTACCACATTTCAAACTTCGAATCGCACGTTCAATCTCTTATTATTTTAATCAATCTATTATTATTATTCTGTAATACATTTATGATTATTATTATATTATAGTATTGAGAGTTATGGTGGCTCAAAGTTAGGGTGGGTGCTTTGAATATCACAGTAAGCCAATTATATTACATACAATTTCTTAGCACACTGATTTTGACCCCACTTACACCATCCGTTGTAGGAAGGACTTGGCTTAATCGCCACGACTGGCAGGCGGATTAGTGATGGCATTAAGGGGCTACTCCATGCGAACGACCTTGAGCATTTGACCGCTTGCTACAATATTAATATATTGTAGCGAGCGGCTCGCCGGAAGAAATATGTAAGACGCCACCTATTGTACGAAAATAGTATTATTTTTTCAACATCAATAAACTATTTTATGGAAATACACATAGCGTACAAAGATAAATGTATTTTAATTTTTTTATTCTGTATATATTAGTTGCATTATATTAGAATTATGTATTTTCATATATTATCTAATTATGAAATTTTATAATTAATTATATATTAAAACTGAAGCATTGAAAATTGTGAGTTTAAAAGATACCTATTCACTATAGATAAATAAATAGATAGCTCGGCTTTTGTACAAATATTTGGTGCAATAAAAAATAAATAAATAAATAAATAGGATGTTTCGCATATGTGTTTTTGATTATTGTTAATTTTTACGTGTCACGTATTGAAAAGTTACCTACTAATTTTTGAACTTATGCTGGCAGATATTATCCTCACCCCAATGATTGATGAGGATGAAAATCAATTTTATTTCTACATACGTAATTATATTTATTTATACATAAGGGTAACTTTAATAAAGGTAATACAAAAATCAACAAGAAGTATAAGGGTTCAATCTTTCAATTTCAGTTGTAAAAAAACGTTACCCCCACACTAGGATTTTCTCCTGTGTCGTGGAGGCAGTTTACAAACATAAATTGCAAAAAGACAAACATCCAGACCCGGAACAATTATTTGTAGGCCATACAAATACTTGTTCCATGCGGGATTCGAACCCGCGGCCCCCAGCGCAACAACTGATTGCTAAGCCACTGCGCCACCATGAAGCTAATACAAAGACTAACTTTGTATTTGCTTCATGGTCGCCGGGTTATAGCTAAAGTGACCATACGTCCCGTTTTGAACGGGACTGTCCCTTTTCTCGGTCACCTGTCCCATTGTCCCCAAACAAAGCTCCGGGACACAAAATTGTCATGTAACTAGTTGGATGGAAGTATTCAAAGTCAACAATCTTCAACATAATTTTTTTTAATCGAATATATTTTATGTCTACCTGGTACGAATGCTCCGGTAGAAAGAGTATTTTTTTATTTTGCATAAATTGTGGACGTCTGAAAGAAACACTTACGGTTCCAGAGTTCTAAAGGCGATGTTGTTAACAAAGATAACAATAAAAAACTTGAGCAGAATTTTATTCTTATTTAAAATCATCACCAACTTTATTAAAGCAAATTTAATCCACTGACAAATGTAATTAATAATTAAAAAAAATATGTTGCATTTAATAATTACCGTCTATACCGAATATAATTTTATAGTGAACACTAATTGTATAAAGTTATAGTTTTTAGAGTATAAATAAACCCATGTCCTGTTATGAGTTAAAAAATAAATGGTCAGTTTAGTCTTTTTAGTTAAATTTAGTTTTAAAAATTTTTAGTTTTTAGTAAAAAGTAGGTATATTAGTACTTTTTACCGAATTATAAGTATAGAACACCTTATGTACTCAATTATTTTTTGAAAAAGAAGAAAAAACAAGCAATAAATAATATACTATATTTTAGCAAAAAACTATAACTTAGTAATACTAATTATAACTTAGAACATAAATGAAAAACTCATAACTGACTTTTTGGCCCGACCCAGGATTCGAACCCGGGACCTCATGATCAGCAGTCGCACTACTACAACCACTAGACCAACGAGGCAGTACTATACCTGATAAGATATTGTGGTTGGATGATAATATTGAATTAGCCTTTTATAGTGTAAATTATAATATTTGTCGAAATTTTAATTATAGATTCGAACCTTACATGCTAATGGTGCTTCATTTTTTTATTTGCATTTACTTCTAAGAAAATACACGCAAAAAGCTTCATCGCGCAGTAAAAAACACAACAAATATATGTATAACTAATACGAAAAATTATACCCAAAACAAACAAATAATACTACCTATAAATAACCTATTAAGTAATATTATTATCGACTAATATGACGTGAGTGTATGTGCTGGTCGACGCTCTAACGACACGGGCTTCGCGTCGAAGAGCTCAGGGCTCACTGACTTCAACAAGCCCGTGAGCAGTGAATATGCCCAGATTTTAAAATAAATTCTTAATAAAATCAAATTTTGGTCTTTTGAAAAAAAATTTACTATAGAAATGTTCATTAATAAATTGCCTATCCATTGGTGTAAATCGCAAAATAAAATAATACTTACTTTACGAGGAGATGCATGTTATCAATAATAATTTCACATTTATGTGGTTTCGTTGTAAGGAGATTATATTAATATTTATTCCTTTAAAAAAAAATTGGATATAGCTTTTATGGAATCAAGATTATGTAGAAATATAATGTGTTCTTTATTTGTTGATATATCTTTTAAATAAAAAGTAGATAGCTTCTAAAAACCGCCCAAATAACGACTAGCGCGACATTTTGCTCAACCTGCGCCTTAATGACTTGTTCTTTTAACGCTGCTGCCCGTCGTTAATCTGGACATTTTACGTCTCGCGTAAAAGGGGTAACGATTCCACCATTTACCGAAAGCTTATTTTCTCCATCTTTCTTCTCTTTCTCTTTTCTTCCTTCTTTTATTGCAAAATCTTTTTCGCATATTGCATAATCATCTTTTACGGCACCCAAGAGGTTGAAATTGGGTGATGGATTGTCTCTTCTCTTCTATTTTAAAAATTGTTAATCACTATTTATTTTCTCTTCTTAAGTGTTACACAAAGAGGAAGAAAACTAACGTCGTAAAGAATGTCGTAAAGACTTCAGGTTTCTTTTTATATTTTACTAGCTCGCCAGGCAGACGTTGTTCTGCCTATACCGATGACCCTCTGTCCTATTAAAAAATCCGTAAATTCGCAATAAAAATTTTTGAGGGTAATTTATCTGGATAAAAACTATCCTATCTCTCAAGTTGGACCAAAATGCACAAACTATGTAAAATTTCATTGAAATCAGTTCAGTAGTTTAGGAGTCCATCGCGAACAAACAACGTGACACGTAATTCTTATGTATAAAGATTAGGTGGTAGGATTTCTTTTCGGCCTAGTAGTCAGTACACCACTACTATTGCTATATTTCGGACTTAAAGGTATTGAGAATCAGTATTATTAGAGACTGTAAGGAATTCCTTCGTAGTTCTCAGAGGTGACAACGCATCTGCAGCCCTCATTGTTTTATGTTGGTTACATGTGTTCGTAGGCTGCAGTAGCCACTTACTATCAGGTGGACTATTCGGTTCGGTTGTCACTTTAGCTTATAAAAAAATACAATCATACCGTTAATGGACGCCTAAGCTGCCATTTATGTTTATTACACATTATGTTTGTACATAACATACACGTATCATGTTTATGTTAATTACGCAGAAATTTTTCGCGACCATATTGTGGAAATTTATTGTCACCGGCGAAATTTCCGGATAGGTACAACTTAGAGATCTTCAAGAAAAGAGCCTATTACTTTTAATAAACCGGCAAAGCACTTGCAGTTCTGCTGGTGTTGCAGATGTTGATGTGCGACGGTGACCATTTATCATCAGGAGAGCATGCTTCTTTGCCTCTTCTTTTATAAAAGAATTTCGTCACTTCAAGAAGTATTTCAAAATCTAAATAATTTACAACGGAGACATAAAATTTAATATTGTTACATGATCTAACTAACTAGAAATAAATTATGAATGTACATGAAATGCTTTCTTTTGTGAAAATGAGTTTACTTAAATCAAATACCATTTTATTATGCTAACATTTACCAGATACGTTGTCTGCGTAGAAATTAAACAAAATATCTGCAGATCTATAATAGTGGTCTTTCAGCAAGTAGTTTAATTATTAAAGAATCATTTTTATACAATGTTTTTTTTGGCTTTTTTTTGGTTTTTTTCCATGTCCGTGACATTGCTGAAAAGCTGCAGGAAAGTCGCCTCCGCTGGTACGGCCACGTCTTACGACGACCAGCAAGCTACGTGGGAAACAAATGCCTGGACATGACCTTACCTGGTGCCAGGAGTAGAGGACGGCCCAAGAAACGCTGGCTTGATGTCGTGCAGGATGACATGCGCGCCAATGGGCTAGTTGTGAGGGACGCCGAAGACCGGGCAAAGTGGAGGAGGAAGTGTCGGAAAGCGGACCCTGGGTTCTCCCGCGCTGGGCGGGATGAGCAACCGGGATAAACGCTAGGTAGAAGAAGAAGAGAAGAAGAAGTTTTTTTTGGCTTTTATCATAGAAACTTTATTAATTTCCATTTTTTAAATTTAAAAAAAAAATTCATAACAGAACCCACGCTCGCTTCGCCTGGATAGGATCTATAAATGTATTGTTATTTATTTTTAAGATTATCAAAGGCCATTTATTTTGTCAACTTTTCGTTTTCTTAAGAAAAATCTTAGTTTTACTTATAAAATATAGCCTTCTTCTCTTTGCCATTGATTTCTAAAGGTTTCATCATGATTGGTTCAATTATTCCGAAGATTAGCCCGGACAGACGGACTGGCAGACAAAAATATAAAAGAAATGTTTATTCATAGACATGAATAAACATGTTTCATGTCTTAGCGGCATGCAAATAACCTATATGTTGTATAAATGTATAGATTAAAAATAAACAGAAAAATCGTTACAATATTAAAAAAAGTAGAATAATTTTAGCAACTCGTCATCTCTTACGCTTCACGTACGCTTCACGTAAAAGCGTTGAGTGAACTCAGTATATTGGATGTGGGTTTCATTGTGGTAACCGGCGTTTAGATAAATAGCTTTTGGTTAACCATGATGCGTGTTCAAACGAGTGACAAAATTAAACTGCACTTCATAGTGTTCCAAATTGTTCAGTTATTCGTATTTAATATATCAATGACGTTAATACCTCTATTTCTATTGCTGCCTGTTTGGTTTATCATGTAGTGGCGGTATAAGAATATCCACTACCCCATATTATACCTTGGGTGTTGTTAGAGGCGATAGAGGGAAACAAAACAGGCGATGAGCAGCAGTTTCTACCTAATAACGACTAAAAATAAAAATAAAACTGCAACTGCAATTGTATCATTTTAAAAATAGAAAGGTTTTCTTTAAATTTTTTTTCATACCTATGTAGTAGCTATGAGTCTGTTTGGAACACAAATCATTCAGCTACCCTCTTCCTATTTGGGCCTATTATTAGTCGTTATAGTGGTCAAACCGCAGACTCACTTAATTTTGTTTTATAGGATAAGGGTGACAAACGAGCACACAGTTCACCTGATGGAAAGTAGTTGCTGCGGCTTATAGACATCCACATCTATCATCTATTACAAATCAAAATGCAGATGCGTTGTCACCCGTAAGGACTCAGATGGAATACCTCATTTTCAGTAAAAAGGGTCTCCGGTTCTCTACACTCACCATACGAAAGCGTTAAGCTGCTATTTTACGCTGGTATTCTGTGAGAGCGTGGTCCTTCCCTGGTCGAGCCGACCCATTCGTGCTACAACTATGGCTCTACCACGTATAAATATAGGTCATTTATTGGGACAAGCAACCATGGAACCCTTCCTTTTTACTGTGGTTTTTATATATTGTTTATTTTAAGCTTGACTACATTTTCCCCTAATGGTAAGTGGTGATGAAGCAACAAAAAAATGCATTGTATTACAACAAACTAAAAATTTGAAAGCAACCGTTTACTCTATATGAGTTTTTGCTAGGTCTGGGATCGATCTCGGGTGCTGAGACTTACATGGGTACTTAACCATTAAAGAACGCGGCCATAGAACATGTAGCATATTGATTAAATCATGACTATAATTCAAATTAGAGGATTTGGAATTTCGTAGTTCATGAACTTAATAAAAGTGTGTTGTTCACACATTTTCGTTATTAGTTAAAGGCTAATTTCGGTTTGAAAATGCAAATTCTTGTTATAATGTTAATCAGTGTACAAAAGCGATCAACATAATATCAGAGATGAGTATAAAAAATTGGATAAGGCGTCAGTTCAGATTATTATTAATAATACACTGAAATTCTCGATTTTCTTGATTGCATTTTTTATAAAATAAGCGTGATAAACTAGCACATAGCCTACTTGATACTAAATGGATGCTGTGGTCCATAGACATCTACATTTTGTCTTCGATTAAGTATCAAAATGTATTCGTTGTATCCCGTGAGGAGTAAGATTGAATGCCTCTTTTCTAGTAAAATTCTTTCATCATTAACCATATGAAGGAGCAGCACTACGCTGCTATTTTCGCTGGTATTCTGTGAGGGTTAGCTACAACCATGATATCGCTGTAGCGTTGCTCTACTACGTATGAAAAGGATTTGGTCAGCGCTTCTGCCGCTACTTGTGTTACTGGTATCTATGTAAATAAGAACGTGTTGGCTTCTGTATGTTCGCAGGCTTAAACGCCAATCCCGCGCAATTAGCATTGCATAGTAGGTAAACGGAAATTGTCACTAAGATCTGAAGTGGTTAAATGACATTTTAATAAATTAAAAGTTAAAAAAAGTTTTTTTAAAGCATGCTATTATTTAAATGCGCTAAAAAGAATAAAATAAACTTTTCCTATATAACTTTTACTATCAACTTATACAGCATTACATAATTTATATGATATAAAAGCTTATCGCGCTTGTAGAATCTTGGGTGTTCCGCGTTGTTGGATTTAGAATTACGTCACGCAGCTAACCATGCATTGTCATCCAAACTTAACGTGTATACAAAATTTCAGCTCAATCGATTGAAGATATCTGCTTCAAAATTGAGTTGCAAGATTCCACCCGAACAAACATTGCAAGTTCAATAAAAGCTTGTAAAATATTCACGTATTGCAGATACAGAAAAGTTGAATACACTGGCTATCTATTAAATAAATTTCTAATATATCATATATTACACTTATCTTTAATCAAAGGAAACACCACTGCAGTCTTTTATTTTGTTACTTTAACGCTATGAAAATCAATGATTTTCAAAAAAGGGAAGTTATTAGTTTCAACCGAGTTTTCGAAATTCGAGTTCTCATTAGATATCGATGTTTTGAGGTCCTAGAAAGCAGTTCTGACTATTCGGACCGATTCGGATCGATTCGGACTAGTAGATTTTTAGAAATCTCAAAACAAACATTTTCGAAAAAGTGTTTTTTAGAATAAGTTTTAAACAGAATTAACGATCAATTCAAAGTTCCATCACGAAGTTTTAACCTCAAAACATAGCGAGAAGTTCCAAGGATAGCCTGCAAGGTCAACCGTATTTTTGTTAACGTGTAATCAATTTAATTTATTAAAGAGGAATTCCCGTACACAATAAACGCATTCACACAAACGCATTTCAGACCCAAACTAAATACCAAGCTAGAGCAACATGCGTTGTGGTAACGCGGTGGACTTTTTTCTGATTTAAATCTTCTTATAAGTGAGAGCATGGCAAGCAGTGAGGCATTATTTTCACAGGAGTAAGGATGACAGTTTCCCGTGTAAAGGCGGGCAAGAATACTCACCACTCCTTATCTTCCCGTCACTGTCGTAAGAGGCGACAGAGGGAAACAGAGGTAGAAGATGAGCAGCAGCATCTTCCTGATAACAGCAAAAATGGCAATATTTCGTTTTAAGGCGTCAAGTCATGGTGAGTGCTGCAAAGAGAAACTCGATTACTTTAGAATGAAGCCACCAGCAGTTCATAGATCTCTTCTTTATTTAAAATTTCTTCATAAAATTTTCAATGGTAAAATTGATGACAGTGAGCTGTTGAGTAGATTTAAAATAAATGTATCTAGGAGACCTCCTCGCGACCCATGTCCTTTCTTTAAGACTGATAGCACTCGAACAAAACTTGGACAGAATTCTCCAATAACACGTATATCACGTGTATACAATGTATGTGTAAAAAACATAGCAACACTAGACATTGGTTGTGACGGGCTCACACTTTTTATGAAATATGTAATGATAGTTTGCTACTGCACTAACTTTATGCTAAACTTAACTTTAATTTATTTTTTATTTTTATTTATGTTCATTAAACTTATTTTTGTTCCAACTACCATTAAAATAGGCAAATTATAAACACTGCTATTGTTTTAGAATTATGTGTTCTCCTATAATTGGTAGTACATAGTAATTTGTAGATGTAAAGCATGTGTTAGAAGTAATTTATTATGTACAACTGTTGGAGATCCATACAAATAAATAAATAAAAAAATTGCAGTTGCCAACCTGCTCGCCAAGCGTGGTAACTATAGAAATATGGAGTATATTACTATAGTTGCCACTATAATAATATGGGGTATATTGCTATGATGGGAGTTACGAAGAGACGGCCCCCAGTATCCAGTGGCCCCGCTATTCCTGGGTACGATTATCACCATGACAACGGTGGCGCAGGGGTGCTAAGAATCTTAGGTGGAAGTTCGGTTACCACTTAAGAAGACTCGACCTGGCAAAATGTAACGCACGCACCTTGAGGAATTGCGAGAAGATACCGGAGCTGGAATAAGAGATAGACAAGTTGCGCTGGAATATTATCGTATTATCCAAGGTCCGAAGAGAGGGGGAGGACACAGCAATCCTCGAATCCGAAAACTTGTTCAATCACTAGGAGGACGACTATCTATCCCAAGGAGGTGTAGGATTTATCGCCCACAAATTTTTCGTTAACAACGTTGTAAAGATTGAGAGTGTGTCGATAACCTTATTCACAGAATCACTAATCTCAGTATAAAATACAGTTATATTCGCTGAAGATTGTACAGATTTACGCACCAATGTCGGCACGTCCCGATGAGGAGGTGGAGGAAATACATGAGGATATATCTAGAGCAATGCATTCCTCCAAAACTCACTATACGGTGTAAATGGGAGACTTCAACGCAAAACTAGGCACAAGAGAGAAAAGTGATCAGTAGATAGGGAGATTCGGAATAGGGCAAAAGAACCCAAGGGACCAGCAACTGACAGACTTCATAGAGAAAGAGGAACTATATATGATGAATTTTTGTGTCGGTTCGACAAAAATTAGATTGCTTTCATTATGACTACAAGACGGCAACTATTCAGTGATGTTTCAGTGGTAGAGTAAAAACTAACAGAGATCACCGAATGGTGAGAGGCACACTGAACCTAAACGTAAAGATCGATAAGTCATGTCAAATGAAGTCAACACTCCGTCCGTGCTTAAGTCCCGAAAACTTGCAGCTCGAGTTACAAAATCGTTTGCAGTGCCTAGAAGACTGCAGTGCAGTGGACAATATGAATGACGAGCTCATGGAAACTGTTCAAAGTTATGAAGATGAACATGTACAAAACAAAGATCATGTATAACGTCCATGTTACACCTATGCCGTTAGTTATTGGGAGCACTAAGGCCGAAGTTTTTTACGAGTATGTTTACCTGGGACAAATAATCTGACAAGGTAAGTCCAACTTCGACCGAGAGGTCAATCGACGGATTCAACTCGGCTGGGTAGCATTTGGGAAATTACTTTCTTTTTATAGAAAATGGTGACAAACGAGCACACAGTCCACCTGATGGTAAGTGGTTGCTGTGGCCCATAGGCATCTACATCTATCCTCGCTTGCGAATCAAAATGCAGATACGTTGTCACACGTGAGGACTAAGATAGAATGCCTCTTTTCCAGTAAAAAGGGTCTCCGGTTTTCTAAGCTCACCATACGAAACACAGCAGTTTTAAGCTGCTATTCGACGCTGGTATTCTGTGAGAGCGTGGTCCTTCCCCGTTCAAGCTGAGCCATTCGTGCCACAACTATACTACTAATATAGCTGCAGCATGGCTCTACCACGTATGAATTTACTACATATTTACTATTTATTTTTATTACTATACATTTTTTCGTCAGGTATACTTCAAAGCTTTAAAACGAGATTGTACAAGCAGTGCGTGTTGCCAGCAGTGACTTATGGATATGAGACGTGGTCCTTCCCTGCTAGCTGCACGAGGAATCTCATGGTCGCTCAACGAACAATGGAGAGGGCTATTCTCGGGGTTTCTCTGCGTGATAAATTTAGAAATGAGGTTTTTTTTTTATATGATAAGGGTAACAAACGAGCACACAGTCCATCTTATGGTAAGTGGTTGCTTTGGCCTATAGACATCCTACATCTATCCTCGATTACAAATCAAAATGCAGATGCGTTGTCACACGTGAGGACTAAGATGGAATGCCTCGTTTCCAGTGAAAAGGATATCTGGTTCTCTACACTCACCATACGAAACACAGCAGCGTTAAGCCGGTATTTTACGCTGGTATTCTATGTAAGCGTGGTCCTTCCTTGGTCGAGCCGACCCATTCGTGCTCCAACTATACCAGTAATATAGCTGCAGCATGGCTTTACCACGTAAAATACCCGTAGTTGAACCAGAGTGACCGATATAGTCCAACGGATTTACTGTAAGCTAAAGTGGCAATGGGCCAGCCATATAGCTTGAAGAACCGACAACCGACGTAACAACAGATTCTCTTGGCAGCCTCGTACCGATAGCGAGGCGAAATGTAGGGTGATCCCCCACTAGACGGAGTGATGACCTGGTAAGAAATGGTAGAAGTCAATGGATACAGTTGGCTCAGGGCCATGCTTTGTGGCATTCTTTGAGGGAGTTCTATGTGCAGCAGTGGACTTTGAAGAGATATAATGATAATAATGAAGAGAATGGCAAAGGACCATACCGTTCACTTGTCGAATGGTGTGTTACACTACAACTATGTATATATATATATATATATATATATATATATATATATATATATATATATATATAAACTCTCACGTCTATCATCCAGAGGGGTGACCAGAAACTACGGACTTCTATTTGCCACGATCCTCTCGTTACGTCACACGTTTAGATTCTCTTCGGTTAAGAGCATGCTTAATTTTGCTCAACTTCAATATATCGTCAATTTGTGGAATAAACTAATTTCTACTGCACGTTATATTCAAATCACTTATGACATGCCATATCCACGATACACTTCATTCCTTACTAGCTCTCTCCAAGCGTTTTTATCTCACTAAACCCTAAACTTAGCCACGTTAAAAGCGATGAGTAGCACACGCTGTTATCTTTAGGCGTGCAAATAGAGGTTATGCAAACAGTTTTAAAGCGGCTGGTTTACCATACTCCCACCTCTAACAGATTGGTAACAGATTTTTTTCCTGGCTAAATATAAATATTTCTTGCCCGTATTGGGAATAAACACACAAACTTTTTTGTCACACACAGAAACAGAATATCATATTTATATAGTGGTAGCTAGAGGGCTCCTATATTAAGGGATAAATAAAAGGTGTTAGTAACAGTTAATGATAATTTATTAATTTTTTTAAGTATTTAATTTGTTTGGGTCATCTATGGATACTTATAATTAAGACTAACTTCGAAAAATTCACTTATAGGTTTATTTTTTAATCTTGTGCGAAAATCAAGTCCTGACATTATTTCAAAAACTATTTAATTTCCACCGACCTCATTTCGCAGAACTACTTCCTTTCAACTAAGGAACTCCACTTGTTCAGGATACAAAGTCTTACAGAATGTTGCTCCTTGCTAAACTAACTCCTTTATAAGTTTCACAAGGTAAGATGTAAAGTCCCAGATAAAAAATTAATGTAAAATATTTAATAAACAGCCGCTTTAGAAGATTTATAAAAATATTTTTTTAAATTTAAGTCCTTTGCACTTCCCTTATTCCATTTAATGTGCAATACAATGTCAATAGCCGAAAGCCAACCAACAAGGTTAACACATGTCAGAAGCCTTAGTTGTGACAATATATTAATGAAGCTGAAATACTCTCAAAATAAACAAAATATGCTGTATGGTAGAGCTATTGCTTATACCGCTGCCAGAACTAAATGCATATAAGCATTGATGCTGAAACTTAGTCAAGATTCGATGAGTTTTACTTCCTCACGTGCTTTCGAGATGAATATTTTGGAGCAACCGGCCGGCTAGTCCTGAAAAATCGCAAATTCATCTTTTTGCCACAAGCAACATCTTTGAAAATCCAATAACACTTGCCACTTCTCCGTATATTAATTACCACATAACGTTACGCTACCTATAGAGAGATTCCTACCAATAACCATGATCATCAATTAATCAATTTTCAATAAATGTTCCTGATATTAATAAAATTTTACGGAATTCAATATATTTTGTGTATAGTCCCTTCTATACAATCTATTGTTAACTATGAAAGCGTTAATACTATTTTTCACAAGCTTTATTTGATAATAAAATATTAATCACGGTTAAGGCGTATTATATCTCTATTGGGATCAACAAAATGTTACTATTAACACCTAACTGAAATTCATTACACCATTGCTGCAACAAAAATCGCATTTTAGTACTGAAACTTTTCCCCGTTTTTAAACTGTATAACCTTAATGTGTTTTAATTTATAAACGTTATAAGATACAATTAAAATCATATAGTATACCGGGTAGTGTTAGGGTAACAATATAATATAACGGCTCCGTGGCGTAGTTGTTTCGAATTGAGTTGCGGGTCTTAGGGACGCGGGTTCGAATCTGGCACGGAACAAGGATTTATACGGCCTATAAAAAATTCTTCCGGGTCTGGATATTTATTTTCATGTAATTTATTTTTAAACTGTTTATATTAAAGATAAATTAAGAGAATATTATATAATATAATAATACATAAAGGAAAATAATAATTCATGAGAACCAAAAATGAAAAGACAACAATTTTTATTTGTGTATATATATATATATATATAAACTCTCACGTCTATCATCCAGAGGGGTGACCAGAAACTACGGACTTCTATTTGCCACGATCCTCTCGTTACGTCACACGTTTAGATTCTCTTCGGTTAAGAGCATGCTTAATTTTGCTCAACTTCAATATATCGTCAATTTGTGGAATAAACTAATTTCTACTGCACGTTATATTCAAATCACTTATGACATGCCATATCCACGATACACTTCATTCCTTACTAGCTCTCTCCAAGCGTTTTTATCTCACTAAACCCTAAACTTAGCCACGTTAAAAGCGATGAGTAGCACACGCTGTTATCTTTAGGCGTACAAATAGAGGTTATGCAAACAGTTTTAAAGCGGCTGGTTTACCATACTCCCACCTCTAACGATATAGATGATTAGATTTAAGTAATTACATTCTTTGTGAAGCCGTGGTACTCGTAGCTTATGAGCTAAGCACTCGCCGTAATTTTTATTTATTTCACTGTAAGGATTCATTTCACTCGGGTTTAATCTCCGTCGGCGCCAATTCAATTAATAAATGCATTTTTTAAGTGCTGATTTTCCACGTGGTCGGTGGTGTGATCGATAGATACAGGTTATACAGGACAGCACTTCATGTCAATATATGGGGTTTACCTACGTTCAACAATGGATTAGTGACAGGTTGTAGTGATAGTACATACAAAAAAAAATCTATAATGAGATAGCCATAAAGTTAAATAACAACACTAGTGAGGGTGACATTCTGTTCTATACAATAGCCTGTATTATGGAGATTCAATACCTTACACAAATAAAAATTGTTGTCTTTTCATTTTTGGTTCTCATGAATTATTATTTTCCTTTATGTATTATTATATTATATAATATTCTCTTAATTTATCTTTAATATAAACAGTTTAAAAATAAATTACATGAAAATAAATATCCAGACCCGGAAGAATTTTTTATAGGCCGTATAAATCCTTGTTCCGTGCCAGATTCGAACCCGCGTCCCTAAGACCCGCAACTCAATTCGAAACAACTACGCCACGGAGCCGTTATATTATATTGTTACCCTAACACTACCCGGTATACTATATGATTTTAATTGTATCTTATAACGTTTATAAATTAAAACACATTAAGGTTATACAGTTTAAAAACGGGGAAAAGTTTCAGTACTAAAATGCGATTTTTGTTGCAGCAATAGTGTAATGAATTTCAGTTAGGTGTTAATAGTAACATTTTGTTGATCCCAATAGAGATATAATACGCCGTAACCGTGATCAATATTTTATTATTAAATAAAGCTTGTGAAAAATAGTATTAACGCTTTCATAGTTAACAATAGATCGTATAGAAGGGACTATACATAAAATATAATGAATTCCGTAAAATTTTATTAATATCAGGAACATTTATTGAAAATTGATTAATTGATGATCATGGTTATTGGTAGGAATCTCTCTATAGGTAGCGTAACGTTATGTGGTAATTAATATATGGAGAAGTGGCAAGTGTCATTGGATTTTCAAAGATATTGCTTGTGGCAAAAAGGTGAATTTGCGATTTTTCAGGACTAGCCCTGGCCGGTTGCTCCAAAATATTCATCTCAAAAGCACGTGAGGAAGTAAAACTCATCGAATCTTGACTAAGTTTCAGCATCATTGCATAGATCCATTTAGTTCTGGCAGCGGTAGAGGCAATAGCTCTACCATACAGCATATTTTGTTGATTTTGAGAGTATTGCAGCTTCATTAATATATTGTCACAACTAAGGCTTCTGCCATGTGTTAACCTTGTTGGTTGGCTTTCGGCTGATGACATTGTATTGCACATTAAATGGAATAAGGGAAGTGCAAAGGTTTTAAATTTAAAAAAGAATTTTATAAATCTTCTAAAGAGGCTGTTTATTAAATATTTTACATTAATTTTGTATCTGGGACTTTACATCTTACCTTGTGAAACTTATAAAGGAGTTAGTTCAGCAAGGAACAACATTTTGTAAGACTTTGTATCTTGAACAAGAGAAGTTCCTTAGTTGAAAGGAAGTTCTGCGAAATGAGGTCGGTGGAAATTAAATAGTTTTTGAAACAAGTCAATTTTTCGAAGTTAGTCTTAATCCATAGATGACCCAAACAAATTAAATACTTAAAAAATAATAATAAATTATCATTAACTGTTACTAACACCTTTTATTTATCCCTTAATATAGGAGCCCTTTAGCCACCAACACTATATAAATATGATATTCTGTTTGTGTGTGTGACAAAAAAGTTTGTGTGTTTTTTCCCAATACGGGCAAGAAATATTTATATTTAGCCAGGAAAAAAGTCAGTTTACAATAGGAATGATACTTCATTTAAATTTCTTTATTTATTTATTTTTAAATGAGAAATCAAATTTTGTAACATCATTCACACCGCTTTAAATAAGATTTCTCCAATTTTCGTGAACAAAATCATCACCTCCATCATAAGGTAAAATGTTATTCTTTCGTCCCTCGGCTGAACTCAAGCCTCCGCTAAGCATCTCCTCTCATCTCTAAATTATAAGTTCTCATACACCGGAAGCTTTTAAAATAAAATAGAATAAAATATTTTTATTTTATACTGATTATTACATAATACTTATTGAAAGTCATTTTTACCTCTGGTTTTGAAAATACCTCTATCCTGAGAAAAACCAGTAAGAAACCCAGTGAGATTATTTTTAGACATAAATAATTTTTCTATAATTATTCATAATTGTTTAATAAAATATTCAAACTTGTTGATTCTTAAATTATGAATTTTTTATTGTGATTTTGTAGTTAAAGTGTGTGTTCTTATATGAATTATTAATTCTGTGGAGTCTGGCATTACAACCTTATGTTTGTTCTTGGTATTTTAATAATGAACATCTTACCGAATATTTATTTTGTGAACTTTTTAACAAATCTTTTCATGTTTTATGTTCATACATCACATTTTCATTAATATGTTGCGATGCTATTAATACGATAATTCTTTAAAAAGTTCCTTTGAGGGGTTCTTAACAATTTAAGTTATAAATGGCCAATATTGGTAAATTTGATTTCAATATCAGTCACGTTACCCCGTAGCAAAATTCCATGAGATATTACTATCAAAATAAACTAATCTAGCTGTTGCAACATTGGTGAGACTTCTAATCACTCTTACAGCATAATATGCTGCATATCTTCGGTTTGCTAATTTATATATTATACGGTGGCTAAAGCTTCCCAGTAGAGCTTCAAAATTGGACACATTTGAATCAAAGTCACATTTTGATTTTCAAGTTTATGGTCAATACTTATAATTGTAACTACTTTACCCATATTGCCATTTAAATTTAATATAATTAATAGAATCAGGCGTTACTTTGCGGAAATCCATTATATAAAAGCTTTTAAAAAATTTACTTCGCAAACATCCGCACTATAAAATAAAATGATGTGTCTTACCTATTATGAAGGGCACCTCCCGCCCTCCCTCAATTGCGTGCACTATCCCCGTCACCACTAATCCCACCACCGCGCACGAGAAATGTCCGCCGCACTGCCCCAATGCGTGTTGGTGAACTTCACATGTCATCGAAAAAATTTTTTCTTATTTCTCAGACATTGAGGAATCCTAACAATGTTTTCCTTCACCACCGAGGACGAGGTAAATCAGCACTTAAAACTACAATTAACAATTTCATTGGTGTTGGCGGGGATCGAACCCGGGTTGCTCACATACTTAGAAATTTACAGCGGGCGCTTAGCTCCTGAGCTACCACGACAATTTCGCCATTATAAGAAAGTTAATAAAAGAACGTTTTTATACTTATACAAAAAAAAGTTTATCATAGTTTTCTTTTTGCCGAAATAATAAGATCTAAATTATAAGTAATAATTATAAGTAGTAATAAATATATCTATTAATAAGTCTTAACTTTTTAATTAATTTGACTAAAAATTTTATAGTTTACGTGTACGTGAAAATTTATAGTATCCAGTAGAAATTCCATGCAAAATCAAATAAAGAAATAAAGTCCGCGACTAGTGACAAAAAAGCAACGCGAACAAATACAACTGGCCAATGTTTACGAGATCGAGAGTGTGTGGACTCTGTTATCACGTCACAAGGGTATTTATCACAGACATGAAAAGGCTAACGGACTTGATAGATGGTCTAACCCGAGCTTTGTTAAATAACTTTTATCGCCTATGCCACTTTTTGACCGTTGTTAAACAAAATAAAATCAGCCGGCGTAGTTAACTCTTTGATTTATTATGATAGCTTGTTTAAACATGTACTGTATGGTAGAAACAATTTTGCTTTAGATTTTAAGACTGTATAAAGTTTTAAGTGAATTTAGTTATTGAGATACAGTTTTATGGCGGTTTTCAATTAGAAAAGTTGCAAACGTATACAATGAAAATCAATTTTTGGAAATATATAAAAATATATTGTACTTAATATTTAATATTTTAACAACTTTTGCGTTATTTAAATCAAATATTCTATCTGTCTTCTATACTTTAATAAAACTTTTTTCATTATTTTTACTTTTTTCTTTATTAATAAAACTTGGTTTCTGTACATTAAATATTTTTTTGAAATTTGAATTGTAGTGTACTAAGTATAATATGATCGATACAGATGCCAAAACAATTTTTTTTGGAAACGTTGTCTGTCTGTCTGTCAGAATACGCATCACGCAAAAACCTGTAAGACGATTTGGATAGGACTTTCAGTGCCATGTATTATAGAGATTGAACGTTTGTTATAATTATAATTGATCACGCTATCTATCATAAAAGCTAGGCAGTAGGTATATATCTCCCTTTGCAGTTACAAAAAGGCTTAAAATTTACATTGTTTTTTTTTGTGCAACAAGTAACATCTGTCTTATTTGTTCTTACAAATTAATTACATTTTATTACCTGTTCTTTGAAAGTCATATTGAAATATATGTCCAGATAAAATATTTTTGTGACTTACTCATACCATCCATCAGTGTAACTTTTTTGGCAAACCATATCACTAACTTGCACTTCACTTTGTATTCACTGATATCACTTCGTATGTAGGTACATAAAAGAAGGATGTGTTGTCTTTTCGATTCTTGTATGCACCTTTTACAGTGCAATTTTTATGGATTTTTTTCACGCCGCACGACATTTTACCACGGCGCTACGGCGCGGCGTCGTATTCGTTTTAATATATATAATATATTAGCTATTCTTTTTTTTTCTTTTTTTTATAGCATCGGGTGACAAACGAGCACACAGTCCACCTGATGGTAAGTGCTTACTGTGACCCATAGAAATCTACATCTATCCTCAATAAAGACTCAAGATGCAGATGCGTTGTCACCCGTGAGGACTAAGATGGAATGCCTCTTTGCCAGTAAAAAGGGTCTCCGGTTCTCTACACTCACCATACGAAACACAGCAGCGTTAAGCTGCTATTTTACGCTGGTTTTCTGTGAGAGCGTGGGCCTTCCCCGTTCGAGCTGACCCATTCGTGCTACAACCATAATATAGCTGCAGCATAGCTCTACCCATTCCCGAGACTTCATCCGTGTGGAGTTTATCACGATTGGATGTTATGGGTTATGTGGGGAGTATATCTGAGGAAATATTGCAAGTAATGGCAAAAGTGTCTGATGTGGAGATCATGCAGAGAGAACTTGAAGGAAGCTGGAGTCGCAAGATGGCTGATTTTGAAAATAGATTAAAGGCTACTTCTACGCCAAGTAATGCCTCTTTTAATCAACTTCGTGAGGAGTTTTATGAATTCCTAGACCTGTAACTCTGTTCTTAACCTCTACGGCAACAGATTCATGCCTGCACTATGACCATTAATGTTATTGATATGCTGAATAGGCAGAAAACTCTCCTATTTAATGGAAATCCGACTCTCCTGAAGTTAATGTTCAACCAGAAATACTGGGCATCATACATAATAAAATGGGTATCCCAAATATAACAAATTTATTCTTTTTACGTTTTCATCAAATTGGTGTGCAAAAGGATGGTCATTAATGGTCAATTCTTGTACAATTTCAAGAGCATCACACAAAGTATGAAGTATGGTAAAGCTAAAACTAAGTTAAACGGCTCTCAAATATCGGTGTCTGAGTGTTTAACCAAAATGAGGTAATCTGTCCATAAAAAGGCACGCAAACATTTTGGATTTAAGCATGTATGGACCTTAGATGGCTCAATTTTTATAAAACTTCCCAATAACGAAAGGACAAAGATCTCCAATGAAGAGGAGATTGATACTCTCATTGAAAAGTTTCATGTCGATTGTTCACCAGCAAGACATGGCATTGCTTCTAATAGTAGCGTTACTAATGTTACCAATAAGCCTATTCAAATACAGCAAAGTTCTTCTAGCACAAAATTCAGTGTGGGATTTCTCGGCACAATCTATGGTATGGTGGGGAATGAGGATCCCAAGAGCCAAAAAATAGCTTACTTAAACTACTTTTTTCATACGGTAACCCTCGTAATCCTCAAAATATTTTGCATCCTTAGATATTTTATATAAGTTTGCACATAAAATTTATTTATACTAAGTTTACTTTGTAAAATGGAGAACTGATGTTATGATTGTGGTAATGTTTATGTTTACTAAGTTTTAGCTTATATTGCTTTTTTACATTTATTTAATTTATGTATATTTTTTAGTCTATGAATTATATCTGATAAAGAATGCCTCGCGGAATTATTCTCCGACGCATTCTTCTCTTAACTCCACCCTTTGTATTCGTTTATGTTAAGGAATGCAATAAAGAATAAATAAATTAATACATTGTCGAGGGATTGAAATAGTACATTGGGGGTCATTGTAGAAGCGTGCTCGTCGCGACCCCTGCCAGCCCTTTTTAGGGCTGCAATTCTACTCAGCTGCGCACCCATGCCAACGAGGGTTAGGGCGTCCCCCCAAGGCGACGCACACCAGCTCGTCCCCGTTGGTGTGGAATGCAGCGCGCAAAGCGGCGATGGGGACCGCCACCCGTCACGCATAGCCCGACACGGCGGAAGGTGGAGGACAGAGTGCAGAGTTGGCACGTGGAATGTTAGAGGAGGCATGAGAGATAAGACGAATGAGTTGATCGAAATAATGAAAGAAAGAGAATTAGATGTCATGTGTATGTCGGAGACCAAACGGAAGGGCAGTGGTACTGAAGAGCTCCCTAGCGGGGCGTTAGCTCTATGGTCCGGAGTCCCGGAGAGCGAGAACGCCTGCCAGGAAGTGGGGGTGCTGCTGTCTTCTCGGTTGGTCGATGTTATGACTGAATATAAGTTTGTGAACTCAAGACTTCTCTGGGTTCGCTTTAAATTGGGACTGACGAAGTTATTCCTTTTGGCTGTTTATGCGCCGGTAGCTTCGTCGTCCAGGGCTGAGCTGGAGGAGTTTTGGGAGAATGTAAGAGAAGTTCTAGATTTAGCTAGGGGAAACGAAAGAATTGTTGTATGTGGTGATTTGAATGGATGGGTTGGTACCGCTCGACCAGGGTACGAGTCGGTACTTGGAAAGTTTGGCGATAAAAGGGTTAATGATACTGGCAAGCTTATACTGGCGGTATGCAAGGAAAAGGGTCTTCTTGTGACAAACACTATGTTTAATCACAAGAAAATCCATATGTATACTAGAGAAAGAAAGAATGAGAGAAGTATGATCGATTTGTTCCTGATGGATGACCGACTGCGAAAACAGGTTATGGATACACGAGTGTTCAGGGGTGCTGACCTGGGAGCGGATCACTATCTAGTGATTACTAGATTTAGGGGTCTTTTCGCGGGTTGGCGCTACCGGACGGCAGTGACAGAACCACAGTCGGTCTGTCGCATCCGAAGCTGGAGGCTTCAGGAAGCGGATACTAGGGACAAATATCATGCGAGGGTAGCCGAAAAGCTTGCCACCATCGATGGCAGAAACGAATGTGTAGAAAGAACATGGCAGAATCTTATGGATGGAATGGTAAGTGCAGCGGAAGAAGTGTGTGGAACAATAAAAAGAGGCAGTAGTAAAAGAAGAGATGCATGGTGGAATGATGAAGTGAAAGAAGCTGTAAAGAAGAAGAAGAAAGCATGGTTAGACTACTTGGCCTCTAGTAATGATAAGGATATGAGAGAAAAGATGAAAGAAAGATATAGGCTGCAGAAAGTTCACACGAAAGCACTGATTGAGGAAGTGCGTGAAAGGTGTAGAATGGAAGCGGACGAAAGGTTGTCGCACAACTTTAAGGAGAACTCCAAACTCTTCTGGAAAGAGGTTGGAAGGACCCGAAGTGGTGCGACGGCCTTAAGAATGAACAAAGTGCTTTCGAGAACTAATGACGTCCTTTCAGAAAAATTGGACGTTATGCAGCGATGGAGCGAATTTTATAGAGAAATGTATGCGTGTGATGATCTTAGTGAGGGATCCGGGGATGACGCCGTGACTGGTACGCCAGACCCGGACCTCGATGACACTGAGGTCATCAGTATAAAAGAGATTGAACGTGCGATTCGAAGTTTGAAATGTGGTAAGGCTGCGGGACTAGACAGAGTTACTGCTGAAATGGTCAAGTATGGTGGGCCTCGCGTCTGGGACAGCTTTCATCTGCTGTGCAATTTGTGCTGGCGGACGGGGGATGTCCCGGATGATTGGCGATCCGCAGTCATTGTGCCTTTATATAAAGGTAAAGGTTCACATTTTGACTGCAGGTGCTATCGGGCGATCAGCTTGACCAGTTTAGCAAGTAAAGTTTACTCGAAGGTTTTGACACGTAGGATGCAAGAGAAATCGGAAAGATTTCTATGGGAGGCACAATGCGGATTTTGACCTGGAAGAGGATGCACGGATCAAATGTTTTCTCTCCGCATGATTACGGAAAAGCTTCTGGCTGCTAACCAGAGGATTTTCTGTGATTTTGTGGATCTTGAGAAAGCATTTGATAAGGTTGTAAGGAAGAAAATGTGGGAACTGTTGCCGGGGTATGGTGTGGATGGTCGATTGCTAAGGGCTGTGCAGTCTCTTTACTGTGACTGTAGAGCCTGTGTGCGGGTAGGGCATGACCTGTCACCCATGTTTAGCGTCCAAACGGGCGTAAAACAGGGTTGTGTCATGTCTTCCTGGCTGTTCATACTGTATCTCGATAGCTGTTTACAAAAGCTGAAAGACAGCTGTTTGGGTGTGGAATTGGGTGACATTAAAGTATGCTGTATGCTGATGATGCAGTGCTTATTGCACCATCAGTGGCAGAACTGCAGGTATTAGTCACGTGTATGAAAGAGGAATGTGAAATTAAGGGTCTCCGTTTGAACGCTAATAAAACTAAGGTTCTGGTATTTGAACGGGACGAAGAGAGAACGAAATGTGAAATATGGGTAAATCAAGAATGTCTAGAACAAGTAAATGTAATTGTATACTTGGGGAGTGCTTTTAGCCGGGATGGAAGATGTGATTTAGATGTGGACAGGCGTGTCGCTGCCGGGAACAAAGTCAATGGTGCCCTGACTGCGTTAGTCAAAAGGCAAGGTGTGGTAAAGAGTGCACGCCTTGCAATACATAACGCAGTGTTGGTACCGACTTTGTTATATGGCAGCGAAACCTGGGTATGCCAGAAGAAGCATAAAAGCAAGTTGAATGCAGTGGAGATGCGATCTCTTCGTAAAATGTGCGGCGTTACCATGGCCAACCGAAAGCGAAACGAAGAGATTCGCAATATGGCAGGTTTGAAAGATGACCTTTTCACGAAAATTGATAAGGGCGTGCTTCGGTGGTTTGGGCACGTTGAGCGAATGAGTGAAGACCGAATGGTGAAGAAAATATATAGCGCGAAAGTTAATATTAAAAGGTGTCGAGGTAGACCGAGACTAACTTTCGAAGACCATGTGAGCAAATTGCTCGAAGAGGGTAGGGTCAAGAGTACTCGGATACCTAGACGTGCATGTATGAAGAAGATAATGAATCTGAAAGAAGCTAAAGAGGTATGTAAGGATCGTGACACTTGGCGATTTGTTCTCTCTGGCTACCCCGTCAGGGATTGTACATTATTCAATTTTGACTATTTTTTTTTAATTAATCCTATTCTTTATTTCCTAAATATTGTAGTTTTTATTGAAGTGTAATAATCAACTAATTACTTTTATTTTACCTAGATGGCGCTATATGTATTTAAAGCAAGGTGTGATTTATTATACGCGGAGTTTGATATACGACACATCTATAATAGATGTTGCTCTCAAAGCAACGTTACCAGTAGACTAGTAAATGTAATTTTCTTATTTTTATCTGACATAGGCGATACAAAGAAGCAAGTTGTTTCTTTTATATTACACGTTTATTCTTACTTACTCTTACTGTTTACTCTTAGGCGAAATAGGTCATATATGTTAACTTTCTTAGGATATATTTACTGTAAATATTTTCTGATATAGAATTTATTTTCAGTACAATTTCATAGATGAATCCTGTATGGTTCGTTGATTTGTCATTCTCGCTGTTTCTCTGTTTTGGGGGTGTAATAACGTGTGTTTGTTTGGGTTGTTGGTAGGTTTTAAGATTTAGAATTTTCTCCTTGTACTGTTTATATTTTATGCAATTTTTGTAGCTTACAGGGCGTTTGTCTAAACAATTAGCGGACACTGGTTCTGGCTCCGGAATTTTGGTGCATATACTTGTTGGGTGATCATTTCCGCATTTGACACACCGGAAAGGTCTAAGGCATTAATTTTAGTGCGCCCAAATCTTTGTCGTCTCTTACACTGCAATACTTCTTTTTTCTTGTAAGGTGATTCGGTTGTAACTTTGACATGTTTGATGTATTGTATGTTGAAAATATCCTTATTGTTGGTTTGTGGCTTTATGTCTACAAAGTAGAGTGGTAGTTTTTGGATTGTATCTCTTTTTTAATCATGTCAAAACTTTCTGACACGTGTATGCCTCTAATAAACTACTCTGTACGCCCTTTCACTCTTAAGTTTTTAAGTGTAGCGGGTGATGTTATTTTTAATTAGATTACCTCTTATTGTCTTGTAGGTTTCGATGTCAACAGGTATTAGCTTAATAATTTGTCCTGATCTTAGCGTAGTCATGGTAAACTTATATATAGCCACAACTATGACTATAAGTTCCCTTAAAGGTATTATATTGACTATGCCAGTCACAAATATTGGTTCTGGTTTTGGTATATTATATTCCTTATTTTAATTTGCAGTTTCAGGATCTTCGTCGCTGAGGATATCGAATTAGTTTTGAACAGGAATTTTGCAGTTGACTTGTCTTGTGTACTTCATTTTACTTACACTTTCCATTGGTCGTGTCATTTACGTTTTTTATTCGTTACTCTGTCTCGCTGCAATTCGCTGCTTGGTTGTTCCTACTTATGTTGTTCCAAGATGACTGTCTGCCTGTCGGACTGCGTAAATGCGAGAAGTTGTTGTATATAGGTTTTTTGGAGGTTGTTTTCATTATTCTGCATTTTGATTCCCCATAATCGTATGGACGATGAAATGGTCACTATCAGGGTGACGCTATTCCTGAGAGAAGGCTATGTACAATGGTGTTCGCCTGGTTCGCCAAGGATGGTGCAAATGACTGAGACAGTCATGCATTCTTTTGGCACGTCTCCCACCGTAGGATTTGGGTGAATTTTTATTGATGCCTTCTACTTCTCGGTACGGGCAGTAAAGCCGATGCCCCCCCCCCCCTTATGTGCGATACTACAGAGCAGCGGGTCATGGTAATCGTTTCCTATCCCAGCGGTTTGGTCTTATTCGAGTTCATTAATCACCATCCGATACTCGGCGTTGACCTCTTACGCCTGATATGGTCTATCCTCAGTCGACCGTCCTCCTTTCACATACGGGCTTGGGACCGTCAATGGCGGAGTTATCGTTACATCACCGCTCCGGGCTGCCACTGAGAATTTCGTTATAGAAAACGAAACTGGTTTTGATCAGGGTTGATCAGACCTATTATACTTTCCTGGATTGAATTTAGTTTTATTTTTCATTTGTTTGCAGGATGAGACATAATATAGATACGTAATTTCATACACTTTGTTCGTGTAATTTTAGATAGGCAATGGATTTTAGTTTTCATTTCAAATATTTTTAATATTAATGGCTATATTTTGCCTCATACCATAGTACAGATTTTTGGTGATAGAGCTTGCCACAAACTAATAAAAAGTTGGAGCTTGCTTATCAATCTCAGGCAATACTCATAGGCAATCTCTTATCTGTTGTATAGAAACCAAGTTTTGGCTAGAATAATTTAATAGCAAATTACGGATTAAGTTATTGCGGTCATTTTGCTGTTTATTAAAAATATTATGAAATACAAGCGTATATAGTTAACCAAATACGTTTCTTAGTTAGATCGTGGGTCCGTCCATTACTTTGTTTGTGGGCCCGTCTATTTGTATGTTTGTTAGTTTGTCTGATTGACTGAATAACAGAACGTTTCTATCCAGATTATTGCCTTTCTAGATCTTCGCGACATTTAAAAGTGCAAATAAATTATCAATCGCGGGCACTGTTAGCATAAATATGTTTTTATAAGCGTCTACAGACCCCCACGTTCTATATACGATACTTTTGAAAAAAATATGGATAAAGTTTTTGCTAAGCTAATAAACAGAATAAATCTGTTGTAATATGTGGCTTCGAACAACTGCACTGGTTCGAAAAAAAACCTCTCTTCTTCCCAGAACAGATTTTTTTTCGAAACAGTGGTAATTAAACAAAAGAGTGACTTTCAATAGGTATTATTTATTATATATATTGAATAAAAAAGTTTCTGTTTCAGTTTCTGGCAGGAATCGAACAAAGATTTTCAATTGGGTCTTATTCCATAATTTACATAAATAAAATCAAACTAAAAGCAATCTCATCATCATCATCGTCATCATCAAAACAGCCCTTGATAAGTTCACTGCTGAATAAAGGCCTCCCCCAAGGAATGTTTTTGTAACCTTAAAACTTTTTTGGTGTTTTTACAATGTGATGTGAACGTATGCCCCGGCCCAGAGATGAGAACAGTATTCCATGTGAGGCCGGATTTGCCCTTTGTAAAGTTGCAAGCGATGTGCCGGCATGAAATACTGTCTCGCTCTGCTGAGCACGCCAAGCTTTTTAGAGGCCAATTTGGCCTTCCCTTCCAAGTGACCACGAAACTGCACGTCACTCGATATGTCGACGCCGAGGATTCCGATGCTAGCTGAGGCAGCAAGGGGAATGCCTTTAAACTGGGGAGATACGACAAAGGGGTTCTTTTTAGCGGTAAAAGCGCAAACTTGTGTCTTATGGGAGTTGAACTGGAATAGATTTAGTAGCCCCAAATCCGAGACTTTATTCAGCAAAGACTCGACTTCAGACACAAGCTTTTCCCGGTCCTCGGCGACGTTTTCCCGAGAAATATTGGCACGGCCGGTATATTAGGCTACACCAGTGCTGTCGTCTGCATAACAATAAGTGTTACCAGTTTGCAACATATCATTGATATGCAGGAGAAACAGCGTTGGTGACAGCACGCAGCCTTGTGGAACACCAGTGTTGATAGGCTTGAAATCAGAGCATGCACCATCTACAACGACCTTGATGCTCCGATCAGCAAGTAAACTGGTGATCCATTTGCACAATTTTTCGGGAAGCCCATAGAAAGGAAGCTTTGAAAGAAGCGTCAGACCCGATCGAGGGCCTTCGCTATGTCCAAACTAACGGCCAATGCCTCCCCCTTGGACTCTAGTGAGACTCTCTACCATCTATAAGTCAGATAGACCAGAAGATCACCAGCTGATCGACCCCAACGAAAACCGTACTGGCGGTCACAAATCAGCTGGTGATTTTCAAAGAACCGCAAGAGCTGGCAATTTATAATGGATTCCATTATTTTGGAGAACAAGGAGGTGCGATAGGCCTGCAGTTGAACGGGTCTGAGCGGTCGCCTTTTTAGGGATCGGGTGGACCAAAGCTGTCTTTCATGAATTTGGGACTACGAATTGGGATTAGCAGTATCGGAAGAGATGCGTTAAAACCGGTGCCAACTCCGGAGCACACGTTCTCAGCACAATGGGAGGAACCCCATCAGGCCCATTCGACTTGCTGATCGACGTGCTTTGCGAACCGAATTCTGTATAAACCGCACATCCGGCATGAAGCACTCACACCGCGGGATGGTCGGCGGTGTGTTTCCCCCGTCATCTAGAGTCGAGTTGGACGCAAAGAGAGAGCTTAACAGATCGGCTTTCTCCTTTGCGGCATGGGCCAGTGAGTAGTCTTCTCTGTGCAATGATGGAAGAGATGGCTGATAGAAGTTCCCTTGGACAGCCTTGGCGAGAGACCAGAATGCACGGGTTCCCGAAGGAAGGCGAACTAGCTTCCCGCCAATTCTGCCGATGTGTTCAGACCTTGCCTTGGCAATAACACTTTTGAAGAACCTGGAGGCGGAATTATACTTCTTTTTAAGAGCACTGGTGTTTACATACCGAGACGTTGATGCGTCAGCCCAGGCTCGGTAGCACTCCTGCTTATAGCGTGATGCTATTTTACAGGAGCGACCAAACTATAGCTGGGATCTGCCTCCGACGGGCACCACAGAGGATGGAATAAAAAGTTCCATACCCTGAAGTAAGTGTAAGGATGGCGTAAGGTCGTCTATCGTCCGTGTTCCATTTCGTCCTGTGAGTGTCGTAATTGTTGACCGTGGGAAATTAATTTGTTAGAAGCCAAATGTAAATTACACAGAGGCCAGCAACGTGGAGGTGCCAAGTTTCACAAATAAGCATAGATACTGCAAAATATCCGAAAGACATATCAAACAGAAAACAATTATGAGCTGAAGCAGAGACTGTCTTCAAGGAAGAGGTCAATTGATGGTGTTGATTTTATTAATATTAATGTTATATAGTGCAGCTATCATAAGCTTGATTTCTATATTTTATTGAGTCGCATAATATTTTCAATGAACCCAATCACAAAGCCCTCATTAAATATCAGATATTTTTTAACAGTTTTATAAATCAAATAATAAATATACTGACGGGTCCGGCAGACTGTCTACACATTCTGGCTCTGCCGTAGTTGGGTAAAAACCCATGATAGTGATGATGTGCCTATAGTTGATTTCTGTGGCGGCCTCAAATTGGACAGCGGCGACATCCTTGAATTTAAGCTTTTATTTAGTTTTAAAGTTTTTATGAACACAGAACGTTATGTTCTCAGGTACCCCTGAGGACTAAGCTAGAATACCTCATTACTAGTAAATAAGGTCTCCGGTAAACGTCTTTTAATGCATGTAATACATTATCTATTAGGCTTTACGTGGTAGAGTCATTCTTCAAATATATTATAACAACTACTTTTATATATCATTAAAAGCGTATGTAAACGGGCTATTTTTACGGCAATTTCTAATTGAAGTTGTATATGCGTCAAGTTCTGTCCGTATCGCGCAACGCAGTGCAATGATGCTGAGCCTATAGCTCAATATTTGTTCATATTTATTCATTCAACTCCTCAGCAATACAGTTGTAACAATATTGCCAGAATATATACTCTGTAAGGTGTAGCACAATACAATTATAGCAAAAATATGGCTGACAATATTCCTGAGCTGATTTTTTTTTGGCAAGCTAGATAGTTATATAGCAAAATACATTTTATAGACCGCTTCTGAGTCCTACTAAAGCTTTAATAGGAACTTTAACAATCTGAAATATCTAAAAGCCAGAAATGAAAGCGACGGTAGCTTAATGGTTAAAAATACGGACTACGAAATCAAAAGATGTTAAGTTCGTATCCGCTGTTCAACTACTATCTTAAAACACTTCTAAAACTAGTTTTTTATGCTTACCTGGAGTGGTAAAAGGAAATATTAGTACCTTTAATACTACTGCAAGTATATGTAATCATTTAAAATAATTTTCTTGCATTTAAATTGACTAATGGTCGCCTAGTGGTAGAAATTCGATCGTAATTCATTAAATTTTTAAGTTTTACACTAAGCAAGCTGTATAGCACTTTCAACTATCAGCTTATAACGCAATGATTTTTTTATAGGGTAAGGGTGACAAACGAGGACACAGTCCACCTGATGGTAAGTGGTTGCTGTGACCCATAGACATCTACATCTATCTTCGATTAAGAATCAAAATGCATATGCGTTGTCACCCGTGAGGACTAAGATGGAATGCCTCGTTTCCAGTAAAAAGGGTCTCCGGTTCTTTACACTCACCATACGAAACACAGAAGCGTTAAGCTGCTATTTTACGCTGGTATTCTGTGAGAGCCTGATCCTTCCCCGGTCGAGCCCACTCATCCGTGCTGCAACCATAATATAGCTGCAGCATGGCTCTACCACGTAAAGATGTTAAATATACAAAAGGTAAAGATGAAATAAACAATGTTTTACCTTGATATACACTCTACATACTATTGAAAAATAAACATTTGAAATCACACAAAATTCACAGATAATTAAGTTTATCTGTCAGGATTTATTATAATTTATTTATTTTATTTATCTTCACGCACAATCCCTGACGGGGTAGCCAGAGAGAACAGATCGCCAAGTGTCACGATCCTTACAAACCTCTTTCGCTTCTTTCAGATTCATTATCTTCTTCATGCATGCACGTCTAGGTATCCGAGTACTCTTGACCCTACCCTCTTCGAGCAATTTGCTCACATGGTCTTCGAAAGTTAGTCTCGGTCTACCTCGACACCTTTTAATATTAACTTTCGCGCTATATATTTTCTTCACCATTCGGTCTTCACTCATTCGCTCAACGTGCTCAAACCACCGAAGCACGCCCTTATCAATTTTTGTGATAAGGTCATCTTTCAAACCTGCCATATTGCGAATCTCTTCGTTTCGCTTTCGGTCGGCCATGGTAACGCCGCACATTTTACGAAGAGATCGCATCTCCACTGCATTCAACTTACTTTTATGCTTCTTCTGGCATACCCAGGTTTCGCTGCCATATAACAAAGTCGGTACCAACACTGCGTTATGTATTGCAAGGCGTGCACTCTTCGCTACGCCTTGCCTTTTGACTAACGCAGTCAGGGCACCATTGACTTTGTTCCCGGCAGCGACACTCCTGTCCACATCTAAATCACATCTTCCATCCCGGCTAAAAGCACTCCCCAAGTATACAATTTCATTTACCTGTTCTAGACATTCCTGATTTACCCATATTTCACACTTCGTTCTCTCTTCGTCCCTTTCAAATACCAGTAGCCTTAGTAGTAATACCTTAGTTTTATTAGCATTCAAACGGAGACCTTTAATTTCACATTCCTCTTTTATACACGTGACTAATGCCTGCAGTTCTGCCTCTGATGGTGCAATAAGCACTGCATCATCAGCATACAGCAGACAATTTAGTTTAATGTCACCCAATTTCACACCCAAACAGCTATCTTTCAGCTTTTGTAAACAGCTGTCGAGATACAGTATGAACAGCCAGGAAGACATGACACAACCCTGTTTTACGCCCGTTTGGACGCTAAACATGGGTGACAGGTCATGCCCTACCCGCACACAGGCTTTACAGTCACAGTAAAGAGACTGCACTGCCCTTAGCAATCGACCATCCACACCATACCCCTGCAACAGTTCCCACATTTCCTTCCTTACAACCTTATCAAATGCTTTCTCAAGATCCACAAAAGCACAGAAAATCTTCTGGTTAGCAGCCAGAAGCTTTTCTGTGATCATGCGGAGAGAAAACATTTGATCCGTGCATCCTCTTCCAGGTCTTAATCCGCATTGTGCCTCCCATAGAAATCTTTCCGATTTCTCTTGCATCCTACGTGTCAAAACCTTCGAGTAAACTTTACTTGCTATACTGGTCAAGCTGATCGCCCGATAGCACCCGCAGTCAAAATGTGAACCTTTACCTTTATATAAAGGCACAATGACTGCGGATCGCCAATCATCCGGGACATCCCCCGTCCGCCAGCACAAATTGCACAGCAGATGAAAGCTGTCCCAGACGCGAGGCCCACCATACTTGACCATTTCAGCAGTAACTCTGTCTAGTCCCGCAGCTTTACCACATTTCAAACTTCGAATCGCACGTTCAATCTCTTTCATGCTGATGACCTCAGTGTCATCGAGGTCCGGGTGTGGCGTACCAGTCACGGCGTCATCCCCGGATCCCTCACTAAGATCATCACACGCATACATTTCTCTATAAAATTCGCTCCATCGCTGCATGACGTCCGATTTTTCTGAGAGGACGTCATTAGTTCTCGAAAGCACTTTGTTCATTCTTAAGGCCGTCGCACCACTTCGGGTCCTTCCAACCTCTTTCCAGAAGAGTTTAGAGTTCTCCTTAAAGTTGTGCGACAACCTTTCGTCTGCTTCCATTCTACACCTTTCACGCACTTCCTCAATCAGTGCTTTCGTGTGAACTTTCTGCAGCCTATATCTTTCTTTCATCTTCTCTCTCATATCCTTATCATTGCTAGAGGCCAAGTAGTCTAACCATGCTTTCTTCTTCTTCTTTACAGCTTCTTTCACTTCATCATTCCACCATGCATCTCTTCTTTTATTACTGCCTCTTTTTATTGTTCCACACACTTCTTCCGCTGCACTTACCATTCCATCCCTAAGGTTCTGCCATGTTCTTTCTACACATTCTTTTCTGCCATCGATGGTGTCAAGCTTTTCGGCTACCCTCGCATGATATTTGTCCCTAGTATCCGCTTCCTGAAGCTTCCAGCTTCGGATGCGACAGACGGACTGTGGTTCTGTTACTGCCGTCCGGTAGCGCCAACCCGCGAACAGACCCCTAAATCTAGTAATCACTAGATAGTGATCCGTTCCCAGGTCAGCACCCCTGAACACTCGCGTATCCATCACCTGTTTTCGGTCGGTCATCCACCAGGAACAAATCGATCATACTTCTCTCATTATTTCGTTCTCTAGTATACATATGGATTTTCTTGTAATTAAACATAGTGTTTGTCACAAGAAGACCCTTTTCCTTGCACACCGCCAGTATAAGCTTGCCAGCATCATTAACCCTTTTATCGCCAAACTTTCCAAGTACCGACTCGTACCCTGGTCGAGCGGTACCAACCCATCCATTCAAATCACCACATACAACAATTCTTTCGTTTCCCCTAGCCAAATCTAGAACTTCTCTTACATTCTCCCAAAACTCCTCCAGCTCAGCCCTGGACGACGAAGCTACCGGCGCATAAACAGCCAAAAGGAATAACTTCGTCAGTCCCAATTTAAAGCGAACCCAGAGAAGTCTTGAGTTCACAACCTTATATTCAGTCATAACATCGACCAACCGAGAAGACAGCAGCACCCCCACTCCCTGGCAGGCGTTCTCGCTCCCCGGGACTCCGGACCATAGAACTAACGCGCCGCCAGGGAGCTCTTCAGTACCACTGCCCTTCCGTTTGGTCTCCGACATACACACGACATCTAATTCTCTTTCTTTCATTATTTCGATCAACTCATTCGTCTTATCTCTCATGCCTCCTCTAACATTCCACGTGCCAACTCTGCACTCTGTCCTCCACCTTCCGCCGTGTCGGGCTGTGCGTGACGGGTGGCGGTCCCCATCGCCGCTTTGCGCGCTGCATTCCACACCAACGGGGACGAGCTGGTGTGCGTCGCCTTGGGGGGACGCCCTAACCCTCGTTGGCATGGGTGAGCAGCTAAGTAGAATTGCAGCCCTGAAAAGGGCTGGCAGGGGTCGCGACGAGCACGCTTCTACAATGACCCCCCAGGATCAGGATTTATTCATCGGCAATATTAAAAAATTGTCACAATCTATACTCTGTGCAATTATTTCACCACAGACTATTTTGTATTTGACATCTTCAGTACGAACGTTAACAAGCGACAGAATTTATATGTTGACATTGTAGATATTAGCAGTATCAACGTAAGCAATGAATGTTTTAATTTATACCATTTAATATACACATATTATAGGTTTTAGGTTTCTGCACCCCTTCTCCGTATAAATTTTACTATGCCAAATCTCACACTCCTCCGTGCGCACAATATGCTTAAAAAGGGGTACAAAGTTTCCTCTTCACGTATTATATACTTATATTAGTAATATTGTAGCAACATGGTTTTTAATAAACTTGAATTAAAATTAAAAAATTCAAAAATAATATAAGACTTAATTAATACAAAATATAAAGGATATTATTTAAATATAGCTAAGTGAATTTATAAACCAAGCGAATGTTATTTATTTACAAGAACCGACTAAAGTTCGGCAGTACTCCGTACTTTTTCTTGTTTTAATTGTATACGAGAAGTTTCCCGGTTGTCATCATAGACAAAATGTCTTCCAAGACATGGTAACGGCACATGGGTAAAGAAACCGACCAGAGGGGAAGCTACATACAAACGTCTCGTTTCGGGTACACCCACACATAGCACAGCGATGTGTGCGTGAGCTCTCACCGACAGGTTCACCGACGCTCCGTCAGGGTACAAACCGGTTTGCGCCGGTTCAGTCAGAGTGTGAATAAAAGGGCTGTTAGTCACGCGCATTGAAATAAATAGACGAATAATATTTCGTGATTTTATAGATCAATAAATCTATTAATTTTTTTTTTACAATTAGAGTTAAGTTTAGACATCGTGTACTATAAAATAAGACATTATAGATTTATAAGTATATATTTGTATTAGATAATTAGTGTTCGTATAAGCTAAATGCCTAAGTTGTACAGTATGTATGAAAAATTCGAGAGAAAATAATACAATAGCCAGACAGTGGTGCAGTTAGTGTTAGTGGTAGTAGTGCTGGTGATGGTGATGGTGGACGGTGGTGCTGATCGTGCGGTGTTGATAGTGGTGGATGGTGGTGCTGTACGTGCTGGTAATAGTGTCGGTGGTGGTGGTGGTGGACAGTGGACCGCCACTCGCACTACCACCACGACCAGCATCACCACCACAGCCCTTTCTACCGCCACCATCATCCTGGTAGTAACATTGGTGGTGGTGGTGTATCAACACCGCCACTGCCCACTACCATCTTCACAGTCATTACTAATATGAATATATGTATAGAGATGTATATGTAATATGAAGCTAAGCATGAAAATAAGCAAAATATACAATTTTTGCAGTTTTAATTTATATTAAAAATAACAGACATGTTATTATATTAACTTAAGTTACAATGAATACACATGTTATTTCATACAATATAATATTTTAATTTTTTCTTAAAATTTTCACTTGAATCGGGTGATAACCCTATCAGAATAGGTATAGATTTTCGACGTTGTTAGAAAGCTTCCCCTCTGGTCTTCTTTACTCTGTGGTAACGGTGTCTTTTAACTCGTAGTTTTGGAGAAAATAATAAAATATAAACAACGAGTACTCTTTCAAAAACTAATACCGTTTTAGAATTATTTCAAAGTTTTTTTTTTTTATATAAGGGTAACAAAGTTTCCTTTCATATTGTAAACGCCAAGATGACCAATTAAAAATATTGATCAAAAATCTTTATATAATAAAAAATAATCTTTATATATAAAAATTACTTGTCACATTGTTTGTCCGCGATGAACTCCTAAACTATTGAACTGATTTCAATGAAATTTTGCACACAGTGTGCAGTTTGGTCCAACTTGAGAGATAGGATACCTTTTATCCCGATGAATAATATTTTTATTTGCGAATTTAAGGATTTTTTCATAGGAAGGGTCGTCGGAAAGGGCAGAACAACGTCTGCATGGCCAGCTAGTAAAATTACATAATGTAAAATTTGTGTTAATTGCCTCAAATACTACAATATTTTTTTGAACATACATTTTTCATGTTTGATATTTCGTAGAATTTCTAATCTACCGACTTGAAGTCAATAGATTTTTTTTATAGGATGGGGTGACAAACGAGCACATAGTCCAACTGATGGTAAGTAGTTGCTGTGGCCCATAGACATCTACATTTATCCTCGTTTGCGAATCAAAATGCAAATATGTTGTCACCCATGAGGACTAAGATGGAATGCCTCTTTTCCAGTAAAAAGGGTCTCCGGTTCTCTACACTTACCATACGAAACACGGCAGTGTTAAGCTGCTATTTGAAACTGGTATTCTGTAAGAGCGTGGTCCTTCCCCGGTCGAGCCGACCCATTCGTGCTACAACTATACTCCTAATATAGCTGCAGCACGGCTATACTACGTACAATTATTATTAAGATTAGAAATTCTACGAAACATAAAACAAAGGAGACGGTACTCAATTCGACTGTATGTTTTTTATGTGTGTTACCTCATAACTTTTTACTGGGTGAACCAATTTGAAAGCTACTTCTTCACATGTGGTCCTTGAACAAGGTCGTACCAATAGTTTTTAAATAATTCTTAATAATTTATATTGAAGTCGGTTGTACAAATTTTTAATTTTTAATTATAGACGACTGTGGACTGTGTGCTTGTTTGTCACCCTTATACTATAAAAAATGTATATATGTATGGTTAGTTATGTTAACAAATATACAATTACATGTAACATTACAATATATTAATATTAGTCACAACATATAAGTAAAACACACTTAGAAGATAAAGTAAAATGAATAAGTGTTTAGAAAAATAAAATAATGCTTCAACGTGGTAGAGCCATGCTGCAGCTATATTATAAGTATAGCACGAATGGGTCGGTTTGACCGGGGAAAGACCACACTCTCACAGAATACCGCATCTGAATTTTCTTAACCGAGGATAAATGTAGATGTCTATGAGTCACAGCATCCACTTACAATCAGGTGAGATGTGTGCTTGTTTGTCACTCTTTTTCTATAAAAATAATTATAACGTAAGTCGTGAATTTCGAAAAAAAAAACTAAAATATTAAAACTTTTGCTTTGTATTACTAAAACAAAAGTTTACCTAGAAAACATAGCTGAGCGATAGACTATACTCATTTGATTTCAAACCGTAACAATAACGAACAGTAACTGTCCTGAACAGGGAGCGAGGACCATTGTGCTTTTCAAAGATAAAGTTTTTGAATAATCAAACAAAAAAAATATAGCGAAATGGTCGGCACAAGCTGTGCCGTGTTCTTGATAATATTTTTATTTTTTAATACTTCTACTTTTTTGTATTCACTCGGTAAATATTAACAATTCTTATTGGCTTCTTCAGAAATTAATAAAATTAAAAGCATACATTAAATAATTATTATTAATCAATATTACTGACCATTTCTTATTATTTATTTGATTATTCTAATCGTTGTCAAATGGCAGAGTAATAGAATCCACTACCACGTACTACGATATTGTAAGAGGTGACAAAGGCAAGCGAAACAGAAGATGGGCAGCAGCATCTTCCTGATAACAACTCAAAATAAAAATAAACGTGGATGCCAACTCGCTTATCGAGCGTGGCAATACGGCAAATAACCCTGCAATGAAGCAGTCTACGGGAAAAGCCCACGTTCAGCAGTGGGCTTTGACAGGCTGTAATTAAAAAATCTTATTTATTTACCGTGTCGTGGCGTGTGTTATCTAGTGGGGCTATTAGAAAAACTACAATTATTTTATAGCCTGCTATAGATGGTAATATAACCGTCTCGCATGACGAGATATAAAACACCCAGACCGGTGACCGGGAGGGTCAATAAAGCGACATATTTAGTCTGTGATATGTCAGCCAAGAGTAGCTATTATGACAAATATTTTTAACTGCAGTGTGAATTGTTACTGATAAACGAGAAGAGAGTTCACTTGATGGTAATTGGGTGCTGTAGCCCATAGGTATCTGCGCCTGTCCTCAGTTTAAGCTTCGGCATGCAGATATGTCGTCACCCCTACGGACTGAGATGGAATTCATTGCTTCCAGTAAAAAGCGTCTCCGGATCACTACAATCACCATACGAAACACAGCAGCATTTAAGCCGCTTTTAGCGCTGGTGATATGTAACAGAGTGTTCTTTTCCCATATACCACGTATAAAACCTTACCTTCATAGCTTGTTGACGTAACGTTACTTAGTATTAGCACTTCTTTCCTGCCTAGCTGTCTGCCTGGATAGGTACCTCCATCTTACCTATCTCTGCCACGGTATAGAGAGCTAGTATACTTACAGACTATGAGGTATTTCATCTTAGTCTTCAAATATGAAATCAGACCAGCCCACTTAGTTTGGAGTTGTGGTGGACGAATATACAAAATGTTAATGAATCAAGCTTTGGTACTCAGAAAGTAATAAAATTTTTAAGAAAGAGAGAAATAATGATAAAATTTACTATATTAATATTTTTCCGAGATCATTTATTTTAAATGGCAATACAGTTTTAAACAACAATCTATTCACCGAGGAGGAGTAGTTTGCTATCATTCTAAAAGAGGCTAATTTATTTTAATCAACATTGTTTTCTTTATATTGCTATTGATACTACAGCTATTTTATAGCCGATATATTATCTCCTTAAGTAAATAGTATGATTATTTAAAATATATAACATACTATGTTTATTGAAAGAAAATTCATTTATTTATTTGAAATAGACCTTGCCCGTATATTGTCTCATAGTCTTTAATCGTTATTGCCACCCTTGTTAGGCAAGTTGGCAACCACAGTTTTTTTTTATTACTACACACACGGGATAAAGGAGTAGTCAACTAATGCCGGCACTTAACGGTGTGTACGAAATATAAACAATATTTTAACGATGTGGCAGTTTATAAAAGTATTTAACGTATTTTGTTTAAGTGTATAATATACAATAGTTAAAACATTTGCAAATTGTGTATACCGAAATCCTAAAAGACTTGAACTGCGCTACTTCTCAAAGATAATGTCTAGAAGTTCACGCCGCACCGCCCCAAGTTTGTCTATTTTGAAAATATCCATAAAACAGCTTTATAGCTACTTATTTGTGTGGAAGCTGGCCTGCAAGGTACACCCCTCCAAATATATTGCGAGCAGAGACGCTCGGTTGGTCCAATATAAAACTGTCAAAGATAATTCATTTCCTAGAAGTGACACAAATTAGATGAATTTTTATAAGAGATTTTTCATTAAAGAAGTATTGATTTATGTATCGATATATGTGCGAGCAAAAAACCAACAGTTTTCTTTTTTTTATTAACAAAAAATAAAATACCGTTTCCTGTGTCATAAACTAAAATTTTTAATCTTAGAGTTTTATTTTAATTTAAATTTTTAATCTAGCTTCCTACGGCGCTTGATATTAATGACGATACAAAGGTGCGTGTCGGTCTGTGAAGTCCAAGATTCAAAGCCATTTTGTCATTCCAAAATACCAAGTCAAAGAGAATGTATTGATGTAACTGCAGCTCTTGTAGTATTATTTAGTAATATTAATAATTATAGTAATTTCTTAGAAAAAAACAACAATAAAGAAGAAAAAAACACGTTGGTCTATATCGTAAAAACCTTTTATTTTGTAAATTTATATCAAAATAAGCCATATTTTGATATAATTTTACAAAATCAAAAATTAGATTATTGGTCCATTTTACTTTTAATGGCACCTAATCAAGAAAACTCCAACTACGCGTATGCACGGCTCTAAGCTGAATACTCAAGTTTCGTCCACGTGGTGGTTACATGGATGACCTCGGACCGCCTCGCATGAGCTAACATCTTAGAACGAAGGAGCCGTTGCATCATTCCGGAAGGGTCTGCGCTACCACCGAGGAGACCCTTCCCTTGCCCGTGTCTGTTTGCAATATCACGGATCGTAGGAAACCATCCATATACTATATTAAAAGTAATGATACTTATTTGTTAATGATAAAATAAATATGAAGTGCAATATCATCATCATAATCATTACAGTATATTATGAATGAATGATGTTTTTTTTTTGTTTTTCATGTTTGCCGTACTTACCACGCTTGGCATGCTGGTTGGCTAGTTTTTATCGTTAAGATTTCATCAGGAGGATGCTAGTACCCATCTCTGGTTCAACTGAACAAGCAAGGTTTGATCCGCATCCGATGGCATCACTGAAATTAATAATTGCTAACAATAAATGTACAGATTTCCCACTTGCTCAACTGCGAAAAAAAAACATTCTGTGGATTGTGCAGGTTTCCTCACGATGTCTGAGAAGTTATAAAACTATATTTCGGAGACATTTGAAATCTGCCAAAACGCAGTGGGTCAGCGTGGCAGACACTTCCTTTCTCATAAACCTTCTCATATGAATGCCTTTGTACAGCAGTGGGACGTATATTAAAGTCCTGTTTTCTGCCGACTTCCTAAAAGGAGACGGTTCTCAATTCGACTGTATGTTTTTTTTATGTGTGTTACCTCATAACTTTTTACTGGGGGAACCGATTTCGATGATTCTTTTTTATTTGAAAGCTTCTCGTGTGGTCCCATATGAATTTGATCAAGGTCAGACCAATAGTTATTCAGTTATTCTTAATAACTTATATTGAAGTCGGCTGTACAAAATTTTTAATTTTAAATTATATATACTCGTAATTGTTATAGTGTTACTGACTTGTTTGAAAAGAAGGAAAAAATCTTCAATCAAAATCTTTTCAGTCAGTGTTATATTAGTTGGGTGGCAGCAATGCACCTGTCAACGTTGATAAAGGACAATAAACTCCCTAACAACGTCCTTGTACTTAAAAAACAGATTTTTTATTTCCACCATTAGCGGCACTGTGACATACAATGTCGTTATTATATTCCATCTCTTTTTAATTGACAATCATTTAAAATATTTTACTTATTTAAATTTGTACCGTTTCTTTAATGTTAAGTAATTAATCAATAACTAATTTCAAATGTACAGGATGGGGCAGCATAACTTCCTTATTTGTAATGCGCGCCATTCGGTCAGGTGACATCGTAGTGGAGCGCTAGTGGTCTCGTTCGAGAGGGGGGGCTATAAAGTTTAGTCGAGACAGCTCAGTCGCCATAATGCGTTGGAACAGTGAGGAGCGTGCGTTTGCTGTTGAGGCTTACTTTTCGCGCGGATGTTCTGTGATTGCAACTCAGCGCGCCTTTCGAAATCGCTTTAATTTAGCCCCGTTGGCCCCTGTTCCAGACCGAAAATCAATTGTTATGTGGGTCACTACGTTTAGACAAACTGCAAGTGTGACAAAACGAAGAACTGGAGTCCCTCGGCCCATTAGATCACCTGAGAACATTGAGGCAGTCAGAGCTTCAATGTTGCGATCACCACGGCGTTCTGCGCGCAAACATGCATCTGCCCTTGGACTTTCCAGTCGTTCTGTGCGGAGAATTCTCCATGAAGACTTACATTTCCATCCATACAAGATGGCGACTGTACAGGAACTGTCAAAACGTGACTACGATTCTCGCAGGAACGCATGTGAGATTCTTCTGGATGTCGTTCCTGAGGACGCTATTGTTTTTTTTAGTGATGAAGCACATTTTCACTTGTGTGGATCCGTGAACAAACAAAACATGCGCTACTGGGCTGACACCAATCCTCGAGAATTGCATGAAAGGCCTTTGCATTCACCTAAGGTCACAGTGTGGTGTGCAATTTCCTCAGCTGCAATTATTGGTCCCTGGTTCTTTGAGGAAAATGAAGTCACAGTAACAGTGAATTCGGGCCGGTATGTAAACATGTTACAGGAATTCTTTTTACCCCGGCTGGATGCGTTGGACTTGGGAGACATTTGGTTCCAACAAGACGGTGCAACGGCACACACTGCAAGAGCATCGATGGCTGTTTTGAGAGAACACTTCCCAGAACGCCTTATCTCAATCAGGGGCGATTTGCAGTGGCCGGCCCGATCTCCCGATTTGTCCCCTTGTGACTTTTTTCTATGGGGTTTTTTGAAATCCCGTGTTTATGTGAACCGTCCAAGGACCCTACAAGATTTAAAGAACAACATCCAGGAAGAAATTGCCAACATAACGCCTGCTCTGCTTCAAAGAGTTATGACAAACACCAGAAATCGGTATACTCAATGTATAGAGAATAAGGGACGTCATCTACCTGATTTGATCTTCAAAACTAAATAAAACAAAACTTTAAGTATGTACTTACATTGTAAAAACCAAATAAAATTTTTCCGATTCATACAATGTGTTTTATTAGGTTTTAAAAAAAGGAAGTTATGCTGCCTCACCCTGTATTTAATTGCTATTAATAATAATTGAAACTTTATTATTAAGTTGTACTTCATAAATTGGTAATAAGCGTTATTGTTGTTATTAGAATAATATAATATTAATTTATTGAAATCGTATCTTTATAATGACATTGTAAAATAGTAAGAATTAATTATTGTGCTATTTCTACGCCGATACCCGTAAAGTTATTGTATGTACCATGTTTCTGAAATAAATAAATAAATGAGAAATTTAATTCATAAAAAAATACGTTCCTACCTCAAGAATAAAAAGTTTATTTATGAAAATATTTTTATTTACACAATTTGCTGTTGTGGTCCGTGTGGTACATATGCGGTGAAGTTCCTAAAGAAAATGTATGCGTGATTTTTTTTGCGCCCAGATGCAATGGAAATGGCTACCCTCCGGAAAGCGGGAAAGGGAGGTGGTGAATGCTCTAAGCATACCACGACAGCTGGCTGTCGTGGTTATGTGGGACTCACTGCGACTAACTTTACCTAAGTGCCTTCCCACTAAACACCACCTGTGAGATTAACATTGGCTTTTGTGGTCTTTCTGCAGAATCGGAAGCGATCCTCTTTAGGGAAAAGGGGGCGCAGGCGGCGAGGAGCTGTTGAGAGGGATGGCCTTACTAACGCAAATTAAGGGCGGGGAGAAGATTCGGCCTGAACCGCCAGGAGGCGGCTTAGGTCGGCCAAATGCTTGTTTGGGAGGTCCGTGAGAGAGATTCCCGGTCTTCGGACTCGATAGCGAGAGGGGAGTGGGGCTGCATAGGAAGCTGCCTCACGAATGAAATGATTAGAATGAGACTCTGAGGCTTTGAAGAAGTTCTCAGAGAGTGTTTTTAGAAATTGTTGGACTGTAGGGAGCTCTAAGTCCCGATGGAGGTCACGACAGAAGTGGTTTTTAATTATATGGAGTTCGTTAATGATTTTGGGATTAGCGTAAGCAAATATGGGGCCCGAATAAGTCATAATTGGTCGTATATAGACCTTATAAAGGGTTCGATTGTTACGGAGGGACATTTTACTGTGTCGGCCTAGCACACTGTTGAGCCTACTCAGATAGAAACGTACATTGCGGGTTACTCTATTGAGATGGGGCCCGAAAGTGAGCCTCGTGTCAAGGGTGACACCTAAATATTTAGCGGTCGTATGCCAGGGGACAGGGGTCCCTAGCACATGGATTGGCGGAATGTTAGTGAGGCGGAGTCGTTAATGATCGAAGCGAACGACGGAGCTCTTCTCCGGGTTCACATCGATACGTAATTTTTGGAACTGAGCTCCTAAGTAATTAACTGACTGTATGAAAGGTAGTGAGATACCTTTACAGTAGAGGGCAGTGTTATTTGCAAAGCGGGAGAGCGGAACAGCTTTCGACGGGATGGGAATGTCGTTGATATACAGGATATACAGCGGAGGGGCAAGCACTGAGCTCTGAGGGACACCTGTTTTGATAGGGCCTTGATAGGAGAGCGTGCCTTCTTGTCTAAAACGAAAAGTACAATTCTTCAGGTAAGAGGGCACGAGACGAACAAGACGATCAGTGACCTATTTTGTAAAGCTTGTATATAAGGGCTTCGTACCAGACTCTATCGAATGCTTTTGCTATGTCGAAAAAGACCGCGATGGTCTTATGACGACGAGGATAAAAACCGCTGAGGATATATTCCACAATACGGTGAACTTGTTGGGGACAAGAATGTTTCGCTCGGAAACCAAATTGGTGGGGGATGACAAGAGGGTTGCCGTCTGCGGGAAACAGATTAAGCCTCATGCGAGTAAGAATGACTTGTTCGAAGAGTTTGCCCATGGTCTTGAGGAGGCTGATAGGAAGATGACCGGAGGGGAGATTGTGAGGCTTTCCTGGCTTGGGGATACCACTGACAGTTGCCTCGTATGCGTGATATGTCGTCACTGCTAGTTATATAAGGGCTGGTTCTTTTCTTTCTTAAAGGCTACGTATAGGCAGTCAGCGAGGAAACGCAGCCAGCGTTCTTGACATTATACCTCGTGGAGGAGGACCGTATGATAATTTAATACTTTTGTTATAGTAATAAATATTGTTTGTTTGAACACTAAAATTTGAAAAATGTTTTTATTTATAAATCTTTAGACTATTTTTATGTTTTTTGTTTATTATAAATACTAGTCAACAGATACATTTAATGTGGTGAAAAATAAAATAAATTATATTAAAAAATACAAAAGCGATAAACTATTTTGAAAAAATAAAAAAAATGTTAACTGTGTCTCTTCCACATTATTTTATCAACAGAATTGTTTGCAGAGCACAGTGGCTGCACCGTGTAACGTGGCTCCAGCGATCCCTGCCAACACTTCGCTGTATCGCTTACCGAGTGTTTGTGTTTACCGACTCAATGTACTTTATTATTTTTCAACATTGACCAAAAGTGGTTCCATTTCTTTGTCGTGCTCGAGTCATTGTGTTTTCGTATTTCGGACACTATCCGGACGTCGCACACATACGGAAAAATTACAAATTACGATCATTACCCAGATTCACAGTCACTTACACACCTTCAATACTATGAAAAAATTTTTTCAATGTATGTTCATCGATTTTTAATTGATTATTTTTTAATGATTTCTTATGCTTACGCGAACAATACACATTGGAATAAAACTAATTTTTACGGGTTTCATCAAACGTTATAAAATTATAATAAGTCAAGCAAGTTTTGCATGACAACAATCTTCGGGTCCCGCGCCTACGTTACAATGAACGAGTGAAACCGGTCACAGTCAAGTGAGTGCCTGCTGTGCTGCCATATGTTAGAGGTGTCACTGGCAAGATTGGCTAGATCTTCGCGAGCTTCTATTAAAACATACTTCAAGCCGCCGAAGAAGATTAGTCAATTTTTACCATCAGTCACACTTGACTTAATGTCCCTCTGCAAGTGTACAAGGATGATTGTGAATGTGGTCTCTCTTATATAGGAAAATTAAAATATCGATAAAAACCCGCGTTATATGTACTAGTAAAAAGGGTTTATTAACCGCAAATACACTTCGTGGTTGCATTCGTATTTATGTTTACCCTGAGACTACACGACAACGTTTGTTTTAACATTATTGCTGTTGCGGTCCCAGATAGATTCGGTCAATATTTACGGCTACTATCTATTTATTGATGCACTTAATACATTTATCTGTGTTTCAAGCGGAATGACTATAATTTGGTTCGCTGTATCGTTAGCTACTTTGTCTAGACTGGGTTTACAATTGTACTTATTTTCTTTAATAGCCTCCAAGTACGCGTAACATAAAAGGAGAGGGTATTTACGTGTAATAAAATTCTAGAGCATTAGAGTCATCGTGATTTGGCTTGCAACAATTCTAGTTTCTTACATTTTAAAAATGTTAGAAAAATATTTTTAGATTTTAAATTTTATACAAGAAGGGACAAATTACAGTGACATGACTCACAGTGTGTTGACGTCGTAAGAGAATCCATCACCCCATTTCATCCTGTGGGTGTAGAAAGAGACATCATAATAATTTTTTATCAACACAGCACTTCACAAGTCCACTGCTGAAAATAGGCCTCCCCCAAGGAATACCACAAAGCACGGTCCTGAACCACCTACATCTATTCACTCCCTTCTGTCTAACCAAGTCGTCACTCCATCCAGTGGGAGAAGAGACAACTGTGAGAAATATCTTTTGACCTTCGATGTGTATAAATTTATTGTAAACCTTTATTTTCACCTTAATAAGCTAACAAAGGGCGGAACTAAATGGGATTCTCTGCCAGTCAACAAAATATTTGGCAGAAGTATAGTGACAGGTACCAGTAACCTACTCAACCTACATTTAAATTAGTAACATTGATTGAAAACGTAAACGAAACTAAAAATAATAAACTAATAAATGTTTTACTTATACCAAATATATTGTCTGTAAATGCATTTTGTGCTTCAAAGCATATCCAGGGTGTGTCGTTTGTTTATTAATTGTAGATTTTTTTGCAGAAAAAGCACTTAAAATTTTTATATCACATAACAAACTAGTGTAGGGTGTCACCCCAAGCGTAGTTGTCGCCTTTCTTGAAGAACACGACCACCGCATGTCTACTCCACGCCTCCCGAGTAGAGCCACCATGGAGGGCAGAATGAAATAGCTTCTGAAGAGCTTTAAGTACAGGCTTCCTACCCGTTTTCAGAGGCTCCTCTGTAATTCCATCCTCGTCGGGCAATTTACCGTTTTTAAGGTGCTGGAGAGCCATTCTTATCTTGCTCAGAGAAACGTCCGAGATATCATCGGAATACTGTCAGATAAAACTTGCTCTTGGATCGTTGTTCACACTTGCGTGTATCTCCAACGCTGACGTGTACAGCTGCCCATAGAACCTCTAAATCTCACTCAAAATCTCAGGTGTCCTGGAAACGATGCTGCCACATTCGGTCTTCAGCTTCGACAGTTGGTTCTTTGTGGCAGAAAGATCTCTGACAAAGACTTTGCTGCCCTAGTTCTGCTCGATCGTTTCTTTAATACGAGCTGTATTAAAGTTGCGCACGTCCTGCCGCATGCATTTGGAGATCTGTCTGTTCAGTCGCCTATATGCTGTCAAATCTACTGAAGACTGCAGCTTCATCTCCCGTCTAACAGCCATGAGATTAAGAGTGTAATCGGAGAGTTTTTGTGCTCTTCTGCGATTGGTCTTACAGAACTTAGCTCCAAATGCATGGACAGTTTCCTCAAGCTTGTCATTCATATCGTCCACTTTATTGCAATCTTCTAGGCACTGAAAACGGTTTTGTAACTCGAGCTGAAAGTTTTTGGGGCTGTGAATTAGCGCACGAGAAGAATGGACCGCATTACATTAGAATTACGCAATAATTAAAAGATAATTAATATATTTGTGAACAAAATACGTCATAAATACTATAAATTCAAAAATACTTATTACATTTTGGATTAAGTAGCGCTGATAACGAAGAAGGATGGAGACAATGAATATATCGTATCGCCGTCTACCGGCGGAGTAAGCGCAAGAATCCACATCCCCATATCGTCACGTGGAAGTCATAATAAAATACGAGTAAATATAAAATAATACACTACGGTAGACATCTCGCGTGCCAAGAGTGGCAACTATGGCTAATATCGCCCTTTTCGGCAATCCATGGAGAAGTTCTATGACTGATAGTCTGTAATAATGATGATATCTAATGAATTGATCGAACATTTTTTGCAGAACCTCAAAATGTAGATATATATACGATTTTAGACAACAACACACTAAACATATTTCAATTCCTGTCATCGGCTGGCTCACAAATAGTAGCTCACGAATACTTTCGCCTACGATAAATCTAATCTAATGGACATTTAAATGTAGTAGGCTCTGAATATCGGGTCTTTTGGTAGTGACTTTATTATTTGGATCTACAAATATTTTCAGCTTATTTTTTTGTATAAAAACCTCTTGGCACATAATAAATATTCATCTTGTTTATGATCCCGTAGAAGTCTACCGCTGGACTTGGATATCTCCCGTTGTAGGGAGATTTACTTTAATCGTCAAGCTTGGCTGGTATATTGAGGATCACATTACAAGACGACTCGCACCTGCTGTCCGTAGTCAGTTTGGGTATTTTAAGTTTGGCGTAAAGGAGGTTATATACCGTCACCTTTTTAAAGCTAAAAAAAAAAATCGGTGTTTCCCAGAATTGCGTCACACATGAATGAAAGTAAGTGAATGCTATAGACCATCATAAATACAGAACACAATTACTCTCTACCGAGAGATCATAAACAACTAAATTTTATTCTCAATTGTCAATTTGTCAATTGTTACAACGCATTTTGCGTTGTCACCACTGAGGACTAAGATAGAATGCCTCGTTTTCAGTAACAAGGATCTCCGGTTTTCTACATTCACCATACGAAACACAGCAGCATTAAGTTGCAATTTAACGCTGGAATATTGTGAGAGCGTGGTCATACCTCGGTCGAGTCGACCCATCCGTGCTACAACCATAATATAGCTGCATCATGGCTCTTCCACGTATAAAGTAAATGCCACAGTTCTATACTGTTTTTAAAATGGTTTATTTCCCATTCTTAAATTTTGGTTGCCGCATTATATTACCGATAAAAATCAATATTTTATTTTTTATTCAAGCGTATAAAATATTAATAAAGTAAAAGTCAATTTGTATAGCAGGCGACCTAATGATAGGATCGCTAACGACGTTGTAGAGTTGTGTCTCCAAAGCAAATGTTGATGTCATCGGTATTAATAAAGGTCGTAGAATATTTTATCAAGTAAATCAATATTTTAGTGTAATTAATATAACATGTTTCCTACTAAAGCCAAATATTATCTTACAAAGTTAGATATACGAGTACTTACGAGTCCGCGTGTCTTTGACATCGGATACGGAGAAGAAAGAACAAGCTAAATGATCATTAAGGTATGCGCAGGTCTTCACCTCTTTATTGTAAACATTTATGCATTAGAACTAAACGGTTTACTTCGTCTTTCGCATTAGCGCACAGTAAGGATTGAAATAATTTACCAGCGTATTTTAGTTAAATTGTAATATGGGTGACTTTAAGGCAAAGGGTAAATAATGATGAATTACTTTTGTTATGCTTAGTTAGCGCGAGTAATAGGATTGTAGTCATATACTGACTTATAGCATAAAAAAGCGAGTGCCTATTATTGCGTTCGTTATCTATTCATCTTAACCGATCCCTAGGCAGAAAAAGTGTCCTACCTTAGTATTACTTAAAAGTGATTCTTACTTTCCAATTATCAATCTTTGAAGATCAACTGGTCTGAACACTCACTATAAATATACTATTTGTAGTGCAAATTTACCTTGTTATAAAAATTTTATTAGAGTTGCATAAATCATAAGTAGTAATAACCCTAGTGAGAGTACTAGGCCATAGTCATGAAATTTTTGAGCTATCAGCGGTTCCAATACGTCTGCAATTTTACATTTAAATTATAAAAATATTTTACATTTATATATACATTACACTGTACATATCAAACTAATAAGGCCGTGTAATAAGTTTATCCTAATAGGTTGAAGAAAAAGTTTCTTCGTATTTTGTTTGTATAAAATTTAAGAAATATCTCTATGGTTGTACTGTTTGTATCTGGCTAGTTTTAAAATCATTAAATTAAGAAAAAGAAAAAGAAAAAGTAAAAAACACTTTCCCTCCATTTTGCAATTGTCTTTTTGTAAGCCAAAATGAATGAATCTGAAGCTTTGTTACAAAAAGGGAAAAATGTGACTCAAACCACGAAAAAATTTTATGGCATTTATGGACCTAATTCAGTGTCAGTAAGTGTAACACAAAGTCGGTTAAAACGTTTTCAATCTGAGAATTTTGATATCAAAAATGCAACTCGCTCTGGTCGCCCTCATACGGATAAAGTCGATGAAATTTTTGATAAAGTGGAGGAAGATCGGCATATTAGTAGTTATGACATATCTGAGGAATTGAAGATTGACCACTAAACAGTTATGACCCATTTGGAAAAGTCTGGCTATACAGAAAAAGCTCAATATTTGGGTACCACACGAGCTCACTGAAAGAAACATAATGAATCGTGTACTCATTTGCAATTCTCTGTTGAAACCTAATGAAACCAAACCATTTTTGAAAAGATTGATCACTGGTGATGAAAAACTGATCATCTATGAAAAGAACGTGCGAAAAAGATCATGGTCAAAGGATAGTCAAGTTCCACAGACTATAGATAATCCCGGATTAATACGCAATAAGGTGATGCTGTGAGTATTGTGGGATTGGAAGGGTATCGTTTATTATGAGCTTTTAGTGCACAGTTACATTTAAGCAACAAAATTAAAACTGCATCCGACAAAATTAAAATGACCTGGAGAATAATAAATAGTGAAACGGGCAAGGTCAAACCGCGCAACTCGGATTTTCAATTGAATATTAACAATAATTTAACGCGATCTGATCAAGAAGATGCTATGGCTTTTGAGAAACATTTTACTGATCTTCCTTTTTTGACAACAAAATCATTAAATTCTTCTCCTACTGTCGCCGAATCATTGCTCAAACAAAATGTAAAGGCTTGTTCAAATACTTTTAAATTCCATAGATTCCATAGAATTCAAAAGATATCGTTAAATATTTTAAAACTATTGATGTTAAGAAAACGGCAGACTTATGGGGGATTTCCGTTAAAGTTATTTTATCTATAATAGATACATTAGCACCTTATCTAGCCACTATATTTAATATAAGCGTCGAATCTGGTGTGTTTCCTGATTTAATGAAACATAATAAAGTCATACCTATATTTAAATCTGGTAGTACATTAGACCCCGCCAAAAAAGACCCCGGCTCCGTGGCGCAGTGGCTTACCAATCAGTTGTTGCGCTGGGGGCCGCGGGTTCGAATCCCGCACGGAACAAGTATTTGTATGGCCTACAAATAATTGTTCCGGGTCTGGATGTTTGTCCTTGTGCAATTTATGTTTGTAAACTGCCTCCACGACACAGGAGAAAATCCTAGTGTGGGGGTGACGTTTTTTAAAAAAAAATAAAAAAAAAAATTTTAGACCAATTTCTGTACTACCAACATTAAGTAAAATTTTTGAAAAAGATATTTTAGATCAGATGTTAAGTTTCTTTTATATTAATAAATTGCTACATAATAATCAATTCGGTTTTACAAGGGGTCGCTCGACAACTGACGCTGGAGTTGAGCTTATTAAACATATTTTTTGTGCATGGGAGAATTCCGAGGATGCTTTGGGTATATTTTGTGACCTTTCCAAGGCCTTCGACTGTGTTCACCATGAGACATTAATCAGGAAGCTACAGTACTATGGTGTCAAGAACACAGCGCTTAAACTTATTATTTCATATTTAAGTAATAGAAAACAGAAGGTTATTATCAATGGTAAAAGTTCTTCCGGGTCACCTGTACTAATGGGTGTACCTCAGGGCTCGATTCTCGGCCCATTCCTGTTTCTGGTGTATATTAATGACTTACCTCACCTTGTAGGGGATAGTCATGATATAGTATTATTTGCTGATGATACTTCCTTGATTTTTAAACTTAAACGTCAATTATTTAAATGTGACGAAGTGAATAATGCTATATCAAAATTAGTGCATTGGTTTAACGTTAATAATCTGCATTTGAACGGAAATAAAACTAATTGTGTTAAATTTACAACAACGAATGTTAAAAATCTGAATACCAATGTGTTTTTAAATGGGGAGGAATTGAGCCCTGTTGTATCCACTGTTTTTCTTGGCATCACTCTTGACGCAAAGCTCCAGTGGGGCCCCCATATATCCAAATTAGCAAGCAGACTAAGTTCTGCAGCCTATGCTGTAAAAAAGATTAGAGGTCTCACTAGTGTCGAGACAGCTAGATTAGTTTATTTTAGTTATTTTCATAGCATAATGTCTTATGGGATTTTGCTATGGGGAAATGCGGCTGATTCAGAAACTTTTTTTGTTTTACAGAAGAGGGCCATTAGAGCTATTTACAATCTAAAACCGAGAGAGTCTCTTAGAGATAAATTTAAAGAAATTAATATATTAACTTTGGCCTCTCAGTATATTTACGAAAATTTAATGTATGTTCACAAAAACAAAGATAGTTTTAGTAAAAGAAGTGATATACATTCTGTAAACACTAGGAACAAACACAAGCTAGTAATACCAGTTTCTCGACTCCACAGAGTCAGTAATTCATTCTTGGGGCAATGTATACGCTATTACAACAAGGTCCCGGAAAGTGTACAGGTTCTCTCTATTACCAAGTTTAAATGTTTTATTAAGCTGAAACTGTATAAAAAGGGTTATTATAGTATAAATGAATACATGGTTGATAATAACCCCTGGGAATGAGGTGATCGCTTCCAAGCAGTTTCTAAAATAAATTTTGTAAATAGTTCGTAATCATTTATATTGTAAAATTTATTTAAAAAAAAAGTCCCGCTGGGTTTCTTGCTGGTTCTTCCCAGGACAGAGGGTTTTTTTCGAACCAGTGGTAAAGTAAAAAAATGACTTTCAATAAGAATTACACATGTAATGTATATTGAATAAAAAATATTCTATTCTATTCTATTCTATTCTATTCCATTCTATTCCATTCTATTCCATTCTATTCCATTCTATTCCATTCTATTCCATTCTATTCCATTCTATTCCATTCTATTCCATTCTATTCCATTCTATTCCATTCTATTCCATTCTATTCCATTCTATTCCATTCTATTCCATTCTATTCCATTCTATTCCATTCTATTCCATTCTATTCCATTCTATTCCATTCTATTCCATTCTATTCTATTCTATTCTATTCTATTCTATTCTATTCTATTCTATTCTATGCCGGACAAAACTATCGATTCGGATCTCTACTACCAACAACTATCGAGACTCAGCAAGAAATTGAGAAAAACTGCCGGAATTGATCAACATAAAAGGAGTGGACTATCATCATGATAAAGCCAGACCACTCACCAAAAATTGAGAGAACTTAGTTTGAAAGTGTTAATGCATGTACTAAGTAGTCGTGACCTTGCACCGTCAGGTTTTCACCTGTTTTTGTCTCCTCAGAATTCTTTGGGCAATGTTAGGTTAACATCAAGAGAGGACTGTCAAAAATATTTATAAAAAGTCTTAAGATTTCTAAAGCAACAAGATGGCAACAACTTATCGAACAAAATGGCACATATATATTATAATTAAATGTAAGTAAACTTTTAAAAAAATGTCTTGAATTGGTTTATAAAATACGAAGAAACTTTTCCCCGAACTTTTTAAGCTGGCTTCCTAAAAGGCGGAAGATGTCAATTCAATAATTGCCGAGTTTCTATATTTAAAAACGCTTTGTTTTATTTTACGAGCCGTTTTGCAGTAAATGTAGTGTATGTAAACCTCTTTTTCAAAACTAAATACCAGATCAAGTATTTTTGAATTGTTTAAATTTTTTATTATTTATTTTAGGCCATCTTAAGTTGCTGAATGAATAGTTTGTAATATAAAGTGTTTATATGCACATCGTATGTAATAAAACAAATTGTTATTGCATACGGGGTGCATGTATGTTATATTTTATGTGTACGTTACGTGTTATTATATATTTAATATTTTCTCTAATTGCAAATTGATTTACATATTTTTTTGTTTTTATTAAATAGGATATCTCAAAGGAATATATTACAGAACAAAAAGAATAAAATAATTATTACAGAATAGTTATTTCATTCTTTTTTGAAGTCTGGCCATTAATATTTCTTTTTGTTTTAACATCAACTTCAGACGCTATTGTTTGTTTTTTTTTTAATATTTTTAAATCGGGATTTTCTTTTTTATTAAAATATTACTAATTTTGTTGTATACTAAGGTTACTAAAAGTCAGTTCAGAATTATTTTATTATAGATTAAGAACACAGTCCACTCAATGGCAAGCGGATTCTGCGGCCCATAGACATTTACATCAGTTTTCAATTAAGAATCAAAATATAGAGGCATTGTTACCCTTGAGGATTTAGATATAATGCCTTCCATCTTAGTCCTAAATATCTGCACTTCTTTACACACATCATAAGAAACTCAGCAACATTATCTTTGCTGCTGCTGCATATAAGCTGGTATACTTTGAGAACGTGGTCCTAACCTAGTCGAGCCGACTTGTTTGTGCTACCTATACAATATGTAACAAAAACCCTGTAGTTCCCGTTAAGTACGTTATCAGGATCATTATTCAAACATATAGAAATAACTTTTTTTTTAAAAACTCGAACAATACTTTTTTTTATATTATTAAAAAAATTGTATGCAAATTGTATGTGGTTTTATTACCTCTGCATTGTCTGGGGAGTATTTTGTGTAATTTTCAAAGACCCCGCTTTACTTAGTTTTAGCATCGGCTGTTGTCAGTTAGGGGTAATAAAACAGCATAACATTATAAAAAACATTTTAATAAAATTAAAAAAAAATATGGTCGAGTTTTTAAAATAAAGTTATTTCTATAGGTTTGAATACTGATCCTGATAACGTACTTAACAGGAACCACAGACTTTTTGTTACATGATGTATATAACAGCAGCTTGGCTCTACCACATACAATGTACAATTGTACATGGTAGAGCTCGTACACTCGTACAATTAATTATAAATATACCATTTATATAATTTACTTGTAGGAAGGCAATATAATTTTAATATAAAACTGTTTATAAAGAAGTTACTAGTTTCCAAAGAAATCGTACAGTCTTAAGCGTTGAATTGAGATGGCAAGGCAAGGCAAAACATAAGTTGTCTTCAAGCTTCTGCGCAAACCTACTTTACATAGGAGCTTATGTAATATAGCTGCACAATAAAGTGAAAGCTCTCTTTTGTGTTGAAGTCATTTTGTATTTTCAGCGTTTTACCGGGATTGTTTGTCGGATTCTCAGAAGAGACCAGCGTTTAACTACAAGTACGTTTCTTTGTATGACACTTCACCTTAGCGCGACTCATAAGTGATATGAATGTGGGACTATTCGTTAGTAGAATGTATATAGAATAAATTTAATATTTTTTTATTGAATTGAAGTGACAAAAACCTTACAGTTCACGTAATAGTAAGTAGACTGTTACTACTGGCCATGGAAACCAACCAAGTTCAACAAGGACGATTACAGATGCGTTACCACCTCTGAGAACTAAGATGGTATAATTATATAAAGGTATAAACTAGAACACGTGTTGATCATGAACTATGATCTAGTAAGGATACAAGGTTATACTCATAAAATATATTGGCTTTGGTTCGTAATACATCAGCAAAATACAAATGATGGAATATATATATATATATATATATATATATATATATATATATATATATATATATATTGACATAGGTTTTTATGTATAGGTTTTATATTAAAAAAAAAAGTCCAACACCCTCTGGGATTTTCTCCTCCGTCTCTTCGCGGAGGCAGTTTACATACTTAAATTACACAAAGACATACCATTCAGGCCTGGAACAATTATTTGTGGATGTATGATATTAAGTGCGGGATTATACCAGTGGCCCTCAGCACTACAATTAGATGTTAAACCACTGCGCCACGGAGCCGTTGTTGTTGAGGTCATATTTTCAGAACGATCACACAAAAACACACTATTCGTTAATTTTCTGCATCTATATTTTACGTAGTTCGACCATGCTGAAGGTCGAATGGGTAGGATCGAACGGGGATGGACGCTCTCACACTCTTACAGAATACTAGCATGAAATAACAGCATAATGCTGCTATGTTTCATATTCATGATGATTGTAGAGAACTGGAGACCCTTTTTATTAATTACGAACCATTTTATCTTAATCCTCAAGGTTGAAAAAGCATTGGACTTAATCATTGGAATACTTAAAGTTAAGTTAGAGCCTTTATGCGTCCCGCTACTGGGCACAGGCCTCACCTCATTTCTGAGAGGGTTTTAGGGCAAGTAAATGTGTGCCGCACTGCCTCAATGCGTGATGGCGAACATAATTATTCGTATTCTTTTCTTATTTCTCAGACATGCAGGTTTCCTCACGATGTTTCCCTTCACTGTCAAACACGTGGTAAATCAGCACTTAAAATTGTAATTAACAATCTCATTGGTGCCGACGGGGATCGAACCCAGGTTGCTCACGTATTGTGAAATTTCAGCGAGCGCTAACCATTTGAGCTTTCAGGGCTCATTCAGCAATTTGAATTCTTCATCGATGAGATATAGTAGGTCTATAGGTGCCACAGCATCCACTTACCATGATATGTACTCGTTTGTTGCACTAACTTCAATATAATAAATCTGGTCCAACGAGCTCTCTGTGCAATATTGAGACGGCGGAACTTCTGTGAGATATAATAATAATAACGCAAACTTTCTACTTATTATCGCCTGCAAACAACAGGCGCAGTGATTTCAAACAAAAACTTTAATTGTTCCACTAATTGTTTTTGTTTTACAATTGGACGACTGGTTTTTTTTAAGATGTAGCTAAAATAATATTAATGAGAATTTGAAATACTAAGTGGAGTGCAAGATATATGTATATAAATTTCAGAAGCCTGTATCAGAAAACCTAATAAGCTATTTATTTCACGGTTTTTCGGGTGCTTTACTGCACCCATTTTATGGAGAGACCTTTTTTAACGCAATAATGTGACATATTGTTGCAGCAGTATAGCAGTAGCCAAAAGTTACAATCAATGATGGAAAAGCTCATTAACAAAAGTTTTTTGGCAATTTCTTTAGTTCACACTTTTCACTTTCTCAAAGATATAACATATTTCCATATTTTTTATGAATTTAGGTAACATTTTACAAGTTTATAGTTTCTGCTCCGAAGAAATAATGAAAAATGTCTACAAGTAATTAATCGGAAGTTGTCCTTAAGATGTCTATATCATAAGCATCATGGCTGCAAGAAGGTTTACATTAAAATGGCAAAAGTGAATAATTTAGTAAAAAAGAATTGAACTTTTCTGTACAAAACGGCAATTTAATATGTAGATCGAAGAGCATATTATAGTAAAATTATCATTATAATAACAATAGTTCCGTGCACTGCGCTACGGAGCTTAGCAATGAGTTGCACCGCTAAGGGCCGCGGGTTCTAATCCCGCACGGAACAAATATTTGTATGGCCTAAAAATAATTGCTCCCCGTTTGGAGATCGTTTTTTTAAAGAAAAAAAAAGAAAAGAGAGTTTAAAATGTTAAACAAAACGCAAAGTTCATGAACTGAGATGAAAACTAGTGCGATGTTACTACAACATAATTATGAAAATATTCGTATTGTTCTTAATATGTCAGCAATTTTTTTGAATATTCAGATGTTTTTACATGGTGGAGCCATGCCGCAGCTATATTAGTAGTATGTATGGTTGTAGCACGAATGGGTCGGCTCGACCCTGGAAGGAACATGCTCTCACAGAATACCAGCGTAAAATAGCAGCTTAACACTGCTGTGTTTCGTATGGTGAGTGTAGAGAATCGGAGACCCTTTTTACTGGAAATGAGGCATTCCATCTTAGTCCTCACAGTTCACAACACATCTGCATTTTGATTCGCAAACGAGGATAGATGTAGATGTCTATGAGTCACAGCAACCACTTACCATCAGGTGGACTGTGTGCTCGTTTGTCACCCTATGCTATAAAAAAAAACGTCTGAAGTATTTACTTATACATAAAAATACACATACATTGATACAGTTTAAGTTAATAAAAGCATGATAAAACATACTTTAGCATAACATAAAATACTTCTCAGTAATAAACTTTTACATTATTGACTCTATTTGCTATCTTTACGTAGCAAACTAAGATTCACAGTAACGCAATAAAATACAAAATATGTATACACGTATCGGAGAGCACAAATAATAAACTGGGATACCAAATCGAGTGCCTTGAGTTATGTGAAAACTTGGCCGATACTGTACGAGCGAGCATTTGGGGCACACGGCTATAAAATGCGCGGAGAAGTCACGGTGATATATCAAGAAACAAAATACATTACTATTCCTAAGAACATTTCAGGCAATTAAAAATACAATGTATATTCTTTAATTCTTTGAGTCCTTACATCTAGTTGAACATTAAAAGACAGAGACAGAAACAATGTAACTACTTCACTAAGGTTGCTTTTTTAAATGGTTTTTAGTTGTGTCACATAAAAAAACATTTATAATAATCCCTTTACAGCTAAATTAAATAATTAAACAAAATTTAGGAATATCACAAATTATTACATAAATTTCTGTTATCGATATTTTTATTTAAAAAAAAAATTTGTCGTAATTATAGTATAAATAATAATTTTCAATATCTATATATCAAACGGTTCAATGTGACAAATTACAGAATATTTTGATAAATTATTGCTTTTAAATTCATGGAATAGGGTTTTTTATCGCACAATATGTATACATTATATAATTACGAGTATGTCAAATGTTCAAAAAATAGTTAAAATTGAAACTGAAAACTCAATTCACATCTAGGATTGTTTTGCATTGAATCTACACAGGCGGTACATTCACCGCCATAAATAATAAGCAAGCGACCGGAGGCGCCTCGAATCCGTACAAAAAGTAACAAACAGATCTCTTAAATAAAGAAAACACCGGCGTATGTTAACATCTGTCGGTCGAAGGCGCGGGTCGGTACAGTCGCGCTTAGACGCACTAGTGGACAAATAAACAAAATAGATTATACTTCAGCATTTACTAAAAATATCTTGTCAGAGATTGATTTTAGTTGTGTTAAAATAACGTATTGATAGATAATTGTTGTAGACGATGGCTTTGAAGTGTTAACAATAAGAAGTAAGTTGTCAAAATGTTTGATATAAAATTCATTTTAAATGATTTTTTTAACGAAAGCACTTTCGTGCTTATATTTTTATTTCTTATTTCTTGCATTAGTAATACGGATAATAATAATAAAAGTTACTAAGAACTACACAACCATGTGTTGTATGCATTAGATTTTCCTCATAACTGTAAACTGAATTGTGTTAAGTAGATCGTAGCTAATTATAACTTTCTCCAAGTCTGCATTTTTAGTTCGCGTATTTGCAGTATTTTCTTTATACTCTGTTCCTTTGTAATAGAGTACAAAATGTTATAGTTACTTTATTAGTTAAATGTTTATGTGGAAAACAAATCAAAAGGCAATAAAGTTGGGTTTTATACCTTCTATTTGGGACTTATTTCCTTCACTAAATGCTTTGGGGCTCGTTAAAATACGTATGTATACATTTGCATAGAACTCAGAAACCCTTTCCAAAATATATTTTTAGGTTAATGTTGTGAGACATCGTGGTGAAATGGTTTCAAATTTAATATCTACTGCCAGTCGTACATTTGAAAGAGATATTGTGGTGTTAAAGAAGTGTTCGATTTAAAAAGTGTATATTGCGTCGTATACTAAATCTGGCTGTAATTATTTATTTTAAATGTCAACAATAACTATAAATATTAAAGTACGTCGCTAATTTTAACGTACAGCAAGTGAAAAAAAAATCAGAAGATAAAAACAATACTTTTGGCAATTTTTTACAATATTTGTAAAAATTCGTTGCTCACGGGTGCAGCGCTAGACTAAGCTTAATGTACCTTACGTGACATGTTTGTCGGTGCTAATACTATCAAAATTGTTGATTGCAAATAACTTTGCTGACTTACCCCGTGGTAGGTGGTGAAAATCAAAAGATAAAAATAACACGTAATGCAATTTTTAACAAATATACCTCAGGGGGGGGGGTGGTTACAAATAATTATGTTGACTTATCATGTGATTCGTGGTAAGAAAAGTTTCGTATGTATTCGATAGAAAAAAATTCCAGGATATGGTCTTAAAGTCCAATAGATGGTAGGGCAGTTCCATTCCCGCTCGCAGTCCGCCTGGGTAGATAACACCCTCTTACCTGTTTCTGCCGCCAAGTAGCATTGCCTTCACAAAGGTTTAGAGAGGAATTCTATCTTATTTTTCAGGTATATCAAACCACCTGTTACCTTTTTTATTTGATTGGCTGCAGGCTTCCATGGGCTGTAGAAGCAACTTAATATCAGATAGTCTGTAAGTTTTTTGTCACTTGAGTTTAAAAAATACGCATATTCGTTCTGCAGTAGAGCGATGAACTTTCCATCTTCACAATCCGCTTATTAGTAAGAAGTGGTGAATGCATATCAGTGGATCATATGTAGCTTCGTGTACGTCTTCCTCTTTCATCATCAGCTCTTGAAAATCTCCTTATGTAGAGAAGATCTGTTCTAATCTTCAAGCTTGGCAGGGAAACTTTCTAGCACAGTACCCAACGTTTCGCACATTTGAATTTGCTTTCCACCATGTTGCTGTACATTGCCGTCATTGTCTACCATAAGATCATTTTGACTTACAAATCTCTTACGTGTCCACTTCTCGATACAAGCTTATCTTAATTTTTTTATTAAATAAATAAAATGTTTTCTCAGCAGAAATTAATGAATAAAGGTATAATATTGGATTTTTGATATTTGATGCGCTGAAGTTGAACTTAAATAAATAGATTTTGCGGGAACAAAATACACATAATACGTTTTGTTACGCTAAAACGGTGCGATTCACCATTTAGGGCTTCATCACCACTTACCACGAGGTAGGATTGTGGTCAAGCACTAGCTTATAATAAATTAAAAAAAAACACACACACACACATGACTTATAAGAACAAAAAAGAATGAAATAATTTCACTTTATGAAGTCGGTGCTAAGACAAATTGTATCGAAGAATGCCTCGATCTCAGGATGCGAAATTCTTCTTCTTAGTTTTTAAATCTGTTTTTATTTTTTATTAAAGGTCACTTTTTAGCCATTCGAGTGGATTAAGGATTATCACCATCTCCACGGTGTCTAAATAGTTACATTAAAAATTTCATAGCCCATTTTGACATCTTAGTGATGGAATATTTTCTCCAAATTTATATGGAACCACTCCTGAAATGAAATTATGAACCAATTTTGTGAACCAATCAACAAAATTGGTTCATAATTGACAAATATTGAAGAAAACACATTCGAATCGTAAACTTTTATAGAGTCGGCTAAAATTATTATATAAACCAATACAATAATTTAAACGATGTAATTGTAAGCTAAAACAGTTTAAGTGTATTCTTCAACTAAGACTAAGATAAATAAGACTTAACATAATTGGACGTGTGACAAATTAGATTTTTCAAGCAAAACAGTATCTTTGAAAAAAGTATAAAAGCCAGCCTGCAGTGGAGCGTCGGGTCGGGTGAAATTATGGGGGTTCAAAGAGGATTACACGGAACTTTATAAGGGGTAAGGCAGTAAACTATGAGAAGGTTTATAAACTCTAAGGCACTGGCAATAAACTTACGAAGTGAAAATAACAAGAAACGTGTTTTTTAGAAAGCGTCCCTGTCAATTTTATTACCCTGCATGTATAAACGTTAAAGGAGTTCAGATAAATATAATGATTAAACATATTAAAAGTAAAAACTAATATAAAAGAAAACCTAAAAGAAACAAAATAATTTCCACGTAATTTAATGGCTTGTGAAGTTGTAGCTTTGATTTTTTGATAAACTATATCTTATTATTATTACCATAAGAACTTATTATTTTAACCTTCTGATACCCAAATACTCAAACGCTACTCACTTTAAAGACGCCGTTAAGTCTCTTGCCGTCTTTATCACTTCAAATCAAAGTGACTGTGACACCACGAGACTTAACGAGATCTTAAAATTGATTGGCGTTTGAATATTTTGCTATAAGAGGACCAAGAAATTTCGCAACCTCAAAGTAACAATTAAAATATAATCTAAGTGCTTACATTAAAAATATCAGCCCCTTATTTTTCGACATTAGAGGTGGATTATTTCTTTAAATTAAAATCGGACCAACATTGAGGTATAGGTATAACGCATTTAATAAAAAAATAATTACAATTGGTTCACCATTGGCGAAGGTATTTACCGCGTCACATATTATAAAAATACAGTTGTATTGTGTACCTCATCCTTCTTCGAAGTTGGTTAACAAAATACCGCTATTCAAATTCAATGTTGATTTAGACCTAGTTGCAAATGCGATGACTTGTTGATGAAATCGGCTTCACCATAGTAACAAGTAAAGGGTTCATTGTTAAACTCCATTAAAATTCGAAACATACTCGTAAATGTTCTACTGACTGTATCCATCTTCTACGGAAACAATGTAACAGTTTCAATGGGTATATAAGAGCGAGTCTTCTCGTCTTTCACCAATTCGTAACAACCTATAAAAGTCCACTGCTGAACATAGATCTTGAAACATTGCCTTATTGGGAGGATTTTACCATAGTTGGGCAACCGTTTTTTGGCAACCGCAGTTTTTTAAATTATTTTAGGCTGTTATCTGAAAGACGCTGTTAATCACCTGTTTCAGTTTCCTTCTGTTACCTTTTACGAAACCACCGGGACGATTTGGGATAGTGGATATTCTTACATCGCCACTACATAGTTAATTCTCGTAGTGATAGATAATCATTTCCGAAGTCTACTACCCATGTTTGAGCTTTCCCTCAAGAAAATCGCTGTTTAGTAATAATAAACCTAATCCAAAGTTCTTTCTAATGCCTACAGGAAAGAAGTGGAATAATTTTTGCAAGTGCCTGTCCTTCCATACAACTACACTATGACATTGAATACGCTAAGAAAGATTAAATAAGTTTTCAAGCTAAATCAGATGTCTTCAACGAAAGATACGACAGTATAAAGCTTAACCAGGGCGCTGTATCATCTTCGGCAATGTTACTACTTACCATCAGGCTGGATAGTACGCTAGCACTGGCTTATTATGAATAATAAACTACACTATCGAGCAAATCGTTCCTATACAATAAAAGGAAGTGAGATCGAGTTGTCGGTTCGGCCGGTTTACGAGTACTTAGGTTTTAAGTTGTAATTCGTGAAAGTGTGATGCTTCCAGGTCAGCCGAACCATTCGTGATACAGCTTTAATAGAGTGCAACGTAGCTTTACAATTTTGGTTATTCATCAACGCCACTTATATTATAATTAGTTGTTAAAACATTGCCGTCAAATAAATTGCAACATTAAAGTTTGTCTATATTGATGACGATGACCTCCAGGTTGAATTTGGTCTGGCTTTGAAAAGCTATTAAGTGATTATTAAATAATGGCTCTACCACGCATAATAATTTAATACGTGGTAGAGCCATGCTGCAGCTATATTAATAGTATAGTTGTGGCATGAATGGGTCAGCTCCACCGGGGAAGGACTACGTTCTCATAGAATACCAGCGTAAAATAGCAGCTTAATGCTGCTTTGTTTCGTATGGTGAGTGTAGAGACCGGGAGACCCTTTTTACACAAAAAGGGGTATTCTATCTTAGTCCTCACGTCTGATAACATATTCATTTTAATTTGCAAACGAAGATAGGTGTAGATGTCTATGGGCCACAGCAACCACGTCTTACCATTAGGTGGACTTTGTGCTCGTTTGTCACCCGTATTCTATAAAAAAAATTATAGTGCAGTAACGCACAAGTACAGTAATACAACACAAGTGTCGTATTTTGGAGGCGTAAGAAAATCCATAAGTCCATAACCCCAATTCTGTCCTTAGGTATTGTAAGAGGCGACTATGGGAAATAGCATTAAAATGTTATGCCTTCTGATAGATGAAGGCCATCTCCTTTACGCTAGACGTCTGGTTCAGTGATCGTCAACTCGTTGGTATTACGATTAGGTAATGCAAATTGTCCGCAGAACGGTAATGGCCCGAAAAATAAACGGTCCCGAAGTGTAAGTGTCTACGGGCCGATTAAGATGAAGAACAAGTATAGATTATTACATGCAAATGCGATAATATTGATGAAGAGTGGTATCCAGTGTCAATCGGACATAGGAGCCACTTTTATTTAGCACAAACGTTGGGTCGGGCTGAGATTTAGAACCAAGAACCTTAAAACTATCTACATATATATAGTTAATCAATTTACTGAAAATAACGTACCTACTTGTATGCTTCCATACTAAATCATACTTCACTTTCCTTTAAAACGCACGCATATCCTGAATCAATAAATCGATTTCAACCGTGACGTAAACGCATATTTTAAAAATAAACTACTCTTACATTCGAAGACAAATTTCGTCTTAAGCTGGACTTCAAACAAGGGAACTAAAATAAACATTTAGAATCCGACACGACGTCGCATTGAAATGAAGACGTTTTTAAAAGTTCCCCTCGCGTCCTGCCAGTCGAATTTGGTTAGGTTGGATGTTTCGCATTTATCAAGATTTATAGATCATTAATTTCTTTTAAATAGATTGCAAACATAAAATGTTTGAGTCCTCCTATCAAAGACCAACGATTACTTCTTGTAAAATAAAAACATTAGACAAGCTAATTTCCGGGTAAGTTTTCTTTGGTCAAAACTTAAAAAAGTTATAAGCAGCACCTAATTAGTACTCCTAATGAGTACCCAATTATTTTTTTTGCTAATGATTTGTTTATTTTACTTATTAAGGCACACCAACGGTTAACGCCCACTGTAAAACTCCCACTATTTATTATTTCCCTATAGTTTACCTCACAGGGGGAATCTTGCCAAAGCCGCTACGCTTGGCAGGTGTGTTATTGCTAACTCATCAAGCAAGGATCAAGTGGATTTTCTTACACTGCCACTACACTGTCATACTCCCAGCGAAAATCTTATAAAAATAGATACTTTAATATAAGTATAAGATACAAGTATAATTATATTATAAACGGTTCTAGAAATAAAGCAAATGGAATGAAATCAATTTTAATTTAGACGGCCTTTGTTGTTCGAATCAAATTAATTTTTAATTTTCGTAATAAAGCATTAACATTGAAAACATCAAATCAAATTCATAAAACCAACAAATTCTCATTAAAACTCCATCCCGTAAAGCTAATAACCGCTACGACTATTAAGAAATTTTATCTTTCAAAAGGCATCCAAAAGCGACAGTTAATTTCTCGTGACATAAATAAAAACAGAACGAGAGAGGAGGGTCTCCCCTCACAGGAAAAAAAAAATAACAAACATATCTCTCAAAGTAAGAAAACAAACAACGTATGTTAACATCTGTCGCGTAGGCACGAGCGTGTACAGTCTATTGCTAAAGTTCCACGACATTTATTTGAGCAATTTTTTAAATATTAATATTATACGTAGTAAGACGTTTCAATTTTACTTCGGAGAAATCGCGTTGGATGTTTTTGTAACTGTAACAAATTTTTACGGATTTTATCGCGATTTATCGATATTTTTTATTTATCTTTGACGGCTCCGTGGCGCAGTGGCTTAGCAATCAGTTGCGGCACTGAGGGCCGCGTTTTCGAATCTAACACGTAACAATAATTTTATGGCCTACAAATAATTGTTCCGGGTCTGGATTTGTCCTTATGAAATTTATGTATGTAAGCTGCTTCCACGATACAGGAAAAATCCTTGTACAACGTTTTATAAAAATAAGATAAGAAATATATTCCCGACGCTTAGAGTACTTTACAGCACCCAAGGAAACTGAGGTTTTTGACGTCTTTGTACTATATAGTAAGTTGATTATACGCAAGGAAATCCATGAAAACTAGTTTTATTCAATGTGTATTATTCGCAATAATAATAATTAATCAATTAACCATTGAAACCTATAAAAATCCACTCCTGAACTTAGGATTTATCCATAGATTGCCTCATAGGTAGGATTTTCCTATAGTTGCCACGCTCGACTAGCGGGCAACCGCAGTTTTGTATAATTTTGAATTGATTTTAGGAAGAAACTGCCCATATATTGTTTCAGTTTTCCTACGTCGCTTCTTACGACACCCACAGGTCGAGATAAGATGGTGGATATTCTTACACCACCACTACACGTTACATTAAAATAATGTTACTAAAAATTATTTGAGTATCTCAAAATTATTTGATTCGTCTGTTTTGGAATCAACTTTTTAATTTAAAAACAATTACTTAGTTTAATTTACTACCGACTTCAAAAAGGAGTCGGTACTCAATTCGACACTATGTTTTTTATGTGTGTACCTCACAACTTTTTCTCAGGTGAACCGATTTTGATGATTCTTTATTTATTTGAAAGCTGGTGCTTCCCATGTGGTTCCACATAAATATGATCAAGGTCTGACTAATAGTTTTTGAGTTATTCTTAATAACTTATATTAAAGTCGGATGTACAAGATTTTTAATTATATATTATTACATCATATTATTTGCAAGTTATAAAACTTGGAATTAAATAAAAAAGTTTTCACAAGACTCGTTAAAGCTTAAATTTTTCTTACAAAGTTGCAAGCTGTCGCTTTGATAGGTCGTTTGGAAATAATATCAGAAAGCAAACAACTACTTTAATACAAAAGTTTCCATTAAATTTTACCTTTTTTCTCAACGTGGTAGAGCCATGCTGCAGCTATATTAGTAGTATGGTTGTAACACGAATGGGTCGGCTCGACCGGGGACCACGCTCTCACAGAATACCAGCCTGAAATAGCAGCTTGATGCTGCTGTGTTTCGTATGGTGAGTATAGAGAACAGGAGACCCTTTTTACTGGAAATGCGGCATTCCATCTTAGTCCTCACAACGCATCTGCATTTTGATTTGCAATAGAGGATAGATGTAGATGTCTATGGACCGCAGCAACCACTTACCATCAGGTGAACTGTGTGCTCGTTTGTCAGCCTTTAATATAAAAAAACCTGCACACTGAAAAAAACGACCGTTAACTATGGTAAGATGTAGACTTCAAAACTAGAAATTCGTGTGTTTTAATCCGTTATCCCACCTTTGTCGTGTATCACATTTGTTAAAATAACTGCTAATTAATACAATCATCAACATCCTCATCATAAGCCTGCGGCAGTCTACTGCTGGGCATAGGCCTCTTCCAAGGCGTGCCACTTAGCTCGACCTTTGGCTACACGAATCTAGTTTCTACCAGCCAACTTGCGCAATTGATATATAAAATTGATCTGCGAATTACTGTTGTCAGTGTTTACCTTTCACAATTCCTTATTTTCTACCCCTCAAATTCACTAGGCCTTGCTTTGTTTAAAAATTAATATCAACATTCCTGACAGGAGTTTACGTGATCCTTATGGACGTTTCGTTTCGTCGATTGGTGTAAATTTATCAATATTGTTATTATTCGACTGTAAAATTTTGATGTTAAAGAAAATTCCAGATACACATCTTAGTTATAGTATATTGTAGATGTTTCTATAAGATCGGTTTATGTGAAGAAAAGAGGTGATATATTTTATTAAATCAATTTAATATATGTTGCTATTTCTTAGCTGGGGTTTGCACCATCTTTTTAATTTTGTCTGTACTGTATAGTTATACGATAAACACCCACAGACTCCCACAGGATGACATGAATATGATCAATTTTCTTACACCGCCACTACGCGAGGTGTTAGCTTCAACTAGGCAAGCCCAAGACTCAGTTATGACTGACATAATATTAACACGTATCTACGCGATGGTACAACAAGTTTGAAATTCTATACGTCAGCGTTGATCGCAGTTAATTATAAAATCGTATCCCTCTTATTGTCTAGGCTATTTTTAGTTTCAACTTACACACACATAGGCCTACGGTGTATTATGAATTCTTCTGTTTTTCAAATAAAGCGCATTCTGGTATGTTCAAAGATGTATGTATGGTTTTATAATCTACACCAATCTTCTAATCAAATCGGATCGGCAGCCCCTTTGAGGATATTACTTCCGCCAATATAATTCTTTGCTATTTTACCTTCTCTTATAGATCAAAATCCTCTTTAAAATATAGAATAAGCCTTCAATTAAATAAAATATGTAAGTTCTTTGCTGATTGATGAAACATTTTTAAACATTTGATTTACCATTCATTTTCACCTTAATTTGCAGGTGCTACTAGGTTATAGGTATTAACCTGTCACACGAAACATTGAATATATAAATACTTTTTATAATTTTGACTACTATAAGAAACTGTAAAAAAATTTTTTACAGTGAAAAATAATATAAGAGTTCAAAAAAACTTAAACAACACGCATTTGTCATCATTATTTTATTTAATCATAATGATCCTGATCAGGATACAAAGATAAAGTAATTATATTATTGTATTTTCATCGGTCCTTGATACGATTGCAAGTCGGGGAAAATAAAATTAAAAGATTTAGTTACACAGATAGACAGATAGATACAAAGATACACGCGAAACTATTAAAAGTGTGTTAAAAAGAATTAACTCTTCTCTGCACTTACTAGTCCCTTGACTGGTAGTATATTGTTAAAACAACAACTACATAACCAGAAGTTAAAATATTACCAGACATAATCTATCAAAAACCTTTTAAATAGGCGTTTTAAATAAATCTAGATATTTAACATTGTATATTGATTTTATAGTAAGTTGTATTGAATGGAAATGTAACATGCCATTTAAAAAGAACCCAGAGCAAAGGGTTTAATATAATCATTACGTTTTTCCTGAGAGTTTCTTGCCGGTTCTTCCCTGGAGTTTTATTTTTGCGTCCTGGTGCGGATCATGACGTTCATTAGAGTTTTGAACAAGCATAAGTTGAATAAAAAGTTTTGAGTTTAACTCTATCAACCGCAATAAAGTTTCGCTTTATAATGAGGTGCTATCAAGCGTTAATGTCCAACAACGATTCATCGCTTATTACCCATTATATATTTCTTGTATATAGTTAAAGACAGCGTCGATGCCGGCCCATTGCCACTTCAGCTTATTAATCCGTGGGGCTATGTCGGTCACTCTGGTTCTACTGCGGATATCCTCATTTCTGAGTTTATCACGCAGAGAAACTCCGAGCATAGCCCTCTCCATAGCTCGATGAGCGACTTTGAGCTTCCTCATCCGGCCAGCAGTGAAGGACCACGTCTCAGTTCCGTATATCATCACTGGCAACACGCACTGGGTGTACAGTCTCGTTTTCAAGTTTTGAGGTATACCTGACAAAATACATGTAGACGTTTATAGGCCACATCAGCCAATAGCCGTGGTGAGCCGTGGTAGCTCAGGGACTAAGCGCTTGTTGTAAATTTCACAGTACGCGTGCAACCCAGTTTCGATCCTTGCCGGCACTATTTAAATTATTAATTGCAATTTTAAGAGCCAATTACCACGTTCTTGACGGTGAAGGAAAACGTCATATGGAAATCTGCATATCTGAGAAATAAGAAAAAAATATTTCGTTCGTTTTATTAAGCTACATAGAGTCTAGTTTTATTACAAACTACGAGACAGTCTTCAGCTCTCTCTCTCTCTCTCTCTCTCTCTCTCTCTCTCTCTCTCTCTCTCTCTCTCTCTCTCAACCCTTAGGGGAAAACCTGGTATTTTCTTATGCTCAGAGGCTTCAAGTGCCCTGACAGTTTATTTGTCTCTGTTTATGCACAAATAATCCAAATTATTGGCCAAATCCAAAACAGTCTTTGGTAACTAGGCAGTTAAGAAAAATTTTGATATTCTAATAATACCCAACATTTAAATTATTAAGAAGTTCCTTCATTCAAAGGATCAAGACTAGCGTTGGCAAATATTTTAGGCATAGCGCGGTTCTGCAACCTTGAAAGTAAAAACCAGAGATTTATTCGAAAAAAAAGCGGAACATAATAAAAATTACTATGTACTTAACTATCTTAATGCAAAGAAATATCTCACTATTAAGCGGACTTATAGGTGGTCTGATAGTGTTAAAAATATGTCCTGCGCGTAACATATTATTATTTCAGGCTAAGCAATCGGGCTGTCCTCCAAAAGTGTCTGGCAAGGGTAATCAGGGCAATATTCAATCATAAAACAAGAAAAGAGTAACGCGAAAAATTTACGACTTTATACAATAAAGCTCTTAATATTCTGATAAGTATTTTTTAATCTACATGTTATGTATTATAAAAATTTGTTGATGAAACATTTTTAAACATTTGATTTACCATACATACCCCTCTCATATAAAAAAAAAGTTCGTTATTTAGCTCAAAGATTCATTTTCCGTTGCCTTTTATTTCGTCACATTAATGTTTTTAAAGTTTTTAATATCGCAACGAAATTTATAATGAATGCTTATATGATATATATAAACCTAGATTATATATAAATATATTATATATATTATATATATATATATATATATATATATATATATATATATATATATATATATATATATATATATATATACAATCTAAGGTTATATGGCATAATATGGCAGAGCCAAACTGCAGTGATTATTATTTATGGTATATTAGTTAAGGTCTGACCCAAGTTGGTATGATGATTATGTATGATGAACCGGATATTATTTTACTGGAAATGAGGAATTCTATTTAAGTTCTTAAGGGTGACAACGCAACTGTATTTTGATTCTTCAAGAATAAATGAAAAGATCTATAGGAAACAGAATGTTAGTTTTAGTCTAGGGACTCCATTTCCCATTAGGTGGACTGTGTGCACGTTCGTCACTTTTATTAATTTCTTTAAAACAACTTGGTTACAAATACAAATATAATAAAATTATTATTCTACCTATTGTGAATACCTTACATCACTCTCATAGCAGGTGCATAAGCAAAGCGTCATACGGCAAACTTTGTAAAATTCGATTAATCTCAAAAATTACTAATTTCATAGGCGATATTAATACCAAAGTACACTTGAAAATATAGGGATACTTCCACGATCTAAAATATCCAAATTGACAAACCGCTTGTGGGATCGAGCCTGCGGCTAAATAGTCAGGAACTATAACCATTAAGCAGGGTTGACATCGGTTAAAATATAACTGAATGATGTAGTCCAATACGTATATAAAAAGTCGGTAAAATGCATATATAAAAATAATGTTTTACATTTTATCATAACATCATTCGAAGAAAGAATTTTCAACTAGTTTTTCCTTCTGTACTGACTCGATGCTTCCACTGAAATCTTTGCAAAGTTGATGTAGGTTAAAATACGAAAATCTTAAAATAAATATTGAAATAAGAATACTTGTAAGAACTTTGAAACTTGCTTTTGTTCTCATGCTAAGTGGTTATTTTATTATAAGAAAAAATGGACGCGTGATTCATTTTTTTAAATAAAATAAAACATGAAAACAGAGGCGTTTGAATTTTGCCAACACGCGTCCCGGCAACACGGCGGACACTATCTTGCCATAAAAACCCTTGCAGATGTGAGAAGAGGCTTGTATCCAGTAGTAGTACACTTAAAGGCTGTAACTTTAAATTTATCTTTGTTTGGTTTTTAAACGGATTTATCTACTTTTTAACTGTCTTCAAAACAGGAAGAAGAGGTTCGCAATTCGTCGGAATATTCTTTTATGTATGACCAGTAATAATTATTTACCACGTTGTCTGCTTTCAATGATCGTTTTTTTTTTTAAATTTTGTTTTTGTAAGTAAGAGCCAAGGTAGTCCAAAAATTTTGTTAAGATCTGATGATGAGAAGCATGAAAAATTGACCAAATGATATTTTATGGGTGAATAGATTATTTAACTTTTCAACCGTTTTCGACTATTAGGTTTACTTATTAGTTCTTAAATTGTTTTTCACTTTTTAAAGTTTAATTATATACCCAAATATACTTTAAAAACTAACAATTTTATGTAAATTAACTATACATTATAAAAAGAAGGATATATTTTTAAATCTTGTTATTTTTTAATTAAATTATCTATTACACTGTATAAGCTAAATAATAGCAAGCATCCCCAAAAAGTGTAGATAGTCGAAAGTATATGTACATATTATGTAAGAGTGATAGAATCAAATAGATCTTATCCTGCCATTACAGACTATCAAAAGTCTATTGCTGAAAATCGGGATCACTAATAGACTTCTTCATAGGGAGCACATTTGCCGCAGTTGCTACGTCTAAATGTACTTACCATTTTCATTAGAGCCTATTAAAGTCCACTGCTGAATAAAGGCCTCCGCCATAGATTGCCTCATAAGGGGATATTTTCCATAATTGCCACGCTTGGTAAGTGTCTACTCCTTACGCCAATTACGCCAGGCTGTTATGAAATAAAATTTGGCGAAAACATTTTTTCTGTTTAATTGAATGTAAGTTTTAAAATGTATTAGTGATTGACGGTGAAGGAAAATATTGTGACAAAATCTGCATGTCTAATAAATAAGAAAAAATAATTCGAAGACATATGAAGTTCTCCAACACGCATTGAGGCAGCGTGGCGGACATTTCTTTGACCTTAAAAAGCTTCGGAGAAATGAGGGGAGGCCTGCGCCCAGCAGTGGGACGTATATAGGCTGTAACTTTTTTTACGTTTTTAAGCATTTAAGTATATCTTATTACTAAGCTATATATAACATATTTGTTATCGATCCAAAATTACAGCTTGATGCTATAATTATGGTACAAAATATTTGTTGCACGTTATGTGTTTTATGTCCCATCACATCAACAACCTTATAAAATACTGCTGGGCATTGGCTTTTCTAAGAATGTATGTATCAGCTAGTAAGATTTACTTGGAAGGTTTACCAATTTTCATCATCACAGGTGGGATGAGAGTAGAGTTTTTTACGTTATTAGTTTTGGATTCAGCTTTTTTGGATGACTTTTCTCGTATCCTTCGTCAAACAAAAAAGTTAAAGCCTGGTGTGGTTGGCGTTTAAAAAAAACGGTTATTTTTTGCTAGCTGAAGCAGTATCCTGAAAGACGAAGGAAGTCATATTTTTCTTTAGAAAATATGTTTATATGTTTTCCACTTTAGTAGATTAAATTAACTAAATTGCTGGCTTTTTGAAAAAAAAATATACGTTACATAAATATTTATAAACATCCTTCGTATGGTGTTAGTAGAGGTTGTAACAAAGCTTATATCAATATAATTAAAAGTGACCCTTCCGCCGTCTTCGTTAAAATATTTACGTTCAATTATAATAGGATCAAAGGTAGTATTAATTAATTTTATGTAAAGTACATATCCTTATCTAAGGTTCGGCAGAATATGCTGATGTTTAAAACACTTGTATATGTTCTAGGATAATATTATACAAAATAAACCCATAATTGAGATTATGTAAAGATATTTTTGGTATTTTCATTGACTTGTATTGAAGTTATAGCAACCAGATTGAAACAAAAGCTTAATTCTGCTGTGTTTCGTATGGTGATTGTAGGGAACTGGAGACCCCTTTCACTGGAAATGAGGCAATCCATCTTGGTCCTCACGGGTGACTACGCATCTGTATTTTGATTCTTAATCGAAGATAGATGTAGACGTCTATGGGTCACAGCAACTACTTACCATCAGGTGAACTGTGTAATCGTTTGTCACCCTATCCTATTTAAAAAAATTGTAAAAAGATACTTAGTAATATAACTTCAACTTTGAAGAAACAAAATAAGTTTATTTAGTAACAAGTTACAAAAATTTGCTTACAATAATAACATATTATAAAATTGGAAATGGTTACTAAAAAGGTACCCAACTCATTATAGTCTTGGTATTGACAAAGTACTTCCAACGCTAATCTTTCGTGGATGTCAGTTAAAATTTTAACAAAAACTAAACGAAACATTATTCATTATAATACAATTTTAAGTAATAGTCACACAAAGATTTAAACAATTACACGTATGCATTGTCACATATATGTGTATAATTAATAATTAATATAATAAAAGTAGCATTCACTTATATAAAATTGAAGAGAAACGAATAAACGGAATAGAAAAGTATGGAAGCAAATATATAATTTTCAATAAGTTGACTTTTGAACACGTAGTAAGTATTTTTGTAATTGTATATAAACGAACCAATTGAAGCGAGATTTCTAATCGGTGGTGGTATGTTGTATTACTGATTTTATTTATATTTTAATTGCTTTTTCACAGAAAATTTTAGTGGTGGTTTTTAGACAGCCATTGGATGCGAAATTCTCTTCCATCTCACTCTCATCGGTTACGGCAACCCTTGCGATTTCTATCCTGCTTCTCTCTCTAACAGACACTTAGTTGGCACGGGACAGATCCCTTATGTAAGGCAGTGCTTTTCGTCTGAGCGTCCTGGATAGACGCGCGCGGCAGAACTGAAAACAACAACGATATGTGCCGAACCGTGATTTTCCTCGAACGGTGTTGATATTTTACACCTCATATGAAAATTCGCTTATCTTTTTTTTTAAACAAGTGACATTAAATTATGTGAATTTTATCGTGATTGAACGAAAACAAAGTTCTTAAACCTGTTTATTTCGTAAAGTTGCGTGTTAAGATAATAAATTTATCTAAGTAAAATTTAATAGTTTTAGTTAAGCAATTTAAAATAGCTGTTTTGTATTATGTTAAGTGCTGTAACGCGTAGGATCTACTACTTCTTGTCACTAAAACTGACTCCTCTATGCACCGTTTTACTTATCCCTTAACAAAATAAAAATAGCCGAGCGAGCAGCATCCAGCAGGATCTTTTAATATATGACGCGGTATTAATTTTAAAAGCCGAAAGTGTCATTCGGTAATTTGTCAACGGGTTAATTACAAACGAAAATAAACGTTGACAGATTTAGTGAAGAAAGCTAGGCTTATTAAAACAGATAAGTTTTGACATGATGAGTTCGGATCATTTAGTGGTTGTATGTCAACGAGATGTTTCAATGTAAAAATTAAAAAGTAAATTAAAAAAAAACTTTAGATATAAGAAATGTAAACAACCGTAGTGAAATATTACTAGACATAAATTCGAGTGTATATTGTTAAAGACATAGAAAAACAGTAAAATGGCAGAAAATTCGAAAAGGAAATTCAGGCATTCACACGTATTGAATGCAATAATTCTCCTCGTCTCCATGATATACGGTAAGTTATTAGTAATTAAGTTTATTTAATCATTATAATCATTGTTTGATATTTCCTATATTTATAAAGAAACTAGCTGACCCGGCAAACGTGGTTTTGTCATATACATTATTTCTAGGAAATATTTTTTAGTTTTAAAAATCGCGATTAAAAAACAGAGGCTCATCGTAGAAAGGTGAAAATTTGAAATTGTATGTATCTATTTTTAATGCTAAATCATAATAAAATTAAAATAATTTTTTGTCAAAAAATGAAAAAATATATATTTAGGTGTGGGTCACCCTTATCATTTAGGGGTATGAAAAATAGATATTGGCCGCTTCTCAGACATACCCGATATGCACATAAAATTTCATACAAATCGGTACAGCCGTTTCGGAGGAGTTTGGTAACAAATACCGCGGCAGAATTTTATATATTAGATTTTATTTAATTATTTATTCATTAATTGCAGCATATATTATATTGACTGCTAAACATAGGCCTCCCCATAGATTGCCTCATGTTTATCATAGTTGCTATGCCTGGCAGGCGGGTTTTCAATAGCAGTTTTTTTCTAGTTGTTACCTATTAGAAACACGTAGCTGCACATCTCCTGGTATGTTTTTCTACCGTCTCTTACTACATCCAGGGAACGATATGGGGTAATAAATGTTCTTACACCGCCTCTACACGCTTATAAACTACGAAACAATTTTATTTAAAAAATAATTTCGTAACCATTATAATAATGAAATTTTAAACTTTATTCATATAAGGTTATCATAAAATTACATTTTGTTGGTGAAAAAAAAAACAAGTTAATTTGTTTTTCAATTACAAAATATATTAAAATTTCATATTTTGAGTCATCTATACAAATAAATAAAATGAAAGAGTCAGTTGCTTATGTCAACATAACAAGTTTTTACTCAATGCATTTGAAAGTATATACGGTAGTTATAATAAAATCACAATTTTCGTCTGTCTGTCAGTTTGATAGAGCTAATCTCAGAAATGGTTGGAACGATTTTGACGGGACTTTTACTGGTCGATAGTTGATGTTATAAGGAGTAGCTCAGATTCATTTTATTTTAGAAAATCATATAGGGTTCCGCGAAAAAAACCCTTAATGACACGCGAGTGAAGTCACAGGAAACAGCTAGTTTACACATATAAATAAAATTGAAACTATCGTCAATGATATCGAAATAACTGTCTTCTATTAGGTTCAGGGAGTTATTTGCATGCTCAGGGCTAATCTTCGGGATAGCGGAACCCATTGTAATGATACTTCACAAACAGATAGAGGGCAATGCCAAAATTGATCTGCGCTTTATTAAAATCGAAAAACTTGGATATTTAATAATTTAAAATTAAAAATTTTGCACAGCCTACTTCAATATAAGTTATTAAGAATAACTCTGTCTCAAGTCTGACCTTGATCAAATTCATATGATACCACATGAAAGTACCGGCTTTCAAATAAAAAAAGAATCATCGAAATCGGTTCACCCAGTAAAAAGTTATGAGGTAACACACATAAAAAAACATACAGTCGAATTGAGTACCGTCTCGTCTTTGTCTCGTCTTTGTCGGCAGAAAAACGGAAAATTAATAATATATATGATCTCAAACTGTGTTAAATCTAAATATCCAACCTACACATGCTGAAATCAATGAAAAAACACGTTGGTTTTAATTTTTATTTATTGCATGAAAATTCATTTCAAAATCAATTACGTAAAAAAAATATCAGAATGTTTTTCTTAGTGTTTCTAATTGATTTATAAATAAAATCAACCGATAAATGTGATGCCCTATAAGCGAACGAACTTAACGAGATTTCGTAAAACTTCGTCTAATTTATTTTCCAAATTCCTAATCCGAGTGATTCGAAATTTTCCAAGAGTTAGACATTCTCTTCTAAAGTAAAGGAAGATAGACAAAGGGGGTTATTAAAATTAGAAATCGATGTAGGTACGAAATGTAATTACATGCCTTAAAGTTTGTTTTAGATTTTCGAAAATTAAGTTTTGTTTATCATAACACTTGACAAATGATTTAATCGAAATTAAAAATAAGTAAGAAAACGACAAATTTTATCTTCTATACATTTCGTCTTAGAAAACATTTTTTATATTTTTGCATTTTAAAATTGTTGCTGTTATTAGTTTGTGATAAAATATCATTACTATATGAATTATTAGTTTTTATTAAATGTAATAATGCAATGCAAAAAAGATAAAAACGTGTAAATTCTTATTATGTAAAATTATGTTTATATTACCTGGTCAAGGCATGCTGCAGCTACATTATGTTGGGCAAAATGGAAAGTGAAACCCTTTTCTCTGGAACTGAGGCATTCCATCTCAAGTTTCAGAGGTGACAACGCATCTGTATTTTGATTCTTAATTGAGGATAAATGTAGATGTGTATGAGCTACAGCATCCACTTTACATCAGTAGGACTCTGTGCTAGTCTGTGCTTATTCTATAAAAATTATAATGAGGACATAATTTTGTCTTATAGTTCGTAATTGTAGGGCTTAATAACTTTTTGCTTCTACAGAATACAGAACTTCCTCCCAATTGCCACTAAACTTAGTCTTATATTCTCTTTTTCTCCCACTTCTCGACTAAGCCCCTGGTTTCTATAGCGATCTCACAGAAAAACACTTGAATAAGCTTGTGTGACTTCAAAAGTTCTTAATGAGATAATTTGGTTTACGTAAATATGATCACTCGAGAAACTTATTTCCCCATCGGTTGTCGGTTCTATATGGCCGGCTTATTGCCACTTCAGCTTACTAATCCGTTGGCTATGTCCGTCACTCTGGTTCTACTACGGATATCCTCATTTCTAAATTTATCACACATAGAAACTCCGAGAATAGCCATCTCCATAGCTCGCTGAGCGACCTTGAGCTTCCTCATCCGGCCAGCAGTGAAAGATCACGTCTCAGTGGGGGCCTCGTACCGGTGAACCAAGTGTAGGGCGCAATGGATGGAGTGACGACCTGGTAAGACATGCAGGAAGTCGATGGATGCAGGTGGCCCAGGACTGTGCTTTGTAGTATTCCTTGGGGGAGGCCTATGTTCAGCAGTGGACTTGTGAAGCGCTGTAATGACGATGATGATGATGAAATATGATCATGTTTCACGTTTCCGTAATAAAGTCAAGTAAATTCGTCTTTGGCGTAATGTTTTAAATTAAAATTGGAATACCCTGCACCTAAAACTAATTTTCTGTCTAGTTACTTGTAATCGAACAACACTATAGAAACATTGTTTATAAACTTTTAATAGAAGTAGAATAGAAAAAAAAATATTAATTCCTGTATATTCAGAAAATAGTTAACGTATCACACTAGGATAGTTTTAATTAAAATTTTGAATTGTAAGTCCGTTAAAACTTTTACGATCTACATACTCGTATCATGTATATTTGGTGTAACTTCCAGTAACAAGATAAGCCTTGCTTGCTTAGGTACTTACATGTTATAATTTCGTTTTAGCCCATTATAAACTTCCGTACAGAATAATTTTGCTTCCCTGTCAATTAAGAAAGTTTTAAATGGAAGCAGAAATTTTCAGGATCTCATAATCAAGTGCCTTGAGCTCTTGCGAAGAGAAAATTGTGTAAATGCACTTAGCGGAATGCCTTGACGGTTCAATGAATGGTTACTTTGAGAGTAAAAAGTTTTAATTTTCATTGTTCGGGCAATTATTTTATGTTGGAACGAGTGAAATGAAGAGATTTTCTTGTTTTAGCATATTTTCAAGTATAGTGTTATTTACTGTTCAAATTTATTGTTTCGCAATATTAAACGATATAAGTAAAAAATTCCTTGTAATTATATTATACTGTGGCAGAATATAGGAAAAAGTATTTGTTTATACCGTGTTGGGGTGGTGTAACAATATCCACTACACGATATCATCCCGTGGGTACACCCACGGGGTGATAGAGGGAAACTGAAGCAGCACCTTTCTTATAACAACACAATAAACGGCGAATTAAAACGTACATAAACGGTTGCCAACATGCTTAACAACTATGGCAATTTAATTAATAGAATCAGGCGTTACTTTGCGGAAATCCATTATATAAATGCTTTTAGAAAAATTTACTTCGCAAATATCCGCGTTATAAAATAAAATGATGTGTCTTACCTAGTATTTGCGAAGTAAATTTTTCTAAAAGCTTTTATAACTATGGCAATTATCCATTTTATGAAGCAATAGGGTGAGACCTACGTTCAGGGGTGGACTTTAGATAGGCTGTAACGGTATTGTAAGTATAGTAATAAGATCTAAAAATCTCAAGATGGTTAAGAAATTACTGATATTTTGGGAATATTATAAAAATGAATATTTTAAGAATTATGTATCCACATCCACATCGGAAAACCAATAATAGTGAAAATTACAACTAAGTACAAATCATATGAATCTGAGCTTCCTAGTTTAAACGTTATTGCAAAATATTGAAAATTGTAGTTTGTGCTACAAAAAATGTATCATATTTTTAAATTTTACCTATATTTAGTATTATTTATTCGTCAGCTGTTCCTATTTTAAGTATCTATTATTAAATAACACGGAGGAGGTTCTATATTCGACGCACTTGATTTTTTATAAGTATATGTTACCGACTTGTCATAAATTGCTGAACCGATATGAATAAATATTTCTTCATTAAATACTTCAGGCGTGTTTCCATATAAATTTTTAAGGTAAAATCGTAAGGGTTACAAATAGGGGATGAAGATTTTAATTTTAGTGTCTATTTAAACATTCTACCTGTCTGTTACCTTCAACTTCAACTTGTGATATGTCTTAGACCAGTCAAAAGGGTAAAATAATTTAGCTTATAAGAAAAAAAAGCCGACTTTATATTTTTTTATTATTACGTGGTAAAACCATGCTGCAGCTATATTAGTAGTATAGTTGTAGCACAAATGGGTCGGCTCGACCGGGAAAGGACCACGCTTTCACAGAATACCAGCGTAAAATGGCAGCTTGACACTGCTGCGTTTCATATGGTGAATGTAGAGAACTGAAGATCCATTTTACTTGTAAAGAGGCATTCTATCCTTGTCCTCACAGGTGACGACGCATCTGCATTTTGATTCTTTATTGAGGATAAATGTCCATAGGTCACAGCAACCACTTACCATCAGTTGGACTATGTGCTCGTTTATCACCCTATCCTATAAAAAATATATAAATTATAATATCTACATAATAGTTTCTCAATTCGAGTCTTTACTTGTAATTCTTCGATAAACAACGTCTTGGCACACTAGAGAAGCTATTATGTGGAAATAATTTTTTTCTTTGTTTATGATGTCGGTTTTTTTTCTATAAAAAACCTTATTCATGATGACTTTAATCTAAATAACTTTTTTACTAAAAGAGGAACACAAGATAACTCTTGTGTTACTTATCTTTTATGCTATATGCCTAATGATAGTAAGCTTTAATATTTTTTGGCATTTCCCATAGTTAGTACGTGGTAGAGCCATGCTGCATCTATATTAGTAATATAGTTGTAGCACGAATGGTTCAACTCGACCGGGTAAGAAACACGCTCTCGCAGAATACCGGCGTAAAATAGCAGCTCAACGCTGATGTGTTTCATATAGTGAGTGTAGAGAACCAGAGATACTTTTTACTGGAAATGAGGCATTCCATCTTAGTCTCACGGGTGATAATGCATCTGCATTTTATTTCTATTAGAGGATAGATGTAGATGTCTATGGACCGCAGCAACCACTTACCATCAGGTGGACTGTGTGCTTGTTTGTCACCCTATCCTATAAAAAAAAGTTTCCTTTTGTGATATCCACGAAACTAAATGTGAAAATGGTTTCTCTTACGCCGGCTACACACGGCGATATCCTAATACAATTGTTGGAAACTAAAAATTAAATTATTAGAAACGCATACAGGTCTTAGGTACTTACTCTAAGATCGGCATGTGTGTGTAATAATATTAATTTTTAGTTATGTTAACATCATCACCCTGCAGCAATCCTCTGCTGTATGCGTCTCCCAATACGCCACTTGACCCGATCTTCGGCTTCACGCACGTCCAGTTGCCGCCAACCCCGTGCGCAGATCGTTGCTCCATCTATCCAGGGGTTGTCCCATACTGCGTCTACTTAAGCCCAGTCACCACTCTTTGATACCTCCACTCTATTATAATTACTATAAATATGTTAAAAATATGTATTTTTTTATTTTACGTGACGAATAGTGTCTCAATCATTAGAATAATTCTTTAAAATAATTTTGAGTTTTGATAAAGCATTTTAAGTAATTATTTTAATTGAAGAAATGGTAGAGGTGCTGAGGGCTGCGGATTCAAATCACAATGAAATAAAGATCTGCTTAAACTACAATAAGTCTAAACTCACACTATGAGTAGTTATTGTATGTACAACGGCTCCACTGATTAAATAATATCTGTTGCGAGGACTACTAAAAAAAAATAATATCTGAAATCAACATCATCATCAAGATCATAACAGAGAAACACGAGTCCACTGCTGGACATAGGACTCCACCAAATAATGCCACAAAGCATGGTGAGCCACGCCACCTTCATACATCGACTTCCTGCATCTCTTATTATATCGTCACTGAAATATCAAGCATCAAATTGAATAACAATATACCTCGCCCTCCTTATTATATCATATTCATAAAATAAAGTATTATATGAATAACATAATAGGACGATCAAAAGTATTTTTAATAAAATCTTAAAGTAACAGTACAGGAATTTCAATTTATATTCTTGTATCAAATAAATTTTGTCACGTGCGTTTGAGACACACCTAAATAGGCACGCCTCGTAATAGACACGCCAAAAAATAAAGATAATAATATGTTCATTATTCTCCTTTACTTTTTTAAATTTGTGTACTACTGTACTTGTAACAGTGTATCTCAAATGATTTTAACATTAGGTACATTGGTAAGCAGAAAAAGTATGCATTTCATCATCATACCAGCAATCATGACATTATATCTGCATTTAAGGTGGTAGGACTGCTTCTATTCCAAAAAATCCGTCTCTTCTGTTCCACCCTCTTAGCTATTCTTACCGCCAAATAGCAGTGCGTGCACTGCTTTGTTCCAGTTTAAAGGATATAGAGGCCCAGAATAATTGCAGACTGTGAAGCATTCCATCTTAAACCCGGTGACACATGTAGACTTTGAAGCTGGCTGCAGGTGTAAGTTGACTGCAGTAACTGCTTACCATCAGGTGGACTGTATGTGCGTTTGTTTCATATTCGTAAAAAAGTAAACGTAACATTCCGTCACTCACTACTTCTGCTGTAAGTAATTCTTCATCTTCATCGTCGTCATTAACTCGCTAAGTCTACTGTTGGACATGAGTATATGCCGATACGGGAAGGATTTGAAATTTAATAATTTTTGAAATTTCTCATAAATAAATATTATATACCTAATCCATCCCGAAAATTCCTGTTATCTGTTTTTATACATTACTATCATTACAGTCCATCACAGGTACATTACTGAACACGTGCCTCTTCCAAAGATTTTATCATAGTGGGATTTCGCCATAGGTGCTAAAACTTAAAATGGTAACTGAAGAGGTAATATGGATATAATAAAGAATCTTTTAACCTATTTTGTTCTATGGGTTCACAAGTAAAGTAAACTAAACTAATAACCAAAACACGTCTCATTGCGGAAATGTTCGTCTCCTCTAATTCCTGAAAGGGTTTTGGGAAAAATAAGTGTCTGCCGTGCTCCATCAATGCATTGTGGCGGACTTCACATGTTTTTTAATTTTTTTTATTTCTCGGATATGATATGCAAACTGAAGAGTAGGCTTGAACGGAGAAGAACCGCACTCTAACATAATATCAGCTTAATGCTGCTGTGTTGTGTATGGTGATTGTAGAGAACCGAAGACCAATTTTACTGGAAGCGGTTATAGCGCATCTGCATAATTTTGATTATTAATCGAGGATAGATGTAGATGCATATGGGCCACAGCATCCACTTACGATTATGTGGACTATAGTACAAGCATATTTGTCGCCCTTATTCTAAAAAATCATGGTGGTTTACCTAGTGGCGACTTTTTATATAACATTTTTACAGGCCAGTGAATCGCTGAACATGAGAATCCCTGATATAATACCACAAAGCAAGATCCTAAGCGATCTGCATTCATCGACTTCATGCATGTTTCATCAACTGGTCACTTCATCTAGTTGGGGCACCCAACACTAAGTTTTCCAGTACTAGACTGCCACTCGAGGACCTTTTTTCCCATTTGTTGTCGGTTTTTCGAGTTATAATTTTTTGGATTTTAATTTTATCACACAGAGAAACTTCAAAAAATCACTCTCCGTTGCTGGCTGAGTAACTTTTAGTATCCTAATACGGTCTGTAGTGAAGGACCTCGTTTGGATTGTATAAGCAAAACTAATAAATCAACAGAATTTTATGCAACCTCTGTACTAAAACATACAAAAGAAAGCGAAACAAGCCTAATTCCGTTGTACTAAATTGATCCATTAATCCTTAAGATTTACGTTTCATCATACATTACGAATCGAGGTCAATTAATTTAACGTTTTGTTTTGTTTCCTATAGTCAACAAGGTTCCGTTAGATCTTAATGCTGAGTGAGATTTTCTTTTGAATCAAACCGGGTCATTCGTTAACACGCAGTTACGAGTTTACTGATTGAAAATAAAAATGTCGCTCGGCAGGATATTTCATTCTGGTTTTCTAACAAATGATATTGAATAGCTAACAAAAAACGACAAGAAAGGTCACGTAAAACAATCTAAAGAATAAATACTACAATCGTTATTTATATACATTTAGATAAATCTATTTTCTCTTTGATGTATGCTTATAAACGCACAAAAATGATTTCTTATATTTACGCGAATACTACACTGAAATATAATATATTTTACGAATTTTATCGTGTTTAAAATTAATCAGTAAAATTCATTTTATTCTATACTGGAATTACTTTAGTGCTTAGCTCAATAAAAACTAAATGGAAGGGTATAAAAAGGGCATAAGAATAGTTTTCTATGCTTTTATATTTATTATATTTTTAATATAATATAAGTACGTTTGATATTTTTCTTTAAATTAAGTGACAAACGAAATTCAAGTCCACCTAATGGTAAGAGGCCATTGCAGCCCATAAACAACTGCAACTGACATTAAACAAAGGAGGAGATGTGTTGCCACCACTGAGAAATAAGATCGAATGCCCCACAGCTTGTATTAATATGATACTGGTTCCTTCAAATCGGAATACAATAGTGCAAGTACTGTTGTTTGGCGGAAGAAGAAAGTAAGAGAATGTAACGTGCCTAAACTTAAACGTTAGAAAATGAGTCCTAGCCCCTGGTGAAGGTAGTAATATTGTAGTTTCACTATAACATACATACAATCTTAGAATTTAAATAAACGATATCAGTGTTATACAATTATAATGAATATAATTTAATAAGGAATAAAATAAAATAAGACTAACAAGTAATTGCACTATATACCTATAATAATAAAAACTCACTCCTGTCACCCAGAGGGGTAGGCAGAGACTATGGACTTCCATTTGGCACGATCCTGACACACCTCTCTCGCTTCCTCCACATCCATCTACCTACGCATACACGATCGTTGGTTAAACGTACTCTTGATTTGGCCCATTTTCAATACATCGCCAATTTGGTCGATAAACTTTCGCCTACGGAGTCCCTTCCCGACTCTGTCGTTCACCTCTGGAACATAAATTTGCTTTGACACTCTTTTCTCATTCATTCTTTCTAGATGACCAAACCACCGAAGCATTCCTTTCTTAATCTTGCAAACCACACTCTTCTCTATCACACAATTTCTCACTTCACACACACATTTATCTCTAAGATACTCCATAATTTTTTTTTAAAAAGGTTACCCCCACACTAGGATTTTCTCCTGTATCGTGGAGGCAGTTTACAAACATATATTGCACAAGGACAAACATCCAGACCCGGAATAATTATTTGTAGGCCATACAAATACTTGTTCCGTGCGGGATTCGAACCCGCGGCCCCAAGCATTGCGAGTCATTGCTAAGCCACTACGCCACGGAGCCGTCAAATACCTATAACTATACATATATAGCTATGTTATTGTATGCATGCGACCCTAGGTTAACCCAGTACCTATTATTACGTGTCATTATTTAGATTATAGATAATCATTAAAGTTAATTTGGCAATTTTTCAAACTCAAGAAAAGATTTGAGTATTTTCGGTTTAAGTATAGCCATTTTTTTTATTTTATAGGAGAGGGTGACAAGCGAGCACACAGTCCACCTGATGGTAAGTGGTTGCTGTGGCCCATAGACATCTACATCTATCTTCGTTTACGAATCAAAATGCAGATGCGTTGTCACCCGTTAGGACTAAGATCTCTCCTCTCTCCTCTGGAGATCTCTTTTCCAGTAAAAAGGGTCTCCAGTTCTCTACACTCACCATACGAAACACAGCAGTGTTAAGCTGCTATTTAACGCTGGTATTCCGTGAGAGCGTGGTCCTTCCCGGGTCGAGCCGACCCATTCATGCTACACTATACTACTAATATAGCTGCAGCATGGCTCTACCAGCCTAGCCTAGATCACTTATGGCATTGCTCTCTGTCTGTTCGTGAAGTTTCATTACAATCGGTTCAGCCATTCCGAAGATTAGCCTGACCAGACAGATAGACAGACAAACATTTTTGGTTATTATTAATGGTTAGTATTGATGTATTAATTTCATAGTAATAACATTCTCACCTCAATAAAAGGCAGTTATATTACTGTCGGTCACTTAAATTTTATTTATATGTATAGATTATTTATTATTGTAAGATAATCTACATAATTTAAAACGATATGCCTCATTACCAGTAAAAAGTGTGTTTGGTTTTTTAACCGACGAAAAAACGGAGGTTCTCAAGTCGACGTGTATATTTTTTTTATGTATGATCACGCATAACTTTTTACAGAGTAGTCCGATTTTGATAATTCTTTTTTGATTGGATAGGGTATACCTCGAAATTGGTCCCATATAAATTTGGAAAAAAAATGTCTACCCTAAGGGTGGGAAAATAGGGTTGAGATTTATTTTTTACTCACAGATTTTAATTCTGAGTGGTGTATTATTACATTACATAATAATTACACTACATTACATTACATTACAAAAAAACCTCACGATGAATGAGCTTTAGAACTGTCAGTCTCTTGTGTGCGTAGACCTCTCAGTATCTGCATTTCTGCTAAAGCTCGTTCATCGTGAGGTTTGTGTAATACCTTATTTGGCTCTAAATCAGATATAGCAATACCCTCAAGTGTTTTTACTCTACTCAGTGCGACATATGCCTGTCCATTGTTATACGTGGTAGAGCCATGCTGCAGCTATATTAGTGGTATAGTTGTAGCACGAATGGGTCTGCTCGACCGGGGAAGGACCACGCTCTCACAGAAAACCAGCGTAAAATAGCAGCTTAACGCTGCTGTGTTTCGTATGGTAAGTGTAGAGAACCGGAGACCCTTTTTACTGGCAAAGAGGCATTCCATCTTAGTCCTCACGGGTGACAACGCATCTGCATCTTGAGTCTTTATTGAGGATAGATGTAGATGTTTATGGGTCGCAGTGGCCACTTACCATCAGTTGGACTGTGTGCTCGTTTGTCACCCTATCCTATAAAAAATAAACACTTTCTTTCCGAGGTCGATTACAGTTTTATCAAGGGTCGCACCTTGTAATTTGTGAACCATGACGGCCCAGCATAAAATTATCGGCAACATCCTGCGCTCAATATTGCCATTACCCTTCGTACCTTAAAAGGTGGCTACCACTGAAGATATGGCGACACAGCCATCGCTATCTTTTAGTCTGCTTCCTATGCTTTCATCGTCAAATTTTACTAATACGCAATCCGGTAATTCTCCTTCCTCTAGTTGATCCCTGCGTAGTGATGGCCATTTTATTATTTTTACAATACCCATAGCACAATTGACGAGCCCGTCAGATACTGATTGTTACGTCTCAACACCACACGAGATTTGACAGCTAATTTTACTTCAGATAAAAGTTCAGTACAATTGTTCACATCCTTTGGAACAACATTATCTGGAAGTTTCTTCCCATATGTAGCAAATACATTTATTAGAGCATTTAACAAATTGGGAAATCCTTCTTTACTATTGTCGTTGTCTACGTGACCATTAAAGGCTGATTCATGACGAACATTGATATCAACTTTTCGATTGTTGTATGTGATATTAGGTAAAAGCTCAGTTGCAACCAAATATTCGATATGTGCTTCTTAGGAATTGAGGTTAGCCCGAGCCGCAATACAGTCTCTATAATATTTATCTCCTACCAATGACATGTAATCTATGTCGCTTTTGCACTAATTATTGGAATTTAACAGAGAAAATGCCACACTAGCAACAGTTGCAATCCCTGTGCATTGCCAACCACGTGAATCTGGACTAAATCGTTCATTGTCCTGATGAAAAGAACCATATAAAATAGATACATTGTTACTCAAGGCAGTAGTCATTTGTAGGTACAGTTGACCGTTCAGCAATTGATTCTTCACTATTATGACCATGTGCAGGTGCGAACATTTTTATAGAGTGCATTATTCATTAGGAGCCACTGCAATGCTAATTGTAGTTTAGATACATCTATTTGAAACTCCCTAGAACGTTCTAAATTTTCACGACTTTCTACTACAATCACTAATCCAGTTTGATTAGGTTCAAGCGGAAGTTGCTCCGCCAGCTCGACTACATCCTAAATAAAAATAATTGCCTGCCCTTTGCACCAGTCTTGGCTCAAACGATTTTGAACTTTTATTATTTTAAGAAATGGCACTACTACTCTGCAAATAAAACGTTTCTCAATTTCCGATAAGTCATCGATGTCTGTAGGCATTACAGCTACCGACATTTTATTCCAATAGGCCTACGGTGGAGTGTTGCTTTTTAAATATTATTTGAGCATCGTGAACAAGTAATAATATTACCTATAGCTACCAATTCATTAGGGAAAATAGAGCTTAAATTTGTAGTTTGCAATATCGTACGTTGCTGAGGATACAAACTTTTTTCGAATATTGAAAACGGCAAGTCAGCATAAACATTAATCGCTTTCTTAAAATTTTCTGCATTACACTGGTTTCTTCGCTCGCAAGCCGCTTAACGCGTTCTCTCCTCGGGAGTTTCGTGAAGTATCACCATTGCAGAACAGTTACGATCAGCATCCAAACGTAGCAAATGTTCGTCTTCAGTTTCATTTGAAAGTCGCTCTCTTATCAGACCTAAACGATGAGCGCGTTGTTTTTCACATTCTTGCGATAACCTATCGTTATTGTAGCTTCTCATCTTCGACAGTCTTTCCTCGCGCTGATTTAAACACTCCTGTGAACGTGTTAATCTAATTCTCTTTCTATTTGCTTCTAAACTTTTATTTTTCTCATTATGAGATTCTTCTAAATATCTTTTTCTCATTCGAGCAGCATTTTTAGTAGGCCTACCCATGGTGGTATATAAAGCCTGTTTTTTTTAAAGCATTTATATTATTATACAACAAATAATAATTAAAGTAGGATTATATAACAGTTAAAGGCTAAATTAAGGTAGGTAGCTAATTTGAAAGTAGTCAAAAACTAAGCATGTAGTAATTAGTAGATTATAGCCACGAAAAATTATAAAATAAAAACTTTTTAACAAAAAATTAAACCGCCGAAAAAACTGAAAAGCAAAAAATAAAAAACCTTTTTTATTTAACCTTAATAACTAAGTTCTTAAACTAATTTAAGTATACCTAAGTATATATTTTTGTAATTATTTTGAATTTTTAATTAACCCTAATAACTAACTTCTAAAACTAATGTAAGTATACCTAAGTAATTTTGAGTCGGCGCCAAACAATCAATGAACAAAGAACACTAAATTTCCTTAAATTTAAAGAAATAACTAAATCAAAATCAAATTAACAATGCAACGTGAAATCTTCAGCGATAAACATTAAAGCTGAACGCATATTTGTCCACGCCATACGCGCCGTTCGCGCCGAATTTTGCTGATGGCCTCGCACATTTGCACGTACGCAAAAGTTGCAAGAATAATGCCCGAAAAAGCAATTTATGCTTTATCGGGCATTATTCTTGCAACTTTTAAAAATACATTGCGGCATTGTGAAACGTGTTTACATTGGCTGTGTTTCAAATCAACTAAATGAAATAAGAGCTCACGTCTCCAGTGCGCTGTTATTTACTTGGACGTATTTTTTGCTCCAACCCGATATCTAGTTGTTATTGTTGATCGAAGGCTTTACGTAATTAATTAATTTGCTTGTTTGGCGCCGACTCAAAATTACTTAGGTATACTTACATTAGTTTTAGAAGTTAGTTATTAGGGTTAATTAAAAACTCAAAATAATTACAAAAATATATACTTAGGTATACTTAAATTAGTTTAAGAACTTAGTTATTAAGGTTAAATAAAAAAGGTTTTTTATTTTTTGCTTTTCAGTTTTTTCGGCGGTTTAATTTTTTGTTAAAAAGTTTTTATGCTATTAACAATGAATAGGGTGGCATTATGCTAGTATTTCACGATGGTATTTTGCATTAGCGTTGTTCGTCCCCAGTCGAACCGACACATACGCGCTATAGTTATACTGAGGAGGCAGCGGGGCTCTACTGCGTAAATAAGAGAGAATCCTGAAATAGATTTGTAGTAGATACAGCAGATTCAAATATGTATCGCGACAAGAAAAGTACGACAATTTCTCTGCTACGAGAATATAATAACATATTTAAAAATACTCTGGCTTGATTCTTGACATACATGAGGTGTTAGGAATAGACATATTTCTTATATTTTCAAAATTAAAGAAACAACAAAGAAGAGGTGAATGGAATATAAACATGCTATATTATAAATTTTCTCATGCAAAGTACATAAAAATATCTTTAAAATTCGTCTAACCATACCAATAGAATGTTTAGAAAGAAGCAACTTAAAAATTCATACCGTAGACAAAAGTGGTCACAGGTTATGACCCCATTTTTCACTTTTATATACGAGTTACAATAGTAGCTTACACTCTAGCGTAGTAGCTTAATAATATGGTAAGGTCATGTACAACGTATGAGAAAAGCAAGTGTAGAATTAAAAAAGACAATTCTGATTCCAACTAGATATTTTGTAACTAATGTGACGTTAGTACAAAGGACTGAGCGAATTAATGGGAAGAGTGAAGAGATAAAAGCAGTTTGTAATAATGCAGAAAGAATGTACCCTGTGCACTTTCGTTCAAATGAATGTCTTACAAAGTTATAATTCAGCTTAATATGTAAAGTGTCACAAGGGGAGCAGATTAGCGACGTTATTTGGTACAATGAAGTTCTCGCTTAGTTAAGCCTCGAGCGCCGAAAGTTCGTAGATGAATTAGATCCCCGTCCGTTAGTGGATACAGTATTGTTCAGCTTCTCTTAATTATTATCACAATCGTCTTTGTGATGGGCGTTCTGTAATCTGCTTACATAAGCAGAGTCTTAACGTATTTGTTTATGTGAATTAGGTATTATAACTAAACAATATATTATTATGTACATACGTAAGATCCCTCTGTTATTGTTCAATCTTGTGTATGTAGGTTAATGTTTATACTAACATTAATTTTAAGGCATAATATGTTCAATGGTATAGTATGAGTTTTAGCTGCCTGAAGCCGTTAAAGCTGAAGGGGAAAGTGGGGGGGGGGGGGCTTTTCGATGGTATGATAAAAAAGTTTTTAATCGGTAGCTGTCTTCTTAAGTCCCAATCAGTCTCTTCAAGGTATTCAGTAAAAGCTATTTTTGAGATTTTGTATGAGTATACTGGAATAATTAAAAAGGTTAAATCGGGGTAGTTGAGACTTTGCTCCCTCAAAATGCCGTGCCCTCAAATTTGCACCATGGGGCTATAGCCCTCTCGCTAACCCGCCCTCCTTGCTTACGCCAATGCATACGTTTCTTATGGCTAAAGTAGCCCTGACGTAATGTGAACACAACCTTTGTCAAGCTTGTCTTTTTTATAGAATAGGGTGACAAACGATCACATAGTCCATCTGATGGTGAGTGGATACTGTGGCCCATAGACATCTACATTCATCCTCAATTAAGAATCAAAATGCAGATGCATTTTCACCTCTGAAGACTAAGAAGCAATGCCTTTTTTTCCAGTAAAAAGGCTCTCTGGTTCTTTACACTCACCATACGAAACACAGCAGCATTAAACTGCTATTTTACGTTGGTATTCTGTAAGAGCGTGGTCCTACCCTAGCCGGGCTAACCAATCGTGCTACAACCATAATAAAGCTGCAACGTGGCTCCACCACGTTCAATTCGTTCAGTTCAGTTCGTTCTGTCTCTTTTGTCCTTATAAACTTGTATAAGGTGGTGGGACTTCTTTCATGGTTAGCAGTCCATCTGAGTAGGTATCACACTCTTCCCTGTGATCGAAGGGTATAGGGAGTCAGTATAAAATAACATTCAGTGAGGCACTCCATCTTTGTGCCCATAGGTAGCAATGCATTTGTAGCCTTCGATTATGCTTCGGTCATTGCATTTGAATGCAGGTGTCCTATAAAAAGGCACATGATATTACGAGATTAATGTAGCGCTATTGCAAAGCTACAATGATTCTTGTAAGCCTAGGCTGGCTGGAAGAAGCTCAAGGCTGTAGACGATATTAATTCGGGAGCGAATGAAAAGGTTTACTTTATAATACAAAGGTTTTACAAATATTATGGAATATATTACAGTATATACAATATTAAAAACTAAAATAATAAACAAAAAAAAAACTAAAACTTTATAATACTAAAGTGACAAAAGAACTTATAGCCCACCTGATGGTAAGTGGATGCTGTGGCTTGTAGATATCTTCATCTATCCTCGATTAATAGTTTCACTGTCCCGTATACTACATATAGGTCATTGCTATTGTCTTACTATTTTATCTGAAAACAGGACAGTGAAAGTGTTAAGAATCAAAATGCAGAATGCGATGTCACGCCTGAGGACTAAGATGGAATGCCTCATTTCCAGTAAATAATTATTCGGTTCTTTAAACTTGCCATAGAAAACATATTAGCATTAAGCTGCTATTTCACGCTGGTATTTTGTGAGAACCTGATCTTTCCTCCGTCGAGCCGATCCATTCGTACTACAACCATAATATAGCTCCAGCTTAGCTGTACTGCTTAGGCCTCCCTCAAAGAATGCCATAAAGCACGGTACTGAGCCACCTGCATCCATCGACTTCCTGTATATCTTACCAGGTCATCACTCCATCTAGTAGGGTGTCGCCCTACACTTCGACTACCGGTACGAGGCTGCCACTCGAAAACCTTTTTTCCCCATTCATTCATTAATCCATTTAAAATATTGGAGATCTATTCTCCATATTTATTTATTGTATGCAATAAATTTATTTTTAGTTGTTATTCAAGGTAACGCATCATAAATCTTAACCTCATAACATAAATTTACATATGATGTAGTGCTTGATAAATATTTCATGTTTTATTCAAACTCTTTTGGCTGGTCTTAAATAATGTGTTTGCTTCTTTGTGTTTCGATCTTATTGTGTATCTTTTAATCCCTTTTTTCTGCAAAATCAAACTAATATTTTACGTTGATTCTTTTTTTCATATTATATTTGAAAACAGACATCGTTAAACTTCAATATCTAAAAAGCTTAGATTTCATCATTATTCGACGAAATTCCACTTTTAATCGTTTCTATTTTTTATAGAATAGGGCTGAAAATATTAAGTGGATCGAGAGAGCATCTACTTACCATCAGGTGGATGGTGTGCTCGTTTGTGACCATATTCTATAAAAAAGGTGAGATATTACTTAGTCAAGCTCTGGCTTAGAATGGTTAAAAACCTAAATACTGTATGTCTACGATTCTTTTACTTCAATTGAAGATAAGAACATTAAGTACCGTCTCATCTCAAAGATTTTATGGGTAGTATAAAGTTAAATAAAATTAATTCTATAAAGTTTATTTTTTATTCTGCTCTTAGTGATGTGAGTGTTTCATGTATTTTCTCCAATGTATCAATGTTTATAATCGTAGCCTTCGTTAGACTCTGGAGCGGACGCAAAGGGCCCTTCTGTGGAGCTCACTAATTACTTCAATATAATTCATGTTATTCTGAGAACTATTTGGGTCGCTCTCGGTACGGGAAAGTTCTGTGTGTTCTCTTTTTTTAATATTAAAACATTCCTTTCATTCGGTACTATACAAAATTAAAGAGCTGACATTTTTATACTTCCCTTTCATATTTGTTTTTTTTTTGTTTATTTCACTGTATTTAAATTATGAGTAACCTCATAAAATTTCATACGGATATGCGTTGATTTTATGTTTTAATGACGCTGTCTTGTTGTTTAAATTTACTTGCTGAATTGAATTTGATTAAGATGTATAAAAAAATAATAAATAAGAATTGTCTTTTTGCAACCTTATTGGTGACTATTCGTTATCTTTCAATTTTACTTGTTTAACTGTATATCTTTAAGAAATAAACTCAACATAATAAATGTCTGCGGTTGCTGACCAGGCCTACCAACCGTGGCAACTACGGCAAATAATTACTTCAAGAGGCAATAATCTATGTTCAGCAGTGGACTTTCTAGTCTAGTCAGCAGGCGGGTTGGCAACCACAGTTTTCTTTTATTTTGTGATGTTGTCAGAAAGGTGCTGCTGCCCTTCTCCTGTTTCACTTCCCTCTTTCGCCTCTTACGGCACCCACGAAACAATATGGTGTGATGCTAGATAGTCTTAAACCGCTATTAAATGGTAGATGATATGGAGTAATGGTATTTTTTAAAAGTAATGGTAATGGACTTTTGATAAACTGTAATGTTAGTGATTACAGAACGAGAGATAAAACGGTGCTGACATACTAACATAGTTAACTTTAAATTTATTATTAATTTTTGATCCAGAGTTCATTATATGAGCTTACAGTTTCTTGGAATCTTAAAATAGTTTGCTTTGTTTTTATTTTTATTTTATTAATTAGAAGATTTTCTTGCAGAGGAGAACTTAAAGTCAACTGTTTTTAAATAAAGATAGTTAGAGAAAGAATGATTATATTATGATACCTGTTACCTAGCCTAATGACATATTATTTTACCAGTATACATATTTCACTACTATATTTTTAACTATTCCTCTTTTGCCTCTACACATCGAACACGTTGATACTGTTAACGAAGCATTGTTCTGTATGAAGGATATTATCTTTAACGAGCTTCTAGATTGCAACCAAATAATTTCAATAAGTTTAACAGCAGCAGTTGTGTTTCCGTGATCTGTCGTTTTACTAACATGGATTTTGACAGTATGTATCAAAAATGTATGTTTGTCGTGTAGTGGCACCATGCGAGAATCCTTTATCCCGTATCATGTAGTGGGTGTCATAAGAGATAATTTTTTTTACGTGGTAGAGCCAAATTAGCCTGCACAGTATATTTGTAGCTCGACCGGGAAAGGACCACGCTCTCACAGAATACTAGTGTAAAATAGCAGCTTAACACTGCTGTGTTTCGTATGGTGAGTGTAGAGAACCAGAGACCCTTTTTACTGGAAAAGAGGCATTCCATCTTAGTCTTCACGGGTGGCATCGCATCTGCATTTTGATTCGCTAACGAGGATAGATGGAGATGTCTATGAGCCACAGCAACCATTTACCATCAGGTGGACTGTGTACTCGTTTGTCACCCTATCTTATAAAAAAATAGGGAATTGAAGTAGAATGTTTTTAAAAATAACCTTAAAAATAGACTAAAATATGGTTGCCTATCCATAATTTTCCTGTGCTATGTATGTGTATTGTTACCCTAGCATACTTGCCAAACCCAATAAAGATTGTCTTATATAGTTTGGCATAGTTGGATAGATTCCTATGGGGAAGGCTTATGTTAAGCAGTTAACTTTCAAATAAATAAAATGTATCTAAACATCAATAAATGTTGCTTAGTTTTCAGTTAAGAATAATACACCTAGAGAATAATTTGTGAGTATATTATGCAAGAACTGTCTACATTAAGATCCCTTCCTGACTCTATTTCACATGTAGTTAATTGCTCGTTCTTAGTGAAACAACATTACAGCTAGTTTCCGCCCAAGTTCCGTTCCCATTGTCCCGTTTGCATCATCTATCTCTTTTACACTCGCCGGTTTTTGTGTAATTCCTCTCAGCCGACATTTCTATTTAAAACTCCATATTCATAGTAATTAATTTATTTCCTTGAACGCTTTAAGCAATGGGTAAACTCACTTTTAACGAATAATTGGAGCTAGAACCACACGTGTTTTGCTATACAGTATATTTTTGTGATTGAATATTATATCATCTCATCATCATCATCATCACAGCATATCAAAATTCTACTACTGAACATATGCCTCCTCTTACATGGTATCATAGGGTTGATTTTACCATAGTTTTCTCGCTTGGCAGGTGATGGAATATTATATTATCGCCATCTTCATCATCACAGCATATCGAAAGTCCACTGCTGAACTTAGGCCCCCTCATAGATTGCATCATAGGATGGATTTTGCCACAGTTTAAACGCTTGGCAGGCCGTGATCATCATTATCATCACATCCTGTCAAAAGTACACTGCTGAATATAGGCCTTCCCCATTAATTGTCACAAGGGGGATTTCACCATAGTTTCCGCTTTGCAGGCAGTTTGTCAACCACAGTTTCTTATTGTGGTCGGTTGTCACAAAACTATCTTCATCTTTTTCATTATTATTCTGATATGACACAATATTAAATATGGATCTCCATCGCTGTAGTAATAATCTACCAAAATCGCCATGTTTGCTGTCATGTAGGTTGACAATTCCATTGCAGTACTAGACGTTTTACACCTTCAGAGTTACATCCTGCTTCTCAGTAGGACCGCTATGTAATTGGAGGCCAAGAGATCTTACTAGCATTTCTCGTAGTTGTCTATACATGATTCATGGAATTGTCCGCTGCTAAAATAAATGTGCGTGTAATTGCGAACACACGTACGAAGTGAAACTTCTTTACGACCTATAATTCTTCTTTTATTTTAGGCCGTATACAGAAAGAAAGCTGGAAGGCGGCGCCGATCTACCAGCGCTTATCGGCGCTGGTCTATTCTGGTAACAGTTACATAAAGCAAGCCGATTGAAGCAGAGCGAGCAAAATGTCGTACTCGTCGGACGATGAATTAGTTTTGTTAGAAAATGTGTATTTTAAAATGCCAAAATAAGCTATACATCCTATTAATAGAGAAAGGAATCGTTTCGAAGAATACCATAATTAATTTGTAAAACAATTGAAATTTGATGATTTGATGAATTTAAAATGTTTTAACGTGATTTAAATATACACTTGTACAGTCAACAGCAGATCAAGATCCTTTGAGATTTGTACCGACATTATTATTTTGTAACTAGCTATTCCCCGCGACTTTGCCCGCGTGTAATTTAGGGTTTTAATTTTTTTGCGAGAAACCCTAATTATTTTTCTAAAATAAAAGTACCCTAAGTTACTCCTTATGACATCAGCTATCTGCCAGTGAAAGTCCCGTCGAAATCGGTCCAGCCGTTTCGGAGTTTAGCCGGAACAAACAGACAGACAGACAGACGGACAGACAGACAAAAATTTTAAAAAGTGTATTTTTGTTATAAGTACTGTTTATACTTTCATATGCATTTAGTAAAACGTTGTAATTTTGATATTACAAACAGACACTTCAATTTTATTTATTTGTATAGATATATATAAGAGCGATTTTAAAAAATCAACACGTCATTATTCATTTATCTACGTAACAAAAATATATGCGTGTCGTAGTTGTACGTGTTGTCATGGCGGGCGGCACCAGCGCTGACCGGCGTGTGTCGATGATTGTCGGAACTTGTCGGCTAGGTTCGGCGCTTATCGGCGTTAATCGGTGCCTGTTCATATAAATGCCTGCGCTGGTTACCAGCGTGGACCGGTCCCTATAAGCGCTGATAGGCTGCCAGCTTTCTTTCTGTAGACGGCCTTATATTTTACATAGGTAAATTAATTTTAATAAATTTAAATAATAGTATACTCTTAGCGCCCGGCAAGAAAACGTGACTTTTCTGTTTTTTTTAATACGGAACTCAATTTCTCCACTACGTCGATAAATAAGTTTCTCTTCAATTGCCTTTTAGAAAAATCCTTTGCCTTTTAAAAAAATAATACTGTAACACTACCAAACGTAATGCGGCTTCAATATTTTACAATTTGATGTCTTGAATTCAGGAACCCTTCATCATACTGTTTTGTAGGTTATTTTCTTTAGATATTATCTGTAGAGTATAACGAGTCATTGTAATTACTTAATCTTTAGAGATAGCAACACATTTGTAGCCTCCTCTGTTAGCAGTCGCATGTTTCCATTGACTGCTGTGGCCAATTATCATGATGAAATAGAAATAGAACAATTTTTATTCAATGTTGATTACAAGTAGTTCATATTGTAAGTCATTTATTACTTTTACCACTGGTTCGAAAAAAAACTTCTTTCCTGGGAAGAAACAGCAAGAAACCCAGCGGAACTTTTTTTAAAGCATAACTAATAATTTAATATTTATACAATTGTTATGATTAAAAACAGCTCATTCCCAGGGGCTATTATCAATCATGCACTCTTTAGCAGTATAATAATCCTTATTAAGCAATTTATGCTTAGAGAATATTTTAAACCTTTTCATAGATAAAGTCAGCATATTTTCTGGAACTTTGTTGTAGGAGTGTCTGCATTGCTCCATGAAGGCGTTACTCACTCTTTGAAATCGAGTAACTGGTATAAGTAACTTGTGTTTGTTCCTAGTATTTACAGAATGCACATCACTATTTTTAATAAAACTATTTTTGTTTTTCTGTACATTCGTAAATATATTGAGAGGCCAAAGTTAATATATAAATTTCTTTAAATTTTCTCTATGGGATTCCTTCGCACCTAGGTTATAAATTGCTCTTATGGCTCTTTTTGCAAAACGAAGATAGTTTCAACGTCAGTCGCATTACCCCATAGCATATGCCCAAAGTAAGATTTTATATGACATTATGCTAGAAAAATAACAAAAATTAACTAATCTACCTCTTTCAACACATGTAAGTTTTCTTATGTTTTTAAAGCATATGCTGCAGAACTAAGTTTGCTAGCAAGTTTAGATATCGCATGGGCGATTTCTGGATCTCGAAAACAGCACCACCTACCGAGCCCCACTGTAAATTTAAATATAGGGACCCATTTAAACACACACGAAAATTTCACCAAAATCAGTCGAGTCGTTTTTGAGTTTTAGCGAGACTAACGGACAGCAATTGATTTCATATATATGTTTTTAAAATATTACAAGAATAGAAAAAGATTACAAGAGTAACTTACTAAAGTTATATAAACTAGGACTTTAAAAAAATTACAATATAAAATGTTAAACAATTAAACATGAAAACATTCTGATACAGCATGGTAGCGATCATCTCATTCCCAGGGGAATTTTTACCAGGATTATCAATCATGTCAATCTATTTCAACATCTTCTAATGGATTGAGATTTAAATGGCATGCTTCTAAAGTAACTGTAGCAAATGACCAAATCGAGGGTTTATTAACTTAAAGAAAATCATTAATTAGAAGCGACTGAATTAAATAGGGCGGCGGAAGCTTAATTGCGGCCGTGATTTTTGTTAAATCACCTTTTCAATGTTGACACGTGTTAAAAGCAAATTGGAACGTTTTATCTTTCTACTAAAATTCCTCAAGAATATTTTTCTTTACTTTTCCAGGTTAAGTCATTTCTTTTTCAGAAATTCAGACAGAATTCATTTTCTTCCTTCTTTTAAGTTGAAAAATTATTTAAATTAAGAGTACTTAAATAGGGACAGTCTTTTTGAAATATTTTTATTAGAGTAGAAAAAGTTAGTTCATTTGATGATAACGGTGTTCCCGTCCAATTTTTAACACTGCGGCTGCGTTTTGATTACTAAACTATAGTTGTCTAATAAACTGGAAACGGGAGCATCCAATTCAGATGCACTTACTCGTCCTACCCTACCTACCTATTATGTTATGTGACGAAATCGAGCATACATTTGAAAGAAGAATGACAAAATGGGAAATCCCTGTAACATTTTATAAGTTCTAGATGGTGGTGTAAACATTTCGTTTACACAAGACGTAAAATTCTAAGACCGACGACTGGTAGCAGTGTTAAATTTGTAATAAATCTTATAGTTCGGTCTTCAATCCACCTACAAAGATTTACGATTAAAGCAAATATAATGATAAAAGCTACAACGCCATGTTCAGCAGTTGAACTTTACTGGATAATTGGCTATAACGAAAAAAAAGAAAGACAAAATAGTGAAAATCATAATTCATCCAGACAAAAAAAAAACAAGTGGTGTTTTTGTAGAAATAATTAGGATGGGAATTCATGCTACAATTCAGTACTTAAAATACCTATTCTAATATTTAATAAACGTATGTTATTCACATCGGAATTTTACTGTAAAGTTATAGGCTTTATAATTCCTATAGCCTGCTATAAGTCCCTATCATTTCTGGTCTGCTTTGGTTGTGCTGTTTTGGAGCAATTAGTCCGTCGCGCTGCTCTAATGCATGTTGGCGGACTTCACATATTCTCGAAATATTTTACTTCTTAGTCGTACAGGTCTCCTCTTGATGTTTTCCTTCACTGCACAGCACGTGGTAAATCAACACATACAATTGCAATTATTGACAATTTCATTGTATACGTCGGAAATCGAACCTTGGATATCGGGTTGCTCGCGTACTGTATATTATATCATATTTACAGCGAGCACTTAGCCTCTCAGCTATCACGGTTCTGGTACAGGAATCGTACTGACTCTGATAATAATTAGGTTTCAAGATTTGTAAATTATCTCTTCTCACATTCCATTAATCTTTGCCTTCAGACAATGCTCGTACGTGATTTACCTCTATAAATTTCTTCTTTGTCGCAATTTACAATGTAGAATTATTTTATAATTTAAGACTATTCCTATGTTTTCTAAGTCCATTTAAATATTGTGAAATTTGGATATAATATTTTATTAGAATGTGTGTATGTATGTCGGGAACTGAACGCGCGTCTTTAATTTTCATAGGGCGCATGCAACCTGAATTGATTCACAATCATCTTCACTGAAACCATTAATCGCCTTTTAAAATGTTAATTTAATACGTGATGGTTGTTAAAAAAAGAAATAACGAGAGGATAGAGTGTAAAAATGAACAAATAAAAAGTTTTTAATTCGAACAAATCACGCTAAAGCAGTGCTTCGGATTTATTCTTGCTCCATAACCTTCGTATAAAATAAAGGTATGATGTATAAACCTGGTAGTTAAACGAATGTAGAATACTTTTTTCTTGTTACTTTTATAGATATATAAATACTGGAGATAATATCTTTGAATATATATTATGTACATGCATGTAATCAAAGAATTGCATATTTACTTCATTTCTAAGTTAACTGATTCACAATAATACTAAAATACTTTACTGCTTTGTTACGGAGAACCGGCTTACTAAAGTGTATTTATTAAAAAAATCTTTTTAATTTGCACCCGTGTCTATAACGAGAAACATAAGGTTTTTGTTAGAAAGCATAATCAAGTGATAACATATAAAATAAGCAAAAACAATAAACATCATGGCATTTAATGGTTTCTTATGTTTAAGCGAACATAAGAAATCATTTAAATAAAACTAGTTTTAATGGATTCTATCCCGTTTATTAACTTATATTATATTCCCGAGGTTTTGAGCACTTTACGTCACGGGGGGGATTGAGGTGATCGACGTCGCAATGTTATAGTTAACCACGGCTACCTTCAGATTCAAATTATAATGTTTTGTTCCGTTCTACTCAGTACTTAACCAGTTATCTTATCTAATAAAATAACAATGTTTTTTGATTTCAATAGGCTCGCGAATGATCCTTGTATTTCAAAAATTGTTTGTCTATCAAATATGATATAGTGACGAGGGTGATCCTGTACGTGTTCACATCCTACAGACTTCCCGCCGCGTCAATCCTTCACAGCAGCTATGTGTTCTTTAACGCGGGTTTTTTGGTCTTTTAGTTTGTTCTGTTTAACGTGGGGAATATAAATTAAGTTAATATACGTGATAAAATCTGTAAAAGTTAGTTTTATTTAAATCATGGCTTATTTTTTTATAGAATAAATGACACAAACGCACTATCAATCCACCCGATGATAAGTGGATACTGTAACCCGTAAACATCTCCATCTATCCTCTATCTATATTTATGTAAAATTTCAATTTATGAGGTATTATTTATGTTTCTATGCTAGAAATAGGTAGCAATTTTTAAACTACTCCATGACGTTATCAAGCTAAACGCTGGTAAAAATTAACTACTGCTTAAAACACAAAAATAATCAGAATTTGGGTTTATAAAATCATAATGTACAAAAAATATAGAAACGACACCTTTATAACATTTTATAAACAGAATTTTGACAATCACGGCTAATCCTTTCTCTAATCTTCTAGACTCTAAGAGCTGATGGAGAAGTAATTTTAAAAATATTTTAGATATTACCAAAAATAATATATTATTGTTGCAGTATATCTAAAACCCACATATCACACACCTACTGTATTGTGGAAAACTAACGTGTAACATAAAAAAGGAATTTTAGTGTGCTTATCCATTCGAAGAGTGTTTTTTGTATGAGTTTAATGTACTGTGAAAGGGCTAAAAGCATTTGAAAATGGCAAACGTTAGTGGATGCCACATTATTGTACGGAATACATTTATATAAAGCTCATTTGAATAAAAAAGTATCCCGCAATTCTGTTTACAAATAACAAATATAAGATGTTATTATTACTAGCATTTTATCAAAAAATAAAAATATTACATTTATTTTCATTCATAATACCATTCAAAATTCAAAACATATCAAAAATAACATTATTAAAGAAAACAAACAACGGGCATAGGTTATGAGCTCTGATCTGATCTGAGCCTTTAGACATTTTCTTCCAGTCAACTGTCTCTTGGAATTTATTGCCGACTTTCAAATTTATTTAATACAGTGAACCCCCGTGAAATCCGGCCCCTAGCTAATCCGGCACCCCCTGTAATCCGACATAGTCTATTGTTTATTATTAAAAATCTTTGGACAATCTTCGCAAATGCATGATTTATATGTCAAAAAATTGATGAATATTTTAATCTTTAATCTTTTAAACTTAAAATTTTCATGCTTCTTAAATTGGTTGATTCATAATTTTTGATTATTTTAGTATGTACATTTGTTTGTTCACAATTATTTCCTAATGTAAAGTTATGGCATATTTTTTGTAAGTTCAATCATTGCATTAATGAGGTTAATTTTATAATAAAATGTAAGCTCCCAATTGTGGTGTTTAATTTACTAAATTTGACATATATAGTGAAGTATAATTTGTACTTCTGAGTACACATATATATATATATATATATATATATATAACATATAGAATCTTATCATTGGATCTGGAATTTGTCAGATTACAAGGTACTCTTTTATAAAAAAAAAATCCGAACAATAGCGGGTATTAGGCAGTACTCTATAATCCGACAAATTCCATAGTCCGACAGTGCCCTGAAAAATGTTTGTCGAATTACCGGGGGTACACTGTATAATAAAATTAACAGAAAGCCAGGTAACACGTTCGGCTGCGATGATGTGCTGTGTTTATACAATTGTATGCTCCTAGGGCAAGCGGGGTAAGAATGCCATTCTTAGGGTACAAGGTATATTAGTGGAAGTCAGTGAGTGACCGTTGATTTGGACATGTTCTGTATATGTTTGAAAGTAATCGACTCTGGAGGTTATGTAACACTATTGCAATTGAACACCTAAACAAAGGGAAACAAATTTATCTTAAGAGTGTTGTCAGTTCAGAACGCACAGCTGCATCACTTAAATATTATAATATACCTATAGTTATATTGCTCTGAAGGTGTCGCGAGCAACCGTGCTAAAGTAGACAACATTACTTTCGCAAAATCTCCGCCCACAATTATCGCATTTCGTAACTTGATTATTTTTCATATCTGTAGATATTTCTATTTTACTGTACCATTGACCAAGACTAGCATGAAGTTGGAGCTTTGTGATGGAAAAATACAAATTTTAAAACTTTATTTTTTACAGGAATACGACAAACCACAGACGGAAGTAACTTTCTAGATCGTGTCTATAAAATGTGATTAACTCTACAAAGTAGGATCAAATTTCCTTTGTGTTCTCGGGAGAAACTTCCATTAATCTACTAATTATCATTAAAACTTATGGATAATCCACTTACTCATCTTTACCTGCTCCGTATGTGACGTAACGCTAACGATAAGACTGAAGTTAAATTTGATTACAGTCATTCAACACGAAGATTATCACGAAACATTTAGTACCCAGAGCCAATACGTTGTGACTTACATATAAGTTGACCTCGGACTATTAATTGATTTAGGAATCGATTTCTGTCTCATTGCTCACTAGACCTGTATTTTCATTACAAAGCGGCACAGCCGACATAGTAATATAAGTTACATTAAAATAATTTTTTAAACGAAAGGCCTTTTTCTAATTCTTTAATATTGTTGGCAAAAAAAAGACAATGTTATAAGTTTTACGTATTCATCAATATTATTCGCTATAAAAGCTATAGTATTCAATATTACTTTTGATATTATTTTTTATGGAATAAGACTAACAATAGAGCTCACGGTTCACCTGAAAGTAAACGAATGCCCATAGACACTTTCATATATCCTCGATTAAGAATCAAAATGTAGATGCGTGATCATCCCTGAGGACTAATATCTCATTACCAGTAAAAAGTGTATACATAATATACTAGATGAATAGGTAGATATTCAGAAAACGATGGTTTGATTTTATGTGCTTATGTCACAGTCACAGGTAATCTGTATTGAGAGTACGCTCGTTCATTAGTAGCCGCAATTCTTAATTGCTTGCTTATCTAACAGATCGAAATCCGTGTTTACCTAATACATTGTGGTGAATCTACTACGTAACATAAACGCGTAAGGGTAAGTCCACATTATATTATTTGTGACATTTCAGTGCTCTATGCATGTGTAGTGGAATTTAATAAGGTGGATGTGGACAAATGCTGCCTATTATATACTTTTTCTGTACCATTTCTGTCTTACTAATATTTTATTTGATATTCAATAATTCAACACACAAGATTCGTCCAATTCTTCATTATTAGTAGGTGATGGACGGTGTGAGAAAAGCAGCACCAGCTGCCATGACCATAGAGCTGTGACATGCATAATTTGTCACGCGCCTGTCTATAGAATATATTCCTCCACCATAAGCTGCCTCAGTTGCCATAGATGCTACACTTGGCTGGCGGGTTGGGATTCGCAGTTTTTTTAATTATTTGAGTTGTTATCAGGAGGATGCTGTAGCATCTCCTCTTTCATTTTCAGCTGTCACCTCTTACAATACCCGCATTATGATATGGGGTAGTGTATTCTCTTACCACTACATAGGGAGGCGTGTCTATATTTCATTGTCTGTCACGTTAACAAAAAATAATAGTGTGGTCTTGTCTCCCGACACTTCAACCTGACAAATACAGAAATTCATACAAGCAAATGACTTCCAACGGATCGTCTTTGTGAAATGTGACACCGACGTGTGACATTACAAAATAGTCGTCCGCATTTGATAAAAATAAATTAAAAGTAAAAAAAAACATTTTAAAAAACGAGCTTTTATTTAAATGCGGTAAAAAGAATAAAATTAACTTTTCCTTTAAAACTTTTAATATCAAATTATAACGTTATTACACCATTTATATGATATAAAAGCTTGTCGCGAGATTTAAGTACTCGTATTTACTTAGTTTAAAAATTTTAAAAATTAAAATCAATCAGATCCTATTTATCTACACAGGTAGGTAAATCTCGCGAAAAGTTTTTATATCATATATATAATTTTATATAAATTGTGTAATGACGGTATAAGATCATAGTGAAAGTTTTAAAGGAAAAGTTTATTTTATTCTTTTTAGCGCATTTAAATAAAAGCTTGTTTTTAAAAATGTTTTTTTTTTCACTTTAAATTTAAGTTTTACTTTTTAGTGGTTGCTGGACAGGTTTTACAGTCTGTTTATTTCATTCCACGCATCATTTTTGCAAGGTCGTTTGTCGGTTAATTTCAAACAGTCTAGCTCTTAAATAAGGAAACCTTTTAATGATTTTACTCTACTTAAGGTCACGTATGCTTTACCAGCTGTGTAGAGCTTCAAGCCTACGTATACAACGGCATGGTCGACAGTACTACCCTACATTTTGTGTACTGTACAAGTCCAACATAATATAATTGGCAGCAATTTTTGTTCTGCAATGCCATGACTATATATTTATGGATATTGCACAGTCTTGGATCGAATGAGGTGGACACAGTCTTTACCGAAGTCTATACGGACGAATGGTATGTCAGTATGGTTTTACATTTGTGCTCTACGGAAGCAGGACCATATGATATATGTAATATGTCCAGTGGCACCATTCACCAGACCTTTAGACAATCAAAGTTTACCAACTGATGCTACAGACTCGAATAATTCTACCTCAATATCATATTCAAGGACACCAAACAACCCCAGTATACCAAAATTTCAGGCGGATTGACATCACGTTACACCCTGATCCCACTCCGTCCTCGCCACGATTTCCCTTGACTTGGGTGGACTTTTGGAAATGCACCACTTATTTTAGCTTGAAGCTTACTTGTGCCTTATGAAACACAGTTCCGGGTCTGACTTTCAAATTATCCTTCTCCTAGACAGGTTGCAAATCAATGCTGTTGACGCCTAACAATTCGACCTCAATATTATTATCGAGGACTCCAGAAACCCCAGGATACCAAAATTAAACATGAACTAGAGCAATGGATTTTATGATCACCATCTTATTTTTAAAACTTTTATTCGTATTCTCAGCAAGTCCTTTCACCCATATTCTAGGAAAGCATAAAAAACTTAGTCCGCCATCTTTAGAAGTCTGCCATATTGTATTTAGATTGAAATCACTTTCTTTATCGAGTTATACTCAGCAAGCCCTTTCATTTGATACCCATATTGTAGAAGTGCATTAAAAATAACTAGTCCGCCATCTTGGGTGTTCCACCATGTTGGATTTAGAATGATGTCACACATCTAACCACGCATTGTCATCCAAACTTAAAGTGTATACAAAATTCCAATTTCAAATTCAATCGGCAAGATTCCACCCGAACAAACATAGTTACATTGCAAGTTAAATAAAAGCTTGTAAAATAACCGCGTTGTTGTGAGGGAGCTTTTGTCCTAACTTTTAATGAATGTTATAAATCTAGGAGATATTTTTTTTCATTTGTTTTAACAGAATATTGAGACGCTTTTAATGTGCGACTTAAAAACGTGTCATTAGTCCGTGTGACAATTATCGTCCACTGTATCACATGCCGTGTAGTGGCCATATCATCTCGTGGGTGTCGTAAAAGACGACAGAGCGAAACAAATCGGGAGATGGGCAGCGGCGTCTTCCTAATAACAACTAAAAATAAAAATACCGTCAAGCGTGGCAACTATGATCAAAATTGCTGTAACGGTAATGATAACGGTATCACGTATTAATATATCGATATGTTACAAAAGCAGAACTACACTTAAGTGTACGTCTTAGTATGTAGTAAAGGTTTTCAATCATGAAGTCATTAAAGCCATTTGGGCCTATTCACAGTACCTAGGGTTTTGCATTAGTCAATGTTTGAATATTGTAAATTGATGTGTATGAAATGGATACATCTATAGTTTAGAGACCTTGGAATTTAATATCAAATTGCTTACAAACCGACACAGCAAGTGGTAATTGCTATGTGCACACTCATCTTCTTATGTAATAATCCAGTGTACGAGTTAATATTGTAGTCACAAATGCCATTAAGATGTAAATGGTAATACGTCAAATCAAAGCCCATATCGAGAAGCAGTATTTAATAGTATTACCAATATTGGCATATATCTGGACAGTTAATAAAAATTAAAGTGACTGTTTGTAATCTATACAAATAAATAAAATTGAATTTATATTAAAAATATCAAAAATATTAAATTTGAATTTTACTAAATACATATGAAAGTGTAGACGATCCTTAAAACAAAAACACAATTTTTCAAATTTTTGTCTGTCTGTCTGTTTGTTCCGGCTAATCTTCCAAGTGGCTGGACCGATTTTGACGGGATATTCACTCGCAGATAGCTGATGTTATAAGAAGTAACTTAGGGTACTTTTATTTTAGAAAAAGAATTAGGGTTCCGCGCAAAAAAATCAAAACCCTAAATTGAACGCGGGTGAAGTCGCGGGGATCAGCTAGTATTGCATATTATTGAGATTATTTGTATGCTTTTAAGACATGGGTAACCATTTGTAATCATTTTGTCCGTCCCTCCCGTATGCTCCATTTTATATTTTTTCACATAAGAGGCGGCATAGGAAACTGCGGCTTACCTGATTGCAATTGACTACCGCTGCCTATGAACAACTGCCATGGGAATAGCGGGTGCGTTGCCGACCTTTTTAGAAAGTAGACACTTTTCATAAAATGAAAAAAAAAACTGCCGTTGCTAATATTTGAAACAATCTATAACTAAGGCCTATGCAACAGCAGCAGCAGCTTGCAGTGGACATTTAATAGGCTGTAACGATAATGTATATAACTTAGTATATAATAGATATATGACACTAAAACATTAATTTATTACGGTGCAAGTTTAACTTATCACAAAACAATATGACAACACTTAACTTATCACTTAGTAGTTGTATGAAATCGTAACAAATTACCATCACAAGTTCTTGTGTGCTGTTCGTAAAGCGGTTTTTGATGAGAACTTGGAACGAACTTTAAAGTTCACGCTACGTAACATCACAGCAGCGGGTTTACGACTGTTCTGAAATTCACATTTGAATAGTTTGCTAAAGTTATTTTAAGCATATTCATCAACTTTGTGTATCACTGCTACAGAGAGGGTTCATAATATTTTTGTTAATTATAAAAAAAAATTTCGTCCAGACCGCAACGGATACCAGATATTTGCACACAACAGTATTATAGTGCACGAGTGTGTACGCAAGCAAATTTGCACTCTCTATAGTACAAATGTGATTGTTGATCTATAACCTCACTTTCGTGGACCAATAGGACGGCAATCAGACACAATAAGGCGCGGGACTAACGGCTTTATATGCTTTCCGAGGCAAGGTCGTGAAACACCGCCAACTTTCTGACTCCAGGCTGCTACTGAGAATTTCTTTACAGAAAACTTATTTTGGCCTGACCAGTATTTCAAACTCGAGTAGTCCTTACGACCACTGGAAAAAAAGGCAGTCAATAAATAAATCACAGTATAACTCGGGCATTTCTATGTTTCGTTTCCCCATACATCATAAAACTATTAATCTAAAAATAGTTATCTTTATTTTCCTTCTTTAATTATATTTCATTAGTTGACAATAAGTCTTTATATAATACTTATAACAAGCGGCTTATATGCAGTTTAAAGAGCCTAGCATTATGCTGAGTTAGAATCATTACACAGTTGCACTACGTCTCAGAGACCTTAATACTCATTGTAACTTTTTCTCATACTTGTTATCTCGGCACATAGTGTACCGCTTTTCTCTAATAAATGTATCTGTATACCTATCAATATTATTCGTTATATATTTAGACTGTGTAGAAATCATATACAACAGATCTACATAAGATTAAAAACAATGATTACATGGAGGAAGAGGTATAATAATTTTGCTGACATCTATTTATATTACAAAATAATTTATGTTATTATTGCTGTAATCTAATTCTAATTTGAATTAATTTCGATCATAGAACATCCTGATAATTTATGTATTAGTGATTCGTCGATATACATTCCTTATTCAAATAGGCAAATATCAAGTTCCGTCTACATTGTTTCCCGCGAATCTACATTATTAACCTATTTTTATTCGACTATATACGATGTTGACTGTTGGATGAGAAATGAGATTATGTGTACAAATGCTAATGTGAAACGTTATATGTTATTATGAATAACCCAACGTTCAATAAAATATCATGTTATAATATAAGGCAATCTAAGAACAAACATCGGAAGTAAGTTTTGAAGGATCTGTATGGATAAGACAGGTAATGAAAAAATAATTTCTTCTTCCTCATCTGTTAAATCCAGTTATGGTTGTAAGCCTCTCAAAAGTGCGTTAAAATATTCGTTTCTTTTTTTGAAAGATTTTAAGGTAATTCTATTGCCTTTTATTAACCACCATTTGGTATTAAGGATTTTATTGGCTATCGTCGGTGCCCAGTTCTCTAGTTAACGGGTTATGCCGCGTACAGGTCAGGTTGGCACTTTGGAAATAAATTATATTTCCTTGTACATCTTAAACTAAATATAAATAAAGTATAATAAATAATAAACTGTGTTCTTTAATATTCAAGCATTTTATATCAAAACATAAAAAAAATAACAAAATATTCGCGATACAGACAATAGTTAGATAATTGAAATGTTTATATATGACTCACGGATCGTGAAATGGTTAAATATATACGAGGATGACACTGAAAGTTCTTAGAAAATCAAAAACTGAACAAACTAGCACGTTATTAGTTCTATAACATCTTTTCAAAATAGTGTCCAATTACAGCAATAGAACAAGTTTGTCTTTTATTTTCGGAAATAAATAAAAATCGCAAGGCGCGAGGTCGGGGCTATAGGGCGGATAACCCAGTAATTTCACCTCTGACGTCGCCAAGTATTAGATTGTTTGCTTGACGATGTGCGATGAGACAAGTGGCAAAAAGTTGTTAGTGTACCACTCTGCAGCAACTGTTTTTCGATATTCTAAAATAATTATTGCGTATTGACCTGTCTTTCCGAAGAATGAGGCCACCATCTTTTTTCACACGCTGTGACCTCTCTTCACTTTAGTTGCCAATTCCTCGGAAAGAAACACCCATACAGCAGACTGTCTCTTAGTTTCAGGATCATAACAATAAATCCAGCTTTGTGACCCGTAAGTATGTAGAACACAGCATTTGAGTCACCTTCGTAAAATTTTTGAACCATTTCACGACTCCAATCAACGCGACTGAGTTTTTGGGCTTCTGTCAAAATATAAGGTACTCGTATCTACCGGGCACAAAGCTTCTTGAGCGCAAAATGTTCATGGAGGATTTTATGCACATGACTCATACCGATTCCTAAGCTATTCCAACTCTGCTGATAAGTCACTCTATTGTCAGTCTCTTGCATACGTCACACAACACTGATGTTATCTTCAGTCGTCGCCGTAGAAGGCCGTCCCTCACGCAGATCATCGGTGAGATTAGTGCGACCACGTTTTAACTCATTAAACCAGTTGTAAACAGTGCCACGAGATGGGGCTTCATCGTGAAAGGGAAATCGAAGTCTATTTTAACTTTCGTTTTGTACTTAAATGACTTAAAAAGTCATAAAAAATGATTGTACGACAATTTTCTCGCGTTAAATTCATGCATACGTAACACAGACAATTTTAGATTTGCCGCCAAATCGTAAATAAATGACAAGTTAATAAAATACATACACAATAAAATTGGCAAAGAATTTCATTTTCAAAATTTTAACTTATTTTTTTATTATATCGTTTACAAGTGGCCAATTTCAACAAAAAACTTTCAGTGTAGCTCTCGTAGCTTAGTCAAGGAAATAATAATTAAAACTTCTAGTATCTACAAAAAATATCCATAGTGCACACAACAGCACAACAGGTGTAATATTAGACCGATTACTCTCTCTACTGCCATGTTTTGAATAAAACTAATTTTACGTACATAGATATTTCTTTATTGCATTTAACCGTGATAGAGCCATGCTACAGCTATATCAATAGTACAGTTGTAGCACGAATGGGTCGGCTCGACCGGGGAAGGACCACGCTCTCACAGAATACCAGCGTAAAATAGCAGTTAAATGTTTCGTATGGTGAGTGTAAAGAATCGGACACCCTTCTCACTGGAAACAAGGCATTCCATCTTAGTCCTCACGGGTGACGACGCATCTGCATTTTGATTCGTAATTGAGGATAGATGTAAATATCTATGGGCCATAGCAACCACTTACCATCAGGTGGAATGTGTACAATAGTTACAACAATAGAAAACTTATTAACAACAATCGGTATTCATATCGCTTTTTAAAGCGTTTTCTACATGACAAACCGATTATGAAAGGAAATTTTTAATTTCATATTTTTACGTGAAATGTACAATATAAAATGTACTTAATAATTAAATAATAATATTTCTTTAAAAAATATGATATTCTATACTTTAAAAGAGGACTTTTAGTAGAATATAATATTTTACTATAATTATAAACATGTAATTTGTTTCTCGAAAAAGGCTCTAACGATTTGGATGAAATTTTGTACTTGGAAAATGTATTATACATTCCAAGCTAATTTCATAAGCATTATTATTAGTTAGAAAAATATTAAGGCTTGTAAAAGGTTTACTGTCAGTCATTTTCGGACCTGCTAGTTTTTCAATGCTAAACGAGTTTTTTTTTATAAACCTGACAGGGCCAGCTAGATGGCTGCGGCTTTGGGGTGGTAGATGATAGATAAAACTAGTTTAGCTTTTAAAACTAGTTTGTCCTAAAATCGGTTTTGGTCTATAACAAAGTGCTTTTTGACTGAAATTCCGGACATTTGTTGATGCATGCTGATGCATGCTACTAAATTATTTGATCCATTAGGTAAAAAATAAATAAACAGCATGTTTACGTCCTATTCCTTAGTAATAGGATAATCCAGGTATTTGATTAATCCTACACCTAGGCATAGGATTACTCAAATACCTGGATTATAGGATTAGGAAGAGTCGTCTGTGCTCCAATGCTGTTCACATGCCGAAATTTTTTTTTAATTTTTTTTTGAGACGTGTAGATTTCCACGTGATGATTTATTTTATCAACTATCATGGGTTAAATTAGCACATTAAATATCTTTGACAATTTCAGTTTTCGGCGGGGATCGCCTTTAGAGAAACGAGCATACAGTTCACCTGATGGTAAGTGGATGGTGTGTCGAATAAGATTCTAACTTTATCCTCTATTAAAAATCAAAATACAGATGCGTTGGCACCCCTGAGGACAAAGATGGAATACCTCGTTTCCAGTAATAAGGGTTCCTTTCGATTTGCTACCGTACTACAAACATTTTAAGTCGTTTATGTGCCTTAGATTATTTTTATTACCTATAAGCTTCTTTATTCACAAGCGAGCACAGCTCTCGGCTCTTGAACTAACAAGTACATCCGATCAAGAATTAGATATAGGAACGCGAGCAACTTTGCTTCTTCTCAGCCTTTATCCTGCTTAAACCTGACTCGGCTGCGAGGGAGCAAACATCTTTTCAGTATTATCTTGATAAGATCTGGATCGACTAAAAGCGAGAAATTTTAATGTCAGGGAAACCCGAATTTAAGAACGTATTTGCAATGAAATCTAAATTAAATATCAGATATTTTTTTAACTTTACTAAATTAGAAGTGAAGGTCTATTAAATTATTTAAGTATATTTATTGTAAGAAGTATTAAAGTTAAATTTGACCTTACTTGAGATATAAATAAAAAAAATATTTTATAATTTAAATATAAATATAAAAGCATAGATTAAAAATATTTCATTACGGTTCTATTTTTAAATTACCCGAATTATTTAAAAAATAGAAGTAATATAAAGCAGAGAACTCACTGAGAGGACAGGTTTTAAATAGTAAAAAAAACGAACTTACAGACCACTTGATGTTAAGTGGCTACTGCAGCCTATGACAAACATAAACTATCACCACAGCACAAGTGAGGCAACTATGGTAAATACTCCCCTTTATTCAATCTATGTAGAGGCATATGGTCAGCATTGAACTTTGACAGGTTATAATAATGATGAATAAATGAATTCCCGCTAACGCTCAGTAATAAATTAAGCATTTAATAAAAAGTAATTAAATTTCATATTGATTTTAATTTTTTAACTATTACAAAACAGTGTATGACTTCTATTTCACCTGATGGTAAGTGGTAATGGGGCAGAAAATGATAAATATATTTCATGAAATTGCATTCTTCACCTTCTTGTTCATCATCTCATAAAAATCCACAACTGAACATGGGCCTCTTCCATAAATAGCAATATGTGTCATAAAAATCACATTTTGGCAGAGGTATTGCAACTATATAGGGCAGTAATCGCACCTTTGACGATGTTGCCAGACGCTGTGTTAGGTATTTTACGTCAACGTAAACGATATAATTACATATGATCCATTTTTTGGCATTATTCATAGTCGCCTCTTACGACACGTACAGGGTAAGGGATACACACGGAAAAATTCATAATTAAAAAATTTATTGCTTCGTGAAATTATACCGAAATAAATCAGTTTTAATGCTCTATTAAACTAATTTATAAAATTACATTACTTATTTTCTTATCTTTTCTTTCTCTACATTAGTCATTCTAGTTCTGAGTAAAAAAATGATGAGCCAGAAAAAACTTGTTTTAAAGCCAGCCAGTCTAATTTAAAACACATCACCATTTTGCGCATAGGGTGCTTATTAAGATTGACACCATAAATCGTCAGGAGATTTATCAATTGCCGTCTATTGCAGTTTCTGTCGGTTGACCGTATTTTCCAAATTAAAGGGTACATACTTATTTTTTTTTTGCAGAAATATATTATCACTATTGTTCCATCCATTAGCATCTATCATCGCCTATCCCCCAGAAATTCCGCATAGGGAGGATTTTGCCAAAGTTGCCACGCTTGCAGGCGGGTTGGAAACCGCAGTTTTTTTTTTATAGTAATAGGGTGACAAACGAGCACACAGTCCACCTGATGGTAAGTGGTTGCTGCGGCCCATAGACATTTACATCTATCCTCTATTACAAATAAAAATGCAGATGCGTTGTCGTCCGTGAGGACCAAGATGGAATGCCTCTTTTCCAGTAAAAAGGGCCTCCCGCGACCTGCACTCACCAAGCGAAACGCAGAGGTAAGCCTCTACTTCACGCTGGTATTCTGTGAGGTCGTGGTGCCACCCCGGTTCGAGCCAGCCCATCCGTGCAACAGCAAAAGCTGCCGCGTGGCTCTACCACTGTTACTAAACTGTTATTATTAGTTGTTATTAGGAAGATGCTGCTGCCCATCTACACTCGGCTCTCTGCGACATCTACGGAACGATTTGAGATAGTAGACATTTTTACACCGCCGCAACTCGGTTTCACATACCTAATATTATTAATATTTTTAATGTACCCTGCTCGTTAGGCGAACTTGCAACTGTTGCAGCGTAATACGTGAAAACACTAAAGTTTTGGCGCCACTGGAAAGAACCACGCTCGCTTAGAATACTAGCTTGATTTTTTTATTTATTATTTCTTATTACTCGCAATAAGGCATTCCATCTTAGTCCTTAGAGGTGAAAATGAATATGCCTTAATACTTCATCGAGGCTAGATGTACATAGGTGTCTACAGATTGCAGTTTTGACTTACCACCAGGTCTACTGAGCGTCTCCTTGTCACCTTTGTTTCTATAAAAAAAAGTAAAATTTGTTAATATTTTTACAGGAATATGGTAATTTTTAAATTTTTTATCAAAATACTAGCAATGATAATGACACTAATTATATTTTTGTTAACCACTTCAAGTAAGCTTTATTGCTTGTGTTAAAAGTGGTTCACGACAGTAGTCAAATGGCAGCTTTGAACATATTATGATTTTTTTCACGCAGTCCACCATTAGGCTAATGTCATTGACTCAATACTGAGTATTTTTGTATAATTTGAATGAGTGATTTATATAATTAATAAATATAATTTACCGATATTTTATGGACATACTTTGGTATATTTTATTAAATAAAACTACTTTTACGGATTTTATCGCGTTTAATTAACTTATTTTGCTTATTTTTATTAATTCCCGAACGTTTCGGGTGCTCTCCAGCACCCATGGTCACGGGGGACTGAGGTGATTGACGTTCCGATGTCAGAGTTAATCCCGAGTACCTTCAGCTTTTTTAATTATTAATTTTGGTCCGATCTACGCAGAATGAGCTTACTGTATCTTGAAGTCTTGCAGTGGTATGCTTGGGTTTAGATTTAATTTTATTAATTACAGGATCCCAAACAGGTGGTAGTACGCAGCCTCCCTCTCTATTGAAATTAGGATGTTTTTTTTAATTTCAATAGCCTCACGTATCATCCTTGGCAGGACTCGATGTTATTTCGCGAGAAATTGTGATTTATCAAATCTAATGTAATGGCGCGGGCCGTCTAGGATATGATCACAAACTGCAGATTTCCCGGAACGTTGGTGCTTCACGTCAGCTATGTGTTCTTTTACGCGGGTTTTTATTGATCGTTTTGTTTGCCCTTTATATGAGAGACCACATTCACAGTCAAGCTTGTACACTCCTGCATCTTGTAGAGGAATATTGCACTTGACGGATGGTTAAAACTGACTAATCTTCTTCGGCGGCTTGAAGAATGTTCTAATAGAAGCTCGCTTCAAGATGTAGCCAATCTTGTCTGCGTAAAATATACTGGCTGGCGAATAGGTTATCACGTTAAATAGCACAGCAGTTAAAACAAGTTGATATATGTCTGTTAAAATAATAAAATAAACAATAATAAAAGAAAATAAAAAATGCATTTTTCAAACAAAATAAATAGCGTAAAAAATTGACAAGAAATAAATCAACCTTGATAATATATAGGTTACTGACCTGAAGTGACTTACAAAACGTCGCACGCGCCAGAAAAATAATAATTTCGACATCCGGTCCCATTTCTTGTCACTTCGCGCATAGAGAATTATGCCTTAACTTCAATATTTAAGTAAATTTTTCGCTTGAATTTGTTTTCACATACCCGCAGCGCGCGGTCACTTTGTTTTTAATTTCGCGCATAAAATTTTGCCTTAAATTGTTAGCCGTAAGGACAGTTTTTGCTTGATTTTTTCTTTATTTGAGTAGTTCGGATTGACAACGTTTAAACTACCTATATTCGCCTTTAAATGGCACGGGTCTTTGACCTTCTAGAATTCATCAGATGATACCTGTATGCATTTACATGATGTTATTTAATATTAAAACGAAAAAAATGCTACCTCGACTAATGTATTAATTGTAATATATTTTTTAGTTGTGTATGTTTAAAAAAATTATGTAGCATACGTCTTTTCATTTTATATTATAACTTTTTCGTCACTCGGTGTATATACGTATGTGTAATGTTCACGTAAATATAAGAAATCATTGGTATATTATAATTAATTATATATAAATGATTTTTTTATAGGATAAATAGTTACAGTTTGAATTTCACGTTAATTATATACATGTAATAAATAACTACCTACCAGCACTTATCTCCAAGTTTTTTCTCTAACATCACTTCACTGTACAATTATTTTCACCATGGAATCACTAAAAGGTTCACTAATTGAGATGTCAAAGTCATAATGTCCATCAATTCAAATTCAATTTGTAGTGACTGCATTGGTCGAAAAATGGTTATCCCTCTCATTGATCTCCTTTCACCTGTGATCACTTCCATCCTGAATAATTCACTGAATTCTTCTATTTTCCCTTCAGCTTGGAAAGATGCATTTGTAGTTCCTCTTCCGAAAAATTTGAATCCGTCTTGTTGCTCTAATTATAGACCTATCTCTATCTTGCCTTTCCTTTCTAAAGTTCTTGAGCGTCTTGTGCACAATCAACTAAGCACCTATCTGGTTCAGCAATCCTGTTCCCGTCCCGACCATAGTACGAAAACTGCACTTTTACAAATCACTGATATGTATTCGGTAATTCGGTATGGTATGGAGAAACAAAAGCATACCATTCTTACGTTACTTGATTTTAGTAATGCATTAAATACAGTAGATTTTGATATCTTGTTGGGCATCCTGCGCTTTCTCAACATATCTTCAACTGTAGTTGACTGGTTTCGAAGTTACTTGTTTGGTCGCCGACAGCGCATTCAGGTGCAAGATGTTTTTTCCATCTGGACTACTACAGCGGCAGGCGTACCACAAGGTGACGTGTTGTCTCCTCTCCTATTTGCAATTTTCATTAACTCTATAAGTCATAATTTGTCTTCTTCCTACCACTTGTATGCTGATGATCTCCAAATCTATACTCAATCGTCTCTTGAAGATTTGTGTAAATCAGTTGACACTATTAACGCTGATCTGACTTGTATTTCGAATTGGAGTAAACGTTATGGTTTAACGATTAATCCTAAGAAAACTCAGACCATTATCATCGGCAGTTCTAGATTAATTGGAAAACTGACTGGTCTTCCCTACCTCCTATTTTACTAGACTGCACTCAAATCCCTTACAGTAACAAGGTTCAAAACCTGGGGTTGTATCTCGACTGTCTTGGACCTCACAGGTTAATGAGGTTAGTAGAAAAATGTTTGCTGCTTTAAGCTCTTTACGTAGATTACGTAATTTTCTTCCCACAGTAACTAAAGTTACGCTCGCCCAGTCTCTACTTCTGCCTATCCTTGACTTTGCTGACATTTGCTATCTTGACATTACCGAGGAGCAGCTTAATAAGCTTGAGCGCATTCAAAATTCATGTATTAGATTCATATTTGGGCTTCGCAAATATGATCATATCCCTGAATTTCGCAAACAGCTCAAATGGCTCCCGATCCGCCTTCGCAGGAATATTCACATTCTCTCCACTTTGTATGGCGTGCTGTTTAATCCTTCTACTCCTCATTATTTAAAAGACCGTAACCAGTACCTTTCCCTTACCCATAATCGGTTCTTTCGATCCTTTCTCAATCTTTCTCTCTCTACTCCTTTGCACTCTTTCTCCTTTTTTAAGAAATCCTTTACTGTAACTGCTGTACGTTTGTGGAACTCTTTACCTCTCCACATTCGTCGTGCTCAATCTCTTCATTCGTAATAAGATCGCCTTTTGTACATTCTCTACTTTAGATTTAATTGTATTCGTATTGTTTTGTTTTTTTTGGTGTACAATAAAGAATAAATAAATAAATAAATAAGGGTGACAAACGAGCACACAGTCGACCTAATGGTAAGTGGTTGCTGCGGCCCATAGATATCTACATCTATCTTCGACTACGAATCAAAATTGCACATGCGTTGTCACCAGTGAGGACTTAGATGGAATGCCTCGTTTCCAGTAAAAAAGGTCTCCGGTTCTCTACACTCGCCATACGAAACATAGCAGCGTTAAGCTGTTATTTTAAGCCGTTATTCTGTGAGAGCGTGGCCCTTCCCCGGTCGAGCCGACTCATTCGTACTACGACCATAGTATAACTGCAGCATGGCTCTACCACGGATAATACCGGCAAAGGCCCGGCCATATAGCTCGAAGAATTGACAACCGATGGGGAAGAAAGGTTCTCGAGTGGTAGCCTCGTACCGTCAGGTGAAGTGTAGGGCGACTCCCCACTAGACCGAATGACGACCTGGTATGACATGCTGGAAGTCGATCGATGCAGGTGGCGTAGGACCGTGCTTTGTGGCATTCCTTGGGGGAGGCCTATGTTCAGCAGTGGATTTGTGAAGGGCTGTAATGATGATGATGAAATGAATACTCATAATAATTAAAAAAAATACTTAATTTCAAATAAAAATCATTTTTGGTTGTCAATAGTAAAAACATGTATTAGATCTGCATTTAATTTTACAAACAGTAGCCCTATGGTTTGGGATAAGGACTGCGTAAACTCTTGAAATATGTAGGTTTATGTTGTGCAAGTATTGTGTTAAATTTTTATATCTAGCCTAGTCTATTGCTTTCTTAATTATTTATATAATTTTGACACTTATTTATATTTTCTAATCGACCTAGATTTGGTAGACTGGCAGATATTGCCCTATATTTTTAAACACAAATTCCTAAAGTTCACTCGATGAGCACGAAGAATTTCGTACAAAGCCCTTTTTAACTACTGTCAGTGGTTCTGCAAACATTTTCAGATAAAGTGGAACTCTGTGTAAATATTGCGAATAGCAGAAAAATAAAGAATAATAACTATAATAATTTAAAAATTATTAAGTATGCTTGTTATTGAGTAATTAATGTGTATCTAAATACATTATTGTACCTACCGATTTTACAGACCAATAAATAGCGAATTCAGCTTGGTGTGACTAAGATTAAAACTGACTGATCGACTTATCTTGTTACTAAAACTAGTACCTATATAACATTTGGAAGACAGTAAAACAAATCTTTCAACCTATAAAATTATTCAACCTAGTCCGAGAACTATCCCGTATCCGTATCCCAATAGAGAATTTCCAATATAAAACCAAAATAAAAATTTAGTTGCTTTTTGTTTGCTTTTGTTGCTAAGAAAAACCAAAAAACACGTCCACAATAAAAAAAACCTTGTGTAATGGCAAAAAGGTTTGCAACACCTGACGATAGCGGTCACCACATATGTGTGACTGTGTCAATGTCGTTGTGTGAAATTCTTCGCTCTGGATGATCTGGTTAGCTAATAAGATGTGTTAGGTAAATAACAACATTGACAGTGAACTTTGCAAAGTCTACTATCCAGAGTACATATAGTATTCCGTACTATCCAGAGGCACTGCTAATTCAAATTAAAAATAAAACAGTCTCTAAAATTGAAATAAATGACGGTATTTAATTTGTAGCAACTTATTCAGTTTAAAATATTTTGAAGAGTATGTATATTTTTATAGTTTACTTAAATTAAATAAAAAGTCATGCTATGATCTTTTCGACTAGCGCACTTTTAATGCCCTTAATATGTTATTTTCACTTAGTTTCCCAAACATTAAGACACAACTTTTAATTGCGAAACTTACCCACAACTCTTAAATAATTGAATAGCTATAGTAACATAATTTAACACATGCCATACAAGTATTCATTTATATAGCATTGCATTCAGAGGCATTCGGAAATATAGCTCGTTAAATTTTATTTATAACTAGCCGCTAAGTTGCTCTTAAGCAACATTATACGTTTGCTTCATTCATGAAGTAAAAGTCAGAACGGAGCACGTTTCTTGCAAGTCACTTGCAAAAATATTAGTTAACGCAATTTCGTTTTCTGACTTTTACGACTGCCTAACGAAGCCTAAGTTATTCCTGACTTGCGTCTGGAACACATTTACGTTAAATTAATTTAGCTTTAACCTAGCATGCAGGCAACAAGCCAAACACTAATTTCATTTTGAAATAGGTTTGATTAGGAGTCTTATTTAATTGTATAATATTTTACAACATCTTACGTGTTTGTAATAACTTATTTCTTAATTTTATCTGTAGTACTTTTTCATTAACTAGCCACGCTGCAACTATATTATGGTTGTAGCACGAATGAGTCGGCTCGACCGGGGGAAAACCACGCTCTTACAGAATACCAGCGTAAAATAGCAGCTTAATGCTGCTGTGTTTATATGGTGAGTGTAGAGAACCGGAAATCCTTTCTCCTGGAAACAAGCTATTCCATCGTACTACTCAGGGGTGACAACGTGTCTGCACGTTAATTTTTAATCTCTTTTTCTTCACAACTTTGTACCTCCTTTTAGGTTTGATGCAGGACGGAGAAGTGTGAAATGCACAAAGTTTATATGGGGAACAATTTCAGAAATCAAAACTTCATATGCAATGTGTCTTAAAATACATTAAATTAATTAAAATAAAACATATATTGTTTATGTTCATACTGCAAATGTCAAACACATAATTCTCGCTTGAACCATTGAGTTATTATGTACTACGTACTAGAGGCGACACTGCACTAAGTTACGCTGTTCCATTCAACTGCGGCAATGTCACCGCACTTTAATCAGTCGCTCGCTAGGCGCTTGTAGAGTTGTCACGTGTTGTGTTGATTTAAAAAAAAATATCTTTATAAAATATGCCGGGGTGTGTTCTTAGATATTGCACAAAAAATTCACGAAATGTTAGTAAAAACCAAGGAATCACTTTTCGTCGTTAAGTAAGATACTTAAATAATAAAAACATTATAGATTAATAATTAAAAAGTTATTTCTTTGGCGCCAACTTGTGTCATGGAATATAGATTAAGAAATTAATTTGTTCAGATACGACATTTCTGTGAGCAAGTGTAGGACGATTATATTATGCACAATTTTTTTGTAGAAATAAATAGAAGTACTTATAATTAGGCTAAATTTCTTACGTTTATATTTGCTGATTATTCTTTTATTTTATTTTTAGGTTTCCACGTGCAAACCACCCAGTTCTAGATTTAAATAAATATATTTCATTTGATTCGATTCCTTCCAATTTACATAGTTATCTTATAAAATATTTATATAAAAATGTAATTAAAATGCTATTGTGATAATATTATATATTATCATATTAATTTACCTCATATCATGCAAAACAAAGGACAAATTATTAAAATTGAACTCGTTTTAATAAATTAATTAGCAATATAATATGTACTCCAAATAAACAATAGTTAAATACCTACTGATCATTCTACCTACGCATAATCTATTATGATAAAAAAACCGCGCATGGGCAGTAAGACTGTTTACGGCGCATGCGCAGCGACATAGAGTAGCGCACAGTTTTTGTTACTTCAATGGCTTGAACAAATTATGTCGTTTTTTGACATTCATATTCAAAATTATATTATAAGCACTAACGTCTCAATGTAAAGACATCTGTCTTTTATATATTAATGTGCAGTTTAAAATCGAACACTAGTTGCGTAATATGCTAATAAATAAATAATATATAAAATTTAATAAGGTACAGTCAACTTTCGACCACTAGATGACCAATAGTATTAATAAAATTTTATAAAATTGACAGCGTATGTGGATACGCCTCGTTTATTGCCGAAATAGGGGTGTCAAAATAATATCAACGTTAGCGTGTGTCAGAGATTGTTGTTGGGCATAGTGGTGGATGTGTTAGTGCTCGTAATTGTCGGAGAGATGAATGTGTCATACACACTATTCTATTATTTAATAATTATTATGAAAAAGCATGTATTTCTTAGTTTGAAGAGATTCATCTCCAGAGGTTTCCCCGCGCTGTTTGTTGTTTCCAATTTCATTGGTGCCGGCAGGGGTCGTATGGATTGCTGGCGTTCTGTAAAATTAGCATCGGCTACCACGGCTATTAATAATTATAAAATGTTTTTTCTTTTTTATAAAACTGCAGTGACAAAGGAACTTCTAGTCCACCTGATGGTAAGTGGTTACTGATGTCCATAAACGCCTGTAGAATTCAAGCATATGCTGCCACTTTTGGGGACTTAGACGGAATGCCTCACAGCCTGTACTTATACTGACCCTATAGTGCCCTACGAACCGGAATACAGCAGTACAAGCATCTATGGGTGATACATACCCTGACGTATTCGTACATAAAGGTGTACTTTTGTAACAGCAATTTGTAGTAAGTATTAACGCAAGCATCAATTTATAGTAAGAATAAGAAAAAGATGTAGTGACAAAAATTGAGAAAGGTATGCTGAGATGGTTTGGCATATCGAGAGAATGAATGAAGAACGATTGACGAAATAAGTGTATAAGGCGAGTATCAATGAAAGTGCTGGAAGAGGTAGACCTAGGCGGACATTCCAAGACCAAATCAGGGACATCTTGAAAAAAGGCCAGGTCAAGAGCACCATAAACCGTAGAGCATATATGAAGAGAATAATGAAAGTGGACGAAGCGGAACAAGTATTTAAGGATCGTAGCAAGTGGAAAGAAGTGGTCTCAACCTACCCCTACGGGAAAAAGGCGTTATTATATGTATGTATGTAATAAAAACCTCTAAAGCAAATGGTGAAATAGAATGAGCTAATAAATGGAATATCTACAAGACATAATTTCAATACAAACTTATATTCTATATTTCTGTAATACTGGATTTAATATTACGTACATAGCGTTTGATTAAACCTCAACAAAAAAATGAACCAATAACTAACCTTTTGAGTATTCACAAACCACAATTCAATCATGCAGACAAAAAGAGTCTCAGGCAAAATACAGACAGATTGACCTAAATATTTGTAGCGGTGACGGAATACAAAGGGGGACATTGAAATCTCCGGGCTTATTCCTGGCGACACCCTAATCCTATCATGTACGTTCATCTCGATCGGGTTGTCAAGTGATTTTAGATTAATTTTAAGCTTAAGGATAAAAGATTTATTCTAAGATATCAGAACATGGAATAACTGAATAATCCCTTGTGTTTTGTCTTAAAGGAATATAATATTTATAATTTAAAATGAGGTAAGTATCTATAATGATACTACTATAGGCTTATTGGTGACGCTTGTCATCGTTACAAACAGGCCATATTATTATTCGTATCCGTTATAATTTCCGTTATTTTTCATTATAATTGTGCATGTTTCGCTTGAATGTCGTTTATAAATATAATACTGAAAATTTCGGGATACAAGGAAGTGACACAACATTACTATTTTAAAATATATTTATTGCTTTTCGAAGTATTCTCCGTGAAATTTGACACATTTTTCCATACCATGGAACCAATCATTGAAGCAACCATTCCATTCGGATGTTGGGGTCTCCAAAATGGCCGTTTTGTAGGCGTCCACAGGTTCTTCAGGTGATGAAAATCTCTGTCCACGCAATTTATTCTTTATTTTAGGGAAAGTATAGAAATAATTAGGGCTTAGGTCGGGGCTGTACGGCGGATGGTCTAATAATTCTATGTTTTCTTGCTCTAAAAACTCTTTTGTTCTGTGTGTGGTGTGAGAACTCGCATAGTCGTGATGGACGATGATGCGGCGGTTGCAGTTCTCTTTAGGAAATTCAGAAACGACCTGTGGCAAACAAATGCTAGCATACCATTCTGCATTAACCGTTCTTTGTCTCTCAAGAGGAATGGTCGTAACATGGCCGGTTTTGGAGACAAACGTGGCCACCATTTCTTTTGCAACACTCCGTGAACGAACAATTTTTGTTGGCTTTAACTCACTTTCGAACACCCAAACTCGTGACTGATTATTTGTTTCGGGTTCGTACGCATATATCCAGGAATCGTCACCTGATACGATGTTGTATACAGCATTTGAGGATCCTGCGTGGAATCTTTCGAGAGTTCTGACGCACCAAGTAACACGAGCCGCTTTTTGCGGCTCGTGTTACTTGGTGCGTAATGGTAATGTGGTATCCATCGGGAAAACAACTTTTTTACACCTAATTGTCCATGCAAGATTATTTGTATTTGACTGATGCCAATGTCTAAAGTTGCCTAAATTTCGCAGTATGTCACATGTCGATCTTCCTCAATCAGCTTGCGCACAGCATCAAAATTTTCTTAGGTGACTGCAGTTTTTGGACGACCTTGACGGGGATCATCACTGAGCTTGACACGTCCACTTTGAAATTCAGCCAATCAGCGATAAATTGTGGTTTTGGATATGGCTTCATCACCAAATCCAGAAATCATCTGGTCATTACACTGTTTTTGTGTTAAACCACTTCGAACGTCATTAACAATCATCAACAATAAATCATCGCTCTTGAATTTTCTCGAGTCAATTCCATTTTCTCAACGACTAAACAAGTTTGACAAAACCTTGTGACAAGACCGAGAATCTTTTTTTAAAAAAAAATGGTATTCGATTTTTAAAACCAAGGAGTTTTCAATTAAAAAGATTTTAATATGATAGGAAGAGTGGAAATATTCCATTCTCGATACTTTTAGTGCAGCCTATGTACTAATAGCCATTTAAATACAACAAAAAATTGGTTGATACATATTCGACACCAAATAAGAATAATAGTTAATTTTCAGATTTCATTTATAAATGCTTAATGATCTACCTTGATGCCAAATTTTAAATTTCTACGTCACTTAAATGTGGCCTTGGATTTGATGAGTGAGTCAATGGGTCAGCAATTATATACTGCTGTTTGTAGACAACACTTTTTTCGTTCGTCGTTTGTGTACTTGGCCCCTTTTTTGCATTTATGTGTTTTTGTGGTATATCTTCGTTTCTGACATGTTTAGCCTCTAAATGTTCTAAAATTAGCAGAGTCTAATAGAGAGAATATAATGGAGAACAATATCTGGGTAACGTAACGTTTACGGTATCGTTTAAGTGGTAGAGCCATGCTGCAGCTATATTAGTTGTATAGTTGTAGCAGGAATTGGTCGGCTCGACCGGGGAAGGACCACGCTCTCACAGAATAGCAGCGTAAAATAGCAGCTTAACACTGCTGTGTTTCGTATGGTGAATCTAGAGAACCAGAGACCCTTTTTACTGGAAAAGAGGCATTCCATCTTCCTCACGGGTAACAACGCATCTAAATTTTGATTCGCAAACGAGGATAGCTATAGATGTCAATGGGTCACAGCAACCACTTACCATCAGGTGAACTGTTTTCTCTTTTGTCACCCTATTCTATAAAAAAATTGTCAACCAACCAAATCTAAAGGTTGACTCTAGTAATTTTTTTAAATATTTAGCTTTATTTGAAAGATTTGAACTGTAATTTGTGATAAAGTAATAAACATTTTGTAATGAAATGTACTACTTCAATGTAATTACTTCATAATTATTTGGATTTATATAACAGGTTATTTTAAATCGTGTGAGTAGACTTGTTGAATAATTAATTCTTAATGTTGAATGATTAATGTGAAACGTCAAAAGGTATTTCTTAGATTTGGTTGAGTTATAGACAATTTTTTTATAGGATAGGGTGACAAACGAGCAAACAGTCCACCTCATGCTAAGTGGTTGCTGTGGCCTATAGACATCTACATCTATCCTCGTTTTCAAATAAAATGCAGATGCGTTGTCAGCCGTGAGTACTAAGACGGAATGCCTCTTTTCCAGTAAAAAGGGTCTCCGGTTCTCTACACTCACCAAACGAAACACAGCAGCATTAAGCTGCTATTTTGTGAGAGCGTGGTCCTTCCCCGGTCGAGCCGACCCATTCTTGCTACAATTGTACTATTGACATAGCTGTAGCATGGCTCTACCACGTATAAAATAATATTATGTGTCATGGAAATCAATTTCTTTTTGGCTTGCAAATCACCACGCCAAAGGAAACAGTAAATGATTTTAAAGATTTACTTTCGCTAAAACACATAACTTTTTGTATGGAGGGATAACAATTAAATGCAACACTAGACAGCTTAAGGGCTGGACTGTCACCTTTATTTTCATACCTGATTTCGATGCACTCCCGTACTAACAAAACTATTAACTGGAGCTTCACATATAAGTCGCGGAGATGTATGTTGGAGAATTAAATCTTGAGGTAGCATGAAATCTAATAAAACACTGAAGTGACGCGTAGGAGTGTCCCCAATCTTCCATCATTACCCTAACAACGGTAAGAGGACACTTGTGCCGAGCAGTAGTACTTTTCTTATTGATCTTTAAGAAGACAAAGGAAACACCTGGTTTCCATGGAGTCAAAGTTACTGAACAACAAATAAAATCTGCCTAACAAAAGTCCACCCTAAAGAAAGATACACATATGGAAACATTATATTTTGTTTATTATAAGTATTCATTGTATTTCATAATTATTTAATTATTGCTGGTAAGAAATACAGGAGGCCAACGGATACTTGTCGCTCAGGGTACTAGTATATGGTTTTCATATAACTCATTAAAATTTGTACAAAGTGTTCATTTGCTGAAACTACCATTTTAGGTTTGAATTTGTTTTCTTTTTCATTGTCAAAATCTGAAAATAAGAGCCAGTTTTCTACGTCGATCAAAGTGGATTGCAATTGCAAGATGCTCTTACAATAAATCCGAATAATCTCACAATAGGGCGGCTATTTCATATTATCATCTTTCAATAGAATGCAATATAGTCAGCTCAAAGGATCTATACCGGAATTCACAAAACTTTTTACACGTAAAATATCACAGCGTGCCATCACACATAAAGCGGCAAAGTCCAGAAATACTTGCGGGACTTATTAACGCATTCCTCACTCTCCACTGTGATTCACGGGTGAATTTCAAACGCGTCCTTTTATATGTTATGGTAAAATAAATAAGCGACAAGCGGGTAACGGAGAGAAGGATACGAGAACTGCTTAAAAATTAATATTATAATGACTCATTGATAGAAGTCAAATTTTGACACATAAAATAAGCAATATTTACTCATTCGTTTTATCTTAAAAATAAATACTACCACATATTATTAAGTGGATTGTAATCATAGATGTATTGCAAACAATATAAAACAAGAATTCATATTCATATCCATGTTCATATCTATTCTTATAAAATACATAAAAGTCGTATATTATACTACTTATATGGAGAGCCATATTATAACAGGTTGTGACACATTATATCTAGGGGCACATTAGTAAAGAATACGGTTTCTTTACTCTAGTGTTTGGGGTGACAACGCAAACAAAACAACTGCTTGCCTATTGTTATATTATAAAAATAGAGATGTAATTATTGGACTTATGACAAAATTATACCTGAATATCACAATGTGTAAGCCAGCTATTTTTATTTGGCATATTTGACGTGAGTTAACCTTTTGAGGTATAAAATATTTATGAAGGTTTTACATTATATAATATTTTATTATATACAATATTAAAAACTATAATAATATAAAAAAAAAACTAAAACTTTTAACTTAATTATTATACAGTCCTACTCCGTATCGTGCCAAGAACGCTGGCTGCGTTTCCCTGCTGAATGGCTATACTTAGCCTTTGAGCGAGAAAAGAACCAGCCCTCTTATCACCAGCAGCAAAGACCAGTCGCGGATGGAGTTCCTTTGGGAACTTCACTGCACGTGGACCCCACGAACATGGCACAAATATGTAGTCATCTCTCAGAGACTCATATTTTCCTTTTGAATTTTAAATTCGTAGAGATGATATGGTACATAACATAAAAATTATAATTTTTTTTTTATAGATGAGGGGGCAAACGAGCATGCGGCTCACCTGATGGTAAGTGAATACCGCCGCCCATGAACAACTGCAACACCAGGGGAATCGCAGATGCGTTGCCGGCCTTTTAAAAAGGAGTACGCTCTTTTCTTGAAGGTCCCTAAGTCGTATCGGTCCGGAAAAATCGCTGATGGTAATCGATTCCACAAGGAGGTCGTGGGAGGAAGAAAACATCTTCTAAATCGCACAGTGGTTACCGCCAATCATCCAGATGGTGTGGATGGTATCGGGAGTTCTGCCGCGATGTGCGTTCGTGAAATTTGGCGGCTGGGATTAATCCGAACAATTCCTCAGAGCACTCCCCATGGTAGATGCGAAAGAAAATGCTAAGGGATGCAACATCTCTTCGCAGTGCCAATGAATCGAGCCGATCGGAAAGGGCTCGGTCGTCGACAATTCGAGCCGCTCTGCGTTGGATGCGGTCAAGTGGAAGGAGCTGGCACTGGGGAGCCCCTGCCCAGAGATGGGAACAGTATTCCATGTGAGGCCGAACTTGCGCCTTGTAAAGTAGCAGGCGGTGTGCCGGCATGAAATACTGTCCCGCTCTGCTGAGCACGCCAAGCTTTTTAGAGGCCAATTTGGCCTTCCCTTCCAAGTGACCACGAAACTGCACGTCCCTCGATATGTCGACTCCGAGGATACCGATACTGGCTGAGGCAAGAAGGGGAGTGCCTTGAAACTGAGGAGATACGACAAAGGGGTTCTTTTTAGCGGTAAACGCGCAAACTTGTGTCTTCTGAGGATTAAATTGGACTCGATTTAGTCGCCCCCAATCCGAGACTTTGTTCAGCAAAGACTCGACTTCAGACACAAGTTTGTTCCGGTACTCAGCGACGTTTTCCCGAGAAATAATGGCACGGCCGGTGTATAGAGTGCTGTCATCCGCATAGCAATGAATGTTACCAGTTAGCAACATATCATTGATATGCAGAAGAAACAGCGTTGGTGATAGCACACAGCCTTGTGGAACACCAGCGTTAATAGGCTTGTAGTCAGAGCATGCACCGTCTACAACGACCTTGATGCTCCGATCTGCAAGGAAGCTGGTGATCCAATTGCACAATTTCTTGGGAAGCCCATAGGAAGGGAGCTTCGAAAGAAGCGCTTTGTGCCAAACCCGATCGAAGGCCTTCGCAATGTCCATACTAACGGCCAACGCCTCCCCCTTGGACTCTACTGCCTCCGCCCATCTATGGGTCAGGTAGACCAGAAGATCACCAGCTGATTGACCCCGACGAAAACCGTATTGGCGGTCACTAATCAGCTGGTGATCTTAAAGGTACCGGATGAGCTGGCAGATAATAATGGATTCCATTATTTTGGAGAACAAGGCGGTGATCGCGATAGGCCTATAGTTGGATGGGTCTGAGCGGTCGCCTTTTTTAGGGATCGGGTGGACAAAAGCTGTCTTCCATGAATTCGGGACTAAGCCTTGGGAGTAGGAGTACCGGAAAAGACGCGTTAGGACCGGGGCCAACTCCGGAGCACACGTCCTCAGCACAATTGGGGGGATTCCGTCAGGCCCACTCGACTTCTGGATGTCCAGGGAGAGCAGTGCTTTGCGAACCGAGCGCTGTGAGAACAGCACATCCGGCATGGAGCACTCACACCGCGGGATGGTCGGCGGTGTTTTCCCCCCGTCATCAAGAGTCGAGTTGGACGCAAAAAGGGAGCCTAAAAGGTCGGCTTTGTCTTTTGCGTCATGGGCCAGTGAGTCATCCTCCCTGTGCAGAGATGGTAGTGATGGCTTACAGAAATTCCCTTGGACAGCCTTGGCGAGAGACCAGAATGCACGGGTTCCCGAAGGAAGGCGAACTAGTTTCTCGCCAATTCTGCCTATGTGCTCTGACTTTGCCTTGGCAATAACTCTTTTGAAGGACCTGGAGGCGAAGTTATACTTCTTTTTAAGTGTGCTGGTATTTACATCCCGAGTCGCCGAAGCCGCAGCCCAGGCTTGATAACACTCCTGCTTACTGCGTAATGCAGTCTTACAGGAGCGACCAAACCAAGGCTGAGATCTGCCTCCGATGGGTACCACAGATGATGGAATAAATAGTTCCATTCCCTGTAGCACCACATCAGTGACAGAGTCAGCAACAGCGCTGGGATCATCCGGCGAGAAGCAAACCCGCCCCCATGGGTAGGATGCAAAGAAGGACCGCATTCCGTCCCAATCCGCCGACCTGTAATGCCAAACACGGCGGCAACCTGCAGAACGCAACCGCGAAGGGAGCGTGAGTGGCACCACACTCCGGATCAGACAATGGTCCGAAGAGCCGAGAGGGGCATCGACGGAAACCTGATATCCGTCCGGATGAGAGGTCAGCAGAAGGTCCAACAGGGAAGGTGTATGATCCTCCACATCTGGAATCCGCATAGGCGAAGTAACCAGTTGTGTCAGACCATATGCCTATTACAATTTACATATAATATGTAAATACCATTTATAAGACCATAATTTTCCATTCCTTCCGATAGAACCATGTAGCCGTGTGGAGGACTATAACCTGTCATGATGATGACATAGAGAATAACAATTTTACACTTTTGGAAACAATTATTAAATAAAATTGTATATTTTCAAGTTCATTACTTTTACCAAACATCAATGATCTCATTGTTTTAGTTGTGTTTTGAAAAGCTCTGGGGGCTTAAAAAGATTTCACTTGATTTGTGGTGTTGAATATTCAGGGTTTACACAGTTTGACTGAAGAGACGTACATTCATCATTTTTAAAAATGATCCTACCTTTTGTTTTTGCTTTTATTTAGTAGAGTCTTTTATATTTTTGAATATATATATATATATTTAATGATGCCAACAGCGAGACAACTGTCATAATGGAGATTAATAATAAAAAAAAATCATGTTGGGTGTGATTTGATTTTTTGATAACTGGATTCAAATTCAAAGTCAAATTGTTTATTTAAGTTCGGCCCTTACAAAAAGTAAAGATACAAATACAAGTACATTTATTGTGAAACATAGCTTACAAAATACCTTCTTACCTATTAAATACAACATATTAGTATCACCACAATTAGTATCGAGACAGCAATGCCATCGCTTTAACACGTACCTACTGCTGGATACCTTGTGAAAAGAAGTGGCGAATAAGGTCACAAGTACACATTTTTCTACCAACAGTTCCACTCACACGCATGCACGCACACACATACGTAAGCACGCACACTCACTCACGCACACTTGCACGCACATACACATACAATAGGAATTTCATGCGGACAGCTACTTCCGCTTTTAGCATAGATCTCTTAAAAATGCACTACAGATCAAATTAAATAACAATGTTATAATAAAGATATAAGAATAATGTATAAGTAAGAAATACATTCAAAACATTACATAAGCCGACGTCAATGTTTGACGGCTCCGTGGTGCAGTGGCTTAGCAATGAGTTATTGCGCTGGGGGCCGCGGGTTTGAATCCCGCACGGAACAAGTATGTGTATGGCCTACAAGTAATTGTTTCGGGTCTGGATGTTTGTCCTCGTGCAATTTATATTTGTAATCTGCCTCCACGATAGAGGAGAAAATCCTAGTGTGGGGGTAACGTTTTTTTAAAAAGAGAAAAAACAGAAAAAAAGAGAAACAAATGTAATTGTTAATTGCAATTTAATTCCTGTCCTTGGGCTGACGTTCTCAGCGATGAAAAAAAATTGTATACTTACTATTAACACAAGAACACAATTATATGAAGTTTACGGGGCAGCGCGGCGGAGTTTTCTTTGTTCTGAAAAGTATCTCCATCTCAATCTCAATTAACTCGTTTGTTTAGTTTGCTTATTTAGTTACGAGTTTAACGCGATATGTATAAAGACAAGTTTTAGCCTATGCAATAAAATAAGGCAATTGAATACTAATAAATGCAAAAAAGTAATTTCGTAAATTTTGTTACCTAGTTCTAAAATGGGTTTTATTTTTTATTTTAAATGATTTACAATTTAAATTTCTTGTTTGTATATATTTTTTAACTGATTTATTATGGAAGTGAAGGTTATTATTAATTACTACGCTGAAACTAGTAAGTGAACACTGTAATATATAAAATTCTAAAAATCATATTGCATTAAATGCTGATACATTTGTAGACTTTCAACCGTACGAGGGATTGCAATCTTGATAATGCATTTCATTTCAACAAATGTCTAACATAGAAAGAACGTGAAATCAAGAAAAACATGTAAATGTCTAGAGCGGCAGATTTTTATTTTAATATGAGAATGGTTCTCAAACTATATGTCGGTGTATAAATATATTTTTGATCTTAACATCAAATATGTACGTATAAACAAATATGTGATTCGTCACAGTTCAGCAGTTAATTTCTTACATGTTCAGAACTTCGGAAGTAAATGTAAACACATTAGTCGAGCTCTTTTGATGGCAAAGGTGCTTCTCTTCACGGGATGATGAACAAACAAACAATTACTGAAATATGTTGAACGCTATCAGTTTGAGTATTCGACAGTGTGTTAAATGTCACGTAGAAAAGCTTTAGAATAGCAAAGTATTTGCTCGTTTTCACTTACACAAAATATTTACCATATTATCACGTTATTTTTGAGCACCTTGTAGTTTTTGTAAAATATTTTTTCCGCGAACAACAGATAATAACAGTACATTACACGCTTGAAGTGACTCAGTTGATAACAGGTTAAAAAGTATCGGGTTCGAGTATATTTTATCTTTTACTATGAAAGTTTATTGCATCTATTAAATTTGAAGATTTATTAAAAGCATGTCTTGATGGCATTTTAATTGTCATATTAAACATGTACGTATATTTTATTATATTATTAATAAAGTTTGTTTTTATCATGATGATAAGTTGTATTATTTATATATCGTAATACTGTGTGGTAGCGGCCGAAGAAAATCCGTTACTACGTCGCCACTCGTGGTTGCTGTAAAAGGAGACTATTCTAGAAAATTATTATGATTTCAAATCACAGGCATTCTTGTAGAGCGACCGTATTTACCCTCATCTTAATCGTGACGATTAAGGAAAGTCCTACCCAGCATTGGACAGGCCCATATCCAACAGTTGACTTTACGACCTTGATGATAATTTAGAAGAAAAAGACATACGAAAATGGTACTTATCGTTATTGATGTGTTCTTTGAACGCTCCATTTATCGTCATACGTAATCATCACTTTGTTTATTTATAAATTCAAATCGACACAAAGTACATAATCGCTCTATAATTTTATTTCAATCAAGAGATCCGCTTCAGCTTAAGGGCTTTATGAAGTTGTATTGCAGTAATTTTACAACATACATAACGTATTAAAACAGTCTTTCATAGGGACTTTTTAATTTAATATTTATGTTTTAATTTTATGATTTTATTTTTTGTAATTTTTAATTGTATGGGTATGTTTATGTACAGTTCACGGAAACACAAGCCTCTTCTATTTATAAAATAGCTTATGCAGCGGCCATAAGCTACTTTATCGCTTGGAAATACAAAAATCTTGATTTTCCTTGCGGTTCCAAACGTATGGTTCCAGATTATGGTTAGTGGTAAATGGTAAGTGCCTAAACCTACATTTATCCTCGATTGTGAACCATAAATTAGATTAGTTATCATTTCTGAGGGTCAAAATGAAATGCCTCATTACCAATAAAAGAAATCTCTGATTCTCGTCATTCTTCTTATAAAACAATATTACATTATTCCAATATTTTTCACTTAGTAGTGTGTGTGATACTTTCCCGATCCTTACCACTCTTAATATAAGTCCAGTTTAACATGTGTCAGTCAGTGCGAGATTAGAATGGCTCTCCAGCATCTTAAAAATGGTTAGTCCCCGGGCGAGGATGGAATTACGGCGGAGTTTATGAAAACTAGTGGAAAACCGGTACTTGAAATCCTTCTGTGGCTCTTTAATTCCGTTCTCCTTGGTGGCACTACTCCGGAGGCGTAGAGCAGAAGTGCGGTGGTCTGGATCTTCAAGAAAAGCGACAATACTCCCTTGAAGAACTGTAGACCGATTTCCCTTCTGAGCCGCGTCTATATGCTGTTATCGACAGTTATTACGAATCGTCTCGCGCGCAGACTTGACGACTTCCAGCCTCCCCAACAAGCCGGTTTGGAAAAAAGGATTTAGCACCATATACCACATACATGCCTTTCAACAAGAATACCGAAAAGTACAATCTGCCACTTTGTCTCGCGTATGTGGACTATGAGAAAGCCTTTGATTCCGTCGAAATTTGGGCGGTGCTGCAGTCCCTTCGGCGGTGCCAAGTTGACTGTCGTTATATCACAATGGGGAAGTGTTTGAATAGTAGGGCACGATGGCTATCCGAGTACAGAACCAGAGCACGAAACTTATCCAACTGTAGAGAGGTGTAGGACAGGGTGACGTCATATCCCCGAAACTCTTCAGCGCTACATTGGAAGACGTTTTCAAGCTACTGGACTGGAAAGGTTATGGTACAAATATCAATGGCGATTACGTCACTTCACTTTGCTTTTCATACGATATAGTCCATGTGGTAGAATCGCTGGAAGACCAAAGCACTTTTCTCAATGTCCTTAACAGTGTCTGCCAACAAATAGGTGTTAAAATGAACAAGGACAAAATAAAGATCACCTTTTCCGGTAGTTGTTGTGAACACAACGCTCGGAGTTATCGACGAGTATATTTGGGATAAGTGGTCCGACTAGGTAAGTCCGATTTCGACCGAAAGGTCAATCATCGAATTCAGCTTGGCTGGACAGCGTTTGGGAGGATCGTCAGTTATACCTCAAAACCTGAAAACAAGATTGTAAAACCAGTGAGTGTGGCCAGTGTTGACTTATAGATCTGTGAAATGGTCTTTCACTGCTGGCCGTATGAGAAAGCTCAAGGTCGCTCGAGCTATGAAGAGGGCTATGCTCTAGGCTTCTCAGCACAGTAGTTTACAAAGCAGTAGTAGTTTCATCCGCAGTACAACCAGAATAGCGGACATAATCCAACGGATTAGTTAGCTGTAGTGACAATAAGTTGACCCCGTAGGGAAATCTACGGGGAAGAAAGTTTCTCGAGTGGCAGCCTCGTATCGGTAGGTGAAGTTTAGGGTGTTCGACCACTAGATATAGTAACGAGCTGGTAAGACATGTAGAAAGTAGATGGATGCAGGTGGCCCATGTCCGTGCTTTCTGGCAAGCAGTAGACTTGTGAAGGGCTTTAATGATGATGATAATACATAGTAAATGGACTAAAAAAAGTAAAATAAATATCAGTCAAAAATAACTTCCCATTTATGAAAAAAGTTAAAAAGAATGCGAGAAAAAGTGCATTCAGCTTTTTAAGCATTCACAACACTTTAGAGCAATTTGACTTTTAGATATAAACATTTTAAATATTTCTAGGTTAATATCTTTTTGATATATAATTTATGTAAACTCCATTTCACGCTTTATTTAAATTTCGACGACTGACTTTAAAGTTGGATATTCAAAATTTTAGACTTCATGACATTCAATTGAATTTTATTACAAGGAACAAAAATGGTAAGATTGTAGAAATTTAAATTCTAATTTGCATTGCAAACGAGAGTTTAAAAAAGTCTATGTGGAGATATAGGTCGAATAAATTGAAACTTTATTGATAATAAATTTTGCAAATATTTTGATGAAACAGGATTTTTATGTAATTTAAACTTCTTTTTTCAATTTCAATTTTGTTAAACAGAATAATTTGTAAGTACACATCACATCACAGGGGTTTTCTCCTGTATCATGAAGACATTTCATGTACATAGTGTACATTAAATTCTATGTATATTAAATGCTCATATAGAAGCATCTAGAGCAGTTGTAATTATTTATTTTATTACAAACATCCGATCTAAGTGGGGCAATGGAAATTGAGATTTATATATTTTCGAAACGGGTATACATACATTTATTTTTAACTAGCTAGGTTGCTTGAAGAAATATTCAAAAAGTTTCATGTTCATTTTCCTACAGTCAAATTTGTTTTCTCGTTTTAAAAAGTAGCTAGTTTGTTTCCTCTGGACACAATCTTTCTCTTTCAAATATTTCATTAAGTTTCGTCCAGTCATACTCGTGCTTAAGTAACGAATATCTGAAATCTTTAACAAAATGATGTACCTCTTCTATACACATATAAAAATTTAAGTGTCTGTTTGTAATATATATTCGTATATACGTCAATGAAAGAAAAAAATTACATTTTATCTGCCTTATTGTTCTTAATCTCCGAAATGTATGAACAGATTTTGACGGCACTTTCACTGGCAGATAGCTGAAGTTAGAAAGAGTAACTTAAGAAAATGGCTGTCATGGATGTTTTTGTTTTTGCGCGGTACACTGCGCAAAAACAAAAACATCCATGACAGCCAATCGTAATAAATGCCACGCGGACGAAGTGGCGGCAAACAGATATTATATATTAAATATTAATATTACTGTGGATGTATCTAGCCATCATACAAAGATAACAGGTAGTAAGAAAGTGGAACGACAATATTATTAATTAGCTGCACTCATTACACTAAAAATACCATTGCAGCACGCGCTCGCGATGCACACAACATGATCGTTACATTTTATTCTCACTTCACTTTTATTTTATTTGTAAATAGCATATTGATTAATAATGTTATTACTATTTTATCTGAAAGCGATTAATGTGATTTTTGTCTAATCAAACCACTTCGCAATATCGATCGACTTCCTTGTTCTCCGAAATAATGGAATCAATTGTAAACTGCCAGTACATAAGATACATTGAGAACCACCAGTTGATTAGTGTATTCCAATACGGTTTGCGTATCAGGAACCAAAATTTACTTAAAACACAATTCATGTTGTTTTTCATTTAAAAATATGATAAAATATATCATGCTCCCATTGTGTTGAAACAATGTTTGAATTAACATTATTGCATTTTTTAAATAGGATAGGGTGACAATCGAGCACACAGTCCACCTGATGGTAAGTGGTTGCTGTGGCCCATAGATATCTACATTTATCCTCGTTTTCGAATCAAACTGCAGATGCGTTGTCACCCGTGAGGACTAAGATGGAATGCCTCTTCTCCAGTAAAAAGGGTCTCCGGTTCTCTACACTCACCATACGAAACACAGCAGTGTTAAGCTGCTATTTGACGCTGGTATTCTGTGAGAGCGTGGTCCTTCCCCAGTCGTGCCGACCCATTCGTGCTACAACTATACTACTAATATAGCTGAAGCATGGCTCTACCACGTGTAGCATGTTATTTTAAGTATAATAAAAAGATGCATCTGTAGTTTTTTATAAAACTGAAATGATAAACGAACTAATATCTTTACGAACGACCTTTATAACTATCAACTTCAATTTTAAACAAGAATTCGTTTTCACCCTTGAGGAATGAGATGGAGTACTTCACAGCCTGTAATTATACTGGCTCTCTATACTTTTTCGATCAGAACAAAGTAGTGCGCTAGAAATACATAAGAGACCTCACCCAGACTGACTATTTGGAATAAAATAAGTCTATTTCGGTTATTAGATTAACTGACTTTACGTGGTAGAGCCATGCTGCAGCTATATTAGTAGTATAGTTGTAGTACGAATGGGTCGGATCGACCGGGGAAGGACCACGCTCTCACAGTAAACCAGCGACAAATAGCAGCTTAAGGCTGTAAGTGTTTCGTATGGTGGGTGTAGAGAACCGGAAACCCATTTTACTGGAAAAGAGGCATTCCATCTTAGTACTCACGGCTGACAACGCATCTGCATTTTAATTCGCACGCGAAGATAGATGTAAATGTCTATGGGCCACAGAAACCACTTACCATCAGGTGGACTGTGTGCTCGTTTGTCACCCTTATTCTATAAAAAAAACCTATGATCAGAAGTGGACATTTGATAAGCTTCAATAAATTGTGCGGTCAGGTCTGAAGTGTTACTGGATTTTACTCCTGAAAAACGGTGGCCTTAAAATATATACAATAGGCAAAGGAAGTAAATGAACCCATACACCTCTTTATATTTATTTGATAAAATACATATATGGCATTAATAATATTACATAAAAAGATATGACTTATAATAAATTATTAAATTAGCGTTTGCACTTTTTATTAACGCATGATTTTACTACCCATCTATTTTGCATACCGTGCGCTAAATGAAAAGATTCCTAAGGAGTAAACTCAAAAACTTACTCTATACTTTTATACTTTCCTAGTCCTTTTCATCAGTCCGTAATAATTCACTGCTTGACATGGCTCCAATTGTAAGCGGGATTCATCTTAAGCGCCACGCTTACCACCTCCGATGGCACAATGGCCACGCTGTCACCTTAAATTTGGCAAATATTGCGAATATTGAGGAGCCGCTGTTTATCAACTACTTTTTTGACAACAACTGTTCTTTAAACCCGAATCTATTAATAAACTACTTTTTGTAATAAGCTAATAAGATCGTCTCTTTTAAATAAAGAGAGAATATAGGTCTCTATATCTTCTCTTCATGACTAAATCTGAGATTCCTAGGCTATAGGCATTATTTTAATTGCGGTCCATTAAATAAATGGCTACCCTTAAACCATTTGCTCTAGCTTTGATATGTCGATGTATCCCTATAAAGTCACATTTGCAGGGATTGTGTGTAATTCCTCGAGGTTCTCTACATATAGTAACTGCTCAGTATCTTTGGTCAGCACACACGCCTGTGTGATCAAAAGCTATTGCATTGGATACGGTCTCGTGAGGGAAAGCGATTTGATCGTTTACGTACGGTTATAAATTGAATTTATCGACGTACCCCGATATAAAACTACGAGTATGAACATAGGTAAATGATTACTAACTATAATAATTTGGTGGAGAACGTCTTATAATATGTAATGGTTAAAAACAGGTATCATTTCTAATAAATAACGATTTTTTTTTAATTTATTAATGCTTTAATTCTGATGTTTATGAATTAATGTAGAAAGTTTTTAATTACAACACAATAATAAATAATAACAGAAATTTCATATAACATATACTGTGGCGGTGTCGAGAATACAAATAGGGTTTTTTATTCAATGTAGATTAGAAATAATACTTATTGAAAGTCAGTCTTATGTTTAATTTGCCGCTGGTTCGATAAATTCCTCCGTCCTGGGAAGAACCAGCAAGATACCAAGCGAGATATTTTTTTAAAGAAACAACAGTTAACCATCATTCAATGTGTTACAAAATAATTAACAAACTTAGAAACAAAATTAGAAATAGCTTGGTAACGATCGCCTCATTGCCAGAGATAATTATTTTCCATGAATTTCTTGATATTATAATTAACTTCTTTATAAAATCTTTTATAATAAAGTTTTTAAGCTTGGCGGGAGTCAAGTTTTGTAGGTATATTTATAATCACATTTTGTATATTTCAGAATATCCAATACCCTATATTGTCGTACCGTGGGTATCGTAAGAGACGACAGAGGGAATCAAATCAGGAGATCGGCTGCAGTGTCTTCCTAATAACAACCAAAAAAAAACTGTGGTTGCCAATCTGTATGCCAAACGTGGCAACTATGGCAAATATACTCGTATGTGACAATCTATGGTGGAGACCTATGTCTAGCAGTGGACTTCGAAAGGCTGTAACAGTAACGTAAACTAACGTAACGTAAAATATCACATGCTCTATTAAAATTTATTGTAAGAAGTTATTAACTGCATAGTTACTACACCGATCATCGACATTGTCATCATTAAAGCCCCTCATAGGTCAACTGCTTAAAATATAAGAAGGAATATCACAAAACACGGTTCTGAGCCACCTGCATTCATTTACCCTCCTCCACGTCTCACCAGGTCGTCATTTAATCTAGTGAGAGGAATAATTTAACTACCTATTCGTTGTTCATTCCATTCATCCATTAAAACCTAATTGCTAAACCTTCACCAAATATTGTTGCAGTCCTATGTTCACAGGCGGGATGGCAACTGTAGTATTTTAAAAATTTTTAGCTGTTATCAGGAAAATGTTGTTGCCCGTTTCCTGTGTGGCGGCGCAGTCGTCGCGCCACAAGCGAAACACATATCTAAGCCTAAATCGCGCTAACAAAGTTCAGAAATTAAAGCAGTATATATAGAATACCTCCGAACTATCAATCGGAGCACATTCAGAAAATTATTTGATTCGGTTGTCTGCGCTCAAGCCGCGCGAACGTATTCTTCGGTCGAGCCCATGCGCTCCCGAATTACTAAGTTGCAATTGTGCGAAAAAAAGACAATAAAAGGATTAAGTGCTCGAAGTGCTTCAGTGGTGTTGTGCGTCATTGCCGCCGTCAGGTTGCATCGGCCCGCCGGCCCATTGTTCTATTGTGTTAGGGATTAGTGTAGTGCCCCACGCTCTGCCAATTTCCAGTAAAAACTGTAAGTAGTTTATTACACACCGCCGTGCCGCCTCAGAGGCGGCTATTATATTGTTATCGTATTAATCTCTGTGTTCGCTTGTCGCATTAGGCGACAGCTAGGTACACACCCTAACGTACCAACGCGTTAGGTATATAGGTGTTCGTTTAAGCACACACCTCCCCCGCCGTGAGGTGGGGGAGCTTGGTACACAAGTGTTTTCTTAAAAACAAGACAAGATGGCGGCTATAACCATAGCCGAACTCGCCGACTTTTTCAGTCGTGCGTGCCCCGACGTTTGGGCGACCTTTCTAGCGCAACGCCAAACGCCCGCTGCTGAACGTCCGACCGTGTTGGTGGACGACCCTATGTCGCCAAGCACCGGACCCGCGACCCCCGCGTCCGTAGAAACGCTTTATGACGTAGGATCCCCCGCGCCTTCTGCGCTCTCCACTCGTGGGCCGTCCCCGGCGTTCTCGGACGCCGAGACGGGCTCCGAAATGGAGTTCGACGTCGCGAAACCCGCCATGCCCGATGACGAAGGCTTCACCGTAGTCTCGGGCAAAAAACGTAAACGTCCCGCCGCGAAAAAGGGCGCCGAGCCTCACTCGGCCCCTTCGTCCCCGTCGTCGTCACCTAACGCCACTCCGGCTAAAAAGACCGCGCCTTCAGCGCGCCCTAAAATCGCGAACTCTGAACCCGCCGCGGTGCGCAAGGAAAAACCGCCGCCCCCGATCATCCTTCAGGATAAATCCCGATGGAGCAACCTTTCGCATTGGATTGACTCCAAAAAAATCTTCTGCCCAAAGGTCCACAATGGTGGCCAGGGCATACGCATCCACGTCTCAACGACGGATGACTTCCGCGCTTTAACTGCGCATCTTAAAGTTCAGAAACTGAGCTTCCATACTTACGCCCTTGCGGAAGAACGCAACCTCCGCGTAGTCGTTCGCGGGCTCCCTAAGGAGCTCGAAACCGAGCACATTTTAAGCGATCTTAAATCGCAGAATCTCCCGGTTAGGGAAGTGCACAGAATGCACCACCCCACCGACAAAAAAAGATACCTAGACCTTTGTCTAGTTATCTTAGACCTGTCCCCGGAAGGGAAAGAAATTTACAATATTCGCCGAATCTGTAATCTCACTGGGATTACGGTAGAGGCCCCCCGTAATAGGGGCATCGTTGGTCAATGCCACCGATGCCAACTGTATGGCCACTCGGCCAAAAATTGCTATGCGAAACCTAGATGCGTTAAGTGTCTAGGTGACCACGGCACACCCGAGTGCACCCGAACGCCCGAGTCGGAAGGCCCTCCGAGCTGCGTTCTGTGCGGCGAAGCGGGACACCCAGCGAACTATCGCGGGTGTACCAAAGCGCCGCGTAGAAAGTGGCGCGGAGGCGCAAACCGGCGCGGACGAGCGGCTAGCGCTAGTAGGTCCCGTCCTAGGCAACATGCCCCATCATTAGCACCGATCTCGGTGTCTCAACCCGCGCCCCCTCAGCCTCACACCAAACCCGCCCCCGCTAAAGGGTCTTCCGGGCAAGGTGTAAGCTCATCGGTGCCTTCAGCACCCGCGTCGAACGCATGGGTTAAGCCCCCGGCGATTGTTAGCGCGGCCGCCTCACGGCCAGCGCCCTCTCTCCAGGCTCAAAAGCCCAAACTTGCCCCTCAGGCATCTTCTACCTTCGCTGCTGACTTCTCGTTAGTCTGCAGCTTCTTCAACAATATTAATGTTGCCGAAGTGTCTTCCCTGGCCCGTAAACTACGCGAGGCCAAATCCGCTCAAGATAAGCTCAATGCCACCATTGAGCATATCAATCTCATCGACGCGATCGGTTCATTCCAATGCGCCTAAATAATAATCTCTCTAAAACAAAATGGCAGTACAACATACAGGCAGAACCAAACCTAGCTCACTGACTGTCGCGTTCTTTAACGCAAACGGCATCAAAGATCAAAAGGAAGAAATCGTGTACTTTTTACGCGATCATGATGTCGACATCATGCTAGTGCAGGAGACCTTCTTGAAACCTAGCGTGCGCGATCCCAAAATAGCTAATTATACCTTAGTAAGAAATGATAGGCTGACCGGACCTAAAGGCGGCACCTTGATCTACTACAAAAGGTCCTTGCACTGTATACCGTTAGACACTCCACCGCTTGCTAACTTAGAAGCATCGGTATGTAGAATAGCACTTACGGGCCATCCGCCCGTCATAATTGCCTCGGCATATCAGCCACCGCAAAAACCCTTATTAGAAGCCGACATCGCGGCACTACTAAATCTAGGCCCCAGCGTAGTAATCGCGGGTGACCTAAACAGTAAGCACGTTAGTTGGAACTCTAACCTAAACAATCCAAACGGAAACATATTATGCGGCCTCACGGAGAGACTTAACTTCGACGTTATCGCTCCTGAGAGCCCAACTCACTACCCATTTATAACTAGTCACCAACCGGACGTCCTTGACGTAGCTATTTTAAAAGACATCCGGCTTAACATTAACTCGATCGAAACTTTCATCGAACTATGCTCGGACCATAGGCCGATCGTATTAGAACTGGGCCGGTCGGCTGGTGAGGTCCCTCAGACCAAAACCATCGTCGACTGGCGTAAGCTCAAGGTCAAACTTGAGTCTACGAACTCCCAGCATTTAGACTCAATACCGGACAAGATAGACTCGCCGGAGGTAGCCAATAGGGCGATTAGCGCCCTATCGACTCACCTCACATCAGCGGTCGAAGAGTGCTCCCGTAAGGTTCGTGTGTCGAGCGATCGGTACACAAAGCTTCCGGCAGACGTTCGACGGCTGATTAGAGCGAAAAACTCCGCGCTAAAAGCATATGACCGTTATCGCACGGAAGATAACAAAATCCGGCTACGTTCTCTGCAAAACGAGATTAAACAACGCGTTGTAGAATTTAGAAATGATAAATGGGATAACCTCTTAGAGGGATTAGAACCATCCCAAGATGCCTTTTGGAGGCTGACTAAAGCCATAAAAGCAGAGCAAATTGCTCCCATGCCGCCTCTCGTGAGGCTCGACCACCCCGATCTCGCCTTAGACGATCTCGAAAAAGCCGAATGCCTAGCCGACAGTCTAGAGAGCCAGTGTACCCCATCCAGCGTACCAACAGATCCCGCTCACCTGCTAGAGGTAGAAGCGGAAATCGAACGTAGGGCTGCGTTACCGCCAGCGGGCGATCCACTCGATCCCGTGACTTTCGAAGAAGTCACTAAGACCATAAAAAGCCTTAAGATTAGATCAGCCCCTGGGCCAGACGGCATCAGTAACAAGGTGATCAAATCTCTTCCGGCACCGTTAATTTACCTCCTCGTAGGAATTTTTAACGCGCTTCTCTCGAGCTGCTCCTTCCCGGATATCTGGAAAGAAGCAGACGTAATAGGAATCCATAAACCGGGCAAACCGCGTAACCGACCCACCAGCTACAGGCCTATCAGCCTACTCAACACCTTAGGTAAATTATATGAGCACACTATCCTCAAGCGCCTCCGTCACTTCACGGAAACTAACAGACTCCTCCCTGACGAACAGTTTGGATTTAGAGCCAAACATTCATGTACTAACCAAATTCATCGCCTAACAGAATATATTCTGTCTGGCTTCAATCATCATCCGACAAGGAGAAAATCTCGAGGCACGGGAGCCCTCTTCTTTGATGTCGCAAAGGCATTTGATAAGGTCTGGCACGACGGCTTGCTCTACAAGCTGTATAAACTAAACGTGCCGGACAGGCTCGTACACATCATCCGAGCCTTCCTTTCAAATCGCTCTTTTCGCTATCGAGTGGAGGGAACCCGTTCTTCGAAACGCTTTCCTAAGGCCGGTGTCCCACAAGGCTCCGCCCTGTCTCCAATTCTGTTTACACTTTTTACGAGTGACATCCCTAAAGATCCAGCGGTCAACACCGCTCTCTTCGCCGACGATACGGCTCTCTTTGTATCAGAGTACAATAGGAATATTCTCACTTTAAAACTCCAAAAAGCTGCCAATCGCTTAGGCGAATGGTTCCGCCAATGGAGAATTGAAGTGAATCCCGAAAAAAGTGTAGCAATATACTTTCAACGGAATCCAAAACAGTCCGGTAATGGACCAAGAAAACGTATGAAGGTAATTACCTTATACGGCCGCCCCATCCCATGGGAATCCTCGGCCAAATATCTAGGCGTTACGTTTGACGCCAACATGAGTTTCGCGAAACACATTAATATTGTTCGCAACAAAGCCAAGTCAGTTATTGGCCGTCTCCATCCTCTTGTGAACAGCAAGAGTAAGCTGTCTCTAAGGCACAAACTCCATTTGTACAAATCCTGCGTTAGACCTATCATGTCTTACGCAAGTGTAGCCTTTGCACACACATATAAGTCCCACCTAAACGAACTACAGAAAGTTCAAAACCATTTCATCCGTAAAGCCACCGGTGCACGGTGGTATCAACGGAACTCTGATTTACACAGCGATTGTCAACTCCCCTGTATCTCCGAATACTTTAAGGAGATGTCCCAGCGCTACTTTGACAGCGCCGAAGCTCATCCGAACCCCCTAGTGGTAAACGCAGCCAACTACGTCCCGATACCGAACGTCGCGCCGTTTCTCCGTAGACCGCGTAATGTATTAATAGAGCAACCGCGCTCGCTCGATCCCGTCGACCCAAACGTCGCAGGCACATCACACACTGACACTACACCCACACCAATTGGGACAAACACTAATAGGACAACGGAAGGGGCGCGTCGCACCCGTAGGCGGGCACGACGCGTTCCAACACACACCGCGTACACACCGTACACCCGCGTGCCTGGGCGGTTCTCACCGCCCAGAACATCGACCGATACGAGCTAAGCAGTCAGAGGCAGGGGTTCGCATTCCCCCCCTCGGACTGCGGTTAGATAGCTCAAAATAAACCTCTACGGAGGGGACATGATGATTGGTAACAATACCAAATCACAAACCATCATCATCCTCATCCTTATCCCAGCTACCGCCTTTCCACTTTTAAATAGCTCGCGGCCTTTCAGGCCGCGAGCCCTGCGTCCGATGAAGCTGTAAGAACCGCATAGGTTAACAGCGTAAACATCACAGAAAATAGTTTATCAATCGGAGCGTTGGCCGCTCCCCGGGCAGAACACCTTTCCCGGCGGGAGATCTCCCCTTTTCCTTCCACCAGCTACACCTGTTTCAGTTTGCTCAGTCGTCCTAAAAGTCAATGGGTCAAATTTCTTTTACTTATACTTTGTCGAATGTTATATTTCTGAATCATGACTGCGACGTTCCCGTTTCATCTGTTTTAGTCATATTTTAGAGGAAAGTTACAAATGGGTACATGTTTTCTACGCTCGGACCGATAAAAATAAAATAATGAGTTCGCTGGTACACTTCCACGGACAACGAATAATAATCCGATATTAATCATTTTATATTTAGACTGAGCTTAGCGACGAGCTACACGCTAACACAAAGTTCAGTATCATTAAAAGTAAAATACATATTTTGTTATACATAAATTATGCTATAACTAACACATATATTTAGAACGATAGTAATTGTGAATAAGATTATTTTTATAATTATAGATCGCAGATGCTAGCACTGCTGATATTGGCAATTATAATTTTAAATGCTGATTTAGCATAGAGAAACACTTTAAGAAAACCTGCTACATGAAGGTTTTCTGAAGATGTTTCCCTTCATCACATTATCGTTACATATTCTTTTACATGATCGCCAAGGTTAGCAAGCGTCATTAGCAATCGTACCCTGCGTCTCGCACTCATGTATTTACTTTCAGTCACCTGTTTAGTTATTTTCCTTCTGGCATATTATTAGAAGTTTTAGGCAACCCTCATGAGAATAGACCTATTCAAGGAAGCAAGCAAATACCTTCGGTACGGGCTACAGCTACGCTAGAGCGTGTTACTGCAGCACGAATCGATTGGCTCGACTTGGTAATGACCAGGCTCGCACAGAATACCATCTTGAAATAGCAGCATAGTCATACTGTTATTCTATTTCATCATCATTACAGCCCTTCACAAGTCCACTGCTGAACATAGGCCTCCCCCAAAGAATCTCATGGGGGGTATATTGCCATAGTTGCCACGCTTGGCGAGCGTGTTGGCAACCGCAGTTTTTTTATTGTTATTTTGACTAATATCAGGAAGATGCTGCTGCCCATCTCCTGCCTGTTTCCCTTTGTCGCCTTTTACGACACCCACGGGAAGATATGGGGTAGTGGATATTCTTAACCGCCACTATTATATTATATTATTCTATTTAGTTGACATAAATATGGTAAGTGTTTTACAAGCCTGAAGAGATTAATGAACAAATAATTAATTGATGTAAACCTGATAAAAGTATAATTAATGTCTTTTTTACCTTACCTCGAGATCGGGGTTCTTTAAGTCAATATATGATTTATCAATATTACAAACAAATTCCAATTGATCTCGTAAATATTTGTTCTTCTAGGAGATCTAAAAGAGCTGAGTTACTAAATAAACACAACGTACTAAAGGTCAAACGGCAAAGAAGTACTATTTATTACTAACCTATAGAGAAAATTCTTAAGAGATTAATATTCATTAGCCTGTTCAGATAATTTTATATATATTTTTTATTATCAATACCAGACGGCCTATAGAGGAGACGGAATGTTATACCAAACTTAAAACTGTAATGAATGAACACGAATTTAAGCATTTTAATTTCCTAAGAAGCAAAACTCACTACTGTTAGCCTTATAAATATCGAAACAGAAAAAAGAAACAACGGAGACAGCGTGAAAATATTGCAACACGAACGTAGCAGGTGCGCTCCGGCAGCGTCAATAAGAAACGGAGCAAAAGGGGGAGAGTTTAGATATAAACTTAAGGTTATTGTCGTGTTATTGGTCGGCGAGTTAAGGATGCTTAGCGAGAGATTTATATGGGTCTGCTTATTTTATTTTCTACCAAGAAAATAGAATTGCACCTCCTGTATTAAACTAAGTAGCGGTTTATCCTCGGAAGGAAACCAACAATTTGATGAATAATTATTGTGGGGTTTCTGTTTCTATTTGTTTCGTCCATCCATTTCAGCCTTTAAATGTCTACTGCTGAAAATGACCTCTTACAGGGGGTTTTACCGTAGTTGACTTGCTTGGCATATGGGTTGACAGTCGTGGGTTTTTATTATTTTTGTACTGTTATCAGGAAGATGCTGCTACTCATCTCCTGTTTCACTTTTCCTGTTGGTGAAATTTTTTAAGGCTATGATCCATTGAATTATATGTACAACGTACTAGAGAAGCCATTCTTAACAAAAAATGTTCACTACTCTATGTCTTCGCGCATGCACGGGAGATAGTAGAGTCGCGCATACGCACTTGCGCTACCACAAACTAAATAGTAGATTGAAACCACACTAAATGTCACACTGTACGGATTGCAGTACAGTTCAGTTGAACATAATGTATGTTCGGAATACGCAATCTAGTACGTAGTATATATATAATATATCGATGCTATGATCTCAATCAAAATACATCAGGAATTTACAATGTAAAACTAGTACCCAAATGCAAATTAAAATCCTACAGGAGCAGATTTCCCCATATTATGTATACGCTGCGTTACAAATTTTAATCCATATTCAACGGTTTTTAAGCTTCAACGCTCACATGGACGTGAGCGGAAACGGAAAATATAATTTCGATATCATTGTGATGCATGAGGTTTTAAAGTAGTGGAATGAAATTTTGCTATTTGAACTTTGTACCGTAAAACATTTTAACGGCGTTCTAAAAAAAGTCAGATGGTAATATATTCGACGCGTATGTTTTCTATGAATGATCGCCGATTTCTCGAAAACGGCTGAACCGATTTTAATGATTCTCTTTTAAAATGTCATCCTCAAGAGTGGAAACCTTTACCTCCTTACAGCCTATTAAAGTCTATTACTAAACATGGGCCTCACTCTTAGATTGCCTCATAGGGGAGATATTTGCCATAGTTGGCACGCTAGGTAGGCGGGCTGGCAATCGCAGTTTTTTAATTTTAGTCATTATTATGGAGATGTTGCTACCCATCTTCTGATTTTTTTCCTTCTGTCGCCTCTCACGACACCCACGGGATGATTCAGGTACTATATACCATGTAGTGGCAGTGTAAGAGTTGAAACGAATAAGTGATAAAGATAATATGTACATAATATATTTAAACGAAATTCTATTTCTTACCTTGAACATGTGAATATCAAGGTGAGGCTACTCGAAAGGGTGAGTTAATTAAACTTTTAATAAGTAAAACTGACTTAATCTAAAAAAAATATTTCCACATAGCAGAAGTCTGAGCTTTAATAAGACTAGCCGAAAAAATTAAAAACTTTTTTCAGTTTTAATTTACATTGAAAGTTTCATGATCTTTTAATAAAATAATGGTGACTATCAAGCACTTTTAGGATAGGGTGACAAACGAGCACACAGTCCACCTTATGGTAAGTGGTTGCTGTGACCCTATGGGTCTAGACATCTACATTTATCCTCAATAAGGAATCAAAATGCAGATGCGTCGTCCCCATGAGGACTAAGATGGAATGCCTCTTCCCAGTAAAGTGGGTCTCCGGTTCTCTACACTCACCATACGAAACAGAGCAGTGTCAAGCTGCCATTTTACGCTGGTATTCTGTGAGAGCGTGGTCCTTCCCGGTCGAGCCGACCTATTCGTGCTACAACCATACTATTAATATATCTGCAGCATGGCTCTACCACGTAAAAATCATATACATTTTGATAGATAAGTAAACGATGAAAAATGCCTCTCTTGTCACTCCTGAAGAATTAGTTAAAATACCTCGTTACTAGAAAAGACTATAAAGATGGTACGTGCTGATGCGTTACGTGTGGGACTATACGAAACGCAACAGCATTATTTTGCTCTTTTACGGTGGTGTATTCTCCTAGAGCGTGGTCCTTTCTCATTCGTGCCATTAGGAACTAATTACATAAAGTAATATATACTAACTTAAAAAAAATTAATACTTGGACCTCACTAAAACGAAGATCATACAGGTGAAAAGAATTCCTTTCTGTTTTTTTGCTAAGGCTATTTAAACTGATTAAGAGATAGTGCTTCCAGGGTAAAGCATACAGCAGTCACGTATGTTTCGGCCATGTTTGGCGGCAATGACAATTCCTTCCAATATTATTTGAGTAAACAACTTAAGGCAACTTGATAGGGCTGCTGACATTAAAGGTGATATTGTATCAAGAGCTAAAATAGAGAAATCGTCACTACTTTTGGGCTGTTAGTAATATTTCTTTCCTCAGAATTTTTTAAAATGATATCCCCCATATGTATTTACAAAACTTCTTAATCCTAAAAGCAGCAGTAATAATAGTAATAATATGCTTAAAAATATAATATTCTTAGAAATAATATTATGATTTAATATCAGTGTATAAGTCTCAAGTTTCTTTATATCTTTGTCCACAGAAGCGGGAGGCTTTCGAACCATGGAACTGCGTATCACACCAAGGGTGGTTCAGCGAGGGAGGAACGTCACCATGGCCTGTTTACATCAAATACACGACAGTGAAATCTACTCTGTACAGTGGTACAAGGGTACGCAGGAGTTCTATAGATATACGCCATTAGAATCTCCAACAACTAGAGTTACGCCTGTTAGTGGAATTAAAGTTGACGTAAGTATATTATGGTAGTTTCATTATATTTACGCTATTTTTTACTTTAGCCTGTAAACGTCGCCTATCACTGTGTTGGGAGAATTTGCATTAACTGACTCGCTTAGGAGACGGGCCTACGGTTGCAGAGCCTTACGTACTACGTCGGCATTTAACATTTTATATACCTTATATATGGCTATCTAACGGAAGCCGTAAGATTTTGTCTGGTGTTTTTCATAGGCGTTTCTTACGCCAACCACGGCAAAACATTGAGTGTTAGATTTGCTTCCGTCACCACAACATTGAAGTCAGCTACAATTAATCAAATGTTGTTTAAATAAACATATTAAAAATAAAAAATTAATCAGGGTGGCTGTGTCGTGGACATTGACGTGTGTTTTACGTGGCTACGTACAGCGAAACGACCTCAAAATGGCTGTGGTCCTCCCTTTGCCGCGTGCGATGTCTCACAGTCAACGTAACGAATTATCTGATACTGTAGCTATCGAGTGGTATTATTAAATTGTTGCTGTAAATGATGTGCAGCTGCAACACCAAAATGTATTACACGATTTCGTTATCATCAGTTTTCTGAATTGCCTCCCACTATGGAAGCAAATTTAAAGACGTGTTCACATCTAAAAGAACAGTCTTATTACATACTAGCTTCTACCCGCAGCTTTGCCCGCGTAATAGTCGAAAATAATATTTTTATTGCCACAAACCAGTATTGAATGTTACCATGTCAAGAAGTTATTGCCTACGAATTCTTTTGCGTGGAGCTCAAATTGCTTATGACAGGACACGTATTGTTACATTAAGAATTAAAGTAGGTAGTTTTTTATGACGTATTCGTTAATGAAAGGGTTTTAACTTCAGAATATATTAACAACTGTTTGAAATACTAAAGTAATTAATTTAAAAAAATTTAATAAACCTATAATCCGTTATTCTAGCTAATGCTATATAATGCTAATAGCTGATTTAAAGCCACTATTCGATGTTGCATACATTGTAGTTATAGACAATAGACAGGGATTTATTCAGCAACTTACACTCATACAGTTTTAATGTAAATAAAATAGTGCATACAAACAAAGACAAATAATAATAAGAGAATACAGACATAACATAATCCGCTTGCATACGTGAAGTGATGAAGAGGGCAATAAATCAATTCTGTCGTAAGGTTGCGGTAAAGCTCATTGAGGTTGGGCAAAAAAATAACACCTTCATCCCTAGATGATTTTAACACAAATGAATAAGCAACAACAGTGTGAATGTGCGCACAAACAAACAAGTGTGCGCACAATACTTTGGAGTGCAGCTGAAAAATAATGAATACTCGAAATGTCGCCGACTTTAAGCGAACGTGGGCGAGTACACACAATAATCCCCTCTGCACATTTATAATGTGTGTGCCGTTAGTTGCCCGATATACGTGGTAAAGACAGGTCATGACGCTTATTCCTGGCGCTTTTTTGGTTAATTTTCATCTCAAATACACAAGGTTGCGCTACCGCCATCGAAGGTCATGAGATTTTATAAGTAAATTTGTTAAAGCTATAAAATTAATTAGCTAAATTCAAAGATCCGGTTTAAAAATAAAATTACTCGTTAAGGCCAGATTGGATAAAGTATCCTATTTTAGTAGACACAAATTTGACGCGCAAGAATTGATACTAGTTGCAAGTATATATATAAGTTGCATGAAATACTGAACTAAATTCTTAATTGAATGGATTTTTCAAATACTTTATATTAATCGAAATAAAAAAATTGTGACTTAATCGCCGGAAAAAAACTTTGAAGTTCGAGTTCTAGTTTTATTAATTTAAGCGATAACCATATAATATTTTTCTATAGTATGAAAGGCTAAGATCGCAAGTAGTAGTAAGTAAAGTAATTTCGCACGCGTACTTACTGCTGGACAAATATGCATGCAGCAGAGAAGAGAGAAAACCCGCGTCTTAAGAGGTGAAATACGTGTCGTATTATCGACCGTGGTTATTCTAGTGTAGTGGTGTTGAAGATAAGCCGAAGCCTCGGCATTAAAATTTAGCGTGCGTGCATCTGAGGCGACTGGGACTCCGTGACGGTCCGCTCCGGACTCAGATGCAGAAGGCGGCGCTCCTCGATACCGCACGCATCGTCCGCCGGTTTCTTTCCCTTTCTTCCTAACCCTCGGCCGTTTGGTCTCCCCTGACGAGGGATATGGTCGGATTCTTATTTATTTATGTACTTTTATGTATTTAGTTTTATTTTATTAATATTTATGTAAATTTATCATTTTCATTTACATTTATATATGTAAACAGGCCAACCAGATGAGAAAACAATATAGTCTACCCCACATAATAATAACTATTAAAGTTTAAAAACTTGTAGTACATTGAGAAAAAATGTCTTACATGAAATAATAAAAATTAGGTAAAAACGCTGATGAGGGTGAAGTATTCTTCTCCTTGCTAGACTATAAAATAGCCTGTATTACAAAAAGGGAGCACAAAAAATATTCTTAACTTTTTAGTACTACAGATTATATATATAGTGTGTGTGTGTGTGTGTGCGTGTGTGTGTGTGTGTGTGCGTGTGTGTGTGTGTGTGTGTGCGTGTGTGTGTGTGTGCGTGCGTGCGTGTGTGTGTGTGTGTGTGTGTGTGTGTGTGCGTGTGTGTGTGTGTGTGTGTGAGAGAGAGAGAGAGAGAGAGAGAGAGTTTGTGAGTGCAAGAGGCAAATTCATCTTTGAAAATAAACGGAAATAAATGATTTTTTAATTATTTTAAAATTAAAAAAACAATTAATTAAAAAAAAATTATACTACCACGTTTTTTTCCTACATTGTCATCCAATTCCGAGCTACGTTCAAAATGTCAAGTCTCTAGCTCTTCGGGACATGCTCGAAATTTGAGTTGCATGATTCCCACTTAGAACGAGAGATAAACAAGAAAGTGACTTAATTAAAACCGTGGTAAAAAGAACCTCTCTATCATTATTTTAGCCAGTTTGTTCGTTCGATCATTTCTGCACAGCACGGTCCGATTAAGAAACATAATGTAGATATCTTGTCACCTCTAAAGACTAAGAATGCATAACGAAGCTACGACCACTACAAAGACTGTTTCCAATACATTCGAGCAGCCGCCACTCAAGACGATGCTACACAATAGCGTGTATTTTTCATGTCCACTAGCAATAAGTCCCGCTGAAACTCTCTCTGCTGAGTTCTCAACATGAGGATATGTGCTAAAACTACCTCGTTGGCCTAGTGGTCATAAGCGCAACTTCTGATCATATGGTTCTGGGTTCGAGTCCCAGTGTAGGCCAAAATTTTCATTGTTTATTTATGAAAATAAAATTCTCAATAGCGGCCCGAAGTCAGGAAGTTGGCAGTGTTTCACTGCCTTTGGTCTTACATCTGATCTGTAAGATCGCTAGTCTCTAGGTAAAGCCAGGCGGGTCACTAGGTATAAGTAAATTTCCTATAGTAATTATTATTTTTAAAATGCTACAGTTTCTTTTTGCTATTTGGCAGAGACTTAACTCCAACGAAACGCACGTGGTTCTGATGCGAGTTACACAAAACCTAAGCGGGAACTACAGCTGTGAAGTTATTCAAAATGCTCATACTTTCCCTCATTATACGGCCTCCGCGAGACTTGACGTCGTTGGTGAGTATAAATTTATTTTAAATTCAATTCTAACTGTATCATAATGCTTGTAACAATCGAGTGATGGATGGATTCTACATGGTAGGACTACTTTTTGCTCTAGAAGTTCGTTTCGGTTACCACCCACTTATCTACTTCTGCCGCCAAACAGTAAAGCGTACACTACAGACGCCCAGTCTGAAGGTTATAGTATATTTACAGGCTATGAGGGATATTCCGCTCAAAAAAGAGTTTAAGAAACAGTAAACTGAGCGAGCAATAGGCTTTAAAATAGCACTACTAACTGATGGACAAGAAAGGTTCTTGATGGAAGCCTCGTACCTGTAAGTGTAGAGTATAACGGCCTCCCACTAGATGTAGTTAAAAACTGGTAAATAATGAGAAAATTCTATGGACCGTGTTTTGTGACATTTCTTGTCATTTCCTGCATATGTTCTGCAGTGTACTTGTGAGGGGCTACAATTATATCATGTAAATATATCTGTTTATATTGACAGACTTTCCTAATCCACTGCCGTATATAGGTCATTTCAAGTCAGATTGTCACTAAGAAGCATTAACAAAATACTATATGAGCTGACGGTGAGAAGTAGTGCTTCTAGAGCGAAGGCAGTGTATACATAGGTGCAATATTGATAACGCACTAATGATAATGTAATATATGTATATATTCTTGTGTTGCAATTATGTATTGTGTAGCTTCAAATAAAAATATTTCTTGCTTTTCGAAAAAAGGACGAAATCCTTTTTTCGATTTTAGTGAAATATACTACGATTTTGTAAATAATGTATCCCTAAAAATATAATATAAATACCTGTAATGTTATATTTCAAACGTTGCGTCGCTGTTTTAGTGTATTATTTTAAATGATATTCGATTAACTGTTTTCGATATTATTCGACAGCTTTTTATAAAGTGTAGAGTCACAAACAGGCACATTGTACACGTGATAAAAAGTGGACACTGTGAAACATAGATACTTTTATCTGTAATCGATTGGGATTAAAAGGCAGTGTTGTTTGTGTCGATGACCTTTGAGGATTAAATTGAAATACTTTGTTACAAATAAAAGGGTCTCCGATTCGCTACTCTCACCATATGAAACGTTAGTTGTGCGAGCACGGTTCTTCACCGATCGCGCCGGTTAATTCGTGCTGCAACCATATTACAGCTTCAATTTGGATCTTTGGAAGCAACAAATATCTCTTTTGTCAACATTTTTAGATTTATTTTGTAGGTAGGTAGGTCAGGTGGGCATACATTTCAATACCGAAGAACGCTTTTCAAGAGTTCGTCAATTCTCGTGTTCTATGAACTGCCCAGTGACCATTAAATTGCACGAATGTGTTGATAATATAAAATTGCAATTCCATAGCTTAAGCTTATATTAGTACTATTTAAAAAAAGATATTTGTTGAAACGTTCTTTTGAATATTTTCATTGATTATTTCCAACCTTCTGATAGCAAATGACCGTGTAATGGCGGTGTTAGAATACCCACTACCCCATATCATCCCGTGGGTGTAGTAAGAGGCGACAGAGAGAAACCAATCAGGAAGTGGGCAGCAATATATTCCTAATAACGACAAAAAAAACTTGCCAAGCGTAGCAACTATGGCAAATACCCCCCTATATGGCAAACTATGGAGGAGGTAACGGTAGACTTTAATAGGTTGTAACGGTAACAGTAACGGTTCTGATAGCAGTTAGAGACTTCTACTGCTTTTGGAAAATGTAAGTATATATAATTGCATGCATGATCACTACGCTATCGTAAATATGGTATCAATTTCTTCAATACTACTTAGTTTACAATAAAGTGGCCAAATATGTTAGCCTTTATAAAGTCATCTATAAAAAAAATTACGTTTCGAAAGTAATTATCCATTGAAGTCATTATGTAATACGTACCTACTAGAACACACACCCTAAACAAAATATGTGCGGCAGTGCGGGGCTTATCTTCCTTAATAACTGGCTTTACGGCTCTGGGATCTAGCCCTTCTGAGCCTGAAGTTACAATATTATATTATAATAATTATTCTTCATAGTATACTGCTTCACAATATGTTGATGCGTCACATTGTGCAGCCCTCGGGAGATTTTGACGGTAACTTGAGCCAGTAGACAGCTGACGGTTGGCGATGGTATCTCAAGGCGCCTAAGCAGACAGGCACCTTATTTTGAGAATCACATCACTATCAGAGCACTTGTTTCACAGTTTCCACTAATAGTTCACATGCGCAGACACTTAATACACGAAATCGCTTTTACATATCAAAGTCCACTTCAAATCATTATTTAAACAATAAAACAGGAGCAGCAAATTGACGCCGGTCAAGTTCCCGCCAAAACTCGTAGTGCGGGGCGCGTGGAAGGAGGCATAGAGTAGGTACCGTTTTTATGGTACAGACTAAGTAACTTTGAACCCACGGGCTCTAACTGGTGCTGTAAAGAACCAAGTCTCGACGTCTCTTCTAGCACGTAGTACATATTACTTCAATGTAGTTATCAAATATTTTTCGGTCTGTTTTCACAATACAAGACATATTTTATACCCGGGGTTAACTTTAACGAAGTTAATAGCAATAATGCACAAATAAATAAGTAGTTTACTAAATAATTATATGTACATTCAATTTTATAACGATTTTTATTCAACGTTCTATTTTATTTTTGTATAAAACCATTACGGAATAGAAACTTAACGAGCTATTAACAGTACTATTAAGCATCAAAAGATAGTGGTTAATGAATAAATATCTCTTACTAGCCACATTCAAACACATATTATTAACTTAACTAAGAATTTCATACTTATTAAATGTATGTAATCGGAGGTGACTCAGCTTCTGCTAACACCGGAATACGATCTCATAAAGCGTTGGTTTTCAGGCACTTCGTCCACTGAGATGCTTTATGAGAATTGCGAGTTTACCAGTCACCATGTAATATTGAAATTATACAAAGGTCATTTTCTCTGTAACTCAGTGTCTGTGTCTGTGTAGGTGTGAGTGTGTGTACATTTGTATTATTTCAATAAAAGTTTATAATATTAAAAAAGAAAATAAAAAATTTAAAAAACCACTTAAATTTTTGTTTTGCATCTCAAACACACCTGTGTTTCATACTTTCTTCACCGAGTTGCCGTTTCAGCAATACAGATTTATACTTAGTTTAATGAATATGATGGAATATTTTTATTCAATATAGATAACAAGGAATAATTATTAGAACTCATTAATTTTTGTACTACTGGTATGTAAGAAAGCCTCTGAACTAGGAAGAAACAGCAATAAGCCCAGCGGAGCTCTGAATAAATATAAATGCGAAAAAAATACATTTATAAAGTACATGTTAGCGTTCACTCCATTCCCATGTGTAATTACCGATCATGTGTGCTTTAATATTATAATACTTCATCCTCTATGCTTTTGCTAAAAATTTTTTTGATAGGTGATGCATACTTACTAAGACTTCGTTGTAAAAGCTTTCCGTGCTTATTTTACTTCTCGGAGGAGAAGGCAATACGTAAATTTAAAATATCTTACATACCGTGCAATTTTATGTTTTAGCATCTTCAGCAGGTTTATTCAGTTCTTCAAAAGGTTTCTGTGTAAAATATATTTACAACATAGAAGTTTTTAAAAGAAGTAAGCTGGTTTTTTTATTTCATATTACACTATGATCAGCTCAAGTTAAGTAAACCTTTCTTGATTAGGTACGGGGAAATGATTACTCTTTTGGGTATAATAGAGCTATAAATTAAATAGAGACATTTTACACTTTTTGTATAGGTCTCTCTGTGTTGAATTTCAGTCTCGGACCGAAACTGCAGTTGAGAGCGTCAGGCAAAATTATACGCAACTCTAGACGAGGCCTAATTTTGTAGAGCAATTTAAATTTGAAGATCGCTGTTCTGATTTATTAATTAGGTAATTAATCAATAAATTTTTCTTCACCATTTAGAATCAAACTGACATTACGTGCAGAGTTTATTTTGTCCAGAATGATCTTTACGTGTGGGGGACGTTATTATCATTTATCGAAAAATGCAAGATGAAAAAAGCGTTGTGTCATATAAACGTGTAAGCATATATGCAAACATCCTTTTAAAACAATGTGTATAAATGTGGTAAAATTCTGAGTCTACAATGTTGGATCCCTAAGTTATCCGTCTGCTTCAATATTGGATATAGAAGAACAACTTTCAAATGGGAAGTTAAAATACAACTGCAATAATGTGAACATAAGAAAGCTAAATAACAACGTATGTACGTCCCACTTCTGGCCACAGGCTTCCCCTAATTTGAAGAGGGTTCAAGAATAATTTGTTTAAGGCACTGCTTCAGTGCGTGTTGCCGGACTTCACATGTCTTTGAAATGTTTATATATTGCAAATATGACGATTTTTGATATTTTCCTTCACCGTTGAGCACGTAGTAAATCGACACATAAAATTGCAACTAAGATTTTTATCTGTTAGGATCCAACCCGAGTATTGTGAATTTACAGCGAGAGCATAGCACCCGAAGTATCACCGTTCTGAAAACGTAATAGCTCTTCTACACGCTCTATATTACTTGCACAAATTCTACTTTGCACTAGCAAGCACGGACCTTCAGTCGGCAATACGAAAAAAAAAATAAACGGCGTGTAGACGCCATACATGTTCTTTGTGCCACAGTCTATGGGCCACAGCATCCACTTATCATCAGTTGGACTGTGTACTCGTTTGTCACCCATATTCTATAAAGAAAATCAGTATTTATAATAGAAACTGAGATTGCCAACGCATCATTCAAGAATGATAACTATGATAAATATCCCCCTATGAGGTAATCAATGGGGTTCAAATATATACACATCTATATATTTGAACCCCAATTTTTCCTTTAATTTATCGTCAATATGTAAATAAAGTGAATTTTCACAGTTCCAAATTTATGTTATTTGAATAAAAGTTTTACGGGAATTGTATTTATGGCATTATTTTGCGTACGTAGCCAATAACTTGGGAAATAACTGCAGAGTCGCAGTTAGATAAAGGTACTAACGGTTGGGACATTGCTATCCCGGGTTTTATCTGTGTAGTAATGCTATTTTTATGGGACTTTGATTCAGATAAGAACAACATTTGCAATTATATGATGTTTCGTCGGCAAAAATCCAAGTAAACCTAAACTTTAATCAGATTATTTTGCAGTGAGTGGGGGGGATTCTTTTACCTTCTATGCTATTATCTTCTATATCTTATACTTTATATTCAAGCTCCGCATGCACAACTTTAATACAACGCTTCATGGCAATGTAAAATTGTTTTAGTTTTGACGTCATTCAAAACACAATTCGCTGGAGAAAATGGGATGCCGAGATTAATAGTCTTTTACGAAGCTGTTAAATTGGAAGATTTAGAATAGATTGTAATTTTAAACAAAGGATTTTAATTCGCCAGTGTGCCTGAAAAGCATAGATTAAGGTTAATTCCATTCACTTAGAAACGACTAAGAATTCAGTGCCAGTTAACGATAGCGATAATTAAAATCACGATGATGATGATGATGATCAATTATGAAAGCAAGAAATTATAATAATTTGAAATAAAGAAAAATAAATTTATTTGGAACTAACAAAAACAGACGAATTTATAACTGATATAATATAACAAAACATAAAAACAGTAAATTAACAAAAGTAGCAGTTCTTTAAAAAAACGTGTTATATGAAACCACCTGTTAATGGTGCGATGTAACAAAAATGGATATTTATTATCTTTCAATCACGCCTCTAAAGCCGGCCGAGTTTTAATTAAATTAGGCACAGCAGTCGATTATGTCATGGAAAAGGACATATGATACTTTCTATAACAATTACTAATAAAGCTTAATCGAGCCCATCGAGATACACAAAGAGAAACAAACAGCTAGTGATTCTATGTTTAATTTATTTTATGTGTGCTTATAAAAGTATTATAAAATTAAAATATGTTAGAAATATTCACACTTCTGACGTTAACGTCAGAAGTGTGAATATTTCTAATATATTATTTGTTTTAATTACCTACTCTAAAAATGTAGCTAATATTATAAATATGAAAGTTTGTTAAAATGTTTGGATGTTTGTATATTTACGACTGATTCATCCATCACAGCCTAAGTCCACTGCTGAACATAGGCCTTCCCATAGATTGTCTAATTGGGAGATTTTGCCATAGTTATCACCCTTACTAGGTGCGGTGGCAACCGCAGTTTTTTTTATTAATTTGAGTTGTTATCAGGAAGATGCTATGGCCAAAATGAATATTATCAACAAATAGCAAAAACATAATTATATATAGACATTTTTTTTGTAAAAAAGTAGTTTTAATCTTTGCCAAAAATATTAAGAAATACCAATAAAAAAATATTGTTATTTGGGATAGTCTTCTTCTCTTGGGTTGTGCTATCTAAACTATAATAGAAAAAATGATATATTATTTAATAAAAAATTTAAACCCCCCGAAGAATAGAGCTGATTATCTTCGTTCGGCTAAAAACTGACACCTTTCAAACAAAAAAAATCTAAATCAAACGACAGATCAAAAAAACGAAAAAAAATTGCTAGTATTGTGGACGCATTTTTTTTATAGGATACGTGTGACAAACAAGTACACAGTCCACCTGATGGTAAGTGGTTGCTGCGGCCCATAGACATCTACATATATCCTCTATTACAAATCAAAATGCAGATGCGTTGTCACCCGTGAGGACTAAGATGGAATGCCTCATTTCCAGTAAAATTCCACGGCCACCTGCACTCACCAAGTGAAACGCAGAGGTAAACCTCTACTTCATACATCCTGGTATTCTGTGAGGTCGTGGTACCACTCCAGTTCTAGACGGCACATCCGTGCGACAGCAAAAGCCGCCACGTGGCTCTACCACTGTTAGTGTTAGAGCCACGTGGCGGCTTTTTATAGTATTATTAATAGATTGATATCTCTGTATACTGACGGGTATTTTATTTAGTGAATATTTAGTTCTTATATAATTGAAATAAGATATTTTGTTTAGATAGCATTGTTATATAATGGAAACAAATTACACATGAATATGGCGACATCCGGTATTTTACAAAACTCGTACCTAGATGGCGATATGTTCATTACAAATCGCCCAATAACAGTTTTAATCTATACAAATAAAGAAAATTGAAGTGTCTGTTTGTAATGTCAAAATAACAGCTTTTTAGTAAATACATTTGAACGTATATTATACGGTACTTATAACAAAAACGTAATTTATAAAATTTTTTGTCTGTCTGTCTATCTGTTTGTCGGTCTGTTTGTTTGTTCCGACTAATCTCCGAAACTGCTGGACCGATTTCGATGGTACTTTCACTGTTTTACAAAAGGAATTAGGGTTCCGAGCAACATAATTGAAACCCTAAATTACACGCGGGCGAAGTCACGGGGAGCAGCTAGTATCATAATATATTTTACGTGGTAGAGCCACGGTACAGCTATATTAATTGTAGCACGAACGAGTCAGCTCGAGGTGCAACGATTCTGCTTGCGCCGTCGCACCTCCGTGCGGTCGTGTGCTGGCGGGGCCCGCTAGCTGACCGAGCACCTGTTCCCGTACGGGAATTCCTCGGTCGGTTTAGTCTAGGGATAGAACGTCAGTCCTGTCCTGTCCCGTCCCGCCCCGCCGCAGCTAGCACCACCGCTCCCGTGCGGTTGTGTTAGCTGTCCACGCTCACCGTCCCCGTACAGTGGGTTCCCTCCTGCCTCCGCTAGCGCCGCCGCCCCTGTGCGGTTGTGTTAGCGGTCCGCGCTCATCGTCCCCGTACGGTGAGTGCGCCCTCCCGTCTCCGCTAGCGCCGCTGCCCCCGTGCGGTTGTGTTGGTTGACCCCCGACGGTGTATACCCCACGCCCCCTTCCCTAAGGGGGGTTGTTTCCGATACGGCGGAGAGGCCATTTAGGCCAGAGCCAGTCCCACTGGTGGTGTTTAGTGGGTAGGCACTTCTTCAAAGTGAGTCCCACATGACCACGCAGCCGGCTGATTGGTATGCTATGAGCATTCACCACCTCCCTCCCCCGCTTCCGGAGGGTAGCCTTGCATTAGGCGCAAAAAAAAGAGTCCGCTCGACCGGGGTAGGATCACGCCCTCAGAGAATACCAGCGTAAAATAGCAGCGAACTGCTGTGTTTCGTGTTGTGAGTGTAAAGAACCGGGGACCCCTTTTACTGGAAATGAGGCATTCCATCTTGGTCGTCAGAGGTGACAATTCATCTGCATTTTAATTCTTAATCGAGGTTAAATGTAAATGTGTATGGGCCACAACATCACGTTTGTCACCCTTATTCTATAAAAAACCTACATAATAATAAAAAACGTTCAATATAATCTGTTTTAAATTGAAGAAGATATCACGTAACACATACATAAAAGAACATACAGTCAGGTTGAAAACCTCCTCCTTTTTTGAAGTCAGCTAATAACGATATTCACTTTCCATCTGTTAAATAAATAAAACTTATGTGCAGTACTCGCGTAATTTATATAAGAAATCATAGACTGTTGCCCTAACCCTCTGCTAATAAAATGATAGATAGACAAAGAGAAAGTTTTACTAAGTTCCTACGTGCGGAAATTTACCTTACAGTTTTGGTATGCTATTACTTTCGAAAGCTTTATAAGAACTTTACATTTTCCCTAGTCAACTTACGTCTTAAGTTGTCCATCTGAAAAGAGAATTAAGCTTCTAGTAAGAACAAATACTCAACTTCATTTTGCTCTAACTACTTGATCTGATCTTTTAAGAAACTTCGGACTTGGATTCCCACATCGGCAATGTCGTTACTTTGGACTAATGATATTGACACTATATCTTACGTAAGTTTCTGGTAGCCTGTTAAATTAATAAACAATAGTATAACGATTATATTTAAACTAATTTTATGGATTTTAATTTATATACATAAGAGTAACAAACAAGAACACAGTGCACCTGATTCACTTACCGTGAATGCTTTGGGTCATAGATATCAACATCTACACTATATTAAAAAACAAAATGTGAATGGGCTGAGACCCCTAAGGATTAAAATCGATCGCCGCGGCATAGTTAAAAAGGTCTTCGGTTCTCTATACTCACGGGATACACAACATTAAGCTGCTATTTTATGCTGGTATTTTGTGAGCGAGTTGTTCTTCCCTGTGCTGCAACTATGAAATAGTTGCAGTGTGGGTCTACCATGGGGTAAGACCAGACTTATCCAAGCATGATCCTACCCCCAGCGTGAAATAGCAGAATAATACTACTGTCTTTAGTATGGTGAGCTTAAAGAACCAAAGTCCCTTTTTACTAGTAACGAGGCATTCCTTGTTAGTCCTTGGAGGTGACAACGCATCTGCATTTTGAATCTCAATCGACGATAGATATAGATGTCCGTGGGCATAAAATCCACTTACCATCAAGTGGATTATTTGCTCTTTGTCACTCTTATTCTATAAAAAGAATAATAAATGAGCTAATAGTCAACCCATAGTTAGTGGCTACTGCAGTCCATGTGTATACTCGTAGAAACGAACTTTATATGAAAAACACGAAACGTATACTACTATAATTTACTTAAAATAGGAACATAACAATCATGCACTTCCCTTGATTTTCTGCCGTCTTCCAAAAAGGAGACGGTACGCAATTCGACTGTATGCTTTTTTATTATGTGTGTTACCTCATAACTTTTTACTGGGTGGACCGATTTCGATGATTCTTTTTTTATATGAAAGCTATTGATCAAGGTCATACCAATAGTTTTTGAGTTATTCTTAATAACTTATATTGAAGTCGGCTGTACAAAATTTTTAATTTTAAATTATTTATGAGTCAGTTAAATCCACCGCTGAGCATAAAAAGATTTACCGTAATCATTACGCCTGGCAGGCGTGTCTACGATCCCAGTACACTTAAAATCCTACAACCAAATAGTACAAGTGCAAAGGTATGATAGATAACTTTAATCTTCTTTGCTTTGATAGATGCAGCGAATGTCAGGTAGCTATGACAATTTCATTTCCTTGCAGCCATATATTACGAATTATCGTGATCATAATATCTAGGTAACTGTTTCATGTAGCCAAGTTAATCTTCCTAACTAATTCTGGGGCTGACTTTTCAACCGACTTAAAAGGGGGAAGTGACTATAGGGAAGAGATGTGTATCAGTTGGAAAGAAATTTTAAATCATGTTGTATGCAAAATACTTGCTTTGAAGTTATGTAATCAATTTTTAAATAGCCTATTATTGTAGCAAAAATACGCGGGAAGTTGGACTTTTATTGTAATACATATTGTATAGTATCATTAAAGTATATGAATCAATTTAACTATGTTTTTTTTATAAAACTATATTTTCACAGTAAATCCACATAAGTTTCGAAAAAATCTTATAATAACTAAAATCGTCTAAGATATGATATATATTATATGCAGGTATAAAATGTATAGAGCTGTGTCACGGTGTTGATGTATATATATATATTAACTTGAGTAAATAGTACTTTGTTTTCACAGGCATCGGCGGTCTTCGGGCAACAGAACTTAGGATCTCCCCGCCGGTGGTACAACGCGGATCAGACGCGACACTTGCCTGTTTATATGAGCTTACTGATGCACCACTGTACTCGGTGAAGTGGTACAGAGGGCGACACGAATTCTATCGTTATTCGCCGACAGAACAACCGGCAACCAAGATCTTTCCGTTTGCGGGCATTAACGTTGATGTAAGTGATATTGGTTTAATTAGAATAATATGTATTATTCATTCATTTATGTATTATAGTTTTAAAATATTTTTACTTGAAACATTATTATAAAGTAGGTATAGTAACAGCCTACAAACGTTACCGCTGTTGCTAGGTCCTCGTATTTCTGGGAGAGTCTTAACTCTCCCAGAAATACGAAGTAACTAAATATTATACGCTCCTTACATTGTTTCAGCAATTTATATTTCTACGGCTCCAAACGTTATTCTTTAATTATCTATATGTTTAATATATAAATAAAGTTTTTGAATAATTACATTTACTTTCAATTATCTATTCAAGCTTGTCAAAAATCCACTGTTTTACTACTCCGTTCTACACGATCCATTCTTGCTACAACTTATATCGCTGCAGCGTGGTTCTACCATGTGTATAAATTATTTGATGATGATTTTTTATCCGGAAGATATTGCTTCAGTATCTCTCTGCCGCCTCTTATGATATTCACGAAATGAATTCCCATGGTGCCGCCACTACACGGCACTGACCCATAGATATTTATTCTCGCTTAAAAATCTAGATGCAAACGCTTTGCACTACTGACCAGTAAAAAGAACTCTGTTTCGTCACTAACCATACGAATCTCAACAGCGTTATATTGCTAAGTTACGTTGATATTCTAAGTAGGCGCGTTCCTTCCTAACTCATTTGTCCAGATACCATAATACTGCTTCAACTTAACTCTAGCCTATTTAAAGTATTAAACACACACACACACACACACACAACACACACACACACACACACACACACACACACACACACACACACACACACACACACACACACACACACACACACACACACACACACACACACACACACACGAACACACACACGCACACACACACGCACACACATACACACACACACACACTAAATAGTAGAAAAACATCCTTCTTTTAGCAAAAACAAATAATATACATTTTCTTTAAATATATTACAAATTTCAAAGCCATAAACTATTACTAACAAAACGTAATATAAAGTCTTAAAACGTTTTTTATTAGTATTATTATATATCTTTTCATCGAGCGGATTAAATTATGAATGTAGGTACCGATACAAAATATCGTATGAAGTGATATAATCAGTGGATAACAGTATTATCAAACGATCGAATTTGATCTAATTCCATCCAAACGATCCAAAAAAATAGTCAATTTTTTTATATAAAATGTAACAGTGTAAATATTTTCAATTTATTTTTGACTACTTTCATTAACTGACTTCAAATATGGAGTGCATGGATGCAGAGATTCAGATGGCTTAGGGTCTCAACTTGTAGTTATTTATGGAAAGGCGAATGTGATGTTGAATATTATATCTATAAAACAATAATATTAATGTAACGAATATGTGAAGATTTTGATATAGTAGTCACTTATTTACGTAATCGCGCCATTACAGAAAATGAAACATGTTTTCAGTCAGGCTTATTATCGGTTTAGCTACGACGGACTTAAATCAAGACGGTTAATAATCAAAGCATTTTTGGACACTCCTCTTACTGTACCTTTTTGCTATTGCCAAATAGAAATTGCCTTTGAAATTAAATGTCTGGAATGTTAGTTAATTAATCTGCTTTATTTTGAATTATAACTAAGCGTCCTATTACACAAAGCGCGCTCGCTTCAACGCCTTCAAACAATATTCTATATAATACAATGTTATTGTTATCGTTGAATCCTTTGTTGCAATGACATTTGGATTAATCAATTAATGAATATTTTCCCTTTTTGGGGATAATTATACCAATTCACTTGAAATATTGAAAAGCTCAGCTGAAAGTGACTACGACTATTAGATCTTCTCTACTCTACGACTACTCTCTCTGACTACGACTATTAGATCTATTAGAACTTATCATGACTGTAATAAGGTTTTGTACGTCCGTACGTATTTAAAATAAGTTATATGACTTTCATAAAACATTAAATAGGTACATAGTTACATAGATGAAACTTACATCTCTCTTGTAAGCTTTGTGTGATGAGCTGTCAGTAGTTATTGTAGTTTATTAATGACTCTAGTATGGTTCTGGTTCAACATAAAAAAAACCTAAACTATGTTCTAAATCAACCTCAATATCTTAGGAAATTTTCTGTAGATTATGTCTTACACATAAATTTTGATATTTTTAAGACCTTCTTGTATAACATAAATAAAAAAACTTAATTTATATCCGCTCAACCCGTACTATTGTAAAACTAAATTGACAGCTTGGCTAAAGATCCTATTTTACGATGATATTAAAAATGAAGACAACACTACAACATTGCAACCTAGAAATTAAATAAAAATTCACGTTATATATAATTTATATACATCATTATGTTTCTATTATCAGAGTACATACATCTTTTTACGTATAAATATTAATAAGCTGACTAAATTATTTCCAGAATAAATAAATTATACCTATAACTAAAAACAGGTTTGCGCATTACCATTAAAAGAACCCCTTTGTCGTATCTTCTCATTTTCAGGACACTCCCCTTGTTGTTTCAGTCGCATCGGAATCCTTTGCGTCAACATATCGGATGACGTTTAGTTCTGCGGTCACCTGGAAGAGAATACCAAATTAGGAAAGCTTGCCATGTTTAGGATAGTATTTCTTGCCAGCACACCAATTGCAAGTTTACAATGCGATGTTTGGTTTCAAATGGAACACTGTTCTCATCTCTGGCCCGAGGCACTCCAGTGCCAGCTCTTTCCACTTCTAGCGCAGAGTGGCTCGAATCGTCTACAATAGAGTTTTTACTGATAGCCTTGACTTACTGGCTCAGCGAATAGACATTGAACTCCTCTACATATTCTCGCGTCGGAGTTACGAGGAAGCAAGAGGAGTACTTAAAGGAATTGTTAGGGCTAATTACATCTACTAAATTTAAATATCGCATCATTGCGACAAAACTCGCGATATCTTTTATACCATCTAGATGATATTGGCGGTCCACCACTGTGCGATAAACTAGAAATTTTATTCCTTGCATCACTTCTTTGTGGAATCTACTACAACCAAAAATTATTCCTGACTGATACGAGTTAGGCATCTTCAAGAATAGAGCCCAATCTTTCTCAAAAGGGCGGCAATGCACCTGCAATTTCCCTTTTGTTCAGTTGTTCATTGGCGGCGGTAGTCACTCACTATGAAGTGAACCGCGTGCTCCCTTGCCTCATAGATAGAAAATAGATAGAAAATTATCTCACAAAAAAATTAGCTAACCTTTGATAGTGCGGTGAGAGCTATGTGCCTAATGTTTCTTCATTATGTCAATAAATATATTATGTATTAAATTATAAGTAATACTTCACTGCACGGAAAAATAAATAAAAATAAATGTCACAAAACACGGTCATGTGCTACCTGCATTTCTTACCAGGTCGTCACTCCCTTTTGCGTAGGCCACCCTACACTTCGCTGACGCCAAATACATACAAAAGTAACCATTAATATCGTGATTAAAAATTTCGAACAGTTAACAGTCTTCAGGTACTACCATTCTGCCATCGTTAATATACAATATGTTGCAGAAACCAAAACAATATGTTGCAAGTCCAATCTATGATGGTGCTTTCTGGTATTGTGCAATGATTAACTTCATGTAATCCTACTAGAACATAATAAATCTACTAGAAAATAAATAAAAATATCCGGAATAAAATTTAAAAATCAGGAAACTTATATATGCTTATAACGTATATTATTTGAATGTATTTAATGCCAATACATGCAGTGCAGGCAGCCATCGTTTCACAATACACATTTTAAAAAAATGTTGATATATTTGCAAACTGTAGTAAAAATATGTATTTTGTTAAAAATAACATTTTTATATTCATTAAGTATAATATTATGATGTTTCAATTTTTTTTTTGGTAATGTAGTTGCTGTACCTACATATGTACATAATAATACAAGACGCAACCCTATGTCTACATAAGTTAAAATATATTTTAGTATTTTTCGATTGAAGGAGGCAAATTTTTGAATGAACTGATTTCTCCTAGAATGTTCGAGATTTCTCTTATTGGGTATAAAAGCATGCGTCGGCGATCGGAGAGTGAATTATATAGGCTGCACTAAAAGTATCGGGAATGGAATATTTCCACTGTTCCTGTCATATAAAAATTTTTTATTTGAAAAGACCTTGGTTTTAAAAATCGAATACCATTTATTTATTTAAAAAAAAGATTCTCGGTCTTGTCACAAGGTTTTGTCAAACTTGTTTAGTCGTTGAGAAAATGGAATTGACTCGAGAAAATTCAAGAGCGATGATTTATTATTACCTTCGAAGTGGTTTAACACAAAAACAGTGTGTTGACCGGATGATTTCTGCATTTGGTGATGAAGCCCCATCCAAAACCACAATTTATCGCTGGTATGCTGAATTTCAACGTGGACGTGTCAAGCTCAGTGATGATCCCCGTCAAGGTCGTCCAAAAACTGCAGTCACCCAAAAAAACGTTGATGCTGTGTGTAAGCTGATTGAGGAAGATCGACATGTGACATACCGCGAAATTTAGGCAACTTTAGACATTGGCATGAGTTAAATACAAATAATCTTGCATGAACAATTAGGTGTAAAAAAGTTGTTTTCCCGATGGATATCGCATTCGCTCTGTGAAGAGCAAAAAGCGGCTCGCGTTACTTGGTGCGTCAGAACTCTCGAAAGATTCCACGCAGGATCCTCAAATGCTGTATTCAACATCGTATCAGGTGACGAATCCTGGATATACGCGTACGAACCCGAAACAAAAAACCAGTCACGAGTTTGGGTGTTAAAAATGAGTTAAAGGTTAAAGCCAACAAAAATTGTTCGTTCACGGAGTGTTGCAAAAAAAATGGTGGCCACGTTTGTCTCCAAAACCGGCCATGTTACGACTATTCCTCTTGAGGGACAAAGAACGGTTAATGCAGAATGGTATGCTAGCATTTGTTTGCCACAAGTCGTTTCTGAACTCCGTAAAGAGAACTGCAACCGCCGCATCATCGTCCATCACGACAATGCGAGTTCTCACACCGCACACAGAACAAAAGAGTTTTTAGAGCAAGAAAACATAGAATTATTAGACCATCCACCGTACAGCCCCGACCAAAGCCCTAATGATTTCTATACTTTCACTAAAATAAAGAATAAATTGCGTGGACAGAGATTTTCATCACCTGAAAAAGCTGTGGACGCCTACAAAACGCCCACTTTGGAGACCCCAACTTCCGAATGGAATGGTTGCTTCAATGATTGGTTCCATCGTATGGAAAAATATGTCAAATTTCGCGGAGAATACTGCAGTGCCGCCTTCGTATTTTGAAAGCATAATAGTATACTGTACTCTGGGGTTTCACTACGAATATTCGAACTATGACAACGACATCTGAGAATATTAATGACCTCCCTGAAGAAGCTTAGCGTGATTGAATACCTGTTGTGTTTGAGAAAGATGACAGCCATTTCTCATTATAATCAACTTTTTTTTACTCACCCCATACACACACATAACAAAAGGTTTACGCAGCTTTTGGGTAAAGTCATAACAATAATTAAAATAACTTTGACTTCTGTCAAATTTCTCAAAAATCTGAAAGTACATATCAAGGAATATCTACGACAATTCGTAAAGCCCCGCTAAGGTATTCATAAATTTTGTCCTACATTAAAAAGTATATTCAAAATCATCATCATCATTACAGCCCTTCACAAGTCCACTGCTGAACATATATCTCTTCCAAGGAATGCCACAAAGCACGGTCCCGAGCCGCTTCCATCCATAGACTTCCTGCATGTTTTACCAGGTCGTCACTCCATCTGGTGGGACTGCCCTACACTTAGTCATATTTATTTCGTATAGCGACTGCTGAAAAATGTTCTTTTTCTATTTGGTTTGTAGGAACCAAAAATCCTCCAAAGTAGTATATTACTTAACAATCATAATAGCAATATTTGTAAACGTTGCATACAGGTAACTATCAGAACATGAATAGTTAAAAAATTAACTTTATAAAATTATTCCAAATTTCTTTGTAACTTGTTATTTTTTTATTACAGCACTTCAGTTAATAACTACTCCTTTACGTTAAAAACAAATAATAACATTTGTTATTTACCTCGATATTATTGCCTCATATCAAAAAAAATCATTATAGTAGAGTTGATTAAATTTTTACTTTTTTTGTTATCGATTTAAAAGACCTCAGTTACTAGCCTTTTGAGCACATTTTATGTTTAGGCTTCTAAAGTGGTATCGAGGTTACGTCTTAAACATCGAAAGAGAAAGTATATTATGATTAATGATAATGTAGGCAATAAAGCACTCAGAATGGCCCGTCGCTTTAACCATAATTTATGTTACGGGTCTCATCTAAGTATCCTTTTAGAGACTGTACTCAAAACAATTGAATTTAATATATCGCTGTAATATAGAAAAATAAACGCACGTGATCGTTTGAAAATTTGCAATGTACTTAGAAATATTTTTTTTAGTGTGTAATTGCCAGTTTCAATCATCTTAGTCTTGAGTACAGTGATTTATGGGTACATAGATTAGTACTACTTAATTTTTTTATAGGGTAAGAGTGACAAATGAGCACACAGTTCACCTTATGGTAAGTGGTTGCTGTAGCACATAGACATCTACATCTATCCTCGATTACGAATCAAAATGCAGATGCGTTGTCACCCGTGAGGACTAAGATGGAATGCCTCGTTTCCAGTAAAAAGGGTCTCCGGTTCTCTACACTTACTATACGAAACACAGTAGCGTTAATCTAATATTTTATGCTGGTCTTCCTCGGTCATAGCTGCAGCATGGCTCTACCACGTATAAGAGGTCTGTAATAATGACGATAATGATGGTAACTGAGTCACTTTATTCTACGACCAAATAGAATCTCTAATAATCCCAGTACTTAGTGTACTCTCCTAACGCACTAAGGTGATGGAAACCAGTCTTAATATAGTGTTAGTAAGTCAACGTCCCTTAACCTAACTCACCGTAACAGTCAAAGCAGAAACACATTCATTAAATAGCTGAGGTCAGCTCATAGATCATGACCGCCAAACGCGTATACGCGGATCCTTTTCAAATGATATAGCGAATGTTGCTGAGAGTGCAGTTTTGTTCAACAAACTTTCTGGATTTCATTGTATAATTTATATCCAACTTATTTAATATAATATAATTGTATCGTACACAATTGTTGTAACAATAAAAAGCTAATACTAAAATTCTACTCCTAGTATTATTTGTCACCACGTTTTCTTGTTGAAATATATTTTTTTGATGAAATTGTTTAATTGCAAAGACATGACATTGTTATTTTTTTTTATTATAATCAATTCGTTCTTAACGCGGTCCGTCGTAAGATATATTTTCAGCAATAAACATTCATAGTCACTTAACCTGGTTGGTTTCGTGCGTCCAGATGTTGCTAGCCGCCTCACGCAGCTCATGGCTACTAGTATACATCTAGTCAGAAGACGTCTCATAATGTTGTTTTACTAAACTTAATTTACGTGATAGCCATGACGCAGTTATATTATGGTTACAGCACCAATTGAACGGCTCGAACGAGGAACGACCCCGCTCTGACAGAATACCAGACTAAAATAGCAGCTAAATACTGATGTGTCTCGATGGTGAGTGTGCAGAACCGAAGACCTGTTTTACTGGAAACAAAGCATTCCATCTTAGTCTTCAGGAGTGACAACGCATGTGCATTTTATCCTTAATCAAGTATAAATATAGATGTCTATGGGCCATAGCATCCATTTCCATCAGGTGAAGTGTGTGCTCTGTCACCCTATTCTATAAAAAATAAAACATAACTACACCCAAATTCTAGTAACACCTATATTTTGACAGAAATTTGTACTTTCGGTTATGGTTTGAAAGTAGAAATAAAACTTTTGGAATTAAACTGTGATGTTAATATTTTACACAGACATCAAAAAGGAGGTTTTAATTCGACAGTATTTTTTAATGTATGCCATGCAATAACTTCGTTTAGTAATTAAGTTTAATTATTTTATTATTAAAGTTAAAAGTTAGAGTTACAGCCTATAATATATCCCACTGTTTAGCACACGCCTCCCCTCATTTCTGAGAGGGTTTTAAGGACAAGGAAATGTCCACCGCGCTGCTCCAATACGTGTTGGCGAACTTCACAGGTCTTCGGCATTTTTCTTCTTGCTATTAAGACGTCCATGTCTCCTCGCGTTGTTTTCTTTCACTGCCGAGAATTTCATTGGTGCCGGCGGGGATCGAACCCGGGTTGCTAGCGTACCTTGAAATTCACAGCGAGCGCTACCATCAAACCTACCACGGCTCTTATTTTACTATTAATAATATAAATTTATTAAAAAATTTAAAAAGACAATTTACTGAAAAAATCAAACAAAATATTAAGTTTAAAATAAACTTCTACTGAATTTTTGCCAAACATTTAAAAAACGTTTGTTCGAACATCCATAACAGTCAGACGGCTATTTTTTGTAAAGAAACAAAGCCATATTTTACTGACGTCTACGCGGCAGATGTTCATAAATCCAACCTCTTTTATCACGAGCTCCTATTTCACAGCCCCGCTGTGATAATAACCTGATGGGTCATTTTGTTCGTCTTTTCTTTCTTTCGTTATTTTGTTTTGTATTACGGTTCAGCCTGAAATGGACTTAAGCTGACATTAACAACAGCAGCCGCTCCGAAAATTGGACGTAATCTATTGTATTTTGCCTTTTGGCCCCGAATTTGATAAGCCTTGGTGAAATTCTTGCTTGTTGATAAAATGGAAAAGGCCATCGAAATATTATACATAATTTTTGTCAGTGGCTCCGTGGCGCAGTGGCTTAGCAATGAGTTGCTGCGCTGGGGCCGCGGGTTCGAATCCCGCACGGAACAAGTATTTGTATGGCCTACAAAGAATTGTTCCGGGTCTGGATGTTTGTCCTTGTGCAATTTGTGTTTGTAAACTGCCTCCACGATACAGGAGAAAATCCTTGTGTGGAAGTAACGTTTTTTTTTTTTTAAAAAAGAAAAAAGAAAACAACTGATTCACAAACATCCAGTACTGATTTAACAGTATAAATTCAGGTGAAGTTTTATTTAGTATTAGAATATTAACATTTGCTGCGCTAATATGGGGACGGTAAGTGGATGATGTGGCCTATATTTAGTATATATGTAGGGGGGGTAACGTATTTTAAAGAGTAAATAAAAAAATAAAGAGTAAATAAATTAAATTTAAAATAATATATTTAGTACTAGTTAGGTCTAGTTGATCTAGTGATCGTAAGCGCGTCTGCTCATGATTAAATCCCGGATACGAATACCGGTCAGAAGAGTCCAAGTTGTCAGTTCAGCGAGCTCTATCTGTCTGTGTCTGTTGCTCTGTTGGTAAATTTGGGTCTACTGCAGGTATGTGACGATGTATTGAATTTCTTAGTTCGCGAGTACAAATTATTTCGTGCTAAAATCACAATGCGGCTGTAAAGTGGTTATACCGTTAGAAAAAGTAATCGTGTCTATGAATCTAGCTTAACTGGATGATCTCACTATATTACCTATATCCCGCACGGAACAAGTATTTGTATGGCCTGCAAATAATTGTTCTGGGTCTGGAAGTTTGTCCTTGTGCAATTTATGTTTGTAAATTGCCTCCACGATACAGTAGAAAATGCTAGTGTGGGGGTAACGTTTTTAAAAAAAACAATTATATTAAAGTAAACATCAACATACAGATTTTAGTGAAAACATTATTTCTTTATCTTCTATTAAAATTGTTGTTATTTTGTCTTTTCCCGCAGGTCACGCGCTGAGTTTCACTTCGATTAAACTTTATAATATAAAATATACTAGCGATCCGCCCCGGCTACAGCGCCACCTACCGGGTCTTATTGTAAATCTAGACCATTCTTGAATCAAATTAATAACGCACAGAATTTCTTCAAAATCGTTCCAACCGTTTAGAAGGAGTTCAGTCACATACGCACGGACAGAAGAATTTCATATATAAAGTTTAATAAAATACGAATATATAATATCATGTCTAGATTTTGTGATTTAATTTTTTGATAATATACCAATGCATTATATTGTTAATAATGAGACATTTAGGTTCAAAAATATAGAGTTTGTTAATAACTTGACTACAATTCCCCGTGTCACATTCAAGGATAGATATAGAAAAGGAGGAGTAATGCCTGGTAGTTGAAAATGTATCGGAACCTGGTGTCTCCAGTTGGCTCCTACTACACGTTAACTACTACACATGCAGATCAGTAAAAGCAATTAGATACAGAGTTGCGCACACACTCGCATTTTATAAATCAGAAAGTACTACACTAATACGCCCCTTTGCCACTTCTCTTTTTTATATTTCTATGGTTCCAAGCGTAACTAAATTCCATCGTCTTGAAAAATTAAATATATTGTGTGATTTCGACCTAAATCGGTCAAGATAATGAGAAGTTACACCATTACTAACACACGCATCGAAGATTAAAATTATAAAGATTTAATTAATTTTATTATGTTGTAGAGAGATATATAATATTTTTCTTTGTTGCAGCTTGCCCGATCGAATCAAAGCCAAGTTGTACTGACAAAAGTGAGTTTCGGTCTTTCCGGAAACTTCAGCTGTGAGGTAACAGCCGATGCGCCTTCTTTTGCGACTTCAATTGTTTCCAACAACATGGAGGTTGTCGGTAAGTTTTTAATACAAAATGGCATCTGGTTATTCTTAAATTTTATCCTTATTTATATTATTAATGTTATTAAACCAAATCCCATTTGTGATGATAAAAACTTTATACACTTATCTTACTAAGTAATTCGAGTAAAACTGTTGTTAAATGAAATAAAATTTTCGTATTTTAGACAACTTCAAAGAAAGACGGTTGCCTTCTCGACTGTATGTTCTTCTTTGTTTTTTAATGTATTTTACATAATAATTTCGTCAATTGTTAGACCATTAAAAAGAGTTTTTCTTTTATTTGAATAGACTATATTACATAAAAAAGCTTTAACAAAAATTTACTTCGCAAATATCCGCGTTATAAAATAAAATGATGTGTCTTACCTAGTATGAAGAAGCACCTCCCGCCCTCCCTCAAAGGGAGGGCGGGAGGTGCTTCTTCATACTAGGTGCTTCCCTTTGAGGGAGGGCGGGAGGTGCTTCTTCATACTAGGTAAGACACATCATTTTATTTTATAACGCGGATATTTGCGAAGTAAATTTTGGCAAAAGCTTTTATATAATGGATTTCCGCAAAGTAACGCCTGATTCTATTAATTAGACTATATTACGTAGGTAGTCCGATTTTAATTAATAGACTATTTTCCACTTCTAAGGGTGAGAAAATAGTGAATGAAATCTCTAAAGGAACTATTTAGACTACATTCTAGTTGTTACATTGATCTTGTGGACAAAGAACAAAACAATAAAATGTCCATGTTACAGCTTTAAAATTCGAAGCTTTAAATCTATACTGTATGTCTTAGTATTGACTTCTGAAGCTGTAATGTGAACATTATTTTATTAATTTTAGTTTCTTGGAGTCAAAATATAATTTTTATATGTAAATAATCATTATAAAATCCTTAATATTAGTAGTTTATCCACGTATATTAAATACTTATATGTGATACTAAAATATACAGTCCGTCAGGTTAAATAAAATGTTTTTAAACTTTCCTCTATCTGTTAATATATAAATCTTTCGACAGTTTTTTTTTTTTGTATATAAACCTTCAGATCATAAGAAAAAGTTAATTCTCTCGAGACTTCGACGTTACTGGGATTTTTAGATGTGAGTCGTTCGTGTAAAAACTCAAGTCTAGTTATAAAGGATGACAAGGCATCTAAGGTTTTCGTTGTTTGAAATTTTTGGTAGGTGTCGTTGAGTTACAGTGACACAAAAGGAACTAGTAATTCAGTAAGGATAACTAGTCCCTTTTCCACTGCAGTATTAAAAAAAACTTACTACTTTCAAATTTACCGTACTTAATGATAGTATAGATTGCAACAAAATACAGTCCAGAACTGCTTGCATCCCGGAATCTTTAAATCATATCGTTTGCCAGTTATTCGAACTTTATAGGGAACAGTCCAGTTGCTTGAATATGTCTTCAAATGCAGAGGTAGAGAATTTTTGATCTGTCTGTCTTGATATATATACTATATATATACACATATATATATATATATATATATATATATATATATATATATATATATATATATATATATATATATATATATATATATATATTAATTGTCTCTGCCGTTGGATATACATCATAGCCTTTCTATACAAATACGACTGTCAATTTAGCACAGCTGAAGGGACTGTAACACCTTCCGAATTTTTTTTGTAAATCGAAGGCATTCTTTGTCACGCCATGGGGCAAGATATCTTGGCTATATTTAGAAATAGATTTGTAATTAGTTGTAAGAAGATAATGATTATTGATAGTATTCACTTTGAAAAGGAACTTACATATAAGGACTTACACATTATAATTGCTTAAAATATAATTTTATGTTAAATTAAAACCTATGATTTCGTAGAGTGATTTTGTAGAGTGCAGGTTTACAACGTAAATAAAACCGTCACCTCACACTTGCTATTGTGCACTGTACTACAAAACCACTTCCAACGAATAGGTCGTTTGGCCAACCCGCGGCAAAACAAACACAGAGTGTTTAATATAGCACGTTAAACCATCGTATATTAAAAATTTAAATTGCAAATTGTCAGAACTCTGAAAAATCATTTGTAACATTTTACACTTAAATTCTGTTCGTATATAATTTCATGTTTTATTTTAATAATAAGGCGTTTACTATCATATTTTGTAAAGATGATTTATAGAAACACTGGTTAGTTTCAAACGAATTTACATTCAACCTAATGGTAAGTGGCTATAATAGCCTAAGTACAGCTGCAACAAACTTCAAATATAAGTAGCCTATATATGCGTTGTCACATCCAAGGACTTAGATGGAATGCTTCGTAGCCTGTAATTATTCTAGCTTCCTTTAACTTTCAGACTTTACGATCTGAAGAGTAAAGATAATTTTGTTTTAAAATAATAATAAAAATAGGGCGAGGCATGTCTTTTTAAGGCGTCATTGGCATGCCATGCCCTGAGTGGCGCAAGAAACGGCAGAGAGAAATGGAACAGAAGATGTTCAGCAGCATCTTCCTGATAACAACTCCGAATAATAAAAAGCTAATCTACATGCCAAGGCAATTTATGGGTAAGACCCATGTTTAGCAGTTCACTTTTGATGGCTGAAATGAATTAATGTGTATATTTAAAAATCCATCGTATTTCTATTTGTACATATGAATAAAATATCGTTGCGATAAATGATAAGAAAATCAAAAATAAGTGTAAATTTGCTTTAATATATTTTTTTAAATTTTGTTAACAGTGTTGCCACCATTATCGCCCGTAATTGTTACCAGCCAGCATTATTATATGCCAGGAGATATATTGAGAGCTAATTGTACGTCTGGACCGAGCCGACCGCCATCTGATCTGACTTTCTATATCAACGATATACCGGTAAGTGTAAAAACGCCCACGTCGATAACTCACATCGACTAAAAGAAAGGTCATTGACACTTCAACGATTAGATTTCTGAATGGGATCAACTGAAAGGATAAATGAAAGCTTATTTTAAGTTTTCAATGGTTAGTTTATTTATGTAGACAACTTAAATTGTGGACAGACCACGCAATAGTGAAAGTTTTGAATACATTTTCATGCACAAAATGTTTTATAAATACACAATATTATATTGTATTTATAATGTAAACTCAGACCAACTAAGAACGAAGGACGTAGCGTACATTTCAATTAATGCAAAAACCAAGTCACAACCATGCTTAACTTATTGTAAGATAAGCACTCATGTACGTTCACCTATGTACCTCAAATATATACACTTATTTACATAATATTGAAATATATACAGTTTAAAAAAATTATAAAAAATAACTAAAACTAAAAACTTAAATAATCATACAGTCCTACTCTCCGTGGTATCGTGCTAAGATTGTTAACTGCGTTTCCTTGCGAAATGGTTGTATTTAGCCCTTTAAAATCATTTGCAACCAACAACATAGTTTGTGCATATTTGTGAGTCCAGCGAACGTTTTTGGGCCAATAAAGAAATAAAGAAAGAAGAAACATGTGTGCGTCACGTCTCAAGAAGTTGACCATGGTTTTAGCGTCACTTAAATCTTTCTTTGTGGGTCTGAAACTGCAAATTTCATTCTATTGTTTTAAAAAACTAATACATAATTTGATTTGTTACTAGAAAATAGAAATATTTCCAACCAACACACAGCTAAATTAGAACAACAAAAGCTTCTTCTTTACACAGAAAACAAAATAAAAACAGCTTAAATCCTTCTCGCGAGGTTTAAAAACCGCACGAGTGTATGTTTCATTTCACGTACGTAATTTTTTTACGCCAACCTGGTAAAACCACACAGTTTAGTATAGTTTTTTGTTTACGTAAATGTTAAATTAAATAACATTATCTGAATCCGTGAAATAAAAAGAAATTAATTTTTACGGTTTTTATCGCGTTTATTTAAACTTTTTAATTCCCGAAGTTTCGGGTGCTTTACATCTGAAACGTCGCAATTTACTTTGTATTTTATATATACGCAATGTAATTTGTCAGGGGGGGGGGGGGGGGGGGGGGGGGCTGAGGTGTTTGACGTGAATCATCCTTGGTAGGAATCGGTGTTCTTTTGCGAGGATTTGTGGTCTATCAAATGTAATGTAGTACACAAACACAAAAAAAAACACAAACATGTTCACACACTGCAGACTTCCTGGAACGTCGGTGCTTCAAGTCAGCTATATATATAGAAGGTAGCCCGGCTACCTATGACATCGGGACAACAAACACCTCAGCCCCCCCCCCCCCCTCCCCCCCCCCCCTCCCCCCCCCCTCCCCCCCGTGACCACGGGTGCTGTAAAGCACCCGAAACGTCGGGAATTGAAAAGTTTAATTAAACGCGATAAAATTAATAAAATAATAAATCCGTAAAAATAAGTTTCTTGTAATGTGTAGTCTTCGCGTAAATATAAGAAATCATTATAAAAAGAAATATTTCCTATATATATATATATATACCTATATATATATACATATATATATATTTAACAGTGGTAGAGCCACGCGGCAGCTTTTGCTGTCGCACGGATGGGCCGGCTCGAACCGGGGTGGTACCACGACCTCACAGAATACCAGCGTGAAGTAGAGGTTTACCTCTGCGTTTCGCTTGGTGAGTGCAGGTGGCCGGAGGCCCTTTTTACTGGAAATGAGGCATTCCATCTTAGTCCTCACGGGTGACAACGCATCTGCATTTTGATTTGTAATGGAGGATAGATGTAGATGTCTATGGGCCGCAGCAACCACTTACCATCAGGTGGACTGTGTGCTCGTTTGTCACCCTTATCCTATAAATATATATATATATATATATATATATATATATATATATATATATATATATATATATATATATATATATCCTTTCTTTTTTAACAACCATGCGCCATTTGTAGAGAGGAAACACTTGGCAAGCGGAATGACGGTCGCAGTGCCAGAGATTTTGCACCCGTGACGCTGCTTCCGATCTGGCATTATAAATCTTTCGTTAACGAGATCGTTATACCGCCCTCTATCGGAAATCATAAGATCATTTAAGCATTTCCCTTATCATACTCACCTTTTACGTCACGGGACGAAATAGGGTGATGGATTCTCTTACAAGGTTTAGCAAAAATAAATTCACTAGATACATTTATTAAATTTACTAATTTCCATGCCACTGCTGAGCATAGGCTTTCTCTCATTTCTAAAATGGCTTTGGAGCAATTATTCTGCAGCAATACTCCAGTACGCGTTTGCGGACTTCATCAAACCTCAATCTGTTATCAGACATGCCGTCTTCTTCGCGACGTTTTTTTTTCACAGCCGTGTAAGCATTAAAATTGCAATTAACGATGTGGGTAATTGAACTCGTATCGCTCGTGTACTATGAAATTTATGTCAAGCGCTTATCCTGTTAACTATCGTGGCTCAATTACTGAGTACTTTCGTTGTCTAGTCGCGCACCGACGGCGGATTAGAATCTCTCTCTTCCCGTGGGTATCGTAAAATTCATTTTAGATAATTAACAAGAAGAAAATGTAACGTCTTAACTATATTCATACGTCATATATCATACGTTGCACATTATTTAAAGTCAAAATATTTTTATTCATGTTTGGGATAAGAACATATTGTATAAAATATAAGAAAATAAAGAAAGAACGAAAGCTTTATTATTCAGTTCCTGTCATAATTTATCCTTACAGTCCAAGGAATATTCCCTGTGCATTCCTCTACATTTTGTGTTAAACTATTCTCTGTTCTGGGATTTTATTCTGATTTTTTGTTCTGTTATGTAATTGGTTATTTAATATAGTTTCTATGATATAAGCAAATACTATTGAGATCGCCAACAGTGCAGATCTTAACTCTTTTATCGACAACTCCAAACATTTGTATGGAACCTCTTATCACATTTTTGTGTTTATCTTTTCTTTTTTTATTTTTACCTTTAATATCTTTTTTTTAAAAAACGTTACCCCCAAACTAGGATTTTCTCCTGTGTCGTAGAGGCAGTTTACAAACATAAATTGCACAAGGACAAACATCCAGACCCGGAACAATTATTTGTAGGCCATACAAATACTAGTTCCGTGCGGGATTCGAACCCGCGGTCCCCAGCGCAACAACTGATTGCTAAGCCACTGCGCCACGGAGCCGTTGGTGGGATATATTAACTATTCAGATAAAGCTGAATTAATGAATTGTTAGATGAGTAATAATATGTAAAATAAACAAGTGTCCCTATCAACGAAAACCACTCCATAATCTTTTTTTTCATTCTATTGAAATTCTAGAAGTTATAAATTGAAATTCTAGAGGTTATAAAAACTTCACGAATTTAATCACATTTTTACAATAATTCATGTATAAAGGTTACTTTTATGACAAGGGAACCCTTAATAATACTTTCAATACACAATTACATATGTATATATAAAAATCAATTGCTATCCGTTCGTCTTGCGAAAACTCGAAAATGGCTCGACTGATTTTGATTAAATTTTTTGTGTGTGTTTGTGGGTCCCTGGATGGTTTAGATTTACACTTGGACTTCGTAGTTGACCAGAAATAAGCCACGTGAAGCCGGGGCGGATCGCTCTTTACACAATAATGGTTTTCTCGTACTTAATATAATGCGCTAAGCAAGCCGAAACTTATCTATTCACTTGCAACTTAAAGAAACTCAAACAAAGGAACCCTAAAATGCAAATATTTATAATAGACGATATTTTTTTCACTTGTATTTAATACTAGCGATTCGTCCCAGCTTCGCACGTGTGATTTCTGTATCTCGACAACAGCGCCACCTACCGGGTCCAGTTGTGAATCGTATAGATCATCCAAGGACCCACTCAAAAACACAAAAAAAATCATCAAAACTGGTTTTTTTTCGAGTTTTTATATAAAGAGATAATGCGCTGCGTGCCGAAGGTTATTTATTTACTTTAAAAGATTTAAGCTTCTTCCATGACGTTATTCACTTGCAACTTAAAAGTCAACATAACGACAAAGGAACCTTAAAATACGAATATTTATAATAGACAATAATTTTTGCACTCGTATTTAATATAATGCGCTTTGCATGCCGAAACTTATCTATTTACCATAAATATATTAAAACTTCTTTGACTATTAACTTGCAACTTAACGTCGGCATTTAATTAATATTTTGTTCGCGTGCAAAGGCGAAATATAAACTACCTTCGATATTAGTTACTTAAACCAAAATTCTGCAGTAAAGTTTTCATAGCTCCAAGGCTTGCATTTCCGTGGCTCGTCTCTTAGAATGTTGTACTTAGTGAGCTAATTGAGTAAATTCAATAAATTTGTCAAAATAGAAATATTAATTTTGTGAGACTAACGAAATATTTATCTTATTTCATTTTTTTTAATTTCTTCTTCCTAATATATGTAGTAACTTTAGGGATGAATCATTGCCTTAAATATTATCATAGTACGCGTTAGTGAATAATCGATATTTTCATAATCGATCATTGAGTAATTATTCAAATACTATAAAATCATATTTAATGTTAAAAAAAAGACTGTCAATTAAAACATCTTTGAATCTAGTGATGTTAATAATAGATTATAGAAATAATACGTCTCTTACCTGGTAGGCTAATGCCGCATTGATATAATTGTAGCACAAATGGGTCGGCTCGAACGTTGAAGAACCATGCTTTCACTGAAAACGTGAATTAGCTGCTTAATACTGCTGTTTCGTAGTATATAAAAAATCTCTAAAAAAAAATCTTATTAATTATGGAACAACCGATTATCATCATCACTAATATGAAAGCAGCTCATTATTTGAGCGACAACAACAAAATTGTAATTCCAAGTACGTGATTATCACTGAAAAAAAAGCTTTTTGAGAAAAAATGCATATTTGTGAAATTAAATGACGGCAGTTTCATGGAATCTGACAAGTCATAAGACAACACATTCCTGTTTACACTCTCGAATGCTCTGAAACGTATCTTACCTTTTTGTTTTAATTTTCTTTATATTAAACTTAAATAACAAAATAATTTCGAAAATAGCTAATTTTGTTGGTTGATTAAATCATCGTCATCATCATTATCACTAGCCCGTAGGAGCCTATTGCTGGACATGAACCTCTCTTCTCTTTTTTGCAAATGAGATTTTTATGTCACCGTTTATGGGAAGCTTAGAAATAGAACACAATATCCCATAAATTCCTCTGACTACACCACACATTTTTTGTATTGAATCACATATTTTTACGTGGTAGAGGCATGGTACAGCTATAATGTGGTAGTAACACGGATGGATCGGTTCGACCGGGGATGGAACATGCTCTTACAGAATACTAGCGTAAAATTCCATTTCGTATAGTGAATGTAGAAAACCGCAGAACTTTTTTACTGGAAACAAGGCATTTGATCTAAGTTTTTAGGGTTGCATCTACATTTTGATTTTAAGTAAGGATATATGTAGATGTCTATGAGCTACATCATCCACTTCCCAACAGGTAAACTGTGTGCTTCTTTGTCTTGCTTAAAAAAAATCACTTACCGTGCGACTGAAAAAGCTATGCTTTGCTTAACTTTTTCAATCACTAAGCATGCTTTGCGGTCGGTATAAAATACGTAATTAGGAAGAATCCGGGTTAGTGACATAGCATAACAAATCAGCAAGCTGAAGTGAAATCGCTCGAAGAACTGACATTCGATGGGGAAAAAAGGTTCCCGTGTCAATGTATTGCCAATTAACTGGGAAAACCCTACTAGATGAAGTGAACTAGATGAAGGAGGTTCTTTTTTTAAATATCCGTATATTTTAATGTCTGGATATTTATAACATAAGATGCTTTTCATTGAGAGGAATTTTATTCAAGATAATCATTAATATTTAAAATTGTTTATGACTAAAGTCGCATTTTTTCCTTTCTAATAGTGAATATATGTATATATTTCTAAAAGGGAAAATTATCTAATCATAATTTTCTGTGTTTTATTAAATTAAATAAGGAAAATTTTATCATTCTAATAGGGTACGCCCCTATCGTCCTAGGTTGCTGCTATTAAACAAGAGGGTAGCCACAAAACGGCGTCCATATATCTCGTGCGTAACAAAATACTTGTATAAACGCGAAAGCCACTTCTCTAAAATTCGCTGAAGTAAACAAAATTATTTGCCCTACGTGCGACGTGTGCTCTGTTGATATTTCAAATGCCGTTGTCCCCGAGCGTTGAGTTAAACTTCCCTTTGTTTTACTCCCGGTTGTTTTGTTGCAGAAATGAAATTTAGTTGAATAGTGAAAAATGAATGGCGCACATTCATTAGATAACGTTTTTTTTTTATGTTTTCTTTCTTTTTCCACCGTCTTTTATTTTGGTAAGCGTGGCTTACATATGAGCAAAATTAAATTGTTAATTGCAATTTTAAGTGATTGTTTACCACTTGCTCGACTGTGAAGGAAAACATTATGAGGTAACCTGCATGTCTGAGGAATAAGAAAAAAAAATTCAGTGACAAGTGAAGTTCGCCAACACGCATTTGAGCTGCGCGGCGGACATTTCCATGCCCTTAAACTCTTTTAGAAATGAGAGGAGCCTTGTGCCCAGCAGTACGTAAGATGTATATGGGTTGTAACTATAACTGTAAGTTTAATTATTTACGAGTTGCCGCAGTGTTGTGAAGTTTACGGCGAGCTACCGCGGCTTTTCGAAAGTGCAATAAATTTGTTACTACGATCCACAATTCACCTTCCAAGAGTGCCTATTATGGCGAATCATTTTTACAAAAAAATTAATGTTCAATGTTAAATATAAAATGTTCAGAAGTTGACTACTACTGCATGATAAAGAAAGAAAGTACGAAGAATCCGTTTTCTGCCGACTTCCAAAAAGGAGCCGGTACTCAATTCGACTGTATGTTTTTTTTTTCGTTTTTTTTTATGTGTGTTACCTCAGAACTTTTTTCTGGGTGAACCGATTTCGATGATTCTTTTTTATTTGAAAGCTGGTACTTCTCGTGTGGTCCCATATGAATTTGATCAAGGTCAGACCAATAGTTTTTAAGTTATTCTTAAATAACTTATATTGAAGTCGGCTGTACAAAATTTTTAATTTTAAATTATCTTTCTAAAAGTAAATGACTTTGAGGCATATGTTAATTTTATTTTTATTTTATGTTAATTTGCATGTAACAATAAATATTAAACTCACAATACAACAATATAATCAAGTGACGCTCCGTAGAGACATTGCAATTTAAAAGAAAGCAGTTTTTATTCAAGTACTGAATATTGATAACTGCTTAATACCAGCTGTTTTCTGTAACTATTATTACTCGTATTCATACATCTTAAACTATTTATTCGTATCAATAAAGAATTCGTTTAAATGTTAATATCAGTTAATAATGATTTTAATTTCTTTATAAAATACATAGTCTGTAGACTTAGTGTTGGCCGTATTTTAAGGTTATTTAAAATTACTTACATATTATATTAAAATAACTATCGAATGGGGAAAATTCAATATATAACTTATTTTAAGTTCCATTATTTCTTTTGACAGTGTTTTCAGATTATATAGATTTGGGTGTTTTCTACCGAACTTACAACATTCGATAAAGTAGATAGATGTTAGTGTGAGAATACCAAGTTCCATAATATTATCTTTAACACTCGCAACACTTGATGTTAAAACATGACCTGTCTCCCAAATTTTTACTGTAATTTGTTAAGGGCAAAGATCATAAATTAAGAAAGAATTTGGCTCGAAAAAATGTCAACAAGAAATTTGTCTTGAACATGCCGTGCTATATTTTCAGCAAAACAACCTCGTGTAAGATACAAGGAGAAATTTCAATCATAATAAAACTTTTGCGCACATAAAGCCAACGAAGTGTGTTATGTTTACACAAATTGTAAGCTCGGCTAACGGGACATGATATGCCACTGTGTTTAATAATCATAATGTGTGCTTCGCTTGTCGAAATGTGTTATTTGACTTTTTCATTTAGTTGTTATGTTCATACAATTTATGTTGCTACGGATCAAAAATATGAATAACAATTTTATAATTTGTACTTGCAATTATTGTCACGTGGTAAAACTCCAGCTTCATATTTGTGATTTAGGTAAAAAACTTAATTTTAATTGTTATTTTGTAACTATAAAAACAACCGGTTTTGCCTCAAGGCATTATCGGGGTATATAAGAATGAAAAGTATTTCACAAAAACCTAAAAAATTTACTTTATATCGTTCCCAACCGTTTAATATTTTATTTTATCGCAATAAAAATGTTCTTCATATCCATTGATAAAGAGCGATTGATTTGAAACCAGGTCGCTCAGATTTCATTATTAATTAAAACATTTATACGTGGTAGATTTATAGTGTTTCGTATGGTGAGTGTAGAGAACCGGAGACCCATTTTACTGGAAAGGGGGCATTCTATCTTAGTCCTCACGGGTGACAACGCATCTGCATTTTGATTCGCAAACGAGCATAAATGTAGATGTCTATGGGCCACAGCAACCACTTACCATCAGGTGGACTGTGTGCTCGTTTGTCACCCTATTCTATAAAAAAAAAACATGATAAAAACCAATTGCTAAACTCCCCAATGATTGCCTCAAAGGGAAGCCATAGTTGTCGCGCTTGTTAGATGGATTGGCGACTGCCGTTCTTTATAATTGAACTGTTATCAGTATAATTTAAAATTAAAAATTTTGTACAGCCGACTTCAATATAAGCGACTTCAATATGAGTTATTTAAGAATAACTCAATAACCATTGTGTGTATGTTACCTCATAACTTTGTACTGGATGAACCGATTTCGATGATTCTTTTTTTATATGAAAGCTGATAGTTCTCGTGTGGTCCCATATGAACCAATCAGACCAATGGTTATTGAGTTATTCTTAAATAACTTATATTGAAGTCGCTTATATTGAAGTTGACTGTACAAATTTTTTAATTTTAAATTATTCTAGTAACGAACCTCTTTTGCTCCTTTATCGGTCCGTAAATGTACACTGCGTTAGATATAAGTCTCTCCCGTTGTAAGAAGGAATTGTTGTTTGTCGTAAAATTAGACTTCGCGCACTTTAAACGCTGCTGCCCAACGCCGTCTGAATTATCTAAGTATTTACGTCTAAAATATCGTATACGACCATATTTCGAAAACTTCCTTCACTCTCTTTTGTTACCCTGAAATAAATAGTCTTTTGGTTATTATATAACATCTCTATTGACAAAAATCAATTTCTGTCCGTTAGTCTCGCTAAAACTCGATACTGGCTCTACCAATTCTAGTCGAATAGAATAGGATACAATTATTTTTATTCAATACTAGCTGAATCCCGCGACTTCGCTCGCGTGTACTTTGGTTTAAATTTTTTTTTACGCGGAACCCTAAACCTTATTCTAAAATAAAAGTAGCCTAAGTTACTCCTTATAACATTAGCTATCTGCCAGTGAAAGTCCCATCAAAATCGGTTCAGCCGTTTTGGAGATTAGCTGGAACAAACAGGCAGACAGACACAAAAATTTTAAAAATTGTGTTTTTGTTATAAGTACCGTATAAACTTTCATATGCATTTAGTAAAAAGCTGTTATTTTGACATTTTTTTAAACGTTACCTCCACACTAGGATTTTCTCCTGTATCGTGGAGGCAGTTTACAAACATAAATTGCACAACGACAAACATCCAGACCCGGAACAATTATTTGTAAGGCATACAATTACTTGTTCCGTGCGGGATTCGAACCCGCAGCCCCAAGCGCTGCAACTCATTGCTAAGCCACTGCGCCACGGAGCCGTCTTACATTACAAACAGGCACTTCAGTTTTATTTATTTGTATAGATGTAGATAGATTACAGTAATACTTATTAAAAGTCATTTTTTACTTTTAACACTGGTTCGGAAATTACCTCTGTCCTGGGAAGAACCAGGCAAGAAACCCAGCGGGACATTTTTCAAAAGCACGTTTACAATATAATATTTTATACAATCGTTATGAAAACATTTAGAAACAACAAGGTAGCGATCACCTTATTCCTAGGTGTTATTATCAGTCATGTACACTTTAGTAGTATAATAACCATTAAGATATGCTATTATGTAACAAATATTTTAAATCTTTCGATAGATAAGGTCTGGAACTTAGTTGTGAAAGCGTATACATTGCCCCATGAAGGAATTAATGACACTTTGAAGTCGGGTAACTGCTATAATGAAATTGTTTACGTCTTTGAGTGGGCCTCTGGATAGTTAAGACTCGGTAGGTGGAGCTGTTGTCGTGATCCAGAAGCCACCTGTGCGAAGCCGGGGCAGATCGCTAGTACTTCATAAAATAGAAAGTTAGGCATTTTAGCCATTGCATAGTTAACTTTATCGACACCCAAGGACCAGATTAGCTTTATTCGTCACAACCACAAGACATCCTTTATCTTCTCCTTGTTTATGAGCCAATGAAAATCTACTACTGGACATGAGCCTATTCCGTTGTATTTTTTTTTACTTATTATTAGCCTGTTCTTGGAAATTTCACCACCAGACATTGCATTGTCTTAGCGCAGCAAAAGCCAACTAAATAAGAGTATTCAGTAATAAGTTGAGTTTTACGTGGTAGAGACTAGCTGCACCTATATTATGGTTGTGGTACAAATGGGTAGACTCGACCGGGGAAGCACTACGCTCTCACAGAATACCAGCGTAAAATAGCAGATTAATACTTTTGTGTTTCGTATGGTGAGTGTACAGAACCGGAGACCCTTTTTACTGGATACGAGGCATTCCATCTAAGTCCTCAAGGGTGACAATGTATCTGCATTTTGATTCTCAATTGAGGATAAATGTATACATTGGCCACAGTATCCACATACCATCAGGTGGACAGTATGCTCGTTTTTCACTCTTATTCAATAAAAAAAATAACAATGTAGTTCTCTATTAATTTGGATTTGACTGCGGGGTGCAGTGGTGATCTCGTTTGTCATTTTGAACTCACAAAAAATGTGCAGGAAATTTTATCGTGATAATACTGAAATTATATGCCCTAAGTCAGTGAATTATATATATATTAATAGTATTTTAGTTTAGCTTAGTACTTCATATATGATATACATCCTCAGGTATCACCTGGTCTATACAACGTGCATCCGGCTCCAGAAGGATTGTTTCGTGCCGACCTATACATCCAAATACAATTATGGCCAGCTCATTACGAACGTGGCGCTCCTATACTTCGCTGTGAAGCCAAAGTTGGAAATCTTTACAGGGATAACTCAGTCGTCGCTTTATACACAGCAAACAGTGATCCTAAAATTGAAAGAGGTAAGTTTGTAAATCGTTCTAATAAGTTTTCTGGGTTTACTTGTACGTGTAAGTATTGACGATGCTAACGATGATGTGCTCTTGGTTGATTTCGATAACGACAAAACAATTAAAATAATCTCAGAATTTTTTCTATTTTTTTTTAAATGTTACACCCACATTAGGATTTTCTCCTGTGTCGTGGAGGCAGTTTACAAACATAAATTGCACAAGGACAAACATCCAGACCCGGAACAATTATTTGTAGGCCATACAAATACTTGTTTCGTGCGGGATTCGAACCCGCGGCCCCCAGCGCAACAACTGATTGCTAAGCCACTGCGCCACAGAGCCGTCGAATACGCCGTATTACGTAGAAGATTATTGTAGTTTATGAGCAATGTTGGATTTATGTCGTTGTTCTTTTAATCTGTACTTGTGATACCAGCGACAATAATAAAATTATATAATTATAGCTAACTTAAATAAAGGGTGTTCGATTCGACTGTATTTTTGTTTGTTGTGTGTATCAAATAGACTATACCTTAAAGATAGCCTACATTATTCCATTACGGCTTATCAAAGTCCACTGGTGAACATAGACCTCCATCATAGATTACCTCGTGGAGGGATTTTGCCATAGTTTCCACATTTGTCAAGCGGGTTGGCAACCGCAGTTTTCTTTATTATTTTGAGTTGTTAACAGAAAGATGGTGCTGCTTATCTGTTTCATTTTCCCTCCGTCGCCTCTTACGTCACTTTCGGGACGATATGGTAATGGATATTCCTACACCGCTACTACACGATCAAGGATGGCGTCATTTAAAGGAAGATGTAGAAAAAATAATTAAGACGTTTTTTTTAGTGTAACTGTTATTATCTTGAACTTGTCATAATCCTTAGTCCACTCAAAGGTTGTCATAAAATTAAATTTTTAAAAAGAATTATATATACATTAATTGAAAAGAACCGCTAAGTAAAAATAATTCCTAAAAGTATTCTAAAAATCAGTATAAAATTAAAAAATAATTTTAACTATTATCTAACTAAAGGGAAAAAACCATACCTTAACCTAACCTATCATTGTAAGAGCATTATTTATTATTGGATGTAATAAAAAAATGTTTCTCTATTTCGATTATATTTTTTCTAAACCTAGACCGTAAGTACCCGTTATACGTTTATATTAATCTTATATAAATGAGAGATGACATAAAAGTAAATCATCGATGCTAACCAAACAATAACCTTATCTTCCTATTACTAGGGGACCATAAGCGTTAAAAGAGCGCTTGCTTGCGTAATGGCCAATGTATATCCCTCTCGGAAGCTGGGGTAATAAGATCACTACTACCAAAGAGGTCATTGAGGCTCAGTAAATTATTGCTCCCCGGATCATTTGCGAAGACAATTTCCTACGGAGGCAACAGAGAAGCGTTGTTCAGTGATAATAAATTTAGATTCGACGGGAGATGTTACTGTGGCGTTTAAGCGCTTCATATACATATTTTAAAACGATTTAAGATATTCTAGAAAAAATATTGATTTTCCTTATGTTATGAAACAAAAACAAAAGAAAAATTGTGTTACATCATTAAAACCATTACATATGTAACACAATATTATTATAATTGTAGCAGTTTAATGGAAAAAAATTCCACATTTTTACGCGAAATGTTGTATGCGAAACAAACTTTACTGAAGTTTTTTTTTATACTTAACTTTTTTTGTAATATCTTGTTATGAATTTGTAGTACCAATATTATGAAAACAAGATTTATTTACTACTTCCGCAACCTGTCGTCGACGCTGGTGATAAGAGGACTTTTCCCGTTCAAAGGCGACAATGCTTAGTATAGTCAAGTCAGCTATGAAACGCTAGCGTTTTTGGCACTATACCGCGGGGAGTGGGTCTATGACAAATTAAGTAATTTTCTTGTTTACGATTATAGATATTATATAATATAAAATATTTACATTAATTTTATATAAGATAAAATTAAAAATTGATGTAAATAAATTAAAATTCACAGCCTTATTGATACATTTTTCGAATAAAGTTTTAAAACTTCAATTATGCGATGCGAATTAGGCGACCAACCGTCTTTGATTCTGCGGAAAAGTCCCGAAAATGTATATCCAGTTTCGAATTTGAACATTTTATAATATAGTTCTGCAAGCTATCCAAAGCAGGTCACGTTCATTATAAAATCCGGATCTATGCACGTTGTTTATACAAAGCGTTCCGTTTCGTTACATCGATGCATAGCATGAGTAACAGAAAAAAAAACCTTAAAAGTTAAAAAATTACGCGTACTATTTATCGTGTAAAATTTAAGCCTCAAAAAGGTAATTTAAACTAAGCCAAATTTAGAGAGAGTTTATTTGAGACTGCTTTTATTTCTACGACAATCGGTTTTGTAACATCTACGCATATACCATATTTTTTATTCCAGAAAAAATGTTTCTTAACGATAAGACGTTACGTTGACCGTTTATTATAAAAGTTAAACCAAAAAAAACGTAAAAACATGTAAGGCTTTGAAAATTTTATATCAAGGGCCACCTTAGTTATTGTCAGAGAAAGTATAAAAACATGCTTTACATTATTTTGAATTAGACAGTACTTACGAAAATAAATACTTTAGAGCCAAATGTACAGTTTTAACAAAAAATGACAAAATGTCTGCAGAAAAAAAAAACTATAAAGAACATAGAACATAGATAAACATCAATAGCGTTCTTTATAGTTTTTAAAACCAAACGGATTAGGAGTTAATAGTAGAGCTGTATATGATTATATTGTTTTTCCCAGCAACAATTATAAATGTATAGCAATGTGAAAAATAAATAAAATGTCGGGGAAGCTTAAACACGTTTTGGATGAATCCAAAATGAATACCAAATTAACTCTAAGTGTCGTGCCAACAAACCTTCTAGGTTCTATCTTTATGGTTTTATATTGATAAGGACAAATAAGAAATAAAAAATTACAATATCTTTAAACATCAATACTTAAGATTAGTTTTTGTGGGTTGTATTTTTAATTCTATGCAGTTATTGTAACTTTTTACATGTTCAGTAACAACGTAAATCAATGAGATACAACAGTGTAATTAAAAATTATAGCTTAACTTAGAACATAAAGTGTAAAGCGGACGCGCATGCACTTAGAGGAAAAGTCGTTTTTAAAATTCTCGGAACCATTGAGGACGTGGTTACGAGATTTCACCAAATGCACTTAAGTGTTACCATAAGGATATAATAAATTTTCTGGACTATTTATTACTGATGTTTACGCATATTGGTTCTATACAATAAAAATCTATATCTTTTAAATATCAATAAGTTGTCAATATTTTGTACTTAAATATATAAAATAAATGAATACAACCAAAAAATCTTTATTTCCACAACAACAATAAATTATATGTAATTATATCATTATACGAATGTGTCGTAGGATAATCGGACAATCGAAAATCCTTACGATAATCTTAGGACCATTGAAAAGGATCGAATATTTGAAATTTATGATAGTTTGTTTTAACTATCCGAGGATTTAAATTCGATACCTATTTGATTTATTAACTATCCGAGGATTTAAATTCGATACCTATTTGATTTCCGGGGGTTTAAAGTATTTACTAATTTTTGTAAGTATTCATTCAGTCATTGCCTAAATACGATACGAGCGGAATATAGAAGTATATATTTGACACATATTATGATCTTTATGTGTACTTTCCAACAGTTAGTCTATTTGTACCCATAAAAGATGCCTAGAAATGAACTCTTATAGTCCATTCCCTCTATTGTTAAATAAACAATTTGCTATGATATATTTTAAAATATTCTCTAAATGGCCTTTTCTTTTCACAGTGACGTCACCAGGTTCCGCCGCCAAACTGCAAACGTGCCAAATCCTGCTATTGCTCCACATTATTGTTTGGGCTAACAATACATAAGCTTACTGACTAAGCCATGCATAAAATAATGATACGATAGATTAAAAATAGGTGTATTTAATTCAGATCTGTCAAAAGATAATATGAATTTAAATTTAGAGTTAAATGTACCTAAACGAGCTGATAATATACCAAAGAATGTAAAGATTAAGAATATTGTTGATTTAATACAAATTATACGTCACAAAGTATTGTTTTATTTTCAATTTCCCCTTTATTTTATCTTTAATTCAGATATCAAGGACACATTAGCTTATTGAGACACTATAATCTAAAAAATATAAGTCAAAAATACACATAATATTAACATTACATTATTTTCGATTTTATTGTATACACATCATTTTTAATGTATCAAAGATACACTACCAAGAGGGCCAGAAATCGAAAACAAGGAACGTCTCTTTGTGTTTGCAAAAACCTGAATGTACGTGGACGAATTGAAAGGTAGTCTATGGGGGAGGTCCAAGTTCAGCAGTGGCCTTTGATAGGATGTATTGGTAATGGTAAACTCCAGACGATGCCAATGTAATAGATATCGGATTCTCTTTGCGGCATCGGCATCTTTCTTCCAAGAAAAGCAGCACGTCTTCTCCTATCGTACTTTTGTCCAAATAAGTGATCTAGAGCTGTATGGTAAGCTTCACAATCACAACACAATCTTTATTTAAGTGTAAAAGTATTTTCAGCATAATATAGCAAAGAACGTTATAATACCAGGATTTAATACTATGCGACTTAATAACGTGGAGTATTTATTTAATATTCGAACATTGGAATGTTAATTAAAGATTGTAAGATAAACACAGTCGCTTTATATTACGGATCACGCTCCATATACAGTGCCATAATACTTTAAGATGTTATCTTATTTGATATCGATACTGAAGGCATTCAAATTATGTATAATTTATATAATCTCATAATTGAGTCATAGTCTGAAGAACTGGACTAAAATTCTTGACTGCTGAGTCTTGGTTAAGCGAGTGACCATGATTGCTGTAAATTACTCAAAACGCCGGTAATTTGTTCTGTGTGTGACTCTCATTTCTAAGAAGGTAATCAAAAAAGTGTAAGTCATATAAAAATGTCATTATTCTTTACATTTTGTTGAAATATGATTTATGTTTTATAAGCAGGTTAGGTACCTACCAGGTTTAAAAGTGAAGCCACAAGGTTATTAACGGTGCATAACGTTATCACACCACAATAATTTCGACACGTTTAGCATGGCTATAGCACGGCTACACATACTGGTTGTATATTGGTTTCTGATGATGTTTGTGCTGTTAGCCTTTTGGCTTTTATAGCTTTATCAGACTCAGGGCTCGCGGCCAGAAAGACTGTGATCTAAAAAAGGGGTGAATATTTTACTATTTTGCATCGTTAGTTGCATAACGATGACTTTTAGGACAGCTAACAGTGCACGTGAATGAGTTACCTAACGGCCGACAGAACTGGGGGTGGTGGATCCCGGCGCCGACGGCTAACTCTTATCATTTGATTTTCTGGGCGGTGAGAACGGCTCGGTTGTACGGTGTGAACGCGGTTTGGAGGTGTTTACGGCGCACCCGTCTGCGGACTCGCTGCATCCCATCTGTTGTAGTCCTAACAGCGTTTGTGGCACAAGATGAGTGTGTAGTGTTTATGTGTGAATGGCCGGCGATATTTCGGTCGTCGGCATCTAGCGGAATGAGGAGTTCTATTAGAACGTTACGGAGCCTCCGAAGGCTTTCAGTAACGTTCGTAGTCGGAGCGTATTTGAATGCGTTTACCACTAGCGGGTTGGGATGTGTCTCGGTCCTGTCTAAATAGCGCCGAGACATCTCCTTGAAGTACTCAGAGATCGTCGGAAGTTGACAGTCTCTGTGTAAGTCGGAGTTTCGCTTGTGCCACCGAGCTCTGGTGGCTATGCAAATGGATCTATTTTTCACGTTTTGGAGGTCGTACAAATGTCTATGAGCCGCGTGCGCGAAAAGTACGCTTGCATAAGCCATGATATGTCTTACGCATGTTTTGTACAGATGGAGCTTGTGCCTTAAGGACAGTTTGCTCTTTCTGTTAACTAGTGTGTGGAAGCGACTAGTGATGATTTTGGCACGATTACGAACATTGCGAATATGTTTTGCGAATGTCATACCATGGTCAAGTGTGACTCCTAGGTATTTAGCCGTTGATTGCCAGGGGATCTGGCGGCCGTACAGGGTGATCGTACCTATAGATTTTTTGGGATTTTCATTTTGACGGTTGACAGTGGGCATGGTTTGAAAGTGTATATCTACACTTTTTTCGGGATTCACTTCGATTTTCCATAAGCATATCAATCGCCAAAGCGGTTGACTCCTGATTGAAGCATCTCTGTGAGGATCTTTTATTGTGGTGGGCGACGTAAAGTGCCGTGTCATTGGCGAAAAGAGCAATATTCACTACTGGGTCCTTCGGTATGCCTCTCGTGAAGAATGTGAAGAGAAGTGGGAAGAGAACGGAGCCCTGTGGGACCCCAGCCTTGAGAGGACGTTTTGTGGAGCAAGTGCCCTCTATTCGATACTGAAAGTGGCTATTGGCAACAAAAACTCTGATGATGTGGTGAGATGTAAAGCAAGCCGTCGTGCCAGACTTTGTCTTTTGCGGCTTTTGCGACATCGAAGAAGAGGGCACCGGTGGAAGTGATTCTACGATTTCTTCTTGGGAGGTTGAACCCATTCAGAATGTTTTTTGTAAGGCAATGTAGCTGGTCGGTACACGAGTGTTCGGGTCAGAAACCGAACTACTCTCCTGGAAGAAATTTATTAGCGAAGATGTATTTATATACGCGATTCATTATGAGTCGCTCGTAAACTTTCCCCAGTGTGCTGAGGAGGCTGGTCTGTAACTAGAGGCTAAGTTGCGCGATTACTCTGGTTTCGGGACTCCTATTACATATACCTCTTACCAGACATCTGCTCGCAGCTGAAAAGAAGAGCGTTGAATATGCCCACTAGGTACAATACAAGTGGCGCGGAGAGAGATTTCAGCACCCTGTTGCTAATGCTATCGGGCCGAGTGCTGATTTTTTTGAGGTTTTTATTGCTTCTGTGACTTCGTCGACTGTCACAGGCTCTAAAGGATCGCCCACTGGTGGAAGTACAGACTTACGCTCGACCTCCGCTTCTATCTCTGCGGTGCGCCGGATCTATCGGTTCATAAGAGGGAGTACATTGGCTCTCTAAACTGTCTGCGAGGCACTCGACCTTTTCAGAGTCATTAAAGACGAGATCAGGGTTTCCAGATCTAATGAGTGGCGGTATAGGTGAGGATTTTTCTACTTTCTGAGCTGGGGTCAACTGCCAGAAGGCAGTTTGTGATGGCTCAATGTCCGTCAGCAGATTATTCCACTTATCATATCTAAACGAATTTGTTGTCTATGGTACGATAGTGTCATATTGTCTTAAGGCCGCATTCTTCGAACTAATCAGTTGTCTAATATCACTCGAAAGCTTCATGTGTCCTCATGTGACCTCACTTGCGGCCTGGCCCATCTGCATTAGGACTGGTCAATAGTCCGAGTCGAGTTCTAATATTGTTTCAATCGATGATGTCGACAAGCGGACATCTTTGAGTATAGCTACGTCAAGGACGTCCGGTTGACTAGTTGCGAATGGGTAGCGAGTTGGAGTCTTAGCCGCGATAATATCGAAGTTTAGATCGAACAAACCCATATCATTGGATTGCTTGTACGCGAGTTCTAGGAGGAGTGCTTAGTGTTGACATTTTTTTAATCTTTTTTTTTAATTTTTTATTCTTTGAAAAAAAAACTTTACCTCCACACTAGGATTTTTTCCTGTATCGTAGAGGCAGTTAACAAACATCAATTGCACAAGGATAAACATCCAATCTCCAGCCATTATAACACTGGAGCCTAGATTGAGTAATTCTAGTTCTAGTCTGATTCAACTATGCGTTTGAGTGCCGGTAGATATGCCTAGACGATGGTGAGTGGCGGATGGCCAGAGAGAGCTACCTGACATATAAAGACTTCTATGTAAGTAAAGGGGAGGGGGGGGGGGCGTCGATCACTACGCAGTGCAAGGACCTTTTGTAGTAGATCAAGGTGCCACCTCTAGGGCTGCTCAACCTATAATTTCTAACTATGGTGTATTTTGCGATCTTAGGGTCGCGATGGCTAGGCTCGAAGACGAAGGCTTCACCCTCGTGTACGAGAGGAAGCCTTCGTCTTCGGGCTCGAGCAAGACGCGCTTGTTGGTCTCCATGTCGGAGCCTGCGTTCGGCATACGAGAAGACCGGAGAAGGGCTGCGGGTGGACATCGCGGAGGGCGCGGGGGACGCGGCGTCATTAATAGTGTCTTTGGTCAGAGGGGGTTGTAGGTTCGGTGCTCGCCGACAAATGGTCGTCGATTCGCACAGTCGGACCGTCGATAGGGGTCCATACACGCTGGATAGAGGGACCGCTTGGCAGCGCCGACTCGAGCGCGGGCTCGGGCGCGAGACGGGCATTATGCTGTCAAAGGAACACAGCCCGAATGTCAGGGAAGGCACATCTAAAAAGTCGGCGAGTTCGTCAATCGTTATCGACGCCATTTTGTCGCCTATGCTAACAGCACAGATGTGTACAAAGCTCTTCCACATTTCGGTGGAGGAGGTGTGTGCCTAATACGATCACCTATACACCTAGCGCGTTGGTATGCTAGGGTGTGTACCTAGCTGTTGCCTAATGCAACAAGCAACACAAAAATTAAAAACGATGGCGGTCTCTAAGGCGGCTGGTGTGTTTCACTCTACTTACGGTGTCCGATACCAGTACCAGGAATACACGGAGGATAGTTACGCATAAACACACTTTGCACCACGTTTTGTTGACTACACTTCACTGTGAGACCGCTGTCACCCGGGACAGCGCGCTTCGCGCACCACGGAGAGCGCACCAACAGCATCAAGCAGTACACCGAGGCGTGATGTATTAAAGCAAATTGTGCGCATGAGCTAAGAGAGTGAAGTTACGGGAGTGAACTCGACCGACACGTCTAAAGTCTACAGAGCACAAGCGGAGAATGTGATGCATGATTTTTAGCTATTTTGACACTGCTACACAGGTGTAGCAATGTAACGCAGTGTACCGTAAGACGGATAACGCTGACATAGTTGACAAGCGTTTGCGCATCCAAGAAAAATTGCATTGCCGTTCCGTCATCGCACGGCATCACCTCTCCCTGCTTCGTCTCTCTAGTTCCTTTGCCCATTTCGCGGGCGTTGTGTCTCCTTGCGACGTTGCAACTCACTCTTACTCACTGCTGCAGGCTTACATATCTTTTTTTACCGACTATAAGCCAATACTTAACTACCTGGATGATGATGCATAGATGATAAATTGCACTACCTTAGCGTAACAAAAGCCTATTTACTTTTTTATAGGATAGAGTGACAAACGAGCACACAGTCTACCTGATGGTTAGTGGTTGCTGTGGCCCATAGACATCTACATCTAACCTCGTTTGCGAATCAAAATGCAGATGCGTTGCCACCCGTGAGGACTAAGATGGAATGCCTCTTTTCCAGTAAAAAGGGTCTCCGGTTCTGAACACTCACTATACGAAACACAGCAGTGTTAAGCTGCTATTTCACGCTGGTATTCTGTGAGAGCGTAGTCCTCCCCCGGTCGAGCCGACCCAATCGTTTTACAACTATACTACTAATATGGCTGCAGCATGGCTCTACCACGTACAAAAGAAGAAGATAACTTGATTGCCTTGAAGATGTCCAGATTGTATTCCGATGGAAAGAAATACGCCGGCAAATTATTCCACTCCTTTGCTGTACGTATTACGAAAGACGAAGCAAACCGTTCGGTTAATATGCGTGGAATATCGATAATAAAAGGGTAACCCCGACTGACCGACTATCTAGTTGTCCGATGACAGAAAGGGATAGTGGTATTAAGACATGCAAGCATTAAATTAAAGTAAGTATATCACTGTGATTCATATGTAGAACGCAACGTCACCGCTCCGTCATCGCAACACACTCCAACGAATCGTGTGATCTCGCTCTAACCCATAGCATGTGATATCAGCACTTAAATTTCAATTGCATTACGCTGGTTCTTCCTAGGACAGAGAATTATTTCCGAACAACTGCTTAAATGAAAAACTGCCTTTCAAGAAGAATAACTTGTAATCTAGCATGTTGAAATAAAACCTTTCATTCCATTTTGTTTAATTCCGTTCCATTCTCTCTGACAGGTCTGATAGCTCGTGTACTGTGGCTCAAGAATCATTCCTAGTGACTAGCGATGGCTCGCACATACTCGTATAATCAAATTGACGGAGAATTAGCGCCCTACCTCTGAATTATCAAAGTGTTTTAATTCATTCATTGCAGCCTATCAAACGTTCATAGCTGAACATATGAATCCCGCATATATTGCCTCATAGGGGAGTATTTGCCAGGAGGGTCAGCCACCGCAGTTTTTTATTGTTTTGAGTTGTAGACACAGACAGTGTAGGAAGATGATGCTTGCCCATCTCCTGTTTAATGTCCCTCTGTCGACTCTTACGACCCACGTTGGTAAATTAATTCTATAAATACTTAAAAATTTTAGAACTGGTTCTCTAGTTTCATTTATTATATACGTAAAGAGAAGATTTATAAAATAAAACTAGGTAGGTGGCCTTGCTCATCAAAACGTAATGGATGCTGTGTATAGCCGCCATACGATGAAATGTAATTAAAAAGTTCATTCAGGAAGCTGCATAGTTTGCTTTTATTGCGACTCCGTCAAAAATTTTAGTCTATATTTGGTTATGCTTATTCCTTGTGTTGCATTTTTAGTTTTGTTTTTAAATACATATATTTGAATGTATTTAAAGGAAGTAATATTTTAACTTTAACGATTTATAGCAATAACGCCGTGTGGAGGCGCTAGGAGACTATGGGAAAAATGTTATTGCTTTTAATATATGGCAGCATAATCATAAAGTTGTGTATGAATATAATAGTGCAATAATTTCAGTTTTATATTCAGTCAGGTTATAATCTATTTGATAGATATTTTATCCGACGTTCGAAAAATCAGGGCTTATTATAACATTATATTATGGTTATGACATTATATTATAAACATTATAATACATAAAGACATTGAATTTGCGTTATTTTATTGCAGTTTATGACAGGTGTCCATGTGCTTTATTAGCTTTTTTCTGAAAGTTGTTTTTTGCTTCTAACATTAAATTAAAAATTATACAAATAAAAAAATGATGTACCTAACTCTTTTTTTTAATTAATGGCTGGAGTCTTTTTTAACAAATATCTTACTTAGTAAAACCATATAATTTATATTAAATTAAAAAAAAATCGTAGCAATCTTAATTATTAAACATAACAATCTTGATAAAAAAAAAGTTTTCTTTTTTGCGTTTGCTATTGTAACGATCAATTATGTAATTATTTCAACAAAAATACCTCTATGTGTTATTGGAACCGAAATGAAAGTTGATAAGGTTGTGATATTGCATGGAGCGTGGTGGCGTTTTGTAGAAAGATAAGAAGGGAATAGTGACGGAGGGGGAAGAGAATATTGTAAGATCTTATCATATTTTTTAAGTTATAACTTAAAAAATAAAATTAAAATCATTCCTCATTTAATTTACTTAAAAATATACTCATTTCTCAAATATATATTAAGCCAAATATACGCTAAGCTAAAGAACGAGAAGTTTTCAACACCAGTTCCTGTCTTTTGTCTTCCCTATTCATAAAGTTTTAAAAAATAGTTGGTATTCAGTAGAAATAAAAGTTAGTTAACACAAACCAAGATCGTGAATCGAAATCTAAAGTTAAATTAAAAACTTTCGTCTGTTTTTGCCGGACATAGCTATTTAAAACTTCGATAGCTGCAGGACTTTCAGTATTGGAAACACGTCAAACATTCTACGGCGCCGCGTTTTTCTTGTTGTTTCCTTATTCCTACTCCACTTTATGAGTTTATTAGACCGGTCTGTGTCGATGGCCTGTATCTTCAAGTTTCCGCAATACTTGCAGCTCACGCTTTTTATTATTTCTTTTGATAAATAAATAACAAAAGAAAATAAATGAATTATGTTTAGATATAAACATAGATATAAATTTATTCAGCAACTTACACTCATACAATTTTGATATAGAAATAAAATGATACATAAAAACATTACAGAGAACAGACATAAAGTAACCCGATTGTAAGAGTGATGTGATGCTGAAAAGGGCACTGAGTCAACATAATGCTATCGCACGGTTGCGGTAGCGTTGGTTACTCGTATCAGCAATGACCATTGAGGTTGCACTCGCCCACGAGGATAGTGTGTACGCTATATTATAAATATGTTCGAAAGAGATGTTATCACAATAATAATAAAATAAAATAATTGAAATGCAAAAAGATGGCAACATTAGATATGTAGTATATACAAAAAAAAAATCGTTTGTTCGTATTTTATACGCTGCCATATCGTTCGTCGGATTGCGCTAAAGTTTTGTCAACTTATAGTGCTTGCACTTACGCGAAGGTTAAAGGCATAGTAAATAAATTTACGGTTGGTGGCGCACGTATCGGAGCGATAAATTTATTTTAAAAGTTATAAAATATCATTTAATTTCAATGAATGTATTATCATTTCCAATTAAGCAATATTACTATTCTAAATTTAAAACGATATTTCCACAATTATATCTTCAGCGGCAGCAACGCGCCGAGTACCAGCTAGTAAATGATATAATAAATATGTACAATGAAAAATATATAATAACTATAATTACCGTCCTTGCGCCATTTTAGTTTTTTAACAAGTACCTGGGCTTTTCGTTACTGTTTAATATTATACTAGTTGGCTTTTCAGACGTTGTTCTGCTGTTTTCGGACGGTGGCACATTGAGCTTCACTCCGAATTCACTCCGGACTTTTTAGAGCGCATACTAAATTTCTCTACTTTTACCCCTTTTTGCTTTACCATTTTTTGTAAATATGAGTAATTTTGGTTCATAAATAAATGTCTTGTTAATAAATTGCATAACTTAAAGCCGTTGGTCCTGTGCCTGATCTCTCATCGGTCGCGTCTGATTACCGTCCTATCGGACTATGAGAGTGAGAGAATATAGAGTGTACCTATGCTTGTGCAAAAACTTGGGCACTATATTCCTATCCTGCGCAGATGGCTAATCTTAGTTGAGACTTTTCGCCGTGACCAAAATTCAGTCTGGAGGACATTATATATACACATACTCTCACACATAACGTTATATTTACGATATCGTGGCTTTCTTTTGAATTAATTTAATCGTTATTAATGTAGTATTAAAATAGTTGTTATTAATAATTTATTATATGCGTTATATAAGTAAGCGCGCCAAATAAGCTCACGGTCCTCTGATGGCAAGTGAATACTGTAGCCCGTAGACACCTTTATATCCGATTAAGATGTGTTGTAAGATAAGTCTGACGGAAAAGGGATGCATAATTTTATGTAAGAAGTAAGTGAAAGTGCATCTAACAATTATTTGATTTTTAACTTACAATTTTTAATTATCCAATTATACCAAGAACTCTAGCGAATATCCGCAGAATCACGTTTATCAAAACCTGTTAATTAGCCTCCTTCCTTAATTAGACCTGTCGGTTGTTAACTTCCCCTCTACTTCCCTTTTGTTTTCGAACGTTTCTTGTTCATTGCCGGAAATAAGTTTGAAATCGTTGTTCTTGCGTCAATTTATCATTTTCGACGAAATAACTTGTTTTCTTTTGATTTATATTTCTTCTTGTTCTTCTTCGTCAGATCGTAAAAGTTCACTGCTGGACGTGTACTTTTTCCCTTGTTTTAGGCTTTCCCTTATTTTCACTTTTTACTAGACGATTGCCGATAGCAGTACTAGACGTTCCGCATGTCAATTTTAAAAACTTTAATTAAAAAAATTATTAAACTCAGGAAACAAAAATAGCTGAAGATCTTCAAATGGCTGAACAGAAACGTGTGAACTGCAAAAATCTTAATGTAAATCGGTTCATCCGTTTAGCAGTTATGATGACACACACAGACACACATATACACTGATAGACAGATACACACTACAAACATATAACACCCCTCCGTTTTCGTCGGGGTTTGAAAATAAATGATCATCATCATCATCATCATTACAGCCCTTCACAAGTCCACTGCTGAACATAGGCCTCCCCCAAAGAATGCCACAAAGCACGGTCCTGAGCCACCTGCATCCATCGACTTCCTGCATGTCTTACCAGGTCGTCACTCCATCTCGTGGGGGGACGCCCTACACTTCGCCTACCGGTACGAGGCTGCCACTCGAGAACCTTTCTTCCCCATCGGTTGTCGGTTCTTCAAGCTATATGGCCGGCCCACTGCCACTTCAGCTTACTAATCCGTTGGGCTATGTCGGTTACTCTGGTTCTACTGCGGATATCCTCATTCCTAAGTTTATTACGCAGAGAAACTCCGAGCATAGCCCTCTCCATAGCTCGCTGAGCGACCTTGAGCTTCCTCATACGGCCAGCAGTGAAGGACCACGTCTCAGTTCCATAAGTCATCACTGGCAACACGCACTGGTTGTACAACTTCGTTTTCAGGTTTTGAGGTATGTCTGACGAGAAGATGTGTCGTAGCTTCTCGAACGCTGCCCAGCCGAGTTGAATCCGTCGATTGACCTCTCGATCGAAGTTGGACTTACCTAGTCGGACTATTTGTCCCAGGTAAACATACTCGTCAACAACTTCGAGCTTAGTGCTCCCAACAACTACCGGCATAGGTGTGACATGGACATTGAACATGATCTTGGTTTTGTCCATGTTCATCTTAAGACCTATCCGTTGGGAAACACTATTGAGGTCATTGAGCATAGTGCTTAGGTCCTCCAGCGATTCTGCCATAAGGACTATATCGTCGGCAAATCGAAGGTGAGTGATGTACTCGCCATTGATGTTGATACCGTATCCTTTCCAGTCCAGAAGCTTGAAAACGTCTTCCAATGCAGCGGTGAAGAGTTTCGGGGATATGACGTCACCCTGTCTTACACCTCTCTGCAATTGGATAGGTTTCGTATTCTGGTTCTGTACTCGGATAGCCATCGTAGCCCTACTGTACAAGCACTTCAACACTTCGATATACCGACAGTCAACTTGGCACCGCTGAAGGGACTGCAGCACCGCCCAAATTTCGACGGAATCAAAGGCTTTCTCATAGTCCACATACGCCAGACATAGTGGCAAATTGTACTCTTCGGACTTCTGTACAATTTGCCGAAGGGTATGTATGTGGTCTATGGTGCTAAAGCCCTTTCGGAAACCGGCTTGTTCGGGAGGCTGGAAGTCGTCAAGTCTGCGCGCGAGACGATTCGTAATGACTCTCGAAAACAGCACGTAGACGCGGCTCAGAAGGGAAATCGGTCTGTAGTTCTTCAAGAGAGCGTTGTCACCTTTCTTGAAGAACAAGACCACTGCACTTCTGCTCCACGCCTCCGGTGTAATGCCACCATGGAGGACGGAATTAAAGAGCTTCTGAAGGACTTCAAGTACCGGTCTTCCACCCGCTTTCAGAAGCTCCACTGTAATTCCATCCTCGCCTGGGGCCTTTCCGTTTTTAAGGTGCTGGAGAGCCATTCTAATCTCGCTCAGACTGACGTCCGGGATATCTTCGGAATAGTGTCGGATGAGACTCGCTCTTGGATCGTTACTCACACTTGCGTGTGGCTCCAACGATGACGTGTACAGCTGCCCATAGAACCTCTCAATCTCACTCAAAATCTCAGGTGTCCCGGAAACGATGCTGCCACATTCTGTCTTCAGCATTGACAGGTGGCTCTTTCTGGCAGACAGATCTCTGGCAAAGACTTTGGAGCCTTGGTTCCGCTCGATCGCTTCTTCAATACGAGCTGTATTGAAGTTGCGTAAGTTCCGCCGCATGCATTTGGAGATCTGTCTGTTCAGATGCCTGTATGCTGTCAAGTCTGGTGATGAATGTAGCTTCATCTCCCGTCTAACAGCCATGAGATTAAGAGTGTGATCGGAGAGTTTTTGTGTTCTTCTGCGGCGGGTCTTGCAGAACTTAGCTCCGACCGCATGGACAGTTTCCACGAGCTTGTCATTCATATCGTCCACTTCATTGCAGTCTTCTAGGCACTGAAAACGGTTTTGTAACTCGAGCTGAAAGGTTTCGGGACTTTGGAACAGAGCACGAGGGGACGGAGCGTTGACTTCATTAGACGAGACCTCTCCAACTTAACGTTTAGGTTCAGTGTGCCTCTAACCATTCGGTGATCGCTACCAGTTTTCACCCTCGCGATCACGGAGACATCACTGAACAGTTGTCGTCTGGTCGTCATAATGAAGTCAATCTCATTTTTTGTCGAACCGTCGGGGCTCGACCAGGTCCACTTCCTGTGGGGCCGCTTCTGGAAGAAAGAGTTCATCATAAAGAGTCCCTCTTTCTCCATGAAGTCGGCCAGCTGCTGGCCCCTTGGTTTCCGTTGCCCTATTCCAAATTTCCCTACTTTCAGCTCACCGTTTTCTCTTGTGCCTAGTTTTGCATTGAAGTCTCCCATTAACACCGTATATTGGGTTTTGGAGGAATGCATGGCTCTAGAGATATCCTCATACATTTTCTCCACCTCCCCATCGGGGTGTGCCGAGGTTGGTGCGTAAACCTGTATGACCTTCAGCGAATACCGTTTGGTGATTCTGAGTATAAGGTACGCAACCCTCGTCGACACACTCCCGATCTTTACAACGTTGTTAACGAGAGACTTGTGGACGATAAATCCGACACCTCCTTGGGACAGATGGTCGCCCTCCCGGTGATAGAGCAAGTTGCCGGATTCGAGGATTACCGTGTCCTCCCCCTCTCTTCGGACTTCGGATAATCCTATAATATGCCAGCGCAACTTGTCTATCTCTTCTTCCAGCTCCACGATCTTCTCGTCAGTCCTCAGGGTGCGTGCGTTGTACGTTGCCAGGTCGAGTCGTCTAAGGTGGCAACCGAACCTCCACCGGAGATTCTTAGCACCCCCTAAATAAGTGATCATTTAATATTAATTATGTATTTTAATTTAATGTGTAAGGGGACTCTGGAATATTTTGTTTCATGTAAACGACCATTTGTGAAGATGAATCGATCGTAAAATGGTTTTATGAATGAACAGGTTGAAAGCAATTCCGTGCACTAATTGGTCGTTTTCCAGGCGTAAAATTACATAAATTAGCCCGGGAAATTTTTCCTAAAATTATCAAAGGTCATTCAGCTGTTGAATGATTTCTTAATGTTATTTTGACCGTTCTTTTAAAAAAAATTCATTTCATCCAAAGAACGAGTAACGAATAGGTACGAGAATATTCGTATGTTACATAAAACAGAGTTCGAATACAAATAACACATTTTTTTGTAATATATGCCCAATTTATTTGTATAATATAGAAGTTCCTTATGAATAAGATAGTATTGATGAAGTCTAAATTAATGTGTTGAACCTCAGAGTGGTGTAAGATTCAATATGAGAAAATATTTATAACAAATCCATGCCCAATAATTAATAGTTATCATATTTTAAAAATTATTTATTTAGTTGAAAATGAAATTACAGCTATTCACAAGTCTTTTGCTGAACATGGGCTTAACACAAGTAGTGAATAGTAGATAAAATAATTAAAAATTATAGATGACCGTTCGCTAGAGTTGTATATTAAGCGTTGATAAAGTAAAGATATTCCAGGTGTAAAATATCTAGGCCGATAATTTGTGGAAACATCAAAGGGATGATACGTCTGCTTTCACGATCTTCCTATACACTATATACCCAACGGAATTATTATTAATAGATTCTTCCTCCAATTAGTGAAACCTATCCCGTAAATAATTAGAGAATTCAAACACATCGCCTCATGTATATATGGGCTTAATTACTTGTTGTAACAGAAAACTTTCGATGGTTATCTCTAGCGATGGAAGTAATAGAGTTTTGCCCTAGGGTATTAGATAATATGAATTTAGATTGCGGTATATGTGAACAAACTTTTCGATAGTTAACCCAATTTGTGACTCAAATCCTTGCGACAAAGCCCCTGTGACAAAAACATAGTAAAACTTTACTGTTATATTATAATTTAATGCAATGATGACGATTCATAACTTTGGAAATAATCCCACGTCTGTGTTAAATTCAATGGATAATGGTCCCTCACTTTCTTTTCAAGCTCATTCCATACGAATCGATACGACAGATATCAGGTGATTGCGTTTGCTATTTCATAATTTGCGAGATTTCTTTATTACTTTTTGCTTAAGAAGCTCCTGACATAATTTGGACAAATGTTAAATTCATCGCATATTAATAATGTCAATAGTTTAGCTAGTGTTTCGGGATTTAAATAAATTACAGATGTTAGATACATTTATTTATAAGTCTTAAAAATCTACAAACTCATATTCCATCAAAACAAAACTGATATATAAGCATCTGCTAGCCTATAAGAAAGCGTATGATAAGTCGACGCGATGAAACACACGTACCGAACCTAGAATAAAATAAAAATAAATTAAATGATACCTTGGGTTGGCTCAATTCACTTCTGACCCTAAACATCACGTAGAAGTGTGGTCAAGGAAGACGGAAGCTCTACCTAAATTAATAATAGAATTAAGTCAGCTAGTGCTTTTAATTATCCTTTACTTTTCTGTCATAAATGAATACAAAGAAAGAATGAATCTTTATTTATAGCTACAAAAGAATACACATGCATAAAATATTAGAGAAATAAATAAAATAATTTATAACATTGCAGTAACGAATATAAAATGGGTTAATCAAGATACTTAAAAAAATATTATTTAATTAGAGGTGTGCAGAACTTTTTATTTCCATAGCATCTATTCCAGTCAGTGATTAAATATATTTTTTTATTTTACAGTGACAGTCTTAAGAGTATAAAGGTAAATATGGAATTATAATTCGCGTTCTAGTCGTCAACTAAGTAGCGAGCATGTCATGTGTTAAGGAAGCAAATAGTAGGCAAAAGCTCAAAGTATTGACTCGTATACATGCGAGCGCGCGTCTTTGTTGCCAATAAAGCACATTCAATTTCGGATATTTTCAAATAAATGTAGAAACTTTATTTACGCGTATCTTTTAAAACTGCAAAAAATGTATATTAGTGTTTTATTTTTAACTTATTTATTAAATTTGGCTGGTCATTCAAAAATAACCCTGTATAATATAAAAATTAATTGTTCTCCGTTAGTCTCGCGCAGATTCCATTCACCGGCATGGCAACGGCACCGCTTCCGGCGAAGCAAAAATGTATAAAGTTTATGAAATGTATGGCATTATATGTTTTTCTACTTACCGGCCCTGGCTACGGCACGGCGATGATTCCCATCGGTGCCAACACTAGTTCCGTGACATTAAGTTTTCCACTCGTTGCCCCCCGATAGAACTGCATGTTTATTGTTTACGTATTGCAGCCGTGTGCGTGAGTGCGTGTGCGCGGGCCAAAGTAAAAGGAACGCGTTGAAATTGAGATTCAAAATTGACTTGTGAAATGAAACTGAATTGTGAAATGAAACTGAATTGTGAAATAATGAAATGCCTTCTCGTTCGTGCAGAAGTGGTTGAAATATTTTTAGAGTCCATTTCCAACTTTTAAAACAGGGTATAATTATGTAAAAGATACGTGCTTTAGAACTGAAGTGAGTGTTAGTATTGCCCAAAAACCGAGCGTAGACCAGCACCGGCACAGTGGATAAATGAAGCCACAGCGCCGTCGCGGTGTCATCGCCGTGCCGTTGCCGTGCCGTCGCCTGCTGTCGCCTTGCCGGTACCGTGATGGTAAATGAAAAACCGCCCATTAGGTTCTAGATTGCTTAGATTCATAATTGGACCTAGTAGGTGGAACTGCAGTGGATATCCAAAAATCACCCGTGTGAAGCTAGGGCGGATCGCTAGTATTGAAAAAAATATTGGTCTGCCTGGCAGCGTTATCTTCTTTCTTTCCTTCGCGAAAAAAATTTTACAACACCTACGGGATGATATGGAGTAGTGGACTCTTTTGCTCCACCACTGCACCGTGAATTGATGACTTGGTGATATTGGACTATTTTAATCTAATCATATGGTATATTTAGCTGTTGAAGCCTTGAAAGAGACTGCAAGGGTGAAGATGAAAGAAGAAATTAATACTAAAATGCATCCCGACTTTTAATTCTTCTTTAGTAGCTTGAGTTTTATTGATACTGATATGGTACCACGGTAAACGACCATTTGTAAACATGAATGGGTTGTAAAATGCTTTACGAGTACATTAGTTGCAGAACAGTTCGCACAATTTTTATTTTACTACGAACTCTACTTGATAGGTTTCCAGGGTATGAAAAATGACTTTACGAGTAATCTAAACCGTTTATTAAAACCTAGTAAAAGTCCACTGCTTTACGTAGGGGGCACATTTGCCATAGCCGTTACGCTTGGCAGGATGGTTGGCAACCGCAGTTTTTTTAAATCATTAGTTGAAATTAGGAAGACGCTGCTGCCTTTATTATGGCTTGTTTCCTTCAGCTGCCACTACACCCAAGGTATGATATGGAGTAGTGGATATTCTCATACTACCACTACATGGTCTCTTACATATTTACTTGTAGTAAACTATAAAAAATGATACTTTTATGTCGAGCAAAGGTTTTTGATCTAATCGACAACATTTTTTTTTACCCATTTTTGATTCAAAATTCTCTGGGCGTATTTCAAATAGTAGTAGTTTTATTTAGATTTTGGATTTTGCAATCAAATCGGATGTCCTCATACTATATAACGTTATTCGTAGCTTATAATTTACTGCTTTTTTCATCATTAATATCTTCATCTTTTTCACCAACTCGTAAAAGTTCAGTGCTGGATATGGTTCTCCACCATATAAGGGAGGATCTGGCCATATAGTCACGCTTCGCAATCTCATTTACGATTGCGGAACCAGACAGAAAATAAAGCGGATAAAGTTTTAAATATAACTATTCAGATGATATTCGATTTTATGATATATCTTAGTTCACCCAAAATGGACAAAAATATTTTTTCATAAAAAAATTAAAAGCCGACTTCAAAGAACAAAGTGGAATAAAATAATATCTATTCTTCAGACATGCAGGTTTCCTGGAGATATTTTGTTTCACCACCGACCACGTGCTATCTCACGTGCATTGGTGCCGGCATGATGTAATAAATGAATTATAATTATTTTTTCTTTGGTTTGTTTAATTTTTTTAAACTGAATTTACAAACTTACAGTTCAACTGATAGTGAGTGGCTACTGCAGTACATGGATATATGCAGCAAACTTCAAATGAAAATGGCAACAGTGATTATTGAAACAGATATCGCAATAAAAACATAAATAAATAAATGCTTCACAGCCTGTGATCATGGTATATAATTGTGTCAAGGGGTCTTTTATCACCGTATTTTATACTATTCCAAAAAGAAGAAAATCACAATAAATAAAAAATAACGCACACTGCCGAAAAATAAGCGACGAAGATGTTTGTTTCAGTGATTTTGGCTACAAAGGAAATTCCAAAATACGGTCTGTCCGTCCTGATCAACTGGGTAGAAAACAAGTATTGTTTCGGCCGGTAGCGTTTGAAACAAGGAGTCGTTTCTTTTTACTCAAATACTCTAACCACGCGGTGATCTTTCTATTAGTTTTTATAAAATTAAAGTAATACGAATTTACATTGCACGTGATGCTAAGTGAATTGAAGCACTTGCAAACTTTAAATAAAAATAGCCAAAAATGCGTTTTCACCTTTGAACACTAAGATAAAAAGCCTCACTCACTCACTACCTGTAATTTAACTGACTCCCTATACCGTTCAGACCGAAACATAGCAGTGCACGCAAGTGGCATTGCGGCACAAATAAAACAAAGATGGTGTTACCTACACATACAGAAACCTAGGCAGAAAAGGTTTCTACCATTCAGTTAATGTTTTTCTTAACAAAGTTTCTATATATTATATGAAATATTCGAAAATATACATCCATTATAAAAAAAACCGGCCAAGTGCGAGTCGGACTCGCGCACCGAGGGTTCCGAACAAATCCGTAGGTATATAAGTTTAAAATTATTAAAAATATTTTTATTATGTTATGTAACTAAAAATTAATGCTTTTCGCAATTTTTCCTTTATATGCGCTATAAAAAGTTGCTTCGTCCCAAATTTCAAGATTCTGATTTCACGGAAAGTACCCTGTAGGTTTTGATTCCCTTGCGAATGTCGAAAATTTGCGGCATAAACGGCTGTACCTTTTGATGAAGTTGGCTTAGAAGTTTAATTTTTTCACAGCGTCAAGGCACAGTAGACCTGAGTATTTGATATGAATTTCAGCTTGATACTTCCACGCGTTCTTAAGATAAGGGGTCTTGACAGACTGACAGACAGACAGACAATATATATATATATATATATATAAGGGTTCCGTTTTTTCCTTTTGAGGTACGGAACCCTAAAAATACTGTGATATGAATCAACGGTGGAGAAAAGCCAAAAATTTAGTAATCTTAATATAACATTCATCAAAACTTTTTTACAAATTTACTTTTCTAGTGCCTAATTTCCTTTTATAATAAAAATATGAAAAGTTAATTTTTTTCTAAATATATCATTTATATTTTTAACCAAATTCAGTACTTTTTCACACATTTGAGTTTATGATGTAATATAATATTTATTCGATTCAAATATTCAAATTCCTAAATTAAAAATTTAATCATGATTAAATGGGCTTCAAGGAGTTTTATATATATTAAATTATTTTTTTTTTAACTTTGCAAGTAATATGTCGGTAAGTTTTAGTATTCCGGACTCAACGTCAATCTATCTTTAAAAGAACAAAGTGGTGTGCCGGCATGAAGCGAGAATTGGATATGGTTTTTCGCAAAGTTATTGATTCTTTTACAACAGACCATTTCACAATGTTGGATACTGGATAATAGACGTCGTTTTTATATTTCTGCAAGTTGAACTCGATGTAATTTCAGATATCATTTAATTTAGCTCCAATATAAAAGTTTATTTAATTTCTATCAGTTAGGATTCAGAAGTGAAACCTCGTAAAACCGGAAAGAATTTTAAAAGAATTTTATTGGAGAATTGGAAAAAAAATGATGGAGAAAAAAAAGAAAACCGGAAAAAAAAAACTCAAGGTACGATCGATGTGTCTGTCTATGTTATTTTATAAGTTTGATTTTATTGTCAGGCTTATATTTTATACGTAAGATATAATATAATGGACTATATAAGACAATATATTTTTAACTACTAATGATATAACGGAAACATAAACACTCACGCCTGTAACGCAGAATGGTAGCAGAGACTTTTTTTTATAGAAGAGGGGATAACGAGCATGCGGCACACCTGAAGGTAAGTGATTACTGCTGCCCATGAACAACTGAAACATCAGGGGAACCAGGGGAATTGCAGATGCGTTGCCGGCCTTTTAAAAAGGAGTAGGCTCTTTTCTTGAACGTCTACACAGTTCCATTTGGCACTTTACTGATGTACCATATTATACAGCCACGTATACAAACTTTTTGATAATCACCATTACTGGGTTTTTTGATCCAGTATTGAACTCACCAGAAGTAACATCTTCAATAATTCGAAATTATGCTTAAATTATATCCGTTAAACAGATTATCTGGCGAAAAGCGTAAGCCTTAGAGCCGTGATATAGTTATACGATTCCCATTGCTATATAATAGAACATTTCGCAATATTTTATGAAGCCGTGTAGTGGCGGCTTATGAAAATCCACTATCAACTCATATCTCATATCACTCCATTGGTCTCGTAAGAGGCGACAAAGGCAAATGAAACAGGAGATGGGCAGCAGCAAGATTCGAATTACAATTCAAAATAATGAAAAAAAAATTACGATTGCCAACCAACACAGCAAGGGTGACAATTATTAAAACATCCCCCCATAAGATTAAATTAATGTGGGTGGGGCGACTGTGTTCAGCAGTGGACTTTGAAATAAATAAATGAAAGAAATAGATTATGAAAATCAAGTAATCGCTGTCAAGCTGTTTTTAGAATACTTTATAAAAAATTTATATAATTATTGTAATCTCTTGCGATAAAATCTCGCTGTGTTTTGTTTGTAATCTATTTCTTAAGTATTTTTTAGTTATCTGTGTTTTAGTATTTCTGAACCAACGGTAAATAAAAAAATAATGTTTTATAAGTAGTATGTGATCACTTATTTATGTTGAATAAGGAAATACCCTATTATTATATTCTATGCTATGAGTATTTGGGTGATTGATGATGGCACATTTCGTCTTCACTTAATTACACAATAAGTCATAGTCATACAATGAAAAATATATAATAACGATAGTTACCGTTCTTGCGCCATTTTTGTTTTTTAACAAGTACCCGGGCTTTTGTTGTTCTTCAATATTATACTAGTAGGCTTGTCAGACGTTGTTCTGCGGTTTTCGGGCGGTAGCACCTTGAACTTCACTCCAAATTCACTTCGGACTTTTTACAGCGTATACTAAATAGCTCTACTTTTACCACTTTTTCACTTTATCATATTTTGTGAATATAAATAATTTTGGTTCGGTCTGGAGGACATTATATATACACATACTCTCACACATAACGTTATATTTACGATATCGTGGCTTTCTTCTGAATTTAAAAAAAAAAATTCTGAAAAATTAATTTAATCGTTATTAATGTAGTATTAAAAAAGTCGTAATTAGTACTTTATTCTATGCGTTATTTAGAAGTAAGGGCACCAAACAAGCTCACAGTCCTTTAATGGCAAGTGAATACTGTAGCCATAGACACCTTTTTATCCAACTAGCTGTTCCTCGCGACTTCGCCCGCGTGTAATTTAGGGTTTTAATTTTGTTGCGCGGAACCCTAATTATTTTTCAAAAATATAAGTAGCCTAAGTTAATCCATATAATATGAGCTATCTACCAGTGAAAGTCCCGTCAAAATCGGTCCAGCCGTTTCGGAGATTAGCTGGAACAAACAAACAGACAGACGGACAGACAGACAGACAGACAGACAAAAATTTATAAAATTGTGTTTCTGTTATAGGTACCGTATATAATTTTATATGCAATTAGTAAAAAGCTGTTATTTTGACATTACAAACAGACACCTCAATTTTATTTATTTGTATAGATTAAGATGTGTTTTAAGATAGGTCTGATGGAAAAGGGATGCATAATTTATGTAAGAAGTTAAGTGAAAGTGCATCTAACAATTATTTGATTTTCAACTTACAATTTTTAATTATCCAATCATACTGAGGACTCCAGGGAATATCCGCAGAATCACGTTTATCAAAACTTGTTAATTAGCCTCCTTCCTTAATTAGTCCTGTCGGTTGTTAACTTCCCCTCTACTTCCCTTTTGTTTTCGAATGTTTCTTGTTCATTGCCGGAAATAAGTTTGAAATCGTTGTTCTTGCGATAATTTATCATTTTCGACGAAATAACTTGTTTTCTTTTGATTTATATTTCTTCTTGTTCTTCTTCGTCAGAACGTTAAAGTTCATTGCTTGACGTGTACTTTTTCCCTTGTTTTAGGCTTTCCCTTATTTTCACTTTTTACTGGACGATTGCCGATAGCAGTATTAGACGTTCCGCATGTCAACTTTTAATAACTTTAATTAAAAAATTATTAAACTCAGGAAACAAAAACAGCTGAAGATCTTAAAATGGCTGAACAGAAACGTGTGAACTGCAAAAATCGTAATGAAAATCGGTTCATCCGTTTAGCAGTTATGATGACACACACAGACACACATATATACTGATAGACAGATACACACTACAAACATATAACACCCCTCCGTTTTCGTCGGAGTTTGAAAATAAATGAATAAATGATCATTTAATATTAATTGTGTATTTTAATTTGTTGCGTAAGGGGACTCTGGAATATTTCGTTTCATATAAACGACCATTTGTGGAGATGAATCGATCGTAAAACGGTTTTATTGGCTTTCAACCTGTTCAGGTTGAAAGCCATTCCGTGCACTAATTGTTCGTTTTCCAGGCGTAAAATTACATAAATTAGCCCGGGAAATTTTTCCTAAAATTATCAAAGGTCATTCAGCTGTTGAATGATTTCTTAATGATATTTTGACCGTTCTTTGAAAAAAAATTTCATTTCATCCAAAGAACGAGGTTCAATTATTCGTATGTTATATAAAACAGAGTTCAAATACAAGTGACATAGTTTTCGTAATATATGCTCAATTTATTAGTATAATATAGAAGTTCCTTATGAATTAGTATTGATGAAGCCTAAATTAATTTATTGAACCTGAGGTGTAAGATTCAATATGAGAAAATATTTATAACAAATCCATGCCGAATAATAAATAGTTATCACATTCTAAAAATTATTTTTTTAATTGAAAATCAAATTACAGCTATTCACAACTCTATTTTTGAACATAGGCTTACCCCAAGTAATGAATAGTAGATAAAATAATAAAAAATTATAGATGACCGTTCGCTAGATTTGTATATTAAGAGTTAATAAAGTAAAGATATTCCAAGAATAAAATATCTATACCGATAATTTGTGGAAACATCAAAGGGATGATACGCCTGCTTTCACGATCTTCCTATACATTATACACCCAACAGAATTATTATTGATAGATTCTTCCTCCAATTAGTGAAACCCATCCCGTCAATAATTAGAGAAATCAAACACATCGCCCCATGTATATATGGGCTTAATTACTTGTAGTAACAGAAAACTTTCGATGGTTATCTCTAGCGATGGAAGTAATAGAGTTTTGCCCTAGGGTATTAGATAATATGAATTTAGATTGCGGTATATGTGAACGAACTTTTCGATAGTTAACCCAATTTGTGACTCAAATCCTTGCGACAAAGCTACTGTGCCATTGACAAAAACATTGTAAAACGTTACTGTTATATTATAATTTAATGCAAAGATGACGATTCATAACTTTGAAAATATTCCCACGTCTGTGTTAAATTCAATGGATAATGGTCCCTCACTTTCTTTTCAAGCTCCATTCCATACGAATCGATACGACAGAGTTGATTGAGAGGTGATTGCGTTGGCTATTTCATAGTTTGCGAGATTTCTTTATTACTTTTTGCTTAAGAAGCTCCTGACATAATTTTGACAAATATTAAATTCATCCCATATTAATAATGTCAATAGTTTATCCAGTGTTTCGGGATTAAAATAAATTGCAGATTTTAGATACATCTATTTATAAGTCTTAAAAATCTACAAACTCATATTCCATCGAAACAAAACTGATATATAAGCATCTGCTAGCCTATAAGAAAGCGTATGATAAGTCGACGCGACAAAACACACGTACCTAACCTAGAATAAAATAAAAATAAATTAAATGATACCTTGGGTTGACTCAATTTACTTCAGACTTTAAACATCACGTAGAAGTGTGGTCAAGGAAGACGGAAGCTCTACCTAAATTAATAATAGAATTAAGACAGCTAGTGTTTTGAATTATCCTTTACTTTTCTGTCATAAATGAATACAAAGAAAGAATGAATCTTTATTTATAGCTACAAAAGAATACACATGCATAAAATATTAGAGAAATAAATAAAATAATTTATAACATGCAGTAACGAATATAAAATGGGTTAATCAAGATACTTAAAAAAATATTATTTAATTAGAGGTGTGCAGAACTTTTTATTTCCATAGCATCTATTCCAGTCAGTGATAAAATATATTTTTTTATTTTACAGTGACAGTCTTAAGAGTATAAAGGTAAATATGGAATTATAATTCGCGTCGTAGTCGTCAACTAAGTAGCGAGCATGTCATGTATTAAGGAAGCAAATAGTAGGCAAAAGCTCAATGTATTGACTCGTATACATACGAGCGCGCGTCTTTGTTGCCAATAAAGCACATTCAATTTCGGATATTTTCAAATAAATATAGAAACCTTATTTACGCGTACCTTTCAAAACTGCAAAAAATGTATATTAGTGTTTTATTTTTAACTTATTTATTAAATTTGGCTGGTCATTCAAAAATAACCCTGTATAATATAAAAATTAATTGCTCTCCGTTAGTCTCGCGCAGATTTCATTTACCGGCATGGCAACGGCACCGCTTCCGGCGAAGCAAAAATGTATAAAGTTTATGAAATGTAATGGCATGATATGTTTTTCTACTTACCGGCCCTGGCTACGGCACGGCGATGATTCCCATCGGTGCCAACACCAGTTCCGTGACATTAAGTTTCCACTCGTTGCCCCCCGATAAAACTGCATGTTTATTGTTTACGTATTGCAGCCGTGTGCGTCAGTGCGTGTGCGCGGGCCAAAGTAAAAGGAACGCATTGAAATTGAGATTCAAAATTGACTTGTGAAATGAAACTGAATTGTGAAATGATGAAATGCCTTCTCGTTCGTGCAGAAGTGGTTGAAATATTTTTTAGAGTCCATTTCCAACTTTTAAAACAGGGTATAATTATGTAAAAGATACGTGCTTTAGAACTGAAGTGTGTGTTAGTATTGCCCAAAAACCGAGCGTAGACCAGCACCGGTACAGTGGATAAATGAAGCCACAACGCCGTCACGGTGTCATCGCCGTGCCGTTGCCGTGCCGTCGCCTGCTGTCGCCTTGCCGGTACCGTGATGGTAAATGAAAAACCGCCCATTAGGTCCTAGATTGTTTAGATTCATAATTGGACCCAGTAGGTGGAACTGCAGTGGATATCCAAAAATCACCCGTGTAAGCTGGGGCGGATCGCTAGTATTGAAAAAAATATTGGTCTGCCTGGCAGCCTTATCTCCTTTCGTTCCTTCGCGAAAAAAATTTTACAACACCCACGGGATGATATGGAGTAGTGGACTCTTTTGCTCCACCACTGCACCGTGAATTGATGGCTTGGTGATATTGGACTATTTTAATCTAATCATATGATATATTTAGCTGTTGAAGCCTTGAAAGAGACTGCAAGGGTGAAGATGAAAGAAGAAATTAATACTAAAATGCATCCCGACTTTTAATTCTTCTATAGTAGCTTGAGTTTTATTGATACTGATATGGTACCACGGTAAACGACCATTTGTAAACTTGAATGGGTTGTAAAATGCTTTACGAGTACATTAGTTGCAAAACACTTCGCACAATTTTTTTTTTTTTTTTTTTTTTTTTATAGGAGAGGGGGCAAACGAGCATGCGGCTCACCTGATGGTAAGTGACTACCGCCGCCCATGAACAACCGCAACACCAGGGGAATTGCAGATGCGTTGCCGGCCTTTTAAAAAGGAGTAGGCTCTTTTCTTGAAGGTCCTTAAGTCGTATCGGTCCGGAAAAATCCCTGGTGGTAAACTATTCCACAAGGAAGTTGTGCGAGGAAGAAAACATCTTCTAAATCGCACAGTGCTGGACCGCCAATCATCCAGATGGTGTGGATGGTATCCGGAGTTCTGCCGCGATGTGCGTTCGTGAAATTTGGCGGCTGGGATTAATCCGAACAATTCCTCAGAGCACTCCCCATGGTAGATGCGAAAGAAAATGCAAAGAGATGCAACATCTCTTCGCAGTGCCAATGAATCGAGCCGATCGGAAAGGGCTCGGTCGTCGACGATTCGAGCCGCTCTGCGCTGGATGCGGTCAAGTGGAAGGAGCTGGCACTGGGGAGCCCCTGCCCAGAGATGGGAACCGTATTCCATGTGAGGCCGAACCTGCGCCTTGTAAAGTTGCAGGCGGTGTGCCGGCATGAAATACTGTCCCGCTCTGCTGAGCACGCCAAGCTTTTTAGAGGCCAATTTGGCCTTCTCTTCCAAGTGACCACGAAACTGCACGTCACTCGATATGTCGACTCCGAGGATACCGATACTGGCTGAGGCAAGAAGGGGAGTGCCTTGAAACTGAGGAGATACGACAAAGGGGTTCTTTTTAGCGGTAAACGCGCAAACTTGTGTCTTCTGAGGATTAAACTGGACTAGATTTAGTCGCCCCCAATCCGAGACTTTGTCCAGCAAAGACTCGACTTCAGACACAAGTTTGTTCCGGTACTCGGCGACGTTTTCCCGAGAAATATTGGCCCGGCCGGTGTATAGAGCATCACCAGTGCTGTCATCCGCATAGCAATGAATGTTACCAGTTAGCAACATATCATTGATATGCAGAAGAAACAGCGTTGGTGATAGCACACAGCCTTGTGGAACACCAGCGTTAATAGGCTTGTAGTCAGAACATGCACCGTCTACAACGACCTTGATGCTCCGATCTGCAAGAAAGCTGGTGATCCAATTGCACAATTTCTCGGGAAGCCCATAGGAAGGCAGCTTCGAAAGAAGCGCTTTGTGCCAAACCCGATCAAAGGCCTTCGCAATGTCCAGACTAACGGCCAACGCCTCCCCCTTGGACTCTACTGCCTTCGCCCATCTATGGGTCAGGTAGACCAGAAGATCACCAGCTGATCGACCCCGACGAAAACCGTATTGGCGGTCACTAATCAGCTGGTGATCCTCAAGGTACCGGATGAGCTGGCAGTTAATAATGGATTCCATTATTTTGGAGAACAAGGAGGTGATCGCGATAGGCCTATAGTTGGACGGGTCTGAGCGGTCGCCTTTTTTAGGGATCGGGTGGACAAAAGCTGTCTTCCATGAATTCGGGACTACGCCTTGGGAGTAGGAGTACCGGAAAAGACGCGTTAGGACCGGTGCCAACTCCGGAGCACACGTCCTCAGCACAATTGGGGGGATTCCGTCAGGCCCACTCGACTTCAATTTTTATTTTACTACGAACTCTACTTGATAGGTTTCCAGGGTATGAAAAATGACTTTACGAGTAATCTAAACCGTTTGTTAAAACCTAGTAAAAGTCCACTGCTTAACGTAGGGGGCACATTTGCCATAGCTGTTACGCTTGGCAGGATGGTTGGCAACCGCAGTTTTTTTTAAATCATTAGTTGTAATTATTAAGACGCTGCTGCCTTTATTATGGCTTGTTTCCTTCAGCTTTCAGTATCGGAATCCTTGGCGTCGACATATCGAATAGCGTGCAGTTTCGTGGTCACTTGGAAGGGAAGGCCAAATTGGCCTCTAAAAAGCTTGGCGTGCTCAGCAGAGCGAGACAGTATTTCATGCCGGCACATCGCTTGCAACTTTACAAAGCGCAAGTTCGGCCCCACATGGAATACTGTTCTCATCTCTGGGCCGGGGCACCCCAGTGCCAGCTCCTTCCACTTGACCGCATCCAGCGCAGAGCGATTCGAATCGTCGACGACCGAGTTCTTTCCGATCGGCTCGATACACTGGCACTGCGTAGAGATGTTGCATCTCTTTGCGTATTTTATCGCATCTATCACGGGGAGTGCTCTGAGGAATTGTTCGGACTAATTCCAGCCGCTCAATTTCACCATCGCACGTCGCGACAAAACTCGCGTTACCATCCATACCATCTGGATGATTGGCGGTCCACCACTGTGCGATTTAGAAGAAGTTTTCTCCCTCGCACAACTTCTTTGTGGAATCAATTACCACCAGCGAATTTTCCGAACCGATACGACTTAGGAACCTTCAAGAAAAGAGCTTACACCTTTCTAAAAGGCCGGCAACGCATCTGCAATTCCCCTGGTGTTGCGGTTGTTCATGGGCGGCGGTAGTCACTTAACATCAGGTGAGCCGCATGCTCGTTTGCCCCCTATTCTATAAAAAAAAAAAATAAAAAAAAAAAAAAAAAAAAAAGCTGCCACTACACCCAAGGTATGATATGGAGTAGTGGATATTCTCATACTACCACTACATGGTCTCTTACATATTTACTTGTAGTAAACTATAAAAAATGATATTTTTATGTCGAGCAAAGGTTTTTGATCTAATCGACAACATTTTTTTTTACCCATTATTGATTCAAAATTTCTCTGGGCATATTTCAAATAGTAGTAGTTTTATTTAGATTTTGGATTTTGCAATCAAATCGGATGTCCTCATACTATATAACGTTATTCGTAGCTTATAATTTACTGCTTTTTTCATTATTAATATCTTCATCTTTTTCACCAACTCGTAAAAGTTCAGTGCTGGATATGGTTCTCCACCGTATAAGGGAGGATCTGGCCATATAGTCACGCTTCGCAATCTCATTTACGATTGCGGAACCAGACAGAAAATAAAGCGGATAAAGTTTTAAATATAACTATTCAGATGATATTCGATTTTATGATATTTCTTAGTTCACCGAAAATGGACAAAAATATATTTTCATAAAAAATTAAAAGCCGACTTCAAAGAACTAAATGGCATGAAATAATATCTATTCCTCAGACATGCAGGTTTCCTGGAGATATTTTGTTTCACCACCGACCACGTGCTATCTCACGTGCATTGGTGCCGGCATGATGTAATAAATTAAATATAATAAATTAATTATAATTATTTTTTCTTTGGTTTGTTTAATTTTTTAAAACTGAATTTACAAACAAACTTACAGTTCAACTGATAGTGAGTGGCTACTGCAGTACATGGATATCTGCAGCAAACTTCAAATGAAAATGGCAACAGTGATTTTTGAAACAGATATCGCAATAAAAAATAAATAAATAAATGCTTCACAGCCTGTAATCATGGTATATAATTGTGTCAAGAGGTCTTTTATCACTTTATTTTAAACTATTCCAAAAAGAAGAAAATCACAATAAATAAAACGCACACTGCCGAAAAATAAGCGACGAAGATGTTTGTTACAGTGATTTTGGCTACAAAGGAAATTCCAAAATACGGTCTGCCCGTCCTGATCAACTAGGTAGAAAACAAGTATTGTTTCGGCCGGTAGCGTTTGAAACAAGGAGTCGTTTCTTTTTACTCAAATACTCTAACCACGCGGTGATCTTTCTGTTAGTTTTTATAAAATTAAAGTAATACGAATTTACATTGCACGTGATGCTAAATAAATTAAAGCACTTGCAAACTTTAAATAAAAATAGCCAAAAATACGTTTTCACCTTTGAACACTAAGATAAAAAGCCTCACTCACTATCTGTAATTTAACTGACTCCCTATACCGTTCAGACCGAAACATAGCAGTGCACGCATGCTGCATTGCGGCACAAATAAAACAAAGATGGTGGTACCTACACATACCATAACCTAGGCAGAAAAGGTTTCTACCATCCAGTTAATGTTTTTCTTAACAAAGTTTCTATATATTATATTAAATATTCGAAAATATACATCCATTATTAAAAACCGGTCAAGTGCGAGTCGGACTCGCGCACCGATGGTTCCGAACAAATCCGTAGGTATCTAAGTTTAAAATTAATAAAAAAAAATATTTTATGATGTAACTAAAAATTAATGCTTTTCGCAATGTTTCCTTTATTTGTGCTATAAAATCTTGCTTCGTCCCAAATTTCAAGATTCTGAGTTCACGGGAAGTAACCTGTAGGTTTTGATTCCCTTGCGAATGTCGAAAATTTGCGGCATAAACGGCTGTATCGTTTGATGAAGTTGGCTTAGAAGTTTGATTTATTCACAGCATCAAGGGACAGTAGACTTGAGTATTTGATATGAAATTCAGCTTGATACCTCCACGCTTTCCTAAGAAAAGGGTCTTGAACTTGAACTTGAAAGACAGATTGAGAGACAGACAGACAGACAGACAGACGGACAACAAAGTGATCCTATAAGGGTTCCGTTTTTTCCTTTTGAGGTACGGAACCCTAAAAAGACAGTGATAGGCATCAACGGTGGAGAAAAGCCAAAAAATTTAGTAATCTTAATATAACATTCATCAAAACTTTCAAATTACTTTCCACTCCTAATTTCACCTGCCGGTTGTAAAAAGTTCACGTTGATCCTCCTTTAGAATCCACCGACTTACTGAGTTTGAATTAAACTTTTTTACAAATTAACTTTTCTAGTACCTAATTTCCTTTTAGAATAAAAAATATGAAAAGTTAATTATTTTCTAAATATATCATTTATATTTTTAACCAAATTCAGTACTTTTTCACACATTTGAGTTTATGATGTAATATATAATATTTATTCGATACAAATATTCAAATTCCTAAATTAAAAATTTAATCATGCTTAAATGGGCTTCAAGGAGTATTATGTATATTAAATTATTATTTTTTTTAACTTTGCAAGTATTATGTCGGTAAATTTTAGTATTCCGGACTCAACGTCAATCTATCTGTAAAAGAACAAAGTGGTGTGCCAGCATGAAGCGAGAATTGGATATGGTTTTTCGCAAAGTTATTGGTTCTTTTACAACAGGCCATTACACAATATTGGATACTGGATAATAGACGTCGTTTTTATATCTTCTGCAAGTTGAACTCGATGTAATTTCAGATATCATTTAATTTTGCTCCAATATAAAAGTTAATTTAATTTCTATCAGTTAGGATTCAGAAGTGAAACCTCGTAAAACCGGAAAGAATTTTAAAAGAATTTTATTGAAGAATTGGAAAAAAAATGATGGAGAAAAAAAAGAAAACCGGAAAAAAAAAACTCAAGGTACGATCGATGTGTCTGTCTATGTTATTTTATAAGTTTGATTTTATTGTCAGGCTTATATTTTATACGTAACAGATAATATAATGGACTATATAAGACAATATATTTTTAACTACAAATGATATAACGTAAACATAAACACTCACGCCTGTAACGCAGAAGGGTAACAGAGACTTTTTTTTATAGAAGAGGGGTCAAACGAGCATGCGGCACACCTGATGATAAGTGATTACTGTCGCCCATGAACAACTGAAACATCAGGGGAACCAGAGGAATAGCAGATGCATTGCCGGCCTTTTAAATAGTAGTAGGTTCTTTTCTTGATGGTCTACAGACTTCCATTTGGCACTATACTGATGTACTACCATATTATACAGCCACGTACACTATAAGTACGCCCTTCGGTTAAGGGTACAATTAATTTGGCCTATCTTCACTATATCGTCAATTTGGTTGATAACTTTCCGTATAGGGTGATCCTAGGACGACACTGCCACTCAATAAGGTATTTATTTATTCTTTATCACATTTCTTAAAATACAAGAATACAAAAGGCGGTCTTAATGCCCCGAGGCATTCTCTAAGAGTCAACCGATAATATAATTTTTATTACTTATGAAACATAAACACATATGATCATATTGATTTGTTACCAACGATTTTTCAAAAGAAAAACACACGGGTGAGATTATTAAATTCAACAATATTTTAAATTAATTAACAGAGATAAAACCGTAAAATAATGTTAACTAAAATGTAAAAATTTCATGGAATCGCAATTAAAAATTATAATTAATTTTCTTTCATAAACTGAATAGATTGACGGCTCTTTATGGTGCTATTATGAAAATATTATGTTGGTTTAAGTATGGTGCTTAATTTGCAGCGATACTGATCGCTTTAGAAATATAACCACCTGAGGCGACCTACTCGCTTGCCAAATAGTACAGGTGGACACCTCGTATGATGGATAACTTTAATATTCTTTGTTTTGATAGAAGCAGAGCTTTGAATGACAGCATCAACTTATGGACTGGTCTGTATGTTCGTTTGCAAACATAATTCTATAAAGAGGAGGAATCGTATACAATTTTTTTGATAATCACCATTACTGGGTTTTTTGATGGAATATAATGAAGAAAAAAACACGATTGCCAACCAACCCAGCAAGTGTGACAATTATTACAAACATCTCCCCCCCCCATAAGATTGAATCGATGGGGGGGGGGTGACTGTGTTCAGCAGTGGACTTTGAAATAAATAAATGAAAGAAATAGATTCTGAAAATCAAGTAATCGCTATCAAGCAGTTTTTAGAATATTTATAAAAAAAAAATATAATTATTGTAATCTCTTGCGATAAAATCTCACTGAGTTTTGTTTGTAATCTATTTCTTAAGTATTTTTTAGTTATGTGTGTTTTAGTATTTCTGAACCAATGGTAAATAAAAAAATAATGTTATATAAGTAGTATGTGATCACTTATTTATGTTGAATAAGGAAATACCCTATTATTATATTCTATGCTATGAGTATTTGGGTAAATGATGATGGCACAATTCGTCTTTTCTTAATTACACAATAAGTCATAGTCATACAATGAAAAATATATAATAACGATAGTTACCGTCCTTGCGCCATTTTAGTTTTTTAACAAGTACCCGGGCTTTTTGTTGTTGTTCAATATTATACTAGTAGGCTTGTCAGACGTTGTTCTGCGGTTTACGGGCAGGTGGCACCTTGAACTTCACTCCGAATTCACTTCGGACTTTTTACAGCGTATACTAAATAGCTCTACTTTTACCACTTTTTCACTTTATCATATTTTGTGAATATGAGTAATTTTGGTTCATAAATAAATGTCTTGTTAATAAATTGCATAGCAAAAATCGTTGGTCCTGGGCCTGATCTCTCTTCGGTCGCCTCGGATTACCGTCCCATCGGAATATGAGAGTGAAGAAATATAGAGTGTACCTATGCTTGTGCATACACTTGGGCACTATAATCCTATCCTGCGCAGATGGCTAATCTTGGTTGAGACTTTTTGCCGTGGCCGAAATTCGGTCTGGAGGACATTATATACATATACTCTCACACATAACGTTATATTTACGATATCGTGGCTTTCTTTTGAATTAATTTAATCGTTATTAATGTAATATTAAAATAGTCGTTATAAGTAGTTTATTCTATGCGTTATATAGAAGTAAGGGCGCCAAACAAACTCACAGTCCTTTGATGGCAAGTGAATACTGTAGCCATAGACACCTTTATATCCAACTAGCTGTTCCTCGCGACTTCGCCCGCGTTTAATTTAGGGTATTAATTTTGTTGCGCGGAACCCTAATTATTTTTCAAAAATATAAGTAGCCTTAGTTACTCCTTATAACATGAGCTATCTACCAGTGAAAGTCCCGGCAAAATCGGTCCAGCCGATTCGGAGATTAGCCGGAACAAAAAAACAGACAGACGGACAGACAGACAAATATTTATAAAATTGTGTTTCTGTTATAGGTACCGTATATAATTTTATATGCAATTAGTAAAAAGCTGTTATTTTGACATTACAAACAGACACCTCAATTTTATTTATTTGTATAGATTAAGATGTGTTTTAAGATAGGTCTGATGGAAAAGGGATGCATAATTTATGTAAGAAGTTAAGTGAAAGTGCATCTAACAATTATTTGATTTTCAACTTACAATTTTTAATTATCCAATCATACTGAGGACTCCAGGGAATATCCGCAGAATCACGTTTATCAAAACTTGTTAATTAGCCTCCATCCTTAATTAGTCCTGTCGGTTGTTAACTTCCCCTCTGCTTCTCTTTTGTTTTCGAATGTTTCTTGGTCATTGCCGGAAATAAGTTTGAAATCGTTGTTCTTGCGATAATTTATCATTTTCGACGAAATAACTTGTTTTCTTTTGATTTATATTTCTTCTTGTTCTTCTTCGTCAGAACGTTAAAGTTCAATGCTGGACGTGTACTTTTTCCCTTGTTTTAGGCTTTCCCTTATTTTTACTTTTTACTAGACGATTGCCGATAGCAGTATTAGACGTTCCGCATGTCAACTTTTAATAACTTTAATTAAAAAAATTATTAAACTCAGGAAACAAAAATAGCTGAAGATCTTCAAATGGCTGAACAGAAACGTGTGAACTGCAAAAATCTTAATGAAAATCAGTTAATCCGTTTAGTAGTTATGATGACACACACAGACACACGTACACTGATAGACAGATACACACTACAAACATATAACACCCCTCCGTTTTCGTCGGGGTTTGAAAATAAATGAATAAATGATCATTTAATATTAATTGTGTATTTTAATTTAATGTGTAAGGGGACTCTGGAATATTTCGTTTCATGTAAACGACCATTTGTGGAGATGAATCGATCGTAAAACGGTTTTATGAGTGAACAGGTTGAAAGCAATTCCGTGCACTAATTGGTCGTTTTCCAGGCGTAAAATTACATAAATTAGCCCGGGAAATTTTTCCTAAAATTATCAAAGGTCATTCAGCTGTTGAATGATTTCTTAATGTTATTTTGACCGTTCTTTGAAAAAAAATTCATTTCATCCAAAGAACGAGTAACGAAAATATTCGTATGTTACATAAAACAGAGTTCGAATACAAATGACACATTTTTTTGTAATATATGCCCAATTTATTTGTATAATATAGAAGTTCCTTATGAATAAGATAGTATTGATGAAGTCTAAATTAATGTATTGAACCTCAGAGTGGTGTAAGATTCAATATGAGAAAATATTTATAACAAATCCATGCCGAATAATAAATAGTTATCATAATATGATAACTATTTATTTATTTAATTTCATTTTCAACTAAAGAAATAATTTTATAATATTATTATAAAATTATTTCTTTAGTTGAAAATGAAATTACAGCTATTCACAAGTCTTTTGCTGAACATGGGCTTAACCCAAGTAGTGAATAGTAGATAAATAATTAAAAATTATAGATGACCGTTCGCTAGAGTTGTATATTAAGCGTTGATAAAGTAAAGATATTCCAGGTGTAAAATATCTAGGCCGATAATTTGTGGAAACATCAAAGGGATGATACGTCTGCTTTCACGATCTTCCTATACACTATATACCCAACGGAATTATTATTAATAGATTCTTCCTCCAATTAGTGAAACCTATCCCGTAAATAATTAGAGAATTCAAACACATCGCCTCATGTATACGGGCTTAATTACTTGTAGTAACAGAAAACTTTCGAAGGTTATCTCTAGCGATCGAAGTAATAGAGTTTTGCCCTAGGGTATTATATAATATGAATTTAGATTGCGGTATATGTGAACGAACTTTTCGATAGTTAACCCAATTTGTGACTCAAATCCTTGCGACAAAGCTACTGTGACAAAAACATAGTAAAACGTTACTGTTATATTATAATTTAATGCAATGATGACGATTCATAACTTTGAAAATATTCCCACGTCTGTGTTAAATTCAATTGATAATGGTCCCTCACTTTCTTATCAAGCTCATTCCATACGAATCGATACGACAGAGATCAGGTGATTGCGTTGGCTATTTCATAATTTGCGAGATTTCTTTATTACTTTTTGCTTAAGAAGCTCCTGACATAATTTGGACAAATGTTAAATTCATCGCATATTAATAATGTCAATAGTTTAGCTAGAGTTTCGGGATTTAAATAAATTGCAGATTTTTGATACATTTATTTATAAGTCTTAAAAATATACAAACTCATATTTCATCGAAACAAAACTGATATATAAGCATCTGCTAGCCTATAAGAAAGCGTATGAAAAGTCGACGCGATAAAACACACGTACCTAACCTAGAATAAAATTAAAATAAATTAAATGATACCTTGGGTTGACTCAATACACTTCAGACTTTAAACATCACGTAGAAGTGTGGTCAAGGAAGACGGAAGCTCTACCTAAATTAATAATAGAATTAAGTCAGCTAGTGCTTTGAATTATCCTTTACTTTTCTGTCATAAATAAATACAAAGAAAGAATGAATCTTAATTTATAGCTACAAAAGAATACACATGCATAAAATATGAGAGAAATAAATAAAATAATTTATTACAATACAATACAATACTCTTTATTGTACACCAAGGAAAGATAACAACATCAAAAATAAAAACTAACAACTATTGAGGGAAATACAAAGGGCGGTCTTATTGCTACATAGCAATCTCTTCCAGACAACCCAGAAGAAGAAATAAATACAAAATAAGAAAAAGAACAATGGGTAGGGTGCACTAAAATAAAAAATAAAAATAATAAAAAAATAATAAAGACAAATAAAAATAAAATAAAGATACAAACTTATGCATTAAAAAGACAACATTCTTCAGGCAGATCAATGACCATAATTAAGCGGAGGAAGTGAGAGGGGTTAGAGAGACAAATAGTATTCTTTAATCTGTTTCTAGAACACATTTAAGGATTGAGCACGTCTAATTGACTGGGGTAAGGAGTTCCAAAGTCTTACTCCAAGAACAGTGAATGATTTGTCATAATAAGTTGAGGAGTGCACAGGACATTGGAGGGAAAGATTTTCTTTGGATCGTAAGGAAAAATTATGACAGGAGCTGAGAAATTTAAAACGTTCTTATAGACCGGAAGGACTAGCTATATTAAATAAGACGCAGTAGAGAGCAGAAAGTATATGAGTATTCCGACGAAGACGGATTGGGAGCCACTTGAGCTTAGTGCGGTATTCTGAGACATGGTCATATTTGCGAAGTCCAAATATGAACCGAATACAGAGATTTTGGAGGCGCTCAAGCTTGTTAAGTTGCTCCTCGGTGATATCAATATTCTTTTTATATTCGTTACATTGCAGTAACGAATATAAAAAGGGTTAATCAAGATACTTAAAAAAAATAGTAGTTAATTAGAGGTGTGCAGAACTTTTTATTTCCATAGCAACTGTTCCAGTCGGTGATAAAATATATTTTTTTATTTTATTTATTGTGACAGTCTTAAGAGTATAAAGGTAAATATGGAATTATAATTCCCGTCGTAGTTATCAATTAAGTAGCGAGCATGTCATGTGTTAAGGAAGCTAAGAGTAGGCAAAAGCTCAATGTATTGACTCGTACTCATACGAGCGCGCGTCTTTGTTGCCCATAAAGCACATTCAATTTCGGATATTTTCAAAGAAATGTAGAAACCTTATTTACGCGTACCTTTCAAAACTGCAAAAAATGTATATTATTATTTTATTTTGAACTTATTTATTAAATGTGGCTGGTCTTTCAAAAATAACCCTGTATAATATAAAAATTAATGGCTGTCCGTTAGTCTCGCTAAAAGTCGAAAACGATTCAAACGATTTTGATAAAAAAAAATTGTGTGCATTTGAATGCGCTGATTCCATTTAGCGGCATGGCAACGACACCGCTGCCGGCGAAGCAAAAATGTATAAAGTTTATGAAATGTATGGCATGATATGTTATTCTACTTACCGGCCCTGGCGACGGCACGGCGATGACTCCCATAGGTGCCAACGCCAGTGCCGTGACATTAAGTTTTCCACTCGTTGCTCCCCGATAGAACTGCATGTTTATTGTTTACATATTGCAGCCGTGTGCGTGAGTGCGTGTGCGCGGGCCAAAGTATAAGGAACGCGTTGAAATTGAGATTCGAAATTGACTTGTGAAATGAAACTGAATTGTGAAATAATGAAATGTCTTCTCGTTCGTGCAGAAGTGGGTGAAATATTTTTAGAGTCCATTTCCAACTTTTAAAACAGGGTATAATATGTTCCTTCTAAGTTTTTTATTTTTAAGATTGGATGAGTTCAAAATTTGATTTCTCTGCGTTGATTATATTTTCGTCATAAATGTAAAAGATACGTGCTTTACATAGTGCTGAAGTGTGTGTTAGTATTGCCCAAAAACGGAGGGTAGACCAGCACCGGCATAGTGGATAAATGAAGCCACAGCGCCGTCGCGGTGTCATCGCCGTGCCGTTGCCGTGCCGTCGCCTGCTGTCGCCTTGCCGGTACCGTGATGGTAAATGAAAAACCGCCCATTAGGTCCTAGATTGTTTAGATTCATAATTGGACCCAGTAGGTGGAACTGCTGTGGATATCCAAAAATCACCCATGTGAAGCTGGGGCGCATCGCTAGTATTGAAAAAAAAATATATTGGTCTGCCTGGCAGCCTTATCTCCTTTCCTTCCTTTGCGAAAAAAATTTTACAGCACCCATGGGATGATATGGAGTAGTGGACTCTTTTGCGCAACCACTGCAGCCTGAATTGATGGCTTGGTGATATTGGATTATTGTAACCTAATAATATGATATATTTAGCTGTTGAAGCCTTGAAAGACTCTGCAAGGGTGGAAATGAAAGAAGAAATTAATACTAAAATGCATCCCGACTTTTAATTTTTCTTTATTGGCTTGAGTTTTATTGATACTGATATGGTACCACGGTAAACGACCATTTGTAAGCTTGAATGGGTTGTAAAATGCTTTAAGAGTACATTAGTTGCAGAACAGTTCGCACAATTTTTATTTTACTACGAACTCTACTTGATAGGTTTCCAGGGTATGAAAAATGACTTTACGAGTTATCTAAACCGTTTGTTAAAACCTAGTAAAAGTCCACTGCTTAACGTAGGGGGCCCATTTGCCATAGATGTTACGCTTGGCAGGATGGTTGGCAACCGCAGTTTTTTTTAAAATCATTAGTTGAAATTAGGAAGACGCTGCTGCCTTTATTATGGCTTGTTTCTTTCAGCTGCCTCTCACTACACCCAAGGTATGATATGGAGTTGTGGATATTCTCACACTACCACTACATGGTAAACAATCTTACATATTTAATTGTAGTAAACTAAATAAATGATACTTTTATTTCGAGCAACGGTTTTTGATCTAATTGACAAAATGTTTTTTTACCCATATTTGTTTCAAAATTCTCTGGGCGTATTTCAAATAGAAGCAGTTTTATTTAGATTTTGGATTTTGCAATGCATCAAAACGGATGTCCTCATACTATATAATTTTATTCGTAGCTTATAATTTACTGCTTTTTTCATCATTAATATCTTCATCTTTTTCATCAACTCGTAAAAGTTTAGTGCTGGATATGGGTCTCCACCGTAGAAGGGAGGATTTGGCCATATAGTCACGCTTCGTAATCTCATTTACGATTGCGGAACCAGACAGAAAATAAAGCGGATAAAGTTTTAAATATAACTATTCAGATGATATTCGATTTTATGATATTTCTTAGTTTACCCAAAATGGACAAAATTTTTTTTTCATAAAAAATTAAAAGCCGACTTCAAAGAACTAAAAGGAATAAAATAATATCTATTCCTCAGACATGCAGGTTTCCTGGAGATATTTTGTTTCACCACCGACCACGTGCTAACTCACGTGCATTGGTGATGGCATGATGTAATAAATGAAATATAATTTATTTTTTCTTTTGTTTGTTTAATTTTTTTAAACTGAATTAACAAAAAAACTTACAGTTCAGCTGATGGTGAGTGGCTACTGCAGTCCATGGATATATGCAGCAAACTTCAAACGAAAAAGGCAAAAGTGATTATTGAAACATATCGCAATAAAAAAAATGCTACACAGCCTGTAATCATGGTATATAATTGTGTCAAGGGGTCTTTTATCACTTTATTTTAAACTATTCTAACGCACACTGCCGAAAAATAAGCGACGAAGATGTTTATTCAGTGATTTTGGCTACAAAGGAAATTCCAAAATACGGTCTGCCCGTCCTGATCAACTGGGTAGAAAACAAGTACTGCTACGGCCGGTAGCGTTTGAAACAAGGAGTTGTTTCTTTTTATTCAAATACTCTAACCACGCGGTGATCTTTCTTTTAGTTTTTATAAAATTAAAGTAATACGAATTTACATTGCACCTGATGGTAAGTGAATTGAAGCACTTGCAAACTTCAAATAAAAATAGCCAAAAATGCGTTTTCACCTTTGAACACTAAGATTAAAAGCCTCACTACCTGTAATTTAACTGACTCCCTATACCGTTCGGACTGAAACATAGCAGTGCACGCATGCTGAATTGCGGCACAAATAAAACAAAGATGGTGGTACCTACACATACAGAAACCTTGGCAGAAAAGGTTTCTACCATCCAGTTAATGTTTTCTTAACAAAGTTTCTATATATTATATGAAATATTGCAAAATATACATCCATTATAAAAAAAAAAAACTGGCCAAGTGCGAGTCGGACTCGCGCACCGAGGGTTCCGAACAAATCCGTAGGTATATAAGTTTAAAATTATTAAGAATATTTTTATTATATGATGTAACTAAAAATTAATACTTTTCGCAATTTTTCCTTTATCTGTGCTATAAAACGTTGCTTCGTCCCAAATTTCAAGATTCTGAGTTCACGGGAAGTACCCTGTAGATTTTGATTCCCTTGCGAATGTCGAGAATTTGCAGCATAAACGGCTGTATCTTTTGATGAAGTTGGCTTAGAAGTTTGATTTTTTCACAGCTTCAAAGGACAGCAGACTTGAGTATTTGGTATAAATTTCAGCTTGATACCTCCACGCGTTCCTAAGAAAAGGGGTCTTGACAGACTGACAGACAGACAGACAGACGGAAAACAAAGTGATCCTATAAGGGTTCCGTCTTTTCCTTTTGAAGTACGGAATCCTTAAAAGACAGTGATAGGCATCAACGGTGGAGAAAAGCCAAAAAATTTAGTAATCTTAATATAACATTCATCAAAACTTTCAAATTACTTTCCACTCCTAATTTCACCTGCCGGTTGTAAAAAATTCACGTTGATCCTCCTTTAGAATCCACCGACTTACTAAGTTTGAATTAAACTTTTTTACAAATTTACTTTTCTAGTGCCTAATTTCCTTTTAGAATAAAATATATGAAAAGTTCATTTTTTTGTAAATATATCATTTATATTTTTAACCAAATTCTGTACTTCTTCAGACATTTCAGATTATGATGTAATATATACCTAGTCAGGTCATAAATTCTGTCACATGTTTTATATAAAATAATTGAAACAAGTTTATTCATTATGTAACTATTTATATACCAAAATGAACTTAACAAAACAAAGATTCTTATGACACTAAAGTTTATTCAAAATGACCTCCGTGATTTTAAATATAGGTCTTCAATCTGCGCGGCCAGGCGTCTATCGCAGCACGAACGAGGTCCATGTCAATATCGGCGGCTGCCTTAATCAAGGATGTCTTGAGTGACTCCAAATTGGGATGACGTTTTGAGCACGCCTTTTCCTCCAAGTGTTGCCATATCTTGTAATCTAACGGATTCAAATCTGGACTGGAGGAGGGCCAGTCTTCGTGCCGGATGAAGTCGATTTCACGCGCCGCCAGCCAGTCTTGTGTGCTCTTCGCTCTATGAGCTGGCGTCGAATCTTGTTGGAATACCCAGTGCCTGTTATTAAACATGGTATAAGAAACAGGTTTAACAAGGTTCGTCAGGACTGTATTATGATACACAACTGCATTCGTTTTTACACCTTTCTCACAAAAATGTACCTCTGTTAAGCCCCAATAAGAAACTCCCAACCATACCATGAGCGAGGATATTAAATGACCTCGTTGGACACGCGGAATACGGTTGTTCGCTTCTTCACTACTGTGTGCGTACACCTTATCATTTTGTTTGTTGTAGCTCTCTTCTACGGTAAAAAATTTTTCATCCGAAAACAGAATTTCCCGATATTTTTTCCCGCGAAACGCTTCAACAAAGCGCGGCATCTCTTCAGTCTCAGGTCCATTAGACGAGCATTCAAAGATGTCCTGTTTTTCTTCGATATGCCCGAAGCACTAAGTCTTCATTTAACACCCTTTTCACCGTGGTTTGACTTAACCCCATCTGAAGGGACAACAGTTTCTGCTTACGTTTGGGATTTCTTTGAATTCGCGCCTTCACAGCTTTTATCACTGCTGGAGTCCTAACAGACCGACTTTGATGGTACGATAAACGAATCTTTTGGTTATATTCAAATTTTTTACTATGTCAAAAATTTTAATTGGCGCGTAACCGCAACGATGCAAAGCAATAACTGAAACACGATCTTATTTAAGCGTCCACTCCATATTTAAAATTGAGTAAAATTCTAAAAAGTATCCAGTTTTATTTTCATGAACAATTCTAAATTCGAATTCAATAAACTTTTTTGTGGCCAGCATTCTAAAAGAAAAGTTTTTACTGTGTGACAATACTTATGACCTGACAAGGTAATATTTATTCGATTCAAATATTCAAATTTCTAAATTAAAAGTTTAATCATGATTAAATGGGCTTCAAGGAGTATTATGTATATTAAATTATTATTATTTTTTAACTTTGCAAGTAATATGTCGGTAAATTTTAGTATTCCGGACTCAACGTCAATCTATCTTTAAAAGAACAAAGTGGTGTGCCGGCATGAAGCGAGAATTGGATATGGTTTTTCGCATAGTTATTGGTTCTTTTACAACAGACCATTTCACAATATTGGATACTGGATAATAGACGTCGTTTTTATATCTTCTGCAAGTTGAACTCGATGTAATTTCAGATATTATTTAATTTAGCTCCAATATAAAAGTTTATTTAATTTCTATCAGTTAGGATTCAGAAGTGAAACCTCGTAAAACCGGAAAGAATTTCAAAAGAATTTTAATGGAGAATTGACTCAAGGTACGATCGATGTGTCTGTCTATGTTATTTTATAAGTTTGATTTTATTGTCAGGCTTATATTTTATACGTAAGAGATAATATAATGGACTATATAAGACAATATATTTTTAACTACAAATGATATAACGTAAACATAAACACTCACGCCTGTAACGCAGAAGGGTAGCACAGACTTTTTTTTATAGAAGAGGGGTCAAACGAGCATGCTACACACCTGATGGTAAGTGATTACTGCCGCCCATGAACAACTGAAGCATCAGGGGAACCAGGGGAATAGCAGATGCGTTGCCGGCCTTTTAAATAGTAGTAGGTTCTTTTCTTGAAGGTCTACAGACTTCCATTTGGCACTATACTGATGTACTACCATATTATACAGCCACGTACACTATACATACGTCCTTCGGTTAAGGGTACAATTAATTTGGCCTATCTTCACTATATCGTCAATTTGGTTAATAAATGTCCGTATAGGGTGATCCTAGGACGACACCGCCACTCAATAAGGTATTTATTTATTCTTTATCGCATTTCTTAAAATACAAAAATACAAAAGGCGGACTTAATGCCTTGAGGCATTCTCTAAGAGTCAACCCATAATATATTTTTTATTACTTATGAAGCATAAACACATATGATCATATTGATTTGTTACCAACGATTTTTCAAGAGGAAAACACACACGGGTGAGATTATTAAATTCAGCAATATTTTAAATTAATTAACACAGATAAAACCGTAAAATAATGTTAAATTTTTACATTTTCACGGAATCGCAATTAAAAATTATAATTAATTTTCTTTCATAAACTGAATAGATTCACGATTGACGGCTCTTTATGGTGCTATTATGAAAATATTATGTTGGTTTAAGTATGGTACTTAATTTTCAGCGATACTGATCGCTTTAGAAATATAACCACCTGAGGCGACCTACTCGCTTGCCAAATAGTACAAGTGGACACCTCGTATGATGGATAACTTTAATATTCTTTTTTTTTTTTTATAGAAGCAGAGCTTTGAATGACAGCATCAACTTATGGACTGGTCTGTATGTTCGTTTGCAAATATTATTCTATAAAGAGGAGGAATCGTATACAAAATTTTGATAATCACCATTACTGGATTTATTGATCCAGTATTGAACTCACCAGAAGTAACATCTTCAATTATTCGAAATTATGCTTAAATTTTATCCGTTAAACAGATTATCTGGCGAAAAGCGTAAGCCTTAGAGCCGTGATATAGTTATACGATTCCCATTGCTATATAATAGAACATTTCGCAATATTTTATGAAGCCGTGTAGTGGCGGCTTATGAGAATCCACTATTAACTCATATCTCATATCACTCCATTGGCTTCGTAAGAGGCGACAAAGGGAAATGAAACAGGAGATGGGCAGCAGCAAGATTCGAATTACAATTCAAAATAATGAAAAAAAATGCGATTGCCAACCAACCCAGCAAGGGTGACAATTATTACAAACATCCCCCCCCCCCCCCCATAAGATTAAATCGATGTGGCGAGGGGGGACTGTGTTCAGCAGTGGACTTTGAAATATATAAATGAAAGAAATAGATTCTGAAAATCAAGTAATCGCTGTCAAGCAGTTTTTAGAATACTTTATATAAAAAAATATATAAATATTTTAATCTCTTGCAATAAAATCTCGAGTTTTTTAGTACTCTGTTTCTCAATTATTTTTTAGTTATCTGTTATTTCTCAACCAACGGTAAATAAAAAAATAATGTTATATAAGTAGTATGTGATCACTAATTTATGTTGAATAAGGAAATACCCTATTATTATATTGTATGCTATGAGTATCTGAATGATTGATGATGGCACATTTCTTCTTCACTTAATTACACAAAAAGTCATATAAAAATCCTCAGTGCAACAATAAGCTTAGTTAGATTTCATTTATCTACAAAGAGGTAATTCGCAATTTATTGGTAAGCCACATTGAATGGCCAAAATTTATGTAAAAAGTTCCTGCGAGGTGTAATTAGCACCGATTCGGTTCTTTTTATTTTGGTTTTGCATCAGTAAAATAAATTTCATGAAATTTATTTTACCTATTATATTATTTTAAGCCACTGTCATGTTTTTCTTTGTGGTACCATTTTTAATTTTTAAGGGTGTTTTGTTATCTAAGAGCAACGAACGGCATAAAAAGACAAAAGTGTGACTAATGGTAAGGACATATCGGCCCCCATACAAACCTACATTAATTAGATACGAAATGCATACGCATTGTCACCTCTAAAGAGCAAGATAGAATTCCTCCTTACTAGAAATAATCCACTTCTCGATACTTACCATAAGAAGAATAGCAGCATTATGCCCTAATTTTGTACTGGTGATCTGTGCGAACATGGTCTTTACCAGATCGAACCAACCCGTACGTGCTGCAGCCTTAACACGCTGTACCTTCACTCGACCACGTGGAAAATAGTATAGTCCACCAACCACCAGAAACTCGATTAATCAGTAAGCCGTGTGCAGGTGGGGTGATAATAAGTAATAGAATAATTTACAAGCATCTGACTTACCATTACACTACAGCCTATAAAATTCCACTGCTGAAAATAGGCCACCCCGTTAGACACGAAAATAGAAACGTTAAATTATACACGGTAGAGCCATGCTGCAGCTATATTAGTAGTATAGTTGCAGCACGAATGGGTCGGCTCGACCGGGATAGGACCATGCTCTCACAGAATACCAGCGTAAAATAGCAGCTTAACACGGCTGTGCTTTGTATGGTGAGTGTAGAGAACCGGTGATCCTTTTTACTGGAAAAGAGGCACTCCATTTTAGTTCTCACGGGTGACAACGCATCTGCAATTTGATTTGCAAACGAGGAAATATGTAGATGTCTATGGGCAACCACTTACCATCAGGTGGACTGTGCTCTCGTTAGTCACCCTATCCTATAAAAAGAAATCTAAATTTTTCTTCCACTTCTTCCTTCTTTCTTTTCATATTTTTAAATTAAGGCTTGTAGTGGGCTACCACTTCTAATTTTAATATGTAATGTATGTAATTACGAGTAAAACTCTCATATACTTTGCGTAGGCATCCTCAGGCCACGCCTAAAAAAGACCGTAGGATACGCGATGGCTTTATATATAAATTTCGTTTACATTTAAATTAGTGAAAAGAATATGATGTATTTATTTATGAAAGTAACACGAAAACAACCTTTAAAGCTCACGTTACTATATTTTATATTTTAAATATAAATTTGAATTTACATTTTGACTAAAAGTGTTTTTAGGACGTAATTTTTATATTTTTTTTTATTTTATGCAAAATACAACATCATATTTCTCATGGCAGTTTCATCTAGATTAGAACATCAGCTAAATTATTTTGTTTCGAGCTAAGTTAAATTTATAATATTGATAAAAAAGTGTGACTTTAGGGTAAACTAGCCTTAGTAGTTAAACAAAATAAAAATAAACAAGCTCACACATTTTTCGTTCACATGCCAACACAGTTCATTGTCAATAATAAAACTGAAATTTTAAACCATTTCATATCTATGCAAATATTTTGCAGAATGTTGGCATTATTTTTCAGGTTTTTTATTCTCATTAAAGATGTTTTGGCATTTCCGTTTTACCAAAATTCAATTTTAGCACGATAAACTTACTAGCAAATTAGCCTATATAATAATAAACAAAACGAAGAAGACCAGGGAAGGACCACGCTCTCACAGAATACCATCGTAAAATAGTAGCTTAATACTGCTGTGTTTCGTATGGTGAGTGTAGAGAACCGGAGACCCATTGTACTGGAAAAGAGGCATTCTATCTTAGTCCTCACGGGTGACAACGCATCTCCATTTTAATTTGTAATGGAGGATAGATCATATGTAGATGTCTATGGGCCACAGTAACCACTTACCATCAGGTGGACTTTGTGCTCGTTTGTCACCCTAATCCTATAAAAAATTAGTATAGAGGAGTGACTTCAGAATTATATTTCGACCAAATTCAAAAAGGAGACGGTATTCAATTCGACTGTATATTTTTTTTATGTGTGTTACCTCATAACTTTTTACTGGGTCAATCAATTTCGATAATTCCTTTTTTATTTGAAAATTGGTGCTTCTCATGTGGACTCATTTGAATTTGCTTTAGGCCAGTTATATTGAAGTCGGCTGTACAAAATTATTATTATCTGGGTTATCGTTAAAGTTTTCTCATCTGGTTGGGCTGTTTAAATATGTAATTGTAAACGAAAGATGTAAATATACATAAATATCAATAAAATAAAAATAAAAATAAATACATAAAAATACATAAATAAATAAAAAGTCAACCAGATGGAAGCCCTCGGCAGGGGAGACCAAACGGCCGAGGGTTTGGGGGAAAGGGAAAGAAATCGGCCGACGATGCGGGCGTTATCGAAGAGCACCACCATCTGAGCCTGGAACGGTCCGTCACGGAGTCCTAGTCGCTTCAGATGACACGAGAGGCTGACTGGGATTAACCAGGAATAATTTCGGTCGACAGACATTGGTATATCGGTAACCTCGTGAGCCAGGTCCAGATATTTTGTGAGTTTATCTGTTTTGGCTTTCACGAGATTCTCATCATAAGCAATAGTAATGTCGACCAAAATATCCTTGACTGTGCCCGATCTATAAGCACAATATCAGAGTTATTCGCTAGAATAGTCCTGTCTGTGATGATGGCCTGGTCCCAGTAGAGCCTGGCGCGGTCATTTTCGAGAACGGCTTCCGACAAGAACGGCTTCCAATACACGAGACCGTATTTCAGAGCGAGCTCCTGGTGTGGAATACTGGCTACTAGGTTGTGTCTGTACAAATACTCAGAGTTAGAAAGCGCCGAACAACCGGAGATGACATGCCTAAGTGACTCACCAGGATGGCGACAAACTCGACAGATGTCGACGGCGTCATCCTTTAGGATGTATTTCCGATAGTTTTTGGTCTTAATATCCTGATCCTGTATCGCACAGACAAAACCCTCGGTTGCCCCAAAGAGGTCACCAAAACGTAGCCAGTGGAAGGAGGCATCTGTGTCTACGAAAGGCTCATGTAGAGCCTTGTTGAATCTCCCGTGAAGCTCCTCCTCCTTCCATACGGTCTCCCGGTCGGAAGTGCACTGTACTGCTGGGTCTTGCTATTGCTCATTGGCTATGGATAGAGAAGTAAGCCCTTTATCACATGAAATTACGTCTCTGTGGAATGGATCATCCGATCTCGCCAGAAAGTAATACTACGGAGGCTGCACACTTTGTGGTGAGAGCGCACAAAAAGTCGCGCCCACCATGTTTCCGCGGCAAGTACAGCCTCATTACTGACGATCTCGGGTGATGCATCCTGTGGGACGTCATAACAGTGTGGACTTTTCTATCCAGAGCGTATATATGAGGACAGGCATGACCCAACCGTTATATGCGTCTTATTCACGCCCGACAAAAGACTTTTGAGCACTTTGGTTAAGCGTGCATAAAACACATCGCAAACTGACTGTTTCATACCCCCCTCATCGATACCTATGTTTTCTGACATACCCAGGTATCGGTATGTTTCAGCCTCGGATAGGGTCTTTATGATGATGGGCATAGATAAGTCTATGCCCTCACAGTTAGCAACGCTACCTCTTTCGACATGGAGGACCACACACTTATCCGTCCCTAGCTCCATTCTAATAGAATTGCTAAAATCACAAGTGATGTTTAGCAATTCCACAAGATGTGAGCGACTGGAGGCGAATAACTTGAGATCATCCATATAGAAAAGGTGATTCACTTTTGTACCTCCTCTCCGAAGCTGAAATCCTCTCCCGGAACCCTCCAGTAAGGTACTGAGGGGGTTTACATAGAGGCAGAACCAGATTGGACTCAGACAATGACGTCTCTAACTATTACTTACTATTATTATTATTATAGATTGTTAGTTTTTATATAAAAATTAAAAATCGACAAATCAGCTTCTGAAGTCGAAGCTTTAACTATTTTTTACACTATGACTTAGCAACGACTTCTAAAGCCATAAAGTGGATATAATTATATTTTTTTAGTCTCTTCAAGTAAACTTTGACTTTTTATTAAAAGTCAAATTTTTTCCGTCGAAAACGTTCCAGAAGGTATCTGACGAAAAATAATGTTGTAGCGCGCCGATACTTAGCTATATCACCCGATGTTTCACTATCCCTGCGCCACGGGATCACGCCACTCGTCCGAACCTTTGACCGGCGCTATAATTAGTATGCTAGCCGACCAGCTCCGAGCTATACATATGTGTATTATTGATTGTTCCCGCGCTCGCGCTGCGTTTCGCGAGACGCTGTTATGTACTTACGTGTCAATAGATGCCTATACTGTTACTATTTAAGTGAATAAACTGTGCATTCGGATTATTTGTAACGTTTCATTTATCATGTGTGACCAGTGAACGTTATATTAGCTCCCAACGGTGGGCCACGAACGAACCTACGGTGGCTCTCAAAATTTCTAGTGCACAAGTACGTACGCGAGTGTGTGCCTAGTGTACCTACGCGTTTATCCCTTGATATTGAGAAGCGAACTACAAGGACTCAGTCATAATGCCGCCGCGAAAACCGCGTAATAATGACTCCAGTTCGGATGAGGAACCGGTGAATCTGACACCTGTGGCACCTGTAAACCCGACACCTGCAGCACCTGTGCTTATGTCCGAGAACCAGCCGTCGTCGCTTATGGCCGCCTTCTCTGCGGCTCAAGCCGAGGCAAACCAGATGCTCGTCCAGTCTCTTCTAACATTGCACTTAGGGGCGTCGCCGAATGTCGATTCAAGCGCTGCCGGCGCGGCCACTGTCACGTCACCGGGGTCGTCATCTATCCCAGGAACATTCGTAAAATGCACTGCACGGTTCGACGGTTCGTCTTAACACCCGGAAGCAGTGGAAGCATTCATTGACGCGGTGGAAATGTATAAGGATTGTGCATCAGTTAGTGATGGGATGGCACTTCGCGGTCTCCCTATGTTACTTTAAGGAGACGCAGCAGTGTGGTGGCGTGGAATCCGAAACGAAATACACTCGTGGTCGGATGCTGTGAAATGCTTGCGCTCGATGTACGGAGTTCCACGACCTGCATATAAATTGTATCGAGACGTTTTTGCCGCCGAACAAGGATCGGAGCGTGCCGATATTTTTGTCGTAAGGATAAGGGCTTTGTTAGCGAAACCACCCTATGAGTTACCAGAGGAAGCGAGATTAGATATGATTTATGGGCTTCTACATAAGAGAATTTTTCGAAGATATCCCGGACGTCAGTCTGAGCGAGATTAGAATGGCTCTCCAGCACCTTAAAAACGGTAAGGCCCCAGGCGAGGATGGAATTACAGCGGAGCTTCTGAAAGCGGGTGGAAAACCGGTACTTGAAGTCCTTCAGAAGCTCTTTAATTCCGTCCTCCATGGTGGCATTACACCGGAGGCGTGAAGCAGAAGTGCGGTGGTCTTGTTCTTCAAGAAAGGTGACAACGCTCTCTTGAAGAACTACAGACCGATTTCCCTTCTGAGCCGCGTCTACGTGCTGTTTTCGAGAGTCATTACGAATCGTCTCGCGCGCAGACTTGACGACTTCCAGCCTCCCGAACAAGCCGGTTTCCGAAAGGGCTTTAGCACCATAGACCACATATTTATTTATTTATTTATTTATTTAACTTTTTTGAACCTTATAAAATATATAAGTACAAAAGGCGGACATAATGCTTAAAGCATTCTCTGCCTGTCAACCTTGAGGAGTGGAAAAACATCGAAGGCGGTTATTATAATACATAACAGTACAGAATAAGAAATATAATGAATTTAGGAATTATAGCATATAAACATAAAAATAAAAAATACAAATACCATACATACATATAAATATATATATATATATATATATATATATATATACAAACCACATACACACATATATATATACACAAATTCACATATAAATACATATATACACACAAATATACATATATACGTAAAAAACATATTATGATGAAATTAACTATTAACACAGATTAACTCAGATGATGACGCCAACTTAGGAGTTCTTTACGACTTTCAGAAAATGTTCTTTAACATACTTTTTAAATGTTACTTTGTTGGAGCGTTTTCTCAAAGTTTCAGGCAGTGCATTCCAAAGTCGCGCAGCTCGTACAGCAAATGAGGAAGAAGAGAAACCGGAACGGTGAAGTGGAATGGAGAGCGTAAGAGTCTCCGAAGAACGTAGAGGTCTATTATGCGTATCAGATAGAAATTGAAACTTACGTTTCAAATAGTCGGGACAACGATTGTCGAATAAAATAGAAAAAAGTGTGAGAAGTGTCCTGACTTGCCTCCGTTGGCGAATGGGAAGCCAATTTAGCTGAAATCTGAAGGAGGAAACATGGTCAAACTTGCGAAGACAGAAGATGAATCGGACACAGTTGTTTACGAGACGATCCAGCTTGTCTAGAAGGTTCTCATTAAGATCAGTACAACACACATCAGCATAATCAATAATGGGCAAAATAAGAGACTGCACCAGAGTTATCTTTACCTTGACCGGAAGGAAGTTTCTAAGGCGATTTAGGGCACCCAACTTAGCAGTAACTGAAGCACTTATTGTTTGAATGTGAGTGGACCAATTGAGAGTTGAGTCCATACAGAGGCCTAGGTTTTTCACAGTGCTGGAATAAGGGATGCATGATCCATCAAACATGACAGGAGCGACAGAACAAATATCAAGTTTAGATAACTGACGAGCACTTCCTATTAAAATTGCTTGGCATATGTTAGGATTCACTAGAATGCCAAATTTGCTAGCCCAATTGCTTAAATTTAATAAATCTGTATTAATATTGATAACAGCATTATCAATGTGATCCACATCAGTCTGAGTATAAATTTGCAAGTCGTCGGCGTAGAAATGGTAAGAACAGCAAAGTTGAGAGGAAAGGAAGTTAATAAAAATAGAGAACAATAAAGGAGATAATATTCCACCCTGTGGCACGCCAGATACAAGCTGACACCAGTCAGACAAATGATTACCAACTCGAACAGCTTGTTGGCGACCACAAAGGTAGGAAGAGAACCAATTTAAAGCAATGGAGGAGAAGTTTAGATTACCGAGCATAGCGAGGAGAATATCATGGTCAACCATGTTGAAGGCATTAGAAAAGTCCACGAGAACAAGCACAGTGACCTTTCTATTCTCCAAGCCATCCCGAATGTCCTCTGTAACTTTAAGAAGTGCAGTGGTGGTGCTATGTCCGGGACGAAAGCCCGACTGAAATTGAGTGAGCAAGTTATTATTATATATAAAACCTGATACTTGCCGGTGAACTATAGATTCCAGGATCTTTGATAAGAATGGAAGAATAGAAATAGGTCTATAATTATTGAGTTGCAAGGGGTTTGAAATTTTAGGAAGCGGAATTATATAGGCTTTACACCACAAAGAAGGAAATACCCCTGACAACAGAGAAAAATTAATGATGTGAGTAATGACTGGAAGAAAGAGTTCGAGAACTAAAGAGATCATAGTACGACTCACATTATCACAACCCACTGCTTTTGATTTAATAGAAGCAAATGTTTTATGAACATCGTTAACAGAGACAAGCGAGAATAAGAAGGGTATTTGTAAAGGTTTGGCCTTGGAATTAATTTCTAAGATTGACTGGGACTTAATAACTGGAGAGAGTGAGGAACCTGTAGAAAAATAGGAATTTATGTCATTTAGAGGGAATGGGATATTATGTTTCATAGTGGAGGATTTACATAGACCAAGAGAATTAAGAAATTTCCAAGTATCCGCCGAAGAAGCACTAGATATATTGTCAAAGAAGTAACGACGCTTTGCCGCCCTTACCATTTGGTTGCAACGATTGCGAACAATTTTGTACAAGTCCCAATTCTCATTGCTCCTGTCACGCTTAAACCTTCTGAAAGCTCGGTTGCGTCGAGTCATCGCCATGCGCACACCCTTCGTTATCCACGGAGCTGGAGGCCGCTTAGCCCTAATAGATTTCACCGGTGCATGCGCATCAAACAGTTTCAGTGTTAATTTAGTGAAAATAGATACTTTATCATCAACTGATGACGCACAATACACAGGCGAGAAGTCGATGGCCTTTGCATCAATCAGAAGCTTCGTTGGGTTAACTTTATTGTAACAGCGAACCAAAAGTACCTCGGGTTCAACTTTTGCAAACTTCAACCTATATGCAAGGTAAAGTAAATCATGACGCGAAAAGCCGGAAGCTGACAACTGACCATATTTATTGACTAGATTAGGACAGGACGTGATTATTAGATCTAGCCAGGTATCCGGGGAGTCAAGGTTATGGTGAGTAGGAGAGCAGGGAAGGATGGATAAATTTACTGAAGACAAGATATTTATGAGCTTACTTGATTGCAAAGAAGTTTTGAGGAGGTCAGTATTGAAGTCGCCCATGATAATGTGATGTGTATAGTCTGCACATACAGAATCTAAGACCATTTCTAGGCTGGAGAAGTAATCGACAGAAGGAGGACAGTAAACAACCCCAAGTGCTAATTTGGAACGCCCCACCTGAATTTCCAAGAATAAATATTCAGCCGAAGCAGAGTATTGTGAAGGTGAGGATGCAATTACAGAATAACGTAAGTCGGACCGTAGATAAATTGCAACACCTCCCCCACCCTTACCTAATCTATCATTTCTAATCAAGACAAAGCCTGGTAAGCTGTAAGAAACATTTGAAAGAGAGGGCTTCAGCCAGCTTTCAGAAATTAGAATGGCCTGCACATTTGAAGAGGCAGAAGTGAAAGTATCTAAAAGATCGGAGTAATGAGAGGGTATGCTCTGTGCATTCAAATGGCAGACTTTAAAAGAAGAGGGGAGATGTTCCAAAGATTTATCAAGCACGTTGCGGAGAGTTTCTGGCTCATCGAAAGAGTCAAGGCTTGTTGAAGAATCGTTAGCAGAATAGAATGAATCATCATCGGACATTATAAACAAATATACATAAATAATTACAATATAAAATATAAGTAAATATCAAAATAACACGTATATATTATAATAAAAAAAATAATAAAAAATAAAAAAAAGGCAATATTATGTCTACTACCAATCCCGCCGGTTAACCATAACAGAATATTTAAACAGCATTATTTTATTTTCAATTAGTGCAAAAAAAAAAAAAAAAAAGAAATCTGGACATCATTGATCACAAATAACAAATCAACAACATAAGTATTAAAAACTAAGATAGTGACATCAAGCAAGCGATTATTACAAATTAGTAATTAATTAGTGAAACTTTAGTACGATATCCTAAACATAAATAACTTATTACTTACTAAATAAAAACTTAGGAGAAACACATTAAAACAAAATTCGAAAACAAACTAAAAACTAAAATTTAAAAGAAAATTAACAAAAAAAAATGGCCAGAAAATTATTGATATGGCTAAGACAAAATCCAATGCATTAACTGAATGACAGTGAGGAATAAGCTAACTAAACTAGTACAAAGAAAAAAAAAAGCTATATGGTCGTGCGATCTTTGCCTATCTCTGACAACTTACATATCATGACACTGACAGTATGTCAGTGTCAGATATGCGCCGATGAATATTGTTGACATTAATAACATACTTCACTATGTTAGCAAAAGTAACATTTTTAAATAAAAACATTCAAGAAAATGAAAAAGGTACCCACCACAGAAAGAAATTCACATACCTATAGATCCACAAACAAAAGTACCTATAAGGAAATATGTAATAAACAGTGACAATATGAAGTGCGAATTGTTGGAAGTGAATAAAAACTACACAGAAAGTATGCAAACAACAATGAGGATTATTTTTTATGTCTAGCGGATCTCTTAGCCTTCGACAGCTGGTCAGATGAGGCCGCAGCTACGGAGGAAGCAGATGGACACTTCTCGCCTCTGACAGCATCATTATATTCATTGTCTGAAGCACCAACAACAGCCGAAAGGTCTTCCTCAGTAGTAATGCGATGGCGTAACCCATTATGAGTCTTTATAATAATATTTCCGTCAACAGTCCAGCAGTTGCGGATGCCCAGACGCTTTCGAGCAAGCATGAACAGAGATTGTCGATGACGTGTGAGGAACTCTGACACTACAATTGATGTGCCCTTAAGTCCAGCCTTCTTTTTCCACACCGTTGACCTCACAGCTGAATCTGAGAAGCGGACCAAGACTGGTCTGCATTTGCCGTCAACTAATTTACCTAAACGATGGCACACACTCAGAGCATTGGAATTAAAGTCTTGAATTTTAAGTTTATCAGAGAACACATTGCCAATATAGCTTGACAAGTCGCCTGTGGTATCTTCTGGAATCCCATGAAACAAAAGATACTTCCTTCTGTGTCTCATTTCAATTATGTCCATGGACTTTGAGCACTCTGAAATTTATTGACGAAGGAGACCCATTATACTCCAGACTTGGGCCTTAAATTCCTGGAACTCTTCTTGAAGACGTGTCAATGTTGTTTGTGATGCAGCTGGTTTTAACTGAGATTCAAATTCAGATAGTTTTTTCATTATATTTGACTCAATAGTCAGCTGTTTTTCAACTATGAGATCATATGAAGCCATTTTGAAGTGCAGTGAAAATGTGTTTAGAGGTTAGCCGGTGGATAGGTAGGACAAAAAATTATTTGAACATAAAACTCTACACCTTTTATGTCACTGAATGTCATCATCATTAGAGCCCTTCACAAGTCCACTGCTGAACATAGGCCTCCCCCAAATAATGCCACAAAGCACGGTCCTGAGCCACCTGCATCCATCGACTTCCTGCATATCTTACCAGGTCGTCACTCCATCTAGTGGGGGGACGCCCTACACTTCGCCTGCCGGTACGAGGCTGCCACTCGAGAACCTTTCTTCCCCATCGGTTGTCGGTTCTTCGAGCTATATGGCCGGCCCATTGCCACTTCAGCTTACTAATCCGTTGGGCTATGTCGGTCACTCTAGTTCTACTGCGGATATCCTCATTTCTGAGTTTATCACGCAGAGAAACTCCGAGCATAGCCCTCTCCATAGCTCGCTGAGCGACCTTGAGCTTCCTCATCCGGCCAGCAGTGAAGGACCACGTCTCAGTTCCGTATGTCATCACTGGCAACACGCACTGGGTGTACAGTCTCGTTTTCAAGTTTTGAGGTATACCTGACGAGAAGATGTGCCGTAATTTCCCGAACGCTGCCCAACCGAGTTGAATCCGTCGATTGACCTCTCGGTCGAAGTTGGACTTACCTAGTCGGACTATTTGTCCCAGGTAAACATACTCGTCAACAACTTCGAGCTTAGTGCTCCCAACAACTACCGGCATAGGTGTGACATGGACATTAAACATGATCTTTGTTTTGTCCATGTTCATCTTAAGACCTATCCGTTGGGAAACACTATTGAGGTCATTGAGCATAATGCTTAGGTCCTCCAGCGATTCTGCCATAAGGACTATATCGTCGGCAAATCGAAGGTGAGTGATGTACTCGCCATTGATGTTGATACCGTATCCTTTCCAGTCCAGAAGCTTGAAAACATCTTCCAATGCAGCGGTAAAGAGTTTCGGGGATATGACGTCACCCTGTCTTACACCTCTCTGCAATTGGATAGGTTTCGTACTCTGGTTCTGTACTCGGATAGCCATCGTAGCCCTACTGTACAAGCACTTCAACACTTCGATATACCGACAGTCAACTTGGCATCGCTGAAGGGACTGCAGCACCGCCCAAATTTCGACGGAATCAAAGGCTTTCTCATAGTCCACATACGCCAGACATAGTGGCAAATTGTACTCCTCGGACTTCTGTACAATTTGCCGAAGGGTATGTATGTGGTCTATGGTGCTAAAGCCTTTTCGGAAACCGGCTTGTTCGGGAGGCTGGAAGTCGTCAAGTCTGCGCGCGAGACGATTCGTAATGACTCTCGAAAACAGCACGTAGACGCGGCTCAGAAGGGAAATCGGTCTGTAGTTCTTCAAGAGAGCGTTGTCGCCTTTCTTGAAGAACAAGACCACCGCACTTCTGCTCCACGCCTCCGGTGTAATGCCACCATGGAGGACGGAATTAAAGAGCTTCTGAAGGACTTCAAGTACCGGTTTTCCACCCGCTTTCAGAAGCTCCGCTGTAATTCCATCCTCGCCTGGGGCCTTGCCGTTTTTAAGGTGCTGGAGAGCCATTCTAATATCGCTCAGACTGACGTCCGGGATATCATCGGAATAATGTCGGATAAGACTCGCTCTTGGATCGTTACTCACACTTGCGTGCGGCTCCAACGATGACGTGTACAGCTGCCCATAGAACCTCTCAATCTCACTCAAAATCTCAGGTGCCCCGGAAACGATGCTGCCACATTCTGTCTTCAGCTTTGACAGTTGGCGCTTTCTGGCAGACAGATCTCTGGCAAAGACTTTGGAGCCTCGGTTCGGCTCGATCGCTTCTTCAATACGAGCTGTATTGAATTTGCGTAAGTCCCGCCGCATGCATTTGGAGATCTGTCTGTTCAGTTGCCTGTATGCTGTCAAATCTGTTGAAGAATGTAGCTTCATCTCCCGTCTAACAGCCATGAGATTAAGAGTGTGATCGGAGAGTTTTTGTGTTCTTCTGCGGCGGGTCTTGCAGTCACTGAATGTATATGTAAGTAATCTACAACTGAATGTAAAAATAAAGAGTAATTACTCCATAAAAGCAAATTTTAATTTATAATAAATAAGGAGCACACTGTCTACTTTTTTAACACCTACCGCCGAAAAACCCACCCTACATACCCTTCGGCAAATTGTACAGAAGTCCGAAGAGTACAATTTGCCACTATGTCTGGCGTATGTGGACTATGAGAAAGCCTTTGATTCCGTCGAAATTTGGGCGGTGCTGCAGTCCCTTCAGCGGTGCCAAGTTGACTGTCGGTATATCGAAGTGTTGAAGTGCTTGTACAGTAGGGCTACGATGGCTATCCGAGTACAGAACCAGAGTACGAAACCTATCCAATTGCAGAGAGGTGTAAGACAGGGTGACGTCATATCCCCGAAACTCTTCACCGCTGGAAGACGTTTTCAAGCTTCTGGACTGGAAACGATACGGTATCAACTTCAATGGCGAGTACGTCACTCACCTTCGATTTGCCGACGATATAGTCCTTATGGCAGAATCGCTGGAGGACCTAAGCACTACGCTCAATGACCTCAATAGTGTTTCCCAACGGATAGGTCTTAAGATGAACATGGACAAAACTAAGATCATGTTTAATGTCCATGTCACACCTATACCGGTAGTTGTTGGGAACACTAAGCTCGAAGTTGTTGACGAGTATGTTTACCTGGGACAAATAGTCCGACTAGGTAAGTCCAACTTCGACCGAGAGGTCAAACGACGGATTCAACTCGGCTGGGCAGCGTATGGGAAACTACGACACATCTTCTCGTCAGACATACCTCAAAACCTTAAAACGAAATTGTACAACCAGTGCGTGTTGCCAGTGATGACTTACGGATCTGAGACGTGGTCCTTCACTGATGGCCGTATGAGGTAGCTCAAAGTCGCTCAGCGAGCTATGGAGAGGGCTATGCTCGGAGTTTCTCTGCGTGATAAACTTAGGAATGAGGATATCCGCAGTAGAACCAGAGTAACCGACATAGCCCAACGGAATAGTAAGCTGAAGTGGCAATGGGCCGGCCATATAGCTCGAAGAACCGACAACCGATGGAGAAGAAAGGTTCTCGAGTGGCAGCCTCGTACCGGTAGGCGAAGTGTAGGGCGTCCCCTCACGAGATGGAGTGACGACCTGGTAAGACATGCAGGAAGTCGATGGATGCAGGTGGCTCAGGACCGTGCTTTGTGGCATTCTTTGGGGGAGGCCTATGTTCAGCAGTGGTCTTGTGAAGGGCTGTAATGATGATGATGATGATGACATAAGAGAATCAGAAAACGGTTGTCGAGAGATACTGTGAATGACATCGAATCTCTCATTGAAAGATCTCGAGCTATTGAAGAGTCGCTGTCGGAGAACGCTCCGCTGCCGCCGCTTACGCCGCCACAACCGTCGGCGTCACCGCTGAGTGTACCCGTGAGACCCAGCCGCAAGCATGGCGAGGGACTTTAGCATAGTATTTAGGGTTCGAGTTCTACGTCGCCGCAACTGCGCGCCCCCGACTCCGCTTCGCAATCATCATGTGAACGTGTGCCTGTGCCGCGTAGTGATCAGTGTGTGAGCAAAAATAGTGATGGTGAGAGAAAGCTATTCTGTGTTTACTGCAAAACATGAGGACACGTCCGTGACTCCTGTAATAAGTTAAGTAAAAGATCTCATTCTTCTAACTCAGGTATTGTTTGTTATAATTGTGGCGAGAAAGGTCATATTAGAGTAAATTGCCCTAAATGTTTTCAAAGTAGGCCTTCTAATGATAACATTCCAGTTGAATATGTATTTTTGTCCATCTTGATTAATAATTGTATCTCGAATTCGAAATCCGATTGTAAGGAGCAAGGTCGGCCTATCGTACGAGTGAGTATAGGGGGATACTCAGGTACCGCGTTATTAGATACCGCCGCGCGACCTAGTGTTGCGGGTTGTTTTGTTCACTTTATGCGTTAATGAAACGTATCGGTTTAAACTTTCGTACCGAACTGATGTCGGTAAAGCTTGCAGACGGTACTATTAGGAATAGTGAGGTGCTACTCACGGAGGTCAATGTTCAACTTGCTTCATTAAGTATACCAATCGAGTTCATTATTTTACCGAATGCCGTTAATAACGATACTTTGTTAGGTATTGACTTTATAACATAGGCTAGAATGATTACTGATTTTGATAAATGGAATTGGCGTACAGATCAGCCCCGAACATTTCACCCCTTGTCATGGGAAACTCGTCGTGAACCTATTGAGTGCGCCGCCGCAGTGAACGTGTTGCGAGAGAATGAGGCCATCGAGCGATCGGAGTGGGAGAGGTCTAGACTGGCGTATCTATTAGGTGAGAATACTGACGTTTTTGATGTTGTCGGAGAACCGACACCATTCGCCAAACACCATATAGATACCGGTGACCACCCGCCGATTGCTGTGCCCCCGTATCGGGTCACGCCTGCGAAGAAGGAAATCATGCGCGCCGAGTTAGACAAGATGCTGGCTGATGGTGCGATTGAGGAGTGCGAATCCGCCTGGGCCGCGCCATGCGTCCTGGTACCGAAGTCTAATGGTACCTATAGGTTTTGTGTAGACTATCGCAAGCTAAATGGGGTTACAAAGACAGACGCATACCCCATGCCACGTATCGACGAGCTGTTACAGTCGGCCAAGAACGGCTGTGTGATGAGCTTGCTAGACCTCCGTAGTTGGGTACTGGCAGGTTATTACAGCGGATAGGGATAAAACGGCCTTCGTAACACCTTTTGGGACCTACCGCTTTACGCGTATGCCCTTCGGCCTGAAGAGGTCTCCGGCAACGTTCCAGCGACCCATAGATCGCTTCTGGTCAGGACCATCACTTGGTGGTAGGCATATTCTAGGTTATCTTGATGACCTATTAGTAATTTCAGAGGACTTTGAGTCTCATTTGTCTGATTTACGTGCGGTATTTGAGCATCTTCGGATGTTCAAGTTAAGAGCCAACCGCGAAAAGTGCGTGTTCGCCAGGGACCGGCTCAAATACCTAGGTCACATGATATCCAACGACGGTATATCTTCAGACGAAGATAAGGTGCGTGCTGTCCAAGATATGAAAGAACCGACTAATCTCCAGCAACTTCGTACCTTCCTGCAAACTTGCTCTTGGTTTAGAAAGTTCATACCAGAGTTTGCGAAGCTAGCTGAGCCACTAACGCGCCTTACCAAAAAGTCACAGTTCTGGCAATGGGGAGATGATCAGGCCAAAGCCTTCGTACATCTTAAGTCCCTTCTGGCTTCACCACCCATTCTTGTTCAGCCGGACTACTCGAAGCCATTCATCCTTAGGACGGATGCCAGCAATTTTGACCTAGATGCAGCTTTACTCCAGGGGGTGTCTCCACAGGATGAACACCCAATCGAGTACGCGAGCCGTCTCCTCACATCAGCCGAGAAAAATTATACCATTACGGAGCGGGAGGCGCTAGCAGTTGTTTCGGCCGTGGAAAGATTCCGTGGGTATATTGATGGTCACCAGGTTGTGGTCAGAAGTGATCATCAACCCCTGAAGTGACTGTTTTCTGTCAAATCGCTTAGTGGTAGGCTTGTTCGTTGGGCTTTAAAGCTACAATCCTTTGGTTTTCAAATGGAATACACTCCTGGGAAGGCTAATGTGCTAGCCGACACACTTAGTCGTCCAGTCATCGATAGCACTCTGACGGAATGTGGTGTCTGCCCCGTGTCTGTGGATGTTCCACGTTGGAACGCTACTTCGACCTGTGAAGCCCAACTGGCTGATCCAGAAGTAGCCAAAATACTTAAGGACTTGTAGAGTTCTGATGAGCTGTCAGTTCATCGGTGGTCGGAGAGGGGGTACCTGGTAAACCAAGGTGTTTGGTACCGGTAAGTGTACGACACCGATACTGAAGAGCCTCAGCTGGTAGTATCTAAGAGTTTGCGGGGCAAAGTTATGTTTGAGTGTCATGACTCGCCAACCGCCGGTCATGGAGGTATTCAACGGACTTTGCATCGTATATCCCAGCAGTTCTATTTCCCTGGTATGAGACGCTATATCACCGATTACCTGAAGACCTGCACTGAGTGTCAGCGTTATAAGTCTTCCAACTTGAAACCGCCTGGCTTACTCCAGACTCCGGTACCGGCTCAACGATTCGAGGTCATTGCCGTCGATCTCTTTGGACCGTTACCCAAAGGACCTCAGGGTGAAAGGTGGATTTTGATAGTGGAGGACACTGCTAGTAAGTGGGCCGAACTGTTTGCTCTAACCGAGGCCACAGCCGAAACCTGTGCGAAAACTCTTGTTAGTGAAATCTTTATGAGGTATGGACTACATAGACGGATGATCTCCGATAACGGTGTCCAGTTTGTGGCTGATGTTATGCAGAAGGCCCTGTTTGTACAAGGTGTAAAACAAAAGCTGGTGCCTTTGTATTACCCAGAAGTGAATCCGGTAGAGCGGTAGAACCGGGACCTTCAAGCTCACCTAGCCATTCTCGTTGAGGGTAATCATAAGCAATGGTCTGAGGTATTGCCTTTCGTCTGATTTGCTCTTAATAGCTCAGTCACCGTTTCTACAGTCACCACTCCGGCTTTCCTGACATTTGGACGTGAGCTCCGTTCTCCTTTGTCGGTTCAGGCTGATCTACTCAGAAAACTTAGTCTCTCAGAATACGCCTTACCTCTTGAAGCTTGCTGACTCTCTCTCGGAAGCTAAGGAGAACATTGAACATCAACGGGATCTTCGTAAGCTCCAAGCCGATTCCAATCGCCGTGGTTCGGATCCATCACAAGAAGGTGATCTCGTACTCATGAGGTCACATGTCCTGAGTAATGCTGCTAAGGGTTTTACTTCTAAATTCATCCCGAATCAGGATGGTCCGCATGTGATCCCCAAACAGGTGAGTCCAACTACCTACCTTCTAACTTCGCAGAAGACTGGTGAAGTCGTTGGTAAGTATCATGTGTCAGATCTGCGTAAATACCATGACAGGGGTGGTGAAGAATGTCCGGAGCCGGTTGTTCCTAAGCGTCGTAGGGGTCGTCCGCGTAAGGATCGCAGCTAGGCGCTAACTATTAGTTTGACCATTCGTGATGTTCCCTCTTGGTCAAAATGGAGAGTATGTAGCGCCGATACTTACCTATGTCACCCGATGTCTCACTATCCCCTCTCGTACGATGCCCCGCCTACGCCACGGGATCAAGCCAATCGTCTGAACCTTTGACCGCCGCTATAAGTAGTATGCTAGCCGACCAGCTCCGAGCTATACATATGTGTATTATTGATTGTACCTGCGCTCGCGCTGCGTTTCGCGAGACGCTGTTATGTACTTACGTGTCAATAGATGCCTATACTGTTACTATTTAAGTGAATAAACTGTGCATTCGGATTATTTGTAACGTTTAATTTATCATGCGTGACCAGTGAACGTTATAATGTTTATTTGTTTGTGAATCAACGAATCCAACTCGGCTGGACAGCATTAGGGAGACTACGACACACCTTCTCGTCACTTATACCTCAAAACTTGCATTACATCCAGTGCCTGTTGGCCTGTTGGATTGGACTATGGCTATGCTCGGACTATCGCTTAAAAACAATTTTGTGTGTGTAATAACGAGGGACATTCAATGTATTCACAGTATGGGTATGTTAGAATAAAGATAAAATTTTGAAATATTTTTATTTTTTATTACTGTCTCCCATGTCGTCAATACATTTACGTGTTCGTGAAAAAAGCTTACTATTCCCTTGATATATTGATTCTTCGTCTTGGCCTGAAAAATGCTTATTCACAGCGGACTTGAGCTCAAGATCTGTTTTTAAGTTTGGGAAAAACTTTGTCACTAAGGGCTAGATCTGGGCTGAGTGGTGGGTGATTAATTTCCTCAAATTCGCAGTGTCGTACAGCACCCATGAAGATCCGCGCCGTGTAAACCGGTGCGTTGTCATGAATAAGCAGCGCTCCCTTGCTCAGCTTTTCTCTTCTCTTTACTTTTATCGCTTCTCTCAAACAACGTAAACTGGCCGAGTATTTGGATGCGTTGATGGTTTTACTTTTTTTTGTGTACTCGATCAATAGTATTCCTTTGGAATCCCAAAACACTGTAGCCATAATTTTACCGGCCGATAAAATAACTTTGATTTTCTTGTGGGGAAGGGGGTCTAATCCCTTTTTATTTTTTCGATAGACTCCTGTTTAGCCCAGTGGAGTTTTCGTTTCATCTCCTGTAACGATCCTATATCACCACACAGCTCTTAAAACTTCCTACAACATATAGTAAACCCGTGCCTGCTTTTGAATCGCAGTGAGCATTCGCGCGTCACCTATCTTGCTCTGACTTTTATGAGGTTGAGATAGTCATACAATATGGTGTGTATGGTACCAACTGATAGGATAATCAATTTTGCTAACATCTTAATTCTTACTCTTGCATCTTTTAATATAAGTTTTTCATTAAATTTCACATTTTCTTTTGTAGCCGCTGTGAGTGGCCTACTTGGGCGGGGTCATCTTCGATGCTTTCCCTGCCACTTTTGGATTCACTTGACCACTCCTGAATGGTTGAAGTTGAAGGAGCAGAGTCTTGGCAAACGGACACCATTTCTTTATGGATGTTTTTAGAGATTTTCCTTGTTTAGTGAGAAATTTAATCACCGGACGGTGTTCGATTTTTTTTCCAATATTCTTGAGTCAGTCATACCCGTCGTCTATGACTTAAGGGTACATAAGAAGTAATGAAGTTATCAAGACGAAATATTATATTTATACCCTCAGGTAGTGTCGTTAGCTAATGATTTTTTTAATTACCCACATTATTAGGAAATCACCCGAATCATCTCGAGAGTACATTAAACACCCCTCGTAAGTTAATTTGAGAATGGTTTAGATTCACAATTGAACTCAGTAGGTAGCACTGTTGTTGAGATCGAGAAACACCTGTGCGAAGCGGGGGCGGCTCACTAGTATTTTAAAATTATTTAATTTCTATTATTCCTATTCGAGATTTATTTAATTTCATAGACGGTGAATATCAATATGGAATTTGTAGAAGAAATCATCTATGGCATCTCCACATTATTATTATAAATTATGGACGTTACCGAGAAATTTAATCTCAGATTGAATGAGTTGCATATAGAAATGCAGCTACCGCAGACCGTAATAATTCAACGACATAGGTGGGTTCATTTCCATACACTATCCGGTCTATGAATACAATTTTTTTAGGTGGTTAATATACTGCTATTACACTATAGCACTATGTTTATATATTTTTTCTACTTTCTACTATCAATAAAAACAATTATAATAGTTTCTTTTTATTAAAGTGAGTGACGACCTAACAGTTTACCTGAAGGTAAGTGACTACTGCAACTCATAGAGACTTGTTATGTCTGCAATATAAATAGTACAGCTCCACCGGGAAAAGACAAAGCTCGCTCAGAGCACTAGAATGAAATAGCAGCATAAACTGCTATGTTTCGTATTCTGAGTGATAAGAACCGGAGACCCTGTTTACTAATAAATACGCCTTCCATCTAAGTCTTCAGATGTGAAGAGGCATCTATATTTTAATTTTCAATTGTACTAATTAATTTGAAGTGACAATGGGTCGAGCATAAAGCTCGACGAAAACACAACGAAGAAAGGTTTTTGAATGGCAGCTTTGTACCAGTAACCGAAGTGCTCGTATATTTGTGTCACTGCTACGCAGTAGCTAGAAATTATAATACATGTTTGCAGTCATAGAAAATCATGAAAAGATGACTATAACATAAATAGTTGAATATTGTGTTAATGTTAATAAAAAAGACTACAGCTTATACACGTCCCAGCGCTGGCCTCACAGGCCTTTTTAAATTTCTGAGAAGTTTATGAATCTACGAGTATTATCTTCCGCGCTTGTCCTGTGAGTGTTAGTAAATTTCATATGTCTCCGAAATATTTTTCTTGGTTCTTGAATGGCAGCTTTGTACCAGTAACCGAAGTGCTCGTATATTTGTGTCACTGCTACGCAGTAGCTAGAAATTATAATACATGTTTGCAGTCATAGAAAATCATGAAAAGATGACTATAACATAAATAGTTGAATATTGTGTTAATGTTAATAAAAAAGACTACAGCTTATACACGTCCCAGCGCTGGCCTCACAGGCCTTTTTAAATTTCTGAGAAGTTTATGAATCTACGAGTATTATCTTCCGCGCTTGTCCTGTGAGTGTTAGTAAATTTCATATGTCTCCGAAATATTTTTATTCCTGAGATAATCGGGTATCCTCACGACGTTTTCTTTTACGTCCGAGCAGATGGAAAATTAGCATTTATAATTGAATTAAATATTAATAATTTCATTAGAGCCGGCGGGGATCGAACTCTATTTGCTCAGGTATTACGTAATTTACTAAGCGCTTACTGAGCAATCACGTCATGATCTTCATGTACATAAAATAATATGAAAAAAAAAAATCAAATAAACAAATTCCCAACGTTTTATTAGCACGTCAGGGAATTTTGTAGGAATCCATTTATTTTCCGAACTCAAGAGATTTTTGTTAGATCACGTATTTTCCCTTTTTGCTTTTATTATAGACGTATCGTCTTCGTGAACAATTTGACTTTAAGTGTTTAGAAAGAAAAAGCAAAGCAAAGGTTTTGGGGTTGATAAGAAAATATCTTATCGTTTTCATTTTTTTACGTTTGACGTTTGTCCATGACCATTAGTGTGTTTACACTAATGGTCCTAAACTTTTACAAAAATAAAAAACTTCAAAATAAATAAACAAATAATAAATAACATAAAAATGGGCAAAAAAAATGGCAATATCCTTACTCTAAACACCTTCAGTTTTTATTACAAGTCATTACAGCTCTCAGCATGATTGACATCGAAATGACCGCAAGGGAACCAGAATACTCGCATAATCCAATGGATTAGCAAGCTGAAAATGCAAATTACCGACCATATAGCTCGAAAAACCAACAACCCTTGGAAAATATGTAACAGGTCATCACTATGCAGTGATGACCTGTTAATGTTGCTGCAATCTGTTAATACTACTTTATTCAATGCTATGTTTCTTTCAATGCTGTGTTCAATCATTTTATCATAGCACCCTGTCAAATGTCCATCACAGAGCATAAGCTTCTCCCACAGATTGTTCCAAAATAAGGATGTCTGCTACAGTGCCTGCCAAGCGTGGCAACTATGGCAAGTATCTTCTCTTCAATGAATGTGTGGAGGATCACACACCTTCCCTGTTGGACCCTCTGCTGATCTCTCATCCGTTTGGACATCAGGTTTTCGTAGATGCCCCTCTCGGCTCTTCGGACTATTGTCTGATCCGGAGTGTGGTGCCATTCACGCTCCCCTCGCGGTTGCGTTTTGAAGGCTGCCGCCGTCTTTGGCATTACAGGTCAGCGGATCAGGACGGAATGCAGTCTTTCTTTGCATCCTACTCTTGGGGATGTGTTTGCTTCTCGCCGGATGATCCCAGCGCTGTTGCTGACTCTGACACTGATGTGGGGCTACAGGAAATGAAACTATTTGTTGTTCCATCTGTGGTACCCATCGAAGGCAAATCTCAACCTTGGTTTGGTAGCTCCTGTAAGAATGCATTACTCAGTAATCAGGAGTGTTATCAGACTTGGGCTGAGGCTTTGGTGGCTCGGGATGTAAGCACCAACATGCTTAAAAAGAAGTATAACTTCGCCTCCAGGTCCTGCAAAAGAGTTATTGACAAAGCAAAGTATGAGCACATTAACAGAATTGGCGAGAAATTAGTTCACTTTCCTTTGAAAACCCGTGCATTGTGGTTTCTCGTCAAGGCTGTTCAAGGGAATTTCTAAAAACCATCACTACCATCTCTGCACAGGGAGGGCGACTAACTGGCCCACGTCGTAAAAGAGAAAGCCGACCTTTTAGGCTGGCTCCCTTTTTGTGTCCAACTCGAGACGTGAAACACACCCTCGACCATCCAGCAGTGTGAGTGCTCTATGCATGATGTGCGATTGACACAGTACTAAGTACACAAAGAACTCCTCTCCTTGGACATCCACGAATCGAGTGGGCCTGACGGAATCCCGCCAATTGTGCTTAGAACGTGCACTCTAGAGTTAGTACCAGTTCTACCGCGTCTTTTCCGGTACTTTTACTCCCTAGGTATTGTCTCAAATTCATGGAAGACAGCTTTCGTGCACCCGATCTCCAAAAAGGGGAACCGCTATAATCCGTCCAACTATAGGCCTATCGCCATCACCTCCTTGTTCTCGAAAATAATGGGGTCCATTATTATCTACTGGCTCATGCAATACCTGGAGAAGCGCCAGCTGATAAATGACCGCCAGTATGGTTTCCGTCGGGGTCGCTAAGCCGGTGATGTTCATGTTTACCTAATACTTAGATGGGCGCAGGCGATTGAGTCCAAGGGAGAGGCATTGGCCGTTAGTTTGGACATAGCGGAGACCTTTGATCGGGTCTGGCTCAAAGCGCTTCTTTCGAAGCTTTCTTCCTATGGGCTTCCAGAGAAATTTTGCAATTGGATTACCAGTTTTCTGGCTGGCTGAAGCATCAAGGTCGTAGTAGAAGCTGGTGTTACACAAGGCTGCTTCTTCTGCATATCAATGATATGTTGCAATCCGGTAACATTCATTGCTATGCGGATGACAGCACTGGTGATGCTCTATATACCGGCGGTGCCAATATTTCTCGGGAATACGTCTGAAGTCGAGTCTTTGCTGAACAAAGACTCGGATTGGGGCGACTTAATCTAGTCCAGTTTAATTTTCAGAAGACACAAGTCTGCGCGTTTAGCGCTAAAAAGTTACGTTCATATTCGTGATCACTTGGAAGAGGAGGCCAAATTGGCCTCTTAAAAGCTTGGCGTGCTCAGCAGGGCGGGAGAGTATTTCATGGCGGTACACCGCCTGCATCTTTACAAGGTGCAGGTTGGGCTCACATGAATTACTGTTCATATCTCTGGGCTGGGCCGCCCCAGTGCCAGCTCCTTGCACTTCAGCGCATCCAACCCAGAGCGGCTCGAATTGTCAACTACCGAGTCTTTTCCAATCGGCTCGATTCAGTGGCACTGCGAAGAGAAGTTGCATCCATTTGCATTTTCTGTCGCATCTACCACAGGGAGTATTCTTAAGGATTGTTCGGATTTATCCCAGCTGCCAAATTTCACGAACGCACAGCGTGGCAAAATTCCCGATACCGTCCACACAATCTGGATGCTTAGCTTTTCACCACTGTACGTTTCACTCACACATTTACCACGGGGAGGAATTGTTTGGACTTATTCCAACTGCACAATTTCACCATCGCACATCGTGACAAAACTCGCGATGCCATCCATACCATCTGGATGACTGGCGGTCCACTACTGTGCGATTTAAAATAATTTTTCTTCCTCACACAACTACCTTGTGGAATCGAGTGAACGGTAACGGTAACAAAATTATCATAATGCGAATAAATATTTTAAAACATTTAACATTCTTTCATAACAAAACCATTGATTTATGGTTTTCAAACAGTTGGTTTTCGGAAATCCTAACGAAAAGTTTTTAGTTAAACTTTAAAGCTAGATCCACAATCTTGGTTTATGCAAAAGCAGTTTTGTTCATGTTGAATTTGTATGCAAATTATTTACTCGGTAGGTGAGGTAAAGCTTCTACAGATTTCTCTGTATTCATTATTGAAATTCTGTTTTTATAGAAACTGTACTGTTTGTGAATTAATTTTATTGAATTAAAATGTAGATCTCTCTGCCTTCAGATGTTTTGCAATATTTTTTTTTAGTCTATCTGAAAATAAATCTATCTGAAAATAATATGGCACTGTAGGAGTGTGGAACCACCACAAAAATGTACATATGATATATACATTAGCATATTGTCTAGTGGGAGTACTCCCTTTATCTTTCAACGGTGATGCAAAAATGCATTAATTCGACCTAATTTTCCGTTGTTTAATCACATAAGTAACTGTAATGAAAGAAAGAAAGAAAATGAATGAACTCACTTTAAAATTTTCAGTTTGGTTTTCATAAGAAGAGTTTTAATCGGGTTTACATAAGAGCTTAATTCTATACTTATTGAGCAAACGTATATAATTAAGCCATCGTCACATCGTAAAATTGGGCAGATCATTACGTGCCTGTGCATTTCATGGTACGCCGCAATTTTATCATTTGGTTGATCATTTATCCGCCATAGCACTTTGTACCTAATTTATATAATGCAAGTAATTCGTTAACTTATTTAGTTTGATTTAAGGTAAACATGAAAGACCAAAACTTGTTCTTTTCTTAAATATAGCCTAGATCACTTTTAGCATTGCTCACTATTTGTTTTTGAAGTTTAACTATAATTGGTTCAGCCATTTCAATAATTAGCTCGGATAAACAGTCAGAAACATAGGCAGAACGACAAACAGTATTACAAAATTAAAACACTATTAAAAAAATGAGTCATGTCGTAAAAAACACCCGCAGCTGACAGACACTTCAATTTTATTTATCTATAAATAATGATATACCAGCTGGCACCTTACGCATTGCTGCTGCAAAAAAAAATATTGTGAAAATATCGCTTCACATTTGGAAGACCTATATTGATTAATTGGTGATACATTTATTTAAGTTGAGTGATATATTACTTTCAAATAAATTTATCAGTACGATAGGAGAACCACACAGTAAAATAATTGTACCGTGCCTATAACATTTGCGAAAGTGTAAAAAATAAGTTGACAAAGTTTTACCGTGATCTGATGAACGGTATGATAGCGCCTAAAATACGAACAAACAAAAATTCATTTTTATATATTAGAAATAAATTTATGCGGCTATATTGTTGTCTCTGACATTACTAGATATTTATATAGATTAGGTAAAATATTAATACGAAAGCACGTATACTTTCGTATTAATATTTTAACAGAAAGCATAGTTATAAATTGTCGCCTAAATCATGAAAAGGCGAAGTATCATAAAATTCCCCGGCAGTTATTACGACCTGCTCAAATCTATAGACTTCAGACTACAACATATAGGTATCGCGTGCGTTTATCAGTACGATAGGAGAACCACACAGTAAAATAATTGTACCGTGCCTATAACATTTGCGAAAGTGTAAAAAATAAGTTGACAAAGTTTTACCGTGATCTGATGAACGGTATGATAGCGCCTAAAATACGAACAAACAAAAATTCATTTTTATATATTAGAAATAAATTTATGCGGCTATATTGTTGTCTCTGACATTACTAGATATTTATATAGATTAGGTAAAATATTAATACGAAAGCACGTATACTTTCGTATTAATATTTTAACAGAAAGCATAGTTATAAATTGTCGCCTAAATCATGAAAAGGCGAAGTATCATAAAATTCCCCGGCAGTTATTACGACCTGCTCAAATCTATAGACTTCAGACTACAACATATAGGTATCGCGTGCGAATGTTGCGTGACAGGATTTCATTAATGGCGGTAACTAGGATGCTCTCACGGTATTTCAGTTTGTTCAGTCTATGCCTGAAAGAAAGGCGTTCAAATATGTCATCTCACGGAATAACGAAAAATTGTGGGTTCAACAGACAATACGGAAAAGCTGATATTGGTTTTTATATTGAATAATATTTTAAAGGATAAGTTTTATGTAAAATTAGATTTTGTAGTATTTCCATTTAAATATTTATTTATAAATGACTCCTCGTAGTGTTGTCAACGCTACAAATACTCAATGGACTGCCTTGTTACTTCGGGTTAAAATTCCTTTTCGAGAGTAATTATATATTTGTAATAAATTCTCCTCAGTAGTATGGAATTACCTCCTTTAATAGGAAAACACATAAAGCCGTTGGTCCTACGCCGGATCTCTCTCTGATCGTATCAGATTGCCATCCCATCGGACCGAGTTAGGGAATAGAAAGTGCACACATTCTGTATAAAAGAGCTTGGACAAACACTGTTGCACTTTAATCCAATCTCGCACAGATGGAGAGTATCCATTGAAACTGAACGCCGCAACCCACACTCTACATGGAAGACATCTTAATAACCACATTTAGCCACTCCCCATAAGCTTGAAATGTTTATAATAGGAGTGGGTCACAACACTATTGATACTTGTGCTTTTTATGTAGAATGTGGGTACATACGAGCTCACAGTCCACCTAATGGTAAGTGGATGCTGTGTCCATAGACATATACATTTATCCTTGATTAAGAATCAAAATTCAGATGCATTGTCACCCCTAAATACTAAGATAGAATGCCTTGTTTGCAGTAAAAAGGGGTCTCCGTTTCTCTACACTCACCATATGAAACACAGCAGCATTAAGCTGGTATTCTGTGAGAGCGTGTTCCTTCCCCAGTCGAGTCGAAACATTCGTGCTACAACCATAATATGCCTGCAACTTGGCTCTACTTGCTCTTGGCTCTAGAGTACTGCAAATATATTCATAAATATACGAGAGATATTATAGTTTCTAGAGTGAACGCAAAAACAACGGATTTTACTTGTAACTGAATTTACCAAAAACTATTTATTAACGAAAATAAGCCTGAAGGTAAATGTATGCTCCTTGCTTCATCGATCAGTCGGCGAAGTAAACAATATGTTATTGATGCATGTATCGCTTATGCGAGCGTGAAAAGGATGATTAAAGTGCTAGTTAACTAGGACAGCAAGCTTACTTTTCATCAGACAAAATTGGTGATTAAAACTAAAATCGCAGTGCATAGCAACTTTATTTAAATTACTTAGTACGCTGTAGCTATATATTATGGTTGTAGCACGAGCATTTTGATTCTAGGTCGAGAATAATAATAAATATATACTAAATATAGGCCACATCATCCACTTACCGTCCCCTTATTGGCGCAGCAAATGTAATAATACTAAATAAAACTTCACCTGAATTTATACTGTTAAATCAGTACTGGATGTTTGTGAAGCAGTTTTTTATTTCTTTTTTTTTTCTTTTTTTTTTTAAAAAACGTTAATTTCACACTAGGATTTTCTCCTGTATCGTGGAGACAGTTTACAAACATAAATTTCACAAGGACAAACATCCAGACCCGGAACAATTATTTGTTCATTGGCCATACAAATATCTTGTTCCGTGGGGGATTCGAACCCGCGGCACCAGCGCAACAACTCATTGCTAAGCCACTGCGCCTCGGAGCCGTCGACGTCGGAGTACTCGTGCAATTTATATATGTAAACTGTCTCCACGATACAGGAGAAAATCCTAGTGTGGGGGTAACGTTTTAGATAAAAATACGTAGGTGGGAGTTGGACGGGCAGGTTATTCGAGAACTATTTAATGTAAAGCAAGCGTACAGCCACTAAACAATAGCATACTTTACGGTTTTTTTTTTCTGGTTTTTATTTCAACTATGTAAAGAATTTTTGTCTGGTTTAGATGGTTATTCAATAAAAACCTCCACAAAGCTTTTAAACATGTCTGCTCTCGAAAAATGCTTATGGCGCATTTTTACAGAATACGAGAAATATTTTCCATTGTGATCACGTATGCGATTTTACCTTACTTATTTTCAAATAAAATGCAAAAAGTTATTTAACAAATATAAGTTCTTAATAATATTATTTTACAATTTTATTCATAATAAGTCTATTTATCAACTTATTATTTATTTCAGCCTATAAAATATCTACTTCTCACGTGTCAAGCCTATAAGCGGTCTAAGCGGTTTGGCAACCACAGGCTTTTATCGTTCTGTTCTCTGGAAGATTCTGCAGCCCATCTCCATTTTTAGTCACCTCTGTAATTTCTCACGACGTCCACGGGATAAACAAGCTACACATAAACTATTTGGTTTCAAAATGGTAATGGCAAAATAAATGTAGTAAGTATATTTGTCTGAAAACAAGTACAATTGTACTAGGTGCACATGAGACAATAATGTCAATAACTAAAAAGTGTTTTTTTTTTATCTATACGAAATTTTCTTCTTAGTTATATTCCTTCATTTATTCATTTTATTTATAAAGTAGTATGTCAAGAACCAATTAAAATTCTACAGACTGCACTTTAAAGTATTAAGTAGTTTCGAAATCTCTAAAATTTATATATCATCATCAACATTACAACCATCACAAGTCCACAGCTGAACATAGGCCACCTGCAAACGATGCCATAAAGCGTGGTCCTGAACAACCTGTATCTATCGATTTCCTGCATGTCTTACCAGTCTATCAGTATGGGTTGGCTCGATCATAGACAGACACTCTCACAGTATATCAGCGTTAATTAGCAGCTTAATGCTGCTGTCTTTGATTATATACATGTCTAGTTGCCACATTGACCGTACCAAACGGCCCAAATAAAGTCTACTAAAATTGGTAGACTCGCTTCTCACTTTCGTCAGTGACATTTGAATCACTTAAGGGTAACGTACTCACGAAAAATAATTAATTATGCCGGTCTGTGCTGTCAAATTGTATCGTAATTATGTGGGAAAATCGTATAATAACACCAAGATCACTTTTCATCAGCATGTTTTGTTATTTAACCGCTACTATTTTAAGAAAACACGATATTTTAATTCGTTATTTTGTAGGTTTGTTTCATTAGCCGGTGTTGTCAGTTTATTACTAGGGAGATTTGGCGAAACTATGGGAGACAAAATACAAATATCATTACATCATCTTTCGATCAAGAGAACATTATTATTTTAAAAATTACATTATGTATTTGATCAGTACATGATAATTTACCTACAAAAAATAAATGAAACCCGTGACGTTATGCACAAATAGTATTTTTGTTAGCTCTTTCTAATATTTTGGGTTTCAGATTTCCTTATTATACAAGTATATAATCAAAGCCTCGGCCGTTTCGTCTACCCTGCTGAGGGTTCCCAGCTGGTTGGGTTTTATTTATTTATTTTTGTATTTTATTTTATTGATATTTATGTATATTTCAGGTATACCTCAAAACCTGAATACGAGACTGTACACCCAGTGCGTGTTGCCAGTGATGACATATGGAACTGAGACGTGGTCCTTCACTGCTGGCCGGATGAGGAAGTTCAAGGTCGCTCAGCGAGCTATGGAGAGGGCTATGCTCGGAGTTTCTCTGCGTGATAAACTCAGAAATGAGGATATCCGCAGTAGAACCAGAGTGACCAACATAGCCCAACGGATTAGTAAGCTAAAGTGGCAATGGGCCGGCCATATAGCTCGAAGAACCGACAACCGATGGGGAAGAAAGGTTCTCGAGTGGCAGCCTCGTACCGGCAGGCGAAGTGTAGGGCGTCCCCCCATTAGATGGAGTGACGACCTGGTAAGATATGCAGGAAGTCGATGGATGCAGGTGGCTCATGACCGTGCTTTGTGACATTCTTTGGGGGAGGCCTATGTTCAGCAGTGGACTTGTGAAGGGCTGTAATGATAATGATGATGTATATTTAAAATTTTCATTTATATGTTTACAAAACTATAACTCAAATACATAAGTACCGAAAGTAATAATATAATTACCAAAAAATGATTAGTTATTTATTCGGTAAACATGGTACCTACATCAAAGATGACAAATAGTTGTACATAGTACACATGCGAAAACTGTTTAACATAATATATTAAATCATTATTTTTATAAGTGAGCAAGTCAAAATGTATATATATTGACTAATACTGATAATTCAAATTAAATTAAATTAAAATTACAATTCATCATTTTTATTTTATAACTAGGTAAATCAAATTAAGTAAATATAGAAAAAAAATTAAAAAGTCAAATGAGTATGTACTTAATCTAATGGGAAATATTCAAGAACTGGTATCACTCAGGTCGCCCCCGAGTGACGCAGCGCGCTTGCTAAAAAATAGTAGTAACGCATACTTGTGTGCGTAATATGCACACAAGTATGCGTTACTACTATTTTTTAATAATCTAACACGCGACTGATATTGAAATTGTATGGCACGGAAGTGCCCACGCCAAATCGAGCAAAAAAGCGGCACGGCCGTACCATCCTTTTCTCGAAGCAGTTCAGGCCCTTTTCGAAACCCTATAACTTCGTTGTTGATTAAAATAAAACCCTGAATTTTTAGTAACCAAGTAGGCATAGTACAAAACTCGGTATATTTCAAATTTCATCTAATTTTAACCAGTAGTTTAAGAATTAGAACTAGTCAAAGTTTCTTAATTTTGTCACTCACTGATTGACCGATCATCAAAACTCTGAGGCACTTCTAGCAGACATAGAAGCTTCAAATTTGGTTTACAATTATTGTTTAGTATATAAATAAATCAAGGAAAAACTAAAATATTTTGCAATTTCGGTCCAGTTTTCGAGATACAACATCTGCATAAATAACTTTGTAATCCCATATAAATATATAAGATTACAAAGCTACATTTGCAGTGAATGAATCAGTGAATAAGAAATCTTTTATGTTTTAAATAAATAGATTGACTTGGCAATCACAATACACAATGTAATTTAATATAATATGTATAACTTGAGAAATACATTGCGGTTTCATGGGATGGTCAAGTCAATCTATTTATTTAAAACATAAAAAAATAATAATATTGATATGGTCACTATAAGATGTTGTTAAGTTAGCTAATTACGTAATAACTTAAGAGAGAAGGGCCCTTAAGTAGGGACTGAATAAATTAACCGACTTGGTATTACATGGATCTCACAAATTTTTACGGTAGAACTGACTTGCGAGACTTGGTTTTTTTTACAAGTTATGTTTTTGTTGGCATTTGTTTCACAGAAGAGGGCCATAAGAGAAATGTACGATTTAAAACCTAAACAGTCGCTCCGACAAAAATTAAGGAAATTAATACATACATTAACTTTGGCCTGTCAATACAATTATGAAAATGTAATGTACATTACATGTACATTACATTTTCATCATCATCGTCCTCGGCGGAGTCGGAAGAAGATGAGAGAGCCCCAACCAGGAAGGAGGTAGTTAGGACGCACAGATCGCCGCCCAAATCGCCTTCACCACTGAAGCCAACCCCCCCCCCCCCCCCCCCCCCACCTCACCCGGCCGCAGCACCATGGACGCGACCGAGTTCGAGGAGGGAGGAGAGGAGTCCTATGGTTGGGACTCTACATCCTACGCTACTATAGCGACCGCCGGACAAACATCGGCACCTACAAATCCATCGGGCCTAAAATAAAAGTGGTTTTACAAAAATAATTGATATTAATTTTACTATATATATAAGTACTAGGAACAGACATAAGCTAGTAGTACCAGTTACTCGACACTACCGAGTCAGTAATTCATTGTTGGGGCGATGTAATACGCTTTTACAATAAAATCCAAGAATATATCCAAAATATGACCTGTGTGAAAAAGTGTTACTATAATATCAAGGAATTTATGGATGATATAATTATGAAGAATATATTTATGAAGATATGAATTTGTTTACTGTTGTTAATTGTGTAAGTAAGATATTTGATTACACGCTCTTATTATCTATATGATGGTATTATTTATAATCTATATAAAAAAAGTTTTTTTCATATAGATTTTAAATAATTTCTTTTACTAACATTGTCATCCGACTTTGCTAATTTCACATTTTAAGATTGATGTTTAAAGTTTCAAGTCTCTAGCTCATTGAGCAATTAGTTTTAAATCAATTACTAAATTCGACCGCGAACAGACATACACGAAAGCAAGTTAGTAAAAACGTGGTAAAGTAAGAGAGGGAAATATAATGAACTTTGGGTCTCATTTTCTCCAAATATGAACAGTTTTCGTACAATATTTATTTTCTAAGAGAAAAATATTTAACCTCCTACAAATATTTTCTTGTCAAATCAAGGAATTATTTGACATGTACTTCGATTGCTGTCTAACATAACGAAAGCGCCGTTCCGTATATATAAAATAATGGTAGAATGAAAAAGCGACCAAACGTCGTCGTCGTCGAATTATTCCAGACTGTGAATCCTGAATTTTTATAATCTCGTATTTATTCCATTCCGATAGTGCATACATTGAATGCAGTTGGATATATCATTTTTGTTATAGATTAGTAGCTAGCTATTTGTTGGAAAGCCTATTTAAAATGCGGAACTGACAGAATTGAGATCAAATTACATTGTAATTATTTTAAATAACTTGAGATAGTAGAACCTATGCATTTAATTTAGCTTAGGATAAAATACTGATATTTCTACATCACGCTGTAGCACGAATGGATCAGCTTGATTGGAAAAGACCACGCTCGCCCTGAATAACAGCGATAAAATAGCAACAATTTACTGCTGTGTTTCGCATAGTGATAGAAGCAAACTGGATATATTATCATTTACTATTAAATGAACTATGTACTCGTTGGTCACCTATATTTTTATAAAAAATAAGAATAAAACGAGATTAAAGAAAAAAGTTTCTATATACTCCAGTAAAATTTTTGACACATTCCGTGTTTTTGACAATACTAAATGAAAAAGTCACTCGTTAATAACTAATAACTAACCTGACATTGACTGACAAAAATTCACTGACACCTTGCAAATTATATTGAAATTATATTTCTGACTTATTTAGTTCTCTAGGGTTCTAAACAGTAAAGTAAGAAACGCTCATGCAATAAGACTGTATATCAACTGAGTTTCAGTTTCAAAAACATGAAAATAATCACGATAAAATCTATTCAGAAACTCAACAACTACTTCTCTACAGGAACTAGTTTCGGCTGAAATCCGAAATTTGAAACCGTAACCGTTGAGACTATTAATTAACAAGTTGAGATTTTTTTGGATTTTAACAGGTAATCACATTTATAAACATAAAAATAAAACAGGTTTTGCTTAAAATAAAACGCATTTCAGATTTTTCACTTACCGCAACAAGCACCGGAAATTAAGAAATACGAGTACATTTGCACTCGAGTCGTAATTAAGCAATTGTGGTTTATTTTTAGTTTAGCGCATAAATGCTTTACTCAAATTATTCCCACTGTAATGGTTCAGGTCATGTGACAAGCGCTCACCTTAAATTTTTTATTATGCGAACAAAGCAAGTACCTTTTCCGCCTGTAAAAATAAATTTTATAATTGGAACCTTTAAAAAAGCTGTATAACTAAATTATTAAAAAATAATATATATAAATAATCTTTACACGGTAGACAAATTGGCTGCAGCTATATTATGGTTGTAGCAGGTATGAATCGGCTCGAACGGGGAACGACCACACTTTCACAGAATGCCAGCGTTACAACAGATTACTGCGTTTCGTGTGGTGAGCGTAGAGTCCCGGAGATCTGATTTCCTGGAAACGTGGCATTCCATCCTAATCCTCAGGGGAGACAAACCATTTGAATTTTGAGGTACAACTTTCCATTGACGTCCGTTGAGTTGGGAGTTGATTTTTTTTTTTACAAAAAGTTTAGATTGTTATAAGCACACACGCAAAGTTTCAACATGTGGAAATTTGTACTTTTTGAGAAAAAAATATTGAAAATCAACGATTTTTGCAATATTTATGTCAATTGCTACCGTAAATCTGACACCATTTTGTATTGTCGTTGTCAGTAGGGATATCGATTCTTTTCGAAAAAGTTCGATTTTTTTAAATCGATCCAATTTGTAAGCTGATGTATCGATTCACAAAAAAATCGATTTCTAAATATCTATACTTTTTATGTTTGCTTTTATAATATAAATCCTTTCTATGAGAAAAAAATCCCCTTCAACATAAAACAATAGCGGGACTGATTCAGAAGTATTTCTGTAGCTGTATTGAGACTGCTACGTCTCCGGTGCTACGGCAAGAGCAGCCTCCGCCTGCTGTAACAAATCGTAGGCATCGGAGGAGCCGTAGCGGCTGAGGGTGATCGCCGAAGGCGACCAACAAACCGAAGCTGCGAAGGCGAGGCTGCTCTCCCCCTACGCCCATCCTGGTCTATAAAACCACTCTAGAGGTAGGACAGACTCGTCCCAGGTGGAGTCGGGGTCAATCAATTCGGTTCTATGACACAAGTTGAACCTAACCTATTTTATTTGTTATCTGCCCTAATAGGTACTTTTAAAATAAAACTAATTTCAATAAGAGATCATTTATTATGGTATCTTTCTTGTTTTTCATAAAATGGATTTATATTTTCCTTTTTTTTAAATAGGTATGCAGTACAAAATCGATGCAATGAATCGATATTTCACCCTTGAAAATCGCCATTAAAACTGATTTTACTGATACGAGATTATTTATTGTATTATCTTTCTTTTTTTTCCATAAGAGATCATTTATTATGGTATCTTATAAATGCAAACAGGAAAATATATCTATATTTTAGAAATAGATTTTTTATGAATCGATACAATTTACGTTTCGAATCGATTTAAATATCTATCTTTTTCGAAAAGAATCGACATCCCTACTGACGACGACAGTAACATTACAAAATGGCGCCAGTTTTACGGTAGGATTAGACATAAACATTGCAAGAATAATTGATTTTCAATATTTTTTTTCTCAAGTATCCGCACGTTGAAACTTTGTGTGTGTACTTATAATAGTGTAACTGTTCTGTAAAATACGTATCAGCACCCAACTCGACGGACGTCGATGGAAAGCTAAGCCAATTTTGATTTTTATTCGAGGGTAGTAAAGAAGTCTATATACCACAGCACCCACTAAACATCAGGTGGAACTATGTAATCGTTTCCTGCATTTATTCCCCAAAAAATATTTTGGAGGCTTATACAACCGACCAACACGCTGAATATTCCATGCTCCAAATCCCAAAACTTCGAAGAAAAGTGTGTATAGGCTAAGTTAACTTTTTGTATTCTAATCGCCAGTAAGGTGGCTGTGTGATGACGAAGCAGGATAATCAATCAATATGCAATAAAAAAAACCGTCGTAGCACAAGCGTTTCAAGCCTAATAGGAAAAGTGACTGGAAAGTGTGGAAGTTTTATTTCTCGTTATCATCATCATCACTACAACCCTTCACAATACAGCCCACTGTTGAACCTAGCCCTCCCCCAAAGAATGCCACAAAGCACGGTCCTGAGCCACCTGCATCCATTCAGTACCTGCATTACCAGGTCGTCACCCCATCTAGTGGGGGGACGCCCTACACTTTGTCTGCCGGTACGAGGCCGCCACTCGAAAACTTTTTTACCCAATCGATAGTCGGTTCTTCCAGCTATATGGACAGCCAATTGCTACTTCAGCTTACTAATCCGTTAGGCTATGTCGGTCACTCCGGTTCTACTGCAGATATCCTCATTTCATAGTTTAAAATGCAGAAAAACTCCGAGCACAGCCCTCTGCATAGCTCGCTGAGCGACCTTGAGCTTCCTTATTTGGCCAGAAGTGAAAGAAGTCTCAGTTTCATAGGTCATCACTGGCAACACGCACTGATTGTACAGTTTCGTTCTCAATTTTAGAGGTGTACCCGACGAGAAGATGTGCCGTAATTTCCCAAACGCTGCCCAACCGAGTTGAATCCGCCGATTGACCTCTCGGTCTAAGTTGGACTTACCTAGCCAGACTATTTATACCAGGTAAACATATTCGTCAACAACTTCGAGCTTAGTGCTCCCAACAACTATAGGCATAGGTGTGACATGGACTTTAAACATGATTTTTGTTTTGTCCATGTTCATCTTAAGACCTATCCGTTGGGAGACACTATTGAGGTCATTGAGCATAGTGCTTAGGTTCTCTAGCGATTCTGCCATAAGGACTATATCGTCGGCAAATCGAAGGTGAGTGATGTAGTCGCCATTGACGTTCATACCGTATCCTTTCCAGTCCAGAAGCTTGAAAACGTCTTCCAATGCAGCGGTGAAAAGTTTCGGGGATATTACGTCACCCTGTTTTACACCTCTCTGCAGAAATTTCGTGCTCTAGTTCTGTACTCGGATAGCCCTCATAGCCCTACTGTAAAAACACTTCAGCACTTCGATATACCGACAGTTGGCTTGGCACCGCTGAAGGGACTGCATCACTGCCCAAATTTCGACGAAATAAAAAGCTTTCTCATAGTCCAAATACGCCAGACATAGTGGCAAATTGTACTCATCGGACTTATCTATAATATGTCGAAGTATATGTAGTAGTCTATGGTGATAAATCCTTTTCGGAAACCGGCTTGTTAGGGAGGCTGGAAGTCGTCGAGTCTGCATGCGAGACGATTCGTCATGACTCTCGAAAACAGCACATAGACGCGGCTCAGAAGATAAATTGGTCTGTAGTTCTTCAAGAGAGCGTTGTCACCTTTCTTGAAGAACAAGACCACCGCACTTCTGCTCCACGCCTTCGGTGTAGTGCCACCATGGAGGACAGAATTAAAGAGCTTCTGAAGGATCAAAAGTACCAGTTTTCCACCCGCTTTCAGAAGATCTGCTGTAATTTCATCCTCGCCTGGGGCCTTGTCGTTTTTAAGGTGCTGGAGAGCCATTCTTCTCTCCCTAAGACTGACGTCCCGGACTATCATCGGAATAGTGTCGGATAAGACTTGCTCTTAGATCGTTATCACACTTGCGTGTGGCTTCAACGATGATGTGTACAGCTGCCAATAGAACCTTTCAATCTCAGGTGTCCCGGAAGCGTTGCTGCCACAATCTGCCTCCAGTTTCGACACTTGGCTCTTTCTCGCAAACAAATCTCTAGCAAAGACTTCCTTGTTTGCGCTTGATCACTTCTTCAATTCGAGCAGTATTAAAGTTGCGTAAGACCCAGCGCATGTATGCATGTGCAGATCTGTCTGTTCAGTTATCTGTATGCTGTTAAGTCTATTAAAGACAGCAGCTTCATTTCACGTCTAACAGCCATAAGTTGCCGGATTCGAGAATAACCGTTTTCTCTCCCTCTCTTCGGAACTCGGATTATCCTATAATATGCCAGCGTAACTTGTCTATCTCTTCTTCCAGCTCCACGATCTTCTCGTTATAACTCAGGGCGCGTGCGTTATATGTTGTCAGATCAAGTCGTCTTAGGTGGCAACCGAACTTCCACCGGAGATTCTTAGCACCCCCTGACCCATTGTTACCATGGTCGCTACCGTAACCAGGAATAGCGGGGCCGGAGGGGACTGGGGCCGTTTCTTCGTTACTTTAATTATTGGGAGTATACTGCTATAGTTACTACGCTTTTTTGGTTGGCAACCGCAGTATTTCCTTTGTTGTTTTGCTGTTCAGAAAGATGCTGCTGTCCATCTTCTGTTTCAGTTTCCCTCTGTCACCTCTTACAACACCTACGGGAGATATGGGGTAGTTGGTATTCTTACCCGCTACTACACGGGAAAAGTTTTATTTCTATTAAGACATAAAAACAAAAAAGAATACTAGGAATATAAAAAATACATCTTTCACAAATTATTTTGATGTATTTTAATATTTGACCACAAAATGGTCTCAATTTGCACAATGAACCCGTAGCAGTACACTGGATACTATTATAAGAAGAATAACCTGGGGATGAGTCGCTCGCGTCCGTAGGCTTCGACCACCTAATCCTTGGCCCACCATACACGTGTCCCCCGGGTGGTGCTAAACAAGTGACAAAGCCGAAAGAACAGACTCGGCTCCTCGCCGTGTGGTAGCGGGGTAAAAAATACCACACCCTACTTTCACACCATGAGGCAAAAGTTTAAGAAATGGCCCCGAGTTCCCGGCGACCCTTTAATGGGGCAGGGGTGCGAAGAATCTCCGGGAGGAAAGCCAGCGACGAGGTTCGCCACCCGTTACGTTCTGTCCCCCGGAGGTGCGAAAAGTGGATTGCGGAAGCCCGTCTGGCTACATTGAATGTATGTGGAGGAATTAATGATAAGATGGATGGAGTATGTGAATGATGTATGATAGAGGAATAGACGTGTTATGTGTAAATGAGACGAACCGGAAGGGAAAGGATGCCACTACACATGGCATGTATACCGCGTACTGGTCTGGTGTATACGAGACCGAGCGGGTATGCCAGGAGGTCGGTATCATCCTTTCAGAAAGGATGGGTCATTGTGTGAAAGAGTACGAATGTGTAAGCCCGAGATTGCTATGGATACGAATGAAAGTGGGCTTAAAGAAGTTGTTTATTCTAGGGCTACTACGCCCCAGACATGTCTAAGCCCACTTATATCCGAGAGCAGTTTTGGGAGTTGGTAAGGATGGTGCTAATGAAATGCAAGGTTAATGAAAATATTGTGATATTAGAAGATTTTAATGGAAGGGTTGGGGTGAGGAGGCTTGGTTATGAAAGGATATTGGGAACGTTTGGTGATGAAAGTATAAATGAGAATGGTGAAAGCCTCCTCAACGTATGATTGGAAAGGAATCTTTTTGTGACGAAAACTTTCTTTCGTCATAAGAAGATTCACACGTTTACATGGGAAAGAGGTGATGATAGAAGTATGATAGGTTTCATAATTGTTGATGTAAGAATGAGAAGCGCGGTGTTAGATACAATGGTTTACCGGGTCTCTAACTTAGGGACGGACCATTACTTGGTCTTATGCCGAATTAATGGTCTTTTCAGATGTTGGAGGCATCGGACATCTGTGTCTACCATTGCGTTACAGCGTATAAGAACAGAGAGGTTTCACGTTGTAGGTGTGAAAGAGAAGTTCAAATGTAGATTGAGAGAAAATATAAGTGGTATGGCTGAATTGTGTATGAATGATTTAGACTTGGAGACTGTGTGGTATAATGTCAAGAAAGGTTTAGTGGATGCAGCTAGCGAAGTATGTGCTGTAAGTAAGAGAACGAATGAAAGGAAAAATAACACGTTATGGTGGGATGATGAGGTACGGATGGAAGTTAAAGCAAAGAAGAAAGCATGGCTAAATTTACTAGCAACCAGGGCTAGTAATTCTAGCAGTATGAATGATGATATTGAAAGGAAAAAGGCAGTCTTTAGACATCTAAATAGGAAAATAAAAGAAGTAGTTGAAAGGAAAAAGCAAGAAAGAACGGATAAGAATGATAGAAGAATATCGGATAATTTCCAGGCAAACATTTATATGTTCTGGAAACTCGTAAGAACTGCCAGGGGACATTCAAAACAGCCTAAAATGAATGCTATACGAGACCAGAATGCCTGTATTCTGAATGACGAAGTTTTAAGTTTAAGGAGATGGAAGAAATACTTCGAAAGCGTGTTTCTGAGTGATGAGACGTTTGAATTAAATGAAATAAAAATTTCGAAAGAAGAGGAAACAGATAGAGATATAAGTATAGATGAAATAATGAAAGCAATGAAAAGTATGAAAGCAGGTAAGGCAGCCGGATATGATAGAGTATCTCTCGAAATGCTAAGGGCTGGAGAGGGTGTGGTTGCAGGCCTGCTGTGCACCTTGTTTAATTCATATTGGGAACTGAAGCGGGTACCGGAAGACTGGTGCAAAGCCGTTACAGTCCCAATATATAAGGGAAATGGCTCGCAGCAGGACTGTAAATACTACCGTGGTATCAGTTTTCTTAGCATTGTGCGAAAACTGTATGCTAAGGTACTAATTGAAAGAGTTATGAAAGAAACTGATGAAAACATTTGGGATGTGCAAGCGGGATTTAGAAAGGGAATGGAATGTACGTATCAGATCTTTACTTAAATTTAATATAAATATTTTTATATAGATACAAATTACAATGAGGTATATTTTGTATTTATAATATTATGTAACGTAATTTTAAAGTAATTTATTAGTAATCATATAATCTTTACACACGCAAAGAACTTGCACTGTATAATGAAGTCTTTTATTGCAACAGAACAATCATTTTAAGGCTGTAGAAATACTTCTTCTGTGCAGGATTTAAACCCAGAACCCATAGCATCGTCTTGACACCGTACTGTAGCGGTTCTTTGTAAGTTATAAAAGTTGTACCTATAACGACAAGCACTGCCAACCGTTATCATAATTGTAAAAAAAAATAACAGGGCAGTTGATAAATTTCTTAAGGTCTTAAGACGGGATAAATAATGGAAAACTACGTATAATTGAGTAAAAAAGAAATCATATTAATCATAATTAAAAAAAATGTGAAACAATTCTTTAGTTTCTGCAAACGGTTCATCTCAGTTGACCTCTCCGTGGCGGACCGTCCTGGGCTCAAATGCGGAAAGCGGTGCTCCTCGATATCCTGGATCAAGCTATCCCCTGTCCCACTAACCCTTGGTTGTTTTTGTTCTTCCCTGCCCAAGACATCCGTATGGTTGGATTTTATTTATATGATATTTAAGAATATCCTATTATATATATTATATTATGTACCTTGTATATCAAACAATAAAACTATCTCGTATATGCTGGGCTATCCAAACTTTTCGTAGAGATCATGAATGTTATGAATTTATTTTCTAATGTTAATGCGTTAAATAGATAGACATAAGTCAGTTTTCCACAATTGAAAACAAAAACACTAATAAAATAATACTGGAAGATTGAAAGGACAAACAATAAAAAAAAAACAATAATTGTTCTTAAAAGTAACGAGCAAGAATAAACAAACTAACACAAGAAGTTATACCCGAAGGGCTTGAATTAAAATTTCTGATTAGTCTTTGCTTACTCGCGGCAACGTGGGTTGTATCTGTGAAATCGTATTTATCAAAACTTTTGAAATAGCTTCCCTCTCTAATTAAACCTGTCGGTTGTCAGCTATAGTGTGATCTTCTCGGAATTTACATAGAATCTTAACCAATTCTCCATTTAATGATTTCTTATATTTACGCAAACACTACACATTGAATAAAAGTACTTTTACAAATATTTGAGAATTGTGTATGGATTTCTTTTAATACTTTTCCTATTCTAGCTTTCCGCTTGAAAATAACATTTAAGTTATCGTATAAAACATTGTTAAGGATTCATAAACATAAATTTGACGTATAAATGATTTACCCAGCTGTTTGCCCAGCTTACCCAGCGAATGATAACCGTACGAATTATTTCTAAACCAATCGAGATAAACTTGGGGTGGGTTCGAATTTGTTTTGAGTAGTATTAAATAGCCCCGCAACCATTAAACTACTACGATAATTAAATCTTGATTAAATATTGTTACAAACCAAGTTTTCATTTTGTTAAATAATATAAATATTTTTAATGTTATGTTTATGTTTAAAGAGACTTAATCATTATCATCATCATCATCAAAGCCCCTTCACAAACCCCCTGCTTAACATAGGTCTCCCCATAGAATCGCAACAAAGCATGGTCCTGAGCCACCAGAATCCATCGACTTCTTGCATCTCGTCCAGGTCAAAACTAAACTTTTCCTTTAATTGCCAGTTATTGTATAGTAATTAAACTAAGTTAGGTCTTAGATAAGTCTTTACTGGCTGGACAATATGACGCTATCTACTCCTGATGGTATTCATAAAACATTTTAATTAGAATAGTTACATAACTAACTTTACTACGTTATGAATTACAATCTTGAAATTCGGTGGAAACATGTAAGTTAAACTATGTTCTTTGATTAACGACGATAAGGGCGACTAATGAGCACACAGTCCATTAATACTAGGTAAATATCGTGGGTTCTAATATGTAGTTATAATATACTATTGATATTGATCCTTAATTGAGGTAAAGATCTAAATGCACATGCATGATACCTTTAAGGACTAAGATGGAAAATCTATGCCAGTAAATGTATCCGGTTCTCGTCAAACAACGCACAAAACAGAGAAGCATTATGCTGCATTCCATGCCGGTTTTCTATAACTTAGTGTACCACAATCGGTCCAGGCTCGGTGTGTACTGTACCTATTCCTGCTTCAGTAATAATATAGCCACAACGTGGCTTTAGCACCTAGAATTCATTATTTAGTAAATTTAGGAACTGACGCGTGAATATCGGTTCCTAAATTTCATTTTTTTATTTACAAAATATCATCGGACTTTCTTTAATCCTCGATATTTATTCGCTATCGTGGAGGCATTTAAGCTCGTTTTATATAGTCTTAGATAAACTGTACGTGAATGGACCCAAAATTATATTTTGTAGGCCATTTAAATAGTTGTTTAGTAAAGATTTGTGAAGATAGTATAGTAGAATAAAAGTGCAGTAAATTTACAGCCTATATATATTTTCCACTGCTGTCCACTCCACATGTCTCCGAAATATTTTTGTTCCTCAGACATAAAAGTTTCCTCACGATGTTTTATTTACTGCCAAGCACATAATTAATCATTACTTAAATTGTCAGTTATCAATTGGAGCCAGAATGAATTGATTACTTTACTTTCTATTTCAAAGAATTGCATTCAGCCCAACTAGATGTTTCAGTTGGTAAAGTTACATTGTCAGAATTTGTGTAAAACACAGCTTTTTATAATTTTTGCTTTCGTGCATACTCATTTATTAATTACAGCCTATCAAAGTTCAATGCTAAACATAGGCCTGCCCCATAGGTTGAAAAAGGGTGAATTTTGCCATAGTTGCCACGTTTAGCAGACGGGTTTGCACCGCAATTTTTTTATTATTTTCGTTTTTGTTGGGAAGAAGTATACCAGTACACAGCGATCGCTTTAATCGAACAATTCACAATTTTGTGATTATATATTATTGTTAAAATTTTGAAATTCCAAAAAAGTGTTCGAATCACGGAAAATAATAAAAAAATACTGTTTAAGCTGAACGCACATATGTCCGCGCCGTACGCGCCGTACGCGCCGAATTTTAGAATTCGTTGTATGAAATTATATTATGAAACCTCGCACATTACACCCGCACCGTACACGCCGAATTTTATAAAATGCGGTAGGTATACGATATCGAAGGATGAATGCTGATGACGTCATATAACGCGGCGTGTGCTGATGCTCAGTGTTGTCTTATGTTGCCAACTTAGTGGGTTTTCCATTATAACTGGTGGTTTCGACTTACGTGATAATTTTTGTATTTTTATAACTTTTAATTAATTCGTAATTAATTATACATAATTAGATTTTTTTTTTATATCGATTATCAATATGAATACTTAGTGATAAATTATTTACACACTGAACTAAAAAAAATGGTTAAATTTTATCTCCAAAACACAATTATGCCTGATTACTTAATTATCAATAAAATACTAACCTCAAACACAAAAAGTCTTTTTTCTAGTTCAATTGGTCTTCTAAATCTTGAGTTTTCCATAGAAAGATATGGTTTTAGTACATGTACCTATTGTTGAAGTTTCTTGTATGTTAAATGCAAATATCTAAAAAATCGTTCATCATCACCTAATAAATCTTCAAATTAAGTATATCCCCTTCATATTCTCCATAAAATTGCTTTTTTATGCCCATAAGCAGGCTATTACTATATTTCTTTCCATAGTGATTTCGAGCGATCAATTTCAATGTACCGTTTTACACCAGTGGTTGGAAAAATCTACAAAAGTTGTTGCTAATACAAAAGATTTGCGGATGGTGCAGACGATGCGTATGGGTAAATGTGCGAGGCCATCAGTAAAACTTGGCGCGTGCGGCGCGTACGATGCGTACGTTGCGGACATATGTGCGTTCAGCTTTAAACTTTACACGTAAAAATGTTTTATTATCTACGCACCGATGAGTTTGACCGTTTACAGCATTACGAATGCAAACCATATGTTGCTTGCGCCGATTTTCAATTATAATATGTTTACTTTAAAATAATAGAGAGGAAGGTTTTCTGATAATCAACTTTTAATCTTAAAGTTTTTTTTATCCCATTAATGGTTTTATTGAAAATATTGTGTGACGAAATTAAATTAATTATTATGAGTAAAAAACAACAAAACACGTAAAGTAGACTAAAAAGAAATGCCTGAAGATCCATACCATCGGATATATTTATCTAATTTAGTTATACCACCATCTCTCGGAAGCCACAAGTCTTTCTAAGATTTTCTATTATCGCATTTTGCGACACCCTCAGCATGAAATATGCTTTGCGGTTGTGGTGTGAGAGATGGATGATAACTAAAGTAACAAAAACCCAAACTTCCAGAAGGTGTAAGAAATAGGTCAAGTATACATTATCGACATTATAAAGAACGACCTCGTAGTGGTGAAACTCTATTTGCCTAGATCTAGGTTGGTCTCACTTATTTTATTTTGCACCAAGTAGCAGTAGTTTTCAGTTCGAGGTGTAAGACACCTACGCCAACATCATTTTTGGACGTTACTGCACTTTTGTAATTTGATTTAATAACTTTTACTTTAATCAAATTTGACAAGGGCCCACGGATTATAATAACAGTGTTACAATGACTATTAGATCATTTCTTTTGCCCCTCCAGTATTAAATAAAATTACAACCATATACGATCCGCTGCAGAGCGCAAATTTTTCGTTATTCTTGACAGTCTCTCATTGCAGTATGTGTAAGAAAAATTGATTTTATTTTTCCTAAGTTACAAATTATTTAGAATAGTTGAAAGCGATTTATTGTTTTTGGTTTACCTTACGCGAAATTATGTAGACCAAATTACAAAAGAAAAACTAGTATTACAGCATTTTAGGTCGTTTAAACAAAAGAATAATAGCGACTTTTTATTCCGCAGTCAATGTCGAACTACTCTTAAAAGAACAAAGTGGGAAAGCAAGAGAATCAGATGAGGTAGCTCGAAAGTTGATTCCGTTGAATGAAAAATATTTTTCAACCAATGGCATTTTTAATAGAGAATGTCTCTTAATATTTATGAAAGTGAATTGGGATTGTGACGGCACGTTATTATTATGAATAAATAATAATATGTTTCTATGAAAAGTCATTTTATAATATCATAGATATTATACTTTGACCAATTAAAATGCATTAATAAGCATAAACTCAAATACATTTATTTCGAACATTAAGTATAAGTAAAGGCTTAATATTGCTTATTAAATATACTAAAACTTTGCTTAAATTATTCAAAATGTATTAAATAATAGAAATACAAGTCTATTCTATTACAATAACAAAGATAAATAACATTTGTTATATAGATGGAAAATAGGTAAAATTTTTAAATGTTATTGAGCGTATTTTTGTAATGCTGGATCGTGTTTTGGTATTTTTGAAGCGTCTTCTTATGATGGTTCTTAAAACCAACAAACAAGCTCTTTATGGAAACTGTAAAGTAAGACGTTTAACGCTATGATATAGCAAATTTAGCTGCACACGTTTGCGTGCTTCTGCTCACGTACAAAGAAAGCCACTGCTCCTAGTCATTTTGTGTTTTTTTTTTTGTATTAATATTTGTTGATCGTTGCATGCTCTTGTTTTGTTTTACATATTAAAGTAAGGTACATACATAGTAAAGATACATACATAATATGTATGTATTAGGAAAGTTATTATATTAGGGAAAGACACATACAGTAATAATATCTATCCATTGTAGTACATCCTAAGAAGTAATAAGAAAGCAGATATTATTGACACTCTGACTATACCTGCGTGAAGCGGCACTCGTAGCTAATTTCACACCCGCTATTTAGTTTGAATCTAGTAATACCGCCTCCACTTTATTACACCTCATTTTATACAAGAGTGAGTAAGGATCATAGGTATAATGGTGGAAGTATTATATTTTCTGCGCAGTTGATTGCATCCTTTTCATTATCATTATCATCATTACAACCCTTCACAAGTACCACTGCTGAACATAGGCTTCTTTCAAGGAAATCCACAAAGCACGGTCCTGAGCCACCTACATTCATCGACCTCCTGCATGTCTTACCAGGTTATCACTTCATCTAGTGGGGGGCCTTTCGAAAGTAATTTTATGATAATAAATTATCGTTCAATTTAGACGCCATAGTTAGTCAACTAGCTTAATTATCAAGAAGCGCGTTCTTTGCACCGCTCTGTCTCGTATAATTAATGGTAAATTAATGTTTAAATTTGTAATTCTAATTATATTAAATATAAAGTATTTTGTATAATTAAACTATCTTGTTTAGCCAATGAAATAACATATAGTTAAATTATATTGTCATTAAGGAATAATTTTGCTCACTACTCAATAACTTTTATTAATTTTAAAAACCAGTACTTGATTCAGTGTACATCATTTGAATGATTTCAGATCAGAGTAAAAACAGACTTAAATTTAGATAATATTAGGTCCTTACATAGGAAATTGACGTTTTGTACGGGAGGAATATAGAAACAATTTTTTTTTGTAAAATACATTTAATTAATAAAAGTATGCACCGATGTTATCTATGCACTATTACCATCTCATAGGTAGTTCATTGATCCTTTTACGAAAAAGACTGCCGCATCGGAGTTGATTTATTTTTCTGGTAAGATGAAGTCCAAATTCAGGGAAAAATGGTAATCTGTTGGAGCTAGTTCCGGGGAGTACGGTGGTTGCAGACATTCAAATCTTAGGTCATCTAACTTAGTGGCTGTTTATTGTGCAGTGTGTGGTCTTGCGTTGTCATGAAGCAACAGTGGCCTAGAGCGATTGACCAATCTCGGTTGTTTAGCAGCTAGTTCTTACTTCACGGTTTGCAGTTGCTGATAATAGATATCCGCCGTAATCGTTTGGCCAGATTTTAGAAAGCTGTAGTGAACGACACCGGTGCTAGTCCACCAAACACTCACAAGTAACATTTTCTGAGTCCATTCTCGTTTAAAGCAGGATTTGGCTAGGTTTCCAGGGTTCAGCCATTGGGACGAGCCCTTCCGATTATCGTACATTATCCACTTTTTATCACAAGTATTGATTCAATTTAAAATCCCTTCATTATTGTGTCGGTTGAGCAAAATAACACAGCACTCGAATCGTGTTTGCAAGTTGGATACACTCAATTCATGAGGATTCATCGTTCAAGTTTTTTTACTTTCCCGATTTGCTTCAAGTGGATTAGTACATTATTGTCACTTACCCTGAAAACTGCAGCTGTCTCTGAAATGCTTTGTGATGGATCCGATTCCACATTAGCCTTTAATTCTTTATTTTCCACTTTGGTCTCCGGCTGTCCACGGGGTTGGTTCTGAAGGTCGAAATTTCCAGTACGAATACGTTAAAATCATAAACGTACAGTGCTTTCTTTTGCGACACCAGTGCCGTACATATTATTAAGCCTTCGAGCTGTTTATGCAGCACTGGTGCCACGGTAGAACTCGTACTCGTAAATATACCGATATTTCATGTTTTTCATTGTGCGGTAATAAGCGACGCCAAAGAAAAAATGAATGAGGAAAAAAACAAATGAATGACTGTTGAACTCAAATGTACCAGCTAAATGAATTTGTAAATTTGAATTTGGAATTCTTAACGAAAATTCTTTCGAATTCTTAAGAGAGATGACTACATATTTGTGCCATTTGTTGTAGAGACTATCGGTCCGTGGGGTCCACGTGCGGTGAAGTTCCTAAAGGAACTCCATCCGCGGCTCGTCGTTGCTGCTGGTGATAGGAGGGCTGGTTCTTTCCTCGCTCAAACGCTAAGTATAGCCATTCAGCGGGAAAATGCAGCCAGCGTTCTTGGCAAGATACCGCGGGGAGTAGGACTATATGATAATTAAATTTCTAGTTTTAGTTTTTTAATTTTTATTATCATTTTTTTTATATTGTAGATAAAATTAAGTATTATATAAAATGTCTATAAATAAATTCTTAACCAAAGAGGAGATATTTCAGATCAAAGTGGTCAGTACGACAAAACGCCAATTTCATATGCATAGTGTTAAATTAATGTCCCGACTTCAGAAACTAGTTTGAAGCTTGAATTTTTTCAGTTGGTTCTTGCCTTCATTAAATGTTTACAATAAACTAAAAATTATTAAAAAGTCGTTTACCTATTTTTTCACCATCAGGGGGATTTTTTTTTCAAATTAAATAAGACTACCTCTAAAGAATAACCTATTTAATAAAATAAGAATATTTTAAATCAGCTTAGCAGTTTCTGAGAAATCAGTTCACGTGTAAAAAACCATAGCGTCGAAAATCTTCCTTATATTTAGAAGTCGCTTATAAATAGATTTCCTTTGAGAATTTTTTTATAAAACGTAAAGCTTAATCTTTCAAAAGCACTTTAATAAACGTAATGTAAAGCTTCGCCTTTTACGTTTATTAAAAATATATTTTAAATAACGGAATTAAAGTCGCGACTTTTTAATTAATACGTGGAAATTATTATAGCCTATAATGATTTCTTATACTAACGAGGATTTATTATTATTTATTTCAGAGAGCACGAGACGACTATATATTTATTTGTTTCAGAGAGCATGAGGGATCTGTGACAGTTAACATCTGGCCGCCGAGCTTCAGCACGTCGATCAAGTACTGCAAGACATCAAGCGTCGGGTCCCACGCCTACGTCACAGTGACCGAGTGAAGCCGGCCACAGTCGAGCGTGGGCCTTATATACTACCCTATGTCAGATGAGTCACAGGCAAGGTTGGCTACATCTTGAAGGGAGCTTTCATTAAAACATACTTCAATCTGCCGAAGAAGATTAGTCAATTTTTACCATTCGTCAAGTGTCATATCCCTCTACAAGCTGCAGGAGTGTACAAGCTGAGTTGTGAATGTGGTCTCTCTTACATAGGACAAACAAAAAGATCTATTAAAATCCGCGTGAAAGAACATATAGCTGACTTGAAGCACCAACGTTCCGGGAAGTCTGCAGTGTGAGAACATGTTCTAGATCGTCCCACCCATTACATTAGATTTGATAAACCACAAATCCTCGCAAAAGAACCCTACCAAGGATGATTCGCGAGGCTATTGAAATTTAAAAAACATCCCAATTTCAATAGAGAAGATAGACGGATGCTGCCGTCTGCTTGGGATCCTATAATTAATAAAATTAAATCCAAATCCAAGCATACCACTACAAGTCTTCAAGATACTGTAAGCTCATTCTCCGTAGATCGGACCAAAAATTAATATTCAAAAACTGTAGGTAGCCGGGCTAACTATGACGTAATTATTATAAATATAAATATAATTATTATAGTCCTTATAGATTTTGAAGTCGGCTTTTACTTATGTAAGTTTTTTTATATCACAACTACTATTAGGTCGTTTAAAAACTTCATTTTGAATTTTTAGCAAAAAATATAAACTTCCTATGAGCTACCCCTGAAGTTACCATCACCTATAAATAAAAAATAATAATCTAAATAATTTAATAAACAAAGAAGTTATATCCGAACATACATAAAATAATGATAGCCTCTCCCTTTTTTGAAGTCGTTTTAATAATGTTGTGTTATTTTTGCTACCTAGCAATTGCTTTTTTTTTTTCTATTACAAATGCCGTATTATTATTATTTTTTATTTAAAAATACTTGCAATGCTATTCCCATTACTAATATTTACTGTAACCTCTCTTGGTAAGCTTACAACGCTTGTGTTAGGATTAGTTCCCGACAGTAGTTTAATAGCGGATTTGAATCCTTTTCGAATCCAAAATTAGGCTAATGTCGCTTTAAATTGTATTGAATTGTAATTAAAACTTCCACGTGAAAAATAGTTTCCACGACTTGTTTCAAACTGGTCCGATCATTTTTTATGTACGGCGGTATAATTAATCATTAATGATAGTGGCTTAGTAGTAATTTTTCCGCTTTGCTGTCAGATTTGTTTATTTTCATTGGTTTTATTCGAAAAGAATTGTAGTAGTATTAATGACACTTGTGTACAGACAAGTGTCATTAATTCATTTCTAGTGACCCGATCGTTCTAGAGTTGATTCGTCATACGAACTGGTTCATTCGAGTCGATCATTCAAATCGATCATATCGAGTTTTAGTACTCTGTGGCGTGTGTGACTCACTCGATGATGTCGGTCGTCGGAAATTACAATACTCTTTGATCGTAGATCCTGTCAAACGTTTGATCCATAACATTCAAAAAATTTAATCGCAATCATCAATACTTTAATGCTACCCAGGTCGAATGAACGAATCATTCACGATTGACATATGTCAAGTTTATTGTTTAATTACTCACAATCGTTATTATTATACACCATTGATTATTTTCACACGTCAAGACTATCTATTATGTTTGTTTGCTTTTTAATTAATAACAAGAGGGAAAAATATGCGGTCCGGATCGTATAGGCGTTTTTTATTATTGTGATGTGATTTTACGGTTAAATGTAATCCTTTTCAGAGAAAAAGCAAAAATTACCCCGCAAACAAAATGGGAATTACATGGCAATACATCCAGCGGAGACAATGCCTCCCCACATTCAATACAGTTGTCAACGAAGATGGTGCAGATTATAAAAATTTACTCAATTTTAAGCAATACATTTCGGATCGGACAAGGTGTTTTTTCACACAAAATATTTAATACAGCACAAAAAATGCTATGTAAATACATTTTTTAATTTGTGGTGGCAGTGTAAGTGATTATAATTTCGTCATCCCAATTTATATTTATGATAGTTAAAGTTGGATGTGAGAGTAGAACCACGATTGTATAACTAATGCTGTAGAAATTTAGTCATTAAGGAATATGTTAGGGGTGAATTTAAATGAGAGGCTCAGAAAAATTATGATAAGAAAATGTTTGCCCAGGATTAAGAAAGGAATGCTTCGGTTTGATCATATAAAAATAATAAATGCGAAAAGAATGAAACTTAAGTTGCAGAAAAGACCTACCAAATAGGCGAAATGTAGAAGACATGCCAAAGTTAAATAATATTGTACTCTCTAATGGCTCCACGATATATGGTATAATTCTAGTGTAGTAGTAACTTTTACCAAAAAATGTAATAGGTACATAGAACTTGTCTGTACGGCGGAGACGCGACCCTACGTTACATGCATTTATAAATTTTTAATAAATACAAACCGCCGTGGTTGAGCATTTTATATATCTTTTATACAATAAAGGTGACAAACGAGTACACAGTCCACCATGGTAAGTGGATGCTGAGGCATGCCCTTTTAATCTATCCTCGATAAAGTATCAAAATGTGGATTTGTCACCCAAGAGATCTAAGATGGAATGCCTCGTTTCGAGTAAAAAGGGTTTTAAGCTGCTATTTTATGCTGGTATTCTGTGAGAGCGTGGTCCTTCCTCAACCTATTCGGGTTACAATCATAATATAAGTGCAATATTTTATTAAATTTATATGTGGTTGAACCATGTCTACTATACATAAATTTAATCGAACATACATTATATATTATTTAAAATTGATATAGTCGATCATTTCTTCATATTTTTTCTACAATAAGGATGACAAACGAGTACACAGTCCACCATGGTAAGTGGATGCTGTGTCATACTCTTTTAAATCTATCCCCGATTAAGAATCAAAATGCAGATATGTCACCCCTAAGATCTAAGATGGAAATCCTCGTTTTCAGTAAAAAGGGTTTCCGGTTCTTTACACTCACCATACAAAACACAGTAGCATTAAGCTGGTAGTTTACGCTGGCATTCTGTGAGAGTGTGGTCTTTCCCCGACCTATTCGTGTTACAACCGTAATGTAGGTGCAATATTTTATTAAATTATATGTGGTAGAGCCCTATCTACCACAATTATATATATATATATATATATATATATATATATATATATATATATATAGAGAAAATTGATATAATCAATCATTTTTTCTATTAACTAGTGAAAGTAATTTTTATAAATGCACATAAGCTAGCTATTACACAATAGCACTCTAGCGTGAAACAAGCGATGAACACGATCATTATCGGGCTCGTGTGTTGCAAAGTTTACTTTCGTTGCAGTCAACCAATCGTTGGTTTACATCTGAATCACACTATAAAAAAATATTCTTACTTAAGTATATAATACCAAGTGATATTGGTGTCGTTCGGGGAGTCCGTTGCTATCGGGAAGACCGGTGGTTGCGAGGACCGGACTCAAGCCTCGCTTTAAATCTATAATTAATTAGTTTGTGGTAGAGTGGTTCTCTTTAATTCGATGAGTTTAACAGTTACAAGATGAATGATAGCCGAGAATCTATAGAAAGCCCTCTTCTTCGTCAGGTAGCAAGATTGACTTCCTTTTTGGATAAAAATAATTTTGCATTTGACACAATTCAAATTTACACTGGTGGTATTTATTTTATTAATTGACCACCACTCTGTTCACTTTGACTGAATCCATTTTATACTACAGTCTACAAAAGTACACAGCTGAGCATAGGCCTCCCGCATTTATTGCCGCATACCATAGATTTTACCATAACTGGCTGGCACACACTTGGCTGGCGGGATAGCAACCGCAGTTTTTATAATTCTGCGTTGTTATCTTGAAGTTTCTAATGCCCATCTCCTGTTTCAGTTTTCCTCTGAGTCTCTTACGACACCTACGGATGATATAAGGTAGACTGCTTCTTACACCGTCACTATACAGTCAACTTTGACTAAAATAATATAAACGAACATGAAAAGATCGAAAACCAAACGATCAATACCGTTATTTTTATTATTTAACTGCTGTCTTTGATACTGCTGTAGTCATACCATATTTTTATAAAATAACAACTGTTGTAATATAGCAAGCATAAATGGATTGCCGTGGGCACACCAATGCGCGCGCTAGATCACGTGGTGTGTACCCACTGCGCTCAAAGTTTTCCTGGTCACCAACCCTGAGTGCAACCTGTTTGCGAATAAATGGATGGTAAAATTGACAGCACGCAAATTCTGTAATCGATCGGAATGAATATGTTTGTTTTTAGTTTATGTATTTAATCGTTTTAATTAAAAAAAAATTATTTGTAAAGCAATATAGTCAATAGGCAACCAAAACTAAAATTAAATGTCAATCACTTCTACACAGTAGGTTATGCTGATGACCTGACAATAGTGGTCTCTGGAAAGACAGCAAGCATAGTGTGCGACCTGACCTAAGCGGCTCTCCGTATAGTGGAGAGATGGTGCAGGGAATACGACTTAACCGTCAATCAAAATAAAACGGTTTTAGTAATGTTCACACAAAAATGAATGATGAATAACTATCATCTTCCAAGTCTTTTCAGCACAAAACTCCAGCTATCCTCTGAGGTAAAATATTTAGGTCTTACCTTGGACAGCAAACTTAACTGGAATAAACACATAGAAAACAAAATCAACAAAGCTAGTATAACTTTCTGGAAATGCAGAAACATGATTGGTAAAAGATGGGGACTGACGCCAAAAATCATACTGTGGCTTTACAAAACCTTAATTCGGACCATGATAACATACGGCGCTCTGGTATGGTGGACCAAGACAAATGAAGCCACCACAATTAAGAAACTTCAGCGCTGCCAGAGACTGGCATGTATGGCTGCCACAGGCTGTATGAGAACTACGCCAACAGCAGCCTTAGAAGCGATGCTGGAGCTAACTCCGCTTCATCTACATATACAACAAGAAGCGACTTTAGCTGCCATCAGACTCAAGACCCGAAATCTTTTTAGTGAGAATAGTGTCCCTCATGCAGGCATAATTGATACAATTCACTCAAAAATTCCTATCCTACAAGCCAAATACGATAAGATTCCTAAACAATTTGATTTCGATAAGAAGTACAAGATACAATTAAATGAAAACAGTCAGCCGGAAGGATTAAGCCCAAAAGAGCTTAGAGTTTTCACCGATGGTTCTAAAGCAAATGAAGGTTTAGGTTCTGGAGTTTTCTCTGAAGACCTCAATATTCACATATGCACACCGCTAGGTACCTATAACACGGTCTTTCAGGCGGAATATATGAGTATCATTCAAGCGGCCATAGCAATAGATACTAGGAAGGTTAATGACTTCCCCATCAGAATACTGAGCGATAGTAGGGTGGTACTACAAGCTCTGAGTTGCAATGTGGTGAAATCGGGACTAAAATATGAATGCCATCAACGATTAAATGAGGTATATAAAAACAACAATGTGACTCTGCAATGAATAAAGGGACACAGTGGATCCAGAGGCAACGATTCAGCAGACGAACTGGCCAGAAGAGGATCGGCTCTGGCCACTATAGGGCCGGAACCAATCATACCAATCCCCTTTGGTAACGTTCGTTCACTGGTACGTAGATACTGCTCAATCAACATGCTGACAATCAACATGCTCAGCTTTGAAAAAATCTAGTAGACTGTAGACAAGCTAGGGAGGCCCTGCCTGAAATAAACAGTCGCTTAACCAAAGTTTTAATGAGACTGAACAAGCCTCAGATCAGAATAGTGACAAGTGCTATCACAGGACACGGCACCTTTAACAAACATTTATTTACTATAGGTGTTACAGATAGTCCCCTGTGCAGGCCATGTATGGGGGAGGAAGAAACGGCGGCTCACGTGCTACTGAAATGTCCTAAGGTCGTTACGTACAGGGCTAAACATCTCGGCCCGGATCACTCCGCGAAGTTGAATGCAACATCAAGGGACTGTTGAGCTTCTTCGAGGAGATCTCATAGCTCGAATAATCACATTATTCCTGCCCACACGCAAAATACGCGCATAGACGTGGAGTTGCGGAAAACAGCCCGTCGTAAACTAAACTAAACTAAACTAAGCAACCAAAACTAAAATATTAATGTTTTTTTTTACTATATACCTAACAGAATTATTATTGATAGATTTTTCCTACAATTAGAGAAACCCATTCCGTAATAATAAGATAATTCAAATACGTCGCCACATGTGCATAGACTTAATTACTTAATAGAGTAATAGAGTTTTGCCCTAGAGTATTAGATAATATTAACTTAGATTGCGGTGTATGTGAACGAACTTTTCGATAGTCAACCAAACTCAAACTCACATCCTTGACTTGTGCCAAAATATTGTAAACCTTAATTTTATAGGTTAATAAAAATAACATGGATACCTATGCTAATTGATTTTAATAAAAACTATACATGAAGATGTGATTTGTTATTTTTTAATCTTAATTTCAGCCCAGACTTATAGAAAGATTTTTTTTTTTAAATTTTCATTAAAATTTTATTCTAATAAATAAATTACTGAAGTATTCATAACTTTGTAAATATTCCCATAACTATGGTAAACTATATAGATAACGGTTCTTCACTTTATTTTCAAGCTCACTCTATTCAATTCGATAGAACAGGTATCAAGTGATTGCGTTGCCTATTTCATAATTTGAGAGATTTTTAATTACATTTTGCTTGAGGATCTCCTGCCATAATTTAGACAAATGTTTTGGAATCAATGCCTTGTTTAAATATATAATTTTAGTTAGTTAAATAGACAGAGGTAGCAGTTTCTTAATTAATTTGTATATATGTAGATTATTTAATAATTTTTCTATCATTCGGTTTTTCAATTTGGTTTGACCAAATGGCCAAATTTATTATTGTCAAAATATTATGAAACAATGGCCCAATTAATTTTTAATCGTAATAAAAGTCAGTAACTTACTAAGTTATTCCTATCAAAACATAATGTAATTTTATTTCATTTCAATATTTTTTTTGCAGCAGCTATGCAGGTCTATAAACACCAGTATCACTTCGACCTATAAGATCTATTGTGATCGCTGTTATGGCTTTAGTTTACTGCTTAGCCCTATGTCTTCAATGAATTGAAGGATTTGCTTAGCTGTGAGCAATTTCACTTCTTCTGGGCGAAGTAAACAGTTTTCCAGATGAGTGTTACGTTTGCACATTCATCATCATCATCATCATCATTACAGCCCTTCACAAGTCCACTGCTGAACATAGGCCTCCCCCAAAGAATGCCACAAAGCACGATCCTGAGCCACCTGCATCCATCGACTTCCTGCATGTCTTATCAGGTCGACACTCCATCTCGTGGGGGGACGCCCTACACTTCGCCTACCGGTACGAGGCTGCCACTCGAGAACCTTTCTTCCCCATCGGTTGTCGGTTCTTCGAGCTATATGGCCGGCCCACTGCCACTTCAGCTTACTAATCCGTTGGGCTATGTCGGTTATTCTGGTTCTACTGCAGATATCCTCATTCCTAAGTTTATCACGCAGAGAAACTCCGAACATAGCCCTCTCCATAGCTCGCTGAGCGACCTTGAGCTTCCTCATACGGCCAGCAGTGAAGGACCACGTCTCAGTTCCTTAAGTCATCACTGGCAACACGCACTGGTTGTACAATTTCGTTTTCAGGTTTTGAGGTATGTCTGACGAGAAGATGTGTCGTAGCTTCCCGAACGCTGCCCAGCCGAGTTGAATCCGTCGATTGACCTCTCGGTCAAAGTTGGACTTACCTAGTCGATTATGGACCCTTAACGTTTGCACATTAAGGGTCCATAATCACTTAGAATGTGCAGAGGTGTTTCTGTCGTTAAGGAACAGAATCGGCTCATCCTTGAGTTGCTAAGAATTAAAATAAATTTTAAGGTGAACTAAAGTTATTAATTTGTATTTAACATAATTTTAAGAGACTAACAGCCTGATGGCTATGAACGGCGTTTAAAAATTGAGTGTTTGAAAGCCGTCAATTCACTACTGTGGTGAACTGCTTAAAAAAATCATTTGAAGTTAACGAAAAAGTAGTTAGTGTTAATATCATTAATGTAAAGAGTTTACCTAGTGTTTCATGATTTAAATAAATTGCAAACATTTAATTTTTTATTTATTGGAAACATCTATTTACAAGTCTTTAAAATGTCAAAACTAATATTCCATATTCCATTTATAATAATTTCTAATAGATTCAGTGTCGATAGTTTTTTTGTGATTTCGTAGCTGTGTACTTGCATGCTTCCCTTATTTTTTTATTTAATCCTTTTTATATATGTTATGCAAAATAAAACTGATGCCGGCATCTGTTGGTCTATAAGCAATCGTATGATAAGTCGACGCGATAAAACACACGTACCCTAGAATCATAGCACCAGAAATGGCCGTAAATTTCCACAAGTTCTAAGGTGAAAATAAATTTAAAGATGCTTTGGGTTGACTAAATTCACTTCAGACTTTAAATATCACGTAGGAGTGTGGTCAAGAAAGACCGAAGCTCTATGCAAATAAATAACTGAATTAGGTCGGCTAGTGCTTTGAATTATCTTTAACTTTTCTGTCGTAATTGGATACAAAGTAAGAAGGAAACTTTATTTATAGCTACAAAAGAATACACATCCATAAAATATGCGAGAAATAAATAAAATAATTTATTTTATTCTAGCAACGTAAATAAAAAGTTTTAGTCAACATACCTATTAAAAGTTATTTATGGTTTTTAACAACTTTTTTATTTTAACCATTGTTTCAGAAAAAAAAAAAAACTTCTAGCATAGGAAGAACCAGCAAGAAATCCAGTGGGACTTTTTTAATATTAATTGTGAAAATATATGTATTATATTTTATATATATAATATATGTGTATAGTTTCTTAATTGGGGATGAGGAGAAGTCTTATATACCACTGTTTTTTTTTTGGAATTACTATTAACGTGAAGCTCCAAAGGGGCCCCCATATTTAATATATCTAAAGTAACAATCAGACATAGTTCTGCATAATATATTGTAAGAAAGATTAGAAGTCTCACCAATTTTGAAACAGCTAGATTAGTTTTATTTAGTTACTTTCGTAATGTCTTATTGAATTTTGATATGAGGTAACGCGATTGATATTGAAACTATATTTATTTTGCAAAAGAGGGTCGTACGGGCAATTTAAAACATAAATTGTAAAGAGAAATTTAAAAAAAATATCTTTGGCATAGTAATATATTTATAAAAACATGAAAAGCTTTGACAAGAATAAAGATTTTCATACTTTAAATAATAGGACAAAACATAAGTTTCTAATGCCAGTAACTAGACTCCACAGAATTAGTAATTAATTTTTAGGGCAATATATAGTACACTTTTATAACAAAAAGTATTCAATCAACAAGTTTAAAAGTTTTATAACTAAAATAACCCCTAGGTATGAGGTAACCGCTTCCATGCTGGTTCTATAATTCATTTAAAAAAAATTGTAAAGTGAAATAAGTAACGTGTCTAAAAATATTCCCTTGCTGGAAATTTGCAGGTCAGAGGTTTCAGAACCAGTGGTAAATAAGAAAATGAGTTTCAATATGTATTATATTTAATAAGATATTAATATAATACTATCTTATCTTGTCTTTTCTACATAATATAAAAATCAATTGCTGTCCGTTACGTCCGAAAACGGCTCGAACGATTTTCATGAATTTTTTTGTATGCTTTTAAGTAGGTCCTGGATAGCTGGTACCCTCCTCGGGTAGTATTCTATTTAATTCCGCTATCATTTTGATGGGGAGGGGGGGCGGAATAGGACCTCCGGCCACCTGCACTTCACATCAGGCGAAATGCAGAAGTAAACTTCTACTTCACGCTGGTATTCTGTAAGATCGTGGTACCACCCCGGTTCGAGCTGGCCCATCCGTGCCTTTTTAGTTGCAAAACACTTCGCATAATTTTTATTTTAGATCAAACTCTACTTGATAGGTTTTCAGGGTAAGAAAAATGACTTTAAAAGTAAACTAAACCGTTATAGTTACCATCTATTAAAACATGTTCCATAGTTGTCACGCTTGGCAGGAGGGTTGGCAATTGCAGCTTTTAAATCATTATTTTTAATTAGATAAGACGCTGCTGCCTTTGTTGTGACTTGTTTCCTTCCGTCGCCTTTTACTACAGCCATAGTATGATACTCGTATGGGGTAGTGGATATTCTAACACCACCACTACGGGGTAAAAAAGCACACATAAATATTAACTTGTAGTAAACTATACAAAATGTAAATTTTTATGTCGAATATTTTTTTTAATCTATTTGACAACATGTTTTTTATCCACTTCTGTTTCAACATCAGCTTCCTCTGGCCTTCTTTCAAATAACAGTTATCTTTTGATTTAGGTTTAGGATTCTCAATCAAAACGGATGTCCTCAGAATTTATTATGTTATATATAGCTAATAATTTACTGCTTTTTCCATCGTTAATATTTTCATCTTCTTCATCAGCTCGTGAAAGTTTATTGCTGGACATGGGTCTCCACCATCGAAGGAAGGATTTGGCCATATTTTCATGCTTCGCAGTCTCATTCACGATCACGCGACCAGACAGAAACACAGAGGATGAAGTTTTTAATATGTTAAAACTGTTCAGATTATATTCGACTTTGTGATATTACATAATTCACCCAAAAGGGTCAAAAAATTTAATATTTTAAAACTGTTCAGATTATATTCGACTTTGTGATATAACATAATCCACCCAAAAGGGTCAAAAAAATAGACTTTTAATACAAATTAAAAGTCGACTTTAAAGAATTAAAAAGAATAAAATATTTTCTATTCCACAGACATACAGGTTTCCTCACAATGTTTTGTTTCACCACCGAGCACGTGGTGAGTCAGCGCTTAAAATTGCAATTAAAAATTATATTGGTACCGACATGGATTGAACGCTTGATGTAACAAATAAAATAATATGCTTTTTTTTTTGGTTTTTTTTTAAAATGAAGTGACGAACGAACATACAGTCCAGCTGAAAGTAAATGGCTACTGTCTATCTGTTCAAACGAAAAAGGCAACAGTGATGATTGAAATAGGTAACGCAAGAAAAAAAAATGATTCACAGCCTTTATCCATTCAGATTTAATCCAGCTCAGATTAGATCCAGCAGATTTAAGCTCCATGTGACACAAAAGTTGTCTGTATATACCTTTCAATTGTCGGGCATTTGGATTATCGTAATAACCACCTTGCAAACATATCGCTCCAAAAAGTAATTCGAAGGCGTCTTGGCTGATGCGTTGTAAATTTCCTAAACTCTGGTGCATATTTAGATACAGGTCTCTTAGATTTTTTCTGTAACTTTTTTTTATTGTAGCATATAAGTCGGCAGCAAATACGTTACATACGTTATGCATATCATTGTCTATTTATCTCTCTTTAAAGTTGCAATTTTCTTCTTAAGTCGTAGGTTTTTTTTAAGCGATTGCACTTTTCGAGAATGTTTCTTTTGGATACGAATTTATCTGCGTAATTCTCTTCTCAGCTTTGCTTTTTTAGGAGTGTCAAAAATAGAATCTATATCTGAAAACTCTTCATTTATTTCAATATCATTTTCAGATTTCGCTGTTTTATTAGCCAAAACTTTATGAACTATGCAACTGATAGAAGGAGAACAAGTATCAGTGCACACTACATTGGTCCATGTTATAGAGGAGGAAGTTTTAGGCTCTTCATTTGATACGGGAGTATTCTGAAATCAAAATAAAAGTGGGTATAAATATATATATAGCTTTTATGGTATTTGCTTAAAGAAGCGATAATAGCAGTAGTAATAGTAAAACGACATTAAATTCTACTCTGCATAATCAAGTAGTAATTCTCCGGATTTTAAAGAGCGCATAAATAAGTCAAGAAAACATAATATTTAATGAAAATGATTTTTTATATTTAATGGAATAATATTTTCTAAGAATAGGTTCTGTTATGGATTAATATTAAATTAACGTTACTCCTAATATACATGAGACAGACTAGCATAATGCTCACTTATTATTTGCTGTAGGTATCATGACAAAAACTTACTAAATTCAGAGACTTTTATTTTTCAATATTATATTTCATCGTCATTCCAACGTCTTCATGAGTGATATCACTTTCGTCATATTTCATTGATGATAAAAACAATGCCTGTAGTCAAAATAGAATGTTAAACATGATTTACATCACAATAGTCCTCATCTTTAGTAAGAAATATGAATCTTATAGGTAATGCCCTCGGAAACGAACTGTTGTACTTCAAGTTGAAAGTTTGCCGCTCTCAACATTGACTTACCATCGCTAGTGTTTCTTACATACACTAGCGATGGTAACTATATTAAAATTTAAATATATGAGCCTGTACGTGATAAAACATACTTTTTTCGGTACTGCTTCCTTTTTCAATCTTCGACGGCCTTGATTATTCGCTAAATTATATGTAAGTCTTTTTCACTGAAATGTACAGAGCATATCACTGTGGTTTTGGATGGTTTTTAGAACTCTTCTCCACGGCCTTTTCTTATTATATCCACCCATCGACTTCTAATTATAGGATCAATAGGTATCCTAAGACCATGTATCCAAATGGTCACATTCGATTTTGACAATTATTATACAATACTATTTAGTAATACAAATAAAAAAAGAAAAATGGAGAAAAAGATATTTAAGATTAAATAAAAAACCCCGACTGCGCGGAAGCTTGCAAAACAAAAACAATCGGTCCACATACCCACATACACATGTATACACACACGTTCCTTGATGTATTTCCTCCTTCTGGTGCAGTCGGGTAAAATTGAACATACATCAGCTTTTAACACAACTATACGGAGAAATTCGCAATCCAAGACTGGTAACACCAAAACATTACGCGTTGATTTTGTAAATAAAATTATCAATTTATTAGTTTTGTTTTCGTAAATTAATATTAGCTTTTGTTAGTTGTTTGTAAACGTCCTTTATAATTTCTGCAGATTTTGATTGCGCAACTTGTCATTTTCACGAATATAATTTACCTCAAAAAATGAGCCGTGTGTGCGTATCTCTTGGCGTTACAATTGACAATGAGGAGCGGGAAGCGCTTTAGACGCTAACAATTAGCTGATATTTTTATCGACGCTCTTGAGCTGCCGTTACTCTATCTAGAGAGTGAATAAATAATCTAAACATTTAATTTAGCTCCAATATAAAATTTTATTTAATTTCTATCACTTAGGATTCAGAAGCGAAAACTCGTCAAATGGGAGAGAATTTCAAAAACTTTTAGTGGAGAATTGACTCAAGGTACGATCGTTATGTCTGTCTATGTTTTTTATAAGTTTGTCTTTATTTTCTAGCTTGTATTTTATTCGTATGGGATAATATAATACTAACTATAGATGACGTAACGTAAACATAAACTCTCACGCCTGATACCAAGAGGGGTAGCAGAGACTACAGACTTCCATTTAGCACTACACTGACACTCTTTGTTGCCAATTTCACATCCATATACTCGCATATGCCCTCCGCTTAAGGGCACTATTAATTTTGCGCATCTTTACTATATCGTTAAATTCAATCTGGGGTAACCCTATAATATCCCACCGCTCACTTAATTATAAAAAATATATTATTACTTATGAAATATAAACAAATATCACCATATTGATAGGTGACAAGACTACGATTTTTCAAGAGAAACACACCCACCGATAACAATATTAAATTTAATAATATTTTCAATTAATTAACAGAGATGAAACCGTAAAAGATTGTTGAACTTTTTTTATTTTCCTGGAATCGTAATTGAAACTATAATTAATTCTCTTTCATAAACAGAAGAAGTACACGGTTGAGAGCTCTTTATGTTGCTATCGTGAAGACTTTATGTTAGTATTATGTATAATACTTAATTTGCAGCGATATTGATCGCTTTAAAAATATAACCACGTGAGACGATTTGTTGAGCTTTGTAGGAAATCTTTTTGGGAAAACATGTTTTAGCGGTTGACTCATAATAAAGTGAGGATCAAAAATGTTTATGTACATATCTTTATATTAACATCAAATCGCAGATACGTTTGTGATGTAAAACATAATTAAAAAAAAATTACAACCTATATACTTGCCACCGCACACAGCGAGAAAATGTCTGCAAAACTGCTTTAATGAGTGTTGGCGAACTTAACAGGTCATGGAAATATTTTTTTTGTTTTTCAGATATGCAGGTTTCCTCACGATATTTTCCTGCGCCACAGAGCACGTGGATTTCAGCACTTAAAATATAAACTAACAATTTCATAGATGCCAGCAAGGATTGAATGTTTTGTAAATTCAGTACCCACATTATTTTGGGATTATAAGGGAAAGATTTATATATGTATTTATAATAATACATAAAATTATTCTGGCCGTGTGTATCTAACTGAACTTCGCCTAACCGGCTAGACCGATTTTGATGAAATTTTATGTGTGATTAAGTTCATTTGAGTATGGTTTAGATTCACAATTGGACCCAGTAGGTGGCGTTGTTGTTGAGATCTAGAAATCACCCGTGCGAAGCCGAGCAGATTGTTAGTCATTATATGAACGTAAAGATTAGGTTTCTTTTATTTGAGTTTAAATTCTTTCAAAAATAGCATTTTCATTTATGATATACGTACACGGAAGTTTTTAAGAATGTTAAAAATCACAATGACTCGGTCTTGAGCTCGAAGAATTTTTATAAACAATTTAATCATTTAGAAAGGTTCGTGGCACGGAAAAATTACTTGCAAGTGTAATTTGTCTGTTGTTTACAACATGTTTTTATTTTTGATTATTAATCACTGTATGTGGGTGTCTATGCACCACAGCATCCACTTACCATCAAGTGGACTGTGTACTCGATTTTCACTCTTATTCTAAATAAAAAAGATTTTTGAGCTAAAAGTCTACCCACGGTTAGTGGCTACTGCAGCCCAAGTATATAGCAACAAACTTTGAACATAAAACAAAGATTCGATGTCACCTCTAAGGAGTAAGAAAGCCTCACAACTTATATTACTATAATTTCCTTCAAACAGAAACGCAACAGTCATATTTATACTTATATCTTTATTCTTTATCGGTCAGTAAAAGTGAATTGCTGGATATGGGTCTCTCCCGTTGTAGAGAGATTAACCTTATTCTTCATGCTAGGCAGGTGTGTTGACGAACCCAGTTCATTCAAATAGTACAAGTGGATACGTATGATGGATAACTTTAATTTTCTTTGTTTTGATAGATGCAGAGATTTGAATGACAGCATAAAATTATGGACTGAACTGTATATTCGCTTGCAACCCCTGTTCTATAAAGAAGAGGAAACGCATACAGATTTTATTATAATTACCATCACTGGGTTATTTTGATCCAGTACTGCACTGTCCAGAAGTAACCTTTTCAAAAATGGAAATTATCTATACAAATAAATAAAATTGGAGTGTCTCTTTGTAACGTCAAAACAACAGCTTTTCACTAAATGCTAATGAAAGTATAAATGGTACTTATATAAAAAACACAAGTTTTAAAATTTTTGTCTGTCTGTCTGTCTGTCCGTATGTCTTCGGAGATTAGCCGGAACAAACAGATAGACAGTCTGTTTGTTCCGGCTAATCTCCGAAACGCCTGGGCCGATTTTGATGGGACTCTCAGTGGAAGACAGCTGATGTTATAAGGAGTAACTTAGGCTGCTTATATTTTATAAAAAATAATTAGAATTCTGCGGAACATAATTAAAACCCTAAATTACACGCAGGCGAAGTCGCGGGGAACAACTATTACTTAAATAATATCGGTTTAACAGACTGTCTGGCAAAAGGCGAGAGACGTGATATAGTTATATAACGGATTTTCATCACTATATAATTAAATATATCATCATCATTATCATCATCATTACAGCCCTTCACAAGTCCACTGCTGAACATAGGCCTCCCCCAAGAAATGCCACATAGCACGGTCCTGAGCCACCTGCATCCATCGACTTCCTGCATATCTTACCAGGTCGTCACTCCATCTAGTAGGGGGACGCCCAACACTTCGCCTGCCGGTACGAGGCTGCCACTCGAGAACCTTTTTTCCCCATCGGTTGTCGGTTCTTCGAGCTATATGGTCGGCCCATTGCTACTTCAGCTTAATAATATGTTGGGCTATGCCGGTCACTCTGGTTCTACTGCGGATATCCTCATTTCTGAGTTTATCACGCAGAGAAACTCCGAGCATAGCCCTCTCCATAGCTCGCTGAGCGACCTTGAGCTTCCTCATCCGGCCAGCAGTGAAGTACCAGTCTCGGTTCCGTATTTCATCACTGGCAACACGCACTGGTTGTACAGTCTCGTTTTCAAGTTTTGAGGTATACCTAACGAGAAGATGTGCCGTAATTTCCCGAACGCTGCCCAGCCGAGTTGAATCCGTCGATTGACCTCTCGGTCGAAGTTGGACTTACCTAGTCGGACTATTAGTCCCAGGTGAACATACTCGTCAACACCTTCGAGCTTAGTGCTCCCAACAACTACCGGCATAGGTGTGACATGGACATTTAACATGATCTTTGTTTTGTCTATGTTCATCTTAAGACCTATCCGTTGGGAAGCACTATTGAGATCATTGAGCATAGTGCTAAGGTCCTCCAGCGATTCTGCCATAAGGACTATATCGGCGGCAAATTGAAGGTGAGTGATGTACTCGCCATTGATGTTGATACCGTATCCTTTCCAGTCCAGAAGCTTGAAAACGTCTTCCAATGCAGTGGTGAAGAGTTCCGGGGATATGACGTCACCCTGTCTTACACCTCTCTGCAATTGGATAGGTTTCGTACTCTGGTTCTGTACTCGGATAGCCATCGTAGCCCTACTGTACAAGCACATCAGCACTTCGATATACCAAAAATCAACTTGGCACCGCTCAAGGGACTGCAGCACCGCCCAAATTTCGACGGAATCAAATGCTTTCTCATAGTCCACATACGCCAGACATAGTGGCAAATTGTACTCCTCTGACTTCTGTACAATTTGCCGAAGGGTATGTATGTGTTCTACAGTGCTAAAGCCTTTTCCGAAACCGGCTTGTTCGGGAGGCTGGAAGTCGTCAAGTCTGTGCGCGAGATGATTCATAATGACTCTCGAAAACAGCACGTAGACGCGGCTCAGAAGAGAAATCGGTCGGTAGTTCTTCAAGAGAGCGTTGTTCGCGTTTCTTGAAGAACAAGACCACCGCACTTCTGCTCCACGCCTCCAGTGTAATACTACCATGGAAGACAGAACTAAGTAGCTTCTGGAGGATTTCAAGTACCAGTTTTCCATCCGCTTTCAGAAGCTCCGCTGTAATTCTATCCTCGCCTGGGGCCTTGCCATTTTTAAGGTGCTGGAGAGCCATTATAATCTCGCTAAGATTGACGTCCGGGATATCATCGGAATAATGTCGGATAAGACTCGTTCTTGGATCGTTACTCACACTTGCGTGTGGCTCCAACGATGACGTGTACAGCTGCCCATAGAACCTCTCAATCTCACTCAAAATCTAAAGTGCCCCTGAAACGATGCTGCCACATTCTGTCTTCAGCTTTGACAGTTGGCTCTTTTTAGCAGACAGATCTCTGGCAAAGACTTTGGAGCCTTGGTTCCGCTCGATCGCTTCTTCAATACGAGTTTTATTGAAGTTGCGTAAGTCCCGCCGAATGCATTTGGAGATCTGTCTGTTCAGTTGCCTGTATGCTGTATGTAGTAGCTTCATCTCCCATCTAACAACCATGAGATTAAGAGTGTGATCGGAGAGTTTTTGTGTCCTTCTGCGGCGGGTCTTGCAGATCTTAGATCCGACAGCATGGACATTTTACACGAGCTTGTCATTAATATTGTCCACTTCATTGCAGTCTTCTAGGCTTTGAAAATGGTTTTGTAACTCGAGCTGAAAGGTTTCGGGACTTTGGATTAGAGCACGAGGGGGACGGAGCGTTGACTTCATTAGACGAGACCTCTCGAACTTAACGTTTAGGTTCAGTGTGCCTCTAACCATTCGGTGATCGCTGCCGGTTTTCACCCTCGCGATCACTGAGACATCACTGAACAGTTGTCGTCTGGTCGTCATAATAAAGTCAATCTCATTTTTTCAATTCAATCTGTACAACGTTGTTAACGAGAGACTTGTGAACGATAAATCCGACACCTCTTTGGGACAGATGGTCGCCCTCCCGGTAATAGAGCAAGTTGCCGGCTTCGAGGATTACCGTTTCCTCCCCCTCTCTTCGAACTTCGGATAATCCTATAATATGCCAGCGTAACTTATCTATCTCTTCTTCCAGCTCCACAATCTTCTCGTCAGTTCTCAGGGTGCGTGCGTTGTATGTTGCCAGGTCGAGTAATCGTAGGTGGCAATCGAACTTCCACCGGAGATTCTTAGCACCCCCTGCCCCGCCGTTACCGTGGTCGCCACCGTAGCCAGGAATAGTGGGGCTGCTGTGGACTGGGGGCCGTCTCTTTGTAACTTTATCCATTTGGGGGGTATTTGCCATAGTTGCCATGCTTGGCGAGCGGGTTGGCAACCGCAGTTTTTTTATTGTATTTTTGCTGTTATCTGAAGTTGCTGCCCATCTCCTGCCTGTTTCCCTTTGTCACCTTTTACGACACCCACGGGAAGATATGGGGTAGTGGATATTCTTAACCGCCACTACACGGAGTTGGTAATTAAATATATATTAATATTTAATTAAGCCGTGCAGTGGAATCTAGAGTCTGACACCGAGAATCCACCACTCCATATATCAACTTATGGCGAGAGAGAGAGAGAAAATGAACAAGGGAGATGGGCAGCCGCATCTTTCTGATTACAACTCAAGATAATGAAAAAAATACGGTTGTAAACTAGCCCACCAAGTGTGACAACTATTGCAAACATCCCCCCATATGATTCAATAAATGGGAGAGGCCTGCGCTCAGCAGTGGACTTTTGATAGGCTTATAAAGAAATATATTCTGAAAATCAAGTAATCGCTGTCAAACTGTTATTAAAATAATTTATATAAAAAACTAGCTCGCAGGCAGACGTTGTTCTGTCTTTTCCAACGACCCTTCCTCTAAAAATCCTTAAATTCGCAATAAAAAATTTTGAGGGTCATTTATGGGGATAAAAACTATCCTATCTCTCAAGTTGGACCAAAATGCACACAGTGTGCAAAATTTCATTGAAATCAGTTCAGTAGTTTAGAAGTCCATCGCGGACAAACAACGTGACACGTCATTTTTATATATAAAGATTACAATATTTATATATTGTAATCTCTTGCAACAAAATCAAATGCAATAAAAATAGATTACTAAAAAAAAAACTTTTTTAGTAATCTATTTTAAGTATTTCTGAACCAATCGTATATTAAAAAAAAAACAATACTTTTAAGTAGTATGTGATCACTTGTTAGTGTGAAATAGGGAAATACCCTATTATTATATTCATTGCTATGAGTATTTGAATGATTGATCATGGCAAATTTCGTCTTCATTTAATTTTTTTTTGTTTTGTTTTAATTAGATTTCATTTATCTACAAAGAGGTAATTTGCATTTTGAGGCAAGGCACATTGAATCGACAAGATTTATGTAAAAAGTTCCTGCGAGGTGTAATTAGCACCATTTCGGTTCGTTTCGTTTTGGTATTGCTTCAGTAAAATAAATTTAATGGAATTTCATCTACCTATTATATTACTTTAAGCTACTAATTCATTTCTTTAGAATACTTTTGTACACATGGAATTCTGTCGTAATTCTCTTTGATGTTTAATATTAAGTTTAAAAAAAATTGGATGAGGTACGAATGACATACAGTGAATCTAATGGAATATGGTTTATCGGCCCCCGCACACCTACATTGTCGTCTCTGTGGATTAAGAATGCCTCGTTACCAGATTTTTCTGATCTGCATTTCTTGAAACTCAACATAAGAGCCACAGCACCATTATGCTGTAATATTACACTAGTGGCTTTGGCGAACGTGGTTATTTTCCCGATCGAAGCCAACCGTTCGTGCTGCAGCTGTAATATGCCACAACTTGCCTCTATCAAATGGAAAATTTTATATTATATCGAGCACCAGACACTCGGCCGATGATCAGTAAGCCGGGCGCAGGTAAGGTGATAGTAAGAAAAGTAATAGAAATAATAAAAGCCGGAAGTCGTGTTCGAAAATGACCGTACTCTACTGGGACCGGGCCATCATCAGAGACAGGACTATTCTTGCGAATAATCCTGATATGGTGGTGATGAACTGAGCACAGTCAAGGATATTTTGGTCACCATTCCTTCCCTTGCTCCCCATTACCATCCCTTGACGAGAAGCTCGTGAAAGCTGTAACAGACAAGCAGACAAAATATCTGGACCTGGCTCGCGAGGTGATCGACACGTGGGGTCATAGAATAATTACCCAGTAGAAACGCAGTCTAGTACAAAACACAAGCGTTAAAGTGACGCAAGGTCATTATGTTAGTGGGCGCGAGTCGAATGTGCCTACGCTCGTCACACGCGCACATATACGCAATTCAGTGTTACCAGTTTTTGACGTTTGCAATCAAATTGTGCAAATCACTATTTTATTGATTAATTTTAAGTAATCGATATAATAAAGACTACGTATTACGTACGAAGACGTATTTTATGAGAATATAAAATGTAATAAAATAAACACGATAATGATGGTACTAATATAACGTTATACATATTTTAATGGTACAAAAATGCAGAAGTAATAAAATTTAAGAAAATTATTAAACCCAATTAATTTTCTCGAATACAATAAGCACATCGTGTAATGTTTAATTTTAACCGACTTCAAAATAGGAGGAGGTTCTCAATTCAGGTTATTATTTTACCTCAGAATTCTATAATTTCTAAACCGATTTAGATTTTTTTTGAAAGGACATACACACAGATTAATCCAATATACACGCTGAAATTTTAATGGTTGTTTTCTCGAAGTAAAATGATTTTGTCTTTTTAGTACAATAGATTTATTAAAGTAAAAATTATTAGGATGCAAAAATGGCAGATTTACAATCGAGAACAACAAACCTCGAATGCGATCTCAAACCAATAACAATATTCCGCAAGTAGGTAGGGCATGGAGGCTAGCTTATGCCGTATTAGTATAATAAAGTCTGAAAAAAACTTAATTAGCTGGACGTAACGAAGTGTAACATCTATCGCATGCACTACCGCGCGCTGCACACACAGCGAAGGGCCACTAATAAATGTTCAGAGCATGAACTCTCAAGCGTCAAGTGATACGACATAAACTAGTCTCTACTCCCTACTAGCTCGTGAGGTATTACGATTGTAAATCTGCCCTTTTTAATAGTAATTTTTTTTATTTTAATAAATTGACTCTACTATCGAGACAGTATAATTTGGCTGCGGGAAAACAACCACTAAAATTTCAGCATGTATATACGAATTGATCTAGAATCGTCTCAGAAATCATTATATATAATAGATAACGTCTCCTTTTTGGGAGTCGGTTAAAAATAGACTATGTTTGGGTGTAAAGTGACATCTTGTTAATGTTTGGGTGCAAAATGACATCTCGTTAGTAAAGGCGTTCTTAATAAAGGCGTTATTAATAATCTATCGATGTTGTATATAAAAAAAGTTTTTATTCTATACTCTAAAACGTCGACTAAGTCAATAAACAAAGCAATTAATAAAAAATAGTTGCGTTAAAATGGCGTCGACGGATCGCGATCAGTTGATTACTCCGTATCAGTTTTACTTACTTACTCATCTTCACGCACAATCCCTGACGGCGTAGCCAGAGAGAACAGACGGCTACCCCGTATCAGTTTTAAATTTATTACTATTGTGTTAATACTTAGAGAAGTAGATATCTATATATTTTTTACGTGGTAGAGCCATGCTGCAGCTATATTAATAGTATAGTTGTAGCACGAATGGGTCGGCTCGACCGGGGAAGGACGACGCTCTCACAGAATACCACCGTAAAATAGCAGCTTAACATTGCTGTGTTTCGTATGGTGAGTGTAGAGAACCGGAGACCCTTTTTACTGGAAAAGAGGCATTCCATCTTAATCCTCACGAGTGACAACGCATCTGCATTTTGATTCTTTATTGAGGATAAATGTAGATGTCTATGGGCCACAGCGACAACTTACCATCAGGTGGACTTTGTGCTCGTTTGTCACTCGATACTATAAAAAATAATAAACATTTGAGATTTACACAGAGTGTTGCGATTAAACGTTTTAAACACAAATAGAAAATAAATATTTTTAAAAGAAAATTGTGATTTCTTTCCCCACAACTAACAACATTTGTATTATGATAGCTTATGTAAGTATTTTTTTTTATTTTTACGTAGTTATAATGAATTATATATATGGACTTATATGTGAAATATAATACCATCACTTTTAATGTTTATCATCACTGTTGTGACAATATTTTACAACACAAACGGTCATTTTTACAATTTTTCGCGAGCTCTTCTCCGTAAGACGTGACGTTGCGCACTGACGCGTTGCTGAGTGAACTTACGCGGTTTCGCGTTAGTTTTAGTTGCTTCACTTTTGGTGCGCGTACTAGTATTCTATATGTAATAATTCTATGCGTGGATTGGTCTACTGACCGAAATTATTCCTGTGGTCGTTTCTGTGAACGGGCTAATTCCGGTCAGCCTCTCAGGTCATCTGAGGTGACTGGGACTCCGTGACAAACCGCTCCAGCTCCTCTCCGCATCGTCCGCCAGTCTCTTTCCCTTTCCCCCTAACCCTCGGCCGTTTGGTCTCCCCTGCTGTGGACTTTCACCTGGTTGAGTTTTTATTTATTTATGTATTTTATGTATTTTTTTAATAAAAAAAATGAGTAGCCAAAATAGTAATATTTATTGTTTCTCACATAACTTATACAAACACAAATCATATTATTGAAATTCTGTAGCCCGTGATAGTTGAAAACTGTGTTACAGGCTACAGCATCTGCTGCGTTTTCAGTGATACATAGTTGTAATGTGACAAACTAGCAAGCAATAAAAAATTTAAAAATAATAAAAAATAATGTAAAAACCAACAAATTAAAAAGAGGGAAAGAATAATAATGTTACAAGCTTGGGGTTCGAGACAATTAAAAGCTGCCAAATGAATAACCAAAATTGACACTTTAATTTCAGAAAACTAATCAAAATTTAAAACCACACTAATAATAAAACACAATTGTACTACTGATCACTTTACTTCGGAGTTATTTCGCTTTGAAGTATTCGCTTGTATCGCCAATTCAATACTGACTCGGTCGTGATATAAACCGGCCTTATATAGGGCCTCATATAGTTTCCAGAACCTTCTACTGTAGAAACATCTAGATTGTTCGAGTACATATCGGTCTCGAAATTTCTAGAAGGATCTTGACTTGTACGTGCGTGCGTGCCTGCGTGCGTGCGTGCGTGCGTGCGTGCGTGCGTGCGTGTGTGTGTGTGTGTGTGTGTGTGTGTGTGTGTGTGTGTGTGTGTGTGTGGAATAAATTTTATGTATCTTTCTTACGATTCAAGGCAAGAAGGAATTGGATTTTATAAAGATAAATCAATGCTCAAGGGAAGAAATAGGGCGATGAATTCTCGTCCACCATCACTACACGGTAATCAAGAATTAACCAGAAGTTAATTTCAAATTACCATTAATAATTTTTGTGTTGTGAGCAAGCCTAGAAATCGGAATGCTTCTTCCTTTGCTTCTTTCATTCTTTCCATATTTTTAAATTTAAGCTTGTGCTAAGCTACCATCTCTCAATTAATTATAATAAATTTCGTTTTTATTTAGACTTGTGATAAAAATATGATATGATAATCTTTAAAGCTCACTTTAGTATATTTACATTTTATCATATTATATTTGTAATTTAAATTTTGAATAAAGTACTTTTTTTAAACACGAAGCTTTATTTTTTATTTAAAGCCAAGTTAAATTTATAATATTGATCTGAAAAGGGGTGGACCTAGCTTTAATAATTAAACAGAGTAAAAATAAACAACTTCACACTTCTTTCCTTTACATGGTAACAGAGTTCATATTTTTAAATAAAACTAATTTTACGGATTTTATCGCTTATATTAACCTATTTTAACACCTCAGTCCCCCGTGACCACGGGTGCTGGAAAGCACCCGAAACGTCGGGAATATAAAAAATAGGTTAATATACGCCATAAAATCCATAAAATTAGTTTTATTTAAAAATGTGTAGTGTTCGCGTAAATATAAGAAATCATTAGAGTTCATATTCATTAATAAAATAAAACGTTTAAACTATTTCATATCTATGACTATATTTTGCAGAATGTTGGCATAACTTGCTTATGTGGAGGTAAAGGATTTTTCATTCTCGTTGAAAAAAACTATGTCCTGCAATTTACATGTAAAAACAATAGTTGTATCGACGCATAAAAATTAAGAACAATATCAAGCATATGTTTAAATTAGTATAAAGGAGTGATTTGAGAATTATTTTTTGATACTGCAAACGTCAATACGCCAGTAGTGGTCTACGTTAAATAGTGAACTATTTTGAGTGGTATGATTTCGTTCGTTCGTTGCGTTCGGAATATAACGACCTATTTTCTCGACGTTTATACCTCAAAACTTGCATTACATCCAGTGCGTGTTGCCACGAAAGGACATTATTAAACTGGGACATGGTCCATTACTGCTGTCCGTATGGGAAAACTTAAGCTCGCTCAGCGTCTCAGCCAGCCATTGAGAGAGGTATGCTCGGAGTATCGCTAACAAGAAGAATGCCAGACAAAACTGGTTTTTATTTAGATATAGAACTACTCTTAAACAACTGAACCTATTTTGATAAAATTTTGTGTGTGTGATTAAGATAATTTGGGAATGGTTTAGATTCACAATTGGACTCAGTAGGTTGCACTGTTGTCGAGATCCAGAAATCCCCCGTGCGGAGCGGGGGCGAGTCAATAGTATTTTACGATTCCTATTCGAGATTTATTTAATTTCATAAACTGTGAACCTCAATATGAATTTTGTAGAGGAAATTATCTATGGCATCTCCACATTATTATTATATATCGACGTTACCGAGAATTTTAAAGTCAGTGTGAATGAGTTTCATATAGAAATGAAGCTACCTCAGGCCGTAATTTTTCAACGACATAGTTGAGCTCATTTCCATACACTATCCGGTCTATGACTACCATTTTTTAAATTGTTTAATATACTGCTGTTTCACTGGAGAATTGTGATAATATTTTTTCTACTTTATTCTATTAATAAAAGTTGTATAAATAGTTTTTTTTTTAATTAAAGTGACTAACGAGCTAACAGTTTACCTGAAGGTAAGTGGCTGCAGCAACTCATAGAGATACACTGGAACATGTAATAGACTTCAGAGGTGAAGATATATCAACATTTAAATTTTTAGGTATAGTAAATGTAAGGCAATGGGTCGATCATATAGCTCGACGAAAACACGAGGAAGAAAGTTTCTTGAATGGCGGTCTTGTGCCAGTAATCGAAGCGCTCGTATATTTGTGTCACTGCTACGCAGTTACAAGATTATAATATTTATTTGCAGTCGTAGAAAATTATGAAAAGATCATGTTAATATTAATAGTTTTAGTACTAAATTTTAAATTGTATTGGGAAATTAATTATTGTGTTAATGTAAATAAAAAGTGGTAAAATTCAAAATGTTGTACAACCGACTTCAATGTAAATAAAATTTGGACATCATCAATGTAGTTAATTAAATGCGCGTTATTAAGGATAACTCAAAAACTATTACACAAACACTAGATTTTTATTTGATCACCAATTTTCCCTTTTTGCTTTTATTTTTACAATGAAAACTACAAAATAAATAAAAAAATAATAAATACTAAATAAAATAGGGCTAAATCCAACATGGCAATATCCTTACTCTAAATACTTTAATTTTTTATTACATATCGTTACATTTCTCTGCGTGTTAGACATCGAAATGAGGATATCCGCAGGAGAACCAGAATACTCGCATAGTCCATCGGATTAGTGAGCTAAAGTGGCGAAGTGCCGATCATATACCTAGCATCATACCATAGATCATATTCCAAACATAGAAGAACCAACAACCCTTGTAAAAGAAAGGTTCTCGCATGGCAGCAAAGTGTGGAGCAGCCCCAAGAAAAAGATAAGCTGCCTACCCATTCAGGATCGTCATTACAGTCCTTCACAAGTCCACGGCATCCATTGACTTCCTGCATGCCTTACCAGGTCGTAAATCCATCTAGTTACCAGGGTCACCCTATAATTCGCCCACCGTTACGAAGCTGCGATTCACGACCGTGCTATGTAGCAATTTTTGAGGAAGGGTTTTTTTATCAGAAAAGCAGCAGTGGACTTGTGAAGGAATTTAATGATGATAGTTCACTGCTAAATAGGTCTTCAACATAGATTGCCGTAGTACTGTTCTGATCGACTTGCATTCATAGTCTATGTTCCATTATGCATGATGCATTAACAGGTAATCATTATGCAGTAATGCCCTGTTAATGCTACTTCAATAAAATCTGTCCTTCTTTCAATGCTGTGTTCAATAACTCACTCATAGCACATTATCAAATGTCCACTACTAAGCATAGGCTTTGCCCTACAGATTGTTAAAAAACGTTATGCATTCAAGAAGAAAGTTCGCGAACATTACTTAAATAAACTGTCAGAAGAATTTCATTAGTAGTATTTATTAATGTATTTATATAAATATATAATTATATTAATTATGTAATTTATTGTTTTATGTACATAATTTAAATATAATCCTATGCATATATTAAACTATTCTTAATATGTCAGTTTATGTGTGGGCATATGAATTAATTTGTTTAGAATAGAATAGAATAGAATAGGATGTTAGTTTTTAGTTTTATATTTATATACTTTTTTTTAAAAAAACGTTACCCCCACACTAGGATTTTCTCCTGTGTCGTGGAAGCAGTTTACAAACATAAATTGCACAAGGACAAACATCCAGACACGGAACAATTATTTGTAGGCCATACAAATACTTGTTCCGTGCGGGATTCGAACCCGCGGCCCCCAGCGCAACAACTGATTGCTAAGCCACTGCGTCACGGAGCCGTCATTACTTTAATTTACATTCTTATGTTATAGCGTTTCACTTATCTACTTCATATTTTTATCTCTGCATCACCCAAAGGTTGGTTGGTAGAGAAAGCCCGAGGCATTAAGTCCGCCTATACAACATATTGTATGAAGTTTAAATAAATAAATAGATCCATAAGAAGAATGTTTGCTACAGAGCCTGCCAAACTTGGCAACTATGCGAAATATCCCTGTGAATAAATCTTTGGAAGAGGCCTGTGTTTAGCGATGGACTTTTGATAAGCTGTATTGCTAATCGTGAACGGTAACAGTGCCAAAATTATCATAATGCGAATAAATATATTAAAACCTAAACCTAACCTAACCTTTTTAACTACATATTATGATAGATATACATGTCTCAAATTTCCTGACATATTAGTTTTATGTTATTCTTACCCGTTTATATATTATTCCCATGACTTTCCAATACATACGGTACGGTTTAGGTGAAAACGAAAATGAAATCTCGACATTATAGAACGTTTAACATACTTCAATAACAAAACTCCTGTTCTACATTTTTTAAACAGTTGGCTTTACAAAAACATAACGAAAAGTTTTTAATTAAACTTTAAAGCCACAATCTAATTCACAATCTTGGTGTATGCAAACGGAGTTTTTTTCATGAATTTGTATGCAAATTATTTATTCGGTGGGTGAGATAAAGTTTCTACAGATTTCTCTTTAATCTTTATTGAAATTTCATTATTATAGCTACTACTTTTTTTTTAACAGGAGAGGCGAGGATACGGCTCATATGATGTAAAGTGACTATTGGCGCCCATGAACAACTGCAACACCAAGGGAATTGCAGGTGCGTGGCCGGCCTTTTAGAAATGAGTAAGCTTTTTTATTGAAGGTCTCTAAGTTGTATCGGTCAGAAAAAATCGCCGGTGGTAAACTATTCCACAGAGTCGTCGTACGAAGAAAAAAACGCACAGCGGTAGACCGCTAAGCATCCAGATGTTGTGGGTATCAGGAGTTTTGCCGCGATGTTCGTTCGTGAAATTTGGAGGCTGGTAATAAAAAATAAGCGATGACGATGTTTGTTTAGCGACTTTGCTTTCAAAGAAATTTCGAAACACGGTCTGCCCGTCCTGATCAACTGGGTAGAATGCATACTATCATCCTATCCTATGGTGTACCACCATCTAGTTAATGTGTTTCTTAACAAAGTTCGTATTATATGAAATAATCGAAAATATACATCCAGTACGAAAAAAGACAGTAGTAGGCATCAAAAATGGAAAAATGTCAAAAAATTTTGTATTCTTAATAAAACGTTCATCAAAATATTCGAATTACTTTCCACTCCCAATTTAACCTGTCGGTTGTAAAGTTCACGTTGATCCATCCTTACAATCCACCGACTTACTGAGCTTGAATTAAACTTTTTTACAAATTTACTTTTCTAGTGCCTAATTTCTTTTTAAAATAAAAAATATGACAAGTAAGTTTTATTCTAAAAATAACATTTATATTTCTATCCGACTTCAGTACTTTTTCACACACTTCAACTTTTGATGCTATTAGATATTAAATATTTATTCGATTCAATAATCCAAATTGCTAGATTGAAAATGTAATCATGTTTTATGTATATTGAACTATTTTGCTTTTTTTTTAACTTTGCTTGCGATATGTCGGTAAATTTTAGTATTCCGGACTCAACGTAGATCCATCTTTAAAGGAACAAAGTGGTGTGCCGGGATGAAGCGGGAATTGGATAATATGGTTTTTAACAAAGTTATTGGTTCTTTTACATCAGACCATTTCACAATATTGGATACTGGATAAAAGACATCGCTTTTATATCTTCTGCAAGTTGAACTCGATGTAATTTTAGATATCATTTAATTTAGCTCCAATATAAAAGTTTATTTAATTTCTATCAATTAGGATTCAGAAGTGAAACCTCGTAAAACCGGAGAGAATTTCAAAAAATTTTTATTGGAGGATCGACTCAACTCAATATGACATAACGATGTCTGGCTGTGTTTTTTATAAGTTTGTCTTTATTTTCTATCTTGTATTTTATTCGTATGGAATAATATTATACACTCCTAATACTATCTATAGATGACGTAACGTAAACATAAACACTCACGCCCAGATACCTAGAGGGGTAGCAGGGACTACAAAATTCCATTTAGCACTACACTGACACTCTTTGTCGCCAATTTCACATCCATATACACGTACTTACGTATACATGCCCTTCGCTTAAATGCACTATTCATTTGGCGCGTCTTCACTATATCGCTAATTTAGTTAATGAATTTCCATTTGGGGTGACCCTATAACCATCGTACCGCTCACTTAATAAGATATATTTATAAAAAAAATATATTATTACTAATGAAATATCACCATATTGATACGTGACAAGCCTACGATATTTCAAGAGAAACACACCCAGGTTGAGGTTATTAAATTTAATAATATTTCCAATTAATTAACAGAGATAAAACCGTAAAAGATTCTTGACTTTTTATATTTTCCTGCAATCGTAATTAAAATTATAATTAATTCTCTTTCAGAAGCTGAAAAAGTACACGGCAGAGAGCTCGTTATGTTGCTATCGTGAAGAATTTATGTTAGTATTATGTATTATACTTAATTTGCAGCGATATTGATCGCTTTAGAAATATAACCACGTGAGGTGATTTGTTGAATCTTACAAGAAATCTTTTTGATGAAATTGTATGTGTGATTAAGTTGATTCGAGTATGGTTAGATTCACAATTGGACCCGGTGGGTGGCGTTGTTGTGGAGATCTAGAAATCACCCGTGCGAAGCCGGGGCAGATTGGTAGTCATTATATAAACGTAAAGATTAGGTTTCTTTCATTTGAGTTTAAATTCTTTCAAAAATAGCATTTTTATTTGTGACGTACACAGCACTTTCTAAGAATGTAAAAAATCATATTGACTCGGTCATGAGTTTGTGAATTTTAATAAACAACCTACCTAATCATTTAGAAAGGTTCGTGACACAGAAAACTCACTTGGAAATGTACTTTGTTGTTTACAACATGTTTTTATTTTTTGATTATTAATCAACATAATATGTAGGTGTCTATGCGCCACAGCATCCACTTCATCTCCATCCACTTATAAGTGGACTGTGTGCTATATTGTCACTCTTATTCTTAAAAATAGGTTTTTGTGCTAATAGTCCAGCCACGGTTAGTGGCTACTGCAGCCCAAGTATATAGCTTGTTGCTACATAAATTAATAATATTAAATATAAATAATAATAGTTATACTTTAAACATAAAACAAAGATTCGATGTCACCTCTAAGGACTAAGAAAGCCTCACAACCTATATTACTATATTTTTTTTCAAACAGGACCGCAACAGTCATATTTATACTTATATCTTTATTCTTTATCGGTCAGTAAAAGTGCACTGTTGAATATGGGCCACTCCATCTGTAGAGAGATTAACCTTATTCTTTATGATAGATAGGCGTGTTGACGAACCCAGTGCACTCAAAGAGTGCAAGTGGATACGGATGATGGATAACTTTAATTTTATTTGTTTTAATAGAAGCAGACCTTTGAATGACAGCATCAACTTATGGACTGAACTGTATATTTGCTTGCAACCCTTATTCTATAAAGAAGAAGAATCATTGAAGGTTATTTTATCCAGTACTGAACTGTCAAGAAGTAACCTTTTCAAAAATATGAAATAATACTTAAATAAAATCGGTTTAACATACTGTATGGCAAAAGGCATAAAGCTTAGAGCCGTGATATAGTTATGTGCAGGAAGTTCATCGCTGTATAATTAAAAAAATATATTTATATTATTTAAGCCGTGCAGTGAAATCTAGAGTCCGACACCGAGAATCCACTACCCCATATCAACTCATGGCGAGAGAGAGAGAGAGAGAGAAGATGAAGATGGGAGATGGGCAGCAGCATTTTTCTGATTACAACTCAAGATAATGAAAAAAAATACGGTTGCCAACTAGCTCACTAAGCGTGAAAACTATTGCAAGCATCCCCCCATAAGATTAAATAAATGGGAGAGGCCTGTGTTCAGCAGTGGACTTTTGATAGGCTTATAAAAAAATCAAGTAATCGCTGTCAAGCCGTTTTTAAAATAATTTATATAAAAAAAAACATGCGTGAGTATCGTGGAACACTCGATTGGGACGAAGTTCTTTATTATTGAGAAACATATTATATTATTGATCAACAAATACAAATAAACGTATAACTAGCGTCTATTAAAATGAAGCGCAATTTAAAATAAAATACACTATGGGGTAGTGACGTAAAAATCTTATACTTTTTATCGCCTAGCGCCCATCCGACAAACCCGTACCGTCTGATGAGGAACTTCGTTCCAATATATAGAAATATTTTAATCTCTTGCAACAAAATCCAATGCAATTAAAACAGATTAAAAAAAAAGATTCTTTAGTAATCTATTTTTATGTATTTCTGAACCAATGGTGAATAATACAAGTTAATACTTTTAAGTAGTGCGTGATCACTTCTTAATGTGGAATAAGAAAATTCCCTATTATTATATTCCATGCTAGGGGATTTAAATGATTGGTGATGGCAAATTTCATCTTCACTTAACACAAAAATTCACATAAAATCCTCAGTGCTACGATAAGCTTAATTAGATTTCATTTATCTACAAAGAGGTAATTTGCATTTTGAGGCAAGCCACATTGAATCGACAAGATTTATGTAAAAAGTTCCTGCGAGGTGTAATTAGCACCAATTCGGTTCGTTTCGTTTTGGTTTTGCTTCAGTAAAATAAATTTAATGGAATTTCATGTACCTATTATATTATTTTAAGCTACATACCAATTAATTTCTTCAAAATACTTTTGTATCGTCAATCGTGTCGTGCTTCTCTTTGATGTAAAATACTAAGTTTAAAAAAAAAAGAAATTTAGGATGAGGTACCAACGGGCATACAGTCCACCTAATGGTATATGGATTATCGGCCCCCGTACGTATTATATTGTGTTGTCGCCTCTGTTGATTAAGAATCCCTCGTTACCAGATTTTTCTGGTCTCCAGTTCTTGACAGTCAACATAAGAGCCACAGCAGTATTATACTGTAATTTTACACTGGTGGCCTTGGCGAGCGTGATTATTTTTCCGGTCGAACCCAAACGTTATTGCTGCAGCTGTAATACACCAAACCTTACCTCTACCACGTGGAAAATTTTATATTACATTGACCACCAGACACTCGGCCGTTAATTAGTAAGCCGCCTGCAGGTAAGGTGATAGTAAGAAGAATAATAATAAAAGCTGGAAGCCGTATTCGTTTGTCGAAAATGACCGCACCAGTCTCTACTGGGACCGGGCTATCATTACAGACAGGACTATTCTTGCGAATAAGCGTGATATTGTGCTGATGGGCCGGGCACACTCAAGAATATTTCAGTTACCATTCCCTATGACGAGAACCTCGTGAAAGTTGAAACAGATAAGCAGACAAAATACCTGGACCTGGCTCACGAGGTGATCGACACGTGAGGTGGTCCGCTGACCGAAATTATTCCTGTGGTCGTTTTTGTGAACGAGCTAATTTCGGTCAGTCTCTCAGGTCATCTGAGGTGACTCGGACTCCGTGACGGATCGCTCCGGGAGTTCAAATGCAGAAAACGATGCTCCTCAATATCGCCCGCATCGTCCGTCAGTTTCTTTCCCTTTCCTCGTAACCCTCGGCCGTTTGGTCTACCCTGCCGTGGGCTTCCATCTGGTTGAGTTTTTTATATTTATGTATTTTTATGAATTTACTTTATTTTATTGATATTTATGTATATTTGTCATTTTCATTTACACATATAAAAAACTATAGTAACCGAAAATAATAACATTTATTGTTTCTCACATAACATATACAAACACAAATCCTATTGAAATTCTGTAGCCCGTGATAGTTGAAAAATGTGTTACAGGCTACAGCGTCTGCCCCGTTTTCAGTGATACATAGTTGTAATGTGGCAAAGTAGCAAGCAATATAATTTTAAAATATTAAAAATAACGTAAAAACTAACAAGTTAAAAAGAGGGAAAAATAATAATAATAAAATAAAATGTGTGTGTGTGGGCGCGTGTGCGTGTGCGTGTACATGTGCGCGTGCGTGTGCGTGTGCGTGTGCGTATGTGTGTGCGTGCGTGTGCGTGTGCGTGTGCGTGCGTGCGTGCAAGCGTGCGTGTGTGCGTGCGTGCTTGCGTTTGAGTGTGTGTGTGTGCGTGCGTGCCTGCGTGCGTGCGTGCATACATATGTATGTTCGTGAATGCGTGCGTGCGTGCGTGCGTGTGTGCGTGCATGCGTGCGTGCGTGCGTGTGTGTGTGTGTGAGAGTGTGTGTGATAAATTGTGTGTGTGGAATAAATTACATGCATCTGTCTTACGATTCCCTTATTATTTAGATGTCTTCAAGGCAAGAATGAATTGGATTTTATAAAGATAAATCAGGTGATAGGGTGATGAATTCTCATCCACCATCACTACACGGCAATCAAGAATTAACCAGAAGTTAAAATACTTCAAATTACCATTAATATTTTTTGTGTTGTGAGCAAGCATACAGATCGGAATGCTTCTTAGCCTCCGTCATTCTTTCCATATTTTTATATTTAGTGGTGCCTTTCCATGCTCGCTAAGCCTTGGCAAACGTCTTCGAGCCCCAATCGTCCACAAATCTTGTTTGGCGTTTAGAAAACGTTTTCATGCTTGTGAACGCGTCAGTGTGCTACGTACACCCAAGCATGGCGGACACCGAACTTGTGTCGGCTATTGCGTTTGGTTTAACGTACTTTTATTTGAAATACAAGCAAAGTAATACAAAAACAAGGAACTTTTTGGCTTTTAATTCTTTGACTGGCTTTCCCGTTAACTCGGCAAGACGACTCCAAGCATCTGCAACTTTATTTTTATTTTTATGATTAACGTCTTTGGGGTTCAAAAATAGATGATTCGCTCTGATAATATTCCAGAAACGATAAATTCTCTTCGTTTGACCAGCCGCCACTCATTTTTAACAAAGAACTAAACATGCGCTCTTCACGAAATCACAATGTCTACTAAACGCGCACCAACGTGTGAATGCGTTGCAAGCGCTTGCTGCAAGCGCCCTTTGATCTATGTCCAAAAACCGACACTAGACCGGATCGGGGACAAGCGTCCACAAGCTCACGCAAGCCAAGCCAAACGCCCTCTTTACACGCTTGTGCTTGTGGATGCTTGCCGAAACTTGGCAAGCGTATAAACCTGCCATAAAGTTGTGCTAAGCTACCACCTCTCTATTAATTATGTAATGTTACATACATTACACGAGTAAAACCTCTCATACTATACGTAAGCATCACCATGCCACGCGTAGTTAACATCTTGGGATACGCGATCGCTTTAATATAAATTACGTTTTTATTTAGATTTGTAATAAGAATATGATGTATGTATTTATTTACGAAAGTAACATTAAAAGCTAAATTTAGTATATTTTATATTTTATCATATCTTTGTAATTTTAATTTTGAATAAACGTACCTTTTTTAAATACGTGGATTTATTTTTTTAATTTGAGCCTAGTTAAATTTGTAATATTGATCTGAAAAAGAGTGGACCTGGCCTTAATAATTAAACAGAGTTAAAATAAACAACTACACACTCCTTTCGTTTACATGATAACAGAGTTCATTTTCATTAATAAAATAAAAATTGAAACTATTTCACATATATGCCAATATTTTGCAGAATGTTGGCATAACTTGTTTTAGTGGAGGTAAAGGAATTTTCATTCTCGTTGAAAAGACTATGTCCGGCAATTTACATGTAAAAACAATATTTGTATCGACGCATATAAATAAAGACCAATATCAAGCTTATGTTTAAATCAGTATAAAGGAGTGATTTGAGGATACTACGTTTATACCTCAAATCTTGCATTACATCCAGTGCATGTTGCCACTAATGACATATAATTGAATGGACATTATGAAACTGAGACATGGTCCATTACTGCTGGCCGTATGAGAAAGCTTAAGCTCGCTCAGCGTCTCAGGCAGCTATTGAGAGAGGTATGCTTAGAGTATCGCTAACAAGAAGAATGACGGGCAAAACTGGTCTTTATTTAGATATAGAACTATTCCTAAACAACTGAACCTATTGATAAAATTTTGTGTGTGATTAAGATGATTCGGGAATGGTTTAGATTCACAATTGGACTCAGTAGGTAGCACTGTTGTCGAGATCTAGAAATCCCCCGTGCGGAGCGGGGGCGGGTCACTAGTATTTTACGATTCCAATTCGAGATTTATTTAATTTCATAGACTGTGAACCTCAATATGAATTTTGTAGAGAAAATTATCTATGGCATCTCCACATTATTATAATATATCGGACGTTACCGAGAATTTCAAACTCAGTGTAAATAAGTTTCATATAGAAATGAAGCTACCGCAGACCGTAATTTTTCAACGATATAGTTGAGCTTATTTCGATTTTGAGTTAATATACTACTATTTCACTGGAGAATTGTAATAATATTTTTTCTACTTTATTCTATTAATAAAAGCTGTATAAATAGTTTTCTTTAAATTAGTGACTAACGAGCTAACAGTTTACCTGAAAGTATGTGGCTACAGCAACTCATAGAGATACACTACAACGTTTAATGTCTGTATTATAAATAGATCGGCGCGACCGGGAAGAAAAACGCTCTTTCAGAACACCAGCATGAATTAGCAACATATAACTGCTATGTTTTGTATCCTCAGTGACAAGAACCGGAAACCATGTTTACTAATAAAGATGCCTTCCATCTTAGTCTTCAGGGGTGAAGGCGCATCAACATTTAAATTTTTAGGTATAGTAATTAAGTAGAGGCAGAGTAACCGATTTAGTGAAACAGATGAGTAAGCTGAAGTGGCAATAGGTCGATCGTATAGCTCGAAGAAAACACAAGGAAGAAAGTTTCTTAAATGGCGGTCTTGTGCCAGTAATCGAAGTGCTCGTATATTTGTGTCACTGCTACGCAGTTGCAAGATTATAATATATATTTGCAGTCGTAGAAAATTATGAAAAGATCATATAAACATAAAAAGTTAAGTACTAAATTTTAAAATGTATTTGGAAATCAATTATTGTGTTATGTAATGTAAATAAAAAGCGGTAAAATTCAAAATAATGTACAACCGACTTCAATTTAAATAAAATTTGGACATCATCAATGTAGTCAATTAAATGCGCATTATTAAGGACAACTCAAAAACTACTAGACAGATACTAGATTTTTATTAGATCACCAATTTTCCCTTTTTACTTTTATTTTTACAATGAAAACTACAAAATAAATAAACAAATAATAAATACTAAAGAAAATAGGGCTAAAGCCAACATGGCAATATCCTTACTCTAAATTCCTTAATTTTTTATTACATATCGTCATATTTCTCTGCGTGATAGACATCGAAATGAGGATATCTGCAGTAGAACCAGAATACTCGCATAGTCCATCGGATTAGTAAGCTGAAGTGGCGAAGTGCCGATCATATACCTAGCAGTTCTTCAATGATCGGCGTATGATCTATGGTATGCATAGATCATATGCCGATTATAGAAGAACCAACAACCCTTGTAAAAGAAAGGTTCTCGCATAGCAGCAAAGTGTGGAGCGGCCCCAACATAAAGATAAACAGCCTACCCATTCAGGATCGTCATTACAGTCCTTCAAAAGTCCAATGCATCCATTGACTTCCTGCATATCTTACCAGGTCATAAATCTATCTAGTTACCAGAGTCACCATACAATTCGCCCACCGGTACGAAACTGCGATTCACGACCGTGCTTTGTAGACATTTTTGAGAAGGGCTTTTTTATCAGAAAAGCAGCAGTGGAATTGTGAAGGGATTTAATGATGATTGTTCACTGCTAAATAGGTCTTCAACATAGATTGCCGTAGTACGGTTCTGATCGAATTGCATTCATAGTCTATGTTCCATTATGCATGATGCATTAACATGTCATCACTATGCAGTAATGACCTGTTAATGCTACCTCAATAAAATCTGTCCTTCTTTCAATGCTGTGTTCAATAATTCACTCATAGCACATTATCAAATGTCCAGTACTGAGCATAGGCTTTACCCTACAGATTGTTAATAATCGTTATGCATTCAAGAAGTAAAGTTCGCAAACATTACTTAAATAAACTGGCAGAATAATCTCATAAGTAGTATTTATTTATGTATTTATATAATTATTTAATTATATTAAGTATGTAATTTATTGTTTTATGTACATCATCATCATTTAAATATAATCCTATGCATATATTAAACTATTCTTAATATGGCAGTTTATGTGTGGGCATATGAATTAATTTGTTTTATATTTATATACTTTTTTTTTCTTTTTAAAAAACGTTACCCCCACACTAGGATTTTCTCCTGTGTCGTGGAGGCAATTTACAAACATAAATTGAACAAGGACAAACATCCAGACACGGAACAATTGTTTGTAGGCCATACAAATATTTGTTCCGTGCGGGATTCGAACCCGCGGCCCCCAGCACAAGAACTGATTGCTAAGCCACTGCGCCATGGAGCCGCCATTACTTTAATTTACATTCCTATGTTATAGGGTTTCACTTATCTACTTCATATTTTTATCTCTGCATCACCCAAAGGTTGGTTGGTAGAGAAAGTCCGAGGCATTAAGTCCGCCTATACAACATATTGTATAAAGTTTAAATAAATAAATAGTTCCATAAGAAGAATGTTTGCTACAGATCCTGCCAAACTTGGCAACTATGCGAAATATCCCCCCTGTGAATAAATCTTTGGAAGAGGCCTGTGTTCAGCGATGGACTTTTGATAAGTTGTATTGCTAACCGTGAACGGTAACAGTGCCAAAATTATCATAATGCGAATAAATATTTTAAAACCTAAACCCAACCTAACCTTTATAACTACATATTATTATATATATACATGTCTCAAATTTCCTGACATAAACGTTCTACGTTTAACATACTTCAATAACAAAACTCCTGTTCTACATTTTTTAAACCGTTGGCTTTACAAAAACATAACGAAAAGTTTTTAATTAAACTTTAAAGCCACATTCACAGTCTTGGTTTATGCAAACGGAGTTTTGTTCATGAATTTCTATGCAAATTATTTATTCGGTAGGTGAGATAAAGTTTCTACAGATTTCTCTTTAATCGTTATTGAAATTTCATTATTATAGCTACTACTTTTTTTTTAACAGGAGAGGCGAGGATACTGCTCATATGATGAAAAATGACTATTGGCGCCCATGAACAACTGCAACACCAAGGGAATTGCAGGTGCGTGGCCGGCCTTTTAGACAGGAGTCAGCTCTTTTGTTGAAGGTCCCTAAGTTGTAACGGTCAGGAAAAATCGCCAGTGGTAAACTATTCCACAGAGTGGTCGTACGAAGAAAAAAACGCACAGCGATAGACCGCTAAGCATACAGATGTTGTGGATGGTATCGGGAGTTTTGCCGCGATGTTCGTTCGTGAAATTTGCAGGCTGGCATTAATCCGCACAATTCTTCAGAGCGCTCCCGTGGTAGATGTGAAAGAAAATGCATCTACGAGTTAGGTAACCTAGAAGATCACCAGCTGAGCAACCTCGACGGAAACCGTACTGGCGGTCACTAATCAGCTGGAGATCCTCAAGGTACCGCATGAGCTGGCTGTTTATAATGGTTTGGAGAACAAGGAGGTGATAGCGATAGGTCTATAGTTGGACGGATCTCAGCGGTCGCCTTTTTTAGGGATCGGGTGCACCAAAGCTGTCTTCCTCGAGTTCGGTACTACGCCTAGGGAGCAGGAGTACCGGAAAAGACGCGTTAAAACCGGTGCCAACTGCGGAGCACATTTCTTCAGTACATTAGGTGGGAATTCATCAGGCCCACTCGACTTGTTGACATCCAGGGAGAGGAGCGCACCGAGCGCTGTGTAAGCAACACTTCCTGCATGGAGCACTCACACCACGGGATTGTCGGCGGTGTGTTCCCACCGTTATCGAGATTTAAGTTTGAAGCAAAAATAGAGCCTTGCAGATCGGCTTTCTCCTTTGCGTCATGGGTCAATTAGTCGTCCACCCTGTGTAGAGATGGCAGAGATGGCTGACAGAAGTTCCCTTGGACAGCCTTGGCGAGAGAACAGAATGCACGTGTTCCCGAAGGGAGATGAACTAGTTTCTCGCCAATTCTGCCGATATGCTCTGACTTTGCCTTGGCAATTACACTTTTGAAGGACCTTGAGGCGGAATTATATTTACTTTTAAGAGCGCTGGTGTTTACATATCGGGATGTTGATGCGTTAGCCCAGGCCCGGTAGCACTCCTGCTTATAGCGTGATGCAATTTTACACGAGTTACCAAACCATGGCTGAGTTCTGCCTCTGATAGGCACCACAGATGATGGAATAAAAAATTCCATTCCCTGAAGTAATACATCAGTGACAGCATCAGCAATAACGTTAATGTTACGGCCCGTAGTTGCTCAGACAGAAGTCCACTGTATTAGGTCCCATGAGTAACACTTTCGACAGGCAACCAGAGGGTTCGGGCCCGAATGGCCTATGGATAATTATTAACTAAAGGCTGATAAGCAAACACAAACTTACCGAGTTTCGGAGGTAGGGTTGACCACAGGGTATCAGTGAGGTGGTAAATAAGGTGTATATAAGTAGTGTGCTAAAGTGTGTATAAATGTAACCTGACTTTACCGATGTAATCGGACAGCAGACCCACAGGCGCTGCTTTTCTCCACAATTTGCGATCCCTCCAGTGGGCGTTCTCCATTTGAGACTTTCAGCTTTTATTTCACTATATTAGTTTATTAATTTTATTAATCATTTGATTAACTTCAAACTTAACTGAATCAACGTTAATCGAACTTAAAAACAAGTGACACACTGCACAACTTAAAAAATGTCGGTCAAAGTTCAATATACCATGTTCAATTAGCACCAAATTATCATCGAGCACAAACGCGATCTCCTATCGAGTCACAAAATTTTAGTGTTCCACCCGACAAAGCAAAAATTCCTTCGTACGATATTAAATTGCCACAAAAGTAACTCGTTAACGCAAATAAATGGTAATCGAAGTTAAGGTAATTACTTAAAACTAAATTTAAAAATATTATAAACTAAAAAGAATTATAATAAGCCAGCCTCGTTGTCACGTAAAACGCACGAGATCAGACAACAATATTAGAGGCGGTTCCGAGCGTAAATTTTTGAACGTCTAACCGACACGGCGGTCGCGAACTATTAACCTCGCCCACCGTCAGGCGACCGAGTGGTCGGCCGAGAGCCGCTCGCGGGAGAGGGGGTCGGTGGTGACCTTTAAATTCCATCGGGCAAACACGCCGATACGCGTGTCTTGAATGCAAGTTTTTACAATGTTAATATTTGGCCTAAACAGTTAAGATCATCCGGCAAGAAGCAAACCCGCCAAGGGTAGGATGCAAAAAAAGTCCGCATCCCGTTCCAATCGACCGACCTATAGTGCCAAACACAACATCAAGCTGCAGATCGCAACTGCGATGGCAGCGTGAGTGGCACCGCACTCCGGATCAGACAGTGGTCCGAAGAGTCAAGAGGGCATCGACCTGATGAGGGGTCTGCAGAAGGTCCACAGGAAAGGTACATAGTCCTTCACATCTGAGATCCGCGTAGGCGAAGTTACCAGTTGTATCAGACCATATGCAAAGGCAAAGTCATAAACAGATCTTGAACGGGAACCAAGTCATTCAGCGTGGTGGCGTTAAAGTCACCGAGCATCACGATCTTTGCGGATTGGACCTGTTGTAGCACGGAGTCTGCAGCCATTTTGACGTGGTCGATGATTCATTCTGTGTCGGCATTACCGCTATGGCACCTATATAGGCACCTGTAGACGCGTGGATGGTCGTCGCTGTCTAGACTCAGCCATAGAATGGACAGGTCCGTACCTTCAAGAGTGCCGAGGCGCCAAAAAAAGATGTCCTCTCTGACGTACACGCAAACTCCAGCTCGGGGCACAAAACAGTATTCTAATTTGTACTCCGGGTAGCTGAGATACGAAGTATCAGCCGGAGAGTACACCTGGGTCTCGATTAGAAAGAGCGAGGCTGGTCTTTCCGTCATCTTAGGGGTTGCCTTTGTCTTATTGCTCCCCTTGCTTCGAGCAGGTTTCATCTCGAGTGGAATTTCGCTTAATTTGTTTTATCTATTTGACAACATGTTTTTTTATCCACTTCTGTTTCAATATCAGCTACCTCTGGCCTTTTTTCAAATAGCAGTAGTCTTTTGTTTTTGATTTGGGATTCTCAATCAAAACGGATGTTCTCAGAATTTATTATGTTTTATATAGCTAATAATTTACTGTTTTTTCCATCATTAATATTTTCATCTTCTTCATCAGCTTGTAAAAGTCCATTGCTGAACATGGTTCTCCACCATCGAAGGGAGGATTTGGCCATATCTTCATGCTTCGCAGTCTCATTCACGATCACGGGACCAGACAGAAACACAGAGGATGAAGTTTTTAATATGTTATAACTGTTCAGATTATATTCGACTTTGTGATATTACTTAATCGACCCAAAAGGGTCAAAAAATAGACTTTTAATACAAATTAAAAGTCGACTTTAAAGAATTAAAAAGAATAAAATATTTTCTATTCCACAGACATGCAGGTTTCCTCACGATGTTTTGTTTCACCACCGAGTACGTGGTGAGTCAGCGCTTAAAATTGCAATTAACAATTATATTGGTGCCGACATGGATTGAACGCTTGATGTAATAAATAAAATTATATGTTTTTTATTTGGTTTATTTGTTTGTTTTTTAATGAATTGACAAACGAACATACAGTCCAGCTGTAGTAATAATATAGTAAGTGGCTACTCTCTATCTGTTCAAACGAAAAAGGCAACAGTGATGATTGAAATAGGTAACGCTAGAAAAAAAAATGCTTCACAGCCTGTAGTTATGGTCTGTAATTGCGTTCAGGGGTCTTTTATCACTTTGTTTTATTCTATTCCAAAATAAAGAAAACTCACAACAAATAAAATAACAAAACACGCACATTTAATAAAACATAAGCGATGAAGATGTTTGTTTTGCGATTTTGCTTTCAAAGAAATTTCGAAATACTGTCTGCCCGTCCTGATCAACTGGGTAGAATGCATACTATCATCCTATCCTATGGGGTCCCACCATCTAGTTAATGTGTTTCTTAACAAAGTTCGTATTATATAAAATAATCGAAAATATACATCCAGTACGAAAAAAGACAGTCGTAGGCATTAACAATGGAAAAAAGTAAAAAAATTTAGTATTCTTAATAAAACATTCATCAAAATTTTTGAATTACTTTCCACTCCCAATTTAACCTGTCGGTTGTAAAGTTCACGTTGATCCCCCCTTACAATCCACCGACTTACTGAGCTTGAATTAAACTTTTTTACAAATTTACTTTTCTAGTGCCTAATTTCTTTTTAAAATAAAAAATATGACAAGTAAATTTTATTCTAAAAATAACATTTATATTTCTATCCGACTTCAGTACTTTTTCACACACTTCAACTTATGATGCTATTAAATATTTATTCGATTCAATAATCCAAATTGCTAGATTGAAAATGTAATCATGTTTTATGTATATTGAACTATTTTGCTTTTTTTTTAACTTTGCTTGCGATATGTCGGTAAATTTTAGTATTCCGGACTCAACGTAGATCCATCTTTAAAGGAACAAAGTGGTGTGCCGGGATGAAGCGGGAATTGGATAATATGGTTTTTAACAAAGTTATTGGTTCTTTTACATCAGACCATTTCACAATATTGGATACTGGATAAAAGACATCGCTTTTATATCTTCTGCAAGTTGAACTCGATGTAATTTTAGATATCATTTAATTTAGCTCCAATATAAAAGTTTATTTAATTTCTATCAATTAGGATTCAGAAGTGAAACCTCGTAAAACCGGAGAGAATTTCAAAAAATTTTTATTGGAGGATCGACTCAACTCAATATGACATAACGATGTCTGGCTGTGTTTTTTATAAGTTTGTCTTTATTTTCTATCTTGTATTTTATTCGTATGGAATAATATTATACACTCCTAATACTATCTATAGATGACGTAACGTAAACATAAACACTCACGCCCAGATACCTAGAGGGGTAGCAGGGACTACAAAATTCCATTTAGCACTACACTGACACTCTTTGTCGCCAATTTCACATCCATATACACGTACTTACGTATACATGCCCTTCGCTTAAATGCACTATTCATTTGGCGCGTCTTCACTATATCGCTAATTTAGTTAATGAATTTCCATTTGGGGTGACCCTATAACCATCGTACCGCTCACTTAATAAGATATATTTATAAAAAAAATATATTATTACTAATGAAATATCACCATATTGATACGTGACAAGCCTACGATATTTCAAGAGAAACACACCCAGGTTGAGGTTATTAAATTTAATAATATTTCCAATTAATTAACAGAGATAAAACCGTAAAAGATTCTTGACTTTTTATATTTTCCTGCAATCGTAATTAAAATTATAATTAATTCTCTTTCAGAAGCTGAAAAAGTACACGGCAGAGAGCTCGTTATGTTGCTATCGTGAAGAATTTATGTTAGTATTATGTATTATACTTAATTTGCAGCGATATTGATCGCTTTAGAAATATAACCACGTGAGGTGATTTGTTGAATCTTACAAGAAATCTTTTTGATGAAATTGTATGTGTGATTAAGTTGATTCGAGTATGGTTAGATTCACAATTGGACCCGGTGGGTGGCGTTGTTGTGGAGATCTAGAAATCACCCGTGCGAAGCCGGGGCAGATTGGTAGTCATTATATAAACGTAAAGATTAGGTTTCTTTCATTTGAGTTTAAATTCTTTCAAAAATAGCATTTTTATTTGTGACGTACACAGCACTTTCTAAGAATGTAAAAAATCATATTGACTCGGTCATGAGTTTGTGAATTTTAATAAACAACCTACCTAATCATTTAGAAAGGTTCGTGACACAGAAAACTCACTTGGAAATGTACTTTGTTGTTTACAACATGTTTTTATTTTTTGATTATTAATCAACATAATATGTAGGTGTCTATGCGCCACAGCATCCACTTCATCTCCATCCACTTATAAGTGGACTGTGTGCTATATTGTCACTCTTATTCTTAAAAATAGGTTTTTGTGCTAATAGTCCAGCCACGGTTAGTGGCTACTGCAGCCCAAGTATATAGCTTGTTGCTACATAAATTAATAATATTAAATATAAATAATAATAGTTATACTTTAAACATAAAACAAAGATTCGATGTCACCTCTAAGGACTAAGAAAGCCTCACAACCTATATTACTATATTTTTTTTCAAACAGGACCGCAACAGTCATATTTATACTTATATCTTTATTCTTTATCGGTCAGTAAAAGTGCACTGTTGAATATGGGCCACTCCATCTGTAGAGAGATTAACCTTATTCTTTATGATAGATAGGCGTGTTGACGAACCCAGTGCACTCAAAGAGTGCAAGTGGATACGGATGATGGATAACTTTAATTTTATTTGTTTTAATAGAAGCAGACCTTTGAATGACAGCATCAACTTATGGACTGAACTGTATATTTGCTTGCAACCCTTATTCTATAAAGAAGAAGAATCATTGAAGGTTATTTTATCCAGTACTGAACTGTCAAGAAGTAACCTTTTCAAAAATATGAAATAATACTTAAATAAAATCGGTTTAACATACTGTATGGCAAAAGGCATAAAGCTTAGAGCCGTGATATAGTTATGTGCAGGAAGTTCATCGCTGTATAATTAAAAAAATATATTTATATTATTTAAGCCGTGCAGTGAAATCTAGAGTCCGACACCGAGAATCCACTACCCCATATCAACTCATGGCGAGAGAGAGAGAGAGAGAGAAGATGAAGATGGGAGATGGGCAGCAGCATTTTTCTGATTACAACTCAAGATAATGAAAAAAAATACGGTTGCCAACTAGCTCACTAAGCGTGAAAACTATTGCAAGCATCCCCCCATAAGATTAAATAAATGGGAGAGGCCTGTGTTCAGCAGTGGACTTTTGATAGGCTTATAAAAAAATCAAGTAATCGCTGTCAAGCCGTTTTTAAAATAATTTATATAAAAAAAAACATGCGTGAGTATCGTGGAACACTCGATTGGGACGAAGTTCTTTATTATTGAGAAACATATTATATTATTGATCAACAAATACAAATAAACGTATAACTAGCGTCTATTAAAATGAAGCGCAATTTAAAATAAAATACACTATGGGGTAGTGACGTAAAAATCTTATACTTTTTATCGCCTAGCGCCCATCCGACAAACCCGTACCGTCTGATGAGGAACTTCGTTCCAATATATAGAAATATTTTAATCTCTTGCAACAAAATCCAATGCAATTAAAACAGATTAAAAAAAAAGATTCTTTAGTAATCTATTTTTATGTATTTCTGAACCAATGGTGAATAATACAAGTTAATACTTTTAAGTAGTGCGTGATCACTTCTTAATGTGGAATAAGAAAATTCCCTATTATTATATTCCATGCTAGGGGATTTAAATGATTGGTGATGGCAAATTTCATCTTCACTTAACACAAAAATTCACATAAAATCCTCAGTGCTACGATAAGCTTAATTAGATTTCATTTATCTACAAAGAGGTAATTTGCATTTTGAGGCAAGCCACATTGAATCGACAAGATTTATGTAAAAAGTTCCTGCGAGGTGTAATTAGCACCAATTCGGTTCGTTTCGTTTTGGTTTTGCTTCAGTAAAATAAATTTAATGGAATTTCATGTACCTATTATATTATTTTAAGCTACATACCAATTAATTTCTTCAAAATACTTTTGTATCGTCAATCGTGTCGTGCTTCTCTTTGATGTAAAATACTAAGTTTAAAAAAAAAAGAAATTTAGGATGAGGTACCAACGGGCATACAGTCCACCTAATGGTATATGGATTATCGGCCCCCGTACGTATTATATTGTGTTGTCGCCTCTGTTGATTAAGAATCCCTCGTTACCAGATTTTTCTGGTCTCCAGTTCTTGACAGTCAACATAAGAGCCACAGCAGTATTATACTGTAATTTTACACTGGTGGCCTTGGCGAGCGTGATTATTTTTCCGGTCGAACCCAAACGTTATTGCTGCAGCTGTAATACACCAAACCTTACCTCTACCACGTGGAAAATTTTATATTACATTGACCACCAGACACTCGGCCGTTAATTAGTAAGCCGCCTGCAGGTAAGGTGATAGTAAGAAGAATAATAATAAAAGCTGGAAGCCGTATTCGTTTGTCGAAAATGACCGCACCAGTCTCTACTGGGACCGGGCTATCATTACAGACAGGACTATTCTTGCGAATAAGCGTGATATTGTGCTGATGGGCCGGGCACACTCAAGAATATTTCAGTTACCATTCCCTATGACGAGAACCTCGTGAAAGTTGAAACAGATAAGCAGACAAAATACCTGGACCTGGCTCACGAGGTGATCGACACGTGAGGTGGTCCGCTGACCGAAATTATTCCTGTGGTCGTTTTTGTGAACGAGCTAATTTCGGTCAGTCTCTCAGGTCATCTGAGGTGACTCGGACTCCGTGACGGATCGCTCCGGGAGTTCAAATGCAGAAAACGATGCTCCTCAATATCGCCCGCATCGTCCGTCAGTTTCTTTCCCTTTCCTCGTAACCCTCGGCCGTTTGGTCTACCCTGCCGTGGGCTTCCATCTGGTTGAGTTTTTTATATTTATGTATTTTTATGAATTTACTTTATTTTATTGATATTTATGTATATTTGTCATTTTCATTTACACATATAAAAAACTATAGTAACCGAAAATAATAACATTTATTGTTTCTCACATAACATATACAAACACAAATCCTATTGAAATTCTGTAGCCCGTGATAGTTGAAAAATGTGTTACAGGCTACAGCGTCTGCCCCGTTTTCAGTGATACATAGTTGTAATGTGGCAAAGTAGCAAGCAATATAATTTTAAAATATTAAAAATAACGTAAAAACTAACAAGTTAAAAAGAGGGAAAAATAATAATAATAAAATAAAATGTGTGTGTGTGGGCGCGTGTGCGTGTGCGTGTACATGTGCGCGTGCGTGTGCGTGTGCGTGTGCGTATGTGTGTGCGTGCGTGTGCGTGTGCGTGTGCGTGCGTGCGTGCAAGCGTGCGTGTGTGCGTGCGTGCTTGCGTTTGAGTGTGTGTGTGTGCGTGCGTGCCTGCGTGCGTGCGTGCATACATATGTATGTTCGTGAATGCGTGCGTGCGTGCGTGCGTGTGTGCGTGCATGCGTGCGTGCGTGCGTGTGTGTGTGTGTGAGAGTGTGTGTGATAAATTGTGTGTGTGGAATAAATTACATGCATCTGTCTTACGATTCCCTTATTATTTAGATGTCTTCAAGGCAAGAATGAATTGGATTTTATAAAGATAAATCAGGTGATAGGGTGATGAATTCTCATCCACCATCACTACACGGCAATCAAGAATTAACCAGAAGTTAAAATACTTCAAATTACCATTAATATTTTTTGTGTTGTGAGCAAGCATACAGATCGGAATGCTTCTTAGCCTCCGTCATTCTTTCCATATTTTTATATTTAGTGGTGCCTTTCCATGCTCGCTAAGCCTTGGCAAACGTCTTCGAGCCCCAATCGTCCACAAATCTTGTTTGGCGTTTAGAAAACGTTTTCATGCTTGTGAACGCGTCAGTGTGCTACGTACACCCAAGCATGGCGGACACCGAACTTGTGTCGGCTATTGCGTTTGGTTTAACGTACTTTTATTTGAAATACAAGCAAAGTAATACAAAAACAAGGAACTTTTTGGCTTTTAATTCTTTGACTGGCTTTCCCGTTAACTCGGCAAGACGACTCCAAGCATCTGCAACTTTATTTTTATTTTTATGATTAACGTCTTTGGGGTTCAAAAATAGATGATTCGCTCTGATAATATTCCAGAAACGATAAATTCTCTTCGTTTGACCAGCCGCCACTCATTTTTAACAAAGAACTAAACATGCGCTCTTCACGAAATCACAATGTCTACTAAACGCGCACCAACGTGTGAATGCGTTGCAAGCGCTTGCTGCAAGCGCCCTTTGATCTATGTCCAAAAACCGACACTAGACCGGATCGGGGACAAGCGTCCACAAGCTCACGCAAGCCAAGCCAAACGCCCTCTTTACACGCTTGTGCTTGTGGATGCTTGCCGAAACTTGGCAAGCGTATAAACCTGCCATAAAGTTGTGCTAAGCTACCACCTCTCTATTAATTATGTAATGTTACATACATTACACGAGTAAAACCTCTCATACTATACGTAAGCATCACCATGCCACGCGTAGTTAACATCTTGGGATACGCGATCGCTTTAATATAAATTACGTTTTTATTTAGATTTGTAATAAGAATATGATGTATGTATTTATTTACGAAAGTAACATTAAAAGCTAAATTTAGTATATTTTATATTTTATCATATCTTTGTAATTTTAATTTTGAATAAACGTACCTTTTTTAAATACGTGGATTTATTTTTTTAATTTGAGCCTAGTTAAATTTGTAATATTGATCTGAAAAAGAGTGGACCTGGCCTTAATAATTAAACAGAGTTAAAATAAACAACTACACACTCCTTTCGTTTACATGATAACAGAGTTCATTTTCATTAATAAAATAAAAATTGAAACTATTTCACATATATGCCAATATTTTGCAGAATGTTGGCATAACTTGTTTTAGTGGAGGTAAAGGAATTTTCATTCTCGTTGAAAAGACTATGTCCGGCAATTTACATGTAAAAACAATATTTGTATCGACGCATATAAATAAAGACCAATATCAAGCTTATGTTTAAATCAGTATAAAGGAGTGATTTGAGGATACTACGTTTATACCTCAAATCTTGCATTACATCCAGTGCATGTTGCCACTAATGACATATAATTGAATGGACATTATGAAACTGAGACATGGTCCATTACTGCTGGCCGTATGAGAAAGCTTAAGCTCGCTCAGCGTCTCAGGCAGCTATTGAGAGAGGTATGCTTAGAGTATCGCTAACAAGAAGAATGACGGGCAAAACTGGTCTTTATTTAGATATAGAACTATTCCTAAACAACTGAACCTATTGATAAAATTTTGTGTGTGATTAAGATGATTCGGGAATGGTTTAGATTCACAATTGGACTCAGTAGGTAGCACTGTTGTCGAGATCTAGAAATCCCCCGTGCGGAGCGGGGGCGGGTCACTAGTATTTTACGATTCCAATTCGAGATTTATTTAATTTCATAGACTGTGAACCTCAATATGAATTTTGTAGAGAAAATTATCTATGGCATCTCCACATTATTATAATATATCGGACGTTACCGAGAATTTCAAACTCAGTGTAAATAAGTTTCATATAGAAATGAAGCTACCGCAGACCGTAATTTTTCAACGATATAGTTGAGCTTATTTCGATTTTGAGTTAATATACTACTATTTCACTGGAGAATTGTAATAATATTTTTTCTACTTTATTCTATTAATAAAAGCTGTATAAATAGTTTTCTTTAAATTAGTGACTAACGAGCTAACAGTTTACCTGAAAGTATGTGGCTACAGCAACTCATAGAGATACACTACAACGTTTAATGTCTGTATTATAAATAGATCGGCGCGACCGGGAAGAAAAACGCTCTTTCAGAACACCAGCATGAATTAGCAACATATAACTGCTATGTTTTGTATCCTCAGTGACAAGAACCGGAAACCATGTTTACTAATAAAGATGCCTTCCATCTTAGTCTTCAGGGGTGAAGGCGCATCAACATTTAAATTTTTAGGTATAGTAATTAAGTAGAGGCAGAGTAACCGATTTAGTGAAACAGATGAGTAAGCTGAAGTGGCAATAGGTCGATCGTATAGCTCGAAGAAAACACAAGGAAGAAAGTTTCTTAAATGGCGGTCTTGTGCCAGTAATCGAAGTGCTCGTATATTTGTGTCACTGCTACGCAGTTGCAAGATTATAATATATATTTGCAGTCGTAGAAAATTATGAAAAGATCATATAAACATAAAAAGTTAAGTACTAAATTTTAAAATGTATTTGGAAATCAATTATTGTGTTATGTAATGTAAATAAAAAGCGGTAAAATTCAAAATAATGTACAACCGACTTCAATTTAAATAAAATTTGGACATCATCAATGTAGTCAATTAAATGCGCATTATTAAGGACAACTCAAAAACTACTAGACAGATACTAGATTTTTATTAGATCACCAATTTTCCCTTTTTACTTTTATTTTTACAATGAAAACTACAAAATAAATAAACAAATAATAAATACTAAAGAAAATAGGGCTAAAGCCAACATGGCAATATCCTTACTCTAAATTCCTTAATTTTTTATTACATATCGTCATATTTCTCTGCGTGATAGACATCGAAATGAGGATATCCGCAGTAGAACCAGAATACTCGCATAGTCCATCGGATTAGTAAGCTGAAGTGGCGAAGTGCCGATCATATACCTAGCAGTTCTTCAATGATCGGCGTATGATCTATGGTATGCATAGATCATATGCCGATTATAGAAGAACCAACAACCCTTGTAAAAGAAAGGTTCTCGCATAGCAGCAAAGTGTGGAGCGGCCCCAACATAAAGATAAACAGCCTACCCATTCAGGATCGTCATTACAGTCCTTCAAAAGTCCAATGCATCCATTGACTTCCTGCATATCTTACCAGGTCATAAATCTATCTAGTTACCAGAGTCACCATACAATTCGCCCACCGGTACGAAACTGCGATTCACGACCGTGCTTTGTAGACATTTTTGAGAAGGGCTTTTTTATCAGAAAAGCAGCAGTGGAATTGTGAAGGGATTTAATGATGATTGTTCACTGCTAAATAGGTCTTCAACATAGATTGCCGTAGTACGGTTCTGATCGAATTGCATTCATAGTCTATGTTCCATTATGCATGATGCATTAACATGTCATCACTATGCAGTAATGACCTGTTAATGCTACCTCAATAAAATCTGTCCTTCTTTCAATGCTGTGTTCAATAATTCACTCATAGCACATTATCAAATGTCCAGTACTGAGCATAGGCTTTACCCTACAGATTGTTAATAATCGTTATGCATTCAAGAAGTAAAGTTCGCAAACATTACTTAAATAAACTGGCAGAATAATCTCATAAGTAGTATTTATTTATGTATTTATATAATTATTTAATTATATTAAGTATGTAATTTATTGTTTTATGTACATCATCATCATTTAAATATAATCCTATGCATATATTAAACTATTCTTAATATGGCAGTTTATGTGTGGGCATATGAATTAATTTGTTTTATATTTATATACTTTTTTTTTCTTTTTAAAAAACGTTACCCCCACACTAGGATTTTCTCCTGTGTCGTGGAGGCAATTTACAAACATAAATTGAACAAGGACAAACATCCAGACACGGAACAATTGTTTGTAGGCCATACAAATATTTGTTCCGTGCGGGATTCGAACCCGCGGCCCCCAGCACAAGAACTGATTGCTAAGCCACTGCGCCATGGAGCCGCCATTACTTTAATTTACATTCCTATGTTATAGGGTTTCACTTATCTACTTCATATTTTTATCTCTGCATCACCCAAAGGTTGGTTGGTAGAGAAAGTCCGAGGCATTAAGTCCGCCTATACAACATATTGTATAAAGTTTAAATAAATAAATAGTTCCATAAGAAGAATGTTTGCTACAGATCCTGCCAAACTTGGCAACTATGCGAAATATCCCCCCTGTGAATAAATCTTTGGAAGAGGCCTGTGTTCAGCGATGGACTTTTGATAAGTTGTATTGCTAACCGTGAACGGTAACAGTGCCAAAATTATCATAATGCGAATAAATATTTTAAAACCTAAACCCAACCTAACCTTTATAACTACATATTATTATATATATACATGTCTCAAATTTCCTGACATAAACGTTCTACGTTTAACATACTTCAATAACAAAACTCCTGTTCTACATTTTTTAAACCGTTGGCTTTACAAAAACATAACGAAAAGTTTTTAATTAAACTTTAAAGCCACATTCACAGTCTTGGTTTATGCAAACGGAGTTTTGTTCATGAATTTCTATGCAAATTATTTATTCGGTAGGTGAGATAAAGTTTCTACAGATTTCTCTTTAATCGTTATTGAAATTTCATTATTATAGCTACTACTTTTTTTTTAACAGGAGAGGCGAGGATACTGCTCATATGATGAAAAATGACTATTGGCGCCCATGAACAACTGCAACACCAAGGGAATTGCAGGTGCGTGGCCGGCCTTTTAGACAGGAGTCAGCTCTTTTGTTGAAGGTCCCTAAGTTGTAACGGTCAGGAAAAATCGCCAGTGGTAAACTATTCCACAGAGTGGTCGTACGAAGAAAAAAACGCACAGCGATAGACCGCTAAGCATACAGATGTTGTGGATGGTATCGGGAGTTTTGCCGCGATGTTCGTTCGTGAAATTTGCAGGCTGGCATTAATCCGCACAATTCTTCAGAGCGCTCCCGTGGTAGATGTGAAAGAAAATGCATCTACGAGTTAGGTAACCTAGAAGATCACCAGCTGAGCAACCTCGACGGAAACCGTACTGGCGGTCACTAATCAGCTGGAGATCCTCAAGGTACCGCATGAGCTGGCTGTTTATAATGGTTTGGAGAACAAGGAGGTGATAGCGATAGGTCTATAGTTGGACGGATCTCAGCGGTCGCCTTTTTTAGGGATCGGGTGCACCAAAGCTGTCTTCCTCGAGTTCGGTACTACGCCTAGGGAGCAGGAGTACCGGAAAAGACGCGTTAAAACCGGTGCCAACTGCGGAGCACATTTCTTCAGTACATTAGGTGGGAATTCATCAGGCCCACTCGACTTGTTGACATCCAGGGAGAGGAGCGCACCGAGCGCTGTGTAAGCAACACTTCCTGCATGGAGCACTCACACCACGGGATTGTCGGCGGTGTGTTCCCACCGTTATCGAGATTTAAGTTTGAAGCAAAAATAGAGCCTTGCAGATCGGCTTTCTCCTTTGCGTCATGGGTCAATTAGTCGTCCACCCTGTGTAGAGATGGCAGAGATGGCTGACAGAAGTTCCCTTGGACAGCCTTGGCGAGAGAACAGAATGCACGTGTTCCCGAAGGGAGATGAACTAGTTTCTCGCCAATTCTGCCGATATGCTCTGACTTTGCCTTGGCAATTACACTTTTGAAGGACCTTGAGGCGGAATTATATTTACTTTTAAGAGCGCTGGTGTTTACATATCGGGATGTTGATGCGTTAGCCCAGGCCCGGTAGCACTCCTGCTTATAGCGTGATGCAATTTTACACGAGTTACCAAACCATGGCTGAGTTCTGCCTCTGATAGGCACCACAGATGATGGAATAAAAAATTCCATTCCCTGAAGTAATACATCAGTGACAGCATCAGCAATAACGTTAATGTTACGGCCCGTAGTTGCTCAGACAGAAGTCCACTGTATTAGGTCCCATGAGTAACACTTTCGACAGGCAACCAGAGGGTTCGGGCCCGAATGGCCTATGGATAATTATTAACTAAAGGCTGATAAGCAAACACAAACTTACCGAGTTTCGGAGGTAGGGTTGACCACAGGGTATCAGTGAGGTGGTAAATAAGGTGTATATAAGTAGTGTGCTAAAGTGTGTATAAATGTAACCTGACTTTACCGATGTAATCGGACAGCAGACCCACAGGCGCTGCTTTTCTCCACAATTTGCGATCCCTCCAGTGGGCGTTCTCCATTTGAGACTTTCAGCTTTTATTTCACTATATTAGTTTATTAATTTTATTAATCATTTGATTAACTTCAAACTTAACTGAATCAACGTTAATCGAACTTAAAAACAAGTGACACACTGCACAACTTAAAAAATGTCGGTCAAAGTTCAATATACCATGTTCAATTAGCACCAAATTATCATCGAGCACAAACGCGATCTCCTATCGAGTCACAAAATTTTAGTGTTCCACCCGACAAAGCAAAAATTCCTTCGTACGATATTAAATTGCCACAAAAGTAACTCGTTAACGCAAATAAATGGTAATCGAAGTTAAGGTAATTACTTAAAACTAAATTTAAAAATATTATAAACTAAAAAGAATTATAATAAGCCAGCCTCGTTGTCACGTAAAACGCACGAGATCAGACAACAATATTAGAGGCGGTTCCGAGCGTAAATTTTTGAACGTCTAACCGACACGGCGGTCGCGAACTATTAACCTCGCCCACCGTCAGGCGACCGAGTGGTCGGCCGAGAGCCGCTCGCGGGAGAGGGGGTCGGTGGTGACCTTTAAATTCCATCGGGCAAACACGCCGATACGCGTGTCTTGAATGCAAGTTTTTACAATGTTAATATTTGGCCTAAACAGTTAAGATCATCCGGCAAGAAGCAAACCCGCCAAGGGTAGGATGCAAAAAAAGTCCGCATCCCGTTCCAATCGACCGACCTATAGTGCCAAACACAACATCAAGCTGCAGATCGCAACTGCGATGGCAGCGTGAGTGGCACCGCACTCCGGATCAGACAGTGGTCCGAAGAGTCAAGAGGGCATCGACCTGATGAGGGGTCTGCAGAAGGTCCACAGGAAAGGTACATAGTCCTTCACATCTGAGATCCGCGTAGGCGAAGTTACCAGTTGTATCAGACCATATGCAAAGGCAAAGTCATAAACAGATCTTGAACGGGAACCAAGTCATTCAGCGTGGTGGCGTTAAAGTCACCGAGCATCACGATCTTTGCGGATTGGACCTGTTGTAGCACGGAGTCTGCAGCCATTTTGACGTGGTCGATGATTCATTCTGTGTCGGCATTACCGCTATGGCACCTATATAGGCACCTGTAGACGCGTGGATGGTCGTCGCTGTCTAGACTCAGCCATAGAATGGACAGGTCCGTACCTTCAAGAGTGCCGAGGCGCCAAAAAAAGATGTCCTCTCTGACGTACACGCAAACTCCAGCTCGGGGCACAAAACAGTATTCTAATTTGTACTCCGGGTAGCTGAGATACGAAGTATCAGCCGGAGAGTACACCTGGGTCTCGATTAGAAAGAGCGAGGCTGGTCTTTCCGTCATCTTAGGGGTTGCCTTTGTCTTATTGCTCCCCTTGCTTCGAGCAGGTTTCATCTCGAGTGGAATTTCGCTTAATTTGTTTTATCTATTTGACAACATGTTTTTTTATCCACTTCTGTTTCAATATCAGCTACCTCTGGCCTTTTTTCAAATAGCAGTAGTCTTTTGTTTTTGATTTGGGATTCTCAATCAAAACGGATGTTCTCAGAATTTATTATGTTTTATATAGCTAATAATTTACTGTTTTTTCCATCATTAATATTTTCATCTTCTTCATCAGCTTGTAAAAGTCCATTGCTGAACATGGTTCTCCACCATCGAAGGGAGGATTTGGCCATATCTTCATGCTTCGCAGTCTCATTCACGATCACGGGACCAGACAGAAACACAGAGGATGAAGTTTTTAATATGTTATAACTGTTCAGATTATATTCGACTTTGTGATATTACTTAATCGACCCAAAAGGGTCAAAAAATAGACTTTTAATACAAATTAAAAGTCGACTTTAAAGAATTAAAAAGAATAAAATATTTTCTATTCCACAGACATGCAGGTTTCCTCACGATGTTTTGTTTCACCACCGAGTACGTGGTGAGTCAGCGCTTAAAATTGCAATTAACAATTATATTGGTGCCGACATGGATTGAACGCTTGATGTAATAAATAAAATTATATGTTTTTTATTTGGTTTATTTGTTTGTTTTTTAATGAATTGACAAACGAACATACAGTCCAGCTGTAGTAATAATATAGTAAGTGGCTACTCTCTATCTGTTCAAACGAAAAAGGCAACAGTGATGATTGAAATAGGTAACGCTAGAAAAAAAAATGCTTCACAGCCTGTAGTTATGGTCTGTAATTGCGTTCAGGGGTCTTTTATCACTTTGTTTTATTCTATTCCAAAATAAAGAAAACTCACAACAAATAAAATAACAAAACACGCACATTTAATAAAACATAAGCGATGAAGATGTTTGTTTTGCGATTTTGCTTTCAAAGAAATTTCGAAATACTGTCTGCCCGTCCTGATCAACTGGGTAGAATGCATACTATCATCCTATCCTATGGGGTCCCACCATCTAGTTAATGTGTTTCTTAACAAAGTTCGTATTATATAAAATAATCGAAAATATACATCCAGTACGAAAAAAGACAGTCGTAGGCATTAACAATGGAAAAAAGTAAAAAAATTTAGTATTCTTAATAAAACATTCATCAAAATTTTTGAATTACTTTCCACTCCCAATTTAACCTGTCGGTTGTAAAGTTCACGTTGATCCCCCCTTACAATCCACCGACTTACTGAGCTTGAATTAAACTTTTTTACAAATTTACTTTTCTAGTGCCTAATTTCTTTTTAAAATAAAAAATATGACAAGTAAATTTTATTCTAAAAATAACATTTATATTTCTATCCGACTTCAGTACTTTTTCACACACTTCAACTTATGATGCTATTAAATATTTATTCGATTCAATAATCCAAATTGCTAGATTGAAAATGTAATCATGTTTTATGTATATTGAACTATTTTGCTTTTTTTTTAACTTTGCTTGCGATATGTCGGTAAATTTTAGTATTCCGGACTCAACGTATATCCATCTTTAAAAGAACAAAGTGGTGTGCCGGGATGAAGCGGGAATTGGATAATATGGTTTTTCACAAAGTTATTGGTTCGTTTACATCAGACCATTTCACAATATTGGATACTGGATAATAGACATCGCTTTTATATCTTCTGCAAGTTGAACTTGATGTAATTTTAGATATCATTTAATTTAGCTCCAATATAAAAGTTTATTTAATTTCTATCAGTTAGGATTCAGAAGTGAAACCTCGTAAAACCGGAGAGAATTTCAAAAAATTTTTATTGGAGAATCGACTCAACTCAATATGACATAACGATGTCTGTCTGTGTTTTTTATAAGTTTGTCTTTATTTTCTATCTTGTATTTTATTCGTATGGAATAATATTATACACTACTAATACTATCTATAGATGACGTAACGTAAACATAAACACTCACGCCTGATACCTAGAGGGGTAGCAGGGACTACAAAATTCCATTTAGCACTACACTGACACTCTTTGTCGCCAATTTCACATCCATATACACGTACTTACGTATACATGCCCTTCGATTAAATGCACTATTCATTTGGCGCATCTTCACTATATCGCTAATTTAGTTAATGAATTTCCATCTGGGGTGACCCTATAACCATCCCACCGCTCACTTAATAAGATATATTTATAAAAAATATATTATTACTAATGAAATATAAACAAATATCACCATATTGATAGGCCTACGATTTTTCAAGAGAAACACACCCAGGTTGAGGTTATTAAATTTAATAATATTTTCAATTAATTAACAGAGATAAAACCGTAAAAGATTCTTGACTTTTTATATTTTCCTGCAATCGTAATTTAAATTATAATTAATTCTCTTTCAGAAACTGAAAAAGTACACGGCAGAGAGCTCGTTATCTTGCTATCGTGAGGACTTTATGTTAGTGTTATGTATAATACTTAATTTGCAGTGATATTGATCGCTTTAAAAATATAACCACGTGAGGCGATTTATTGAATCTTGCAAGAAATCTTTTTGGGAAAACATGTTTTATGGGTCGACTTGTAATAAACTGATGATCAAAAAGGTTTTTTTGTACATATCTTTATATTAACATCAAATAGCAGATACGTTTATGATGTAAAATATAATTAAAATATAAAGTTACAACCTACATACTCGTCACTAGAGGTAACAAGCCCCCTCCAATTTCTAAGAGGGTTTTATAGCAAGAAAATGTCTGCAAGACTGCCTTAATTCGTGTTGGCGGACTAAACAGGTCATAGAATTATTTTTTTTGTTTTTCAGATATGCAGGTTTCCTCACGATATTTTCCTTCACCACAGAGCACGTGGATTTCAGCACTTAAAGTCTAAACTAACAATTTCATAGATGCCAGCAAGGATTGAATGTTTTGTAAATTCAGTACCCACATTATTTTGGGATTATAAGGGAATGATTTATATATGTATTTATAATAATACATAAAATTATTCTGGCCGTGTGTATGTAAATGAACTTCGCCTAACCGGCTAGACCGATTTTGATGAAATTGTATGTGTGATTAAGTTGATTCGAGTATGGTTTAGATTCACAATTGGACCCGGTGGGTGGCGTTGTTGTGGAGATCTAGAAATCACCCGTGCAAAGCCAGGGCAGATTGGTAGTCATTATATAAACGTAAAGATTAGGTTTCTTTCATTTGAGTTTAAATTCTTTCAAAAATAGCATTTTTATTTGTGACGTACACAGCACTTTCTAAGAATGTAAAAAATCATATTGACTCGGTCATGAGTTTGTGAATTTTAATAAACAACCTAATCATTTAGAAAGGTTCGTGACACAGAAAACTCACTTGGAAGTGTACTTTGTTTGTTGTTTACAACATGTTTTTATTTTTTGATTATTAATCAACATAATATGTAGGTGTCTATGCGCCACAGCATCTACTTCATCTTCATCCACTTATCAGGTGGACTGTGTGCTAGATTGTCACTCTTATTCTTAAAAAAATGGTTTTTGAGCTAATAGTCCAGCCACGGCTAGTGGCTACTGCAGCCGAAGTACCAATGTATATAGCAACAAACTTTAAACAAAACAAAGATTCGATGTCACCTCTAAGGACTAAGAAAGCCTCACAACCTATATTACTATATTTTTTTTCAAACAGGACCGCAACAGTCATATTTATACTTATATCTTTATTCTTTATCGGTCAGTAAAAGTGCACTGCTGGATACGGGCCACTCCATCTGTAGAGAGATTAACCTTATTCTTTATGCTAGATAGGCGTGTTGACGAACCCAGTGCACTCAAAGAGTGCAAGTGGATACGTATGATGGATAACTATAATTTTCTTTGTTTTGATAGAAGCAGAGCTTTGAATGACAGCATCAACTTATGGACTGAACTGTATATTTGCTTGCAACCCTTATTCTATAAAGAAGAGGAATCGCATTCAAATTTTATTATAATCAACATCACTGGGTTATTTTATCTAGTACTGAACTGTCAAGAAGTAACCTTTTCAAAAATATGAAATAATACTTAAATAAAATCAGTTTAACATACTGTATGGCAAAAGGCATAAAGCTTAGAGCCGTGATATAGTTATGTGCCGGAAGTTCATCGCTGTATAATTAAAAAATATATTTATATTATTTAAGCCGTGCAGTGAAATCTAAAGGCCGACACCGAGAATCCACTACCCCATATCAACTCATGTCGAGAGAGAGAGAGAGAGAAGATGAAGATGGGAGATGGGCAGCAGCATTTTTCTGATTACAACTCAAGATAATAAAAAAAATACGGTTGCCAACTAGCTCACTAAGCGTGAAAACTATTGCAAGCATTCACCCATAAGATTAAATAAATGGGAGAGGCCTGTGTTCAGCAGTGGACTTTTGATAGGCTTATAAAGAATTATATTCTGAAAATCAAGTAATCGCTGTCAAGCCGTTTTTAAAATAATTTATATAAAAAAAAACATGCGTGAGTATCGTGGAACACTCGATTGGGACAAAGTTCTTTATTATTAAGAAACATATTATATTATTGATCAACAAATACAAATAAACGTATTACTACTAGTGTCTATCAAAATGAAACGCAATTTAAAATAAAATAAACTATGGGGTAGTGACGAATAAATCTTATACTTTTTGTCGCCTAGCGCCCATCCGACAAACCCGTCTGATGAGGAACTTCGTTCCAATATATAGAAATATTGTAATCTCTTGCAACAAAATCCAATGCAATTAAAACAGATTAAAAAAAAGCTTTTTTAGTAATCTATTTTTATGTATTTTTGAACCAATGGTGAATAATACAAATTAATACTTTTAAGTAGTGCGTGATCACTTGTTAATGTGGAATAAGAAAATTCCCTATTATTATATTCTATGGTATGAGTATATGTATTTCAATGATTGGTGATGGCAAATTTCGTCTTCACTTAACACAAAAATTCACATAAAATCCTCAGTGCCACGATAAGCTTAATTAGATTTCATTTATCTACAAAGAGGTAATTTGCATATTGAGGCAAGCCACATTGAATCGACAAGATTTATGTAAAAAGTCCCTGCGAGGTGTAATTAGCACCAATTCGGTTCGTTTCGTTTTGGTTTTGCTTCAGTAAAATAAATTTAATGGAAGTTCATGTACCTATTATATTATTTTAAGCTACATACCAATTAATTTCTTTAAAATACTTTTGTATCGTCAATCGTGTCGTGCTTCTCTTTGATGTAAAACATTAAGTATAAAAAAAAAGAAATTTAGGATGAGATACGAGCGGGCAGTACACCTACAGTCCACCTAATGGTATATGGATTATCAGCCCCCGTACGTATTATATTGTGTTGTCGCCTCTGTGGATTAAGAATCCCTCGTTACCAGATTTTTCTGGTCTCCAGTTCTTGAGAGTCAACATAAGAGCCACAGCAGTATTATGCTGTAATTTTACACTGGTGACCTTGGCGAGCGTAATTATTTTCCCGGTCGAACCCAAACGTTATTACTGTAGCTGTAATACGCCAAACCTTACCTCTACCACGTGGAAAATTTTATATTACATTGACCACCAGACACTCGGCTGTTAATTAGTAAGCCGCGTACAGGTAAGGTGATATTAAGAAGAATAATAATAAAAGCTGGAAGCCGTGTTCGTTTGTCGAAAATTGTCCTGTTACTGGGACCGGGCTATTATTACAGACAGGACTATTCTTGCGAATAAGCATGATATTGTGCTGATGGACCGGGCACAGTCAAGGATATTTTAGTTACCATTCCCTATGACGAGAACCTCGTGAAAGTTAAAACAGATAAGCTGACAAAATATCTGGACCTGGCTCACGAGGTGATCAACACGTGAGGTGGTCTGCTGACCGAAATTATTCCAGATGTCGTTTTTGTGAACGGGCTAATTTCGGTCAGTCTCTCAGGTCATCTGAGGTGACTGCAACTCCGTGACGGGTCGCTCCGGGGGTTCAAATGCAGAAAACTGTGCTCTTCAATATCGCCCGCATCGTCCGCCAGTTTCTTTCCCTTTCCCCGTAACCCTCGGCCGTTTGGTCTCCCCTGCCGTGGGCTTCCATCTGGTTGAGTTTTTTATATTTATGTATTTTTATGAATTTACTTTATTTTATTGATATTTATGTATATTTATCATTTTCATTTACACATATAAAAAAACTAGAGTAACCGAGAAAATAACATTTATTGCTTCTCACATAACTTATACAAACACAAATCTTATTGAAACTCTGTAGCCCGTGATAGTTAGTAGAAAAGATAAACTCTCTTCGTTTGACGAGCCGCCACTCATTTTAAACAAAGAACTAAACATGAGCTCGTCGCGAAATTACAATTTCTACTGAACGCGCACCAACGTGTGAATGCGTTGCAAGCGCTTGCTGCAAGCGCCCTTTGATCTGTGTCCATAAACCGACACTAGACCGGATCGGGGACAAGCGTCCACAAGCTCACGCAAGCCAAGCAAAACGCTCTCTTTACACGCTTGTGCTTGTGGATGCTTGCCGCGACTTGCAAGCGTGTATACCCGCCATAAGCTTGGTCTAAGCTACCACCTCTCCATTAATTATGTAATGTTACATACATTACACGAGTAAAACCTCTCATACTATACGTAAGCATCACCAGGCCACGCGTAGTTAACATCTTGGGATACGCGATCGCTTTAATATAAATTTCCTTTTTATTTAGATTTGTGATAAGAATATGATGTATGTATTTATTTACGAAAGTAACCTTAAAAGCTTAATTTAGTATATTTTATATTTTATCATATCTTTGTAATTTTAATTTTGAATAAACGTACCTTTTTTAAATACGTGGATTTATTTTTTTAATTTGAGCCTAGTTAAATTTGTAATATTGATCTGAAAAAGAGTGGACCTGGCCTTAATAATTAAGCAGAGTTAAAATAAACAACTACACACTCCTTTCGTTTACATGATAACAGAGTTCATTTTCATTAATAAAATAAAAATTGAAACTATTTCACATATATGCCAATATTTTGCAGAATGTTGGCATAACTTGTTTTAGTGGAGGTAAAGGAATTTTCATTCTCGTTGAAAAGACTATGTTCGGCAATTTACATGTAAAAACAATATTTGTATCGAAGCATATAAATAAAGACCAATATCAAGCTTATGTTTAAATCAGTATAAAGGAGTGATTTGAGGATACTACGTTTATACCTCAAATCTTGCATTACATCCAGTGCATGTTGCCACTAATGACATATAATCGAATGGACATTATGAAACTGAGACATGGTCCATTACTGCTGGCCGTATGAGAAAGCTTAAGCTCGCTCAGCGTCTCAGGCAGCTATTGAGAGAGCTATGCTCGGAGTATCGCTAACAAGAAGAATGACGGGCAGAACTGGTCTTTATTTAGATATAGAACTACTCCTAAACAACTGAACCTATTTTGATAAAATTTTGTGTGTGTGATTAAGATGATTCGGGAATGGTTTAGATTCCCAATTGGACTCAGTAGGCAGCACTGTTGTCGAGATCCAGAAATCCCCCGTGCGGAGCGGGGGCGGGTCACTAGTATTTTACGATTCCAATTTGAGATTTATTTGATTTCATAGACTGTGAACCTCAATATGAATTTCATAGAGGAAATTATCTATGGCATCTTACATTTTTATTATATATCAACGTTACCGAGAATTTCAAACTCAGTGTAAATGAGTTTCATATAGAAATGAAGCTACCGCAGGCCGTAATTTTTCAATGATATAGTTGAGCTCATTTCGATTTTGAGTTAATATACTGCTGTTTCACTGGAAAATTGTGATAATAGTTTTTCTACTTTATTCTATTAATAAAATCTGTATAAATAGTTTTTTTTTTCAAATTAAACTGATTAACGAGCTAACAGTTTACCTGAAAGTAAGTGGCTACAGCAACTCATAGAGACACACTACAGCGTTTAATGTCGGTATTATAAATAGTTTGGCTCGACCGGGAAAAAACAACGCTCTTTCAGAACACCAGCAGGAAATAGCAACATATAACTGCTATGTTTTGTATCCTCAGTGACAAGAGCCGGAAACCATGCTTACTAATGACGAGGCCTTCCATCTTAGTCATCAGAGGTGAAGATGCATCAACATTTAAATTTTTAGGTATTGTAATTAAGTAGAGGCAGAGTAACCGATATAGTGAAACAGATGAGTTAGCTGAAGTGGCAATGGGTCGATCATATATCTCGACGAAAACACAAGGAAGAAAGTTTCTTGAATGGCGGTTTTGTGCCAGTAATCGAAGTGCTCGTATATTTGTGTCACTGCTACGCAGTTGCAAGATTATAATATATATTTGCAGTCGTAGAAAATTATGAAAAGATCATATAAACATAAATAGTTTTAGTACTAAATTTCAAATCATTTATTGTGTTATGTATTGTAAATAAAATGTGGTAAAATTCAAAATGTTGTACAACCAAATTCAATGTAAATAAAATTTGGACATCATCAATGTAGTAAATTAAATGCGCATTATTAAGGATAACTCAAAAACTACTAGACAGATACTAGATTTTTATTAGATCACCATTTTTCCCTTTTTGCTTTTATTTTTACAATGAAAACTACAAAATAAATAAACAAATATTAAATACTAAAGAAAATAGGGCTAAAGCCAACATGGCAATATCCTTACTCTAAATTTCTTAATTTTTTATCACATATCGTCATATTTCTCTGCGTGATAGACATCGAAAAGAGGATATCCGCAGTAGAACCAGAATACTCGCATAGTCCATCGAATTAGTGAGCTGAAGTGGCGAAGTGCCGATCATATACCTAGCAGTTCTTCTATGATCGGCGTATGATCTATGGTATGCATAGATCATATGCCGATCATGAAACAACAAACTTTGTAAAAGAAAGGTTTTCGCATGGCAGCAAAGTGTGGAGCAGCCCCAACATAAAGATAAGCTGCCTACCCATTCAGGATAGTCATTACAGTCCTTCACAAGTCCACTGCATCCATCGACTTCCTGCATATCTTACCAGGTCGTAAATCCATCCAGTTACCAGAGTCACCGTAAAATTTGCCTACCGGTACGAAGCCGCGATTGATGACCGTGCTTTGTAGTAATTCTTGAGGGAGGGCTTTTTTATCAGAAAAGCAGCAGTGAACTTGTGAAGTGATTTAATTATGATTTTTCACTGTTGAATAGGTCTTCAACATAGATTGCCGTAGTATGGTTCTGATCGACTTGCATACATAGTCTATGTTCCATTATTCATGATGCATTAACATGTCGTCACTATCAAGTAATGACCTGTTAATGCTACTTCAATAAAATCTGTCCTTCTTTCAATGCTCTGTTCAATAATTCACTCATAGCACATTATCAAATGTCCACTACTGAGCATAGGCTTTGCCCTACAGATTGTTAATAATCGTTATGCATTCAAGAAGAAAGTTCGCAAACATTAGTTAAATAAAATGTCAGAAGAATCTCATTTGTAGTATTTATTTATGTATTTGTATAAATATATAATTATATTAAGTATGTAATTTATTGTTTTATGTACATAATTTAAATATAACCCTATGCGTATATTAAATTATTCTTAATATGTCAGTTTATGTGTGGGCATATGAATTAATTTGTTTTATATTTATATACTTTAATTTACATTCCTATCTTCTAGCGTTTCACTTATCTACATCATATTTTTATCTCTTCATCACCCGAAGGTTGTTTGATACAGAAAGCCTGAGGCATTAAGTCCGCCTATACAACATATTGTACGAAGTTTCAATAAATAAATAGTTCCATAAGAAGAATGTTTTCTACAGAGCCTGCCAAACTTGGCAACTATGCCAAATATCCTCCCTGAGAATAAATCTTTGGAAGAGGCCTGTGTTCAGCGATGAACTTTTGATAAGCTGTATTGCTAACCATGAACGGTAACGGTGCCAAAATTATCATAATGTGAATAAATATTTTAAAACCTAAACCTAACCCAAACTTTTTAACTACATATTATGATAGATATACATGTCTCAAATTTCCTGACGTATTAGTTTTAAGTTATTCTTACCTTTTTATATATTATTCCCATGACTTTCCAATACAAACGGTATGGTTTAGGTGAAAACGAAAATGAAATCTCGACATTATAGAACGTTTAACATACTTCAATAAAAAATCGCCGGTGGTAAACTATTCCACAGAGTGTTCGTAAAAGGAAGAAAACTTCTAATAAAACGTACAGTGGTAGACCGCTGAGAATCCAGATGTTGTGGATAGTATCAGGAGTTTTATCGCGATGTGCGTTCGTGAAATTCGGATGCTAGAATTAATCCGAACATTTCTTCAGAGCACTACTCGTGGTAAATGTGAAAGAAAATGCAAAAGGATGGAGACATGACAAAGCGTTTATTTTTAGCAGTGAATGCGCAAACTTGTTTCTTCTAAGGATTAAACTGGACTAGATTTAGTTACCCCCGATCCAATACTGTTCAGCAAAGACTCGACTTCAGACACAAGATTGTCCCTGTACTCGGTGACGTTTTCCCGAGAAATATTGGCACGGCCGGTGTCTAAAGCATTACCGTTGCTGTCATCCGCATAGCAATGAATGTAACCGGTTTGCAACATATCATTTATATGCAAAAGAAACAGCGTTAGTGATAGCAGCCAGCCTTGTTGAACACTAGCCTTAATATACTTTGTGAATGCATATTTATTTTACTGAATCGAAAGGTAGATCTCTTATCTGTTCTCAGATGTTTTGTGACAATCTTTTAGTTGATCTGCTGTTGAATTTAAGGAACCTACCTTGAATTTCTATACAATTCATTCATCATTTATTCATTTCTAGTTGCTTTTTTAAATATTGTCTAGATCACTCCTAACATTGCTCTCTATTTGTTATTGAAGTTTCACCATAACTGGTTCAGCCATTCCTAAGATTAGCCCGGACAGATAGACAGGGAGACGGACCAATAGACAAAATTACAAAAAAATTAAAATGATTATTCATTTCTAAATGATACACCCTCAGCTCAATATATGTGTCATTTACTTCGGCATACTGACAGACATTTCATATTTATTTATCTTTATATAATATACTAGCTCGTAACCTGCGCGTTGCTGCCACAGAAAAAATAATTGTAGAAATGTCGCTTTAAATTTGGAAAGATTATTACGTTGTGACGTTTAATTAGGAATAATAACACATTTATTACTGTTAAGTGATATATTACATTCAAATAGATTTTTCGGTACGATACGCGCGCTACCTACTGTAAGTTGATTGTACCATATCTATAACCAAGAAGAAAGTGCAAGTAATAAGTTGACAAAGTTTCACCGTGATCTGGTGAACGGTGTGACAGCGCATAAAATACGAACAAACAAAAATTTATTTTTATATATTAGAAATAAATGTACGCGACTATATTGTTGTCCAGCCGCAACTTAACCAACTGTCTTTGATATTATTAGATACGTGCTTTCGTATTAATATTTAAACAAATATAAATTTTATAAAGTTATAAATTTTAGCCTAACTCATGAAAAGGCGAAGTATCATAAAATTCTCAGGCAGATTTCAATCTGTACAACTCTAAAGACTACAGACAACAACATATAGGTATCGCGTGTGAATGTCGCGTGACAGGATTTCATTTATGGCGGCATTTTGGTTGCTCTTACTGTATTTTGGTTTGTTCTGTCTCTGCTTAAAAGAAAGGCGTTCAAAAATATGTCCACTCACGGAATAACCAAATATTGTGGGTTCAACAGACAGTACAGAAAAACTGAATTTGGCATTTAAATTTAAAGGATAAGTCTTATGTGAAATGAGATTTTGTAGTATTTCCATTTAAATATTTATTTTAAATAATTACTCGTAGCGTTGTCAACGTTAAAAATACTCTTTTGACTGCCTCGTTACTTGGGGTTAAAATTCTTGTAAATATGTGTTTTTAAATAAATTCTCTTCATTAGTCCGTAGCTGCCTCCTTTAATAGGAAAACACACACATCTCTCTCTGGTCGGATTGCCTTTCTATGCGACCGAGTTAGGGAATAGAGAGTGCACACATGCTGTATAATAGAGCTTGCACACACTGTTGCACTTTAATACTGTCTCGCGCAGATGGGTAGTCTCCGTTGAAACTGAACGCCGCATCCTAAGTTTGCTTGGAGGAAATTATAATAACATCTTTTAGCACTCCATCTTAGCTAAAATGCTTATAATACGAGTAGCTTACAGCACTAGTGACAGTGCAAATGGCACAGAATCACGACACTAGTGGAATGGCCTTTAATTTTGAGGATCACGTGCCGTTTTATCCATTAGGCTAGTGTTGCTATAAGCACAGGAAATATTAGAGTACTGCAAGTATGTGAGAGAACGGCAATATACTAAAGACATTAAAGATCCTCGTGTAAATGCACAAGCAACGGCTCTTACTTGTAACTGAATTTACCAACAACTATTTATTAACCAAAGTAAGTCTGAAGGTAAATGTATGCTCCTTGCTTCATCGATCAGTCGGCGAAGTAAACAACGTGTTTTTGATGCATTTAGCGCTTATACGAGCGTGGAAATGCTTTCCTTTAAATTGCTAGTTACCTAGGAAGGTAAGTCTACTTTTCATCAGACAAAATTGGTTATTAAAACTAAAACAACTAGCAGAGTTGGCAATCTTATTTAAATTAATAATAATAATATTTATTGTTTCTCACATAACTTACACATACATAGATAATTTAAATTACATGTTAATTTACTCTTAAACGTTATCGTTAAATTACATGTTACGTAATAATTACGTATTACGTAACATGTAATTTAGTGGTAGAATCTCGCTGTAGCTATATTTTCATCTTGGGAAGCACCACATTCTCACAGAATACCAGCGTAAATTAGCAGCTTAATGCATTTGTACAGAGAACCGAAGAACCTTTTTATTGAAACAAGGCATACCATCTTAGCTACCATACATCTTAGTATCTGCATTTTGATTCTTAATTAAGAATAGATGTACATGTCTATGGACCACAGATGCCACTTACCATCAGGTGGACTATGTGCTCGTTTGCCACCATATAGAATAAAAATTATGTATAGAAAGACAACTACTTTGCGGAAAGCATTATATTAAATATGTTAAAACTAATTAGATGAGATCCGCGTGGATATACGTACATTATAATATGTATTTACTAGTTTCAGCCATTAGGCACTTGGAGGTCATTTATTGCAGTCTATTTTTCCTGATGACGCCCCGTTTAGACGCAAAGCTCGTATCGTATTATCCACAATGTCCTATCAATCAATATTCCTATTATAGTGGTGTCGTGATTAGTGGTGGTGGCGATATTTAAAGCAATTAAGGATGGGCTGGAGGCGTTCTTCAAACAAGGTGTCGTTTTTAATTTTTCACGAGCCTTTTAGCTAATTAATTATCATCTCTAAATATTTTAGAATTTATCATTAATTACTTTATATAATTACGCACTTTTTTCAACAAAATTATCGAGAAGTCATTAAAGGTTGCATGGTTTAGCAAATAGTATAAAAATCTTCAGATTTTTTTATATTAATAAGGTAAATAGCTGTTAACTTTAAGGCTTTGTCAGTGAAAGTAAAGCAAAGCTGCAGCATTTCATAGCTTCAATTTTACCGGGGTAAAGTAAAGTTCTAGTAAAGTACTACGCTCGCACAGAATAATAGTGTGCAATATTAGCATCATAATTTTGTTGTGTTTCGCAATGTAAACGACGAGAACTAGCTCCCAATTCAATAAAAACGAAGAACGAAACTTCACCTTTGTCTTCTAAGTCGAGAATAATAATATATAGGCACGAGGCAGGTATTAAGTATCATTATTAAGTTTGCCGATTTACATAGCACATATGTTTATACATTTCAGTCTTTTCTTTACGTTGTTTCACGTCAATGCCAAGATTAGGTTAAAATATTGTGTTTTTTAAAAGTTGGCTATGGCAGAATACCAGCGGTGACTTCAAATCACCACATAGTTGAGTCACAGGCCAGTTTGTCTCAGTGTTTTTATATATGTTTTTACCTCAGTATGTTTCTAGATAACTTGTGATAATTTTTTGTACACTTTTAACTACCGTGTGTGAATTGAGACAAATAAAACTCTTTATTATTATTATTATAATTATACTTTTGGGCCGCACCAAACACTTCCCATATTGGCGCGGCGAATTATAATATTCTAACACTAAATAAAAGTTCACTTGAATTAATACTGTTAAATTAGTACTGGATGTTTCTCCTCGTACAATTTGTGTATGTAAACTGCCTCCACGATACAGAAGAAAATCCTAGTGTGGGGGGTAACGTTTTTAGGTAAAAAACGTAGGTGGGAGTTAAACGGGCAGGTTATTCGCGAACTATTTAATTTAAAGCAAGCGTACAGCCACTAAGCAATAGCATATTTTACTGTTTTCTTTTCTCCTTAATATTTCAACTATGGAAAAAAAATTTGTCTGGTTTAGATGGATATTCAATAAAAATCTTCTCAAAGTTTTTAAACATGTCTGCACTCGAAAAATGCTTTAAGGCACATATTTAGAGAATTCACCAAATATTTTCCATTGTGATCTCGTATGCGATTTTATAATTCAATCGCTTCTCCAAAACCTTACTTATTTTCAACAAGATACTTACTTATTTTCAACAAGATATCTTTCGAAGAACTGAACTTATCAATTCGATTTTTTTTAATTAGCTTTAGATTTAATTATAAGAAAGCCTTTTGAATTTCACTACCTTAAAAAATAATTTTTTTAATAAGTCAAATTTTTTTCGGTAACAAAATTGGAATCACTGGTATCAAGCAGTCAAACAAAAATTCATGTTAACTAAAGAAACATATTTTTTGTAGCTTTAAGCGAACTACGTGTTTCGTAAATAATAAAAGTAAATTGATTATTCAAAACATTACATGAGCGTTCGAGGTGTGCACTTTTGGATTTTCCAAATATATATTTTACTCCTTCTTTTTTCTATTGGAATAATACTCTTTGGCGTAATTTGGTTTGTATTTTATTTCTTGCCTTTTTGTTGAATAGCCAGGTTTGAGCACAATAGGATTGGCAGCATTGCTATCCTGCCTGCAACCGGAATGAAAAGACTCCGTCATATCTTTCTTTAGTAATAGAGGTAGATTAGATTTAAATTTATCTTTTAGACTCCAGATTTTTTCATGTCATGTTTATTCTTCTTACAACCTCTTCATCGGCGAGGATAGAGAGAGGTAGAGTTATAGCCAGAATAAGAATTTTTTTTTTGGGTTTTGGCCATTTTGACCCCCTAGGAATGTATAGAGAACTTTTGCCCCTATTCAACCATGACCCCCATGACTTCCTCTAGATGATGGGCTATTCAAACTGACTATGCCTAAAGTTCGAGTCACCCCCCAAATCATTTCTAGTCTTTGCTTCCAAATACAATGAAAATAGATTCAAATGAATGCAGTTTAAAAAAATACTTGAAATTTGGAACAACTTATATGTTTCAATAAATTAAATGTTATAAACAAATAAAAACAATAAAACAATACAGTTCTTCGTGATATTCCGCTACAATCTCGTTTATAATAAGTCATATTAGAGTAACAAACGATTAAACAATCCTCATGAAGGTAAATGACTATTGCAGCCCATAAATATCCGCACTAACTAACTGCAAACAAAGAGTGATACAGATGCGCCGATATCCTTGGAGACTTAGCTAAATTCTCAAAACCTCAAATTAGACTAATGAAAAAGCGATCGTCTCTTGTCGAATTATTCCAGACTGTGAATCCCGCATTTTTATAATGTATTAATTCCATTCCGATAATAAATACATTGAATGCAGTTGTATATGTAATTTATTTTATAGAGTAGGAGCTGACTATTTGTTGGAAAGCTGATTTAAAATGTGGAATTGGGATCAAATTACATTGTAATTATTTTAAATAACTTGAGAAAGTAGAACTTTTGCATTAAATTTAGCTTGGATAAAAGAGTGATATTTATCCATCACGCTGTAGCACAAATGGATCAGCTTTACTAAAAAAGAACATGCTCGCCCTGAATACCAGCGATAGAATAGCAACAATTTGCTGCTATTTTTCGCATGGTGAGAGAAGCAAACCGGATATATTATAATTTACTATCAAATGAATTACGTACTCGTTGGTCACCTATACTTTTATGAAAAATTAAGAATAAAAACATTAAGGAAAAAAATCTGCATTCCTTTATACTGCAGTTAAATTTTTGACACGTATGTATATCACATTCTGCTTTTTTCACAATACTAAATGAAAAATTCACTCGTTGGTAACTCATAACTAACCTGACATTGACAAAAAATCATTGAATCCTTCCAAATAACATTTCCGACTTATTTAGATTTCTAGGATACTATAAAGTAAATTGTAATATCCTAAACAGTAAAGTAAGACACGCTCATGTAGTAAGACTGTACATCAACTAGGATGCAGTTTCAAAACATGAAAACAATCACGATACAGTCAAATGAGAAACTCAACAACAGCTTCTCTATAAGATTTAGTTTTAGCTGAAATCTGAGACTTGAAACCGTAACCATTGAGAATATTTTTTAACTACTTACGACTATTTTGGAGATTAATACGTAATCACATTTATAAACATAAAAATAAAACAGGGTATGCTGTTAAAATAAAATGCATTTTAGATTTTTCAGTAACAGCAACAAGCACCGGGAATTAAGAAGCACATTTGCACTCGAGTTGTAAGTAAAAAATTGTGGTTTATGTTCACTTTAGCACATAAATGCTTTACTCAAATTATTCTCACTTTAACAGTTTAGCTCAGGTGACAAGCGCTCGCGTTAAATTTTTTACTATGCGAACAAAAGAAGTACCTTTTCCGCCTGTAAAAATAAAATGCTTAATTGGAACCTTTAAAAAAGCTGCATTACTAAACTATTAAAAATATTATATATAAATATTCTTTACGAGGTAGACGGACGGCTGCAGCTATATTATGGTTGTAACACGTATGGATCGGCTCGACCGGGGAAGGGCCACACTCTCACAGAATACCAGCGTAGTAGCAGATTAATGCGTTTCGTGTGGTGAGCGTAGAGATCCGGTTATCTGATTTCCTGGAAACGTGGTATCTTAATCCTCAGGGAGACAACTCATTTGAATTTTGATTTTTATTCGAGAATAGTAAAGAAGTCTATAGGCCACAGCACCCAATTAACATCAGGGTGACTTTGTGATCGTTTGTCACCTTTATTCACCAAAAAAATATTTTGTAGGCTTATATAGCCGGCTAACACGTTGGCTATGTTATGTTCCAAATCCCAAACCTTCGAGAAGAAGTGTGTATAGGCTAAGTTTACTTTTTCTACTCTCATCGTCATTAAAGTTGCTGTTTTATGGCGAGGTAAGTTAATCAATCACGCTATTAAGGTGAGTATGATAAAACATAAGAAAAAAATAGACTTTTTATAAAAAGTGAAAGTCGTCTTCAATTAATTAAAAAGTATAAAATAATTTGACGAGTGATATTAGTGAACAAACTTAAAAAAAACATATGCGTCGAATGTAGAACCTTCTTCTTTTGAGCCGTTTTGTAAATAATCTTCGACTTGATCTGCAAAAAAACACAAGCATTTCAAGCTTTGGAGCACTGAATGATAAGAAGAAGGAATGATAAGGAGTAGTTTTATTTCTAATAAGATTTAAAAAGCACAAAAGAATACTAAGAATATAAAAAAATACATCTTTCAAAAAATCATTATTTCAGTGCAGCAACAGTTCCAAGTTAAATGGGCCTCCTTATAGAAACGTCTCAAAACACGGTCTTGAGCCGGCATCGGTAGATTTTGTCAGGTCTTTAGATTGTCACTTCATCTAATGGGTCGTCCTATACTTCGCTTACCGGTACGGAAGCTGACACTTGAGAAACTTTCTTTCCATCGCTTGTTGGTTCTCCGACCTATTGCCGCTTCAGGCCCTTTGTGTTATGTTGCTGTTGTTACTCTAGTTAGTAGTAGTAGTAGTTAGTAGTAGATTATATAACGTAGACAATTTCTAAGCATAGCCATAGCTCGCTTAACGGATTTATAGTCCAGGAAATGAAGCATTTTGGGTCGCAATTTTTTCGTCCACCATGGATTTACTTGAAATTTTCACAGAAGGTAGGAAATAGCTCAAGGATCATTGTCTATATCATGCCGCTGTACGCTAGAGCCTTGGGGGTGGTTGCCACCCCATCTCGGGAGTGGAATTTTTTTATCACATTTTAACTATAGGAATCAACGGAAAAAGTAATTCTAAGAAAAAAATGTAATAAGTATACGTTTTTTTTCGTAAAACTAATATATTTTGAGTTATTCAAAGTTGAATGTGTTTTGTTTTTTGACGAAAACATCGGCTATTTTAAATGGTTTTTTGCGAATAACTCTAAAAATATGCATTTTATCAAAAAAAGTGTATAGAGCTAAATTATTTCAAAAAGTTTTTAAAAGTTTTTAGAAAAACAAAATCAATGCTTTCTTATAATTTTTCTACGACAATTACGAACTGAGATACAGAAAATTAATGCTTAGCTTTTTTCGTCAAATGCATAAATTGGAAGATTCAAAGCGAAATAACGAGAAAAATTTGCATTATTCTAAGAAAGCTCATATAATATTTTTTAAAGTATTTAATTAGAGCTTTTAAACAACAAAAAAATGTCTTTAGCATGAAAATTGACCGACTTATGGTCAAAATAAGATCGGTACCCGCTTTTTTCTACGAAAAAAATCTATGAAAACAACCTCCAAAGTACCTCCTAATTAAAATTGATCGCCTCCCTTCTGTGATTCTCTTTATATATGTACTATTAAAACATCCACGAAGTTTGACCAATTTAAAATGCCTAATTTTAGAAAAATTGGAGTTTAAAGAGAAAAGATTTTTTCAATGTCATGTTTTTAACCCTTTTCTTAAAAATATCTCCCAAAATACTAAAGATACGAAAAAAAACGGTATAGTACTAAATTGTAGCTTTTTTAATGACAATAATTTCCTTATGTGCTGATTTTTTTACAGTGAGTATTCGGCGAGATATAGCCGTTCAACACGATAATTTTTTATTCATTTTTAGATTTACGATCGAACATCACTTTATTCAAGCGCTTTAAACTATACCCATTTAAAAATTAAGGGATCTTAAGTAACTTAATTCGCATAGTCTTGAAATATATAGATCCTGAAAAGCCCTATAAAATGATTTCCGAAAAAAATTTCTATCACCTAAAATGAAGAAGCTATGCTTAAAAAAAACCGATCTTTTTTTTCGAAAAATTCGAATTGCCCGCTTCGGAGCGTAGTAATCTACATAACCGGTATATTCGGCCGTTATACGTTATATGTTCTACTTTTTCGATTCTTATTGGTGGGCAGAGAAGAAGAAACATTTGCTCACGTGTATGCGTGTGTGAGTGTATATTTAGTTGATTTCTCACCAGTGTATTCTAAAGTTCGAAGACAGTAGCACATGCTCTGACAATTTGTAATGCTCTGTAAATGTTTTCAAGGGTAGTTTTTAATAAGGGTAAGTTGAAATATTATGAAATTGTATCCTAAAGCATGAAACAATCATTATTTAACTATTTTTACCCATATTTAGGTTTTTAATGTTATTTTATAATTTTTGACAATAAGGGGTAGTTTTCACCCCTAAAAACAAAAAGCGTACAAAGGCACATTATAGAAAATGATCTAGAGGGTGAAATAAGCCTAATCCCAAATTTTTGTACAAATCGGTGCTGGACGAAAAAATTGCGAGGTTTTACCATTTTTTTTAGCTTCATTTCCTGGACTATTAAGCCCTCACAAATTAACAGTAGTAAAGCAAGTTACATATCCATATTGTGAAATCACTTTTAACGAAACAAGAATAAAATATTATTTAATTAAGGCAGAAAGGAAGTTTAATACTTTAGTGTATACAATGTTTTGCAAATTATGTAGACTCGTAAAACTTTTAATTCTTGAGAAACGGAACCAAGATTTTTCATGCACAAAGTTGTACATATGGCGTACTTAATGCCATAGGGCATTTCCTGCCAGTCAACCATTAGGCTAAACAGAGATATACAAACAAGAGGCGGTATAGCATTAATCAAAATAGAACGGGCTAAAAAATATTGTACATACATTATATAAATATACATATACACACACCCACTTAAGTTCTTAAGTAAACAGAATATATACATATATAAATACATACATACACATATACATACATATAATACAAATATACACAATACTTATAAATATTATCTATGTCAGAACAAATATGAAATATACATATGTGTATGAAAATAAGAACTGTGTTAGTTCAAACTTGCAACGATTTTTTCACATGCTTACGGACTTGATTTTTAAAAACAAACATATTGGAAGCTTTTTTAATGTCAAGAGGGATGTTGTTTCAGTGTCTGATGGTCGTGAGAGCGAAAGAGTGAGATAAATAAGCAGTACGGTGTAAAGGAGTGAGCAACTTAAGATTAGCCGAAGAACGGAGAGAACGATTATGAGAATCTCCCAGGTATTGAAATTTGAATTTCAGATACTCGAGAGCACATGGATCGTTCAGAATTGTGAAAAGGTGAAATAAAATATTCCAAATATTTTATTACTACAATCATTGTGTACGTAAGGTGCAATTCGAAGGACAGATCGATGGAACGGTCGAGTTATGTAGTCGTAATTCCATTAATAATAAGCATTTATCTTGACTTCCGCAACAAAGTTGCTGCAAGTAGTGACAGTAAATGTTAGTACTAGGTCTAAGCACAGGCACTGCATCAGTCGGTGAAGCGTTCGTCGTTCATCATTCAATCTTGTATTTAGGGTGATCTTGGTTTGTCTTCTTTTAAAAAATAAGGATGACTAACGAGCACATAGTCCACCGGGTGGTAAGTGGAGGCTGTGACCCATAAAAATCTATATCTATCTTCGATTAATATTCAAAATGCGAATGCGCTATGACCTTTAAGAATTAACATTGAATACCTTGTTATCAGTTAATAGAATCTGCAGTTTTTCTACGTTCAGCACACACAGCAGATTTAAGCTGCTAATTTATGCTGATTTTCTGTAAGAGTCTGGTGCAGGTCGATTCGATTCATTTGTGCAACAACCATATTATAGCTACAGCATGGCACTACCACGTATAGAAATATAACTAAAAATGTATTCACAATATATTATTTCTTTTTATAAAACTTGCATTGACAGCGTTAAAGATCTACGTGTCTATTGTTTAAAGTGTCTCGCTTTAAGAATCGACGGTATTTCACTTTATCTTACTACTGTAACATGGAGAAGTTTTTAAAAAGAAATTTTAAAAAGTGTTTATAAATGGCGTAGCGAAAGAAAAGTGCCAGATACGATACACATTTATATCTAGAAATTTTTCTTTTAAATGATAAGCTTAAAAGTTATAATAAATTTTAGAAAAATTATACTTACAGATTGCTTCTCCTAATCGCTTAAATATAATATAAATATTTTTATATAGATACAAATTACAATGAGGTATATTTTGTATTTATAATATTATTTAACGTAATTTTACAGTAATTTATTAGTAATCATATAATCTTTACACACACAAAGAACTTGCACTTTATAATGAAGTCTTTTATTGCAACAGAACAATCATATTAAGGCTGTAGAAATTCTTCTTCTGTGCGGGATTTAAACCCAGAACCCATAGCATCATCTTGACACCGTACTGTCGCGGTTCTTTTTAAGTTATAAAAGTTGTACAACAACAAGCACTGCCAACCGTTATCATAATTGTAAAAAAATAACAAGGCAGTTGATAAATTTCTTAAAGTCTTAAGACGGAATAAATAATGGAAAACTACGTTCAATGGAGTAAAAAAGAAATCATATTAATCATAATTAAAAAAAATGTGAAAACAATTCTTTAGTTTCTGCAAACGGTTCATCTCAGTTGATCTCTCGCGTTAACTGAGGCGACTGGAACTCCGTGGCGGACCGTCCTGGGCTCAAATGCGGAAAGCGGTGCTCCTCGATATCCTGGATCAAGCTTTCCTCTGTCCCACTAACCCTTGGTTGTTTGTTCTTCCCTGCCGAAAACATCCGTCTGGTTGGGTTTTATTTATATGATATTTAAGAATATCCTATTATATATAATATATTACGTATCTTGTATATCAAACAATAAAACTATCTCGTATATGCTGGGCTATCCAAACTTTTCGTAGACATCATGAATGTTATGAGTTTATTTTCTAATGTTAATGCGTTAAATAGATAGACATAAGTCAGTTTTCCACAATTGAAAACAAAAACATTAATAAAATAATACTGGAAGATTGAAAGGTTAAACAATAAAAAAGAAAACAATAATTGTTCTTAAAAGTAACGAGCAAGAATAAACAAACTAACACAAGAAGTTATACCCAAAGGGCTTGAATTAAAATTTCTGACTAGTCTTTCTTATTTGCGGCAACGAGGGTTGTATCTTTGAAATCGTATGAATCAAAACTTTTGAAAGAGCTTCCCTCTCTAATTAAACCTGTCGGTTGTCAACTATAGTTAGACCTTCTCGGAAGAGTCTTAACTAATTATCTATTTAATGATTTCTAATATTTTACGCGAACACTACACATTGAATAAAACTACTTTTATGGGTTTTATAGCGTTTAATTATACTTATTTTTAAATTCCCGTCATTTCGAGTGCTTTCCAGCACCCATGGTCACGGGGAACTGAGGTGATTGACGTTCCACCTGAATGTAATAAGTGATATAGCCGAAGATAAAACACACTAACTGTATTTAACAAAAGCTTACTCTCGCTTTGAAAACATCCTATCAAATTATAATCCTATAAGGAGACCTTTGGTGTACGCATAAAGAGCAACGAAGCATGTTGTTTGGTTCGAACGCGTAGTGTCTCTAACAATGAGGTGGAGCTTGGTTTCTTATTTAATAAAACAATAAACTTCAGTTCTTTTTCTTCTTCTTCAACAGACAGTCTGAAATCGATGGACATAGACGGGAGAGCCGTTGAAGGAGATTTTGCCTCGCAGGGAGTTTGACAAAGACAGTATATATATAATATTATAATAAGTAAAAATATATTTGAGAATTGTGTACGGATTTTTTTATTACTTTTCCTTTTCAAGCTTCCCGCTTGAAAATAACATTTATGTTATCGTATGAAACATTGTTAAGGATTCATAAACATATAAATTGATCCAGTTACTTTGTAGCCTGAAAGTTTAGGGTAGTAGGTGTCAATTCCGGGAGTTCTGATTTTTTTCAGATTTGTTTATGATGTTGGCCTAATGAATATTCCAAGTTTGTGACCTCGAGCGCTAAACGCAACTTTATCAAAAAGCGAAAAAACCGCGAAATAACCCTTTTTTAAATTTGGCGATTATAACCCTAAAAGACTAGTTATTGAAAAAACTTTTTTAAAGTAAACTAAATTTGCTACATGATACTAGAACTGTCTTTGTAAACCCAATAGTTTCCGAGATTAAGCCTTTCAAAGTTTATAATTTTTTTTCGAATTTCGCATTTTTTTGCAATATTTTAGACATCACTCGAACAACTATAGTGAAATGAAATTCCAATTACCTCCGACGCAGTATGCTAGTATTGCTCATGTGAGGTACAGGCGTGGTTGGGAGTCACACTGAAACCTCTGTTCTGGGGTTGGATATCCACGCCACAAGGCCTCAACCCCAAAATAATGACTATAGATTAAAATAATGACTAGAAAACTGGCCTAATGACATTAGCGCAAATGTACAAATACAGTACGTGTATTCTAATAAGAAAAACCCCGAAAAAAAGTATGCATACACAAATAACATTCACAAAAAGACTCAAATTCAACGACATTTAATGAGATTGAGAAATTGAAATACGATATCTTAAAAACAGTTACATAAATATATTATATATAAAACACACCCTAAATCCACATACGACCTACAGTTAGGTAGATAAATAAAAAAAATTAAACAATACATTAATAATATAATCTAATATCATAATATTTAGGCTAATTTAATATATTTAATTACAACAAAATCTAGGTAATTATGATTATCTGAAACTGTGCAAAATATTTATTAATATTAAACATTACACATTTAATAAATTTAACAAATAAATAAAGATACAAGAAATAAAGCTTACTGCAACATATTAATAATATAATCAAATCTAATAGTAATGATATAATATAATGTCATTTCATAATTTCTTTTCTAAGAAATTAATAATATTGCATATTATAATAATTTCAAATCTAGTATCTCTAATAAATTAATGATTTTAAATATAATATGAATAATCTAAATACCTAAATAATATTATCTCATACTATGTACGCAACGTAATAATTCTTATGTTTAGTTTAATTTAGTTCTAATTGCAGTATAAACTAATTTTAAATAAGATCGTCTAACATTTAATGCGCAACAAAATAAATCTTAATATTCCACACGTACATTAACTACAAAATATATGCTAGATAGAAATTTACAATAGTAATAGATGTGCGTCGATTTTTGACACGTAATAAGACCATAGCCATTTGCTATACTCAATGTTTAAGAAATATTATAAAGTGTGCAATGTTTTGAATTCGTCGATGTAATTGTTACCCATATTTTTATTTTTATTTTATGTTAATCTAGATTTTAAATGTAATTGTCAATGTTCTTACAATAATGATCAGTCAATGATAAAATAATGTCGCTCCAGCATTTGTTCAGATGTAAACATACGTATCTATTTTAAGTCAATCTTATGTTTCTCAGACAAGTAAATGTTTTATTCTTATGAGAAATAAATTTCTTAAACCAGAGATTCAGCCCCACAACACCTCTTGTGGATGATTTCTTGCAGCTGCACGACGTGTTGTGGGAACGCGTGTAGCTGCAGGAAGGCAATATTAAAATGATCATCCGTCTGCAGAACTGCAGCGGGGCATCTTGTGACAATATGCCTGATGTTGCAGTAGTACGTAGGGCGCTCAATAAGTTTTAGATATACAAAAAGTATTCTAGATACCATTAATATTGATTTTACATCTTTTCAAAATATTCTCCATCATGTTCTTTACAAATTTCCATTCGCCTAAACCAACTCTGAAAACATTTTTGCCAGTCTTGATCTGACAGGTCGGAAATTGCTTCTTCGTAGGCAGTCACAGCTTCTTCGGCGCTTAAAAAATTTGCCTTTTATTTTTTCTTCGACTCTTGGGAACAAAAAGCCCAGTCTTTGGTCTTCCCTCCCGCACAGCTTGAAAAGCTTTTGATAATGCAACTGTAGTATACCATTCAGAGTTGACTGACCTACGATTTTCCAGCATTGACATCGACAAATGTCCGCTATGCAAACAAAACAAGCCACCATTTTTTTTGCCGACGTTGCGAGGTCTTTACAGTTTTGTCGAGGGATCCATCGACTACAAAGCTTCCTCAATCCAAGATGTTGATGTAGGATGGTATGAATGCTCCCCGAACTAATGCCTACAATCTTTTCGATGTTTGTATATGTGATTGGTGGGTCTTCTGGCACCAATATTTCAGTAGTGCATACATTTTCTGCCGTTACTGCTGTTTGCGGGGCCCTAGTTTTTTGATTATTTTTAGATTATTTTTACCTCTTTTGAATTCAGCAAACCACCTAAAATTTTTAATTGTTGCGCTTGATGAAGCTGAATCCCCTAATGCTTATTGTAACCGTTGTAAACTTAATTGTTCGGTTAAACGAAATTTAAAATCATAATGGGTAAGGCCGTCAAAATTACCATTTTTGTCTTAAGCAAAATATATCAAAATGTCCTTATCGATTTCAAGGAAAACTATAACATTATAACTTCTCTGACGGCGGAAATCTGCAATGTAGTTAATAAGCTACCTGTTCCAAATTAAAAAAACTATATTAACTAACTTAAGTTCGTAAAAATATATGCATTTAATAGTAAGGACTCCTAATTTTGGTCTAAAGATACGGTGTCGTTTTTTGATATAAAATTTAGTAATCTATATCACGAGGTATTTTTTTCTTAAATTAAATGAATTAAACGTTAATCGTAAGAAATAAGACTCTTAACATCTTTCATATGTGATTATGTTGCGAAAATATTTAATTATTACATGTTTTATTATATTTTAAATAAGATGTCACAATTTATGCTTTTGTGTTATAAATTTTTGTGTTACGGATTTTGACTCCTATTTCTTACTACAAACTGAGGTAAAGGTGAAATATTGATATGGCAACACAGTATTGCGTAACAGAAAAAAAAAGAAATAAGGCAACCATCTAGTGTAGTCTGTAGGAAGTGTCAAAGAGTGAGTCACGTTTTCGTCAGTGGTGAATTAAAATAGTTTTTTTAGCAATTTTCCGGTAAGTAACTGATTTTATAAGTTTATTCCACCAATTCTGTATGCGCCCTGTATGTGCGTCTGTATTTACATAATAACATGCATTAGTGTCCAATTTGACTTAATTTCTAAATTATAACCTAAAATTGTTTTGAAATTTAGCTTTTGTGTTGCATTTTTGTTGCTTTTGAGATACTTTTGTGCTATCATAACATAAACTTTTGTGTTACGCAACAGAAAACAAATATAAAGGTTCATACATATTGAAAAATTACTTAGATTGTACTTAAATAGTTTCTTTGTATGTTTGTCTACCTAAGTTGATGCTTACGACACCGAACAACTTTTCATTAGGCACGTATCCAAATTGATTACAATTCTTATGGTTATTCCAAATATCCGCGAATCAAACACATTTTAGAGCAGAAAGTATACATTAAAACTTGTTGAACAATACTTTTTCACTGACTTTAAAAAACAGGAGGTTATGACAGTATACGACGAGTTTTTTTTTCTTCTATATAATGTACACTGATTACTTGGTGATTTGCGGGCCGATTTGCGTGATTATTTTTTCATTTGATAAAAGAAGCCCGCACGGTGGTTATATATAAATTTTGCTAACTTTTATTGAGTGATTTTTTTAACTTGCTGCAATTACATATTAATTCCACCTTATCTATTTAGATGATACACGAATTCGTGTGGGTAGCTAAAAGTGAAAAATGAAAAACTTTTCCACAAAAACCGACTAGAAGTAAAAAATAGTTTTAAAGAAACAAAGCCATCAACTTTCTAAAACTAGAAACTAAAATTATTTTTCACTTTGTATTCGGCAGTTTTTTTAGTTTTTTTTTTATACGAAAGTGTTTTTGTTTGCAAGGAGGTTCGAACAATAATAAGAAGCTTTCACCCCCTTTCTTGCATTAGTAAAAAGCAATAATTTTGTTTCTCTATAGATAATGCCGATGAGTGCTGCAGAAAGACAAAGACGATATCGCAAAAAGTTAAAGATATCAAATTCAGAAAAATTTAAGGAACAAAAGAAAAGGAATTGTAAAAGAACACTGCGTCAGTATAGAGCTAAAACTGCAAATTATAGTGAAGAGCAAAAAGAACAATTGAGACAAAAATGGAGAGAGGACCGCGAAAAAGAAAAAGAAAGTATGCCATCAACATCGCAAATGGTGACGCAAAGTTCGAAAGAAAATACAAAGAATTTCACAGATTTAAAAATTATACATAATTTGCAACGCCGAATTGAATATAAATTTAAAAAAGAAAATATTAAATTACGACGAAAAATAAAAACTACAGTGAATAGATTTCTAAACTTACAAAAGAAAGTTCAAAAACAACATAAGAATATTGATAGTATGAAGAAAATGCATGAAACTTTAATAATGAAACTTGAAGATAATAGGACTGCAGACGCAAAAAATTCCAAAAATACAAAAAAGAATGTAGATAATATTAAGATTTCAGAACCAGACGAGGTATATGTACCAAATTTAATTAGTCAAACTGCTGCATTGACACCAGTTAAAAGAGTCAGTGAATATATAAATACGGTAATTCCAAATATAGAAACACCAAAGAAGGAAGAGGTAAAGAAAAAACTAATAGAACATGATTTATTGAAAGAGTTCTTTAAATGCGAATATAAAAATTCAAGCAACACTGAAAAGAATATTTTAAAGAGAATAGTGAATAATGACGTTGTAAAAAAATATAAACAGACAACAAAGATGAGGGCTTCTTTAGGTTTAAAAACATGCAGTTACAAAAAACGCAGGGAATATCAGAAAAAGAGATTTCAGTTACAAGAACTTATTGCATCATTTTATAAAAGAGACGACGTCAGCCGAATAACGGCGGGCAAGAAAGAGTACAGAACACAGCATAAAGTGAAATACCAAAAAAGATACCTACTAGACACACTTAAAAATTTACACAAAAAGTATATTGCTGAAGTAGGAAGAGTGAGCTTTAGCACTTTTAAAAAATATCGCCCTTTCTTTGTTGTACCTCCTAACATTAAAGATTGTGAGAGCTGCGCATGCATAAAGCACTCGAATATGCAGTTTATGGCGGACAAATTAAAATCATTTGGTTTAATTCAAAGTAATAACTTAAATGACGTAGTATCAGACTTGGTCTGCGATTTTAAAACAAAAAAATGTATGTATGACGATTGCGCTGAATGTTCTGAAAGAGAAATTGATAGTGGCGATAAAGATCTAGAGACACAAGTAAAATGGTTTAAGTGGACCTTAAAGGAATATGTGTATGGCAAAGATGATAACGTAAAAAAGGCAAAAAAAAATGACGAAAACTTTAAATGAAGGAACTTTCAAAGAATTACTTGAAACATTTAACAAAGAAATTAAAGCATTCAAAAGGCACGTCTTCAACTTTTATTATCAATACAACCAATACAAGTTTTGTGGAGAAAACTTAAAAGAATACGAGGCTATAATTCATATAGATTTTTCAGAAAATTACATTTGTAAATTTCACCAAGAAGTTCAAGCTAAACATTTTGTAAAAGATCAAATCACTTTACATACGGGTGTACTATATTTAAAAGACGAAAGCCCAGTATCGTTCTGTTCCATTTCGCCTGATAATCAACACAACCCAGAATCTATATGGGCCCACCTAGATCCCGTTTTAAATTATATTAAGACTACCTATACAAATGTAAATACCATCCATTTTTTCTCTGACGGACCCACAACTCAATACAGGCAAAAGAAGAATTTTTATCTGTTTACGCAAAACATTTATGATTATGGATTCAGTCATAGTACCTGGTCGTTCTTCGAAGCAGCTCATGGTAAAGGTGCAGCCGATGGTGTGGGAGGTGCTATTAAGCGAACCCTTGACATGAAAACAGCTCAGGGATTAGATATTCCTGACGCCCAGGCTGCATATGATGCTTTGTCATCGACAGAGACTACAATCAAGATCTTTTATGTAACGGCTGAAACAATTAGGTCTTTTGATCCATCAATAGTCTACAACCTGACATCTTTACCGGGGATGATGAAAATCCATCAATTGATTACCTGCGGAAAGTACAAACTCAAGTATAGAGATCTTAGTTGTTTCTGCGAAAATGCTAGTGGGAATTGCGAATGTCATTTTCCTATTTACTACGACTTCGCGGAAAGTATTTCTAATAAAACTCAAAAACAATGTAATTTAAAACGAATAAATTATATTGTGACGAATAAAAACACGAAAAAAAATCAACAAAAAAAGAAACGCCGCATTCGTAAGAGTTTAAGCTTATCATCAGAATCGGATACTGACATTGAATTCGCTGAAAGTGATGCATCGGATGTCTTGTCCGATGTTTCTAGAAATACTTACCTGGATTATTTCGATGAGATTACACACGTCGACTACTTTGATGCAAAATCAGGTTCTTATCACTTTCATAAATACATTGATCCAAAGAAGAAAATTAATGTTTTGTCAAATGTAATTATACAAAAACCCTTCCGAATTTCAAATAATTATGTTGAAACACAATATGTTACGAAAACTGTTCAAGAAACCTCAACAAGAGACCTGGAGGATGTTCAGCGAGAATACAACACGACAGAAATATTAGATATCAACAAAGTTACCCCTTTGTCTGAAATAAAACATTGTGAAGAAAATAAGGCTCATTCAAATTTACGTTCGAGTAAAATATTCTTTGCAGAAGAGAGAAAAATCAATAAAGAAAACAATGCTATTCCGTCCACTTCTAAAACAAGCAGTGAAGTTTGCACAATTGATTATACTGACCGTGAATTTATTATAGGATATCCAGTAAACACCGAACAAACAATTCAGATACATCACATACAGAATAACTTGAATGAAAATGAGACACATACAAACGAAAACCAAATGGCAAAAACTCCAGATGACTGCAAAACTAAGATTGTTGAAAAGACAAGCGCGATTGAAAAAGAAACTGGAGATGATTCTAAAAATATAAAACTAATTTTAAAGAGGCAAATGCTCAAGAAACAATGGGCTTAGAAGTTGACGCTAGTGTTATAGTCCGATACTACCAAAGAAAACAATGGAAGTATTACATCGGATTTATTATACAAGTTTTAAATAAGGATAACGAAAGTTTTTATAAAATACGCTTTCTCAAGACTGTAAAGATTCTCAACTTAAAATTTATAATGTTGAAAAAACCAGAAATAGATATTGTGCCAATTAATTCAATAGTTAAATGTGTAAATTTAACATCACGAGGAGAAGCAAAAGAATACTTTTTAAAAGAGGAATTTGATTATGTATACTTTACATAGATATTTTGTTAAAGTGATTTAAGTTGATTCTGAGAAATCTAGATTGTTAAAAAAATGACTTGGCAGGAAAAAAATAATTTTCTCTTAAACTTATCCAACTATTCAAAAAATGGCCCTTATTAGTTTAGCTGGTTTTTCTCTCGTCAGATAACTTTATCTTTTTTTATTTAAAATAAAACCAGTATGTATTATTATTATTTCATTTCTTCTTTTTTATTACCTTAAAAGACCATATGAAACAAGCTTTACAAAACAATTGGGTTACTTTTGTGTTACATTTGTGTTATCGTAACATAAAAGTTCCTGTGTTGCATTTGTTTTATAAGTGGAATTTTTGGCGGCCTTACCCTAATACATCATAATGCGCAAATGTTCACAGTTATGGCTTAAGAGCCAGTGCAATAAGTGCAACAAGCAATAAGTCTGCCACGTTGACATCTTGAAATATTTAATAAAAGTTACCGAAATATAACATTAACAAGAATATAACAATTGTCAGACACCTATGACGGTTTCAAGGTCATGGCAGACAGGTTGAAAAGTACAATTTTTTATTAATAATTTACGTTATTTCAATAAATCTGCAATTTTTATATATATTGTGGATAATATTATTTGACATGTATAATTTTCACGGCAGACACATATTGTGGTTGTATCACCCAGGCAGACAACAAACTTCTGGGGCGCCCATAAGCGCGTTCTATAATAGCGCTCGATCTAATCCAGTCTTTTTCTTTCTAGTTTTGTACGCTCTGATACGGATATCATAATAGTCATGCTTGGTAATATGCTACATTTAAAAAATAGCTCTTCTCAAGTATGGATTCTCACGGGAACAGGAAATAATGAAAGATTCATAAATATTTCAAACATTTATGAGCAACGTGGTGATTTATTGAGTGAAAGTTTGCTTGGTTTCTATGTATTTACGGGCTGTGATTATAATACAGATTTTGTAATAAGGAAAAAAAACGACCCTTTAACTACTTAATACAGAAAACTCAGGCATACCAAGAACCCTTCGCAGCTTTTGGTGACAGTAATTTAGCTGAGAACCAGAAACAACAGCTTTTTATGTTATCCAAAAGTTTACCTGTCAAATCTATAATGCAAAAAAATCAGTAGATGTAGATGATGGCAGGTTCCATTTTTTTATAAATAATTATATACCAAAAGATCTCAATGAAAAATTTAGTAAGAAATTACACTGTTTTGATGGAAGCTCTTTACCACCGTGTAAACGTGAGCTGTATCAGCAATTTTTACGTGTGCATTATATTTAGTATATATATTTAATATATAGCATTTGGAAAAACGCTCACTAATAATATCCAGTATTATTAAATCCACTGGAGCGCGGCTAGATTGAAGAAAATGATACTGATATATATAAAAATAAAATAATTGACGGCGATCAGTTGCCCAGTTTTGTGAACGAATCAGTGGCAGATCTACCAGGTAATTTTCTTTTATAAGAATTAAAAAGATTTATACTTTTAAATTATTTATTTTATTATAATTGGCTTGATTTACAAATTGAAACTTATTATTTGCAAAAATAATAACGTCTGATGCTGAGAATGTAGATTTCGATGGAATTGATGCATTTGACGATGAACCTGAAAGCTACAACTCCGATAGCCAAAAATAATGTGATTTGAATATTCTATAAATTATTCAGTTTTTAATAAAATGCGTAATAAACATTTTCATGAATAAATTAATATTCTTATGGCATCATAAAATAAAACATAAACAAATAAATATTACTATTGTGTGCTTATTCGACATTTATTTATTTTATAACCAGTAATTATTATTAACTGCAATCATTATGAAACGATCGTATTTACTTTCAATTAATATAATGATTTGTTTTAAATTGATCTAACGCTATAATATATATACCTCTTAAGCTATTAAGATCCATCGTTTTAAATGAAAAGCGCGGGAAGTGTTGCAAGAAAATTAATAGAACTTTGTTTTTCTTAATATTGAGTAATTAGCTTATGTAGTTCTATTTTTCAATAAATTAGCTTTTAAGAAACATATAACACGGGTGCGTTCCATTTTTAAATTTCGAGCATCTCAAAACTTATTGAGTGACCTAAGATATCCCAGAAGGCGATGATCTGTCCGATGTCGAAATGAAGGATGACTTGTGGGCACACGACGTCGATGATTCATCACCATTCCGTGATGGGGATTTGCCCTCTGAATACGACGATACAGATACGGACGAACCTCAACCGGGACCTTCCAAGAGGGTTAAATTAATTTAATTTTATAATTTTGAATATTACTCAATTTCCTAACAATTAAAATTTATAATTTTGTTTTGCTTACCTTTTTTATTTCATTATTCGTAGCTTAGATTAAAGATCATCGATCACACTTCTCATTTTCTTTTTTAACATCCCATCATAAAAGTACATGGTTTCAATCGTAATCAGAGTCAAAATTCATTCAGAACAACAGAATTGCAAAAAATTGCATAATTCGAAAAAAATGATAAACTTTGAAAGGCTTAATCTCTTTATTTGGTCTACAGAGACAATTCTAGTATCACATTGTAGCAAAAATTTTGTCTACTTTAAAACCGCCCTAAGGACGTATAATCGCCAAAATTTGAAAAAAAGAAACGATTTTTTCGCAGTTTTTTCAAACTTTGACCTAGTTGCGTCCGACGCTCGAGGTCACAAACTTGGATTATTAGTTGCGCCAACATCATAAACAAGTCTGCAAAAAATCAGAACTACCGGATTTGACGCATGCTGTGATGTATAAAGTTACTGGACTAAATTTGACGTTTGAATGCTTTACCCAGCTGCTTGCCCAGCTTACCTAGCTAATGATAACCGTACGAATTATTTATAAACCAATCGAGATAAACTTGGAATGGATTTGAATTTGTTTTGAGTATAAGTTTTTTTTGAGTATAAGTTGTTTTGAGTATAAGTGTAATAAGGCTTTATTATTATTTATTATAATATTGTTACAAAGCAAGTTTTCATTTTATTAAATAAATAAAATATTTTTAATGTATAATACCTAGGCTTAACATAGGCCTCTCCCTACAAATACCACAAAGCACGGTCCTGAGCTACCTGTATCCATCGATTTCTTGCATCTCGTACAGGTCGTCACTCTATCTTTTAGGGATCAGGCAAAACTAAAGTTTTCCTTTAATTACCAGAAATTGTACAGTAATTAAACTAAGTTATATCTAAGATAAGTCTTTACTAACTAGACGATGTGACGCTATCTACTTGTTATGATATTCATAAAACTTTTTAATTAGAATACTTACTTAAGTAACTTTAATTTGTTGTCGATTATAATCTTGGAATTCTTTCAAAACATGTAAGTGTAATTAAACTATGTTCTTTTATAAACGAAGATTAGGGTGACTAATGAGCACACAGTCCATTAATGGTAGCTAAATTTCGTGGATTCTAAGACGTATTGATAATGTACTGTTGATATCGATCCTTAATTGAGGTAAGGATCTAAATACATATGCATTATACCTTTAAGGGCTAAGATGGAAAGTCTATGCCAGTAGGGTCTCCGGTTCTCGTCACACAACGCGCGAAACAGAGAAGCATTAAGGTAAAATTCCGTAACCGACTGCAGGCAGCAGCAGCAGGCGATGTGTCGTCGTGACACTACTGGTTTCTATGTAGTTCTATGAAATACCTGACATAGCTAGCGACACGTCGTTTGCCGCTACGGGCCGAGCGGCAGACGACACTGTAGCCTGACCGCAGATCAGTATTTCTACCAACAACCGAGTGACACGTTAAATTTTTCTCAAAAAATAAGTTTCACCGATTCCAAGGAAGAGAAACTGATAAACCAGGTGGTCCAATATCCCTTACTGTGCGATGCCTCTCACAATAATTATTTAAACAGTGTACCTATTTTGTTTATATAAACAGAAAACTCACAGAACACTCGTTACAAATTCCAGTATGTGTCCAGTATTCCAACACGGGCTGCTGCCGCCTGCAGTCGGGTTCGGAATCATGACTGCAGCGACATGACACCACGACATGTCGCAGCAACATGTCGCGACGCACACGTTGTCTGCTACTGCTGCCTGCAGTCGGCTACGGAATCTTACTTTTCTGCTGCATTCCATGCCGGTTTTCTAAAACTTATTGTGTCACACTCGGTTCTGGCTGGGTGTGTACTGTACCTATTCACGCTGCAATCATAATATAGCCACAACGTGGTTTTAACACCTACATAGAATTCATAATTTAGTAGATTTAGAAACTGACACGTAAATTTCTGTTCCTAAATTTCACTTTTTTTATTTTTATAAATATCGTCGGCCCTTTTTTGAACCTCGATATTTATTCGCTATCGTGGTGGCGTTTAACCACGTTTTATATACTCTTAGATAAATTGCACATGTTTGGACCCGAAATTATATTTTTGGGCCATTTAAATTGTTGTTTCGTAAAGTTTTGTGAAGATAGTATAGTAGAATAAGAGTGAAGTAAATTTCACTCAATCACAACAGCCTATATATATTTCCCACTGCTGTCCACTCCATATGTCTCCGAAATAGTTTTATTCCTCAGACATAAAGGTTTCATCACGATGTTTTCTTTACTGCCAAGCACATAATTAATCGGTACTTAAATTGTCAATTATCAATTGGTGCCAATAAGAATTGAACTTTAAATTTCAAAGAACGCAAGCAACGGCTTGTTTCGGTAGGTAAAGTTACAGTGTCAGTAGGTATTTGTGCAAAAACACATTTTTTATTATTTCTGACACTGCTTTCTAACATCGGGTTATTATTATTGCTTACGTGCATACGCATTTTTTATTTACAGTCTATCAAAGTTCAATGCTAAACGTAGGCCAGCCCATAGGTTGGGTGAATTTTATCATAGTTGCCACACTTGTCAGTCGGGTTTGCAACGCAATTTTTTATTATTTTTGGTTTTGTCAGGAAGATGTTGATGCCTATATCCTTTTACAGGTACTCTCTGTTGCCTCTTACGACAACCACTGGTACGTATTGGGGTAGTGGATGTTCTAACTCAACCACTACACAACGATAGCTTTAATTGAGCAATTCACAATTTTGTGATTATATATTTTGTTAAAAATTTTGAAATTCCACTAAAACTCGGGAAAGGGTTCGAATCACGGAAAAATAATAAACAAAATACTGTTTAAACTTTTCACGCAAAAGTGTTTTATTATTTACGCACCGCTGAGTTTGACCATTTACAGCATTACGAATGCAAACCGCGTGTTGTTTGCGCCGATTTACAAATATATGTTTACTTAAAAATAGTAGAGTGGGAGTTTTTGTGATAAACAACTTTTAGTCTTAAAGTTTTTTCTTATCCCGTTAAAGATTTTACTGAAAGAATTGTGTGACGAAATTAAATTATTTATTATGAGTAAGAAGCCACAACAATATACCTATCCATCAATATACATACAACAATATACCATCGAATATATGTATCTAATCTAGTTATACTGCCATCTCGCCGAAGCCACAAGTCTTTCTAAGATTTTCTCTTGTCACCTTTTGCAACAGCCACAGCATGAAATATGCTTTGCGGTGGAGTTGTGTGACATGGTAGCTAAAGTGAAAAAAATATCATATTTTTTAATTGGTCAGAACGTGTGGGAAATCGGTCAAGTATACAACATCGTCATTGTAATCTCAACCATTAAATGGTGGGTCTCTATTTGCCTAGATCTAGTTTGGTCTCACTTATCTTATCTGGCATCAAGTAGCAGTAGTGTTCAGTTAGAGGTGTTACAAAGCTATGCCGTCATAAGTTTTGGACATTACTGTGCTGTTTTAATTTAGTTTACTCACTTGTACTTTTATTAAATTTAACAGGATCGCACGGACTATAAAAACCACATTACGTTGAATATTAGATCGTTTATATTGTCACTGTAGTATTATAGAAAGTTACAATATATATACGTCCCGCTGCTAAACGCAAACTTCTCATAATTTCTGAGAGTTTTACATTCCAATGCATGTTGACAAGAATTGATTTTTATTTTCCATAGTTTTAAAACATTTTGAATAGTTGAAATCGATTTATTGTTTTTGGTTTACCCTACTCGAAATTATGTAGGGCAAATTACAAAAGATAGACTAGTATTACAACATTTTAGTTCGCAAGAATAATAGCAACTTTTTATTATTCCGCAAACAATGCCAAACTACTCTTAAAAGAACAAAGTGGGGAAGCAAGAGAATCAGATGAGGTAGCTCATTCGAAAGTTGATTCCGTTGAATGAAAAATATTTTTCAACAAACGTCATTTTTAATAGAGAATGTCTCTTAATATTTATGAAAGTGACTTCCGATTAAGACAGCGCATTATTATTATGAATAAACAATAATAAATTTCTATGTAAAGTCTTTTTATAATATCATGATATCTGGCTCTATAATAACACTGCACGGAGCAAACAGAGCGATAAAACGTTTTTTTTCTTAGCATTGACTGACCTGCCGTGACCGAGACGCAGGTATCCTTTCCGGCTGATACTTCGTACTTCGTACCCGGGGTATAAATTAGAACACTTTTTTGTGCCCTGGGCTGGAGTTTGTCAGAGAGGACATCTGTTCGCGATGGTAGGTAGGGACCAGTCTTGAAAGTAGTGACCTGTCCATACTTTGGCTTCGCGTAGACAGCGATCACCATCCCCGCGTCTACTGGTGCCTATAAATGTCTCAATGCGATATTGCCGATACAGACCGACTCATCGACCACGTCCTACAGATTTCTTGCTACAACAGATCCCATCCGCATAGATCGTGATACTTGGCGATTTTAACTCCCACCACGCCAAATTGCTCGGTTCACGTTTAACCGATCGTGCGGGGAGATCTGTTTATGACTTTGCTTTGGCATATGGTCTGACATAACTGGTTACTTCGCCTACGCAAATTCTAGATGTAGAGGATCATACACCTTCCGTGTTGGACTTTCTGCTGACCTCTCATCCGGACGGATATCAGGTTTCCATCGATGCCCCTCTCGGCTCTATAGACCATTGTGTGATCCGGAGTATAGTGCTACTCACGCTCCTGTCGCGGTTGCGTTCTGCAGGTTACCGCCGTCTTTGGCACTACAGGTCGGCGGATTGGGACGGAATGCGGTTTTTGGGGGCGGGTTTGATTCTCGCCAAATGATCTCATTGCTGACTCTGTTACTGATATTTTACTATAGGGAATAAACTATTTATTCCATCATCTGTGGTAACCATCGGGTGTAGATCTCAGCCTTGGTTTAGTCGCTCCTGTAAAACTGCATTACGCAGTAAGCAGGAGTGTTATCAGGCCTGGCTTGAGGCCTCGGCAGCTCGTGATAAAAACTGTCGTGAACTGCACTTAAAAAAAGCATTTGAAGTTTACTTAAAGTAGTTAGTGTAAATATTATTAATATCAAGAATTTAGCTAGTGTTTCAGAAATTAAATAAATTGCAGATTTTGAAAACATCTATTTACAAGTCTTTAAAATCTCAAAACTCATATTCCGTAGGTATTACTTTCTCACAACTTCTGTGTCGATAGTTTATTTTTTTGATTTTGTAGCTGTGTGCTTGCATGGCTTCCTCATTTTGTTACTTAATATATAAAAAATATATGTTATGCTAAACAGAATTGATGGCAGAATCTGCTGGTCTATAAGAATTCGTATGACAATTCGACGCGATAAAAGACACGTAACCTAGAATCATTACATCAGAAATGACCATAAAATTCCACATGAAAATAAATTTAAAAAAGGCTTGGGTTGACTAAATTCACTTCAGACTTTAAACATCACGTAGGAGTGTAGTCAAGAAATACCGAAGCTCTATCCAAATAAATAACTGAATAAGGTCGGCTAGTGATTTGAATTATCCTTTACTTTTCTGTCACAAAGTTCTCCACTCATTTCTGATAGGTTTTTAGGGCAAGTAAGTGTACACCGCACTGCCCCAATGCGTGATGGCGAACATCACATGTTTTCGAAATATTTTTTTCTTATTTCTCAGACATGCAGGTTTCCTCACGATGCTTTCCTTCACCGCCAAGCACGTGGTAAATCAGCACTTAAAATTGCAATTAACAATTTCATTGGTGGGGATTGAACCCGGTTTGCTCGCATACTGTGAAATTTACAGCGAGTGCTAACATCTAAACTATCACGGTTTTTCTGTCATAATTGAATACAAAGTAATAATGAAACTTTATTTATAGCTACAAAAGAATAAACCTATAAAATATGCTAGTAATACATTAAATAATTTACTTGATTGCAGTAACGAAAATACAAAGTTTTAGTCAACATACTTATTGAAAGTTATGTATGCTTTATTACCACTTTATATTTCTAGCACTGGTTCAGAAAAAAACTTCTTACGTAGGAAGAACCAGCAAGAAATCCAGCGGGACTTTTTTATAGTAATTGTAAGAATGTATGTATTAAATTAACAATAGCTTATGTAATGCATTCGGATACAAATAGGCTCTTAATCGGGGAGGAGTAAAGCCTTGTGTACCACTGTTTTTTTTTTTGGAATTACTATTAACGCGAAGCTCCAAAGGGGTCCCCATGTTTAATATATCGAAATTAGCAAGCAGACTTAGTTCTGCAGAATATGTTGTAAGAAATATTGGAAGTCTCACCAATTTTTAAACAGCTAGATTAGTTTATTTTAGTTACTTTCATAATGTCGTATTGAATTTTGCTATTAGGTATTAACAGTGGTAGAGCCACGCGGCAGCTTTTGCTGTCGTACTGATGGGCCGGCTCGAACCGGGGTAGTACCAGGACCTCACAGAAAACCAGCGTGAAGTAGAGGTTTACCTCTGCGTTTCGCTTGGTGAGTGCAGGTGGCCGGAGGCCTTTTTTACTGAAAATGAGGCATTCCATCTTAGTCCTCACGGGTGACAACGCATCTACATTTTGATTTGTAACAGAGGATAGATGTAAATGTCTATGGGCCGCAGCAACCACTTACCATCAGGTGGACTGTGTGCTCGTTTGTCACCCTTATCCTATAAAAAAGAGGTATGTAACGCGACTGACATTGAAACCATATTTATTTTGCAAAAGAGTCGTACAGGCAATTTATAACATAAATTGTAAAGAAAAATTAAAGAAACAAACATATTAACTTTGGAATCGTTATATATTTATGAAAATGTAATATATACTTAGAAAAAGACTGATCTAAGCCAACTAAGTTAGAAAAATGAAACTTTGACAGTAGGTTTCTTTTATGAGGTAGGCGAGCACTAAGAAAGGATTTTTTGAAATTCAACTCCCAAGGGGGTTAAAGTTTGTATACAAGTCCGTCATATTTCAAGTTCCATCCATGAAACTCGGCATTTAGACTTTAAATTAAAAACAAGGAAATACTTATTTCACAGTTTCACACAAAATTCTACCCCCAAGGGGTTCAATGGGGGTTAATTGTTTGTATGATAGTGTTTCATTTTTCAAGTTATGTTTATGAAACTTGGCTCTTGATTAAAAATAAAAAAGTACATATTTTACACTTTTGAAAATTCTACCCCCGAGGGGGTAAAATAGGGGTTGATAATTTGCATGTATATAGTGGCTTTAGATTTTTAAAAAAGAAGTACGTATTTTGTGGAAAAGGCGAGTCATATACAAAGGGTTCCGTTCCATTATACAAGACAACTCTTTTTTTGAGTATAGATGTAGGATTTTACAGGGAGTTAAACAGTAGTTCGCCCAAAAACAAAAGTTAATTATATGGGTTTCCATATCTCTTTAAGTTTTTATTTTTTTATAATTTGTTGTTATTACGGCAATAGAATTATCCATTCTGTAAAAATTTCAAGTCCTATTACGGTTCATGAGATACAGCCCGCTGATAGACGGACGGACGGATGGATGGACAGAGGAGGCTTATTAATAGGGTTCGTTGGCAGCCTTTATATATTCCTATATATTCGTAGGTGTGTGATTCATATTTTTCCAAAGTGCGGTATTTTTAAGTTATATATACAACAAAGTTGGTAAGTAATTTATTTTAGGGTTAGACTACAAGGCTTTCCAAATTAGTTTTGGATACAAATATACCTACCTACATACTACTACTACTGAATCATCATCATCATCAACAACAACAGCAGCAAAATCATCAGCAGCAGCAGCAGCAGAAACCTGTCATCGGTTCAATACTGAGTGAAGGTCAGATAAAGATAAAGTCTCAGATAAAGATTATAGACCATAGTCCACCATACTGTCTCACCTCTGCGAAAATTATGGAGAAGTCTCAGGTGTTCAGGTTTCCCCACGATGTTTTTCTTCACCATTGAAGCATGTGATATTAATTGCTAAAACGCAAAAAATTATAACTCCGAAAAGTCAGAGGTTTTTGTTTATAGGATCGAGTGACAAATGAGCACACAGTCCACCTGATGGTAAGAGGTTGCTGTGGCCCATAGACATCTACATCTATCCTCGTTTGCGAATCAAAATGCAGATGCGTTGTCACTCGTGAGGACTAAGATGGAATGCCTCTTATCCAGTAAAAAGGGTCTCCGGTTCTCTACACTCACCATACGAAACACAGCAGTGTTAAGCTGCTATTTTACGCTGGTATTCTGTGAAAGCGTGGTCCTTCCCCGGTCAAGCCGACCCATTCGTGCTACAACTATACTACTAATATAGCTGCAGCATGGCTCTTTCACGTATAAAAACAACGTATAAAGAGGTGAGTAGTATGGCGCAAATTTTGAAAGAAACAAATGTTATTGTATGGTATGAGTGGACTATGGCCCATCTCTCAGCAGAACATTGAGAGATATAAAAGAAAATGGTACATTGATGATAGGTGCTAGAGTTGTTTTAGCGGGAGACTTTCGACAAACCTTACCGGTAGTACCGAGGGGAATACGAGCCGATAAAATAAGGTCGTGTTTATAGTCTTCATATGTGTGGCTTCAAATACATAAACTCGTTACTAAGACAAATATGAGAGTACTTTTGAAAGGTGATGCTACCACCGTTCAGTTTATAGAGGCTTTAATTCAAATAGGGAATGTAGATTATTCTACAGTAGATAGAAAAGTTGTAATACCACCAAGTCTGGCGATAGTAGTAAAAACTCCAGCAGAGCTAACCGCCAGAATTTAGCCTGACATCGCTAACATTATGACAAATTCGTAGATAGGTCATGCGAGCGTGTTATTTTGACTCCTAAAAATGACACAGTGGTTGATATTAACGGTCTCTTGCAAAACTCATTTGAAGGGGGAGATTTCAGCTATAAATCTGTGGATTCAGTGATACAAGTTTGTTGTAAATACCCTTAACACAGTAGAACTTCCAGCTCATATTCTCGTCCTTAAACTGGGTGCACCAGTAATGTTATTGAGGAACTTAAAACCTCCAAAACTATGCAATTGTATTAGACTAAAAATAACAGCTCTCCATAAAAATGTTTTAGAGGCAAAAGTAATCACCATATTTCTGCTTAAGAGGAATCAGTTTTTCATACCACGAATACCTTTAATACCATCAGATTACCCCTTTGAGTTCAAGAGATTACAATTGATTACAATTGATTATAAGTGTGATTCGCTATGACCATTAATAAAGCTCAAGGGCAGTCACTGAAAATGGTTGGATTAGACTTAAGGGAGACCTTCTTTTCTTACGGGAAATTTTATGTCGCATGTTCGAGAATAAGTACAGCAAGTATTCTGGTAATTTAAACACACAAGAGCCGTGCCACAAATGTTGTTTACAAAGAGGTCCATAAATAAAAACAAATATTCCTTAAAAACATATTATGTACTATCATGTAGGCCAAAAACAAGGAAGCAATAATAATTTTGTCAAAAGATGCACAATATTTTGTGGATCCGCATGGAATTGGCGTGGAAATTGAAACTCACAGGGATATTCTGATGGTATAAATACTGTTTTCCCTTGAGAACATCAGGTGGTTATTTTGGCTTTTAAGAAAATTTAAAAATCAACGGGATAACACAACATTACTACATCATCAACTTTAAAAAAAATACTTGCATATGCTTTATATAATCTCTATATAGGTAGGCCTTTTGCAGCGAGAAAATTCTATAATCTTATAGGAAATCAGAAATTGTACGCGGAGGAAGTCGCGGGCGACCGCTGGTGTATGTACATAAAAACATGAATAGCTTTGATAAGAATAAAGATGTTCATACTTTAAACACTAGGAACAAACATAAGTTTGTAATGCCAGTTACTAGATTCCACAGAATTAGTAATTAATTTATAGGGCAATGTATAGTAGGTACACTTTTACAAGAAAAGTATTCAATCAACAAGTTTAAAAGTTTTATAATAAAAATAACCCCTGGAAATGAAGTAACCGCTTTCATGCTTGTTCTATTATAATTCATATAAATTTTTTTAAAGTGAAATAGTTAACTTGTCTAAAAAATATTCACCCTTGGTTTCTTGCTGGTTTTTTTTTTTTGCAGGTCAGAGGTATTTTCCAAACCAGCGGTAAATAAGAATATGACTTTTAAAATGCATTATATGGAATAAAATACCTATTAATATAATAATATCTTGTCTTGTCTTACCTATATAACATAAAAATCGATAGATATCCGTCTCGCAAAAACTCGAATTCGGCTCGAACTATTTTGATGAAACTTTAAATATGCCTTTGAGTAGATCCTGGTTTGTTTGCCCCCCCCCCCCCTCGGATTGCTTGCCACGACATTGTTTGCGGGGAGGCTTAGTAGCCGCGACATGGTCAACCCCGGTGAACAAAGAGGAACCCACTTGGCTGGCCCGTAGTGTAGCCCCGGCCCTAGGTAGCCACTCCGAGTGGGCTTGGCGAGGAGACTTCGAATATATGTTGGAGGCCTGGAGCGATGTCCCTCCCCCTACCGCTGCACCCGAGCTGGAGTGGCGGAGTGGAAGAAGAGTGTTAGTATAGCGATGCGCCACTTGCCCTATCCTCCGTAACTCTGATGGGGACGCACCATTGATTGATGCGGCTGTGGTTGAAGGGGGAAGAAGAAGTCCTCCTCGAGGCCGCAGATGTGTGCAAAAGTGTTCCCTTGGCCCTGCCAATATGCGACGAAGGTGGAAAACCAAGGGGTTTTAGTCGGTGCGAGGGCAACATAACACATCCTTGTCCCCGCAAGACGGGTATGCGTAGGCATTTCCAGATGAGAAAAAGGAGGTCCTGGATGGTTTAGATTCATAATTGGACCCAGTAGATTTCACTGTTGTGGAGATTCAAAAATCACACGTGCGGATCGGTTGCTAGTAGAATTAAATTCCCTGGCAGCCTATCTCCTTTTCTTACTTCTCCTTTTACAACACCAGTAGGATGATATAGGGCAGTGGACTCTCTTACGCCGCTACTACACCGTAGATTAATCTAAACATATGATACATTTAGCTGTTGAAGCCTTGAAATGGACTGCAAAGGTAGAGATGATAAAGATAAAGAAGAAATTAATACTAAATTGCATCCCTACTTTTAATTTTGCTTTAGTGGCTTCAGTTTTATAGATACCAAGCATATAATGATACAACGGTAAGCGACCATTTGTAAACTTGATAGAGTCGTAAAATGCTTTACGAGTACATTAGTTGCAAAGCACTTTGCACAATTTTTATTTTTCTACTTGATAGGTTTTCTGAGTAAGAAAAATGACTTTACGAGTAATATAAACCTTTATAATTACAGTCTAGTGAAAGTCAACTTCTGAACGTAGGGAGGACATGCCATAATTGTTACTCTAGGCAGGTGGATTGGCAACCGCAGTTTTTAAACCATTAGTTGCAATTAGGAAGACGCTGCTGCCTTTATTATGGCATGTTTCTTTCTGTCGCCTTTTACCACACCCATAGGATGATATGGGGTAGTGGATATTCTAACACCACAACTACAAGGTAAGCAAGCTTACATAAATATTTACTTGTAGTGAACTATACAAAATGTATATTTTTATGTCGAATAATTTTTTTTATCTATTTGACAACATGCTTTTTTATCCACTTTTGTTTCAATATCAGCTTCCTCTGGTCTTCTTTCAAATAACAGTAGTCTTTTGTTTTAGATTTGGGATTCTCAATCAAAACGGTTGTTCTCGTAATAATATATATGTTATATTATGTAGCTAATAATTTACTGCTTTTTCCATCATTAATATCATCTTCATCTTCTTCATTAGGTCGTAAAAATCTAATGTTGGACATAGGTCTCCACCAGCGAAGGGAGGATTTAGCCATATAGTAACACTTTGCAATCTGATTCACGATTGATGAATTAGACAGAAATACAGAGGATGAAGTTTTTAATATGTAGGGTTTCCTCGCGAAATTTTGTTTCACTACAGAGCACGTGGTGAGTATGCGCTTAAAATTGCAAATAACATTTATATTGGTGCCGACATAGATTGAACGCTTAATGTAATAAATAAATGGTATTTTTTATTTGGTGTGTGTGATTTTTTCTAAACTTAAGTGACAAACGAACTAACATTTCAGCTGATTCAAACGAAAACGGCAACAGTGATGATTAAAATAGGTAAAAAATAAATAAATAAATGCTTTATAGGCTGTAATTACGATTTGTTATTATTGTACACAGGAGCATTTTATCAGTTTATTTTATTCTTTTCTAATATAAAGAAAAATCACAACAGATAAAGTAACAAGAAACGCACACTGCCTAAAAACAAGCGATGAAGAAGTATGTTGAGCGATTTTGCCTACAAAGGAAATTTTGAAATACGGTCTGCCCGTCCTGATCAACTGGGTATATTGCATAATGCAACAAGTATTGCTTTAGCTGGCAGCGTTTGAACCGGACTAGCTTCGTTATACTCCAATACTCTGACCACGCGGTGGTATTTCTGTTAGTTTTTATAAAATTAAAGTAAAACAAATTTCTGGTATCAATGCACCTGATGGTAATTGAATTGAAGTCCACACACTTGCAAACAACTGCAATTAAATATTGCTACAAATGCTTTTTCACCTTTGTGAACTTAAGTGAAAATCCTCACAACCTGTAATTTTACTGGCTCCCTATACCGTTTAGACCGAAACCGAGCAGAACACGTATGCTGCATGGCGGCAGAAATAAGGAAAGATGGTAGTACCTGCACAAACAAAAACCAGGCGACGAACCCTTGCCTCTACTCTTACCATCTAGATAATGTTTTTCTTAACAAAGTTACTATTATATTAAATATTCGAAAATATATATCTAGTACGAAAAAGGAGAATGTCATCAACAATGGAGGAAAGTCAAAAAATGTAGTAATCTTAATACAACATTCATCAAAACTTTCAAATTACTTTCCACTCCTAATTTCACCTGTCGGTTGTAAAGTTCACGTTGATCCTCCCTTTGAATCCAACGACTTACTGAGTTTAAATTAAACTTCTTCTAGTGCCTAATTTCCTTTTAGAATAAAAAATATGAAAAGTAATTTTTTTTTCTAAAAATAAAACCTATATTTCTAACCTGATTCAGTACTTTTCACAATCTTAAGTTTATTTTGGTATTATATATTTTAATAAAATAAATATTTATTAAAAAGAATTATTTAAAAAATCATTATATTTTTGATCTCGAATTTCAAAAAAAAAAAACTTATTCAGTAATTCAAATTGCTAGATCAAAAATTTTATCATAGTTTTGAATGGGCGTCATGGAGTTTTATGTATATTGAATAAGTTTAATTTTTTAACTTTGCTAGCGTTATGTCAGTAAATTTTATAAGTATTCCGGACTCAACGTGGATCCATCTTTAAAAGAACAAAGTGTGCCGGGATGAAGCGAGAATTGTATTTGATTTTTCGCAAAGTTATTGGTTCTTTTACAACAGACCATTTCACAATATTGGATACTGGATAATAGACGTCGTTTTTGTATCTTCTGCAAGTTGAACTCGATGTAATTTCAGATATCATTTAATTTAGCTCCAATATAAAAGTTTATTTAATTTCCATCAGTGAGGATTCAGAAGTGAAACCTAGTAAACCAGAAAGAATTTCAAAATATTTTTTATGGAGAACTGACTTAAGGTACGATCGTTGTGTGTCTATGTTTTTTATAAGTTTGTCTTTATTTTCTAGCTTATATTTTATTCGTATGAGATAATGATATAGATAAAGACTAACTATTGATGACATAACGTAAACATAAACACTCACGCCTGATACTCAGAGGGGTAGCAGAGACTACAGACTTCTAATTGACATTGTACTCATAATTTCTGTCGCCAATTTCAAATCCATATATATGCCCTTCAGTTAAGAGTGCTATTAATTTGGCTTATCTTCTCTATATCGTCAACCTGGTTGATAAATATCCATCTAGTGTGACCCTAGGACCACCCGCCACTCACTTAATAAGGCATATTTAAAATGAAATAAATTTTAGTATTTATTTATTTATTTATTTATTCTTCATCGTATTCCTTAAAATAAAAGAATACAAAGGGCGGATATATTGATTTGAGGCATTCTCAGTCAACCTTTAAAGGCCGGCAACGCATCTGCGATTCCCCTGGTGTTGCAGTTGTTCATGGGCGGCGGTAGTCACTTACCATCAGGTGAGCCGCATGCTCGTTTGCCCCCTCTCCTATAAAAAAAAAACTCATTTAATTATTATTTATACTTATGAAATATAAACAAATATAGCTATATTGATTTGTTACTAACGATTTTTCAAAAGAAACACACCCATGGATGAGATTATTAAATTCAGCAATGTTTTATATTTATTAAAAGAGATAAAACCGTAAAAGTATGATGACTTTTTTACATTTTCCTGGAATCGCAATTAAAATTTATAATTAATTTTCTTTCATAACCTCAAAAGGTACACGATTGACGGCTCTTTTTGTCGCTATCAGACATTATGTATGGTGCTTAATTTGCAGCGATACTGATCGCTTTGAAAATGTGACCTGAGGCAACCTACCCGTTTGCTAAGCGTGGCTACAATGGCAAATATACTCATATGAGGCAAACTATGGGTGAGGTTTATGTTCAGCAGTGGACTGTAACGGAGGCGATTTGTTGAGTCTTGCAGGAAAGTTATTCGGGAAAACATGTTTCTAGCGGTCGTTCGTAATAAACTGAGGAACAAAACCGACTTTTCACATATCTTTATATTGACATCAAAATGCAGACACGTTTGTGATGTAAAACACTAATAAAAAGATAAAGTTAAAATTGCACTTAAAATTGCAGCTAACTATTTCCCATGGCAAAGTTCGAACCCGGGTTGTTCACGAGTGAAATTTTAAAAACTACTCCATTTAAATATTGACACCATGTATCACATATATATCACGCCTTTAATCTGCAAGGGTTGACAGAGTCCTAAAGACAAACGAGCTAATTAGCCACGCTTTACCAAAAAAAAATGGGTTTTTATAAAATTATTTTATAAAATTAGAGTGACAAAATGAGCACACAGTCCTATGCTTAGTAAATGGATGCTGTGGCCTATAGCCATCTATGTACATCTATCTTCGATAATGTATCAAAATGCAAAATGCGCTGCTGCCCCTAAGAACTAAGATGGAATGCCCCTTTTTTAGTAAAAATGTTACCCGCTTCTCACTATACTCACTATATGAAACGCTGCAGCATTAAGCGGCTATTTCGCTGGTATTCTGTGAGGGTGTGTTTCTTCACCAATCAAGATTTGTGCTACAACCATTTATAAAAAAATAAAAAATGAAAGTTGACAACGATTGTAGGAATCTCTGTTCTTTCTCCCGTCTTCGCCAGAATTAATATTACTGGGTTTCATATTGTGAGTGCGGAGAACCGGAATCCTTTTTTACTGGAAGCGAGGTATTCCATTTCATTACTTAGGGACAACGACACATTTCTATTTTGATTCTTAATAAATAGATGTAGATGTCTATGAGGCACAGCATCAGTTTACCATGAGGTGAACTATGCGGTCGTTTGTCACTCCCATTCTAAAAACAAGAACTATTAATGAGCTAATAGTCTACCCACTGTTAGTGGTTACTGCAGCCCAAGTATATAGTAACAAACTGTAAACGAAAAAATAAGGATTCGATATCACCTCCGAGAACAAAAAAGCCTCACAACTTATATTACTAAAACTACCTTCAAACAAGAACACAAAAAATAATACTTATTCTTATATCTTTATTCTTTATCGGTCAGTCATCCAAAGTCAATCTCTGGATATGGCCTCCTCTTGTAGAGAGACTTACCTTATTCTTCACGCTTGACAGATCACTCAAAATGTAAATGTAATGAAACGATCCCAGTGCACTCAAAATCATACACTAAAATAGAAGAAGTGGATACCTCGCATGACGGATAATTTTTATTTTTCTTAGTTTTGATAGAATTTGAATGACAGCATTAACTTATGGACTGGACTGTATATTCGTTTGCAACTCTTATTCTATAAGAGGAGGAATCGTATACAGATTTTATTATAATCACAATCACTGCGTTTTTTTATCCAATATTGAACTTACCAGAAGTAACCTTTTCAAAAATGCGAAATTATGCTTAAATTATATTGGTTAAACGGACTGTCTGGTAAAAGGCGTTACTCGCTTTTAGAAGCACTGCTGTAGTTTCATCCTCGCCCGGAAACTTGCCGTTTTTAAGGTGCTGGAGAGCCATTCTAATCTCGCTCAAACTGACGTCCGGGATATCATCGAAATAGTGTCGGATGAGACTTGCTCTTGGATCGTTACTCACACATGCGTGTGGCTCCAACGATGACGGGTACAGCTGCCCATAGAACCTCTCAATCTCACACTCCAAATCTCAGATGTCTCGGAAACGATGCCGTCACATTCGGTCTTCAGCTTCGACAGTTGGCTCTATCTAGCAGACAGATCTCTGGCAAAGACTTACTGGCCTGGTTCCGCTCGATTGCATCTTCAATACGAGCAGAATTAAAGTTGCGTAAGACCAGCGCCACATGCATATGGAGATCTGTCTGTTCAGTTGCCTGTATGCTATCAAATCTACTGAAGACTGCAGCTTCATTTTCCGTCTAACAGCCATGAGATTAAGAGTGTGATCGGAGAATTTTGTGTTCTCCTGCAGCGGGTCTTGCAAAAATTATCTCTGACCTCTTGGACAGTTTCCACGAGCATGTCATTTACAACGTCCACTGCATTGCAATTTTCTAGGTACTGAAAACGGTTTTGTATCTCGAGCTGAAAGTTTTCGGGACTTTGGATTAGAGCACGAGGGGGACAGAGCGTTGAATTCAATAGACGACACCTCTCCAACTTAACGTTTACGCTTAGTGTGCCTCTAACCATTCGGTGATCGCTACCAATTTTCAGCGTCGCTATCAATTAGGCATCATATAACAGTTGCCGTCTAGCCATCATAATGAAGTCAATCTCATTTTTTGTCGAACCGTCGGGGATCTACCAGGTCCACTTCCTGTGGGGCCGCTTCTGGAAGAAAATTTCATCATTAAGAGTTCCTCTTTCTTCATGAAGTCGGCCAGCTGCTGGCCCCTTGGGTTCTGTTGCCCTATTAAGAATTTCCCTACTTTCAGTTCACCATTTCCTCTCGTGCCTAGTTTTGAGTTGAAGTCTCCCATTAACACGGTATAGTAGGTTTTCTTGTCGGGACGTGCTGAGGCTGGTGCGTAAACCTGTATGACCTTCAGCGAATACCATTTGGTGCTTCTGAGTATAAGGTACGTTACTCTCGTCGACACGCTCCCAATTTTTACAACGTTATTAACGAGAGGACTTAACTCCTTGGGACAGATGGTCACCTTCACGGTGATAGAAAAGTTGCCGGATTCCAGAATTACGGTGTCTTTCCCTCTCTCCGGACCTCGGATAATCCTATAATATTCCGGCGCAACGTGTCCATCTCTTCTTCTAGCTCCAGTATCTTCTTGTCAGTCTTCAGGGTGCGTGCGTTATAAGTTGCCAGGTCGAGTCGTCGTAAGTGGCAAACGAACCTCCACCGGAGATTCTTAGCACCCCCTTCCCCACCATTACCATGGTCACCACCGTAGCGTAGGAGTAGCGGGGCCGCCAGGGACTGTGGGCCATTTTTTAGTGTTATTGCTCATGGGGGGTATATTGCCATAGTTGCCACGGTCAGCAAGCGGGTTGGCAACTGCAGATTTTTATTGCTTTTGGCTGTTATCAGAAAGATGCTGCTGCCCATCTTCTGCCTCAGTTTCCGTCTGTCGCTTTTTACGACACCCACGGGAAGGTATGGGGTAGTAGGGATTCTTACCCGCCACTACATGGGGGTTTCTTAAGTATTTCTTAAAAATTTTTAGTAATCAATTTTAAAGTATTTCTGAACCAATGGTAAATAAAAAATATTATATTTTATACATAGTATGTGATCACTTATTAATGTTGAACAAGGCAATTCTCAAATATTATATTCTATGCTGTGAGTATTTGGAAGATTGATGATGGCACATTTCGTCTATAAATCACATCACAACAAGTCATATAAAAAACCTTAGTGCCACGATAAGCTTAATTAGATTTAATTTATCTACAAAGATGTAATTTGCATATTGAGGCAAACCACATTGAATCGACAAGATTTATGTAAAAACTTCCTGCGGGGTATAATTAGCACCAATTCGGTTCAGTTTGTTTTGGTTTCACTTAAGCTTTATAAATTTCATGGAATTTCATGTAACTATTGTATTATTTAAATGTAACAATTCATTTCACCAAAATATTGTTGTACACATACAATCGTGTCACGCTTTTTTTTATGTAATTTTCTTTTTGTATTTGGAGTTATTTTTTTATCTTAGAGTAACGAACGACATAGAAAGTCAAAAGTACAACTGATGGTATGTGGATATCGGCCCCCGTACACACCTACATTAGTCCTAAATTAAGAAACAAAACGCAGACGCATTGTCTCCTCTGTGGACTAAGCTATTTTTTCAGGTCTCCAGTTCTCAACATTCAACGTAAGAGCCACAGCAGCATTATGCTGTAATTTTGCGCTGGTAATCTTGGTGAGCGTGGTTATTTTTCCGGTCGAACCAAACCGTCCGTGCTGCGGCCATAATATGCTGCACCTTGACTCTACCACGTGGAAAGTATTATAGTCCTTCAACTTCCAGAGAGTCGTCCGTTAATTAGTAAGCCACATGCAGGTAAGGTGATAATAAGAAGTGGAATAATTTACAAGCATCTTACTTTCCATCCGATTATTATGTAGACTCCAAGGAAAGAATGAATAGGCTTTCATTAAGGTAAGTCAGTGCTCAAGGGAAGAAATAGGGTGATGTATACTTGTCTACCATCACTACACGGCAATTAATAATAAACCAGGAGTTAAAACACTTAAAATTAACATTAATAATTTTTGTGTTGTAAGCGAGAATATGAAGCTTAATTTTTCTTCCTTTCCTTTCTTCCTTCTTTCAATATTTTTAAATTGCTGCTTGTGATGTAATGTGTTTAATTACGAGTAAAACCCTCATATACTTTACGTAGGCATCGCCAGGCCACGCTTAACACCGTAGGATGCGTGATCGCTTTATATATAAATTTCGTTTTTATTTAGATTTGTGATAAGAATATGATGTATTTATTCACGAAAGTAACATGAACGTAACCTTAAAAGTTCACTTTAGTATATTTTATATTTTTACTAGCTGGCCAGGCAGACGTTGTTCTGCCTTCTCCGATGACTGTGTCCTATAAAAATTCTTAAATTCGTAATAAAAAATATTGAGAGTCACTTATAGGCATAAAAACTATCCTGTCTCTCAAGTTGGACCAAACTGCACACAGCGTTTAAAATTTCATTGCAATCAGTTCAGTAGTTTAGGAGTTCATCGCGGACAAACAATGTGACACGTAGTTTTTATATATAAAGATTATAAATTTTAATTTACATTTTGACTAAAAGTGTTTTTGTTTTCAAATAAGACGTAGCTTTTATTTTTTTTTATTTTGAACAAAATACACCACCGTATTTTCTAATGGCAGTTTCGTCTATAAATCTAATTTTGTAATATTGATCTGAAAAAGGGTGACTTAAGAGTAAACTATCCTTAATATTAACGAGTAATAAAACAGTCCAGTAAGCCAAAACAGAATAAAAATAAACAAGCTCACAATCCTTTCGTTCACATGCTAACACAGTTCATTGTCAATAATAAAATTGAAATTTTAAAGCATTTCACATCTATTCAAACATTTTGCAGAATGTTGGCACTCTTTCTTATGTTGAGGTAAAGGATTTTTCATTCTCGTAAAAAAAGCTATGTCATTTCAATTTCAAAGCTTGTTTTGTATTTCCCTTTTACCAACATCCAATTTTAGCACGATACCATAGAATCCAAAAAACTTACTAGCAAATTAGCCTATATAATAATAAACAAAACTAAAAACTTAAATTACCATGCAGTGTAGGACTGTGAATTTTAATTATTACGTCCAGTAGTTTTTAAATATGTTGACACCATACCTAGTATTTTTTTTACCACAGAAAAATGAACGGCGATGATAAAAATGTTCACAGGACTGTTTTCATAACATGTATTGCAAAACTTAATAAAAACATCAATTTCATTCATTTGTAATTCCTTTTATTGAGGCGTTTTTCTTTACATTTATATGGAATAGAAATAATATACCGGATTCAATGGGAGCGTGACCTTGACATGTCGACATTAAAGATCAACCCCTCCGCTTCACTTTGGAGTATGGAATAACCAGCCTCTCTTTTAAATTGATGACTAGAAAAATTTGTTTTGACTTAAGTTAATTCAAAAGGCTTTTTCTCGTCTGTTTTTATGAGCTTTCACAATTATCGTTTAACACGATTCAGATTTAGAAATTTCTTTATAGTAGCACTTCCTGGGATACCGTTACCGTTACCGCTACAGCCTATTAAAGTCCACTGCTAAACAGGCCTCCGCCTTAAATTTGCTTCATGACGGAATATTTGCCATAGTTGCCACGTTTGGCAAACGGGTTGGCAACCGCAGCTTTTTGTTTTTAGTCATTATTAGAAAGATTCAGCTGACCATCTCCTGATTTGCTTCCCTCTATCGCCCCTTACGACACACACGGGATGATATGGGGTAGTGGATATACTGACATCATCACTACACGGTATACAATATGTCAAAATCGATGGATCAAGTGCAGTATATATTGTGTTAAAATTTTGAGTGATGTGTGAGTCTTTTGAAGATACAAATAATTTTTGGTATTAGTTGCTTCAATAGAGTCTACTAGCAACCTCAATATGGACTACGTAGAGGAAATCATCTACGGCATCTTCACATTATTATTATATATGGACGTTACCGAGAATTTTAAACTCAAATTGAATGAGTTTCATATAGAAATGCAGCCACCGCAGGCTGTAATAATTCAACGACATAGATGAGCTCATTTCCATTACAGTATCCGGTCTATGAATACATTTTTTTTTAAATTGGTTAATATTCTACTTTATTCTTTCAATAAAAGTTGTTTAAGTAGTATTTTTTTAAATTACAGTGACTTCCGAGCTAACAGTTTAACTGAAGGTAAGTGGCTAAAGCAACTCATAGAGGTACACTGGAACATGTAATATTAGCAGTATAAATAGTTCAATTGAACCAGGCAAAGACAACGCTCGCTCAGAACACCAGCATTAAATTGCATCATAAAACTGCTACGTTTCGTATCCTGAGTGACAAGAACCGGAGACACTGTTTACTAATGAAAAGGCCTTTCATATTAGTGTTCAGAGGTGAAGACACATTTAAATTTTGATTTTCAATTGTAGTAATTAAGTAGAGCCAGAGTAACCGATATAGCGAAATGGATGAGTAAGCTGAAGTGGCAATGGGTCGGTCATATAGCTTGAAGATAACACAAGGAAGAAAGATTCTCAATTGGCGGTTGTACTAATAATCGAAGTGCATTTGAGTATATTTGAGTCACTTCTACATAGTTGCTAATCTGTAATATATATGCAGTCGTAGTCCATTTGGCGCGATCCTGACACACCTCTCTCGCCTCTTTCACATCCATATATCTACGCATACACGCTCGTCGGTTAAGGGTACTCCTAATCTGGCCCATTTTCAATGTATCGCCGATCTGGTCGATAAACCTTCGTCTAGGGCGTCCCTTCCCGACCCTGCCGTTCACTTCTGCAACATAAATTTGCTTTGTCACTCTTTCCTCGGTCATTCTTTCTACGTGACCAAACCACCGAAGCATTCCTTTCTTAATCCTTGTCACAACGTCATCTTGCAAACCACACTTTTCTCTTATTACACTATTTCTCACCCTGTCATTCAGATTCAGCCCTAGCATACTCCTTAAGGAACGCATTTCTACAGCATTTATTCTACTCTCATGCTTCTTCTGCCAGACCCAACTTTCACTACCATACATTAAAGTGGGTACTAACACAGCATTATGAATTGCCATACGTGCCTTGGTTGACACATTCTGACTCCTCACAATAGCGTGTAGAGCCCCATTCACTCTATTTCCTGCGTTCACTCGTCGTTCTATATCCTTATCATATCTACCATCCCTGCTAAATAAACATCCCAAATATAAAGATAATATCAACATAAATAGTTTTAGTACAAAATTTTAGATTATATTTAGTGATTAACCAAAATGTCCAAGTGCTGGCCTCACAGGCCTCCGCAATTTTCTGAGAAGACTGTGAAATTATTATCCCTACGCACTTCTCCAATGGGTTTTGGTGAATTTCATGTGTCTTTAAAATATTTTTATTCCTCAAATAACCAGGTATCCACACGATGTTTTCTTTGACATCCAAGCAGGACAAAAATCACCAGCTAGAATTGCAATTAAAGATTAAGAATTTCATTGTAGCCAGCGGGGATCGAACTCAAGATGCTCAGGTATTAAGTAATTTAATACGCGCTTACTAAGCTATCACGTCATTAGGTTCATTTGCACAAAATAATGTAAAGAAAAACAATTAAACATATTCCAAACGTTATATTAGCACGTCAAGGAATGGATTCCTACAAAAGTAGGAATTCATTTATTTTCCAAACTCTAGAGACTTTTGTTAGATCACGAATTTTCCCTTTTTGCTTTATTCTAGACACATCGTCTTCGTGAACAATTTTCCTTTAAGTGTTTAGGTAGAAAGAAGTCTAAGAGCGCTGACTTAAATTAAGCAAAAAGGGTTTTGGCTTTCATGTAAAAATGGATAGGATAAGGAAGTATTTTATCGTTTTCATTTTTTGGGTAATTTTTACCATAATTTGCACGTATATTATATTAGACAGACAAACGAATTAACGGTCCTTTCCTGATGGAAATACAAATACAGGCGGATACCTGCCAACAATTTTTACAAATAAATCTACAAAATAAATAAATAATAAATGACGGCTCCGTGGCGCAGTGGCTTAGCAATGAGTTGCTGCGCTGGGGGCCGCGGGCTCGAATCCCACACGGAACAAATATTTGTAAGGCCTACAAATAATTGTACCGGGTCTGGATGTTTGTCCTTGTGCAATTTGTGTTTGTAAACTGCCTCCACGATACAGGAGAAAATCCTAGTGTGGGGGTAACGTTTTTGAAAGAATAAAAAAAAATACCAAAGAAGGTTAAAACCAAAATGGCAATATCCTTACTCTAAACATCTACATTTTTTATTACATATCATCACGGTTCATTGCGTGATAGACTTCGAAATGTGGATATCCGCAGTAAAAGCAAAATACTCGTATAGTCCAACGGATCAATAAGCTGAAGTGGCGAAGTTCCGTTCATATAGCTCGAACAATCAACAGTACTAAGAACTTGTAAGAGGTGCAGGAATTGGATAGATATCGGTAACTTCTCATCCAATTCAAGACCGTGCTTTATAGCAATTCTTGGGGGAGGCCTATGTTTAGCAAAAAAGCAGCAGTGGACTTGTGAAGGGCTTTAATGATTATACTTCACTGCTAAAAAGGTCTTCAACATCGATTGCCGCATTACGATTCTGATCCACTCGCATGCCTAGTCTACCTTCCAAGCTGCATTAACAGGTCGTAACTATGCAGAAATGACCTGTAAATGCTAATTCATTTAATGCTGTTCTTCCTTCAATGCTGTGTTCAATCGTGCACTCATAGCACTCTATCAAATGTCCCCTACTGAGCATAGGGTTCCTCCACAGATTGTTACATAAGAAGGATGTTTGCTTCAGTGCCTACCAAGAGTTGAAACTATGGTAAATATCCTCCCTATGAAAAAAATCTATGGAGGAGACCTAGGTTCAGCAGTGAAATTTTGATAAGCTGTTTTGCAAACGGTAAACGGTAACGGTGACAAAATAATCATATTGCGAATAAATATTTATAAACCTAAACCTAACCTAACTTTTAAAACTATTATGATAGATAAATTTGAGACAAATACTCAAACCTGAAAGTTTTGTTTTAAAATATATTTATTTTCTCATACAATAACTCTAAAAATATACAATACGTACATCTCGATATTATAGAACGTTCAACATACTTCTATAAAATAACCCCTGTTCTACGATTTTTAACATTTGGTTTTAGAAAAACATAACGAACAATTTTTAATTAAACTTTAAAGCCACATTCACGATCTTTATGCTAACGGAGTTTTGTTTATGTTGAATTTGTATGCAAATTGTTTACTCGGTAGGTGAGGTAAATCTTCTACAGATTTTTCTTTATTCATTAATGAATTTTTTATTATAGCAAATACTGTATTTTATATATGCATACGGCCCGCCTCATATTAAGCGACTACCGCTACCCATTAACTACTGCAACAACAGGGGAATTGCAGGTGCGTTGCCGGCCTTTTAGAAAGGAGTAAGCTCTTTTTTTGAAGGTCCGTAAGTTGTACCGGTCCGGAATCTTCACCGGTGGTAAACTATTCCACAGAGAGATCGTACGATAAAGAAAACTCCTAGTAAACGTACAGTGGTGAACCGCCAATCATACAGATGCTGTGGATTGAATCGGGAGTATTGATGCGAAGTACGTTCGTGAAACTTGGCGGCTGGAATTAATAAAGAAGCGAAAAATTCGCTGGTGGTAATCTATTCCACAAGTAAGTTGTGCGAGGAAGAAAACTTCTTTTAAATCGCACAGTGGTGGACCGCCAATCATCCAGATGGTCTGGATGGTATCACGAGTTTTGCCGCGATGTGCGATGGTGAAATTGAGCGGCTGGAATTAGTCCGAACAATTCCTCAGAGCACTCCCCGTGATAGATGCGAAAGAAAATGCAGTTATGTAATATCGAGAGGACGAGGGAACTCTTTTGTTAAAGATTTGAGACACTCTGCGCTGGATGCGGTATAGTGGAAGACGCTTGGACTGGGAAGCCCAGCCCAGAGATGGGAACAGTTTTCCATGTGAGGCCGAAGCTGCGCCCTATAAAGTTGCAGGTGTATTTGTGCCGTCATGAAATAATGTCACACTCTACTGAGCAGCCCAAGCTTTTTATAGAGGTTTTTTTCGAACCAGTGGTAATGTAAAAAAATGACTTTCAATAAGAATTACTTGTAATCAATATTGAATAAAAATTATTCTATACTATATATAGACCAATTTGGCCTTCTCTTCCAAGTGACCATGAAACTGCACATCATTCGATATTTCGAATCCGAGGATTTCGATCGTGGCTGCGGCAACAAGAGAAGTGTCTTGAAACTAAGGAGATACGACAAAGGGGTTCTTTTTAACAGTAAGCGCGCAAACTTATGTCTTTTGATGATTCAACTGGACCAGATTTAGTTGCCCTCAATCCGAGACTTTGTTGAGCAAAGACTCGACTCTCAGACACAAGTTTATCCTGGTACTCAGCGCTGTTTTCTTGAAAAATATTGGCACAGCCGATGTATACAAAATCACCAGTGCTCTCCGCATAGCAAGGAATATTACCAGTTTGCAACATATCCAACATATCATTGATATGCAGAAGAAACTGCGTTGGTAATAGCACGCAGTCTTGTGGAACACCAGCATTAACAGGTTTTGTGTTTTCAAAATTTATTTTACTGAATCTAGATAAAGATCTCTTATCCACCCTCAGATATTTTGTGATCATCTTTTAATTGATCTGCAGATAATATTGTAGCGCTGTTGTGACCGCACCATAATAAAGTTTAAAGAACGAAATACAATTTAAGCGTACACTAATTCGGCCTCATGTTGCATATCTGAGGCAAAAAAGTAGTTGTGATCAAAGTATATAGAAGTTTTGTCTTGTTTTCCATGAAACTTCCGGGGTACGTTCTGAGCGCACGTTCTTTTCCAGAGAAGTTTCTGGTCCCATATTGCTCGAAGAACCGACAAGGGGAAGAAAGGTTCTCGAGTGGCAGCCTCGTACCGGTAGGCGAAGTGTAAGGCAATCCCCCACTAGATGGAGTGACGACCTGGTAAGACATGCAGCAAGTCGATGGATGCAGGTCACTAAGGAACGTGTTTTGTGGCATTCCTTGGGGGAGGCCTATGTTCAGCAGTGGACTAATGAAAGGCCGTAATGATGATGATGATGCCTGGTCCCATGAGTTTTGCCTAATATAAGGCGCGCGTGTGTTCCGGCGCTCATTGCCTGAAGAAAAGAACGGAAGGAGTTGTTCTTTGCCGCAAAAATCCGCAAAAGGATGGCTAGCGCTGGTGGGGTCGCGAATGTTTGATTCATGCATACTCTGACCAAGTCACATTGATACATTGTTTTTCTTACCAAAATAATTGAGTCTATTATTCATTATTAGTAAATTTTTCCATCATTGACTTTATCTACCGCAGCGTAAGAGAATCCACTACGCAGTATCATTCCGAGGGTGTCGTAATAGACGATAGATATGGAGAAATGAAACAAGATATGGACAGCAGCGTCAACTTGACAGCAACTCAAAATAATAAAAAAAACTGGGGTTGCTGACCTGCCTAACGAGGTAACTAATCCAAATATCCTTCTTGGATGGCAATCTATGGGTGTGGCCTATGTTCAGCAGTGAGAATTTGATAGATTGTAATGAAGGAAATAGAATGAACTTTTATTTTTATTTTTAAATGAAGGGTTTTAATGTAGTTTACATAAGAGCTTAGTTCTATACTTATAGAACAAAAAATGTCGTCGTCCGATCGTACAATTGGACAGATCATGATGTGCCTGGGCACTTAATGGTACGCCGTCATTTCATTGTTTCGCCAATTATTTATCCGCCGTGGCACGTTGTGCCTAATTTAAATAATGCTAACGACTAGTTACTATCTTCACCTAGATGGAATCTATTGATGTGGTGAGATTTAAGATAAAAAGAACAGACCAAATCTTATTCTTTTTTTAAAATATAGTCTAGATCAATCCTAGCATTGCTCTCTACTTGTTATTGAAGTTTTACCAAAATTAGTTTAGCCAAGTCAGTGATTAGCCCGGATAGACAGACAGACAGACCGAGAAACAGAAATACAAAAAAATAATAATGATTAATCATGTCTAAATGATATGCACATAACATCCTTTTCTCAATATGACATTACCGATAGACACTTCAATTTAGTTTACCTTTATATAATATAATAGCTGGTAACCTGCACGTTGATGCTGCAGAAAAAATAATTGTAGTAATATCGCTTTAAATTTGGAAGACTTATATTGTTTACTTAGGAATGATAACAAATTTATTGAAGTTGAGTGATATATTAATTTCAAATAAAGTTGTCGGTACGATACGCGTGCCACCTACGAGTACAGTAAGTTAATTGTACTATGCGGGTAACCTTCGCGAAAGAGCCAGCAATAAGTTGAGAAAATTTTATAGTAGTCTTATGAACGGTATGGCAGCGTATAAAATACGAATAAAATATTTTTTTTATATATTAGAAATATATGTGCGCGGCTATATTGTTGTCCAGCCGCAACTTAACCAAATGTCTCTGACATTACTAGATACATGCTATTGTATTAATATATTAACTCAAAACAAAGTTATATATTATAGCCCAAATCATGAAAAGGTGAAGCATTATATAATTCCCAGGCAGATTACGATCTGTTCAACTCTAAAGACTACAGACTACGACATATAGATATTGCGTGCGAATGTCACGTGACAGGATTTCATTTATGGCGGCAATTAGGATGCTCTCACTGGATTTCTGTTTGTTCTGTCCCTGCCTGAAAGAAAGGCGTTCAAATATGTCCGCTCACGGAATAACGAAATATTTTGTGGCGGAACAGACAATACAGAAAAGCTGAATTTGGCTTTCAAATTGAATAATATTTTAAAGGATAAGTTTTATGTTAAAAGAGTTTTTGTATTATTTCCATTTAAATATTCATTTTTAAATGAATACTCGTAATGTTGTCAATGCTACATATACTCCCTTGATTGCCTCATTACTTCGGGTTAAAATTCCTGTTCGAGAGTAATTATGTATTTGTAAAGAAATTCTCCTCACTAGTCCAGAGTTTGTTACGGCCTACGGCTGCTCTCTTAAAGGATCAGACCTTCAGGGGCCCATGAGCTGAAGACCTCCCGAGCAGACGTAGGTCGGGCCTCCTAAGGCCACGTGGAATCTCTCTAATTACACTAAAATATATGGGGGAGCGTTATACTACGGCCAGTCGACCGGAAGGAATTTGGTGGAGTTCACTTACCTCGATCCAAGACGACTGGTCCCTCCGGAGTCGGTCAGGTCGCATGTAGTTGTGTAGTGCAAGGGAAAGAATGGTGATGTGGTGTGTATCTGGGTGTGACTGATGGTGATTAAACCTGGACCTTAGCCGTCGGCAGCAGCCCGAGCGTCGACACCGCTCCAATTTGAGGGGGCCTTTCGAGGTTATCCACAGTCACTTTCTTGGTTCACCACGATGACAGTCACTTAACTCTATCGTACGATTAACTAGCTTACAGAAGCCACTAACTATCGCGGGGTATAAGGTTACCGCACAAAACACGCCCGGAGTTTCTGGGTCAAAGGTCACTACCGTTTCGCGTGGCAACAGTTAGTTCTAAATACCGAGGCCGCACTAGCTTATATTGTCGAATGCACTTATGCAGGTTCTGAGTCAGACACAATAAGTCCCGGGAAGCTCTCCAGTAGGAATGCGCGTCACAAATCCTAGACCGTATATTTACGGGCCGCACCTAATTATTCCGAGTTCCCTAACAGAACGGACCGCGTGCTCACGTCAGCACCGATTATGGACGATTGACTTTTCGCTCGCGACTCGCGCGCTCGTGCCACGCCCCAGCCGAAGTTCAAACCGGAATCGCGCCGAGCCGAGTGACATCTGGTGTCGACTCCGACATCAACGTTTTGCGCGAACAAACCCCCGTCCCGGACATAAGGATTTAGGTCCGCGAGCAAACCGGTCAGCGGGACAAGGTCGAGACTGCAAGTTGCAAGACCGAATCTACAACCAAACTAGGCCACCTTAGGCAACCCAACAGGTCTTGCAACCCCAACCAGCGCCTCAAAAGATAGCCCTAACGTGGCAAGCCGGAGGGTCAGCCTCCACTGGATGCCTCTCCTGGGCATCGCAGCACTTTATCAAGTCCTGTACTGGACAGAAGTCCGACGACCTCTTTCAAACACCTATCTGTGCCCCTATGATTAGTTCCGCAATCCGACCGGATCAGGTCTGCAAACAGCGACGCGACACGAAGTGGCCCCGAGCGGCCTCCTAAGCTTCAGTGCAAAGAGCAACCACCAATTCCACATGAACGTCGTCTGTGGAGAGCCGAACGAAACGCACAGATAGTCCCTAGTATGAATTTTCAACAAGTAGGCCTAGCCAGGCCACCCACCATATTATCATTTACTAAAATAGTGCGGCAGCTGATTTCAATATGATAATCTCCAAAACTAGCTAGCCTGTTAGGCAAGTAGTCCTATGCTCATATTTCAACTAATTTTTCAAAAGCATCAATGTTCAACTACAGAATTAATTCAACCAAATTAATCGCCGATGCGCATAGGTCAACTTGCAAATTAAACAAAACAATAACGTAAGGGACAGCCCTACTTCTTCGCAAAGCAAAATGATTAAACACTATCATAAACATAAACATAATTTTTCAAATAGTGCGCCATTCAATTTCAGATGAATTCAAATTTTCCTTTCAGCAAGCAGACGCAACAATCAAATACAGTGATTAAATATATGTACAAAACACAATAATTAATTATTATATTTAATTTAAACCGCTACAAATAGGAAAATTTCGCGGAAAGCCAAAGCATTTTTTAATTTTAATTCAAAGTATTTTTTAACTAAGTGCTCGACCAAACCAAATCTAATACCCCTTGACAACGTGATTCAACGCTCCAGGGGGGCCCTAATCTTCCCACCACCAAGGGGAGGCCACATGGCGTGAACCCGAGATAAATAGAGCACAACCTTTAACAGTTGCCACTCGGGTTGTATGCCTTCACTGAGGCCGTCGGCAACAGAACATTTTGACAAGTGGACTGTTGACGGCTTAAGGCTCAGTGGAGGCGGCCGTGGTGGGAACTAAGGCGGCAGCTAGACAGGGCCGCCTCCATCAAATGGGGAACAGTGGTACACCAGTCGCGGCCACTCAGCTAACGGAAGTGAGAAGGGTCCAGCGGACCGATGAGTGGCCGTGAAGTTCCTCTCCACACGCTGAGGGGGGGTGATGACACCCCCGCCCCTGGGGGAATTACCCCCCGACTGGTCGGGGGAGGGACTCCTTTCAAACTTAGGGGCCTGGTGGCTGGCCGGCGGGCGCCGAGAGTCACGCTGCAGAGGGCGTGGCTGAGCGCCCCCGCCCGTGGGGGTCGAGGGCCTGGCAGAGCCCCGAGAGGAGATGCCGTTCGCACCCAGGCACAAAACGGCATGGTGATTGCCCTGGCAATGCAGACAGGGCCGTCGATGCGGACAGTCTCGCTGGAGGTGCCCTCCCAGACATGACCAGCACCAGCGGCGCTCCTTGGCGATAGTTCACCTCGCTGGAACCGGCTTACCTAATAATTTCGGGCACAACGTTACCCGGTGATCAGATGCTCGACAATAGGAGCAGGGGTGGGTTGACGACGACTTGCCTGGAGGATTCAGCCTCTCACTGGGCACGGCTCGTAAGTCGTCAACGGTGCCCGCCGCGCTCTCTATCTGCCGGCACTGCTCCTCCAAAAACCGCAGCAGGTCATAGAAGGGCGGAATATAGGAGGCCTCGTCCCCGCCGTACCTCTCCTCAAAATGGATTCGCAGGTCGAGAGGTAGACGGGACAGCACGATGCGGAGCAACAAAAAAGCCCATTCGCCCACTGGTAAACCCAGCCGCCTCAATGTATTACAGGCCACCAAGACTGGATCCAACAGGTCCGGACGCAGTCTGGCCCGGTCACTAAGCAGCGGGAGGCTTAGAAGCTGCTTAACATGCTCGTCTGCAATTCGCCGGATGTTGGCGTATCTTCTGGCTAGGAGGTCCCGAGCAGTCTGGTAGGCGTCGTCCGACAATTTCAAGTGGCCGACGACGCCCAGGGCCTCCCCCTCCAGTGAGGCCAGGAGGTACGCCATCTTTTGTCTCGGGGTCAAGTCACTCCGGGCGTCCACTAGGCTGTCGAAAAGACCAACGAAGGTCAGCCATTCGGAAAGGACCCCGGAGAACTTTGGCAGGTCCAGAGTTGGGAGTGGTCCCAACAGCTCCGGCTGAAGCTGCTTCAGAGAGGACTCGGGCAGGTTACTCATCCGAGCTTCACGCGCCTCCTTGGCATACCTGCCTTCAGCCTCGATCAACTCGTCCGTGAGCCACAAGAACTGCTCATATTCCGCAAAGCAAGAGTCCAGGACTCCCTTCTCCACATCCGAATCCTCGAGCTCAGCGTAAGCCTCCTCCACTGCGGCCCTTCGAGCATCCACCTGCTCGAACCGCTTCATCAAGTTATGGACCCTATCCGGTCGACCTATCAAAGCATGGGCGCTTGTGGCCCAGCGCAACTCAGTCCGCAGACAACGGATCAGTAGCTTAGGCGATGTCATCACTATTAAATACAAATTACGACGCGGCTTGAGCACAGATTACAAAGATAACAAACAAAAAATACAACAAAAATTAACAGTTAATAAATGCAGTTCCTATCAAATCGCGTTGAATAGAAATTACACAAATACGAATTACTACGTATCAACCAAATACAAGTTAGCTCAAAAGAAAAGGCACAAATCAAATTAACAAATAACAAATACTAGTGCGATGAAATCAAGTTAAATTCAAAGTACGCAAATACAATTACTACTCTTTAGTTCAAATACAAATTACAGTACAAACGAAGATACACATCACGGTCGATCAACAAAAATGCCTAGCTCGGAAATCGAACCTTCGATAAGTAATCCACTACAACTATCCGACAACGATAATTAACCGATTACGTAAAAATAACCATCTACCTACATGACGTATATCTCTAGAAAAACTCCCGCTTGCACAACCTAGGGCGCGGCTTTTCAAATTACCCTCTAAACAAAAAAAAAGGCAAGCAACAAAGCAACAAAGGAAAATAATTCTATTATTACGTACAAAAAAATATTTTTACGTATTACGGACGGGCGTGATTGTAGATGCAAATTAAACCAATCACACCAACGCTCCCTGCCACCAAAATTGTTTAATGTTTATCAAACACTATAGTCGGGATCGACCGGGAATCGAACAAAGTTATATATTATAGCCCAAATCATGAAAAGGCGAAGCATTATATAATTCCCAGGCAGATTACGATCTGTTCAACTGTAAAGACTACAGACTACGACATATAGATATTGCGTGCGAATGTCACGTGAGAGGATTTCATTTATGGCGGCAATTAGGATGCTCTCACTGGATTTCTGTTTGTTCTGTCCCTGCCTGAAAGAAAGGCGTTCAAATATGTCCGCTCACGGAATAACGAAATATTGTGTGGCGGAACAGACAATACAGAAAAGCTGAATTTGGCTTTCAAATTGAATAATATTTTAAATGATAAGTTTTATTTTAAAAGAGATTTTGTATTATTTCCATTTAACTATTCATTTTTAAATTAATACTCGTAATGTTGTCAATGCTAGATATACTCCCTTGATTGCCTCATTACTTCGGGTTAAAATTCCTGCTCGAGAGTAATTATGTATTTGTAAAGAAATTCTCCTCACTAGTCCAGAGCTATCTCCTAAAACAGTTTGTCATACACCTTATCTTTCTCTGGTCGTGTCGGATTGCCATTCTATCGAACCGAGTTAGGAAGTAGAGAGTGCACACTTACTGTATAATAGAGCTCGCTCACACACTGTTGCACTTTAATCCTGTCTCGCACAGATGGATAGTCTCCGTTGAAATTTAATGCCGCAACCTAAATTCCGTCTGAAAGAAATTATAATAACCATTTTAGCCACTCCATCTGAGCTTTAAATGCTTATACTAGGAGAGGTTCATAACACTAATGATAGTGTGACTAGCACAGAATCATGACACTTATGGAGTGGCATGTTCAAACCTCCGATTTTGAGGATCACGTTCCGGTTTAGTCATTAGGCTACTGTTGCCAAAAGTGCAGGAAATATTAGAGTACTTCAATATGTTCATATATATACGATAGATATTATATCCTCAAGTGAATGCACAAACAATGTTTCTTACTTGTATCTGAATTTTCCAACAACTATTTATTAATTAAAGAATTGATCAGTCGGCGAAGTAAACAACATGCTGTTGATGCATGTAGCGCTTATACGAGCGTGGAAATGCTTTCCTTTAATTAACGTGCTTGTTACCTAGGAAAGCAAGGTTACTTTTCATCAGACAAAATTAGTAATCAAAACTAAAATTTCAATGTATAGTGGCACGAGTTAGCAACTTTATTTAAAAGACTTATTAAGTAACATGTTATTTAGTGATAGAACCTTGCTGTAGCTATATTATAGTTGTAACAAGAATGGATGGGTTCAACAGGTGAAGGACCACGTTCACACCGAATACCAGCCTAAAGGAGCAGCTTAATGTTGCTGCATTTCGTATATATTATATCTACGATGTCATTCCTAGTATAGTGGCGTTGGGATTAGAGGTGGCAGTGATAGTGCACGCAATTGCAGGTTGGAGGCGTTCTACAAACAAGGTAATCAAACACATAATTTTAAATTTTTCACGCGAATTTTATCTTATTAATTTTAACATTTCCAAATATATTTGAATCCATCAAAAAGTACATTACATAATTTCAGGTAGTATGATCAGGAAATAGTTTACAAAATCTTTAGATTTTCTTATTACGATTTGCCTTAGCAAATAGTTGTTAACTTTACAGATGCTTATAGAGTAAATGTGTTTGTGAAAGTGCTACGCTGGGACAGGGTACTAGTGTAAAATAGCATCATAATACTGTTGTGTTTCGCATAGTTTTCGACGGTAACTGGCGCCCAATTTAATAAAGAAACTCCATCCTTTTCCTTAGGGGTAGTAACGAACCTGCATTTTAATTCTAAGTCAAGAATAATAATTTATAATTATGGGCCACAGCAACTACGTACAATTCCCATATTGGCGCAGTGAAGTATCTATACAAATAAATAAAAATGGAGTGTCTGTTTTTAACGTCAAAATAACAGTTTTTCATTAAATGCATATGAAAGTATATATATATAATTTTTATATACTTTACCATATGGTACTTATAACAAAAATACAATTTTTAAATATTTGTCTGTCTGTTTGTTCCGTCTAATCTCCGTTGTTGATGTTTGGATTCTGATGGGACTTTCACTGGCAGACAACTGATGTTATAAGGAGTAACATAGGCTTATTTTGTTTTAGAAAAAGAATTAGGGTTCCGCACAAAAAAATTAAAAACCTAAATTACACGCGGGCGAAGTCGCGGGGAACAGCTAGTACTAAATAAATGTTCACTTGAATTAATACTGTTAAATTAGTACTGGATGTGTGTCCTCGTGCAATTTATGAATGTAAGCTGCCTCCACGATACAGGATAAAATCTGTATCGTTTTTAGATAAAAATACGTAGATGGCAGTTGGACGGACAGGTTATTCGTGAATTATTTAATTTAAAGCAAGCGCAAAGCCACTAAGCAATAGCATATTTTTCTATATTTTTTTCTGGTTGTTATTTCAACTATGTAAAGAATTTTAGTCTGGCTTAGATGGTTATTCAATGAAAATACCCAGAAAGAATTTAAATATGTCTGCTCTCGAAAAATGCTTATGGTGCATTTTTGAAGAATACGCCAAATATTTTCCATCGTGATCTCGTATGCGATTATATAATTCAATCGCTTCTACAGTACCGTACTTATTTTCAAATAAATTGCAGATAGATTCAAATGAATGCAGTTTATAAAATTAGAACTTGGAATTCGGCCCAACTAATTTAATGTTTCAATTAATTAAAAGTAATTAAAAAATATAATTTCTTAATAATATTATTCTACGATCTTATTCAGTCTATTATTCAATTTATCATTTATTTCAGCTTATCAAAAGCCCACTACTCACGTATCAAGGGCGGGTTGGCAACCACTGGTTTTTGTCGTTCTCTGGAAGATTCTGCAGCCCATCTCCATTTTTAGTCACCTTGTTTAGGCCCGAACATGGTCATTTGAAACGGCAACCAATCGCGTTTGACTAAGTGCATCACCCGATGGTGTCGAGGTGAGGTAAAAGCCTCCGGGGGAGGGGGGGGGGGCGTGAGCCAGCCCCGTGATTCCGGCCGGCGGGCTACCATAGCGGCTTGACAGCAGCGGCGCGGCCGATTAGCGTATTTTGGTGACCGCTGCATCAATTTCGCGCTTCCAGTTCTTGGTTTTGTGGTCTAGAATTTGAGTCTTTGTGCACGTTTAACTTACTATTGGAGTTTTCGCTTCTAGTTTTGGTTATCTTTAGTGCGTTCACGCGATAAAGAAGCAGTAATATTTTGATTGATTATCCTAAATTCGTTGGCAAGTAATTTACGTAAATTGTATAGTGATTGCCGGTTGAAGTGCTTGACAATATTATTTTGCGTCGACGAGTTGCTTGCTGGCATTTGATGTAACTCGGAGATATTTTCATGTGTCGGTTAAAAACGCTTAACTTTGTGAACCGCGAGAAACAGTGTTTGTATTAGATTATAGATTTGTGCTAAGGGACGCTAGACTTTGAGTGACATCTAGGTCACGCCGCTGGAGGATACCACACCGTGTGGCGGTGCCGGAGTCAGGGCTGCTGCCGCTTAAAAGGGTTACGTCAGGTTTCAAATTTTACACACCACTAAACACCACTTACATACACTACACCTACCGCCTGACCGAGCCTTGTGGCCAGTCTTAGCTTCGGAACCAGGTACGTACTATTTATTTACCTAGCCTTATACCCTTAGTTGTCCGTCGAATCTACAGCTGTATGGACATATAGCTGTAGATTCCCTCTATGGTCGACCTTTGTTGGGGCAGCTAGGGGCGTGTACACACCTCTCTGTAACTTTTTACGACAACCAAGTTAAAATTAGTTACAACACAGCAGCGCTGGGATCATCCGGCGAGAAGCAAAACCGCCCTCATGTGTAGTATGCAAAGAAAGACCGCATTCCGTCCCAATCCGCCGACCTGTAATGCCAAACACGGCGGCAACCTGCAAAACGCAATCGCAAGGGGAGCGTGAGTGGCACCACACTCCAGATTAGACAATGGTCCGAAGAGCCAAGAGGGGCATCGATGGAAACCTGATATCCGTCCGGATGAGAGGTCAGCAGAAGGTCAAACAGGGAAGGTGTATGATCCTCCACATCTGGAATCCGCGTAGGCGAAGTATCCAGTTGTGTCAGGCCATATGCCAAGGAAAAGATCTCCCCGCATGATCGGTTAAACGTGAACCGAGCCATTTGGCGCGGTGGGCGTTGAAATCGCTAAGGATCACGATCTCTGCAGATGGACCTGTTTGTAGCAAGGAATCTGTAGCCATTTGGACGTGGTTAATGAGTCGGTCTGTTTCGGCATTACCGCTATGAGACCTATAGAGGCACCCGTAGACGCGCGGATGGTCGTCGCTGTCTACGCGTAGCCAAAGGATGGACAGGTCCGAACCTTCAAGACTACCGAGGCGTCGAGAGCAGATGTCCTCTCTGACATACACGCAAACTCCAGCCCGGTGTATAAAGGAGTGCTCCAATTTGTACCCCGGGTAAGAGAGATACGAAATATCAGCCGAAGAGGAAACCTGCGTCTCGGTCATAAAGAGCATGGCCGGCTTTGCTGTCTCGAGATGGTAGTGGACGGCATTTAGGTTAGAGTGAAGTCCCCTGATGTTGCAGAAATTCACGGATAGCGTGGCAGTGGTCGCCTTGGTATTGTTGCTCAGTTTGCCACGAGCAGTTATGTTTCTGAACGGAATTTCCCCCCCCCCCCCTCAGAATACGCGGGGCAGCCTGAGCACCTACGCTCGGGAGTGGAATAACATGGTCGTGGATGCTCAGTGAGGGATTCTCCAGGGGTGCTGGTACCCTCCTGGTGTAGTCTTTCGTGTAATTCCGTTACCATGTTGTTTGGGGGGGGGGGGCAGGGATTGGGCCTCCGGCCACCTGCACTCACCAGAAGAAACTTAGAAGCAGAACCAATTAAATTTCCCCCTACAGACAACGCTTCAAAGTAGTAAGTACTCGTAGTTTATAATGGTCATAATTAACACACTCTAAAATGTATGAATCATTTTCAACATTACAGCCCACCACAAGTCTACTGCTGAATATAGTCCTCCCCCAAGGAATGCCACAAAGAACGGTACTGAGCAACCTGCATCCATCGACTTACTTTTGCATGTCTTACCAGTCAATCAGTATGGGACGGCTCGACTGGAGATGGACACTCAGTGTATTAGCGTTAAATAACAGCGGACGGATCCAACTCGGTTGGGCAGCGTTCGGGAAATTACGGCACATCTTCTCGTCAGGTATACCTCAAAACTTGAAAACTAGACTGTACACCCAGTGCGTGTTGCCAGTGATGACATACGGAACTGAGACGTGGTCCTTCACTGCTGGCCGGATGAGGAAGCTCAAGGTCGCTCAGCGAGCTATGGAGAGGGCTATGCTCGGAGTTTCTCTGCGTGATAAACTCAGAAATGAGGATATCCGCAGTAGAACTAGAGTGACCGACATAGCCCAACGGATTAGTAAGCTGAAGTGGCAATGGGCCGGCCATATAGCTCGAAGAACCGACAACCGATGGGGAAGAAAGGTTCTCGAGTGGCAGCCTCGTACCGGCAGGCGAAGTGTAGGGCGTCCCCCCACTAGATGGAGTGACGACCTGGTAAGATATGCAGGAAGTCGATGGATGCAGGTGGCTCAGGACCGTGCTTTGTGGCATTCTTTGGGGGAGGCCTATGTTCAGCAGTGGACTTGTGAAGGGCTGTAATGAATGAAATGAACAGCTTAATAGTCCTGCGGTTTTTATGGTACTCACCATCGGAGATCCTTTTTACTGAAAGCAGGGTAGTCTTTCTTAGTTGTCAGTGACAATGTATCTGAACTTTAATTTATAACCTAGGATAGATGTAGGGGTTTATGGGCTGCAGCATCTACTTACGAGAACCGTCAGTTGGTTTGTGTGGCCATTTGTTACCAAAATTTAACCATCATCTTACTGTTCTGTATATGTCCTACGGATCCTATGCCTCCTTAAAGTAATGCCTATATAAAACATAAAGCACACAAATATATAGCATGGTGATGAATCACCTGCATCCTCGTGGGATGCCGGTGATTCATCACTACATTCCACCGCATTCATCACCGCATTCCGCTTCTTGCATGTCTTAACATGTGTCACTCTACTCCAATCTGGTAGGAAATCTTTCTTTCCCGTGATTTAGAAATGCTCTTTTTGAAGGGGTGTGATGCATTGGGATAGTGCGGCGAACATTTTCTTGTCCTAAAATCCTCTCAATAATGAATCCTTTAATACCTGCCTACTTAAATACGATGCCCGCTCTCGTTGGCTTAAATCTGTGGTTGAAGCAGCCGATTTAAACATTCTTCCTCTTTCTGAAACTTATTTCTCCTAAATGTATAATGTGCTGCTAATACAATCACTTTTATTTCTTTCTTATAAAATAACACCTCCCAAAGCCAAGTAAAGGATACTTCTGCAGCGTAAATATGTGGGAATGGATTTGGAATTTTTTGAAAAGAAGCTGTAAATACGTATTGGACGGCTGTAACAACCGCTTGTACTGTAGACGAGCAAGTAGCAGTATTTAACGCGCTCGTTCGTCCAGTTCGTATACGCCATCTTCCAACCCCATGGGTAACCGAAGCCCTTAAAAATTTTTAGCGAAAAAGAATGACCAGACGTAAGTCGAATCCTACGAATGACATGATTTGGACGATGTAAATGATCCTAAGAAATCAATGCAACAAGTTATATGGAGACTTACGATGACGCCAAATCTATAAAAGTAGTAAGTGAAGATTCAAGCCATGCTTGTAAATTCTTATGGTCTTTTGGGGTTAGGAAATTACGTTCAAGCTCGATTCAAAATAATATAGATTTGAATTTGCTTAATCAGCAGTTTTTCACTGCTTCCTGCACTGATAATATTGCAAAATCTTCTACAACTCAACTTTCAACATAACCCACTCATGACTATCCTCCATTTGCGTTAAAGCAATTTGCAGATTGTGATGTTAGGAGAAATTTAATCTTTATCCATTCTGATGCTATCGATAGCGATGATGTCAGTCGTAAAATGATTATTCCCTTTCTTGATATATTACCACCCATTATTACCTTTACCTTACATTTTTCTATATCTACATCCTCCTTTCCTTCTTGATGGAAAGATGGCCAAATCATACCTTTGCCTAAAAAAGCTAATCATTCGAGGTATTCCGAGCGCTGACATAAGTTATCTAGATATTACCGAAGAGCAACTTAATAAACTTGAACGACTTCAAAATTTATGTATACGGTTCAAATTTGAACTTTTTAAATATGATCATGTCTCAGAATACCGCGCCAAACTCAAGTGGCTTCTAATCCGTCTTCGTCGGAATATTTATATCATTTTTGCTCTCTACTGCATCTTATTTAATATATGAAGTCCTCTCTACCTCAAAGAATGTTTCCAATTTCTCAGCTCCTCTACCAGTACCTTCGATCCCTACAAAACCTTTCCCTACTATGTTCCTTGAACTTCTTACCACTAGCTATAAGTATAAAACGTGCTCAAACAATACACTCCTTTAAAAAACAAGTTAAGAAACATTACACTCGTATTTCCCTCTAATTTCTCCCCCTTTTTTCATCTCTTCTCTTTCTTCTCATCACTTTATGGTCACTAGTCTGTCAATTAAGTAAATTTTGGTAAGTATAATTATTTTTATTTTAGATTATAATATTATTTATATTGCACTCTACCCATTAATTAAGTTGAGGAAGAAATTGCTGTCTAGCAATATGTTTGTTACGTGTTATGTTATTTTTTTAGTGGACAATAAAGGTATTGCATTGTAAAAATTTTCACCGCATTATTTCGTTTTGAAAATTTGGGATCCTTTTACCCTGATAACAAAGGTAAAATTTATTGCGAGGCGTTCGTTTCTGCGATCCCCAAAACACCCATGAAGCTTAGAGATTAACAATGACTTGTTTATGAGTTGATAATGATATTGACGATAATTTTTAAAACGCAGTTTGCTTCAAAAGCTAGAAATATTTACATGCCCGTATTTGGTGTTCTATAAATATACGCACTAACTTCAAACATAGAACTACACAGATGCGTTGACGTCCCTGGAGACTAAGTTGAATTCTCACAACCTCAAATTAGACTTAGTTATTTAACACTTCTCCCTGTAACATTTTGAGTGTACCTGGTTAGCCGAATAATTATATAATAGGGTTATGTCAGTTAATCAATTCATAATATTGAGCAAACCAATTAAATAACATTTCTTTAATATATAACTAATTAAGTGAATAAAAACGTGGTAAAATAACTCATTAAGAGACGAGAATGAATGAACTTTAGCTATCATTTTTCCCAAAAAGTATTCGTAGAATATTTATTTTCTAAGAGAAAAATATTTGACCTCCTACAAATATTTTCTTGTCAAACCAAGGGATTATTTGACACGTAGCTCGACCGCTGTCTAACTTAACGAAAGCTCTGTTCCGTAGACAAAATAATGGTATAATGAAAACGCGCTTGTCTCTTGTCGAATTATTCCAGAACGTGAGTCCCGCATTTTTATAATGTATTCCATTTCGATCGTGCATACATTGAATTCAGTTGATAAGTAATTTTTGTTATAGAGTAGTAGTATAGCTAACTATATTTTGAAAAATCCATTTTAAAATGCGGAACTGACCGACCTTTAAAATTTCCGACTTATTTAGATTTCTAGGGTCCTAATCAGTAAAGTAAGGAAGTTACTCTGCAACATTTTAAATAACTTAAGATAGTAGAACCTTTGCATTCGATTTAGCTTGGGACAAAATACTGATATTTCTCGACGACGCTGTAGCACAAATCGATCAGCTCGACCGGGAAAGACCACGCTCGCTCTTAATATCAGCGATAAAATAGCAGCAATTTTCAGCTGTGTTATATGTATAGTGAGAGAAACCACCGGATATATTATCATTTAACATTAGGTGAACTGCTTACTCGTTGGTCACTTCCACCTCTATAAAAAATATCATAAATATAGATTAAGGATAAAAAGTTTCGGCTGAAACCCGAGATTTGAAACCGTAAACATTTAGACTATTAATTAACAAATTGAGACTACTTTGGAGATTAACACGTAATCACATTTATAAAGATTAAAAATAAAACAGGGTATGCTGTTAAAATAAAATGCATTTCAGAGTTTTCAGTTACCGCAATAAGCACCGGGAATTAAGAAACACATTTGCACTCGAGCTGTAAGTAAGCAATTGTGGTTTATTTTCACTTTAGCACATAAATGCTTTACTCAAATTATTCCCACTTTAACGGTTCAGTTCAGGTGACAAACGCTCGCATTAAATTTTTTATTATGCGAACAAAGCAAGTACCTTTTCCGCCTGTAAAAATAAAATGTTTAATTGGAACCTTAAAAAAGCTGCATTACTAAATTATTAATAAATATTATATATAAATAATCTTTACACGGTAGACGGATGGCTGCCGCTATATTATGGTTGTAGCGCGTATGCATCGGCTCGACCGGTGAAGGACCACACTCTCACAGAATAACAGCGTAATAACAGATTAATTTGTTGCAAGTGGTGAGCGTAGGACCCGGAGATCTGATTTCCTGGAAACGTGGCATTCCATCCTAATCCTCTGGGAAGACTACCCATTTGAATATAGATTTTAATTCGAGGATAGTAAAGAAGTCTAAAGGTCACAGCACCCACTTAACATCAGGTGGACTATGTGATCGTTTGTCGCTTTCATTCATAAAAAAATATTTTGAGGCTTATACAGTCGTCTAACACGCTGACTATTCCATGCACCAAATCCCAAGCCTCCGAGGAGTGTAAAGGCTAAGTATAGGCTAGCTTTTTCTACTCTCATCGTCATTAAACTTGCTCTGTGAAGGCGACGTAAGAAAATCAATCACCCTATTAAGGTGAGTATACAATGATATTATAAAAATAAAACTATAATAGACATTTAATAAAAAGTGAAAGTCATCTTCAATGAACTAAAAAGGTTAATATTATTTGATAAAATGTCGGTGAACAAACCTAAAAGACATATGCGTCAAATATAGAACCTTCTTCTTTTGAGTCGTTTAGTAAATAAGCTTCAATTCGATGTGCAAAAAAGCCGTCATAGTACAAGTATTTCAAGCTTAATTGGAGTAGTGAATGGAAAGAGTATATACTAGTTTTATTTGTAATAAGATAACTATAAAGCCGTGTAGTGGCGGTCAAGAATATCCACTACCCCATATCCTCCCGTGGGTGTCGTAAAAGGCGACAAAGGGAAACAGGCAGGAGATGGGCAGCAGCATCTTCCTGATAATAGTCAAAATTATAATAAAAAAACTGCGGTTGCCAACCCGCTCGCCAAGCGTGGCAACTATGGCAAATACCCCCCTATGAATGTAACAAAGAGACGGCCCCCAGTCCCCGGCGGCCCCGCTATTCCTGGCTACGGTGGCGACCATGGTAACGGCGGGGCAGGGGGTGCTAAGAATCTCCGGTGGAGGTTCGGTTGCCACCTTAGACGACTCGACCTGGCAACTTACAACGCACGCACCCTGAAGACTGACGAGAAGATCGTGGAGCTGGAAGAAGAGATAGACAAGTTGTGCTGGCATATTATAGGATTATCCGAAGTCCGAAGAGAGGGGGAGGACACGGTAATCCTCGAATCCGGCCACTTGCTCTATCACCGGTACGGCGACCATCTGTCCCAAGGAGGTGTCAGATTTATCGTCCACAAGTCTCTCGTTAACAACGTTGTAAAGATCGGGAGTGTGTCGACGAGGGTTGCGTACCTTATACTCAGAATCACCAAACGGTATTCGCTGAAGGTCATACAGGTTTACGCACCAACTTCGGCACACCCCGATGAGGAGGTGGAGGAAATGTATGAGGATATCTCTAGAGCCATGCATTCCTCCAAAACCCAATATACGGTGTTAATGGGAGACTTCAATGCAAAACTAGGCACAAGAGAGAACGGTGAGCTGAAAGTAGGGAAATTTGGAATAGGGCAACGGAACCCAAGGGGCCAGCAGCTAGCCGACTTCATGGAGAAAGAGGGACTCTTTATGATGAACTCTTTCTTCCAGAAGCGGCCCCACAGGAAGTGGACCTGGTCGAGCCCCGACGGTTCGACAAAAAATGAGATTGACTTCATAATGACGACCAGACGACAACTGTTCAGTGATGTCTCCGTGATCGCGAGGGTGAAAACTGGTAGCGATCACCGAATGGTTAGAGGCACACTGAACCTAAACGTTAAGTTGGAGAGGTCTCGTCGAATGAAGTCAACGCTCCGTCCCCCTCGTGCTCTGTTCCAAAGTCCCGAAACCTTTCAGCTCGAGTTACAAAACCGTTTTCAGTGCCTAGAAGACTGCAATGAAGTGGACGATATGAATGATAAGCTCGTGGAAACTGTCCATGCGGTCGGAGCTAAGTTCTGCAAGACCCGCCGCAGAAGAACACAAAAACTCTCCGATCACCCTCTTAATCTCATGGCTGTTAGGCGGGAGATGAAGCTACATTCTTCAACAGATTTGACAGCATACAGGCAACTGAACAGACAGATCTCCAAATGCATGCGGCGGGACTTACGCAACTTCAATACAGCTCGTATTGAAGAAGCGATCGAGCGGAACCAAGGCTCCAAAGTCTTTGCCAGAGATCTGTCTGCCAGAAAGAGCCAACTGTCAAAGCTGAAGACAGAATGTGGCAGCATCGTTTCCGGGACACCTGAGATTTTGAGTGAGATTGAGAGGTTCTATGGGCAGCTGTACACGTCATCGTTGGAGCCACACGCAAGTGTGAGTAACGATCCAAGAGCGAATCTCATCCGACACTATTCCGAAGATATCCCGGACGTCAGTCTGAGCGAGATTAGAATGGCTCTCCAGCACCTTAAAAACGGCAAGGCCCCAGGCGAGGATGGAATTACAGCGGAGCTTCTGAAAGCGGGTGGAAGACCGGTACTTGAAGTCCTTCAGAAGGTCTTTAATTCCGTCCTCCATGGTGGCATTACACCGGAGGCGTGGAGCAGAAGTGCGGTGGTCTTGTTCTTCAAGAAAGGTGACAACGCTCTCTTGAAGAACTACAGACCGATTTCCCTTCTGAGCCGCGTCTACGTGCTGTTTTCGAGAGTCATTACGAATCGTCTCGCGCGCAGACTTGACGACTTCCAGCCTCCCGAACAAGCCGGTTTCCGAATGGGCTTTAGCACCGTAGACCACATACATACCCTTCGGCAAATTGTACAGAAGTCCGAAGAGTACAATTTGCTACTATGTCTGGCGTATGTGGACTATGAGAAAGCCTTTGATTCCGTCGAAATTTGGGCGGTGCTGCAGTCCCTTCAGCGATGCTAAGTTGACTGTCGGTATATCGAAGTGTTGAAGTGCTTGTACAGTAGGGCTACGATGGCTATCCGAGTACAGAACCAGAGTACGAAACCTATCCAATTGCAGAGAGGTGTAAGACAGGGTGACGTCATATCCCCGAAACTCTTCACCGCTGCATTGGAAGACGTTTTCAAGCTTCTGGACTGGAAAGGATACGGTATCAACATCAATGGCGAGTACATCACTCACCTTCGATTTGCCGACGATATAGTCCTTATGGCAGAATCGCTGGAGGACCTAAGTACTATGCTCAATGACCTCGATAGTGTTTCCCAACGGATAGGTCTTAAGATGAACATGGACAAAACAAAGATCATGTTCAATGTCCATGTCACACCTATGCCGGTAGTTGTTGGGAGCACTAAGCTCGAAGTTGTTGACGAGTATGTTTACCTGGGACAAATAGTCCGACTAGGTAAGTCCAACTTCGACCGAGAGGTCAATCGACGGATTCAACTCGGCTGGGCAGCGTTCGGGAAACTACGACACATCTTCTCGTCAGACATACCTCAAAACCTGAAAACGAAATTGTACAACCAGTGCGTGTTTCCAGTGATGACTTATGGAACTGAGACGTGGTCCTTCACTGCTGGCCGTATGAGGAAGCTCAAGGTCGCTCAGCGAGCTATGGAGAGGGCTATGCTCGGAGTTTCTCTGCGTGATAAACTTAGGAATGAGGATATCCGCAGTAGAACCAGAGTAACCGACATAGCCCAACGGATTAGTAAGCTGAAGTGGCAGTGGGCCGGCCATATAGCTCGAAGAACCGACAACCGATGGGGAAGAAAGGTTCTCGAGTGGCAGCCTCGTACCGGTAGGCGAAGTGTAGGGCGTCCCCCCACGAGATGGAGTGACGACCTGGTAAGACATGCAGGAAGTCGATGGATGCAGGTGGCTCAGGACCGTGCTTTGTGGCATTCTTTGGGGGAGGCCTATGTTCAGCAATGGACTTGTGAAGGGCTGTAATGATGAACTATAAAGCAAAAAAATACTATGAATATAAAAAAACCGTCTTTCACAATTTCGCAAATTATTTACCTTTTTGAAACCACCATGACAACCAAATAGTTCACTGCTGTATACTATTATAAGAAGAATAACCATTATCATTATTTCAGTGCTTAACCGGTCCACAGTTAAAATAGGCGTCCCTAAAGAAATTTATCCAAACACGGTCTCGAACCGCCTGCTTCGTCGTTAGGATATTTTTGTTACGGATTTTTATAACGTAGAAAAATTATTAGAATAGCCATTGTTTGCGACACGGATTTGAAACACCACAAATATCCAGTAGTGAAGTACTAAGTCTTTCTCGTCAAAAAGTCCCACTGGGTTTTTTTCTGGTTCTTCACAGGAGGTTTTTTTCTAAACAAGTGGTAAAAGTCAACAATGACTTTCAAAAAGAATTACATGTTGTAATCAATATTGAATAAAATGATTCTATTCTATTCACTTGGATATTGTGACATGACTTTCAACAAAACTATAATAAAATAATATTTAATTAAGGCAAAAAGGAAGGTTAATTATTACTAGCGTATGCAATGTTTTCTAAATATTTTCTTACTATAATCATTCTGTACGTAAGGCATACTTCGTAGGACAGATCGATGGAACAATTAAGTTATGTAGTCGTAATACAAATAATAAAAATCATTAATCATGACACTTCCGCGACAAAGTTGCTGCATCATAGTGACTGAATACCAGTACTAGGTCTAAGCACAGGCACTGTGTCAGTCAGTGAAGCGTTCGTCATTCATTAAAAATACACATGTTTGTGTTAATAGTCATCTGAGTAGCGTGTGTACCCGTGTGTTGGTGGCATAAGAGAATCTATAACTCCGTTTTGTCCCGTGAGTGTTGTGAGAGGCGATTAGTGAACGTACCACAAAAAGGGCAAGAACATGACAGCTGGCGATATATCTACCGTTTTGTTTACGCTATATGTAAAATACATAGATCGGCAACGAGCAACAGCGTCAAAGGTACAATGAAAGCGTTAACATACCGCCATTATAGGCGACACTGCACTAACTTACGCTGTTGTGTATTCTTAAATATTGCTCAAAAAATTCACGAAATGTTAGTAAACCAAGGAATCACTTTTCATTGGTAAGTAAGATATACTTAAATAATAAAAAAACATTATAGATTAATAATTAAAGAAGTTATTTCTTCGGCGCCAACTTGTGTCATGGAATATAGATTATGAAATTAATTTGTTCAGATACGACATTTTTGTGAGCAAGTGTAAGACGATTATATTATGCAAAATTTTTTTTTTGTAGAAATAAATAAAGTATTTATAATTAGGCTAAATTTCTTACGTTTATATTTGCTGATTATTCTTTTATTTTATTTTTAGGTTTCCACGTCCAAGCCACGAAAATCGAGAAAAGTGGATTAAATTCGTTCAAAATAATCGAAGAGAAGAGATGTGGTTAACAACAAACCACACATACGTTTTTCCTTGCATTTTAAGGAAGAGGATAAATATAGCACGAAGAAAGGGAGAAATTTTCTGGAAAAGTCTGCAGTATAGATGTAAGTAATGAATGTTTGTTATATAAATTAATGTAACAATGGAAAAGTTCAGATAAAATGTAATTTTAAAATTAATTTTTCTGTTTTAAAATACTAAAATAACTAAGTAACTAAAATACTTTCAATTTTGTTTAGTCGATAAATTCTGATTCTTTGTTTTAGCCTAGGGGTAGTGATGAATCAACGGAATCAAAAAATGCAGAAGCAATGGACTTGATATCTGTACCTGTGAGCGACACAACATCGAGTTTCGACAGTACTAGGAAAATTATCTTGAAACGAAAACTGCAAAACGTCACTATGGTTAAGAATAAATTACACAAAAAATTAAAAAAAATTCAGCGGCAAAATATAAATTTAAAGAAGAAATGTGAATCTTTAACAAGTATTATAAAATGCTTGAGAAAGAAATTTCCTCTGGATAGAATAGCCGAGAGTAACATAATGGCTAAAGCTGAAGTTGTCGGACTACACAACAGGTTTTTTAAGAAAAACAAACAGAAAGGACAATATTTGAAATATTCACCGACTCTGCGTAAATTTGCCTTAACGTTGCATTATTATTCACCAGCGGCTTACAAATATGTAAGACAAATTTACAGTAACGTTCTTACACATCCACGTACCCTCTGTCGATGGTATGGATCAGTTAACGCTGAACCAGGGTTCACTAATGAAGCATTTCAAGCTTTAAAAATCAAATGTAACTTAAAAGAACAACCGGTAGTGTGCACGTTGATCTTTGATGAGATGGCCATTCGTAAACAAAAATTATTTCATAACCAAATAAATCTCGGTGCTGTTAATTTGGGCGCAGGTTCACAAGAATGCGACGAAAAAGTTGCATCACAGGCTTAAGTGTTTATGTTAGTGTCACCTACGGAAAATTGGAAACTGCCTGTAGGCTACTTTTTGACTTCCGGTATTACTGCTGAAACAAAGGCAAATTTAATAACAACATGTTTCCAAAAATGTCATGAAGCTGGAGTAACGGTTGTAAGCCTTACATTCGATGGTTGCCCTGCAAATTTCTCCGCTGCTGAAATTCTAGATTGTAACCTAACAGATTTGAATAACATTAAGACTGATTTTCCGCACCCGTCAACTCAAGAAAATATTTGTGTATTTTTAGATCCATGCCATATGATCAAATTAATTCGAAACACATTTGAGAAAAAAGGATATTATTTGATGAAGATGACAAAAAAGTGAGATGGGAATTGCTAATAAATCTGAATAAACTTCAACAAAATGAGGGTCTCAGATTTGGTAACAAGCTGACGCTGCGTCACATTTATTTTAGAAATCAAGTTATGAAAGTTAAACTAGCTACTCAATTATTGAGCATGAGTGTGGCAAAAGCACTGATTCTTTGTGATGAAGTATTGAAGTTAACACGATTTTTGGATTCATCAGCAGCTGTACATTTTATAACTATAATGAACAATTTTTTTGATGCAATGAACTCGAGAAAGTGCCATTTTTATGGCTTTAAACGTCCAATAGATGAAGGTAACGAATCTGAAATATTTTCATATTTGAATAGGGTGAAGGATTATATACTTAACTTGAAATTTCACGTGAGATCTATAAGAGTTATAAAAAGAAAAAAAATTGATCCTGAAATAAAAATATCCATAACAAAAAATAAAATTGTGGAGTCACCAAATAACACAGGGTTCATTGGCGCAATTATCTGCATAGAATCTCTGAAAACACTATACAAACAGTTAATTGAAGAAAAAAAATTGTTAATTTCATTTCCACATACCGCCTTAGACCATTTGGAATTATTTTTTGGGTATATAAGAAAACATGGTGGATACAATAATAACCCTAATTTTTTGCAGTTCCGGACTGCGTACAAAAAAACTCCAAATCACTTGGAACTCCGATCATCATTTAATGGTAACTGTATCCCACTAGACAATTTCACAATTTTACATTCTTCTTCTACTGATATAATTAACAGCACAACACCCCTTAATAGACATGATGACCAACAATATGAAGTTTTTTCATCTACATGTATATTGGATTCTGATGTTGAAGCCGAAAATAATTGTAACATATTTGCTGAGACACTAAATAACGAACATGTTACGAATAGTTCCCAATTGATTGTTGGGTATATTTTTGGGTACATAGCCAGAATTTTAACACAATTATTAAAATGTGAAGAATGTGTGGATAGCTTAACTACGACAGAAAAGCTGCCACATCACAAATTGATAACCATCAAAGACATGGGTGGCTTATGCTACTTTACTGACGATGTCTATATAATATGCTTGACCACGGAAACAGTGATACGAAAACTTATAAGACAAAAAATTAAATATAATTTCAATTTCATTACTTTTAAAACTTTAGAGTTTTTCATTGAAAAAGAGGTATTTACATCCTTAATAAAACATTCATTTAATCAATCAGCCAAGTACTTTCAATCACACGATTCATTTGATTCGGGCCATCATAAATTAGTACGCAAATATTCGTTTAAAACAAGAAGCAAAATCTGATCAAGATAAAAACTATTCATCTAAACGGCAAAAATTAACAAAACTTATATTGTTTAAAGGCACTTAATTTAATTCCTAATATATATTTTTACAATAACTTTATTAATTGAAATTATTTTCAGCAAAAAAAAAAAACAAATAACTGTGTATACGTATAATTGATATATAAACAGAAAAGGTAGAAGTTTTTAAAGTTTTACTATGTTTTCTCACAGTAATTCGTAAGGCATAATATAAAAAGTATCAGCTCTATGTCCATGCCTCACGCTAACTTAGGTTCGGGCTTTTGGAGACTTAGTTCTAGATTTAAATAAACATATTTTATTAGCTTCGATTCTTTTCAATTTATATAGTTATAAAATATTTATATAAAAATATAATTAAAATGCAATTGTGACAATATTATATATTATCATATTAATTTACCTCATATCATGCAAAATAAATGACAACTAATTAAAAATTTTAATAAATTAATTAACAATATATGTACTCTAAATAACCAATAATTAAATACCTACTGATCATTCTACCTACGCATAATATATTATGATTAAAAATCGCGTATGCGCGGTAAGACTGTTTACGACACATGCGCAACGACGTAGAGTAGCGCACAGTTTTTGTTTGAAATAGCTGTTCTAGTACGTAAGTACATTATACTTCAATGCATGCCGCACGCTCTACAGAGCACTTTCAACTCAGGCGTTACACAGGAAAAAGAAATCGTTTATACATGTGAGATAATGCAATACATAATATAGTGTAAATGTAGAGTGCAAGTACTTTCAAAGATGCTAGACTATTGGGGGTACAATCGGCAATTAATCAGTCAAGCATGGTCTTTTATGGCCTATAAATAACTGTTACGTAGTAATTGCTATGGGTCAGGATATTAATCCCTGTGCAATTTCTGAATGTAAAATGCCTCCACGGTACTGAACAAAAGCTTATTTTTAGGGTGACGTAATAAGAAAATTAAATATAGTGTACATATTTTTTTTAGAAACATGGATGACTAACGAGAGTACAGTTCACCGGAAGGTGAGTGTATGCTGTGCCCTATAACCTTCTACGTCCTCGTTTAAGAATTAAAATGCAAGTGCGCTGTGACCCTTGCGGATTAAGATTGAATACCTTGTTACCTTGTTAATAGCATCCTCGGTTTTTCCATAAGCACCACATAGGCAGCAGATTTAAGCTGCTATTATGTGCTGGGATTCTGTAAGAACTCATTTATGCAACAACCATAATATAGCTGTAGCATGGCTCTATCACGTATAGAAATATAACTAAAAATGTATTTTCAATATAACATTTCATTCTATAAAACTTGCATTGACCGCGATAAACATCTTCGCAGTCTGTTGTTTAAAGTGTCTCGCTTTAAGAATCGACAGTATTTCACTTTATCTTACTGTACCGTAGAAAAGTTTTTAAAAAGAAATTTTACAAAATGTAGATAAATGGCGCAGCGAAAGAAAAGTGCCAAATGAAGATACACATTTATCTCAAGTAATTTAATGCTTTCAAATTATAAGTTTAATAGTTAGAATAGTTTTTCCACTGCGATGGTGCCGTTGTCGTCCTACGCAATGATTTTGGACAAAACTAACACTTCAGTTCTACAGCACGTAAAAATGGTCTCGTCAAGTCGTTGTATTTGTTTGTTATATCTATTATATTTAAAACGGAAATATAATCAACGCAAGGAAATAATATTTTGAATTCATCCAAACTTAAAAATTAATTACTTAGAAGGTACATATTATACCCTGTTTTCAAAGTTGGAAATGGACTCTAAACAAAATATTAAACTACTTCCGCATGAACGAGGTCACCTCGTTCATGCGGAAGTAGTTTAATATTTCGTCATTTCAGAAGTCGATTTCGAGTCTCAATCTCAACGAGTCCCTTTTACGCACATGCACACACGTACACGCCTGCAATACATACACAATACATATGCAGGTTTGACGGCCGGCAACGAGTGGGAAGCTTGCTATCTCGACACCAGCGTCGGCACCGGTGAGAGTCATCGCCGTGCCGTCGCCAGCGCCGGTAAGAGGGAAAAGATTCCATATATTTCATACATTTTACACATTTTTGCTTCCCCGGCAGCCGTGTCGTTGCCTTCGCCGTCGCCGTGCCGTTGCCGTGCCGGTAAATGGAAAAACCGCGCATTGTCTTTGTTACGGCCCTCAGTTGCCTCGGCAAAAGTCGACTGGGCTAGGGCCCATATTTTCCGTGAATCATGAATGGGAAATATGATCATTTACATTAGAAAATGATAAATTCACGATATCTAGAAATATACTCTCCAATCTGTTTCTAGATATCGTGAGTTTATCATTTTCTAATGTAAATGATCATATTTCCCATTCATGATTCACGGAAAATAAATAAGTACTTAAGTGTTCAAATTTTCGAACTGTGGCAACTATTGAAAACAAAAATAACAATAAAATGTGACTAGAAGACTTGAATGGTCAGACAAAAATACAATCATTGTTCTGAAAAGTATCGAGCAAGAATAAACAAACTGACACAAGAAGTTATATCCGAAGGGCTTGAATTCAAATTTCTGATTAGTCTTTGCTTACTTGCAGCAACGAGGGTTGTATCTGTGAAATCTTATTTATCAAAAAACCTGTCAGTCGTCAACTATAGTCTGACCTATTAAGAACTCAGACAGTCTTAACTGATTATATATATTATTTAAAATCAGATTTATAGTGTGTACATTCGAATGTCCCAAGCCTATAGTATAATTTAAAAAAATATAAAACATTAGTTTTTAACTATTATACGCTATTGGTTGACTACAATCCCATCTGAATGTAAGTTGTGATATAACCGAAGATAAAAACGCACTGACTGTACTTAACAACAACTTCATTCTCGCTTTAAAGCCAACCTAGCAAATTATTATACTCTGTACGCCTGATGAACGACGAAGCAAGCCGTTTGGTTCGAATGCGTAATTTCTACAACAAAGAGGTGGACTGTTCATTTGCAGCTTCTTCTTATTCTTCTTCAACAGATAGTTCGAAATCGATTTTGGTTATGTTATACCATTATCCTAACTCCAAAATATTTATGTTCCTGTAACATACAAGTTTCCTTACGATGTTTTCTTTACCGCCAAGCACATAATGAATCGGTACTTAAAATCTCAATTAACAACTTTATTGGTGCCAGTCAAACTTTAAATTTGACTTTGATTTGGGTTGTTTCAGTTGGTAAAGTTAAATTGTCCATATTCGTGTAAAAACACAACTTTTACTATTTCTGACACTGTATCCTAACATCGGGTTATTATTATTGCCTACGTGCATATTCATTTATTAATTACAGCCATTAAAAGTTCAATTCTAAACATAGGCCTGCCCCATAGGTTCATTCAAAGAGTGAATTTTGCCATAGTTGCCACACTTTGCAAGCGGGTTAACAACGCAAGTTTTTTATGATTTTGTGATTTATTGGGATTAAGATGCTGATGCCTCTACCCTTCTTCAGATTCTCTCTGTTGCCACTTACGACAACCACGGAATGTCATGGGGTAGGTAGTGGATGTTCTAACTCAACCACTACGCAGCAATCGCTTTAATCGGGCAATTCACAATTTTATGATTATATATTTTTGTTAAAAATTTTCAAATTCTACTAAAGTTCGGGAAAGGGTTAAAATCACGAAAAATAACGAACAAAATATTGTTTAAGCTTTTCATGTAAAAGTGTTTTATTATTCACACATTGCTGAGTTTTACCGTTTACAGCATTACGGATGCAAACCGCGTGTTATGTGCGTCGATTTTGCATGAAATATGCTTTGCAGTGGGGGTGGTGTGAGAGATGGATGATAATTAAAATAATTAAAACCCATATTTTTAAATTGGCCAGATTATGTTGTAAATCGGTCAAGTAGACATCATCGTCATTATAATCACGACCTCTAAGTGGTGAGACTAAATTTGCCTAGATCTAGGTTGGTCTCATTTATCTTATCTGGCACCAAGTAGCAGTAGTTTTCGGTTCGAAGTGTTCTTACACTTCCAACCGACGTGACAGACACCTATCGTGCACTTTTTTAATTTAATTTCCTAATTTTTACTTTTATTCAATTTAAAATAGTGTGGGTGGTATCGGGAGTTATGCCGTGATGTGCGTTTGTAAAATTTAATTAATAGAATCAGGCGTTACTTTGCGGAAATCCATTATATAAAAGCTTTTACAAAAATTTACTTCGCAAATATCCGCGTTATAAAATAAAATGATGTGTCTTACCTAGTATGAAGAAGCACCTCCCGCCCTCCCTCAACTGCGTGCACTATCCCCGTCACCACTAATCCCAGCACCTCTACTTCCAACACCACTACACTAGGCAAAACACACCACTGACGATAATACGACACGTGTTTCGCCTCTACACGAGGCATCCTCAGGTGATATAGACTCTACGGTGGCTAACCGTTATTTTATAACGCGGATATTTGCGAAGTAAATTTTTGTAAAAGCTTTTTTGTGAAATTTGGTGGATGGGATTAATCCACATAATTCCTCAGAGCACTCTCCGTGGTAAATGCGAAAGAAAATGCAAAGGGATTCAAAAAAGGGAACATAAAAAAATGCAAATTCAAAAATTCAATCTTCGCAGCGCCAGTTAATCGAGCCGATCGGTAAGGACTCGGTCGTCAATGATTCGAGCTGCTCTACGCTGGATGTGGTCAATTGGAAGGAGCTGGCACTGGGGAGCCCCAGCCCAGAAATGGGAACAGTATTCCATGTGAGGCCGAAATTGCGCCTTGTAAAATTGTAGGTGTGGCGGCATGAAATACTGTCCCGGTCTGCTGAGCACACCATGCTTTTTAGAGGCCAATTTGGCCTCCTCTTTCAAGTGACCTTGAAACTGCACGTCACTCGCTATATAGACGCCGAGGTTTCCGATACTAGCTAAGGCAACAAGGGGAGTGACTTAAAACTTAGGAGATATGACAAAGGGGTTATTTTTAACGGTAAACGCGTAAACTTGTGTCTTCTTAGGATTGAACTGGACCATATTTAGTCGCCCCAATCTGAAACTTTGTTCAGCAAAGACTCGAATTCAAACACAAGTTTGTTCCGATACTCGGTGACGTTTTCCCGCGAAATATTGACACGGCTGGTGTATTAAGCATTACCAATGCTATCGTCCGCATAGAAATGAATGTTACCGATGAATAAACAACGTTGGCGATAGCACGCAGCCTTGTTTAACACCAGCATTAATAGGCTTGTAGTCGAAGCATGCACCGTCTACAACAATCTTGATGCTCTGACCTGCAAGAAAGCTGGTGATCCTCTGCCTCCGCCCATTTATGAGTTTGGTAACCCAGAAGATCACAAGCCGAGCGACCTCAGCGGAAACCGTACTGGCGGTCACTAATCAGCTGGTGATACTCAAGGTGCGGCATGAGCTGGCAGTTTATAATGGATCGTAGCTGGTCCCGAACGATTTGTATGGTGGTATTCTTCTCCTGTTCGTCCCTTTTCTTGGTACAGGAGGTTTTCAGGTTTCGAGGTGGCCCTCATTACCCGGGCGTCATCGCGGGGGTCAACGGCTCCCCCGGTCTTGGGTGCTGCTTTTGAAGCAGCTTGTTGGTTGATGTTGTACGTACTTCACGTCATGTAATCCGGTGTCGGGACTCTCACTCGTCCCCGGCGTCCCCGTCACCGGGCGGTGAGCGCAGAATTTCTCGTGGGAGTGGCCACCCGTTAGGAGGGCGCGCATGCAGTGGCACTAGATTGCGTATGTGTTCGTGTGGCCCGTTGTCTGCGCGGTCAAATAACCGTCTCGCATTACGGGCCACAAATTCTTGAATGGTTTCAATTTTAAGATCTCGCGCTATAACGTCGTTTCTGACGTATCGGCCGGCTCACACGATCGCCCGTAGTGCAAGATTCTGCTGGACCTGCATCTTCTTGCGCTGAGTGGCTGAGGTCAACGCGTACCAGGCTGGTGCTGCGTAGGTCAGCCTCGAGCGGACGTAGGTTTTGTAGATACATATCTTAGTGTTCAGTTTTTTTTTTTTTTTTTATAGGAGAGGGGGCAAACGAGCATGCGGCTCACCTGATGGTAAGTGACTACCGCCGCCCATGAACAACTGCAACACCAGGGGAATCGCAGATGCGTTGCCGGCCTTTTAAAAAGGAGTACGCTCTTTTCTTGAAGGTCCCTAAGTCGTATCGGTCCGGAAAAATCGCTGGTGGTAAACTATTCCACAAGGAAGTTGTGCGAGGAAGAAAACATCTTCTAAATCGCACAGTGGTGGACCGCCAATCATCCAGATGGTGTGGATGGTATCGGGAGTTCTGCCGCGATGTGCGTTCGTGAAATTTGGCGGCTGGGATTAATCCGAACAATTCCTCAGAGCACTCCCCATGGTAAATGCGAAAGAAAATGCTAAGAGATGCAACATCTCTTCGCAGTGCCAATGAGTCGAGCCGATCGGAAAGAACTCGGTCGTCGACAATTCGAGCCGCTCTGCGCTGGATGCGGTCAAGTGGAAGAAGCTGGCACTGGGGAGCCCCAGCCCAGAGATGGGAACAGTATTCCATGTGAGGCCGAACCTGCCCCTTGTAAAGTTGCAGGCGTTGAGCCGGCATGAAATACTGTCCCGCTCTACTGAGCACGCCAAGCTTTTTAGAGGCCAATTTGGCCTTCTCTTCCAAGTGACCACGAAACTGCACGCTACTCGATATGTCTACGCCGAGGATTCCGATACTGGCTGAGGCAACAAGGGTAGTACCTTGAAACTGAGGAGATACGACAAAGGGGTTCTTTTTAGCGGTAAACGCGCAAACTTGTGTCTTCTGAGGATTAAACTGGACTAGATTTAGTCGCCCCCAATCCGAGACTTTGTCCAGCAAAGACTCGACTTCTGACACAAGTTTGTTCCCGTACTCAGTGACGTTTTCCCGAGAAATATTGGCACGGCCGGTGTATAGAGCATCACCAGTGCTGTCATCCGCATAGCAATGAATGCTACCGGCTTGCAACACATCATTGATATGCAGAAGAAACAGCGTTGGTGATAGCACGCAGCCTTGTGGAACACCAGCGTTAATAGGCTTGCAGTCGGAGCATGCACCGTCTACAACGACCTTGATGCTCCGATCTGCAAGAAAGCTGGTGATCCAATTGCATAATTTCTCGGGAAGCCCATAGGAAGGGAGCTTCGAAAGAAGCGCTTTGTACCAAACCCGATCGAAGGCCTTCGCAATGTCCAGACTAACGGCCAACGCCTCCCCCTTGGACTCTACTGCCTCCGCCCATCTATGGGTCAGGTAGACCAGAAGATCACCAGCTGATCGACCCCGACGAAAACCGTATTGGCGGTCACTAATCAGCTGGTGATCCTCAAGGTACCGGATGAGCTGGCAGTTAATAATGGATTCCATTATTTTGGAGAACAAGGGGGTGATGGCGATAGGCCTGTAGTTGGACGGGTCTGAGCGGTCGCCTTTTTTAGGGATCGGGTGGACAGAAGCTGTCTTCCATGATTTCGGAACTACGCCTAGGGAGAAGGAGTACCGGAAAAGACGCGTTAGAACCGGTGCCAACTCCGGAGCACATGTCCTCAGCACAATTGGGGGGATTCCGTCAGGCCCACTCGACTTGTGGATGTCAAGGGAGAGGAGTGCTCTGCGAACCGAGCGCTGTGAGAACCGCACATCCGGCATGGAGCACTCACACCGCGGGATGGTCGGCGGTGTGTTCCCCCCGTCATCAACAGTCGAGTTGGACGCAAAAAGGGAGCCTAAAAGGTCGGCCTTCTCTTTTGCGTCGTGGGCCAGTGAGTCGTCCTCCCTGTGCAGAGATGGTAGTGATGGCTTACAGAAATTCCCTTGGACAGCCTTGGTGAGAGACCAGAATGCACGGGTTCCCGAACGAAGGCGAACTAGTTTCTCGCCAATTCTGCCTATGTGCTCTGACTTTGCCTTGGCAATAACTCTTTTGAAGGACCTGGAGGCGAAGTTATACTTCTTTTTGAGTATGCTGGTGTTTACATCCCGAGTCACCGAAGCCGCAGCCCAGGCTTGATAACACTCCTGCTTACTGCGTAATGCAGTCTTACAGCAGCGACCAAACCAAGGCTGAGATCTGCCTCCGATGGGTACCACAGATGATGGAATAAATAGTTCCATTCCCTGTAGCACCACATCAGTGACAGAGTCAGCAACAGCGCTGGGATCATCCGGCGTGAAGCAAACCCGCCCCCATGGGTAGGATGCAAAGAAGGACCGCATTCCGTCCCAATCCGCCGACCTGTAATGCCAAACACGGCGGCAACCTGCAGAACGCAACCGCGAGGGGAGCGTGAGTGGCACCACACTCCGGATCAGACAATGGTCCGAAGAGCCAAGAGGGGTATCGACGGAAACCTGATATCCGTCCGGATGAGAGGTCAGCAGAAGGTCCAACAGGGAAGGTGTATGATCCTCAACATCTGGAATCCGCGTAGGCGATGTAACCAGTTGTGTCAGACCATATGCCAAGGCAAAGTCATAAACAGATCTCCCCGCATGATCGGTTAAACGTGAACCGAGCCATTCGGCGTGGTGGGCGTTAAAATCGCCAAGGATCACGATCTCTGCGGACGGGACCTGTTGTAGCAAGGAATCTGCAGCCATTTGGACGTGGTCGATGAGTCGGTCTGTTTCGGCATTACCGCTATGGGACCTATAGAGGCACGCGTAGACGCACGGATGGTCGTCGCTGTCCACGCGTAGCCAAAGGATGGACAGGTCCGAACCTTCAAGACTGCCGAGGCGTCGAGAACAGATGTCCTCTCTGACATACACGCAAACTCCAGCCCGAGGCACAAAGGAGTGCTCCAATTTGTACCCCGGGTAGGGGAGATACGAAGTATCAGCCGGAGAGGACACCTGCGTCTCGGTCAGAAAGAGCAAGGCCGGCTTCGCTGTCTCAAGATGGTAGTGGACGGCGTTTAGGTTCGAGTGAAGTCCCCTGATGTTGCAGAAATTCACGGATAGCGTGGCAGGGGTAGCCTTGGTCTTGTTGCTCAGTTTGCCCCGAGCAGTTTTTGTGTTGAGCGGAATTTTGCCCCCCCCCCAGAATACGCGGGGCAGCCTGAGCACCCACGCTCAGGAGTGGAATAGCATGGTCGTGGATGCTCAGCGAGGGATTCTCCAGGGGTACTGGTACCCTCCTGGGGTAGTTTATGACGTAATTCCGCTACCATGTTGATTGGGGGGGGGGGGGGGGGGAATTGGGCCTCCGGTCACCTGCACTCACCAGACGAAACGCGGAAGCAGAGCTTCCACTTCACGCCGGTATATCAGTGGTAATTTGGATGCCATAATTGGGTATAGTTTCGCTTGCGCGGCTCTGGCCTGTCTTACGACGTAGTTGACCTGCGGGGTCATGCGCAGCGATCGATCTATATGGCATCCGAGGTAGGTGATGTTCCTCTTCCAACCTAAGTCCTGACCACGGAGTTGCAAGGTTGGTGGAGTTCTTGTCAGCCTGGTCATGAAGGCGGTGGTCTTCCCGAATTTGACCGCCACCCTTCATTTGTCCAGCCACTTAGTTAGCAGGTCCAGTATACGCTGCAACTAGCGCTGCATATAGCGCAAGGACGATGTCCTCTTCCCCCTCTTCCAGTTGGTCTTAGAGAGTGAGGATATCGTTGGTGTAGACCGCGTACAGATCTGGTGATAAGCAGCTGCCTTGTGGCACTCCTGCTGCGATCGGTTGTGCTACCGAAGTTGCCTCTTCTAGGCTAACGAAGAAGCTCCGCCCCTCCAAGTAAACCAGCCAACCTCACAGAAAACCAGCGTAAAATAGCAGCTTAATGCTGCTGTGTTTCGTATGGTGAGTGTAGAGAACCGGAGACCCTTTTTACTGGCAAAGAGGCATTCCATCTTAGTCCTCACGGGTGACAACGCATCTGCATCTTGAGTCTTTATTGAGGATAGATGTAGATGTGTATGGGTCACAGTAACCACTTACCATCAGGTGGATTGTATGCTCGTTTGTCACCCGATCCTATAAAAAAAAAGTACGACGCTATTAACCGCACAAGCATCGGCGGTAGGGTGGTTTGCTCTATTAACTTGAAGACTAGCCCTGCGTGCCACACTCTGTCGAAGGCCTTCTCCATGTCTAGGAGGTGACCTGACCACAGTGATGCGGTCGCGATTGTATTCGGCCGCGAGGTAGTGCAACACGCGGGCCACTTGTGAGGTCTTAGAGTGTGCTATACGGAAGCCGAATTGCTCTTCTCGTAGAGCAATGTGCGGCAGGAGTCTTTTCAGTATGAGTTTTTCAAATAATTTTGCTATGTGCGATAATAGCGTTATAGGGCAGTAGCTAGCCGGGTGCCTCCTGTCCTTCCCCGGCTTTGGTAGCACGATGATTTTTCCTCTCTTCCAGATACTCGGGAAGTGGCCAGTTCTTAAAATGCCGTTGAAAAGTCTGGAGAGCTCCACAATTCCTCTTCTGGGCAGCTGCTTCATTGCCATGGTGGTGATTCCGTCGAATCCCGGCGCTTTACGTGAGGGGAGGCGCGTGATAGTGCGCCACACTTCCGCAGGCGAGATGAAGTAATCGCCCCGTAAGGGCGGTCTCGGGTTCGATAGGTATTTCTGTACACGCTCTAGTATGCCTTCTGCATATTCAGTGTACCCCTCCGCTATGATATTTGGTGTTAATTGCGTTTCTAAGTGCTGTGCCATCATCTTTGCCCTCATGTGGGCATCGTAGATGCGTTTACCCGTGTTGTCCACTAGTGGGCAGACAGGTGCTGGTGTTTTCGAGAGCTGTCGGTTCAGGAGGTGTAGGGAGGCGGGTGACTCTGATGCTTTATCGACTCTTCTCTCTCATGCTTCCCCCCTGAATGCTCTCACCATTTCCGACAGCTCTTCCGTAAGTGCATTCAGCTTCCTCTTGACGAGTGGGCATCGTGTTCGTGCCCAGAGCTTGCGCAGTTTCCGCTTCTCAGATAGTTGGACTTGTATTCTGTGTGGGAGTTCCTTTCTTCGGCGCCCCGTAGAGACAGGGTGTGAAGAAAGTTGTAGTTTGTCTTGAATGGTCTTGTTTAGATGTAGAGCCGCTGTCTCTACGTCTTCTTTTGTGTTGATGTTGGCGTCGAGTTTGAGTTCCTCCAGTGCTTTTTGGAATCGGACCCAATTAGTCTTCATCCTTAGGGCTCTAGGCACTACTGCGTCTGCACTTGTGTCGATGGTGAACAACACGGGAAGATGCTGTGTGTCCAGATCATACAGCACCTCTAGCCGTATTGGATACGGTATTTGATGGCACAGCACTATGTCGAGGACATCGGGCTGGTGTTCGGGTTTGGTGGGGATGTGAGTGGGCTCCTCTGGGCCCAGGACCGCGTACCCCCAGTCTTCAGCGTCTTCGTATAGCTTCCTCCCAGGAGAGGTGATTGACGCGGAGCCCCAAGCAGTATGTTAGAATTCTTAAATATCTAACACATAAAGTTGGAACAATGTTCTTTATTTGAAAATACAAATATCTTAACTAATACAATAGTTTTATTTACATTTTTTCACACATTTTACTATTTAAAACACTTTTAAATTTCTTATACAAAACTATCCATATTTCACTATTCCAAGAGAATTTACACATAAGCACAACACAGAATTTACCTATTTTGCTCATACAGTCAACCTGAAACATTTTACAAGTCAATTTTACATAAATTGCTGAAATTCACAAACATTTAAATTTTCACTTATTTAGACTTCTAATTTTACAAATTAGCGCGCGGCTTTTATCTGGAACTAAGTGAACAACCGCTCCCTACACGACTCTCAATTGTCGGTAAAATAGGTTGCAAATCTAGCACGCGCTGCTATTAACCAATACTAGGTGAATAACTGATTTCTACACGACAATCAACTTTCGGTAAAGTAGTTTCCAACAAGATTCTTATCAGTTATCAAGGACACAGACAAAGAAAATATTTTATGAATCAAACATTGAAAATAGACATTTTATTTTTCATACAAAATGTACTCAACTTACATAAGACAATATTTCATTTTCATTTCATTACAGCCCTTCACAAGTCCACTGCTGAACATAGGCCTCCCCCAAGGAATGCCACAAAGCACGGTCCTGAGCTACCTGCATCCATCGACTTCCTGCATATCTTACCAGGTCGTCACTCCATCTAGTGGGGGGACGCCCTACACTTCGCCTACCGGTACGAGGCTGCCACTCGAGAACCTTTCTTCCCCATCGGTTGTCGGTTCTTCGAGCTATATGGCCGGCCCATTGCCACTTCAGCTTACTAATCCGTTGGGCTATATCGGTCACTCTAGTTCTACTGCGGATATCCTCATTTCTGAGTTTATCACGCAGAGAAACTCCGAGCATAGCCCTCTCCATAGCTCGCTGAGCGACCTTGAGCTTCCTCATCCGGCCAGTAGTGAAGGACCACGTCTCAGTTCCGTATGTAATCACTGGCAACACGCACTGGGTGTACAGTCTCGTTTTCAAGTTTTGAGGTATACCTGACGAGAAGATGTGCCGTAATTTCCCGAACGCTGCCCAACCGAGTTGAATCCGTCGATTGACCTCTCGGTCGAAGTTGGACTTACCTAATCGGACTATTTATCCCAGGTAAACGTACTCGTCAACAACTTCGAGCTTAGTGTTCCCAACAACTACCGGCATATGTGTGACATGGACATTAAACATGATCTTTGTTTTGTCCATGTTCATCTTAAGACCTATCCGTTGGGAAACACTATTGAGGTCATTGAGGTCCTCCAGCGATTCTGCCATAAGGACTATATAGTCGGCAAATCGAAGGTGAGTGATGTACTCGCCATTGATGTTGATACCGAATCCTTTCCAGTCCAGAAGCTTGAAAACATCTTCCAATGCAGCGGTAAAGAGTTTCGGGGATATGACGTCACCCTGTCTTACACCTCTCTGCAATTGGATAGATTTCGTACTCTGGTTCTGTACTCGGATAGCCATCGTAGCCCTACTGTACAAGCACTTCAACACTTCGATATACCGACAGTCAACTTGGCATCGCTGAAGGGACTGCAGCACCGCCCAAATTTCGACGGAATCAAAGGCTTTCTCATAGTCCACATACGCCAGACATAGTGGCAAATTGTACTCCTGGGACTTCTGTACAATTTGCCAAAGGGTATGTATGTGGTCTATGGTGCTAAAGCTTTTTTGGAAACCGGCTTGTTCGGGAGGCTGGAAGTCGTCAAGTCTGCGCGCGAGACGATTCGTAATGACTCTCGAAAACAGCACGTAGGCGCGGCTCAGAAGGGAAATCGGTCTGTAGTTCTTTAAGAGAGCGTTGTCGCCTTTCTTGAAGAACAAGACCACTGCACTTCTGCTCCACGCCTCCGGTGTAATGCCACCATGGAGGACGGAATTAAAGAGCTTCTGAAGGACTTCAAGTACCGGTTTTCCACCCGCTTTCAGAAGCTCCGCTGTAATTCCATCCTCGCCTGGGGACTTACCGTTTTTAAGGTGCTGGAGAGCCATTCTAATCTCGCTCAGACTGACGTCCGGGATATCATCGGAATAATGTCGGATAAGACTCGCTCTTGGATCGTTACTCACACTTGCGTGCGGCTCCAACGATGACGTGTACAGCTGCCCATAGAACCTCTCAATCTCACTCAAAATCTCAGGTGCCCCGGAAACGATGCAGCCAAATTCTGTCTTTAGCTTTGACAGTTGGCGCTTTCTGGCAGACAGATCTCTGGCAAAGACTTTGGAGCCTTGGTTCCGCTCGATCGCTTCTTCAATACGAGCTGTATTGAAGTTGCGTAAGTCCCGCCGCATGCATTTGGAGATCTGTCTGTTCAGATGCCTGTATGCTGTCAAGTCTGTTGAAGAATGTAGCTTCATCTCCCGTCTAACAGCCATGAGATTAAGAGTGTGATCGGAGAGTTTTTGTGTTCTTCTGCGGCGGGTCTTGCAGAACTTTGCTCCGACCGCATGGACAGTTTCCACGAGCTTGTCATTCATATCGTCCACTTCATTGCAGTCTTCTAGGCACTGAAAACGGTTTTGTAACTCGAGCTGAAAGGTTTCGGGACTTTGGATTAGAGCACGAGGGGGACGGAGCGTTGACTTCATTAGACGAGACCTCTCCAACTTAACGTTTAGGTTCAGTGTGCCTCTAACCATTCGGTGATCGCTGCCGGTTTTCACCCTCGCAATCTCTGAGACATCACTGAACAATTGTCGTCTGGTCGTCATAATGAAGTCAATCTCATTTTTTGTCGAACCGTCGGGGCTCGACCAGGTCCACTTCCTGTGGGGCCGCTTCTGGAAGAAAGAATTCATCATAAAGAGTCCCTCTTTCTCCATGAAGTCAGCCAACTGCTGGCCCCTTGGGTTCCGTTGCCCTATTCCAAATTTCCCTACTTTCAGCTCACCGTTCTCTCTTGTGCCTAGTTTTGCATTGAAGTCTCCCATTAACACCGTATATTGGGTTTTGGAGGAATGCATGGCTCTAGAGATATCCTCATATATTTCCTCCACCTCCTGATCGGGGTGTGCCGAGGTTGGTGCGTAAACCTGTATGACCTTCAGCGAATACCGTTTGGTGATTCTGAGTATAAGGTACGCAACCCTCGTCGACACACTCTCAATCTTTACAACATTGTTAACGAGAGACTTGTGTACGATAAATCCGACACCTCCTTGGGACATATGGTCGCCCTCCCGGTAATAGAGCAAGTTGCCGGATTCGAGGATTACCGTGTCCTCCCCCTCTCTTCGGACTTCGGATAATCCTATAATATGCCAGCGTAACTTGTCTATCTCTTCTTCCAGCTCCACAATCTTCTCGTCAGTCCTCAGGGTGTGTGCGTTGTATGTTGCCAGGTCGAGTCGTCGTAGGTGGTAACCGAACCTCCACCGGAGATTCTTAGCTCCCCCTGCCCCGCCGTTACCATGGTCGCCACCGTAGCCAGGAATAGCGGGGCCGCCGGGGACTGGGGGCCGTTTATTATTGTCATTGCTCATGGGGGGTATATTGCCATAGTTGCCACGCTTGGCGAGCGGGTTGGCAACCGCAGTTTTTTATTGTTATTTTGGCTATTATCAGGAAGATGCTGCTGCCCATCTCCTGCCTGTTTCCCTTTGTCGCCTTTTACGACACCCACGGGAAGATATGGGGTAGTGGATATTCTTAACCGCCACTACACGGGGCACCACTTAGCACCACAATATTATGCAATACTATTTTACATTAATTCCACTTATACACAATGTGATCATTTCGACCGGGGAACAAATCCTGGTCTAACTTTATTTTAATATTTCTTTAAATTGAAAATAACATTGGAAAGTAATTCAACCGGGGAACTAAACCCGGAATCATGAATTATATCTTAAAAATTCCCTTTATGAATTTATTAAGAAAATATTGCTAAGAAAATGACAAACTAGTCTGACCTGGGACTCGAACCCAAGACCTTTAAATTATTAATTCGATATTTCTTTAAGATTTACTAAGCGTTTTCTTATAAGACAATTATTGCTTGATAATTTAACTTTAGAAGCTACTTGTAATCGGTTAACTAATAAATTGAAATATTTTTATAGGCGCGTCGCCAACAGTTGACTTAAAAGCTGATATATGTTCATTTTTACCCAACTGCACCAAAAGGAGGTATGTGTATGCGGATATGTCGGTATGTTTCAAAAAAATTTGTTTGGCTGAGCCTACCGCCTATACGGATGGATCGATTACTTTTGTTTTGCAAGTTCCCGCGCAGTCGGGTGTTTTTTATTTATTCTTAGATAGTTTTTTCTTTATTTTTCTTTTTGTTATAGTATTACTAAATGGTTTTCTATAATATTTGTCTATTTGACTTGTAAATTTATGTTATATACTGTTAAAAATATAGAATGTTTTCAATTATTTTGTAAATTTTGATATTTTACAAAGAAAAAAGTCACGTTATTGATAATTTGCATAAATTTGGTAAATACATTTTTATACAAAATATTTTACTTGTACGCTACTAAGGATTGACTGAACTATATCAAAGTAAATGTCGATATTTATCTTGAATCGATAGACTTACCCACACAACAAGAAAATAAATCCTCAGTTTACGTTCTATCAATGTAATTTTATTTTGCGGTTTATCAAACAGATCCCCTCCGGATTCTATAATTAGAAGTAAATGGTTAAGGCTTTGACGGGTTGGTTGGAATCTAAAGAAAACTCATCAATTTGCGGGAAACGTTTACTTGAGAAGTATAAAAGAAAAAGAAAGAAAAAAACAATTTTATTAAATTGAGCCATTTCCACATTATTTGTTCCAGTAAGTATAATATTATTATAATAAGACTTCAAAAATGTTACTTTCAAAACTTTAGATAAAAATAGAGATAGATTTTTTACATTATAAAACTGTAGCACATTATAGATAAAAAATCTTGAGATTATCCTATTTAAACCATTATGAACCCAACTAAGTATGTATTTATCAACCTAAAAAATATATAACCTTACTTCATACACTATAGCAATATTCATAGCATCACGCTATTTTCCCCAAGGGGTTGCGCGGAACTTCGTATTATATTCCCAAGTCACAATGATAAAACTTTTAGCGTAGTTAGATATAAAATATTTGAAAGTGCTCTTGAAGTGCCACTAGAAGCCCGCGCATGAGGCGCGCGGTTCAATGTGCCAAGACAGTATATGTAAATTTCATAGTATTTGATACTCACAACACTCGATGCCTGATCATGTTTGACGGCCGACGACATTCTGCCGAGGGCTTAAATAGTGTGATTCATCGCCTTCAGCGTTAATCATACAGAAGAGGAACTCATAGTTATCTCATCAATAGATCTGCGAGATTAAGTTGCACTTGCCGCGGTCAGTCTATGAATGAGTGACCATTTTCTTAACATACCGAGATTGAGAGAATAGAGAGTACATCAGTGTCCTCAGACACTTGGTGCACTTTACTGTGTTAAGATTTTTAAGTTTTTAAGTTTTTAAAATTTATGCAGCTAAAATGATAATAAGTTTATTATTACTTTATAATTTTCAGGGACAGATAAAAGAATATAAATATGAAGCATGATGAAGTCTCATAAACATATTGGCATTTAAACAGAGCAATCTTATTTAACTGATTCCTACAAGTTTCCTCACTTAAGTTATTAAGTTTAAACTCATATTTAATTCGAATGTTTAACCCTCAACCACTGACGTACGTATGTGGTACGTCGCCTAAACAATTTTTCGATGTAAATTTTAAATTGCGCGGGATTTCGAACGCGTCCTTTTTGGTAGTTTCCTATTCGCCAGTAACGACCGCGTAACAGTGGAGTACAGACGTGTGGCACGTGTCTAAATAGGTAAGTTTGATACCTTGACGTACGTCGTACGTATTGTCAGTGTTAGTGTGACTTTTTTAAATTATGTGTTTATGTTTGTCTTTAGATAAAATGAATCGTAAGCGATGTAATTCTCCTTCCGGCATATCTTCGTCTAGAAAAATACTACGTATTGGAGGTGATGCTACTAATAACGAAGAAATTATCGCATCTTGGCTTTGTGAATCAGATGAATCATCGGCGGATGAAAATGATTACATTCAGTCAGACCGCGATGATTATTCAGAAGAGGAGTATTGTGATGATGGAGAGGCCGCTGGTGGAGCTTCGGACCCTGACTCTTCTGAAGATGGTATGCCTTTGTCACATTTTTCCCGCCATATTGATTCTGAAAAAAGGCAAACTGGCGTCCAGGTAAGCGATTCTCAAGTAAGTACAGTTGTCGAGGGTAATGTATCGCAATCTCGCAGAAAGTACTACTACGGGAAAAAACGCTGCATGAAGTGGTCTGCAGAAGGGCCATCGAGAACTACACGCACACCTGCGCACAACATCGTTACTCCAATAACTACAATTGATTTTTCACCGGATAGTCCGCCTTCACAATTATTTAGTTTGCTAATAACTGACAATATTAAAACACAAATTATAGAAAATACTAACCAAAAACTGGAATTGGTAAGGCAAAAATATAAGCGACAAGGCAAACCTGAACTGAAGGACTTAGATTCTGTAGAGTTGGATGCTTTCATTGGGCTGTTGATTTTTAGTGCAGCATTCAAATCGAATAATGAAGACATAAATGCATTGTTTGCTACTGATGGAACAGGGAGAGATATTTTTAGAGGAGTAATGTCCAAAGATCGTTTTCCAATGATTCTCGTAAGTCTTCGGTTTGATGATGCATCTACCAGAGATGAAAGAAAACAATCTGATGTCGCTGCTCCTATCTCGAGCATATTTTATGAATTTGTCGCCAATTGCCAAAAGTATTATAAAATTGGAGAGAATACCACTATCGACGAAATGTTAGTGTCTTTTAGAGGCAGGTGCAGATGGAAGAAGTACATGCCTAACAAACCCTGCAAGTATGGATTGGAAATAAAATGTCTAACTGATAGTACCACCGGTTACCTGTACAATGCTTACCTCCATACGGGCAAGAACAGTGACGGCAACGGACTAACCGACGAACAGAAAAAACTGCTGGTACCTACACAATGTGTTTTACGTTTAGCAAAACCCATCATGGGAACTAATCGAACCATCACTGCAGATAATTACTTCTCCTCGATTGAAGTATGCAGAGAATTAAAAAAAATTGTTTGACATATGTAGGGACACTAAAAAAAACAAAAGGGAAATACCACCTGAATTTCTTTCCAAAACTCGACCAGTTCATTCAGTTTTATACGGTTTCACGAAAGACATTATGTTGTTGTCCTATGTACCAAAAAAACACAAAACTGTTATAATGTTGTCGTCGATGCACCATACAGAGAGCATGGATTCGGTCAAAGGGATCCCAGAAATAATATCATTTTATAACTCTTGTAAAGGAGGTGTTGATTCCTTAGATGAAAAATGTGCCAAATACTGCTGTGCAAGAAGGTCTAGGCGATGGCCGTTGATCATATTCTACAGAATTTTAGATATTGCTGCTGTCAATTCTTTTATAATGTCAAATTATAATACTTCGGATCGTCTGAGTTTCATGAAAAATCTTGGAAAAAGCTTAGTAAAGCCGCACCTCGAGCGAAGATACACGACGCCGCAACTTTCACATGAGCTTTCGAGTCTTATTGTTCGTATCTTGGGCAAAGATATGGCTACCGAAGTGGGTCAACCAAGTCATGAAATTATAAAATTTGAAACCATGAAGAATTGCTATACGTGTTATAAACTAAAACGTCGCAAAACAAGATACGGTTGTCAAACATGCGGTAAACCAGTATGTTGGCAGTGCTCTAAGCCGACCTGCAACAACTGTTGTTAAAAAGTGCCTAATTTTCATTATTTATGTGATTGCTATTTTTTATAACTAAAACCATCCTTAGTAAGTAACAAAACCAATAATAAACGTTCCTATTCTTATAAAATTATTTTTAGTTGATTTAAAAAGAAATATTATGTTAATTTCATTACTTCTAAGGCCGTTGATTAATAAATATTTTGCTTTAATTATCTTAACTGTTTTTTTAATATCCCTAGGTTATATTAAATATATTTAACCAAAATGTAAATACACATCACAATATTTACACTCTATCGATGCACAATAGGTCTTTATAATCATAGACGTATGTCATACGTACGTCAGTGTTAGTGTTACTAAATTGCACGTCAGTGCTTGAGGGTTAAATATAGTTCTATAATGAATTTAATTAAGGGGGAAATTTTTTCCACATTTATATGAGACAACCCCTGATGACTAACCTATGTAATAAAAAAAAGAATCTTTTAAATAGGTTTATCCGTTCCGAGAAATCAATGATCATACCTACAAAAAACCTTGGCGTCGAAAATCGTCCTTATAATGATTCCTTATATTAACGCGAAGACTACACATTGATTAAAATTTATTTTGAATGAAACTTGAAGCACCGATGTCCCTGGAATTCTGCAGTGTGTGAACATGTTCAAGATCTTCCCCGCCATTACATCAGATTTGATAAACCACAAATCCTCGCAAAAGAACACCGATTCCTACCAACGATGATTCGCGAGGCAATTGAAATTTAAAAAAAAAACATCCTAATTTCAATAGAGACGATGGATGGGTGCTGCCATCTGCTTGGGAACCTATAATTAATAAAATTAATTCCAAACCCAAGCATACCATTGCAAGACTTCAAGATACTGTAAGCTCATTCTGGGTAGATGGGATCAAAAATTAATATTCAAAAACTGAAGGTACCCGGGCTCGCTATGACAATCGGAAAGTCAACCCCCCCCCCCCCCCCCCGTGAACATGGGCGCTGTAAATTAAACGCGATAAAATCCGTAAAAATTAGTTTCATTCAATCGTTGTTATATTTTACAGTCGTTTGTAAATAGATTTCCTTCCAGAACTTTTTTATTAAACGTTACAGTTGATCTTAAAGCAATTTAAACGTAATTTAAAGCTTCACCTTTAACGTTTACTAAAAATAAACTTTAAATAACGGAATTAAAGCCCCGACTTACTACGTCCTACCTAGCAACTATTATTCTTTTCTACTTCAAATGCCGCTTTATTATTATTTTTATTAAAAAAAATACTAGCAATGTTATTTCCATTACTAATACTTACTGTAACCAAATCTTGGTAGGCTTACAATGCTTGTTTTATGAGTGGTTTCCGACAGTAAATGAATAGCGGATTCGCACCCTGCCTCCCCACCCAGTTGCATGGCTACTGTCGCTTCAAAATTGTATTGAAATATAATAAAAACTTCCGCGTCAAAAATAGTTTCAACGACTTGCAAGTTGCAAATTGGTCCGAGCACTTTCTATGTCATCATCATTATCATAACAGCCCATCACAAGTCCACTGGTGAATATAATCCTCCCCCAAAGAATGCTACAAAGCACGTTCCCGAGCCACCTGTATTCAATGACTTCCTGCATGTCTTACCAGGTCGCCACTAGATTTAGTGGGGGGACGCCCTTCATTTCGTCTACCGGTACGAGGCTGCCACTCGAGAACCTTTCTTCTCCATCGGTTGTCGGTTCTTCGAACTCTATGGCCACCCAGTTGCACTTCAGCTTACTAATCTGTTGGGCTATGTCAGCTACTCTGTTTCTACTGCGATAGCCTCGTTTTTAAGTCTATCAAGTAGAGAAACCGCGAGCATAGCCCTCTCCATAGCTCGCTGAGAGACCTTGATTTTCGTCATAAGGCCAGCAGTGAAGGACCACGTTTCAGATCCATAGGTCATCACTGGCAACACGCACTGGTTGAACAATCTTGTTTTAAGGTATGCCTGACGAGAAAATGTGTCGTAATTTCCCGAACGCTGCCCAGCCGAGTTGAATCCGTCAATTAACCTCTCGGTAGAAGTTGGACTTACCTAGTCGGACTATTTGTTCTAGGTAAACATACTTGTCAACAACTACCAGCATAGGATAACATGGACATTACACATGACTTTTGTTTTGTTCATGTTCATTTTAAGACCTATCCGTTGGAAGACACTATTGAGGTCATTGAGCATTGTGTCTAGGTCCTCCAGTGATTCGGCCATAAGTACTTTATCGCCATTGACGTTAATATCTTATCATTTCCAGTCTAGTAGCTTACAAACGTCTTCTAACACAGCGGTGAAGTGTTTCGGGGATATAACATCGCCCTGTCTTACACCTCTCTGCAGTCGGATAGGTTTCGTACTCTGGTTCTGTACTCAGATAGCCATCGTAGCCCTACTGTACAAACACTTCAGCACTTCGATATAGCGGCAGTCAACAAGGCACCGCTAAAGGAACTGCAGAACCGCCCAAATTTCGACTGAATTAAGGGCTTCCTCATAGTCCACATACGCTAGACAAAGTGGCAGATTGTACTTTTCGGTCTTCTGCACAATTTGCCGAAGGGTATTTACATACCCTTTGGCAATGGTCTATGGTACTAAAGTTCTTTCGCAAACCGGTTTGTTCGGGAGGTTGAAAGTCGTGAAAGTCGTTATGTTATATGATAGCATACTCATGCAGCCCCGGCGGTGACACTTTACAACGTTAACGATTTAATACCGTACTAAATTTCTCCACTACGTCGATAAAGAAGTTTCACTGGGAAATATTTTTATTTATATCTAAAAATTAATATAATCGACCATTTCTTCTATTAACTAGTGCATGAAATTTTCATGAATGCTCATAAGCTAGCTATTACATAATAGCACTCTAGCGTGAAACAGGCGATGAACACGATCATTACCGGGCTCGTGTGTTGCAAATAATTTTACTTTCGCTGCAAGCCAACCAATCGCTCTTTTATACCTGAATCGCACTATAGAAAATTATTCGCATTTAAGTATATAAGACAATGTGATATTAGTAACGTTCGGGGAGTCCGTTGCTATCTGGAAGACCGGTGGTTGCGAGGACCGGACTCAAGCCTCGCTATAAATCTATAATTAATTAGTTAGTGGTAGAGTGGTTCTATTTCATTCGGTGAGTTCGCCGGTTACAAGATGAATGTTAGCTGAGAGTATATAGAAATCCCTCTTCTTCGTCAGGTAGCAAGATTGACTTCCTTTTTGTATAAACAAATAATGTTGTATGTAATATAATTCACATTTGCTCTGGTGGTTTTCATTTTAGCCATGATTGACCAACACTGAGTCACTTTTACCTACTCAATACATTTTCTACTACAGCCTATAAAAGTCTACTGATGAAGATAGGCCTCTCTCATAGTTTGTTTTAAAGGGATTTCACCACAGTTTCCACACTTGTCAGGGGGGTTAGTAACTGCAATTTTTACAATTTTCATGCGTTGTTCGGAATATACTGCTGAACGCTATCAACTTTGACCTTTGGCTTTGACTATATTGCCGATTAATTATGACCTCGTTTTAATACCATAGTAGTAGTATACAAATGTAAAACGAGCATAAAATGCTGCAAGACCAAGCGATCGATTCAGGTTTTTATTTTATTTAACAGCAAAAAGCTTAAAATATATTTCGTATGTAGGTATTCTCTCCTATCTCACGTTATTATCACCATCGCAACACATTACCATCTTTATCCCTGCCTTTGATACTCCATAAGTCTCACTAGTTTTTTATATTGTAACATAAATGGATTGCCGTGCCGTGGTCACGCACCGTTTCGCGCGCTAACTCGCGTGTTTCCTTTTTTTTTTTTTTTTTTTTTTTTTTATATGATAAGGGTGACAAACGAGCACACAGTCCACCTGATGGTAAGTGGTTGCTGCGGCCCATAGACATCTACATCTATCCTCTGTTACAAATCAAAATGTAGATGCGTTGTCACCCGTGAGGACTAAGATAGAATGCCTCATTTCCAGTAAAAAGGGCCTCCGGCCACCTGCACTCACCAAGCGAAACGCAGAGGTAAGCCTCTACTTCACGCTGGTTTTCTGTGAGGTCGTGGTACTAACCTGGTTCGAGCCGGCCCATCCGTGTGACAGCAAAAGCTGCCGCGTGGCTCTACCACTGTAAACTTTCCTCTGTGCTTACAACGCTCTACGCTTTCCTGGACATAAACCCTGAGTGGAACCTGTTGCGTATGAATGGTAATATTGTCAGCATGCTTGAATTTATGTGAGCGAGAAGAATGAATATGTTGATTTTTAATTTATGTAAATATTTTTTTTACATTTTTTTTAATAGTACAAGGGTGAAAAACCAGCACACAGTCCACCTGATGGTAAGTGATTGCTGCGGCCCATAGACATCTACATCTATCCTCTGTTACAAATCAAAATGTAGATGCGTTGTCACCCGTGAGGACTAAGATGGAATGCCTCATTTCCAGTAAAAAGGGCTTCCGGCCACCTGCACTCACCAAGCGAAACGCAGAGGTAAATCTCTACTTCACGCTGGTTTTCTGTGAGGTCGTGGTACTACCCCGGTTCGAGCCGGCCCATCCGTGCGACAGCAAAAGGTGCCGCGTGGCTCTACCACTGTAAAAAAGTACTGTATTAAATTGAAGCCTATTTTGAAGACATTTATGTTCATCGATGCAGTTAAACAAGTCGACTAAGAGCTCTTTCAGATAAGGAGTACGTTCTAATAACGGCAACTTTTGTCGACGCGTCAAGTACTGCAGTCGATACACTAAAATTAAGGCTCAAAAACTGACACTGGTTCAAACTATACAGGAGCCAGCAGTCTATATAATAGATTTGAAAAATTGTACTAGCGATCCTTTCCACGGGACCGACTCAAACTTACCTATAAAAAAAATATCAATATCGGTCCGGTCGTTATGGAGGACATTAGTAACAAACACATGTTTAGAAGAATTATATTATATGATTGTATAAAATAAAGATTTAGCTACTCGTATACTCACTCTTATAATACGATTTTAGTACAGGAAGGGCTCATCGACTTTTTTTTATAGGATAGGGTGACAAACGAGCACACAGTCCACCTGATGGTAAGTGGTTGCTGTGGCCCATAAACATCTACATTTATCCTCGTTTGTGAATCAAAATGCAGATACGTTGTCGTGACCACGTGTATATGACTTTCACGCTTTCATAATAGTTGTTTCAATTACAGTAAAATGTATCTTTTGAAAATATAACAAATTACTTAATAAGCAACCATATCTGAAATAATAACGATTATTTTTATTTATTTTTAATTTCCCACGGTTCGAGTGCTTATTTTATCTATTCTAGTGCATGTTTTAAGGCTTTTAAGTCCTGATATCATAAGTCAATCCATAAAAAAAAACCTTTTATTGTTGTTATTTATTGTGGTATTTACATATATATCATAAATCATTAAATCATCATAGCCATTTTAATACATTATTTTTTACGAAACAGTAAAATACAATAAAAATCGACTTCAAAAACTAAAAATACTTAAATAATTTTCACATACTAACTACTGAAGTCGGTGCTAAGACATAAGAAAGACGAAGTGTGGGTACACCTATCTTTAACCGGCTATTTCTGGGTCCATTTATGATATTCCATTTATTTATGTATGTGATATTTTATTGTGGTAGCCGATTACTGATGGTTATAATTGGAATTATTCAATTTATTCCTGGATAAAATTAAATTTGGTTGTTTTCTTTCAAGTAAAACCAGGTCTAGGAAAGTTTAAATAATTATTAAAATAAATATGACTTCTGTTAACTTTATTAAGGTAAACGTCGCCCAAATGGCACTCCAGCTGCACCTTACCCTACCCTGTTACGGTCACTTGTCCAATTTATAAATTAATAATATAGAATAAACAAAATATCGTCAAAATATTAACGGATGGAACTTTTTCTTAAAATATATGAACTATCCCTGAAGTAGAAATAACCAATGAGATAAAATAGGAACCATCAATCGGTTTTGCCGTGTCCGAGATATCGGTGAACATACATAAAGGAAAACATACGCGCGAATACAAAACCTCCTTGTTTTTTCAAATCGGTTAAAAATAACAATTGATAATATCAATATAAATTTTTCTCATTCTTTTACAAATCGCAAATAAGAGGATTTTGAACAGATGGCTTAAATTTAATCTGTGACCCAATTTTATTGGAGACGCCGCACCCAACTCCTAGATTTATTCTTCCTTACTCGTATAAATTGACGAGACAAATTCCCGTCTCAAGTGATTTAGTAACATTTGTGGTAGGCGAGTGTATCGTGACAAGCTTTACGTTCGAGGTATTTTATTTGAAAGTTTCTTGTGACGTGAATCGTGCCTCAAACCGATTTCTATGTTATTTTTTTTTTGTATATTTAATTAAAGTTGAAAACGTTACAGCCTACATACGTCTCGATGCTGGACACTGGCATCCTCTGATTACTGAGAGGGTTTTAGGACTAGGTCGCATGTCTTCGAAATAATTTTTTTTCTTATTTCTCAGACTTTCTGGTTTCGTCGCGATGTCACCGCCGAGCAGTGAAGGAAAACATCGCGACGAAACCTGCAGGTCTGAAAAATAAGAAAAAAATATATTTCGAAGAAATGAGAGGAGGCCTTTGCCGAGATGTGGTACGTATACATAGTCCAATTGGAGGGAGATGAGGTGTAGAACTAACGACTTTATGTTCTTTCCGAGGCAAGGCGATGAAACACCGCCAACATCGTGACTCCGGGGTGCTACTAAAAATTCCTCGACGGAAAAACACAATCACTGGTTTTGGTACATGATCAACAGTCACGCTTCAATCAATGTCGATATACCACGCATTCGAACCAGATATTTCGATAAGCGAACGGCGAAAGAGTGAGATACATTGTCAGCATCTGGCTTTCCATTTGTCTACAATATGGGTGTCTTAATCATCATTATAATTAAGCTAAGTTCTTAAATACGTTTTACCATTAATGTTTTATCATTAGGTGAATAGTAGCAAATACTGACATATAATAGTTAAATAAGAAAGTAAGTAAAATTACAAGATGCAAGGAATGATGTTGTAGTCCACAGTGGTAACAACACATCTGTCGTCTTCATTGTGTAAAGATGTTTGCAGTTTTCAATAAGTTGCAGTAGTCACTTAAAATTGGAATCTACCAACTCGTTTATTACTTTTAAATTATGAAACAACTTATGTTTGTGGTCTAACTTAATATTTGATTGTGAAAATAAGATATTTATTTATTTATTTATATTTCCTACTAACATCTACCATTACAGGGAAAAACCTAAATCGATAAATGTAGCATCTCAATTCAAAATAATAATAATACAATTAAAATATGTTATTGGAATACATCATAAAGCATAAAGTAATAATTTAAATGATAAAAGATAATAATATTAGTAATTACAACACACAATAATTAATTTAAATAACAACACATTACAATCAATTGTATAATTCAATTTGAGAATAACATATTATGAATAATGTCACTTTTGCAAACTCACTTCTTGAACATGAAAATAAGTCCAACTTCTCAGCAACCAAATTTAGTATGTGTATTGTTCGCGTGAGGGGGGTGTTGCGTAACAGTTTAGTCCTGCACCGCGCGGCACCACGAACAAGCTCGGGCGCCGTCGCCGCTGTACATATCTATCAGGCACGCGTAAGCCTATCCACTGCAGCACACCCGGGTTGCTAATGTAACCACGGAACACCTTTAAAATGTAGGTTACCAGCGCTAGATCCCTCCTAGTTTCCAACTTGTTGTATCCAACCATGCCCAAAACAAACAAGGTTGGGTACATCAAGGGATAGAAGGGATAAACCCCATAAAGCTTATGATATACAAATCGCGTGAATTTATTTTGAATGCGTTCTAGCATAAGACTGTATTTATTTTCATGTGGAGACCATATTGCCGAGTTACACTCCAGTTGACTCCTTACTAGAGCATCATACAGCACTGAGATGGCTTTTATGTTGGTAAAATTTACTGCTCTGCGAAGGATAAATCCTAGTCGTTTATAAGATTTTTTACATATGTTCAAGATGTGCTCCCGGAATGTCAATTTGACATCCATCTGTACCCCAAGATCCCGGACTGATTCCTCCCTCTTCATTAGCTCGCCATCCATCTTATAGTTGTAATGGAGTGGTGCCCTTGATCGACTAAATGATAGGATAGAGCATTTTGAAATATTAAACTGCAGCTTATTTTTGTGACTCCATTCTACTACTTGGTCGATATCTTGCTGAAGGTGGCTACAATCATCCTCACTCTTGATGGCTAAAAGCAATTTTAGGTCATCTGCAAATAATAGACACTTAGCCTCTCTTACTACTTCTGGTAAATCATTAATCATTATGTTGAACTCTAACGGCCCTAAATTACTGCCTTGGCTCACACCAGATCTAGTAAAGTAAGGCTCCGACCGGTACCCACCGTACTCCACATACTGTTTTCTATCTTTCATATAACTCGCAAAAAAATGAAGCAGTTTAGGTGTGCAACCAATTTTCGCCATCTTTGACAATAGGATATCGTTATCTACCAAGTCGAACGCCTTTCTGAAATCAAAGTAGGCGGCATCTACCTGCAACCCTGCATCGACATGAGGAACTAAATACGTCATGGCATTTAAGAGATTAGTGGTTGTGCTCCTCTCTGTCCGGAAGCCGTGTTGGGCGTCCCATAACTGCGGTGCAACTTGTTCCCGTACACTTCGCTGGATGGCTCCCTCAAACACCTTCGCAGGTGTTGAGAGAATCGCCACTGGTCTGAAGGATTCAATCGTAGATTTGTTACCCCCCTTAGGTATCGGAATAACACGCGTGATTTTCCAACTTTTTGGAAAATATGAATTCTTTAGACATAAGTTGAAAATGTGTAACAACGGTTCCGCTAGCACTGAGCGGCAGTCTCTCATCACAAACGCCGGTATACCGTCCGGGCCCACCGAGCGCTTTGGTTTGAGCCGGGCAAGCGCCGCGCGCACCTCGCCGAGCTGTAGCTGCGGCACGTGCACGCGCGCGCTGCCCGCGCCGCCAGCCGCCACCGCCTCGCCTACGTCCAGACGTGCTGGCTCGCTGTTGTATACTGAGTAGAAGTATTTGGCAAATTCAGTCGTACTTTCTTGATCTGACAATGCTACTCCATCTTTCAATATTTGTTTACGTTTAACTGCCCCTTTTTTTGCCCTAATATGATCCCAAAAAGACTTAGGATCCTTTGCCAAGTTACTTTGGACACGATTCTGATAGTTTAGGTATGCGCTATCAATACTTTTCTTAATTCGCGCCCAGCAAGTAGAAAAAGCTTCGTAATCAGCACGAGATCCGGTCGATTTATATCGCTTGTGAAGCTTAGCCTTTAATTTTATATCCCTAATTAAATCACTAGTATACCACTCGGGGTAATATCTTTGATCTACTTTCATTTTCCGCTTTTTCGGTACACAATCATCTAAAACACCGTAAAAAACACTATAAAAAGACTCCAAAGCTTCCTCTGGTATAGCATGCAACTGAAAGTTAACTGCATGTAGAAATGCGATCATTAAGAAGTATGTTAGGGGTGACTTAATTATAGGGTGAGAAATTGTGTATTAAGACAAAAAAGTGATTCGCAAGATGTTTTGACCCAGATTCAGATAATAATGCTTTGGAAGCGAGAATGGCCTGCCATTCGTTTTTCTGTCTAGACAGAAGATCATTGGACAAGTTGGCGTTGGTATTGAAGATGTGCCAAATAAGAATACTCTTAACCGACGAGCATATCTGCGTAGATATATGGATGTATAAGAAGCGAGAGAGCATGAAGTCCGTCCACTCTTCTTACTCTTCTGGGTAACGTGAGAGTTAATGTATATTATGTGTAGTGTGCAATAAGTTTTTTTTTCACTCTGAAATACAAAAAAGTTTTTACATTTCTCAAACATATTTTATTAAAAACTAAGCGATTTTTTTAAAACTTTAAAGTAATTTTCAAAGGATTTATTTATATTCGGATGTCTTAGTAACAGCATAAAATGCCGACATTGTATGTAAAAAACATAAATAATTGATTGAAATGAAATAGTAGTTACTAATATAAAAATTATAAGATATTAAAAATTGAATATTAGCAACATAATCTTATAACGTGTCTTTATTAAAAGTATTATTTAAATTTACACTAATGTAACTAACCTATTCCTAAAATATGAATTTCTATATTTAAGATTAATTAAAAATGATTCACCAGTTTAGGAAATGTATAGAAATATAAAACGTTTATAAATAATAGACATAGATAAGTGACTGTTACGCTTCGTGGAGCTAATTAATGAGGCGGATTGTACGGCTCCAACCTGTCTATTAATAACTGATAACAACATTCATTAATTTAAGTCAGTTTGATTTAAAATAAATGATTTTATAATTAAATGTAAATGGTTATCGTAGAAACATTATCTAAACGAAACCAGTCCGCTTGTCACCAGCGGCGACGACCATTCACAGATACAGTTTCCCCAAGAAATCTTTACCGCGCGTGAACCCTACGGACTTATAGTCTCTACAGCTAATGGCTCAAGTTTAAAGTCATCCCTCAGAGAATCATATTTGCGCCATTTATTTATTACGATAAAATTAGACCATAAATTGGAAGTAAAAAGTCATCAGGCCACTGTGGAACTTGGGCCCCTTCTATTAGACCAGAGGATATGCTAATTCTCCACGCTCGGTAGACAAATTGGTGATTTTATCAATACCAGAATTCTCGAGCATAAAAAATTTAATGTTTTTTTTTTATAGGATAAGGGGATAAACGAGTCCACCTGATGGTTAGCGACTGCTGCGGCCCATAGACATCTGCATCTATCCTCTAATACAAATCAAAATGCAGATGCGTTGTCACCCGTGAGGACTAAAATAGAATGCCTCATTCCCAGTAACAAGGGTCTCCGGTTCTCTACACTCACCATACGAAACACAACAGCGTTAAGCTGCTATTTTACGCTTGTATTCTGTGAGAGCTTGGTCCTTCCCCGGTTGAGCCGACCCATTCGGGCTACAATTATTCTACTAATATAGCTGCAGCAATGCTCTACCACGTAAAACCATCTGCTTTACACCCCATGAAAGGGAATGACGTATTATCTTCAGTCGGAAATCACGCGGCTGGTTTAGCTTATATTGTACAGGAAATATAGTAATGGTACAGAAATAGGTCAATGAGGAAGAACCACTTTGTCACAAAATACCACCGCAAAATAGCAGAATAAGCCTGCTGTATTTTGTAAATTGAGTAATAAGAACTCTAGTCTCCGGGTCTCAAAACTACAAGGAAATCATGTTGTTGGTGATATAATATAGGTCATCATCGTCAGGAGGTCATCATATATACAGGATTATTTTGCAATAACCGGCCAAATTCGCAAAGAAGGTTCAAAATAAATAATATGGGCAAACGGTAAAGAAAACTTAATTAAGAAATCTCAAACACTATGTACTTTTTATCTTTTAAATTCAAAACGCGTGGTAGTGCATTATTTTAACTGATTTCACTGCACACGTACACATTTGTAAGGGTCGATCGGCGGTAGGCAAAAACGTTGTTGCTCATAAATCACATACAATTTGGGTTCATTTCAATTAAAAGTAGAAGCCTTATTTACTCGTATTTTCAAAAACTGCGATAACGGTATATCATTATTTATGTATTTGAACGTAATTTTAAAATTTGGCTACTATCTCGGCTTCGCACGGGTGATCAGAACCATCCAGGTGACCTCATGAGTACCCCATTATTTAAGTTCATCAAAATCGGTCAAGTTATTTAAAAGAAGAATGACGAATACACACACAAGAATGACGCACACCGGTGTTTTACATATAAAGATAATATGGACCAAAAATACTCTGTACTCAATCGGTATTGTCTGTGGTCGAGTTATTAACGAGCAAAAAACTTTATCAATAACTAAAATTTTAAAAAGTTTCTGGGTAAATAAAACCCTGGATGTCCCTGTATTTAGGTTTTAGCTACCCAAACATGATAGTTAAACATTGTGTACCATTTTATAAACTTGATAGCAAAACCACAAACAAAATTACACAAATGTTATATTGCAGTGTGGTTACTGTTATCAAGGTAATTAGTGGAGTGGACAAAATACAAAATACAGATAAAATTTAAATATATTTTGACAAATGCTTCGACAACCGTTTAAATCAATTAAGGTTTAAAACTAATTTATTATATTACAATAGTTAGTACCACAGAACACTATTACTGGTGAGTACTGTAACAAATTTAATTCCATTATTATTTTGTGTTACTACACCAAACTAATTTATATGCAATAAATTAGCCGTACGAGGAAGATCTAAGTCACTCGGCGGCTATGTCTGTAGATTCTCTTTGTGATAGATCCGAGGAGGATATCCGCAGTAGCACTAAAGCTACATACAGCCAAGCGAATCAGCGGAATTGGCTAAAATGGCAGTATATCGGTCTTATAGCTGAAATAATTTACGATCGATGGGAAATAATAGTTCTCGATTAGAGCTTTGTAGTCAAGCGAAGTTTAAGTAGTGACAAACAAGAAGTCGTTTGATGCAGGCTATTTAGGACCATCTTTTATGGTGCTCTTTGAGAGAGCCCTTTGTTCAACAGTAGAATTGTGAAGAACTAATTTTTAGTAGAGCAACACTACACCGTATTATGTCTGTAGCAAGGATGGGTCGGTTTGGCCAAGGAAGGGCCACGCTAGCACAGAAAAACCAGCCTAGAATAGCATAATTGTGAAGCTGTGTGTTTGTACGGCGACGGCTCCGTGGCGCAGTGGCTTAGCAATGAGTTGCTGCGCTGGGGGCCGCGGGTTCGTATCCCGCACGTAACAAGTATTTGTATGGCCTACAGATAATTGTTCCGGGTCTGGATGTTTGTCCTTGTGCAATTTATGTTTGTAAACTGCCTCCACGACACAGGAGAAAATCCTAGTGTGGGGGTAACGTTTTTTATAAAAAGAGATAAAGAGATAAAGAGATAAAGAGAGTGTCAAGAACCGGAAATCCTTTTAATGGTAACGAGTTTCATCTTAATACTTAGACGTATCTGCAACGCAATTTGTTTATTCAATGATAAATGTAGGTGTTTACAATTCACAGCCTACACTTTTCAGTAATCCTTTAAGATTTCAAACTAACCAGCGAGTACCTTCAGGGGTTCTCGAACATATGTATTTAGTAAAAAGCTGTAATTTTGACATTACTAACAGACACTTCAATTTTATTTATTTGTATAGATAAGTATAGAATACAACTTCGACCACCGTGTAGTGGCCTTTTAACAATAAGCCCTACCCCATATCGTCCCGTGGGTGTAGTCACAGATGAGGGAATGAACCAGGAGATGAGCAGCAGCGGCAATAACAACTAGAAAATAAAAAAAAACTGCGGTTGCCAACACGCCTGCCAAGCGTTGCAACTATGACAAATATCCCCCTTATAAGACAGATTAAGGGGAGGCCTATGTTCATTCGTGAATTTTAATTGATTGTAACATATAACAACATTTTATACGTGGTAGAGCCATGCTGCAGCTATATTAGTAGTATAGTTGTAGCACGAATGGGTCGGCTCGACCGAGGAAGGACCACGCTCTCACTGAATACCAGCGTAAATAGCAGCTTAACACTGCTGTGTTTCGTATGGTGAGTGTAGACCAGACCCCTTTTATTGGAAATAAGACATTCCATCTTAGTAGTCCTCACGGGTGAGAACGCATCTGCATTTTGATTCGCAAACGAGGATAGATGTAGATGTATATGGGCCACAGCAACCACTTACATCAGGTGGACTGTGTGCTCATTTTTTATCCTACCCTATGAAAAAAAATTAAAAACAAATTAAAAATAAACACAAATTAAATAATACATATTATTTAACATAATCATGAAGTACCTAATACAATATTGTATTACAGTCTTTATTACAAAAGCCTTAGCTCTTGTCTTAATAATATCTATCTCACAAAACTAATTTATAAGCGGCTAATAAACTTATAAATTTGTGTCAAATACGCAGCAAAAAATTGCTATTAAATTTCCTTAAATCTCTTTGTTTTGCTTACAAAATCCCAAAACAACTATAAACCCTCATTTACGAACACAGATAACTAAAGTTTTACACAGTAAAACGATTTCAAGTAGACAAGAGAAATACTTATCTTCAGTTTAGTGTCAAATTTTATATTATTTATTGCTTCTTTATTTTTTTTTCAACTTTTGTTCCACACAGTTGATAATAAATTATTATTGTTATGTCTTTCTTTGTTCTTTTCGAAAGGAGTCATATTTTATCATCGACCAGTCTATACATACAATTTAAATTTATATATATGTCTGTAATACTAAAATAAGTGGCTTCTACTGCTGGTCTGGTATCAAACTGAAATGTATATCAAATACTCAAGTCTGCTGTCCCTTGGAGCTGTGAAAAAATCAAATTTCTAAGCCAACACAATCAAAAGATACAGCCGTTTATGCCACAAATTTTCGACATTCGGAAGGGAATCAAAACCTACAGGGTACTTCCCGTGAACTCAGAATCTTAAAATTTGGTACGAAGCAACGTATTATAGCACAGATAAAGGAAAAATTGCGAAAAACATACATTTTTAGTTACATCATATAATAAAAATAATTTTAATAATTTTAAACTTATTTTTTCCGAATTTCTTCGGAGCCCTCGGTGCGCGATTCCGACTCGCACTTGGCCGGTTTTTTTAAATGTTATCTATCTGTCTGTCTGTCCGTACTAATCTTCGGAATGGATGAACCGATTGTGATGAAACTTTACAAATAAAATAGCCAGGAGGGATCTAGGCTATATTTTACTCAAAACTTAATTTTTTTTTGAAAAACGAAAAGGAATAAAATGGTCTTTGGTAATCTTAAATCTAAATATCGCCACATTAATATATACTGGTCAAATATGTTTTATATTATATAGCAATGCTTGAACAGCTTTTTTTCGGTCAAGGGGGATAGAGAGCTAATATCGTTACTGGCTGTGAATATATATATATTTTTAGAGTTATATATATATATATATATATATATATATATATATATATATAACTCTAAAAAGCAATTCCCATTCAAATCTTCCAATTTCAAAAATCTTTTCATCAAAAACTTTTTCTGTAGGAAGTTATATTTTAGTACAAACGAACACACAGTCCACGAGACGGTAAGTGATATATGAAGATGTAATTGGGATGCCAAACAAAACTTTGCTGCTGTTTCACGCTGGCGTGGTTCACGCGTGGTACTTTCCCGGTTGAGCCGACCCATTCATACTTCAGCCATAATACACTACAGCGTTGCTTCATCACGTTAAAAATCTGTTTCATGCCTACCACATCACATCTGCCACATCTAACTCATCATCATCATCAATATCAGCATCATTACGGCCCTTCACAAATCCAATAATGAACAGAGATCTCCTAAGAAATGCTATAAAATCCGGTCGTGAGTCACCTTCAGTCATCAATTTAATGCATGTCTTATCAAGTCATCACTCCATTTATCCATAATTGCAGTCTGAGGCTAACACTTCGCTTACCGGTAAGCGTCTATCGCTGGAGAAACTTTATGTGCATCAGTGGTCAGTTATTTGAGTAATATGGCTGACCCATTGCCATTTTAATTTATTCACCCGCTGGGATATGTTGAGGACTTTAATTTTTCTGTAGATATCTTCGTTACGAATTCTACTACGCAGAGAAACTCCGAACAAAGACTAAGACTCTAGCTCTCTAATTGAATATAACACTACATCTAATTATATAACGTTAATCAATCGAGCGTAAAACGCTATCGAATTCCGAAACTGCTTTGTTATATAATATAGAATAGCTGTATTATTAGAAGTGGAAATTATAAAGTTTTAATAGGTGGATTGATGGTATTATTTGTAGCGTGGTCACTACCCGGTCTAAACACCTTGGCTGGCGGGAGATCTCCTCTTTTTCTAACATTCCTTCACATCGCTTTAAGTTATCACAATTGGTGCGGGTTTTATAATCGTTGTTTATTATTATTTTGAATTGTGGCCATGAACATGCTGCTGCCTATTTTCTGTTTAATTTTCTATATCACCTCTTATCATTCCCACGGGATGATACGGAGTAGTGGGGTTTTTTACGTTGCCTCTACACGTCAAGTCACGGCTACATTAATATATCGTGATAAGGATCTGTTTACCGTTACAGCCTATTAAAAGTATACTGCTGAATATAGGCCTCCACATTGACTTACAAGGGAGATATTTTCCACGGTTGCCATGCTTGGCAGGCAGGTTGGCAACCTCAGTTTTTTATTATTTTGTTGTAATTAGGAAGACAGCGTCTTCCTAATTACAACTCCCTTTCCTTTAATTGTTAATCTCCTGGTTTGGTTTCCTCTGTCGCTACGATGCTCTTATGGGATGATACATGGTAGTGGGTTATTATACGTCACCACTACATGAAATTTCACACCGCATTTTCTACGTTGTGATGAGTTTACAACCAAATAAATCAAGTTCTGTAACCAAAATTGTAACAAGCACGAACTATCTATTGAAAGTAATCGTATTAACAAATAGTACGCTCAATTAATAGGACCAAATAACGGACTTTAAGTATTCGACAGCTTATATTGCATAAGTTATAAAGGATGCCAATTGACCGGAAAATTGTTCTACGATTTATCCAAGTAACTTAAGATTACTTGATTGATTGTTTTGGTTGCTTAGAGAACATCTCGCTCAACTTAAATATGCAAGGACTTTCATTAAACTTGTAGGATTACTAAACTGAGACGTAAATTCTTAAACTTTACTATTTGTGTTTGCTTCCATTAGAAAAATGGGAATTTATCCGGCTTCTGCTTCTGAAAGTAATTTTCGATAAAACAATTTGTCGTTCAGACCGTTCTCCGCATCTGTGCCAGCAGGGCCACCGATTTTTCCGCTACATTCACTTGTACTCACATTTGTTTTTATTATTGTTATAGGAATATAGAACAAAAAGGGCTTTCTTTAACGCCTTTGGAATAATTTTATAGTAGACGATTGTTAGATTTGAGCTTGTTTGTCGTTATGCATAGAAAGTACGCTTTATCGGCAAAGCCCAGCAAATCAGTAAGCTGAAGTTTTTTTTTAAATATAATAAAGGTGACAGACGAGCGCAATTTCACCTAATGGTAAGTGAAAGCTGTGGCCCATAGACATTTACATCTATCTTCAATTAAGAATCAAAATGCAGATGCGTTGTCACCCTTGAGGACTAAGATGAAATGCCTAATTTTCAGTAGAAAGGGTCTCCGATTCTATACACTCACCATACGAATCACAGCAGCATTAAGCTGCTATTTCACAATAATATTCTATTAGAGCGTGGTCTCTTCCACTGCTGCTACAACGTGGGAGACTATCGGGAATTGTTGGTATTGCGAGGTGCCGCTCTCCATACACTCCGCGGCTGAAACTTGGTTGGCGGCGGAGCCATGTAACAAATCCGTCGCTGGTGTCAGGTATGCTGGTGCTTGTGAGTGCTCGAGTTTCCTGGCGCTAAGGCCTCCGTGTACAGGGCTCGGAGGAGCCAGTGTGCAGGTGGATTCAGTGGCCGCAGAGGAAAGTATTGTCCCGTCCCGAGAAAAGGCTGCCATTGGGTGGCCAGTGGGGCTGCGAATGTGTACAAAATCGTGTCCGTGGTCCTGCCAATATGCGGCAAAGGTGGAACACCATGCGGATTTAATCGGTGCGAGTACGACATATCCCGTCCTTGTACCTGCGAGGCGGACATGCGTAGGCATTTAGAATGTAAAACAAAGGGGGTACACTCATTATATAGAGAGATGATCTGGTAAGACACACAGAAAGGTAAAAGGTACAGGTGGCCCAGGGCCGTGATTTGTGATATTCCTATTTGGATGGCCAAAGTTCAGAAGTGGACTTATGAAGGGCTGATATTAAGATGATGATGACTCATTATGTATTAAACATTTAATTAAGGATTATTTTATCGGGTATAGTTAAGCAGTCTTAGTAGAAAGTTTTCCCAGCAATCTTCAAATAATAGAAGATATCTATGGCATTTTTATCGCTTTGCGCTTATTAATTAAGTCTAAGAGGGTATATATTTTTTAATTTTATTTCTTATAGTTATATATTAAATTAACTTACTGAGTAAATAAAGTAAAAAGTAAAGTAAAGTTTTCACCAATAAACAAATGTTTGTTGAAATTATGAGAGGAAAAAGCTAAATATATAAATCACTGAATTATGCCATTTATGCCAACTTTCCGTCCGAATGTTAACCTCACCTATACGTAGCGCACGTATATGACGCACTTTAATGGACGTGACTCTGGTGACCGTGTAATGGTGGGAAAATAACGTTGTTGGAGAGGAGTCCTCCTCGCTAAACAATCCGTTTGCCCAGCTTTGCGGGTATGGGCTAATCCTTTATTGCAGTATTTGAGTAAACTAAACTATCCAACGATTTGGTTGTATAAAGTAGATCTTCACATTTTCAAGGGCCAAGAATATGAGAGAAATTTGTGAAAGTGAGTTAAGTGAAAATTAAAAAAATTAAATTACTAATAAAAGCGTTAGTTAAGTGAACAATATAATTATAGTTATAATATTAGTTATTTTAAGTATTATTTTTAAACATAAATTAATTGAAATCTGTAAAATGTGGAAAATTCGAGATAATCCCGAGGATAATCCCAAACTTTTTTTAAACGAGCATGTGGCTCACTTGATGGTAAATGACTACCGCCACCCATGAACAACTGCAACACCAGCGACCGTTAGGGACCATCTTTTCTTGAAGGTCCCTAAAAAAGAAGCGCTTTTTTTCAAACCCGATCAAACTAATGGCCAACGCCTCCCTCTTGGACTCCACTTCCTCCGACCATCTATGAGTTAGGTAACCTTTCTTTTCTTTTTTTTTATAGGATAAGGGTGACAAACGAGCACACAGTCCACCTGATGGTAAGTGGTTGCTGCGGCCCATAGACATCTACATCTATCCTCTATTACAAATTAAAATGTAGATGCTGTAACGAACCCCCCCCCATCTTTTTTCTATTCTACTATATATCCACTTATACTTGTATTTCTTTAGAATCTATATCTGTAAGATATATAAATATATCTAATTTACGTGACCAGTATATCTTGATCTTTCTAAAGGTTTAAATATAGGCCGTTTAATAAATTTATGGCGTAATCGTCTTAGTTAGGACCCATTTTTACGTTGTGTTTGTATAGTAACTTAGTTCTTTTAGGTGTATCTTGGAAGAATGAATATTCGCGAGAGCAATCGAAAGCTGTTGGTAGAGTCTTATAAGCTAAAGAACCCCGTTCACGAAGACAGAGCTCAAAAAGGTTAAGAACAATAAATTGTCCCTATTCCACTTGTATCTGGTTCACAACAGACAATTCCTTATTAATTAATCCCTTCCCGCTTGGAAAAGGCTCACAATATTTATATCAAATACCAGTTGCAAGGGCTTCGCTCTCCCACATTTAAAAAAAAATGTGGAGGAGGTACACGGCCCCACACACGCCGCGCACGGTGAGCGCCAACCATTTTAATGCGCTCCCCCCGAAGGGTACGCTAAGTTGGATCTGGACCGTAGTCCACAGCAAAATAACTGGCGAACCAGTAAAAGAGGACTTGGCCCCTTGACAGTACGTAAGCACAAACATCGACCGAAGTCACGCATGTCAATGCGTGTAAACGCCATACAGAATACGATCAAATCCAGCCACAGTGAATGTACGTCACACGGGTTAGGCAACAATAGGCACACTGACCATAAAAAGCCCTCCGTGAGCGCCACCACCTGCCAGACCGTCGTTTCTGCAGACGTGATGTAAGTGTAAGGCATCACCACCAATTGCATGGTCAGCACGGCCAATTGGCCGCAGAGCGTGTCATGAGTCTACCGCTCAGCTCAAGGGAATGGGGTCAACGTTGCGCGGCTTTCGGCCGCAGCCTTGAGAGCCTCCTCAGATTCTCCCTCCAGCTACCACCCGCATGAGGTCGACACATATGCTCCACCAACCAATACAATGGCAGACATAGCCAATAGGCAGTAATAAGATAATAGTAATAATTCGCCATCAGAAAGGGTTTGTGTCACTGACGTTGAGTATATGCATTTTTCGATCATGTTTGTCTCACCCACCAACAAGTTGCCTTCAATCTCTCAAAGGTGGGAACTTTATAGAGATATATTATTAAGTTGTTATATAAAACATCATGGAGGGCAGACAGTCTGCAGCCCCGCAATGAAGGGACCCGACTTGGGCAAAGCTACTTAGGTTGTGAGTCAAACCAAGACGCAGAGAGCGCCATTGAGAATAGCGACCCGCCAAAAAACCATCGTAGAGACGCAATGCTACAGAATGCAACAAGCATCAATACGACTATCGTCGGGCTTACACCATCCCAAGGTCCCCCATACAGTCCCAGCAGACATCACCACCCGCATACCTCCATCGACCAGAACCACAAGATGCATCGAATCAGGTGCAGCACACCCGCAGATCCATCACAAGACACAATACTGCAAGTAGCAGTAAGCATCAATGCAACTATCATACGGATGGCGCCCCCTCACAACACACCCACATGATCCCTATCGACTTTGGTAACAAAATTTGATAATGTTGTTAACTAAAAATACTACCATCGTATCATAGTAGCACGGTACTAAGACGTCAGTAGCCAATACTCCACGTATCATAGCGCTATTGCTACTAAGACATGAAGTTGAGTATGCTTGCTGCACTTAAAAGTACTACCAAACACACTCACCCTAATCCGAAAGATAGTCGACGTATCATAACGCTATGCGCTAAGACGCCGCCCACAACCGGTAGGGGTGTGCGATGTCCACGGGCAAGTCGTATTGCTACAACAAACCCGCTTACCACCGGCACTAAGATGATATGTCTAGGACACATCGGTTAGTGAGTCCAAGTTTACCTCGGTCTCAGAGGCTGCAAAGCAACCTACACGCCACTATAATAATCCTTTTCAAGTCCCATTTCTTTCAATATAATGCTTTTACATATTTGAGACCTTCCACAAATTTGCTTTATTTCATAGACCATATTACTGTATGTCTTATTCATATGGGACTTCAAGTCATAACTCTGCTATCATAATGCTTATGCATCATAGAGACCTTCTATATTAATGCTTTGGTTCGTCAGACCTTAGTATGTTAAGTCCCTAATATAGGACTAGTCATTGTGCAACCTTAGTACTAGCAGTCGGTCAGCCGACCACCCCATATATATGTACAACCTTGGGTATGTGTCTCCGACAACGCCCCAATATAAGGGAACATTACAAGAACACGTTCATTAACTTAGAAATTTTCCAATTATTACACGAACACCTTCATCAACTTTGAAAATTTTAATCCATTTTTTCTATTATATTACAAATGTTATTTATCTTTGTTATTGCAATATAATCGCCTTGTATTTATATGATTTGATACATTTTGAACATTTTAAGCAGGTTTTTAATAAATTTAGAGATTTTTAGAGACATTTTATGCGTTTACTAATATTATAATAATAACTTTCTGCCTTTTAAAACTAAACTTCTACTTGTCCAGATTTTGATATTACCCATTATTGATTATGCCGATGTGTGTTACCCAGATTTATCTCAATATCTTCTCGATAAGTTGGAGCGCCTTCTCAACAATTGCATTAGGTTCATTTTCGGCTTACGTAAGTATGACCATGTTTCTCAGTATCGTTCTAAGCTTAAATGGCTTTCTATTCGTCAAAGGCGTAGCTCCCGAATTTTACAAGTACTATATTCAATTTTAAATGACCCAAATTCTCCTTCTTATCTTAAGGATAACTTTCAGTACCAATATTCTACTCATGATATAGTTCCCCGTTCCCAAAATAGTCTTAAAATTCGTATTCCACCACATAAGAGTGGTTTCTTTAATTCCTCTTTTACTGTGCAGTCCATACTGCTCTGGAATGCTTTGCCTGTTCATATAAAAAAAAACCAGTAACAAACAATATTTTAAAAGACTTGTTCGAGAATTCTTTAACAAGAATAATACCACCTGATTTATCCGATTTTTGTTTTTCTCACTCTTACGCTTTGTAATTGATATTTTGATATGCATCATGTTATTTTATTTTTGTGTTATATTATTTTATATTTATTTAGAGATTTTGTATATATATGTATATTATATCCGTTTATATATTTTGTTTATATACATAAGTATATTATATCCGTTTATATTTTGTAAATATAAGTATATTTTATCCGTTTATATATTTACTATTAATTTTTTTCCGTTTATTACTAAGTAGATAATATTAAGTTTGTATAGTTTAAAAATATTTTATTTATTTGCTTTTTGTTATAACATATAATGTAATTTTACTTATTTATTAATTAATGAGTGGTGTTGCACCTACCACAGCTTCTCAAATCATCCAGGGTTGACTGGTAGAGAATGCCACAAAGCATTAAATCCGCCCTTTATATCCCTTATTATAAGGTAGATGTACAAAAGAATAAATAAATAAAAATAAATAAAAATAATATTCAATATTCCAAATGGATATTTTTGAACATTATGCTTATTGTTTGTATTTTATTGTTTAAATTATAATTTCTATGACATTTTTAAATGTCTGTATAATGAATTTAATTATTATTTATTAATAATAATTATGAGGCGTCACAATGCGTTGTCACCCGTGAGGACTAAGATGGAATGCCTCATTTCCAGTAAATAGGGCCTCCGGCCACCTGCACTCACCAAGCGAAACGCAGAGGTAAACCTCTACTTCACGCTGGTTTTCTGTGAGGTCATGGTACCACTCCGGTTCGAGCCGGCCCATCCGTGCGACAGCAAAAGCTGCCTCGTGGCTCTACCACTGTTAACCTAGAGAATCACCAGCCGAGCGACTTCAAAGAAAAACGTACTGGCGGTCACTAATCAGCTGATGATCCTCAAGATACCGCATATGCTGGCAGCTAATAATCGATTCTTGTCCTTTGGAGAACAAGGAGCTGATAGCGATTGGCCTGTAGTTGGACGGATCTAAGCAGTCGCCTTTTTAAGGGATCGGGTGCACCAAAGCTGCCTTCCATGAGGTCGGGACTACGCTTAGGAAGTAAAAGTACCGGAAAAGACGCGTTAAAACCGGTGCCAATTCCGGAGCACAGAGAAGGGACTCCATCACGTTCACTCGACTTGTTGACGACCAGGGAGAGGAGTGCTTTGCGCACCGAGCGCTGTGTATACAGCACTTCATGCATGGAGCACTCACACCACGGGTTGGTCGGCGGTGAGTTCTCTCCGTCAACTAGAATTAAGTTGGAAGCAAAAAGAAGAAAAAAAAGCCCAGCAGATCGGCTTTCTCCTTTGCGTCATGGGCCGGTGAGTCGTCTACCCGGTGCAGAGATGGCAGAGATGGTTGAAAGAAGTTCCCTTGGGCAGCCTTGGTGAGAGACCAGAATGCACGGGTTCCCGAAGGAAGACGAACTAGTTTCTCGCCAATTCTGCCGATGTACTCTGACTTTGCCTTGGCAATGACACAAAAGTTCTGAGTCCGGAGGCCGAATTATACTTCTTTTTAAGAACGCTGGTGTTTATATCCCGGAACGTTGATGCGTCAGCCCAGGCCTGGTAGTACTCCTGCTTATAGCGTGATGCAATTTTACTGGAGTGACCAAACCTGGCTGAGTTCTGCCTCCGATAGGCACCCCAGATGATGGTATAAATAATTCCATTTCCTGAAGTACCACATCAGCGACAAAATCAGCAACAACGTTGGGATTATCCGGCGAGTATCAAACCCGCCCCCAATGGTAGGATGCAAAAAAAGACCGCATCTCCTCCTAATCGGCCGACCTATAGTGCCAAAAACGGCGGCAAGCTACAGATCGCAACTGCGATGGGAGCGTGAGTGGCACTGTACTCGAGATCAGGCAATGGATCGAAGAGCCAAGAGGGGCATCGATGGAGATCTGATACCCGTCCGGATGAGAGGTCAGCAGAAGGTCCAACAGGGAAGGTACATGATCTTCCACATCTGGGATCTGCGTAGGCAAAGTAACCAGTTGTATCAGGCTATATGCCAAGGAAAAGTCATCAACAGTTCTACCGGCATGATCGGCTAAACAGGAACCAAGCCATTCAGTGTCGTGGGCGTTAAAATCAACGAGCAACACGATCTCTGTGGATGGGACCTGTTGTAACACGGAGTCTGCAGCCATTTGGACGTAGTCGATGAGTCGGTCTGTTTTGGCATTACCGCTATTAGACGCGGGGATGGTCGTCGCTGTCTACGCGCAGCCATAGGGTGGACAGGTCCGTGCCTTCAAGACTGCCGAGGCGTCAAAAACAGATGCCCTCTATGGCGTACACGCAAACTCCAGCCCGGGACACCTGAGTCTTGGTTAACAAGAGCAAGGCCGGCTTCGCCGTCTCTAGATGGTAATGGACTGCGATAAGGTTGGAATGAAATTCCCTGATGTTGCAAAAATTCACGGATAGCGTGGCAGGGGTTGCCTTTGTCTTATTGATCCGCTTGCCTCGAGCAGGTTTCGTCTTGAGCGGAATTTCGCCCCCCCCCCCCCCCCCCCAGAATACGCGGGCAGCCTTAACAGCAGCCCTCAGCGAGGGATTCTCCGTAACTAGGGGTGCTGGTACCCTTCTGGGGTAGTCTTCTATTAGACTCCGCTACCATTTAAAGGGGGGGGGGGGGGAATTGGGTCTACGGCCACCTGCATTCACCACGCTGGTATTCTGTGTCGTGGTACGACACCGGTTCGAGCCGTCCCATCCTACCACTGTTAATAACTTGTGGAGGGAGAAGTTATCGATATAACTCCTGAGACGATTCTCATAAGAATTAATTCTAAGTAATGTAAGAAAATAACTCCCACACCTATCTGGTGGCGATATGATAATTATCCAAGACGTAATTAATTAACTTTATTTTTTAACATTCCGTAACTAACCATCTTCAAAAGAACATTAAATCATTTCATACTTTAAATTGTGTTTTAAAAAGACCGTTCGACCGTCGAGGTTCGTCACAATTTAAGTATTTGTGTTGATCGAACTTAAAGACTTTAAAGGATTCTAAAGGTGAGTGACCATTTCATCTTACCATTCCACCCTCTCATGATCTTACTCCAAGAATAAAGATCTAATATCTCTACCATCTGTCTTTCAAACGTCAAATGGACTACAATCTACTTAACATGTGAAGTCCGCCAATACACACTGGGGTAGTGTGGCGGACAAATCCCTTTATAAATTTCCTAGAAATAAGAAAAGGCCTGTGTCCAGTAGAGAGACGAATATAGGATATACCTTTATATTTTATTGAGTTTTGATGCAAATTAATACTAAATTCACAAAAAGCAGCATTTTTAATATTTTTATATTCTATCCACAATATTATATAATTTACCAACTTTCATGTTTTAATATATTTTTGGGCTATTTAATCACCATTAGTGAACAAAACTAAAATATTTCGTTCATATTTCATAAATATAAAATTTCTCACACCTGCTACTCAGAGGGGAAGGCAGAGACTACGGTCTTCTATTTGGCGCAATTCTGGTACACTTATCTTGTTTCTTACACATCCTTATGTATCTACGCATACATGCTCGTCGATTAAGGGTACTCATAACTTGGCCCATCTTTAATATATCGCTAATTACATATTGCGTTTAGTGGTCACAATAACATAGTAGATTTTCCTACATTCTTTATTTTATTTAGTACTTATTTTTTAGTTGTAGTGGTGTGTGGTGGAGGCTTAAAAAATCCATCACTCCATTTCCGTCCCGTAGGTGTCATAAAAATAGAAAGATATCGTAGATTATAGTGGACAATGGTGTCATAACAGTCAAACAAAAAAAGCGCTAGACGTCTGGAACCACGACCGTCAATCCGCCAGTGGAGGGTGACGACTAAATCGAATCCTTTCTACAACAGAAGTTTATCTTCAGCAGTAAATTTCTACGGGCCGATGATGATGATGACGAAAAATATGTAGAATAAATAATATGTTCATTCTAATAGTCAAACATACAACAATGACTTTCTCGAATAAACTTGAAGTCGTTATCATTTGTATACTTAATATTAACATTCCGAACAGAAAAGTTATGAAAGAAATCAAATTTATTCAAATTTCGAAACCGAGAGCGAAATTGACTAGAGGTTTTATTGAGCTAAAAGCTTTAACTTATCAAAATTCTGACGACAGATGATAGTAATAAAGTGTATTTACTCAGTATGAATACAAATTTTTTTTTGGTTTCACTACGAATGAATAATTTGAAATGTTTGCATTTTGAAAATTTGATGAAACTTCGTTTCTAATTTTAATATCCATTATGTGATGGTGGCCTAAGAGAAGACTATGGCATATGGCAATAAACAATCCGATAGATGGCGGTCCTAACAGCTCTTATACGCTTGAATTATATATCAACCCAGGCAGGTGACGGGGAGAAACGTCAAAGGTGCGAGTCGTCTGGTACTGCTATTGTCAATCTCAGCAATTATGGTAAATACTACCTACGGTGGAAGAGGCCCCATTTCAGAAGTGGAATTTTAGAGTCAATGATGATGATGAAAAAATCTTCATTTTAATGGAATATAACTATTTTACGGATTTTATCGCGTTTAATTTAACTTGTATAGTTCCTTCTTTAATTCGCTACTTCTGCGTAGATCGGACGGATACTTAAAAATTTTAAGGAGTTTTCGTAAACTACATAAGAACGTAAAATACCTATTTCTGTGACTATGAAAGCTGTAAAGCACCCGAAGCTTCTTAAAAAGTTTAAATTAAACGCGTTGAAATCCGCAAAATATTCCATTAAAATGAAGACTTTTTCATCATCATCATCGATCATTTTCTCGTTGATTTAAGAAATCTTTATTATTACATCACTCTTGTTTACGTCACTATTACAAAATGATCTCTCCAAAAATAGCAAGAACATACGCAACTTGCACCAATCTATCCCGGAATGCCCCATCAGGTCATCACTCCATTAAGAATAGGAGTCGCCTCACCTGCGTTAGCTGAGTAGCTGTAATGACTACTCTTGTCTTTTTAAAAAAATGATGTATGTTCTTTAAGCCATATATCCGACCTCTATTTTATTTTATATGACTGTTACAATATGTCAATTATTGTTACAAGATTTTGCACATTTTGTACGCGAAGCGGAAAATGTTGGGCTTTTCTGTCGATTTCACAAGGGCACGCCACACGTTCTCATTAAATTTGGTATAATATTTGCTACGCTGCACGTATTAGCGCAGTTTAAAAATATTATACCAAAAACATTATAATAATAATAATATGGAACACTTTAAAAATCAAACATATACTTTTTTAAGTCTTGCAATACGTAAAAAAATAAAATATTTTTCTATTTAATTTACTATATTGTATTAACATAGTTAATAAAGATACCTAACCTCACAAAAACCTTAACATTTATTTTATCTATAAAATAGCACGGATAAATTGCAATGAGCAAAAAGCTTTAAAAACTGCGGAAACATAAAAAACGCCAGACAGAATTAATGTAAAAGCTGTTCCATAACCGACTTTTTTAATGACCAGCCACCATGGCGATTACCCGACTCATTGAAAATGATACAAGGCTTTCATCGCGCTTGCCAAATACCACGAGTATTTCACGCAAGGATAGTTTGAGTGCTTATTCTGACTATTTAAATAAATCTTTATATTAATATTTGAAAAAAAAATCTGTTTGTTTTTTTAAATTATTTATCGAAAGAACGTAGTAACAATTGTCCAGTTACAATTGAAATTATATATCAACTCGAGTAATCGAATTCAATTTTACACCAACATTATAAACCAATTTAAGTCATATTTGGACATAAAACATAACATTTGCATTTTAGCCTTCGAAGGGTCGCCGACAACCCAGCTTGTCATTTTTTCTCACATTTATTTTTATAGTAATAGTTAAATTGATCCTCAGAAAAGAAAAAGTTTCGTTGTTTTACATCTAATGATGAGTGCCGGGTGACATGTAACCTAAGATTGTACCCCAGTCCCATTTAGAAATACTGTACCTTTATCATGTATTTTTGTTATTTGAAATTGTATATGTGAGTAGTATAATAATTTAAAATTTAAAATTTTGTACAACTGACTTCAATATAAATTATTAAGAATAATTCAAAAACTATTGGCCAGACCTTGATCAAATTTATATGGGGCCACATATGAAGCAGTAGCTTTCAAATAAAAAAATAATTGTCGAAATCAGTTGTCTCGTTAAAAAGTAATGAGGTAACACACATAAAAAAAAAACATACAGTTGAATAGATTACCGTCCAAGCCTCAATGGAGCCCCCATATATCAAAACTTGCAAGCAGACTTAGTTCTGCACCATATGCTGTAGAAAAGATTAGAAGTCTTACCAGTGTTGAAACTGCTAGACTAGTTTACTTTAGCTATTTCCATAGCATAATGTATGATATTTTATTATACAGCTGACACTGAAATTATATTTGTTTTACAAAAGAGGGCCATAAGAGCAATTTATGATATAAAGCCTAAAGAGTCGCTGCGACTGTATATTAACTTTGGCCTCTCAATACAAAATGTAATGTACGTACACAAAAATAAAATTAGTTTTGCAAAAATAAGTGATATTCATTCTGTAAATACTAGGAACAGACAAAAGCTAGAAGTACCAGTTACTCGACTCCATCTAGTCAGTAATTTATTCTTGGGGCGATGTATACGCTTTTACAACAAAATTCCAGAAAATATACAAAATTTGACCTGCTCAAAGATCAAAAACTTTATTATACTAAGTTTGTATAAAAAGGGTTATTATAGCATATTAAAGAATTTATGGATGATAATAGCCCCTGGAAATGAGGTGATTGCTACAAAGCTATATATATAATATATATAATCTCCTCGACCGATTTCGGCCACGGCGACCTCTTCAGCTCCGATCTTGTCGTTGGTGTGCTCGTGCATGGCTAACGTAGCCGATCTTATTTACAAATGTTCGCGTGCAATGCGGGCAGGTGAGCACACCATTACAGAAATTATAGTTAATCGCACAAGGTGGGCGTGCTTTGAGTTCATCACGTCGGGCGTCCAATTCAGAGCATCGATTCTCCTCAAACATTTTGACCTTGGCTTTCACCAAGGATCTCCACTCCGGTCGTCGAGCGGCTGCTTGCTCCCACTCTGAAGGCTCAATGTCGCACTTCGTCATGTGGCGCTTAAGTACATCTTTGTACCTGAGAAGTTGTCCGCCATGCTTACGCTTGCCCTTCTCAAGTTCAGAGAAAAAGATGCACTTAGCCGTACGCTGATCTGACATTCGCGATAAGTGTCCACACCAACGGAGTTGTCGCCCCATAAGGTAGGCTTCAATCCCCATGGTATAGGCTCTACGTAGCACTTCCGTATTCCGAATGCGATCAGACCAACGGATGTTGAGAATTTTGCGCAGACATTGCAAGTGGAAGCGATCCAGCGTCCGTATATGACGGCGGTAAACTGTCCATGACTCTGAAGAGTACAGTATGTTAGGCAGCACTACCGCCTTATAAATACCAATTTTGGTAGCCAGCTTTAGGTCATGTGAGCCAAAGACCTTGCGATCCAGTTTACCGAATACCGCAGCCGCGGCACCGATTCGACTGTTGATTTCAGCATCAAGGTCACACTTTGATGTTATCGTGCTCCCCAGATAACGAAATGTATTGATCTGCTTAAGTATATCATCACCGAGTTTGACGGCCAGTGTCTCTTGACCGTAGATATCTAAAGACATCACTTCCGTCTTTTTAACACTTATCTTCAGACCAAAAATACGGCACGACTCATGAAAGGTGGTCACAAGCTGTTGCAGGCCAGCTGGGGAATTGGCCACAAAACATAAATCGTCTGCGTAGACGATCTCTGTAATAAGTGCGTAAGACACTTTCGTACGGGCCTTAAGTCTAGCTAAGCTGAAAAGATTGCCATCGTTGCGGAAACGAATGCGAATTCCATCATGGGTAGTTTTTAAGACTTCCTGGACTACAACTGCAAAGTATAACGCGAAAAGTGTGGGTGCAAGGACACACCCTTGTTTTACTCCACAGGTAACGGGAAAAAATTCTGACTGATCAGCATTTACAGCGACGCAGCTCTGCATGCCATCATGCAGGAGTCTCAGAAGTCTCACAAACTTCTCCGTGCATCCAATTTTCCGCAGCACTATCCAGAGGGCTTCACGTGGTACACTATCGAATGCCTTCTCAAGGTCTACAAAACAGAGATACATATTACGACCCTGTTCTCTGCTTTTTTCCTGTAGTTGACGTAATGAGAAAATCGCCTCACAGGTACCACGGTCAGGTCGGAAGCCGAACTGAGATTCCGGCAAAATCCTTTCAGAAAGTTTCCTGAGGCGGTTTAAAAGAAGTCTGGCGAAGACTTTTCCAGGCACTGAAAGTAGAGAAATGCCACGGTAAGAATTGCAGTTTGACCGATCACCCTTGCCTTTATATAGGGCTCGTATGAGGGATACCTTAAAAGTATTAGGGACTTGTTCTTTTTCCCACATAATGACAAAAAGTTCCCATAACGCTGAATACAAATCCCCACCGCCATACTTCAATAATTCACCCGGTATAAAATCAACACCAACCGCGCGTTTATTTTGCTGTTGCTTAATGGCAAGAGCAACCTCGCCAGGCGAGATTGGCTCATCTAGCTCGAGGGCGAAAGGTTGTTGAGGTAGGCAGCGAACGTGGTCTAGGTCAACAAAATGATCCACGTTAAGTAGGGTGTTAAAATGCTCCGCCCATCGCCCGAGTATTTCCTCCCTGCTTTTAAAAAGCGCTCCACCACTAGTTGACTTCAGTGGAACTTTTGCCATAGAGGACGTACCGAGTAGATGTCGCACCTCAGCATAAAACTCACCGAGCTGGTTGGTATCAGCGAGCCACTGCATCTGACGAGCCTTCTCCTGCCACCACTTGTCTTTCGCTTGTCGTGCGAGTTTACGCAGCTCCAGATCACTTTGACGCAACTCCATCGCACCTCCACTCTGATGAGTTCTACTGTGCTGCTTTCGGAGCCTACGGTGTTTATCAATAGCGCCTGTAAGTATCCCATCATTCTCATCAAACCAGTCCTCATGTTTTCGAACTCTCAAACCCAAAGTAGATTTAGCAGTGTCGAGAACACAAGAAGATAGAGACTCCCAGACAACATCGATCTCACCTAATTTTAGATCGAGGGGCTGCAGAGCAGTGTTCAAGGTTTCGGCATATTTAGCCTTCGTGTTGGTATCTTGGAGTCGTTCGAGGTTCAGACGTATCTGTTTAGATCTTCCCACTCTACAAGGAGGTGGAAGACGAAGATTTAATTTAATAATAACAAGCCGGTGATCAGTCCAACAATGAGCACCACGCATGACACGGGTGACTTGGACTTGAGATATGTCTTTTTGACGCACGATGGCGTAATCGATAAGGTGCCAATGTTTCGATCTGGGGTGCATCCACGTTGCCTTGTACTTGGCAGGCAGTCTGAACATAGTATTTGTAATTGCAAGATCCAATTGTGCACAAAGACTAAGCAACAATTGGCCGCTGCTGTTCATTTTACCAACACCATGTCTGCCGAGAACTTTAGGCCAGGCGTCATAGTCTCGTCCTACTCGGGCGTTAAAGTCGCCCATGAGAAGGATTTGCTCTCTTGGACGAATACGATTTACGCACCGCGTCAATTCTTCGTAGAATTTATCCTTAATATCATCAGACTTGTCCAGCGTAGGGGCATAGACACTGATGATATTAAGATAGCTTTCACGTTCCATGTGAAGGCGCAATGTGGTAATGCGGTCCGAGATGTGTACAGGGTACTCTTGCAGTTGAGCAGCAAGGTAGTTCTTGACAGCAAAGCCTACACCAGACCTTCGCGGCTCCGAGGAAGCGAGTCCTTTCCAAAAGAAAGTATACCCGCCGCCATATTCTACCAACTCTCCTTCCTCGGGGAGGTGTGTTTCGCTGAGTGCAGCCACATCAATATTATAGCGACTTAGTTCCCGAGCTACAATGGCAGTTTTTCGCTCAGGGCAGGCATTTGCTTCGCGGTCAAGAAGTGTGCGCACATTCCACGCGCCAAATGTCATTGATTTTGATAAATTAAATTTTCCATTATTTTTCCTGTAGCGTCGACCGCGAATTTATGATGCGGAGGCAGCCGCGGTTGCTACCATCCTAAAGGGTTGGAGTGAGCATTTGTTTAGGGCACCTTTTCTAGCCCCCTCCCCGTCTGAGCGAGGAAAGCAGTGCCTCCCTGAATAGGGCTGCTTTGTCACCTTGGGTGCTGCCGAGTCCGCTCTGTCACCCCGTTGCAGAGCAGAAGCGATCACGATGTACACTACACCCCCAAGACCGCCTACGTGCAGGAGTCAGACAAAACTCAACGGGCATCACGTCAAGCCTCTCTACCTCCTCCCATCGCCGTAGGACATTGGTTATAGATCGGAGTCCTATTTGGAAGCAGGTCAATTGCGCAGGACATATTAACGTGCACAAGTGTACGCGCGGACACAGGTGCACATACTCGTCTTTGCCCCTCTGGACCCAGTGGAACGGAGACCGTTACGACCGGAGAGGGACTCGGACAGATGGAACAGTAGGTATATCAGTGAAAAAGGTACAGGGGTTCAGTCCTTTTCCACACTCCCTTAGTCGCCTTCTACGACACCCACAGGTAGATATGGGGTGGTGGTATTCTACTCCGCCGCACACCACACGGCTCAAAACTATTTCTAATTTGTTGCGTTGTTAATTTGTGTAACATACATGATTGTAAGCTGTTATTTAAAACAAAGTCCCGCTGGCTCTTCCCAGGACAGAGGTTTTTTTTCGAACCAGTTGTAATTAAACAAAAGAGTGACTTTCAATAAGTGTTATTTATAATCTATATTGAATATAAAAGTTTCTGTTTCTGTTTTTGCTTCTCCTTTTTGAAATCGGTAGAAAAAACAGAACATTTATATTACTTACTTATTTGAAGAAAACAGATGATGATAGATATCAAAATCAAAGATCTTATTTATTTCCACCTTTTAAGATTATTTAAGTTATGTACTATTTACGAAAATATCTTAATAACCTTAAGGATGTTGGGAGTCGTGAATGTAAGTACCAAGAGTATAAGAGACAACGAAATCCCTATTTCGATTTGCAGTAATCTGTTCTTGCAAAAAACTATTGATTTTCTAGCAATAAATTAACTGAAGCTTTATTAGTGTTGGTAAAAAGGAATGAGGGAAAATATTTGTTAGATCAAAATCAGGTACTGTCACGAATCCTGCATCATTAACCATTTAAAAGTGAATAGGAAGACCACAGAACACTAGGTTTTATATAAATTAATACCAACCTCCTTTACTAGTTCTGCCGTAAAGTAACAGTGAGAGCAACGTTTTTCCAGTCTGAAGGATATAGAGATAGACAATAATTACAGGTTGAGAGGCATTCCATATTAGTCCTCAGGGAATAAGAGGCGTCAGTAGCCTTATTTGCTTAAAGTTGGTTGCAGATGTTCAGTAGCCACTTATCGACTGGTGGACTAATACCTCTTGTTATTCGATTTTTAAAAACAAGGAGGGTTAATACTGTTTTAAAATAACTTAAATTATTTTTTTAAGAACCCCTGAAACAATCAAAATCGGTTCATCTGTTCAGGAGCTGTGATGCCACAGACACACAGAGATACACATATACAGATACACACTTCAAACATAAAACTCCTCTCTGTTTTTGTCGGGGGTTATAAAAGCCGACTGCGTGAAAATACTAATAATACTCATTATGTTATAGCGAGCATAGTCCGTAACCAAATTTAAAGCGTTATAGATCCTAAATGGTCATTCAAAATATAAAATGACTAGAAGAAACTAAATATTATTTTCAAAGATCTAATCAATGATACCTCACTTGACATTATTTGCCAACATTGATTTTTTTTCTTTTAACAATATGGCGACAACCAGACGCCATTTTGAATTTTGATTACTATCATGTCTTTAGTGACACTCACAAGATTAAGATAAACCGATCGACGTAAGAATCATCAAAATTGGCCCACCCGTTTGGTATCTAGCGCCACAAATGAACAAATATACATACATACACACATATTATATAAGTTTATATACACAATACTTCAATGGAACAGTTACACTATATAAATTGAATCAACGTGTGCCGTAGTAGTGAACAGTTGACCAGAATATGCCTGCAGTCGCAAGCTACTAAATTTAACTGAATGTATAAATAACGAGCTTAATTGGGAGTGAAATCAGAGTGCAAGTTTGATGATCCGCTTGAATTTTTAGCTGTAGCATGTTGTTCGTAAACGATACTCATCTTTCTGGTTAGTTTTTAGATGACTTCCAAAAAGGAGTAAGTACTAAATTTGACTGTATGCTTTTTTATGTATGTATGTTACGTGATATCTTTGTCAGTTGTGAACAAATTGAATGATTTTTTATATTTATATGATTATATTCGTATAAAATTTATTTTATACGTCGTAGAGCTACGCTGCGGCTATATTATTGTTCTAGCACGAATGGGTAGGTTCGACCGGGGCACAACCATGCTCTCACAGAATACCAGTGTAAAATAGGTGAAATAGCAGCTAAATGCTGCTGCTTTGGATGGTGAGTGTAGAGAACACGAGACCCTTTTTACTGGGAATGAGTCATTTCATATTAGTCCTCAGGGGTGACAACGCATCGGTGTTTTGATTATTAATCGAGAATAAATTTAGATATCTATGGACCACAGCATCCACTTACCTTTAGGTGGACTGTATGCTCGTTTGTCACCCTAATTCTATAAGAAAGTATCATCCTGACTTACCTTTAACACTTTGAATTAATTTTATCTCTCAGACATGCCAGTTTCCTCACTATGTTCCTTTCTGTGTCATCATCATCATCATCATTACAGCCCTTCTCAAGTCCACTGCTGAACATAGGCCTCCCCCAAAGAATGCCACAAAGCACGGTCCTGAGCCACCTGCATCCATCGACTTCCTGCATGTCTTACCAGGTCGTCACTCCATCTCGTGGGGGGACGCCCTACACTTCGCCTACCGGTACGAGGCTGCCACTCGAGAACCTTTCTTCCCCATCGGTTGTCGGTTCTTCGAGCTATATGGCCGGCCCACTGCCACTTCAGCTTACTAATCCGTTGGGCTATGTCGGTCACTCTGGTTCTACTGCGGATATCCTCATTCCTAAGTTTATCACGCAGAGAAACTCCGAGCATAGCCCTCTCCATAGCTCGTTGAGCGACCTTGAGCTTCCTCATACGGCCAGCAGTGAAGGACCACGTCTCAGTTCCATAAGTCATAACTGGCAACACGCACTGGTTGTACAATTTCGTTTTCAGGTTTTGAGGTATGTCTGACGAGAAGATGTGTCGTAGCTTCCCGAACGCTGCCCAGCCGAGTTGAATCCGTCGATTGACCTCTCGGTCGAAGTTGGACTTACCTAGTCGGACTATTTGTCCCAGGTAAACATACTCGTCAACAACTTCGAGCTTAGTGCTCCCAACAACTACCGGCATAGGTGTGACATGGACATTGAACATGATCTTTGTTTTGTCCATGTTTATCTTAAGACCTATCCGTTGGGAAACACTATCGAGGTCATTGAGCATAGTGCTTAGGTCCTCCAGCGATTCTGCCATAAGGACTATATCGTCGGCAAATCGAAGGTGAGTGATGTACTCGCCATTGATGTTGATACCGTATCCTTTCCAGTCCAGAAGCTTGAAAACGTCTTCCAATGCAGCGGTGAAGAGTTTCGGGGATATGACGTCACCCTGTCTTACACCTCTCTGGAATTGGATAGGTTTCGTACTCTGGTTCTGTACTCGGATAGCCATCGTAGCCCTACTGTACAAGCACTTCAACACTTCGATATACCGACAGTCAACTTGGCACCGCTGAAGGGACTGCAGCACCGCCCAAATTTCGACGGAATCAAAGGCTTTCTCATAGTCCACATACGCCAGACATAGTGGCAAATTGTACTCTTCGGACTTCTGTATAATTTGCCGAAGGGTATGTATGTGGTCTATGGTGCTAAAGCCCTTTCGGAAACCGGCTTGTTCGGGAGGCTGGAAGTCGTCAAGCTGCGCGCGAGACGATTCGTAATGACTCTCGAAAACAGCACGTAGACGCGGCTCAGAAGCGAAATCGGTCTGTAGTTCTTCAAGAGAGCGTTGTCACCTTTCTTGAAGAACAAGACCACCGCACTTCTGCTCCACGCCTCCGGTGTAATGCCACCATGGAGGACGGAATTAAAGAGCTTCTGAAGGACTTCAAGTACCGGTCTTCCACCCGCTTTCAGAAGCTCCGCTGTAATTCCATCCTCGCCTGGGGCCTTACCGTTTTTAATGTGCTGGAGAGCCATTCTAATCTCGCTCAGACTGACGTCCGGGATATCTTCGGAATAGTGTCGGATGAGACTCGCTCTTGAATCGTTACTCACACTCTTGTAAACTCTTGTAAAAGAACATTTAACCGATGTATAGCGTGTAGTAATGTCTGTAGTACTAGCTATATATACTCGTACTAGCTATATATATTTATTAGCTATATACAGCTCGTATATCAATATTTTAAGGCTCGTTCCAACCACGTCAGATTTGATACACCACAAATACTAGGGGTAAAACTTAAATTCCCACTAAGAATGATTTGCGGGGCTATGAAAATTAAAGATAGATCCTTATTTAAAAAGAGAGGATACCAACATTAATAAAATTAAAGGCCTATTTACATGATGCCTTTTATGTGGCAGTTATTGAGTGTAATTAAATAAAGAATTCTAGGCAACTGTTTATTTATTTATTTTATTAGGATCACCAACAGAAATAACAATAGTACTACAATGTGTACGTGATATTTGAATACTCATGATAATTATACTTCTTTTTACGAACAACGAATCACGACATGCATTAATTTTATTCAATGCCAAAAGTGTAAAAAAATAATTAGGTAAGTTAAATTTAAAAAATAAATTAAGATTATAGAAAGGAATAAAATTGACCAATATTCTATCATTATATTACAATAAAAAGTACCTATTAAAATTTATGAATAATCATAGTATATTCGTATATTATTATATTTCACAGATTAGCATTACATATATAAAATTTTATTGAAACATTATACAGAATTTATTTATATTGTATTTAAAGAAACGTAATAATTTAGATTTAAAAAGAGATAAACTGTCGCAAATAATATCGAGGCAAGATATCTTCGAGGACAGTTTGTTATAGATTGCGTGACAGTCTTGCTAACAGGGAATACTTTCTTAAGTTCGATAGGTATAACGCGACATGAAATAGGACGTATGGTTTCCTGGGCAGCCTTAAAATTAAATAGTTGTACTATTTCAGGACAATCAATATTGTTATTGATCATTTTATGTAGGAATATCATATCTGACATATTTCTACGGGACTTCAGTGATATGGCATTATATTTTTGAAGTCGTCTCTCATAGGAATTGTGGGTTTGATTGCAATTCAAGCGGTACGCAAGATGACGTAGCAGTCTCTTTGGTATTCTTTCAATTCTAACTCTATGGATTTTATAGTGAGGTCTCCAAATTAGGCTGCAGTATTCCAGCTTGCTACTTATCAAGCTATTAAACAGTTTTATTGTAGTAGAGAGCTGCCTGTACTCTTTGGAATTTCTCAGCACAAAACCCAGTACCTTTGTAGCTGAGGTAATTACATTATCGATGTGGGCGGCGAATTTTAGTTTACTGTCAAGTATAACTACAATCAATTTATTAGTAGCTAACACACAATTATGTAATCGAGGTACTTATCAATGGAGATCTTGGAGGCCGCTTAAGATATTATCCATTGCTCTCTGGAATGTTGCAGGGGCTTTCTTTAATCCAAAAACCATGCGTTTGAATTCATAGTGACCTAATTGAGTTTTGAAAGCCGTCTTTGGCCTATCAGCTTTGTTGACTTCCAGCTGGTGGTAGCCAACTAGAAGTTAAGCTAGGTTAAGGGTCCTAAATTATACAGATTTATCAAAATTATCAAAAAGGTCAGTTATATTAGGTAACGGCTATTTATTGTCTATGGTATTCTCATTTAATTGCCGATGATCTATTCTAAATTTAGTTTACCCGGATGCATCTAGTTTTTTGGGGACTAAATAAACAGGTGCGCTCCAAGGTGAGTGAGCATTTTGAATTACTTTATCTTGGAGAAGTTTGTCTATCTTTCTTTGTACTTCCTCATTTTGGGAAGGTGGATGTCGATATGGTCTGTTGTATATAGTACACTTGTTAACTGTTCTGTTATTATGTTTTTCCTGATTTGTAAAAAAAAGCAAAATTTTCGCACTGTAAAATATGTTGCGGTATTCATGGCATAGTTTAGTAATAGATTTTCCTTCTTCTTCATTTATATGATCTAATCGTAGCTTAATTAAATTGACTTTCAGAATCGCATCTATCTCGCAATCTGAATTGATATGTTATATTATGTTATAATGTGATATACGATTTATTTGAATGTGATAACATTTATGTAACACTCATTAGTTTCAAATACAGTTATATTAAACGGTTCTACAAATTTAATATTAGCTTTTTCATTAGACACATTTTGAATAACGGTTTCGGCAACGAAATTATCACATTTGATAAGGGCACATGGTATAGAATTCCTTCGCTAAATTGTGTAAAATCAATGAGATGAAGAAAGGTTCTCGAGTGGTGGCCTCGTACCGGCGGACGAAGTGTAGGGCGTCCCCACACTAGATTGAGTAACGACCTGGTAAAACATGCAGGAAGTCGATGGATGCAGGTGGCTCAGGACCGTGCTTTATGGCATTCCTTGGTGGAGGCCTATGTTCAGCAGTGGACCTGTGAAGGGCTGTAACGATGATGATGATCTTATCTGATTATTGGGCATACATAACTTGAAATTACTATTATTTTGTATCTCTAAACTTTTCTCATCTGGTTAGGCAATATAAATATATAATTGTAAATAAACATGGTAATCGTACATGACGGCACCTGCACCGTTGTAGATGCGGTGGAGTCGGTTTGGATAGACAGAATTCTTGTAAACGACACGTGTACCGCACACCTGCGGCATTGCACCTGCGTTGCCGCCCGTCCTGCTTGTATAAAACGGACTGAGCGGCCGCCGTTAAGACAGTGTTGGCTCTGACGTGGAACGGTGCGCTTGTCGTATTCCTTTACTAGTTTATCCTCGACTCGTTGGATAATTAATTCGTGTAAAGGAATTAATTATTATTCTTAATTACAAAATCAGTCTCTGTACTATACTCAATTACCCTTTCTACATCAGAAGTGGGATAAAGTCCCTGTTACTGCCCACCTGCTATAACCTTTGAATAGTGTAAGGGTTATTACGTTGGTAAAATACTATAATGCGCTTCGCGTTTTGTTTTTGTGTTCAATTTCTTAAATCAAGTTTGTTGTCGTATTTACGACATTGACGAATCATTAAAGTGTAGAGTAAAAGTTTAAAGTGAAATGTTTTAAGTCAAAAGTTAAATCTTTTTATTCAATTTATAATAGAAAGTACCCGCAAGTAATTTCATTATTTCTTAACGTACCCAAATATGATAACAAATGTCGAAAGAAATTTTGGAGATATTCTGAATGAGTTATAGTTTGCATTCAGTGGAAGTTTAACTTGCTCAAGTAAAGTTATAATTTGATACACGAGGTGTGATTTACATGGCCTAGTTTTAAAGTTCAAAATGTTTAAACTATGTGCCGAAAAAAGAACATAATTACTTTAACGTGCTATGACTTAAAAACACTAAGTAGTATTTTTGTAATCTAATGTGATGATAAGTGTTACAGTTTACTCCGAGCATTACGTAGTCGACAAACTTGGAATGGTTTAGTGGAAAGCGTGGAGCTGTAGCGCTCGCTTTTGAGTATGCTGTCGGCTTATGACGCCGCGGACTTATTATTTGTCGCTGCTACTGATCACCATTAGATACATGACGAAAGTAAATTTATCCTAAACATTGGCTCGGAAACTATTTTGTAAGAATGAGTGTTTACATTTTTAATTGGTTGCGAAAAATGCCGGAAAACCGAAGTATAACTGATGAAAGTGAAGTAGAGCCAATTAGTTCTGACATTGAAGAGAGTATTTAAGTTTACATGAGGATTGGACCATACCAGAGGTTGTCGTGTAGCCGCAGCTCAGTATTTGGTGCCCTAGAAAGGCGAATGGTGTACCAAGAGTAGTGCTGCATTTCTTGAAATCAAGTTCCAACTGAGTATTTTTAATGTTTTCTTTTATGTGTTACAGTAGCACGTGTGATGTGATTACAAGTGCGTGAGTGTGTGCCTTGCTGGTCGTAACGGACTGCCAGGTCCAGCTGTAACATAGCCTGGTTTCGGCAGATGCGTATGCGCGTATACGCAGGCGCCATCCCGGAGCGCGCGTATGCTGTACATGGCGATGCCTCGGAAGTCGTGTACTCTGTATGCGTGGGAGTCACACTGCGTGCGCGGAAGTCGTATGCTGTGTGCACGGTAATGTTTTCTGAACATGTATTAGGCTCTGTCCTGGCAGGCGCTGTCCTGGTTCACGTTTTTAATGTGGTTCACGTAGTTAACGTGGGATCTCGCAAGTTCAAGTAAGAGTATGTGTCAGATACTTCGTATGAAGACCTATGTTTACTTGTGAAAGCGAAGTGCTTTATTATAGTCCAACGTATGAGAACGTATTTCTGTTTTAGGGCCTCGTATGTGTGATAGATGAGAGAACAGGCAAGTGTGTATGTTGTCCTTATAGTTAACAATTTGTTTTTCACGCAGATCATGATGACTACAACCCCGACGATGCTTGTAAACCCTCAGGTGCTCCTGCTGCTCTCGTTTTGTTGTAATTTGATAGTTCACGCGAAACATGATTATCATTTGCTATATTTTGAAATTCAAAACTTTTAAAAGTTGTACTACAATAAAGGATTAACTTTAACACGCTATGAAATAAAAATAATAAGTGACATTTTTGTGTTCTAATGTGTTGATCACTGTTGCAGTTTGCTCCGAATATTGTATCGTCAACAAGATCGGGGTTTGATTTCGAGGGATTCGTAGAAGTCTCTACAACAATGATCAATGAGGAAGACGTTGTGATGGCTAATCGAACATGGTCAGGTACGGCCGAGCGCTGGTTAGATTGAGCCTACACCACTACAGTCGGTTACTTATCGGCTGATCTTACGGCAGGGCAATTCAAGCGGCCGCCGAACAAATGGTGCTTTGGCGCTGTAAATGGACGGCTTTCGTAGATTTTGCGCAGTTTCCTCCTTCGCTTCGAATCTATCTGTCTCTACACATAGTTTCCATTTTTTTTGCAATGTTTTCAAATGTCGTGCAGTTGCAATTTCTTAAGAGAATATGTGATGAATTTCGGAAGCTCGGAATTCCATGGTTCGCAATACATTTATCTCGATTTCTTTTAATTTTGCAAAGCAGTGCGACGATTCGCTAGCGCTAGTACGGCGCGACGGCTTGCTGCCGCGAATGTGGCACGATCACAGCAGAACGAAAAGCTGTAGTGCGTTTGCCTGGAGGTAGCCATATCCGCGCGTTCCAGACTTAAATGAAGTCTGGGATGGTCGACCGTTGTAATATTTAACAAGAGTTTATATCTGTTAGCAAGTGGTGATAACTGATAGACCGTATGCTGTTTACTGTCAACCGCACCAGGACGTGCGACAGTCAGAGGTAGCCGTGTTTGTGCATCTAGAAAATACTAGAGACGTTGCAACACTCTAGCGAAGTAATTATTCTAGTACAGGAAAGGAACATGAAGTTGCAGGGAGGCTGGTCTGTGCTGCACTGGGATATGTGTCGAGTTGCTGTTGGTTTACATACTTAGTGTTATCGTGTCACTACGTCCCTCACGATACACTTTTGTGTGATTGTAACGGGGACATGTTTGCGGTATGGTTGGTCTGTAACTGTTCTATACTGAATTGAAAAAAAAGAGAGTAAGAAAAAAAATGTGGTTCTTACTATCATTGCAGGGCGTTTGCCGGTCCAATGATATAGCTACAGGGAATAGTGATTCCGGACTAGCATAAATAGTACTGAAAAAAAAAGAGGTTAAGAAAAAAGAATAGTTCTTACAATCATTGCAGGGCTTTGTGCCGGTCCAGTGATATAGCTATAGGGAATAGTGATTCCGGACTAGCGAAAACAGTACTTGAAAAAAAAAAGAGAAAATAGAAAAAGCTACAGACTAATCATTGCGATCTAGCATAAAGGTGATAAAAGTTTTGTAGGGCTTACTGCCGGAACAAAACCGATTATCACCCGAGTCTGAAGGGTCAGTATAGACCGGACCAGACGCTGTTTTGTCAGGATAATCGAACGATGTTTTACAGATTACAGTTGTTACAGATAACTAAAATTGTGATGGAGCGCGTGCGAGGACGCATGCATGTCAGTATGGCCGTGACGGCACCTGCACCGTTGTAGATGCGGTGGCGTCGATTTGGCTAAACAGAATTCTTGTAAACGACACGTGTACCGCACACCTGCGGCATTGCACCTGCGTTGCCGCCCGTCCTGCTTGTATAAAACGGACAGAGCGGCCGCCGTTAAGAGAGTGTTGGCTCTGACGTGGAACGGTACGCTTGTCGTATTCCTTTACTAGTTTATCCTCGACTCGTTGGATAATTAATTCGTGTAAAGGAACTAATTATTGTTCTTAATTACAAAATCAGTCTCTGTACTATACTCAATTACCCTTTCTACATACATAAATATCAATTAAATTAAATAAATACATAAAACATACATAAATATATAAAAACCCTATTATTATTATTGTTTGGTGTCGGATTTGAATTAATAAATATAGTTGGTCTCACGAAACTTTTCAAAGCTAATTGCTGAACTGGTTTGACTTTATTATTTTTGGAGTTGTACTGTGCTAAGAAGTTAATATCCTCCGTGACTATACTTAAAGCGACTGCCAAAGTAGAACAGTCTTTGAGTCAAACGATTCTAATTAGGTTTTCTGATAAATTGTGCAAACACGTTCAAATTGGTATTATTATATGTAATGGTTTTGGCGGCTGTAATTCATCCATCACAATGTATTTGGACTTTGGCAAACAAAGAACTTTTAACATTTTGTAACAAAACTAAATAAATAACTCTCCTTGTGTCATTTTTTAGAGATTCAATCTTGATAGAAATACATTCGTCTGAACGAAGATCACCGAAATGTTGGGTCAAAATTTCTTTCAATCCTCCCACGTGTGAAATCTAGGGTTATCACTAAGTAGAGTCACAGCTACACTAAGCTTACTACTTGCTATCTATATAACTATAACGGGTTTACAAACGTTACCCACACGGAGGGGAAATTTTCTTGTGTCTTGCAGACGTCACAATAACATGAATTGCACAAAAATCAACATCCTATACATGGAACCATGATTTGCATGCTTAAAAATAATTATCTGCTGTGCTGGGCAATGAAGTTACTTTCAACATTAGGCTTTAACCTATCAAAAAATCATGTTTGATAGCAATTTGACAGCGTAAAAACGTTTAATTGAATAACACTTAATTAATAATATGCATGAATTATACATAGCGATAGAAAACTTTATGATTGTCATGTTGACGTTTGACAAAGGAAACTTTTATTTCTCGTAGAAAAATAAAGTTAACATTTTTGTTTTTAAGTCAAAATATCGGAAAGTTAGAAATCGAGACGTACCAAGAAACATATAAAATAATTTTTTGAAAGAATTCACAAACGTATGCGTTAATAAGACAAAATATGGTTTGATTCAAAAACTTCAAGGGACTAATAAAAACCGAACATGAGTGTAAAATTCTGCGGTCAAAAAGGTTGAAGATTCGTATAACCGCTAACATGAAGCCGAATTTGTAGGAAAAAATGTAAAAACCACCCTCCGGCTCCCGAAAAGGTCGACACAGCAATATGTTCCATCGAAAGTCACTTAGTGGAAAGCGTGAGGGAAATTTGAGGAATCACTATTCCAGCGCAATATTTAAGAACACTCATGTTACTATATACTCGGATCGCTAAAAGGGTTTTTGTTTTATTAGATATTCGTACATGGTAAGCTAACCATTTTCCAATAATAAGAATATTTTTATTTTTCTTTTTAAAAAGAGATAAATGGCAAATTTTTTAGAGGACTTAAGAAAAGGAGGAGCACGTACTCAACTCGACTAGGATATGATCATAAACTGCAGACCAAACGTCAACGCTCCGGGAAGTCTGCAGTGTGTGATCATATCCTAAAAGGCCCCCGCCATTATATTAAATTTGATAAACCACAAATTCTCGCGAAATAACATCGATTCCTGCCAAGGATGATACGTTAGGCTATTGAAATTAAAAAACATCATAATTTCAATTGAGAGGGAGGCTGGGTACTACCACCTGCCTGGGATGATGTAATTAATAAAATTAAAACTAAACCCAAGCATATCACTGCAAGACTTCAAGACACAGTAAGTTAATTATACGTGGGAGGGCCATGCTGCAGCTATATTAATAGTATAGTTGTAGCACGCGTGGGTCGGCTCGACCGGGGAAGGACCACACTCTCACAGAATAGCACCATAAAATAGCAACTTAATGCCACTGTGTTTCGTATGGTGAGTGAGAAATGCAGATGCGTTGTCACCCGTGAGGATTAAGATGGAATGCCTCTTTTCCAGTAAAAAGGGGTATCCGGTTCTCTACACCCACCAAACAAAATGCAGCAGTGTTAAGCTGCTATTTTACGATGGTATTTTGTTAGAGTGTAGTTCTTCCCCGTGCATCGCTTGCATTCGTTAATTTAACGTGTTAGCGCTGTAAGGTATATTGCTATTCAAGAAAATCTACCCCATAGTTGTGAATTTTTTCTTCCATTATGAAACTATTTGAGTTTTAGAAAAATAATATTTTGTAAAGGATTTTTAATAAAACTTTAAGTAGTATAATATTATAATCAATTTTTAAATTTTATATCTGGAAAGCGAATGGTAATGGAAAAATTTCACATACTTGAAAAAGACAAGACAGAGTAGAAAAGAGGTGAGCAAAGTTACGAAGGGTTACAAATCCGGTAAATTTGCTAGTAATAAGTTTAGGCTTAAACATAAGTCATGGTGGAACGTTCTTTCTTTGACGGCGACCTTCGATTGGCGCAATATCGACTACCAACCGAGTCCGAACAGGTGGACGGTGTTCTATTGTTTCACCTTATTACGAGTAATACAAGAAAGAACATAACCTTCCATTTGCTTTTAAAAATACTTTTTTCAACTACTAAAAGCTTAAATGTATGTAATAAGTACTACTCCAACTTCAACTGATTCATTTATATTGATTATTTATTGACATTATAAACAAGTATGTTAATACTATAATCATTTCATACACGAAATCCTTTGAAACCAAAAGCAAGTGTTTGAACTAGGCAGATCTTAGTTTTAATAGGGAGTAAATTTCTAACTCTGTGTAAAGAGCTGAGCGTGGCCGTGACTTATCTACTCATTTGTCCAACGTGAAAGTCATTGAAACAAAGGCAGTAAGTAAACTTGGTGATATCACCAAAGGGAAACTTAGACATGATTCATAGACTAAGTACCGCCATTAAATTACCTCTTGAATAATCTTATTTATAATACAATTATCCTTTAAATTATATAATTCTTTTAAAGAAATAATTCACGAATATTAGTTTATTAAATTGCTTATTCATATAAATTAAAAATGTTGTACAACTGACTTCAATATAAATTATTAAGAACAACTCAAAAATATTGGTCGGAACTTGATCAAATTCACATGAGAAGTGACAGCTTTCAAATAAAAAAAATCATCGAAATCGGTTTACCCTTAAAAAAATTTATGAGGTAAAACACAGAAAATTACCATACTGTCGAATTGAGTACCGTCTCTTTTTGAAGTCGGTAGAATACGGAAAATGGCAAGATTGAAAAAAAACGAGGTGCCAGAAGCTAATAATCCCCATCAAATGAAATGGCCCATAAACTTATTCTAAGTACTGTCTTAATTACGCTGACGGTCTTAAAGATTTTACTTTATATTAGGGTACGCACACATTGCGGTAAACGCGTCGTAAAGTCGTACGTTTACGACTATTTGAAAAGATTTACTGTCTCGCAGGCAGGTTTATTAGAACTTTGCTTAAGAAGAATAGACTGTTTACTTTATGTATAATGCCTTTATTGGTGACAATCTTTTTTTAATTACGTAAGAACATAAAATCGGAGGCATTGCTTATTATATTAAGATTTTTTCGAACAGGCATGATCTGGACAGCTAAAAAGAAGCAGTCTTAGTGCTTCTCTTCGGCTTTAATATTATGATTTGCGTAATATTATATATATATTTTTTTAAAACTGATGTAACAAACGAACATACAATCCCCACTGTACTACAACCATGTGGATACTGCACTTCGAGGGACACAACATGTAAACAATTTTAAAATAAGAACGCTACAATAAGGACCTCCAGACCGAATTTCACGGTAGCCAGTCTCAATGTTACTAGCTATCCTCGGGATTATTGTGCACGAGTGTAAAGCGCTAAAGCAGGCGCTGTCTTATCCCGCACTCGAGTCCAATCGGACGGTAATCTGACACGATCGTAGAAAGATCTGGCGCAGTACCGACGGCTTTATGTGTTTTCTGAGGCACAGAAACCCACCAACTTCCGGGCTGATACTAAGAATTTCTTGACAGAAAAACGCAGTAACTGGTTTTCGCCCACCTGGGATTCGAACCCGTGACCTCATGACCTACAATCGTGGTTACTGCCACAGGACAAACAAGGCAGTGACGAGATTACCTTACCTACCTACCATTGTGGACTATAATACAAACTTAACAGGATATAATCATGGTACTCTTAAAGCTGTGCACTGCTGCTTGGCGGCATAAAAACGTCTGCCCAGATGTCTCATAAAAAAAAAGAGTCACAACATCTAGTATTAAACAAAATATTTCATTGAATACTTACATGACCTTTCGCGCTTTAAAATTTACCCTTCACTAACCTTTGGTGGTGATAACCTCCTTCTTTCAAATATTTCAAAATTATCAACTGGATAGGAGATAGGTATTAGTGGTTCAAGTAAAGGTAAAAAGGTACGGTAAGGCATAGTTAGGCCCGATGTTATACTAATGCAAATAATATTGCTGTATTTTTATGTGATAATGGACCACAGCATCTATTCATCATCCGGTGCACTGTGAGCTTGTTTGTCAACTTTTTATTGAAAAATTTGGTATGTGTATAGCGACAGATATTTTGATTTAATTTATTTTTAGAAAAAGTGTTACATTAATTACATTTTAAATTTTGCCAAACTGTCAGCCAGTTTTTCGGCAACGCAACAGTTTATCGTTTCACACTCCTTAATAACAATATATGTTACTTATAAATACTTAAATTAACACATAAATAATTATAGAAACATTCACTACTAAGGACACAACAACAGGTAATGTTTCCTCAAGATGGTTTTGAGTTGCAACTTAGTTACGCTTTCGTCATAAATATCCGCCACCTCATTACACAAGGTCGGAGTTATCCATTGCCTTGTGCGTCGTCCAAAGTAATTTTCAACCCTAGGTATGAGATATTTCCTCCTTTGTGTAACTCGGCGCTTCGGCATTATATATGTCTTAGGTTTCTTAAATGTTACCATACCATGCTGTTCTAATATGATGATGGATTTTCTTTTCTTGTCTATGGGAAGAATTTTGCAATAACATAATATGGACTATAACAAAGTAAATAGAATCACGTCAACGACTCCAATCGTCTCTGACTGGACTGGTCTGTGTACTTATTAGTATGTATTATAGATATATATAGATCCCTTCCATATTAGGAGGTTATGACGCAATCGCCATGTTTGGGATATTAATTGCCAATTTTATCAGACGACCTGCCAGTCTGACACTACTACCGTCATAACCTTTTCACTGCTGTGCGTTTTAGAATATTGATTGTTTTAAAATCTCAATATTAGTAAATTTCTACTTTATAGCATTAAACGCACTTAGTGAATATGTTTTTTTCTTTCTTTCATATTCATTAATTAGTGATGATTTTGTTATTTGTCAATTTTAGGATATACACTAATATCTGTGTGCCACATTTCTTTTTAGCATACACGCGTATGCTAAAAATAAATGTGTTTAATATGAAATAATTTAATTTATATGCCGTAAAGTCTAGAATCATGTGATTGCAAGACTTTACGGACTCATATTTACCTAAACTTTTCTCAGTATCAAATTAAAATGTAATACTTTACCAAAATTAAACTGCTCTATCGATGTGAGTGGCAGTAGAAAAATATAATTTAAGTTATTGAACAAAAGTAGCTTTACAGATTTTATCGCGTTATTTAACTTTTTCAATTTCTGACGCATTGGGCACTTTACAGCACCCAGGGTCGCGGGAGGGAGTGAGGTGTATCGATTACGTCCTGATGTTACAGTTAACAATCAGTATCCGCGTAAATATAAGAAATCATCATAATTAAACTTAGTCAATTACTAAATTAGTAATTTAATTATTGACGTATGAAGGCGTAAGATATTCAATCACTCCAATTGGTCAAATGGGTGTCGTACGAGCCCACTGAGGGAATAGCCCTAAAATTCTCATAGCTTCCGATACATAATGGTATAATCTCATATCCGCCATATGCGAGACATCTTATCCCGTGGTCGTTTATATACGAGACATTACATCTTAGACCTCAGAGGTGACAACATATCTGCAGCCTCCTTTGTTTGAATCCGGCTGCAAGTATTCATTGACAGCAGCCATCAAATAGACTGTTACTTCGTTTGTCACTTGTTTTATAAAAAAAAAAAGAAAAAAAGTTAATATACTTTCCAAGTCCTTCTTACAATGGAAAAATATTATAGCCTACATAAGAAGTGCGTGGTTTATCAATACTCAAAAATATAACTACCAATATTATTGGAGAGAGCCTGGATTGCTCTCATTGCTTAGCCCCCCCCCCCCTCCTCCTCCGGCTACCACAACTCACGGCTTTATGACGAAATGATTTCATTATTCACGATTTGAGATTTTGACTTTACGTATCCAGTCAGTGTCACACAGACAGTCGCTACAACAATTCAGTTGGCATTCTTTTCCTTAGCGTAGTCTCCACTATGACTACGTTTATTTCACTTGAAAACTGTTGATAAAGATTATTAACTACGAAAAATGTAACAAAAACCTCTATTTGGGACCTAAACTATTAATACGTTTAATGGACCGGCAACAAATGTATTTGCCAATGTTACTGTCAAACGAGGCAATAACGAATAATCATCTCAAATATACTCAAGCCTAAAACATATAAGGGATTGGTTTTGTTTTTAATGATTTGATGTATATACATTATATTAGAATAAACATATTTTCGGAGTTAATTTAAAACTCTGACTCAAACCAACTCAGAATCTTTTTTCAGAATATTTTTTTTTATTTCACACTTAAACATATCATATTATTTTTAATTGAAAAAAAACTAAATTGAATTACACTTTCGAAATAAATATAAACTTGATCGCTAAAACTATTATTTTAAATCCGTCGGCAATCACAGTGTTAATCTACTCTCGCTCAATGAAACAAATGGTATTGTTTCCGATTTGTACCTTTTTTCTACGTAACTCGCGATATAAGCCACCTGTGGCTGAATAAATCATTATTAATTCGTGAAATTCGTAGCAATAGAAGGAACATGTACTGAAATAGAAATAAAAATATGAATTTAAAATCGCTAACATTTGTTGCGAGTTGTGTTTGTTTTCAAATTTGTACGGGAGGTGAGTTGAATTTGTATGTTATTTTCAATTGTGAAGAATATTTTTATTTTCATATTTTGTATTCAAAATTTAGCAATTGTAAACGGAGAGACGCCCTTCAGCTATATTATGACTGTGGTACGAATGTTTTCGCTCTCCCCGGATTTTTTACCGATAACATATCACTTATAGATCACTGAATAACGAAGCATTATGTTTTAGTTATGAGGGTAAATGTTGCCCCATTGTACAAGCCTCCTCTTAGTTATGAGAGGGTTATAAAGCACTATTTTCATCGCGCTGCTTCGATGCGTCCACGAAATATTTTAATTTAATTTAGTCCCGTCGAGGATCGAACCTGGGTTACTCAGGTGCTGTGATATTTACAGCAAGCGTTTAGCCTCTGAGCTACAGAATCTTTTAAGAAAACGCTCTCTGCTAAGGCTAAAAATGTATCTGTATTTCGATTCTTAATTGATGAAAGATATTAGTGGACCACAAAATCCACTTACCATTAGGTGAGCTGCATAGTAGTTTGTTGCTCTCACCTGTATTAAGCCATTATTTTGTAAGCATATTTATTCTTAATGTGAACTTCTTTCAGTTTAGATTATATCTTCAAGTAGTTTCGAATATTGCTCCAAATTACCGTCGAAAGTTGAAAATGGCATCAGGTTTTTATTCTTTAAGCGAGCAGTTTCTTTACAAATTATAAATACAAGTAGGCGTTGAGAGAAAATTCTTAAATGAAATAAGAAAATATCCTTAAGGAAAATAATTTACACACAAATAGTAAAAATATTTTCTTTCCTATAGTCCAAGTCTTCGCACAAATGCAAAGGTACTCGATAGATTCTCACCTTTCTGCACAGTCCCCGCTTGCTAAACGTGGCAACTAGGGGAGACCTATGGTTAGCAGCGAACTTGTGAAGGATCGCAATGATGATGATGATGATATTACTTTTACGTTGCCATGTTGTTATTACGTTATGCGATTATTATTTAACTGTAATTCTTTCAGCACAACACCATGAGTTTCAAACGCAAATGGGTCACTTAAGTGAAATACCAAAACGATTCGAAATAATGGGTGGAAATGCCGAAGCTGATTTCAAAAAATACCTAAATGACATAAGCGACTTGGCGAAAAAGGCAAATGTAACAGTAAAATATAAAGTAAAAGTTGAAGTTACGAAACCAGAAAAAAAGCGCTTTCTACGGAAAGGATGGGCGAATAAAGCGAAGTCCAAGAAATATAACGTTCCTTTGAAGAAGAAGAATATGAAACTATCAGACATTGAAATTATATTAAGAAAACACTTGGACACGATGGCATCGAAAATCCTAAATGACGGACACCACGATCAGGTTACAACGGAGAAACATAACAATATACAACATTTTACAACCAAACAGATGTGGTTTGGAAAATACAAGCCTATAATAAGCCATGTCCGGACAAATTATACAAAAATCATCAAGCCTGTGCGAAATAAAATAATCACATTAACAGTTTAGATTTTAATGTAGTTGTTGAACATTTTTAATTTTCTATTTTTTTACTACTTTATTGTCAAAGTTATTAAATACATGTTTTTTAAATAATTGTGCTTTTATATGGTGTACGTACGATGTTCTTTATTCGAAATAGCACGACTCAGTAGGGCAATGATTAGGTTGCGAATGCTTCTAGCTGCAAGTTCTAATCCTGCAAAAAACAAGTATGGCCCGTTAATAGCTGTTCCGGGTCTGAAAGTTTGTCTGTGAGCAATTTATGTACGTAAAACGCCTCCAAAATACAGAAAAAAACCCTAGTGTTCATAATGTTTTTGTTTTAAATAAAATAAATAAGATTTGCCTACAGTCACATTTCGCAGATGAGAGATTTTTTTTCGGACTTACATAACATTTATTGTTATATTTTGGCCTTTATTATTGTAGTTTCATTAAAATCCATGCAGTAGTTTTTGCGTGAAAGAGTAACAAACATCCATACATCCTCACAAACTTTCACATTTATAATATTATTAGGAAGTAGGATACTAGGATAGCATTGGTCATAAACATCTTATGGCATTGCAGCTTAACGTCTTCTTATCACCAGAAGTTGCATTGCAAAGCCAACGCATTGCTCTCTGACTCTGGCTTTGGTCCGTTTGCTAAGATGACCAATTTCTCTATGGTTGGCGTTTATAGCAAATCTTTCTTAGTTGGGAAACCTCTTGTAAATGAGTGTTGATACAAGCTGTGTCATAATAATCATTTAAAAAGGAATAACTATTAATATCTCGAGGGCATGTGAAGTCCACACGCATGCACTACGCATCGCGCGGCGGACTAATTGTTCTAAAAAATAATTAGAAATTAGGTAATTTATATATATTTTTTAAAACTTCTAGGCAAGTGTTCATAACTGTTCCATATGATGTTTATCATCGCACTGACTTAAAATATATTATATATTGTTACATTTTTTGAAATAGGTTTATCGGTAGTGTTAGAGAATCATATTTTTGATAACAACTGAAAATAATAAAAAAGTGCGGTTCCAACGCGTAGCAACTATAGTAAATATCCATCTATATCAATATCTTTTATTCGTGGTAGAGCCATGCTGCTTTTATATTAGTAGTATAGTTGTAGCACGAATGGGTCGGCTCGACCGGGGAAGGACCACGCTCTCACAGAATACCAGCGTAAAATAGCAGCATAATACTGCTGTGTTTTGTATGGTCAGTGTAGAGAACCGGAGAGCCATTTTACTGGAAAAGAGGCATTCCATCTTAGTCCTCACGGGTGACAACGCATCTGCATTTTGATTTGCAAACGAGGATAGATGTAGATGTCTATGGGCCACAGCAACCACTTACCATCAGGTGGACTGTGTGCTCGTTTGTCAATCTATCCTATAAAAAAATCTATGAGACAATATATGAGGAGGACCATGTTCAGAAGTTCAGAAGTAGAAATTTGATAGGCTGTAATGAATGAATGAATGAATGAATGATAGATTCTCCTACATTGCATCATCACCACAGGTTGTTATATAATATACCATAATATGACTAAAGCTTTGACCTTTTCTTTGCTATAATCACAGCACCCTAAGAACATTAAATGTTGCCCGGGTTCAACTTAGCAGTAGATGCATCAAGCGATAGCCGTCAGCACTTACCTTTCTCACGATGCATGAAATGGTGTTGTAGCTTTTTTCTATCGACATGTACTCGTATATAATTTAGATTTTGTAACAAAATTAAAACATGCAATAATTATATATGAATTTTGTTTAGCATAGTTATAATGACATTTTTTTTTCGTTTTATTTTTTACATGCTATAAAAATACACTCATTTCGACAGAATGATGAATGCAATAAAACTCAGTCAAAAGGTAAGGTATCAATGGCATAAATGTAAATTATCACCTTCTTTGGGAAAATTGCATTTACTACCTCAATATTACGGAACAAATTTAGGTTCCTCATTAATTATGTTATAGCATGTAAATAATCTTTATATTTTAACGTTAATTTATAGTTAGTAATCTGTAAATAAACGAACAATTTTAAAATTTCCGTAATTCTATGTTATCAAAATTTGTTAATAAAATAATATTATACTCTCAAAAAATATTACATATTATAATCACAATATTTGAAGCACATCTTAAACATTTATAAGAAGTTAAGCTTGATATTTTGGATTAAGTGCGTGGTTATCGATGAATAAAATCAGATATCGATAACTATGCACTTAATGGAATCACTAGTGAATAAGGCGCGACGATTCATGAAAGTGTTGATGTTATCGCTGGCGTTTTACGTCGAGTTGAGTATACAGGATGAGACTGACTTGAGCGACAAGAGCATTGTGTTACATCGAACAGTAAATAACAGTACCATACAGTATACTAAATGTGTATTTTTCTATTACGAAAACACTAGGGTTTCTATAACTAATACTTGCAATTGTTGTCACTTGGTGAAACTCCAGCTTCATTTTCAAGATTTGGATAAACACTTTTGAAAGTAGTTCAAATGTTTATCCAAATTATAAAACTGACTAGGGTTTTTTTTTTTAAATCTTGTGGACAATATTGTCCTGGTACAAAGGCTCCTCTGAAGAAGAAGAAAGAAAGAAACTACTTTGGCACAGATCATTGATAAATTAAAAATACATAGGTTTAATAAATTTGACTTTGTTCGTCAAAAGCATTATAAAAAATGCATCACCCAGGACGTATTGTAGTGGAACCACACAGTTTATTTTCAGTAATCACCGGAAATCATAGAGAATATAGCCCCGGGACAAAACGCAATTAGAGACATTGATTTTCACGGAGAGCAAAATAAAATCAAGCTATTTTTTTGCTTGGAACTGTATCCACCAAGCTTTGAATGCGTGGCCATCAGGTATGCAAAGCGCGCAAAGAAGAGAATAATAAATAAAAGTAAATGTAGAAAAATGCTACAACATCACTTTAAGTTGAAAAAAGTTATTAGCGTTTTTTTACTCCTTTAATATTGACGTAATAAAAATTAAAAGCTATTTTGTAACGTCGTAATTGTAAAAAATAAATTTATAGTTTGTATATTATGTTACATAAGAATAACTTTAAAATATTACGGTAGAATTTGACGCCTTACTATGAAGTTCACAAGAAAAGAATTGAAAGTATTCAAAAACGTTATCTTCGGCATATTATTTCTTGATAAAATACCACTAAACAATTCCGCCCTTATCATAATTAACTTAATTTATGTCAGATGAAATCATTGGAGATTCGTAGATTATTGATGGATTGTATGTTATACAATTATTTCGTCAACGTTGTATAGATTGCCCTCAATTACCTAGCCTAATGAATTTCCATATGGGGAGTATGTTTCCATTTATACCAAAATATACTCTTTTTAGATCTAAATAGTTTAGAAGTAATTTGGGGCATTCTACTGTGTAAACCAATTACAGAATTGGGTAACAACTTATTCACATTAAGTCCTCGAGAAATTTAATGTAAAATCTGGTGGTTAGTTAGTATTGAATTCTTTAGAATTTATAATTTTGTTTCGTTCGTTCACTAAATGATTTCTTATATTTTAGCTAAAACTACATATTAAATGAAACTTATTTTACGGATTTTATCGCGTTTCATTTTAACTTTTTTAATTCTAAATGTTTTGGGGTTTTTTCGGCGTCCATGGTCACGTACTCCCGTGACTTAAAAAAATTATCTAAGTAGTAAAAAAGTTCAATTTTTTTTTAATTATTTGTGATAAAATCGGTAAAATTAGCTTTATTCAATAGTTAATAATAATAATAATAAATCTTTATTTCGGATAACAAATGAGATCTATATCACAGATATTAGAAAAATCACAAAATAATAATAATAGTACAGCTAGGCACACACACACACACACACACACACACACACACACACACATACACACACACACCAACGCGCGCGCGCGCGCTCGCAGCCATACATACACACATATACACACAGTTAAGTCAGCCATGCAGGACGTTAATAATTTGCCTTATTATAGGACAGTCATGTTTTTGTGCTTTAACACCCAGGATACTGTTGGAGCTATTCCTTGTTCTGCTTAGTAGCGATGCGGCGTTTTTGCGCATTATCGCGTCAAACCCGTCAGTGCGAGCCTCACAGAACATGCCTGAAGCGCTGCAGTAGCGGGGCAGCCCCAAAAGAACTCTAAATAAATTGTTATATTACACCTTTAATGCTTTATACGCCCTTTGTGTGTAGTTGACCCAAAGGGAGCATGAATAGAAAGACTGGCAGTATGTCTTAAAAAGAGTTATTTTAACGGCATTACTGCATCGTGCAAACCTACGGGCTAACATATTACTCCGGGTCGCTAAAGCCCTACGCTCCCTCTCCATGTCCATTTCATCACGCAAATCCTCGGTCACGTAGTGCCCCAAGTATCTGAATTGTGATATCCTCGATAAAGCAGTGTTGTAAAGTCTGATAGGTGGTATGTACGTGGGACTCTTGTTATTAGCTTTAAACAACACAAACTCACTTTTCTTTATATTATAAATTAGACCGTGTTCATTTGCATAAGCCTCACAGATTCCCAGAAGCTTTCTGAGCGCACTGACCGAGGGACTCACCAACACCATGTCGTCGGCGTAACTTAGGTTGTTGACACACTTTCCATCCACATGGCAACCGACCTTAGTGCTGCTGAGTCTCTCGAGCAGCTCATTTATATACAAGTTAAAAAGTTGAGGTGAACTTATTCCACCTTGTCTCACGCCACATTTCAACTCGTACGGTTCAGAAAGCTTATCTGCCCATTTTAAATGATTTGTTTGATTAGGGTACCAATAGCGGAAGATACCCAGAAGATCATTAGAAAAATTACATTCGGAAAGTTTTTTTACATAAAATATGATACGACTCGACAGGTCTAAGAAGCATCCATAAACCGGGGTTTTGCGATGTGTATAATATCTGACTGTATCTTTTAAATCTAATATTGCACTTTCTGTTGACAGCCCTGCCCTAAAACTAAACTGTGTTTCATGAATCTGCAGAACTTTTTCTAACTCATTGCTTAGTAGCCTGTCGAGCACCTTTGTTTATACAACCATTAACAGATTGTATAAAAATCAATACAACCATTTAATACTTTTATAATATAGTATTCTAAAATTGGAACTTTACAAACTAAAAACATGTTTTGTTTTTATTGTAAGGATCTATTACATCATTTACTGCTATAAAATATATAAACAAATAAGAGTAGTGCATAAAAAGAAATTTATCAGACATGTGCGATTAGGACCCTAAATTAAATGTTATTCCAAAAAAACTCTGCTAAAATTACAAAACGAAAATAATACAGATGTGTTTTCTTTTCCATAATCATGTAAAACATTGGCCTTGGTGTTATAGTGTAAGAACATCCCGAAGGTGTCGTGAAAGGCGACAGAGAAAAATAAAACAGGGGATGGGCAGCAGCATCTTCTTGATAACAACTCAAAATAACAAAAAACTGAGGTTGCCAAACCACATGCAAAGCAGGAAAGCCATGGCAAATATCCCAATAATATAAAAATATCATATCCCAAATATAATGTCCCATGAGACAATTTATGAGTTGGCATATGTGCTGCGTTAAGCAGAGGACTATTGACAGGTTGTAATTAATGAATAAATAATACTCGTAATACAAAATACATTTCATTACAGTAGTTAAAAATAGCTAGTGACCTTTTCAATGATTAAGCAAATTAAAAGAATCCCCTTCAAAATAATGAAAGCTCCTTATTATTTTTCAGATAGTTAATGTAAACGCTGAATGTTTTTTCAACCTTTCGATTCATTACACTTCATCAGAAATTGATGGTCTTTAATAAATGTAACTTAATGAATTTTATATATGCCTTGAAAATATTAACATTGAATTTAATTAATTAGGAGTAAGACAAGGGTCAACAAAGTTCGAAACCTTATATTTACGCGAACACTACACATTGAATAAAACTACTTTTTTTGTAAAAGTAGTTTTATTCAATTCGAAACCTTCGTTTAGTTTTAATATATCGAAGGTCTATAGATTAATGATCCGATGTTTAGGTATTATAGTAACGAATACTTATTGGTTTAGTGTACAGAGAAAGGGCCGTTGTAGCTCAGGGGCCAAGTGCTTGTCGTAAATTTCACAGTAAGCGAGCAACCCTAGTTTGATCGTCGCCGGCACCAATGAAATTATTAATTTCAAATCTAAGACTTAGTCACAGCGCGGCGGCCCGTCTCAAAGACTGCCAGACCGACAGGCAGTCTATCATCAAGTTCAATTTGACGGCTCCGTGGCGTAGTGGCTTAGCAATGAGTTGTTGTGCTGGGTGCCGAGGGTTCGAATCCCGACGGAACAAGTATTTGTATGGCCTACAAATAATTGTTCCGGGTCTGGATGTTTGTCCTTGTGCAATTTATGTTTGTGAACTGCCTCCACGATACAGGAGAAAATCCTAGTGTGGGGGTAAAGTTTTTTTTAAAAAAAAAACGCCCTTATCAGACATCTTCAAACAATTAAAAGAATAATTAAATAAAAGGAAAAAGTATTACATATTATAATATATCGCATAATCATGCTGAGCATCAACTTTTTATGTGGTAGAGCCATGCTGCAGCTGTTAGTAGTACGAATAGGTCGGCTCGACCGGGGAAGGACCACGCTCTCACAGAATACCAGCGTGAAATAGCAGCTTAACGCTGCTGTGTTTCGTATGGTGAGTGTAAAGAACCGGAGACCCTTTTTATTGTTAACGAGGCATTCCAACTTAGTCCTCGGGGGTGACAAGCATCTGCATTTTGATTCTTGGTCGAGGACAAATGTTGACTTTTTTTTTTTTTTTGCGCCCGAAGCAATTGGAAATGGGCTACCCCGAAGGGAGGCAGAAAATGCATTACGCATACCACGATGGCCGGTCCATCGTGGTTATGAGGGACTCACTACCTACAAGGGGAACCTAAGTGATACCCTCTAAAAACTGCCTTTTGGGACTGGCAACCAGCTGTTGAAAGCTTCACATGCCGTATCTAAAGCGACCCTCTTTTGGGAAAAGAGGGCGCAGACAGCTAAGTGCCGTTTAGGGACTGCCTACAAAGGCATATTGATTTTAAATAATTTTTACTTTAATTAGTATTGGCCTGAGCCGCCAGAAGGCAGTTCAGGTCGCTTAAAAGTTTATTTGGCTGGTCCGAGAGAGTGTTTCTCGGCCTGCGGACGGTATAGCGGGAGGGGAGTGGGGCGGTATAAGTTACTGCCTCACGAATTAATGAGTTATTGTGCGACTCTGAAACTTTAAAAAAGTTTTCAGAGAGAGTTTTAGTAAATTGCTGAATTTTTGGGATTTCTAAATCCCGGTGAAGATCGGCATTACGGACGTACCAAGGTGCGTTCGTAGCTCGACGACAGAATCAGTTTTGAACTACTTGTAGTTCGTTAATAATTTTATTATCGGCGTGTGCGAATACGGGGGCCGCGTAAGTCATTACGGGACGTATACAAACCTTATAAAGGGTTCGCTTATTTCTTAGTGACATTTTACTATGTCGGCCTAACATACTGTTAAGCCTACCTAGGTATAAACGAGCTAGACGTGTTACTCTTTTGACATGAGACTCAAAAGTAAGCCTGTAGTCAAGGGTGACGCCTAAATATTTTGCTGACATATGCCATGGGACAGGGGTCCCTAGCATTCGTATAGGTGGAGTATTTTTCTTGTTTTTATTACGGCGTCTTTTAATATCGAATTGAACTGCGGAGCTCTTCTCCGGGTTCACATCGATACGCCATTTTTGGAACCAATCTCCTAGGTCATCGACTGACTTTTGGATCTTGTTCCTTGCTGAAGATATTCTAGGACTTTTGAAGTAAAGAGCAGTGTCATCTGCGAAGAGTGAGAGCTGTACACCATTTGACGGGATTGGAATGTCGTTGGTGTACAAGATGTACAGGAGGGGAGCTAGTACTGATCCCTGAGGAACACCAGCTTTAATGGGGCGCTGAGAGGATAACGTGCCTTCGTGTCTAAACCGAAAGCTACGATGTTGTAGGTAAGAGGCTACGAGACGTACTAGACGATCGGAAAGTCCAATCCTATATAATTTGAAAATAAGGCCTTCGTGCCAGACGCGGTCGAAGGCTTTGGCAATGTCGAAAAAGACCGCGATTGTCTTTAGTCGACGTGGATAAAAACCGCTGAGGACATATTCCACAATGCGGTGTACTTGTTGTGGACACGAGTGTTTCGCACGGAAACCAAATTGGTGTGGGATGACAAGGGGGTCACCGTCTGTGGGAAACAGATGGCGCCTCATTCGATTTTGAATGACTCTTTCAAAGAGTTTGCCCATGGCCTTTAGGAGGCTAATGGGACGATGACTGGAGGGGAGGTTAAGAGGCTTGCCTGGCTTGGGAATACCAATGACAATTGCCTCTTTCCAAGTAGTAGGAAAATAACTAAGATTGAAACAGGCGTTAAAGATAATAGATAAGAGGGTTAACACCTGCTCTGGAAAGTTTTTAAGGGCTTGGTTGGATATGCCATCCGCGCCCGGAGACTTTTTGGGCTTAAGTCCTTTGATGATGGATGAGATCTCATCATTGGACACAGTGATAGGGTCAGAGGATGTGGGGGGTGAGTTCCGGCGGCGGACCTCATCTTCCACTTCCTGAATGTGTGAGGGGTCGACAGGTTGAGAGCTAGGAGAGCATTGTGCGGCAATGCTGTCTGCAAAGCACTCAGCCTTTTCGTCGTCCTCGAAGGCAACCGTACCGTCGGGGCGGGAGAGAGGGGGAGTGTGAGCTGTAGCGTCTATACGGAAGGCTCTAGCCATCTGATAGTACGCTGTATGAGAAGGAGATATATTCTCCATGAGTTCACTCCTTTGGAGGTCTCGAAATTCAGAAAGGTGAAAACGGAGTTTTCGTTGAAGACGATTAGCCGTATGCCTATATTCGGGGGTGAGATATTTAGCTGCTCTCCGGAAAGCAGCTTTTTTAGCTTTTAATATGTTGCTAATATATAGGGGAAGCCCATTAGTATTAGCAACCGGGACGACCCTTTCATTCTCCTTAAGGGAGGATTTAATTAGGGTTGAAAGTGATTCGACCGCGGTGTCGATTTTTACGGGACTGTCTAAGTCTAAATCCGACGATAGGTAATTAGGGGAGTCCTGCGAGTCCATAGCTTTTGCTAGGGAGTCCTTGAAACCTTTCCAGTTAGTAAAGGTTTTCGTAGTTATAATAGGGGGAGGCTGATGGCCAAGAATAAGGGAGACCGGTCGGTGATCGGATCCTATATCGTCTAGTGTCTCAATAGACCTGAGGTTGAGTGAAACTCCTTTGAGTAACGCAAAATCTAGTACATCTGGGTTTAAATCGGTAGCATCGGGATAGTGCGTTGCACCGAGCGGGCTGAAAACGGTTATGTCAAGAGACTGCGTTATATCACGCAGTATCCTACCATTAGTATTAATCGTACGGCATGTCCATTCAGTATGTTTAGAGTTAAAATCTCCAAACATAATGACTGAATTACTAAGAGATAAGATTGCCTCAAAATCATCTTTGAGGGGGAGGTTTTTAGGGGGAATGTAACAGGAGGCTATGACTAAAGACTGATGTCCCGTCATAGATAACCTGCATAACGTAGCTTCCATATTGGTAAGCTGCGGAGTATCAATAAGAGAGCAATGTAGTGTCTTCTTGTAATAAATGGCCGTGCCACCGCCTCGGCGGTCGTGCCTATCATTACGAAGAAGAGAATAATTTTTAATGGATAAGCCTTTAGTGTCTTTATTTTTAAGGTTGGTTTCCTGTAAGAGGAGAAAATCAGCTTCGCGATCTTTAAGGAAGAGCCAAACTCTGGGAGGTTATTTCGCAATCCGCGAATGTTAAATGAAATAAGCGATAGCCCTTTGGGCTTGATACGACCGTGACTTTTAGGCAGAGCGGAAGGCTCTGTCATTGTAAGCTAAGTTAATTAAGTTAACTTAACTTACAACGAACGCAATAGGTTACTGTGCTCTACGAGAGCCAGAAGACGGTCCTGAGGGGACCGAGCGGCGCGCAACTTGTTTGCTAATATAGCAATTTCATTAACGTCGATGTTCCTTATCGCGGCGTAAACCGTGTTAAGGTCATCGGCGATTGTAGGCTGTTTCTGCTGCGGAGCAGAGGTTGCCTGCGGTGTTTCAACCTTTTTGGGGCCCCAGGGAAAAACTGGAGCCTGCGTAGGCTTTGAGAAGCCCGGAGGTGGCCTAATAGGTGCTTTTGGTGGTCTCGGGGGACCCTAAGGGGGTCTTGCAACGCCCTGAGACGGCTGAGATACGCCCTGACGGGGCCTCATAACATATAACGCCGGGAATGAACGGTCATTTACCGGCGGTGGGACCTGTCTAGTTATACGAGGACGAGGAGCGCACGGGCATCCTCTGTAGCTTGCCGGGTGGCCTGTCTGTTGACACAGGACGCACGCGGGCGGGGATACGGCATCTTTAGGCCGGGGACACTCTTTGGTGATGTGTGGATCTAGGCACTTAACGCACCTGGGTGGGGCGGAGCAATTGGCCGCCGCGTGACCATATAGTTGGCAGCGGTGGCACTGCGCCGGGAAACCGCGCCTATGCGGTGACTCAACCCTAACTCCCGACAAGCCGCACACCGTGCGTAGTTGCCGGAAGATGGTTTGCGCCTCCGGAACGTTGGTTAAGATAGCTAAGACTATCGGGTATCTCAACCCGGTCCTACTGTGCATTTTATGAACAGCTTCGACGGGGAATCCTTGTGACTTAAGGTCATCAAGAATCTCCTCGTTGGAGAGTTCGAACGGGACGCCTCGGATGACGGCCTTGACTTTACGCTCTTCCGGAAGAGCGTATGTATGGTACGATACTCGTTCATTAGTAAAAAGCCTAGTGAGTCGGCGAAAATCGTCAATCGATTGCGGAACTATTTTTATCGCTACGCCCATGTTCGTAGCTATGTCATATTTAATTCCAGAGTCGTAGCATATCTTGCTAAATCTGGTGAACTCCGCCTTGTCTCTCAAAAAGACAGGGGGCGGGACTGGTTTTTTCGCGAGTTGCGGAGCGCAACGTGAAGCCGGCTTCGACGGCGCTGCAATATCTAAGGGGGTCGAGGCAGCGGCGGGGGCTGCGGAGGTAGACGCGGCAGCGGCGGGGGCTGCGGGGGTGGGGGGAGCGGCACGGGCCGCTTCGGCGGGGGGCGAACGGTTTTTCGCGGCGCGCTTCGCTGCGCGCTTTGACGACACCGTGGTGTACGACGATGTATTGGATCACCGGTATCATCGGAGTCAGAGGACTCCGATGTCCTGGTGCTGGACTGTTTGGCAGGCCTCTTCCGGGAGGCAGATGTTGATGACGCGGAATCGGAGTGAGAGCACTCCATGTCGATTTCGAGCGGCGCGAACGAATTACGTGACGCGAGGTAGTCCGCTATAACGGGCGGCGGTGCCTGAAGGGCGAAAGAAGCCAGAAGGGCTGAGAGGGATGCTGTAATAGCATTCTTGTCACCTGAGAACCTAGAGAAAACTTCGAAAATCGAACCTATTATGTCCTGCGAGGACATTTTTGGAGACGTTTATAACTTAATAGAAAAGGGATCACCGTTCTCAGAAGAACGGGACGCTCTTATTCCAAGAAACAGACCCCTGTTCTCAAAAGAACAGGGACTTGCTCTGAAAAGAGCAAGTAACGTTTTACAAGAAACAGATACACGGAATATAATAAACAGATATGTAATAAAATATACTAATAAACTTATACACTAGTATCTAGTGTTCTACAATATAAAACAAGCGGTCAGCCAACCTCCCCGACCTAGGGCGGGGGGGTGAGAACTGAGAGTTAGCAGAAAACACTTACCGGACTTCAGCGCTAGGCGCTCACTATCTGAAAAGCGCGAGGCGCGGAGCGGGGGGCACTAGCGTTGGGACGCTAGGCACGCGAACAACCTGTACACAACCGCTCGGGGGCGGTGGAACAGGCGGAATCCCAAATGTTGACGTCCACGTTACCATCAGGTAGAATGTGTGCTCGTTTGTCACCCTTATTCTAAATAAAAAATAATATTTTGTGGTGGTGGCGCAAAAGAATCCATTACACAATCTCCTTCCGTGGGTTTTGTAAGACGCAGTCATGGAAAATGCCGAAAAAAATCTTGTCGCTTCGTTCATCAAAATAGCTCGACTGACTATGTACAGCAGCGTCTAAGGTGAGAGACGTCAAGTAGTGCGATCGTCAATCTACCTACTAACGAAAACGATTAAGGTAAGCTCTCTCTTTAATGGGAGTCTTATGTCTAGAATTGTAGTTTTATGGGCCGACATAGAAATATATGAATACAAGATCGAACGTGTTCAAATTAATATACCAGTCTTCGTGTAATGTAATATAGTAAGATTATAGTTTACTCGAACTGTGTATTTTAAACTATTATGTATCATTTCAATTTTTATCTGCATACAAGCGATGCGCCCCAGTTTTGCACGTGTGATTTTTGAATATTGACCACAGCGCGACGAAACGGGTCCAACAGTAAATTTAAACCATTCAGGGACCTACACAAACACACAAAAATGTTCATCAAAATCTATCGAGTCAGTTATGAGTTTTTGCGAGACTAACGCACGACAATTGATTTATTCAGTCAAAAAAGTATCGGGAATGGATGATTTGTTTTTGGTTCCAAATACAACTTTTTACGAAGATAAATGTAGATGTTTATGGGCCACAGCCAGGGCTCGGAAACCGGTTCAAATTCTTAACCGGTTTCGGTCATTGACCCCAAAACCGGTTTTTGCGGAATACCGGTTTTCACAAATTTAGGTTCAGGTAGTAAGAATTAACCGGTTAAAACCAAGTTTTGTAATGTCCCCCCACTCCCTTACCCCGCTCGCACCCAACTTTGTACGGCTGCCTTCACGAGGTTTTTAGACACACGTACGATATATTCATTGCATCAACGCTACTGCCTTGTAACGTACTCCCTCATATTTTTTCATCTTTCAGCAACGATCGTATTATAAATAACAGATGTAAGTTCTGTTTCAATTAATTATGCGTTATCTTCACTTTAAAATTAAGTTTCGATATCAAGTTTAATTGGACCTTATATATTTAAATTGATTTTAATTATATTTAACGTTTTCTATTAAAATTACGCTTTGTATTTTTAATTGAATGTCATCAGTTTTAGTAATATATCGCAATAAATGATGAACTTTCTTAACAAAACACGATATTTTTTAAAAGTTTATGAAATTATATGTTATAGTATTTGTTCTTTTTAGGAATAAAGTGAGGCAGATTACCAGATTTTTTTAAATTCAGAAGCTTGTGATTAGGACCAAGCTCTATCTGCGTCTTTGCAAAAATCAATAATGACCACTTCTGAGGTGTAAAGTTTAACTAAAAGTCATGTCTAAACACGATAAAAAATTGTTTGTTATGTTCAGAAAATTCTAACAAAAGAAATTACCATTTTTCACATCTTATTAATAAGGAATTGGAGCAAATCTTATCATGTTGTATACGTACAAGATGCTACTAAAAATATTAGCTTTCCTAAATAGAGTGCAAGGTAACCACATAGATGAAATTAACCATGAATAGGAATTTTATCTCTTTTTAATAATAAAATGCAGTAATTTGCTCAATCGACCTTTACTTGATCTCTAAATTTTACAACGACGGCCATGGCGAGAAACAGATTGAATTGGTCCCGCATAGTCTAGTCCAATATTTTGAAATGGAAAACCAGAAAGGATGCGTTGGTGTGGTAGGTTGCCCATTATTGGAGAGATGGTTTTTCCTTTCATTCTATTACATCTTACACATTGTCGATAACAAGATCTGGCCAAATTACGACCTCTAATCGGCCAGTACATCTCTCTTATAGTGGCCAACATTAGCTGTGGTCCCGCGTGCATTAACCTTATGTGCTCATAATTGAAGAGCAATTTGGTAAAATAATGAGTGGACTGTATAAGTATGGGATGTTTTTTCTCATAACAGTAATCGGAATTTTCAAGACGCCCTCCAACACGTATTATTTTATTATCATCGAGAAATACATTAAATTTATTCAACGGACTTTTAGTGGGTAAACTTTTATTTTTAATTAACATGGTGTATTCCTCAAATGATTCACTCTGGGATATTCTTATAATAACATTGAGTGCGGTTTGCAACTCTTGATTGCTTAGAGGACCGTGAACGGATTGCTTTCTACAATTATTAATAAAACGCAGCACATAAGCAACGGTCCGATTTAATCTAGTATATTTAGAAAAGCGTTTAAATTCAATTAATTTATTCCCACCTAAATCTTCATTGTTGCTAGAATGAAGTATTCCGTGGAGGATAACATTTGACGATTTAATCTCAGGCAACTCGTGATTAATACTTAAGAAATTTGCAGGCCAGTGAGAGACCTCTTTCTTTAAAAATTCAGGTCCTGACCACCACTTACTCATGGATGAAATATCCTTACAACTCACACCGCGAGAAATATGATCGGCCGGATTACACTCTGTTGGGACATGCCTCCACTCGCAACTTCCAGTCTTCTCTAATATTTCAGCAACCCTATTTCTGACAAAGGGTTGTAGCTTGCTAGGTAACACCTTTAACCATCCTAACACGATGGACGAATCTGTCCAAAAGAAAGTGCGCTTAGCCTGTTGTCTCAGCGATGCTACAACCTTTTGGTAAAGGCGAGCTGCAACAAGTGCACCACAAAGTTCCAGTCTTGGGATTGTTATAGGTTTAAGCGGCGCGACACGACTTTTCGCCATCAATAATTGAATTAAAACCTCACCCTGATCATTAACACTACGCACATATAAACAGGCGCCATATGCTCGCTCAGAAGCGTCCGAGAAAATATGAAATTCAAACAAACTAGGCGAGTCACAAATAACACGACGTGGAATACGTAGAGTATTTAATTTAGGTAAATCGACTATTATCTCAGCCCACATCTTGCTGATTTCTGGCGTCAACTGCTCATCCCATGACAGCTTGAGCAGCCACAACTGTTGAAGAAGCATTTTCATCTTAATTACACAGGGAGATAGAAGTCCTAGTGGATCAAAAATCTGAGAAATTACAGATAACATATCACGCTTTGTTCTACCTGAGAATAGCCCTCCTATAGGGAAACAAAGTTGGTCAGTATGTGATTGCCAACCAAGGCCTAAAGTTTTAGTCGGTTCAAAGCCACCAATATTCAAATCAAGCGGAGAAATATCATTTTCACTAACCAGTTGAGATTCATTCGACTTCCACTTTCGCAAAACCATATGAGCTGATGCAAGTGTGGAAGTCACTTTACGGCGCAAATCTGTAACCTCGTTAATATCATCCCCTCCCGTTAGCAAGTCATCAACGTAAAAATCGTGAATGATCACTTGAGCAACCTTGTCATCGGTACACTCTAAGCCTAATTGTTGGAGGCACCTAGTTGCCAAAAAGGGAGCACTAGAGGTGCCGTAAGTCACGGTGTTAAGTTGATAAGCTTGAAGCTGTTCTGAAGGGTTATCACGCCAGACAATTTGTTGCAAATAGCGGTCATCGGGATGAATGACTATTTGCCGGTACATTTTCTCAACATCAGCTTTGAGAACGTATTTGTGTAGCCGAAAGCGTAAAAGAATGGACAAAAGGTCGTCCTGTACCACGGGACCTACCATCTGTATATTATTCAAGGAAACACCCGAAGAAGTCGGACTGCTAGCATTGAAAACGACTCTTAATTTAGTAGTAGTACTACTTTCCCGAAGCACACCGTGATGTGGTATAAAATGCATCTTACGTGGTAAATTATCATTCTCACATTTCTCCATATGACCCAGACTTTCATACTCTGACATAAATTCTTTATACATTTCATAGACCTGAGATTGACCTGCTAACCTGCGCTCTAGCGATAGTAAACACTTTTTAGCTCGTGGCCAAGAATCACCTAATACGTCAGGATTATGTTTTAAGGGTATCCTCACGCAAAATCGACCATTTGCCAGTCGCGTGGTGTTTTTTAAAAAGTGTTCTTCGCATAATTTTTCTTCGTTTGAATAAAGAGACGCAGGGCTTACCTCTTCGAGGTGCCAGAAGCGTACTAATTGTTTTTGTATATCTTCATCTAAATCTTTACTAGCCTCATCTTGAAATATTCTTGTAAAATTACATTTAATAAAGTTAACCCCTTTCTTTACATATCTATAATCTATCGGACCTGATACTAACCATCCTAAGTTAGTTTCACAAAGAATCGGCTGACCGTCCCCTAATTTTAATCTCCGCGTTCCTATTAAGTCCCAAAAGACATCAGCACCTATAAGCATGTCAACGGGAGCAGGTGAGTGAAAATTAGGATCTGCCAGAGAAATATTAGATGGAATTTTTAAGTTTGACAAATTAACATATCTAGTAGGTACATTTTGGGTTATTGATGGTAGGACAAAACAATGAAGATTACTAGAGAAGTTATCATTCAATGATTTTATCGATACCTTACAAATCTTCTTGATGTGTGCCGAAGCATTATTAATACCGACTACCGACTGATTTACATTTTGAACGGGCAAACCTAGCCTTTGATATAACTCTTCAGTTATTAAACAAGCGTTTCTGCCACTATCAAGAATAGCACGAGCAATATATGGACAACCATTCTTACCTATAACTTTAATTAATGCCGTCGATAACAATACGTCGCCTTGTTCACTACACGATGCAGTGCCTACCTTTGCGGATAATGACAGATGTGCGTTAGAATTGGATGACAACTGTGAGCCTGTCGAACTGTTTGTTTGTTCGAAATGACCTTGCATAACGGGCTTATTATTACCACTACTCGTGTTAGATGTATTAATATCTGTAATTGGTTTTGACTGGTAATCTGCGACGTGCACGAGAGTGTTATGCTTTCGGTGGCATATTTTGCATCCTGGCTTTTTGCAGTGATTTGCATAATGTCCTGAATTAAGACAATTGAAACATACTTTATACTCTGGCAGTAACTGTAGACGCACATCGTTACTTAATCCAAGAAACTGAGGACAACTGCTTAACTTATGGTCACCCTTACATTTAGGACACAGTTTGGCGGAAAAGGCCGAACCGTTTTTATTACCGGTATCCCGCACTGAAACCATTGCCTTAACTTTTGGAGCATATTTTATAGAAGAATTTAAACGGTTAGTAGCACCAGAATTAGACATTTCTAGTGTTTCGATTAAATCGGCTCGATTTTTTAAAAACATCAAAAATATATCGAACGTAATAGGTGTATCTTTCTCCAAACGACCTTTAGACTCTTCCCATTCACGATATGTCTTAGCATCTAATTTTTGAGTAATAATATGAATGAGAAGTGTGTCCCATTGTTTAGTTGGCTCACCGAGAGATTCTAGTGCACGTAAATTTTTATTTATTTGGTCAATAAGACGTTTTAAGTTGACAGACAATTCTTTATTAATTGGTGCTATATTAAATAAGGCTGTCACGTGATTTTGAATTAGTAGTCTTTTATTATCATATCTATCACATAATATAGTCCATGCGACGGTGTAATTAGCTGCCGAGAATTCGATTGACTGTATTACCACAGCAGCGGGCCCTTCCAACGACGCTCTCAGATAGTGAAACTTATTTATGTCATCTATCTCGTCATTTGAATGTATGAGGCTCATGAACGTGTCATGAAACTCTAACCAATTATCATAAGAACCATTAAATTTAGGTAGTTGAATAGTGGGCAGTTTAACAAATTTATGATTGCCGGAATGAGAGCCACCGTCACTGCTTACGTCATCTGACTTAATGCAATCTGCTAAGATCCTTTTTGCAAGAGAAAGCGATTTAAAATACAGGGATTCAAAATCAGTTCGTTCTGATATCTGGGCGTCTATATTATCAGTATTACACTCGATGGATAATTGTACCTCATCATATCGTTCATACATTGACTCAATCCTACTAATACGTAATTGCAACTCATTTACCTCAGTAGCAGCCAATGAAGATACCTTCAGTGAATTTAAATAATTTGAAAAAGCTGTTATTTGTCCCTTGTAACTAGCTCGTTTCCTAATTTGCTCCTTATCCTCTGGCATGCTGGCTGGTATTGGGAGACTAGTGCAAATGCCTGAAATTTATAGAAACAAGAAGTTTATATTTTATAAAATATAATTCATAAGTAGTTTTATACAATTTTGCTTACAGTTGTAAAGAAATGAAAACTAATTCCCTTACTTATTTTTCAAACTCTTAAATAATTAAACAAAATGGTACATGTACTACCTTGATATTTAACTTTATAATTAACAACAATTAAGGGTAACAAATACAATTCAGACCATCAAACAGCTTCACAGGTATGCCTTAGTATGTAATAAATAATATTATGCAATTTTTTCAATTATACACTCTCTTGACTTATTTTTTAAAAAACAGTTTAAACCAATAAAGAGAGAAAAAAAAATTATAATATCGTCAATATAATTTAACTAAGCTTTATAATTTGATTTAATCATGATTTGACGGTTATTAGAAACTATATAAAACAATATTAAATGAATTTTAGCCGATTAAATACTTTAAGTTATACGTAATTATTTTATAGGTAATTTGGTACTAACCTGATAAATTAGCAGTCGATTTACACAAAATACTACCTGATAATGAGTGCTGGGTTAAATAAATTAAATAATAGTCCAATATCTAAGGGGCTAAGACTCCAGATTTCTTGGTTAAATATCTTCACTCCCTCGGTGGTATTTCCACAACGAATATTTAAGACTTCCCAAGCGTATTCCACTAAATAATATCTTGTCCAATTACGTTTTTTCAAATCCGGCTTCGATTTAGGAATTAATAAAAAAAAATAATTTGAATCTAACAAATCATTATGATTATATTCGGCTACACTTTGCTGTAGATTGTAACCAAATACATACATTAAAGATCCTGTCTTTTATTTAAAGTAATTATTTATAACTCCCAAATAACTAGATAATCAGTATAAATCACACTGATATCTACGATCTTGTATAGAATTATTAAAAGTTAGCCAAGTTTTCTCACGTCTCAAGATCAAAATAATATAGTAATCACTTTCCAATTTTTTATAAACTTTCATACTTTACGAGTATGGATGGAACTGTTAAAATAAATAAAATTGAAGTGCCTTTTCGTAACGTCAAAATAACAGATTTTAACTAAATACATATTATGAAAGTATATAATATAAAAACATTGAAATTTTGTCTGTCTGTATGTCTGTTTGTTCCGGCTAAACTCCGAAATGGCTGGACCGATTCTGACGGACCTTTCACTGGTCCGATTGCCGACTGCCTCGTTGGTTTAGTGGTTAATAGCGCGACTGTGGATAATGATTTAGTCCTGGGTTTGAATCCCGGAACGTGTCAAGTACTCACACTCATTATACCCAAATTAATCCAATAACGGTGGATTAATTTGGGTATAATGAGTGTTCTAAAAACCACCTTGATAGTCGTATTACAGCCCTCAACCAAGCACTTAGATTTATGGGTTTCTTCGTCGCATGTTTTCTTATAGAAAAGTGGGCAAACGAGCATGCGGGTCACCTGATGGTAAGTGACTACTGCCGCACATGAACAACCGATTGCAGGTGCGTTGCCGGCCTTTTAGAAAGGAGTAAGCTCTTTTCTGGAAGGTCTCTGAGTCTTATCGGTCCGGAAAAATCGCCGGTGGTAAACAATTCCACAAAGGAGTTGTACAAGGAAAAAAACTCCTAGTAAAACGCACAGTGGTGGCCCGTCAAGCATCCAGATGATGAGGATGGTATCGTGAATTTTGACGCGATGTGGGTTCATGAAATATGGCGGCTGAGACTAAACCAAACCTCAGAGCACTCCCCGAGGTAGATGCGATAGAAAATGCAAAGGGATGCAACATTACATTATACAGTCAATCGAGCCGATCAGAAAGAACTCGGACGTCGAAGACTTGAACCGCTCTGCGCTGGATGCAGTCAAGTGGAATGAGCTGCCACTGGGGTGCCCCGGCCCAGAGATGAGAGGCCGAATTTGCGCTTTGTAAAGTTGCAAGCGATGTGCTGACATGAAATAATGCCCCGCTCTGCTGAGCACGTCAATCTTTTTAGACGCCCATTTGGCCTTCCCTTCCAAGTGAACACAAAACTGCACACTATTCGATGTGTATGCCAAGGATTCCGATGCTAGCTGAGGCAGCAAGAGGAGTGCCTTGAAACTGAGGAGATACGACAACAGGTTCTTTTTAGCGGTATACGTGCAAACTTGTGTCTTCTGGAGTGCGAAGTTGTTTAGCCTTGTACGTAGCGACCTCCGGACATTTTAGTAGCACGTGGGCCACCGTTTCTTCTTCCCCCATACATGCTCTGCACAGGGGACTATCTGTTACACCTATAGTAAATATATGCTTGATAAAGGTGCCGTGTCCTGTGATAGCACTTGTTACTATCCTGATCTGCTGCTTGTTCAGTCTCATTAGAATTTTGGTTAAACGACTGTTTATTTCAGGCAGGGCCTCCTAGCTTGTCTAAAGTCTACTAGATTTTTCCAAAGCTGAGCGTGTAGATAAGTGAAGTGTCCACGTACCAGTGAACGAACATTACTAAAGGGGATAGGTATGATTGGTTCCGGCGCTATAGTAGCCAGAACCGATCCTCTTCTGGCCAGTTCGTCTGCTACATCGTTGCCTCTGGATTCATTGTGTCCCTTTATCCATTGCAGAGTCACATGGTTGTTTTAAGATACCTCATTTAATCGTTGATGGCATTTATATATTAGTCCCGAGTTGAGGTACCGCCCTACTGTCGGCCAGTATTCTGACGGGGAAGTCATTAACCTTCCTAGCATCTATTGCTATGGCCGCTTGAATGAAACCCATACATTCCGCCTGAAAGACTGTGTTATAGGTATCCAGCGGTGTGCATATGTGAATATTGAAGTCTTCAGAGAAAGTTCCAGAACCTACACCTTCATTTGTTTTAGAACCATCGGTGAAAACTCTAAGCTCTTTTGGGCTTAATCATTCCGCTGACTGGTTTCATTTAATTGTATCTTGTACTTCTTATTGAATACAATTTGTTTAGGAGCACGCAGCCTTGTGGAACACCAGCGTTGATAGTCTTGTAATCAGAGCACGCACCATGTACTACGACCTTGATTCTCCGATCAGCAAGGAAACTGGTGATCCAATTGCACAATTTCTCGGGAAGCCTATAGGAAGGGAGCTTCGAAAGACGCGCTTTGTGTCAGACCCGATCGAAGGCCTTCGCTATGATCAAACTAACGGCCAATGCGTACCCCTTAGACTCTACTGCCTCCGCCCATTTATTAATTAGATAGACCAGAAGACCATCAGCTGATCAACCCCGACGAAAACTGTTTATAATGGATTCCATTATTTTGGAGAACAAGGAGGTGATGGCGATAGGCCTGTAGTTTGACGGGTCTGAGCGGTCGCCTTTTTTAGGGATCGGGTGAACCAAAGCTGTCTCCCATGAATTTGGGACAACGCCTTAGGAGTAGAAGTACCGGAAAAGATGCGTTAGAACCGGTGCCAACTTCGGAGTACACGTCTTCAGCACAATGGGAGGGACTCCATCAGGCCCACTCGACTTGTTGACGACCAGGGAGAGGAGTGCTTTGCGAACCGAGCGCTGTGTAAACCACACATCTGGCATGGAACACTCAAACCGCGGGATGGTCGGCGGTGTGTTCCCCCGTCATCGAGAGTCGAGTTGGATGCAAAAAGAGAGATTAACAGATCGGCTTTCTCCTTTGCGGCATGGACTCAGTGAGTCGTCCTCTGTTTGAAGAGATGACTGACAGAAGTTCCCTTGGACAGCCTTGACAAGAGACCAGAAGGCACGGATTACCGAAGAAAGGCGAACTAGCCTGTCACCAACTCCGCCGATGTTTTCTTTTATAGGATAGGGTGACAAACGAGCACACAGTCCACCTGATAGTAAGTGGTTGCTGTGACCCATAGACATCTACATCTATCCTTAATAAAGAAGATGCAGATGCGTTGTCACTCGTGAGGACTAAGATGGAATGCCTCTTTGCCAGTAAAAAGGGTCTCCGGTTCTCTACACTCACCATACGAAACACAGCAGCGTTAAGCTGCTATTTTACGCTGGTTTTCTGTGAGAGCGTGGTCCTTCCCCGGTCGAGTCGACCCATTTGTGCTACAACTATACTACTAATATGGCTGCAGCATGTGCTCTGACCTTGCCTTGACAATGAATTTTGAAGAACCTGGAGGCGGAATTGTACTTCTTTTGAAGAGCGCTGGTGTTTATATCCCGAGACATCAACGTCTCGGGAAGTTATGATCAAACTTCAAACACCACCCTCCAGACAAGACAATGGCCTTAGGAGAAATGAGGGGTGTTTTTTTTTTATAGGAGAGGGGGCAAACGAGCATGCGGCTCACCTGATTGTAAGTGACTACCGCCGTCCATGAACAACTGCAACACCAGGGAGGGAATCGCAGATGCGTTGCCGGCCTTTAAAACGTGTCGACGGAAACCTGATATACGTCCGGATGAGAGATCAGCAGAAGTTCCAACAGGGAAAGTGCATGATCCTCCACATCTGGAATCCGCGTAGGCAAAGTAACCAGCTGTGTAATACCATATGCCAAGGCAAAGTAATAAACAAATCTCCCCACATGATCGGTTAAAAGTGAACCGAGCCATTCGACGTGGTTGACGTTAAAATCACCGAGTATTACGATCTCTTCGGATGGGACCTGAGTCGGTCTGTGTCGGCATTACCGCTATGGGAACAGTAGGGTAACTTGGGCGTAGGTGCTCAGCGAAGGATTCTCCGTCACCAGGATGCTGGTACCCTACTGAGGTAGTTTTTTATTTGATTCCGCTACCATACTTTAAGGGAGAGTGAGGGGGAAAATTGGGCCTCCGACCACCTACACTTACCAAGCGAAACGTAGAAGTAAACTTCTAATTCACGCTGGTATTCTGTGAGGTCGTTGTACTACCCTGGTCCGAGCTGGCCTATCCATGCGACAGCAAGCTGCCGCGTGGCTCTACCACTGTTAAAACGTAAATATGGAATAATTTTCTGCCCATCACACATAAGCAACCGATACAGAAGAAAAAAATATTTTCTTCGTTATAAGACAAGTCCAGTCTGAACGAATAAACCAAACACAATAATTGCCTTTCTTTCTTCAAAACTTCTCTAATACTTTCACGTTTTTCGTAAACGCTAAACACCTACTAGACACCCTGATCGCGACAGAAAAAACGTATCGCTTATAGGCAGATAGTTGATGATAAGTATGCCCGCATGCGGCGATGCCGCATAAGCACCTCACAACGTGAATTTACCTGTCCTATTTATAACTACCTTTACGTTTTACGGAATTAACCGGTTAATTTGGGTGTCAAAACCGTTAAGTAACCGGTAACCTTTATCGTTTAGGTTTAATAAAAACCGGTTAATTTTTTAACCGATAATTGAAGGGGCGATTAATTTACCGGTAATTGATCGAAATTAACCGCTCTTTTTAAACCGGTTCCGAGCCCTGGCCACAGCAACCACTTCCCATCAGGTGGACTGTGTGCTCGTTTGTCACCCTAATACTATATAAAAAAAAACTTCCTACCGGTTTTACCAGGTACTCTCATCTAGTGAGAGGCAGTCTTACCAGTTTAAGGCTGCCACTCGAGGACCCTTCTTCTCCATCGGTTGTCGGTTTTATTTAAGTGAAATAGGTCGGCATTACCAATTCAGCTTTGTTTTTTAGCTATGTTAGTTACTCTGGTTATTCTATAGATACTATTGACGCTGCGAAATGTCCTCTTTACATATCGCAGAACGACTTTAAGCATCTTCATACGATTAACTGTGTAGTATCACATCTCAGTTCTACAATATCTCATAACTGGCTACACGCACTATTTGGCACTCTCATATTAAGATATTAAGTAATACGTGACCCATTCCCGAAGGCTACTCAGTCGGTTTTTTTAGATATTTACGAAGCCGACATCCCCGAACGTCGTATGTAGAGAATTTGTCGTCTCTTTTTACATTTATATTTTTGGTAGGATTTAATTATAACGGAAAAGAACAACAGAAGGGACTAGTTATTGCAAATAATTTTGGTTGATTACTTTTTTCAAACATTATTAAAAATAAGATATAGATTACTTAAAATCTAGAGTACCAGTGTATAGAGTATAATATTTTCTACACTACTATTATTATTACTATTATAAAGAGGAAAGATTTGTTTGTTTGTTTGTTTGTATTGAATAGGCTCCAAAACTACTGGACCGATTTGAAAAATTCTTTCACCATTAGAATCCTACATTATCCCTGATGAACATATGCTATATAATATTTTCAAAAAAGTTAGGAATCCTCATGAAAAATTCGTTAATGTAACCCAATGTGTGATAAAAATACCAAAAACAATCCTATTTCGCGTACGTTGCGGAAACTATTGATAATAGAGCAAAGTAATGTGCTTCAGTTTTATAGAGAGATTTTTTTATTCAATTTCAGGACGATTTGAACTTATTCTATTATAGTCTATTATTTTTATGGAAATAGTTCTTAATTCATAAGAAACGACCAAGTCATCCAATCAATTGAATGCTTTTTCATTTTTAGTGCTTATTCTTTTTTATTCGTTAATTACAACCTATTATAAGTCCACTGTTACCAAAAACCCTCCAAAGAACCTTGGTTCTGAGCCACCTGTATTCTGAATTCCTGTATGTTTTGCGTCAGATGCAGGAGGCCGGCCTTCACTTTACTTAACCTCAACGTAAACTCGAGAACCGTTCTTACTCGTCAGTTGACGGCCCTTCATGCATTACAGCTATATTGCGACATCAGCTTACTGACCCATTGGACTGTGTCAATTGATTTTATACTTATTTACACGGTTATTTTATAAGAAACTAGCTGATACCCAGCGCGTTGCTGCTGCAGAAGAAATGAATGTAAAAAAAGACTTACAATTCTGAGCAATAATTATAACAACTAAAGGAAGTTGCAGTAGGCTTTCCTCGACATAATGGTTGATCGATCATAAGCTGAGAGCAATCGAGTTCGAACCCCACTGGTGCTACTTTTTACCATGTGTTAAGCGATAATTGAAAACATCGTGAGGATAAGTCTGTAAAAAAAATGTATTAGGACAGCGCGGCGAATCATTTCTTGTCCTACAACCCTGTTAGTGGCCAGTAATAAAAGAGATGTTTTTCTTTATTTTTTTAACTAATGGTTATATTATCCATCCATTACAGCCTACAAAAGCCCACTGCTGAATAAGCCTCCCACATAGGTTATTCTATTAGGGCTTTTTGCCCCAATGGCTACGCTTGGAAAGTGGTTTGGCAACAACAGATTTTTTCAATATTTTTTCACAATTTTTGAGTTATTATTAGTATGCTGTTGCCCATCTTCTAGTTCAGTTTCCCTTAATCACCTCTTACGACATCCACTGATACACCGGACTGAATGAGACACGGGATGAAATAGGGTAGTAGACATTCTAACACCGCCACTACACATTTAACTGATGGTTAGAATAATAAAACATTATAGTACAAAGTTATAAAATGCCTTACGTATATTGTAAAAATATTAATTAAAGTCAATTAGTTGTCCAGATTACATAATTTTGACAGATATCTTGTTTTGGTAACGCAAAAGAATCCGTTACACAATTTGGTCCGTGGGTTTGGTCCGTAAGATGCAGTCATGGAAAATGCTAGAAAAAGCTTATGGTAGTATAGCCACCTCGTTTGCTTTCTGCGTAAAATATCTAGACGGGCGATGGACAGCAGCGTCAAAGATGTTAGACGTCGAGCACTGCAATCGTCAATCTTAGGTAGTCTTAAAAGTTTTAAGGGGATGAATACATTATCACCTGAAACAATATTTCAAAAATAAAATGTGGGCAATTGCTTCCAAGACTTGCAACTCTCTCTCCCTAGCACGATAGGGCGATATGGAGCGAGCGGTATGAAACAGATAGCATTTTTGAAAATAGTGGGTATTTTTGAAAATACCCACTCGCGCCGCGTCTCGGCACTTCACAATCCTATTAAGGCAGGCCCTCTTCTCATCAACGGGAGAAGCTTATGTCCAGAAGTATAGTTTTATGGGCTATCATAGAAATATATATGTATACTAGTTCGGACCTGTACCAATAAATATACCAGTCTTCACGTAATGTAATATAGTTAGATTATAGTTTACTCTGTGTATTATAAACTATGATTTATCATTTCAATTTTTATCTGCATACAAGCGAGATCCCTCAGTTTAGCACGTGTGATTTCTGGATCTCAACCACAACACCTCCCATCGGGTTGAACTGGAAATGAAAACAATCCAGGGACCCACTCAAACACACACAAAAAAATTAATCAATATCAATCCAGCCATTTTTGAGTGTTTTTGCAAGACTAACGCACGACAATTGATTTATATATATATATATATATATATATAACTTTCTTCTTAACTTAACAAAATATATATGTAAAAATATTTATAAACCAAAGATTATTTTCGTGATAATCTCTTCAATAATAAGGATTGCATTATTTATACAATTATTTATACAATTATTTATACAAATATATTTCGGTAGTCAATGCCCAAGATGCATGTAACAAGTACGCAAAATTTTTCATAAGTATAATATGTAAGTAAGCCGAGTGGAGTGTGTGTTTTTAATAGCGAATTTACGGTTGAATTTAATGTAATATATGAGTATAAAGGAAACACAAAAGATGCCAATTTTAGTGCAGTATCTGCCTTACCATTTGGCGCTTAATGTACCATTTCATTCGCACGCTACTGTGAAATGTGAGTTCCTGTGTGAAAGGAATATAAAATGGCTCTTCTAGAAAGTACAAAAAATATCTACATTTTTGCAGGATATTGTTAGACTATATATATAAGTTTGAGACTGTTATATAAGGTAGCTCAGTACCTTGCTTTGTGGCATTCCTTGGGGGAGGCTGATGATGATAATATTTTTTTTAATTTAAATAAATAAACAAAAACTTCCCACATAGTGGCGCATATACCACATATCTTCCCGTGGGTGTCGTAAGAAGCGTCAGAGGGAATCTGAGGCAGAAGATGGGCAACAGCATCTTTCTAATAACAGCAAAAACAATAAAAAACTGCGGTTAGCAACCCGCTCGCCAAGCATAGACCACGCTATACGCTATGGCAATATACAAAAAACGGTTATTATAATATAAAAGAATGCATAAAGGAAAATAATCCCTGGGAATGAGATGATCGCCAACATGCTGTTTCTATTAAAATTAATTTAAAAATCGTACAAACAAAATTATTGTAAAGTGAAATATGTTTAAAAAAAGTACCGCTGAGTTTCATGCTGGTTCTTCCCAGGACAGAGATATTTTCAGAACCAGTGGTAAATAAAAATATGACTTTCAACGAGCATTATGTAATAATCTGTATTAAATAAAAATATTCTATTCTATTCTATTATTTACCCCCATGACAAGTTAAGTTATAAAGAGACGGTTCCTAGTCCTCCGTGGCTCCGCTATTTCTGGCTGCCGTGGTGACCATGATAACGGGGAGCAAGGGGTGCTAAGACTCTCCAATGGAGGTTCGGTTGGAACGCATGACGACTCGACCTGGCAACATATAATGCACGCACCCTGAGGACTGACCAGAAGATGCTAGAGCTAGAAGAAAAGTTAGACAAGTTGCGCTAGGATGCTCTAGGATTATCGGAGGTCCGAAGAGAGGGGGAGTACACGGTAATCCTTGAATCCAGCAACTTGTTCTATCACCGGCAGGGCGACCATTTGTTCGAAGGAGATGTCGGATTTATCGTCGAGAAGTCTCTTGTTAACAACGTTGTAAAGATTGTGTGTTTGTCGACGTAGGTAGGTACGCACATTATACTCAGAATTACCAAACGGTATTCGTTGAAAGTCATACAGGTTAACGCACCAAACTCGGCACATCCCATGGAGAAAATATATGAGGATATCTCAAGAGACATGCATGGCTCCAAAATCCATTATACGGTATAAATTTGAAACTTAAACGCAAAACTAGGCACAAGAGAGAACAGTGAGCTGAAAGTAGGGAAATTTGGAATATTGCAACGGAACCCAAGGATCCAGCAGCTGGCCGACTTTTTGGAGAAAGAGGGATTCTCTATGATGAACTCTTTCTTCCAGAAGCGGCCCCACAGAAAGTTGACTTGGTTGAACCCCGACGTATCGACAAAAATGAGGTTGACTTCATTGTGATGACAAGACGACAACTGCTCAGTGATGTCTCAGTGATCGCAAGGGTGTAAGCTGACAGCGATCATCGAATGGTACGAGGCACACTGAACCTAATCATTGAGTTGGAGAGGTCACGTCTAATGAAGTCAACGCTCCGTACCCCTCGTGCTCTAATCCAAGTGCAGAAAGTTGTTAAACAGGGTGACGTTATATCCCCGAAACTCCTCACCGCTGCATTGGAAGACGTTTCCAAGCTACTGGGCTGGAAAGGATACGGTATTAACATCAATAACGATTACATAACTCACATTTGATTTTCCGACTATATAGTCCTTGTGGCAGAATCGCTGGAGAATCTAAGCACTATTATCAATCACCTCAATAGTAACTCCCAATGAATAGCTCTTAAGATGAACATGGACAAAACAAAAGTCATGTCTAACGTCCATGTCACACCTGTGGCCGGTAGTTGTTGGGAGCACCAAGCTCGAAGTTGTTGACGTGTATGTTTACCTGGGACAAATAGTCCAACTTCGACCGAGAGTTCAATTGACAGATTCAAATCGGCTTGGCAGCGTTCGGGATGTTACGACACATCATCTTTTCGTCAGACATACCTCAAAACAAAATTGTAGAACCAGTACAGTTGTCTTTAATGCCCTATGGATCTTAAATGTGGCCCTTTATTGCTGGCCGTATAAGGAAGCTCATGGTCGCTCAGCGAGTTTTGGACAGGGCTATAGTCGGGGTTTACTAACTGACGTAGCCCATTATGATGATTTTGTTTTAATTTAAACAAATTAATAAAACTTGCGAATCTATTAAGATTCATGTTGTTTAATACTGAAGTATTCAGTGTGGTCATTTTCGTATTTGTCCTTATAAAATGTACATATTAATTTTGATCGTTATGTTACATCATCACAATCAAGGATTACTATAAAACAAAATTAACAACAGGTGCATGTTGTTTTTAATTTAAAAAAATTATTAATTTTAATATATTACTTGCTGCATTGTATTCATAAATACATATTTATAAATTATATTTTGCAACAACAAAAAATTACGGGGATATTTCAAGCTTCTTAACCCCCGAGGAGAAAGCAAGCTCGTAAAATAAATCAGATAGTTCCCGTGTTGCGGAATCAGACGACACTTGTGACGTACAGCACTTGGTTTGGTAACATTTAAGAAACCTAAGACATATATAATACCGAAGCGCCAAGTTACACAAAGGAGGAAATATCTCATACCTAGGGTTCAAAATTACTTTGGACGACGTACAAGGCAATGGATAACTCCGACCTTGTGTAATGAGGTGGCGGGTATTTATGACGAAAGCGTAACTAAGTTGCAGCTCAAAACAATCTTGACGAAACAATACCTGTCGTTGTGTCCTTACTAGTGAATGTTTTTTTTAATTATGTATGTGTTAATTTAAGTATTTTTAAGTAACATAATATATTGTTATTAAGGAGTGCGAAACGATAAACTGTTGCGTTGCCGACAAACTGGCTTACAGTTTGGCAAAATTGAAAATGTAAATAATGTAACACTCTTTCTAAGAATAAATAAAAAAAATATCGGTTTAAATATCTTAGGGTTCCTTGCTTAATATTATAATAAATATAGTTTCTACAGATTCATTTTCAGTCTCGACCACAGGAATCTCATTGGGAAGCGATTGTGGATTTTAAAATATTTAAAAAAAAAATCGATTTTGATTCGAGTGACTGTATTACAACACATAAAGACATAGATGCAGTTCATGATTGATGTTCTGCTTATTTTATGTCCTTTAATCACTAACCAATCATCTTGATTTTAACACTTTCACTATTCGGTTTTCTGATACTCGTACATTAGTAAGACAATAGTAATGAAGTAAGAAAATGGTTAAGGATTTGGGTGTATTTTGATTCGAAATTTTATATGAAACTGAAGTGACAAATTAACTTACAATTGACTTGATGGTAAGTGGCTACTGCAATCCATTTCGTCTCTGGAAACTTGCAACCAACTTCAAATAAAGAAAGTTACAAATGGGTTGTCACCTCTGAGGACGAAAGGCGGCATGCCTCGCAGTGTGTAATTATACTGGCTGTCTGTAAACCCTTCACCACATCAGAATACAGCAGTGCAGGCACTGCTATTTGATGGTAAAAATAGGTAAGACGGTGGTACTGACCCAGACAACCCCAAGGCAGAAAATGAGTCCTACGACCCCTGCCCGTACAATATTGTTGCTAATTCATTTCAACCCGTACATTATTGCTAAATGAGGTGAGTAAAGTAAAAAGTTTCAAGTTACACCTGCTGTTTTGTGCATTAATTGTTTATATATATAGACCTAAACCGAAAAAGACCTACATTTATGCGGTTAACGCTCAGTCCATCTCTCTATGTCTATGGGCAAAACCAATACATTTGTCACATGAAAATAGTATGCAGGTCGCTTAACAGTGTATGGTTATTCTTAGTAGTATGATTCAAAATAAAAAATTATCATGTTTATAATCATTACAGCCTGTCACAAGTCCACTAATGAAGATAGGCCTCCCCAAAGGAATGCCACAAAGCACGCCACCTGCATCCATCGACTTCCTGCATGTCTTGCCAGCATGTCTCGTCACTCCATCTAATGAGGGGACCCCCTTCCTACGCCCGAGGACCTTTTTTCCCCATCGGTTGTCAGTTCTTCGAGCTATATGGCCAGCCCATTGCCACTTCAGCTTTCTAATCCGTTGGGGTATGTCGGTCACTTTCGTTCTACTGCGGATATCCTCTTTTCTAAGTATATCACGCAGAGAAACTCAGAGCATAGCCCTATCCATAGCTCGTTAAGTGACCTTGAGCTTCCTCATCCGGCCAGCAGTGAAGAACCACGTCTCAGTTCTATAAGTTATCACTGGCGACACGCACTGGTTGTACAGTCTCGTTTTTAAGGGCCTTATCATACTAGCGGTTTGCGAACGGATTCGGGGCGGAGCGGCCGCGCAGCGAATACGTCGCGGGCGCGCATCGAATTCGCCGCGCATGCGCAGCGAATACGTCGCGGACACGCAACGTTTTCGTCGCGTATTCGCAGCGGGTTTACGACGTATAGTACACTCAGTAACAAAATGGATTCCGATTTTAATGTACGCGTCAATAAAAGGCAGAGATCTGGTAACGACTGTTTATTGAAACCTTAAATTAACCCACATCACATTTATTATCAAAGTACCGACATAACACTTTCCCCCTATATTTTAAACAATCTAACTCAAATAAACGAAGGACATGCCCTTTTTTAAGTAAAAAATAATAAACTACAATGTCAATGCAACAATGTGTAAAGGAAACACCGTTAAATTCACTAAGCATGGTTGATGAATGATGGTACAGTAACTAGTTACATAATAATATATACCTATACATATTTATATGAACGAGATGCCAATATAATACATCAGATAATCTTATATTTATATCTATCTATATTAAATATCTGTGGCGGATTGGGATTATTTTACTAGATATAGTGGACTGTATTGAGAATCTAAATCCCCTGAAACGTTCAGTTACCGCAGTCACAAAATCACACCAAAAACAGCAACAAACTACTCACGGTCTTACTAGCCAGCCTCCCAAGATCAGCAAACGTTGACAGCTCCTGGTAGCTTCTTCTACACGGTAGAATACACTAGCAATTAGATTGTACACGGTACACTCTGGAGTAGTCCCTTTTTTAAGTTTTTGGAGAGATGTTCACATCACGAACACAAAGAGAATGTGTATGGCTTGTCTCGCCTCCTACCCTCCTCTTCTCCTTTTTTTAACTCCACAGATTATTACAACGCATATTACGTCGCAATGTTGCCACTAGGTGTGACCGGCGCTCCGATCGCAGCAGATCATTGTGCCTCGGTATAAATTTTGTGAGTTGCGGTTTATTACTGAACACACCCCCCACCGAAACCATCTTGATGGTTTCTCCTAACTATATGAAAAAGATATTAGAGAAAATATTATAACTTAAGCTACGGAACATGCAAAATAACGCTGAGACACAGAATGTCCTCAACGAGAAAAAAAAATATTAATACACGTAAAAACTAATTTGAATAAGGTAGAGGACTCAGTTTATTAACTGGTCTCTGTAGAGTACTCTTTTGAGTGCGAAGCGTAACACAACGAACAATCCCATCTGGACCGGGGTGAAGAGCCTCAATTCTACCCAAAGGCCAATTGCACGGCGGTACATTATCAGTTTTTATGATTACTAGATCACCTATTTTTATATTAGATCTATCCGAATGCCACTTTGCTTTCTGTTGCAGCGTATTTAGATATTCGTGACTCCATCTACGCCAAAACATTTGTGAACATTTTTGAATATATTGCCAACGTGATAATCGATTTATTGTTATATCCTCTACATTATACTCAGGTACTGCTGTTAACCCTTTTCCAATTAGAAAGTGTCCCGCAGTCAAAACGTTGAACTCATCAGGATTATCACTAGCTGGTAACGGACAAAGCGGCCGCGAGTTGAGAATCGCTTCTACTTTACAAAACACTGTTGTGAGTTCCTCGAACGTCAAACTTTTTTCTCCTACGGCTCGCGTTAATAGATACTTGGCGGATTTAATCTCCATATAATTTGTCGTTTTGAGCAACCCTCTAATATATTGTTTTTTTGTTCGAGCATAAATCTTTGTACTTCGGTTAAATGCTTACTAGCAGCTATGAAATTAGTTCCGCAATCCGAATAAAGGAAGGAGCACACACCGCGTCGCGCTACAAATCTGTCTAAACACGCGAGGAAACAGTCCGATGACAACGACGATAAGACTTCAAGGTGTACAGCTTTTGTCGAATAACAAATAAATAATGCTAAATATGACCGTTCAACCCTAGCATTTCGTCGTAAACTTTCTTTTGTAAAGAACGGACCACCGAGGTCCACCCCTACATGCTCAAAAACATTACAAGGTATCAATCGGGCTGCTGGCAAAGGTGCCATCTCAGGCTGTAAGAGCACTGGGTTGTGTTTAAAACAAATTTTGCATTTGGACAAAACTGACCGAATAATGCGACGGGATGCTAAAATCCAAAAATTTTGATTAATAATGTTTTGTAAGGTGCGTGGACCTACGTGTAAATATTTTTTATGTAAATATTCAATAAGTAAAAAGGTAAATCTACTATTTTTAGGTAATAAACGAGGATGCTTCGCGTTATAAGGTAACGCTGAATAATTTATTCGACCCCCCACCCTGAGGTATCCGCGTTCGTCAATAAATGGAGATAATTTTCTCAACGACGGAACGTACTTTGTGCCCTTTGACAATCTATTTATTTCATTTGCGAAGTATGCACTTTGTACTAATTTAATTAAAACATCTTGGGCAGTATTTAATTCGTTAGTCGTCAGTATTGATTGCTTCGAGTGACCGGATTTGAGTCGGAACCATCTCAATATTCGAGCAAACGTACGTTGCAGTTTATAATAAGAAGAGAAATTGGAAAAGATTCGGTCACAGAACTCTAACTTAGTCTCCTCTATCGAATTATTTTCATTTGTGATTAAATTGAAGGAGCCTAATGTATGATTTGATTTCATTTCGGGTGTATTACTTTCATGTTGGTTGATAAATGTTCTCACTGGCCACTGCGAATAGTCGTCGTACAACCAAGATGGGCCCTTCAACCACTGCTCACTGCACTCCACGAGCTGTGACGGAGACGCTCCGCGCGAGCATATGTCTGCCATATTGCACTCACTACTCACGTGACGCCAACAGTGTGGAGGTAACACTTCACATACCTGAGTAACACGGTTACTAACAAACGGCTTTAATTTGTAAGCTTCTGTCTGAAGCCACGTCAACACGATAGTCGAATCGGTTAACGCAGTAATACGAGTAATTTTTACACGAGTTAAAATGTCACGGACATATCTAATTAATTTGCTTAACAAAACTGACGCCATTAATTCCAACCTCGGGATAGTTAATGGTTTGACGGGGGCTACTTTAGATTTTGCTGTCACCAGGCGTACTTTAGTTTGACCTCTATCGTTACGACTGATCACATACACACAACTAGCATAACCGCGAGAGCTTGCATCGCAAAAGGCGACCAATTCACATTCGGTCTGTTCTGGTAGCAGCATATGTCTATCTATCTTGATTGCCGTTAGTCGCGGGAGATCATCAACGTAATTAAGCCAGCGCTTAGTTACGTCAGTTGGCAGCTGCTCATCCCATCCTATGCCCAGCTTCCATAAATCTTGCATTATCTCTTTCGCGATGAAAATGCACGGTGAAATAAAACCCACGGGGTCGTAAATAGAAGCTAATAATTTTAAAACAGAACGTTTAGTTGTTACTTTATCAGTCTTATCTACTGTGAAATAAAAACAGTCAGTCAAAGGGAACCATTTCAGACCTAGCACTTTGACTGAATATTTGTTACCATCTTTCATAAATGTAACAGGACACTCTCGGTTTTCTAACGGAACGCGTTGTAAAACTTTTGCACTATTACTCGCCCACCTTTTGAGTATAAAGCCACCGGAATTAAACATCTCTAAAAGTTCATCTTGTAACCGAGATATCTGTGACAATGAACTACAAGAATATAGAATGTCATCCATGTACACGCCCTCGCGCACAACCTTTGCAGCGAGTGGGAAACGTTCTTCCTCGTCATAGGCTAACTGTAAGAGGGTGCGGATAGCTAAGAACGGTGAGCAACTTAAGCCGTAAGTGACAGTTTTTAATTCATAAACGTCAATGGCATCGTTAGGCGAATGACGATACAAAATATGTTGATAACATCTATCTGACTGATTCAGTTTAATTGCCCGATACATTTTGCATACGTCACAAATCAAACAATATTCAAACAACCTAAAATTCAATATTATAGCCCCAATATCTCGATACAGATTAGGCCCGGTCAATAGAATATCATTAAGCGAAACGTTCGTGGACGTTTTAGCCGAGGCATCGAATACCACACGCAACGGAGTAGTGGAACTACTGGGCTTAAGTATACTGTGATGAGGTATCACATATTTGCTTGGGGTGTCCCCCGAATAAAGCTCCATGTGCCCTAGATTTTCATATTCGCACATGAACTCTGAATAGGCTTGTCGTAATACAGGTGAACGATTCAACTTGCGCTCGGTGAACAAGAGTCGCCGCTCGGCTGCCGCTCGTGACGCGCCCAACGGAGGCGGGTCTGGTATGAATGGTAACGGCACTGAATAGGTACCATCCTCAGTACGACTATAACGAGCCACGAAAATGTCTTCCGCTAATTGTTCCAAAGGATTAATCGAGGGTTTGCTTGGCAATTCTTCGATTTCCCAAAACTTACGCAACGTTTGATCTAAAGACTCTTGTTCATCAAATGAGACTGATAAATTATAATTTTTTAAATTGTCCTTATCATTGCTATAAAGTTTACCACTTACAACAAACCCGAAAGCGGTATCGATCACGCTTGGTATATCCGATGAAATAATATAAGGTTTATCCTTAATAAGTTCCGAAACTATATCATTGCCCAATAGTATATCGATACGCGAACGCTTATAAAATAATGGATCAGCTAAATTAAAATTCTTATATTTATTAATAACGTCCGAGTGGAATCGAACGTTAGGCATATCAGCAGATACCTTAGTCACTACGACCATGTTCAGTGTAAAACTAGGTAGGTCAGTGTGTAGGGACCTTAATGTGCATGTAATCATGCCGTGATTTTTTACAGCCTCTCCACCGAGACCATAAATATTAAACGAACACTTCTTTCGAGGTAAGCCCAAACGTTGAGCACACTCAGTTGTAATAAATGAGCTCTGAGCTCCAGAGTCAATAACTGCACGGCAGTATTGAAGCTGGCCGCTACTATCAATTACTAACACGCGCGCCGTTCCCAATACAACACCGTAACCCGAGTGAGCGTTATTGGAATGAAGCGTATCTATCGTATAACGCTCTGAGTCACTCATAGCCTGAGACGAGACGAGTGCTTGTTGCACTTGCGAGTCAGAGCACAATGGACGGGTGGATGTTGGCACGAGCGTGTCGCTCACTGGCTCCCTATGCAATAGATAATGATGTAGTGACGCACATACACCACAAGACATCTCACTTTTACAAGTTGAGGTATCATGATTTCCTTTTAGGCAATTATGACACAATTTTAAGGTATTGACACGGTCAATCCTTTTATCTACGGTCAATTTACGAAATTGATCGCACCTATAAATCATGTGATTTTGATTGCAATGCGCGCAAATTATTTTTTTATTTTTATTATAATTTGACACATTAGTATTTAAAACTGTCTTTGAATAACTTTTGTAGTGGTTATTATTGTTGCCTTTGTAATTGTTACATATAGACTTATTTCTTGATTGTAACGACATCGTACTATTCGATGAATGTTCGAGTACTTTAACTTGTTTATTTACAAAACTAATTAATTCCGAAAAAGATGGAAGTGAATTTTGATCCCGATTTTCTTCAAAAAGCCTCCTAGTATGCGCATCCAACCCACGTAAGGCTAAATGACAAAATAAATAGTCATGTAAATTTTTAATTTTTAATGCCTCGATGGCTTTAAAAGAGTGATCGAATGTTTCGATAAATAAAGTAAGATTTGCGGTAGTGTCTTTATTTAACGGCGTAAAGTTTATCATTTTGTCGATGTACCTACCCACGAGTATTCGATCATCTTGATATTTATTACATAAACTTTGCCATACGACAGTATAATTAGCGGCTGTTATGGGCAATTTTTTAACAATGTTTAATGCCGAACCTTTAACACATGAAAGCAAATAGTGAAACTTATCTATTTCGTCGAAATCTCGATTGTGGACAAGTGATACAAATGTATCGTAGAATGTGGTCCACTTCTCAATATCACCATCGAATTCAAATAAACGTAATTTAGGTAATGACGGCCTTACATCACTCCTATCTTTCCTACTGAGGGATGCCTCCTCGTCCGGTTTTAATCTTAAATATTGCAACCTACATGCCTTATAAAGTTCATCAAATGTATCTAATTCTCGCGTTGACAATCTTGTCTCCGGTTTTAATGATATATCTATTTCAATAATATTTAACACTGTTTCTTCAAACTTTGAGCGGACACTTTCTAATTCGGAATAATCGGCTAAGAAATTCTGAATTTGTGTGGGATCATTTATTTGGGATCTCGCGATATCGAAAACCTTTTGTAATTTAGCAAATAGGTATTCCTTTTTAAAAATAAGTGTTTGCCTTTTTATTTGTAATTTATCCGACATTATGAACAAATTACAAAATTAATACTTTATAAACGCACCGCGAGCAATGGACATCCAGGTAAAAAAGAGGCAAATTAAATAAGGGATATTAAATTAATTAAATGCGTAGTTTTACTCAAATATATGACGTCCACGGGACGCGAATTAAGGGTAGAAAATTATTATTCGAAGATCACTAATTCGAATATATGCGGCTCGAAGGCCAGAAATGTGGCGGATTGGGATTATTTTACTAGATATAGTGGACTGTATTGAGAATCTAAATCCCCTGAAACGTTCAGTTACCGCAGTCACAAAATCACACCAAAAACAGCAACAAACTACTCACGGTCTTACTAGCCAGCCTCCCAAGATCAGCAAACGTTGACAGCTCCTGGTAGCTTCTTCTACACGGTAGAATACACTAGCAATTAGATTGTACACGGTACACTCTGGAGTAGTCCCTTTTTTAAGTTTTTGGAGAGATGTTCACATCACGAACACAAAGAGAATGTGTATGGCTTGTCTCGCCTCCTACCCTCCTCTTCTCCTTTTTTTAACTCCACAGATTATTACAACGCATATTACGTCGCAATGTTGCCACTAGGTGTGACCGGCGCTCCGATCGCAGCAGATCATTGTGCCTCGGTATAAATTTTGTGAGTTGCGGTTTATTACTGAACAATATCGATAGTTGCAACATGTGTTTCACTCCTCATTAGTAGCTTTGCAATGATGAGTGTGATGTATGAAAACAAACCATAAAATATCTTTAAATCTCTTTAAATTTGTCAATGCAGCGTAGTCAAAGGCTGCATCCTTTCTATATACACGATTCTTCGGTGTTGTCGCTTGTTGTCTGTTGGCGTTGTTGTCACGTCTTTCAGACACGGTTCTCGAGGGACGCGACTCCTGTGCCAGTTGCCATTCTTCTGCGACTTTATCGTCCTGATCAGTGTCAGGCTTCGCCATTGACTCTGTATCAGTTTTGTCATACGCATCCTCTTCCACCTTTGACAATGAAAATCGAGACTTTGGATGTTTAGTTGTTAAGATTTGATCAATGTGTCTCTTGTGTACACGACCATCTTGAGACTTTACTGTATAAGAAACTGTACTTTCTCGACGTACCACCGTCCCTTCAGTCCACTTTCCCCGGTTTTGAGAATAGTCCCGTAATAGCACGGAATCTTGGGGCTCAGCCACCCGCAGCGCGGTGTCCCATCGCCGCTCACTAATCTCCTGCCGCTGTCGCACCAGGTCTCGTGTGTCAGGCCGCAGTAGGTCTAGTCGACCACGCAACTGTCGTCCGAACATAAGCATTGCGGGATCGCACCCAGTGGTACTATGTTCAATGTTTCTATATGAGAAAAGAAATTTACTGAGTGCCGTATTAACATTTTCATTATCAACTTGGGCCTTTTTTAATGCCCTCTTAACCATTTTCACGGCATTTTCAGCCGCCCCATTGCGCGATGGGTGATATGGTGCAACTAGGGTATGGCGAATACCGTTAATGTCCAAATATTTTTTTAATTCTACCGAGGAAAAAGGTGGTCCATTGTCGCTAACAATTCTTTTAGGTAAGCCAAAACGCGCAAATTTTTTTCATAAACAATCTATTACCACCGCAGCGGACGTACCAGAAACATGGTCAACCTCGATCCATTTTGTATAAGCATCAACAATAACTAAATAATACTTATTATCAAATGGTCCTAAAAAGTCTAAATTTAATCGAGCCCATAGTTCCTCCGGCCACGGCCAGGAGTGCAGAGGAGCTGGGGCGGGAGCTGAGCGCTGCTACCGGTATGCGACGCATTCCTGTACTGTTCGCTCGATATCAACGTCTAATGTTTCCCACCAGACATAATTTCGCGCTATTTGCTTCATTTTTACGATGCCTGGGTGGCCGACGTGAATTTCTTTCAAAATTGACAATCGTTATGATTTGAGAATTATTACCCGGTAACCCCAAATTAGGCAACCTTGATCCACACAAATATTTTCCTTACGATTAAAATATGCTTTTTCAGTTTCAATAATACTAGTTTTTGGCCACCCGAACATTACGTAACCATTTATTTTACTCAATAAAGAATCTTTTGCCGTCTCAATTTTAATGTCTTTAGAACTAAGTGGAAAATTTTCTTGCACAAAATTAAGGTAACTACAGTCGCTGTCCTCACATTTGACTCTGTTTCTAGTAGGATTCAAAGGAAGTTGAGAAAGCTCATCGGCGTGACAATTTTGAACTGATTTAATAAATTCGATTTTAAAATTATAAGCAGATAGCTGAACGGCATAACGCTGTAGTCTACTTGCGGCTGTCACAGGTATTCCTTTATTCGGCCCAAAGATGTAACTCAATGGCTGATAATCACTACGTAAAATAAACTGTCGCCCATATAAGTATTGGTGGTGCTTGCGCCGAACACAATTGCAAGTGCCTCCTTGTCCAGCTGCGAGTAATTTTGCTCGGCGGCGTTAAGTGTACGCGACGCGCAGCACACGGGTCGCTCACTGCCGTCTGCGTACCGCTGAGCGAGCACGGCGCCCAGTTCGCATGCGCTGCTGTCCACTGATAACACCAACGGCAGAGTGGGATCGTAGTGTGCCAATGCTGGTGCACTGCTCAATACTTTTTTCATTCGACAAAAAGCAACCTCACACTCATCATTCCATTCCCATTTAACATTTTTTTGTAATAAGTTGTACAACGGTTTCATTATCTCACTTATATTTGAATAAAACTTTGAGTAAAAATTAACAAGGCCCATAAAAGTTTTTAATTGAGTTACATTTGTTGGAGATGGGGCTACCATAATGGCTTTAATTTTGTTAGAATCCGTATGCAAGCCGTCCCTATCAATTTTATAACCTAAATACGTTACACAATCCTGAGAGAATTGACATTTACTGAAATTCATTCTTAATCCATTTTGTTTTAACCATTCTAACACTGCTCTCAAATTTGCTAAAGTAGTTTTATCCTTTCCAGTTATACATGTCATCTGCAAATACAGCCGTTGAAGGCAAGCCACTCAATGTTTCCTCCATAATTTTTTGAAAGTTTTCAGGAATACATTTTATTCCAAAAGGTACTCTTTTGTAAATGAACGTCCCGATATGAGTGGTAATTGCGTCAGCGGCTGTGATTTTTTATCTAATAAACATTGTTGGAACGCATTTAATAAATCAAGTTTTGTGTACTGTTCGCCGCCCCCCAAGGTCGCAAAAAGTTCTTCAATCCGGGGTAAAGGATAATGAAATCGGATTTATGGTTATTTTATAATCCCCACATATCCTGATTGAGCCATTGGACTTAAGAACAGGGACAATAGGCGTACCGTATTCTGACCTTTCGACTTTGTAAATAACACCTTCGTATTCTAACCGTTTGAGTTCGTTTTCGACTCGCAGGCGCATTGCCAATGGCAGCGGCCACGCCTTCACAAACACAGAAGTTTCAACCTTGAGGTGCAGCGATACAGGTGACTTGAATGTGCCTAAACCTTCTGCAAACACTTTAGGGAATTCGTCTCTCAAAGCTTTTGCTACCGTCTCCGAGTCGCTAATATTGTGACATTCAACAATTTCTATTTTCAATTTCTTAATCCACGTACGGCCCATTAAAGGTAGACCGCCGTTTTCAATAATAAATTACTTAAGCATCGCCGACTTTGAACCACAGATAACCATTACCACAATATAACCGATGGTCTCGATAACATCGCCAGTATATGATCTCAGACATAACAACTTAGTTATTAATATTTTACTGCCCGTGTCAATTTGAAATTTACATGGCACCTTTTCTACTACTAAATTCGCATAGTACGGTCCGTCACCGTCATTACTTGTAATCAAGTTAAAAAAATTACAGTCATCATCTGAGTCCGAATCATTTAAAAAGTACTGACCTTTGTTCCCCTTTGCACTATTAAGTTCACTTTTACCTTGACACATTACTTTTAAATGGCCCTTCTGGCAACACGCATCACATGTATAATTTTAAAAACGACACTTACCGACTGTGTGACCAGTCTAATCGCAACGCGCACAAAATCGACGCTGTCAAGTCACCGTCATAGGCACGGGAGCCGCACCTGATCGTGCGCGCGCTCCGCCGCTGCCGAACCAGTGCAGGCCTCCCTCGTCGCCAGCCGCCGCTGTGCCGGTCCCGCCAGCTACGCCAGCGTTCGTGCCGCCCGATGTGCATGCCGTGCTCGCATGCCGCTCAGCTGCCTCGAGCGCCGTGGCCAACTCCATAGCTCTTTTGTAGTTTATACTCTTTACGGCAAACAATCTTGACCGCATCTCTTCGCTGTATAAACCCGACATGAACTGATCGCGAATGTTTTCTTCCAGAGTATTACCGAAGTTGCAGATTTTAGCCAAGTGTTTTAGGCCATGTAGATAAACACGAATACTTTCTCCCTGCTGTTGCGTCCGCTGCCGAAAAATGTGTCGCTCCGCTATTTCAGATTTCTCCGGCTCCAAATGATTTTTGACGAGTGTAACCAATTTTTCGAACTTCTTTGTGTCCGGTTCCGCGGGTGAACACAAATCACAAATAAGATTATAGCACTCGGAACCCATTAACGTCAAAAGCGTAGCTACTTTTAGATTATCATCGATACTATTTAACAATATAAATTGTTTTACGCGACAAATGTAACTGTCCCAATTTTGGCTTTCGATATTAAAAGGTTCTATTTTCCCAATTGGCATTATGTCAAACAAAATTACACGTAAGTATCGAACTCCTAGACCGACTGCGCCAATGTAATGTACGCGTCAATAAAAGGCAGAGATCTGGTAACGACTGTTTATTGAAAACTTAAATTAACCCACATCACATTTATTATCAAAGTACCGACATAACACCGACGAGGAAACACTGCTGTTGGTTATGTTACTTCGAAGACGCAGGAGACGCAAACGAAAGCATCGACGATTTTGGGAGGATCCATTATCAATTAACCGACTGGATGAGAGCGACTACTTTGTGTTGTTTTGCAAAAGAATAAAAAATAATCCTAAAAAATTTCGTTCCTACCTGCGAATGTCAAGACCTACATTTTATGAGTTGTTGCATCTGATACAAACTGACTTAAGACATGAAGACACACATTTGAGATTATCAGTGTCACCTGAAGAAAGGCTCGTAATTACTATAATAGTATGTTCCCTAAACCTAAACATTAAATACACAGGAGATAATTATTAATACTTCTTTAATATTTTTCGTTAATCTCTCTAATCAACATAACGGTAGTTTTACAGTTGCGATTAAATTATTTTTACAATTAAAGGAGATACTTCACCAAGATTTAGGAAATTACTATTCTGAAAATAAATCACTATAAATTTTATCTTCAGCGTTACTGTTCTCGTTATAAGCACTTGGTGAAGAATTAATTGGTTGCAATGAATTACTTCGGGGTGGCTCTGGGCTTGTAAAATATCCTGCATAGTTTGGAGGATAGCTGTTTGACATATGCTTATATTTTTTCGAAACTCCCATGATCTCCATTTTAGCATCCATTTTATAGTCTGGGTGAATTGATTTTAAATCTTCAACCAGAGACAACGCAAACTTATATTCGGGCTCACATTCAACACTTTTTTTGTCTTTATTCTTTCTCTCTTCCATTCTTTTCAATAACTTTATAATCATTTTATCCTCAGCATCATTAGATTTTTTCTTCCTTTTTGTAACATTTCTTGTATCATCATTGCCTATGTTCATTGTATTCTCATCATCGGAAACTGCTGGTGGCGGGGTTTTCGAAGGACGAGTCTGCGTAGTAGTATTCAAAAACGAAAGCAAATGTGAACACAAGTATTCTTTAGAAGTAGATGCACCGGAGCCACTCCTGATTTTTTTATTCCTATCTTTGACGTAGGCGTCGCGGATACCCTTCCACCTCTTTTGCAATGTAACAACTGTAACAAAAAAAAATATTTCAGATATTTGGCAACTGGGTGCTCTTTAATGGACTTACATTTTTCATTTAGAAGAGGATTTTCAACAATATTTCGGGAGACATATCAAGCTATTATTAAAAATTTATTTTATATTTGTATGCCACCCAAGCAAACAGAAGACTGGGAAAATATTAGTAAAGGCTTTCTATAAAATGCTGATTTCCCTAACTGCATAGGTGCAGTGGACGGCAAACATATTAGGATGATAAATCCGTGTCATACCGGCTCACTATATTTTAACTACAAAAAGTATTTTTCTATGAATTTCCTAGCCATGTGTGACTCCAACTACAAGTATATTTGTTGATGTCGGTTCCTATGGTAAAAGTTCAGATTCAACTATATTTGACAGAAGTCAATTGAGAAGTGATATAGAAGAAAATCGTTTAAATATTCCGCAACCGAAAAAAAAAAACAAACAATGAAATAGCGTTCCCCTTTACTTTTATTGGTGACGAAGCATTTCCATTGTCAAAGTACATGCAACGACCTTATGCCGGCAACTATTTAACGCCTAAAAAAAGAATATATAATTATAGATTAAGCCAAGCACGACGATATATAGAGTGCAGTTTTGGAATCATGACTAATAAATGGCGTATTTTACATCGACAATTAAATGCTGGAATAGACTTTGGTGAATAAATTGTCATAACTTTATGTATATTGCATAATTTTGTACGATCTAAAGTTAAGATAATAAGACGTCGTAAGAAACTACCACGAATATTTGGACTTTATGACAACCTACACGTCAGTGAAAATGTTTGTAGACACTTACGTATTAGGATAAGAGATAAATTTGCCGGCTATTTTGTTTCAAATGTCGGGGCATTACCGTGACAGCTTAGGTACATATAAATATTATTGTGTTTTGCTTACCTGCTTCATTTTTCTCCTTGACTGTTTTTTACGTAAAGCCTTGATTAAATAAAATGCAAATGTCTTCCCATGCTTTTTTTTTTAAATTACGATCGCTAAATTCGCTTCATTTTTGGTCCCATATTACGTAACGACATTGAATTTCACTCTGTATCAATATCTGAATCTCCCAATGATGCCATGATGATACGACCATTCACATTCGTGTCTCGTTTTTAAATGAAGTGAGGTGGGGCGGACGGGCTGGGGTTTGTACGAGATTGTACAAAATGGCGTCCACGCTGCTATTCGCGGCGGATTCGTTGCGCGCCCGCTCCGCCCCGAAGCCGTTCGCAAAGCGTTAGTATGCTAAGGCCTTAAGTTTTGAGGTATACCTGACGAGAAGATGTGCCGTAATTTCCCGAACGCTGCCCAACCGAGTTGAATCCATCGATTGACCTCTCGGTCGAAGTTGCACTTACCAAGTCGGACTATTTGTCCCAGGTAAACATACTTGTCAACAACTTCGAGATTAGTGCTCCCAACAACTACCGGCATAGGTGTGACATGGACATTAAACATGATCTTTGTTTTGTCCATGTTCATCTTAAGACCTATCCGTTGGGAAACACAATTGAGGTCATTGGGCATAGTGCTTAGGTCCTCCAGCGATTCTGCCATAAGGACTATATCGTCGGCAAATCGAAGGTGAGTGATGTACTCGCCATTGATGTTGATACCGTATCCTTTCCAGTCCAGAAGCTTGAAAACGTCTTCCAATGCAGCGGTGAAGAGTTTCGGGGATATGACGTCACCCTGTCTTACACCTCTCTGCAATTGGATAGGTTTCGTATTCTGGTTCTGTACTCGGATAGCCATCGTAGCCCTACTGTACAAACACTTCAACACTTCGATATACCGACAGTCAACTTGGCACCGCTGAAGGGACTGCAGCACCGCCCAAATTTCGACGGAATCAAGGACTTTCTCATAGTCCACATACGCCAGACATAGTGGCAAATTGTACTCTTCGGACTTCTGTACAATTTGCCGAAGGGTATGTATGTGGTCTATGGTGCTAAAGCCCTTTCGGAAACCGGCTTGTTCAGGAGGCTGGAAGTCGTCAAGTCTGCGCGCGAGACGATTCGTAATGACTCTCGAAAAAAGCACGTAGACGCGGCTCAGAAGGGAAATCGGTCTATAGTTCTTCAAGAGAGCGTTGTCACATTTCTTGAAGAACAAGACCACCGCACTTTTGCTCCACGCCTCCGGTGTAATGCCACTGTCATCATCATCATTACAGCTTTTCACAAGTCCACTGCTGAACATAAGCCTCTCCCAAGGAATTCCATAAAGCACGATCCTGAGCATCCATCGAATTCCAGCAAATCTTACCAGGTCGTCACTCCATCTAGTGAGGGGACGCCCTACACTTCGTCTGCCGGTACGAAGCCGCCACTCGAGGAACTTTTTTCCCCATCGGTTGTCGGTTCTTCGAGCTATATGGCCGGCCCATTGCCACTTCAGCTTACTAATCCGTTAGGCTATGTCGTTCACTTTCGTTCAACTACGGATATCCTCATTTCTAAGTATATAACGCAGAGAAACTCCGAGCATAGCCCTCTCCATAGCTCACTGAGTGACCTTGAGCTTCCTCATCCAGCCAGCAGTGAAGGACCACGTCTCAGTTCCATAAGTAATCACTGGCAACACGCAATGGTTGTACAGTCTCGTTTTTAAGTTTTGAGGTATACCTGACGAGAAGATGTTCCGTAATTTCCCGAACGCTGCCCAACCGAATTGAATCAATCAATTGACCTCTCGGTCGATGTTGGACTTACTTTGTCGAACTATTTGTCCCAGGTGAACATACTCATCAACAACTTCGAGCTTAGTGCTCCCAACAACTACCGACATAGGTGTGACATGGACATTAAACATGATCTTTGTTTTCTCCATGTTCGTGTTAAGACCTATCCGTAGGTAAACACTATTGGGGTCATTGAGCATAGTGTTTAGGTCCTCCAGCGATTTTGCCATAAGGACTATATCCTCGGCAAACCGTATCGTTATTACTATACCGTTATCGTTATACCGTTAATACCGTATCCTTTCCAGTTCAGAAGCTTGAAAACGTCTTCCAATGCAGCAGTGAAGAGTTTCGGGGATATGACGTCAACCTGTCTTACATCTCTCTGCAATTAGATAGGTTTCATACTCGGATAGCCATCGTTGCCCTACTGTATAAGCACTTTCAACTCTTCGATATATCGCCAGTCAACTAAGCACCGCTGAAGGGACTGCAGCACCGCCCAAATTTCGACGGAATCAAACGCTTTCTCATAGTCGACATACGTCAGACATAGTGGCAAATGGTACTCCTCGGACTTCTGTACAATTTACCGAAGGGTATTTATGTGGCCTATGGTGCTAAAGCCTTTTCGGAAACCGGCTTGTTCAGGAGGCTGGAAGTCGTCAAGTCTGCGCGCGAGACGATTTGTAATGACTCTCGAAAACAGCACGTAGACGCGGCTCCGAAAGGAATACGGTCTGTAGTTCTTCAAGAGAGCGTTGCGGCCTTTCTTGAAGAACAAGTACACCAAACTTTCGCTCTACGCCTCAGGTGTAATGACACCATGGTGGACGGAATTAAAGAGCTTCTGTAGGACGTCAAGTACCGGTTTTCCACCCGCTTTGAGAAGCTCCGCTGTAATTCCATCCTCTCCTGTGGCCTTGCCGTTTTTAAGGTGCTGAAGAGCCATTCTAATCTCGCTCAGACTGATGTCCGGGATATCATCGGAATAGTGTCGGATAAGACGCGCTCTTGGATCGTTACTCACACTTGCGTGTGGCTCCAACGATGATGTGTACAGTTGCCCATAGAACCTCTCAATCTAACTCAAAATCTCAGGTTTCCCGGAAACGACGCTGCCACACTCGGTATTCACCAGTATTCATATTCATTCAGCTTCGACAGTTGGCTCTTTCCGGCTGACAGATCTCTAGCAAAGAATTTGGAGCCCTGGTTCCGCTCGATCGCTTTTTCAATACGAGTAGTAGTAAAGTTGCGTAAGTCCCGCCGCATGCATTTGAAGATCTGTCTGTTCAGTTGCCTGTATGCTGTCAAATCTACTGAAGACTGCAGCTTCATATCACGTCTAACAGCCATGAGATTGAGAGTGTGATCGGAGAGTTTTTGTGTTCTTGTGCGGAGGGTCTTGCAAAACTTAGCTCTGACCGCATGGACAGTTTTCACGAGCATGTCATTCATATCGTCTACTGCATTGCAATCTTCTGGGCACTGAAAACGGTTTCATAGCTCGAGCTGAAAGGTTTCGGGATTTTGGATTAGAGCACTAATTCAACTTAACATTTAGGTTCAGTGTGCTTCTCACCATTCGGTGATCGCTGCCGGTTTTCACCCTCGCTATCACTGAGACATCACTAATTAGTTGTCGTCTCGTCGTCATAATGAAGTCAATCTCATTTTTTGTCGAACTGTCGGGGCTCGACCAGGTCCACTTCCTGTGGGGCCGCTTCTTGAAAAAATAGTTCATCTTAAAGAGTCCCTCTTTCTCCTTGAAGTCGGCCAGCTGCTGACCCATCGGGTTTCGTTGCCCTGTCCCGAATTTCCCCTTCTTTTAGCTCACCGTTATCTCTTGTGCCTTGTTTTGCGTTTACGTCTCCCATCAACACCGTATAGTGGGTTTGGGAGTAATGCATGGTTCTAGAGATATCCTTATACATTTCCTCCACCACCACATCGGGTTGAGCCGAGGTTGGTGCGTAGACCTGTATGACCTTCACCGAATACCGTTTGGTGATTCTGAGTATAAGGTACACGACCCTCGTTGACACACTCCCAATCTTTATAACGTTGTTAACAAGGGACTTGTGGACGATAAATCCGACACCTCCTTGGGACAGATGGTCGCCCTCCCGGTGATAGAACAAGTTGCCAGATTCGAGGATTACCGTGTTCTCCCCCTCTCTTCGAACCTCGGATAGTCCTATAATATTCCAGCGCAACTGCCCCGCCGTTACCATGGTCGCCACCGTAGCCAGGAATAGCGGGGCCGCCGGGTACTAGGGGCCGTCTCTTCGTTACTCTCATGGGCGGTTTATTGCCATAGTTGCCACTCTTGGCGAGCGGGTTGGCAACCGTAGTTTTTTATTGTGATATTGCTGTTATAAGGAAGATGCTGCTGCCCATCTCCTGACTACTTCCCTCAGTCGCCTCTTACGACACCCACGGGAAGATATAGGGTAGTGGATATTCTTAACTGCCAATACATAGCAATATTCTTAGATACGATTTTTTTTAAATATAAAGACTGACAAACTAGTCCACTGTTCACCTGATAATTATAGTGATTTTAGTAATTACAGTAAATTTTAATATTTTGCCTATAAATTTTTTATTTATATAAATTCAAAGTAATCAGCCATGCAATCGATGCATCTTTGTTAACGCAGTGGCAGTTTATTGATGCCCTTCTTGAAGTAATTAGCTAAACTGGGGGCAAGAAATTTTTTCAAAGGCCTTTTGGTACTGACTCTCGGATATTGATTTTTTTTCTCCATTAAGAATGAAATGCATATGCTTTGTCACCCCTGGAGATTAAGATGGAATGTCTCATTTCCAGGAAAAAGGGGCTCTTGCCATTCGAAACCCAGCAGCATTGAACTGCTACTTTACGCTGGCATTCTGTGAAAGTGTGTATTCCGAATATATAGCAGTAGATATGTAACTGGTACTTTACGACATAAATTGGTAACAATACGGATCCGAATAGAAACCTAGTAAAAAATATTGTGAAATTTGTACCAATGGTAGACTGTTCAAAGGTAAAAGGCGATTAAGCATACATATTAAACAATGTCATAGTAAAACTATTTTGGCTTCACAGCCTACCGCAGAAATTCATAACTCTATGAGCAAAATTACAATTAATATCGTAATATGCCAGTGGTTAAAAGAATTCCTAGAGGTGCGAGGATGCAGCTTGCATCATTGAAAAATTGAAAACAAAACTGTTTCACTAATAGTGAAAAGAGTTGGCAAAATTATTTACTTTCGCGTATTCCCATTTTCATTTTGATAAAACAATAAATGAATCAATAACTTCTCAAATAAAGGAGACATTTTTTCAAAATTTAGATTACCAAACTAATACTGAATAATCTCGACTACGTCCTAAATTTGATTTAAAAAAAATAATGGAAGGCGACTTAAAAATGTATTAAGTATTTTATTCTCAGACGACATCCTGGCTCCTGGTAATGTCGAAACACTTGAAAGCCTTCGTTAGAAGCATCCTTCGGTCAATCGTTCTTAAGGTTTACCGCTGCCTCCCAAGACTTCTATACAACCTTTATATATTTCTCATTCATCTCAGTAATTTGAAGATCATCAGCCTTTTGTTTCGGGGGCTTCTGTCAATAAAACATTTACACTATACGATTTAGAATATTTCACGCTGGTATTCTTTGAAAGAATAATTTTCACCAAGTCTATGTCATGGCTAAACTACATGTGACATACTATATTAATTTTATATTCGTGAATTTTATAAATTAACTTTATTCTAACTGTACATCCCTGTATCGCCTTTTAAAATATTAATAAGCAAGTTTATATTCCAAAAATACCCCTTGCCCTTTTACATAGAACAACTAAACGCTCGGTCAGTCCCGTTCCCTTGGTTGAACATACAATATCAATACAATTCAAATCATAATGTTAAAGCGAAACAAACCATGTTTTGTCGTTCTTAATACGTACAGCAATGGGTTGGAACAATTTGCCAGCAACTGTCCATCTATCTAATTGCAATGTCTTCAAGGAAACAGTGAATAGGCTTTTAGGCTAAGTAAGTGTGCTTGATTATCTTCAACTTCATTATTACATATCCTGTACGTATCTGGGACAAATCGATGTTGGAGATATTTTCTCAAAGGATTCTATCACGAGACAAAGCTATGAGCACTTAGTCGCTTATAACTTTGAACTTACCCATAATATGAATTGTCTCAGTCAGCCATTTAAACAAAGTAAAGGTAAATATAAAACTATACAAGCTGGCATGTATAACTTTAACTTTACCTAGGCATTTTGCTAGGCCTATTCTCATTTCTAAATGGATACCTTTCATCAGTATCAACGTTACATTCTATCAAAGTCTGGGCACAGGCTCGCACGTTGTTGCCATGGCTTTTCAACAACGTGCTTGTTTTAATTTAATAGTTTTATAAGGGAGACGCTGTTGCTCATTTTCTGGATTGTTGGGCTATATATAGAAGAATAATGGAATATAATCTAAATAAAACAAAAATATAAAGTTTTTTTTAAATACATACATACATACATACATACATACATACAAGACTGGCCTGTTGGTCTAGTGGTTAGTGACCCTGACTGCTACGCCGGAGGTCGTGGGTTCGATTCCCACCCAAGACAAATGTTTGTGTGATGAGCACGATCATTTGTTCTGTGTCTGGGTGTAATTTATCTATAATATTTATGTATTTAGAAATATATAAGTATGTTTATCAGTTATCTAGTACCCATAACACAAGCTCTGCTTAGCTTGGGACTAGATGGCGTTGTTTGATAGTTGTGGAATATTGTGGAATGTTATACATATTATCACGCCTCTTTCCCGTAGGGGTAGACAGAGACCACTTCTATATCCACTTGCTACGATCCTTACATTCTTGTTTCGCTTCGTCCACTTTCATTATTCCTTTCATACACGCTCTTCGGTATAAGGTACTCTTCCAATCTTCTACCTGGCCTTTTTTCAAGACGTCCCTGATTTGATTTAGAAACGTCCACCTAGGCCTACCTCTTCCAACACTTTCATTCAAACTCGCCTTATACACCTTTTTCGTCAAACGTTCTTCATTCATTCTCTCAACATGGCCAAACCATCTCAGCATACCTTTCTCAATTTTTGTCACTACATCTTCTTTCAGACCACAACGTTTCTTTATCTCACTATTTCTTATCGTGTCACTCAGTTTAACTCCTATCATACTTCTTAACTCTCTCATCTCAACTACATTTATTCTGCTTTCATGTTTCTTCTGCCATACCCAACTTTCACTTCCGTACATGAGTCTCGGAACTAACACCCACTCATGCACACCCAAACGAGCCTTGGTAGACACCTTCCAGCTCATAAAGGAGTACAAAGCTCCATTCACCATGTTTCCTGCATTAACTCTTCTTTCGATATCACTTTCACACTTTCCATCTCTCGTAAACGTTGAACCCAAATACACAAACCATTTCACCTGTTCAATTTGTTCATCTCCAATCACGATCTTGCAGTATGTCACTGCCTCATCTCTTTTAACACAATCATTTTTGTCTTCTTTACATTCATCTTCATTTCCTTTCTAACAAAGCTCCACTCTCATCTCTTGCAACTCCAAGGCCGAAGACGCAAGTACTACTTGGTCATCAGCATAGAGAAAACATTTGACGAGTAACTCATTCATTCTCAACCCACTTTCATTCTCTTTTAAATCTGTCAAGCAATTGTCCATGAACAGATTAAACAGCCAAGGTGATGCTACACATCCCTGTCTAACACTTTTTTCGATATTAAACTATTCAATGTATGCCCCGTTTATCCCTACATAAGCACTAGAATCCCTATAAAGAGATTGCAATGCTCGTATGAGAATACTACTCACACCGTTCACGGGCAGTGCTGACCACAATTCATTCCTCACCACTCTAGAAAAGACTTATGATAGAGTTGTGAGAAATTGTTTGAAATGTTTGTGCTAAAAGTGTTTCACGATTGTAGTCGAGTCTAACGCTGTTTAAAATGTTTCAAGTCCATATCGATTAAAATAAAAAAAATAACCATTAGGCTACTGTCGCCTCATTTATATCAATTTCAATTATATACCTACATGATGTGGTATAAAAGAATTCAAAACACTTCAACGTCTTCATTCTTCCTTTATTTACTTTATTATAATAATTTATTAAACACTTAATTCACTAAATTGAAGATTAAAGGACATAAAAAATTATCAAATGCAAATTCGCTAACAATACTCGTGTAACTCCAAAATTATCACCCTATAATAGTTCGTCTCCTAAAGTGGCTGCACAAGGTAACTAGTTAGAATCAGTCAGGTGGAGTACGATTGAATATTCGATTCTCTGTGACACCAAATTTCAAGGAAATCCTCCTAGATTGTTGAAACTCTCCCTCAGTTAAACTGTAAACTCGCTGTGACCCAACTAAAGTTGTAACTACCTCGACTAAGTTAATTTTATTTTTAGCCTTTCCCTAAATTGATTAAAACTATCTCTTATTATTTAAGAAATAAATAATTTCAAAATGAATTTTTTATTCCTTTAATATAGACTAAATTTTCCGTTCAAATAACTTTTGCATATTTTAAATGCGGCATTCAAAGGCAATAATTTTAGGCGATTTGTAAATAACTTATTCGATTTAAGGGATTTGTAATTTTCACTTCAAAAGTAACCGACAACTATATGAAATTTTGCTTTGAATAAAGTTTTCCTTAAAACAACTCTGTGAATAATTAAAATAATGCTTGATTTCGGAAGGCAAATTCTAAGATCAATTGTTCGCTTCATAAATTCTAATAATAGGGGGGTCATTGTAGAAGCGTGCTCGTCGCGACCCCTGCCAGCCCTTTTCAGGGCTGCAATTCTACTCAGCTGCGCACCCATGTCAACGAGGGTTAGGGCGTCCCCCCAAGGCGACGCACACCAGCTCGTCCCCGTTGGTGTGGAATGCAGCGCGCAAAGCGGCGATGGGGACCGCCACCCGTCACGCACAGCCCGACACGGCGGAAGGTGGAGGACGGAGTGCAGAGTTGGCACGTGGAATGTTAGAGGAGGCATGAGAGATAAGACGAATGAGTTGATCGAAATAATGAAAGAAAGAGAATTAGATGTCGTGTGTATGTCGGAGACCAAACGGAAGGGCAGTGGTACTGAAGAGCTCCCTGGCGGGGCGTTAGCTCTATGGTCCGGAGTCCCGGAGAGCGAGAACGCCTGCCAGGGAATGGGGGTGCTGCTGTCTTCTCGGTTGGTCGATGTTATGACTGAATATAAGTTTGTGAACTCAAGACTTCTCTGGGTTCGCTTTAAATTGGGACTGACGAAGTTATTCCTTTTGGCTGTTTATACGCCGGTGGCTTCGTCGTCCAGGGCTGAGCTGGAGGAGTTTTGGGAGAATGTAAGAGAAGTTCTAGATTTGGCTAGGGGAAACGAAAGGATTGTTGTATGTGGTGATTTGAATGGATGGGTTGGTACCGCTCGACAAGGGTACGAGTCGGTACTTGGAAAGTTTGGCGATAAAAGGGTTAATGATGCTGGCAAGCTTATACTGGCGGTATGCAAGGAAAAGGGTCTTCTTGTGACAAACACTATGTTTAATCACAAGAAAATCCATATGTATACTAGAGAAAGAAAGAATGAGAGAAGTATGATCGATTTGTTCCTGGTGGATGACCGACTGCGAAAACAGGTTATGGATACCCGAGTGTTCAGGGGTGCTGACCTGGGAACGGATCACTATCTAGTGATTACTAGATTTAGGGGTCTGTTCGCGGGTTGGCGCTACCGGACGACAGTGACAGAACCACAGTCGGTCTGTCGCATCCGAAGCTGGAAGCTTCAGGAAGCGGATACTAGGGACAAATATCATGCGAGGGTAGCCGAAAAGCTTGACACCATCGATGGCAGAAACGAATGTGTAGAAAGAACATGGCAGAACCTTAGGGATGGAATGGTAAGTGCAGCGGAAGAAGTGTGTGGAACAATAAAAAGAGGCAGTAGTAAAAGAAGAGATGCATGGTGGAATGATGAAGTGAAAGAAGCTGTAAAGAAGAAGAAGAAAGCATGGTTAGACTACTTGGCCTCTAGTAATGATAAGGATATGAGAGAGAAGATGAAAGAAAGATATAAGCTGCAGAAAGTTCACACGAAAGCATTGATTGAGGAAGTGCGTGAAAGGTGTAGAATGGAAGCGGATGAAAGGTTGTCGCACAACTTTAAGGAGAACTCCAAACTCTTCTGGAAAGAGGTTGGAAGGGCCCGAAGTGGTGCGACGGCCTTAAGAATGAACAAAGTGCTTTCGAGAACTAATGACGTCCTATCAGAAAAATCGGACGTCATGCAGCGATGGAGCGAATTTTATAGAGAAATGTATGCGTGTGATGATCTTAGTGAGGGATCCGGGGATGACGCCGTGACTGGTACGCCAGACCCGGACCTCGATGACACTGAGGTCATCAGTATGAAAGAGATTGAACGTGCGATTCGAAGTTTGAAATGTGGTAAGGCTGCGGGACTAGACAGAGTTACTGCTGAAATGGTCAAGTATGGTGGGCCTCGCGTCTGGGACAGCTTTCATCTGCTGTGCAATTTGTGCTGGCGGACGGGGGATGTCCCGGATGATTGGCGATCCGCAGTCATTGTGCCTTTATATAAAGGTAAAGGTTCACATTTTGACTGCGGGTGCTATCGGGCGATCAGCTTGACCAGTTTAGCAAGTAAAGTTTACTCGAAGGTTTTGACACGTAGGATGCAAGAGAAATCGGAAAGATTTCTATGGGAGGCACAATGCGGATTTAGACCTGGAAGAGGATGCACGGATCAAATGTTTTCTCTCCGTATGATCACGGAAAAGCTTCTGGCTGTTAACCAGAAGATTTTCTGTGCTTTTGTGGATCTTGAGAAAGCATTTGATAAGGTTGTAAGGAAGAAAATGTGGGAACTGTTGCCGGGGTATGGTGTGGATGGCCGATTGCTAAGGGCTGTGCAGTCTCTTTACTGTGACTGTAAAGCCTGTGTGCGGGTAGGGCATGACCTGTCACCCATGTTTAGCGTCCAAACGGGCGTAAAACAGGGTTGTGTCATGTCTTCCTGGCTGTTCATACTGTATCTCGACAGCTGTTTACAAAAGCTGAAAGATAGCTGTTTGGGTGTGAAATTGGGTGACATAAAAGTAAATTGTCTGCTGTATGCTGATGATGCAGTGCTTATTGCACCATCAGAGGCAGAACTGCAGGCATTAGTCACGTGTATGAAAGAGGAATGTGAAATTAAAGGTCTCCGTTTGAATGCTAATAAAACTAAGGTTCTGGTATTTGAAAGGGACGAAGAGAGAACGAAGTGTGAAATATGGGTAAATCAGGAATGTCTAGAACAGGTAAATGAAATTGTATACTTGGGGAGTGCTTTTAGCCGGGATGGAAGATGTGATTTAGATGTGGACAGGCGTGTCGCTGCCGGGAACAAAGTCAATGGTGCCCTGACTGCGTTAGTCAAAAGGCAAGGCGTAGCGAAGAGTGCACGCCTTGCAATACATAACGCAGTGTTGGTACCGACTTTGTTATATGGCAGCGAAACCTGGGTATGCCAGAAGAAGCATAAAAGTAAGTTGAATGCAGTGGAGATGCGATCTCTTCGTAAAATGTGCGGCGTTACTATGGCCGACCGAAAGCGAAACGAAGAGATTCGCAATATGGCAGGTTTGAAAGATGACCTTATCACAAAAATTGATAAGGGCGTGCTTCGGTGGTTTGGGCACGTTGAGCGAATGAGTGAAGACCGAATGGTGAAGAAAATATATAGCGCGAAAGTTAATATTAAAAGGTGTCGAGGTAGACCGAGACTAACTTTCGAAGACCATGTGAGCAAATTGCTCGAAGAGGGTAGGGTCAAGAGTACTCGGATACCTAGACGTGCATGTATGAAGAAGATAATGAATCTGAAAGAAGCGAAAGAGATATGTAAGGATCGTGACACTTGGCGATCTGTTCTCTCTGGCTACCCCGTCAGGGATTGTGCGTGAAGATAAGTAAGTAAGTAAGTAAATTCTAATAATCATTAGAATTTAATAAATATCATAATTCATGTTTATTTATGTTTGATGTGAGAATCTACATTTTTTTAATTAATTCTAATTTATTTTAGTATTTTCATGTTATTAGTTGTTATTAGTAGTTGTTATTTATACGTATACGGAAATTAAGCCAGATTTAAAAAGTTGTTACTTTTTTGTTATTATTCTGCCCTGATACATTTTACTGTAGGATATAGTAGAATTTGTTCTGTATATCTTATCTTATTATATACTAGCGATCTGCCCCGGCATAACACGCTTGAATTCTGGATCTCGACAATAACGCCATCTACCGGTTCCAATTGTGAATCTAAATCATTCTCAAATCAATTTAATCACACACACACACAATTTCATCAAAATATATCTAGCGGTTTAGGAGTTCAGTCACATACCCACGGATAGGAGAATTATATAATATATAATGTGCATACATTTGAAAACCTTGCTCTTAATTGATGAAATCAAAATCCGTTACGTAGTTTAATAGATCTAAGCGTACAGACGGCGGAAAGCGACTTTGTTTTATGCTATGTCCATATTGTAGAGATAATCTTTGGTGCGTCTGTTGGTGATCGTGTAACTTCTAAACCGATTGGAAGAGTGCGAGCGTATTTCATCGTGGTAAAATTCTTTTGTTTGATATATCTATGTGTGTATCAAGGTTCAAAAACTTTGATGCGAGAGCTCACCGACGGCGAAACGAAGTGTCTTAGATATGTCCAAAGTGCCGAAGTCTTTGCAACAATTTAGATAGACTTATTGAGATAACACGAATATTCCGGTTATCACGATAAGTGTGACCTATGCATAAATCAAACATTCGAAAAATTTAAGGAATTGGGTTAAAAATTATACTAGAATAATATGTTTAAGTACATTGCTCATCGTGGTGAGTATATATTAAATGTTGAACAATTGTTGTCAACATAATCATTGCAGCCCAAAACAGATCCACCCCTGAACTAAGGCCTCCACATAGATTGTCACACAGCTTAGTTCTGAGCCTCATACACAAGATACTTGTTTCATCTGGCCGTCGCTATTTGTAGTGAAGATATAGCATTGCACTTGCCGGTAAGAAGCTGCTACCTTACATTCCGATTGGTAATAGTTTCTTCTTCTTAGGGACATAATATAATAGCCGATCTATATATGTCTGTTTGTACTCCATGTACAAACAGTTATAAATTAATACAGGGTTATTTTTCAAAGCGTAGCTAAATTATATACTTATGTTGAAATATATAAATAATGATATACCGTTCTTGCAGTTTTTGAAAATACGAGTAAATACAGCTTCTTTTTTTTTTTAATTATCCCAAATTGAATGTGATTTATGGACAACAATTACGCGTACGCGCGTTCCTCTCTGTGCGATTCATTTCACGTTTTTGCCGACTGATCAACTCTCATGAATGTGTGCATGTGTGTTATATTTTCTTATTTTATGCTTATGTATGCAATTTGTTAGAATGCTGTTTGTTATTATTTACCTTATAAGAGTGCTATTTTCCATATTATCATATATACGGGAGAAAAATGCATCTTCCTGATATAATGCAATTAAGAAAAAAATGTGTTGATTTAAGGTTATGACTCTTTCTTATAAAGGATTTCCTCAATGTGTCCCAATGTCACACTTTACTGAACTGTGAAAACAATGAAAGTGAATTCCCTTTCACCAATTCTTTTCTGGTCAGAGTAACTGCAACTTTTGGAAAACTAGTAAAATGAAAAAAAGAGCGACGTTTCAAACGAAGTTTTGATTTTATCGCGAACAAATATTTCTTTATGTCAAAAAAGTTACAAAAATGTATTTGATAGTTGTAATATATTTTCTGTACGTTCTTAACAATATAATTGAAACGAAGAACTTGCATATATCTATATCTATACTAATATAATAATAAAGCGGTAGAGATGTTTTTGTTTGTTTTAACACGCTAATCTCTGGAACTACCACTCCGATTTTATTTTTTTGTATATGATAGCTAGATATCTAGCATTAGACTATACCTCTCAGCTAGCCTTAAATATTTATTTTTATTATGCAATTCTGAAGAAAAAGAGTCACGTTAGTGATACGTAAATGGAATCACCAGTTTTGGCTAAGCGTGGACAAGATGCCCGGTAAAAATAATTTTTACTAAACAATATTATTAATTCTGAAAGAAATATTTTTGCACATTACATAGTATCCAGGTACACATATAAAAAGTCGAAATAAAGAGTATGTAAACTGTACCCACAAGTATAAACAAAGCATAGCAATTTGTTTGACGCAGTGTTACCAGCACGGAAATAAAAGATCAATTTCGGTCTGTAATCGATTAAATAATCAATAATGGTAACCAAAAAAAAAGTGTCTGTCTGCAAAACGAGTACAGATCAATAATATATGACAAAATTAAACTCATTTACATTGTTTTAAAATAAAACAATCAAAAACGTTATTAGTTTTTAATATTTTTTTATTAGGTAATCGATAAACTGATTATTGTCATTTTAAAAAGGAAAACATATACAATTATCATCTTCATCCACAAAACACGGCCTCGCCACCTACATGTATTGACTTCCTGCCGGTTTTACCATGTTACCACTCTTGTCTAGTGCAGGGCAGTCTTACCAGTCCAAGGCTGCTACTCGAGAACTTTTCTTCTCTAGGTTTTATTTAGCTATAATGGGCCGGTATTGTCACTTCAGGTTTGTTTTTGACTATGTTAGTTACCCTGGTTCTTCTACAGGTATCTTTGTTACAGATTCTACTGCCGCTGCGAAATGTCCTCTCCAAATCTCGCAGAACGACATTAAGCTTTCATACGGGTAATAATGAAGTATAACATCTCAGTCCCACAATATGTCATAACTGGCTGCACGCACTGATCGTTCCCTCTCATATTAAGATATTAAGTAATACGTGACCCATTCCCGTAGGCTGCCCAGTCGGCTTTTTGTGGATATCTACGAAGCCGACAACCCTGAACGTCGTATGTACAGAGTTTGGCGTCTCTTATCACATTTCTATATTTGGTAGGGTTTAATATTAATAGAAAAGAACAACAAAAGCGATTTATCATTGCAAATCATTACAACAATGCTCCTTTTGTGAATTATCTCATAAAGTAAACAATTAGAGCTATATTTCAATTTTTATTCAAACGAAATTACATAACCCTAAGTGATAGACAGTGGACCCCCGGTAATCCGGCCCCTGTCTAATCCGGCACCCCCTGTAATCCGACATGGTTTATTATTTGTTATTAAATATTTTTTGACAATCTTCACAAATGCATGATAGAACATGTTATAACTTGTACGCACCACCACTGTTGTGCTCGACGCGTAGGGTATTGTTTTGAATTTTAATTTACTAAATTTGACATACATAATGAAGTATAATTTGTAATTCAGAGTACATATATATAACATATAGAATTTTATCACTGGATCTGGAATATGTCGGATTATAAGGTACTCTTTTATAAAAAATTCCGGACTATAGGGGGTCTTAGGCAGTACTCTATAATTCGATAAAGATAAGTCCGACACTTTCCTGCAAAATGCTTGTCGGAATACCGGGCGTCCACTGTAATTATAAATCATACAACTATAAATAATAATTATTGGTAGCGTGGTTCTCACTAACAAAGAACTTTTGTAAGCTAAGATAGAGTTAGTTGTTTTCTTTGAATAACGTTGCGATTGAATGGTTCTTACAAAACACAATAACTATTAATACAACAATACTAAAACTCTAACGGCCGATATCTAACTTGGCTTAAGGGATTTAGAATTTCCACTTTAATGCTAAACTGAAGTTATAGAATGAGGAAAGTTTAACCGCAGCTACTAATGAATTATTTCCCGGGGGTTGACTTAGTTTCAAATAACTAATTACAAAAACTCTACCGCTTGGAGGAGATTTTGTTTGTTTACTCTTTTCAAACATTATCAAAAATAACTCAAGAATTAAAATCTACGCGTATAGAGTATAATACATGATTTTATAAATATTTTGAAATACAGATAAAAAATTTGCTTCTTTTAAACACGCATATTCACACACATGCACGCACGCATTGTATGCGTGCATATGTGTTTGCATGACACATAAGCACGCATATAAGCACTATATCACGTATATTGAAAAAGAAAATTTGGTCTTATCATTAAACCTTGTCTTTGTATTTAAGTAAACTGTTACGCCGAATCACATAGTTAAGAAATATTTAAAGAAATAAATTAAATTAGTTGCATTTCATTTCGAATTATCGAAAATGTAGTGTACACAAAGTTATGGTTATCCGAAAAGTTGAGGAAATTAAATACAGAACTATTTTGATTTTATTACTTAGGTTTTTCTATTTAATTTTAGATAATCTGAACTTATGACCTCAATATGAAAGAGCGATAATTTCGTAACAGAATAACTTACAGATTCGATTTACAAAGTTTTTTGCCTTCTTGCCCTCGCCAATTCATTAGAATTTCGGCAAAGTCAGTGTTTTCTTCTTAACAGTTTATTATTTTTATGGAAATGATTCGAAATTTATAAGAAATTTTCCGAGTTATTTAATCAATTGAATGCTTATTCAATTCTAACGAATTTAGGCGAAAGTTTATTGACCAAATTGGCGATATATTGAAAATGGGCCAAATCAAGAGTACCTTTAACAGACGAGCGTGTATGCATAGGTATATGGATGTGGAGGAAGCGAGAGAGGTGTGTCAGGATCGTGCCAAGTGGAAGTCCATAGTCTCTGTCTACCCCTCTGGGTGAGTGTTTATGTATTATCAGAAAGGCTGTAAATAGCTTTACTTTTTATTTCGTTGATTAAAAGTCCACTATTATCAGAAATGATGTTCCTTGGTCCTGAGCCACGTGTAACATGACTTCCTGCATATTTTAGGTCAGATGCTCTTCGTACTTTACGGCTGGCTTGTTGCCACTTCAGCTTACTGATCTATTGGACTATGTCAATTGCTTTTATACTTATTTACACAGTTGTTTTATAAGAATTATAGGGACTTATATATTCACATGACTATATATAACACCCTCATTTCATCATCTGATGGGACAGTAATTAAACTTTAGCTCGATGAAAAGTATCATAAGCTGAGAGCAATTGAGTTCGAATCCCCAGCGGTGGTACTTTTTTACGACAATAATGGAAAACATCGTGAGGATAATAGTTCTATAAAAAAACGTATTGCAACGAATTATTTCTTACCTTAAAACTCTGTTATTGGCCAGTAATGAAAGAGATATATTCCATTTTTCTGCCGACTTCCAAAAAGGAGACGGTACTCAAATCGATTGTATGTTTTTTATGTGTGTTACCTCATAACTTTTTACTGGGTGAACCGATTTCGAAGATTCTTTTTTTATATTATGAAAACTAACACTTCTCGTGTGGTCCTATATGAATTTGATCAAGGTCAGACCAATAGTTTTAGAGTTATTCTTAAAAACTTATATTGAAGTCGGCTGTACAAAATTTTTAATTTTAAATAATATTGTACCTAAGTTATGGTTACATTACCCATCCATTACAGCCTATAAAAGACCACTGCTGAACATAAACCTCCCACATAGGTTATTCTATTGGAAGTTTTTGCCCTAATTGCCACGGTTGGCAATTTTTTTATTATATTTATGTTATTATCAGGAAAATGCTGTTGCCTATCTTCTAGTTCAGTTTTCCTCAATCATCTCTTACGACACCCACTGATACACTGGGCTGACTGACACACCGGATAAAATAGGGTAGTAGAAATTCTTACATTGCCACTAACTATTTCACTTATGGTTAGAATAATAAAACATTATAATACAAAACTATTACATGCCGTATATATCTTGTAAAATATTAATTAAAGTCAATTAGCTACTTATCCAGACTACATAATTATGATAGATATATTTAAAGGTTGTATCGCCGCACTGCAGCTATATTGTAGTTGTAGCACAAATGAATCGACTTGACCGGGGTAGGAACAGGCTCTCACAGGATACCAGCGTAAAATAGCAGCTTAATGCTGCTGTGTTTCGTATGGTGAGTGTAGAGAACCGGAGGCCCTTTTTACTCGAAACAAGGCATTCTATCTTAGTCCTCGAGGGTGACAAGCATCTGCATTTTGATTCTTGATCGAGGACAAATGTAGACGTCCACGTTACCATCAGGTGGAATGTGTGCGCGTTTGTCACCCTTATTCTAAATAAAAAATAATATTTTGTGGTGGTGGCGCAAAAGAATCTAATACACAATCTCGTTCCGTGGGTTTCGTAAGACGCAGCCATGGAAAATGCTGGAAAAAATCTTGTCGTTTCGTTCGTTAAAATAGCTAGTCTGACTATGTACAGCAGCGTCTAAGGTGCGAGACGTCAAGTACTGCGATCGTCAATCTACCTACTAACGAAAACGATTAAGGTAAGCTCTCTCTCTTTATTGGGAGTCTTATGTCCAGAATTGTAGTTTTATGGGCCGACATAGAAATATATGAATACAAGCTCGAACGTGTTCAAATTAATATACCAGTATTCGTGTAATGTAATGTAGTAAGATTATAGTTTACTCGAACTGTGTATTTTAAACTATTATGTATAATTTCAATTTTTATCTGCATACAAGCGATCCGCCCCGGTTATGCACGTGTGATTTCTGAATATTGACCACAGCGCGAGGAAACGGGTCCAACAGTAAATTTAAACTATCCAGGGACCTACACAAACACACAAAAATGTTCATCAAAATCTATCGAGTCAGTTTTGAGTTTTTGCGAGACTAACGCACGACAATTGATTTATTCAGTCAAAAACTATCGGGAATGGATGATTTGTTTATGGTTCCAAATACAACTTTTTTGTTGTTGTTGTTAGATTGACTCAACTGTAATCCATTTTGGCGCGGATTTTGAGTTACATCTGTAGTTGAAATTAAATTCAGTGCTGTTTTTAGTTATATCATATCTAGTATGTATTGCGAATTTCACAATGGACAAAATCATCAAATAAATAGTTTGTCTTAAATGTTGCATCGCAAATAGAATTTCGTGTTCGAAGTCACAAAAGGCTTACGGTAAATAGATTTTATCAAAAACACGTGTTTATGAGTGGTACAAAGCGTTCAAAAGCGATAGAGATGTGGTGGAAAATTTGCTTCGCTCTGGTTTGCCATCAACGTCTGCAAGTGAAGTTAACATCGCAAAAGTGAAGGAAATATTAACTGAAAATCCTAATATAAGTTTGAGAGAGATAGCCGCCGAACTATTTGTATCTCACGAGTCGATTCGTGTCATTTAAATAATCACTTGGGTATAAAACATGTTGCCCCTCGGCTACTCCCAAAGTCTTTTGGGAATTTTTGTATTTTGCACCATGATAATATGCCTTCGCACAAGGCCATCATTATGAACGAATTTGTGACCAAAAACTCAACAAATACCATCGAAAATCACCTTATTCACCAGATATGACTTCATTCTTTTTCCTCAACTCAAATTACTACTTCGTAGTATTCGTTTTCATTCGGTATAAGATATAAAGGAGAATTCACAGCGAGAACTGAACTCAATTCCGGAAAAAGCCTTAAAAAATGTTTTCATGATTGGATTATTCGTTGGAGAAAGTGTATGGGTTCTAAAGGGACCTTGAAGGTGATAAATTAAACTTGGAAGAATAACTAACATTTTGTGTCTTAGATATTTTTCTCGGTATTTACTTTGACGTTTGGAAAGTAGTAGGATTCGACATAGTGTAGTCCCTAATTTTTTAGCTAAATAAGTGCAATTAATGCAGTCGAGGTCTTTCGTATTTTTTTATTCGCTGAACTTGCTAGCCAACCCTCCGATTGTTCAATTTTGTGTATGTTTCCAAGTAAAATTATCAGTACATAGGTATCGGAAGATTTTATGAAAATCTTCGATACCGGTGTTACTCTAGATGCGTGAAGAATGATCCTGGTATCCGCCTCTTCATGATCACACATAAATTCAATTTTTTCACTTTTTATCATTCGATTTTACTGCGCTTGATAGGAGTAACAACAGTTTTGAATAGTTAAATATACATTTTTGTTTATTAGCTAATATGTTGTGTCCGGTTCTATCACACGGACTTCGGATACTCTACTTTCTCTCTCTCACTTATTTAATTACTCTGATTTTAAAACTTTAAAGCATGGCAATAATATTCCTTGAACGGTGCTTTGCTGGCAAGTCTATACGTTTATATTCGTAATTAAATTATCCTTTGATCCCAATTTTAATGGTTTAGATATCGGTTTAGTAACCTATATTGACTCACCTGTTTATACTTGCTTTCCAGATAGCCATTAACAGAAATAATTAGGCAAGCCTACCAAGAGATATTCTCCATGTTAAAAACTATCTATTTAAACTAAATTTGCTCGGTTATCAAAAGAGTGAAGGTAAGGAAAAAAATTGATCAAAATTAATTTATTTCAAAATAGCCATGAAACTTTTCGAAAGTCAAGCTATCAAGTCGTGTTTATATATCAATAAAATTTTATCAAATCCCATCTGATGAAGGTCGATCTCCCACGGTCTCTTAGACTATAAATATCACTTTTTTCAAAACATATATGTTGTAGTTTTAGATGAAAATATTTATAAAGACAGTTTATTTTCATCAATATCTCTTCAATGATAATGATTGCATTATTTATACCATTAATATATTTTACCTACCGCTGAGTGTGACAAGTACGCAAAATGAGAAGGAGACGTCTCCATACATTCTTGAGCCCAAGTGTTAACAAGATGAAAGTAGGACCATTTGAAAGGGTATATATAAATAGTCATAGCTGAAAATTTGTCAAGACTTATAAATATAGGAGCTGAGTTATCTTAGAATAAGTAAAAGTGATATTATCTATTACTTGCACTGTAACAGGTGATTTTTCACTGTTATTACACTGTAAGAGGTCATTTTTCACTATAATTACTTAAAGATATAAAAGCAGGATCAGTATAAAATCACCAAAGAAAAGCTGTGGTTAGTAAGGAACCGAAATGTTGAAACGATTAACTAAAGTTAAAACAACAACACTAAGTGAAGTTAATATTAGGGATATCGATCTGAGATCGATTACTTGAATTGTTAAAACTGTTACTTATTGGAATGTTGATATTTTGTATTTTTTATTGTTATTTTGTAGATATGTACGCAATTATTTTTTATCTCTTTAGTTAGTTAACAGAAAAATAATCGATTCTCGATTAAATTGCGCTCGTTTCAAATCGAATTGAAAATCTGTATTTTTCTTTTAAGTGGAGACTTTGAAGTTTAAACTATCAAGTTTCAAAATGAGAAGTCCTCTATTGGAAGATAACGTTCAGAAACGAATTTCACTAATGTATTCTTTATGGTAATCGATTTATTGCCATAAAATGTTTATTTTTCCTTTTTTAATAATTGAATAATATATTTTATTTCCAAATAAATATATCATTCAAAGTAAATAATATTTAATAAATATAATTTTTTTGATCAGAATAAATATAATATCGAATGTATTAATAGATTGTAAAAAGAGCTACTTTTTTGTATTTTACTTTAGAAAAATATAATTTTTTTAAATTATAAACCAAGTAGTTAACTTCAGGCCCATAAATCCCACTCTCCTCGTCATACGTATAAAATGTAAGTTACCCGAGTGAAGTGCGTGTATTTAACAGTGAAATTACTGTCGGATTTTATTATATATATGAATATAAAGAAAACAAAAAAGATGCGAATTTTAGTGCAGTATCTGTGTTAATATTGTACCATTTTATTCGCACGCTACTGTGAAATGTGAGATCCTGTGTGAAAGGAATATAAAATGGCTCTTCTAGATAGTATAAAAAAGCTATTTTGTTTGCAGGGTATTGTCAGTCTACGAGTATTTATATGGTTGAGACTGCTATCATCATACATAATATATTAAAAGGTAAATCATCAATGAATAATTTTTTAGATGGAGTGACGACATGGTAAGTCAATGGATGCAGGTGGATCAGAACCGTGCTCTGTCGCGTTCCTTGGGGAAGCCCTATGATCAGGAGTGGACTTATGAAGGGATGTAATAATGATGATTATGTTTTTTTGAATTTAAATAAATTAATAAAATTCACGAATTACACCATTGAGATTATCATGCAATTTCTACCGGAGTTTTAATGGTGTTTCATGTAATGTATTCAGCGTGGTCATTTTCGTATTTGTTTTTTTAAATGTATACATTAATTTTGATCATTATGTTGTGTCATCTTCACCAAGGAATGCTGCAAAACACGGTTCTGAAAAAGCAACAGCCATCGACTATCTGCATGTTATTAATTATATATTATATCGTGCATAATATTTATGAATACATATTAATAATAATTATATATAATAATAATTTTTGCAAGACCAAGAAATTACGGAGGATATTTCAAACTTCTTAACCCCCGAGGAGAAAGCAAGCTTGTAAATTAAATCTGAAAGTTTCCGTGTTGCGGAATCAGACGACACTTGTGTTCGTACATGTGGGTATCGGGTTAAGCATTTTAGGGTTCCTTGCTTAATACTATATAAAAAGAGTTTCTTCGGATACTTCTTCAGTTTCAACCAGAGGAATCTCATTCCGAATCTGTTATAGATTTTAAAATATTTTAAAAAATCGTTTTATGACTCAAATGACTGCTTGTTCTGCTAATTTTATGTACTTACATCAGTAACCGTTTAGTGACCTTCACTGCTAATCATCTAGATTTTAAGTATTAACAATAGCTAGCCTTATACACGCAAATAAAATTGTTAAAGATTCGGGTGTATCGTGTACTTTGATTTGAAATTTTATATAAAACTGAAATAATAGTCGAACTTACAGTTCACTTGATGGTAAGTGGTTTCAATCCACTTCCTATTTAGGTCTGGACACTTAGATTAAGTTTCAAATAGAGAAGACTACAGATGCGTTGTCATCTCTGAGGACTAAGGCGGCATGCCTCGCAGTCTGTGGTTATACTGGCTATCTATACCCTTCAGATCGGCATCACAGCAATGCAGGAAAAATAGGTAATAGAATGGTATCAACCCAGAAGACTCCAAGGCATAAAATAAATCCCACGACCTAGTCTTACCTGTGCAATATTTTGTGGTCACAAACCTTTCTGGCGAATTAGGTGATTATATTTTAAAAGTTTCAAGTTAGGCTTGCTGTTTTGTGCATTATCGAATAATTTATAGAATCAGACACTACTTTGGAAAAATACACTATTTTAAAGATGGTAAAAATTGTTATACCTACATCTGTTCAATAAAATGAAATGATGTGTCTTACTTAGTTTAAAGAGCACTTCCCGCTCTTCCCAGCACTACTACTCCCAACACCGCTACACTAGGAAATTCACACAACCAACGAAAATACGACACGATTTTCTCCTCTACACGAGGCATCCTCAGGTTAAGTAGACTATGCGGTGGCTGACCGCTTAGATAATGTGTGGTGGTAATTATACAAAAAAGTGACTTTCAATAAGTATTATTTATAATCTATATTGAATAAAAAAGTTTCTGTTTCTGTTTCTGATACTATTATGCCACTCACTTAGCGGCCCAGTAGCGAAACAAAAATCCTATTAAAAAAGGTGATGAGCAAGGCCGACATCCATCAGTTTCTCGAGATGCAGCTTCGTACCGGTAAGTGAAGTGTAAGGTGGGCCTAAAGCTGGAGTATTGACCTGGTAAGTGATGCAGGAAATGATGGATACTGATGAGTCAGGATCATGCTTTGTGGCAATATTTGCTAGTCAGTAGTGGACTTGCGATGGTCTAACAAATAATATATTTTATTTCCGACTATACTACTTACTATTACTATACAATGTTAAGCGACCTGTATACTATTCTCATGTGATAAATGTATTAGTTTTACTCAAAGAATTAATAACTATATTCATAGATGTGACATTTTTTTTATAATAAGAGTAACAAACGAGCACACAGTCCATCTTATGGTAAGTGAATGCTGTGGCCCATAGAAATCTACATTGATCCTTAGTTAAGAATTAAAATTCAGATGCGTTGTCACCCCTGGCGATTAAAATGGAATGTCTCATTTCGAGTAAAAAGAGCCTCCAAGTAATTCTCACCATTCGAAACACAGCAGCATTCAGCTGATATTTTATGATGGTACTCTGTGAGAGCGTGGTCCTTCCCCGGTCGGGCCAACCCCTACATGCTACAACCATAATATAGTTGCACCGTGGCTTTACCACGTATCAAAACATGACATTACAATATAGGTGACAATTTCAAATGATTTTGTTGGATAAGGTTACATGACTCGAATTTTTCATAGTCAAATAATTATTGCAAAATATGATACGGGCCCCTTCTATTAAAGCAAGCTTACTCAAACCTATCGCCAATTTACACAATCAACGCATATTCACTACCACGTCCCGCGCCACGAGAAGTTACAAATTCAGTTGACTGCGAACTGGGAGTGTGAAACTTTATTTGCAAGTTCAGTCTCCATTTGACATATTTAAACGGAACAAAATTTATGCACATGTTATTTATAAAATACATTATTCTTTAGAAAACGGTTATGTCTATTAAAAAAATATAAAGTATGACTATGTAATATTCTACCGTGCAGTTACCTCTTATTACCAATACTGCCTTGACTATTTTTATTTACTTATTTATGCTTTACTGCTATCATCTTAAATAAGGGTACAAAGGGCGGACTTAATACCTATTAGATTTTTTTTCTAGTCGACCCCGGGCGAAGTGATATATAATGGTAGGCGCAAAAGGATAAAAAAACATTATATCTATCTGTGCTCCGAATATATATATATATATAGATAATTTCTGTCGTCAAGTACTTGGCATTAGTTGATACAGAAATCATTATCGGTACCAATCCAAATAGAAACTTAGAAAAAATAAATACTTATAATTTGAAATCGGCTAGAAAATCGACGAGTGGATGTCTCTTTATTAGCGTAAATGCACTTATAGCACTGTAATAGTTCCTGTACTGGTAAAAATAGTAAAAAAAAATTATGCACTGGTCGAAACAGTTTCAGAAAAAATTACACATTATTATACTGAATGATTTTTTTCGTGAGGAAAAAATAGGGTTTTGTAGGTGAATAAAGTAGCATAGATATTTTTTTATTTCATTGTTTTTTCATTGACATTTAATTTAATTTAGCTATTAAGAATACTACTTATTTGAAGTTATTTTTATCGAAGTTATATTTAAATATTAATTTAAGTTATATTTATATATAAACTTCAATATTTTTTTGGAACAATAATTTGAAAAATAACTATGCCATTTTTTGGTATGACCTAATAGATGTATCGAAGTAGACAGTTTTTCCAAATAACTTGCATCATATATACTATCCTTTTGGTGTTTAAAGATGAAGATTTCTTTGGATTCGTACAGCTATACTTAGGTACATATGCCAGAGTCAAGTATCATGAAATTATTCGTTATAAAAATTTGTATTAAAACTCTTTAAAAATGCGTCACAGAAGTCTTTGGTAGATTTTGACGGCAGTTTGAATCAGCAGATAGTCCATGGCAATAGTATTTCAAGGAACCTGCCTGTCTGCTTACACAACAACTTGAGGTTTGCATCATGATCGGAGGACTTGTTTCATAGTTTCTACTAATAATTCGCATGCGCGGACACGGATAATTCTAATGCACTGAGTTTCACAACTTTTACTTACATATTAAAATTCAAATCAAACCACTATTCAAACAATAATACAAGAGCAGCAATCCACCAGCATACAAATTCCCTCATTTTCTTGTTTTCTTCTTTTTTCAAATTTTTTTTAGCGTTCAGTTTCTTCTCGACCAGTATGTTACATCAAAAGATCATAAAATGAATTTTCAGTCGCAATTAGTTATAACAATAGTTTAATATACTACCGTACTAGTATTAAAACCTAGGGACAAATAGTGATATGATGCGAGTTATTTAAAAAACTAAAAAAAAACACAGAGACACAAACGGCATACATAACAACGTAGTTCGTCGTGATACAAGGCCATCGCGTTGAAAACAGATTTACGCCTTGGGCGGTTTGTTATTTAAACGGACTGAAAACTGTTTCGTTTAGTGTAAACGATGTCTAGCTTGGCTACAATTGCAGGATATGTAGAATACATTAGTCTGCAAATGGCGGTACACAAAGCATTTTGTTGTGCTCCCAACTTCACACAGGAAGGCTTATATTATTAAAGATAAAGTTTTTCAACCGAAATTCTAACGACCTCTTCTCAACATAAATATTTGAAAGTTTGTTACTACTATGTTTATAAAGGCAATGTTTGTGGACGATACACGAACCTATGTAAACTTAGTTTCCCAGATAATCAAATTGTTCATGCGTGTTCTTCTTTACGAGAAAAGTCAAAGTCTATTACTGGACATGGGCTTCTCTCTTTGTAGGGAGGATAAGTCATTATCAATACACTCGGCTGGCTGATTGATGTTTTACACCTTTGAAACTACTCCCTTACGCCGATCTGGGTATTTTACGTCTAGCGTAAACGAAATGGTTATACCGTCATCTATAGGAAACCATAAGGTCTTTCTGGCATATTGTACAGTAGTCTCTTAAGACACACTAACCTCGTGAAACCCTCATTTCTTCCATTAAACTCTGGGTGTCTTCAAGGCACGACATAATAATAGACTTTGTTTACGCTAAGTTAGTGCGCTTTGCTATCTAAAATGTGGTAGAGCCATGCTGGAGTTATATGTGTAGTATAGTTGTAGAACGAATGGGTCGGCTCGACTGGGGAAGGATCACGCTATCACAGAATACCAGCGTAAAATAGCAGCTTAACACTTCTTTGTTTCGTATGGCGAGTGTAGAAAACTGGAGACCCTTTTTACTGGAAACGAGGCTTTCCATGTTCATGTCCTCACGGGTGACAACGCTTCTGCATTTTGAGTCAAAATCTTTGGCTATATCACCGCAAACCATCAGGTGGAGTAGTCCCACCTAAGAATACGTCAGGTGGCAGGAATTACTTCAAAACTTTGTCCATATTATTACGCTCGGTAACGAGTTTACGTCTTGAAATTTTGGTTCGTTCAAGTTGGAACATTCTTGAATGAATATTCCACTATCAGTTGGTCGTAGAACCACCACTCCTACCCTGTTTATCACACCACAAAGACATGCAGGAAACCTGCATACACAATATTGTCCTTTCACGCCGAACAGGAAAATCTTGATAAGTTTTTTAAGCTATCTACCAACGAGTTACTACGACTGGTCTCTTGTTAAAATTAACATAAAAACTATTAAGTCAAACGATAGTTTTAAGTGGAATATTTTACCGTATCTGCTGTAAAGTGAACAGTTAGAACTAAAATGTTGTGGATGGTTTCAGACACAAAACCAATTAAGAAGTATACGCCGTTAGAATATAGCTTTAATGGTTCGTCGGAACCATAAAAATTGGATCACTTAGGTAAAATAAATTCTACGGTAATCCTACATGCACCAGTCAAGTCGTAAAGAGCACACTCGGAGATCCTACCGTAGTAATACGAGCTAAGTTATATTTTCACATTGGGCTATATATTTTTAGTATTGACGTTCAGAAGATCATGATTTTGAATGTTGCAATAAATACTAGAAGAGTATAGTACACTCTTCGGCTATTTATTGCACAAAATACTGTTTAAACCCCGACGCAAACGTTATATGTTTAACATGTGTTTAAGTGTATGTCTGTGCCATCATTGCTCCCAAACGTGTGAACTGATTTATAATTAGTTTTTTTTTGTTGTTTGAATGGTGACTTAATGGAGAGTGTTCTTAGCTATGTTGCAAGAAAATCTTTTCAGCCATTTGAAGATTATCAGCTCTTTTTGTTTCGGGGTTTTTCCATTTTATATTATTAATAATAGAGACAAAAAAACCCATTCCCACTGAAAATAAGTGGATTTTGTGGTCCGTGAACATTTAGAATGAAATTCAGATGCGTTTCACTCCTGGAGATTAAGATGGAATATGTCATGTCTCTACACAGACCAAACGGTTAAGAATATTTCACGCTGGTATTCTGTGAGAGCATGGTTTTTACCCATTCGGGCCGACCCACCATGCTACAACCATAATTTAGCTACAGCATGGCTACCACGTATGACATATTATATTAATTTTATTTTCATAAGTAAGTGTGTATAAATTAACCTTACTCTAACTGTGCAGCCCTAAATCTCTTTTGAACATATTAATAAGCAAACCGCCCGTCCCGTTCCCTCTGTTGAACATACAATATCAATACAATTCAAACCATAGTATGGTTTATTTGTCGTTTGTAATACGTACAGCAATGGATTGGAATAATTTGCCAGCATCTGTCTTTCTATTCGATCGCTTATGTCTTCAAGGAGACGGTGAATAATCTTTTAAGCTAAGTAAGCGTGCTTCATTATCTTCAACTACATTATTACATATCCTCTACGTATTTATGACAAATCTATTGCCATTTCACTTGTTTAGAAGTTACCGGCGGAAATAGAAATGGAAATACGTTACGTTACATCACGTTTTTTGGGTTCCATTTCATTCAAGCAAATACAACGTACATAACATTAATTGAAAAATTTATAAACCTCTGAAAGAAAAAGAGCTGATGATCCATCAAACGGCTAAAAAGATATTCTTGAGTTATAGATAAGAATATTTTCAATCACGTCATCCTTCAAACAAAAAATAAATCAATATAAACGCTTGCCCGTAAGAATACTGTATTAACTCTAAAAACGTACTTTTTCAGGAGAAGCGATTAAAGTATTTAACTAAAAGTATTGTGGTATATCCATAAGATAAACAGATTATTTTTTATTATTAATATGTATTTGTATGTACTCTATAATTATCTTTAAAGACATTACTCTATTTACCAATATTTATTAAATTATTAAATTTTTACCACTTGTGACTGTATTCTTTTGAATTTTACTTTTGTTCAAGATGTTTAGTTTAAAAAGAAAACAGTATTTATATACTTTTAAATGCGAATAAAGTGATGAAAAAAACAATAAAATTAAATCAATTCTCACTTATTTATTGCATAAAGGCCTTAGCATCAATCTTGACTTATAAAAATCTAATAAATAACAATCTTAAGGTATTATTCTAGTCTATATCTAAATTCTAGTCTTTGTACCAAAACAAAAATCACAAGGTTGAACTAGTCAGTATCATTATTTAACAAAGTAAAAATAAAAATAAAAATCTCAAAAATGTTAAAACTTAGTATTACTTACATTAACTTAATAGGAACTTTACGCTTTGCAAGCAAAGTGTAACCTGGTAAATAACAGAGTATTGAACAAAATATTTGAAGAACAACAACTTTCTGAAAAAACATACTAATTATGAAATAATTAGTTGAGAAAAAAAAACACATTTAAGTACTAATTAAACAAAAAAACTCAATAAAATCAGAAAAAAGTCCTCATATTACATACTTAAGAATATTATTAAAAATAAATAAGTGATACCTTATTGAATAAGTGAAACTTTGAGTAGGTACTATGAGGATTTGTATTAATTTGATAAAAGTTACTTATAAATTTTGATAAAAATCTTTATAGTATTTAGGAATTATGTTTTTTTCAACTAATTTCAACAGCCCCTGTTTCTTTTTACTTGTAATTTTAATCCTCTCAGAATAAGCTGCAGGTAAATTCGGTGACATCAAGTCGTTTTGAGTGCTGCGAGGAGGTGTCAGAGTAAGATTTTTTGTAAAAAAAAGATCCAGGGTCTGATTTAGACACATAAATAATACTGAAATCATTCATTTTTACAGATTGATTCAGAACATTTTTGGAAAAGTTTTTTCCAATCTTTGGTGAGACTTCTTTAAAATCGTAAAAGCTGTCGTAGGTTAATTCATTAACTGCGAATGGCTTACCGTTAGATTTAGCGGTTCTATTTAAAGTAAAATACTGATCAGGTGTGTAAATCGTAGTGGAACGACGGGACTTTTTAATTTTTCTTTCAATTAGAGAATGGCAATTATCACCCTCATTTTGAGTGTGTCCCTTAATTAGGAATTTGTGAGTAATAGAACGAATATTTTGAAATCTATTTACTGCTAAGATGTACATTGAAATTATGAAACGGTTTTTCTGCTGCCCGCAGCAATTATCACTGTAGAATATTACATCAACTAATTGCTCAGCATTTGTGTCAATTTGGTTAAGATAATTCCACGCGCAAGTTGCAATCTCATTCACACCACGATTGCCATGCCCTTCGTGCCATACATTACAATAAACATCTTTTGTTTTCAAATCAGTTATTGTAAAATTTAAAACATTTACTTTAGAGATGTAATAAAAGTTACTTACGTCGCCCCTTGGACAAGGCATTGTTGCTTGTAAATCATAGACAGCAACTACCACCCTGCTCCCTTTCAATTTGTCTTGTTCCTTCTCGGCTCTCGATAGATCTTTTTCAACTAAATGTGTATCATACTCAACTTTAAGACGTTGTTTTTCTTCCCCGGTAGCATTCGTGAAAGCCTCACAAGTATCACACCTATCTTTTTTAGGTGAATAAAAGGCAATGTTAAACTCATTATTAAATATATGACTATACAAAACATAGTTACCATATGGCTTATATTCAGTCTGACATAACTTAACGTAATCTCTGTGGACATCAATCAATGTTTTACTGACATCAATATAAAGCTTATTAGTATTACTGCGACAGTAATGGCTGTCCATAGTCGGGATAGATTGTATGTGCTCCCTTATTTCGGATAATAATATTCGGTATTTTGGCATGATTTCCATGCTTTCCTATACCATCTACGGCTACAACATTACTCATTGTAGGTATACGCTTGTCAAAGGCAGTACTTATTACGCGATCATTTATGGCAAGTGTGGATTTAAAGAACATTTAACAAACACGTACTTTATTATTTTGAAACGAAAAATAAAATGCATTGTTGCTCTGCCTAGGATTTGCCGCATTTGTGTATTTATATTTCGTATTAATTGTAGTAGTGCTGTTTATAATGAATTGCCTCTGTATCGTTATGTTGCCCAAATTGTAATATTCATGAAAGATGTTCTGTCTTTCTTCTTCTGACACATTTGCAGAACATTTTAGACGACACTTCTCATCACATGGTGGTCCTACTTTTCTGGCTGGAATGACTTTTTTTAGTTTTTTTGATGTGTAGCTTTTGTGTTTCTTAAACGTTTCGCGACTTCCGATTTCCAGTCGTTAATATTTCGTTGTCGTTTACGTGTGAGTTTTTTGTTCAAATCTAAGTTTTCAATCTGAGAGTCTGCAGGTGGAATGATTTTGATGCTAGAGACGTGTAATGCAGGTGGAATGTTTTCGCGGTGGGCGGAATGTGAGCGTGTACTAGAAGCTGATGATAATGAACTGGAATTGGAGGAACTTGAATCCGTTGATGATATTGACGCTGATCTATGTCTAAAGTTCGGATCTTTAACGCTGTCATCTGAATCAAAATCGGATCCATCACTTTTATCGGCTTCACTTAGATCTTCAGTGTTAGATATGCATAAAATAAAAATAAAAATTTAAATGATAAAAATATACCTAAATATAAATAAACGAAGGAATAGTAACCTCCCTTCAGATTAAAAAACCATTCAAATATATTCTCACCATTAATATCAGTAACATTTGCATCATTTTTCAAACAATTTTCAATAGCACTGGATGCTGGAATACTATGATCTGGAGCATTTATATTTTTAATCAAATTGGTTTGTACATTTTCTGTAATAAGGAAAATAAATAAAACAATGAACTTGATAAATGCGGCATAGCGGAACAACAAGAAAAACGTGTCATTGCAATACTTAAATTACTAATATTTTTTGTTCCTCATGTTACTCGTACTTTGATCAAAAGAAAAATAATGATTATTTTAATAATATTATACATGTAAAAGTTAGGATGTTTAGGTATTACTCATTAACGTCAGAATGGCTGAATAAATCCGGATAAAATACAACGCCTTCTTGTGTTCGATATTGAGCAAAACGGCAAAACCACTAGTTAAAATTATTAATACCTATTATAAAAAATAATATTCTTACCATTTGGATCAGATTCGCATGTGAAATCAACATTTTCTAAACATTCGATGTAGCCAGGGCCTTGTTCATCTAAGCTAGTATCAAGATTTTCGGATGAGTTCAAATTATATTGACGGTTATTTGATGACTCATCCTGTGCTACTATACATTTTCGAATATAATCTAGTCTTTTCTGTAGTATCATTCTGAAATAAAGAATATGAAACTAAAGATCATAGTCAGAATTAGACAAACTGCTATCTAAATTAAATAGTTGTAAACAGAACATCGTAGTTTTTACCTTTGATACATTAACATCAACTAAAATTCAAATGAACACAGACACATTTTGTAATAATACTTGAATAAGATACAACTTAAGGTGAATAAAGTAACAAACAAAAAAATACACAAAACTTTTAATAGATCATAGGCACAACTCAAAATAATACTTTGTTCATTTAAATGCGGGGTACACTAAGCGTTACGTTATAGTGAAGAATACAGGTTAATTTTCGTGTTACAACTCTGTTTTAATAGGATTTGGAAAATAAAATACTTACTTAAAGAATAATACAGCAAGAAATCACAATAATACACTTTTCTTCTTGGGGTAAAACCGAATCTATGTATCATTAATAGATAATACTCTGTTTCGAATAACAATACGGGTCAAACTAGTTCAAGGACAGAAGCAACACTGAACGTGTCGTTCTTCCTTTTTCTAGCGAAACAGAAAGAGCGAGAGGGATATAGATGCAACTTTCGTGATTGGTTCATTCAAGGTGAAAGCCATTTTCGACCTAATTTAAAAGGTAGAACGTACTTTTTTTAGTCGAACTGTATTATTAAGTCAGTTAGTGCCAAATTTTGACATGATACTGTATTCTTCCGGACAAACCATATATCGGTTCATCCGCTTCGGCGCTACGACGCCGCAGACAGACACATAGATGATACACACGTTAAACATATAACAACCTTCCGTATGCGTCAGTGGTTAAAAAGCAGGGTAGAATTCAGATATAATTGTAAATACCAGTCATCTTCGTCTTGTAAAATACATATAATATTATGTAATTAATTTTCATTACTATTGGTGAGTTTTCTTGCTTACGGAATTCACTTATCCGTTCTCTTTTCTGCCGACTTCAAAAAGGAGATGGTACTCAATTCGACTGTATGTTTTTTTTATATGTGTTTACTGGGTGAACCGATTTCTATGATTCTTTTTTTATTTGAAAGCTGGTACTTCAATTGTGGTCCCATATGAATCTATGATCAAGGTCAGTCCAATAGTTATTGAGTTATTCTTAATAATATATATTGAAGTCGGCTGTACAAAATTATTAATTTTAAATTATATTAACTCCAACAAAACAGAGGAGTGTTATATGTTTAACGTGTGTCCGAGTATTTGTGTATCTGTATATCTGTGTGTCTGTCTGTCGCATCATAACTCCTGAACGGAAAAACCGATTTTGATTTTCTTTCGTTTGAAAGATGTTTTAATCTAGAGTATTCTTAGCTATACTACAGAAAATCTGTTTAGCCGTTTAAAGAGCAGCAGCTTGATTGAATTTATATAAATGTATATATAATACAAAACACCTCGTGTAGGATAAAGTTTTTTTTTTAAAAAAGGAAAAAATACTAATTGAAACTTCAGCTAACCAATCATTTGAGGTATGTTCTTATGTTGGTGACACTTTTACTGTTGCAGATATTTTCGCAAAGAGTTGACTCCACAGAGTGATAATAAAAATTGTCTACACCTGGTGCATCAAAATATACAAGGCATGATAGGCAAAGAGCTAGAAATTAAATTGTCCTTAAATAGCAACAATATTCATATTTTATGTATTAATGAACATTGGTTAAAAGCTTATAACTTAATGTTTAACTTCAGTAATCACCAGTTGGTCAGTTCTTTCAATAGAGAAACGGTTTTAAGAGGCGGCTCCGTAATATTAGCTAGTAAATTATTATCATGTAAAGAACGTAAAGATATTGTGAGCCTTTCTGATGAGCGAACTGTAGGAATGGCATGTGTTGAGTTTCAGCACCTCATTGTTGTAAGCGTCTACATACCCCCAAGTTCTATACACGATACTTTTGAAAAAATTATGGAGGAAGTTTTTGTAAATCTTAATAAACAGAATAAATCTGTTGTAATATGACTGAATATTGTTGTAATGACTTTAATATCAATCTCCTAGAAGCTTCCTCCACCAATATTAAATTTAGATCATTATTTAAATCATATGGTATTCATAATGATTTCTTATATTTACGCGAACACTACACATTTTTAAATAAAACTAATTTTACGGATTTTATCGCGTATATTAACTTATTTTTATATATTCCCGACGTTTCGGGTGCTTTCCAGCACCCGTGGTCACGGGGGACTGAGTTGTTTGACGTTCTGCTGTCATAGTTAGCCCGGCTACCTTCAGTTTTTTAATATTAATTTTTGGTTCGATTTACGCAGAATGAGCTTACAGTATCTTGAAGTCTAGCAGTGGTATACTTGGGTTTGGATTTGATTTTATTAATTATGGGATCCCAAGCAGATGGCAGCACCCATCCATCTTCTCTATTGAAATTAGGATGTTTTTTAATTTCAATAGCCTCGCGAATCATCCTTGGGAGGAATCGGTGTTCTTTTGCGAGGATTTGTGGTCTATCAAATCTAATGTAATGGCGGGGACGATCTTGAACATGTTCACAAACTGCAGACTTCCCGATACGTCGGTGCTTCACGTCAGTATATAAAAATAAGTTAATATACGCGATAAAATCCGTAAAATTAGTTTTATTTAAAAATCATATGGTATTTTTAATTTATTTTTAGAGCCAACGCGTATAGATCAATGTAGTGCAACATGTAAAGATAACATTTTCACAAATGTTAAGCTATTACATAAATGTATATATAATTCTAAAATTAAGTTCTGATCACTGTGCACGATGAGTTTCATTACCTTATTTTCACAAAAAGCAAGAAGATGAGAAAGTTGTCTTTGTTCCAGTAAATGCACGTCGCTTGGAGAAGTTTAGAAGTAACATAGTGAAAAAACTTCCATCATTTTCATACCAAAATGATTCTAATTTTTTGTATGAACATTGTTTAAGCTTATTTGCAATTAATTTAATAAAACTTTTACTTCTAAAACGTTCTCCTTGGACAGTCGGAAGTCATTCAATGAATGGGCTACAGTAGGAGTCCATAAGAGCAGACAAAGGTTATATAATCTTTACCATGAAAGGTTATATAATCATAAAGTCGAATTTAATGTTAAAAAATATTTAAAAATATTTAAAAGAGTGTGCTCCACAGCCAAGTCTTTGCATTTGAGCAACAAAATTAAGACGGCTACTAATAAAATTAAAATGACATGGAGCATAATATATAGCGAATCTGGTAAGATCAACTCTCGCAAGTCAAAGTACCAATTAAGTGTTAACAACAAATTAACTGAATCAGATCAGGTCGTTGCAATGGTTTTTGAGAAATATTTTACTGATATTCCGATCTTGACTTTTTTTGAATATTAATTCTTGGTCCGATCTACACTTAAAACAACTACCGGCTTATTAAAACATACTCCGAAAAATTTGGTTACCGAAAATACACAAAAGAAACGCTGCACTACATCCCATAGTAAGCCAGATCGATTTACCAATTTATAAGTGAGCTCAACGTTTGGCAAAAATAATGTCACCAGCGAGAGGACATACCAGAGCACACAAAGAATTCATACAATTTTGTTAGTGAGATAAAAGAACTAAATCATGCCTATAAATATGCAGTATTAACCAAACACTGCCTCACATCTGGCTATCTATTGTGGAAGAAAGAGTTCTACAAGCAAGTAGATGGTGTGACGATGGGACTCCCTGTATCTCCCGTAGTCGCCGACATATTCATGCAGGACATTGATGAGAAAGCCCATCTTACTGCTCCTGTAAATCCAAGACTCTACATGCGGAACGTAGACAATACTTTCATAAGTTTACAATCTGATAAAGTAACTGTATTTTTAGACCCGCGTAATTCCATAAACTCTAAAATACAATTCACAATGGAGTTAGAGGCAAACAATTCTTTAGCTTTCCTAGATGTTTTAGTCATCCGAAATCCTGATAACACTATTGGTCACACTGTGTATAGGATGAAGACCAATACCAACCGATATTTAAATTGTGAATCGCACCATTATTCATCACAGTTTGCTACGGTGGGAAAATCTTTGTTTGAGAGAGCATGAGGGATCTGTGACAGAAAACATCTGTCCACCGAGCTTCAGCACGTTGAGCAAAAATTGCAAGACAACAAGCTTGGGGTACGCGCCTACGTCATAGTGACCGAGTGAAGCTGGCCACAGTCGAGCATGTGCCTAGTGTAGTACTCTATGTCAGAGGAGTCACAGATAAGGTTGCCTACATCTTGAAGCGAGCTTCCATTAAAACATACTTCAAGCCGCCGAAGAAGATTAGTCAATTTTTACCATCTGTCAAGTGTCGTATCTCAGATGATAAGATGGAGGAATGTACAAGCTATATTGTGAATGTGATCTCTCTTACATAGGACAAACAAAAAGATCTATAAAAACCTGCATAAAAGAACTATAGCTGACTTAAAGCACCAACGTTCCAGGAAATCTGCAGTATGTGAACATGTTCAAGATTGTCCCTGCCATTATATTACATTTCATAGACCACAAATATTCGTAAAAGAACACTGATCCCTACCAAATATGATTCGCGAGGCTATTGGAATTAAAAAAAAACATCCTAAGAAGTTAAGAAAAGATGGATGGGTGTTGCCATCTGCTTGGGATCCTATAATTAAAAACAATAAATCCAAACCCAAGCGTACTACTGAAAGACTTCAAGATACTTTAAGCTCATTCTGCGTAGATCGGACCAAAAATTAATATTCAACAACTGAAAGTGGCCGGGCTAACTATGACATCGGGACGTCAAACTCTTCAGTCCCCACTCGTGACCATGGGTGCTGTAAAGCACCCGAAACGTCGGGAATCAAAAAGGTAAATTAAACGCGATAAAATTTGTAAAAGACTTAATTTTTACAGTCCATATCGTTTAAAGTGAAAAAAAAAAAACATCAGACTACTGTCGCTTCATCAATATTAATGTCAGTTATATACATGTTGTAGTATAAAATAATTCAAAACACTTCTACGTCTTTGTTCTTCCTTTATTTTTATTTACTTTATTATAAACATAATCCAGAAAATTTTAAAAGATTATAGGAAATAAAAAGTTATCAAATACAACTTCGCTAACAATGCTCGTGTAAATCCAAAATGATATATAAATTATAATAGCTCTCTGACAATTTTTAGTAAGAACTAAAAAATTGTCAGATGTAGTACGATTGCAAATTCGATTCTCTGTGACACCAAATTCAAGAGGAAATCCTCCTAGATTGTTGAAATTCTCCCTCGGTTAGACTGTGAACTCACTGTGACCTAACTAAAGTTATCACAACCTCGACTAAGTAAATTTTATTTTCAACTTCTTCCTAATTTGGTTACAACTAACGCTCAAATAATAAATAATTTTAAGAGATTTTTCATTCCGTTAATAAAAGCTAAATTTTGGTTGAAATAAATTTGTATATTTTAAATACGGCATTCAAAGGCTATGATTTTACGAACCGATTTGTAAATAACTTATTCGACTTAAGGGATTAATTTGCAATTTTCACTTGTAAAGTAACTGGCAACACTCTGAAATTTTGCTTTGATTGAAGTTTTCTATAAAACAACTTTGTCAATAATTGAACTAGTGTTTGGTTTCAAAATTTAATTCTTAAATAAATTGTTCGCTTCATCATAAGTACTAATATCCGTTCATCTTTGTTATATACATAATTCTTACGTCCCTGTGTATGTGACTGAACTCCTCCTAAACGGTTGGACCAATTTTGATAAAATTTTGTGTGTGTGATTAGGTTGATTTGGGAATGGTTTAAATTCAAGATTAGACCCGGTAGTTGACATTATTGTGAAGATCCAGAAATCATAATCAAATATCAAATAATCTTATGTAAGATTTAAGTAAAGATCAACTAATTTCTAAAATCACACTCTATTTGATTTAAGTATTTTCATGTTATTAGGCGTAATTTCAGCCCAATTTTTAAATATAGTTAGTTTTATTTCTTGTTATTATTCTAACCTGATACCGTTCTTCTGTAAGACATAGTTGAACTTATACTGGATGTTCATTACGTGTAATCTTTGATGCGTCTGTTAGTGATCGTGTAACTTCTGAACCGATTAGAATTGTATGAGCGAATAGCATCGCTGTAAAATCCTTTGACAGTGGAGCGAAGCATCTTCGGCTACGCCAAAAGTGCAGAATTCTTTGTAACGATTTGGCTACATTTATCGCCATAACACGAGTATTTTCGTTATCAAGATAAGTGCTGTAATGAGCTTAAATTAATCATCAATGAAATTCACAAGTAAGACATTGGCTTGAGTAAAAAAATTAGGCCAAACTAATGCACGACTTTATGTAAGTGCATTGTTCAGAGGTAAAGAGAAGAGATACGCACTTACTCCTTTTTAAATGTCGGTAACGTACATTTTCGCTGCAACTCCCCGGTGTTACAGTTGTTCGTTGGCGGCGGTCGACACTTATCGTCACGTAAGCCATATGATTGTTTGCCCCCTCATCTATAAAATGAAGTTGAAAGAATTGTTGCTGAACCGCTGAACTTAAGCCCCGAACAGACACAACGTCGTAACGTCACAACGCACACCCCTGAGCTTCATCCATCCAATACTTGTTTCATCTAGCCGTCGCTATATCTAGTGAAGGGATCTTCCAGCACTGCGTTTGCTAGCACGAAGGTGCCACATTTCATTCCTATCGGTTATTATTTTTAGGGATATAATAGATATTTACCTATAAAATTACCTTTCTGCAGAACTGGCCATTTCAAATCAAAAAAAAATTTGTTATGCTAAGAATTATAATTTCAAATTAATTTTAGTTTAAAAACATGGAATATTTTTTTCAAACTTAGTTATTTATTGATAAGCGTCATGTTTCCATCGCATTTTAATCTTTTTCGTTATCGTGAATACGTAAAAAATTCGAGTAATTACGGAATATGAGTATCGTCGTGGCAGCAAAGCGGCACAAGCGGCACGCAACATCAATGGCGTTTACAGAGCGAATACTACAAACGAACGCACCACCTGTTATTGGTTTGCCCGTTTCCGTTCTGTCAATTTCGACCTAAACATTTGAAAACAATTTGTATAAATGAAATTTCAGTTTTCACTTAATGTGTAGTCTTCGCGTAAATATATAAGAAATCACAATCGTATAAGCTGATGATACTTAATCTACAACTGAATTAGCAGCAGTTTTCAATGTTAGTATCAAAACAATATTGGTCCATTTGCGTCAAATTTGCAAGGTAAAAAAGCTTGACAAATGGGTACCCCACAAATTCTATGATCGCCAGCGCAAAGTACGCGTCGAAACCTATCTTGTACTGCTGAACAGGCTCACAAACGAAGGAATTTTGAAACGCATTGTTACCTGCGATGAAAAATGGATTATGTAAGACATTTGAAAGGGAAATGCCCTAAACGAAAACTTACCCCTAGTGATGGTCATTGTTTGGTGGTCTAGCGCCGGTGTAATTTATAACAGCTTCTTCTAAACGGGATAAGTATTAATGCAGATGTGTACTGTGAAGTACTGAACACAATTAGGAAGTAGCTCGCACGCTGCTCTTGTACGACACGGCGCGACCTCATACTGCACAGCAGACGGTTTCCAAGTTAGAAGGGCTGGGATATGAAGCTGTCCGTCATCCGCTGTACTCACCAGACTTTAAATTTTTCCAGAATTTGGATAAATTTTTGGCGGGAAAAAATTCAATACCCGAGATGCAGTACAAATGCATTTGAAGAATTTTTTGCCTCCCGTCCAGCGAATTTCTTCAAAAAGACCATCGCATCGATTGCATGATTAATAAAAATATGGGTGATTACTATGATTAATAAAAATAAAAATATAAAAAAATATTACGTTAACATATTTCATAAAAAACGGCAATGACCTTATATTGTAAACGATCTATTGCTATTTGAACCTATTGACTTTTGTTCTGCAGATATTCTCGTATACTTATAGCTATTATAGTAAAATATTATATGCGCGTGCTTATATACAAGTGATAAAGTAGAGCGACATAATTAAATTAAAATGTATGAAGTTAAGACTTTGAAAGTCACTAGAGTGGTGCTGTTGAAAGCTAACTTAATTTATAACTGTTTGGTGTACGCCATAGTGTGTAACGAGTGTGTGGCTCGTTTATTACTGTTTACCTAATAAGACTGCCATTTTCAATATAATTATATACTCGTACACAACAGAAAAATGCAGCATCATTCTGATAACTGCAGTTGTGTTGGCTATATTATGAGCCAATGTATAAGAGGACTAATTAATAAAAAAAATTGTGTCTGTCTTAACTTTTAAAGGTTTAAACTGACAATAGCAAATATTTTTAATGTTCACGCTATTAAGAAAAAATTGTGTTGCTTTAAGGTGTCACCTTCTTAGAAGGATTTACTTAATGTGTCCCAAAGTTACACATTCCTGTATAGTGAAAATAATGAAGGTGAAATTATTTTCCGTCATATTTTTCTCTGATGAGAGAAATCGCACTTATTGAAAAGTAATGGAATTAAAAAAACGTTTCCAAAGAATGTATAGATTTTTTCGCAAAAAAAATATTTCTCTATTTCATTTTATTTACAAATGACTTAGATCATCGTTAAATATTTTATCTACAAACTTATCATTATTATTAAAACGAAGAACTTGCATGCCTAAATAAAACTTTTCGTGAGTTAGCGGGCTGACCTATCATTTCAACATAACCAACTCAAAGATAAAAATAACTATTCCCAGCAGTGGATTAATTACCACTGGTTGCTACTTGTTTTGATTATTTGTTGATAAAGTAATATAAAATTACCAATTTTATAAAATATATCACAATCTTGCATCATATATTTATATAATATATTAACGTTTCAAAACTATTAATCTCTGTCCTATATAGTTTTTCATGATCGATGATCCAGGAACACAGGATTGCAAAAATAGCAATAAATCAGCCGCAACCACAGCACTGTTCGTATTGGCAGTTTTAAATGTAACCATTAATCGTATATACGTTACCAATTACATTTTTACCACAAAATTTCAATAAGTTGTTTATAGCTATTCTCTTTTGTTTAAAACTGTCACATAGTCGGAATTCGTCTGAATTCAAAACTCCAGAATTCTGACCAGATACGACATCTATAAAACGAAATCTAAATAAAATATCAGAAATGATACTTCTTAAGGTTTTAAATTGCTAGTATTAATGAATATATATTCAAAATATTTGAACCATATCAACTATGAATATATAAATAAAATATATAAAATAAAATTATATTGTTATTTAGTTAAATCAATATTAAAATTGAAACATATATGTTTCACCTATCTAGAATTACCTGATATTGTAATATCAGGTAGAACTATCTGATATTTCTAGATAGGTAGTTGATTTTGAAAATAAAAAAGTCAAAATGATCCACCAATGAACCATCTCGTGGGAGGTCGCCTTACACTTCGCCTACCGGTACGAGGCTGCCACTCAAGAACTTTTCTTCCCCATCGGTTGTCGGTTCTTCGAGCTAAATGCCCGGCCCACTGCCATTTCAGCTTACTAATCCGTTGGGCTATGTCAGTTACTCTGGTTCTACTGCGGATATACTCATTTCTAAGTTTATCACGCAGAGAAACCCCGAGCATAGCCCTATCCATAGCTCGCTGAGCGACCTTAAGCTTCCTCATACGGCCAGCAGTGAAGGACCACGTCTCAGATCCGTAAGTCATCACTGGCAACACGCACTGGTTGTACAATTTCGTTTTAAGGTTTTTGAGGTATGTCTGACGAGAAGGTGTTTCGTAGTTTCCCGAACGCTGCCCACCCGAGTTGAATCCGTCGATTGACCTCTCGGTCGAAGTTGGACTTACCTAGTCGGAGTTAGTGCTACCAAAAACTACCGCCATAGGTGTGACATGGACATTAAACATGATCTTTGTTTAGTCCATGTTCATCCTAAGACCTAATCTTTGGGAGACACTATTTAGGTCATTGATCATGGTGCTTAGGTCCTCCAGCGATTCTGCCATAAGGACTATATCGTCGACAAATCGAAGGTGAGTGATGTACTCGCCATTGATGTTAATACCGTATCCTTTCCAGTCCAGAAGCTTGAAAACGTCTTCCAATGCAGCGGTGAAGAGTTTCGGGGATATAGCGTCACCCTGTCTTACACCTCTCTGCAATTGGATAGGTTTCGTACTCTGGTTCTGTACTTGGATAGCTATCGTAGCTCTACTGTACAAACACTTCAGCACTTCGATATACCGACAGTCAACTTGGAACCGCTGAAGGGACTGCAGCACCGCCCACATTTCGACGGAATCAAAGGCTTTCTCATAGTCCACATACGTCAGACATAGTGGGAAATTGTACTCTTCGGACTTCTGTACAATTTGCCGAAGGGTATGTATGTAGTCTATGGTGCTAAAGCCCTTTCGGAAACCGGCTTGTTCGGGAGGCTGGAAGTCGTCAAGTCTGCGCGCGAGACGATTCGTAATGACTCTCGAAAACAGCACGTAGACGCGGCTCAGAAGAGAAATTGGTCTGTAGTTCTTCAAGAGAGCGTTGTTACCTTTCTTGAAGAACAAGACCACCGCACTTCTGCTCCACGCCTCCGGTGTAATGCCACCATGGAGGACGGAAGTAAAGAGCTTCTGAAGGACTTCAAGTACCGGTCTTTCACCCGCTTTCAGAAGCTCCGCTGTAATTCCATCCTCGCCTGGGGCCTTGCCGTTTTTAAGGTGCTGTAGAGCCATTCTAATCTCGCTCAGAGTGACGTCCGGGATATCTTCGGAATAGTGTCTGATAAGACTCGCTCTTGGATCGTTACTCACACTTGTGTGTGGCTCCAACGATGACGTGTAAAGCTGCCCATAGAACCTCTCAATCTCACTCAAAATCTCAGGTGCCCTGGAAACGATGCTGCCACACTCGGTCTTCAGCTTAGACAGTTGGCTCTTTCTGGCAGACAGATCTCTGGCAAAGACTTTGGAGCCTTGGTTCCACTCAATCGCTTCTTCAATATAAGCGGTATTGAAGTTGCGTAAATACCGCCGCATGCATTTGGAGATCTGTCTGTTCAGTTGCCTGTATGCTGTCAAATCTGTTGAAGAATGTAGCTTCATCTCCCGTCTAACAGCCATGAGATTGAGAGTGTGATAGGAGAGTTTTTGTGTTCGTCTGCGGCGGGTCTTGCAAAACTTAGCTCCGACCGCATGGATAGTTTCCACGAGCTTGTCATTCATATCGTCCACTTCATTGCAGTCTTCTAGTCACTGAAAACGGTTTTGTATTTCAAGCTGTAAGGGTAATGAATGCAATTCGATGACAGAGGACTTAGCTTTTAAAATAATTGAAAACCTTTGTCGGTACATAAAAATAAGTGAAAGAATTATTGTAATTAAATTATGTTTATATATTTCCTTTATTCATCCACTGAACTGTTAGTTCGTTTACTACTCGAATTTATAAAAATGGACATAAATACTGAAAACACACGATGAAACACAATTTTCTTCTAAATATCAAATTCTATCATATAGGCTCCCCACGCACTAAGCAGCCTGGCTGCGGCAGCCAGTTGAGCATATTATGCCGGTGTATGGGAGCCCGCGCACCTAAGCAGCCACGAATTCCCTGCTGCGGCAGTTACAAAAACGCGCCTGATTACGCGGCAGCATGTTGTCTGCGCGCAGCCAGAGCGAGTAGGCGAATGTATGTGGCTGCTGGCTGCCGTTAGTCACCGCGCACTTGTCGTAGCAGCCAGACGTATTTTGTAACCCGAAACCACAAAATGACTTTCGATACGGAGAAATTTATTCGCGAAATTGAAAACCGAAGCAATACAAGATATATCTTCAGAAGAATACAGTGATCGTGATGTAAAGAAAAGAAAACGGGATGAAATCAGAAATGAAATGTGCGAGGACAATTTAACAGCAAATGAAAAAAGTGAATTTAGTACCGTATGTTTTTTATTAGTCAATATTATTATGCTATGGATATATTTTTAGATTATTGTACATACACTTCAACGTATAGAGTAGGTAGGTACCTACTATCCCACTGCATATTGGTTTTGACATTCTAGTGGATTTTCTTTTAATAAAATACTCCGCAAATAAATCTCTATAAGATGCTGATGATCGGCTCCGTCTATTTAAGGGACCTGGGGTTATTTCGATGTCTGGAGGAACGTACATTGCGTCTTTAAATCTATATATATCTCTATCGCGCACGTCATTCAGCACAGCATGCTTCTGCTATAGCAATTGCAAATTCTTGTCGGACATCCAGTGGATGGTGAAAAATTCTCCATTTGTTTGCCAGAATCCTAAACTTGCATTTTTTATGTCAACTTGCCCGAAACAGTGTATAGTTAAATATTCTTTTTTGGCTCTTAATCCCCTACCTCCATAAGGTCGCATTACATTTTCAGATAAACCAAATGCCTTGTCTCCCACAATTATGTATGGCATCGGTACTCCATTATTTGATATGGGGCTCTTCTCCAGGATTCGTATATCTTTATCTCTTTATCTTTATTGAGGATTTTTTGATACAAAATAGATTATTTAAATGAAGATTAGTCCCTACATTTTTCATATGCCCCAATATCTAAGTGAACTTACAATCTAATAATATATAAGTGAAAAAATATAATATATAAGTGAACTTATTATCCGCATCGCACACAGCAAGTAAAACGATTGAGAAATAATTCTTATAATTATAATAAGTGATCCTGAGTTGCTGGGTTTAATTTCTCTTATATACTTCCCGTCTATGGCAACAACGCCATTGGGATAGTTTGCATTTTCATTGAAATCTTTTGCTATTTCAAGCCACCTTTCTTCATTTAATTTTGGAAACGTTAACTGTCTCATATTCTCCTAAATCGCCATGCAAATTTCATATATGATATCTCAGACAGTGATATGTCCAATCCGAAAATTATGGCTAATTTCCAACATAAAACATGCTTTAGCAAGATATCTGTAATAAAGTACTTATATTAATTTTCAAGTAAATCTCTACAGCAAAAGTAGAAGAACATCAGAACTAGTTACAGCAGGGAAACAAAATGCAGAGCAGGTGCTTTCTACGAGAATGGAGTTAATTAACGTAATAATAATTTAAATTTAAAAAATTTGTACAGCCGAATTCAATATAAGTTATTAAGAATAACTCAAAAACTATTGGTCTGACCTTGATTAAATTCGTATGAGTTACCCGAGAAGTACCAACTTTCAAATAAAGAAGAATCATCGAAATCGGTTCACCCAGTAAAAAGTTATGAGGTAACACACATAAAAAGACCAAAAAAAAAAACAAAAACATACAGTTTCCTTTTTGGAAGTCGGCAGAAAAGAGCGCAAATGCATTCTATGGTAACTTCTGATTCCGGATTTTGTCTCTTTCGCCAAGGTCATATTGATTATGAACGAGGGACATTGGCCACCAGATTATTTAGACCGGAAACATCGATTAGTGGACAGTATTGCAATGGATACTCGACTAAATATGGACCGGGAAACTCGAGCAGTAGGAATGCCATGAATATTCAACTGAATATAGGCCGAAAACCTCGAGCTATGGACAATATCGCCATGAATACTCAACGCTGTCAAATTATGGGCCAGAAGTCTCGAGCAGTGAAAGCCGCCGTGCATATTCTACGTCTGTTTCAGAAAAACAAGACAATCGTATATACTGAAGTGTTATCTCCATCTGACAAAAATGTAACAGATTTACTTGAACTATTTCAGGAAAATTCTTTACCGTAAATTTAAAAATAAAGAATAAATGTTATGAACAATTAATAGCATTTTTTATTCTTGCACGTACCTCAATGTAATCATTAATTTTTCTTCTGGAGTTATACAAACTCGCATAGGAGTACCAGTGCCCTTGATTGAATTTCTTATATTTTCCAAAAAGTTATCAAATTATTGCACTGACATTCTTGTGTAGTTAAAATACTGGTCTGGGTATTTACGAACATCTTTAAAATTGGTATGAAATAAGCCTTTTGAGTGCCGTTCTAGAAAAAGAGGATGAATCCAATGTCTTTTAGCTTTGCGTTTTTTTACGATATACGCATAAAATTACAAGTTCTTCCACGTCCATATCCCACGAAAAAAGGGTCAAAACGGGCTGTCCATTGGCTATTTAGAAGTGACTGCTCAAATATTTCGGCCGCCGCAGCCTGCTGCGCAGCCAGGCTGCCTAGTGCGCGGTAGGCCGTATATAGTCTATTTACATTTTTTCATCGTGTTCATTTAGGTGTTTGTATGCACCAGTTTTTATAAATTGGGAAACCTTTTAAAGTTCTGATTTTAAGTGATGACGTAAATTATATCATATTAGTTAATTTCTAAAAATTTTTAATCACAAATATGAATTTGTTATGCAATAAATATATCCAATAAGCAAGCACCATTCATACTTCTATAATAAATATTTTAGTACAATGATCTTCATAAAATGACTTTCCGTATCTATAAATTATTGTCTTTGGATTTTTAATTCAGTTCATTGACATCCTGGAAACCATGGGAGTTGTTACTCTTAATCAATGAAGCTAAACAATAAATATCCATAAATTAACTAATACTATATATATAGTATAGTATATATAGTATCAGTACGCACTGCAAAACTTAAAATTGTCGTGAGTTTGAATCCGTATTTCGACTACTGTTGTGAACCACTCCTGACATAAGCTTGATTTGAGTGGTAAACGGGAGTATTATTTTTTAATCAATGTTTTTTACTAGTATTCATTTTGCATTACTAGTATTCTTTTTTTAATCAATATTTCCCCTCATATTCGAGAGGAGTTTTTAGAGATCTTAAAGCCTTATACGGACTAAGTGTACGCGTAGCGGTTACGCGTATACAGAAACGCAAGTCCGTACCGACAGCAAAGCGTATACAATTTGAGCACGCGTGTTGACTCGCGGCGAGTCATCGCTAGTAGAACATAGTCGTCTATAATTATTATTTTTATTAAAAAATTGTAAACGGTAAGACATTCTTGCGACTAATTGTTTGTACGAATATTGTTTGAGACTTGCGACTTAAAGGAATCTGTAAATTTGGGCTAATAGAACAAGTAATGTTTATTTACTCATGTTATAGGGGATGACATATCCGCTATCGCAGTGGTGTTGCACACGAGAGCTGTGTTTCGAGACATGACGGATACTAGCTGGCCGACTGGCGAATTGTCACCACGCGTTCATAATCCCGCAACGCATAAAAGTGTCGTGTACGCGTATCCACCTGTATTCAACATACCTAGATTACGCGGACATTGGAACGCTTAATCCGTACATGGCTTAAAAATAGTTTGGTGAGGTGAATAAGAATATTATAGATTCCTGTAAAGATATGTAATCTTACGGAAGGGTTTTGGAAAAGTTTGGTAAGGAATTTATAAGTGAGAATATTGAAAGGCTTCTCACTTTCTGCCTAATTTTTTTTATGGGAAGTTGCTATAAAAGAGCGTGCAAACGAGCATGCGGCTCACCTGGTGGTAAGTGACTACCGCCGCCCATGAAAAACTACAAGATAAGGGGAATAACAGATGCATAGCCGACCTATTAAAAAAGAGCAGACTCTTTTCTTGAAGGTCAATAAGTCGTATCGATCCGGAAAAATCGCTGGTGGTAATCGATTCAACAAGGAAGTTGTTCTAAATCGCACAGTGGTGGACCGCCAATCATCCACATGGTGTGGATGGTATCGGGAGTTCTGCCGCGATGTGTGTTAGTAAAGTTTTGCGGCTGGGATTAATCCGGACAATTCCTCAGAGCACTTCCCAAGGTAAATGCGAAAGAAAATGCAAAGGGATGCAACATTTCTTCGCAGCGCCAATGAATCGAGTCAATTGGAAAGGACTCCGTCGTCGACGATTCGAGCCGCTCTGCGCTGGATGCGGTCAAGTAGAAGGAGCTGGCACTGGGGAGCCCCAGCCCAGAGATGGGAATAGTATTCCATGTGAGGCTGAACCTGCGCTTTGTTAAGTTGCAGGCGGTGTGCCGGCATGAAATACTGTCCCGCTCTGCTGAGCACGCCAAGCTTTTTAGAGGCCAATTTGGCCTTCTCTTCCAAGTGACCACGAAACTGCACGCTACTCGATATGTCGACGCCGAGGATTCCGATACTGGCTGAGGCAACAAGGGGAGCACCTTGAAACTGAGGAGATACGACAAAGGGGTTCTTTTTAGCGGTAAACGCGCAAACTTGTGTCTTCTGAAGATTAAACTGGACTAGATTTAGTCGCCCCCAATCCGAGACTTTGTCCAGCAAAGACTCGACTTCAGACACAAGTTTGTTTCGGTACTTGGCGACGTTTTCTCGAGAAATATTGGTACGGCCGTTATATAGGGCATCACAAGTGCTATCATTCGCATAGCAATGAATATAACCGGTTTGCAACATATCATTGATATGCAGAAGAAACAGCGTTGGTGATAGCACGCAGCCTTGTGAAACACCAGCGTTAATAGGCTTGTGGTCGGAGGAAGCACCGTCTACAACGACCTTGATGCTCTGATCTGCAAGAAAGCTGGTGATCTAATTGCACACTTTCTCGGGAAGCCCATAGGAAGGGAGCTTCGAAAGAAGCGCTTTGTGCCAAACCCGATCGGAGGCCGTCGCAATGTCCAAACTAACGGCAAATGCCTGCCCCTGGGACTGCATCCGCCCATCTATGAGTCAGGTAGACCAGAAGATCACCAGCTGAAGCCTCAAGATACCTCATGAGCTGGCAGGTTGTAATGAATTCCATTATTTTGGAAAACAAGGAGGTGAGAGCGATAGGCCTGTAGTTGGACGGGTCTGAGCGGTCGCCTTTTTAGGGAATGGGTGGACAAAAGCTGTCTTCATGATTTTGGGACTACGCCTAGGGAATAGGAGTACCGGAAAAGACGCGTTAAAACAATTGGGAGGATCCCGTCAGGCCCACTCGACTTGTGGTTGTCCAGGGAGAGGAGTGCCTTGCGAACCGAGCACTGTGAGAATAGCACATCCGGCATGGAGTACTCACACCGCGCGATGGTCAGCGGTGTGTTCCCCCCGTCATCAAGAGTCAAATTAGATGCAAAAAGGGAGCTTAAAAGGTCGGCTTGCTCTTTTGCGGCGTAGGGCAGTGAATCGTCCGCCCTGTGCAGTGATGGTAGTGATGGCTTACAGAAATTCCCTTGGACAGTCTTGGCGAGAGACCAGAATGCACGGGTTCCCGAAGGAAGGTGAACTAGTTTCTCACTAATTCTGCCTATGTGCTCTGACTTTTCTCTGGCAATAACTCTTTTTAAGGACTTGGAGGCGAAGTTATACTTCGTTACTAATGTGCTGGTGGTTACATCCCGAGTCAACAAAGCCGCAGCCCAGGCTTGATAACACTCCTGCTTACTCCGTAATGCAGTCTTACAGGAGCGACCAAACTAAGGCTGAGATCTGCCTCGTATGGGTACCACTGATGATTAAATAAATAGATCCATTTTTTGTAGCACCACATCAGTGACAGAGTCAGCAACAGCGCTGGGATCATCCGGAGAGAAGCAAACCCACCCCCATGGGATACAAAGAAAGACACATTCCACCGACTTGTAATGCCAAACACGGCGGCAATCTACAGAACGCAACTGCGAGGGGAGCGTGAGTGGCACCACACTCCGGATCAGACAATGGTCCGAAGAGCCGAGAGGGGCATGTACGGGAACCTAATATCCATCCGGATGAGAGGTCAGCAGAATATCCAACAGGTACACCTTGTATCTAGAATCCGCATAGGCGAAGTAACCAGTTGTGTCAGACCATATGCCAAGGCAGTCTATAAACCGATCTCCCGCATGATCGGTTAAACGTGAACCGAGCCATTCGGCGCGATGGGCATTAAAATCGCCAAGGATCACGATCTCCGCGGATTGTACCTGTTGTAGCATGGAATCTGTAGTCATTTGGAATCTGAAAATTATCTGTGAGTTTCCTCTAGTTCGTCGACAATAAAGTCGTATTTGCGTTGTTGGTAGGCAAAATATGGGGTAGTGGATTTTTTTACACCGACCCTACATGGTTATTACCTTAAATTTTTTTGATTACCTGGTATAAACAGTATTATAATCCTTTTTGAGATAAAAAGGCAGCAAATATAAAACGTTGAAAAACACAAAAAATCTCCCATTGTCTACTAAAATTATAATTTAAAAATAGACTTCCTAGAAGCGTACAAAGCTTAAATATAATTCAAGTCACTAGAGCATTCCGGGTAATCTTTACGACCTAGCCGGCAACATGTTGGATTAACTCAGAATTTATTATACCTAAATGACACCTTTTTGCAACTTTAATTCTATGCTGTCCTGACTTTGCGTTAAGTTGGATAAGATATATTACTATGTGAAATATTTAAGGCATTCACAAACATTTTTGTTAATTAATATTAAAACAAGGGTTTTCTTTTCTCAAGGGTTTAAGAACATAAATTGCACGAGGACGAACATCCAATTCGAACTCGAAACAATTATTTGGAGGCCGTACAAATATTTCTTCCTTTGTTTTAGAAATAAGCAAGGAAAATATTACATAATATATAACAAATAGTTTTTCTAAATATTTCACTGAAATAAAACATGCTTCAAGTAGTAATCCGGGAGCATGTGCCGCGAATGGTCAGTAAGATAAGTCGGTTTATTTATATTGTTTCCATTTTGTTCTCGTAATAATGTTTGGGTCGATGCAAAATTACCAATATTATTCTATGACGATGATTGAATTTACTTAGTTATAAACAAGGGAAATGTTTGTAAGGGAGAGTTGTTAGATATATTTAATTTTGTGTAAGTGTAATAAGACCTTCCAATAGTGCCTCTCAACGGATAGGTATTAAGATGAACATGGACAAAACAAAGATCATTTGTAACGTCCATGTCGCGCCTATGCCGGTATTTGTGGGTAACACTAAATTCGAAGTTGTTAACGAGTATTACCTGGAAAAATAGTTCGAAGACGTAAGTCTAACTTTGACTGAGAGGTCAATCGACGGATTCATCTTGGCTGGGCAGCGTCCGGGATATTACGACACATCTTCTCGTCAGGTAGGTATATCTCAAAACATGAAAACAAGATTGTACAACCAGTGCATGTTGCCATTGGTGACTTATGGACTGAGTCGTGATCCTTCACAGCTGGCCATATGATAAAGCTCAAGGTCGCGCAGCGAGCGATGTAGAGGACTATGCTCAGGGTTTTTCTGCGTGATAAACTTAGAAATGATGATATCCACTATATAACCAGAGTAACCGTCATAGCCCAACGGATTATTAAGCTGAAGTGGCAATGGGCTGGCCGGAAGAACTGACAAGCGATGGGAAAAAAATTCTCGAGTGACAATCTCGTACCCGTAAGCGAAGTATGGGCAGCCCCCTACTCGATGAATGCTGGTGGTTCTGGACCGTGCTTTGTGGCATTCCTTTGGGAAGGCCTATGTGCAGCAGTGGACTTCTGAAGGGCTATAATGATGATAGTGATGAATCAAAATGTCGAAAAAACTTTATAGCTTCCGATAGATGGCACGGAACTATAACCATCTCGTTAAAGCCAGGCGTTAAATATCAAGACCAGCAACGGACAGTAGTATTAAATATGTGGAACGTCTCGTACTACGATCGTCAATCCGTCTTTATAAGCGTGACGATTAAGACAAATTCTCCCTACAACGGGAGAAAACCATTTCTGACAGACGACTTTTACGGGCTGTTGATGATCATGGCTGTAATTGAGTTGGATTTATACATTTTAAACTATCACATCTTGCCTATTATATCCGCAATATTGTTGGCAACGTTTTGGCTATTTGTATATCTACATATATGAATAAAATCGAAGTGTCTGCCTTTAGTATCTAATATTGATCCTTATATTGATCTGAGGGATATTTGCATGCCATTATACTATGAATAACTAGCTTTAAAATTTTTGTCTGTCAGTCTGTTTACCCGGGCTTATCTTCAGAATGGCTTAACCGATTGTAATGAAACTCCGCAAACAGATCAGCCACAATTTATTATTATACATTTATTATACACACATTAATATAAGGACTATATTTTTATTTATCTGAAAAACTTGAAGTTTTTTTTAAAACGAAAAATTTAAAGAACAAATGGTATTTGATTCTATTAAATGGACGTAGATTAGCAGAAAGGACTCAAACCACAAAATATCACTTTTGAGTAATCGATGTTTAAAGTTCGGAGATGTATTCTTCAGTGATATTGGACTCAGAATATTAAGGTGTTAGGTTAGTTAAGGGATTTAACAATTGCGTTTTAAATGGGTTTCAGTTTGATGGTATTTTGCATGTTATTCATGAGTTATTGAAAAAAATATAGGTTTGAGCCCTTTTTGATAAATTTGTATTTTCATGATGCAGTCTTTATTTGAATTCTACTAAAATGACTCAAGTGATTAATTAAAATTAAAATTAAAGGTTTTTTAAAAGAAAGTCAATAAATGAATCAAAGCAAAATTATTTATTAATTACCATTTATAATTTAAAATTAAACACAAGTAGGAACTGATTGACCGTGACTCTTACTATTAAAAAATCCAAAATGAACTCTTTACTTTTATTACACTATATCTTGCAATAAGTCTTCCTGGTCATCCTGCTCCGTCTGCTCTGTCTACTCTATAAGCAGCTCAAAATCAGTAACACAATCGAAGCCATCGACATCTTCAGTAATATTATCGTTCCCCTTTAGAGTTTTATAGAAATCTAAACAATCTTTGGGAATAAAGTCAAAGATAGATTTCAAGTCGTCCAGTTTTGCTTGAGCAATTTCTTTCCCATTCGGCCACAGCAACACTAAGTCCTCTTCCGATATTTCTAATCGTTTTCCTCTTAATCTCTTTTCAATGTTTAGCTCTTCAAACATTCCATCAGTATTTTCCATGTAGATTGTATACTTTTCATCTCTTTTCAAGAGTATTTTTTTTGTCCTTAACCAGTTAACTTTAGCTTTTGTAACGAGTTTTTCTGTTGACAATTTTCTTCTCCATTTTGCTGGTAGAAAAGAAATCATTTCTTTGCATCCTATAAACCTTCAGTGGATTTTTTTTCTTGCAGCTCTTAATCACGTTAATGTATTGATCGGGGGTGTATATTCTTTGGTGATATTTTAATTGGTATTCTATTTTAGAAAAATCGGTGTCATTGGGAAGAAATGTATGCCCTGACTCTAAATATTTTAGTGTTATTGTTTTTAGTCTCGGATGAGAATCCAATACTGCTTTCAGCATTAAAATAATTTTTATGTTACGATTCTGCCCCCCACAGCAATCGCTCCACAACACAAGATCTTCCACTTCATGGCTGAGATCGTTTTTAATGAACCGTACGAGGCACGACCCTACCTCTTGTGCTCCTCTTCCTGCTTCTCCTTCAACCCAAATGTTACAGTAACCTACGTCGTTTGAACCGGCATGAATACCACTATTGTAAAGCCAAAGCTGGCGCTTGTAAAAAACTATATTTGTGGGTATCCGGGGAAGAGGAAGCGTTTTTTCTAGGTCATACGTCAGACACTCAAATTTCTCGTCAATTTTAGCTCTTTGCAGATCTTGATTCATTTGAATTCTCAGTTCTTCAGCTCGTTTTAGATGCTCTTCTTTTTCTGCAACTAATATTGTCTTTTCTTCGGATGAACAATTTTTTATTTTATTTCTTAGCGAATCACACTTGTTGCACGTATCTTTTTTTAATGGCTTACATCGCAAATTAAAATTACTATAAAATATACGTTTGAAAGTATTTATAGAAACAGGTCTTTTTAATGTACCGTAAACAGTTTTTAATTCATCTTTATAAATTTCATGAATTTTTTCGATAGTCGTGCCCGGTTTTAAATATTTACTGTCGCTGTTTTCTCTCCTATAGTGGGACTCATATTTAGGCAAGGAATTTATTATATTTTTAATGAACTCGACATCCTCTTGTGGCGTCTTATTCCAGCCACCTTGAGCTTTGCCTCTATTGTCTTTCAAAGCGGTACCAGATCGTTTTTTCAGTAAGGAAATATCGACTTTCTTAGAAGAAATTTGAAAATTATATGTGAACATATCTTTGCACACTTCTATGTCACATATAAAATAATTTCTTCGGTATTGTCTTGCTTTCTTTTTACCAGATTTATTATTTATCAAGGTGTATGATCTAGATTTAGGGCTTTCTTTGACGTTATTTAAAATATAAAGCAGTTGCGCTTCATATGAGCCTAATAAAACATATTTTTCGAACTCTTCTTTCCTATTTTCTTCTGAAACGCGGAAATAACATTGCCTAGTGCATTTACACGTATAGTCTATAAAGTTTTTAGACGGCATTAGTTTATTTTTTCCATGATAAGGTAAATTGGCATATTTAACGTTCTTTTTCTGTGCCATAGTATGCTCTGGGTGTTTTCTTTTACGTCCTTTTTTGGGACGACATGCCTGTGGTTCACTTTGTGTTTCTAAGATCAGATAATCGTCATTATTTTGAACTTCAAAATTGGTAATTTGATCCAACGTTTCATCACCACGAATAACATGAAAAGTTGTACTTGATGTTTCGTTTCTTATTTCGAAGTCCTGATTTACCAAATTATGCACCACAGCAGCATGAGTTTGTACAGTTCCTGTTGAAACACCAGCTTCGAAATCATCATCACTATCCGGTATACAACATTTTGCCGAAATAATATTGATGTCATTATTTTTCTTTACTCTAATTGAATGGCTACTATCTGAATCTTCTTCACTATCAGGCACATAATCAGTGTCCGTATCACTACTATAATCCCCTGGAAATATTCCACTCAAAGTTTCAACTAGCTCTAAAGTGCTTGGAGACATAGCAGGCAAAGGTGATGGATTTTCTCCACAACCTGAAATATCTCAGAAAAATTAAACTTAATTATTCATTTATTTTTGATACATACAAGAATAAAAAAGAAGCTCATAACTACATTGAATTGTCTTATATCCGGGTACCCGAGGGGTCAAAGGCGAGTACGGTGGAGCTACTGGTGAATCCACTTCATCTGAAAATAATATGATTTTGATATATCATTTGCACCACCGATATTTTTTTATTTTAGTTAGTTGCAAATAAAAAAAAAATTTATTTTAGCTAATACCTATTTATTAATTTGTTCTACTTATAAGCTAGGGCCATTAATAATTATTTTATTACTGTGCAAATTAAGAATTCATTAGTGTTACCTTTGCACTCGTGTATATGCCTTGACGCTTCTACGCCTAAAGGCGTCAACGGTGAATACAACGGAGCTTTTGGCGAATCCACAACATCTAAAACATTTTATACATTTAGTAAGTACACTCTTGGCTACATATCAAGCTATAAATCCCAATATAAGCTGATCTCGCAATGTATAGGATTTCCATACGATGAGAAGCCAGCCTATACTGGATAATTTATAGCTTTATATGTATGTATGTAGTCGCGTGTACCACACACCTACAATTATTGACTAAATAATTCATAATAATTATTGAATACACTACGGTCTCATCATATTCCATAAATTGATTTAAGCATCGAATAATGTTAATTAGTACCGTAAATATGTATGACGAAAAATCCACTTACCAATTTTCGATAGAACTTGTTCTGGCATATGAGATAGCGTCAATGCAGTTGCAGGATTCAAAAAAGCAGCTGGCGTTGTCACATCATCTGTAATAACATTAGCTTACATACACCACAACCCAGACATATGTTATGTCTAGACTAGGCTCGAAAAAATAAATAAATATAATATAGTAATAATAGACTAATAAGTACTTTCAATGTTGGTCATTCTAGACGATATAAAGCCGTTACCGAATCGATGTTATTATTATCGCAAAATAGCATAGATTAAATTCAAATTAAGAATATCATTATAATAATAATTTTATTGTCAGTTTAAGGTCAATAAATAATAATAACAAGTAGATAGATAGGCACTTACCAGTTCCCTCAGTGTCATCCCTGTTTACTGGTGCCATTGTTAACAAAGTTTCATCCTCCTTCTTGTCTGTACCTGCACAAATAAAATGTAACGTCTTAATAAGTTTGTACAGTTTCTAAACTTTTTGAGGTTAAAGTTAAAAGTATAAAATTACTTACACTGCGGGAGTTTTTTTTTCTTCAAAGCACTTGAGATGATCCGGTCAATTCTTTTCATCGTTACAATCTCACAGCACGATATAAAAAAATATATTGTATTGGCCGTTACACTATTTCCGCCGTACGCATAACGCAAGTGATTACACAAGATACAATACAACAAGGGTTGCAACTTTTTAAACTAAAATAGTATAAGTAAAAAAATGTTGTCGTTTAAAAAAATGCATGGTAGTAGGTAATCTATGAAAATAATGTTGTTACATATACGAGAATGTCCTTAAGTCATTTTAGTGACTTTAAAGTTGCAAATAAATATTAATCTTAAAAGCCCTAGACAGTTTGAGATTTTATAGCCAAATTATAAATGCACTTTTTTTTTAATTTCAGTTCATCAACAATGATTCAGAGAGTTTGAGTCATTTCAGTTGAATGTTCAAAGAGCGTTTTACGGTAATATTTATTTATCAAAAACGACCTAGGAAACTTAAGTCGTTTTTGATGAATAAAAATACAGACTCTTTTCTTTGTATGTGTATTTATTTAAAACAACTCACATGAATTGAGGCTAATAAGTTAAATAAAGTTTAGTGCGTTCCCTTGAAATATAATTTATTAGAAAGGATTCTAGCGGGTTGGGTCTATTTAGCTGATCATATAGAAATGCGCACCCTTATGTGGGTTGGTCCCCAGTATTTAAAAAAATGCTTTCTATTTGTCTGAGGCTAGCTCGTTTTTGCTGAATGATAGACCCGACCTTTTAGGTTCATTTGGTGTATCTAACTCATTTTTGACAATATTGTGGGTTGAGTCCTTTCTGCTAATCTACGTCCAAATCTAAATCATTTTAGGTTCTACTGGGACGAGTTGCTAGTATACAATAAAACTAACTACATTAACCTTTGGTAACATCCCACTGCATCTTTTAATATGGGGGTAATATGGTAGCGAGAGGCGGGAGAGGGCATGAGACATGACATAGCCTCGAAACTCTTTTACTTTCATGCTTCTTAAAATTAGAGTTTTCTTCCGTAAATGACTTAAACCTTTAAAGTCATTAACAGAGAGAAATAAAACAGGAATTGAGCAACAGTATCATCCTGACTACCAGTAAATATATTTAAAAATGCGGTTGCCAACTTACCTGCAAACGAACAACTATGACAAATGACAACTATAAGACAACAAATGGGGGATACCTCAGTTATGCAGTGTATTCAACCAAAAGGTCAATCAACTATCTAAATGGGCTGATCAGCGTTCGGGAAATTACGAACATCTCGCCACGATTTTTTTTTAAATCTTGTACCTAATAATAGTGTACAATCAATGCATGTTTCCAGTTGTTACATATGAGACTGAACCTTCATTGCTGATCGTATAAGAAAGCTTATGGTCAAGCTGGAGTGTAAGCAACATAGCCTAAAATATCAGTAAACGAAAATGGCAATTGACTGTATAGCTCGAAAAACCAACAACCGTTGGAAAGATAGGTTCTCTCAAGTAGCATCCTTGTAGTAACCTTGCAAGACGTGCGAGAAGTTGATACATGCAGGTGGCTCAGGATATACAAGTTTTGTGGCATTCTTTAGGGAAGTCCTATGTTCGGTAGTAGACTTGTGATAATGGTTGACTTTTGAGAATAACTGTAATGATGGTTATGCGTATATTCTTAGAAACGAAATAACTTACATCTTACCTTCTTGGAAAGATAGGTTCTCTCAATTAGTTGTCTTTTAGTAACCTTGCAAGACGTGCGAGAAGTCGATACATGCAAGTGACTCAGGATTCAAGTTTTGTTACATTCTTTGGGAAAGTCTTATGTTCGGTAGTAGACTTGTAATAATGATTTACTTTTGAGATTAGATGCAATGAGGATTATATATTATTAGAAAAAAAAAACTTACATCATTAGTTATATTGCTAATGAATTATTTCGTTTCTTACATACTTTAAAAGGTGAGCTTTTCACTAACTCAAGCCGCTATCATTTTAAGGAGCATTCATGAACAAAATCCTTGGTGTTCGTTAGCAAGAAAAACATATAGGGATTGAAATTCTTGTAAGTACTAAAGTTTAAATCTTAATATAAACAAAATTTTAAATGACTTCTTTCTTTATATTTTCTTGTTTTAATATTGAAGTAATAGGCTAGCTTAAGATGTATCTCATAGTGTTGGACTAACCCACAGACACCTGTTTCTAGCATCAAACAAAGACGTATCTTATATTTTATAATTTTTTTTCTCAAAATAATTACAATAGAATTCACTTGAAGAGAAATAACAATTTAAAACAGTGAGTACATACACACTTTGATGGTAAAATTACAAATTTAAAGATCTTGTTCCCAAATACAAAAAAAAAAACTAAAAACTAAATGAAGGTATGGAGTAATACTGTACATTGGAATTAAAGATGCCTGAAATTGAGAGTGTAAGCGCACTTAGCTTAAATTAATGCGAAACAACCATTGATATACTAAAAGGTAACATATTTACAAAAAATTCTTTATTTTTAATTCAAAGCTGTTTAATATTAATATATACTTATACATTTATATATTTATCATTTAATTATTTATGTATAGGTACTTGTAACATGACAATTTGATAACTTTTTTGAATCTAGGCATAGTTTTTGAATAATTTATATCCGTTGGTAATTTATTATAAATATTGACACCTCTAAATTCTATAATCTTGATTCCGTAATTGGTTCTTGGTCTTCCCTTGGTAACTAAATGATTTGCGTTTCTTAATTATTTTACCTGTATTTCATGTTTTTTCGTAAATGTTTTACTTGTATTATATATTCTTGTTTAGAATGATACGTATTAATATGCATGTGTGGTACATATATGACTGAAAAATATTCATAATTATAGAGTCCTCATATATTTTACGTTTGTAATTTACATTTAAATATAATTTTTAGTAATATCTTACAGTAGGCAATTCGTATTTATATATTTACCTACTCAGGTCATAAGTATTGTCACCCAGTAAACACTTTTCTTTTAGAATGCTGGCCAAAAAAGTTTATTGAATTCGAATTTCGAATTGTTCATGAATATAAAACTTTAATACTTTTTAGAATTTTACTCATTTTTAAATATGAAGTGGACTTTTAAAGAAGACCGTGTTGCAGTTATTGCCTTGCATCGTTGCGGTTACGCGCCAATTCAAATTTTTGACATACTGAAAAATTTGAGTATAACCAAAAGATTCGTTTATCGTACCATCAAACGATACAATGAAGACTCTAGTGTAGATGACAGGTCAAGAAGTGGTCGTCCTCGGTCTGTTAGGACTCCAGCAGTGATAAAAGCTGTGAAGGAGCGAATTCAAACAAATCCCAAACGTAAGCAGAAACTGTTGGCCCTTCAGATGGGGTTAAGCAGAACCACGGTGAAAAGGGTGTTAAATGAAGACTTAGGGCTTCGGGCATATCGAAGAAAAACAGGACATCGTTTAAATGCTCGTCTAATGGACCTGAGACTTAAGAGATGCCGCGCTTTGTTGAAGCGGTACGCGGGAAAAAAATATCGGGAAATTCTTTTTTCGGATGAAAAAAAATTTTACCGTAGAAGAGAGCTACAACAAACAAAATGATAAGGTGTACGCACACAGTAGTGAAGAAGCGAGCAACCGTATTCCGCGTGTCCAACGAGGTCATTTTCCATCCTCGCTCATGGTATGGTTGGGAGTTTCTTATTGGGGCTTAACAGAGGTACATTTTTGTGAGAAAGGTGTAAAAACGAATGCAGTTGTGTATCAAAATACAGTCCTGACGAACCTTGTAGAACCTGTTTCTCATACCATGTTCAATAACAGGCACTGGGTATTCCAACAAGATTCGGCGCCAGCTCATAGAGCGAAGAGCACACAAGACTGGCTGGCGGCGCGTGAAATCGACTTTATCCGACACGAAGACTGGCCCTCCTCCAGTCCAGATTTGAATCCGTTAGATTACAAGATATGGCAACACTTGGAGGAAAAGGCGTGCTCAAAGCGTCATCCCAATTTGGAGTCACTCAAGACATCCTTGATTAAGGCAGCCGCCGATATTGACATGGACCTCGTTCGTGCTGCGATAGACGACTGGCCGCGCAGATTGAAGGCCTGTATTCAAAATCACGGAGGTTATTTGGAATAAACTTTAGTGTCATAAGAATCTATGTTTTGTTAAGTTCATTTTGGTATATAAATGGTTACATAATGAATAAACTTGTTTCAATTATTTTATATTAAACATTTGACAGAATTTATGACCTGACTAGGTATATATATATATATATATATATATATATATATATATATATATATATATATATATAGAATAGAATAGAATAGAATATTTTTATTCAATATACATTACACGTGTAATTCTTATTGAAAGTCATTTTTTACATTACCACTGGTTCGAAAAAAACCCTCTGTCCTGGGAAGAACCAGCAAGAAACCCAACAGGACTTTTTTTTTAAATAAATTTTACAATATAAATGATTACGAAATATTTACAAAATTTATTTTAGAAACTGCTTGGAAGCGACCACCTCATTCCCAGGGGTTATTATCAACCATGTATTAATATATACTATAATAACCCTTTTTATACAGTTTCAGCTTAATAAAACATTTAAACTTGGTAATAGAGAGAACCTGTACACTTTCCGGGACCTTGTTGTAATAGCGTATACATTGCCCCAAGAATGAATTACTGACTCTGTGGAGTCGAGAAACTGGCATCACTAGCTTGTGTTTCTTCCTAGTGTTTACAGAATGTATATCACTTTTTTTACTAAAACTATCTTTGTTTTTGTGAACATACATTAAATTTTCGTAAATATACTGTGAGGCCAAAGTTAAAATATTAATTTCTTTAAATTTATCTCTAAGAGACTCTCTCGGTTTTAGATTGTAAATAGCTCTAATGGCCCTCTTCTGTAAAACAAAAATAGTTTCTGAATCAGCCGCATTTCCCCATAGCAAAATCCCATAAGACATTATGCAATGGAAATAACTAAAATAAACTAATCTAGCTGTCTCGACACTAGTGAGACCTCTAATCTTTTTTACAGCAAAGGCTGCAGAACTTAGTCTGCTTGCTAATTTGGATATATGGGGGCCCCACTGGAGCTTTGGGTCAAGAGTGATGCCAAGAAAAACAGTGGATACAATAGGGCTCAATTTCTCCCCATTTAAAAATACATTGGTATTCAAATTTTTAACATTCGTTGTTGTAAATTTAACACAATTAGTTTTATTTCCGTTCAAATGCAGATTATTAACATTAAACCAATGCACTCATTTTGATATAGCATTATTCACTTCGTCACATTTAAATGATTGACGTTTAAGTTTAAAAATCAAGGAAGTATCATCAGCAAATAATACTATATCATGACTATCCCCTACAAGGTGAGGTAAGTCATTAATATACACCAGAGACAGGAATGGGCCGAGAATCGAGCCCTGAGGAACACCCATTAGTACAGGTGACCCGGAGGAACTTTTACCATTGATAAAACCTTTTGTTTTCTATTACTTAAATATGACATAATAAGTTTAAGCGCTGTGTTCTTGACACCATAGTACTTTAGCTTCCTGATTAATGTCTCATGGTGAACACAGTCGAAGGCCTTGGAAAGGTCACAAAATATACCCAAAGCATCCTCAGAATTCTCCCATGCACAAAAAATATGTTTAATAAGCTCAACTCCAGCGTCAGTTGTCGAGCGACCCCTTCTAAAACCGAATTGATTTTTATGTAGCAATTTATTAATATTAAAGAAACTTAACATCTGATCGAAAATAATTTTTTCAAAAATTTTACTTAATGTTGGTAGTACAGAAATTGGTCTAAAATTGGCGGGGTCTAATGTACTACCAGATTGAAATATAGGTATGACTTTACTATGTTTCATTAAATCAGGAAACACACCAGATTCGACGCTTATAATAAATATAGTGGCTTGATAAGGTGCTAACATATCTATTATAGATAAAATAACTTTAACGGAAATCCCCCATAAGTCTGCCGTTTTCTTAACATCAATAGTTTTAAAATATTTAACGATATCTTTTGGCAGTACTCTATGGAATTTAAAAGTATTTGAACAAGCCTTTACATTTTGTTTGAGCAATGATTCGGCGACAGTAGGAGAAGAATTTAATAATTTTGTTGTCAAAAAAGGAACATCAGTAAAATGTTTCTCAAAAGCCATAGCAACTTCTTGATCAGATCGCGTTAAATTATTGTTAATATTGAATTGAAAATCCGAGTTGCGCGGTTTGACCTTGCCCGTTTCACTATTTATTATTCTCCAGGTCATTTTAATTTTGTCGGATACAGTTTTAATTTTGTTGCTTAAATATAAAGCCTTAGCAGTGGAGCACACTTTGTTTAAAATTTTAGAATATGTTTTTACATAATCTCTAAATATAACACTACTATTATATGATCTTTCATCATAAATCTCGTATAACCTTCGCCTACTTTTATAAATTCCTACTGTCGCCCATTCATTAAATGATTTGCGACTGTTAAAAGAGAAAGTTTTAGAAGTAAATATTCTACTAAATTCACAACTTCAAATTTCAAATAATGTAGCATACAAATAATTAGCACTATTTTTAAACGAAAGTGATGGAAGTCTTTTTATTATATTACTTCTAAACCTCTCCAAGCGATGTTCATTTATTGGAACAAACACAACTTTCTTATTTTTCTGTTTTTTTGTGTATGTGAGGTAGTGATACTAACTGTCCACAGTGATCTGAACTTAAATTTTGAATAATTGATTTATGCAAGGGCTTAACATCTGTAAAAATGTTATCTATACAGGTCGCACTAGGCCCAGCAATACGTGTTGGTTCTAAGAATAAATTTACAAGATTATACGATTTAAACAATGAGCGAAACTTAATACTAATGGAAGAAGTTTCAAGGAGATTGATATTAAAGTCTCCACACATTACAACAAACTTGTTCTGTTTACTAAGTTTGAGTAAAACTTCTTCCACAATCCTTTCAAAATGGTCATAAGTAGCACATGGGGGTCTGTAAACACTTACAACAATGAGGTGCTCGAGCTCATATATATATATATATATATAATGTTAAGAGCGACATAAGTTGATTCTAGGTAACGTTTATAGAAGAGTGAAAACTTTAAAACTGTCTGTAGCTATACTGGTGCTCCATAACGTGTACTATAAATAAAAGTAATATATTTTGTTATAATTAGTCGCCCAAGAGATTTCTCATCAACATTACGTGTGTGGATCATTTTACTTTTTTCACTTTTTACTTAAATATTTTAAAGCTTTATATCTACATCGCGGAAGGGAACGTAAATGATATTCATCTGTTAAATGTTTGTACGTAAAACATTCTCGTTTTAATTAAAAGAGTCGTGTCAACTAACGACCCTTCAACATAATATAACAAGCCCTTAGTAAATACCACTCGGGATGGAAATCCACATCGCTTGTTTTAGCTGTCTCATAAAAATTGTATACTGTGTTGTAAAATAAGTAGGTATTACTTTAGTCATTCTCTTCTATGCTTTGAGTTTTTCTATGTTATCGTGTTAAAAATTGCATTCCGTGGATAATCACAGTAGAACCATTGTAACCAATAAAGCCTAAAGGATGACTAAACTATGGAAATGAGCCGATCATATAGCTCAAAGAACTTTCGGGGATAATGAACTCCTGAGACCTCGCGTAAGATGATTCGAAACAACTACGACCCGTCCTCTGGTTTACTTATTTGGACCCATCGGGCCCCGACCTAGGCCGATTATCCATTACCCCAAAGGTCTCATTTTTGAAAGGGGTTCACAAGTAATAGGAAGACCGTGGCAAAGCATGCCAGCACTCCTGTGGCCTCGTCTCCGAGCGGGATCTGTTTTCTGAGGACTAAGATGAAACTCCCAATTTCTAGTAAAAACGGTGTCCGGTCTTCTACACTCACCATACGAATTACAACAGCATTAAGCTGCTATTCTCATTAGCCCACTATTCTCACTCTATGTTAATTCTGCTAGCATATTACCTGAAGATGTCATTAATATTATTAAGTCACAGAAAAACAAAAAAATTGATCGAAAAATAGAAAATTTTATATATTATATGTCTAGGCCTCTTCATAAAAGGATGACAGAAAAATATGTCTAATTTTAATTCATTGGTGTGAGGTTGTGTATTTACTAAAATTTTCTTGACAAAATGTATTAAAAAAAACCTTAAACAAAAATGGGAGTCAGAAAATAAACAATTAAAATTACCACGGATCCATGTTATAAAAAAATGTGGATAAAAAATTCAAATATTTTTGTAATTTGCACTGCCTTGTAAAAAGAGTTTGGCTATTTTATTCGTAAGTTTAAAAGAATTTTATGAATTAAATTCTACAGCATCATATCTTGATATTTGAAATCAGTATATTGAGATATCTGGTTTGTATGTAACATAAGGATAATAGTAAATAAAACTAGCCTATAAGTATGATAAAATCTTTTGTTACCTATGTTATACGCCTATGTTCCAGAACAAAGATATTTGTATTGTAACGTCTAAACGAGATATCACCAGGAGAATGCAATTGTGAGAAGGAGGCAGTTTACCCTTTAAGCTAGATAATACTACATTCCATATTATTTTGTACTAGAATATTAGTTACCTATTAAAATTATTATATATATAATAGATATTCCTTGAAAATTAGTGTTAATGTTCTATTTTATTATTCAATAATAAAACAGTATAAAAATTGTTCAGTGCCGAATATCAAAATAATAAAACAGATACTTGATCTTAATTAAGGAATTCCTTAGAGTCAGTGTCAGTCATGGCTTTAGAATACTTCATGTCAGTTTAATTAGATGATTTTATTAAAGTATAAAAGTTATGGAAATAAAATGTTTGTTGAATGCTTAGGGTAATGAATACTTATAGGGATAAAAATTAAATATCCCAACAGGGGTAACTTATAAATGGTTAATTAATTCGTTATAATTCAGGGAGAAGGGCCAAAAATGGCGTGTTGGGTCAAATGGCCAACTGCTGGTTCAGAGTTATTAAAAGGATGATTATACGTAAATTAATCGCGATACTGCAAATGCCCTAAATTCGGGCTACAGAAAGGACCTGAAGGAATGCAAGTGCACTCACCTCTACCACTGCTAATCTGCCTCGTGTCTCAAAGGCTGCATCAACTATGATTGGACGCCGGCCTTCTTCACACATATAAACTTCACAGATTATCGCGAAATATAGCGTTATAGTAAGTATCTATAAACTTTACCACGATTTTGTACAGTTTAATATCTAAATTACACAAAGATAAGAGCGATAGCGCGATGTTTCGTGTCTTCTGAACTTGAGAGAACCCCATTAACAAAAAGTACACACACTAGGTGTAAAAGGCGGTAGGTAGGAAACCCGGAAATGGGCTTTGCAGTACTCTCATTGGATAATAATTGACGAATCTCATAAGCGTTAGTCGGTAATGCAAAGTAGCGCGAATAGTGGCATTAGAACCACAAATTTACTCGTAATTAAGATGCGCTGACCGCGGATTACAGCGATCTTAATCCTCTCATTTTATTGCTTTATATAGCTGTATTTTTTCTGTCCTTTTCGGTAGGTGGCGCGATCAGATTCACTCCGAATAAATTCCGGCCTTTTTTAAAATATAATAATATCAATAAAGGCTTATTAATATTTTTGATTTGTGCCATCTTTCCTCTCGCTTTCCTGCAATATGTGGGAGAGATTTCGTGAAAAGGGACGGAAGTGCGTAACTGGTGAACTTCGTTCCAAAATTTAAAAGTAAACATTATTATTTTTATCACAGATATTCCCTTATGTATTCAATTGTTACTAGTAACCCGCTCATACAAGTATTAACTCGTTTTCGAAAATTTACCAAAAAGCCGGGTAAATCGGGGGTCATCACTTAAATGGATCATTTTGAGTTTCAGTACTTCTAGATTTCTGAGACCAGCTCGATAATGTCGATCATCGGAGATTACTATACCCTTTTATCGTAGGTCCTTTCAATCAATTGATCCGAAACGTTCAAAAATGTAATTGCAATCATCAATACTTTGATGGGACCCGCGTCAAATAAACTAATTATTCACGATTGACACGTGTCTGTTTTGCTCATATCTTCTTAATGGCTTATCCGATTTTCATAATTCCAATTGGAATATTAGTTCTAGACCTAGATATAAAAATTGTTGAAATACGAGTATCTCTACAAACCAAAATGCTCATTTTCAGCTTACGTAATTATACAAACATTCTAAGAACATTCAAAATTCTCTTCAAACCTACCTTAGTCAATCTAATTAGATAATAATAGAAAATTCAATAACAAATTTAAGTTAAATAGTCCAATTAGAGTATAACAAACAATATCCAACAAAACTCTTTACATTCTAATTAATAACTCATAAAACTTTCTGACTCGATACGTTGACATTAAAAACTCGCGAGTAGCAATCCTACTACTACTTGCGCCCTGGAGCGTAGATAGTCTCACTGTCGAAAACGTTTTTACTTTATACGAAATACAACTTATTGATGATGAGATGTCAGATGTTACCACATCATATGCGACTACTGTAAGGTTCGCTCGTTATTTTTATTTTTATTTTATTGCATAACGGGTCTATATTTTGTGATTTTCTTTTTCATTACTAAATCATCATATTTTTTTAGGAATATGTGTCATTTTTGTCAACAATAAATTATAATGTGTTAATAACTTTATTACAGCGCTACTTTATTACCACCTATCAAATTATAGCATAGCTACGAACCATCATTTTGACAAAACACATATATTGTGCAAATATGACTTCATTCAGCCAAATCGTTTAGAAGTTATACAACACAAACAGGCACATATTTGTATATATTTTTATATAATTCTAGAGTCCCGCTCCGGTTTCGCCTGGGTAGGATTTATTATGTGACGTTACTTAGATTTCAGACATTTAAAATTTAACTATCTTACTATAAATACATATAAATAAACCGCATTATTAATTTTTTTTCAAACGTCCAAGTTTTGCGAATAAAACTAGCCTATATCACTTTTGACATGGCTTCTATCTGTTCGTGAAGTTTAATTAAAATTGGTTCAGCCATTCTGAACATTAGCCCGGACACATTGACAGATAGACAGACAGACAAAAATTTTGCAAATGGTTGTTTCTTGTCTTATGGCATGCAAATAACCCTCCATTTTTTAAATTTTCGTTTATCTGTCTGTCTGAGCTAATCTTTCTGAGCTTATATGTCTGGCTGAACCGATTGTAATAAAGCTTCACGAACAAATAGAGAGTAATGCCTGCAGTGATCTATACTAAATTTTATCAGAAACATTTTGAGACTATTTAAATATAAATATTGATAAGATGAAATAAATGACCTTTAATGATTATTTCAAGTCTAAATAATGCTACATTAATAGATCTCACGCAGCCGAAGCCAGAGCGAGTCGAAAATTATAAATGTTTTGATATACTTTCCCATTAATATGAAATTTCCAAGTAACCGAATAATATAATGTTTTAACGATATACCTTTATTAGCTGGTATTCGCTATTGATATTGTTCATGTGTCTTTATCCGTACCGACTGTACCCCCATTCGATCAGTCCAATTTTTCAGTACATTTTCGCTTGTTTTAGCTTCTATTTCGTTAATGGCAAGTTCGGTTTCATGTTTCAAGTCGTTAATCGTCTTTGGATGGTTAGCGAAATACTTGTCCTTAATGGTTCCCAACAAAAAAGTCCAATGTAGTTAAATCGCAGCTTCGAGGTGGCCAATTGAGATCAGCATTTCGGCTGATTATGCGATTTTTGAAAAATCGCGCAAAAGATCTATTGTTACGTTGGCTGTGTGGCACGTTGCGCCGTCCTGTTGAAACCATATGTCATCTATGTCATCCTCTTCAATTTTGAGTAGTAAAAATCGCTTAGTATGGTGCGTTACCGATCGAAATTCACTGTAGCGGCGTTTAAATAGCCCAATAATGCCGCCAGACTAAAATCGCACCGACAGTCACTCGTTATGGATGCATTGGTTTCTCCACAATGACGTGTGGATTATCTGAGCCCCAATTACGATAATAACGTGTCCTCTGAGGTGGAAATGAGCTTCATCTGAATAGATGATTTTACGGTAAAAACGATCTTCTGCCCACCAAATAAACCGAAAACGCATTGAATCATATATTGTCATGTCATATTATTTGCACATCATGCGGCATCAGCACTTGCACTAATTGAACTTGGTACGCATTCATATAGAGATTTTTATGCAAAATTCCTTTGAAATAAGTGCGTGAAAGGTTCAATTCTTGAGAACGATGACGAGTTGACGTTGATGGTTGTTCACGCACACTCTGAGCAACAGCAGCGATGTATTCGGTTCAGCGCACTGGACGAGTACGTACACGGATTGTTTTATCCAATTACGATCTAGTTTCATGTACTCGCTTCACAAATTGATCCACAAAATCCGTTTTTGGCACATCCAAATTGTCAAATTCCTTTCGTAAATTTCTTACAGTTTGAGTACAATATTCACCATTTCGGAAATATGTTTTTAATATTTCCCAACAATTTTTAAGCGAAAAACAACCCATTTCATAATTTTCAAATATAAAACTAACTTTCTTTAATATCGGAAATATCATCAAATCTTCCAACGTCATAATAACCAATCCAAACGTTAGATGGCCCAGCCTGATAAAATTTATAAATAATAACTTAACCTCAAAACTTGAAAACAAGTTGTACAACCAGAGCGTGTTGCCAGTGATGACTTATGGATCTGAGACGTGGTCCTTCACTGCTGACCGTATGGGGAAGCTCAAGACCGCTCAAGAGGACTATGATCAGGGTTTCTCTGTGTGATAAACTTAGAAATGTTCAGTAGTGGACTTGTGAAGGGCTGTATTAATGATGATTATGATGAATCTATAGGGCTCCCTTTCAACCTAAATGTCCGCCTGGCTAAGTACAACCCCCTGACCTATTTCTGCCGCCAAGCATCACTGAGTGTATTGCTGTTTTCTGACCTGACGGGTAGAGAGCTAGTTACCGTGTGTAACGCATTCAATCTTGGTCTTCGGATGTGATGATATAGCCCTCTGTTCAAGTTTGTTGCAGTTCATGGGCTGCACTAGCCACTTACCATAAGGTGGACAGGAAGTTCATTGACCACTTTATTTTTTTTATTAAATTATTGATGATGTTATAATATCAAAAAATCTTATGTATATTTTTTCAAAGAATAAAATATATAAAAGGCTTATGAAATTGGTTTACAAAGCCCTTTTTATTGACTTTGAAAAACGCGAACGGTTTCATATTCACAAAGTAAATATAAGAAAAGTTTTTTTCTGAAACGGGTGCTTCATTTTCCTAACTTACCATAATGTAATCATGATTTTGACCTAAGTCAACATTGAAAAGGAAAAATGAATAGGAGTTTTTTCTTTAGGAAGAAATAAAAGTGATGAAATAAAAGTATATACCCACGTAAATAACAATTTTTGAGTTTGTTACTTAAAATTTTATGTTATCTGTTGATGCCTCATGGAAGAAGCCATGTTTTGGTTTTTTATAAAACTTAAGTTACAAACGAGCTTACGTCCAATAGCCAACTTTAAACAAGGAGAGCTACAGATGTGCAGGCAACATGTTGTTGTTGTTTTTCTCTAGACCCTTCAGATCGCATCACAGCAGTGCAGGCAAAATTAGTTAAGAATTTGGTAATACCAAGACAGACGCCTAGGCATATAAGGAGCCCTAATACATAGTGAATTTAAAAAAATTACGTGTTATTTACGTTAACGAAATAGGAAGTTTCATAATGGTAACTAATCGATGGCTTTATGAAAAGTCTTAGTTTTAGTTATTTGCATGAGTTTTATATGATAACATATACATGAACACTCACGCCTGCCAAACAGTTTGGTTAACAAAACTTTCATCTAGGTCGTCCCTTGCTGATTCTGTCGTTCAATTAAGCAGCATAAATTTATTTTGTCACTCTTTCCTCATTAATTTTTCTTACATGACGAAACCATCGAAACATTCCTTTCTTAATCTTGCTCACAACATCATCTTGCAAAACACATTTCTCTTCTTCATCATCTTCTCTTACCAGATTCGGTCCTAACGTACTCCTTAATGACCGCATTTCTATGGAATTTATTCTACTGTTGTGCTTTTTTGCCACATCCAACTTTCACTACCATTTTATATGATAATATTATGCAATAATTATTATTCGTATAATTTTAATAATGACAGGGGCACTCGCTGTAAATTTACACAGTACGCAAGCATTGGTACAAATGAAATTGTAACTGCATTTTTAAGTGCAGCTTTACCATGTGCTCGGCGGTGAAGAAAACATCGTCAGGAAACCTGCATGTCTCGGAAATAAAAAATAAAAAGTTTTTCAATGACGTAAAGTCCGCCAATATTAATATAATAGATTATAATATTTCCCATCTCCATTGCCATAGTGAAAATGAATGAAAAATTCAGTTGACAGTTTTGTTGGCGGTGTTGGCAGTTGTATTGGTGATAACAGTATGAGACATCTCGACAACCTTGACGTTGTCCCCCGCTACTGGTATGAGTCTGAGGTTACGAGATTATATACCATTTAGCAGACCGCGACGTCTTTTTAACCTATCTTATCACTTCTGTCTAACATATCTGACACGGCCTAATTTATAAAATTGTTTTAAATAATAATAACAATAATAAAAGGTTTTATTCATAAACCCGGTCTTACAAATATACCTATATATACCATGGTAAACTTCTTCTATTGAACGCATAATGCGCCCGTATCAGAAGTAAGCCCCCTCTTCCAAATCATACAATTTACTAAAGCAGTAGTGTAGTGTGTGTGTGTGTGTGTGTGTGTGTGTGTGTGTGTGAGAGAGAGAGAGAGAGAGTGATACGTGTGTGTGTGTGTGTGTGTGTATGTGCGTGCGTGCGTGCGTGCGTGCGTGCGTGCGTGCGTGCGTGCGTGCGTGCGTTAGTGCGTGCGTGCGTGCGTGCGTGCGTGCGTGCGTGCGTGCGTGCGTGCATGCGTGCGTGCGTGCGTGCGTGCGTGCGTGCGTGCGTGCGTGCGTGCGTTAGTGCGTGCGTGCGTGCATGCGTGCGTGCGTGCGTGCGTGCATGTGTGTGTGTAGGGAATGTGTAGTGAATGTGTGTGTGTGTGTGTGTGTGTGTGTGTGTGTGTGTGTGTGTGTGTGTGTGTGTGTGTGTGTGTGTGTGTGTGTGTGTGTGTGTGTGTGTAGTGAATGTGTAGTGTGTGTGTAATATGTGTGTAACACACAACACATACACTGTGCGTGTAATGTGTTGTGTGAAAGTTTTCATACTTTTCCCTCTGCACAGCCCTACGATATAAAAAGTTTTGGGATCAGCGTTAAGCCACTGAGCAGAGTTGGTAGTTACATATACAACTATATGTAGTTTATGTGTGTATGTATGTAATGAATGAGTGATTTACATATAAATATCCTCATGTCAAAATTCTAAATTTAACATGTTTTCAACTTCAATAAATTATAATGTCTTCAGCCATTCAGTGAGTTTTACTTTACAGTTTCTATAAGTCATAGGATATATATCCAGTATTTTATTTATCCACACTTCTATACTTATACGATTATAATATTATAAAGAGGAAAGATTTGTTTGTTTGTTTGTTTGTTTTAATTGAATAGGCTCCGAAACTACTGAACCGATTTGAAAAATTCTTTCACCATTAGAATCCTACATTATCCCTGATGAACATAGGCTATATAATATTTTCAAAAAGTTAGGGATCCGTATGAAAACTTCGTTAATGTAACGTTTCCAACGTGTGAAATACCAAAAAAAAATACCAAAAAGAATCCTTATATCGCGTACGCTGTGGAAACTATTGATAATAGAGCAAAGTAATGTGCTTCAGTTTTATAGAGGATGTCAATATCTATAAAAACGTCTGCGATAACATATGTTTAACTATTACAGTTATGTCACAATAACTACTTTTTCATGTTAAAATGTGAAATAGTAACGCCGGTACCAACTAGGCCACATTATTTGTATCAGTACCTGTAACATGCATAACCACCAATTACGTTAACCATGTAATTTTAGTAACATATCTCACTTTTTAAATCTTTGTTAATTCAGCAACCGTCCGTCGTGATGTCTCTCTCGAAGTTCGCATGTCGCAAGGCGCAGATGCGTGATGTACGCGGGTGAAACCGCGGGGCACAGCTAGTACGATTATAAAGAGGAAAGATTTGTTTGTTTGTTTCTTTGTTTGAATTGAATAGGCTCAGAAACTACTGGACCGATGTGAAAAATTCTTTCACCATTAGAATCCTACGAGAATATTATCCCTGATGAACATAGGCTATATACTATTTTCAAAAAAGTTAGGTATCCGTATGAAAACTTCGTTAATGTAACCCAAGGTGTGAAAAAAATACCAAAAAGAATCCTTATTAGAAACTATTGATAATAGAGCAAAGTAATGTACTTCAGTTTTATAGGGGATATCAATATCTACAAAAAAGTCTGCCATACCATATGTTTCACTATTACATTTATGTCACAATAACTACTTTTTACCTTTGTACCTGTATCATGCATAACCACCAATTACGTTAACCATGTAATTTTAGTAACATATTTCACATTTTAAATCTTTGTTAATTCAGCAACCGTCCGTCGTGATGTCTTTCTCGAAGTTCGCCTGTGGCAAGGCGCAGACGTGTGATATACGCGGGTGAAACCGCGCGGCACAGCTAGTTTTATTATATAAATGAGACGAGATGTTTTTGTACTGATTGCGAGCAAATTTAGTCTTGGTGTAATTTAGTGTGGCGACTCTATCTTTTCTTCTTTTAGTTGAAATATTGGTGTCAATATTAAAGGACATATGTTTTTTCAGAACTACGTGCAATATGTAAAGTTTACGATCTGTCAATAAATCTGCAATACAATGAATTTGTTACAAACTGAAGTGTTTTGAAATACATAATTTTTAACAATCCCCTTTGAGTTCGTTCTAATTGTATAAAATGAGTTTTTACAGCACAACGATATGGGGTCGTTATAAAATAAATCAAAGTAGATTGTGCCAACGCAATATATATCTGATCAAGTAATTTTTATTTGCAATATTTTTTTTATAGGAGAGGGGCAAACGAGCATGCTGCTCACCTGATGGTAAGTGACTACCTTTACCCATGAACAACTGCAACACCAGGGAGGGAATGGCAGATGCGTTGCCGGCCTTTTAAAAAGGAGTACGCTCTTTTCTTGAAGGTCGCTAAGTCGTATCAGTCCGGAAAAATGTGTCTTAGTGTTTTAAATATCCACATTAATTTATGTAATCTGCCAGAAACTAATTCGACATGAGACATCCATGAAAGTCTCTGGTCCACTAAGACACCAAGGTACTACGTAGATGTTAGTCTAGTTATACTGGGGCAGTTGCAATTCGTGCTACCTAGCGGCTGACAGCAGTGAATCTTAATATTACTGGGAAAGTTAGGCAGACTGTTTTTATGGAAAACAAAATATAGTTTGTTTTGCTGGTATTTAACGTTAGTAAGTTAAGACTTAGCCATTGCGAAATCACAGCCAAACCGATTTGATATTAATTTATTTACTTTGCTAATATTAAGGTACAGAAAGACTTAAAAGTAAGCTGGATGATAATAAAAAACGTTTATCAATACTTTTGATTTACAATAATTGTGTGGGAAAAACAATAATAACACCTGAATAAATACAATTGAAGCTGAAATCTCAACCACGTTCGCCTTTACTTGCGTGACATACAAGACGAGAAGCAGCTTACAATATTCTCGGAGAATATATAACGTTATTGTGTTTTCCATTTTTGATATTTCTTTAATTTTTTGTTTATTCAATTATTTTCATTCCACCTAATATACAGATAACAGACAAATAATTGAAAATTAATAAAGAAAGAATTTCTAGATTTAAACTGAATATACATTCACACAGGATATATCTTGAGAGTTTTATCTTGACTCTTAGAGAATAAATAATTCAGAAAGTTCCAGATTGTATTATATTTGCCACACTAACCTTCTCCTTTCTCTTTCAGCCCGTAAACAATACACTATTGCATATGGAAGATCTAGTGGATTGCCAAATACAGGATCGAACCGCGTCACAGTGTCCTGCTGCCATTCTTAAGATTTAATATATTATATATATAAATATTAAATGTTATACGAGTTTTTTACACTACTCACTCTCTGTTAGAATAGAATAGAATAATTTTTATTCAATATAGATCACATGTGTAATTCGTATTGAAAGTCATTTTTTACTTTACCAATACTTTTGTTCTACCCAAGGTTAGCTGGTAGAGAATGCCATATAGCATTAATAATAATAATAATAATGTTTATTTGCTCTCACTAGTTTACATTGCCTTTTATTAATATTGGAGGTATAAGCATTTTAATTTGTGAGAATGGTGTTAATACTAGGAAAACCTGTATTACTAATCAACAGACTCTCGTTCCTTAATGTTAACATTTATCAACATACCTTTAACTTTAGTACACTTAGTGCGACAATATAATTTATAATTACAGTCTCTGTAATTAAAGTTACAATAAAAGAAAAAGAATAAAAAAAACTATTTTAAAAACTAAAAACTAATTTATACTTGAGCGGTGTGTGTGTGTGTGTGTGTGTGTGTGTGTGTGTGTGTGTGTGTGTGTGTGTGTGTGTGTGTGTGTGCGCGCGCGCGCGTGTGTGTGTGTGTGTGTGTGTGTGTTTGTATAATATTTTAAATAATGGGAGTTACCAGGGATTCTGTTTCGGTGTAGTTTAAGCCCAAAAGCCATTCCGTTACTCTTGTTTTTAAAGAATATTTATTCATACAATATATTGAAATAGCCTTATTTATCTTGTTGTAAAGAAGACCACCAAGATAACAGAAGAATTTACGACAAAAATTTGTATTACATTTTTGACTTTTACAAACTATCCTACCCCTTCCCGAGATTGGAGAAGACATGCTATTGTATGATAGCGACGAATGTTTTATTTAGAATAATTTGTAAAATAAAGATTTGCCTAACAGTAAGTACCCTGCAACGTTTGTATAGTTCATCCGTTGGAAATAAAAATGGCAATGAAAACCCAACTTTTAGAATGGCTCTTTGCGTGCGTTCCAACCCTATAAGACGGGTTTTTGCTGCACCACCCCATGAAGTTATACGGTACAGCAAAAGAGATTGCACAAAGGCAAAATAAACAGTTTTGATCACTTTTGTATCCGAAACATTTCTAAGGTTTTTAAAAACATAAATCAACTTTCTCAATTTAGATGCTAGTGTAGCTATATGTTTTTCAAACGTTAAGTTGTTATCTATTATAACACCAAGATATTGAACGTACTCAGATTTCTCGATAGTTGGGCAGGTACACTGCATATTCGAGTCTGAGACAGTCTGAGAGTTTTTTTAAGCTCGCCTATTGTATAAATATTTGGTGCAATAAAGAATAAAATAAATAAATAAATACTATCTACCAGTTGCAACAATTTTTTATCCGCCTTTCCCTAAATCGAATTTTATAACACCCACTAGACGAGTTGGGATGATTTTTCTCAGTCGCTATACCGCACGGTAATCCTTAATGTCAGTTCTCTATACTTACTTATCTTCACGCACAATCCCTGACGGGGTAGCCAGAGAGAACAGATCGCCAAGAGTCACGATCCTTACAAACCTCTTTCGCTTCTTTCAGATTCATTATCTTCTTCATACATGCACGTCTAGGTATCCGAGTACTCTTGACCCTACCCTCTTCGAGCAATTTGCTCACATGGTCTTCGAAAGTTAGTCTCGGTCTACCTCGACACCTTTTAATATTAACTTTCGCGCTATATATTTTCTTCACCATTCGGTCTTCACTCATTCGCTCAACGTGCCCAAACCACCGAAGCACGCCCTTATCAATTTTTGTGATAAGGTCATCTTTCAAACCTGCCATATTGCGAATCTCAAAATTTTTTCAGTTCTCTATAAACTTAAAAAATTAAATTAATTAAAAAATAACTCTTTATGATTTATTATTAAAGGAGTGATGTTGTACATCGCTTCCACTCTCATTTGAAATGTAATCATAATGTGATGTGAAATATAATTTAAATTTCAGCGTTAGTATAATGTTAGCTTCGTTGATTACATTGGCTGTAAATTTAAATACAAAATCATAATGGTTTTGATGATTTCACGGCTGGTCCTGTCATACTCGTAAGCCATTACAACACGAGTATTTTGAAATTAGAACAATAAACGCCTTACTCATTAAAATCGACGTTATTTGCAGAAACGTTTACATTTTCTTTTCACTCACTTCTTTTCACTCTATAATCAACAATTATGAGTCCGTGTATTTTTTTAAATGACTGTAACATTATTTTGCCGAATGCTATCTACACTAGTGTTTGTCCTCCATCACCAGTATATGTGGAATTTAGAAAAGTTATGCTTCGGTCAAAAGAGCCTTCTTGTTTCAGTTTTAGCAGAGTTCACTTTCAGCAAAGCAGGTTGACGTATATTGTATTACATTAACCCTTTACCTTACGAGACGTTTTAGTAATAACAAGGAATTCAACGGTGAAGTGGCAGTGTAAGAATATCCTTTAACCTATATCGTCCCGTCGGTGTTGTAAGCGGAGTACATTATGAGCAGATCCTCTATCACAACAACCCATGACAGCTTAACACATGAAAGCGGAGTGTTCGACATTGCGAAATATAAAATTATGTAGCTAAGGTACGTAATGAAACATAAAATTATGTATGTAATTAAGCCTGTATATGATCTACACCATATTCATATATGATTCGACGGGTTTATGATAGCCTCCATCATTTATCTGTCACAAATATCATCACAACACTTATTAAACATACTAGATATCTCTGTATTTAGACTATATTTTACATTGCAAATACGTCCATAATTAACAGAGAGGTTTAAAAGCTCTTAAAACTTCGAAACACTTTAAAAATTAAATAAAATTATCCATTAACCAATTTTAATCAATTTCAAAAAGATGAGAAATAAAGAGCTTGTCCGCGTATGCGTGCACATTTTAAGTAAAGTACATTAGATTTTATTAAAATACTACTCTGATATCCAATTCAATGATACAAAAGTGTATGAATGTATTAATATACAAAAATGTAGCGAATCGGCATGTACACCTACCGAATTCACAGTCAAGTCGCATGTTTGATGTGTGCAAGAATTTGGTAAGAGTAATTTGTAAAGAGCCGTGGTAGTTCCGCGCTTTAGCATGCGATCAACTCCGATTCGATTCTCGCCGGCACCAATGAAATTAAAGACTTTTTAAATTATATATTCCAATCCGTAAAAATAGGTGATTATGTTAGCGGTCCCTTACCCATCACATGCGGTGTACCGCAAGGTAGTGTTCTTGGCCCAAGTATCTTCTTGATTTACATAAATGAACTCTGCCATTATATACCATCAAATGGAATTTTTTTTTGTACGTAGATGACACTTCGATCATATTCCAAGGAGCGGCTTGGGCCGAAACACATACAACTGCTGAAAAAGGACTTCATCAGACATACTTATGGCTAAATAAGAATCCTTTAACGCTTAACATTCAAAAATCTAGTTATATAACATTCTCTATAAATAAATCCACACAGCCAAACAGTAATAACTTAACTCTTAATATAATTTTCAATTCATTTAATTTCGTTTCAATTGCTTAGTGCTCGGTGATGAAGGACAACATCGTGAGGAAATCTGCATTCTAAAAATAAAAAATAAAAAGTGTTTTTCAGACATTTGAAGTCCACCAATACGTATTGGTGCAACGTGTTGGATCCTTGACTTATAATCCTCTTAGAAATATAATATAAGTAGGCATGTGTCCAGGATAGGATAACTAATAAACGAACTTTTTTAATGTATAATAGTTTTTAATCTGTCCTATTTCCAATGCCATACTGATAATGAATGAAATTCACTAGGCAGTTTCGTTGGCAGAGTTGGCAGTTGGATTGGCGATCACACTACCAGATATCTAGCCAACTTTGACGTTTTCGTCTGTTACTGGTCTATTTCTGAGAATACGAGATTTTATACCGCCATCTAGCAGACCTCGATGTTTTTCCAAACTATCCTATTTTCACTTTTTACAACACCTACGTTTAGAAAAATAATGTTGGATTCTCTTACGTCATCACCTCACGACCTGAACGAATTAAATCAATCTAGTTAGTTCTCTAATCTATCGTTACAGAAAGACTTTTAAGTAAGGTGGATGATAATAAAAACCATTGATAAATACTGTTAATTTAAATGAGTGTTGTGTGCTAAATACAATAACAATAATATAACCTAAATAAACATAATTGAAAATGCAATCTCAACCACATTCGCTTTTACTTGCGTGACATACAAGACGAGAAGCAGCTTACAATATACTCGTGGTAACTGTAACGTGTTTGTGTTCTATTTTTGAAATTTCTTTCATTTTTTAATTAACTTCATTATTCTTATTTCCACCAAATACATGTATAGACAAATAATTGAATATTATGAAAAAAAGACATTACCCCTAGATTTACTAATAGCACAATGTTAATACGCACAGGATAAATCTAGAGGACTAAGAGTAGGAGGACTAAGAATATCTTGACTCTTAAAAGATAGATAATTCAGAGAGGTCAAAATTGTATTATATGAGCCATTTTTTCCCTCTTTTAGGCCGTAAGTAATACATTGTTGCTTATGAGAGATCCATAGTTAGAACTAATGAATTGGCAATCAGAGGATCAAACCCCTCGCTGCTTCCTGCTATCATTCTAAAGATTTCATATCTTATATATGTAAAAATTAAATATTATACGAGGTATATATACTGCAATCCATTAGTGGCAATAATTTTTAATTCACCTTTCCTTAAATCGAATTTTATAACGTCTACTAGACGAGTTGGGTTATTTTTTCTCTTTCGCTTTCACTCAACCACACGAAGTAGCTCGCCGTGTGGTTGTGGCAAAAGCTACAACGTCATTAAAGAATATTTTAGTTTTCTGTTACTTTATTTAAAATTATATAAAGAAAATTAAAACAGAACTACACTATGATGATTTTTTTATTAAAGTAGCGATGTTGTACATTGTTACCACTCTCATTTAAAATTCAATCGTAATATTATGATGGGAGTATAATTTAAATTTTAGCAATAGTTTAATGTTAGTGTCGTTGATTATATTCGCTGTAAATTTAAATACAAAATCATAACGATGTGATGATTTCACTGCTGATTCTGTAATCAGCCTTTACTACATGAGTACTTTAAAACTGGAACAATAATAGCCTTACTCATAAAAATCTACGTTAATTGCAGAAACGTTTTAAAGTTTATTTTCACTTAATTACACTAATAAGAGATACGATACAACATACACGATAATCAACAATTATAAGTGAGGCCGTGTAATTTTTAAATTACTGTAACATTGTTTTGCCAAATGCTACATGTACACTAGTGTTTGTTCTCCATCATCTCTCCAAGAGCCTCATTGCGGCGATGGAGGGTAACAAATCACCCTTGATTTAGAAATGTGTTATAAAAATTTTAACTTTAAAATTAAAAAAAAAAACTGCAGTTGCCAACTCGCCTGCCAAGCATATAAACTATCGCAAGTATGATACAATCAACGGAGGAGTTCTATCATCAGCAGCGGCTTTTGGTGGGCTGTAATGAATGAGTTAATGAATTGCTTTGACTTTATGGGCGAGACCACTTTTCAGCGGTAAACTGTTTGAGAGCTGTTTGAAGAGCTGATAAGAATGACACAAAGGGTTTGTTGCATATTCTAATTATCGTGTAAAGTAATTAAAAATATTTTTTGTGAAACTCTAAATAATATGTAATTAATATTTACACAAAATATCTTAAGTTAATAAAGAAAATATTGTATTACTCAACTTTTTAATTTCAAGTACTAAGAGTTAGAAAAATTGATTTTTTCTTATTTTAACTAATCATTATCTATACAAACTCGATATGTAATAAATATAATCAATTGATAGTTTTGGTATTCAGCCAAGGCTAATTGGGTTGCCTTTATAAATTGGATTAACGCCGATGTTCATGTCAATAATAAATTAAACCTAGCGGTCCATAGGGACAGCAACAGATTTAAATGTATAATAAAATTTTATCTTCGATCGACGTCTATAGACTATTCATGCCGAAGATTATCTAATTAAAATATTTTAACGTCTAAGACTGACTGACTTGCCGGTGGGAATTCAGTGAATTATTATTCACGAAAGGTAAATACCTTGGAACACACCTATGTATATAGACGGCTTACAAGCTCATACGCTGTCCGTGTATGTAAGGAAATAAAAGGAAAAGAAGGATGGATTATAATAATAAATGTATTTACTATTTTACTAAGCATATTAATGGCTGAATTTTCAAGTCTATGTTCAGCAGCGGACTTAGATAGGCTGAAGTAATAGTGATAATATTTGGATCTTTCTAATTGATGAATATATAATTTTATAATCTTTGAGATAAAATAATTAAGTACATTAAACTTTATTAAAATACTACTTCGAAATTAAATCCAATGATGGAATAATGTAGGAATATCCAAAAATTACATTTTTATACCTGGTAGAGCCATGCTGCAGCTGTATTAGTAGTATAGTTGTAACACGAATTGGTCGGCTCGGCCAGGGACGGACCACGCTCTGTGATCGGCAGATTGACACTGCTGTGTTCCGTATGGTGAGTGTAGAGAACCGGTGACCCATTTTACTGGAAAAGAAGCATTCCATCTTCGCATCTGCAATTTGATTATTTATTGAGGTTAAATGTAAAAATGTCTATGGGTCACAGCAACCACTTACCATCAGGTGGACTGTATACTCGTTTGTCACACTGTCCTATAAAAAAAAAATATAGTGAAGCGGCATGTAAGCCTAATAGCCGGAGAGCTGGCGACACATTTTAAGCACGGATTTAATCCATCTAGTTATATAGCTCAAAAGTATCGCTTATGAAAGTTGTATAGGGAATGGCTAGTCTGCCTGGCATGTACAGGTGGGACACGTACTGCATAAGATAAAAGTAAGGTAAAATATTTGTGTTAATAAATATAATTGACCCAGCATGAAATAACACAAATTGTATTCTATTATCAATAATAAGTGTATTATATCGATTGCAGATCATTTGGGTTGGGCGGCACGGAACCAGACTACCCCAATATTATTTGAAAAAAAAAATTAATATTATTGACCCATGCTGAAAATTCAATAGCGTATCAAATACATTTTTTTATAATAATGGCTTATTGGGATAAGCCAAATCATTTTGGTGGTGGAAAAAACTGCCAGACACCCTAAAAATATTCATATATAATGAAGGCCAATATGAAAAATTGTATTCCACTGATAAATCATGTCATGAAGAATAGGTCAGTGAGAATGAAAACTTAATTCGAATATCGATGTTTTAACTAAAAAAAAGTTATAAATAAATGATTTTTTCATGTTAAATGAGTTTTGTTGTTATTATGTAGAATTCGCTAAAAAGTATACTCATTAATTTTATATCATTTTATATTACTCGATTTTATTATAGCACTAATTATTATAGCACTATAAATAAAATTGTTATAATTTTTTATCCGATATTATTATTTTCAGGAAAAATCAATTTCATTTGAAGCGAATATTTTTGTTTTGCTTAGAAAAGTAGCAATTTTATTAGATAAACTGGCTGTTCCCCGTGACTTCACCCGCGTGTAATTTAGGGTTTTAATTATGTTGCGCGGTACCCTAATTATTTTTCTAAAATATATGTAGCCTATGTTACTCCTTATAACATCAGCTATCTGTCAGTGAAAGTCCTGTAGAAATCGGTGGAGCCGTTTCGGAGATTAGCCGGAGCAAAAAGACAGACAGACAGACAGGGAGACAAAAATATTAATAATTATGTTTTTGTTATAAATACTGTATGTACTTTCATATGCATTTAGTAAAAAGCTGGTATTTTGACATTACAAACAGACACTTCAATTTTATTTATTCTTAGATTAGACAGAATTCAGTAATTTTTACTACATTCATAAGTAAGACCAAATATTGTTACGTAGACAAATTTTGGACCTCTTTAACAATTTGGTATTATCTTTCTGTATTAATTTGGTATTTTCTATTAAAATATCCATATTAAAATGTATTTTCAATTTTTTCTATAATTATTTATGAAAATTCATACCGGTGTAATTTTACTCCAAAAATATCATAAGTGCCAAGAGTCAAAAAGGTTGGTAGATTAGACTCCGGTTACGTTATATCGGATGCTTTAGTCACTCTCGCTGCAACTATACCTATATATGATTTTTTTCTTATAAGTAGAGAGAAATAGAAAGTAATATAACTTATAACCAGAGTCTACTTTATCTCAGGTCAAACCACGTGTACGCTCAAAGCCAATGAGAACTCAGCATGAACGCTCTCTCTCATATTCATTCTTTGCCGTCTTCGGTCTCGTTCTATTTTGAGGAATATTTTATAGGTGTCTGGCAGTTTTTTTCACCACCAAAATGATCTGGCTTTTTGTGATTATTATGAAAAAAATGTACTTGACACGCTATTAAATTTTCAGCGTGGGTCAAAAATATATATTTTTTTAATATCATTGGGGTAGTCTGACTCCGTGCCACCCCACTCAAATGATCTACAATCGATATACTACGCTTATTACGATTGATAATATAATACAATTTGTGTTATTTAACGCTGGATCAATTATATTTTTTAAACAAATATTTTACCTTACTTTTACTCTGTGCAGTATCTGGCTCACCTGTACTGCATGTCATGCAGACTAGCCATTCGCTATACAACTTTCATAAGCGACACTATTGAGCTCAAAATGTATCACCAGCTCTTGCACTATAATTCACATTCCAGTAGCACGTTCGTTGTGTACAAGAATTTTAGCTGACGTCAGAAAAAACAAACGTATAATTTGTAATGTTTTGAAGTTGTTCTATTACAATATATACGTATGTACATATTAAAGAATAAATATTAGAAATTTCTGTCGGATTAATTAAAATGAGATGGAATATTTACCGGTATCAATAGCTATATTATAATATAGTAACTACAAGATAAAACTAAAATAGTAGAAATATGGGATCTAACATTTTATACGCTGCAGCTATATTATGGTTGTAGCACGAATAGGTTGGCTCGACCAGGTTAAGACCACGCTTTTACAGGATACTAGCGTAAAGTAACAGTCTAATAGTGCCGAGTTTCTAATGGCAAGTGTAGAGAACCGGAGACCCTTATTACTGGAAATGAAGCATTCCATCTTAGTCCTCAGGGTTGACAACGCGTCTGCATTTTGATTATTTATTTCATTTCACTGATTTTGATAATATAGATAGATGTAGATGTCTATGGGGCACAAAATCCACTTGCCATCAGGTGGACCGTGTGCTCGTTAGTCACTTTTATTCTATAAGAAGGTCTCCACACTATATTTTCTTTCTTCGCCTAGGACGTGGTAAATTAGAACTTAAAATTGCAAACTTCCATCATCGCCGTTGCCCGTATACTGTAAAATTTACGACGGGCGCTTAGTCCCTGTGTACCATTAAAATTGTCGGTTAAATTATTATTAATCTTTCGTAAAATTATGTCAACTATATGGAGTTATCCTAGAAACTGCCAACACCATGGCTTTTTTATTAACATAACTTATAAAAATTCTTAAACATTAAAGAACTAATCATTTGACAACTATTTTATAAATAATTTAAAATTTTGTACTGCCGACTTCAATATAAGTTATTAAGAATAACTCAAAAACTATAGGTCTAACCTTGATCAAATTCATATGGGACTACAAAAAAAGTACCAGCTTTCAAATCAAAAAAGAATCATCGAAATCGGTTCATCCAGTAAAAAGTTATGAGGTAACAAACATTAAAAAAAAACATACAGTCTCATACTCTTTCTGCCGTCAAATGCTATTGCATTCCTTCTAACTCAGGGGTATCAACGCATCTATAACTTTCCTTGTTTGAAGTCGATTACAGGTCACCATAGGCTGCAGTAGCCACTTACCATCAGATGGACTGTTAGTTTGTTGTTCATTTCGGTTTAATAAAACAAATGTATAATATCAAACAAGTCGCTTCGCCACACGCCCCACCGCTCACTCTATAATCAGGCCTCAGGATTAACAACTATTGTTTTAAAAACAAGAAAGACTATCTCTCCGGTTTATATTTCTCATCAGTTAATAGCTTTATCTATATTATAATATGAGTATTACATCCCCTATATTTTTACATTAAACATATAACGTACACACTTTAATTATCTCTCTTTAGTAAGCATATACGTGAGATTATTTTATTTATTTTATTTCATAGTTAAATTGAATAATAAGGATTGACTATCAATAATTATAATCTATATTCAATAAAAAAATCTAATTCTATTCTATGTATTTCTGAGTACTAAGAAATAGGTGAGGACTAAGCCAAAATTATCAAATTTAATACTTTTGGCTTATTTTTCACGAATTATCTATAATTTAGCCTATACTTTAAAAATATACACTAATTTACTGTATAAATATACTTAACGTTGTTTCAAAAAAAACATTTAGAGAACAATTTTGCTTTGTATAGATATATAGCTACAGCAAGCTACAGTTAGGATATTTAAAATGGCAAACTGGAACTAAGGCAATAAAAATGCAGATTTGGCTAAATATTTGAATGCTTTCCGTGTTCTTCTTAAAATATATAAGGTTGAATTCTACGAGTATATTTTAACTACTTTAAATTATAGTTAATTTAAATTAATTGTATAATTAAATATTTACGTCATATTATTTTAGTAGTCATTATGTACACGTGTACATAAATATGAATACAATATGTAATTTGATATTGACATAAGTAGGTAACTCTAAGAAAATATTGAGTTTTTTTTTATAAAATAAGTAAATCTCGCGACAAGCTTTTATATCAAATAAATTGTGTCATGTAATAAATTGATGGTTTTGATTTAATTTAAAGTTTATTTTCTTCTTTTAAGAGTATTTAAATAAAAGCTTGTTTTAAAAATGTTTTTTACTATTCATTTATTTAGATTTGACTCTGTGTTCTCTTAATTTTACTAAGTAAATCGAGGTTGATTTTAATTGACTGATTTGGTGGTATCAGTTTGTAAAACTTTGGAAGATAAGCTGTTGTTAATCCAAATAAATTATAAGAAAAATAATAGACGGAACAAGCATTATCCAAATGATGTCAAATCCTCACCGATACATTTATTTTTTTGGTTAACAGTTGTTTAGTTGTTTCTTTGGTTTTGTTTGATTCAGCCTGTTCTGTTCGATTTTCTCAATACGTTGGGAATAACATAAAGTCAAACGAGGCTTGTAACTTTACTTTTAAAAGTTAAACGTAATAAAATAGAAAAAATAGATCGTATTCAACATGGAATTCGGTTATAACAATGAGTGCCTTTTCACACTTCGTTCGCACAATTACGTGATTTCGTCAAAATCCATCAGCAAAAATCTCTTTACGAAGAGGTAAGCCATCGTTTGAACACTAAAGCTCTTATTTCATGTTAAGGATGACGTGAGGTTTCTAGAAAATAAAGCTTTACATTTTCTTAGGTGCCCGCTGTGAAGGAACGGAAAACGAGTAACTCAATTTAGTTATTACTTAGTGAGCAAATAAGAAACGTGCTTTTGTTTACCGCTGTATTTTATTATTTGCAACGAAATTGAAATATCTAAAAATATACTTTTATTTAACCAGAGTAACCGACATAGTTTTATACGTGGAAGAGCCATGCTGCAGCTATATTAGTAGTATTGTTGTAGCACGAATGGGTCGGCTCGACCGGGGAAGGACCACGCTCTCACAGAAAACCAGCGTAAAATAGCAGCTTAATGCTACTGTGTTTCGTATGGTGAGTGTAGAGAACCGGAGACCCTTTTTACTAGCAAAGAGGCATTCCATCTTCGTCCTCACGGGTGACAACGCATCTGCATCTTGAGTCTTTATTGAGAATAGATGTAGATGTCTATGGGTCACAGTAACCACTTACCATCAGGTGAACTGTGTGCTCGTTTGTCACCCTATCCTATAAAAAAATAGTGTAACGGCCCCCCCCCCTGTCTATATATACTTATACTTGTATTTCTTTAGAATCTATATAGCTATAAGATATATATAAATATATCTAATTTACGTGACCAGTATATTAACCATATATCGATCTTTCTAAAAGTTTAAATATAGGCCGTTTAAGAAGTTTATGGAGTGATCGTCTTAGTTAGGACCCTTATTCACGTTGTGTTTGTATAGTAACTTAGTTCTTTTAGGTATATCTTGGAAGAATGAATATTCATGAGAGCGATCGAAATCTGTTGGTAGCGTCTTATAAGTTAAAGAACCCCGCTCACGAAGACAAAGCTCAAAAACTTAAGAACAATAAATTGTCCCTATTCCACTTATATCTAGTTCACAACAGTCTATTCCTTATTAATTAATCCCTTCCTGCTTGGAAAAGGCTCAGAATATTTATTTCAAATACCAGATACAAGGGCATCGCTCTCCCACATTAAAAAAAATGTGGAGGAGGCACACGGCTCCGCTCATGCCGTGCACGGTGAGCGCCAACCATTTTAATGCGCTCCCCCTGAAGGGTACGCTAAGTTGGGAACTGGACCGTAGTCCACAGAAAAATAACTGGCGAACCAGTAAAAGAGGACTTGGCCCCTCCATAGTGCGTAAGCACAAACATCGACCGTCAATGCGTGTAAATGCCATACGGAATACGATCATATCCAGCCACAGTGAATGTACGTCACACGGGTTAGGCAACAACAGGCACACTGGCCATAAAAAGCCCTCCGTGAGCGCCACTACCTGCCAGACCGCCATTCCTGCAGACGTGATGTAAGTGTAAGGCATCACCACCAATTGCATGGTCAGCACGGCCAATTGGCCGCAGAGCGTGTCATGAGTCTACCGCTCACTTCAACGGAATGGGGTCCCACATTGCGCGGCTTTCGGCCGCAGCCTTGAGAGCCTCCTCAGATTCTCCCTCCAGCTACCAGCCACCTATGAGGTTGACACATATTCTCCACCAACCAATACAAAGGCAGATATAGCCATTAGGCAGTTATAAGATAATAGTAATAATTCGCCATCAGAAAGGGTTTGTGTCACTGATGTTGAGTTTATGCATTTTTCGATTATGTTTGTCTCACCTGTTGCCTTCAATCTTTCAAAGGTGGGTCACTTTATAGAGATATATTATAATGTTGTTATATAAAACATCATGGAGGTCAGACAGTCTGCAGCCCCGCAATGAAGGGACCCGACTTGGCCAAAGCTACATAGGTTGTGAGTCAAAACAAGACGCAGGGAGTGCCATTGAGAATATCGACCCGCTAAACAACCATCGTAGAGACGCAATGCTGCAGAACGCAACATGCATCAATACGACTATCGCCGGGTTTACACCATCCCAAGGTCCCCCATACAGTCCCAGCAGACATCACCACCCACATACCTCTATCGACCAGAACCACAAGATGCGTCGAATAAGGTGCAGCACATCCGCAGATCCATCACAGGACGCAATACTGCAAGTAGCAGTAAACAGCAATGCAACTATCATACGGATGGCGCCCCCTCACAACACACCCACATGATCCCTATCGACTTTGGTACCAAAATTGATAATGTTGTTAACTAAAAATACCACCGACGTATCAAAGCAGTACGGTACTAAGACGTCAGTAGCCAATACTTCACGTATCATAGCGCTATTGCACTAAGACATGGAGTTGAGTATGCTTGCTGCGCTGCACAAGAACACCCTCATCTACTTAGAAAATTTTGATCCATTTTTTCTATTATATTACAAATGTTATTCGGGTTAAAGACATTTATTTCTCTTAAAGTTAAACTTATTTATCTTTATTATTGCATCATAATCGACTTGTATTTATATAATTAAATACATTTTGAATATTTTAAACAGAATTTTAATAAATTTAGAGATTTTTAGAGACAATTTATGCGTTAACTATACTATAATATTTAATATTCCAAATGAACATATTTGAACTTTATACTTAATATTGCATTTTAATTGTTTAAATATAATTTCTATGACATTTTTAAATGTCTTTATAATGAATTTGTTTATTATTTATTAATTATAATTTTGAAGCGTCACAATAGCTTAACGGATTAGTAAGGCCATATAGTTCAAAGAATCAATAACCAATGGCAAAGAAAGGTTCTCGAGTGGCAGCCTCATACCAGTAGGTCGTGCCCGCCGCCCCCCCCCCCCCCCCCCCACCCACTTGATGGAATAATGACTTGGTAAGTTATAGGAAGTCGATGGATGCACTTAGCTCAGGACCACGTGCTTTGTGGCATTCTTTGGGGGAAGCCAATGTATATCAGTGGACTTGCAAAGGACTGTAATGATGATGAAGATACTTTTATTTGAATAGAGAATACATTACATCATTACAGCCCTTCACAAGTCCACCCAGGGGTCCAATGTCTTTGCCAGAGATCTGTCTGCCAAAAAGAGCCAACTGACAAAGCTGAAGACTGAATGTGGCAGGATCGTGTCCGCGCCACCTGATATTTTGAGTGCGATTGAGAGGATCTATGTGTAGCTGTACACGTCATCGTTGGAGCCACACGCAAGTATGAGTAATACTCCAAGAGAAAGTTTTAGCCGACACTATTGCGATGATCGATGGACGTTAGTCTGAGCGAGATTAGAATAGCTCTCCAGTATCTTAAAGATGGCAAGTCCCCGGGCAAGGACGAAAATACAGCGGAGCTTCAGAAAATGGGATGCAAACCGGTATTTGAAGTCTTCAGAAAGCTTCAGAAGCTCTTTAATTAAGTCCTCCACGGTGGCACAACACCAGAGTCGTGGAGCAGAAAACTGCGGTGGTTTTGTTCTTCAAGAAAGGCGACAACACTCTCTTGTAGAACTACAGACCGATTTCACTTCTGAGTCGCGTCTACGTGCTGTTTTCGAGAGTCCTTACGAATCATCTCGCACGCAGACTCGACGACTTCCAGCCTCGCAAGCAAGCCGGTTTCTGAAGAGGCTTTAGCACCATAGAATAGAAAAGAATAGAATGATTTTTTATTTAATATTGATTATTACATAATACTTCTTGAAAGTCATTTCTTCTATACAACTTTATATCTCTATAGCTTAGTATAGATTCCAGCGTGAAGTAGAAGTTATCTTGTGCATTTCGCCTTGTGAGTGCAGATGGCCGGAAGTCCGATTCCCTCCCCCCCCTCCACGATAGCGGAGTTAAATATAACACTACTCCGGGAGGGTACCAGCACCTCTGGTTACGGACAATCCCTCGCTGAACATCCACGCCCAAGTTACGGAGTAGTAGCTTAATACTAGAAGTAGTAATAGTAGAAGGTGCACGCTCCGATTACAAGCCCATCATCACTGGTGCTCCGCAAGGCTGCGTGCTATTAGCAACGCTGTTTCTTATGTATATCAATGATATGTAGGAAACTAGTGACATTCATTGCTATGCAAACGACAGCACTGGTGATGATCTATATATACACTGGCCGTGCTAATATTTCGGTTAAACGTCGCCGAGTACCTGAACAAACTTGTGTCTGAAGTCGAGACTTTGTTGAACAAATTCTTGGACTGGGGGCAACTAAATCTAGTCCAGTTCAATACCTAGAAAACACATTTTTGCGCGTTTACCGCTAAAATGTACCCCTGTGTCGTATCTCCTCAGTTTCAAGGCACTCCCCTTGTTGCCTCAGCCAGTATCGGAATCCTCGGTGTCGATATATCGAGTGACGTGCAGTTTCATGGTTACTTTGAAGTGAAAGCCAAATTGACCTCTAAAAAGATTGGCGTGCTCATCAAAGCGGGTCAGTATTTTATACAGGCACACCGCTCGCAACTTTACAAGGCACAGGTTCGGCCCTACATGGAATACTGTTCCCAACCCTGGGCAGGGGCTCACTACTTGACCGCATCCAATACAGATCGGTTGGAATCGTCGACGACCGAGTTCCATTCGGCTTGACTCACTGGCACTGTATAGAGATGTTGCATCTTTTTGCGTATTTTATCGCATCTACCACGGGGAGTGCTCTGAGGAATTGTTAGGACTAATTCCAACCGCTCAATTTCACCATCACACATCGCGACAAAACTCGCGATATCATCCATGCCATCTGAATAATTGGCGGTCCACCACTGTGTGATTTAGAAGAAATTTTCTACCTCAGACAACTTCCTTGTGGAATTGATAACCACCAGCGATTTTTCCGGACCAATACAACTTAGGAACCTTCAAGAAAAGAGCCTACTCCTTTTTAAAAGGCTGGCAACGCATCTGCGATTCCCCTGATGTTGCAGTTGTTCATGGGCAGCGGTAGTCACTTACCATCAGGTGAGCCGCATACTAGTTTGCCTTCTCTCCTATAAAAAAATATAACCAGAGATGAACAATCGGAACAAGCGGAAATATCTCTTAGATTCCTGGATTCTTGGTCCTCTTACTAAGTCGTTTTATTTAACGTAAAGCACATTTAGAAATTTACTATATTTTAGCCCGATCAGTGTAATGTTAGTACCATACTCTTCAGTAAAGTAATTAGAAATTAAAATAAAATGTAGCTGAAACAGCCTCCTAATCATTAGGTTTGAAAGTTACTAAAATGCAACCACAAGTTGTTCGCTTCGGCTCTCGAGAACTTGTTGGAAAAGTCGAAAGACAAGGAAGAAATTTGTAAGATTTAGTGTGTACTTCTAGAAGTGTTAAGAATAGCGTTAAAGTAATAAAATTTTGCTTATTATGTGTACATACATATAACTGTTTTTGTGTAACTTTTAGTATCCATTTCCTAACAAAACTCCGATTTATATCTGTTGAGATCAACAGAAATAAAATGTTTAGTATGTACTAGGAAAATAAATTGAATCATATATTTTATTTTACGGTGTGACTGTTACAACATTAAAACCTAACAAGAAACGTAAAATACGATATTTGAACTTGTAAAGTTAGTCCTAGTATCATTTATTTTGGAGCTTGCTTGTTACAAAAATATACTCTCTTTGTAAAAAAATTATCTAAGAAATATATAACGTAAGCAATTTCTGTTATGTCCATAAAAATCTAAACTTTTCATTTTAAAACGCTCGGTTGCCAAATATTTTTGAGAAAAGTAATATAACGCGACGACGTGATTTATATGAAAATAAGTTTTTGCGTATATGAAAATATTATTTCTACAAATTAAAAAATACAAAGTTAACGTCAGACTGATAAAGACGTAGATACTTATGTAATTTCTTTTAAATTTAAATGCACGTGGACTCAACGGACTAATATATCTCCGACAATAGACAAAGGCAGTATGTCAGTGTATTTTATCATCATCATCATCATTACTACTTACCGGTAGCTGAAATAGTATTAAAGGTCTTAAAATTAAAGATGTTAATTGTAAGTAAGTTACACATAGCTGATGTGTAGAATTGATGCTCCTGGAAGTCTGCAGTATGTCAAAACATACAGGACCGCACCCGTCACTACATCAGGTTTGATAGACCACAAATCCTTACTAAAGAACATCGAAACTTTTCAAGAATGATACGCGAGGCTATTGCAATAAAAAACATCCTAATTTCAATAAAGAAAATGGCTGGGTACTACCATCTGCTTGGGATCCTATAATTAATAAAATTAACTCCCAACTCAAGCATACAACTGCAAGACTTCAAGATACTGTAAGTTCAAACTGCATAAATTAGAAAAAGAATTAATCTGGAGGTAGCCGAGGTTATCTATGACATGGGGACGTCGAACACCTCAGTCCCTCACGTAACCATGGGTGCTGTAAAGTGCTCGAAACGTCGGGCATATAAAATAAGTAAATATAAATACATAATATACGTGGCAGAATTCGTAAAAACGTTTTATTTAAATGTGTAGTGTTCGCGTAAATGTAAGAAATCATTATTAATAAAGTAGCTAAGATTCTAAAAAAAAGTAATAATGATATGTCTTACCTAGTAGGAAGAGCACTTCTCGCCCTCTCTCTTTTGCATGCAATATCGACGTCACCATTAACCCAACACGACTTAACTAGGAAAAACACACCACCGTCGATGACACGTGTTTCACCTCTAGACGAGGCAATAGGAGAAATAGACTGCGATAACTGATCCCTTAGAGTTAGTACCCAAACACTGGCTTATGCATATTATGTAGGTTACAATAGATATTATTTTTTTGATACTTATGCACTTTGCACCATTTAAACAGTTTTGAATTGCCAAGCATTCAGACGATGTGGAAGGTATAATGACCTAAATGATAGTAACCTAAAGTCAAAATTGCAAATTTCTTTACAAAATAACTGAAAGCAACTGTTTAATATATTGCAGCTATGGAGTAATTCATGGTATTCTTTAGGGGAGCCTAAGTTCAGTAACAGGTCTTGTGAAGAACTGTGATGAATGAATGAAAAATGTTACATTCAAATGACCCCCTTTCCTACAACATAATATGTAGTTAAGTTTGAAACCTTTTTTTATTGTAATTATTAAAAATAATTAACATAGCACCAGTTATATCTTCTCGAAGAAAAGCTTTAGATTTTAGTCAGTAGATGACAATAGCATATTTTTGTAAAGGATATTATCCGTTTTTGTGAAACTCTTGCTAAATCAACGCCGTTAATGGCCACCGCTCGTTATGTTTACTTTATGTCCCAAGAAAATCTTAACAGTATTCTTTTACAGATTTTTAGTAAAAATTCAGAACAAAACTATTAATTTGACAAATAATCAAGATAATATTTTACATTATAAAGTGAATGCTTAGATTTTAATAGATCAGTAAGCCGAAGAGTTATGGGGCCGGCCATATATCACGAATAACCAACAACCGTGGTAGAGCCATGCTGCAGCTATATTAGTAGTATAGTTGTAGCACGAATGGGTCGGCTCGACCGGGGAAGGACCACGCTCTCACAGAACACCAGCGTAAAATAGCAGCTTAATGCTGCTGTGTTTCGTATGTTGAGTGTAGAGAACCGGAGACCCTTTTTACTGGAAAAAAGGCATTCCATCTTAGTCCTCATGGGTGACAACGCATCTGCATTTTGATTTGTAATCGATGATAGATGTAGATGTCTATGGGCCACAGCAATCACTTACCATCAGGTGGACTGTGTGCTCGTTTGTCACCCTGTCATAAACAGACAGACAGACAGACAGACATACAAACAATTTAATAATTGTGTTTTTGTTATAAGTATCTTGTATACTTTCATATCCATTTAGTAAACAGCCGTAATTTTGACATTACAAACAGACACTTCAATTTTATTTATTTGTATAGATATGGTCATACATTGATTTACTCGCAGACAAGAATTTTTGCGGAAAATTATTAATATTTCATCATATTATGTGACAAAAATGGACGGTTTTTTATCTTTTTACTGAGCACGACCCATCATATAAGAACATACACTTTAATTATGGAATTAGTTATACGATATTTCTATTTTTCCATTCATTTCTTACTGCAATAAAACGGTGACGATGTGTTTTAACACGGTCATTGGACATTTAATAAGTCGTTAAAACTGTATTTATGGTTCAACGAAGTTTACACACCTCGTACAAAATATGATTTGAATATATTTTATATATATATATATTTTTAAATTGACTTTATCTATCGTATCTGGTTAACGGATCGAATTTCTAGAAACCAGACTGGAAGTATTATGCTTTAATGGATCCGTGGCATAGCAATGAGATTGGATTGGGCTCGGGTTGAAATCCTCCACAAAACAAGTATTTAAATGACCTACAAATAATTGTTCCAGGTCTGGTTGTTTATATTTGTGCAATTTATGAATATAAACTGCATTAATGATACTAGAGAAAGTCCCAGTGTGGGGGTTATATATTTTAGATCAAAGAGATAACAGAATTTTACCGCATTATATATAGTAAATAATATTTATCTGTCTAATTGTGAATCATGTTTTAGTTAAGTTAATATAATACGCAAAATGCCTGTCTTAAAATATCTTAATGCATTAAAATATTGTATCCTTTCACCTCAATAGTGTTTCCCAACGGATAGGTTTTGTGATGAACATGGACAAAACAAAGATCATGTTTAATGTCCATGTCACATCTATGACGGTAGTTGTTGGGAGCACTAAGCTCGAAGTTGTTGACGAGTATGTTTACCTGGTACAAATAGTCCGACTGGGTAAGTCCAACTTCGACCGAGAGGTCAATCGACGGATTCAACTCGGTTGGGCAGCGTTCGGGAAATTACGACACATCTTCTCGTCAGGTATACCTAGAACTTGAAAACGAGACTGTACAACCAGTGCGTGTTGCCAGTGATGGAACTGAGACGTGGTCCTTCACTGCTGGCTGAATGAGGAATCTCAAGGTCACTCAGTGAGCTATGGAGAGGACTATGCTCGGAGTTTCTCTGCGTGATAAACTTAGAAATGAGGATATACGCAGTAAAACCAGCGTAAAGAACATAGCCTAACGGATTAGTAAGCTGAAGTGGCAATGTGCTGGTCATATAGCTCGAAGAACCGACAACCAATGGGAAGAAAAGATTCTCGAGTGGCGGCCTCGTACTGGCGGTCGAAGTGTAGGGCGTCGCCACACTAGATGGATTGACGACCTGGTAAGATATGCAGGAAGTCGATGGAGGCAGGTGGCTCAGGACCGTGCTTTGTGGTTCCATGGGGGAGGCCTATGTTCACCTGTGGACTTGTAAAGGGCTGTAATGATGATGATGATGATGATCCTTTTACCGTCACGCTTTCTCAGCAATTTGTGAAAAAAGATAAATGAAATTAATGTAAAATCATGTTTACATTTAATTTGATCGACCTTGTAAATATAAGAAATGCCCACAGCGCAATAAGCAACATTGTATTGCGCTGAAAATCTGATTTGAAATTTTAATCAACTAAGAGCTAAAGCCAACGACCATAATGATCTCAGCTCATTATAAATGCATGTTGTAACGTCTTTTGGAATTTAACTTTTACACTTTAATATAATTTCTGTTTTGGTGAATATATTCTTCAATTAAATCAGGTTGAAACATGATAATATTAACGTATTAGTATAAATCCACTATTGCATGCCGTAAGCGCCTAAGCGCGTCGGTATGGTCTACTAGGGCCTAAAAATTAAGATTCCAACGTTTTGTCGCAAGAAATCGTATCTAGCAATCATATTGTACATATAAGTGATATAAAGAGCACGTTGTCAGAAAGATACATGATTGATAAACTTATTAATATTTTTTTATTCGATTAATTGCTATTTTTAAATAAAAAAGGGGTCTTAGTGGCTTATGGTGTGGATTTATCAAGTCCGCAAGGCTTGTAAAAAGTTATTGTAACTTTGGAAATATCAATTGTTCAACTCAATATATTTCTAAAACTCTTCATCTATCATGTGGGAAGCCATTGAATGCAAATGGCAGTTTAATTCTGTTTAGTTATAATAATTATTTTTTGGCTGCGAAATGGCGAAATTTTCGGTGTATTCCGCAGCCTTGTATGAATAAATTATTACTAAATAGAGACTCCGTCACTCAGTTCGGCGTCAGTCGCCGTCGTGAGTGGACATTGTTACGGTTATTTGCAGTGGCTCAAAAAGATCGCTGTACAAATACACGATGTTCGAATAACCAAATTTCTTAAATACTTGATTATAATAATAATGAGAGATTTTTATGACAATATTTTAAAAGCACAGAATAAATAATAGTAGTACGTACTAAAAGTAAGTAGTATCAATTTTTTCGTCAAGAGTGTTAGATAATGACTTATTATGGTTTTCGAGGGTGTTGAAGCCGATAGTGCTGTCGAAATGTATTTAAACTACTTTAAAAAATTCCATATAATCATGTTATACGTAATTTTTTAATGCGCTTAGGGCATGCCCAATTGGATTTACCATTTTTTTTTACTCTATTCAAGATTGTCGTGATTCATTACAATTCTAGTACAAGACAGACATCCCCTTATAGAGTATATTGTTGCCACGCTTGGCTGGCGCGTTGTCAACAAAAAGTGTTTTATTATTATTTGTTTATAGATCGTTATCACTAAGAGATTCTGTTTGTAAGGTAGACACTGCTGTCCATCTCCTAGTCCAGGTACACTATTTCGACTTCTATGTCATCCCCACTATGATATAGGATAGCGGAAATAAACCACTGGTCGTCTAAAGGATGTGTTCATAAGTCTTAAAGAATGAAATTTTTCTGCAAAATACGTTTAATCATCAACTTATACGGTTGAGATAGTTTTCTTACAGACTACGAAGAAGAGAGGTAATTCTGCACTTGAGTTTTAGCGATCGATGAATAGTTAGATGAAAAATATCTGACTGAAATAAAATTAGGAGAAGATTATAGCATACAACTAAGAGAACAGAAGTGACACTCTTTTAAGTTCTCTTTGTTTCTGTTATGTTTGTTGTAAAAGCCGATTTACCATCACACTCCTAGAAGCCTCGCACTTTTATATTATGAGGAAGCGGCGTAAAGGAATCCATCTTCTCATTTTGATCCGTGAGTCGTTAAAGAAATGTCAGAATAATTGTTTAGCTTCCGATAGATGGCGACATAACCATCTCGTTTGCGTCAGACGTAAAATACTCAGACCAATGACGAGCAGCAGCGTCAGAAGTACGAAACATCTGATCTGATACTGTGATCGTCAACCTTTTTTTTGTAGGGACCAAGCATGACGATTAAGAATAATCCTCACTGCTATAGGAAACAAAACAAAACAGCAACGGCCAATTGCGTGTCGGGCCACGCGCAATGCAGGGTTCGGTAGTTGCCCGTCACAATACATGAAATTAAAAGGGGGTATAAACAGATCATTGAATCGAAAAAATGTTGTTCCATACCCCGATATTTTTGAAAGGCCAATTCAACGACACCCTACACGATGGAATAGATGGATGAATAATTTAAAATGAAAAATTTTGTATAACCGACTTCATTATAAATTATTAAGAATAATTCTAAAACTATTGGTCAGACCTTGATCAAATTGACCACATGCAAAGCACCAGCTTTCAAATAAAAAACGAATCATCGAAATCGGTTCACCCAGTAAAAAGTTTTGCGGTAACACACATAAAAAAAACAAACAGTCGAATTGAGTCAGAGTTTGAAGTCGGTAGAATAAATCACCTATATGGGAGGTATCCAAAATAATTTTTTTCATAGATTTGACTTCAAAACTTTGTAAGCGTGATTGATATTTATATAATACCAAACTACAGCTTTGTACTACCTAAAGTCTCTGAGTAAAACCGCAAACGGACGAACAAGGCGAAGCTATAAGGATTCCTTCTTGTTTAACCACGGATTAGGCAGGCACAGTAAAAAAATACGTCTGTACACAAAAAGACACTGATCAGCTTTTTCGTTAGGAACGATAATAAACACAACTCTTTTCGACTTCTTCATCAAAATATAGCTGGTGTACTAAACAAAATTGACATTATAGACTTGACGCTGACGGAATCATCACAATCTCATAAATCTATTGACATTGTATGTTTAACTGAAACGTTTATACAGCGAGGTTTCGAGGCCAATTTGACGGATATAGGCTAGCTACGTCGTTCTGTCGGCCAAAACAGAGACGGGGTGGCGTTTGTGTTCTCAGCAAAAAAGGATTGGAATGCAAACCTATTGATATTGCTAACCAACTTGCTTGTCCCTACCACTTCAAATGTTGTGGAATAGAAATCACGCAATATAAGCTTACCATTATTTGCATTTATAGAATACCAGATAGCAATGTTAATCTATTTTTTTTTACAAATTAAATGAGCTTTTATATAATTTAACAAACAAAAAAACGTGCAAAAAATATTTTATGTGGCGATTGGAATATAGACATCCTCAAAAAAGGAAAAAATACGTGCGAGCTATTTGAAATATTAGAAAATTACAATGTATCTATCCACATTAAAATCTCCACTAGGAAGAATGCATGTATTGATCAAGTAGCCAGCAATATAAGGAAGGTAGATGCCGAGGTTTTAAACCTGGCATTATCAGACCATGAAACAGGCCAAGTCATATCGTTTCAAATTCAAAGAAAACCTACTGTAACAACCTGGCATGAATTTCGCAGAGACTACAGTAAAGAAAACATTCAAAAGTTTTCTGACTGTCTCTCTTTTTCGGAAGTATACGATCAGACAAGTGTTGATGAGGCCTATAGATCATTCCATAACTTGTTAACTCTATTTCATGGACTTTGCTTTCCTATAATTAAACTTAAAGAAACAACATGTGTAAAAGAGGTAGGCTGAAAAAAAAGGTATAAAAAAGTCAAGTATTACGAAAAGAAAACTTTACCTAACCTATAAATACTCAAAAACGAATAAAATGTTACTTAAAAATAAATACGGAAAATATAACTATCTTTTGAAAAAGCGCATATATAAAGCTCAACAAAAACCAACTTAAAATACATTCTAAATAGTAAAAATACTTGCAAAGCTACTTGGAACTCAGTAAATTCAAGTGTAAATGAAACTACCCAAATTCATAAAATTGACGTAATTAAATTTAATGACCAAACTATTAGTAACCCTGACATGATATGTGAATTATTTAACAATTTTTTATTGACCTAAGTAACATTAAAAATACAAATAAGTCTGATAACAATTCTGCTCAACTAAATACAGATACAAACCCAAATACAATTTTCTTACAACCAACGGAACCAGCGGAAATTAAGAAAATAATTAATGAATTAAAAAACACGCATTCAGTTGGCTACGGCGAACTCAGTACCAAAATACTAAAGTAATGTGCCTGTTATATCTGTACACCGCTGAGTTTCCTTATAAATCTCTCATTTGTCGAGGGCTCATTCCCGGAAGATCTTAAGATTTCTATAATAAAACCAGTTCACAAAAAAGGAGATGAAAAGGATCTCAATAACTATAGACCAATAACTTTGATCCCAGTAATATCAAAGATATTTGAGAGAACTATGTACGAAAGATTAAGTAAATTTATACAAAGATTTGGTATCTTAACTGAAGATCAATTCGGTTTTCGCAAAAACAGATCTACAACTTTAGCATGCTTCAACTTTATTAAAGACATAGCAGAGAGTATCGATAGAAAAACTCCAGTAACTGCTCTCATGCTGGACATGACCAAAGCCTTTGATCTTGTTGACCACAAAATTCTATTAAACAAAATTTACGCGAAATTTACGGGATAAGAGGTGCGACTTACACGTGGCTAAGCAATTACTTGAAAGGCCAAAAACAATGTACAGAAATCACTTGGCTAACGCGAGCACAACAAGATGGCATATTTACGAAAGAACTGCATCGTTCACAGTTTAGATCTAATGACCTTGGTATCCCTCAGGGTAGTATTTTAGGACCTTTAATTTTTTTGCTATATATTAATAACTTGTCTAAAATAACCAACCATAAATGCATCTTGTTCGCAGACGACACAACTTTTATATTTAAATGCACCAAAAAAGACATATATGAAACCGAAATAAATAATTCTATTAATACTATTGTGACATGGCTTAATTCTAATAATCTCTTATTTAATATTGACAAAACTAAAATAATACAAATTGGAAATTACAAAATGGAACCTATAGAAATATGAATATAAAATATGAAAATTCGAAGATAGAAAATGTTGAATCAGTTATGTTTTTAGGTATAAAAATTGACAAAAAATTAAACTGGAAGCTTCACATTGACCAGGTTTGTACAAAATTAAACCGGTTTGTATATGCTTTAAAAAGATTGATAAAAACAATATCACAAAAAGCAGCCCTAGCTGCTTATCACGGTTATGTGTCTTCAGTATTATTATATGGTCTGCCTTTGTGGGGGATTTGTGTTGATGTGATTAGAGCGTTTAAATTACAAAAGAAATGTGTGCGAGCTGTATGTGGTGCGTGGTTTCTTGATAGCTGCAAACCATTGTTCAAAAAGATACGCGTATTGCCTTTGCCATGCATGTATATCTGAGAAATTTGTATTTTTGTAAAGCGACACCCGCATTATTTCAAAACCCACGCTGAATCTCTCGAAAGGTAAACAAGGCATAAAAATAGATTATTTCATCCCAAATGCAATTCTAGATTTTATGCAAACAGTGTTCCTATGATGGCTATTAAAATATATAATAAATTATCCAATAACTTAAAAGAAATGCCTTTGAATAAACTTAAAATTTAGATTAATAAATGGCTTCTTGACAAGTGTTATTATAGTGTTAAGGAATATTTTAATTGATTACAATATTATTAAATGTATTATATAATTTATCTATTCTGACATTATGTACAATTAAATTTGATTATTTTAAGATACATTTGCACACCGGTACATTTCCCGGTAGAATATTATTGAGACTTACTCTTATACTAAATACCTGTATTACCTACACATTTTATTCTGCAAATAAAGATTTTGACTTTGACTTTGACTTTGACTCACGGAACCCTAGAAAGAGACACGGGGAAATGGTGTACTTTTGCGTCAGTATTATTCTAAGCAATAGCATTTACCAATAGATTCAAGGACACAAACAACTACACATCACGCAGAAATACGATTACGTTCAAGATTTAAGACAGGCAGTCAAAGGTATTCTAGAATGATTTATATTTTTCAAACCTTTATTAACTGCGAAATTGATATTGTCAACAAATGAATTTGATTTATTTTAGTGGCATTATTTGTCACTGATTACGATTAAGTTAAGCATCATTATCTTTTACAAATCTAGGACAGAGTAATTACTCTTATAGTATCTACGAGTATTTTATAACAGCTATAAAGTCCCAATAAAATTTCTTACAATTTTATGCGAGAGATTACATTCTGGAATGCGAAAATCTATTCCATCCTATCGTTTATTATGATACTTGTTTTATTAACAGAGATAAAAAAACAGCCTAAAGATATGGAAATGATGTTTAATTCATATACTTAAACGTGTACCTTTAGAAGTTAATCATTGCTCACAACATTAGAACAGGCAACAATCTTTAATCAAGCCATAGATGTCTTTGGAATCACATAAGTTATTACACTGGCTCCCTACACTTGTCACAGCGGAACACAGCAGTGTGCGCTTTTTTGTTATTGAAAATGTGGCACTTTTGATGGTAAGTATCGACCCCTGGCGTTGCAGTTGTTGCAAAGGCAGCCCTTGAACAACTGCAATACCAGGGGCACTGTTTGACGGCAGAAATAGGTAAAATGATAATGAAACTATCCAGATGGAATCCTAGGTGGAAAGGGAGTCCTACCACCCAAAAATTGTATAAGTCATTATTTGTCATTCTCTACAGATATTTTCAATGAACTCTCCTTCTATTCTTATTTCACATAACGTTTTACTTTCTTCTGTTTCAAAAACCATCATTTTCGTCTTACTTGCGTTCACTTTCATACCCCTTTCTTTTAATGGCCAGTTCGTTAAAGTAGTTATCAACGAGGGTAAAATTCTTTTTACCTCAGCAACAGGATGAAGAAGTTAATGATTACCCAGATATATATTCATATAATATTCATTCAATAATAAGGTATACCATTACTATTTGGGGTAATGCTACGGATATTATAAAAGTTTTAAAATGTCAAAAACAGTCTATAAGAATAATCAATGGTCTGTAAAAAAGTAGTCCGGCAAGAAAACATTTTAAGAACGATAAAATAATGACAGTGGTTTCGCTTTATATATATAATAGTTTATTAGAGGTACACGAGGATAAGGCAATACCAAAAAAGAAAGACGTAAATCAATACAATCTGCGTTATAATGAAAAACGTGTTCTACCAATGAATACATTAATCAAAGTAAAAAAACAAGGGCGTTACTCAAAAATATTGATGTATAATAAATTACCAAAAAGTATAACCAGCCTAAACTATAGCATATTTAAACGAAAACTTAAGTATTTTTTTGAAAATAACCCAATTTACAAATTAAGCGAATACATGTCAATGCAACTCTTGGAATCATCATTCTTGTGCAAAGTGCAAACAAAATAACTTACCTAATTCTATTATTAATTCTATTACCTAGTACAATAATGTAATTAAATAATGTAATTTAACCTTATAAATTTAAGAACTTTTGTAACCAATGACTTGCCTGTAACGATTGTTATATTATGGCCAATAAATATTTCTGATTCTAATTCTGATTCTGATCAAGGTTTGGTCAGAAAAGGGTGCCTGTTTTTACTTAATTTCCGAATAGAATATTTTAGTCTATCAGCTAAGTCTTAGGACTCGTACTGTATTGACGGAATAAGAAAATTCACTACCTAATATAATCATCCCGTCTATCGGCTAAATTTGAGGACCGGTTTTGAGAATCTTGTTATTTGCAAACTTTGATGATAATATAGAGTAACATCATGAAAGAAGTATCATCGCACTGTATTGGCGGAGTAAGAAAATTCAGTATCCAATATAATCATCCCGTGTGTGTTGTAACAGCCAACAGGTGGTAATAAAACAGAAGGACAACAGCATCTTTCTGATTACAAATCAAAATATTTAAAATTCGCAGCTGACAACCCGCTTGCCAAGCGTGGCAACTATGGCAAAAATTCTTCATATAAGGCAATCTATTGATGAGGCCAATGATCACGTATGGAATTTTGACGGACTGTAATGATGAAGATGAAAAAATAATTTTCAAGACCTCTAGTTCTAGTTTAAAGGGTAATAAAGCAATATCGTTGCAAGTTTTAATGCACCGCTACTTTTTACTTTATGCTACAACTTAATATCTATGACTTGTGTTATAAAGAAAGAAAAGCTTGTTAAAACTTGTTTTCAAAGTAAATTTATGTTGTAGTTATGAGAGAGTTGAATTTTCTGCCGCAGACATTTTACAATGCCTACAAGGTAGATCCCAAAAAGTGTTTTAAGCAACTTAAAAGAAAGCAGGATGGTTCTCGGTATTTCCCGTATATTTGTGTGAGTGAGATTTTCAGATACCACACGACCGATTTTCATTACTCTTTACTAGAGTTATCTTAATCTGCCCTTAATTGGCCCTTGTACGTGGTAGAGCCATGCTGCAGCTATATTAGTAGTATAGTTGTAGCACGAACGAGTCGGCTCGACCGGGGAAGTACCACGCTCTCACAGAATACCAACGTAAAACGGCAGTGTTAACAGTAGTGTTTCGTATGGTGAGTGCAGAGAACCGGAGACACTTTTTACTGGAAAAGAGACATTCCATCTTAGTCCTTACGGGTGACAACGCATCTGCATATTGATTCGCAAACGAGGATAGATGTAGATGTCCATGGGCCACAGCAACCATTTACCATCAGGTGGACTGTGTGCTCGTTTTTCACTGTATCCATTAATAAAAATTGGAAGGTTTAAATTACACAAGTGTACAAGTTTTTAGTTTTTTAGGTCGTAAAATCTGAATAAATACTTATACTCTAATAACTACTATCATCAATACTATCAAAAGTTTACTGCTGAACATAGGCCTCCCACATAGATTGCCTCATAATAGGGATGGATATTAGCCATAGTTGTCATGCTTGGCAGGCGTTTCGGCAACAGCAGTTTGCATTATTTTGAGCTGTTATAGTAGTAAATATTCTTACGCCACCGTGAATGCCAACTCTATGGACTTTAAAACTTTTACGGACCAAAATAAATATTTTTTGGTTTGTTTCATTTGACTTTAATTTCAAATTACTCCTCGAGCTTCAAACGCATTCGTAGTCTTTCTATGCTAAAATTTGGTTTCGGGTGTACATAGGCTGCAGTATTTATCATCAGGTGGACGTCTAGGTCGTTTATCAAATCAGTGCTGGTGTTTTACTTAATAAATATTTAGTGGAGACCCATGTTCAGTTGTAGAATTTTGTATGCTGAAGAGGAAAATAAGGTATGTTTTTCAATTTATAGTGAATCCCGAAATTAAAATTATGAAAAAATTAGTTTTCATGTTTATAAAATCTGCGTTCGGAAAGCAATATAAATGCAATTATTTTAATTTTATTTGCACATATCTACGTAAACAAATTTATATTTTATCAATTAGCGATAGTTAAGTCAATAATTTAATTGCCAATTTTGACGAACGCATCTGAAGATGAGCCGTAATTGTGTCACTAAAAACATAAATTTGCGTCGTCGAATAAATGGAACAATAATTACAAACTTTTTAAGCGATTAGTAAATACTTTGTTCATAAATTTTGTAATTAAAAATTCAAATCTTAACAAATTAATAATACGAAAAGAAACCGTATGAATGTAAGCATGATTAACGTTTGAATGACTTTGAACTACATTGCCTTGTTTTATCCATCTTAAATCAAAATATTCGTTAAAACAAAATAGGAAGATTAATATTTTATACTTTGTAATAGTAATAATAGTATAATCACGTCATAGCAACATTTTATGTATTGTAATAAAAGTTTATCTTTTTTTTCATAGGTAAGGGTGACAAACGAGCACACAGTCCACCTGATGGTAAGTGGTTGCTACAGCCCATAGACATCTACATCTATCCTCTATTAAAAATCAAAATGCAGATGCGTTGTCAGCCATGAGGACTAAGATGGAATGCCTCATTTCCAGTAAAAAGGGTCTCCGGTTCTCTACACTCACCATACGAAACACAGCAGAGTTAAGCTGATATTTTACGTTGGTATTCTGTGAGAGCGCGGGCCTTCCCCGGTCGAGCCGACCCATTCGTGCTATAACTTTTCTACTAATATAGCTGTAGCATGGCTCTACCACCTTAAAGAATCGTAATAAATTATTTATTAAATAAAGTAGAAAGTAAAATTAAATCCTATATGAATGTCCGCTTATATAAAAGCCGATTGCTGAGCACAGGCCTCCTCTCATTTCTAAAAGGATTTTAGCTCAAGCAAATGTCAGTCGCGCTGCCCCCTTGCGTGTTGATGGACTTCAAATGTCTTCACAATATTTGAAGGAAAATTTTGACCTAGAGGTCAAATGAAGGACCCAACGTGGCCAAGCAGCTTTCCGGTGATAACGATATATCTTCTCGTAACGTATTTATCAAAACCTTAAAACAAGAGAGTACACCTATTTTAAATTCATAATATTTTTTTTATAGGATAAGGGTGACAAACGAGCATACAGTCCACCTGATGGTAAGTGGCTGCTGCGGCCCATAGACATCTACATCTATCCTCTATTACAAATCAAAATTTAGATGCGTTGTCACCCGTGAGGACTAAGATGGAATGCCTCATTTCCAGTAAAAAGGGCCTCCGGCCACCTGCACTTACCAAGCGAAACGCAGAGGTAAACCTCTACTTCACGCTGGTTTTCTGTGAGGTCGTGGTACCACCCCGGTTCGAGCCGGCCCATCCGTACGACAGCAAAAGCTGCCGCGTGGCTCTACCACTGTTAAAAATAAATAAAGATAAATTGACTCAAAGTACACGGTCTGGGATAGCCAGGTGTACTCATTACTCGATTTTGCCCCTTGTTTGTGGTAGGAGCCGACATAAGAAAATACTGGAAAAGTTACGTAAAGTCCTCATTTCCAAGTATATCATGCAGAGAAACTCCTAGCATAGCCGGCAGGTGTAGCATGACCGTGCTATGTGGAATTACTTTGGGAAATCTACGTTCACCTGTAGAATTGTGAATGATGATGGTGATGAATGTATACTTATCACTACCATGTTTCTGTATTTTATTTCTTCATTAATAAATAATATTTAAAAACAAACCATTAAAATTTTATATACTTGCCTAGTTTTACCTACGTTATAAAACATTTTCATAGGAGTTATCAGACTAAGCTGCAGCATTCTAACACGGGCGGGTAAAGCCGGAGAGTAGATAGATCGATATTCGATCTTTACATCAAATTTCTTGCAGCCCAGGTATCCTCCTAAAGTTATTTAGTATCTCCGTTAATGGTTTTAAAATACAAGAGATACCTTAATTCCAACCAATACTTAATACCTAAAATCCAAACAGTTTCGTTGTTACTATGCTACTGTAAAAAAAAAAAGAAATAACTTTAAAATTAAATAATTGTATTAATTAATCCACACGGCCGGTATCAAAGGAGGTAATTATTAAAGGACGTTAAGGCTTGCCTTCATTACTACAGCAAAGAGATTACTACGCGAGTTGGCTTAAGCTTTCAACTGATTAAAAATTCATAGTGGGTATCCAACTGAACACAATCTTAAGCTCACTTCATAGAAAATAGGGTAATGGCACTATTTTTATAACAGATATTAAAACTAGTTTTTATTTTTAAATGAGTAGTGTTCGCGTAAACAAGAAATCATTATACTTTTTATGCTTAACACTTTTTATGTTTAAACACAAATCATATGTATATCTATATATTTGTGTGTAAGTATGTAATTAAAGTTATTATGTTGTAGTTTGACGTAGTCGTTTGTACTTTGCTACCATATTATCCTTGCTTACCCTGGAGGTGGAATGCACTTTGACATTAAGGCCCCTTTTTTGTATTTAGTGTGTAAAGAGAGATATAAATAAAGTAGCAACTTTTATTATTTTATTAATTTATATAATTTCACTTTATTATGTTAACTTTTGTAAAAATAATTACAAAGACCGGACATAAGCCCTTTAATAATGTCCTCCTGGCAGAATCAACGGCTTGACGTGCTTTCCGAGACACGCGGGTGAAACACCGCCATTTTTCTAATTCCGGCCTGCTACTGAGAATTTCTTGACAAAAATGAAATAAGTGATTTTGGCTCGACCTGGGATTCGAATCCCACGATTAATAATCGCGTTTACGAGCACTAGGCCAACGAGGCATTCGTAGTGCTGATTTACACTCTGTTGGCAGACGCATACTTCGTGACAAAAATTGGGACAGCGCGAAGGGCATTATTAACCCTGCCTCGAACATACTCGTATATAGGCTGCAATTTTTTTACTTTAAATTTACTTTATCTGAATTATTTATAGATATGACATGTATACAAAGAAAATCAATTATATTACAACATATTGCTGTTGTCTGTTGTCATAGTAACAACTAAAGAAAAATAAAATAGCAGTAGCTAACCCGCCTGCCAAGTGTGGCAACTATGGCAAATATCATGTAATCAATAAGGGATTATCTGTATTTAGCATTAGATGTTTTATATACTACGATATTTATACAAAAGAGAACTTCAACTATATTTAACTATACTGCTGTTGATAGGTAGCGCAGTGAGAGATTGTCGGCGTTCGTTGGGCCGCGGGTTCGACTCCCGCACGGCAGCGTAACTTGTATTGCCTATAAATAATTGCTGCGGGTTATTGTCCATGTAAAGTTTATGTATCTCAACCTTCATGATACCGACTTCAATTATATGAAATAATTTCTAAATTGTAGCTCCTAAAGTCGTTGCTAAGACTTAGGAAGACTAATGCTCAAATACTCAATCTCTGCTCAATTTTAAAATGCCGTTAAGTATCTTGTTGTCTCTACCACTTTAAGTCAATGTAACTGAGACACCACGAGACTTAACCACATCTTAAAATTGAGTAGCGTATAAGCATCCCTAATATCACAAGCTCAAGGTGATAATTAGAATATACTCTAAATGATTACAATTAAAACTTTATCATCTAATAGTGAAACCCTTAGGGGTGGAGTTTTCATTTCAAATTTTATTATGACCATCTTTGAGCTAAAGCCTATTTAACGTAAAATAATAATAAATTAATTCGGTTTAGCCGTTTCCGAGAACATACGTAAAAAAACATGCATGTAGTGGCTTTGGAACAGTCCCGATATAAGTACCCTTTTCCTAAGTATTTCCTATCCTTCCGCCTCCCCCATATACGCACTACTCAAAAATGGTGCGCCACATATCGTCAAGAAAAAAAAAGAAGCGCGATGGCCGCGCTCGCATAAACCGTGTTCGTTACCGCTCGTTTAAAAATACTCAATAAATAAAGTTGTAAGACTACAGTGCAATTGCTCGTGTCCATATACATTCGAAGTGCAATGTGGTGTCTGTGAATATACTAGAACTTCCGCCTAAATATTTAGACTGCACCATAACCACGAAGAGTGCTCCAGTCTTGTGAGTATATTTGCCTTATCTACCCAGTCTAAAGCTATTTTCGTTTACTTCCCGGTAGAGATCATCGGGTTGGCCAGCCCTTGGTCTGGTTGTTCTCTGGTTCCCAAAACCACCCACGAAACAGATTGCGAAACATTCAAGCCCTAACATAATTTCTGATCCATACGACCCGAGTACCTATGGATTTTTATTTTTATACAGTCCGCACCTTACTAAGATAATATCAAGGTCAATTTCTAAGGATAACTTTGATATTTAAATCTATTTTTCTTATAATTGAAAGTAACTAATTCATTTCAATTATAATCCTGCTAGACTTGAATGTGCGTTAAGTGTTTCGTATTGCTCAGACTTTGCAGACTTATCTTATTTGGTTACGATATATTAGCTGTGTTTATTTCGAATGTACATTGATAGTCTTACGCTTTGAAAATTATTATAACTTGAGGGTATTTTATAATTATTGTTGGAAAAAATTACTAAATCAGATTATGGAAATGATTCATTTGGTCTTGGAATAATAGTACTACACTTAAGTATAAATACTTGTATATCTTTGAATGTAAAGTCGTTCGTTAATTGTTATCTAATTTAAATAGTTAAAAAACGTTAACATTAAATTCAGTATTTGAATGTTAATTTAGTTTTGAGAAACTTAAATATTGTTTTAAATATCTGTTGTTAATAATTATACTTATCATTCATATTTAATTTTTCGCTGTTATTTTAAACTCGTAATCATGTCGCAAGAAGAAATGAAACTTAAATTTTATACATATGAGCGAGAGTATGTTTTTCGTTATATTCAAACTCTTTTCCATTTATCCAATCAAATACGGAAAGACTCCAGTTCGTCTAAAGTTAGCCAATTTAAATCAAGGTTTCTTAAAATTGAGAACATTCGTGATGTATATGTGTTGCTTACGGAAAAAATTAATTCGTTAAAACTGTCACTGTTTCCTAAAGAAAAAATTGATATGCAAGCATTGTCTGCATTTGGTGATATGTACTATGAAGTCCTAAGTTTTGCCGCGGAGATGTCCCTACCGGAGCGCAAGCGAGGCAGCAGCCCAACGTCCGTTGACGTTAACAACACCTTTACGCCCGACGCGGAAAAGGTACAAGCTAGACTGCCACGAATTGAGGTTCTGAAGTTCGACGGAAAAATTGAGAATTGGCAAAAATTTTACGACACTTTCGTAACCTTAACTCATAAAAATAAATCAATTGCGAATATTACTAAATTTCACTATCTCATTTCTTGCTTATCGGGATCCACTTTAGGGATCGCAAAGAAGGTAAAATTAACTTCCGATAATTATGAGCTTGTATTCGATGAACTTGTTAAGCGTTATCAAAATAGGCGCATTTTAGCCGTGGCGTATTTAGATCAAATAATTAACTATCCTTATATAAAAAGTCCTAATTTTAATCATTTACAAACATATACTAATATTCTTTGTGAGTCAGTCAATGCCCTTAAGGCCTTATATCTAGATGACTTAGGCGATTTTATTTTATTTAACGCAGCGTTTCGCTCACTGGACTCAGATACGCGCCACCGTTTCGAATCTGAAAATGAATCGGAAATTCCTTCTTTTCAAAGTGTTATGCAGTTTCTTTAAAACTATGTAAAAGTGTTAGAAATAAATGCTAATGTTGATATAAGGGCGCGATCTTCTTAATTTTTAGGCGGTAAACAGATCAAGAATGTTTCACCGCGGGCACCGTACCTGAAACCTTCCGTGCTCACTACTCAGTCTTAGTGTACTAGTTCAAAGCAGCTGGCTTCACTGGAGTGCTATCATTGTGGCGCAGCGCACAGTATCTATAAGTGCCCCACGTTTCAATATTTGGACACCAGTGCTATAATAAATATTTTCAAACAAAATAATTTATGCATTAACCGTTTACGAAAACATTCTCTTGATAAATGCGTCTCAAAAACGAAATGTTTTATCTGTAGTGGTTATCACCACACTGGTACACATCGTCGGCCAAGTTCGATCACCGACCGCAGTGACCATCGGTTCGAGTAGCGCCCACACACGAGTGCGTTCGTGGGAGAGGCTCGTAGCCCGTGCGAGGTGCTGCTCGGGACGTCCATGGTGCGTGTGCAGGACTCTAGTGGCACGTCCATCTATCCATCATGTTAAAGCGCTCTTGTTTTGGGTTGTCTTGGGTTTCATTTGTGTCTGACTTATCTTATATAAAATCGATAAAAATCCCTCGTAAAACCGTGATTGACTTAGCAGCTACACATCAGCTGATTGGGTTTTGCTGCTGCTGGTTTTGATGCTGTGTCTATCTCTGGTTAAGTATTAATGATCAAAAACAAGTTTCTCTTTTGATTCCTAAATCTAAAGTGGCTCCGATTAAGCCTCTAACAGTTAATCGTTTGGAGTTGTGCGGTGCGCTCTTGTTATCACGTACTCTCAAACATATGCAAACTTTACTTAGGTATTTCGAAAATAAATATATCTCATATTGTTGCCTACACTGATACGAGTAGCTCAACTGAGTTAGCTTGGATCAATACAGAGCCGTACAAATTGAAACCGTTTGTTGCGCATCGAGTAGTTAAAATTACTGACGCAGTTGCACCTTCTACCTGGAGGCATGTCTCGACTCAGGACAATCCTGCTGACTTTCCTAGCCGAGGTCTCCCGTGCGCAGAATTGGTCAATTGTAAGCGATGGTGGTCAAGACCAGATTGGATGCTTAGTGGTCCAGATCACTGGCCAGCTCAAATTCGGTATAAGCCCCAGGATGAGTTGCTAGAGTTGAGAACACGCACTCTGATTGCTCAATCTCGGGAATCTGATAAAGACTTTATGAAGGTGTTATTAAATCGGTATTCATCCTTATCGCGACTACATCGAATATAGGCACGGGTCTTTCGCTTCATTTCTAATTCGTGCAAAGAACCAAGCCCACGCGAGAAAGGTTACTTGACTACGGATGAGGTAAAGTGCTCTTTGCTTAGCCTTATTAAATATAATAATAAATTTCTTAATAAATGTCCAACGGGGCGGCTTCAATCAAGAGATATCTAAATTAAAATCGCAGAAGCCTCTACCTAAATACTTACAAAAGTTGTCTCCGTTTATTGATAACCCAGGACTCATGCGAGTAGGTGGATTAACTACTAATTTCAACTTACCTGAGCACACAAAATAACCATATTTGTTACCGAAACAATCTATTTTATCTCAATTAATTATTAGCTATTATCATAAACGGTATTTGCACTGTGGACCTCGCACCTTACAATCACTAATTGTTCACAAGTTCTGGATTTTACGAATTAGAAATCTTTCTGGTTAAACCTGTACCCTATCAGCCGTCTATGGACAACCTGCCACCTTGTGGATCTAAACAAGGTTACTGTTTTCAATAGGTAGGGATCGATTTTGGTGGTCCTTTTCTTGTAACAGAAAACAGACGACGTAATGCACGGGTCAGTAAGGCTTACATATGCTTGTTTATTTGTTTAGCTGTAAAAGCAGTTCATTTAGAACTCGTATCTGAACTGTCTACAGCGTTTTTAGCCGCCCTAGTCAGATTCGTGTCTCGACGTAGAATATGTCAACATATTGTGACAGATTGTGGCACTAAATTTGTAGGCGCTAAACGGTATCTTGAGGAAATGGTTAAATTATTGATAGATAAAAAGCAGGATATTTCTGATCATTTAACGTGTTGTGGAATCTCGTGGAAACTAAATCCACCTTCAGCACCTCACTTTGGAGGCATTTTTGAAAGTGGTATAAAATCTACTAAATATTATCTCAAGAGGGTCATAGGCTCACAAGTCCTGACGTTTGACGAACTAACTACAGTTTTAACTAAAGTTGAAGCGACGCTGACCTCAAGACCGATTTGTCAGTTATCGTCTGATCTTCGCGAATATGATGTTCTCATGGCCGATCATTTTATTATAGGACATCCTTTAGTCGCTCTACCAGAACCGTCCGTTGAAGATATGAATCCTAGAACACGCTGACAGTTGCTTCAAAAGCTCAAAGTTTTTGGCGTATTTGGCAAAATGACTATTTACATATGCTTCAACAAAAGGTTAAGTGGTTTAAGGATGATCACAAACATCCTAATATTGGTTAACTCGTTTCAATCATTGAACCTAATCTACCACCTAACGAATGGCGCCTAGGTGGAGTAGTCCAAATCCACCCCGGAAAGGACAATATTATCCGGGTTGTGACCTTAAAAACTAAAAGAGGCTTATTTACAAGACCAGTAGTTAAAGTCTGTCCTCTTCCTCTTGATTGAATATGATTTTTATTATTTTATTAAGCTAGATTTTAAGTTCTATTTTTAATATTAAATTAACTAAGTTTGATTTTCTTTTGTAGTTTAGTTAAGGTTATCAATGCACAACTTAGTTCAAATATCTATTTAGTTTATATTAGTGTATATGCTATGAGCAACTGGGGACCTGGAGAGATGCCGGGTCAATGGTTGTCTTGTGAAATCGCGGTTCACTAGTAGATTATATAATTTGACTGGTCTGTGGCGCAATGACTTAGCAATGAGTTGCGGGGTTGAGGGCTGCGGGTTCAAATAATTGTTCCGTGTCTGGATGTTAGTCCTAGTGAAAATTATGTATGTAAACTGCCTCCACGATGGAGGAGAAATTCCTAGAGAGGGTGTAACATTTTTTTTCAAAGGTACGAGAAGGATTATTTAAAGAATTTCCACCGCTGAAGTTTTAGTACAAATACAATATGGAATTCTAATCTTAAGCTACAATGCCATCACAAAATATAAAAAGTCATGAATACCAAATGTCATGTTTCAATTATATTCAGAGCACGTTAGAAACCCGTATCAAACCATGGCAAAGACGTCGGTGTCTTTCAAAGTGACATATTAAATAATCCCTTACTTATCCAATTTAAGGGCACCTTTTTAAGGGCAGTGGTCGTATCTTTATAACTCCTGAATTTTCTGCTTTAATTTCATAGAGTTAAGCAACCTGAATTGCTCTAATGAAAATGTTAACGTGCTAACGACTCAGGAATATAGCAAAGTCCTAATATTTGCTTAAAATTCTTTAAACTTATTATGAAATCCTAAAAATACTCATCGAGTATTGTGTAGTAAAAATAAAAGTTTTTTTTTTATTAAAATGATTATAATACAATAATACAGAAAAATCGGATTATAAAATTTACATTCTGACGGGAACGAATCTTTATAATGGATAATAATATTTTAATTTTGCGGTGTGTAATCTATCTTGTTTAAAATATATCTAAAACGATCACTTCATAATAATTCTCCGTATATTATTTTAGTATATTCATTTATTTCAACAATATTTATTTATTTGTTATATGGACAATAAAAAACCAAATTAAATTTTAACAAACAACAATTAAATTTAACAACAATCAAATTTTATTTAAAACACGAACAAATATATAATATATCACTATTTTAATTAAATCCAAGAGGGGTTGATTTTTTGATAGAGAGCGTGCGGAGACACAACACACATAATATAATTATAGGTAAGGAGGTCGTACTCTATCGACCTAGCGACCGACCGATCAACGGATGTACAAATAATAATTCAGTTGGGACTTGAAAAGGAGTAAAACTTTAATACGAGTACCAGCAACCTGAATTCGATCTCCTGTGGCTCCATTGAAAAATTTATTATATATAGTGGTAATCTTAATAGTTTGTTTTGTCACATGCTCTGCGATGAAGGAATACAAGATGACGAAAAGAGCTGTATATCTGAAGCAGAAATAATTAACTTAACTTTAAATTATTTTACTCAAAGATATTAAAGTCTCAAACTAAAGACTTATGAAAGTAAGATCTTTGAAATAAAAGCAATTTTGTGGAAGGCCGTAATCTGAATTTTAGGCATTATCATTATAAAATTGGGATTTGAAAAAGGATTTAATACGGTGTCGATTTGGCTTGCTTGCCGGGATCGAAACCGATGTAAAATGGACTATTTAAATCGATTGTCCTAAGCATTTTATGACCTATGATATTTTTTTATACGTAATTAATGTATATTCCTTATCATCGTACGAATGCAGAAATAAGGTTGCCTCCTGAATGGTACTAAAAATTTAATAATTATTATTAATTAACTAGCGATCCGACCTCGCTTCGCACGGTTGATTTCTGGATATCGAGAACAACACCACCCACCAACCAGGTCCAATTGTGAATCTAAACCATTTCCTAATCAACTTAATCATACACACAAAATTTCATCAAAATCTGTCCAGCCATTTAGGAGTTCAGTCGCATACCCACGCACATTAAATTATATAATATATGCATTTATTACACTTATAAACGTTGCTTTTAAATTTTTCTGTCCATTGAAGAAAATCGCATAAAAATTCGTTACATAATTTAAAATATCTAAGCGCACAGACGGTGGAAAACAACTTTGTTTTATACTATGTAGATATTATTATTATTTATTAATTGCTTGACCTAACGTCCATCATTTTTACATTGTCTATAAGCATATTGAATTATTAATACAATCATCAATGAGGTTATAATATATATATATATATATTCATAACATAAGACATACACAATTTTCATTATTCTACTCAATTTAATAAATATGCACCCCAAACGCTAACATTTAAAAGTAAAATATAGTATCTACCGTTAATTAAGTTAAGTAGTTGTACTTATTGTTAAGATATATAAGTGTTGTGTCTGTTTGATATTTAGCGCGACTTATTTTCTTTCTTATTATTTTTGTGTAGCTTCTTCTTATATACTTTATACACGGATGTTTATAGGTATTCTATTCTATAGGTTTATAGGTTTATAGGTACCTAGTTTATTCACCAGTTTTTCATCTAATAATCAATACTATACAATTGTTTCAGAAATACATAATAATTCTTTGTTGCTCTCTTAATGTATATTGTTGGTGAAAATAAATCAATAAATAAAAAAATGTAATAAAAAATTGACATCAATTTTATGTTATGTCAAAATAAAAATTTTACTTACCAAGGAATAAGAATAAATTATATTAAAATTACCACGAGCTATGTTGGGTTTCAATTGAACGTCATTATCGCTACAAATATTGGAAAGCTTGGAAAATTTCACACTGCGAAAGCGTTGAGAATGCAAACTGTATATTTACACCGACTCCTGTCAACACTTGACTAAAATTGGAAATGAAACATGAATTTTACATAAAAGCGAATTTTTTTAGAGCCGAAGAAAAATAAACGTTAATAAATCTAGCAACATGGTATTTGCCAGTTATAGTTTTTTTTTTATATAAAATAGCGGGTAAAAGTTTCTCCGTATTTTATGCACAATTTTTTCAAAGTTTAATTGCATTTAATTATAATATATATGTGCCATTTTTTTCGGTAACTTCTTGCCATCTTGTAGGTAGTGACACAATCCCGCTGCTGTAGAAATCTTGGAATTTTTGACTGAGTAGTTTTGACAGTCCTCTCTTGATGTTAACCTAACACTACGCAAAGAGTTCTGAAGAGACCGAAACAGGTAAAATCTGAGGGTGCAAGGTCTGGACTATATGGTGGATGCATTAACACTTCCCAACTAAACTCTTTCAATTTTTGGTGAGTGGCCAAAGATGTGTGTGGTCTGGCGTTATCATGATGAACGACCACTCCTTTTCTGTTTACCAATTCCAACCGTCTTTTCTCAATTTATTGCTTGAGTCTCCTTAGTTGTTGGCAGTAGAGAATCGAATCGATGATTTTGTCTGGCGGTAAAAGCTCATAATAAACGATGCCCTTTCAATACCATCAAACATACACCATCACCTTACATATATTGCGTGTTAATCTTGGTTTAGCTACAGTCTGCGTTACTACTAATATGCTGATCTTACTCTACATTTTCAAAAATGGCGTCGAATTCATCCATATAAGGGCGACCAGAACTAGCGGCATCTTTGAAATCAAAATTACCGGACTGAAAGCGCTTGAATCAACTTTGTGCTACTATTACTGACACTGCATTAGGTTCATAAGCGTCACAATTTTATTTCGCTTCTTGATTTACATTAAAATTTAAAAATTTACATTTTAATGATTTACATTAAAATCTAAATACGACCATGTCTCTATTTTTCGTACTCAATTAAATTGGCTGCTTCTCCGTCAGCGCAAATATGGTTGAATACTTTTCAGAATTCTGAACGAGCCATGTGCTCTCGACTATCTGAAAACCAAATTTCAATACCTGGGCGATTCTCATACTTGTTCTCTCTTTTCTTCGGCTAATCTTAACCTGATCGACCTGACGTTCATCAGTCTTTGGAACGACATTTCTCTTGACTTTATAAAAGCTCCCAACAAGTTCGTTTTTTAAAAATCAATTCTGTAAGTATGTGGGAAAATCGTTTCAAATTTGAACTAACACAGCTCTATTTTCATATACATATGTTTCATATTTGTTCTGACGTAAATAATATTTATATGTGTTATGTATGTGTATATATGTTTATGTATTATATTCTCTTTGGCTGAGGCAACAAGGGGAGCGCCCTGAAACTGAGTAGTTACGACAAAGGGGTTCTTTTTAGCAGTAAACGCGCAAACTTGTATCTTTTGGGGATTTAACTGGACTAGATTTAGGCGCTCTCAGTCTGATACTTTGTTGTCTCGACTTCATACACAAGTTTGTTCCGGTATTCGGCGACATTTTTCGGAGAAATATTAGCACGGCCGGTGTATAAAGCATCATCAGCGCTGTTTCCGCATAGTGAATATTACCGGTGAATAACTTATCTTGAAAGAATGAAGTCTATTATGCAGTACAAAAAAGTTTGGGTGATGAACAACATGGGTTTCTTTGACAGTGTTCAATTACTTCCAATCTTATTTCGGCTTATGAGTTCATCAATAAAGGCATGTAGCGGCGTGAACAGGTAGACCTAATTTACACAGATTACAGCAAGTGTTTTGGTCGTAATAACCATCGTGTTATGTTTATATTAATGGTATATAATCTGTTAAAGATCGTGTAACTTTTGAACAACTTGCCAAAATAGTAAACCAAAAAATTCGAGCCTAATAGGTCAATGTGGACGATTAATTATAACTTTTATATTTTCTAGAGTAAATAATTGACTAAGAAACCGGAGATTAAAACTTAAAACGTGCGGTTTTAATTCGGAGTGAAAGTTTTTTTTAATCCATTCATTCCAGAGGACCAACTAGTATTTATATACACACTATACACGTGCCATACAATTTAGTAACTAAAATCTGACTTACTATGATATTTTTGGGATAAAGTCTATAAAAGTTCAGATCACGTACATCTTTTTCCAACTAGTTGCAAATTCCGTCGCCGCGAGTAAAACTGAATAAGACGAATCATAAGTTTCTGATCAGCGAAATCAGAGTCTCTTATATTTCGTGAATTCAATAACCATACACCGTCATAAACGACGATAGAGGGAATAATTTTTATAGTAACAATGATTTTCAAGATTTATTACAAGTATATCACTATGTTTTGACAGTTTCTGCTGTTGGCTATCAAATTCTTATTACAGTGTATGAAGTTTAGAAAGCTATTAATTAATTCCATGTTTAATGGGAATACATTTATTTTTATAACATAATATACAACATTTTATTATAATATATAGTATTAGAAACTGTAATAAAAAAAAAAAAAACTAAAACTAGTAGCTTAATTATAATACAGTCCTACTATCGTGCCAATAACTCGGCTGCATTTTTATAGGATAAGGGTGACAATAAATATAATTATTCTTTATAATATTTTTGCTCGATCTAAATATTTATGCGATCTCTTGTTGGTCTAGTGGTCGTAAGTGATTATGCTGTGGTCCAAGGATCGAATCCCCAGTAGAGCCAAAATCAGTTATTGGATTTATATGTCGATAAATTCTCAGTAGAAACCCGTTGTCTGGAAGTTGGCGGTGTTACACCCACGTGTCTCGCAACGCCGTTGATACTACGTCTGATTTCTCTCTGGTCGTTTCAGATTGCCGTCAAATTGGTCTATGGGAACAAGAAAGTGAAGGAATAGAGATCGTACACACTCGTGCTTTTTTTGCCCTGCGCAGGTGGCTATGCTCCATTGCAACTAGCCGCTGTGACCGAAATTCAATCTAGAGAACGTTTAGGTATTATAATATTTACAAATTATATGCTGAGATGAGAGCAGGAACTTCTGAATAGAAACTAAACACTTCACCGGAATTCGGTACAAAATTACGCATTTTACCTTTAACATCAAAAGAAATGGAAACGTTCGTATTTCCTATTATGATATTGGAATTCCCGTACACGCTCGACTTGCGATTGGAATTTCTATTAGGTAGCTAACGCAGCGTTTTGTTCTGTGATATTTATAACGTAGAAGGTTCGACCCGCATTGTCACCTGTGGATTGTTGTATAAATTTATAAAGTTTATAAATTTCTTTTAGCCTTTATATTTAGTTTTTTTTTTAATTAATAAAACTAATTCGATGGATTTTATTGCGTTTAATCCTAACTTATTTCTACTATTTTTTTATTTTCAATTTTAGGTGGTTTATATTAGCAGAAAAGTAACCTGAGTTAACTATGACATTAGGACGTGAAACAACTGAGTTTTCCCGAGTGACCGTTCTTTAAAACACCCAAACTTTAACAGTTAAAATTATGTATAAATAAATTAAAATTTAAAGCGATAAATGTCGTAAAATTAGTTTTATTAAATTTGTAGTATTCAAGTTATTCAACGTAAGAAATCATTAGTAGAAATTATTATTATTAATGATAGTTTTAAAAACTCGTATAATTGCTTCCTTCTTACTGGCAGTTGTATAGTCACCACATTTGACACTGAGATTTCCGGTCGCAATTCCGAAAGCCACCTTATACGTGGTAGAGCCATACTGCATCTATATAACTGCTATCTATATATGACCGGGGAAGGACCATGCTCGCACAGAATACCAGCGTAAAATAGCAAACGAGCACACAGTCCACCTGATGGTAAGTGGTTGCTGCGGCTCTACTACGTGTGTCAAATCAGAAAGACTAATAAAAAGTAATTCGTTTCTCATTTCAATTTAATTTTGATAATAATACACACACAATATATCAACACATGATAATATAGTAGCATCTTTAAAAATATACGACACACATAGATCGATTTTGAGTGATAGGTTTTTTGCTGTTCCCACTCAGCGTGTGCTGGCAAATTTCCCTGCAATTTTCAGTAATTTTCAAAGAAAATTCACAATCCAGGAACGGTAGTGCATATAAGTAAACGAGAGCTTGCCGCTTGCTTCCTCGCTAAGTAATATATAAATTGAGTTACTCGTCTTCCGTTTCTCGCAACGTATATCTAAGGAAATGTTAAACTTTATTTTATAGTAAGCATTAAACATTTTCTTTGTGTTAAAGAGACTTCTAAACATAAGCATTTTAGCTTAAGCGACACTAAATCTCTATACATAGTATAAAACGAAATGGCTTACTTGCTTGACTTGGTTGCTGATTCTGTTGCTGATGTGGTACTTCAGGGTATGGAACTTTTTATTCCATCCTCTGTGGTGTCCATCGGAGGCAGATCCCAGCCATGGTTTGGTCGCTCCTGTAAAATAGCATCACGCTATAAGCAGGAGTGCTACCGGGCCTGAGCTGACGCATCAACGTCTCGGGATGTAAAAATCAAAGCTCTTCACCCTACCCCTAAAAAAGGCGACCGCTCAGACCCGTCCAGCTGCAGGCCTATCGTCATCACCTCCTTGTTATCCAAAATAATGGAATCCATTATAAACTGCCAGCTCATGAGGTACCTTGAGCATCACTAGCTGATTAGTGACCGGCAGTACGGTTTTCGTCGGGGTCAATCAGCTAGTGATCTTCTGGTCTACCTGACTCATAGTAGCGGAGGCAGTAGAGTCCAAGGGGAAGGCATTGGCCGTTAATTTGGACATATCGAAGGCTTTCGATTGGGTCTGGCACAAAGCGCTTCTTTCGAAGCGTCCTTTGTATGGGCTTCCCGAGAAATTGTGCAAATGGATCACCAGTTTCCTTGCTGATCGGAGCATCAAAGTCGTAGTAGATGGTGCATGCTCTGATTTCAAGCTTATCAACGCTGGTGTTTCACAAGGCTGCGTGCTATCACCAACGCTGTTTCTCCTGCATATCAATTATATGTTGCAAACTGGTAACATTCATTGCTATGCAAACGACAGCACTGGTGACGTCTTATATACCGGACGTGCCAATATTTCTCGGGAAAATGTCGCCGAGTACCGGAACAAACTTGTGTCTGAAGTCGAGTCTTTGCTAAACAAAGCCTCGGATTGGGGGCGACTAAATCTAGTCCAGTTCGATCCCCAGAAGACACAAGTTTGCGCCTTTACCACTGAAAGGAACCCCTTTGTCGTATCTCCTCAGTTTCAAGGCACTCCCCTTGCTGCCTCAGTTAGCATCGGAATCTTCGGCGTCGACATATCGAATAGTGTGCAGTTTCGTGGTCACTTGGAAGGGAAGGCCAAATTGGCCTCTAAAAAGCTTTGCGTGCTCAGCAGAACGAGACAGTATTTCATACCGGCACATCGCTTGCAACTTTACATGGCGCATGTTCGGCCCCACATGGAATACTGTTCTTATCTCTGGGCCGGAGCACCCCAGTGCCAGCTCCTTCCACTTGACCACATCCAGCGCAGAGCGGTTTGAATCGTCGACGACCGAGTTCTTTCTGACTGGATCGATACACTGGCACTGCGTAGGGATGTTGCATACCTTTGAATTTTCTATCGAATTTACGACGGTGAGTGCTCTGAGGAATTGTTCGGATTAATTCCAGCCGCCAAATTTCTCGAACACACATCGCGTCAAAATTCACGATAGCATCCTCAACATCTGGATACTTGGCGGCCCACGTCTGTACGTTTTACTAGGAGTTTTCTTACTCGTACAATTTCTCTGTGGAATTGTTTACCTCCGGCGATTTTTCCGGAACAATACGAGTACGACTTAGAGTCCTTCAAGAAAAGAGCTTACACCTTTCTAAAACGCCGGCAACGCATCTGCAATTCCCCTGGTGTTGCGGTTGTTCATGTGCGGCAATAGTCACTTACCATCAGGTGAGCCGAATGCTCGTTTGCCCCTTCTTCTATAAAAAAATGAACACACACACACACACACACACACACACACATACACATACATAATTTTCTTATTTGTGCGCAGTACTTTTCGAATGGTATGGTATTAATTCCTCCCCTTTTATAATAAATCTTTAAAAATGTACATCACTTTACGATGTTCAAATATGAATATAATGGTATTGATGAGATACAGTACACCTTATCAAGTTATTTTTTTAATCTCTGACCTAGTAGTAAATCTTTTAAAGAAAAACTAAAATATATTTCGCCTTTTGTTCTTCATACAAAAATAAGAAAGCCTTGTATACTAAATAGCTGCTGCTTAAGGAATATTAGCTGCTTAGAATAAAGTATGAAAGGTGAAAATATGCCGTTTTAAATTGTATTAAAGGTGCCTGCGCCGTCACCCGTGACTAGCAGGAGTTCTTGTAAACAACACGTGCAGCGCTTACTTGCACCGTTGGACCTGTAGCGGCGCCTGCGCATTAACTCCTTGTTTTGCTTGTATAAAACAGACAGAGCGACGGCCGTTAGGGTAGTCTTGGCTTGGGCGTGGAACGACTTGTTCATCCTTGATACATTGTGCATCGTGCAAACGAATTAATTATTATTCTCAACAACAAAATTAGTCTCAGTAGAATTTATAGTTGATCTTTGTTCTTATCCAATATAATCTGCGTATTTCATAATTGTATAATATAAAAACTTGTTAATTGTTTTTTTTTTAAAAAATCCCGCTGGATTTCTCGCTGGTTCTTCCCAGGACGGAAGTTTTATCCAAACCAGTGATATGTACTATATTCAATAAAAGGATTATATTCTCTTCTAAAGCCCTTTTTTCTGACTGCACATTTTAATATCTTCCTACATCAGAAGTAAAATTAAAGCTTTCTATTTTGCTTCCACATTCTATTATCTTCCTACATGTACAATATAATTTGTTGGGCATGTACACCTGGCGTCTTACTTTTCTGGATGCTTGTTACTAAGCTGAAACAATAAAGGTCTGGTCTCAAAACTTGCTCAGAGCCGCCAGTTCAGACACTGTCACACACAGCGTGTGATTGTCATACAAATATTTTGACTGCAGGTGGTGTATCACCCCATGCTTCGGAGAGCACGTAAGGCAACTGGTTTTGAACCTGATCTCTCTGTGATCGTGTGTCAGATTGCCGTTATATTAAAGTGAAGGAATGGAGAGTGTACTTGTGTTTGCATGTAGTCTCCATTGAGACCGACTGCCGTAACCAAAATTCGATATGAAGGACACTGTGACATTAGTTGCCTTTTACTATATGCGAGGCAAGTAACACTGTTGGTATATTATTTTTAAGAGTTCCACAGTTATATAACAAGGAACTTTTATAGTTATGCCATGTCCGTCTCACTCAGTCAGTCAGTCGTTACTCAGAGACTATAGGTGCTACAAATTTGTTATTTGGCATAGTTATAGTACAGGTAGCATTAAGCTGCTATTTTACGCTGTATTATGGTATTTTCATCGGTCTTGATACGAGTGCAAATTTTCAAGTCAATCTGCCGTCTACAAATTGATGTAAGATTTCGTTATATAGATAGATAGACAGGTAGATAGATACACCCGAACCTAATAAAAACGTGTTAAATAACTAGCACATTTCTTTTTAACTGTTTAAATATTAAGCAACGTTTGGTATTAAAATGTTGTAAAATTCATTCTGCGTAATAAACGACAGGAATAAGTGGACTAAAGTACAGAACATTTACAGTTTGATCGATAAATTGAATATTTAAGCGTCTACTGAAACTGACATTAAAAGAAAAATCTGGAACAAAAATTTCTCTTAAAGTTTTTAAATACTTAATTCTGTTTTTTTTTTAGTCGTAAAATGCTGTAATTAACTTCGCCTGAATAGAATCTATTAGTGTCATCGTCATTACAGCTCTTCACAAGTCCACTGCTGAACATAGGCCTCCCCCAAGGAATGTCACAAAGCACGGTCCTGAGCTACCTGCATCCATTGACTTCCTGTCTTACCAGGTCGTCCCAAAGACGATCTGGTAAGACATGCACAATCTAGTGGGGGGTCGCCATACACTTTGCCTACCAGTACAAGGCTGCCACTCGAGAACCCTTTTCCCCATCAGTTGGTATGGTCGGCCCATACCCACTTCAGCTTACTAATCCGTAGGGTTATGTCGGTCACTCTGGTTCTACTGCGGATATCCTCATTTCTAAGTTTATCACGCAGAGAAACTCTGAGTATAGCCCTCCATAGCTCGCTGAGCGACTTTGAGTCGCTGGTCCTCATACGGCCAGCAGTGAAGGACAACATCAACATCTTCTGCCTCAGTTTTCCTCCGTCGCCTCTTACATCACCCACGGGAAGAGGGGGTAGTGGGTTTTCTTACCTTCTACTACACGGAGGTCTATGAGTTTAGCGTTACTTAAATTAAAGTTAATCATAAATCATTAATTTTTTTTATGTTTCTAAGGTTTTCGAATAAAATATAGCCTAGATCCCTCCTGGTCTTGTTTTCTATTTGTTTTTAAGGTAAATCACAATCAGTTCAGCCATTAAAAACATTAAACTGTATACACAAAGAGATAAAAATACTCGTATTAAAAAGAATATTATTTTTGCCCTAATAGCATGCAGATAATCCCCTGAGCTTAATAGAAGCCAGTCATTTCAATATTACGGACAGACACTTCAATTTTATTTATATGTATAGATAAATTATAGGGATTAATGAACTGAAGCATAGATCTTTTACAGTTTGATCGATACATCGAATATTTGAAAACAACAAAATAATTATAATTTAATCTCAAAACATGGAAAACAAGTAAAATTAATTTTCATTATATTTCATTCAATTCAACATTGTTTTAGCTTTAAGGGGGTGAGAGTTATTATTTTATACTTCCATACTCTAAACATAATATTACTAAACCGCTGACTTCTGTTACATTGTGTACATATGATTATAGAATGTGAAACATTTTTTATTAAATACACCCATTGTGACTATTGAAGCATTAAAAGCAATGACATTTTTACAGCGTACTTAATCTCGAACGCATCGATGCTATATTTTATTTGGGTCTAAAAGAAACCCATCTCAAATTTTAATATCGACCATAAATTCACGCTTATGTTTTTAGCAGCGACATATTCAGAGTCAAATGACTTTTTCATGTTGTTAACTCGACCATAAAACGCCACCGAAAAGGTTTTCCGTTTTAAAAGGTATTTGCAGTAGTGAATGGAATTGTCACTCTCGATTTTCAAACTGGTATATAGTTTATTTGCACGATTGTAGATTTTTTTAAATTAAAATTAAAGTAAAAAAACTAACTTACAATCGACCTGTTTGTAACAGTATCATGTAAACAGATCGATTGTTAGTTAGTAGCCACCTACTGCAGTCCATAGACAGCCGCAACTTATTTCAAACAAAGAAAGCGCGTAGTCAGCGAAGAGGTCCAAACTAAACTGCCCTAACTTTTCGGCGATTCCGGCTGATGGAAAATGACATATTATGGTATTAAATTCGCCATTTGTACATTTTTAGTCATAAAAGAATAGAAACAAATATAAAAAAATATTTTACTCAAATCTGGAAAAAAGTTTATATTGAAAACGAGATAACTACGGCAAACGGCAGCATAAAAATAATAACCCTAAAATAATGACCCCTTGTAAAATATTTGATGTTTGTGCTTAAATATCAAAATTTCTATAATTTTTAGTATGGATAGCAGTTATATGTTATTACCTAAGCATTTGTACTATTTTATTATCGAATGAAATATAGGAATAACATATTAACCGTAATATAATGTTCACTATAGAGGTTTAACGTGGCCGAGAAAATTTTCATAAACAGATTCACGACTAATAATTAAGAGAAAACAAGATTTATAAAGAAGAATAGAATATAAGGAAGTATATATACCCAAGTGTTTACACCAAAAATGCTAATAGATTTTACCTAGGTGTTCCACCTATGTCAAGCAAGTCGGCATAAGTGCCATTTAGCACGAAGTGGACTATAAGTAGTCCACCTCATGCTAAACGGATATTGTAGCCCATGGATTCCTGCAGCTAACTTCAAAAAGGAAGGCTCTACAGCCTCTATCGCAACATCTACATGCGTTGTCACCTCTGATGACTAAGGTGGAATATCTCTCAGCCTGTAAATATACTGGCTCTTCCTTTATATTGAAGCATAGCCGTGCGCGCACGGCAGCTTGGCGGCAAATAGGTAGGAGAGCGGTATTACTCTGACGAACTCCGATGCAAAATTAAGATTACTAGCACCTAGAAATATAGGATATTATGAACTCCTCAATTCCTTTTACTCTGTTGGCCATATGTCTGCAGCTACATTAGTTCTGTTCTGTCATGTCAAATTTTAATAAATGAGGTAATGAAGGTGTTTATCTATTAATGCTTATATCTTTATATCGGTAGGATATATAACATTTTGTCAAACACTCTCTACTGAGGCCTTAGTACTACAAATTACAATGATCATAACACCCCTTCAAATGACCGCTGAATCATCGTCTCCATCATAAATTGCATCATAGGCAGACATTTGTCGTAGTTGTAATGGGTTCCGTATAGTTTCGCCATGTCCGTCCGTCCATCGGTCCGTAAATCCATCCGTCCGTCCGTCCGCGGTTTTTTTATATAATTTGTATAATAATAATGTAATTGTAATTTGGCATAGTTATAGATATTTATCACTCCTCGAAAAGTTTGAAATAAAAACTATAAAAACATTTTTATTTTGGGTACTTCCCATACAAGTTAATGGAAGATGATTTTTTTTTACCTTTCGATTCATTAGAGCCATGTGGGGGGGGGGGGGGTACACATGGCTCTAACCCCCCCTCTACCAAATAAATCGCTCTTTTTGAAAATGTGAAAATTATACACGATAGTAGTGTATTATATATACGTTAAAAGGAAAAATATCACAGCTAAGTAGAATTATATGTAAGAAGTAAACGAGTAATAGTCGACCATCTTATAAAATGCACTTGGATTAGTAAACATTTCGTTACAAATCCATTAAAATGACTTAAAACTACCTACATTATAATTTTGTTATGTTATTGTAAACTGTTTCAAATAAACATTTTATGAAGAAAACGACTTCTATTATGGCTTTTCTTTTTCAATTGCGGGATAGGCATGGAAGGTCTTTCTGGTAGGACACATTCAAAGTATTCATACAATCATATAGCCTCATACAGTTTTATCCGTCACATTCTTGGTTTACGCGGGCGACCTCAGGATATTTTAGGGCAGTGGTGGTTTACGTTACGGTCACAATATATGTGTATCTTAGGGTTGCACTGCCGGGAATGTATAGATAGATAGTCAACTACGATCATTTTTGTTCCTTGGCATGAGAATAATTTGATGTAAATTGTATTATTTTAAAAATCGAAAAGATTTTTTCAATCGTTTGAAAACTGCTCGCTATACGTCTGATTTAAATTTTATCAAGAAAGCTCATGTATTGTGACGGGCAACTACGGAACTTTACCTCTACATAGTGTGTAACCCGACACGCACTTGGCCAGTTTTTTTTTTAATTATTATGAGTCGTTATCAGTAAGATGCCTTATAAGCTTAATAATATAAAAGTTGTATATTTTTCAAATAACTCTTGTGCTGTTTCACTTAACCGTACCTATTCTTATAAACAAACATCATGGCTACAATTTGCGCGTCTCAGCTGCCCACCTTCTAAAATGGATAGAGGTATTACACGGATAAATGCACAGCGATTTAGCTCCCGTGCATCGCAAACGTACAGGAGCTTGCGAGTTATATGAACGACGTAGATATGTGCAAATCAAACGATGTATATGAGTTTTAAAAGGTTTAACAGTGAGAAAATCTCCTTATCTCATTGTATTAAAAAAATATTCAAAATTCTTTATTCAGTATCTTAAATTTAAATACATTAACTAGGCTGGGGTCTCCTTTTAAGTGTATCAATACCTGTGTTAGGGGACCCCGCTCTTCCATAACAATTTTTTTTAACAATTTTGATACTTATAAGATCGCATGTATAAAGATTTAACGTGTGTGTATGTGTGTGTGTGAGCGCGCGCGCGTGTGTGTGTGTGTATGTGTATGTGTGTGTGTGCTTGTGTTTGCTTGTGTTGTAGTATTTTTTGAATTGCATAATTTTTCTTGAGATTGTAACAGTCTACCGTCTATTGTTTTACTTTGACACCTCTCGTTGTAGAGAGGCTTCGCCATGATTATATCGCTTAGTGGGCGGGTCCTGCTCACAACAGCATCAGCTCCAAGAGTCTTACTGGGACTCCGCGGCAAAAGTGTGGCTGGTGTGACAAAATGTGAAAAAAATGATCACATTTTGTTTTATATTTAGATTTCAAGATACAGCATCTTCAGGGTGAATCAATCACTATGAAACTGTTGCTTTTTAATTAACGTAATTTAATTAAATTTAATTAAAATTTTAATTAAATTAAGTTAATTTGGCTTTTACAAATAATTTATTACCATATAATTTATTTGTAAAACATGGCACTGTATAATAATAAATAAAACAAAATGTATAATAATAAATAAAACATTTATTTTATTTATTATTATAGTTAATATTGTATATAATTAAATTTTGAATTTAAATTTGAATTTTGATATTTTTTTATTTATTGAAACTAAGAAAATACAAAAAATACAGTGTGTCCAGTCCAGTCAGGTCCGGTCCACTACCTTCGCGTATCATGACCGCGTCGCTCGCACCGCTCATTGTGATACTGTAATCAGTTGCTATGACTACAAAATAATACAGAACCCGCGCCTCCAAATCACCTCACACGTGGTCTGTGCGGTGTTCGCCTGTTTGTCGTAGTGTACGCCCCGGTACCAGTTCCACACCGCAGCCGTCCCGGCCCGTATATGTACGTATATGTACTCGTATTATAAAATGTAATTGTAAATAATAAACCTCCGGTACCTATTGAGACTGCCTCTGTGTGACCTGAGCTTTAACTACGTACATTAATAAACTTATATGTGCGGTTTATAATATTTATGGCGCAAACTAGATACGATTTTCATAAATCACTGGTTGCCGCGATATTCTTGCGTAACATAATTTCATTTTATGGTGTTTCCTAAATGAAATGGGCATTTCGTGATATGAAGACCAAACTATTAACTTATTATAATACTCGTCAGGAAGAGATACATTTGATAAGGATTTATTATGCTAATAATAGTATAAATGACATCTAAATTACAAGCAAGATTTTGTAAACAAAGAAGGTATTTGTAATATTGTGATTAATTATATCTGCAGTTAATACAACAAAGTAGAATGTTAATCACAGTAATAGTAATAGACTATCACAATATCAATACAGCACATCACAATTCCACTGCTGAACACAGAACTCCCCCAAAGGTTGCGCCTTAGATTGCCCCATAGATTTTCAATCGACTACCTTCGTTTTTTTTATAGGAGAGGGGGCAAACGAGCATGCGGCTCATCTGATGGTAAGTTACTACCGCCGCCCATGAACAACTGCAACACAAGGGAGGGAATTGCAGATGCGTTGCCGGCCTTTTAAAAAGGAGTAGGCTCTTTTTTTGAAGGTCCCTAAGTCGTATCGGTCCGGAAAAATCGCTGATGGTAATCGATTCCACAAGGAAGTCGTGCGAGGAAGAAAACATCTTCTAAATAACACAGTGGTGTACCGACAATCATCCAGATGGTGTGGATGGTATCGGGAGCTCTGCCGCGATGTGCGTTTGTGAAATTTGGCGGCTGGGATTAATCCGAACAATTCCTCAGAGCACTCCCCGTGGTAGAAGCAAAGGAAATGCAAAGGGATGCAACATCTCTTCGCAGTGCCAATGAATCGAATCCATCGGAAAGGACTCGGTCGTCGACGATTCGAGCCGCTCTGCGCCAGCGCAGAGCTCCTTCCTCCGCCAGCTGGCACTGGGGAGCCCCTGCCCAGAGATGGGAACAGTATTCCATGTTAGGCCAAACCTGCGCTTTGTAAAGTTGCAGGCGGTGTGCCGGCATGGAATACTGTCCCGCTCTGCTGAGCACGCCAAGCCTTTTAGAGGCCAATTTGGCCTTCTCTTCCAAATGACCACGAAACTGCACATCACTCGATATATCGACTCCGAGGATTCCAATACTGGCTTAGGCAAGAAGGGGAGTACCTTGAAATGGAGGTGATACGACAAAGGGGTTCTTTTTAGCGGTAAACGCGCAAACTTGTTTCTTGAGAGGATTAAACTGGACTAGATTTAGTCGTCCCCAATCCGAGACTTGACTCGACTTCAGAGACAAGTTTGTTCCGGTACTCGGCGACGTTTTCGTTTCGTGTTTCGTCAGGTATACTATCAGATCGTGCATGCTTTATAACATTATTTTTCTTTCTTTAAAATCAACTCTAATGAAATGATGATAGATATGATAAGAAATGATAGTATAGATAGAGTATAAAGGCGAGCTGAACTCTAACTAGATTGCCTTAAGAAATTTTTTCAGCTCACCTTTATACATTTTATTCACATGCTTATATTGTTATTATCTTAAAATTCTTTTGTAATAAAGTTTATGTACTTTTTTTAACATATTACAATCTAGTGCTTGATTGTCGTCCCATATGATGGGACGACATAATATATATATATATATATATCGTTTTCTATATATATATATTGAGGAGGTACTCAATTCGACTGTATGTTTTTTTTATGTGTTCTACCTCATAACTTTTTTCTGGGTTAACCGATTTCGATGATTCTGTTTTTTTTTTAATTTTCAAAGCTGGTACTTTTTATGTTGTACCGTATAAATTTGATCAAGCTCTGACCAATAGTTTTTCAGTTATTCTTAATAATTTATATTGAAGTCGGTTGTAGAAAAATTTAATTTAATTTATTTTCGCCATGTGTTCTACGTCAGTTTGAAATACTCTATAGGGTTGATGAGTGAGTTTGCAAGTATCAAAATTTTATGTGACACAAATTGCCGGATCGTTTGATGGCGTTGTCTTAGACCTTGAATTTCTTTCAATTACAAGGAACCTTAGACCGTAGACCTTAATGTCCTTTACCCTTAGCTTATCAAAACTCCACTGCTGAACACAGGCCATAAACAGGACATAACACTCATAAATTTTGTTATAGCAAAGTTCAATATCTGTCGGCAACAATTAAATTGTTAATGGCGATTTTAAACACTGAGTTAAGTCGTGCTCACTGGTGAAGGAACGTAATTAGATAAACTGCATGAGGAACTAAAATAATTCAAAAATATATGACAACGGAATATTCTTTACCCTGAATCCGACTTAAAAATGAGATTACACGTGTCAAAAGCCTTTAAATAAATAAAATGAAAGTACTAAGTTTGTATGTGAATGAATTCAAGCCTAAATAAATTTGATTTTAGTTTCTTTTTCATTTCTCTCAAATTCGTGACAGCTATTTTCGATTAATTGACCTCCCAACTTCTTTATGGCTTAATAGGGGAAGTTTGCAAAGCCAAAGTTACGGACTTATCTTCTTGACAGTAAAATTTTATTGGACGTTTCTTCAAAAGAAACTTTTATTACTCAGAATTAACGACCAAAAACAATAAATGTTTGACTTTTTGCATCCAGCCGTCAGATGGTGGCAGGTGTAAGTAACATCAGGAGATATAGCAATTGGCTAGAAGTCAATAAGGACTTTATTGAATGTTTTAATTCAACGATGATGTTGTTTTAAGGTGAAAAGTAAAATATTTTTTTTAATAAGTAGAGCCGTAGTAGCTTAGAGGCTAAGTGTTTGCTGTAAATTTCACAGTACGCGATTAACCCGGGTACGATCCCCGCCTACACCAATGAAATTGTTAATTACAATTTTTTTTTATAGGATAGGGGTGACAAACGAGCACACAGTCCACCTGATGGTAAGTGGTTGCTGCGGCCCATAGACATCTACATCTATCCTCTATTACAAAACAAAATGCAGATGCGTTGTCACCCGTGAGGACTAAGATGGAATGCCTCATTTCCAGTAAAAAGGGCCTCCGGCCACCTGCACTCACCAAGCGAAACACAGAGGTAAACCTCTACTTCACGCTGGTATTCTGTGAGGTCGTAGTACCACCCCGGTTCGAGCCGGCCCATCCGTGCGACAGCAAAAGCTGCCACGTGGCTCTACCACTGTAAGTGCTGAATTACTTGATTGAATTACCACGTCTTCGGTAGTGAAGACATAAGCAGAAATTAATAGAAAAAATATTCCGCAGACACGTGAAGTTCACCAACACGCATTAGGGCAGAGCGGCGGACATTTCCTTGCCCTAAAACTCTTTCAGAAATGAATGGAAGCCAGTGCCCAGCAGTGTGACGTATATAGAATGTAACTTTAACTTACTTTTAATTATAGGTGTTGTATGACGCGAAATGGATAAGGAAAAGTAATTAAAGATTTTAAAAATTATTTCGCAAAGATCCGCGTAATAAAATGATGTGTCTTACCTTATTTGAAGAGCACCTCACGCTCTCCCACAATTGTGTGCAATATCCCTGTCTACAATGGAAGTCCTATGTACTATGTCCAGCTGTAGACTTACATGAAATTTTTACAGACTGCTCATGAAATTTTTATTTTTTTTAAATTTATTTATTAATGAATTTATGATACAGTGGTATGCCTTAATTCTAAACTCGCCAAACTTATACGTTTGATGGCGAGAGGCGCTCTTTTTCAAAACAATGAACCATCTTATCTACTACTAATATTAGACACAATGATACACAATTATATAATATAGTAATATATAAATCTATGAAATCTTAATGTTAACTATATATCTTAATATACATGTAACTTAAACTATATGATTTAACCCCTTACCGCATACCAAGCCATATATGGACACAAAAGTTCATGATTTTTTTCTAGCCTAATGAAAAAGTTGATCTTTAAATATACCTTAAATTAGAAGAAGCATATTTGTAGTAATTTCGAACGTAAATTATTAGTCCATGGTAATAGATAATTTGTCAACTATATTTGAGACTATTCGTAACGCGTGTGGTCGGCCGGTGTCAGAAAAACAAGTGCAACTTTTGGGATTCTAAACAAAATACTCAACGGTAAGTAAAACATATAAAAAAATATGACTATATGCTTTATACCCTCTAAAATATTAAACTAGTTTGTTTATTTCAATGCTTAGCTTTTTTCGCATTCTTATTTGTCTTTTTTCCAATCTGCCATATTTGGCTTCCTATGCGTTACAGTAAAAAATACTGCTGTCATATTTAGCTTCGTATGCATTCAAGATTATTGTTTGCTTCTCCGTATGCATTCAAGATTATTGTTTGCTTATTTCAAAAATTGACCCTTTTCACTTTTATGGAAGATTCAAGCATGTTAATAAAATTCCTGGTGATGGCAACTTGAGCAACGATGATATTTCTTCTACCAGTGGCGATGATTTTGAACCCAACTCTATTTGCTAACCTCAAAAAAGACATATTGATTACAATATGTCTTTTTAGTAACCCGGAATCTGATTACTATTACAGACTGTATCTATATCTAAAGCTTAGGGGGGAGGGGGGGGACTAAAAAGAAAAACGCCCGCTTATGACAAAGCTGACTTTGAATTCAAAGTTAACTCAGAATTACTGGAAATAATGCAGCTATACACACTAGCAGAGCTGTTTAATTTTCATTCACATCAGAAATTATGGATGTTATTACTGAGCAATCTAATCTAAAGTCTATTCAGGATAATATAAACAAACCAGCAGAAATTACGAGATAAAAAATAGAAAAGCTTATTGCCAATGCCTTTATTTAATTTCAAACTTGCAGTTTCTAAACACAGCGTAAAGCAAACAAAACTCCAACACAAAAGAAAACGTAGTCGTCCATCTAGTATTCTTGAAACACCGACATCAAGCCATGGTGGCACTCCCATCGTCTTGTCTGATTCTCCAGTACCTACTAAAAGCTTCGAAACAATCCTGCTAAACGTCAAAAGCTTCCTTTGAATTCCGTTCGTTGTGATAGAATTTTCATTTTCCCATTTGGAAGAAAAATACCCGACAGATATGCCAGTATTGTACAAAATATCGTTCTTTCATTAAATGTGAAAATTGTAATGTTTAGGTTTTTATGTTATAAGTACAAACGCAATTGTTTTAAGGAGTCCACCAAATATAATTCATATTTTTCTTAAACACACGAAACCATATTTGGATTCACATTAGATGACTAGACTACATATGAAGCCATATATGGCTTCGAGTAAAACTTCTAATATATAAGTTTATTATTTTTTATTTCAATTTGATCTCATTATGTAAGCCAAATTAAACACTATTTCGTAATAAAATAATTTTCATTCCATCTCTTTAATAATTCATGCGGTAAGGGGTTAAATATCTAGTACCTATATATTATATTGTAATATTTTAGTCTAATACAATGTACTCGTATATAGAGTTCTATTAGCAATCCTGTATAATATTTTTTAATTTTTTCTTAAGCAATCCTTTACTAATTTTTACTTTTTCTCTTAGTAGATCTATTTTGTTAAACACTTTAGCTACCAAATACTTAGATGTTCTCTTACCATAATAGTTCGTTATTTTTGGTAGAACCAGTTTGTTTTCTCTAACCCTATTTGAGTTGTACTTGTTTTTAACATTAACTTTATATTTCTCATTATAATAATATTCCTATCAATTAATCTACTTTTTTATCTATGGGTATTATTTTACAAATGGAAAACAACTTATCATAGTCTTTGTTGCAATTATCTTTAATATTTTTACTAACTAAAAACTTCATCAGTCTTATTTGTATGTCTTTGATATCTCTTAGATATGTATTTATCTGTTATATTTTTGTTCAAGTAGATACTTTTATAGCTAATCGTGTAGTGGTGGTGTAAAAAATCCACTACCCAAAAAAAAAACCCGCGGGTGTCGTAAGAGACAAATCAGGAAACTGGCCTAGCATATGGGTAGCAGCATCTTCTTGATAACAGCTCTACTAAAAAACTGCGGTTGCCAGCCCGCTTAGCAACTTTGGCATATATCCTTCCTGTGTGAACCTATGGGGAGGCCAATTTTTGCAGTGGGCTCGTCATAGGCTTTAATCAAAGCTAGTTTCAGCTTATATTAGTCCCTCATTTCTGAGAAGAGCTAGTCCTATTATAGGTAAGGAACTAGGGTAACCGACCAACAGGACCAGAAAGATGAAGTGGCAATTAATGATGGTAGTGGTAGATATTTTTATGAGGATGTTTACTAGCAATATTTTTCGAGATAACTCTTCCAATCACATATTGAAATATCCGTTAACGGCTGTTAAGGGGGAGGTAAGACTGCACTTGTTTAATATGATCAACTAAACCAAGAATTAATTACATGGTTTCCTTCGCAAATACAACATGACTATGTCAGTGATCAATCTTCAGACCTAGGCGTCAATTATTTCCTCACTTTGTATATCTTTATTATCGCTACTTTATGTCATTCGCAACGTGACGTAACACCTTTCGCGATATCCTCTCATTTTAGCGACGAGTTATGGAATGTAAATGTCATATAAGATGTAGTATAATATTATATAAGTAAGGGGACAAACGAGCACACCAGTCCACCTATTTGCTTGCCTTTAAGTGAGTTCTGTAGCCCATAGATACCTACATCAATCCTTTTCGGGATAAACGCAGAATACTAAGATAGAATGTCTTCTTGTGACCTTGTGATTAAAGCCTCCGGTTTAGCCACTCAAACATACGAAACACACTAGCAACTTTTGCTATAGCAAGTTGGTATTTTGCTTGAGCGTAGTCTTTTGACACTTACACTTTTGATACTTTAACTGTGGTGTGATTATGCTATTAAAAATGATAAAGCCTTAAAAATCTACTAGATGTGTCCGTGTATCGAATAAAAATAGGGTGGCAAAATTATATTAAAACTAATTATTATTCAATATAAACTTACTTAAACATATAAGTCTTACCGTGTAATGGTGGTGTAACAACAACTACAAAATTTCGTCCCGTGGGTGTCGTAAAAGGCGAGAGAGGAGCAACGTCTTACTGATAACAACTTAAAAGAACTGTGGCCCTCAACCAGCATGAGGTAATCTATGGAGAGACTTTTGTTCAGGAGTGGACGTTTGTTAGGCTGCAATTGTATCTAAATCTTTTTAACAAAATATGTATTAATATTATTCAATAAACACGTCCAATAATTGATATTTCTAAAATTTAAAAGCTAGAGATAAAAGGAATATATTGTATGCACAGAGAAAAAAAAAACAAACATGAGAACATAACATTCATATTTGAAAATATCAGATGGCCTCATATTTTGCCAATAGCCGATACACAAGTCTCAACTTTAAAAAATATACCAATCGTTATGTCAGTGGTTTGTGGGAGTCAGCACATAAAAATTTGTGTGTTTACGAAATACCCAATTTTTACTTGTACGAATGAAATGATTTGTTTGCACTACGTAGATTATTTGTGTTAAGTTTCATCTAAGTCGGATTCTAACAGTCAGAAGACACAGTACCTACTAAAAATTTTATCGGATTCAGAAATACCTGTACTAAATTACTGTACTAAAATTTTTAGTACTACTCTTATCAGAACGCTACACCCGTTTTCCTACGCTTTGGTTTCGCTCCAAAAACAACTGCATCGGAGTCAGAGATGAGAGGGCAACATCAATGACGTACAGTCAATGTAAAGCTACGAGCATGAAAATAAATGTGTCTACTGTTAACACTACGTAGATTATATGCCCAAAATTTTATTTAAATTGGACGTTTAGAGTCAGAGAATATAGTTTATAAGCTTTGCTACGCTTAGTGAGTTTTGCTACAGACAGCAGATTCTGTTCCCAAACAAATTGTATTGGGGTCAGGGATCAAAGGCTACGCTCACTTCCCTCAAGCAGGTCAATGAAACTGCTAGAAGCATGAAAATGAATCTATTAATTGTTCACGCTACGTAGATTACCTGTGATATTTTTTTATGGGATAGGATGACAAACGAGCATACAGTCCACCTGATGGTAAGTAGTTGCTGTGGTTACATACATCTATCCTCGTTCGCGAATCAAAATGCAGATGCGTTGTCACCCGTGAGGACTAACATGGAATGCCTCTTTTCCAGTAAAACGGGTCTCCGGTTCTCTACACTCACCATACGAAACACAGCAGCGTTATTTTACGCTGGTATTCTGTGAGAGCGTGGTCCTTTCCCGGTCGAGCCGACCTATTCGTGCTACATCTATACTCCTAATGTAGCTGCACCATGGCTCTACCACGTAACGAATATATAATAAATTTTGATAGTCAACACGGTTTTCGAATAACCCGTTCTACCACTTCTAATCTTGTGGCTCATCTTGACTATACTCGTATATATGCTGAGTTGGATGCTGGTAGGCAGGTAGATACTGCGTACTTCGACTTTAAAAAAACATTTGACCTAGTCGACAATGATATATTGTTACGTAAATTGGCTTTGCGCCAAAACATGTCCAGTTTTTTTCAAATTACCTACGTGATTGGCGTCAGTTTGTTAGAGTGTCATTTGAATCTTTACTGACTATCACACAAGATCTGGGGTAAATCAAGGAAGTACGTTGGGTCCATTGCTTTTTCTTATTTTCATTAATGACCTACCGAATAACGTGGTTTCCGCAAAATGTCTGTTGTTCGTGGATGATCTCAAATTAAGCCTAGGTATAGATGGCCCGTCTGATTGCGAGGCATTGCAAAGAGACATCAGTGCGGTTTTGGATTGGAGCGTATTAAATCGTCTTCCCATTTATGATAATAAATGTAAAATAATAACATTCACGCGTAAATGCTGTCCACTAAATGAAGACTATAATTTATCTGACACGCCCTTAGAAACGGTAAGCGAAATATACTTTCATTACCATGTGATTACTGTATGTAAAAAGGCCAGTAAAATGCTTGGCTTCATTATTCTCACTTCTTCACACTTCGAAGGAATAGGGGTCCTTTTGGTACTTTACAATGCATATGTTCGTAGTAAGCTTGAATACGGTACCATTGTATGGAATCCCCATGAGGAGAAATATATTTTGATAATAGAGAGAATACAGCGCAAATTGGACGATGGCTATATTAGCAGAATTACGGTTATTACCCCTATCTATATCCGTCCTTATTTGTTACTGGTATGGTGGGTTTGGACACTCTTAAACTTAGGCGGACTATGCAATTGATAACATTCTACCTAGCAATCATCCATAATAAAATAGATAGCCTGACGATATTAAGCAGAGTGGGGTTATTGGCGCCGAAGCGGCTGGGCTATGATGGTGAAGGGACGGTGGCACCGCGGCGGCGGCCGCGTCTTATGTGGCGGCCGCCGGCACGCACCAGGTGCGGCGCTCATGCGGCCACTACTCGCGCTATACGGCTTATTGGAGATATGCTCGCACATGATTATGAGACTGACTTATTTGCAGATAGCTTTAGACAACTATGTAATAAAGCCCTTTTATTTTTGACATCCAATTTTGACATATTGTAATATATTAATTTAGTCTTAGGTTAGTTAATTTGACAATGTTATTTTGTTTACTCTATTTGACATAATATAATCTATTTGCTATGTATTTTTTAATCTATTTGGCATGTATTTTTTATTTTATTTGGACATGTATCTTAGTCAATTACTTATTATTTAAAAGTGTAATTTGTGAATTAGCATGCTGACGTTTTGGGCATACTGTAAGCCAGCATGTACACTGTTTTAAAATAAATAAATAACGATAATTTAATCGAAATCTGATAACTACTTTCAGAGGAAATAGCTATAAAAATTGCAACGAAGTCGGGAATAAGAGGGCTACGCTACGCTTAATAATTCCTAGGGTTCGCTAAATAATATTCCAATAGTTCCTTCAAAATATAAGTGTACAGTAGTTGGTATCGTATGTCATGTAGTGGCGGCGAACATAATTCCCTATATCATCCCATGGGTGTCGTAAGTGACGACAGTGGAAAGCTGAACCAGGAAGTAAGCAGCGGCAAAATCCTGATAAATACACTATAGGGCAATAAATAGGGAGAAATGTGCTCCATAGTGCATAGGAATGAACATCATGCTGTTTCTTTTTACAAAACTCTGCGTTAGTAATCTGATCTGACATTGATACGAATATGTTCACAGCTTGTCAACAAAGGATATAACATAAATCACTCTCTAAGCAACACTCATTATCATTAATTCGAGAACGATGTAGAAACGTACGATTTGTCTCCGGTAGATTGCTGCAAATTTGTCTCAGTAATAGGAACATTAGTTTCATTGGTCGTGACATCGAACAATTTAAATCATCGTAAAAAATTTAATAGGATCGCCTTATATTTCGTAGCTGGTTTTTAAAAAAACCTCAGTCATATTTTTTCATATTCTCATCGTGATAACCCTTATATTTTTGTTATAATAATTGATCTCAAAATAATATTTTATAATAATAAAGCGTATTAAACAGTAAATTAAAAAAGTCCTTAAAATGACTAGCATAATGTAAAATACGACTAATTTAATATTGAATTTGAAATTGTAAAGACGAAGATCTAGCCATCTATCACCTCTTGCACAATTTTCCTTATAAACCCATATTTTTGGCTAAATTGATCCGAGTAGCTGGCTGCTCTTCGGACTCTGCCTACTCTCTCGGGAATTACAGGCATGAAGCTATGTATGTATATATGTATATTAAAAATATAACAAACGAAAAATTTAAACTTACAGTTTTTTAACTTGTGACAGTATTTAGTTTTTTTCATAAAATAATGGAAGAATGTCAGATACCTAAAGTTTGCCTCAAATGAGTCTTCTAGTCTACCAGGTAGTAAGAGTCTACTATAGCCAATTTTTTTCTTCTTCTTCGTTAATATTTTTCCATCAAATTTTGTTAAGGGCTTTTTTGGTATTATCCTCACTATCACTACATTACTACTAAACTAAAGCAATTGTCCAACAGCTTGTGAACGCCTATCTATGCTAGTTTGTGAGATATAACTTGGAATATAATAATACTTGTTCGCGCCAAACGCTGTTTCGGAATAGACGTCAGAGGGTGCGCAGCTCGGTGCCATACCGGTTTAACATTCGGTCGTGCGTAGAACACTCAGGCGCAGCTGTCATCTGCCAGCTGTGCTAACGCCAGCACGCTGTCAATTTTTGATCGGGAACTCGGAATAATTAGGCGCGGCTATTAAATATACTGTCTAGGCTTTGTAGCGCGTATTCCTTGCTGGAGAGCTTCCCCGGGACTCGTTGCATCTGACTCGGAATCTATATTGGTGCATTCGACAATATTAGCTAATGCGGACTTTGATATTCTAGAAATAACTGTTGCTACGCGAAGCGGTAGTGACCTTTGATCCGGACACTCCCTGTTCATTTTGTGTGTTATGCTTTATAACAAACGAGAGTTAGTAGCTTCTGTAAGTTAGTTAATAGTACGATACAGTTAATGGACTGTCATCGTGACGAACGAAGAAAGTGACTGTGGACGGCACCGCGGAAGATCACCTCATTTTGGAGCAGCCTGGAACTTGGCCGCTGCTGGTCGCCTATGCTTGCCAAGGCCCCACACATTCACACCTCACTGTACACTACTCGCCATCCACTATTACACACACTCACGGCCTGCCCAAGCCTTGGTGCGAAGTTAGCTTCGGATAATGGTAAGTACTACGTGTTTCTAGCTTTCTCCCTTATTGTTTAGTGTAACTAGAGATTTTCCATTTCGGCCTTAGGAGGCCCGACCTACGTCTGCTCGTCAAAACTCAGCTGAATGGGCCCCTGAGGATTTTACCTTTATGGGAGCAGCCGTAGGCTGTAACATACTTGTAGCCAATATTACGCTCAAAAAACTATATCATCACCCAACGCATCAACAATATGAATGTTTAAATTTTTCTCTGGAGATTAATTAAAAAATAATAAATTCATCTGGTTTCTGCCTCCAAGCAACGGTGACTGCACTACTGTGTTCCGGTTTAATGGGTAGACAAACAACAAACACCAAACAACTGAGCAATTACCTTATAATAATAATAATAAAGGCGTAGGGAAGTGAAGACCCCACCGCCCACTAAGGTAACGGTTAAGTGACAAAAATTCTACGTCAGCGCAGTCAGTCAGCGTCTTGCCAAGAGGTGTGAGCGCCGTGCCTCGGCGAAATTGAGGGTGCAAAGATCCATCTGTGCTTAAAGCTGCACCATGAACGGTGCGGGGCCTGGGCGTCTCCCGTTAATTGACGCCCATTCAATGAATGAGGGACAAAGAAAGAGTGCGCAAATGGCCGCTGCTTGGAGGTCGCCAGAGCGCGTCAGGAACTGGCGCTGGATGCGACAGCATGCAGGTCACCAGCTAAGCGAGAGGTGCTGCAAGACCACCTAGTAGCTGCCCGCATCCATCATCCCCACCAGAAGGCTTGGTGTCGGTTGGGTCTGCTCGGACTCATCAAGCGGCACTCGCCGCTAGTGGAACACGTCGTAAGGGCTCTTGGACGGAACTTGTGGCGAGTCAGTGTGCGAATTTTACGCTCATGGACGCCGTCATCATAACGCCGGACAATGTAGCAGAGGTGGTCCAAAGGGCCCTGAACCGGAAAAGTTCAAGGTTTGATCGGCTGCATTACTACTGGCTGAAGGGGTTTGTGGTGTGTCACGCTGTGCTCACCCGACAGTTTCAAGAGGCTCTCGACCAGAAGTTGCTCCCAAGCCTCTTCACTACTGGGATCACTCATTTGGATCTTAAAGACCGGGATACCACAGACCTGAGCAAATACCGCCCCATCATGAGTCTACCCAATATATACATGAACTAACATCCATTTTGAGCGCGAGAATCACTCGTCACTTGAACTCAAATCAGATAATGTCGCGCGCTCAAAATGGATGTATAGGCGGTGGTCGTGGAACCAAGGAACCACTCCTTATTGACACGGTCATTGGCAAGGTAGTTAAACGCAACTGTCGGAACCTCTCCGCCACCTGGATAGAGTACCAAAAGGCATTCGACTCAGTGCCTCATACATGACTGAGGAGGATCCTCGAGCTGTACAAGGTTGACTGTACAGTTCGAGAATTCCTCGGGCAGTGAATGAGGCAGTGGAGTACGATTCGTTGTCATCTAGGCGAGCGGATGGCGGCTGCGGAGAACCACATAAGGATAAGAAGGGGTATCCTCCAGGGCGATCGTCTGAGTCCGACCTGGTTCTGCCTCTTCATAAACCCTCTCAGTACCTTACTGGAGGGTTCCGGGAGAGAATTTCAGCTTCGGAAAGAAGGTATAAAAGTGATACACCTTTTCTATATGGATGATCTCAAGTTATTCACCTCCAATCGCTCCCATCTTATGGAGTTGCTAAACATCACTTGTGATTTTAGGATTCTATTAGAATGGTGCTGAGGACTGATAAATAGGCGATCCTCTATGTCGAAAGGGGTAAGGTTGCTAACTCATCACTATTCAACCGCTCTAACTATGTATCAGTATCTATAGAATATCTGATGACGCTTGAAATAATGGGCTATAAGCGTATGTATGCTCTAATGGCTTCGCTCACCGCAGTAGTGTAGTTGTACCACTTCTAGACCACCTGAGTCAGACGTGGTTCAACGACGTTCGTCGACACCCGATCCTAAAAAAAAAAAAAAAAAGGTTTTGGCATGCTCTGATCACGAATCCGCGGTCCATTTTTGTGTAGAATTCACGGTTCCGGAGATGTGTAGATCAATTAGCTAATATCTAATTGATATCCGGTAAGGGTCTCCACCGTCATTAGCGTCCCATTGTTCCTATTTCTATTGTTCTATTGTTCTATTGTTCATGAATCACCTTCATTGCAGCGTGTGCGTCAACTATATCAGTGCTATTGTATTGTACTTCTTTGTTCCTAATTATACAACGCTAATCTGAATCATCAATAAAACACATTACATAATTTTGTTACAATTTTTATTTATAAAATACAAAATCTTATTACTTATTATCTATAAAATAGAAGCGAAACATCTCATCCACTAAAATATCGTTGTACAATGTGTTCCTTGTAAATATACTCGTAAAACTATGTATTGAACATCCTTGAAACTTATATAGCAAATACATTAAGCAATATTCGCCACAAACTGAAGTCCACTCATTCTGAATCCTATCAACATTCCAGTTCCATCTTTTACAATTCCTTTTTAAAAACTCTAGATGATATCGTACAGGTGATCGTCCATATGAATCAAAATATTGACCGACGTCATTCGTATCGATATATAAAGCTACCCAATGTGACCCTGGTTTATCATCTGTATCCAAATTACATATTATATACGTTGGTACGTGGGTATACATAGGCAGTCTATTAGCTGCATAAACATTATTTTCTAGACTGGGGTGAATCTTTTTCAGATGTTGTTGTACATCTAGTGTATCCATGATATTACTGCTATTAGTACATTATTACAGTACCAATCTACTCAATGAATAACATAGGAATGGTCAATTATAGTGATTTCTAAATATTAAATTGCATTTTTGTGTTATACAAATCGTACTTGAGTCATTGATCACCAAACAAAACACAATACGAAGAAATGTTGAGATAGACAACGGAAATGTGAGATAAACTGGTTGACGCATAAAGTAATTATTAACTCATTACGGAAATACTTTAGATTAGAATTTTTACGTACTGGTGGTATATAAGACCAACAGACGCAGTCATCGAGTTAGTGTACGGTCGTTTGACTACAGTGGATCTATCAATAGTACATTTGTGTTACTTCAATACACCAAAGGCTATGGATGTAAGTGTTTATTCTATTGACTAAATTACTTTTTTTCTGTTATTTTCATGTGTGTGTATTATTTTATTTAAATATTGTGTATGTATATGATTAAGCCGTGGTAACTCAGATGGTTAGCGCTAGCTGTAAATTTCACAGTACGCGACCCGGGTTCGATCCCCGCCAGCACCAATTAAATTGTTAATCGCAATTTTAAGTGCTTATTACCACGTGCTTGGTGGTGAAGGAAAACATCGTGAGGAAACCTGCATGTCTGAGAAAATTTCGAAGGCATGTGAAGTTCGCCAACACACATTGAGGGAGCGCGGCGGACATTTCCTTGCTTTAAAACCCTCTCAGAAATGAGAGGAGGCCTATGTTCAGCAGTGGACTTTAATAGGCTGTAACTTTAACTTTTTAACTTTTATGATTAAGTGTTAACAAATTGATATTAACATGATAACTGTGTTGTTGCAGAAATCATTGAGCTTCGATGAAGATACCTATAAACAGTATTACTACTCGCCACTCTCCCCTCAAGAAGAGAGTGATAACCTCGTCATTAATAATAACACATGCGATGGTGGAAAAAGAAAATCGCAATCGATTGATCATTTTTTTGAAGCTGAATCAAAAATAAAAAAGAGGAAGGGAAAACTTCAGTGAAGTGTGCACCAGTGCTTTTTTCTCCACAATCATGGAAGAGAATACGGAACTATTCAATAGCGAATTAAATCAGGAGTTGTCTAAAGTTTGTGAAGAAATGGAGAGGGGTCAACTATTCGATTCGTCATACGATGATGAGTTGTATCATCACTGTGCGATGGTTGAAACACAGTTTAAGTATGTAAAATAAACATTCATTTCGATCATAATTTACATATTGTCTTATACAGTTTTTAATAAATTTAAACATTTTAGCAGTCAACCACTACAACTTGGAAGAGGAACGAAGCGAACGTGCAGCAAAGAATCCAAGATCATCAAAAAACCAACAACGGAAGCAGAAGCGCATACCTCTGCAGGGAACAGTATCAGTAACGATGATCAAGTGGAATGTCCAACGTGCCATATATTTATCAAGAAACGGTATTTAGTTAATCATTTTAAAAGTAATGTTCATAAAAATAATCTTTTAAATTCACATAATTCTTTATCAAACGTTAGTGTTATTGAATCTGCTTTTGGAAATAGGATTTTAACTTATAAAATCAAGAGTAGAGTAGATGGTTCGACATGGGTAAATTTTGAAACTCCTGAACTATTTTTAAATTATATCAAAGATGATATTTTATTTTTATTACAAGAGTGTATTCATCAACACATAATTTTTAAGGTAAACTTCATATTGCATGCTGATTTTGTTCAACAAACTAAAGATATTCATGATACGTTCGATTTTCAAACGCTTAACTATATTATTTGTCAAGGAGATGACTTAAATATTTTTCTTTCATCTTTAAATGATACAATTACTACTAAAATTAGTGCTTTCGAAAAAAAAGATAGTGGATGGAGTCTAAAAAACATAAAATCTATAGACATGAATGTTAATAAATTTAACCCCCTACGCGGTACTTCATACATAGATCTTCCTCGTGACATAAAATTAAAAAAGGCTGTTATAAATGTAAAAAACAAGGATTATTTTTGTTTTAAATGGGCGTTACTCTCGGCGTTATATCCTGTAAACAAACACACCGATTGGGTATCATCGTACGTTAAACATGCAAATAAACTTAAATTTGATGTTATTTCCTTTCCGGTTAAAATTTCTGACATAGCAAAAGTAGAGAAATTAAATGATATTAGTATTAATGTTTCTGGGTTAGAATATAATAAAGAAAAACGATGTAATTCTATAGTAGGTCCATTATTTTTAACAAAGTGTCGTAAAGATAGACATATCAATTTATTATTTTTTTCCAAGGATACAAAAAATCATTATTGCTATATAAAAAATTTATCGCGGTTAGTTAGTAAACAAATTTCAAAAGACGGTCACATCATGTACATTTGTGAAGCATGTCTACTTCGTTTTCCATCTCAGGAAAGGTTAAATAACCATGAACAATACGATTGTGCCCACATTTGTACAGTATTACCAAACAGTGAAACTTTAAAAAAAAAGAATTGGTTTGGTCAACCTATTTCAAATGATAAAATTAAATTTGATAGTTATGAAAAAAAGTTAAAGATACCATTCGTAGTTTATGCTGATTTTGAAGCATTTTTAACTAGGTGTGTCGAGTTTGTTAGTTATGATGCGCGGTTGCCCTTGAATTTGGTAATACCATTTATATTTTCTCCGACGTGCCTAAACTCGGCACACCCAGTTCTACTCTTCCAGGAGTTACGAAGTACACCATCAGGTCTCTCATCAAGTTCGGAGGTAAGGTATCGTCATAACTAACAAAACGAGCCCAAACACGGCACACCTACTTCTACTCGTCCAGGAGTTGCAGTAGTAGTCACCAACGTACACCATCAGGTCATTCTGTCAAGTCCGGAGGTAAGATCTCGTCATAACTAACAAAACGAGCCCAAACACGGCACACCTAGTTCTACTCGTCCAGGAGTTGCAGTAGTAGTCACCAACGTACACCATCAGGTCATTCTGTCAAGTCCGGAGGTAAGGTCTCGTCATAACTAACAAAACGAGCCCAAACACGGCACACCTAGTTCTACTCGTCCAGGAGTTGCAGTAGTAGTCACCAACGTACACCATCAGGTCATTCTGTCAAGTCCGGAGGTAAGGTCTCGTCGTAACTAACAAAACGAGCCCAAACTTGGCATACCTAGTTCTACTCGTCCAGGAGTTCCACTAGCAGTTACCGAAGTACACCTTCAGGTCATTCCTTCAAGTCCGGAGGTAAGGTCTCGTCATAACTAACATAATGAGCCCAAACTCGGCACACCTAGTTCAACTCGTCGAGGAGTTCTAGTAGCATTCACCGTATACTTTCAGATCACTCCATAAAGTCCAAGACGAATAGGATTTATATATATTTATATATTATAAATCCCACTTGCTTTTAGCGAAACAAAACATAATAAGAATTTGTGATTATAAAAATATTTATATTATGTATGTATTATTTTACTTTGTCAGGTCATGTACCTATGTATAAAATTCGAATATTTTGTGTTTGTACAGCGATCTTTTTCAGCTGCTGCAGGCGATACAGCGACCACCCGCGATAGCGGCCGAGCGCCGACTGTGGTTTCATCGAAATTTTTGTACAACAAATCAAAACAGACACTAAAATAAAATAACCCTTATTGCAATACATTAGGATTCATCCGTATCAGCAAAATATGTCAAAAAAATAAGCATCAGTTTTTATTTTTTTTACGACCATTTGTGACATTTTGATAAAAAGTAATCACCAGCATTTTTTATTGAATATGTCTGCCTACTTACAGTATTTTTAGATATCTTAATATATGTTGATAATAGAACAAAAAATGTACCGAAATATGAGTCGGTATCGTTAATTTTGTAGTAAATGGCTAGGGAAGATCCTTTTTACAATGTAAAAAACTATTATTTTCAACAAAAAAGTTACCACTATTTGAAGATAAAGAACCATTCTATACGTTGTAGTTATTAGTTATATTGGATTTGGTTTAGTTTTGTCACAAAATGTACCGAAAAACAGCATAATTTGGCCCGATTTGCGCCGTTCAACGGCATTTAAATTGAAATGACGTTGACCGTTCTAAGTGCGGCCACTCATTTTATCGCGTTAAAATTAAGGCAATAATTGTTGCGTTTATGGGCATTGACGTTTCTCGTTACTATGGCGTCAGCATAAGAAAAATTAATGTATGAACTGTTATAGATTATAGATAAACGTCAGACATCCGTCGTAGCAAAATGGTGTTCAAGTGGAACGATCAAAATACGCTGCAGTTTTTGTACATTATTAAAAATTTTCAAAGTATCTGGAACCACAAACTTAATGAATACAAAGACAAAACAATACGAGCAAACGCTATGAAATCTCTAATTAGTGATTTAAACTTAGAGGTTACTGAAGAAGATATTAAACATAAAATAAAGACGTTAAGGACCCGCTACACAACAGAATTAACCAAAATAAAGCAACCTATTAAAAGTGGTTGCTCTTCTGACGATATCTATGTACCGACTCTTTACAGGTTCAAACATGCAGAATTTTCAGGCAGTGTATGTGTAAGTAAATGATCACAAATAAAACTAATTCCAAGACGTACTACGTCATTCGACGACATATTGAAAGAAAAGAGCAGGTGAATGTTCTTTTCTGTCATTCCAGCTAAGCCGTGAGACGGGCGGTAGCAGACGGGCATTTCACTAATTCAATATAATACGTTTTTTAGGATGTTTAACGGCATTAAACCTATTACTAATACAGTCCACTCGATTTATTTCTAAAGTCCCGATAAGGATCCTCCTGACGGCTCCGTGGCGCAGTGGCTTAGCAATCAGTTGTTGCGCTGGGGGCCGCGGGTTCGAATCCCGCACGGAACAAATATTTGTATGGCCTACAAACAATTGTTCCGGGTCTGGATGTTTGTCCATGTGCAATTTATGTTTGTAAACTGCCTCCACGACACAGGAGAAAATCCTAGTGTGGGGGTAACGTATAAACAAAAAAAAGGCCTAAACATATAATGAAAGAAAAATGAAGCATGCACTCAAGTGAACATTCTTTCGAGTGAACCGTCTGATTCCGCCTTTAGGAACGTCACTGCACTTGGACCCCATGGACCAAGTCTTAAAGCAAATGGCACAAATATGTAATCATCTCTCAGAGCCTCATACTTGCGCCACTTACTTAGTTCAGCTGCCTTAGGTGCCGCCCTGGCTCTAAACGAAATACCCCTGAGATGAGAGGCTGCCAAAGTGTCTATGCAAATAGCATCCCACACTAGGGCTTTACCTATCTCCAAAGGTACCAAAGTCGGGCCTCTTGCCATCGTCTCTAAATATTCCACAAGGATCTAAAACCAAAGGAACATTTATAGAGACAAAAGCTCTTCGGATGATATCGTTGTAAGAAAAATCCTACCGGCACTTTTCTTACATGAAAGTCCCTAGAGAACAAACTTGTTGAGGCTGCTATCGCAGGGGCACTGATGAGGTTCACAAATCGCCGCTCCTAGTCGAATTCCTACGGCGACGCGTTAGCTTTCTTCATCAAGTAATGCGCCAAGATACTTGATAGTAAAGTGTGTAACCAGTGACTAGATTCCTTAGTCAAAACAGCTAGAAGGCGTATAGTACATAATGTATGTTTAAATTTTGATTTTATAATAAATTCCATTATGTAATAAAATCAATATTGAATAAAAATATTCTATTCTATTCCATGGACACATAAAAAAAAGGCGGACTGAATCTCGCTGTACAACTCAGCGAGGCACCCAAGCTAAGTCAGCTCGCTTGTACGTACAAGGGGTCTTATTTATACCATTATATGTCCATGTTCTATTCATACACCACCACTATTACGGTAAAAACTGCGGTTGCCAACGCGCTTGCTGAGCATAGCAACTATGGCAAAATTTCATCTTTTAAGCAATAAGGCAATCTATAGGAGAGGAGGGGCGTTGGACTTTATAGGCTGTAATGGATGGTTGGCAATGGAATAGGCCGAAACATTTTTTTATATATCGTCCTCTGTTTTAAGAAAACATTTCGTGCTTCGATGTTATATTCATAATACCTATATTTCGGATGATACAATCAGGTCACGTGAGGCGAGGGTACCGCAGGGAGGCAGGCGGGGCGGTGCAAGGCAATCGAGCTCGATGGAATGTACCTAGGTACGTACGTCTGACATTTTCAGGGCTTGCCGTGTTTAAAGTCAGAAATTTATAAGCATTGCATTTTTATTAAAGGCTTGATAATTAAAGGGACGTTTGTCCGAAACTCGTTCCTTTTAAAATGTATAAATTGCGCCTACATTTTACGTAAATCGGAATTTATTGAGTTATTCTTGAAATTAAACATTTTATCTTTATTACATTTTTTTTGTAATGTATTTACGACTGAACTGTCTACGTTACAGTGGTCATAAAATTGTAATTGTGTTTTAATGCCATGTTTATATTTCATGAAATGACTTCGGATTAATGATTAGGTACATATTATGTTATTTTTTGCTGTATTATGGCGGCTTATGAGAATCCATTACTCTATGTTGGTGTCGTTAGATGGGAGTATCGAAAAGAAATGTCGTAAAATTATATAGACAGTGAATACTATCCTCAACGAAACTTTGTATACTTAGGCGGTATACAGAAAGAAAGCTGGTAGTCGGCGCCGATCTACCAGGGCTTATCGGCGCTGGTCTATTCTGGTAGGTAACAGTTACATTAAGCAAGCCGATTGAAGCAGAGCGAGCAAAATGTCGTACTCATCGGACGATGAATTAGTTTTATTAGAAAATGTGTATTTTAAAATGCCAAAATAAGCTATACATTCTATTAATAGAGGAATGATGATTTGATGAATTTAAAATGTTTTAACGTGGTTTAAATATACACTTGTACAGTCAACAGCAGATCAAGCGTAACTCTTTGAGATTTGTACCGACATTATTATTTTGTAACTAGCTGTTCCCCTCGACTTTGCCCGCGTGTAATTTAGGGTTTTAATTTTTTTAGCGAGGAACCCTAATTATTTTTCTAAAATCAAAGTAGCCTAAGTTACTCCTTATGACATCAGCTATCTGCCAGTGAAAGTCCCGTCAAAATCAGTGCAGCCGTTTCGGAGTTTAGCCGGAACAAACAGACAGACAGACGGACATACGGATAGACAGTTAAACAATTTTAAAAAGTGTATTTTTGTTATAAGTACTGTTTATACTTTCATATTATGCATTTAGTAAAAAGTTGTAATTTTGATATTACAAACAGACACTTCAATTTTATTTATATTTTAAAAAGTATCTAAGTGTTACTCTTGATATGCCGTCTTCCGTACAATCAACACGTCACTATTAATTTCTCTATTTAACAAAAATATATGCGTGTCGTAGTTGTACGTGTTGTCGTATAGTTGTTCATTAATTTTAAATGGCGGGCGGCGCCAGCGCTGATCGGCGCGTGTTGAAAATTGTCCGCACTTGTCGGCGACGTTCGGCGCTTACCGGCGCCTGATCATATAAATGCCTGCGCCGATTACCAGCGTGATATAAGCGCTGATAGGCTGCCAGCTTTCTTTCTGTATACGGCCTTACGTGGTAGAGCCAAAAACGCACTATCGCAAGGTTTTGGTCGGGGTATCGCCTTAATCGAGGATGAAATTGTAGATGGCTATGGCCCACAGCATCCATTTACCGTGGACTGCGTGCTCGTTTGTCTCCCTTATTGTATATTAAAAAAATGTTGTAACGAAAAACTAGTTGAACATGGTTACTTTTCATATAAATCAATTCAATAAATCACTCTCTATAACGAAGGCGCAAATTTTACTATAGTAAGACCGATGCTAATTCTAGTGGGATTCTCACAAGTGTTAGGAAATTCCATTGACTTGACACGGCACTTCTTTTGTTTATTATGGTTATTGCCTACCATTCAATACAATTAGTAGAAGCCGAATTATGGTTTACCACATCAGTTTATGTAAACCTCAAATCCATTCGGTAAACGTAACTAACTGTGAAAAAAGATTATGACTCTAGACCAAAAATTTGCTTTGATTCGTCCAATAGATAATTAAAAATTAATAATTTTGTACAACCGACTTCAATATACTATATTATTAACGATAGCTCAAAAACTATTGGTCAGACCTAGACCACATAAGAAGCACCAGCTTTCAAATAAAAAAAGAATAATCGAAATCGGTTCACCCAGAACGAAGTTATAAAGTAACACACATAAAATAAACACACAGTCGAATTGAGTACCTCCTGCTGTTTGAAGTCGGTAGAAAACAGTACAAAAAAGGTGTCCGTGCACAGTATCGTAGCTCTTATAAGAATATACGAAAGCAGCAGGTTCCTGTTGCAAAGCATCAAAATATGGCAATAACTGGACCTGTTGTAAAATAAAAGGCTGAAAAGTTAGCCGAACAGCTGTATATCACAGACTTCAAAGCCTCAGAAGGATGCCTCGGAAAATTGAAAAGGCGTGACAATTTATAAACTACCTATCCTAGAACTTTTGAATCGCAGTGCAATCTAAATATGACACAGCAAAAAAAATTGCAAAGGAAAATAACGGAGTAGGTGCCTACATATAATATAGTATGTATTAAAAGTTACAGCCTATATACGTTCCATTGCTGGGCACAGGCCTCCTCTCATTTCTGAGAGGGTTTTAGGGCAAGGAAGGGTCCGCCGCGCTGCCCCCATTCGTGTTGGCGAACTTTCACATGTCTTTGAAATATATATTTTTTTCTTAGTCAGACATGCAGGTTTCCTCACGATGTTTTCCTTCACCGCCGAGCACGTGGTAAATCAGCACTTAAAATTGCAATTAACAATTTCATTGGGTGCCGGCGGGGTTCGAACCCGGGTTTCTCGCGTACTGTGAAATTTACAGCGAGCGCTAACCATCTGAGCTACCACGGCTGTTATAGCATGTATTAAATTAATTATTATTAATGGGGTATCTATAAAGTTTTCTCATCTGGTTGGGCAGTATAAATATATAATTGTAAATGAAAATGGTAGACCACCTGAGTCAGACGTGGTTCAACGACGTTCGTCGACGCCCGATCCTAAAAAAAAAAAAAAAAAAAAAAAAAAAAAAAAAAAAAAAAAAAAAAAAAAAAAGGTTTTGGCATGCTCTGATCACGAATCCGCGGTCCATTTTTGTGTAGAATGCACGGTTCCGGAGATGTGTAGATCAATTAGCTAATATCTAATTGATATCCGGTAAGGGCCTCCACCGTCATTAGCGTCCCATTGTTCCTATTTCTATTGTTCTATTGTTCCTTAATCACCTTCATTGCAGCGTGTGCGTCGACTATATCAGTGCTATTGTATTATAATTCTTTGTTTATACAACGCTAATCTGAATCATCAATAAAACACATTACATAATTTTGTTACAATTTTTTATTTATAAAATACAAAATCTTATTAATTATTATCTATAAAATAGGAGCGAAACATCTCATCCACTAAAATATCGTTGTACAATGTGTTCCTTGTAAATATACTCGTAAAACTATGTATTGAACATCCTTGAAACTTGTATAGCAAATACATTAAGCAATATTCGCCACAAACTGAAGTCCACTCATTCTGAATCCTATCAACATTCCAGTTCCATCTTTTACAATTCCTTTTTAAAAACTCTAGATGATATCGTACAGGTGATCGTCCATATGAATCAAAATATTGACCGACGTCATTCGTATCGATATATAAAGCTACCCAATGTGACCCTGGTTTATCATCTGTATCCAAATTACATATTATATACGTTGGTACGTGGGTATACATAGGCAGTCTATTAGCTGCATAAACATTATTTTCTAGACTGGGGTGAATCTTTTTCAGATGTTGTTGTACATCTAGTGTATCCATGATATTACTGCTATTAGTAGATTATTACAGTACCTAGCTACTCAATGAATAACATAGGAATGGTCAATTATAGTGATTTCTACATATTAAATTGCATTTTTGTGATATACAAATCGTACTTGAGTCATTGATCACCAAACAAAACACAATACGAAGAAATGTTGAGATAGGCAACGGAAATGTGAGATAAACTGATATGTTTCTAAATATTAAATTGCATTTTTGTGTTATACAAATCGTACTTGAGTCATTGATCACCAAACAAAACACAATACGAAGAAATGTTGAGAAAGGCAACGGAAATGTGAGATAAACTGGTTGACGCATAAAGTAATTATCAACTCATTACGGAAATACTTTAGATTAGAATTTTTACGTACTGGTGGTATATAAGACCAACAAACGCAGTCATCGAGTTAGTGTACGGTCGTTTGGCTACAGTGGATCTATCAATAGTACATTTTGTGTTACTTCAATACACCAAAGGCTATGGATGTAAGTGTTTATTCTATTGACTAAATTACTTTTTTTCTGTTATTTTCATGTGTGTGTATTATTTTATTTAAATATTGTGTATGTATATGATTAAGCCGTGGTAACTCAGATGGTTAGCGCTAGCTGTAAATTTCACAGTACGCGACCCGGGTTCGATCCCCGCCAGCACTAATTAAATTGTTAATAGCAATTTTAAGTGCTTATTACCACGTGCTTGGTGGTGAAGGAAAACATCGTGAGGAAACCTGCATGTCTGAGAAAATTTCGAAGGCATGTGAAGTTCGCCAACACACATTGAGGGAGCGCGGCGGACATTTCCTTGCTCTAAAACCCTCTCAGAAATGAGAGGAGGCCTATGTTCAGCAGTGGACTTTAATAGGCTGTAACTTTAACTTTTTTAACTTTTATGATTAAGTGTTAACAAATTGATATTAACATGATAACTGTGTTGTTGCAGAAATCATTGAGCTTCGATGAAGATACCTATAAACAGTATTACTACTCGCCACTCTCCCCTCAAGAAGAGAGTGATGACCTCGTCATTAATAATAACACATGCGATGGTGGAAAAAGAAAATCGCAATCGATTGATCATTTTTTTGAAGCTGAATCAAAAATAAAAAAGAGGAAGGGAAAACTTCAGTGAAGTGTGAACCAGTGCGTTTTTCTCCACAATCATGGAAGAGAATACGGAACTATTCAATAGCGAATTAAATAAGGAGTTGTCTAAAGTTTGTGAAGAAATGGAGAGGGGTCAACTGTTCGATTCGTCATACGATGATGAGTTGTATCATCACTGTGCGATGGTTGAAACACAGTTTAAGTATGTAAAATAAACATTAATTTCGATCATAATTTACATATTGTCTTATACAGTTTTTAATAAATTTAAACATTTTAGCAGTCAACCACTACAACTTGGAAGAGGAACGAAGCGAACGTGCAGCAAAGAATCCAAGATCATCAAAAAACCAACAACGGAAGCAGAAGCGCATACCTCTGCAGGGAACAGTATCAGTAACGATGATCAAGTGGAATGTCCAACGTGCCATATATTTATCAAGAAACGGTATTTAGCTAATCATTTTAAAAGTAATGTTCATAAAAATAATCTTTTAAATTCACATAATTCTTTATCAAACGTTAGTGTTATTGAATCTGCTTTTGGAAATAGGATTTTAACTTATAAAATCAAGAGTAGAGTAGATCGTTCGACATGGGTAAATTTTGAAACTCCTGAACTATTTTTAAATTCTATTAAAGATGATATTTTATTTTTATTACAAGAGTGTATTCATCAACACATAATTTTTAAGGTAAACTTCATATTGCATGCTGATTTTGTTCAACAAACTAAAGATATTCATGATACGTTCGATTTTCAAACGCTTAACTATATTATTTGTCAAGGAGATGACTTAAATATTTTTCTTTCATCTTTAAATGATACAATTACTACTAAAATTAGTGCTTTCGAAAAAAAGATAGTGGATGGAGTCTAAAAAACATAAAATCTATAGACATGAATGTTAATAAATTTAACCCCCTACGCGGTACTTCATACATAGATCTTCCTCGTGACATAAAATTAAAAAAGGCTGTTATAAATGTAAAAAACAAGGATTATTTTTGTTTTAAATGGGCGTTACTCTCGGCGTTATATCCTGTAAACAAACACACCGATCGGGTATCATCGTACGTTAAACATGCAAATAAACTTAAATTTGATGGTATTTCCTTTCCGGTTAAAATTTCTGACATAGCAAAAGTAGAGAAATTAAATGATATTAGTATTAATGTTTTTAGGTTAGAATATAATAAAGAAAAACGATGTAATTCTATAGTAGGTCCATTATTTTTAACAAAGTGTCGTAAAGATAGACATATCAATTTATTATTTTTTTCCAAGGATACAAAAAATCATTATTGCTATATAAAAAATTTATCGCGGTTAGTTAGTAAACAAATTTCAAAAGACGGTCACATCATGTACATTTGTGAAGCATGTCTACTTCGTTTTCCATCTCAGGAAAGGTTAAATAACCATGAACAATACGATTGTGCTCACATTTGTACAGTATTACCAAACAGTGAAACTTTAAAAAAAAAGAATTGGTTTGGTCAACCTATTTCAAATGATAAAATTAAATTTGATAGTTATGAAAAAAAGTTAAAGATACCATTCGTAGTTTATGCTGATTTTGAAGCATTTTTAAAACCAATAGAATCATGTTCTAACGATCCTTCCAAACCTTTCACTCGTAATATTCAGAAACATGAAGTACATAGTTTTGGATATTATATAAAATGTTCATATGATGATAAATTATCAAAATATGTAACATATTGCGGACCCAACTGTGCACAAGTGTTTATGGAAAGTTTATCTAACAATCTAAAAGAAATAAATAGACTTCAAAAATATCCACCACTTCCGCTAACAAATGAAGACAAAAACCAAATTCAAATGCAACCATTTGTCATATTTGTGAAACTGAGTTGGCAAAACATTTTTATGATTTTGATTGGTACACTGGTAGTTTTATAGGTGTTGCTCATGAATCATGTTGTTCGAAGATCAGAACACCTAGTTATATACCAATATTTTTACACAACCTTAGTCACTATGATGCTCATTTTATTGTTCACGCGTTAAACTTTTGTGATGGTGAAGTCGAAGTTATCCCTCAAAATAAAGAAAAATATATATCCTTTTCCAAAAAATTAAAAGTGAATAACCACGAAATTATGTTGAGATTCTTAGATTCATTTAAGTTTTTATCGTGTAAATTAGAAGAATTGGCCAAAAATCTCAGTAATGATCAATTTCAAGAATTACGTAGAAATTACCCTAATGATGAAGATTTCTTTCGTTTAAAACGGAAAGGTGTTTATCCATATGAACTTATGACTAATTATGATAGTTTAAGTCTAACATCGCTCCCTGAACAAAAATGTTTTTATAGTTCACTCACAGATTCACATATTTCAAATGATGATTACAATCATGCTAAAGATGTTTGGGAACATTTTGGGTGTTGTAATATGCTAGATTATTCAAACCTGTATTTAAAAACAGACGTTTTACTTTTATCCGATGTATTTGAAAACTTTAGAAAGTTATGTATTAATACATATGATTTAGACCCTGTCCATTATTACACAGCACCCGGTTTAAGTTGGGATGCAATGTTAAAATATACAAAAATAGAATTAGAACTTTTAACAGATTATGTGAAAATTGCATTTATTAGATCAGGTATCAGAGGTGGTGTATCTCAATGTAGTAATCGTTATGCTAGAGCTAATAACAAATACATGGAGGATTATGATACAGGGAAACCAAATTCATATATCACATATTTTGATGCCAACAATTTATATGGTTGGGCTATGTCTCAATATCTTCCTACTGGTGGATTCGAATGGGTAAATCCAAATACAAAATTTAATGTGTCTAAGACATCAGACTTCGGTTTTATTTTAGAAGTTGATTTGGAATATCCAGATGAACTTCATGATTTACATTCGGACTTTCCTTTATGTCCAGAAAACATTTGTGTAGGCAATATTAATGAGAATAAACTAGTCCCAAATTTAAATAATAAAGATAAATATGTAATTCATTACAGAAATTTAAAGCAGTGCATAGAAATGGGGGTTAAATTAACTAAAATTCATAGAGTTTTAAAATTTAAACAGTCTCCCTGGTTGAAGATGTACATAGATCTAAACAAAAATTAAGAACTTTAGCAAAATCAGATTTCGAAAAAGATTTTTATAAATTAATGAATAATTCAGTCTTCGGTAAGACTATGGAGAATATTGAAAAAAGGGTTAACATAAAATTAGTTACGCACTGGAAGGGTAAAGCTTTAGGTGCTCAAGATCTAATCGCTAAACCACAATTTCATAGCCTTTCAATATTTTCGGAAAACCTAGTTGCGGTTCAGTTGCGAAAAACGAAGTTAATATATAACAAACCAATTTATTTAGGGTTTTGCATTTTAGATATTTCAAAAACATTAATGTATGATTTTCATTATAACTATATGATTAAAAAGTTTAGTAAAATCAAATTATTGTATACAGATACGGATAGTTTAATATATCATATATTTACAAATGATTTTTACACTGATATAAAACCTGACCTTTCATCATACTTTGATACCTCAGATTATGATACAAATAATATTTTTGAATATCCAAAATTAAATAAAAAGAAATTAGGTTTTTTTAAAGATGAAAATAATGGTAAAATCATGAAAGAATTTGTGGGTTTACGATCCAAAATGTACGCTTTTAACTTAGAGAATAAGACTATAGCCAAGGCAAAAGGGGTAAATAAATATATCACTAAAAAGATGACAATGAATAGTTATAAGTCTTCTCTATTTAATAAAAAAGTGCAATATTATAGTATGCTTAGATTTAAATCAATTAAACACACAATTTTCACACAAAAATTAAATAAGATAGGTTTATCATATAATGACACAAAGAGACATATTTTAGATAATAATATTGAAACATTAGCTTGGGGTCATTATAAACTGCGTTAAGTGTTGATAGTTGTTACTTTTATGTCTGCGTTTAAGAAAAATTTATATTGATTGTAAAATTATGATAATACTATAATATGACGTAGTTTATTACATATTTAATCATTGTTTTATTGTAAATAATTTAAGTTAATTGTTGTTTCTATTTATTTGAGGTTGAGTTAATTGTAAAATTATGATGTACTAATTGTTGTTTCTATTTATTTGAGGTTGAGTTAATTGTAAAATTATGATGTACTAATTGTGTTAGAAATAGTGTATACAGATAATTCTGTTTTATATAATTTTTGGAATATATATTAATTGTTTACACCAACACTTTCATTTTTTATTTCACCCCTTAGAACTTTAGACGTGTGTTATGTTTCACTTTATCCATCCGTTCACTGCTATTGTGGCAGGACCAAGTGGGTGTGGGAAGTCAAATTTTGTAACAAATTTCATAAAATCAGTTACAGAAATATGTAATTGTGATTTTAATTAGATCACATGGTGCTTTGATGAAATGCAACCATTATATAATTTACCAAATGTTAACTATCATCAAGGAATTACAAATCTTAATATGTTTGATGGTGAAAACCCACATCTTGTTATTATTGATGATGTAATGAGAGAGTCCGATGGAAGAATTGTGGATATATTTACAAAAGGTAGTCATCACAGGAATCTTAGTGTATTTTATCTAACACAAAATTTATTTCATCAGGGTAAAGGACAAAGAGACATATCTTTAAACTCAAGTTATATAATATATTTTAAAAACCCTCGAGATAAAACTCAAATAAGATATTTAGCAAGACAAGTATCACCAGATAACCCAAAATTCATTGAAAATGCCTACAGGGATGCAACTCTAGAGGCGCATGGATATTTAATGGTAGATTTAAAACAGAATACCAATGATTTTTGTCGTATCAAGACAAATGTCTTTCCATTTAATGGTTTCTGTACAGTCTACGTCCCCACAAAAGAGTTTAAATACACCAAGAATCAAACAATTGAAATCATTGCTAAATGATGCATCGTCGACTCACAACGTATAAACATTTGCTAACCGCTTTGCATACGCTTAAACCAAAATATCAAAGAGCATTACTTAAAACGTGTGATGAAGAAGAAATTAACTGTATTTGTGAGTGTATTCATAACGTTTTACAAGGAAAAGTACCTCTTAAAGATCAGGATAAACAAAAATTGAATAAACATAAAAACATACTCCGTAAACTAGTACGTAAGTGTAAACATAAACTAAGAAAAAATATAATTATACAAAAAGGAGGGGCTTTCTTACCAACAATATTAGGTGCAATATTGAGTGGATTAGTGAGTGGACTAGCCAGTTAACATGGAAAATGCAAAGAAAATGATACTTATCGAACCTGGATTGATTGAAAAATTAAAACAAGAAAATAAGGTTAATAGTAATTTATCTCGATTAGATATTGAAATGCAAAATATTATGAATAGTAAGACGGAAGACCGAAAGAAATGGATATTATATTTACAAACACTGCAAAGATACCTTCATTTTACCGAAGAGGATCGTCAACCACTCAAATTACCAATTTATTCTGATACATCTAATGAAGATTCAAATGAGTCAAAAATTGGTTTTAAAAATAAAGATAGAGATCTAAAAACTTCAGTTGATATTGAATCTTTGCTGGAGGAGAATCGATCCATTAAAAGTAAAGAAAATGATGAAAATCCACTTTACACACCAGCTCAAATACTCAGTTTAATACCAAAAACTTATCATAAAAAAGGGCAGTTATTATTAAACTTAGTTGAAACAAGTAAAAGTAAAATACATTGGGATAATGAAGGTACAGTCATAATTGATAGTGAAAAAATTCCTGGAAGTAATATTGTTGATTTAATAAATGATTCACTAAGACCCCTAAAAAGAAGTGATCCGGTAGGGTGGGTTAGATTTGCTGAAGCATTAAAAGATATTAAAGTACCACTTACTTATATTGGAAATCCAAGGAGATGTGAGTTTATTAACCAACTTCAAGCAAAAGATCTGAACAAACCCTCTGAGATTGAAGTTCAAGAGTTTTCTACACCGGGCAGTAGAGATAAAAAGTCTACAACTAAAATATATATACTTTGTATTATTGATGTATTTAGTAAATATGCTTTTGCAAGACCAATGAAAAAGAAAAACTCAGAAACAACTAAAGAATGTTTTGAAAGTATATTTACTGAAAGTAATTTAACACCTACTCACATACAATCCGATAAAGGTACAGAATTTGTTTCAAAAGATGTACAAAAATACTTTAAATCCAAAAAGATTAATAACTATACCACGAACAATCCTGACATTAAGGCTAGTATTGTTGAACGATTTCAAAGAACACTAAAAATGAAAATGTGGCGTTATTTCACTCATAATAATACTTATAGATATATAGATGTTTTACAAGATTTAATATACTCTTATAATCACAGCTTTCACTCTAGTATTAAGATGTGCCCATGTGATGAAATTCCAACAATATTATGACAGTTTGGACTAATCTTTATGATAGACGGTCAAAAAAACTTTCTTTAGAAAATCCTAAACCAAATTTCAATGTGGGTGATTATGTTCGAATAACTAAATATAAACATGTATTCCAAAAAGGATATGAATCAAATTGGAGTGATGAAATATTTATTATATCTTCAATAATTGATAGATCTCCATGGGTTGTTTATACAATAACAGATTTACAAAATGAACCAATAATTGGTACTTTTTATGAAAGAGAATTACAGAAAATCACTTACAACCCCACCTCACAACATAAAATAGATAAAATAATTGACACTCGTTATTCAGGTAACAGAAAAGAAGTATTAGTGAAGTGGAAAGGTTATCCAGATAAATTTAACAGTTGGATTTTAGCTTCTAGTTTAAAAGAAATATGAATAAAGAAAGTTTCTATTTAACTTTGCTCAGCAATAGTTCAATGGAATACTTTCCTGATAACAAGACCACAAATTTTTCAACGAAATTACCAAAAGCTATAAAATTAGAAGGTGAATGGTCGGTTGGAGTTGTCGAGTTTCAATATCCATGTACCATGTTTACTGTTCAAGACCATGAAAATGTTATATACATTACAAAATCTATGTTAATGCCTAATAAGATAAACCATCCACAGTGTACTACAAAAAACATATTCCAGCTACCAACTATGATAACGTTGAGCATATTTTAAGAGTGTTAAATGGTATCGGAGAGAACTTGAAATTTCGCTATGATGAAATAACAAAATTTGTGTCTATTTCGGTATTGGATAAAAATATAACATCCGTAACATTATCACCCAAATTAAGTTTACAGCTAGGTTATGAACCAAATAAAAATCTCCTAGAGAGAAATTTTGGAAAGTGTCCTGCTAATTTACACTTAGGGTTACCATCTCAACTATTTCTTTATTGCGACATTATCGATCCTCAGATTGTGGGTGATGTTATGACTCCTTTATTAAGAGTCATTTCATTAGATCCTACAAAATACATTTATGGTGCAAATAAAATGCACGTTTTCTCTCAACCTCACTACTTACCTGTTATGCGAAGAGAGTTCGATACGTTGGAAATAGTTATAAGATCGAGTACAGGACAAAAAATACCATTCCAGTTTGGAACCGTGTGTATTAAACTACATTTCCGAAAATTATAATAATGAATTCTCTTCGTGATCATCATAAATGTCCATATGAAAATGATTATACACATCAAGCTGGATCAGGAGTTGGAGTAATTTATAAGGGTTCACCATATCAACGCGGTCATGGTATTGGGAGCTTCTTAGGGGGGTTATTCAGATCAGTTTTACCTTTACTTTCAAGTGGTGCTCGAGTGATTGGTAAGGAGGCATTAAGCGCTGGAGTAGGACTTTTATCGGATATGGTTCAAGCCCGTCCTATGGAAGCCTCAATAAAAGACCGTCTAAAGCAAGTTAGTACGAATTTAAAACGAAAGGCTGATGAGAAAATTGATCAATTTAACATGACTGGATCTGGGTATAAAACTAAAAGAAAACGATTGACATCGTTCATTCCACCATTAACTGCTAAAGTGAAAGCTGCGAAAAAACTTTGTCTAAAACCAAAAAATATCAAAGATATATTTTCAAACTAAATATGTCTTTCCTTCATAATCATTCTTGCGAGTGCGTTAAGTCAGAATTGGATTTGTTTGCACTACCGTCTACACAAACTAGCATTGAAAATGGATTGTGGATTCATTATAAACCAATTTCATCTCTTGGTGATGATGGACCTATCGAGTTTCAAGTTCCTGGGACCGGCGATGACTACATAGATATGTCTCATACATTACTCCACATAAAGGAAAAAGTATTAAATCAAGATTCAACTAACTTGGTATCTACTACAATAGTAGCACCTGTAAATAATTGGCTGCATTCACTTTTTAGTCAACTTGATGTTTATTTAAACCAAAAACTTGTATCACCACCTAATAATACCTATGCATATCGAGCATACATGGAAACCCTTTTAAACTATGCCCCTGCTGCTAAACAATCTCATCTTACTTGTAGTCTTTGGTATGAGGATACAGCAGGAAAAATGGATTCTACAGATGGTAAAAACATAGGATTTGTTAAAAGACAGGAATTGATTAGTGAAAGTAAGGAAATAGAAATGATTGGTCATCTTCACGGTGACATTTTTAACCAAGATAAATTTTTAATTAATGGTGTTGAAATGAGTGTTTAATTGGTTCGATCAAGAGAGAGTTTTAATTTAATTGTTGGGTCAAACGATGTAAAGTTTAAAGTTTGCATTACGGACGCAACTCTTATTGTTCAACGAGCACGAATTAATCCAAGTGTATTACTCGCACATCAAAAAGTTTTAGCTTCTACCACTGCTAAATATCCTATTACTCGAGCTGAAGTAAAAGTTTTAACAATTCCTTCGGGTGTTCAAGGAAAAACTCTTGATAATATATTTTTAGGACAGGTACCGAAAAGATGTATAATTGGATTTGTGAACAATTCTGCATTTAATGGTTCCCTTACTAAAAATCCATTTAACTTTGAAAACTATGGTATTAATCTTTCAGCTTATATATTGATGGTAAACAAATACCTTCAAAAGCTTTGCAACCATCTTTTAATAATAGCATATTTACATCAGCATATCATACTCTATTCTCGGGAACTGGTATTCACTTTCTTAATGAAGGAAATGGAATCTCTTGTGAACAGTATGGCAAAGGTTACTGTCTATTAGCATTTGACTTAACTCCTGATTTATCAGCTAACTCATCAACTCATTGGAATCTCATAAAGCATGGTAGTGTAAGAATAGAAGTACGATTTGAATCCTCATTAATACAAACAATTAACTGTATAGTTTATGCTGACTTTGATAATATTATTGAGATAGATAAAAACAGAAATGTTACTGTAGACTATAGTAGTTAAGGTTATAATATGTGTTGTGTGTTAGATTTTATGTGTTATGTGTAATGCATTTTGTGTGTATGTAACTATGTGAAACGTTATAAAATTAAATAAAACAAATTGTATGCAATATATTTTTTTTTATTTCTTTATAAATCTTCTATTTAATCTAATACAAAACACTGTTCGAGTTGAAATTTTACATAAGCACACTGACTAAACCACTGAACATGCTGCTGCCAAGGATCATCATCATCTTCCCAATCTTTTAAACCACCACCACAATGGAAACACTTGGTCCCATCTGCATGGCCAGTATAAAAGAAACCAGCTTCTGCAAGATCTTCAGGTTTCTGTCGCATAACTAGAGGCCAGTTTTCGAAACTAAGCAAACGGCTAGATTTTGAACTGAAGAATGGATATTCAGCTCTTGAGTACTGCATACTCTTCTCGTTTTCTTCTCCACTCAGTGTTGTAGTTTTGTTATTCAATGATGTGTTTTGTACACGTATGCCACACTCATCTCTTCCTTCCGCTCTTGTCTTCCTGTAATTGAAGTAAACAGAATCACATTCACTAATGATCAGCTAATGACTGTCATTGTTAAAAAAGTATTTTTTAACTTTTTCACTTTCTGCTATTGTCTTTGTTATATTGTATACGAGGGCGTTTGTGTTGTCGTAGATGCTATCCTTATTAGTCTTTACGTAATATTTAATTCTCGTGGAAGCATGTTTCCAATGATCAGTAGTTGGAATCTTGGATAGCTTCTTCATATCGTACATTTCAATTTTGATGAGATGCGTCGCTTGGTCTCCGTCGTCAGAATTAGTAGAAATGTATGATACACCATCTCTAGCGGCTCGTGCTACGGTTGATGATAACAGCTTCCTCTTTTTTATTTTTGATTCAGCTTCAAAAAAATGATCAATCGATTGCGATTTTCTTTTTCCACCATCGCATGTGTTATTATTAATGACGAGGTTATCACTCTCTTCTTGAGGGGAGAGTGGCGAGTAGTAATACTGTTTATAGGTATCTTCATCGAAGCTCAATGATTTCTGCAACAACACAGTTATCATGTTAATATCAATTTGTTAACACTTAATCATAAAAGTTAAAAAGTTAAAGTTACAGCCTATTAAAGTCCACTGCTGAACATAGGCCTCCTCTCATTTCTGAGAGGGTTTTAGAGCAAGGAAATGTCCGCCGCGCTCCCTCAATGTGTGTTGGCGAACTTCACATGCCTTCGAAATTTTCTCAGACATGCAGGTTTCCTCACGATGTTTTCCTTCACCACCAAGCACGTGGTAATAAGCACTTAAAATTGCGATTAACAATTTAATTGGTGCTGGCGGGGATCGAACCCGGGTCGCGTACTGTGAAATTTACAGCTAGCGCTAACTATCTGAGTTACCACGGCTTAATCATATACATACACAATATTTAAATAAAATAATACACACACATGAAAATAACAGAAAAAAAAGTAATTTAGTCAATAGAATAAACACTTACATCCATAGCCTTTGGTGTATTGAAGTAACACAAATGTACTATTGATAGATCCACTGTAGTCAAACGACCGTACACTAACTCGATGACTGCGACTGTTGGTCTTATATACCACCAGTACGTAAAAATTCTAATCTAAATTATTTCCGTAATGAGTTGATAATTACTTTATGCGTCAACCAGTTTATCTCACATTTCCGTTGTCTATCTCAACATTTCTTCGTATTGTGTTTTGTTTGGTGATCAATGACTCAAGTACGATTTGTATAACACAAAAATGCAATTTAATATTTAGAAATCACTATAATTGACCATTCCTATGTTATTCATTGAGTAGATTGGTACTGTAATAATGTACTAATAGCAGTAATATCATGGATACACTAGATGTACAACAACATCTGAAAAAGATTCACCCCAGTCTAGAAAATAATGTTTATGCAGCTAATAGACTGCCTATGTATACCCACGTTCCAACGTATATAATATGTAATTTGGATACAGATGATAAACCAGGGTCACATTGGGTAGCTTTATATATCGATACGAATGACGTCGGTCAATATTTTGATTCATATGGATGATCACCTGTACGATATCATCTAGAGTTTTTAAAAAGGAATTGTAAAAGATGGAACTGGAATGTTGATAGGATTCAGAATGAGTGGACTTCAGTTTGTGGCGAATATTGCTTAATGTATTTGCTATATAAGTTTCAAGGATATTCAATACATAGTTTTACGAGTATATTTACAAGGAACACATTGTACAACGATATTTTAGTAGATGAGATGTTTCGCTCCTATTTTATAGATAATAAGTAATAAGATTTTGTATTTTATAAATAAAAATTGTAACAAAATTATGTAATGTGTTTTATTGATGATTCAGATTAGCGTTGTATAATTAGGAACAAAGAAGTACAATACAATAGCACTGATATAGTCGACGCACACGCTGCAATGAAGGTGATTAATGAACAATAGAACAATAGAACATGTAAGGTATTTTGTTAATTATTGTAACATCACCGCTCAGTCCGCCATTAAAGCCGTTACGAGAAAGACATCTTTCATTCAATCCCAAGATATTGCATTGGCGACGAGAGAAAAAAAAAATATATATCGTAAAAGTTCGCGTGTGTATAAGCTAACCGGCCTAAACCATGTCGATTGGTAAAATATCGGAATTTAAAGTGGCCACAGACAATTGGAAACTATATGTGGAAAGGCTCGAACAATTCTTTGTTGTGAACAAAATATCAAGTGAGCTACATGTACCTACATTAATCACGGTTATGGGGGCGGAGAGTTATGAACTACTCGTGAGTTTGTGTACCCCGGAAAAACCCACATCAAAAACGTTTTTAGAGCTAACAAAAATTTTGGAAAATTACCTTCAACCAAAACCCAGCGAGCTGGCTGAAAGATTTAAATTCCGACAAAGAAAACAAAGGGACGGTGAAAGTATATCAGAATATGTAACGGACCTAAAGAAAATGTCGAAAACTTGCGAGTTTGGTAGCTGGTTGCAAGAAAGTTTGCGCGATCAGTTCGTATGCGGTATTAGTAGTGAAACAATTCGGCAGAGATTATTTGCCGAAAGCAAACTAGACTTTGGCAAGGCTTATCAATTAGCCGTGAGTATGGAGGCGGCGGAGAAGGATGCAGCCAGCGTCGATGTGTATCCGAAAATATCTGGAGACTCGAGCGCATCCACAAACTGCTACGCGATGGTCAGTACAAGACGGACCGGGCGCGCGATCGGTTGTGACGGCGAGCGGCGCGCGGGCAGTAAGGGCGAGGTCAGGATGCGTGGCAGAGCATCCAGGATAGCAGCAGCAACGCCCACCGGGCCGAGGGTATCAACATCGGTGCTGGATGATCGACGACGACACCAGCGCGAGTGTCGCGCGTGCGGTAATGCACACGATGTAGTGACCTGCAAGTTTGCTCGCTACGTCTGTCGAGTGTGCAATAAACAAGGGCATTTACAAAGAATGTGTCCTTATCTAGCAGGACAACACAGCCTCAACGTGATGCAGAGTGAGACTGACAGTTTATTAAACAGTGAAGGAAGTGACGAGGTAATGGTTTGCATTAATCAATTAAGCGTTAGTCATTACAAACCATTTTTTATATCATTAACAGTACACGGTAGGGATGTTCAAATGGAATGTGATACAGGCAGTGCCGTTTCATGTATTAGCTACGAGTTATATAAACAACAATTCAGTAACCTAAAACTGAATATGTGTCCTTTGTTGCTAAGGTACTATACGGGTGAACAAGTGAAACCTGTAGGTGTGATAAGGCCTTTAGTAAAGTACAAAGATAAAGAAAAGCATCTCGATTTATATGTTATTAAAAATGGTAAAAGTATATTGTTAGGCAGACAATGGTTGGCAGAACTCAATATACAGTTACCCCCATTTGGAAGCTTAAACTGTTTATCGAATGATGTTTTTAACTTAAACGATTTCAGTTCCAGATATTGTAAGGTGTTCGCGGACGGCCTGGGACGGTTCACTGGGCCGCCGGTGAGCATCCATGTGCGGGAGGGAGCGCAGCCCGTGTTCATGCGAGCGCGTCCGCTGGCTTATGCGTTGCGTGCACCTGTGGAGCGCGCACTCGAGCAGCTGGTGGCGGACGGTATTCTCACACCCGTCGACCGCTCCGACTGGGCGACTCCCATTGTGCCCGTAGTGAAAAAAGACGGTAACATTAGGATTTGCGCCGATTATAAGTTAACTTTAAATAAAGTTATAGAAGTCGACCGTTATCCTTTGCCTAGAGTAGAAGACTTACTGGTACGTTTACAAGGGGGGCAGAGGTTCAGTAAAATTGACCTTTCACAAGCTTACGCACAATTTGTACTTGACGAATCTGCCAAATATACGGTGATCAACACACATAAAGGTTTGTTTAGGTATAACCGCTTAGTATACGGCTTATCATCAAGCCCTGGCATTTTTCAAAAACATTAAGAGCAATTATTTAATCTACCGTATGTAGGCGTATTTTTGGACGATATAATTATTACAGGGCGCAACACAGAGGAGCATATTAGTAATTTACATAAAGTATTTGACCGTTTGCAGTCGTACGGACTTCGAGTTAAAAAGGAAAAGTGTGTATTTTTTGCTGAATCAGTCAATTACTTAGGTTATGTAATTAGTAAGGATGGTATTCACACTTGTCCGGATAAGATTAAGGCAATAGTAGACACTCCCGTTCCTACGAACGTGTCTGAGTTAAGGGCCTATATAGGAATGATAATGTATTATGCAAAATTCGTAAAAAATATCAGCACTATTCTCGCACCCTTATATAATTTATTGCGTACGGGAATAAAATTTGATTGGTGTGACGATTGTCAAAGAGCCTTTAAAAAGGTAAAAGAACTATTGAGTTCTAGTAAAATTCTAATGCATTACTCTAGCGATTTGCCTATTGTGCTGACGTGTGATGCGAGTAGCGTGGGTGTAGGTGCAGTGATCTCGCACCTGACGCCAGAGGGCGAGCGGCCGGTGGCGTATGCGTCGCGCTCGCTCACGGCTGCAGAGCGAGCCTACTCGCAGATCGATCGGGAGGCGCTCGCTATTGTGTTCGGTGTAAGAAAATATCATCAGTATCTTTATGGGCGAAAATTCATATTGCGTACGGACCATAAACCGTTAACACACATATTCGGTAAAAAAACGGGAATACCGGTTATGGCCGCTTCACGTATCCAACGTTGGGCCGTACTTTTATCTGGTTACGACTACAATATCGAATACGTAACGTCTAATAAAAATTGCGCCGACGGTTTATCAAGATTACCAATTTCTTCTAATAATAAAAAAACGATAAATAGAGAAATTACTTATATTAACTTCGTTGAAAATTTTTTACCGGTTACTAATGAGGATGTTACGAAGGCGACTTCAAAGGATATTATTCTTAGTAGAATTTTCGCCTATATCAAATCGGGTTGGCCGACAGTTTGCCCTGGTGAAGAGGTTAAACCTTATTTTGTTAGGCGCAATGAACTATATTTAGATAACGGGTCGATTATGTGGGGGTATAGAATGGTAATACCTTCATATTTACGTCCAATTATTTTAAAACAACTACACAGCAGCCACATGGGTATTGTGAAAACTAAGGGGCTGACACGGAGTTATGTGTGGTGGCCGAACATCGATGCGGATGTGGAAGCGCTATGCCGAAGCTGCGAGACCTGCGCCTCTGAGGCGGACGCCCCGCCGCGCGCGCCTCCTAACCCCTGGCCCTACTTGCCTCCCTGGTCTAGAGTTCACATAGACTTCCTAAGACCGTATAAAGGTAAAACTCATTTAGTTTTAATAGATTCGAGCTCGAAATGGCTTGAAATTATTGAAGTAGCGCGAACGAATGCGACTTCCATTGTTAAGGTGCTGAGGTCAATATTTGCAAGATTCGGTTTGCCCTTAGAACTAGTGTCTGACCAGGGACCGCCTTTCACAAGTATTGAATTTAAAAGTTTTTTGAAAAATAATGGCATTCAGCAAAGGTTTTCACCGGCGTACCACCCTGCATCTAATGGGGCAGCGGAAAATGCTGTTAAGCTGTGTAAGAGGGAAATTAAAAAGGCTTATAGGGATGACGTAGATATTGATACCGCCCTACAAACCTTTTTACTAAGCTATCGCAACAGTAAGCAAAGCACCACGGGTGAGAGCCCAGCGATGCTGCTGCAGCGACGTTCCTTGCGTTCACGGTTGGATTTACTTCGCGGTGGGTACGTGGTGCAAGCGCGTGTGCTCGATGCTCAGCAGCGTCAAGTCGAATATGCGGGTGGTGTTCCGCGTAATTTCTCTTTGGGAGACACCGTCTGGAGTAGGGACTACGGCACCCGGGATAAATGGGTCAAGGGCACGGTAGCCCAGAAAGAAGGTTCTGGAAGATACGTTCTCGACAATGGTGACGGTCGACTTATTAAAAGACATATTGATCAAATAAGACGTAGGTCGCGCTTATCCGATGTTACCTGTCCAGATATCACTAATGAGGTCGATGAAAAGGATGAGGATGAGTTTGCAGATGCGTCTTCAGAGTTGCAAACGGAGGTCGCGGTTTCGGCTGGAAAAGATGACGTGGATACCGAGCACGTGGCAGATACGCAATGTCCCAGCGAGACTGTATCAGGCCCCGCCACTCCTCCACAACCACCGCCACCGTCGCGGCCAGTGACCCGTTCCAGGCGAATCCGAAAACCCGTAATTAAATTCCAATGTTAGATTAATGGTATACTTAGTTAAATTATAAGTTTAAAACTAGTTATTAAGTTCATTGCTATATAATTATGTAGATATTTAAGGCTGGAGGTGTAAGGTATTTGTTAATTATTGTAACGTCACCGCTCAGTCCGCCATTAAAGCCGTTACGAGAAAGACATCTTTCATTCAATCCCAAGATATTGCAGAACAATAGAAATAGGAACAATGGGACGCTAATGACGGTGGAGGCCCTTACCGGATATCAATTAGATATTAGCTAATTGATCTACACATCTCCGGAACCGTGCATTCTACACAAAAATGGACCGCGGATTCATGATCAGAGCATGCCAAAACCGTTTTTTTTTTTTTTTTAGGATCGGGTGTCGACGAACGTCGTTGAACCACGTCTGACTCAGGTGGTCTAGAAGTGGTACAACTACACTACTCACCGCCCTACTCCTCACGCTGCCGCTGTAGGTATTGCATTCTCTGCCCACACACTGCTCTACTCATGCTGCTCGCGCAATGAGGGCTAATAATTTTCTGCTCGCCAGATGTCGCTAGTTGGCACTGACACAAACCCATATAGTTCAATGTTCAAAATAAAACATTTGAATAGATTAGTTTGAATGGCTCAATGTCACAGAACATAGGTATCGATGAGGTGGACATTGAAAAATCAATTTACGATGTGTTTTATGCACGATTGACAAAAGTGCTTAACAGTCTTTTGTCGGGCGTTAATAAGACACACGCATATAACGTTTGGATCATGCCTGTTCTCATGTATACCTTTCGCATACTCAGGTGGACTCAGACCGAACTGAACGCTCTGAATAGAAAAGTCCGCACTATTATGACGTCCGAGATGATGCATTTTTTACAGGGACGTTATTTCGTGTGATAAAGGGCTAACCCCTCTATCCTCAGCCAATGAGCAATGGCAAGACTCAGGAGTACAGTGCATTTCCGACCAGGAAACCGTATGGAAGGAGAAGAAGCTCCACGGGAGGTTCTACAAAGATCTACATGTGCCTTTCGTAGACACAGTTGCCTCCCTCCACTGGTTACGTTTTGGTGACCTCTTCCGGGAAACCGAGGGTTTTGTCTGTGCAATACAGGATCTGGTTATTAAGACCAACAACTATCGGAGATATATCCTAAGGGATGGCACCGTCGACATCAGTCGAGCTTGTCGCCATCCCGGTGAGTCATTTAGGCATGTCATCCCCAGTTGTTTGGCGCTTTCTAACTCTGAGTACTTGAACAGGCACACCTAGTAGCCAGAATTCTACACCAGGAGCTCGCTCTTAAATACGGTCTCATGGTACTGAAACTGCCTTGTTATGGGTACTTGCCGGAGGCCGTGCTTGAAAATGACCGCGCTAGGCTCTACTGGGACCGGCCCATCATCACAGATAGGAATATTCTTGCGAATAACCCTGATATTGTGCTGATGGACCGAGCACAGTCAAGGATATTTTTGGGTGACATTACCATTTCTTATGACATTATTAATTTAAAATTTTCGCTCGTAAAATAAATCTTTGAAAATTTGACTACTTTATAAAAATTTTACGGCTAAAAATTCCTTTTTTTGGTTTCAAAGGGTTATACTTCCTAGGTAGTCCCATTAAAATTTTATCGAAATCCGTCTTTTTAAATCGGAGTTTTTAAATAACTAGCCAGGTGCGAGTCATTTTTTGGATACTAGCATTGCTATGAACTATCGTCTCGATGAAAATATATATTATGTTTATATGATCTAAATCGTTCAATTAATGCAAAAGTTATAGGATCACTAGCAGAGACATCATCGGTTTTAACTTTATCTTTAAATATAAAATTCTTCTTTCCGTGTGAATGTGACTGAACTCCTCCTAAATAGCCCCACCGATTTTGTTGAAATATTGTGTGTATGATTAAGTTGATTCGAGAATAAATTAGATTCATAATTGGAGCCGGTAGATAGCGCAGTTAGTGAGATCCAGAAATCACCCGTCGCTAGTCTTTATGTATAAAATTTTGATCGTGTGTTTGTCACTGAACTCCTCCTAAACGTATGGACTAATTTGATAAAAGTTATGTAGGTTTGAGTGGGTTTTTGGATGGTGTCTATTTAAAATAAGACACGGTAGGTGGTGCTATTGTTGAGCATCAGAAATCACCTGTGTGAAGCAGGGGCGGATCGATAGTTATATTATAAAAAGATACATTTAGGTCATACAACTCTTGGGTACATTCTCTGAAATTTATTCAGTAGGGCACTTGTAATTTAATTCGTAGTTTCTTCAAAAGCCGAGTAACCTATGTTTTGCGAAAATCATATAATGCATATTACTGTCTTGTACCTTACTGTGTGTGTAAAATATATTCTATAATATTCCAGACACAAAGCCGAATTGCCGAAAAAAGCCGAGCGGTACGTAGCACTTAAAACTGTCTAATTGTTTATGCTACATACATCACTCTGGCTTTGTGTTATCGTTCCGTGCATAGTTAATAAACCCACTTGCAATTTACAAATAATCATTACCATTACCGTTATAGCCTTCCAAAAGCACACTGCTAAACATAGGTCACCCATAGATTGCTCAATAGGGGGATTATATTTTCTATATATATATATATATATATATATATATATATATATATATATATATATGATGTGCAATAAAAAATATAAAATTATATTTAATGATTAAATAAAGCAGTGAGTAAGGAAATAGATAAAGATATAATTTATTTTTTAGATGTTATTAGGAAGACGCTGCTGCCCAACTCTTGGTTTGTTTCTCTCTGTCACCTTTTACGACAAACACACGGGGCTATTGTTAGAGATTGTATAGATACACGCCAAAAATAATTTTCATATTGAGCCCTACGAGTAAAATAATAATTTCGTACCTTAAATAAATTCATTTCTCCCATAAACGGTAACCAAAAATATTAAACATTTCGATGATAATCCACAAAAGTGATGTGTACGTTTTTCATGGAATAATACTTTTCATTGGCAGATTTAAGCGAAGCAAAATTATACTTCATTTTTAAATTTCAACAACCTTTCAGTATGTTTGATAATTTTGTATTAATTGAAAATACAAAACACACAAAAATTAAACCCGCGGTACAAAGTATTCTATTATTCTACTGTTTACACAACAGTTGGCCGACTTCATGGGTATGATGAACTTTTTTTCAGAAACGGTTCCACGGAAAGTGAACCTGTCCTACCGCGACAGTTCGACAAACAAGACTTACTTCATTATAACGACAAGGCCCGAACTGATTGCAACGAAACACATAGCAAGCAATACCAAGAGTGATCTAGACTAAATTTAATCTGAATGAATATTTCTGAAAAGTCTGAACCTTGATAAAATAATATTCTCTGATGATTATCTTAAATCTGAATACCGTCATATTAATTAATCCATCCAGGCATAACAGAAGGTCGCTAGTGATGTTACAAATCTACTAGCTGTTCCCCGCGACTTCGTCCATATGGAATTATTTTGCGTGTTCATCAACTATCTGTTAGTGAAAGTCTCATCCAAATCGGTTCACAGGTTTTTGCGTGAGGCGTATTCAGACAGACATCGTGTTTTTCTCCGACTTACTTAACATTTACTCGTATCGTTATATTTTTATCAATTAACACAATATCTTTATTTATTATAGCTTATGTGTTATTCTGAATAATTTAAAGTTTCACTTAAATCCATCTCTCATCATGAAAAATTAACAAATATGCAAACTTTCACGTTTATAATATTAGTAGGATTTTAGTCTATTTAAGTGCTCGATAATGAGAGTTTTAATTTTATCACAACGCACTTTGTAAGTTTTCATCGATCCTTTTTCCCATATATTCGTTAAATCACACAGAGTTCTCTCTACAGTTCGACAAAATTTCGATACACTAAGCAACATTTCGAGCATCGTTTTTTATTATAAATTCATGAACGATACGGGAACGTTCGATTTCCTTGCATCAAAGTGTTGTGAATATTTAACTTCAAAGAGGTTTACTAAGCCTTTTTGTTTATAAAGCTTCACGTTGAACGTTATTTACATATTTTAAATATTATTAAATAAGATGGATCGGTAAGTTGAAGCGACAACGGGCCGGTTATATAGTTTGAAAAATCGGCATTCGATGGGAGAAAAAGGCTTTGAGTGACAGCTTCATATCGGTAAGCGTTTAATATAATAATCATCATCATCATTACAGCCCATCACAAGTCCACTGCTAAATTTAGGCCTACCCCAAGAAATGCCACAAAGCGCGGTTCTGAGCAATCTGCATCAGTCGACTTCCTGCATGTCTTACCAGGTCGTCACTTCGCCCTACACTTCGTCCGCCGGCACGAGGCCGCCATTCGAGAATCATTTTACCCCATCGGTTGTCGGTTCTTCGAGCTATATGGCCGGTCCATTGCCACTTTAGCTTACTAATCCGTTGTGCTATGTCATTCACTCTGGTTCTACTGCGGATATCCTCATTTCTAAGTTTATCACGCAGATGAATCTCAAGCATAGCCCTATATAGCTCTCTATAGCTCACTGAGCGACCTTGAGCTTCCTTATACGGCCAGCAGTGAAGGACCACATCTCAGTTCCATAGGTCATCACTGGCAACACGCACTGGTTGTAAAGTCTCGTCTTCAAGTTTTGAGGTATACCTGATGAGAAGATGTGCCGTAATTTCCTGAACGCTGCCCAGCTCCGCGACTCTCCAATAAAAAAAATATTTAGCTAAATTGAGACGGCAGGGGTCGCTCCAGATGAAAGTTTACCGACCAAATTTGCGATATATGGTTAAATCAAGAGTATCCTTAACCGACGATGACGTTTTCGTAGATATAACATGGAGGTGAAAGAAACAAGGAATGTGTGAAACCGTGCAAAATGGAAGTCCGTAGTTTCTGCCTATCTTTCTGGGTGACAGGCGTTATAGTTTATATATTTATGAAGAAATCGATATGGTTCATTTTATAACATAAACTATGGTGTCCCTGTAGCCCTGGGACACCATAGTTTATGTTTTAGCGTAATAACTGAAACGCTTTCATAATACTTTTACGGTTATTCATTTTACCGACACATATAAAGCGTAGTAATAGTTCTGGGTCTGGTTGTTGTCCTCTTGAAAGTTATGTAAATGCCTCCAAGAGATGTAACAAACATATAAGAGGAAATCCACTGTGGGAGTAACGGTTTTTAGTAAGGTTAGAGATTTTTTGCATTTGATTAAACACATAACCCATTTTACCGTGTGGTCGCGGTGTAAAAGAATCGGTCACTCTATTTCGTCCTGTTGGTGTCGTATAGGAAACACCAGAAAATCTTATGGCTTTTGATAGATGGCAATATAACATCTCGTTTACGCCAGATATACAACACCCGAACCTGTACGGGCAGTACATTAAAAGGAGCGACACTTCTGGTACTATCCGTAACCAACCGTGATAATTAAGGCAAATCCTCCCTACGACAGAACAGGCTCACGTGCAACTCTGGATGCTTATGAGCTGATTAAGAAAATGAAGAAAAAACAGATAAAAATATAGAAAAAGAAAAACAAAGATAAAGCCAAAAGTACCTCGTGTCCTTTGGCAACTGGCGATATGAATATCTTTTTTATAGGCTAGGGTGACCAACGAGCACACTGTCCACCTGATGATAATTGGTCGCTGTGACCTATAGCCATCAACATTTATCCTCAATAAAGTATCAAAATGCTGATGTATTGTCACTCGTAAGGACTAAGATGGAATGCATCTTTTCCAGTAAAAAGTGTCTCCGGTTCTCTACAGTAACCATACATAACACAGCAATAGTATTCTGTGAGAGCGTGATTCTGCCCCGGTCGAGCCGACCAATTCGTGCTACAACTATACCAGTAATATAGCTGTAGCATGGCTCTACCGCGTTAAGAACTTCCCATCATTGTAGTATGATGTGAAGATTCATTACGTGTATCTGGTATATTCTAGATAAACACAGCCTCTCGGATTAGTGAAATATTGCGGGCTAACAAAGATAGAAATAAGAAATAAAGAATTAAACTTATTTTTTTATTTAAACTTATTTAAACTTATTTTATATATATATATATATATATATATATATATATATATATATATATATATATATATATAAAATGCATTTTTATTCTGATTCTTAATCGATAATTGAAATAGATGTCTATAGTTCATTATATCCACTTACCATCAGGATAACTGAATGCTTGTTTATCACTCTATAAAAACCTATAAGCTAATTAATTTTATAAGTTTATCTCTTATACAAACGGTACGCAAAATGCTAATGATGATGAAGATAAAAATGAAAAATAATACAAAGTATGGAAAACAAAATAAAACAGTTTCAAAATATCGTTCGCTTCACTACAACAGACTAATGATCCAATTACCAAGATAAATCAATGTGTTAATAACACAAAGTGCGTTCAACGTCCTTTGTGAATTAGTTTTAATGAGTAAAGGGCCCCTGGATGTTTAGCCATTTATAGCTGCCACAGGTAAAGCGGTAAAGCAGCTATATTAATTGTATAGTTGTAGCTCGAATCGGTCGCCTCGACCAAGGAAGTAGTACCACGCTCTCACAGAATACCAGCGTTTCGTAGGGTGAGTGTAGAGAACCGAAGACCCTTTTTACTGGAAAAGAGGCATTCCATCTTAGTCTCCTCACGAATGACAACGTATCTGCATTTTGATTCTTTATTGAGGATATATATGACGGCTGCTAATAGCGACCGGATTCGTACCGAATCAACAATGCATTTTTATTCTGATTCTTAATCGATAATTGAAATAGATGTCTATGGTTCATTGTATCCAATTACCATCAGGATAACTGAATGCTTGTTTATCACTGTATAAAAACCTATAAGCTAATTAATTTTATAAGTTTATCTCTTATACAAACGGTACGCAAAATGCTAATGATGATGAAGATAAAAATGAAAAATAATACAAAGTATGGAAAACAAAATAAAACAGTTTCAAAATATCGTTCGCTTCACTACAACAGACTAATGATCCAATTACCAAGATAAATCAATGTGTAAATAACACAAAGTGCGTTCAACGTCCTTTGTGAATTAGTTTTAATGAGTAAAGGGCCCCTGGATGTTTAGCCATTTTAACAAGCTTTGCTGTGGCTATATTAATTGTATCGTTGTAGCACGAAAAACTCGACCAAGTAAAATAGCGGCTTAATGCTGCAGTGTTTTGTAGGGTGAGTGTAGAGAACCGAAAACACTTTTTACTGGAAAAGAGGCATTCCATCTTAGTCCTCACGACTGACAACGCATCTGCCTTTTGATTCGCAAACGATGACAGATAAAGATGTTTATGGGCAACAGCAACCACTTACCATCAGGTAGACCGTGTGCTCTCTTGTCACCCATATTTGACCTAGTTGCTACGCTTGCAGGCGGGTTGGCGACCATAGTTTATTTAATTATTTAGTTGTTATCAGGAAGATATTCATACGCGGCAAAGCCATGCAGCTATATTATGGTTGTAACATGAATGGGTCTACTTAACCGGTGAAGAACAACGCTCTCACAGAGTATCAGCGAGAAATAGCAGTGTAAAGAACCGGAAACCCTTTACAGTCAGTAAATAAGGTACTTAGGTAGATGTATAAGGGATGACTGAACAAACAGATGAATGCTCGTAAAAATAAGATGAAGTGTAGTAGTATACATTTGTTGTATCTTTCTGTGTGACAAGCGTGATAGTTTATATATTTATGACGATATCGATATGGATCATATTATATACATAGTAGCCCTGGGAAACCATAATTTTTGTTTTAGCGTAATAACTGAAACGCTTCCATAATACTTTTGCGGTTATTCATTTGACCGATACATATAAAGAGTAGTAATAGTTCTGGGTCTGGATGCTGTCCTCTTGATAGTTATGTAAATGCCTCCAAGAAATATAATAAACATACAAGAGGAAATTCACAATGAAAGTAACGTTTTTAGGAAGATTAGATATTTATTTGCATTTGATTAAACTGATAACCCATTTTGCCTTGTGGTTGCGGCGTAAAAGAATAAGTAACTCTATTTCGTCCTGTGGATGTCGTATAGGAAACACCAGAAAATCTTACGCCTTTTGATAGATGGCCATATGACATCTCGTTTACGCCAGACGTAAAACATCCGAACTTGTACGGGCAGCAGATTAATAGGAGCGATACTTGTGGTACTATCCGTCAGAAACCGTGATAATTAAGGCAAATCCTCCCTACGACAGAACAGGCCCACGTGCAGTTCTGGATGCTTATGAGCTGATTAAGTAAACGAAGAAAAAACAGATAAAAATATCGAAAAAGAAAAGCAAAGATAAAGCCAAAAATACCTCATGTCCTTTGGCAACTGGCGATTTGAATATCTTTTTTATAGGATAGGGTGACAAACGAGCACACAATCCAACTGATGATAATTGGTCACTGTGACCTATAGCCATCTTCATTTATCCTCAATAAAGAATCAAAATGCAGATGCATTGACACCCTTGAGGACTAAGATGGAATGCATCTTTTCCAGTAAAAAGTGTCGCAGGTTCTCTACAGTCACCATACGTAACACATCAGAGATATTCTGTGAGAGAGTGATCCTGGCCCAGTCGAGCCGACCAATTCGTGCTACAACTATACCAGTTATATAACTGTAGCATGGCTCTACCACGTAAAGAACTTCCCATCATTGTAGTATGATGGGAAGTTCTTTAAGTGTATCTGGTATATTCGAGATGGACGCAGCCTCTCGAATCTGTAAATTAAAATAGCGATGTGCTGGTCACGTCTGTTTTAGAAGTGACAATCGTTTGAGTAGATGTGTCATGAAGTGCAGACTTGCCTTGGCAAATGTAATGTGAGACGTCTCCTAACTAGATGGAGCGACGGCTGCTGATAGCGACCGGATTCGTACCGAATCCAAACTAAATGGCGCGCTTTGGGGGAATCATGTGTCTGATAATGATAATATGTTATGAGACTACTGTTTTCGCTTCTACTGCTAAAATGATGGCAAGTTCGGCAGTGAAATATTGCGGACTAACAAAGATAGAAATAAGATATAAAGAACTATAGATAACTAATTTTTATATATAGATATCCTATATATATCTCAATTTCTTTTGATATTTCATATTACATATTTTAAAATAAAATGAACGTCGACTGCTAGTTTACTTTGCGCCTCGCCTTAATGGGTGTCATAAGAAAACTCTAGAAAAATGAGGACTTTAAGAATATTGACGATACTTGATATCGTGCTCTTAAGGGGCAGCTGCTTAAGTGGACTCAGAGTATGGATATATTATGACAAAGAAATAATATTGGGCTGAATTATAGTGGATTACGTCAATTCAATTTTTGGCGTATAGTGGCGGCGTAAAGATATTATACACTACCACATAATACGTGTGCTCGCTTGTCACCCATATTTGACCTAGTTGCTACGCTTGCAGGCGGGTTGGCGACTACAGTTTATATAATTATTTAGTTGTTATCAGGAAGATATTCATACGTGGTATAGCCATGTTGCCGTCATATTATGGTTGTAACATGAATGGGTCGACTTAACCGGTGAAAAACAACGCTCTCGCAGAGTACCAGCGAGAAATAGCAGTGTAAAGAACCGGAGACCCTTTACAGTAACTAAAGAAGGTACTTAGTTAGATGTATCAGGGATGACTGAACATATAGACGAATGCTCGTAAAAATAAAATAAAGTATAGTATACATTTGTAGCGTAACAAACAATTAAAAAGGTTTAGGTTATTGGACATTATTTTGTGATAATAAGTAAAGTTTCCTTTGAATTAATCTAGTTGAATTAGAATTAAGCATTTTAAGTATTGAAGAAGTAGCCGGAGGTATTTCCATGCATTCATTCTCTTAGTTACTTGGTATTACTGAATTTGTTATTTCAATTTTAAGTTCATATGAAATATGATTTACATAGGGTATTTTAAAGTTCGAAATGTTTTTTATAGTTTTTTTTTTATTTTTTTAAAAAACGTTACCCCCACACTATGATTTTCTCCTGTATCGTGGAGGCAGTTTACAAACACAAATTTCACAAGGACAAACATCCAGACCCGGAACAATTATTTGTAGGCCATACAAATACTTGTTCCGTGCGGGATTCGAACCCGCGCCCCCCGGCGCAGCAACTCATTGCTAAGCCACTGCGCCACGGAGCCGTTTAGAAATGTACTGGGAAAATGTTTACCTTTAACATGCTATGGATTGAGAGAATGAGTGACCTTTTTGTATTCTAACGTGTTGATGAGTTTAGCATTATTGAATCGAATATTGTGTGGTTGACAGAATTGGTGTTTGATGTTGAGGGTTGGATTTGTGTGAAGCTGGTCGAAGGGACAGTGTAATTCCGGGCCACCTCGCGCATCTGGTTGAAAGGACGCATCCGTCCAGTCCAGGATTATGAATTTTTGATCTTGAGGCTTGGATTTGTATGAAGCTGGTCGAAGGAACAATGTCATCCCGGGCCATTTCATCTGGCTTGTTGAAAAGGCACATTCGTCCGGTCCAAGCTAATGAATTGTGGAGTGACACAAGTCAAAACGACAGTGCTGTCCGGTCTATGCATTGTAATGTCGGAAGGGTGTCTAATGAAGAGAGACGTGTTGCTCAGTTTAAGAAGTTAATTATACTGCTCTTTATTTAACTATGTTATGTGGGTAACAACACTACATCACACCTCTCACCGACAAAGTAATGAAAAATATAATGTTATTTTTTATACATAATATAATATTGTTATTCTAAATAAACAATTAACATTTCCTATCTAATAAACCAATTATTAGTAAATCAAGTTAGGTTAGAACAGGACTCATTCAGTTTATACATATGTATAAGTTGACGTATTGTTAAGTGTGAACACTTATTTGGTAAAATCGGGGACTATTACTTTACGTAATACATCGGCGAACAATTATAATTTTTTCGTACGACATCATAGCCATTTAGTTATCTAGTCACCAAGTCATCAATCTATTCAAAACTGACCATAATTTTATTGTCTGCCAGATGTAGGTCTTTAATCTCGCTGACAAAATGGTAGGACTAGAACTGTGTATAGAAAAAAGACCCTTACAGATAGATATTTAAACGGCGATTCTCACCACCATCCTTCACAGTTAGCTACCTTGGGTATATCTTTGTTTCAGAGAGCACGAGGGATCTGTAATAGTAAACACCTGGCCGCCAAGCTTCAACACGTCACGAAATTTTTGCACGACAATAAGCTTCGCGTCCCGCGCCTACGTCACAGTGAACGAGTGAAGCCGGCCACAGTCGAGCGAGTGCATGCTATGTTAGAGGTGTCACTGACAAGATTGGCTACATCTTGAAGCGTGCTTCCATTAAAACATACTTCAAGCCGCCGAAGAAGATTATTCAGTTTTTATCATCAGTCAAGTGTAATATTCCTCTGCAAGATGCAGGAGTGTACAAGTTTGATTGTGAATGTGGTCTCTCTTATATAGGACAAACTAAAAGATCCATAAAAACCCGCGTTAAAGAACACATAGCTGATGTGAAGAATTGACGCTCCGGGAAGTCTGCAGTCTGTGAACACGTAAAGGATCGCCCCCATCACTACATTAGATTTGATAGACCACAAATTCTCGCCAAAGAACACCGATTCCTTCCAAGGATGATTCGCGAGGTTATTGAAATCAAAAAACATCCTAATTTCAATAGAGAAGATGGCTGGGTGCTACCATCTGCTTGGGATCCCATAATTAATAAAATTAAATCCCAACCCAAGCATACAACTGCAAGACTTCATGATACTGTAAGTTCATACTGCATATATCGGAACAAAAATTAAAATTAATAATTTTTAATCTGGAGGTAGCCGTGGTTAGCTATGACATTGGGACGTCATACACCTCAGTTCCCCCCCTAACCATGGGTGCTGTAAAGTGCTCGAAACGTCGGGAATATAAAATAAGTTAATATACGCGATAAAATCCGTAAAATTAGTTTTATTTAAATGTGTAGTGTTCGCGTAAATATAAGAAACCATTATGGCTCATTTTACTATTTTACCATTTTTCCAAAACTTTAAACCATTTGATTATTTCTAATTAAATTTAAACATATAACTTATACATATTTAGCACTCGCCTTTTAATTTCCTTCATTTTGATACCCTACTCGATAGATATGGTTAGTTTTTTTAATTATTTAACAGTGGTAGAGCCACGCGGCAGCTTTTGCTGTCGCACGGATGGGCCGGCTCGAACCGGGGTGGTACTACGACCTCACAGAATACCAGCGTGAAATAGAGTTTTACCTCTGCGTTTCGCTTGGTGAGTACAGGTGGCCGGAGGCCCTTTTTACTGGAAATGAGGCATTCCATCTTAGTCCTCACGGGTGACAACGCATCTGCATTTTGATTTGTAATAGAGGATATATGTAGATGTCTATGGGCCGCAGTAACCACTTACCATGAGGTGGACTGTGTGCTTGTTTGTCATCCTTATCCTATAAAAAAAATTTACTTATTACTATTTTGCGCCAAAAGTTCGCCATTTTTTTTTCAAAAAGCTATCTAAGAACACTTGGGTTTTTAAGACGAATAAAACGATACCTTAATTGTCGAAATCCATTCAACTGTTTGGAGATAATAAAGAAATTTACAAACATACAAGATACGTGCGAAAAACATAACCCTTCTTTGGCAGTCGGGTAAAAAGCGAACTCAAAAAATGTATATATACAAAAGTAATCCATTTTAAAAACCAGTGATAGATTAAACTATGACTGGTTTTTAAAATTAAATAAACATTAAGTTTACTTGTTAAATTATAGGTAATTCAGTAGTAATAAATAAAGTCCTATCTTTATTATAATATCCACGCAAAGTCATGGATGTAACAGTTGTTACATCCATGGCTTTGTGTCACTTCATTACAGTCTTATGACACGGAATATAACTGTGTGTATGAAATTGTTAATGTTTTATTTTAATTGTTATGTGTGAGCTTCCTAGTGACAGATGATTATTTTTGTGCGGGAGTCTAAAAAAATGTTCGTGGCGCAGATATCCCCTCGTAAAATATGACAAACAGTTTGGTATCGGAAAATAACGCTATGGCTTCTGCTCGCTGTGTTGCTCTATGGTCGGAGCGCACCGTCTGGCAGGGTCACTATGTAATATTGGAAGGTGTTAGTAAGAAAAGGATACAGTCAGTTAAAGACTTTAATTATACTGCTCTTTATTTAACTATGTCGTGTTTCGACAATTCGGTCAAGTCAGGTTGGTCGAACAGAGTACAGATAACAAGTATCGTCCGGGCCGTAATCGAGCAGTTGGTCGTAGGCGCATACTACTTTGCAGCTGTATGTGATGGCTTGAGAGGTGCTTTTCGGTCCATGCGTGGTTGAAGGGACGCTCGGTTTCGATTATTGTATGATTGAGGATGTTAATATATTTATCTATAAGAGGGTATGTATTTTTTAAACGTATATATTCTATCGATGCTAATAGTGTTGTGCAGGCTGTACAAAGAGCTGTGTGTCTGTGTGTTCTTAGTGGAAAGAGCCATTAGTCCGGTCCATGTTGTCAAATGAGATGATGACTGGTCAAAAGGACGCCTTAGCTAGTATTATTTTCCGTGAGGTCAAACTTAATCGCCTTGCATATTATGTATGTAAATGTCCAAAGATAGGGACAGTGTAGCTATTCATGTCAGGATAGACGAGCGGAAGAAGTGGTGATTAATAGTGTTTGTTACAGGAATTCATGAAGATACACGCCCGAGGACGGTCGTATGTTAGGATTGGCCGTGTCGGCATGTCTTATAGACGTCTTCATCTTATATATACAGGCTAGATCGACATTAAAGTTTTACTCTAGCAACGCATCGTATCTGTGTTAACGTGGAAACCATTGTTTTTTATAGGATTTTGAAAAAAAAACCACATCGGTTCAAATACCACATATTTGCAACGAATTGCTAACGATTTGCTTACTATATTTTCTTGTATTTTATGTGTAAATGCAGGCATATTTGCGCCATTGATCATGAGTACATCTGACGATAATCCTCTTTCGCCTAAATATATTAAAATAAAAAATTAAAACGTTTTATAAAGACAATATTTTCTTTTATTCTCGTACTGAAAAAAATTTAGATAATAATTTATACGACAGTAACTAATTTAAGTGACAGTAGCCCAATGGAAACTGCAAACTCAGAGAGACGTGGGTTCAAATCCGCCATTTAAACCACTCTTAACACAAACAATACTAAGCTTACTTACAGTATTTAACACAGGAGTATGAGTTATGACCATAAATTTTAATTTTTTTTTAAATTTAGCTTTTACGTTGTAGGTTTGTATAACCTTTTATTAATCATTTAATAATAATAATTTAGGAGGTAGTGGTTTATCATATCTCGCGTGTAAGAGAAACTACTATCCCATATCATCTGTGGATGCCACAACTCTGCGAAGCATATTTTCAGAAAGAAATTAAAGTACGAAAATATTTATTTCGCCACATAATCACAACACCTTATTGTACATTACAATTTCAGTAGGTAAGTGATCAGTAAGTTTATATATAATAATATTCTCACTGAATGTTGGGGTTTCGAGTAAATTTTAATTAAAGTACAACGCTTTACATTGTCATTCGTTCATCCGACGAACTGGAAATTGTGAAACAATATATCGTTCATTTAAGTACAAGGACTTCATCGGATATTGAAATAAATGTATTGTGTTTTAGGTAACAACAGATTTAGAATGAGTTTAAAATTAATTTAATCTTACAATGAAGCAAGGCGGGTGTTTTAGAGGGGTTAAGTCAACGAGTTTAATTAAGGTGTTGGCGAAATTCCTCTTATAACAAATATACTTCTCGATTATGAGTGATGTTATTTTATTTTATAACGTTTTATCAAAAAAAATATCAAGGAAACCTAACTAGATAAGATTAGGAAATAAAAAAGTTATCGAAACACTTCATTAAATTCTTCAGAGCTGTTTCCGGGAAATACGTTATTGTTGCCGTTACAGTCCACTTGGCGGCTCCGTGAATCAGTGTCGAACGTTGCGGCGCTGAGGGCCGCGGGTTCGAATCCCCCGCACGGAACAATTATTTGTATGGCCTAAAAATAATAGTTCCGGGTCTAGACGTTTGTCCGTGTGCAATTTATATTTGTAAACTACCTCGACAATGCAGGATAAAATCCCAGTGTGACGTCCCAGTTACGTTTTTAAAAGAAAGAGTAATGAATTCGAAAAGAAAGAGTAGAGCCATGCTGCAGCTATATTATGGTTGAAGCACGAATGGGTCGGCGCGGCCGGGGAAGGACCATGCTCTCACAGAATACGAGCGAAAAATAGCAGTTTAACACTGCTGTGTTTCGTATAGTGAGTGTAGAGAACCGGAGACCCTTTTTACTGGAAACGAGGCATTCCATCTTAGTCCTCACGGGTGACAACGCATCTGCATTCTGATTCGTAATCGAAGATAGATGTAGTTGCCTATGGGTCACAGCAACCACTTACCATCAGGTGGACTGTGTGCTCGTTTGTCACCCTATCCTATAAAAAAAAGAATAAACTTCTGACTAAAATAGTGAAATATTACTTCATAGTGTGGATATGTTCCATTGTTGCCACACTTGGAAGGCGGGTTGGCAACCGCAGTCTTTTTTATTTTCTGTTATTATTAGGAAGCCGTTGCTACTCATCTCCTGGTTTGCTTTCTTCTGTCGCCTATTACAACAACCACGGACATACATACACCTCCACTACACGTTCGAGAAACCAATCTCTCCATAAAAACAATTACTTAAGAAATATATACTGGTATAATGTACAAAAAAATTAGGATAAGTATTCTTTACCTTCCATTGCGCCTGCAATCATCATTAACAATGGCTAAATTAAAAATCAATATCGATAGACGCCATGTAATGGCTGCTTAAAAGAATCCACTACCTCCATTAGATCCCGTGGGTGTGTTGACAAAGGGAAACTGAAACAGACAATGGGCAGCAACATCTTCCTGACAACAACTTAATTAAAAACTGCGGTTGTTAACCCTTCTGCCAAGCGTAGAAACTACAGAAAATATCCCCTCTATGAGGTAATTAATGGAGAATCCCTTTGTTCAGTTGTAAACTTATGATAGGCTGTAATGAAAGGAAAAATATTAATGTCGTTGTTAGTTAAATACAGAGATCGTTATTGTATAAAGTACGATGTCTCCAGTGCTACGATCATCTGTCAAGTATCGCGCTTACACTATTTTGAGATGTCTTTGTTCAGAACTATAGTGCTTGTATTTTCTAGAGAAATGATTTATTAAAATATAAAATGGCTCTTTAAAGATACTAACATTTTTTTTAAACTGAAGTTGAAGACAAACGAGCTCACAGTCCACCTGATGTTAAGTGGCTACTGCAAGCCATGGACACCTGCAGCCAAATTCATACAAAGAAGGCTACAGATACGTTGTCATCTCTGAGGAACAAGATGGAATGCCTCACAGTCTGTAACTATACTTGATCTCTATAGAGACCTCTCCTCTCTCTTCAGATCCAAACACAGGAATTCAAGCACTGCTACTTGTCGGCAGAAATAGTTAAGAGTGTGATATCTACCCAGATTGACTCTTAGGCAGAAAAAAGTCCTACTACCTAGTACAAAAACGTCACATCACACTACACATAAACGTCGTGGTAGTTTAAAAGATTACTCTGCGTAAATTTTACAGTACGCAAACAATCCAGGTTTAATCCGCGCTGGATTTAATGAAATTATTTATTGTCATTTTAAGCGCTCATTTACTTGGTGCATATCTGAGAAAAAATCTGAAAAACGGTTGACCCTGCAGGTCATCACTGGAACACACACACACACACACACACACACTCACACACACACATACACAAATTATTAGTTTTCAAAGCGGAAAGTTAAAAAATGTTTTAAACACATGTGGAATTCGCCAATACACATTGTAGCAGCGCGGCGCACTCGTTCATTGTTACTAGTAAAAGGAGGTCTATGCACGACAGTGGGAGATATATAGGCTGTAAATTTATATAACAACAGCCATATCATATGGCAAACCACTACTGGGCGAAATCATTTTCTAGTATGGGTCTTGTACGGATTTATTCTTCTTCTCGTGCCTCTCTGACTAGCGAAGGTTGACAGTCAGCTTAGTGAACTCTGCTCTATTCTTCGCGAGATGGGACAGTTTGGCGGCACCTGCAGTTCCTGTCCACTGCCGATGTTACATAACCATGACTTTTTCTGTGACCGACGCCTATTCTGGTATAGATAACAACAAATAATTAGTTAGTTAGGCAAACAAATTAGTAAGCACAAAGTATATACTAATGTCCTCCAGACCGAATTTCACGGTCACGGCGGCCAGTCTCAACGTAGACTAGCCATCGGCGCGTGACATACTGCAGTATTCTTTAACGTGGTAGGGCCATGGTGCAGCTATATTAATAGTATAGTTGCAGCACGAACGGGTCGGCTCGACCGGGGAAGGACCACGCTCTCACAGATTACCAGCGTAAAATAGAAGCTTAATGCTGCTGTGTTTCGTTTGGGGAGTGTAGAGAACCGGAGACCCTTTTTTCTGGAAAAGAGGCATCCTATCTTAGCAATTCTAGACGCGAAGTTTCAATGGAGCCCCCATATATCAAAACTAGCAAGCAGACTAAGTTCTGCAGCAAATGCCGTAAAAAAGATTAGAAGTCTAACTAGTGTTGAAACAGCTAAACTAGTTTACTTTAGCTATTTCCATAGCATAATGTCGTATGGTATTTTGCTATGGGGACACGCAGCTGACACTGAAATTATATTTGTTTTACAGAAGAGGGCCATAAGAGCGATTTATGATTTAAAGCCTAAAGAGTCGCTGCGACAAAAATTTAAGGAAATTTATATATTAACTTTGGCCTCTCAATATATTTATGAAAATGTAATGTACGTACACAAAAATAAAAGTAGTTTTACAAAAATAAGTGATATTCATTCTGTAAATACTAGGAACAGACACAAGCTAGTTGTACCAGTTACTCGACTCCATCGAGTCAGTAATTCATTCTTGGGGTGATGGATACGCTTTTACAACTAAATTCCAGAAAATTACCAAATTTGATCTGCTCAAAGTTCAAAAACTTTATTAAACTAAGTTTGTATAAAAAGTGTTATTATGATATTAAAGAATTTATAGATGATAATAACCCCTGGAAATGAGATGATCGTTACCAAGCTATTTCTAATTTGTTTTGTGTTAATTTGTGTAACATACATGATTATAAGCTGTTATTTAAAAAAAAAAGTTCCGCTGGGTTTCTTGCTGGTTCTTCCCAGGACTGAGTTTTTTTTCGATCCAGTGGTAATTATACAAAAGAGTGATTTTCAATAAGTATTATTTATAATCTATATTGAATAAAAAAGTTTCTGATTCTTGAGTCAAGTTCTGTCAATCAGGAAAGAGCGTCATAGGCATTTAGGGTTGTCACCTCCCGTTTTATGTTTTAGAGAAAATGATAAGTTTAAATAATGGACATAGGATAAAAATAGAGGATATCACATTGTTTTCAAGAATATGCTGTTATGTATCAGTAGCGCCATTTATTATAAAAGAAAATATTTTTTTTTATATAATGTAACATAATTTACCTCTCTAACGTCATGCGCCACCTCAACGTGATTTTTAAACTCCTTGACCTCAACTAGCAGAGAGAATGTCAAATACGCGCGGTATTGCCTTGTCCTCTATTAGAGATTTTAAATAAGGGAACAAGATAAATTTCGGAGTTAAATAGAGCACGTCCTTTAAAGTAAAGGACGTCTGAGAACCCTACACGCAAGTTAAGTCATTTAAAAAGGTGGCGTGGCTCTACTAACAGACTTAAAACATGGGTGTGTGTGAGATTTCGTCTATCCTCATGATGAACTTGCCATTATAAGTCGTAGAGCATTGCTGCAGCTATGTTATGGTTATAGCACGAATGGGTCGGCTCGTCCGGGGAAAGACCACTCTCTTACAGCATACCATACATTAATTATTTTGTGTTTCATATGACACTCTTTCTTAGGCCTTTGGGTAGACTTCATTTTGATTCTTAACTGAGAGTAGATGTAGGTATCTATGGGCATCTATGTATGCGTGGTGTTTTTTTTTATAGGATAAGGGTGACAAACGAGCACACAGTCCACCTGATGGTAAGTGGTTGCTGCGGCCCATAGACATCTACATCTATCCTCTGTTACAAATCAAAATGTAGATGCGTTGTCACCCGTGAGGACTAAGGTGGAATGCCTCGTTTCCAGTAAAAAGGGCCTCCGGCCACCTGCACTCACCAAGCGAAACGCAGAGGTAAACCTCTACTTCACGCTGGTTTTCTGTGAGATCGTGGTACTACCCCGGTTCGAGCCGGCCCATCCGTGCGACAGCAAAAGCTGCCGCGTGGTTCTACCACTTTTTGTGGTGTGTGTGGGTTCTCACCATCAAGTGGACTGTGTGCTCGTTGATCCCCCTTACTACTATTAGAAAACATACGTACGATTTATTTTATGTTTGAAAAATTGATTTAGTTGAAAAAGTCTATTGCAACTTTTATTTTTAAATTCAATTTAACAAAGATAATATTATGTAACAGTGCACCTGAATGCAATCTTGTTAAGGAAATACAAAGCGTTACTTTACGGAAGCGTTTGCTTAAGCTACACGCCTGTACCGGCAACAATCTAGAGTGGCCTGCAAATATGTTGCTTGAGCTTTGAAAACACATTCCTATTTTAATTTAATATATCGAAATCATATAGAAAATTTCAAAAACGTAATTATTACGTAACGCATAATGAATTGTGTGTACTTTTAATTAAAAAAATGCGTTTCCTTTATTTATTGACAATAATCTAAAAATATGTATAATCCTAAGACAAGTTTTTAGGTTTTAATTAATTTTGTGTCGTAATTTTAAAAAAAATAACTAGGTAGATAGAGGTAAGACTCCTTTTGCCACTTGGATAGCACAGTGGTAGAGCCACGCGGCAGCTTTTGCTGTCGCACGGATGGGCCGGCTCGAACCGGGGTGGTACCACGACCTCACAGAAAACCAGCGTGAAGTAGAGGTTTACCTCTGCGTTTCGCTTGGTGAGTGCAGGTTGCCGGAGGCCCTTTTTACTGAAAATGAGGCATTCCATCTTCGTCCTCACGGGTGACAACGCATCTACATTTTGATTTGTAATAGAGGATAAATGTAGATGTCTATGGGCCGCAGCAACCACTTACCATCAGGTGGACTGTGTGCTCGTTTGTCACCCTTATCCTATAAAAAAAAAACCACCGATAATGTAGAAAGCGCGTTAGAAAATCCACTACATTATATTAGAAATTGGCAGCAGGATCTTCTTGGTAAAAACCTAAAATAATACAAAACTACGGTTGCCAACCAGTCTGCCAAGCATGTTAACTATAGCAAATACTCCACCTATGGCAACTATTCCAAATCAGCCACTACATACAGAATATAAGAAAATATTTTATTTATAATATATATTTATATTTTAATACTGACATCGTTGTATCCATCTGTCTATATTAGGTGCCATTTAGATGGCTTTCTAGAAGATACGAATATGAAACAGCTTGCAAAACATAAAAATATACAATAACAATATTTATTATAATAATAAAAAACTAAACTAAAAACTTAAATTAATATACAGTGCTCCATTTCTGAACCTATACTTAGGCTGAACTTAAACTTTGAACGAGGAAAGATCCCTCCTTGTTCGTTGACTACGGACCGATAATCTAAACAGCAAATGCCACAATAGCCATCTCTCAAATCAATTCTAAAATTTTTCGAGTTATACTATAAAACTTTCGAGCTCATCATAGCTCAGGAAATCGTTATTTTCAACCACATACCTAATCTTTTTTTTATTATGTATTTCATTTAATCGCTATCATTTTGTTACAATAAAATATTCTAAGAAACACATTGTAAGCGTACAAACCATAAAATGTATTATTATTTGGGACATAAGCTAGCATGTTAGAAATTAATGCAGCTAATGTTATATTCAGACAATAGGCAAAAATTGTTTTAGGCCATCAGGCGCTCCCATCTCGCAAAACTAATGTCGCTATTACTGAGACAAATTTTGCTTGGATCTGCCGGCGGCAAATCATATGTTTCTGCGTTATCATTGTTTCACTCACGGATTAATGTTAACGAATGTCTGAGGGTATGACTCATAAGCCGTAATTTATTTAAGGAATAAAAATATTGAACAATGCTACATCACATTATTTTAGTACTTAGTAGACTATTTGCCAAAAATAGCAAAATCATAAGAAAGGAAACTTAAAATCACTTCGATGCCCATCGGTCCGTACGTTTTTAGGGTTCCGTACCTCAAAAGGAAAAAACGGAACCCTTATAGTATCACTTTGTTATCCGTCTGTCTGTCTGTCTGTCTGTATGTCAAGACCCTTTTCTCAGGAACACGTGGAGAACCGGCTAAGTGCGATTCGTACTCGCGCACCGAGGGTTCCGAACAAATCCGTAGGTGTATAAGATAAAAAATTTATTAAAAATATATTTACTATATGAATTAACTAAAAATTTATGCTTTTCGCAATTTTTCCTTTATCTGTGCTATAATACGCTGCTTCGTACCAAATTTTAAGATTCTGTGTTCACGGGAAGTACCCTGTAGGTTTTGATTCCCTTGCGAGTGTCGAATATTTGCAGTATAAACGGCTGTATCTTTTGATTGCGTTGGCTTAGAAGTTTGATGTTTTCACAGCTCTAAGGGACAGTAGATTTGAGTATTTGGTATGAACTTCAGCTTGATAACTCCAAGCGTTCCTGAGAAAAAGTGTCTTGACAGACAGACAGACGGACAACAAAGTGATCCTATAAGGGTTCCGTTTATTCCTTTTGAGGTACGGAACCCTTAAAAATATTTTTTTTTTTTTTATAAGATAAGGGTGACAAACGAACACACAGTCCACCTGATGGTAAGTGGTTGCTGCGGCCCATAGACATCTACATCTATCCTCGTTTGCGAATCAAAATGCATATGCGTTGCCACCCGTGAGGACTAAGATGGAATGCCTCATTTCCAGTAAAAAGGGCCTCCGGCCACCTGCACTCACCAAGCGAAACACAAAGGTAAACCTCTACTTCACGCTGGTATTCTGTGAGGTCGTGGTACCACCCCGGTTCGAGCCGGCCCATCCGTGCGACAGCAAAAGTTGCCGCGTGGCTCTACCACTGTTGAAAATATATTTCCTCTTTACCAATATTCTCCTGTTCGCGTCACTTTATACATATGTTATAGGAATTCTATTATTCTATTCGTATACTGTGTGCTCTTTGACAATAGGAACAATAAGGACAAAATATACGATGTTTTGTGTAAAACTAAAATAATGTATATATACCATTGTAAGTGCTTTGAGCGCGCCTTACGTATTTCAGATATTTCCACACATTAGTTTGTCGCGGTTTTCTTTGAACGAGAGTTCCCAGCGACCGAGATTGTGTACTTCAGTGCATCGCTGGTATCCTTTGTACTGTTTAACTTCTATACTTCGCTAAATATTACAAAGTTTAATATTGGGATTCGCCTATTTTTAGACGCTTATTCTCGATACGATACTTATATTTTTGTTTATTTACAGAAGAGCTATTTACAATCTAAAACCGAGAGAGACTCTTAGAGATAAAATTTTAAGAAATAAATATATTAACTTTGGCCCTCTCAGTATATTTACGAAAATTTAATGTATGTTAACAAAAACAAAAGTAGTTTTAGTAAAAAAAGTGATGTACATTCTGTAAACACTAAGAACAAACACAAGCTAGTAATACCAGTTTCTCGACTCCACAGAGTCAGTAATTCATTCTAGGGCAATGTATACGCTATTACAACAGGGTTCCGGAACGTGTACAGGCTCTCTCCATTACCAAGTTTAAATGTTTTGTTAATCTGAAACTGTATAAAAAGGGTTATTATAGTATAAATTAATACATGGTTGATAATAACTCGGCTGGGCAGCATTCGGGAAGCTAAGACACATCTTCTCGTCAGACATACCTCAAAACCTTAAAACGAAATTGTACAACCAGTGCGTGTTGCCAGTGATGACTTACGGAACTGAGACGTGGTCCTTCACTGCTGGCCGGATGAGAAAGCTCAAGGTCGCTCAGCGAGCTATGGAGAGGGCTAAACTTGGAGTTTCTCTGCGTGATAAACTTAGGAATGAGGATATCCGCAGTAGAACCAGAGTAACCGACATAGCCCAACGGATTAGTAAGCTGAAGTGGCAGTGGGCCGGCCATATAGCTCGAAGAACCGACAACCGATGGGGAAGAAAGGTTCTCGAGTGGCGGCCTCGTACCGGTAGGCGAAGTGTAGGGCGTCCCCCCACGAGATGGAGTGACGACCTGGTAAGACATGCAGGAAGTCGATGGATGCAGGTGGCTCAGGACCGTGCTTTGTGGCATTCTTTGGGGGAGGCCTATGTTCAGCAGTGGACTTGTGAAGGGCTGTAATGATGATGATGATGATGATGATAATAACCCTTGGGAAAAGGTGGTCGCTTCCAAGCAGTTTATAAAATAAATTTTGTAAACAGTTTGTAGTCATTTGTATTGTAAAATGTATTTAAAAAAAGTCCCGTTGGGTTTCTTGCTGGTTCTTCCCTGGACAGAGGGTTTTTTTCGAACCAGTGGTAAGGCAAAACTTAATTTCAATAAGAATTACACATGTAATCTATATTGAATAAAAAATTATTCAATTCTATTCTACTCTATAATACAAATTACTTAAAGGCCTGGAATAATATAATTTTTTTTTCAATTTTCCTGCGCAGTATTGGCGATTAATCCTGCGTAAACACAGAAGCCGACAAGTTATATAGGTACTAATGACAGAAGAAGACTTCTGCTGTATTTCGTATGGTGAATGTAGAAATTCTAAGACCCTTTTGACTGGTGAAGAGTCATTCCATCTTACTTACCATCACGGGGACTGCGTATTCGCCTGCCACCCTTATCTAATATATAAAAATTAATTTATGTTTGTTCGTATTTTATGCGCTGCCATACCGTTCATCAGATTGCACTAAAACTTTGTCAACTTATTGCTTGCACTTGTGAGAAAGTTATAGGCATATTACAACTAACTTACAATAGGTGGCACGCGTATCGTACCTATAAATTTATTTGAAAGTTATACATCACTCAACTTTAATGAAAGTGTTATCGTTCGTAATCAAACAATATAACTCTTCCAAATTTAAAAAGACATTACTCCAATTTTTTTTCTCTGGCAGCAACGTGCTGGGTACCAGCTAGTTTCATTTAAAAATATTAGTTAATTTGAATGACAGTGGTTCTAAGCCCTATTTGCTTAAAGTAAGTTGCAGGCTTAAAAGTCAGATAAAGAGAAAAAACATTGTCTTAATTTATACAAATAAATAAAATTTAAGTGTCTGTTGGTAATGTCAAAATAACAGCTTTTTACTAAATGCATATGAAACTAGATACGGTACTTATAACAAAACACATTTCTTTTGTCTGTCCGTCTATCTGTTTGTTCCGGCTAATCTCCGAAACGGCTGGACCGATTTTGACGAGACTTTTACTGGTTGATAGCTGATGTTATAAGGAGTTACTTAGTTTACTTTTATTTTAGAAAAAGGATTAGAGTTACGCGCAAATAAAATTAAAACCCATTGAATCCAATCGTAATAAATTACACGCGGGCGAAGTCGCGGGGAACAGCTAGTTAAGTAGTTAGTAAATTGTATAGCGTGAAAATTATTCCTGATGTTTTGAGTGGAAAAAGAAAATGGATTGTAAGAAGCGTAACTCCGAGTATTTCTGGACATAGTCAATGTGACTGATTATTCAACTCTTACAAACAACTCAATTACTTGGAAAACGATGCCAATGATGCAAGTTTTTTATAGAAGTGTGTAAAACTTGTAACCTGTGTAATAGGATCCCAAGTAAATGGTAGCATCCATCCATATTTTGTTTTGAAATTTGGATTTTTTTAAATTTCAATAACCTCGCGTATTATCCTTGGTAGGAATCGGTGTTCTTTTACGATAATTTGTGGTCTATCAAGTCTATCTTTACAAATCGATTGTATGTTCTTTGAGCCATATAGACTGCTCATTACTGTAAAGTTACATTAGTTTACCTATTCTTTGAGCATTATCGATTACTCGGGTCGGGGTTGTTCTGCGGATATGCAATAAAACAATGTTTTAAAATGCAATCGTCGGAAACTATATGTTCATGGTTCATATCGTTATTCCAATGACAGGAATTGTGCAGATAACTGCTAAATATATTCGGGCTATAGACCGAACATTGACGGAGATAGCATGTCAAACCTGTCTCATTTCAATTGAATGGGTAGTAGGTTGAAGACTTTAATCAGTTATTTAAATTAAACAATTTGATCGGAAGTCTGGTGTTCACCGATTTCTTGGAATCAGTTAAATTATTATTTTTAATTAAATATACTATACCTCATGGCTGGTCCAGTTCAGTTTTGAAAAAAATAATAATTAGAAACAATGTGAAAAATTGGATGAAGTTTTTATTTAGACTTGATTCTAGTTACATTGAGGTTGTGATATTGTTAAGTTCACTCAAAGTTTTTAAATCTTAGATACACTATGTCTTAGCAGTTATTTCAGAAGCTAGTATTATGTAGTTTAGTTTTATACGTGGTAGATCCATGCTGCAGCTATATTAGTGGTGTAGTTGTAGCACGATTAGGTCGGCTCGAACGGGGAAGGACGATGCTCTCGCAGAATACCAGTGCAAAATAGCAGCTTAAAGCTGCTGTCTTTCGTATGGTGAGTGTAGAGAACCAAAGACCCTTTATACTGGAACCGAGGCATTCTATCTTAGTACTCACGGGCGACAACGCATCTGCATTTTTATTATTTACTGAAGATAGATGTAGATGTCTATGGGTCACAGTGTAGTGCAGTATAGCCCCCACGACTATATATATATATATATATATATATATATATATATATATATATATAATAGAAGCAGCAACACGCCTCTCCTCATTGACACACTTCCTATATCACATGGCGACCCTGCCGAGCCTGCATAAAGAGAAAAAAAATTTACAAAAAAAAATGGAAATCATCATGGATTGACCATTTAAAAAAGAAAATTATAATATAACAGAATGGACGCAATACCGGATGTGACGAAAAATAAATGAATATGAATAAAAGAAGAGGCCACAATAATAAGTGTACAGAAGCTGACTGAAATATAAAAAGTTTAATGAACATGAAGTAATATAATTTAAATGTATAATAGTACCTACTATGAAAGCAACTAAGAAATAATGAGGAAAATAAAAAGTGTTTTTTTTTTAAATATAATTACCAATGAACAAAATTCAAGAAACGGCAGGTTTATTTAAAAAGGAAAGAAACAGTTATTCTTTTGCAAGCTTCATCCAGAAGAATGTGAAAATTGAGCCGAAAAGAACAAAGAAGAAATACTTAAGAGGTAACTTCGCACCTGTGTGATTTTAATTCCATTTAAAACTTTATTTATCAATTTGAATTTGTTTTATATTCTTTTTGCTATAATATTTGTTGAAGTTAAGTATTAAATATTCTATATTTAATACACGTATGTTTAAATTGAAATTATTTATCAGATAATTCACGATACAATTGAATTTTCAATATTTTATCACTATTTATATAAAAAAAAATGCAATCATAGTACGATATCAAAAATTAAGCACATTACATTTTATGCACTTATGGTATTTGTATTATGGCACAAGACAATTTCATATTAAATTTTATTTAGTTACATATTGTTTATTGTTTTATATTATTTTTATAACTGTGCAGGATACAATACAAAAACGATGAAATAATATAGTAGATTACATTTTTACATACTTAAATTTACCATAGTTTACCATAAATTAATTTTTCGTATAATTAAAATAATACTGATAAATATTGTTAAATATGATATATTTCGTTGTGTTTTTTTTCTGAAGTAAATTTTATTTAAAAACAATTCAGTATTGTTAATAAGTATTAGTTTTTCTTTTCTGTTATAAAGGCTGTGAACCTTAAAGTTATACTTATATACTTTAACCTGCTTAAAAATTGAAATTGGTCTTTTAAATGCTTAAATAAATTAATGTTTTGTTGTGTAAAGTTGATAGGTGTTATACTGATTATTCAATTATTTTCTGTAAACGATATAGTAAATACCATACTTCTAGCAATTTTTTGTCGATCTAAGTAAAAGTAATGTGTCTAAAATTCTGTGTAAATAAGGAATTTAAAACTATCAATTTAATTGTATCCACATATTATGTATGTAATAATAACATTGTATAAGTTACATTTAAATTAGGTGATCATTATACGATGTAATCGCAAACGGTGCCATATACTGATGTGTGTTGTACTGATCTTAATGAGAACCTTCTAGACAAGCTGGATCGTCTCGTAAACAACTGTGTCCGATTCATCTTCTGTCTTCGCAAGTTTGACCATGTTTCCTCCTTTAGATTTCAGCTAAATTGGCTTCCCATTCGCCAACGGAGGCAAGTCAGGACACTTCTCACACTTTTTTCTATTTTATTCGACAATCGTTGTCCCGACTATTTGAAACGTAAGTTTCAATTTCTATCTGATACGCATAATAGACCTCTACGTTCTTCGGAGACTCTTACGCTCTCCATTCCACTTCACCGTTCCGGTTTCTCTTCTTCCTCGTTTGCTGTACGAGCTGCGCGACTTTGGAATGCACTGCCTGAAACTTTGAGACAACGCTCCAACAAAATAACATTTAAAAAGTATGTTAAAGAACATTTTCTGAACGTCGTAAAGAACTCCTAAGTTGGCGTCATCATCTGAGTTAATCTGTGTTAATAGTTAATTTCATCATAATATGTTTTTTACGTATATATGTATATTTGTGTGTATATATGTATTTATATGTGAATTTGTGTATATATATATGTGTGTATGTGGTTTGTATATATATATGTATATGTATGTATGGTATTTGTATTTTTTATTTTTATGTTTATATGCTATAATTCCTAAATTCATTATATTTCTTATTCTGTACTGTTATGTATTATAATAACCGCCTTCGATGTTTTTCCACTCCTCAAGGTTGACAGGCAGAGAATGCTTTAAGCATTATGTCCGCCTTTTGTACTTATATATTTTATAAGGTTCAAAAAAGTTAAATAAATAAATAAATAAATACGTACTTTGTTAATTAAAACAAAGGTGTCTCAAATCGCTTGCGCTGCTAAGAGTGGGATAACAATTTGTATTTTGATCTGTCTGTCGTTATGCGATTATGTTATGGTTATTGAAAACTATTACGTTGCTTTGACTTCTTTGTTCCATATCTTAATATGAAATACAATAATTTATTTTTGATTTAATATTGATTAAACTTTCATACCATAAAGTTTCATTATTTTTGGGATAATAGAATGAATATCTAACCTATTTGTATGGATTATGAAAATAATTACTTCGTTTAATTCAATTTTGAAACTCTTTATATTATGCATATAATTAATTAATTTAAATTTTGATGTGCCCATATTGTGAGCCTCAATCCCTAACTGACAATGATGTAACTAAATATTATACGAGACTATTTTGTACAAGATGTGAGTAAATGTTTGGCTAAGTTTTATTTTTATTTTTTATTTATACTCTTTATTGCACATAAAACACTACACAACATAGCAAACTTAAATTTATCAACGAATGTACAATTAGGTGGCCTTATCGCTAAACAGCGATCTTTTCCAGGCAAACCTTGGTGAAGGAGATAATTTTCATTTAAATATATAGAAGTGTGCATAAATAGTATTTTGGCATTGTTTGGCTAAGTTATGGAATACGTAAATGAAAAATATTAATAGTGTGTAGCTAAGTGTGAGAGTAAGGTAAAGAAAAATTATCGGAGGTTAGCATATCCACATACAATCAGCCTGATCAGCTGAGAGTTTGGAAAAACTAATAACCGATTAGTTTTAAGGTTGTTCGGAAAAGATTAAATGTAGAATAACTTTTAATGTATTATCAATGAGGGAAGTGAGAATTTATTATGAATTGTATAGGAATATTGTCCATAATCTTGCGTACTATTAAATAATGAGGTATAGGTAAGTACCATAAAAGTAAAGAAATAAATAGAAATAAAACGAAAGTTGACCTGCAAAAAATAAGTAATGAAGAGATACGGGAACGTCCATCACTGGTAAAGCATATAGTCCTCGAGCAGGGTATATTTCCATACAACACCACCTTCAGTACAAGTGAGATGTGAATGAGTTTACTCATATTAGTAATGTTGGGGACCAGTAAATTTGTTACCCTTGATAATGGTACATAGAGGTCACATCCTTCATTGGATCATAGTGTGAACTTAGTTTTCCTCCGTAACAATTGTAGGAGTCTTTTAAAATTACTTAAACGTTGACCTCAAGGCTGTGCGCACAACCCAAGGTACACATTTACCTTGATATAATACAATAAAAAGTTTATCTACCAATAAAATGATATAAATGTAGTGAAAGTGTAATATAATACCCAAGTAAATGGGGGGCCCATATGTATAAAGTACCCACGTGATAAATATCACGAAATAAAATATAAATGAAATGAATTAATACTCCATTCCCGGTATCTAAATAATAAATAAATATATAAGTGAATAGAGAGAAAAGAAGCTAGCTAGGTCTAAAAAAATCAAGAAAAAAAGTACGTACTAGAATTATGAAAAAAGAAGATAATAAAAAGGCCTAACAATCAAAAATAAGGAATGAGATGAAAAAGTATGAATAAATATATAAGAGCAGAGTATTTTAAAATATAAATGAATGTACAACTATACTAGAACTTCGCGAATTACCTAATTATGTCAATTAAGTATGTTGTATGTATGCATGATACATCATACCAATTCTATTGTGACCTTGAAATTACTATGGGGTAGAGGGATCTGGCCACCCGAACTACCCATAGAATATACCTATATTTTATTTTTGTAATTTATATTAATAATAAACATATTTTAAGTGTAGTATAGCCCCCACGACTACATATATATATATATAAATATCACAACTGCAACCACTTACCATCAGGTGGACTCATCATAATTTGTCACCTAATCCTAAAAAAAAATTCCACATAATAGCTTCTGAAGTAGAATTTAATTTCGACAAACTTTGACTTAGCTGAAGTCCAAACTGACTAGTTGCTCTATAATTCCCAGGAATGAGAGGAGGTGTGTAAAGGTTGTTACATTACTTTTTTACTTTTATTCCTTGGCATAGTGCACCTGATAAGTGCATCAAAAACTTGTTCTCAAATCTCTGCAGGAGTATAGAAGCCTATATATATAGAAATAAAGATACCACTATAACTCTGTGGTTAAGACATCGTCAGATGTCAACGACCCTCTTACAGATTAGGTTAAGAAATGGAAGAAAAATAGGCATAATCCTCTTACAAGTAATTGAAAATAAATATTGTATTATTAAAGCCCAACCAAATCTAATAGAGCTGATTTTTGTACCTTCGTAATGTAATTACTGGATTAAGATACTCCTTGTAAGAGAATAAACGAGAAGGAGTCGGAATTAAATTCATCTTTAATTAACGTAGTTTTCCGCATTATTTTCGTATAAAATTGAAGTGACAAATCACTTTATAGTCCATCGGATGGTAAGCAGGTACTGCAGCCCATGGAAACCTGCAGCCACTATCAAATAAAGAAGGTCATAGTTATGTTGTTACCTTTGAGGACTAAAATCGGATGCGTCATAACTTGTGATTAAACTGGCTTCTTTACACTCTAAAGTGGTTCCAGTTATGAAAGCACTGCTATTCAGAAATACTCGTAGTTGAGAGGGTGGTATCTACCTCGAAGAACTTCTAGGAAGAATTGGAGTCCTATCATCTAGAAATATTTATAATATAATTTTAACACGTAATAAAGCAATGCTGCAGTCATGCATATTTACAGTACCAATGGGTCGGCTCGACGGGGGTACTACGCTCTAACATAATAACAGCGTGAAATAGCATGATAGAACCTTTTTACTGGCCACGAGGCATTTCATCTTTGTCATAGGGGGTGACAACGAATCTGCATTTTGATCTTAATCGATGATAGATGTAGATGCTTATTGGCCATAACAGCCACTAACCATTAAATCCACCTGGTCAACTGAGCTCGTTTGCCGCCTTTATTTTAAAATATATTAAGTAAACTATATGTTGCTACGTAAAAAAATGCATCGTTCTGTTTTATTTATGATAATTGCAAAAGCACAATCATGACTATTCATGCATTTGCCCCAGTATAGTCACGCTGTATTACACTTGTAGCAGGAATTGAATTGTTATTGGTTTTTATGTTTATCCATGTACAATTTTTGTATTCAAACGCCTTCACGATACAAGTGGAAAAGTTAACTTCGTAATGATTGAGCAAAGTTTTTCAAAGAAAATATTTATTTCGTTGTCATGATCCACGGAATATATCTGTTTTACTTACGCAAAAATCAACCATAATTTTCCGCGATAAACATAATATCAAGCTTCGAGTTTTTTAAGACATTTAATATGTATTTTCCTTTCTTGCAACTTCGGATCAATTATCATAATAAATCTTAAATGAACAGGTAAATGGACTTGTCACACAAATATAACAGAAAAGCAGCCTCAGCAGGTTTCCAATTCACTCAGCGAATTTGTAGAGCCACGCTACGAATCGTGATTAAGTTGTATAAATGTAATGAGATAAAATACAATGTTATGAGATAGTGAGATTGTGTATAAATGTAATTAGATAAAATAACTCAAAATTTAATGTGTGATGTTTATGTAAATAAAACTAGTTTTTTTTAAATTCGGGAATTACGACAATGAAATAAATATGTTAAAATTATTTCATTATATAAACGTTGCTTCATTATTGCAAAAAAAAAAGCTATTCCACTTATATCATGGAGGCGTTTTACATATAAAAATTGCACATGGATAAACATCAAACCAAGAACCATTATTTAATTTGTGCGATAGGTGTAATACTGCTACAGCGTGATCATATCACAGCTAATGCATGAGTAGTCATAATTGTGATTGTGCAATTCTTGTACACAGTGGCGTAGCTACCCAGGGGCTAGCCGGGGCAGTGCCCCGGGGCCCCCAAGCTAAAGGGGCCCCTTGGCCTCCAATAACGAAATTCGAAAAATTTTGTACTAACCTAGTTGTATATAAAATTTTCGAGTTTTAACTTTTTGGCCCCTGACCGCGAACGGCTCGAATTGAAATCACAAAAATTACTCCCACTTCCAGAACACAAGTAGAACATTGTTAAAGATAATTGTCTTCTTCGTCTTATTGTCTTTTTATATATAAGAGAGGGACAAACGAGCATGCAGCTCACATGATGGCAAGTGTCGACCACCGCTTCTTAACAAATATAACACCAGAAGAATTGCATGCGCGTTGCCGGCTTTTTAAAAAGGAGTAAGCTCGTTTTTTGAAGCTCCCTAAGTTGTATCGGTCCGACAGTAATGGACCGATGGAAAATACAAAGGGATGCAACATCTCTTCGTCTCGTCTTTCGTCTTCGTCGATGATTCGAGCCGCTTTGCGCTAGATACGGTCAAGTGGAAGGAGCTGGTACTAGGGAGCCCCAGACCAGGGATGAGAACAGTATTCCATCTCAGGCCGAACCCGTCCCTTGTAAAGTTGCAAGCAGTGTGCCGACATAAAATACTGTCCCGGTCGGCTCAGCACGCCAAGCTTTATAGAGGTCAATTCAGCCTTTCCTTCCATATCACCACAAAACTGCACTTTATTCGATATGTCAATGCTGAAGATTCCGATACTGGCTGAGGTAATAAGGGCCAGTGCCCTGAAATTGAGGAGTTACGACAAAGGGGTTATTTTAGTGGTAAACGCTCAAACTTGTGTCTTCTGGGCATTGAACTTAATTAGATTTAGTCGCCCCATTCCGAGACCTTATCCGGCAAAGACTCGACATCAGACACAAGTTTTTTCCGGTACTCGGCGACGATTTTCCGAGAAATATAAGCACAGCCGGTGTATAAAGCATCACGAGTGCACGTTACTGGTTTGTGACATATTATTGATAAGCAGAAGAAACACCGTAGGTGATAGGATGTAGCTTTGTGGAACACCAGCATGAATAGGTTTGTAAATGGAGCATGCATCTTTTACTACGACTTTATTGCTCCAATCTTCAAGAAAACTGCTGATCCAGTTGCACAAATTCTCGTAAAGCCCATAGGAAGGGAGCTTCGAAAGAAGTGCTTTGTGCCAAACCCGATCGAAGGCCTTCGCTATGTCCAAACTAACGGCCAGGGTCTCCCTCTCTGCCTCTGCACATTTATGAGTCAGGTAAATCAGAAGATCACCAGCTGAGCAATCCCGACGGAAATCGTACTGGCGATGGCACTTTTCTGTTGGTGATCCTCAAGCTCATGAGCTGGCAGTTCACAATGGTTTTTATTATTTTATGAACAAGTCTGAACGGTCTATTTTCGGTAATTTTTTTAGGGATCTGGTGTACTAAAGTCTTCTTTGAGTTCGGGACTACGCCTAGGAAGAAAGAGTTATAGACATTACGACTGGTGCCAACTAGGAAGCACAAGTCTTCAGCAAAATGTGAGGAACTCGCCTTCAGGTCCACTAGACTTGACGTCTAGGGAGAGTAGTGCTATTCGCACCGAGCGCTGTGTAAACCATATCGTACCGACCTGAAAGCGAAATCATACTTCTTTTTAACAGCGCTGATGAAGTACTCCTATTATTTATAGCGCGATGCAATTTTACAGTAGCGACCAAACATGGCAACACAGATGATAGAATAAAGAGTCCCATTCTCTGAAGTATCACATCAGCGACAGAAGCACGTTGGGATCATCCGGGAGAAGCATATCCTCCCCTCTCCTTAAGGGAAGGATGCAAAAAAGACCGCATCCTGTCCCATATCGGCTGACCTATAGTGCCAAACACGGCGGCGATCTGCAGAACGCAACCGCGATGGGAGTGTGAGTGGCACCATAGTCCGGATCAGACAATGGTCCAATGAGCCAAGAGGTGCGTCGATGGAGATCTGATATCCGTTCCGATGAGAGGTCAGCAGAAGGTCCAACAAGGAAGGTGCACGATGCTCCACATCTAGAATCTGCGTAGGTGAAATAACCATTTGTGTAGGACCACATGCCAAGGAAAAGTCCTAACAGATCTTCCCGCATGATCGGTTAAACGAGAACCAAGTCATTCAGCGTAGTGGCCGTTAAAATCACCAAGGATCACGATCTCTGCAGACAGGAACTGTAGTAGCACGGAGTCTGCAGCAATTTGGACGTGGTCGATAAGTTGGTCTGTGTGTTGGTCCTATAGAGGCACCCGTAGACGCGAGGATGGTCGTCGCTGAACTTCAAGACTGCTGAGGTATCGATAACAGATGTCTTCTCTGACGTTTACGCAAACTCCAGCCTGGGGCATAAAGGTGTTATAATTTGCACCCCAGATAGGAGAGAAGTTACGACCGGAGAGAACACCTGCGCTTCGGTTGGAAAGAGTAAGGTCGACTTGGCCGTCTTCAGATGGAACCTAGTGGACTCCGTTAACGTTCGAATGAAATCCCCTGATGTTGCAGAAATTCACGGATAGCGTGGCAGGGTCACCTTTGTCTTATTGATTTTATTTAAAGATTTAATTTAAAAGTTATCTTTCTGAGAGATATCAATGCGTTGGTGTAAATAATATTAATAGCAATGATTTATTAGTAACCCATGGAGTGCCACAAGGAAGTATACTCGGACCAACCATATTTCTTATTTATATTAACAATTTAACAAAATTTGATCTCTCTCAGGGACATATAATTTCATATGCAGATGACACTGTTCTGATATTTGCGGCGGATACATGGACAGATGTATTCTTATTAGCACAGGCAGGTATAAATGCAATTACTAATTGGCTTTACAGTAATAAACTCTCACTCAATATTAGGAAAACAAAATATATAGTCTTTTCATTAAGAAAACCTAGTCGTAATCTTAAAAATTTTAACTTAGTGATTCATTCATATAATTGCTCAACAAGACACAATAGCTGTTCCTGCCTTTCACTTGAGTCTGTTGAATATATTAAATATCTGGGGGTTATAATTGATAGTAATTTAAATTTTAAACAACACATTAACACACTTAGCAGAAGAATTCATAAACTTATATATATTTTTAAAACTATTAGATCCAGATATATTAAAACGAGTTTACTTAGCTTTATGTCAGTCTATTATAACATACTGCATATCAACGTGGGGTGGAGCTTCTAAAACGGTGTTACAAAATATTGAGATCTCTCAACGTGCTATTCTCAAAGTGGCAACATTTAAACCTTTCCTATACCCTACATCACAACTTTATGATAACTGTCAGGTCCTTACGGTAAGACAACTGTTTATATTAACGATCATTCAGAAACAGCATAGTTTATTGCTATACAACCCAACGAACTTAAATAAACGCAGGAAATTTTCTGTAGATACAACTAATTTTAAAACAACTTTTATAAAAAGCCACAATTCTTTGCATTTTTAGGACCACACTTATATAATAAACTAAATAAAACTTTAGACATTTACCACCTTAATAAAGTAGACTGTAAAAAAACTGTACAGATTTACCTACAAAAATTAAATTATAATGAAACTGAAAACCTTCTTAGTATTCAGAATTAAACATAAATTCTTATATAACTCACACACAATGCTACCCGTATAAAAGTAATAATATCAAAACACACACACACACACACACACACACACACACACACACACACACACACACACACACACGCACACGCACACACACGCACACGCACACACAAACATATTATACACACACATTTTACACACTCGACTCCTTAAATTGCTCACACACATTACACTCATTACACAAATACTTCTTACAGTCATACATTACACATCTTAGGAGAGAGGAATGACATTATTAGTATAAATTATTTTCTTTTTTGTGCCTTATATATATTATATATAGTATAAGTAATAACTTAGCATATGGAACATAACATGTGATCCATTATATTTCATTGTACCTAGGCTATGTTAGCATAAGGTACAAACTCGTTAAACAATATTAATTAATTAACTTTTGCTTGCATCCTAATATTCATGTAAATTAACGGTGGGGATATGGCGCTGACAGCTGATGCACAGGTCTCCTAGTTCGGCTGCAGATGCTGTTTCAAATATATGTACAAAATTAGCTTTATTAAGTGTTAAGCAAATATCTAATTGTACTATGTACCTTTTTGGAAATAAAGAATTATTATTATTATTATTATTGCTCTACTTGCCATGAGCAGTATTAGTCTTGAGCGGAATTTTGTCCCCCCCCCCCCCTCCCCAGGATACGCGAGGCAGCCTGAGCACCCGCTCTAAGGAAGAGAAGGGTAGCTTGGGCATAGATGCTCAGCCAGGGATTCTCGAATACCAGGAGTGCTGGTACCCTCCTGGGATGGTTACTTATTTAATTACACTACCATGTTAAGAGGGAGAGGGCTTAGGCCTTAGACCACCTGCACTTAACAGGCTAAGTAAACTTCTACTTCACGTTGGTTATCTGTAAGGTCGTGGGTCTCCTCGGCTCGAGCCAGTCCACCCATTCATTACAGCTCCTCATTTCATGTCTTACCACGTCGTCACTCCATCCAGTCTGGCCCACCCATGCGACAGCAAAAATTGCCTTGTGACTCTTCCACTGTTAAGGTGTCTGCCTATATTATTAACTGTGATCTACTTCGTCATTTATTATGCGTTACACTGCAGTGGGCGACAAGAAGCTAATGATGAAGTAGTTTTGCACCTTTAGTATTTAGTCTAGTTTAAATAGGGCCCCTAGTTCATTTTTGCCCCGGGGCCCTTGGTTACATAGCTACGCCACTGCTTGTACATAAATGATAATGACGTATTTTTATGTAGCAACATCCGAATTAATGTATATTACTTAATATATTAAGCATAATGGTGACAAACGAGCAAATAGTCCACTTGATAGCATGTGGATACTATGGGCGGAAACATCTATCGGTAAGGAATCAAAATGCAGATACGCTTTCACACCCAAGGACTAAGATAGAATACATCATTACCAGTAAAAATGGTATATTATACTATTTCACGCTGGCATTCTGTAAGAGCGTGGTCTTCCCAGTCGAGCCGACCCATTCGTGCTGCAATTATGCATGACTGCAGCATGGCTTTACCACGTGTTAAAATTACTTTATATTAAAAATATTTCTAGGTGATAGGACTCCCTTTCTGCCTAGATGTCCATCGAGGTAGATACCACTCAGCAGCGCTTTCATAACTAGAACCGCTTTAGAGGGTAAAGAGAGCCAGTTTAACCCCTAGCTGTGACGCAACCCAACTTAGTCCTCAAATATGACAACACAACCATAGATTTCTTTATAGTAATGTGGCTGCAGATCTCCTTACTTAGCATCAGAAGAATGTGATGGATGGTGGTGAGATTCACTGATTAAAAATCGGTTTGTATAAAATAAAATGAAATATATTGGATAGACCACAAATTCTAGCAAAAGTACACCGATTCCTACCGAGATAGAAATTAAAAAAAAAACATCCTGATTTCAATAGGAAAGATGTATGGGTGCTACCATCTGCTTGGAATCCTATAATTAATAAAATTAAATCCAAACCCAAGCATATCACTGCAAGACTTCAACAGACTGTAAGCTCATTCTGCGTAGATAGTCCCCCCCCTCCCATTACCACGGGTGCTGTAAAGCATCTGAAACGTCGGGAATTAAAGTTTAATTAAACGCTATGAAATGCGTAAAATTAGGTTCATTGATTTTTTTATATTTTTTTGTTAAGATGAATTTTTTTTCCTGTCTTAACTGTCTTTTTTTCTTTGTTATATATTATATGAGGTGCCCAATAAACTCCATATTATACAATTACTAAATATTAAATTTGTATATGCAGAAAGAACATTACTATCCCATATTATGGTTGTTCACTTATGAAAAGCAACTTAATTTATTAATTATGTTTGTTACAAAGGGACGAAAATTAGATTCACTGGATTAGGTTTGATAAAGACTTAACAATATCATAAAGGGGAAGAAAACAATGTTTTCATAGTGATTAATTATAACATTACTATATTCCATTTACCAATCTCGAATTATTTATTTCAATATCTCGAAAGTAAGCGATGTATTTTTTTAATTATTTTTTTATTATAAGCCAGTGCTTGACCACAATCCCACCTGTTGGTAGGTGGTGATGAGGCCCTAGATGGTAAATGGCACTGTCTTAGCGTAACAAAAGCCTATTCACTTTTCCCTGAATACCCCCAGATTGTGTTCTAACAGTAGGACAGACTGTTTTGTTCTGATGCCTGGAATGAAGCGATGTATTTAAAGAGTAGATTCCGAATTGATGTTTGTTTTCATCGAGAATCAAAATGTTTTATTAACTGCCCACTTAAGGCCCACTTTTGAGCACAGGCAAGTTGTGGCCGTTTCCCGTGTAGTTTACGCTAAACAGTTTCGGTCAGAAAAGTGTAGAGTGCTAGTATAAATACAGGCTATGTGACATAAATCTTCATTTTCAGAGGTGACAGCGCATCTGTAGCCTTCTTGAAGTTGGTTACAAGTATAGATGGTTATAGAGCCGTGGTAGCACAGGTGCTCAGCACTCACTCTAAGCACAGTACGCGAGCAAGTGGGAGGAGGCCGGAGCCCAGGAGCAGGACGTAGTAGGCTGTAAAATACCATACACGCATGAGATACAACATCCACTAAATATCAGGTTGACTGTCTCCTTTGTTACTTTTTTTTTATAGGATAGGGTGACAAACGAGCACACAGTCCACCTGATGGTAAGTGGTTGTTGTAGCCCATAGACATCTACATCTATCCTCAATAAAGACTCAAGATGCTTGTCACCCGTGTCACCCGTGAGGACTAAGATGGAATGCCTCTTTTCCAGTAAAAAGGGTCTCCGGTTCTCTACACTCACCATACGAAACACAGCAGTGTCAAGCTGCTACTTTACGCAGGTATTCTGTGAGAGCGTGGTCCTTCCTCAGTCGAGCCGATCCATTCGTGCTACAACTATACTACTAATATAGCTGCAGCATGGCTCTACCACGTAACTTCATTTAGATTTAAAAAAAATATTCAACTTCGTGTACGTTAGGTAGTCAGATGTAAAAACATATATTTAGCCTTCTATACTTGAAGTTTATCTATGGGCTGGTAGTATGTTTTGTTGACACTTTAATTTTATTAATTAAGTTGGACCGTAAGTGCGATTGTCACTTCAATTTTTTAAAAGGAAAGAATTTGTTATTTTATTCCTTCGCTATATAAAGATATTCCATTGTGTTATTATTTAAAAACTGTCTGCTATTAAAAGCCACTATTTAAAAGAATAAAGCAGATATAAAGAAAGTATTCTATATATCTCGGAATGAATACTAAATAGCATCGCAAAGGATACGAATGCTTTGGCCGAACACATAATGTGGGTACGTTAAAAAGAAATTGCGCTCAAAGAAAGCAGCATTAATGTGCGGAAAATAACTAATGGGCCACGAGTAATGCTTAAGGCGCTTGCAATTGTAGATTATTTTTCACTGCACAAAAGATTTAAATATGCGGACATTCTTGCAATACATTGTGAGTAATCACATGAATCGAAGATTCATATTAAAGAAGTTTTGTAGAATATTTAATTAACATCACCCTTCGGTTGGTAATTTACTGCTCATTGTAAAAATATACTAAGGTGAGTGGGGGGAAGATGAAAAACGGGGTAACACAAAAAGGCATCGGTTTTGTGTAATTTATCCAATGCAGGCAACATTCATAAGACCGTACGTTACGTACCACACCTAAGTCGGCACTTGTCGTTTTGAGGGATCGGTTGTGTGTTATAAGGGAATATCTACGCTGTGAATTTTACGCTTGTAAGTCAGGTGTTTTAATCTTACCCCGTGTCGTGTAACTTGATTTACGAGGTAGGTACGAGTTTTTTACTTGTATACATACTTATTATTTTTAATTGGTAGTTATGTTACTATGTCTACATATCGCTGCTCTTTGGATTTTAGGATTTATTGTAACATTCCATCTTTACCCGCCAATGTTTGACGGGGTAAGATAAACATATAAATGTTTCCATCTTGCCCCGTTTTCAAAAGTCATACAAATGGTCTCATGTTCTCAAACTGTACCTGAAAAAATGTTTGGTTTTGTTACAGCCATTATATACGTACACATAGCCTTGTACATTGTCAGCGGTACAATTTCAGCTAATATTATCTAAAGGTATTTATTTCAATTTTTGTATAAGAGAGGCAAAAAGAGCAAGCGGGTCATCTGATGGCTAAGTGATTTCACCGCTGCCCATAGACACAAGAAACAACTGGAGTGTTACTTGTGCGTTGCTTTCTCATAAGGTATAGGAACAGTATTGTTGTTATACATTTTGAGGGTGCAACTCAAAAAAAACTCGATTCCCGTATTGGACGAACTATCTACTTAAAAGTTTGTACGGTACGCAAGTCAGACTTGCACTTGTTTGTTTTTTTTTCATACAATAAAGGTGACAAATGAGCACACATTCCACATGATAGTAAGTAAATGGTACGGCCCATTGTCATCTACATTTATCCTTAATTTAGAATCAAAGTACAGATGCGCTGTCGGCCCTAAGGGCTAAGACGGAATGCTTCGTTTCCACTAAAAACGGTCTCCGGCTCTTTAGACGTACTATACGTAACACAGAAGCATTAAGCTACTATTTAACGCTGGTATACTGTTAGATTGTGGTCTTTCCCCGGTCGAGCCGACCTATTTTGATCTACAAACGTAATGTGGTTTTGTAGCAAATAACTTAATACAATTCAACAATTTATTTAAATTATAAAAGTAAAAAAAAAAAACATGCGTTTGTGTCGTGGAACACTCGGTTTTAACGAAGTTCTTTCCTTAGTATATTATTATTGATAAACTTTTTATATTATTGATTAATAAATACAAATAAATGAATTACACAGTAGCGTCTATTAAAATGAAGCTTCATTTGAAATAATATTTCTGTCATGGCAAAGTAAGAAAAAGTGCGAGGGAAATGGATATTATTCCATCTCACTCGCACTATAGAAGGGGGTCGTGACGGAAAATACTTACACTTTTTCTCGCCTAGCCCCCATCTGTTAAATTCGTACCGTGCGATAAGATACTTCCACGTATACGTGATACGTGTACGTGGATGTATCTTACTACGTTCCAAAAACATCTGAAAATGTTTATTGTTGGCGTTTCATTAATAGACAAAGTATAATTTAGTATAAATATTTAAGGCCCACAGCTAATTGTTCCGCGTCAGTAATTTATCCTTGTGAAAGATATGTATGTGCAGTACACATATATACAGTATACATTTCAAGATAAAAGAGAAATATTAGTGTGAGTGTAACGTTTAAAAAATGTATATTGTTGTGTGCGTTTATGGTCTGTATCAAAATAAAGCGTCTTTCTTTCATTATTCTTTATGGTTTCTTTACGAATTTTTTCATATCTTCTTTCTTAATATAAAGTTAAAAAAATTCCAAGCGTACGGTCATTGCTCCTAAACGAACCAAGTAATACAAAAGACGCTAGCATTATTTTCAAGCTTATAACGCACTAGTTTGTCACAAAGAGCTCGCGCTCAAAGAAAGCCGCACTAATTTGCAGAAAGTAACTAAAGGAACGAGAAAACTCGCTCAAGGCACGTGCAGTTTCAAGAAAAACACCGTGTTATAGAAATTTAAAGGAGGACTAATTACTATTAAAATGCAATAATAACAACCCTTTCAAGTTCACTGCTGAACATAGGCCTCCCCTAGAAATACCACAAAACACAGTCCTGATTCTCATGAGTTTTTTATAGTATAATAGTTATAGTAAGTGTATGCTGCGGACCTTGGACATATACATCCGTCTTCGATTAAGAATAAAAATGCCGATTTGTTGTCACCCCTGAGGACTAAGATGGAATTACTCGTTTCTATTAACAATGGTCTCCGATCCTCTACAACCCACCGTACAAAACATACAACAGTATTAAACTACTAAGTTACGCTGGTATTCAGTGCAAATGTGGTCCCTCCGCCATCCAACCCATTCGTGCAAAATCATAATATTGCTACATAATCATAATATGAGCTGAACTAAGCGACCTTGGGCTTTCTCATACAGCCAGCTGTAAAGGACTACGCCATCATTCGCAACACACGCTAGTTGTACACTCTTGTTTTCAAGTTTTGAGGAATATTTGACGAGAAGCGTTCGGAAGATTACGACAAACGTCGTCATCTGAACGCTGCTAATTCGAGTTGGATTTAACTAGTTGGCCAATTTGTCAAAAACCGTAAAAGTATCCCGCTCACCCTGGCTCATACTTTCCGGAATGTATCCTTGGAGTACACTGACCGCTTTCAGTTATTATGGGTTAAATATTCTCAGAAACTCAACTATGGGCAGTTCATTGAGTCCAGAGCCACAGCAGTCGCAAGGAAACTTGGTGTCCTTGCAAGGCTGCGACGGTACTTCATGCCGGGGTAGGTTCTTATCTTATATAAAGCGCAAGTCCGGTTGTGCATGTTTGGCGCGGCTTGCCGTCAACCACCTGAACGCGCCCCAAAAGGTGGTTGCCGTGAGAATGGTTCGCGGCTACCGCACGATCTCCCGCGAGGCAGCGTGCCTCCTTGCCGGATTGCCGCCGTGGGATCTGGAGGCGATAGTCCTCGCGCGCCTGCACGAATGGCGCGCGGTGGCACTATGCCGGGGGGAAACCCCGCTGCCGCGGCAAGTTGTCGTGCAGCGGACAGACTTCCGGCATGATCTCATGGCGACATGGAGAGAGCGACTGTCGCAACCCCGTGCTGGGCACGCCACTATAGCGGCGATAAGACCCCTCTTTGAGGAGTGGCTTGAGAGACGCCACGGCGTCCTCACCTTCCGCCTGACGCAGGTCCTCACCGGACACGGTGTGTTCGGGAGGTTCCTGCACCGTATCGGGCGGGAGGAAACGCCCGGGTGCTCCCACTGCGAGGATCGACCGGAGGACACGGTGGAGCACACCGTGGAGGTGTGCCCTGCCTGGGCGGAGTACCGCCGTGTCCTCGTAGCGGCGATAGGCGGCGGCGACCTCTCGCGTCCGGCCCTGGTCGAAGCCATGGTCCGGAGCGAGACGGAATGGGATGCCGTCACCACCTTCTGCGAAGCAGTGATGCTAGCGAAGGAGGTGGCGGAGCGGGAGAAGGAGAGAGCAGCAGCTTTCCTTCCCGGCCGCCGCGGGAGATGCCCCGGTCGTCGGGGGCTACGTCGTGGCCCCCGGCCACCGTAGGCGCGGGCCTGTGGACGGCGAGCAATGGGTAGCTCGCCGTCCGTCCGTCTAACGAAGACAGGCCGTGTCGACGGCGCGTTTTGTTCCACGCGCGCCTCAAAGAGCTGTCAGCAGCGTGAAGGGGCTCGCAAGGGCCGACGCCTGCTGGGGCTGCGGGCTGTTTGAAAGAGATACCGCAGCTCCGGAACGTAAGGGCACTGAAAGAACACGGATGGTTTTTAGTCAGTAAAAGTCTGACACTCCCTTCCGCTCCACCCAGAGCGAAAGGCGTCATTTGATGATTTTCCATCCGCAAAAAAAAAAAAGAAAGTCCGGTTGTGCATGGAGTACTACCATAACATATGGGCTGGTGCTGCAAAATACCACCTGGAAGCATTGGACTCAGTGAAGAGACCCGTTAAGAGGCTCATTGGTTATCTTGATTTGGTTAAAACCAATCTTATCATCCTCGAGCACAAGCGCAGAGTAGCCAGTCTCTCGATATTCTATAGGATGCATTTCGGTGAGTGTGCGCAGGAATTACACGCTTTAATTCCTTCCATTTCCACCATCAGACTACTAGGCGGTAGGCGGGTCCTCACCCCTTTATTGTCGATATTTCACACATTAAAACCAAACGGTTTGCTTCGTGTTTTGTAATGCGTACAGCAAAGGAGTGGAATAATTTGCCGAGGTCTATCTTTCCATCCGAATACAATCTGCTCAGCTTCAAGGCAAGAGTGAATAGGCTTTTGTTACGCTTAAACAGTGCGATTTATCATCGAAGGCTGCATCACCACTTACCACCAGGTGAGGTTATGGTCAAGCATTTTCTAAAAATAAAAAAAGACTAAATATTTGTGATTACATTATCTTACTGAAACTACTCAAGATAAAGGTAGAAATACTTGAAACTGTAGCATTTACTCCTACAAAGAAAGAACCTAACGTCTAGTAAAACCACAAAGCGCTGTTATAAATGAAGTTCCTAAAGGAACTATTGGAGCCATGTCGTCACCACTAGTGATAAGAAAACTTTAGTTTTAGTTCTTTTATTATGATTAAATAATGTTTATTAGGCTTAAATTATAGAAATAAAAAAAATAATTTTCACAAGTTTCCTTCCGCACATTTATTTTGTTGACAACATTTATTTGGTATTTCTAATATTATTTATTTGGTGTTTCTTGTACTCAATTTCAAAATAATTAAAAATGTAAATACTAGTTTGTTTACAATTATACTACTGAAAATTCTTCACCGATTTCTTTGAAATTTTGCCACACATTTGGCATTTAAATACATGTGTATTTTTGTATGCCTTTTACATTATTTTTTACAAAAATTTTTAACCGAAACATCACGAGATATTTATGTTCGTTGTATTCGCAATAAAAAGTAAGCAACGCCCTGATTTTAGAATGTTTGAAGGAGTTCATGCTAATGCATAATATCTTTAGCTTCCATAAAAGTAAACAAAATAATCTTGATCTGTTTTTCTTGGCATCATTCTCGACGCGAAGCTTCAGTGGGGCCCCCATATATCCAAATTAGCAAGCAGACTAAGTTCTGTAGCCTATGCTGAAAAAAAGATTAGAGGTCTCACTAGTGTCGAGACAGCTAGATTAGTTTATTTCAGTTATTTACATAGCATAATGTCTTATGGGATTTTGCTATGGGGAAATGCGGCTGATTCCGAAACTATTTTTGTTTTACAGAAGAGGGCCATTAGAGCTATTTACAATCTAAAACCGAGAGAGTCTCTTAGAGATAAATTTAAAGAAATAAATATATTAACTTTGGCCTCTCAGTATATTTACGAAAATTTAATGTATGTTCACAAAAACAAAGATAGTTTTAGTAAAAAAAGTGATATATATTCTGTAAACACTAGGAACAATTCATTCTGTAAACACAAGCTAGTGATGCCAGTATCTCGACTCCATAGAGTCAGTAATTCATTCTTGGGGCAATGTATACGCTATTACAAGGTCTCGGAAAGTGTACAGGTTCTTTCTATTACCAAGTTCAAATGTTTTATTAAGCTGAAACTGTATAAAAAGGGTTATTATAGTATAAATGAATACATGGTTAATAATAACCCCTGGGAATTAGGTGGTCGCGTCTAAGCGGTTTTCTAAAATAAATTTTGTAACTAGTTCGTATTCATTTATATTGTAAAAATTATTTAAAAAAAAGTCCCGCTGGGTTTCTTGCTGGTTCTTCCCAGGACAGAGGGTTTTTTTTTTGAACCAGTGGTAAAGTAAAAAATGACTTTCAATAAAAAATATTCTATTCTGTTCTATGCATATACTCGTAAAATAGAGTTTAGTAAAATAATTAATGAAAAAATAAAGAAAAACGAAATGTAATATCATGGATGTAATATTAATGACAAACATACAAGCGTACTCGAGTTTCGAGATTCGTGAAGTCTATGATTTCAAACAATAGAGATGAGATCTAGGTACAGGCTGCCATACATTGAACTGAAGAGTTTTTTCATATTTTGCGAAATTCATTTTATATCATTTACAAAGTAAAAATTCTATTTACTAGCTTTTGCTTCTATAATGAGAGATACTTTTATCCAACATGGACCTTGTTTCCTGATTTTGTGCGTCTTAACTTCTTTTAACAATTAAGGAGCTTTGTTATTTTACATAAATTTAGTTGCTTGTCATTCCTATTCTGCTCAGGAACTTGACTTTAAGCACTCACGGGACTCTTTCACAATTATTATTATCTTAACTTACATTTTAATTAAGGTTAAAAGAAATAATAAATTATTAATTAAATTAATTATGCAAGTAGCACTAAGTCGAAATCCAAAATAATGTCATATTCAGAGTAAAAAAGAAACAACATTTGCCTTAAAATATGAGGACATTGTTATATTTATGAGATAAAATATATTATTAAATTAACGAATCAAACGATATAATCCGCAGATCTCATAGAAATTAGATTTAAGATCAGAGCTGAAATTGTTTACTGTTAAAACTGAAACTGAAACAGTCCGACTGACTAACATTGTTAACATTAAAACAGCTACATCGCAACGTTATACAGCAGCGGTTCACAAACTCATATGAATATTGGCTTACTAAAATAAGCTATATATAACATTTATTGCTTTTATTGTTATTTCTGCTGGTGGTAAGAATAAATTTACTAACGAAATATACGTATAAAGTTTAATATACAAAGAAGTATACTCGAGAAGTTTATTTTGTTCACCGGCAAAAGTAATACTTACACACAAGTTTAAAAATAAATTTAATTTTTTAATTTAGAATAAGGCTGACAAACGAGCACATAGTCCACACCCAGTAAATGGAGGATCTGCATCTACATCAATTGTCGATTAAAGAATTAAAATGCAGATGTGTAACCTTGAGGGCTAAGATGGAATGCCTCATTTCCAGTAAATAGGGTCTTCGGTTTTCTACACTCACCATACGAAACGCAGCAGCGTTGCGCTGCCTTTTTACGCCGGTAATGTGTTAGAGTGTGGTACTTTCCCGGACGAGCCGACCCATTCATGCTTCAAACATAATAGCTAATGCATGGGTCTACCACGTAGAATAAATATTTAATAATAACTCTACCACAACACCACTTATCAAGTTCAGACTTTGTGATTTTCATTTTAGGCACTAAACTCACTAAAAATTGTTAGCACATACCTAATTTTTAACACATTAAAAACATTCTAGAAATTTAAAATACGAGTAATTTTTGACTATAAATATAGCACTAGTTAATAAATTGACTTCAGCGACACCCATCGGATTGTAGCAAAACTACAAATTATATCGATAAAACAAAATGTAATATGACCTCAATCAGTCAAATCATTCAGAAGTTAAATGGTCACTAACAAAGATAAAGAAACACGATTAATATTTAGTAAAAATCCTTGGATCAAGAACAAGAAATGAATAATAAAACTAAACGACAATAAAACTACATTTAATTAAATTTTCAACTCCTAATGTTAAAAATTTTTTGTAATTAATGTTTTGTTCCACGCGCGCCTCAAAGAGCTGTCAGCAGCGTGAAGGGGCTCGCAAGGGCCGACGCCTGCTGGGGCTGCGGGCTGTTTGAAAGAGATACCGCAGCTCCGGAACGTAAGGGCACTGAAAGAACACGGATGGTTTTTAGTCAGTAAAAGTCTGACACTCCCTTCCGCTCCACCCAGAGCGAAAGGCGTCATTTGATGATTTTCCATCCGCAAAAAAAAAAAAGAAAGTCCGGTTGTGCATGGAGTACTACCATAACATATGGGCTGGTGCTGCAAAATACCACCTGGAAGCATTGGACTCAGTGAAGAGACCCGTTAAGAGGCTCATTGGTTATCTTGATTTGGTTAAAACCAATCTTATCATCCTCGAGCACAAGCGCAGAGTAGCCAGTCTCTCGATATTCTATAGGATGCATTTCGGTGAGTGTGCGCAGGAATTACACGCTTTAATTCCTTCCATTTCCACCATCAGACTACTAGGCGGTAGGCGGGTCCTCACCCCTTTATTGTCGATATTTCACACATTAAAACCAAACGGTTTGCTTCGTGTTTTGTAATGCGTACAGCAAAGGAGTGGAATAATTTGCCGAGGTCTATCTTTCCATCCGAATACAATCTGCTCAGCTTCAAGGCAAGAGTGAATAGGCTTTTGTTACGCTTAAACAGTGCGATTTATCATCGAAGGCTGCATCACCACTTACCACCAGGTGAGGTTATGGTCAAGCATTTTCTAAAAATAAAAAAAGACTAAATATTTGTGATTACATTATCTTACTGAAACTACTCAAGATAAAGGTAGAAATACTTGAAACTGTAGCATTTACTCCTACAAAGAAAGAACCTAACGTCTAGTAAAACCACAAAGCGCTGTTATAAATGAAGTTCCTAAAGGAACTATTGGAGCCATGTCGTCACCACTAGTGATAAGAAAACTTTAGTTTTAGTTCTTTTATTATGATTAAATAATGTTTATTAGGCTTAAATTATAGAAATAAAAAAAATAATTTTCACAAGTTTCCTTCCGCACATTTATTTTGTTGACAACATTTATTTGGTATTTCTAATATTATTTATTTGGTGTTTCTTGTACTCAATTTCAAAATAATTAAAAATGTAAATACTAGTTTGTTTACAATTATACTACTGAAAATTCTTCACCGATTTCTTTGAAATTTTGCCACACATTTGGCATTTAAATACATGTGTATTTTTGTATGCCTTTTACATTATTTTTTACAAAAATTTTTAACCGAAACATCACGAGATATTTATGTTCGTTGTATTCGCAATAAAAAGTAAGCAACGCCCTGATTTTAGAATGTTTGAAGGAGTTCATGCTAATGCATAATATCTTTAGCTTCCATAAAAGTAAACAAAATAATCTTGATCTGTTTTTCTTGGCATCATTCTCGACGCGAAGCTTCAGTGGGGCCCCCATATATCCAAATTAGCAAGCAGACTAAGTTCTGTAGCCTATGCTGAAAAAAAGATTAGAGGTCTCACTAGTGTCGAGACAGCTAGATTAGTTTATTTCAGTTATTTACATAGCATAATGTCTTATGGGATTTTGCTATGGGGAAATGCGGCTGATTCCGAAACTATTTTTGTTTTACAGAAGAGGGCCATTAGAGCTATTTACAATCTAAAACCGAGAGAGTCTCTTAGAGATAAATTTAAAGAAATAAATATATTAACTTTGGCCTCTCAGTATATTTACGAAAATTTAATGTATGTTCACAAAAACAAAGATAGTTTTAGTAAAAAAAGTGATATATATTCTGTAAACACTAGGAACAATTCATTCTGTAAACACAAGCTAGTGATGCCAGTATCTCGACTCCATAGAGTCAGTAATTCATTCTTGGGGCAATGTATACGCTATTACAAGGTCTCGGAAAGTGTACAGGTTCTTTCTATTACCAAGTTCAAATGTTTTATTAAGCTGAAACTGTATAAAAAGGGTTATTATAGTATAAATGAATACATGGTTAATAATAACCCCTGGGAATTAGGTGGTCGCGTCTAAGCGGTTTTCTAAAATAAATTTTGTAACTAGTTCGTATTCATTTATATTGTAAAAATTATTTAAAAAAAAGTCCCGCTGGGTTTCTTGCTGGTTCTTCCCAGGACAGAGGGTTTTTTTTTTGAACCAGTGGTAAAGTAAAAAATGACTTTCAATAAAAAATATTCTATTCTGTTCTATGCATATACTCGTAAAATAGAGTTTAGTAAAATAATTAATGAAAAAATAAAGAAAAACGAAATGTAATATCATGGATGTAATATTAATGACAAACATACAAGCGTACTCGAGTTTCGAGATTCGTGAAGTCTATGATTTCAAACAATAGAGATGAGATCTAGGTACAGGCTGCCATACATTGAACTGAAGAGTTTTTTCATATTTTGCGAAATTCATTTTATATCATTTACAAAGTAAAAATTCTATTTACTAGCTTTTGCTTCTATAATGAGAGATACTTTTATCCAACATGGACCTTGTTTCCTGATTTTGTGCGTCTTAACTTCTTTTAACAATTAAGGAGCTTTGTTATTTTACATAAATTTAGTTGCTTGTCATTCCTATTCTGCTCAGGAACTTGACTTTAAGCACTCACGGGACTCTTTCACAATTATTATTATCTTAACTTACATTTTAATTAAGGTTAAAAGAAATAATAAATTATTAATTAAATTAATTATGCAAGTAGCACTAAGTCGAAATCCAAAATAATGTCATATTCAGAGTAAAAAAGAAACAACATTTGCCTTAAAATATGAGGACATTGTTATATTTATGAGATAAAATATATTATTAAATTAACGAATCAAACGATATAATCCGCAGATCTCATAGAAATTAGATTTAAGATCAGAGCTGAAATTGTTTACTGTTAAAACTGAAACTGAAACAGTCCGACTGACTAACATTGTTAACATTAAAACAGCTACATCGCAACGTTATACAGCAGCGGTTCACAAACTCATATGAATATTGGCTTACTAAAATAAGCTATATATAACATTTATTGCTTTTATTGTTATTTCTGCTGGTGGTAAGAATAAATTTACTAACGAAATATACGTATAAAGTTTAATATACAAAGAAGTATACTCGAGAAGTTTATTTTGTTCACCGGCAAAAGTAATACTTACACACAAGTTTAAAAATAAATTTAATTTTTTAATTTAGAATAAGGCTGACAAACGAGCACATAGTCCACACCCAGTAAATGGAGGATCTGCATCTACATCAATTGTCGATTAAAGAATTAAAATGCAGATGTGTAACCTTGAGGGCTAAGATGGAATGCCTCATTTCCAGTAAATAGGGTCTTCGGTTTTCTACACTCACCATACGAAACGCAGCAGCGTTGCGCTGCCTTTTTACGCCGGTAATGTGTTAGAGTGTGGTACTTTCCCGGACGAGCCGACCCATTCATGCTTCAAACATAATAGCTAATGCATGGGTCTACCACGTAGAATAAATATTTAATAATAACTCTACCACAACACCACTTATCAAGTTCAGACTTTGTGATTTTCATTTTAGGCACTAAACTCACTAAAAATTGTTAGCACATACCTAATTTTTAACACATTAAAAACATTCTAGAAATTTAAAATACGAGTAATTTTTGACTATAAATATAGCACTAGTTAATAAATTGACTTCAGCGACACCCATCGGATTGTAGCAAAACTACAAATTATATCGATAAAACAAAATGTAATATGACCTCAATCAGTCAAATCATTCAGAAGTTAAATGGTCACTAACAAAGATAAAGAAACACGATTAATATTTAGTAAAAATCCTTGGATCAAGAACAAGAAATGAATAATAAAACTAAACGACAATAAAACTACATTTAATTAAATTTTCAACTCCTAATGTTAAAAACGTGAATAACTTTGTATTTTCATACCGGCAGGAGATAAGCCTTGTTGAATCCACTGTTTTACTTGATATTTCAATTAAAGAGGAGATTAAGCATAAATGACTTTCAGAGAGTATTACTTGTAATCTATATAAAATAAGAATTACTTCATCATATTCCAAAGTTTTTGTTTCCTTGAAAGTAAGATTAAAGGTTAAATTAAAGTTAGAAAACCAGCTAGGTTAACATTATCTTTAGCAGAAATTAAGATAATCCTGCAAAGTTTACAATTCGACTCCGTTGAGCACTCCAATAGGATTTAAAGACTATAATAGTTCCAAATGATACTCCATAAGTGTCGAGTAATTTAATATACTTAATTTCTATAGTTTTTATTCTTGTTTCTATAATCTTATAAACTAATGATCAGATCTAAAACTAAAGGTTACATCGATGTATGTAACCTTTAGTTAGCACTGGCTGTGGTTAAATATTTTCAGTCACTTATTACGTCGCCGACAGCGTATTCAGTTATAAGATGTCTTCTCTAATTGGATTACTAGTAGGTGAACATACTCGTCGACAACTTCAAGCTTAGTGCTCCCAACAACTACCGGCATAGGTGTGACATAGACATTACACATGTTTTGTCCATGTTCTTCTTAAGATCTATCCGTTAGGAGACACTATTGAGGTCATTGAGCATAGTGCTAAGGTCCTGCTGCAATTCTGCCATAAGGACTATATTGTCGGCAAACTGAAGGTGAGTGATGTACTCGTCATTGACGTTACTGCCGCATCTTTTCCAGTCAAGTAGCTTGAAAACGTCTTCCAATGCAGTCGTGAAGAGTTTCTGGGAAATTATGTTACCCTGTCTTACACCTCTCTGCAGTTGGATAGGTTTCGTACTCTGGTTTTGTACTTGGATATCCATCGTAGCGCTACTGTAGAAACTCTTTAGCACTGTGATATATACCGACGGTCAACTTGGCACCACTGAAGGGACTGCAGCACTGCCCAAATTTCCACGAAATCAAAGGCTTTCTTGTACTTTTCGGTCTTCTGTACAATTTGCCGTAGGGTATGTATGTGTTCTATTGTACTAAACCCTTTTCGGAAGCCGGTTTGTTTGGGAGGCTGATAGTCGTAGAGTTTGCATGCGAGACGATTCGTAATGACTCTCGAAATTAGCGCGTAGAGATTCACTGACAAAGCTAATCTGGCGAAGACTGCAGCTACATTTCCCGTCTAACAGCCATGAGAATAAGAATGTGATCGGGGAGATTTTGGGTTCTTCTGCGACGGATCTTGCTGAACATGGATCCGATAGCATGGACAGTTTCCACGAGCTTGTCTTTCATATCGTCTACTGTATTGCAGTCTTCTAAGCACTGAAAAGAATTTTGTAACTCAAGCTGAAAGATTCCGAAACTTTGGATTAGAGCACAAAGGGGACGGAGCGATGAATTTGTTAGACGTGAATTATGACATGGAAGTCTCCTATTAACACCGTATTAGTGGGTTTTGGAGGAATGCATGGCTCTAGAGATATCCTCATACATTTTTTCGACCTCTTCATCGGAATGTACCGAGATTAGCGCGTAAACCTGTATGACCTTCAGCGAATTCCGTTTGATTCTGAGTATAAGGTACGCAACCTCGTCGATATATATATATATATACCCCCAATCTTTACAACGTTGTTAACGAGAGACCTGTGTACAGATGGTTATCCTCCGGTGATAGAACAAGTTACCAAATTCGAGGAATGCCGTATCCTTCCCCTCTTTTCAAACCTAAGATAATTCTATAATATTCTAGTGCAACTTGATAATCTTTTCTTCCAGCTCTAGGATCTTCTTGTCAGTCCTCAGCGTGTGTGTGTTATATGTCGCCAAGTCACACGGCAATGCAGTCGAGTAGCTGCGACCAATAAATACCTACTCGTATGTACATCTATACTCGAAGAATAGAAATTCATATGAATAGTTGCATAGTTGCGCTGTCCCCAGACTAAGATGAAATGCTTCAGGGTCTAATATTTTATTATATATATATATATATATATATATATATATATATATATATATATATTGACGGCTTCGTGGTGCAGTAGCTTAGCAATGAGTTGCTGCGCTGGGGGCCGCGGGTTCGAATCCCGCACGGAACAAGGATTTGTATGGCCTGCAAATAATTGTTCCGAGGCTGGATGTTTGTTCTTGTGCAATTTGTGTGTTTGTAAACTGCATCCACAATACAGGAGAACGTTTACGTTTACGACAACGTTTACGTACGGAGAAGGGATAAGTTTTTTTAAGTATATATAACGGATACGTTTTTTTTTTAAGTATATATATATACTCTGTATGATAATTAAGTTAGTTTAAGTTCTTTTTTTTTAGTATAGTTTTTAATATTGTATACAATAAAATGTTGTATATTATATATATATATCTATATATATATATATATATATATATATATATATATATATATATATAGAACCTTTCACGGTAAATGTTGCTCCAGTGAGAAGTTAGAACAAATATTGATCCACCTATTTTACGTATATACTCAGCTCTGCGTCGCACAAAATAATATACTTTGATCAATCCTTGATGCGCGTGTGACGTCAGTCACACGCGCATCAAGTGACGAGTATGTTGAAAGTCAGTGGATCTGTGGTTACTAATTTTCAACATACTCGTCAGCGATTTGACCAATATTTGTTGGTCCATCAACGGTCGAAAAAATCATACTGAATACGATTTCTTACATCCAGAATATATTTAACTTATATGCGACATTTACCTAAGCTAAGTGGATCCAGAGCCTAAACTGACATATAGGTACGCAAACACAAAGCGGCAACGTCGCGTTCTGCGTGTGATAGAGAACTATTATATATATATATATATATATATATATATATATATATATATATATATATATATATATTGACGGCTTCGTGGTGCAGTAGCTTAGCAATGAGTTGCTGCGCTGGGGGCCGCGGGTTCGAATCCCGCACGGAACAAGGATTTGTATGGCCTGCAAATAATTGTTCCGAGGCTGGATGTTTGTTCTTGTGCAATTTGTGTGTTTGTAAACTGCATCCACAATACAGGAGAACGTTTACGTTTACGACAACGTTTACGTACGGAGAAGGGATAAGTTTTTTTAAGTATATATAACGGATACGTTTTTTTTTTAAGTATATATATATACTCTGTATGATAATTAAGTTAGTTTAAGTTCTTTTTTTTTAGTATAGTTTTTAATATTGTATACAATAAAATGTTGTATATTATATATATATATCTATATATATATATATATATATATATATATATATATATATATATATATATATATAGAACCTTTCACGGTAAATGTTGCTCCAGTGAGAAGTTAGAACAAATATTGATCCACCTATTTTACGTATATACTCAGCTCTGCGTCGCACAAAATAATATACTTTGATCAATCCTTGATGCGCGTGTGACGTCAGTCACACGCGCATCAAGTGACGAGTATGTTGAAAGTCAGTGGATCTGTGGTTACTAATTTTCAACATACTCGTCAGCGATTTGACCAATATTTGTTGGTCCATCAACGGTCGAAAAAATCATACTGAATACGATTTCTTACATCCAGAATATATTTAACTTATATGCGACATTTACCTAAGCTAAGTGGATCCAGAGCCTAAACTGACATATAGGTACGCAAACACAAAGCGGCAACGTCGCGTTCTGCGTGTGATAGAGAACTATTTCGTTAGAGTAAGAAGGTAAGAAATATGCGTTAGCTGCTACGTTGCGTTTGAGGATCAAACTGGCAAATTTGATTGCGGCAAGACGTTTGCGCGGGTTTTTGTTATCGTGTGAGTGGAGTAAATTTTCCAATCAGAAGATGATGGTGAGTATTTTATTATCTATATTTGATTATCTATTTAGAAACTCGATATTATGTAGGTATTATATTAATGAGTTAATCCGGATGTGATCCCGGCTCAAATGAAGGGGGGCGGAGTAAAGACCGCCTCAGTGGAAACGCACCCCCTCATCCATGATCGACACGTATGATAATAAATAGGTATTCACATAATAATACCTAAGGACTTACCTAACTACCTAGTACCTACCTACCTACCTACCAGTTTTTTTACCACCAAAAGAGTTGTGATTGTGTTTAGGTAGGTTAAATAACTGTGCTGCCTGCCAGAAGCCGAATCAGAATAATAAAAGTAGATAACCAATAACTATTTAACTGACCTTTTCGTTCTGTGGTTAGTAGCTCTGGATGCGGATCCTGAGGTCGTGGGTTCGATGTCCAAACATGCCAAACATTTGTGTGACGAACACTGATGTTTGCTCTGTGTCTAGGTGTTAAATAACTACCTACTTATCTATGTATTTCTCAGGCCTCCATACCTAGTACAGTAGGTTTCACAGAACACTAAGGGAGATCAGGGACTACTTATGTGTGAAATGTCCAGGATATTTATTTATTTTATTTAAGTACGTAAAAAGACTAAACATAGGTACCATATTTACAAAATTTCAGAAGTTTTGTTTAATGACGTCGCAGCATAAGATGGCGTCTTTGTTCGTCTTTCTGTCCATCCGTCCGTCTGCCTGTCAAGACCCTTTATCTCGGGAAAGCGTGTAGGTATCGAATTAGAATTAAAATCATATACTCAGGTATACTTACGGCCGTGCATGTTGGTTTTATATGTAAAAATTAATTATAGGGTGGGTGCCCCTAATCCCAGCTATGCCCCTAATTCCAGCTTTTTCGCCTTTTTACTTCGTAAATAAGATTTCTAGTAGTCTTAACTATAAATATTGTCACCTAAAAAATTCTCCGTAATTACATAAAGACTTTTTTAAGTTGTAGCACGAATGGGTCGGCTCGACCGGGGAAGGACCACGCTCTCACAGAATACCAGCGTAAAATAGCAGCTTAACGCTGCTGTGTTTCGTATGGTGAGTGTAGAGAACCGGAGACCCTTTTTACTGGAAATGAGGCATTCCATCTTAGTCCTCACGGGTGACAACGCATCTTTATTTTGTTTGATGTAGACGTCTATGGGCCGCAGCAACCACTTACCATGAGGTGGATTGTGTGCTCGTTTGTCACCCTTATCCTATAAAAAAATTGTTTGAACGTATAAAACTTAATTTCCATCTTATGAACATAAGCCCCTAGTATTTATGGTCGCATCAAATTTAGACAACAAAAGAACAAGTAATTATGCGCTTTTACATATTTCATTACACAAGGTTGTGTAATTTGTAAAATTATAATTTCGTTCGTCTTATGAATTTTAATTATCACTGATTAGGAAGGACTTCGGCGTGCCTTGCAATCAATGCGTTGCCGTGAGAACTATAATGTACATATTACAATATCTCAAGAGTTACAACATGTTTCGAATTTCTTCTTGTCTCCGTTATTACCTGGTTTTTTCGAGTCATCCTTGCCACTCCAATCAATGCATTGTTCGGCGGCGACTTTGTAGGGCATAGATATATGCCCTACAAAGAAAACTATATGGTAACCCATCAGACAACATTTTGGACTGTTATAGACTATTTTTGTAAATTCATACGAAACTATGTCATAGTTTGTATAAATTTACAACTACTATGTCAATAACTGAACTAATTTACTGTATTCCTCAATTTAAAAAAATAAATAAATAGTATAATGTAGAAGTATTTCGTCTTTTGGACGTTAACATTAAATGGTATGTGATATTAAGAAAGAATTACTTAGAAATGGATTTCGAATAATTTGGCATCATAGATGTTAAGTGCTAAATTATGAGAAGTAAAATCAATTAAAGTAAGTTTTAAAAAAAATATTAATCAATCAACCTATGGGGAAGCCCGGAGTAAGTTGCAAGATTTTCGTTTGCATTGTGCAAACGAAAGATGCCAATGCATGCCAATACATGTCTTAGTACTGATTACAGAAGCTGTTCTGTGGAAGTTATTTTATTCGGTTTTTAATCTTTACTAAACGTTAATGTTTTGCTCTTTTAAATGTTTTAAGTAAAAGTTACAGCCTATATACGCACGCATACGTCCCACTGCTGGGCACAGGCCTCCTCTTATTTCTGAGAGGATTTTAGGGCTAGGAAATGTCCGCCGCGCTGCCCCAATACGTGTTCGAAATATTTTTTCTTATTTCTCAGACATGCAGGTTTCCTCAACATGTTTTCCTTCACCGCCGAGCACGTGGTAAATCAGCACTCACAATTGCAATTAAAATTTTAATTGGCGCCGGCGGAGAACGAACCCGGGTTGCTCGCGTACTGTGAAATTTACAGCCAGCGCTTAGCCCCTGAGCTACAACGGCTTTGTGGTTTAAATAATACCTTAAATCTTTAAATTTAGAAAAACCCTTGAAATATATTCCATTTAAAATAAAAAGATCATTTTAATGGGTTCAGGAGTTTCCAAGAAATCAGTGGATATACATAAAAAAACATGCGCGTCGATTGTCGTGTTTGAAACTCTGCTAAAAAGAATGAAATCAATTTTATTATATAAAATATGCGACATTAAACAATTTGTTGTAATCCTTGTAAAATTATGCTTTTTTTTTAAGATAAGGGTGACAAAAATGCAGATGCGTTGTCACTCGCGAGGATAAAGATGGAATACCTCGTTTCCAGTAAAAAGGGTCTCCGGTTCTCTACACTCACCATACGAAACACAGCAGCGTTAAGCTGCTATTTTACGTTGGTATTCTGAGAGAGCGTGGTCCTTCCCCGGTCGAGCCGACCCATTTGTGCTACAACTATACCAGTAATACAGCTGCAGCTTGGCTATACCACGTTAAAAACGCTTACTTTACATTATCTCATATATAGGCTTTTTGATTTGTATGAATATGACTATGACATAGTAATGCAGTTATTTTTGTTTAAATTTACAAGTTATTTATTTTCTTTTAGCGGAAATTAATGGGGCTGTAACTAGATATACGAAATGTATGGAGTGCACAATGTCAGCCGTCAGGCTGTTATTTATTTATTATTTGTATATGCTGTTATTATTTGGTGTAATGTACCTAATAAGAAGTATGTGCCTAATTTCAGCAGCGTAATATAAATCAGGGCTGTCATAAACTGGAATAAATACCATTAATTAGATCATAACTTATTTTATACCTAAGGGAGTTATGATCAATTCGGCTGTTTTAAAATTGGTTTTAGATTTTAAAGTTTAGCAAAAGATGTACTAGCTTTTCTCTCTGACATTCGATGTATATTAATAACACCTTATGTAATTATTCAATTATTTTTTGAGAAAGAAGAAAAAACAAGCAATAAATATAGTATATACAAGCAAAAACCATAACTTAGTAATACTAATCATAACTTGAAAATAGATGAAAAACTCATGACAAGAAATGTGGTTTAGGACCAGGCTTTGCGGCAGTCTATCTAGGAGGATGTTCAGTAGTGGACTTGTGTAAGGTTGTAATGACGATGATGATTAGAAAACTTGGATGATTAAACTATTAGAAATCGATGTACTACATAATATTTTATCATAATTTTTAACTAAGTAGAATACGATGATTTTTAACTAAGTAGAATACGATTACATTGCTGTGTTCCGCGCCCGCTCAGCGGTGAGCTCCGCCTGTACATAAATGAGCCCTAAGGTATGATCTAGACCGGGCGCGCCGCATGGAATCGCAAAGAACAATTACAAAAGGAGATTCAAACATGTCAATACGAATTAACCCTACCCGGTTACCATAATACTTTATAGTTCATAAATCAAATGCTGAAATGAAACTTATTAAGTAGTGAGTTGTGACATAAAAGTACCTATAAGTCAAGTTGCAACAAGGTTGCAATGTTATTATGTTTTTATAATTAATATTTTTTTTAATTTTTTTTGTGGTTATTGTTTTGATTATTTAATTGTGAGGACTAAGTAAGTCAGGTTGAAATGTTATTGATTATGTTTCTTTAAAGTATATTTTTGAATCTTGTTTGAGATTATTGTTTTTTTTATAAGATAAGGGTGACAAACGAGCACACAGTCCACCTGATGGTAAACGGTTGCTGTGGCCCATAGACATCTACATCTAAATCAAAATGCAGATGCGTTGTCACCCGTGAGGACTAAGATGGAATGCCTCGTTTACAGCGTTAAGGTGCTATTTTAAGCTGGTATTTTGTGAGTGTGTGGTCCTTTCCCGGTCGAGCCGACCCATTCGTGCTACAACTATACCAGTAATACAGCTGCAGCATGGCTCTACAATGTATGAGTAAAAATTTGGTTTATTCTGTTTTTAAATGTGTGTTTTGTTTTTGTATTTAATTGTTTAATTCTAGTGACTAGCAACCTAATAAGTAGTTCAGGTTGCAATGTTATCAATTATTATGTTTTTTATATATATTTTTAGTTTTGTTTGTGATTATTATTTTGATATAGTGAAACAGAGTTTTTGTTTTTAAAGTGCTTTAAATTAAAAAAAATTAAAACACTTCGAAATAATTTACACAGATTTTTATTATTTAAAGTTAATAATCTAAATGCCGATTTTAATATGTCTAACTTCAAAAATATAGGACTCATATAACCTTTCAAACCGCATTTCACCCCCTTATATTTATATACACAACATCTAACGTAAATAACGCACATCCTCAGACACCCCAATAGTATATTATGTTATAATCATAATACATACACTGAATTCTTAGTTAAACATGTTTATGCATTGATTATTTATTATTATTAACAATTTCATTAGTGCCGGCGGGGATCTAACCCGGGTGTGCATGTCTGAGAAATTAAAAAACATATATATTTAGTAATGCCGGATTTCCATGCTTGCCAAGCCTCGGCAAACGTCTTCAAGCCCCAAGCGTCCACAAATCTCGTTTGGCGTTTGGAAGTCGTTTCCATGCTTGTGAATGCGTCAGTGTGCTACGTAAACCCAAGCATGGCGGGAACCGAACTTGTGTCGGCTATTGCGTTTAGTTTAACATACTTTTATTTGAAATACAAGCAAAGTAATACAAAAACAAGGAATTTTTGGCTTTTAATTCTTTTACTGGCTTTCCCGTTAACTCGGCAAGACGACTCCAAGCATTTGCAACTTTCTTTTTATTTTTATGATTAACGTCTTTGGGGTTCCAGATAGACGATTCGGTCTGGTAATATTACAGAAACGATAAACTCTCTTCGTTCGACCAGTCACTCATTTTAAACAAAGAACTAAACATGCGCTTGTCGCGAAATCACAATTTCTACTAAACGCGCACCAACGTGTGAATGCGTTGCAAGCGCTTGCCGCAAGCGCCCTTTGATCGGTGTCCAAAAACCGACACTAGCCCGGATCGGTGACAAGCGTCCACAAGCTCACGCAAGCCAAGCCAAACGCCCTCTTTACACACTTGTGTTTGTGGATGTTTGCCGAGACTTGGCAAGCGTGGAAACCCGGCATAAAGTTCACCAACACGCATTGGGGCAGCACGGCGGACATTTCCTTGCCTTAAAACCCTCTCAGAAATTAGAGGAGGCCTGTGCCCAGCAGTGGGACGTATATAGACTTTACTTTCTTTTACTTTTATAATTATATTATATTACAGACGAAATTTTAAATAAAAATAAAAAATAAGCAACCGACAACCTCCTAGGTTGACCTGCGAGATGTCAGTCTAACAAAACAAAACAGCCCAGAAAAACAGACTTTCCAACTGATATCTAAGAACAAAAAGTTTGTTTCGTTACCTATAGTAGGTACTGTTTTCTCGCAAATGTGTTGAAAAACGTTGTATGACACACATGCGTAAATGGGGATTAGATTCGTCTACGAGTTTGTAAAAACCAACTTTCCACATAGTATCATAAGTACCTAACTATTTTTCTGTGTATTAGGAATAATTTATTTTGAGCTATAGAGGCGGTAATTACAAACCGCAGACGTAAAAGGAAACAATGTCAGTAATTGTGTAATTAATTCAGTAATAATAATTTAATTACAAAACTTATATTTTCATTTTTAAACGTATTTATAAAAATAATTAAAATGTGATAAATAAATTGCACCAATTTCATTGGTGCCAGCGGGGATCGAACCCGAGTTCATCGCGTACTGTGATACTTACAGCGAGCGCTAAACATCTGAACTACCACGGCTCTCAATGAACATCTTATAAATAAATAAATAATCAATAAAGATTTACAAAACAGTTTAATTATTTATTCGACGACTTTTGCGGCGGACAAACTAGGTATATTATGTAGGATTATCATAGATACCTACTGTTACTTTACCTACAACCTACAATACAACAAACTGTCACAAATCATTGCTGCGTCGTGGACACTAAAATGTAAACTTTAGGTAGGTACGTCGGTACTAAGAAAACAATCTTGATGGGTCACTTGTCTTGATAAAAACCTGTGTTTACGTTTAGTGATATTGAGTATACAACACAAACACACACAAACACTCACGCCTGTCACCCAGAGGGGTAGGCAGAGACTACTGACTTCCATTTGGCGCGATCCTGACACACCTCTCTCGCCTCCTTTACATCCATATATCTACGCATACACGCTCGTCGGTTAAGGGTACTCCTAATCTGGCCCATTTTCAATGTATCGCCGATTTGGTCGATAAATCTTCGTCTAGGGCGTCCCTTCCCGACTCTGCCGTTCACTTCTGAAACATAAATTTACTTTGTCACTCTTTCCTCGTTCATTCTTTCTACATGACCAAACCACCGAAGCATCCCTTCTTTAATCTTGGTCACAACGTCATCTTGCAAACCACACTTTTCTCTTATCATACTATTTCTCACCCTGTCATTCAGATTCAGCCCTAGCATACTCCTTAATGACCGCATTTCTACAGCATTTATTCTATTCTCATGCTTCTTCTGCCAGACCCGACTTTCACTACCATACATTAAAGTAGGGACTAACACAGCACTATGAATTGCCATACGTACCTTCTTTGACACATTCTGACAACACGTAACATAATTAACGCACTTTGTGAAAGTAGTTTGTTCAGAATCGTTTACTGAATCGGTTTCTATCATTTTTAATATAGGTAATTTTTTTATCCCAAAAATAATTGAAACTACGTAATTTACAGTCATGCCTAAACCTGTACAGTCAAAACAAACTGAAATGGACCGTAACTCACGGCAATAAGACTTTTAAAAGTGAGTTTTACTTGTATTAATACAAATTCCGTCATTCAATACAAAATAAAGAAAATTGAACCTTATTTCAAGTATGTTAAAGTCTTTACAAATACAGAGTTTGGAGTGCCTTATAAAGGTCGCGGCGGCCAGGCCACTGACCTCCCAGATCAGCTGATTTGACGCCTCTTGACTTTTTTTATGGGGATGTATTAAATCATTAGTTTACTTTAATGAGCCAACAAGTGCCGAGGACCTTTTTGTGACGATTTTAGTATAGTGAAAAATGACACTGAATTGCTTTCTAAATTATTTTCTTTCTTTTTTAAAACGTCACCTCCACACTAGGATTTTCTTTTGTATTGTGGGGGCAGTGTACAAACATAAATTGCACAAGGTCAAACATCCAGACCCGGAACAATTATTTGTAGGCCATACAAATATTGTTCCGTGCGGGATTCGAGCCCGCGGTCCTTAGCGCTGCAACTCAATTGCTAAGCCACTGCGCCACGGAGCCGTTGTGGTTTAAATACAACGTTGCATGAGAGTTTAGGCTGTCAGTAAGTTAAATATTTGATTCTTAAAATTATTGTAATCTTGATTCACATCTTTTAAACACGCCGTCTTTGAATTATGATAGTTTTAGCAGTTCATTATTATTTACAAATACAATTAAAATGTTATGCAAATTCAAAAAAAAAACTAGCAAGTACCTACACCTAGCGTTCGTGGTTTTGTACGGTGACCACAACATTCTTCCGGAATTAGTATAACTAATTTAATAAATAATCAATGCATAAACATGTTTTAGTAAGAATATAATAATAATTAAAAATAATGTATTATGATTATAACATAATATACTAATTGGGGTGTCTGAGGATGCGCGTTAATTACGTTAGATTTTGTACATAAAAAAAGTAAGAACACAGGTTAGTAAGTATTTTAGAAAACAATTTATAGATAGGCTGAATTAATTATAATTATTATCTAAACATTATAAATGCGAAAGTTTGGATGTTTGGATGGATGGATGAATGGATGTACGTTACTCAATCATGCCAGAACGGTTGAAGGGATCTGGATGATATTTTGCTCAGAGATAGGTTTATATAACACATATGATACCGTTTATTCAGGTACGAGTATTTCGTTTCTGTTGCATAATTTTGGAGATACATGCGTTCGAAGCCGCTGGCAACAGCTAGTACGGACATAAACTGCGATGACTGTTCAAGTTCATGTGTCGGCGTCGTGAACTCTTGAGTGATCGCTGCATGAACACCCGGGGAAAACTCAACTTCCCTCTCCAATGAGTCATATATGACTCACAGGAACGTATTAGAATAAGTTCATGAGTCACAGGTGACTCATTTCTCAATACAACTTAAGGCACATTTGTTGGTATGAACGTGACGTGATATTGTTTTAAATCATACGTGGACGTATAGTAAAAAACCTGTTGTTTATAATAATAAAAGAAAACTTCGCAATTTTTTTTAAAGTTGTCATTTAATAACTACAATAAACTTGCTATAAATAAAACTCAAATACTGAAGGTGAGGATTTTATTCAAAGAAAATATTATAAAATCAAGCATGTTTCTCATTATAACATTCTAAACTGAATGCCTTTTCACACCTTTTGCACTCAGTGTGTACTTGCTTAGCGTTTCTAGCCAATAATCCTTCATTTTTCAATTTGACATAGCAGTGCATCTATTTCGTACGAGTTTATTGTCGGCCTTTCGTGGTATTTCTTCCAGAGAATGTCCAGAATTGCTTGAAGAAGCAATTGAAGATCTTCGAAAGCTACAGGAGATTGAAGATCTTTGAGGAAGATTACTTTCTGTGGTTGATGCTGCAGGTCCAAGGAAATGTCGAACTAGATGTTCTTGGACTTGTAAAATTATTATATAAAATTATTATAATAAATTATATAATAGTTCGATTCTATAACTATCAATTTTGCAAATGCATTCTTAATTCTAGTGACTAGCGACTAATAAGTAAGTCAGGTTGCAATGTTATTGATTACTCTATGTTTCTTTGATAGATATTTTAGTTTTGTTTGTGATTATTATTTTGATATAGTGAAGCAGTGTTTTTGTTTTTCAAGTCCACCTTAGACAATATCGTCGCTGCCACCGCCAAAGAAACGAAACGGCAACGTCGCGGATTTTTTCAGCCAATCCGATCGTTTGATGTGCTCTGATTGGCTCATTTAAATCGGATCAACATTTTGCGTAACTATCGCAAGGTGGATTTGTATATCAGATCAACTTCGGGGAACGCTAGTAAGTAGTCCCGTGAGTGTAGATGTTGATCCTGTCGGAGCAACATTAGTTACCAGAGATGCATATTGGATCAAGAAAAGGCGTCGGATCAACATACATTTTCGGATCAACAAAGTGCTCGCGTGAAGTCGCGTCTGATCAACATTTACCGTGAAGAGATCTCTATATATATATATTTACTCCGCGCGGTATCGTTCCAATAACACTGGATACGTTACCCCGCTAAAAGAACCAGCCCGCTTATCACCAGTAGCAACGACCAGTCACAGATGGAGTTCTCGTGGACCCCAAGGACCGATAGTCTCTATAGCAAATAGCACAAATATATAATCATCTCTCAGAGACTCATATTTGCGCCACTTACTCAGTTCAGCTGCTTCTGATGCCACCCCGGCTCTTAACGAGGTACCCCTGAGATGACAGGCTGTCAAAGCGTCTACGCAAATAGCTTTACCTCTCTCCCAAGGGACCAATGTCATACCGTCGGATCGGCTCTAAAACCGAGGGAACATTTATAGAGACTAGAGCCCTTCGGATGACAACGTTCAAAGAACTGTGCTGTGAAACCTAACAGCACTTTTCTTACATGAAAGTCCGTGGAGCCCAAACTTGTCAACGCTGCTACCACAGGAGCACTGATGGGGTTGACAAATCGCCGCTTCTAGCCGGATTCCTACGGCAATGCGCATGCTTTCCCCATCAAGTAATGTGCAAAGATTACTTGATGGTAAATCGTATAACCAGTGACAAGATTCCCTAGTTGAAACAGCTAGACGACGTTCCTCATCTTGGTCAGTATGTAAATTATGAAACAAATCTTTCTGCACGTTCTGTACCAACAGAATATCCCACTGTTTTTGTTGGTTAACTCATAATAGAACATTTTTCGCAGGACAGAGCGTTCGTCATGTCTGTCTTGCCACTGTAGCATAGCACACGTCTATTATTTAAAATTATATGTCTATTATTTAAAATTATGTTACATAAATTATTTACATTGTGCACGGAGGCAAGGAAAGCAGGCAATACAACGCTAGAAAGATTTTTCACACCAATATCTCCAAATTTTATAGGTAAAGTAGCTTGAGTCCAGGCTTTTGTATTAAAGTTAAATTTAGAATTTTTTTCTATAGTTATTTAAGATTATTTATCAATAACTTTTAAAATATCCAAACATTTCCAGACTGGACTCGAGCGGAGTACAAGAAGACAATATTTTAAAATAGTAAAAGCAATGTGGGGGTTTAATTTATACAATTTATCAACGTGGTTTAAAAACTGATTAAATTTTGTTTTTAAAACAGGTTTAATACTATCAAAAAACAACTTGGCACCTAGCAGGTATAGCGATTCCGTACTGACAGTCTTTATTCCTGGAGAAATATAATTGAAATTTTGAATTAAAATGTCTAATAGAACTACATAAATTATTGGAAAAAAATATTGCACGTTTATTGCTATTTGGTTCAAGACCAATATTTTAAATATATAAAATTTCGAAAGATATGAGTAAGATCACTGAGGACGTCATCTGCTCTACTTCCCAGTGTACCGTCATCCAGGTACAAGTTAATTAGCTTGAATTGCTAATTTTAAATAATGGGTTGAATTCCCAGACTGAAAAGTGCTGGACCTAGTGGGTCATCCTGCTGAACACTGACAGCAGAATCAATAATATGGTTTTCGTAAAACAAGTTAGTATTTTGACTATAACATTGCTAAACGTAATGATAAATTTCGGGGGTATTGTTAGCCACTTCTTTCAGCAAGGTTATCCTATCGATAGAGTTAAAAGCATTCCTTAGGTCAACCTTCACAAGAACATCTGCATCAGAGTTTGTTAAAAATGTACGCACTGAATGTACCGCCGCCTCACAGCCACCTCTAGTACCAAAACCTAGTTGAGTAGGCTGAAATTTGGTCTTAAGGTTAGAGATTATGTACCTGCAAGCTAATTTTGAAGTTAAGCATCGAAATGTAGAACCAACGGCAATAGGACGGATACCGTTATCCTTCTTTTTGAAGGAACCTAATCTTGCCCCATATAAGAATGGAATGAAATTTGGATTAACATTTCCAGAAAGCATAAAGTTACATAATTTTGTAAAGACATTAAGAGTACTAACAGCGCAGGCAGAAGCGCTTACAAGACTTTTAAGATGTTGAGGCGTTTCAATTCTGTCAATGCCACCAGCAGAGCCATTCGAAAATGATATAGATGCTTCTAAAGTGTCTTTTTCAGAAATTAATAAAGGTTTCATAGAAGTCATAGGAGGCAGCGGTAAACTTTGAGAAGGATTGACTGAAGGATGCTTCTGACGCAGGCCTTCAAGATTATCGATATTACGAGGAGCCAGGATGTCGTCTGAGAATAAAATACGGGATGCAGTTTTTAAGTCGCCGTCCATTATTTTCGACTCAACTACTTTTTTAAATAAAATTTAGGACGAGGTCTAGATAAATGAGTACTAATTTGGTAATCTAAATTTTGATAAAATATCTCTTTAAGTTGAGACGTAATTAATTTATTTATTGTTTTATAAAATGAAAATGGGAATACGCGAAAGTAAATAATTTTGGCTAAGTCTTTTCACTATCCCCTTTTACCTTTAAACAGCCTACCTTCGGCACAATTTTGACACTGTAGGAAATCCGGCTGTGAATATAGCACAGTGGAGATATTCATTAAAATATCTAAACAGATCTCTAGAGCACTCAAAAGTCATAGCTTCATATTGATTTGAAATGTGCTGTACCCCGCATTTTTCCCTGAAACACAATAATTTACGGCTTAAGTAAAATCATTTTTCTCTTTAAATGAAATATTATCACAGTACTTCCCTGGATTTATTCCATATTATATATGGTCGTTATGCTTTGACAGATTACAATGACGCAAACAGAAATATTTCCTTTATAAATGACTGAAATCAAAGAATAATTATTATAATAACTGTCTTATATATTTACTGGTCTTATTGTTGAAATTTGTAAGCCAGAATTGGCCTCTAAATAACGAAATAAAATAAATCAAAAAGTATATAAGTTAGTATAAAGTAAAGAAGTACAGGTAAAGCAAATTAATTGCTATTCAACTCCAAATTCAGTTTCGTAAAAGAGTACGATTCGGGGACGGAACCTAGATTTAACATGTATTTGTGAAAATACGCTGTGGTAGACTTCCTTTTCAATTTCTACGATCAATTGATTAATCAATTTAATCCACCATATTGAAAGACTTTTTATGTTCCCTTCTACGACGTAATTTTTTGACGATTTGCTAGTTCAGGGAAGTACCACGCTTACCAGCATTTATTAGAATAAACAGATTTTCAGCGTATATAATAGCATAACATAGCAGTTATTTCGTATAATGGACCACAAGGACATTTCATCTTAGTCCTCAGGGGTGAAAACACATCTACGTTACCTTTACTTTCCGCTTGATATATGTAATAAGTGTCTTCATTATCAAGTTGACTGTGTAGTCTTATGTCATTTTTACTTGTAGGTATATCAAGATATCTTTTTCTTAAAGATGTTAAAATTAATTACGTAAGATACTAGTTAAAATCTCTTTATTTTTCTTCATGTACTTTAGAGTAGGTTGGAAACGCTAATTAATGTAAGGGACTTCGAGTGACATAAAGCTATGTGTTCGAGTGATATAAATGGGGCCTAGAGTCAACCTTTTAGTTGAACAATATCATAGAGGAAATGTAGCCAAGCACTGGCTTATATTAAAATGAAGTTAAAAAGAACTTATTTGTCTCATTTAACTCGAACTTAATTTTAACTTTTGTTACGAATTTTTCGCCTTGAATTTGGGACAATGATGAATTATTATATAAAGATATTTAATGGTTTCCATTTTCATATTTGTTTCCACACACAATTTTTTTTTCACAATTACACAATTTTTTCTCTGTCGTGTTTAGCTGCAATTTTATGTGTTTACCCGTTAGTGGTGCCGATTCACGGGTCATATGAAAGCAATTAATTTAATTTGTTTTCTCTTTATTAATAATAAATAGTTTAAAATTAACCATAAGCAATTTGTGAAATGCTCAGATCCGCCGCAGAAAAGGCATCGCCATATCTATTTTTACTGTTTAAAATGGCCATGTCAACAGAATAACATATTTTAAGTATATGATAAACAGAATGGGGCCGAATATAGTTAACACAAAAGCTTAATAAGTGCAAACTTTCACACGCTGTTAAAAAACCATTCACTGCAAAGGATTCCTGCAAATAATTTTTGAACTAGTTAAGGCTAATCCCTTGATTCTCATCTTTTCAGGTTCTTGGATAGAAAAGAGAAGAAGGCAGTGTCGAATATTGAGTTTTTTTTTAATTTATGATTAATTGTTATCACCTTAAGTAATATGGTAACAAAGGGCGGATTTAATGCCTTTTGGCATTCTTTCCCAGTCAACTCAGTTTAGTCCTTATGCAGCATTTTCTTTTGGCAAGGCTAGAATATATTACAGGTGTGTTACAAAGTCCACAGTTCATTTACTTTTCCGAAATCCAAACTGTCCATGATTTCTCAAATAGTTCGAAAAAGGTATTGAGCAAAATAATTTACTGTCAGTTCAACTTATTATCAGAACTGTTAAATACTGGTTAATTACTAATATTTAGAAACGTTTTCAATCTCTGCCTATTTTGTAGTTACATCTGGAACTGTTACCAATATGTTTCTCTACCTCAGTGAGAAATGTATGAACAATAATGAAGTTAAATGATGGCATTACCTAATTATCATAAATAAGTGCTAAATATTTTGCCCATTCAGTAAAAAGTAGTTTTTAATAAATGATTAATGATAATAAATCAGTCAAAAGCTCAAGAATTAATGATAATAAATCAGTCAAAAGATAATTCTAACTTGTAATTGTTACTACCATATAACAGCTGAACATTAAAAATGGAGAGTTAAATATGTAAAATCAAACTACGAATTTAAATTTAATCCGAACGCGGTTCACGGTTGTTTGCGTACGACTTTCCTATCAAACTATTTAGCTTTAAACTGAAATTGAAATAATTAAGCTGACGAACTTTGTCATTATTGTAACAGTTTCATCAGAACATTTTACCGTAGCGGTCGACTAACTACGAAAATTGGATTACAGAAATTTTAGCGGTGATTCTAGCGGAACGTAATATTTCAGTTTTATTTAAAAGCCTGTATTTTAAACAATGTTTTTATACAAAAGTTTTAATCAGTCTTAGAATAAATTAATTTATAAAAAAAAACTTTGGAAGAGAACATTTGCCCTTATCTACCTAGTTACTAAAGGCGGTTAATTATATATTTATGCAATAAAGCCAGCCATGAACGTGTTCTAAATCCTTAAAATTTATTATTTAGAGTGTTTTGTTTCAAATAATCGTGTTTGCATGTTTACTTTATTTTACCTGTTATAACGATAACATACACGCTTGGTTTCTTCTCTCTACATTACTATAAGAATGATATAAGCACCAAAAAGTTATTAAGTTTTCAAAGTTTATTTTACCCCTATAAGGGGACCATTTACTGGAAACGAGGTATTTATTCATTTTAGTTTTCGGGGTTGACAACGCATTTGCATTTTGATTCTTGGTCGAGGATAAATTTAGATGTATATGGGCCACAGCATCCGCTTTACATCAATTAGACTATATACATAATACCAGCTCTGTTGGCTAATTCGTCGGTCGAATATAATATAAGCACTTCTGCTGTTCGGCTCGAGTAAAAAAAAATTGGTATTTTCCGGAGTCAGGAAGTGTTTACGCCATGATTTACAAATTAGGTCAATTATGACTGATTGCTGTTGCATCGGACTAGAGAGCGAGTGAATAGAGATTGTATCTGTGCTTGCGCAAATACTTGTAAACTCAGTCTTGCGTGGCTAGTCAGTCTCTGGCTCTTTTCCGTTGAGAATGGCTGTTGTGACCGAAATTCTATCTGAAGAACATAACTAACAATGGCCTTTCTCATAAAAATTGACGTCAACTTAAGGAATGCCTTAAGTTGCTCTCTCTTTCTTTCTCTTTACTCAATGACAATAGAAAGAGAAAATGAAAACAAAGAAATTAAAGTGAAATCAAAGAAGTATTCATGGTAGAGCCACTCTACAGCTATATTGTGCATGCCGCACGAATGGGTCAGCTCAACCGAGAGAGGGCCACGTTCTCACAGAATACCCGCCTAAAATAGCGGCTTAATGCTGATGTCTCGTATGGTGAGTGTAGAAAACCAGAGACATTTTCTCAGTCCTCAGGGATGATCTCTGAGGACTGAGATTAAAAACGCATCTGCATTTTGATTCTTAATTGAGGATGAATGTAGATGTCTATGGACCACAGCATCCACTTAACATCAGGTGGGCTGTCTGCTCTTTTGTCACCCTTATTCTATAAAAAAAAGTATTAACATGATAATATTACAATCATCTGGGATTCAATTTCAGGACTTACACGGCAATCGATACCCTGCTCTCTCATTGGGCATTGAATTTAACCTCGCCATTGATGGAGAGTGACACGGACCATTATTTAGTGTTAATTTGTATTTGGCATAGTTGACAGTTTCGTTGTCCGTGAAATAGACACAATTGAAATGTTCATACATGATTTATAGGGCTGAGAAATAATAAATATCCCGCTTCTTGCAACTCGTCGGACATTTGTAGATTAAATACTATTTATTCATTGATGGTACTTATCGAATAAATATTTAAAAACACATCCTACAAATCCTACTTATATATATATATATATATATGGTTAACTCATAGTTAACAACTTGGATCAGGGTAAAAATTGTCTTGCAGTCTTTCTAGACCCCAAAAAGGCCTTTGATGCTATCTGTGTCCCCATCCTTTTACAAAAATTAGAAAATATTGCCATAAGGGATATAACCTTGACATTGTTTTGTCACACAAAAAGTTAAAATAGATCAGTTTATTAGTGAGAACACATATACTACCTACGGTATACCACAAGGCAATATTTAGGCCCAACTTTGTTTTTAATTTATATCAATGATCTTTGTAATCTGAAAATTGATGATACCAGAGTGTTCACATATGCCAATGATACTGCTGTAGTTTTTACTGGAACATCATGGGATGACATCCGTAAAGGTACAGAATCTGGCCTCACTAAAATTGCAAGCTGGCTTCAATCCAATTTTCTGACAATTAATGCACTTAAAACTAATTATATTTGTTTTACTATTAAAAATACTACCCAACCGGGAAATAACTTCAACATAAAGATTCACACTTGCAGCATTGACAAATCTCAAAACTGTAACTGCTCTGTCATTACGAAAGTTTCTTCAACCAAGTACCTAGGAATCATTATAGATCAACGTTTAACTTGGCATGAACATATTGATATAATAACATGTAGATTTAGAAAATTAACCTGGATTTTTAAAAAGCTTAGACATATTACTTTAGATAATCTTATTAACAAAATGTATGTAGCTTTAGTCCAATCGTTATTAATTTACTGCCTTCCGATATGGGGTGGAGCAAAAAAGAACAAAATTATTGCAATTGGAAAGAGCTCAGCGTGCCTTAGTAAAGACAATTTACTTTTTGCCTTATAAATTCCCAACAGAGAGCCTATATTTAAAATCTGATGTACTAAGTGTAAGAAAATTATATATTTCACACAATATTAAAAAAGCATAAAGATTTGTTTTATGACCCAAATATTTTGCATAAAAGAAGAAAAGACATTGTATTTAACTCTTTTTGTGTTAAAACTGCATTTGCTAGACATCAGTTCATTAACCAATCTATCTATCTGTATAATTCTGTCAACAAAAATCTTAATATTTACTGTAGAAATACCAAGGACTGCAAGTTATTAATTATAAATTGGCTGAAAACCCTGTCTTACGAAAGCACAGAAAAACTTTTATGTTTCAACACATAAGGTGAAAATAATATTTCCCAAAAAAAACACACACATACACACACAAACACACGCGCACATACACACAAACACACACACACACACACACACACACACATTTATTGTTGAATAATTTTAAAATACTTTTTTTTTAGTTTTCTTTTTTTTGTATAATATGTAATTATATGTTTCTAGAAAGTTTTGTATAGCTATGGAAGAGCGGGAGTCTCTGACACAAGTGCCTTAAGGTGCTTAAAAGACGCTCCCTACCTTATGCAAATTGTGAAATGCTTAATGAAATAAATAAAAAAAGAGCTCATACATGAGAACAACACATAGAATATAATTATTAAGATATTGTGTAAATTGGCCAATATAGCAGCATAATATATAATATGGCAGGATACCATATATATATATGGTAACTTGCAGTCCTTGGTATTTCTACAGTAAATATTAAGATTTTTGTTGACAGAATTATACAGATAGATAGATTGGTTAATGAACTGATGTCTAGCAAATGCAGTTTTAACACAAAAAGAGTTAAATACAATGTCTTTTCTTCTTTTATGCAAAATATTTGGCTCATAAAACAAATCTTTATTTTTTTTAATATTGTGTGTAAAATATATAATTTTCTTACACTTAGTACATCAGATTTCAAATATAGGCTCTCTGTTGGGAATTTATAAGGCAAAAAGTACATTGTCTTTACTAAGGCATGCTGAGCTCTTTCCAATTGCAATAATTTTGTTTTTGTTGCTGCACCCCATATCGGAAGGCAGTAAGTTAATAACGATTGGGCTAAAGCTACATAAATTTTGTTAATAAGATTATCTGAAGTAATATGTCTAAGCTTTTTAAAAATCGAGGTTAATTTTCTAAATCTACATGTTGTTATATCTATAATGATATCTAAATCTACATGTTATTATATCTATAATCTATCTATAATGATTCCTAGGTACTTGGTTGAAGAAACTTTCGTAATGACAGAGCAGCTACAGTTTTGAGATTTGTCAATGCTGCAAGTGTGAATCTTTATGTTGAAGTTATTTCCCAGTTGGGTACTATTTTTAATAGTAAAACAAATATAATTAGTTTGAAGTGCATTAATTGTCAAAAAGTTGGATTGAAGCCAGCTTGCAATTTTAGTGAGGCCAGATTCTGTACCTTTACGGATGTCATCCCATGATGTTCCAGTAAAAACTACAGCAGTATCATCGGCATATGTGAACACTCGGGCACCATCAATTTTCATATTACAAAGATCATTGATATAAATTAAAAAGTTAACTATAATATATATATATAAGTAGGATTTGTAGGATCTGTCCAATATGCCAAATACAAATAAACACTAAATAATGGCCCCTGTCACTCTCCATCAATGTAGAGGTTAAATTCAATGCCCAATGAGAGAGCAGGGTATCGATTGCCGAGTAAGTCCTGAAATTGAATCCCAGCTGATTGTAATATTAACATGTTAATACTTTTTTTAAAAGAATAAGGGTGACAAAAGAGCACACAGCCCACATGATGGTAAGTGGATGCTGTGGTCCATAGACATCTATATTTATCCTCAATTAAGAATCAAAATGCAGATGTGTTTTGATGGAATGCCTTATTTCCAGTAAAAATGCCTCTGGTTTTCTACACTCACCATACGAAACATCAGCATTAAGCCGCTATTTTACGCGGGTATTCTGTGAGAGCGTGGCCCTCTATCGGTTGAGCTGACCCATTCGTGCTGCATCCACAATATAGCTGCAGATTGGCTCTACCACGAATACTTCTTTGACTTTACTTTAATTTCTTTGTTTTCATTTTCTCTTTCTATTGTCATTGAGTAAAGAGAAAGAGAGAGAGAGCAACTTAAGGCATTCCTTAAGTTGACGTCAATTTTTATGAGAAAGGCCATTGTTAGTTATGTTCTTCAGATAGAATTTCGGTCACAACATCCATTCTCAACAGAAAACAGACAAGACTGAGTTCACAAGTATTTGCGCAAGCACAGGTACAATCTCTATTCACTCGCTCTCTAGTCCGATGCAATAGCAATCAGTCATACTTGACCTAATTTGTAAAGCATGGCGTAAACACTTCCTGACTCCGGAAAATATATTTTTTTTTACCCGAGCCGAACAGCAGAAGCGCTTATATTATATTCGACCGACGAATTAGCCAACAGGGCTGGTATTATGTATATAGTCTAATTGATGTGAAGCGGATGCTGTGGCCCATATACATCTTAATTTATCCTCGACCAAATTATATGTTTAATTATATGTTTCTAGAAAGTTTTGTATAGCTATGGTAGAGTGGGAGTCTCTGACACAAGTGCCTTAAGGTGCTTAAAAGACGCTCCCTACCTTATGCAAATTGTGAAATGCTTAATGAAATAAATAAAAAAAGAGCTCATACATGAGAACAACATATAGAATATAATTATTAAGATATTGTGTAAATTGGCCAATATAGCAGCATAATATATAATATGGCAGGATGCCATATATATATATATATATATATATATATGGTATCCTGCCATCTTCGCTATTGAAAGTAGAATGTTTCTGGTGCTGCGAAGTACTCGTCAACAACGTCGAGAATATAAAATAAATAAATTAAACGCAACGAAAACTCGTAAAAAAAAAACTAGTTACATTCAAATCGGATTGCACTGTATTTCATTATAATAATGTCCTCCAATTTAATTAATTTTGTTACAAAGTATTTGAGTCGCGATATTATATTAGATATTTTGTGTTACAAGTATGTACGGAACAATGTCGACGAAGGCGAGACGATTTAAATTAAGTCTGCGGCTGACAAGATGTTTCTCGTCGTTCTTTCTAGTTCGTAATCATTTATATCGTAAAATTTATTTTAAAAAAAAATTCCCGCTGGGTTTCTTGCTGGTTCTTCCCAGGAGAGAGGGTTCTTTTTTCGAACCAGCGGTAAAGTAAAAAATGACTTTCAATAAGAATTACACATGTAATGTATATTGAATAAAAATTATTTTATTCTATTCTATTCTTATATAACACTTTTGTGGAAATTTTGAGAGGTTAATTTTTAAGATAAAGTGTGATTAAAGATAATAAGGTTCAAGTATAGCTAGAGAGTCTGAGCGAGATTAAAATGGCTCTCCAGCACCTTAAAAACGGCAAGGCCCCAGGCGAGGATGGAATTACAGCGGAGCTTCTGAAAGTGGGTGGAAAACCGGTACTTGAAGTCCTTCAGAAGCTCTTTAATTCCGCCCTCCATGGTGGCATTACACTGGAGGCGTGGAGCAGAAGTGCGGTAGTCTTGTTCTTCAAGAAAGGTGACAACGCTCTCTTGAAGAACTACAGACCGATTTCCCTTCTGAGCCGCGTCTACGTGCTGTTTCCGAGAGTCATTACGAATCGTCTCGCGCGCAGACTTGACGACTTCCAGCCTCCCGAACAAGCCGGTTTCCGAAAAGGCTTTAGCACCATAGACCACATACATACCCTTCGGCAAATTGTACAGAAGTCCGAGGAGTACAATTTGCCACTATGTCTGGCGTATGTGGACTATGAGAAAGCCTTTGATTCCGTCGAAATTTGGGCGGTGCTGCAGTCCCTTCAGCGATGCCGAGTTGACTGTCGGTATATCGAAGTGTTGAAGTGCTTGTACAGTAGGGCTACGATGGCTATCCGAGTACAGAACCAGAGTACGAAACCCATCCAATTGCAGAGAGGTGTAAGACAGGGTGACGTCATATCCCCGAAACTCTTTACCGCTGCATTGGAAGATGTTTTCAAGCTTCTGGACTGGAAAGGATACGGTATCAACATCAATGGCGAGTACATCACTCACCTTCGATTTTCCGACGATATTGTCCTTATAGCAGAATCGCTGGAGGACCTAAGCACTATGCTCAATGACCTCAATAGTGTTTCCCAACGGATAGGTCTTAAGATGAACATGGACAAAACAAAGGTCATGTTTAATGTCCATGTCACACCTATGCCGGTAGTTGTTGGGAGCACTAAGCTCGAAGTTGTTGACGAGTATGTTTACCTGGGACAAATAGTCCGACTAGATAAGTCCAACTTCGACCGAGAGGTCAATCGACGGATTCAACTCGGTTGGGCAGCGTTCGGGAAATTACGACAAATCTTCTCGTCAGGTATACCTCAAAACTTGAAAACGAGACTGTACACCCAGTGCGTGTTGCCAGTGATGACATACGGAACGGAGACGTGGTCCTTCACTGCTGGCCGGATGAGGAAGCTCAAGGTCGCTCAGCCAGCTATGGAGAGGGCTATGCTCGGAGTTTCTCTGCGTGATAAACTCAGAAATGAGGATATCCGCAGTAGAACCAGAGTGACCGACATAGCCCAACGGATTAGTAAGCTGAAGTGGCAATGGGCCGGCCATATAGCTCGAAGAACCGACAACCGATGGGGAAGAAAGGTTCTCGAGTGGCAGCCTCGTACCGGCAGGCGAAGTGTAGGGCGTCCCCTCACTAGATGGAGTGACGACCTGGTAAGATATGCAGGAAGTCGATGGATGCAGGTGGCTCAGGACCGTGCTTTGTGGCATTCTTTGGGGGAGGCCTATGTTTAGCGGTGGACTTGTGAAGGGCTGTAATGAATGAATGAATAGCTAGAGAAAGGCATAGTAAATTTAAAGGATGATGTAGTAATCGACACTGCATTTTAAGTCAACAGCTGGACAAGGGTATTTCACGTTGTAGGGAGGGTTTACTTGATTGTCACGCATGGTATATGAATTGCCGATCGCAGTACCAGAACCTTGCATCTTTGATGCTGCTGCCGTCGCTGAGTGGGTATTTTACATCTTACATAAACATATCAAATATATAGTTTAGAAATAAAATAAATGTCTGCGGGTGTGGGGCAACCTTAACCTACTGTCGCTGATATTACTTGATACATATATCCGTGATTTTACAAATTTAACAGTTCACCTTAATTTAACCAAATACTGCTGACCGCACCTGGTTCTAGTCGGCTAGAACTATAGGTGTAACCGCATTTCTGCTTTTGTCCATAACATATAGGAATACCATTTGTTTGGGATCCATTAATTAGCACCCCAATTTATTTATAATAAATAATCCCAACCCAAGCGTGATACGCGAAGGTGCATTATTAATGCCAAGTACAGATTTGTCAACACAATTAATAGGCAAACCTAACTTCTGACTTCAACTATCTGTCATAGGATATTAAGTACTTCCACTATCGAGCATGGTGTGAGCTATATGCCCACGATTGTTTTTATAACACAGTTTGATTAATGCAATACGACATATTGGTTTCGACTTTGCCTACCTAACGATGACAGTTCGACACTCGCAGACAGAGTAATGTTAGCATTAGCACTACTCTGGTATAGTCTCCAACGGTGTCGTTGAAATTCAGTTCGAGCCTTATTGCCGCATAACAGGATGCTTAAGCGCAGTACCTTCCGAATGAATAAGGGTATTTAAGTGACCATTCCGGAAGCAGTTAAAGCAAAATTTATAATTAGGTAACAATCCTTGCCGTGCATTATTACTTAACGCTAAGAATTGAGGTCAATTGCTTAAATTGTGTTCACTATTACATTTAAGACAATATTTGCAAAGGAGGTTGAAGCAATCGAGCCATCATCGGGATTAGCGACGGTGACCATGGTTTTTAATTTAGCCCTGTTATTATAGTTTGTATGCGATTTTCCTCCGCTACGTAAGAGTTCTAGTGACTGAAATTTAAATCGGCACGATTTCGCATAAAGTCGAGAAACATATCAAAATTTATCGGCTTTTACTTGTCTAAACTCCCCGTAAGCTCCTCACCCTTACGATAGGATTTTTGGATCTAACTTAGGAGTGACATTGTATATTAGGAGAGAGGCGATAACTCTTTTGTGATAGGCTCGAAGTTAAACAAAGCAGATATATTACTTTGAATGAACGTTTAATGTTGAACCTTTCACATAGAAGATTCCGTGCCAATTCATAGTTACTCACGGAAAACTGAATAGATTGAAGTACCACAGCAGCCGATCCATCTAGAGATGCATGTAGATAATAAAGCTTATTAACATTGTCTATTTCATCGTTAGTGTGAATAAGACTGGTAAAGGTGTCCCAAAATTAGCCAATCTTCATATGACTCACTATACCTTGGCAACTGAATGGTTGGTAATTTAAGTAGCTTATGCTGACTTGTACTGGCATGAGAAAACTTATCACTCGCTGACTCTTCATTAATTTTACTGTACTCGTATTGTGAACTCAAAAATATTACGCTCCGCAAGAATTATATCAACGTTATCGCTAATGCACTTCAGTCTTAATTATACCTCGTCATATTGGTCATACAGTGACTCAATTTTACCCATTCGCAATTGCAACTCACTTACCGCCGAAGAATCCAACGAAGAAACACTAAGTGAATTTAAAAAAATGTGAAAAAAGTTAAACGACCTTTAAAACTTCCTCGCGTTTTAATTAAATCTTTTTCTTCAGTCATACTGAGAAGCATTTGTTGTCAACCTGAAACGTTATACAATAAGACTTGAATAGGTAATATTGACAATAAAAATACACTACGAATATTTACCTAAATTAATCACAGCAAAGGAAAAAAATTAAAGAAATACAATGTAGTAAGTAAATGAAAAAAAATGTGACAATGAATAGTACATTACATAGTATACATAAAATGATATAATTTAAAAACTATTACTATCTAAGGCGTATGGTTGCTAATAAAATGCGTCAGGTATCTTTCTTTGGAAAAATTATAATGTAGGCTTCAATTTTTAAAAAATATCTGCCATAATCGCCTAATTAGGCCGTTAGCTTTGTGATTACCGTTAAACCTCTCAAATCTTAGATGATGCATCCCGTCACTGATCTTTATTTTACCTTCCTTATCACATTATTTTAATTCAGCGCTGAATAATGTTTTTCAAGAATGGCGCAAATGGCTTGCAGGACTAATTAACACACGAGCTACTTGAAGGTAAGTGAAGACTGCAGCCTATGAACAACTGCACATATCTTCAAACAAAAAAAAGATACAGATGCATCGTTACCGCTAACGGCTAAGATAAAATGCCTAAAAGAATGTAATAATACTAGCTCTCTGTACCCTTCAAAGCGGAATATAGTAGTGCATACACTGCCGCTTGGCAGCAGAACTAGGTAACCAGTTGATGCCTAGTAGACTTGAAATATATCCCCGCGCTGGGCAGGCAATCATTGAATTTTAAAAAAATATTCTGATTACCAGCATGTGAAGATTTTTGATTGGATATACTCACTTATGGTATTAAAGGTGGCATCCGCGTATTGATAGAATATAATGGAATAGAATATTACACATAAATTTTTATTCAATATAGGTTATTACATAATAGTTATTGAAAGTCATTTTTTATTTACCACTGGTTCGGAAAATACCTCTGTCCTGTGAAGAAGCAGCAAGAAACCCAGCGGAACTTTTTTACAACATATTTCACTTCACAATAATTTTATTTTTTGATTGTATAAATTTTAAATGAGTTTTAATAGAACCAGCATTGTGGCAATCACCTCATTCCCAAGGGTTTTATTCACTTATGTATTCTTTGATATTATACTAACCTTTTTTGTACAAGTTTTCTTTAATAAAACATATAAACTTGTTTATTGACAAATTTTGTACATTTTTTGGGATTTTGTTGTAAAAGCGTATACATTGTCCCATAAATGCATTACTGATTCTGTAGAGTCTAGTAACTGGTATTACAAACTTGTTTGTTCCTAGTGTTTAAAGTTGAACATCTTTATTCTTATCAAATCTATTTATGTTTTTATGTAAACACATTATATTTTCACAAATATATTGCGATGCCAAAATTATTATGTTTATTTCTTTAAATTTTAGGGACTCTTTACAATTTAAGTTCTATTATCAACAATGTCAGTCGCATAACCCCGTAGCAAAATACAATAAGACATCTGTCCCAATATTAGTGAGATTTCTAACTTTTTATAGCATATACTGCAGAACTAAGTCTGCTTGCTAATTTAGATATGCCCCATTAAAGCTTCGCATCAATAGTAATACCAAGAAAAACAATGGTATTCACAAGTCTCACCTCCTCCCCATTCAAGAGCACATTGGTATTTGAATGTTCAATATTATATATGTAGCTAAGCAAAATGCAGCGCGTCCCTTTACTACACGAAGTGACAAACTGGTAAGAAAGGCAGGAATTCAGTGGATGCAGGTGGCTTAGTACCGTGATTGGTGGTATTCCTTGACGCAGGCCCATGTTCAGCTGTGTACTTGTGAATAGGACTGTGCTAGAAATATGGATGGATGATATTTTTATTTTAATGCGGAGGCTAGGATAAACGATATTCAAACTGGGAATAAGGAGGGTGTTCTAAATGTAAAAACTTCTACAATCAATGATCAACATTTTGTAAACAATTTTTCGTAAAATTTTCAAAAGGGTTGTATAACCAGTAAGATGTTAAAGTTACCGAAAAGAGCTCTAACCTATAAAAACTACTTTTGAGGTATTTCTAATTGATTGATCATTAGAGACCTTAACAAGTCTACAGCTGAACATGGGCCTCCCTCAAGGATCGCCACAATATACCAAACAACCACCTGTATCGTCTTTCCGCATATTATTATACCAGATCTTCACTCCTAGATGGAGTAGGCAGGGGCCTGTCACTCGCAAACTTTTCTTCTCCATCGATTGTAAGTACTTAACGACTCATAATCGCCCCCCAGTCCCCGGCAACACCGCTATTGAGCTTCGATTTTGGCATAAATAACTTATCATATGTATTTACAATCTAATTGTGGATTTGGTCCTATTTGTATACCTAAGTCTTATTTGCCTGCAAATCTACACCTCTCTAACTTCATTTAAATCTGATTTAGTAATATTACATTGTATTGAAAAAAGCGCGTGTATGACTGGCATGTTGGTTGTGTTTGCGCAGGTACTAATTCCATTTATTAATTAAGCAAGTTTTTTCATATTGTTTTCACTTTTTTGCGATGAAACAAATTTCCAATATCATTATAAATTATCAATGAATGAATTTTGTTAGCGAATATTTACGAAAGATTAAACATTTAGGAAAGAACATTTGATGGCAATCGTAAACAGACAGTCACAAAGGCATTTCATATCCGCGGCTTAAAATTAAATTACATTTGTGAATAAATAATTTCGGTTGCTCAAACCGAACGTATTTTTATTTGTACTCCTCAGCACACAGTGTTTGCAAATTGCGATGTATATTCTTACGTCAACAGTATGTTTATCAAATAAAAAATTGGCGGATATTAAGCCTTTTGAAACGTATAAAATTAAATTAAATTAATAAAAAGCTAAAACGAAGGGATACTTTAAATCAAGTACACGTACATCAACGCATGTCATCTGTCTTCTACGAGTATCTTCTATTTACTATAATAAAACTCTAACACGACGTCTGTCAGAATCACGCAAAAACTTGTGAACCGATTTGGATGAAATTTTCACTGTCAGATAGCTGATATTATAAGGACTTTTATTTAAGAAAAAATTAAGATTCCGAGCAAAAAAATATAATCCATGAAATCCAGTCGCAATAAATTCCACGCGGGCGAATTCGTGGGGTACAGCTAGTAACAAATAAAAATAATACGAGTACAAATAACTATTCACGCCAATTAGAAGATGGACAGCAGCACATTCCTAATAACGATTAAAAATAAAAAAACTGCGGTTGCCAACCCGCTTGCCATGCGTGGCAACTAGGGCTAATATCCCACCCATGAGGCAACCTATTAGGGAGGTCTAAGTTCGGCAGTGGTCTTTTAATAGGATGTTACGATAACGGTTACGGCAATTACTCAAGGTATGAAATTGGTAGTAGAAAAAAAGTATAGGTATATTCTTGAAAAGCTTTCTAATTGTGAAGATACAAGCCATAAACGATCGACCACGAGGCACAAGCCAATTTTTATTTCTAAGGTAAGTACTCTGCAATACCGTCTGAGAAAAACTTTTATAAAAGGCAGACACCGAGACAGAGAGACTTACACCTGACTTACAGAGAGATACCGAGTTGATTCCAAAACGTTTTCTTATTGAATCGTCACTACAGCCCATCGTAAGACAACTGCTAAACTCCCATAAATGAGTTTTGGCGGTAGCTCGACCGTCGGCGAACTGTTAATATTTCAAGTTAGGTAGATAACGCTCTCTCACATATTTTGTCGCCAAGCGCCAGTGTATACAGTGCTGTATTCCCCTTTGAAGGTTACAAAGAGCTAGTATAATTACAGGCTGTAAAGCAATTTATCTTAGTCGTCAGCGGCGTATCTGTACCCACCTTTTCGGTTCAAGTGGTCTGTCAGCTCGTGTGTCACTTCGACTTATACCGGTAACTAGATGTAGCATCAAGAAAAAAATATTTTCCTCATAATGGTTGTAGGGCAAATTGACATATCAAAATAAGAAGAGTACTAGTATAATTACAGGCTTTGAGGCATTTCATCAAAGTCGTCAGCGGTCACAACGCATCTGTATCTACTTTTTCTGTTCAGGTGTTCTGTCAGGTCGTGTGTTACTTCGACTTAGACCGGTAACTAGATGTAGCATCAAGAAAAGAAATATTTTCCTCTTAATGGTTGTGGGACAAAAAGATAGATCAAAATAAGTAGAGTATACTGTTAATGTTTATGAGAGTATGTTTTTTTACACACGGGAAATCGTCACTTGTTTGTTGATTAGTGGGATATAACACGAACACACAACACAGCGTGGTTGTCCTTTGAAGAAAATATCTGCGTCGAGGATCTTATATTGGTTTCTCGCATATTGTGAAATTTATGGAAGGCATTTATTTCATGTTTCTTACCCATAACTTTCCCTAAAAAAGGAAAAATTTTCTTATTTCGTTTAAGTATGATGTAATTTACTAGTAAAATATAAGAAACCTACTAAAATAGAAAACGATTCCACGCAGCAACTAGAACATCAAACTGTAACATAGAACGATATTAAAGGTTGAATTCATAAAATAAAGTCATAAAGTGAGCAATAGCCCCTTCAGCTTTACAGCGCTTTACAAGCGCTCCAGTAAGCATTATACATGTTGTATAGAATTTTCTAGTCTCTGTACGCACTAAACGGCAATAAAATATAGTGTATAAAATGCGTTCTGCAATAAACCGAATAATATCATAATCTCTATACTTTATATATGGGTGACCGGTAAGTAGTGGATAACTCCGGGCACCTTAGCCACTCAGAAAAAAATTTATATAGCTGCAGCACTTTTTTAAACTAAGAAATTTGATACCTCCGTTAAGATTATTGAGTACTACGGCTACAAATTTATTAATAAGCAATTGATTTTTTTCTGGAAATATCAGTGAATACTGATGTGAATATTTGGTCTTGCCATAACGCTTTACAAAATATTTCTACCTTTAATTTTTTTTTAATAATTAAGAGTATAAATTTTTAATTTTCGATTTTACAATGATGAAGTTTTAGCATCTGTGATATAAAAAAGCATGGTAAACCATTGCTACTAACTATGGTAAACCACCATAATAACCGTGGTAAACCAACCAAACCATGGGTTACCTGCTACTAGTTATTGCTATTAAGCCTTTAAGAATCCTGAATGACCTTGACGAAACACAGAGCGACCACAGAGATTTTAGCCGACGTCAACACCGTCTAGCGACTACATTCCGTATTATTTAAAAAAGTACAAAGATTTACAATTTTTTAAATAAAAAAGAATGTAATGTGTGGCGGTTAACAATGTTCAATAACATTGCTTAGTAATAGCTTCGTCCGGTAGCCATCACGAGCTATTAAGTGTTTAAGTTTTATGTACGTAAGAGTTTTTATTATATTTGTTGAATCGTATTTATTTGTATCGTATTAGTAGATCTGGGTCTAAGCGCTCACTGTAAATTTCGCCCGGGTTTGATCCCCGGTAGGACCAATTAAATTTTTAATTGCAATTTTAAGTGCTTATTTAGCGCGCGCTCGACGGCGAAGGAAAACATCATAAGGAAACCTGCATGTCTGAGGAATTAGAATAAAAATTTCGAAGGCATGTGAAGTTCGCCAACACGCTTTGGGGTAGCGTGGCGGACATTTCCTTGCACTAAAACCCTCTTAGAAATAAAAGGAGTCCTACGCCCACCAGAGGAACTTATATCGTCTGTCACTTTACTTTTGTATGTATACAGATGCAATATATATATATTCATATTCGTTTTAGATACAGAAAAGTACCTAATGCTGAGAAAAATATCACGTGGTGGCAACGAATACGTAAAACATCTTTGTACCTAGATAAAATGTTCTAGTGATTATCACTCATTTCACACTCCATATTTTCTATAGAGTTTAGAACGTTTCAGATAGGGCAAAATAAAAAAAAATCTTATGAGAATGATTGATTAACAATATATACATTTATAAGTATTTATAATAAAAATACAAAAACAAACTGCAAGATTCGTCTTATATTATTTCTTGTAAACACATTTGTAAAATTGCTGTTCTCATTTTTATCAATGGTAAATTAATGAAACGTAGTCAAGATCACTTTATATAAAATGTATTTAATTAAATTGGCACATAGTGTGTTTGGCCTTCTATTTACAACTCGGCGGAAATTTGATAAGAAAGATTTTATCTGTTCTTAATTATCTTGTGTACACCGTTGTTCACAGAAGTATTGTTTACAGATGAAGTGGTTTCCAAAAGCATGATTAAGTGTTAGCAGTATAATTATCGTCATCTGACCCTGAACTTTTTTTGACATTTGTTTTGGTTTCTTTTTGTTATATCATGTAACTTTTTAAAAGCTAACGCAAAGTCATTACTTTATTATTTGCAATGTTTTTTTCTGTTACATATTAGGTATCTTGGATAAGTTTGTAATTTTTTTTAATTTTATCACAAAATTTTGGCAATAAATTATTACGTTTTCTACAGTGTTTCTCTCCTGTTAGTTTAGGCGTGAATCTAGGATGTCATGTAGGCACTTAGTTACCGTCAGTTAGTAAGTGGCCGTAAATCAATATATTATGGATTTTACTCAACACAACCGAGTCAGCAATTCATTCTTGGGGCGATGTATACGCTTTTACTACAAAATACCAGCCACCTCCTCAAAATTCAAAAACTTAATTAAACTAAGTTTGTATAGAGAAGGTTATTATAATATTGAGGAATTTGTGGACGATAATAAATAAGGTGATCGCTACAAAGCTATTTATAATTTATTTTTTGTTGTTAATTGTGTAACATACATGACGGTAAGCTGTTATGTTCTTCAGGACAGAGGTTTTTTTTTCCGATCCGGTGGCAATTAAACAAAAAAGTGACTTTTAGTAAATATTATTTATAATCTATTTTGAATTAAAAAAAGGTTTCCTAAAAATAATTCAATGTGCTCGAAGTTATAATTCTAATTAAGTTAAGGGTTTTTCAAGTGAAAACTTCTTTAGAATCGTTGTGATTTGGAAACTCGGTGAAAAGAAAAAGTGACACTGAAAAGAAACAATCATATACATCTATAGGATTTAACCTACTAGAGAATGAGATATAACACAGTATACGAGTATACAGTGTTTCCTATTATTTTTCTAAAGGTTTAACTTCTACCGCATATGAACTGCAAAATTGTATATTTTTTATTTTTTGACACATAATTGATTGACTATTGCGTGCTGATCTTGCGTTAATCTATCCTATTTTGACGCGTGTCCTAAGGGGTAACTTTAGGCAGTGCCGGAAAAATCTTATGACTTCCAATAGACCAATCTCATTTACATTAGACGAAAATTATCCAGCGTGGTTAGTCAAAATTATATTACGCGATAGTCAAAGATATTAGAAAACTATAAAAATAAATGGAAATGACATAATACGAGTATGTGAATATTAAGTGACGTGGGTTAGCGTTAAATTAATTATATTTATAGTTTTCTGTAGCGTTAACGATCATATATAGAATGTCAGCTAACCCCGCTCAACAGTGACCAACTGCCAATCTGTCTGTTAAGCGTAACAATTAAGGCAAATTCTTCCTGCAACGGAGGATGACCATAGAGTAACATGGGCCACCGGCGGATCAGAGTAGTGTAGCTATAAATTTCTTTCCTCTCACTCTCTCTCTTTTTTGAGAGTTACTTATGGAACTGGACACAACAGGTAAAAATTAATGATCTGTTTAGCGAGGAAGAAAGCGTAGTTTTGGAGTCTCACAAGGTTGTGTGTTTGGCCTGACACTGTTGTTGATATACATAAATTATCTTTGTAACATTCGAAGCAGTAGCGGACGCATTTTCTCTTATGCGGATAACACTGCAGCCGTCTATAATGAGGTCTCCTGGGCTGCCGCGTAAGCTGTCGCTGAACATGGTTTGGCCGGAATAGCTGTCTAACTTAAAGCAAACTTTCTGATCCTCAATATCGATAAAACTAACTACCTGTTTTACCCCATCACAGAGATCATAATCTGGAGATGACTTTAGGATCAGGATTCATAGGTGTAGCGAACCGTTTGTTGGTAGTTGTGACTATTAGAGACAGATGTTAAGAAAACGGCAGACTTATGGGGGATTTTAGTTAAAGTTATAGCATCTATAATAGATAATTTAGCACCTTATCTAGCCACAATTTTTAACACAAGCGTCGAATCTGGTGTGCTTCGTGATCTAATGAAACATAGTAAAGTCATACCTTTTTTTGAATCTAGTATTTTATTAGACCCCGCCAATTTTAGATCAATTTCTGTTCTACCAGCATTAAGTAAAATTTTGAAATAAATATTTTAGATCAGATGTTAAGTTTTTTAATATAAATGAATTGCTTCATAAAAATCAATTCGGTTTAAGCAAGTGGTCGCTCGACTACTGACGCCGAAGTCGAACTTATAAAACATTCTTTTGTGCATGCGATAATTCAGATGATGCTATGCGAGTGTTTTGTCACCTTTCCAAGGCTTTCGACTGGGTTCACCATGAGACATTAATCAGGAAGCTACAGTACTATGGTGTCAAGAACACAGCGCTTAAACTTATTATTTCATATTTAAGTAATAGAATGCGGAAAGTTATTATGAATGGTAAAACTTCTTCCGGGTTGTCCGTAGAGATTGGTGTTCCTCAGGGCTCGATTCTTGGCCCATTCCTATTTTTAATGTATATTAAAGACTTACCTTCCCTTGTAGGGGATAATCATGATACTTAAACATCTATCATTTAAATGTGGTGAAGTGAATAATGCTATATCAAAATTAGTGCATTGGTTTTCCGTAAATAATCTATATTTAAACGGCAGTAAAACTAAATGTATTAAATTTACAACGACGAATGTTAAAAATTTGAATGCCAATGTGTTAAGTGGGGAAGAACTGAGCGCTGTTGAATCCTCTGTTTTAATTGGCATCACTCTCGATACAAAGCTTCAGTGGGGCCCCCATATATTCAAACTAGCAAGCAGACTAAGCTCATTAGCTTATTTCAGTTATTTCCATAGTATAATGTCTTATGGGATTTTGCTATGGGGAAATGCGGCTGATTTAGAAACTATTTTTGTTTTGCAGAAAGGGTCATAAGAGCAATTTACAACCTTAAACCGAGAGTCGCCTAGAGAAAAATTTAAACAAATAAATATATTAACTTTGGCCACTGAGTATATTTACGAATATTTAATGTATGTTCACAAAAACAAAAATAGTTTTATTAAAAAAAAGTGACATATATTCTGTCAACACTAGGTACAAACAAAAGCTAGTGGTACTGGTCTCTTGACTCCACAGAGGTGGTCACTTCCAAGCTGTTCCTAAAATAAATTTTGCAAATAGTTTCTTGCTGGTTCTTCCCAGGAGCTGGATCTTCTTTTTCGAACCAGTGGTAAAGCAAGAAATGACTTTCATTAAGAATTACTTGTAATCAACATTGAATAAAAAACTATTCTATTCCATTCTGTTAGACATACATATTCACATACATTAGAAAAATATTAATCTCCTTCTGCGGCAGTCGGGTAAAACAACGTATTAGCAAACTGAGAAACTAGCCCAACATTACATATTATATTCAACTAGCTGCGCTCCGCGGTTTCACCCGCGTCATCACGTGTCGGAGGTGCGCGACATGACCTAGTTCAAGCATTTTATAATTGCAATTAAATATTTTATTTGATAGCAATGTATGGAAAAATTGGCATAATTAATGGAGTACTTTTATCTGTCGGCATATTATGTATGATGTAGAGCGAAGTTAAGTTTTATCCACTTTCCATCCCCCTCCCGGTTGAGCAGTTCTCGCAGTACTCACCAGGCGATTAGGGTTTATGTGTCGTTCGCGCGCCCAGCCAAGTATTGAATTATTTTAATTTTACATTATCTCTTAAACTATGCGTCCAAATAACATGGTATAAAGAACAAAGTTTATGTTCATAAAATTGTCTTGATGGTGAAGTAACTTTCATTCGTAAGGATAAATAGGCCATGCCTAATAATTACGCTCATAAATAACTTTTAAATTTTCAATATTTTTTTGTCACAAAATACCTAATTATGGCTTATGTATAAGAAATAGAAATATGGTATCGCGGACTTTTTTTTAGACGAAGTAAAGATCTATATTTTTCTAGAACATTGTATTTACGCATCCCTAATGATAACACCAGCGTACGTGGATAAATCATTTCGGGAGTGCTTTTTCTTCTGACTTGCTTAACAAATATCCATATTTAAGGCTAACTGAGTGATATAGCTTAATGCTAGATAGCCTGTACTATTTCACATGAATCTGACTATAATATACAAAAAGAATTTTTCATATCGGACTGGTAGTTCCAGAGATTAGCGCGTTTAAACAAACAAAAAAACAAAAAACTCTTCCGCTTTATCTATACATATTAATAAATATGTAGAAAAGTCGTGTCTGTAATTCTAATATATTGTTGAAAAAACAAGTCCAGAGGACTAAATAAAGGGTTCTGAATCCAAATCAGTGGTTTTTAGAATTTTTGTCTGTCTGTCTGTCTGTCTGTCTGTGTATTCCGGATTCACGCAAAAACTACTGAACCGATTTATATGAAATTTTGTATGTAGGTAGTGAGTAACCCGGAGCAACTTATAGGCTACTTTTTATCCGATTACAGAACTTCAAAAAAGGAAGGTATTCAATTTTCTTTTGATGTTAATTTTCTATTATATTTTAGTTATAGGCGGGATGACAGGTGTTTTTCAAATAAAAACCATATTTGTAAATAAAGTTTAAAATATATTTATAATCTTGGTAAAATTATTTGAAACTTCACCGATTTGGTATTCAAAACAGCGCCATCTATCATCAAATGGAAAAGTAGTATATTTTGCCTTCAGTTACTAATAAATGAAATAATATAAATAACTTACATTTATATAATTAAATGATTAGATTTTTAAAATTATTAAAAATTCTAACGTTTAGCTTTGTAGTATTTTTGTTATTTTATTTTAAAAGTGTAATAATTTAAATAGATAATAGTGACGTCTATCAAAAATATGAAAATTGATAAGGTATTTATTTCAATTACTATTATATATGTAAAGTGATTAAAACTGGTATATCTGCAATTGTTGCAAAATTTTCATTATCATTATAGTTTTATTAAAGAGATTTTTATGTATGTCGTGGCTAGATCGTAGAATTGATCATATATTGACTGGTAGAGAATGCCTCAAGGCATTAAGGCCGCCCTTTGTATTCTTTTAGATTGAGGAATGCAATAAAGAATAAATAAATAAATTTATCATAAAGTAATCTATCATTTCGTGAAATGGTGTGGTCATTTCATGATATTTAACAATATTTGTTGACCATGTCATAGTATAGCTTGACCAAATCAATGAATAGAAATCGTTTGAAGATATTAATAACTATACACAACGTTGCTATTTCATAATATAGTCATATGACGATATCATTAAATCGTTTTTCATCGCTAGCGGCGCTGATAGCGTATTTTCAACAGAAAGAGAACTTTTAAGAGAATTGACATCACTTTATTCCTTATCGATATAACAAATAAATGTTCACTTTTATTGCTGATATTACCGCCGTGTCCTCGTAGCGGCGATAGGCGGCGGCGACCTCTCGCGTCCGGCCCTGGTCGAAGCCATGGTCCGGAGCGAGACGGAATGGGATGCCGTCACCACCTTCTGCGAAGCAGTGATGCTAGCGAAGGAGGTGGCGGAGCGGGAGAAGGAGAGAGCAGCAGCTTTCCTTCCCGGCCGCCGCGGGAGACGCCCCGGGCGTCGGGGGCTACGTCGTGGCCCCCGGCCACCGTAGGCGCGGGCCTGTGGACGGCGAGCAATGGGTAGCTCGCCGTCCGTCCGTCTAATGACGACAGGCCGTGTCGACGGCGCGTTTTGTTCCACGCGCGCCTCAAAGAGCTGTCAGCAGCGTGAAGAGGCCCGCAAGGGCCGACGCCTGCCGGGGCTGCGGGCTGTTCGAAAGAGATACCGCGGCTCCGGAACGTAAGGGCACTGAAGGAACACGGATGGTTTTTAGTCAGTAAAAGTCTGACACTCCCTTCCGCTCCACCCAGAGCGAAAGGCGTCATTTGATGATTTTCCATCCGCAAAAAAATTGCTGATATTACTAGATGGTATAGTTTTGGCTTTCATTATTTCATCTAATATTAGCGCCACCTACTTTCTTCTAAATAAACTAAAATGGCAAGTCATCCATAAAATGAAATAATACAATGTTACTGAATATACGATGTAAATAATTGAATCATTTTCATTACATTCATCCCGCGTTGGAATCAGCGCAGCGAACACTTTTTTGCCCAAAAACTGCAGCCTGTGCCCAGTAGTAGGTAACATGTATGTAAGCTACTACTTTTTTACTTTTTAAGGGGAATATATGCAGTTTTTATATCATTCGTGTTTTCGGGTATGTTGCTTTTTGTTTTCACTCTGCCGTAAATATTAACGCTTACAAAGATAAGTAGAACTCATTATCGTCAGCCTATCAAAAGTCCACTGAAATGAACATAGGCCTCCCCCATAAATTGTCAAGTAGCTGGATATTTGCTATAGTTGCCACACTTGGTAGGTGGGTTGGCAGCTGCAGCTATTATTATTATTTTGATCTATGTCAAGAAGATGATGCAGCCCATCCCATCTCCAGTTTGTTTTCCTATGTGGCCTCTTACGACGGGACGATATGAGGTGGTGGATTTTTTTTCCCCGTCACAACAGGGCGAATATTTTTCTACTCCCGTTCATGAGTGTAGTGCTCCTCACGTTCACTTTGAATAAATTTTATAAGGAATAAAACTAATTTTAAGGATTTTATCGCGTTTAATTTTAACTTTTCAAATTGCCAATGTTTTGGGCACTTTACAGCACCCATGGTTACGGGAGGGGCTGTAGAACTCGGGTGTTTGACGACCTGATGTCATCGTTAAAATAGAATCGAATAAATCCAGTAGTAGTTTGAATTTAATTTTATTAATTATGGGGTCCTCAGCAGATTGTAGCATTCAGCCATCTTCCCCATTAAAATTAGGATATTTTAAATTTCAATAGCCTCGCGAATCATCATTGGTAGGTTTCAGTGTTCTATTGCAAGGATTTGTTGTCTATCAGATCCGATATAATGGTTGGGACGATAAAACATGTTGACATACTGTAGACTTCCCGATGCTTCGGTGCTTCACATCAACAATATGTTCTTTTACTCGGCACTTTCATCTAAGATGCGTAAAAACACCCGTAAAATTAGTTTTAATCCATGTGTAGTATTCATTATTATAGAACTGTATTTATGAAACATTTCAAGTCTACTCCAAGTAAAAAAATATCTACATCTATTTTATGGTGCCAATCAATATTAAATAGGACCAATGATATGAATAAAATGTCTCAAATAAACATTATATTACTTCATTAAAACTAAATTAACTTTAACTATGAATAAATGTAAAGAGTAAAATGTAAATAATAATAATACATTTTGATTTCAAGACTATCTACCTTTCTTATGGATACATCGGAATCGGAAGACACACCCGATATATTCACATGTTTATGTAGCATGTTACCAATCATCTACGTCTAATAGTATTTTAGAATGAAAAAAAAAATATTTGACAGACATAGAGACATAGACAACGAGGTGAATAAAAGCGATCTAATTTTTCTAAATTTGGCACGGAACAGCATTTAAGGATGTTCCTAAATTCAAGCGCACGCGAGCGAAGCTGTAGGTAAAAAGCTAGTTATATTAATAAGTAAGTGATAGGCTATAAAAAAAATATTTTGAGTGTTATTGAAGACCTACAGAATAAGCACGTCTCCGATCCTGCATATTTTAAATCAATTAAGAATTATATGTGAAATTATATATAAAATATTATTTACCATAAAATTATATCACAAGTAACAGTAACAGAACTCAACAGCTTCGGCTAAACTTTTAGCGTTCTAGTATTTTGTAGTTGTTTTATATCATTAATTTTTCTTTTATTTTAATTAATGAATAAATAAATAAAAATTAAATACTGTTTAATGGTCTTGAATTTTTTATGATGAAGAATTATATAATAACGATTACTCGAAAATATTGACATCCAAGTAATCTGCTAATCAATGAAAAGCAATCGATTCATAAGGTCGAGTACAAATCAAGGTTTTCTTAAAGGGGAAATAAACATCTGATTTGTAACAACGAACTATGCTCCTATATAAATCCCGCGCAGTATTTTTCATATATCACATTCTTATAATTTTGTTTATTTTCGTCACCATTCTTCTTTTTATAGTTCTTCAAGTAAAATTGCTTTTATCAAACGATCAAACGAGTATACGAACATACGTCTCATCTTCTGTTTATATTATTTTGTAAAATCAGTACAATGGTTTTAATGTCAACGACGCCCTCAATCATTAACAAAATATCACAAAATTATTCGTTAACGATATCACGTTCGGATAAAATTATTGTTACATTTTATTATAACGTACTCGATAACAACCTCATTGAACAATTGTATTATAACGCCGACAACAATTTCTCAGAATAGAATAGAATTAAACCATTTTTATTCAATATACATGTAGATTACAAGATTACTTTTTTGATGTCATTTATGCCTTGCCTTTGATCGGAAAAAACTCTGTAATGGGAAGAATTAGTAAGAAACCTAACTAAGAACTAGTAAGAACCTTTAAGAGTACATAAATAATTAGGCGAATCTCAATCATATAAAACCTTATGAAAGGTAAATATATCCCTTCAATATAGGTAATAAATCTATAGCATATACTAGCTTTTTTCAAAACCATTTATGTTACCAACACTAAGTATATCGTATCCAGAAAATATTTTGACTATATATTGAGAGTGTCGTTAAGGAGTGCCGTTTACACTGAGCAACTTGATCTCATCCGCACAATATTTCACAACAACGATAAAAAGTATTCAGTATTTTACTGTAATTTTCTTGTTGATTTTTTATAAATTAGAAATCAGTCAGAAAATTCGAGTGCCTTTATTTCCATCCGATACATTCATTTCAAAAGAATATTACCTAAAGGATGACACGTTGGTGGCAATCTCAAAAGGCAGTTTTCACGCATCACAAGTATAAATTTACATAACAAAATTGTCGTTTCATGCCTGATTTCCATATTCACGCGTTTCGTCTCTAGAGCCGTTTGAGCACGTATTAATACGGGGCTTTTCAGTTGGAAATAATGATCGATTTGAGACAGCTCTGCTCCGTTTGACGTAACACGGGGACACGGACGTGTTTAGGTTGTGTCATTTTGTCACCTTTATAAAAGCAGGTGGCCAATAATTTGGCTGGCTTATGCTTATTATCTTTTTAAATTTTGTTTTATTTCCCAGAGCTGTGGTAGCTCAAAAGCTAAACTAAACTTCTCTGTACACAAGCATCTCGGGTTTAACACGAACATGCCAGCGCCAACAAAATTGTTAATTGCAATTTTAAGTGCGAAACGAATTCATCGTGATGCATGTTAGAGGAATAATAATATTTCGAGGACATGTAAAGTCTATAAACGTAATTATATTGGAGCAACGCGACTTAGATATGGCTGCATAAACTTCTCGGCAATGGAAATGATAGGAGACCAGGATCAGCTGTGAAATATACATAGGCTGTAATTTTAACTAACGTTTCCTAAGGAAAACCGAAAGCTAGTTTCGTTTTAGTGCAAGAGGCAAGAATGTGATGACATTTAAATTTGCAAATCTTACCAACTGCAATTAAATGTTTCGTAATGAATACAATTATCGTCTGTCATTTGAATGGTTATAATATTAAAGTTTTCTTAAATGACACCGTAATATTTTCATCGTAATTAGAAAGTGGGTTTTTGAGGGTAGAAGGATCCTCCCATAAACCCTCTAAAACCCACTTTAAACATACATAATAGCGTTCACTTGAAAATACCTACTCCCATGTACTCTATTAAGTAGTCTCAATACTTTACTGGGTAGTAGAAATCCGTTTCTACCAAGAAGTCTGTCTGAATAGGTACAACCCTCTTGTTATTTCTACCGCTAAACAGTAGTGCGCACAATGTTGTGTTGCGGTCTAAAAGGTATTGAGAACCAGTATAATCACAGACATTGAGGCATTCCATCTAAGTCCTCAGAGGTGATAAATGTATCTGTAGCCTTCTCTACTTGAAATTATACGCAGGTATCCATGAACTGCATTAGCTGTTGATATAAGGAAGACTTAAACTTTGCTTGACACGTTAATTATATAAAATAAAAACTCTGTGAATCCATTAATGTATTAGAAAATATCAAGCCAAAAAAGAATCAAATCGAACCGCCCGTTAGTAATACGCTTATATTATGAGTGGGTGTTATTTTCGAAAAGGTCACTAGAAAGACAATGTTACTCCCACACTAATATTTTCTCCTGTATAGTAGAAGAAGTTTGATTACATAAATTTTACAAGGATTAACATTCAGACCTGGAATAATTATTTGTAGGCCATACAATTACTTGTACCGTGGGGGATTGGAATCCTCTACCCATCATTGTTAAACCACTGCGCCACGAATCTGTCGGATTTCGTAACCAGAAAATTAACATTATATTATTTTCTTGCTTAAGAATAGCGAAATAAATACTGAATACAATGTGCTCCTTTGTACCCAAGTAATAGTGTGGTGCCTACCCAGATGGCACCAGTAAGATTTTCTTAAATCGGACACGTGCATGTTGATAATTGAATACCTATATGTTTGCACACGTATTGCATACACTTATTGGCACCATAAAATCAAAGTCTACTTAGAGAACTACATCATCATCATCATCAAAAACATTAAGAATATCTTTTATTTTGCTTAATTTATATGAAAAGAGAAACCAAAATCTATTCTTCGAACGTGCGTAAGACTACCATTGATTTAAATTGTTGGATTAATAATCAGGCTTTTTACCGTGACTTTCAGCTATTGATTGTTATTACTTTTGCTTATAATGTAATATGGTTCCGAATTCTATTATAAATATATCTACTATATAATTCGAGGAAAGTCAATAACAAGGATTTCAAAATAATTTTTGTATTATGGTCCACTTCTTTCTTAGCCATAAAAGTATTTTATTGTATGAGGTATAAAATAACATACAATGAAAAACTTATAAATCATATACATTAATTAATACATACATAAACGCTCACGCCTGTCACCCAGAGGGGTAGGCAGAGACTACGGACTTCCATTTGGCGCGATCCTTTTTTTTTTTTTTGATGGATGGAAAATCATCAAATGACGCCTTTCGCTCTGGGTGGAGCGGAAGGGAGTGTCAGACTTTTACTGACTACTGACTAAAAACCATCCGTGTTCCTTCAGTGCCCTTACGTTCCGGAGCCGCGGTATGTCTTTCGAAAAGCACGCAGCCCCGGCAGGCGTCGGCCCTTGCGGGCCCCTTCACGCTGCTGACAGCTCTTTGAGGCGCGCGTGGAACAAAACGCGCCGTCGACACGGCCTGTTGTCGTTAGACGGACGGACGGCGAGCTACCCATTGCTCGCCGTCCACAGGCCCGCGCCTACGGTGGCCGGGGGCCACGACGTAGCCCCCGACGCCCGGGGCGTCTCCCGCGGCGGCCGGGAAGGAAAGCTGCTGCTCTCTCCTTCTCCCGCTCCGCCACCTCCTTCGCTAGCATCACTGCTTCGCAGAAGGTGGTGACGGCATCCCATTCCGTCTCGCTCCGAACCATGGCTTCGACCAGGGCCGGACGCGAGAGGTCGCCGCCGCCTATCGCCGCTACGAGGACACGGCGGTGCTCCGCCCAGGCAGGGCACACCTCCACGGTGTGCTCCACCGTGTCCTCCGATCGATCCTCGCAGTGGGAGCACCCGGGCGTTTCCTCCCGCCCGATTCGGTGCAGGAACCTCCCGAACACACCGTGTCCGGTGAGGACCTGCGTCAGGCGGAAGGTGAGGACGCCGTGGCGTCTCTCAAGCCACTCCTCAAAGAGGGGTCTTATCGCCGCTATAGTGGCGTGCCCAGCACGGGGTTGCGACAGTCGCTCTCTCCATGTCGCCATGAGATCATGCCGGAAGTCTGTCCGTTGCACGACAACTTGCCACGGCAGCGGGGTTTCCCCCCAGCATAGTGCCTCCGCGCGCCATTCGTGCAGGCGCGCGAGGACTATCGCCTCCAGATCCCATGGCGGCAATCCGGCAAGGAGGCACGCTGCCTCGCGGGAGATCGTGCGGTAGCCGCGAGCCATTCTTACGGCAACCACCTTTTGGGGCGCGTTCAGGTGGTGGACGGCAAGCCGCGCCAAACCACGCGCCCACACCGGAGCCCCGTAAAGGGCCATGGACCGCACAATCCCCGCGTAGAGCCTCCGGCAGGAAGCGTTTGGCCGTCGCAAACGTCAGAAGTGCTCCACGAAGTTCCATCGGCCGTCGAGGACGAGTCCTAGGTACTTCAACGTCGACTCGACGCCGATGGATACCCCTCCTACCATCGCTGAGGATCCCGGTGGTGGCCTGTTCCGAGGACCATGGAAGTGCATGGCCTCGGACTTGTGCAGAGCCACCTCAAGACCCAGCTGCCGGATCCTCTCAACGACTATCGCAACCCCGCGTGTCATATTTTCCGCCGCCGCCTCGTACGACCCCCCCTGTGCCAGTACCAGCGTATCGTCAGCGTAGCAAACTACGCTGACGCCGGTAGGGAGGTCGGCGCGCAGCACCCAGTCATAACCGATGTTCCACAGGGGCGGCCCCAGAACCGAACCTTGTGGGACACCGCACGACATCTCTCGCCGGTTCCACTCACCGTTGCGACCGGGGTAGATGACGGCCCTATCCGTCAGATAGTCCCCGACTATACGACGGAGATAGGTCGGCACCCGGTGATACCGGAGTGCCTTCCTAATGCAGCTCCAGGGCATGGAGTTGAAGGCGTTGGCGATGTCGAGAGAACAACAACCCCCCCCTGGCCACTGCATCCCCCGTCGTGAGGGCTCTCACGCGCATGATGGCGTCCACCGTAGAGCGCCTCTTGCCCCTGATCCGGCCCCATCCCCGCAAGGTGCTCGGCTTTGCAATGACTCTTTCAAAGAGCTTGCCCACCTCGTCGAGCAGCACCACGGGCCGGTATGCGGACGGAGAGTCCGCAGGGCGCCCCGGCTTCCGAATGAGGACCAGCTTCCCCGTCTTCCAACGAAGCGGGAATTGGCCTCTCTCCAAGGATGCGCTTAGGAGCCCCTCCAGTCGGGGCCCGAGAGCCTCCGAGGCCAGGACCCAGGCTTTGCCAGGCAAGCCATCGGGTCCTGGGGCGGTATTCCTGGCCTTGAGCCTACGTACCACCATTCTCAGGTCTACCCCGGTCCCTTCCGGGATGCCGTCGTCGTCGTCCTGGTGGTCCGCTTCCGGCACCGCAGGTGGCGGAGCCATAGGCGGGGGCGGATGTTCCCCTCGCGCAGGAAACAGAGCGCTCACCACGTCCTCCACGAGCTGAGGCCGGAGACTCTGCGTCAGCGGGGGGGCCCAGGTGCGGAGTTTATCCCGCACCATCTTGTAAGGGCGCCCCCACGGATCTCTGTCGAGAGTCTCCAGCATCTCCTCACGGGCCCGATCCCGGGCCCGCATGACAGCCTCCCGGAAGGCGGTCTTCGCCGCTCTGTATCCCTCGTACAGCTCCGCCTCAATGGCTGCCGCATTTGGTGGACGAATGCGGAGCCTGCGATGCCTGGCGTACAGGTGCCGCGCGGCGACACACGCCTCGCGCAGAGACGTCAGCTCACACGACCACCAATACACCTGGCGCCGGGCGCTTCCTGGCCGGACGCGGGGCATTGCCACGTCACATATCTCGGACATGGCCTCCTGGAACCACCCTGCCTCATCATTGACGTCGGCAGGCCTATCCTGTGATGACACCCAGGCCTGCACGATCGAGGCTTCCAGGAGGAGCTCCCGGTCCAGCTGCTTCAGCGCCCAACGCGGACCACTCGGGGCCTGTTGAATTGGCGCGCTCGAGGGCTGGGTGGAGACGTCAAACCGGATGTACCGGTGGTCGGAGTAGGTCTCCACCCCCTCCATGACTCGCCAGTCAATGGCACGCGGCGACAGAGCGGGGCTAGCGAACGAAATGTCCACCACCGACTCGCCCCGCATCCGCACACACGTGGGGAGAGAACCCCGATATAGGACGACCAGGCCTGTCTCCAGAGCCCAGTCTTCCACCATCCTACCCCGCACATCTGTACGACGAGAACCCCAAGCCAAGTTTTTGGCATTGAAGTCCCCGAGGACAAGCACGGGGAGGGGATAGCTTCCGACGACGACTACTCTCAGCTCTGCAAGAGAGTTGTGGAGCTCGGCGAGAGATCGGTTCGGGGAGAAGTACACCCTCACAACGACGAACTCCCCGAACCGTGCTGCTACGCACCCCTGACCCCTCCTGACACCTTCAAGGGTCGGGGTACCGGCGGCGACCGAAGAAATGATGGCCACTGAGCCGTTAAGGTCCGCCACCCAGTCCTTCCTAGGCCAGACAGAATACGGCTCAGCGACCACAGCGATGTTAATCGACCACTGCGCCATGCTCTGGAGCAACAGATCCTGAGCGCAGGCGCTGTGGTTGATATTCGCCTGGAGGAAGCTTAATGTGGCCGTTATAGGCATTCCATTTCAGCTTCCTCCACGGGGCGCCCCTCTGCAGGCGTCGGTGTCGCGGCGGCGGCGGCGGCGACAGTGACAGCGGCGGCGGCGGCAGTTGCAGCTGCGGCGGTGGCCATAGAGGCGGTGGCGGCGGAGGAGGGCCCTCCCGTACCCGCGGCCTTGGCCTTGGCGGCTGACACGCAGGCCCTGCTTCCGGCCCAGTGATCGGCTGGCTTGCCGGTCGCTGCACATGCATCACAGTGCGGCGTGGCGCAGCAGGTCGCCGATATGTGTCCGGGCTGACAGCAGCGGAAGCAGAGGCCACTGCGGTCAACCTCCGAGGCGCATTTCGCTGATACGTGATGCCCCACGAGACAGCGGTAGCACCGCAGAGGTCTGGGCTCCAGCAGCTTAACCTGCGCTGAGACCCAGCCCACCAGAAGCCTTCGGCCCTCCACTATGGTTTTGGCCGCCGTAACAGGGCAGCACACCGTGGCGGCATGCATACCCTGTTGGTCCGGGCGTATGGTGCCTGACCTGACCTGGTCAGTAGTGCACCCCCCGGACCTGGCGACGGCGGCCACCAACTCCTCCTCCGATACCGAGTCGTCCAGACCCATGATGCGCAGGTCTGCGCATCTGACGGGCCTGGACACTCGGGCCTCGTCCGCGTTCAGGGACGCTCTGAGCTTCGCCAGAGCGTCCGCAGTCGCGCCACTGGATTCCCCGGGGATCTCCAGCATACGGGCCCCCGTCTGGGTGACTTTGAGCCGGAGGCCCCCAGTGATCCCGAGCTCCCCGAGATCCACCGCCTCTTTCGCCTTCGCGAGCAGATCGCTTTAGGTAACGCCCTTCTTTTCCGCGTCCGGCTGTAGTGTAATCACTACAGCTGCGGTCTTCGGGGCGCGGAGCCTAGCCGCGATCTTGCGCGCCCTGAACTGGCGCTGCCGCTCCTGCTCTTTGGCCTTTTTGGCTGCCTTCTTCCCCTTCTGTTTGTCCCCGACCACCTGCCAACCGGCTTCTGCCGCGGGAGGTGTAGGGAGCTGGGGGGGCGGTGGCGGCGGCGGCAGCTGGCTTGCCGCTGGCGCTGGCCCATTCGCCGCAGGCACTGGGGCTGGCGCAGCCATCACCTGTGCTGTCGCCTTGCCCTTTTTCGCCTTCGACTTGCCTCTCTTTCCCGTCGCCGGCTTAGCCGGAGCCGGTTCAGCCGGTATCGGTTTTGCTGGAGCCGGCTTTTCAGAGGGGGAGGGGCAACTGCAGCCCCACCCGAGGGCTGGCTGGACGGCCCCGGCCTGGATGTGGCAGCCGTGGGTTTGGCGCGATCCTGACACACCTCTCTCTCCTCTTTTACATCCATATATCTACGCATACACGCTCGTCGGTTAAGGGTACTCCTAATCTGGCCCATTTTTAATGTGTCGCCGATTTGATCGATAAACCTTCGTCTAGGACGTCCCTTCCCGACCCTGCCGTTCACTTCTGCAACATAAATTTGCTTTGTCACTCTTTCCTCGTTCATTCTTTCTACATGACCAAACCACCGAAGCATTCCTTTCTTAATCCTTGTCACAACGTCATCTTGCAAAGCACACTTTTCTCTTATCACACTATTCCTCACCCTGTCATTCATTAGTAATAATTAATAATTATTAATTAATAATTATTATTATTTTAAAAATTTATCGATACATAATATTTGTTTACCTAAGTCTTAAGATCGGTTCCATCATTTACAGCGGTAAAAACCAGTCGTAACACAAACATACTTACTTTACTTTACTTTACTTATCTTCACGCACAATCCCTGACGGGGTAGCCAGAGAGAACAGATCGCCAAGTGTCACGATCCTTACATACCTCTTTCGCTTCTTTCAGATTCATTATCTTCTTCATACATTGACGTCTAGGTATCCGAGTACTCTTGACCCTACCCTCTTCGAGCAATTTGAAAGTCTCGGTCTACCTCGACACCTTTTAATATTAACTTTCGCGCTATATATTTTCTTCACCATTCGGTCTTCACTCATTCGCTCAACGTGCCCAAACCACCGAAGCACGCCCTTATCAATTTTCGTGATAAGGTCATCTTTCAAACCTGCCATATTGCGAATCTCTTCGTTTCGCTTTCGGTCGGCCATGGTAACGCCGCACATTTTACGAAGAGATCGCATCTCCACTGCATTCAACTTGCTTTTATGCTTCTTCTGGCATACCCAGGTTTCGCTGCTATATAACAAAGTCGGTACCAACACTGCGTTATGTATTGCAAGGCGTGCACTCTTCACCACGCCTTGCCTTTTGACTAACGCAGTCAGGGCACCATTGACTTTGTTCCCGGCAGCGACACGCCTGTCCACATCTAAATCACATCTTCCATCCCGGCTAAAAGCACTCCCCAAGTATACAATTTCATTTACTTGTTCTAGACATTCCTGATTTACCCATATTTCACACTTCGTTCTCTCTTCGTCCCTTTCAAATACCAGAACCTTAGTTTTATTAGCGTTCAAACGGAGACCTTTAATTTCACATTCCTCTTTCATACACGTGACTAATGCCTGCAGTTCTGCCTCTGATGGTGCAATAAGCACTGCATCATCAGCATACAGCAGACAATTTACTTTAATGTCACCCAATTTCACACCCAAACAGCTATCTTTCAGCTTTTGTAAACAGCTGTCGAGATACAGTATGAACAGCCAGGAAGACATGACACAACCCTGTTTTATGCCCGTTTGGACGCTAAACATTGGTGACAGGTCATGCCCTACCCGCACACAGGCTTTACAGTCACAGTAAAGAGACTGCACAGCCCTTAGCAATCGACTATCCACACCATACCCCGGCAACAGTTCCCACATTTTCTTCATTACAACCTTATCAAATGCTTTCTCAAGATCCACAAAAGCACAGAAAATCTTCTGGTTAGCAGCCAGAAGCTTTTCCGTGATCATGCGGAGAGAAAACATTTGATCCGTGCATCCTCTTCCAGGTCTAAATCCGCATTGTGCCTCCCATAGAAATCTTTCCGATTTCTCTTGCATCCTACATGTCAAAACCTTCGAGTAAACTTTACTTGCTAAACTGGTCAAGCTGATCGCCCGATAACACCCGCAGTCAAAATGTATGTATGTGAATCTTTACCTTTATATAAAGGCACAATGACTGCGGATCGCCAATCATCCGGGACATCCCCCGTCCGCCAGCACAAATTGCACAGCAGATGAAAGCTGTCCCAGACGCGAGGCCCACCATACTTGACCATTTCAGCAGTAACTCTGTCTAGTCCCGCAGCCTTACCACATTTCAAACTTCGAATCGCACGTTCAATCTCTTTCATACTGATGACCTCAGTGTCATCGAGGTCCGGGTCTGGCGTACCAGTCACGGTGTCATCCCCGGATCCCTCACTAAGATCATCACACGCATACATTTCTCTATAAAATTCGCTCCATCGCTGCATGACGTCCGATTTTTCTGAAAGGACGTCATTAGTTCTCGAAAGCACTTTGTTCATTCTTAAGGCCGTCGCACCACTTCGGGTCCTTCCAACCTCTTTCCAGAAGAGTTTGGAGTTCTCCTTAAAGTTGTGCGACAACCTTTCGTCCGCTTCCATTCTACACCTTTCACGCACTTCCTCAATCAATGCTTTCGTGTGAACTTTCTGCAGCCTATATCTTTCTTTCATCTTCTCTCTCATATCCTTATCATTACTAGAGGCCAAGTAGTCTAACCATGCTTTCTTCTTATTCTTTACAGCTTCTTTCACTTCATCATTCCACCATACATCTCTTCTTTTACTACTGCCTCTTTTTATTGTTCCACACACTATAAGCTTCCAAACATTATAAGCTTAATTAGAGTAATAATAATGGCAATAGCGTTTGTAATATTTATTTTAAAATAACAATAATAATTCTGACAAGGGTTTTACATGGTGGTAGAGTTGTACTAGTCCAAATGGGTTGGTTCAAACGGGGCAAAACCACGCTCTCACAGACTGAAAATAGGGCATACCATCTTAGTCTTTAGAGGTGACAGCGCATCTGCATTTTGATTCTTAATTGAAGATAAATGTAGATGTCTACGGGCCAGAGCATCCAGTTACAATCAAGTGGACGGTATGCTCGTGTGTCACTCTTATTCTAAAAATAAAGGGGCAACTACGGGAAATGCCAGAAAAATCTTATGGCTTCCGACAGATGGCAGTATACCATCTCGTTTACCCCAGACGTAAAATATTCTGACCGGCGATGGCAGCAGTTCAAAAGTGTTAGACGTCTGGGACTGCAATTGATCAATCTACCTTACTAGTTTGACGATTGAGACAAATATAATAAACTAATAATAAAGACCAATCGACGGCTGTGACCCATGTGCAGCAGAGGACATCTAGGCTGATGATAATGAAGTAGTAGAAGAAGATACATATCTTCACAGTCAGCAAAACATAATAGGCAATAACAAAAATTTTATTCTAGCTAACAAAATGAAAATACTTCGCCATTATATAATTTTTATAGACTTGTCTTTGCAACGACTTTCAATCGTAGATTTATATCGCCGACGTGAGCGAACGCACAAAGCGCAAATTTTACTTGCCTTTTTTGCTAACACTAAGCAATATTACGGCCCACTATTTGTCAAAAATGAAGTCAGTAAAGTTTTAATTGTCTTTATTGTAGCAAGAAAAACTGGATATAAAAAAAGATTTATTGAAATAAATTATGATATTAAATTCATAGACTAGGAGCTTACACTTATAATGTTATGTTTGTTTCAAGTTTGCTTCTCGACTTCAAATATGAGGAGATTATTAATTCTGTTAAAGTTTAAATTTACCGAAATTAATTTATTTTAATTGTTGTATTTATAATCGTTGATGCGACTGTGCCGTATTGTGGCGGTGTAAGACTATCAACTACCCCATATCATCCCGTGGGTGTCGTAAAAGGCGACAGAGACATACAAATTAGGAGATGGGCAGCAACGTCTTCCTAATAACGACTTAAAAAAAACTACGGTTACCAAACAGCTTGCCAAGCGTGGCAACTATGGCAAATATCCCCCCTATGAGGTAATATATAGAGGAAGCCTATGTTCAGCAGTGGACTTTAATAGGCTGTTACTGTAACTCTTTGTTATCGTAACTTCTGAATGTCTTGACCGATTGAGTCGAGCCACACTAACACAATAAATTTCTTTTTTTACATAGGTGGCGTTGTAGTCAAGAAAATTGCAAACGACTTCTGCTGAGCCAGCCAGCTGGTTCATATATTTTTAAACATTATTGAATACTCGGCGAAGTCTCGACAGGAACTAGTGCCGCTGTTTCTCGATTTAATTTGGTTGAGGATTAAGTTTATAAAATCAGATTCAAAACAAAATCAGTTTGAATCGAAAACTGAATCGAATTCGGAAATAATTTCGGCACTAATCTTGAAGGATATTATTCAAATAATATGTGTTTTTGATGAAATGTAGGTACAGTTTATAAAAAAGGGGAAAAACTGTAATACCAACCTGGTTTTGTTGACCTATTTTTTTATTCTTTACCTAATTCTATTTCTACAACCCGTTATTTTCTAAGAAGAACCCCTGTTGTGTTTGATCTTATTCTAATTATTTTTAAGTTAATACCAAGGTCTTTATTCAAAAAGTGACCTTTACACTTTAATTTAAATTTGTAACTAGCTTATTTTGTTTTTGTTAGATTTACTCTCCGGAATATAAAGTTAGTTGTCTTTAATAAAAAATGGATTTGTGATATTTTATTTAAGTAAGTAAATTAACTTCTTCACGAGTTAGATGTTGCACCGATACCAGTAAAACAAGTTCATATTTTGTCACATGCGAAATACTTCAGCATTATGATGTTTTACCTCAGTATGTTGTGCGAACTTGATCCTTTCCCGGTCAAGCTAACTAACCTATTCGAGTGAACACATAATCTATTTTTGGCACGGTGATGTTAGGAGTGAATGTCAAAAGGCATTAGGTCCACGATTTATCAACCTTTTTTATTAAATACTAGCTGTTCCCCGCGACTTCGCCCGCGTTACTATTGAATTTCATGGGTTTTAATTTTTTTTGCACGGAATCCTAATTATTTTGCTTAAATAAAAGTAGCCTAAGTTACTCCTCATAACATCAGCTATCTGCCAGTAAAAATCACGTCAAAATCGGTCCAGCCGTTTCGGAGATTAGTCGGAACAAACAGACAGATAGACAGACAGACAAAAATTTTAAAAATTGCATTTTTGTTATAAGTACCGTAAATACTTTCATATGCATTTAGCAAAAAGCTGTTATTTTAACATTACAAACAGACACTTCAATTTTATTTATTTCTATAGATCTGTTATATCGAAACATCTGCCTTATATTGGATCTAAGGGGGTTATTTACATGCCATTAAGTCGTGAATAGCCATTTCTTAATTTTTTTTTGTCTGTCTGTTTGTCTGTCTATTCATATTTCGTGACATTAATAGATTTCACCCATTCGAAGCCCGGGTCACTAATATATAAACAAGTAATTACTGCAGTATTTACCTCATAAAAATGTACAAAACTGCAAGTGTATACACAACCAGGACGTTTATTAATGTTTGTATCTTAGATTTTTATTTTTAATATATAAATACAAATAAAAGAACTTAAATGTCCTAAAGGATTTTTTTGTAAAACTGAAGTGACAAACTTACTCGATGGCCGCTGGAATCCATGGACACATGGAGTCAACTTTAACAAAGAAAGCTACAAATGCGTTGTCACCACATTACATACATACAACCTGTTATTGTACTGGCTCTCTATAAAACAGCAGTGCAATCACTGCTTCACACTTCACTTCACTTCAATGGATTCATAATTGGATATGGTAGGTGGCGCTGATGTTGACGTCCAGAAATATCGCGTGCGAATCCGGGGCGGATTGCTAATTAACATAAATAAACTCACTCTAATCTCTAAGTCTAAGTCTAAGTAAATTGTTTTCAGCAATGGTGTACCGATACTACAAGGCTACAAAAGTTCAAAGTACTTAATTTTAATTATAAAACAATTGAGTTGATAGTGTATGTAAAGATGCATTATTATAACTATGTCTCACTACAAGCGTTTTAACAAGATTGTCTATTAGATTATAACAGCTTATCAATGTTCACACATTTACAGATGTTATGATCGCGTATAAAATCGTTAAAGGTGTTAATTTTTCTAGTCTTGTTAATTTAAAAAATACTTTTAACTTTTACCTAAAAGACCTGAAAAGAATAAAGTAATTTCACATTTTAAATTGGTGCTAAAATATAGTGATAGCAGACATTTTCTGATTTAGTTCTGAGTAAATTTATTATAGGATCGAAAAGTTAAAGCCACGAATTCTGAATTTGAAATTATTTAATTCTTTTAAGTCCTTTGAAGTCGGCTTTTATTTTATATTAAAAGTTTATTTTTAACCCTTTTGAGTTCACTAATGCCAATGTTGGCGATCTCAATATAGTCTAAATTAAAGACATTAAAGACTTCATTACAAATTTGGACACCTTTAGGAGAAAAAATTTCCTCCAAATTAATATGGGACCATCTTATACTTAACTTTTTAATAAAAAAGGAATTATCAAAATCGGTTTGCCATTGACTATGATATCGCGTATCATACACACAAAAAGCATACAATGAAATTGTAAACCTCCTCCTATTTTTGAATTCGGTTAAAATAAGACTTATGGTCTGTACTCCTTGACCCCAAAATGTATTATAAGCAAAGGGTCAAAGCTGGGCATTAAGCTTAACTAAATATTTTGAAAGGAATTTCAAATAAGGTTGGCAGAACTTGAGGTATCTTCACACAATTAATTTTAATGGCTTTTCCAGAACCGGCATAGAATTCAGAGTGCCTAAGTAAATACCTTTGCTGACCGTAACGAAATGAGCAAATTCTGTTTAATGTATTTCGAAATAATGAAGCATTACTCACATGTACACTTATAAGGAATATTTAAATTATGGACTATTTATATAGTGTTGTACAATTGTAATTCAAAGAAAAAAATATGTGCTTTGTTTATCACAATGCACGTTAGAAGGTAATGCCATACTTGCATAAATATGTCATTAATTTAATAGTAAATGTAGCCTTCTTTGTTGAAGTAGGCTACAGGTGTCCATGGACTGCAGTTGCCATTTACCATCAGGTGGACTGTGAGTTCGTTTGTAACTTCAGTTTAAAAAAAACTGGATTAGTGTAAAAATTTCTCCACTTTATTATGGTTTAAGTTTTACAAAACAAGTTATTTACTTCAATAATTTTTTTCTCCTAACTTTAAAACTTTAACGGGATCAAGCCGTATGCCTGTTAATACTTTGTCGTTGGTTAGACGTTCTATAATAGATTTATTACGTGCACATAAAACGAGATTGCTCTTAGTACTTTTAAAAGCGCCAGCTGTTTTTAGTTTGCTTATTAGTTGCTACAGCAACCGATTCTTATAATGTGTTTAAAAACTTTGTTGATGGTGATGATGATTTGATGAAACTTTTTGTTATTATAGGATTTTAACCATTTTATATATAAACGTTATTTTGATGTTAAAATATACTTCGTTTCTATATAAAACTTAGTAGTCAGCCTCCACGGAATCTAATTCACCTGAGGGTGTCTCGTGTAACGGCGAAAGACGTGTCGTATTATCGATGGTGGTGTATCATTCCTAGTGTGGTGGTGTTGGAAATGGTGGTGCTGTGATTGGTGGTGACGACGACAGTGCATGTTATTGAGAAAGGGTGGGAGGTGCTCCTAAGACTGGGCAGGACACATCATTTTATTTTATAACGTAGAAATGAGCAAATTCAATTCTAAAGACTTCAATATAATCGATTTCCACAAAGTAACGCCTGATTCTATTAATTAAATATAATAATCTATTAAAAATTATATTACAAGTACTTATAAACGTTGCTAGGTTTAACATATAGGTCATTCATTAGATCAGCGCCGTGATGCCATGTCATTGCAATGATATTGAAGTTACATAAGTATGAAAAACTTCAACTCAATCGTATGTAAGCGTTTCAAAACTCGATTACAAATTTTGAACTGAAAAGACCTATGAAGTAAGCAAGTTAATAAAAAAAATATTTAACTGTTTTGCTTACTCTGACGAATTTACCACGCAGAGAAACTTCAAGCAAATGATAGCCCTGCTGAGCAACCTAAGACATCCTTATAATTATATTAAGGAGCTACCTAGCGAGACCTATTTTAATATTTCTAAATATATTTATAAGGTATACCCATACATTTACAACCATAATATAGCTGCAGCGTGGCTCTACCACTTAAACATGGTGTAAGTTCATGGTACTATTGTAAACGCACGTTCATGGTACGGTTACTGTGATTGTGCTTTTGAACTATGCGTCATTTTGTATTGGTATAATCGATAGGTAGGTACTTGTTTATGAAATTTAAGAAATAACAATATGCAATTTGCCGTGTGGCAGATGCTTTAGAATCCTGCCACCCCCTCTCTTCCTGCGGGTGTTGTACGCGGCGACTAAGGGAGAAAGGCCAAAGTAAGAAAAACAACCTTTGGCAATTTGGTCTACAGATGGCGGAATAACCATCTTAATTCTTATTTCAGGTCAAAAATTTCCAGATCTATGATGGACTGCAGCGTCACAGGTGCGACGTGTCTGACACTGCGACCGTCAACCTGATTACCCTGCGTGGCAATTAAGGGCAAAACCTCCCAATGGTAAGCACTAAAAAAACACGGCCCCCAGTTCCCAGCCATCTCTATGTACCTGACCGTGGTGGCGATTATGACAACAGTGGAACAGAGGGTGCTAAGAATCCCCGGGAGAGGGCATGATACCACTACAAACTGGACCTGATGACGTACAATGGACGAACTCTGCGGCACGACGTGAATATTGTAGAATTACAAGTTGAGTTGAAAAATGTAAGATGGCACGTTCTGGGGTTGAGTGAAGTTCGAAGAGAGAGAGAGAGGACACACTCATCCTAGAATAAGGCCACCTACTCTAATATCACGAGGAACATAATATTTCCCAGGGTGGAGTGGGCTTTCTCGTCATAGAGTTCTCCGTGACAACATTTTAGTAATCTCCAGTGTGTCGACGAGGGTAGAGTATCTTGTTTTAAAACTAAGTGAAATATACACGGTAAAGATTGTTCAAGCTTACGCACCAACTTCAACAGTGAAGTCGGATTACTCGGGCGATGAAGTTGAAGATATATATGAAGACATAGCGAAGCCTTGACACAACACCACCAAAGCCCACTTTAATGTTGTCATGGGGGACCTTAACGTCATAGTTAGGAAGCATACACGTATTGAATCGACTATGGGACTGCACAGTTTGGGAAGTAGAAACCACAGGGCGCAAACGTTAATGAACTTCCTCGAAAAAGAGACGCTTCATGTAATGAATACTTATTTTTAACAAAAACCCCAACGGCTGTGGACCTGGCGCAGCTCCGACAACGTGACGAAAAATGAGATCGACTTCATTACCGATGTAGACTTCCGTATTTGCAGACTGAAGTGGCTGGTCATATTTGTCGCACAAGCGATTAAATTTGGAGTAGGCGTGTCATAGAGTAAAAACCGCATGTAGTCAAACGTTGTGTGGGACACCCCCTTGGTAGATGGAGCAACGATCTGCGCAAGGCGGCTGGCAGCAACTGGATGCGTGTAGTCGAAGATTGGGCCAAGTGCCGCGCCTTGGGAGAGGCTTTTGTCCAGCAGTTGATCGCCGCAGGCTGATGATGATGATGATGAACATGCACTTAACTGTGATTAACAGATTGTAGACCAATAAAAATAGTTTAAAAAAGAAAACACTATTGTGCATTTAATATTTGAAAAACCGTTTCTATTTATAGATGAAATTCTAATGTTATCTATAAAAATGTTTGACTTCACAGCATTAAAAACTTTGCCCAATTTATGTATTACAAACTTTTAGGACGTGGCCTGTAATAAAAGTTGCTATGAAAGGACAATAACAATAAAATTTATATCTGCTAGTAAAAAGTTTTTTGTGAGTTTGAGATTATTTTGTATAAGAAGACAAATATTTATTATTTTCTGAACTATACATGATATGACAGAAAAATTATACGATCTCAACTCACAAACGTTTAAAAAATGGACAAAAGTGAGTACCTAATTTTAAAATATGTTAAATTTGTGAAAATTAATGACTATATAATATTTTAATACAAACTTTGTTAGTTGATATTTGATTTGCAAACCAACACAACACGAAAAGCGTCAAAAGGTCTAATTAGTTTTAATAAACAAATATATAAATAATTAGGTGTTAAATGAATATTTCAATGCAATTTATAACAAAGAAAAAAATATAAATAGGATCCTACTTAAAATACTGATATGCGCACAACAAAATATTTCATTTCTGATTCGAACTTCGTTTTGGCTATAAACCTTTACTTTTTATTACTTTCGAAAGAAAACGGTATCTTGAATCTTACTACGTTTTGCTCCTATGAATACTAAATTACAAAACATCTTACATGTTAGCTTACACAGTGACAAATATTGTGTGCAAAAGTTGTTGGAAAGGAAACAGTACGAATAAAATTATCTGCTTCTTTATTTTGACTTACTTGGTGTAACCATACTGCAGGTATATTATGCTTAGAGCACAAATGGGTCGGCTTGACCGGAGAAAGACCACGCTCACACAGATAATCTTGGTCAAATAGCAGCTGCTCTGTTTCGTTAGGTGAGTGTAGAGAACCGGACACCCTATTTACTGGAAACGAGGCAATCCATCTTAGTCTTCAGGAGTGACAACGCATCTGTATTTTGATTTCTAGCTAAGGGTGGTTGTATGACTATGGTTTGTCACATTTATTCTACAAAAATGTTAAATTCAACTGCTGGACATAAGTCTGTCCTTTTGTAGAGAGAATTCGCATTTATTTTTTAATTTATTTATTCAACACTTTCTGTACTATGGTACATTGGGCGGTCTTAATCCCATATAGCATTTTCTAATTTGCTAGTATTTTTCTTTCTCAATATCCGTTACCGTTACCGTATACAGTCTATTAAAGTCCACAGCCCAACATAAGCCTTCCCCATAGCTACCGCGCTTGGTACGTAGGTTGGCAAACGCAGTTTTATTTTTAGCCGTTATTAGGAAGATGCTGCTGTCCATCTCCTGATTTTGCCCTCTGTCGCCTCTTACGACACAACGCAATGATATTATGGGATAGCTGATATTCTTATACAGCCACTACATGGTAATCATGACGAAGAAAAATATTCAAAACATCATTTTCTCAAACCTCAAAGTCATTGTTTATTGTCACCGTAATTATTACCATTTATTCATTTAATAATATTATATATATTCATTTAAATTACACATACATCACTAACATTAAATAATTATACACAGCCGAGTAAAGATAATACATTGGCATACACAATGACTTAAATTGTTAGTATTAAAATTAATGGATTCCTTCGAACCTTCCGGTAGCATTAAATGAATAAATAGTCGCTCCCGATTTCATTAAAGGGTAACGGTTTCCATTACGTTTGAGTCCCGTAGGTCGAAGCGGTTAACCACAATTTTTAGCGAATGCGGGACCGTAAGAACTTTCCAGTAAGCTGATGTGATTTTCTAACTAAATAGTTTCCCAAAATTTTACTCGACTGCCCCAGAAAGAGGATAATGTTTTTCAAGTGTATGTATGTATTATATTTGTTTCACACGCTCTGTAGCCTAAATGTCGTAATGGATCTAAAGATATGCGATGTCCCTATAATTGTCTTAGTTGTAGGAGTGACCTAAAATGTACAACTTTTCTCATTTCACAAAACTGTTTTTACGTAATTAGGTTTTTTAATTATTTTTTTAACCTTTAGACTTGCTCCCTTTGCAACCAACCAACAAAGAATAAACGGGGCGCTGCGAACATTTCAATGATGCCGAACCCATGCTCAACTTTTTAACATGTACTCTCGCACATATCTTTCTTCTTTCTTTCGTTCTTTCTTTATCAGCCCGTAAGAGTTCACTACTGGGCGCACACATATGTACGTAGAATCATATTGTTGGTTTCAAATTATTTTAAATGCATAATATGTGTACGTGAATGCGTGTTTTTACAAAGAAAGAAATAAAAAAAGAAAGAAAAAAAACATTTATTTGCACAGAATACAGGTGGTATCAGACTTAACAATGGTGCATAGTTCAAACTATATTCTGCTTATATTAGTCATGGAAATATTTATAATTATCTACTTAACTGTCCACGGTGACTACAGTCCCCAAAGAAATTATTACCTCACCTGTCCATCGTGTCTACAGTCACCAATTGACATCGTTCCGTTTAAACGTGTACAGCGCTGAAGACAGCTGTTAAATAATCCATACTGTTCCCATCTCTGGGCAGTGGCTCCCCAGTGCCAGCTCCTTCCACTTGACCGCATCCAGTGCAGAGCGGCTCGAATCGTCGATGAACGAGTTCTTTCCGATCGGCTCGATTCATTGGCACTGCGAAGAGATGTTGCATTCCTTTGCATTTTCTTTCGCATCTACCACGGGGAGTGCTCTGAGGAATTGTTCGGATTAATCCCAGTCGCCAAATTTCACGAACGCACATCGCGGCAGAACTCCCAATACCATCCACACCATCTGGATGATTGGCGGTCCACCACTGTGCGATTTAGAAGATGTTTTCTTCCTCGCACGACTTCCTTGTGGAATCGATTACCATCAGCGATTTTTCCGGACCGATACTACTTAGGGACCTTCAAGAAAAGAGCGTACTCCTTTTTAAAAGGCCGGCAACGCATCTGCGATTCCCTCCCTGGTGTTGCAGCTGTTCATGGGCGGCGGTAGTCACTTACCATCAGGTGAGGCGCATGCTCGTTTGCCCCCTCTCCTATAAAATAAAAATAAATAAATAAATATTAAAAAATTAGAGATGGTGCTATTTGAAATTTGTCATCTATGAGAGTAAATTTTATCTGTGAAATAGTAACAAAATATATAGAAAAAAAATGTGAAAATGACATTTCGCCATTTTTGTTTGTGTACTGTTAAAGTGTGAGGAACTCGATCAAGAATGTGATAAATTTTCTGTTTTTATACGTTATTTCTAATGTTATTGCACATCAAATTAATTGTGAAGACATTTTCTTTAGGAAATATGTATCACTACGAAAATTCAAAAACCGTTTACATATACTAATTTAGCTCGAAATTTCAATCACTATACGCGATCATCGTTCATTGATTATATGTTGTTTAAAATGTATTCTAATCATTTTTTTTGTGTTAAATGAATGCTAAATATAAAATAATGCTTCACTATTAACACGTTGATAGCCACTTATAAACGAAATATTTGTTGAGATGTGTCTAGAAATTATTAAAACTTATTTTTATTTATTTATTTTTTTAAATTTATATTGAGTTTATATTATACTTATATTTTTTATCTATATTGAGTATTTTATTGATATTGGTGTCATTTTAAAGGGAATGTCATGTTCTATTATAATATAAAATAGTTGTCATCAGTAAATGTTATACTTTATTTGTAAAACTAGAAATAAAAAATAAATACGATTTTTTTGATATTCCCATATTTAATCTTTATTTTCATCTTTTATTTTTAATTTGAACAATTTTCGTTTAACGAAATTAAATTTTGAATTCTTTGAGCTTTTTGAGAATCTTTTATTTGAATGTAGGTGTAGTAGTTTTTCAGTAGTAATCGTTTTTGTTGAGACAGTCTCGCGCGGTCGTAAGAAATAAGTAAAATTTTAATGCGCGTACAACGGCGTTATGATGCAACGTATTATAACTGCAGCACGAATGGGTTGGCTTCACTTCACTCAATTAGGAATGCACATAAAATAATTGAATTGCTGGTCTAGCAATATACATAGAAGTCTTTGGTTAAAATAAACTAAATGAATGCGATAAAATTCGTAAAAGTAGTTTTATACAATGAATAGTGTTAGTGTATAAAAATACTGTTATAAATATAACCTTCTTCAAATTTTCGACACAAAATCCATTGTACATTTTTAAAACTAGAAAAAATATTTTCCACAACCAGAAGAGGCTGGGATTTATAACACAGTCAACTATTATTGTTGTCGGTGCCAGAAAAGGTCAAAGGACAAGTTGACCTTTAGCGGTTTCTTTTGTCGATACGAGTAAATATTTAATTTTCTCTCTGAAATTTGAGCGCCATCCAAATTAGTTAGTTAACTTGGTGGAATTTTATTTTAAACTAGCTGTTCCCCGCGACTTCACCCGCGCGTAGTTTATTACGATTGAATTACATGGGTTTTAATTTTTTGCGCGGAACCCTAATTCTTTTTCTAAAATAAAAGTAACCTAAGTTACTTTTTATAACATCAGCTATCTGCAAGTGAAAGTCCGGTCAACATCGGTCCAGCCGTTTCGGAGATTAGCCGGAACAAACAGACAGACAGACAAAAATGTTAAAAATTGTGCTTTTGTTATAAGTACCGTATATACTTTTATATGCATATAGTTGCTAGCAAAGCTGTCATTTCGACATTACAAACAAATACATCAATTTTATTTATTTGCATAGATATATTCTGGTTGCCGTATGGTGGTGGTGGAACCTACGTGGGTGTCATATGAGACGACAGTGGGAAATGAAAGGGGAAATGGGCAATAGCATCATCTAGATCATCATTATTATTATCAGACTGCGGCAGTTAAATGCAGTAAAACTTACTTGCAATAAAACTGTTAGATTAATTTATTTATTTCCACACAAATACTCACAAACACTCACGCCTGTCACCCAGTGGGGTAGGCAGAGACTACGGACTTCCATTTGGCGCGAGCCTGACACACCCCTCTCGCCTCCTTTACATCCATATATCTACGCATACACGCTCGTCGGTTAAAGGTACTCCTAATCTGACCCATTTTCAATATATCGCCGATTTCAATATATCGGTCGATAATACTTCGTCTAGGGCGTACCTTCCCGACTCTGTCGTTCACTTCTGCAACATAAATTTGCTTTGTTACTCTTTCCTCGTTTATTCTTTCTACATGACCAAACCACCGAAGCAATCCTTTCTTAATCATGGTCACAACGTCATCTTGCAAACCACACTTTTCTCTTATCACACTATTTCTCATCCTGTCATTCAGATTCAGCCCTAGCATACTCCTTAATGACCGCTTTTCTACAGTATTTTTTTATTCTCATGCTTCTTCTGCCAGACCCAATTTACACTACCATACATTAAAATAGGGACTAACACAGCATTATGAATTATTTCCATATTATAATATCGTACGGACCCAAGAGAAAACACAAATGACATTGAAATTCACAGTATCTTTGTTTTGCTAAAGAGTGCCTAAGAACGATTTATAACTTAAATCCGAAGAAATCTCTTAAGAAATTGTTAGAGGAATAAATTTATCAATTTCGGCATATTTAAGTAACTTTAATGTAATTTGTTTAAGCATAATTTAAAAAAATAATTTTATTCAAAATGTTAAATCTATTAATACAAGTATAAGTTAGTAATACCAGTTACTCGACTACATTGTGTCAGTAGTTTATTGTCTTGAATGCCATAACATACTACGCCTGAAAATATGCAGAATCTATATAATAAAAAAAATTCTTCTACTAAGCACCAATGCTTATATTTTGAAAGAATGCATGATTTATTATAATCCCAGGAAGAAATTTCGTAAAGACCGTACATAGCATTGGACGCACTGCTGATTGGCGGCATAAAAGGGCAGAAGGGTGATATAAACACAGTCGTCTAAAGAAGTAAAGGGTAAGGAATTTATCTACTTAACTTCTTTTCAGTTTTCCTCTGACGCCTTTCACGTTACCCATAGGATGATAATTGGTAGTAGATTTTCTTGCACCAGCGGTTTTGTTTTAACTGCATAGGGTAAAAATTTTCTAGTAGCACTAGACGATTTTTACCTTATGATGTTATAACAAAATAAAAATAAAAGCAGGTACCCAGAGCTCCACAGGTTTTTATATAATATAAAATTTGAAGCTGAGGCTCGATTTTAAGAGATTAAAAGTAATATAAAATGTCAAGCACTGTGACGTATAGGAATTACCGTCGCGGGCGCAAGCCATGTTTTTTGTTTTCGTACATCCCGTAATTCAAAGAAACCTGTATAACATTGATTGTCATATTTTTAAAATGTAAAGTGCTAACAGTCGCTCGTGTTGAGTAGCCGGTCATGTTATAAGCCTAGTATGACGGAACTAATACACTTTAGACCAATTCTCTCTTAAGCTTCCCGTTCTTCGGTACAAACTCGTAGATGATATGATTAAACCTTTGATAAAAAGCAATGACAGACTATTGAATGGTCTAAAATATATAACATAGTCAAGACAATACTAGTATGTCTTCTACAGTCGATAAAATATTTTACTGGAACAATATTATGGACTTTAAAAAAAACCTACTTGGTAACACAATCATAACAGTGTATGGTACTACTGACAAATTTAGATAATTTATCTGAAGGTCTTTAGATTTTTTATAATTTTTATCTTTAGTTTTTAATTCTTATCAAGAAAATTAGAACAAAATAGTTTTATTATATAATTTCATACCTTATTCTTCTACACACAGGGGTTGGAATTAATTGTTCAAATTTATATGGGAACACTTCTGATGTATAAATTATTTAATATAAAAATAATATTTTAAATCGGTTATGAGGTTAAGAAAACGGCAATCTCACATTAAAAAAACCGCAGTTTTTTTTATTTAAAGTCGTTACTAGGATAGGTCGCTATTTCCTGGTTTGTTTTGTTGATTTGTTGGCAACCCTAGTTTTTATAATATTGAGTTTTTATCGGAACGATATCACGCTCTTCTACATGGTAGAGCCATGCTGCAGCTATATTATGGTTGTAGCACGAATGGGTCGGCTCGACCGGAGAAGGACCACGCTCTCACAGAAAACCGGCGTAAAATAGCAGTTTAACGCTGCTGTGTTTCGTATGGTGAGTGTAGAGAACCGGAGACCCTTTTAACTGGCAAAGGGGCATTCCATCTTAGTCCTCACGGGTGACAACGCATCTGCACCTTGAGTCTTTATTGAGGATAGATGTAGATGTCTATGGTAACCACTTACCATCAGGTGGACTGTGTGCTCGTTTGTCACCCGATCCTATTAAAAAAAAGAGCCTACTACTTTCTAAAAGGCCCCAACGCACGTATTTCCCCTGGTGTTGCAGATGTTTATGGGCGATGGTTATCACTACCATCAGGGGAGCCGTATGCTCTTTGGCCTCCTCTTCCATAAAAAGCGAAGATGCTGCTGCCCATTTTCTCTGTCACGTCTTACTATACAAACGGGATGACAGTGAATATTCTTACACCATCACTACTCGGTTACATCGATATTTACCCAATATAATAATATTGTTAGTCTTAGAAATAATGAATTAATTTATTAAATACACCCGTTTTAAAATGGTCTCATTAAATACAGTCTTATTATTTCTCGGCTTAAGAATAATCCCAAAATTCAATTTATATGTATTATATTTATTAGTAAGATTTATCGGTATCCGCTTACAACGATATTTTACCCGTTTAAGTACATCATACTCACGAACACCTGTGTCTTTTGTAACTAAAACAACAATACCAATGAAGTTGTTTCTTTTTAAACGTTTATTTGTAGGTATGTTTAATTTAATGCCGTTTGTGATAACTTGTCAAGTGTGGTGATTGAGGAAAATCATACTTTATATGGTATAGGTCTATCGCAGCATTTGATATTGACGGAACGATAAGAAACACAGAGAGAGAGAGAGAGAGAGAGAAAGGGAGAATGGGAGAGAGAGAGAGAGAGAAGAAAGAAAGAAAGAGGTTTAATTTTAAGAAAATTTAAAACATACAGGCAGTTTGTTTTAAATCTTCTTAAAATTTATTTATTATCTTAAATCTGCTTTAAATAATTTATTAAGGCAGTAACTTACTATATTTAAGAAACAGAAATTCGAGTAGCTTTCGAAATGCGTACAGTAAAGAAGTGGAATTTGCCGGCGTCTGTCTTACAGTCCGAATACAAGGGCTTCTGTTACACTAAGACAGTGCGATTTACCATCTAGGCCTTCGTCACCACGTGCCACCAGGTGGGATTATAATCAAGCACTGACTAATAATAAGTACAAAAAAAAAAACAAATTGGAACCCACGACTTTTGATATTTGCAGTTCGTCTGAAACAAGCTCACGCACAAGTACTCAGATGTCATTGAATAAATATGCGTTAAGATTATTTTAATAGTATGTGTTTATCACAATTCTTCGTATAGACAAGCGGGGCATCCGTCCTACATTACTACTGTTACGATCTGTTTATTACATACGAGGTGCACGTAGAAACAGTTTAAATTGCATGCTATTAATTCAGCAATATTGGATAGCTTAAAATAAAAAATAAAAATTTTAAACTACTTGATGGACTATGATCGTTTTGAAGAAATAAACAATATTTTTATTTGTTTTAAAACGTTACCTTATCAATGAGATAATCTCCCATATCGTAGAGGCTTTATAATCTACAAGTGGGGCTGAGTATAACAACGAGTATATTATTATATTTATACCGTGTAGTGGCGGTCAAGAATACCACTACCCCATATCCTATCGTGGGTGTCGTAAAAGGCGACAAAGGGAAACAGGCAGGAGATGGGCAGCAGCATCTTCCTGATAATAGTCAAAATTATAATAAAAAAACTGCGGTTGCCAACCCGCTCGCCAAGCGTGGCAACTATGGCAAATACCCCCCTATGAATGTAAAAAAGAGACGGCCCCCAGTCCCCGGCGGCCCCGCTATTCCTGGCTACGGTGGCGACCATGGTAACGGCGGGGCAGGGGGTGCTAAGAATCTCCGGTGGAGGTTCGGTTGCCACCTTAGACGTCTCGACCTGGCAACGTACAACGCACGCACCCTGAGGACTGACGAGAAGATCGTGGAGCTGGAAGAAGAGATAGACAAGTTGCGCTGGCATATTATAGGATTATCCGAAGTCCGAAGAGAGGGGGAGGACACGGTAATCCTCGAATCCGGCAACTTGCTCTATCACCGGGAGGGCGACCATCTGTCCCAAGGAGGTGTCGGATTTATCGTCCACAAATCTCTCGTTAACAACGTTGTAAAGATCGGGAGTGTGTCGACGAGGGTTGCGTACCTTATACTCAGAATCACCAAACGGTATTCGCTGAAGGTCATACAGGTTTACGCACCAACCTCGGCACACCCCGATGGGAAGGTGGAGGAAATGTATGAGGATATCTCTAGAGCCATGCATTCCTCCAAAACCCAATATACGGTGTTAATGGGAGACTTCAATGCAAAACTAGGCACAAGAGAGAACGGTGAGCTGAAAGTAGGGAAATTTGGAATAGGGCAACAGAACCCAAGGGGCCAGCAGCTGGCCGACTTCATGGAGAAAGAGGGACTCTTTATGATGAACTCTTTCTTCCAGAAGCGGCCCCACAGGAAGTGGACCTGGTCGAGCCCCGACGGTTCGACAAAAAATGAGATTGACTTCATTATGACGACCAGACGACAACTGTTCAGTGATGTCTCCGTGATCGCGAGGGTGAAAACTGGTAGCGATCACCGAATGGTTAGAGGCACACCGAACCTAAACATTAAGTTGGAGAGGTCTCGTCTAATGAAGTCAACGCTCCGTCCCCCTCGTGCTCTGTTCCAAAGTCCCGAAACCTTTCAGCTCGAGTTACAAAACCGTTTTCAGTGCCTAGAAGACTGCAATGAAGTGGACGATATGAATGACAAGCTCGTGGAAACTGTCCATGCGGTCGGAGCTAAGTTCTGCAAGACCCGCCGCAGAAGAACACAAAAACTCTCCGATCACACTCTTAATCTCATGGCTGTTAGACGGGAGATGAAGCTACATTCTTCAACAGACTTGACAGCGTACAGGCATCTGAACAGACAGATCTCCAAATGCATGCGGCGGGACTTACGCAACTTCAATACAGCTCGTATTGAAGAAGCGATCGAGCGGAACCAAGGCTCCAAAGTCTTTGGCAGATCTCTGGCCAGAAAGAGCCACCTGTCAAAGCTGAAGACAGAATGTGGCAGCATCGTTTCCGGGACACCTGAGATTTTGAGTGAGATTGAGAGGTTCTATGGGCAGCTGTACACGTCATCGTTGGAGCCACACGCAAGTGTGAGTAACGATCCAAGAGCGAGTCTCATCCGACACTATTCCGAAGATATCCCGGACGTCAGTCTGAGCGAGATTAGAATGGCTCTCCAGCACCTTAAAAACGGTAAGGCCCCAGGCGAGGATGGAATTACAGCGGAGCTTCTGAAAGCGGGTGGAAGACCGGTACTTGAAGTCCTTCAGAAGCTCTTTAATTCCGTCCTCCATGGTGGCATTACACCGGAGGCGTGGAGCAGAAGTGCGGTGGTCTTGTTCTTCAAGAAAGGTGACAACGCTCTCTTGAAGAACTACAGACCGATTTCCCTTCTGAGCCGCGTCTACGTGCTGTTTTCGAGAGTCATTACGAATCGTCTCACGCGCAGACTTGACGACTTCCAGCCTCCCGAACAAGCCGGTTTCCGAAAGGGCTTTAGCACCATAGACCACATACATACCCTTCGGCAAGTTGTACAGAAGTCCGAAGAGTACAATTTGCCACTATGTCTGGCGTATGTGGACTATGAGAAAGCCTTTGATTCCGTCGAAATTTGGGCGGTGCTGCAGTCCCTTCAGCGGTGCCAAGTTGACTGTCGGTATATCGAAGTGTTGAAGTGCTTGTAAAGTAGGGCTACGATGGCTATCCGAGTACAGAACCGGAGTACGAAACCTATCCAATTGCAGAGAGGTGTAAGACAGGGTGACGTCATATCCCCGAAACTCTTCACCGCTGCATTGGAAGACGTTTTCAAGCTTCTGGACTGGAAAGGATACGGTATCAACATCAATGGCGAGTACATCACTCACCTTCGATTTACCGACGATATAGTCCTTATGGCAGAATCGCTGGAGGACCTAAGCACTATGCTCAATGACCTCGATAGTGTTTCCCAACGGATAGGTCTTAAGATGAACATGGACAAAACAAAGATCATGTTCAATGTCCATGTCACACCTATGCCGGTAGTTGTTGGGAGCACTAAGCTCGAAGTTGTTGACGATTATGTTTACCTAGGACAAATAGTCCGACTAGGTAAGTCCAACTTCGACCGAGAGGTCAATCGACGGATTCAACTCGGCTGGGCAGCGTTCGGGAAGCTACGACACATTTTCTCGTCAGACATACCTCAAAACCTGAAAACGAAACTGTACAACCAGTGCGTGTTGCCAGTGATGACTTATGGAACTGAGACGTGGTCCTTCACTACTGGCCGTATGAGGAAGCTCAAGGTCGCTCAGCGAGCTATGGAGAGGGCTATGCTCGGAGTTTCTCTGCGTGATAAACTTAGGAATGAGGATATCCGCAGTAGAACCAGAGTAACCGACATAGCCCAACGAATTAGTAAGCTGAAGTGGCAGTGGGCCGGCCATATAGCTCGAAGAACCGACAACCGATGGGGAAGAAAGGTTCTCGAGTGGCAGCCTCGTACCGGTAGGCGAAGTGTAGGGCGTCCCCCCACGAGATGGAGTGACGACCTGGTAAGACATGCAGGAAGTCGATGGATACAGGTGGCTCAGGACCGTGCTTTGTGGCATTCTTTGGGTGAGGCCTATGTTCAGCAGTGGACTTGTGAAGGGCTGTAATGATGATGATGATGATGATTATTATATTTATGTTCCGAAATAAAATAAAGCTATATAAAATAATATAGTTGTAGAATTTCATATATTTAGTACTTTTGATATTATAATATTTCAGAGCAAATATTTCCACACCATTGAAAGTGATAATAATTACGCTCAATGTTTGGGCCGGCTGCCAGCTCGCCATATTGTAACGAAAGAATAAATTGTACCCGCAAATTGTTAACTCTACCAAATATTTAGATTTTTTATTACAATATTTTTAAAAGCTTCCATTAAAAGAGTTCGCAATGCACCTAATAGTAAATGGTCAATACAATATATGGAAGAAATGAATCTATATAGCGTATTATAGCTTCAACAAGAATAAGACGAAGACCGGGATAGGACCACCGCTGTCATTAAATAGAGAAATAGCAGCATAATCATGATGCTGCTGTATTTCGTACGGTACAAGAACCGGATACTTTTTTTATTACTTGTTATGGCCCACATCTGCACCTACAAAGATGGCCTTGGCTGGGGCCCATAGCAGCCTCCTCAACGGGCAGCCGCAGGTCGGGCCCAAATGGCCATATGGAAGAATATCATATCATACTAAATTATAGGGAGAAGGCTAAGAAAATATAGTACGTACCTGTATCCGAACCTAAGACCGCCCCAAGGCACGGTCAGGCCGTAGGTGGGTGTAAGGTGCATGGAAAGTAGTGTTTAGTGATATGTATGTATGTGTGACCTAGCCCATCTGAGGTGACCGGCAGCGGTCGATGTCCAGGTTGCCCCAGAATGCTGCATCACTCCAGCAGGCTTGCCCGCTGAATCATTTCTTTCTTCATGTCACTATTTCAGTCTATCAACCTTTATTGTACAGTTAACTAACATCAACTCAACTAATACAACGTTCATCGGAGAATCGAACACGTGATAACAGACTCAAGTAACGCACAGTAGTTCAATGTTCAACATTCACTATTCCGGATTCATTTATCACCAAATTACAAATCGGGAACTAACGCGATCTCTTTACGAGTCACAAAGTTCAGCGTTACAAACTACAACTAAATTCCTTCGGTCGATATCAAATACTACGCTGCGATAAGAATTCAAAAGCCGCCTCGTTGACACGTAAAACTAACAAAACAGTCAACACACAAAAAAGGGCACTTAACGCGACGGCACAATTACAATGATTTCCAAAACAATCAACCGGGAAACGCCCTCAAAAAGGAATGCGCTGTTCAAATTCTAACCGTATCTCTAATCGGCGCGCGCGCAAATTCCACGTCACACGAGCAAGTTAAATATTGCAATAAACACTTTAACACGCAATCACTAGATAATTGGCGTAATTACTTTCAAACGAAATTACATTAATCACTCAAACACAATACAGGCTTCCTGTCGCGAACTTATAACGTAGACAACCAAACCGAGGCGGTTTACACGAAATCACAATCCAGTAGCGAAGTAACGCGCACAAATTCCAAAATTCTAGACCCTAATCCAAAAAAAAAAACCGGTCTTGCGAAACCTCAGCGGCGTGCACCGAAAGACACTAATTAACTGTCCCGCCACCGTTGAGCTACTCATTTCAGCCAGCGCGTTGAGCGACTGCCCACGGCATGCGGCCGCCTCCCCACTCCGTCGGCATTACCTCACCTCGACACCATTGGGTGATTCGACAAAGTCGAAAGTGATGGAGTGCCATCTCAAAATGCCCATTTTTGGGCATAAACATTACTAGTACCATATTAGCTCTCAAATCGGTCTGCATTTTAATTTTTAACCGTGTGGATCAAGTTAAACTGTGCTCGTTAGTCACTTTCTTCTATAAAAAATCCCAGAAATACGTGCAGCTATCGACACCAAGAAGGATCAGCTTCACCAAGAAGAAGGACGTGCAATAACTTCCCTTATTACTGCAGTGAAAGGCTGTAATTATGCTGATTTTTCCCGTTAGTCAGAGACAAATTAATTTTTTTCCCAACTTTCCACTTTTTCCATCAGTAAGTATACTTTTCTTGCTATCACCACCGATTTTATAATTTGAAAATCTACAGGAATAATAAATAGTTTTATTATTTTATTAAATGTCTATTTGTTGTTTTTGGACATGCTGAGTAGTGGCAGCTTAAGAGAATCCACTGACGGCACACTGTACCGTAGTTGTCGTAAGACCCGACTATGGGAAAATCCAGAAAGAGCAATAATCAATGAGGCCACTAATAAATGGCATAATAACCCTTATGCGCCAGAAAATATGCAATTAGACAACTCTTAAAAAGTTGTTTGCAATTTCTAGTAAGATCAAGTCATTGCCTTTATGCGTCCTTATCTGTTTTTAAATTAAATACAATAATTGTATGTTGATTTTTTTTCGTAGCTATATGGAGTGAATTCCGGGAAAGACTTCGAGACATCGAAAGAAAATCGATGGATGCAGGTGGATTAGAACCGCGCTTTCAAAATCATAGGATTACGATTTTTAATGTTAGATATTTACAAATCCTTAAAATAAGTTCCAGGACAATACATAAACTATAACATTTTTTTAATCCGAAGTGATGTTTGATTTTTCAGACATACAGGCATTGATTAGTTCAATTGCGGTCATAAATCTCTCAATTTGGAGGGAAATGCCGTATATAATAACGGATTGGATTGGATAATATTTTTGAATTTGCTATGAACATGAGCAATGCAATTTTGTTTTAAAAATTCAAACTTACTCTATGGCGAATTGATGTAGCCCAGTTAAATATGGTTTCCAAAAGATTGTCATCAGTTTCCGAAAATAATTATAATGAAATTTAACTTCCTATAAGTTGTTAATCTCTGGCTACAACATCAGTTTGAATATACAGTAAATATTGTTATGCATAAAACAAACAAATAATTAGATGCTTTTTTACTTGTCGTATTACTACTAAAACCGAATAAATTGTTTATCAGCCTAGCACGGCTCTAGTTTTATAAATTCTTTAAACTACTTACAAAGTGAATTTACGACCAAAAATAACAAAGGGTTGACCTGCAGCAATGCTGCGAACAGATAGCAACAACAAAGTATCTTTGTAACTCACAAATCTAGTCGGGATAAGATCGTTACTTGGGTGCAGTAAGTTTATACGCTTGTTTCATGGTTATTGTCTTTACTGGAAAATAGGACAGTCGAAAGAGATATGAATTTCATACATTTTCAATCTAGGTAAAACTAATCTAGGTAAAATTAATGTTTCATATTACTACAATTGAATGTGTAGTATTCGTTTAAAAAAAACATTGTAATTAGTACATATACGAGTATAAACCACCATACTTATTATCATTTCTGATGACAATTAATAAAGTCCGCAAAATTTTCTGCTTCATCTATAGATTATTATATAACGACGTTATCTAGACCTTTAAATATATTTAAAGGTCTAGACAACATTGCTTGTCCTCCGCTGCAAGCGCTTACTTATGGAGCTCAACAATTTTAACAAAAACTGCTATATAGGTCGATAGTTAATAAGTAGGACAGTTTGTTTGGTATAAAGTACTAAGAAATGTATTTAGAATTTTTTTATGGGAGAAGGAGCAAACGAGCATGCGACTTACCTGATAGTAAGTGACTACCGCCACCCATGAACAACCGCAACACCCAGGGAATTGCAGATGCGTTGCCGGCCTATTAAAAAGGAGTAGGCTCTTTTCTTGAAGGTCCCTAAGTCGTATCGGTCCGGAAAAATCGCTGGTGGTAAACTATTTCACAAGGAAGTTGTACGAAGAAGAAAACATCTTCTAAATCGCACAGTGGTGGATCGCCAATTATCTAGATGGTGTGGATGGTATCGAGAGTTCTGCCGCGATGTGTGTTCGTGAAATTTGGCGGCTGGGATTAATCCGAACAATTCTTCAGAGTACTCCCCATGGTAAATGCGAAAGAAAATGCAAAAAGATTCAACATCTCTTCACAGCGCCAATGAGTCGAGCCGATCGGAAAGGACTCGGTCGTCGACGATTCGAGCCGCTCTGCACTGGATGCGGTTAAGTGGAAGGAGCTGGCACTGGGGAGCCCCAGCCCAGAGATGGGAACAGTATTCCATGTGAGGCCGAACCTGCGCCTTGTAAAGTTACAGGCGTTGTGGCGGCATGAAATACTGTCCCGCTCTGCTGAGCACGCCAATCTTTTTAGAGGCCAATTTGGCCTTCTCTTCCAAGTGACCACGAAACTGCACGTCACTCGATATGTCGACGCCGAGGATTGCGAAACTGGCTGAGGCAACAAGGGGAGTACCTTGAAACTGAGGAGATACGACAAAGGGGTTCTTTTTAGCGGTAAGCGCGCAAACTTTTGTCTTCTGAGGATTAAACTGAAGTAGATTTAGTCGCCCCCAATCCGAGACTTGAATTTACTTGAATTTACATTAATTCCAGAATTTTACACTGTTACTAAATTGTATTCGTGTTATTGTATCGCGTTGACGTGTAATAGTAGTGTAAGATATATAATTTATCACTTCATTTAAGGAGCGATGGGATATACTAAAAGATCAGGATATACAAAAGGATAATCGCTTCCAATTGATGCAGGTATAAACATCTCTAATGGAAACAGCAACAAAGACCTAGAGACCAAGACCTAGACCAAATAGAGGCACTTCGGCTAAATGAAGGGGCTGATGAAGAAGATGTTGAGAGGGCACTTTTAGATATTCCGTGGTGGATAGTTATGTTAAGATTAGGTTTTGGTTATTGTTTATATTTATAATTTTAATGGTTTACGATAAGCTTAGTAGAAGGTAGGACGTTTTATCTGCCTAAAAATCCGTCTGGATTGGAACCAACCTCTTGCCTTCATCTGTCTAGAGCATGCCGTGCACCCACTGCTGTATTTCAGTTTGAAAAATAAGACAGGCAATTATTCTGTTGTCCTAATGAGTGAACCGCTGTAAGGGAGTGGGAAGGAGAACTGAGACAAAACTGGCACCGCCTAATTAAATTAAAATATAAAATGAAATTTAATTGTCACGATATCTCTGGAACCGTAAGGCCAAGAGACTTGAAATTTGGTAGGAAATATTCCTTTTGCCGATTAAAGGTCAGCTAAACACGAATTTTATGAAATTCCACCGAAAAGGGGGGTTGCGGGGGCGTTAATTATAAAAATTCACATTTCAAAAAATAGCTTTTATAGGTAATACTTGGCCAGATTATTCTTTTTGTCATGTTAAGAATTACCATGGACGGATTTTATGAAATTCCACCCACAAAGAGCAGTCGGGGGCATAAAAAAATAAAACATTTATACAGGGTTCTTTTGCGATAACCGGCCAAATTTGCAGACAAGTTTCAGAATAAGTAATATAGGAAAATGGTGAAAAAAAAATATTAAAAAAATCTCAAAATTCTGTCCTTTTTATCTTTTAAAATCAAAATGCGTGGTAATGCATTATTTTAATTGATTTTACTGCGCACGCACACATTCGTAAGGGTCGACCGGTAGGCAAAAACGTTGTTGACCATAAATCACATTTAATGTGGGATAATTTCAAATAAAAGTAGAAGCCTTATTTACTTGTATTTTCAAAAACTGCAATAACGGTATATCATTATTTATATGATTGAATTTAAGTTTAAAATTTGGCTACTCTTTGAAAAATAACCCTGTATATTACACTGCTCCTAAACGGCTGAACCGACTTCAAAGAAATTTTAATTGTGTAATTAAATTGATTCTATAATGGTTTAGACTCAAAATTGTAGGTGGCGCTGTTGTCGAAATTCAGAAATCACCCGTACGAAGCCAGGGCGCATCCCTTATTTAGTATAAAGATCATTTTATCAGAAGTTACCCTTCAGCCATCCCGAAAAAAATAGAAAAAAATCCGCAAACCAGTCTATAATGTATAAATTATTCTAACTTTACGCAAAAAGCATAAGAAATACTAAGCTAACGCAGGTTAACCCAAGTCATAAATTATTGTTAATTTAATCAATATAGTTTAACTCTTAAATTTTTATTCGATTGAACTACTAGGATAAAAGTTTAAGTTAAAAGCTACTTTCACTACTTCAACCAACTTCAGCGACTGAACTAATTCAGTTGAAATTAGCCAATTTACAATTTTAATATAATAAAACGTTTACTGGAAATACTTTTTTTGTAAATTATGAGCGGAATTCACAAATCATCAAAATATTATATTTCTCAAACACTTTGGTATTTCTTCACTGTCAATGTCGTGCTAAATCAGTACTTAAAATTCTAATTTACAATTTTTAAATTACTTAATACTAAATGAATTCTTTTTAAATGTTGTTTTGTAATATTGTTTTATTATTATAATCTTAAATGTAATTAATTTTCCATATTTTATCGTGCTTTATTTAACTTACTTTTATTTAACTTAAATTTGGTTACTTATTTAGTAGCATACTAAACAAGTTACCAAAGGCTTAAATAAAACGCGATAAAATTTGTAAAATTTGTTTTATTTATGGCCAAATACTCAAACGATTCTAAATTTTAAAATGTCGCTAAGTCTCGTTGTGTCACAGTCACTTTGACTTAAAGTGACAGAGACAGCACGATACTTAACGGAGTCTTAAAATTGAGTAGCGTTTGAGTATTTGGGCATTAATGTCTCGTATTCGTGTAATATAAGAAATCATTACATTTTTTTTTGTTTTGTTAAAGTACTCCGATCAATGGAACAATTTTCGATTGAAGTAAAAAGTAAAGTAACAACTTATATATGTTCCACTGCTGGGCACAGGCCTACTCTCATTTCTGAGTGGTCTAGTAGCTCAACATTGATTTATATGTTAGCTCAAGGTCTAAGCGCTCGTTGTAAATTTCACAGTACATGAGCAAACCGGTGTCGATCACCGCCGGAACCAATGAAATTGTTAATTGCAATTTTAATTGCTGATTTAACAATGTGCTAAAGAAAAAAGTGAAGGAAAACATTTTTTATTAATACAGAATTACTTTGCTTACACCAATTTGTACCGGATATAATTCTACCGTGGGTGTCGTAAGAAGCGTGTCGTAAGCTCTGATCCTATGTGATCTTCATAGCTTTTGATAGATGTCGATATGCATATAGGCGTCAGGGAGACATCTTGTACTGCGATCAACGATTTGCTTGTCAGGTGTGGCCTTAAGGTCAAATAATTCCAAAGGCAGAGACCCCTAGGCTACTTAACATTTGCTGATGATTATTATGGTTATAAATATGTTACAAAGGATAGTATGAACAAATATTTGACCATACATTTTCTTCAGTTATTTTATTGGTTATATATTCAACCTATTCAACCTATCCAGTAGAAAGCATTATTCATTCATTAATAATACGTATACGCAAGCTTAATACTGAAACAATATAATCAAATATACAAACAAAATTCATTCACAGAACAATATCCTCTTAATTATGCACTATTGAAGAATAAATTACCTACGATTTCGTTAACTGAAATTCTGAGTATCAAATTAATTACATTAAAATTTGGAAATCAGTTGTGATCTCTTTAAATGCACAATTTCGAATTACCGTTAACTGCATCACTTCCGCAGGTATACGTGGTATACGTGGTAGAGCCATGCTGCAGCTATATTATGGTTGTAGCACGAATGGGTCGGCTCGACCGGGGAAGGACTACGCTCTCACAGAATACCAGCGTAAAATAAAAGCTTAACGCTGCTGTGTTCCGTATGGTGAGTGTAGAGAACCGGAGACCTTTTTTACTGGTAACGAGGCATTCCATCTTAGTCCTCACGGGTGACAACGCATCTGCATTTTGATTCGTAATCGAGTATAGATGTAGATGTCTATGGGCCACAGCAACCACTTACCATCTGTGTAACTGTGTGCTCGTCTGTCACCCTTATCCTATAAAAAAAAAGTTTTGTATATGAATGAAATAATTTGTATAGTTACCTAGCTAGAATTAAATTAGCAAAATTCATCGTCATCATAGTTTAACTGCCACTGTTTAAGTCCACTCCTCAACATAGGCCATCTCCGACATTTTCTGCCGACTTCCAAAAAGGAGACGGTACTCAATTCAACTGTATGTTTTTTATGTGTGTTACCTCGTTACACTTTACTGGGTGAACCGATTTCGATGATCCTTTTTTTATTTGAAAGCTGGTACTTCTCGTGTCGTCCCATATGAATTTGATCAAGGTCAGACCAAAAGCTTTTGAGTTATTCTTAATAACTTATATTGAAGTTGGCAGTACAAAATTTTTAATTTTAAATTATCTAATTGTAAAACTGTACCGCATATTATTTAATAATAAATTTAAAACACTTATTATTAGTTATTCATATAGTAACCAATTAGTAGTTTTTTCGAAAATGAAATCATCTCCTTATTAGTATTTCTTTTTTGAAATGAAATCTCACCTCAAAACTACGATTCTCCCCGGAATCGTGTACTTGTCATTATCTAGTTTTTGTTATGTTGGTGCTGTTAGCCTTTTGAATTTTACAGCTTCATCGGACTCAGGACATCAACTAATTTTGGGCGCGTGTACAAAGGGTACGCTTGCGTATAATATGATAGATCTTACGCAAGTTTTGTACAAATAGAGCTTGTGTCTTACGGGCAGTTTACTCTTGCTCTTGACTAGCTGATGTAGGCGGCTAAAATTTTACTTGACTCGGTTGCGGATATTATGAATGTGTTTCACGAAAATTTTGGTCAAATGTTTCCCCTAGGTATTTTGCCGTTGTTGCCCAGGGAATCTGTCGCCCAAACAGATCGTATCTGATGATTTTTTAGGATTTAAGTTTCAGCGATTGAGGGAGGGGTTCCTTTGAAAGTAAAATACTCTCTCGCTAATCTGCCACCATAAAATCCTACCCATCAGCGGATTACTGAAATCGGCGGATTATAATGAACAGGAACAACAAATTGAAAAAAAAAAACTCAAACAAATGTATGATTTATTTATATATTGTATTTAAGAAATCAACAAACATGAAGCTTTTATTAAAGTAATTACTTATATAACTTCATCGCGCATTTTACGTAAATTTGCAACCATATCACATGACTTCCCATTTTATTGGGCCCGTTTAATGCTAACAGCATGATACGTGACTTCTTCGTCTGATGAGTTATCCGGTTCAACGGTACCATTTCTTCATTTCAAAAGCTTCCACTTTTTTCAAAATTTTGGTCTTTTGCACTAAAGTTAGATTAAAGTTGGCTAAAAATTACTTCGCGTACATCCGCACGATAAAATAAAATGGTGTGTCTTACCTCGTTTGGAGAGCACCTCCCGCCCTCCCTCAATTGCGTGCACTATCACCGTCACCACTAATCCCAGCACCACTACTATGCCTCGTGGAGAGGCGAAACACGTTTCGTATTGTCGTCGGTGGTGTGTCTTTATTAGTGTAGTGGTGTTGGGAGTAGTGATACTGGGATAAGTGGTGTTAATGACGATGTCATTTTGGACGCTTTACTTCATAAAACGCAGCGCGAAATGCGCTAGCGTTCTTTCAACCTAGATGTCATGTGCGGACTGAAGAGTGGTTGCTTATTACTGTGAGGCGGAGTATAGAATTCTGTTTGTCTTACGTAAGAGTGGTAAGATGGTGGATTATCGAGTCGAAGATTTTCAGTGTCGGCGGATTACAGAGTTTTATCAAGCCCAATCTCCACTCCAAAAAAAAAACGACGGATTATTGTACTTGTCGGATAATCAAGTGGCGAATTAGCGATAGAGTACTGTATATAGCTGCACTTTTCTCAGGTTTCACTTTATTCAATTAGCGAAATAATTTGCCTAAGCTATCGGCGGCTCTTTTAAAGAAAGAGAAATATCTTATTATAATGGGCAACGAAGAATGCCATGTCATTGCCGAAGAAGGCAGTGTTAACTACTGGGTCCTACAGGATATCACTAATGAAGAGTGTGAAGAGGAGTGGGGAGAAGACTGTGGTACTCCAGCTTTAAGGCTCCAAGGTGGTTCGAAAGGGGAGTACATCAACTCGTTAATTAAAATGATGGTTGGCAAGGTACGCTATGATAACCTGAGTAAGCTTATCAGGCACTTTTAGTTTATATAGCAATTCGTCGTGCCAAGCTTTGTCAAACGCTTTCGGGACATCAAAGGGGAGGATGCCACCACCCGTGAGGATTTTGTGATTGATATTTTGAGAGAATTCTTTCAGAATGTATTTTGTTAGGCGATGAATTTGATTTGTGCACGAGTGTTCGGATCTAAAGCCGTACTGTTCGTCGGGAAGAAACGTTTGCAGAGACGTATCTTCGAAAGCGATTCAATATAATTCGCTCTTAAATTTTGCAGTGTGCTGAAGAGACTGATAGGTCTATAGCTGGAGGCTAAGTTACGCGGGTGCCCTTATTTCAGGATTCCTACGACGTCCGCTTTTTTCAGGCATCCGGTGACGAGCAATTGGAGAGAAGAGCGTTGAAAATGCCTACTAAGAGGCAGACAAATAACGCAGAAAGTGATTTCAGCACCCTATTGCTATTGCTTGGTGGTGAGTTTTTAAAGACTTCTGTGACTTCGTCGGCAGTCACATCTAAGAGTTCGCCTGCAGATGTTAGTGCAGATTTACGCTCGACCTCTTTTTCCACCTCTACTAGAGGTGATAGCAGGCCCACACCCATAGTCCATGTCCATATCTATGCGTTAGCTAGAAGGAGTGTATTGTGCTTTCTAAACTGTCCGCGATGCATTAGACATTATTCTGTGTGTGGAGTGGAGTGGAGTGGTAATAGAGGGAAATTAATAAGGAAACAGGCAACAACATCCTCCTGATAACATCCCAAAGTAATAAAAACTAATTTTCATTCAAAGTTATTTTTTTACCCTTTTAAGTGTAGTCCACTATCTCAGGAATATCATAATCTCAGTATTGCCTAAATAGTTACTCGGGACCGAAGTTTGGGAAGTACAACCTATTTGAAAAAAAAAAGAATCATCAAAATCGGTTAACAATTGGAAAAGATTTTGCAATAAAACTTATGAAGTTATGAGATAATCATTAAAATATTTAATATCACAGTTTTTTTAGTTATTGTATGCTGCTGCCCATCTCCATATATGTTTTCCTCTGTCGCCTCATACGACACTCACGGGGTAGTGGATATTCTTACACCGCCACTACACGGTACAAAAGAATAATGATGTGTCGTTTGACATTTCATTCTTCTTTTGTAACCTTTTTAACGGTTTTCTTTAACATTTCAAAAAACTAAGTTTAAAGTTATTTTTCGGTAATTGAGTTACTTGCCTAAATACCACTATTACACGAGTAGATCTGTAGGTTTTTGTTTTAGTTCTACAGTTCCACAGTCGCAAAAGTTAGTATTATATAAAAATACATCAATCATGGGTGACGCATCTGAATTTTGATTGTTAATAGAGTTTTATTGTACCATCAGGAGTACTTAGTACTCGTTTACGTTAGTAACTTTGATTGATGTGATTTTGAACAAAACAAAGGGACAAAGGTATTAAGTAGCGAGCAACTGATATTGATGATAGTGAAAAGCAACTGATATTCTGCGCTTCATGAAATTCCAAATCCATACTACGCAAGCCGTAAAGCGCTTAATAGAATTACTCGATATTTCCATTCAGCATCATTTGTCATCAAAACTTACAAACACTATCTGAATGCATAAATTTGGCATGCAAATAAACAATATAATACTACACATTGTCCTTGGCACATAATCTTTATAATTAATTTATAAGTACACTTAAATGGTCAGTGGCATTTATTTTGCTTTTTGGATGGTATTCGAAGACATTCATAAAGATAGATTTGTAGATACCTGTGTGGGGAGAAGTAGTCATGTAACCCAACCTTATTATGGTATTTGCTTGCTTGATTGCTTGGGGATTGCGTATTTGAGGTTGCAAGAAAATACAACTGCGTTGACCCACCAATTGTGCTCAGGAAATAAATATGTATTCCGATTTATTCGTCGTCCGTTCCGTTGTATTCTATTATGTGCTGCTTACCATCAGAAGCGACAAACTATTTTCGTGATTTAAGAGACATAATGATGAATTTAAAAATCTGTCTTCACTTAGCAATTAATAGCTTTACAACTTTACTCGGTTAATCGAAAACCTTGCTTTATAATAATGTTAGTAAGTTATTGTAAAAGATTTATCAAATGATTGACGAATGACTCTGTAATAAAATGCTTTGCAAAAAATCCGCTAGAGAACTTGATATGGGTTATAAAGGTTCTAACTCCGTTCACACTTTACGCACAAAAAGTCATTTATTGATCAGCATATTATTCATACGTAAGTGGCAGTTTTGAACGCAATATCTACGACTATATAATGTATGATAAATTGTTTGGTTATGTTGGTTTTAACGTGATACATTCAAAAAATTATACATGAAGGAAGTTATTAAATCTTCATTATAGTCTTTTTCCCACGACTGGCGTATCAATTAATTTAAAAAAAAGAGCAATGATTCTGCCGTGCTACTCCAGTGCTTGACGGACTTCACTATGACCTCGATTTTTTTAGACCACTACGTTAGATCTTGCGGTCTCAGAGAAAGCCACGTCTTGTGTTCAGGTGGTTCAACTCTAGACTGGAAAACATTATTACTTACCAAATTGAGCGAGATCCTAAAGCGCTACTACCTTAGACGCATTTTCTTATTAGCTGTTTGTAAGAGCGTCTAAAATTTAGAATCGACAAAATTCTTCCTCTTCATCAGCTTGTGAACCTCCATTGTTGGATAAGTGCCGCTCCTGTTTACAATAGGATATGCCTTAATCGTCGTCCCCTTTGAATCGCTGGTGCCTGGAGCCGGTCTCTTACGATTGGCGTCAACAACCACTATACCGTCATCTGCCGAGAAACATCAGATTTGCTGTTTACGACACCCTCGAGATGAAATTGATAGAGAGATGGATTCCCCAACACCGTCACTACAAGATTATGAATAAAGATATAATTTATACTTCAACTCATTTAGATATCTAAATCAACAACCGTCTTGATTTAGAATTTAGATTTAAAAGGGTCCATAATATAACCTGTGCAGGTAAGCTTGGAAATCGTGGAAAATCAGCAAGTATGGAAGAGCCTTATGTTCAGAATTATACTTAATAATCTATATTGGTGATGATAATGGCGATGATAATGATGATGATGATGATGAGCACGCAGACCACTTGATGGTTAGTACATGATACGTTCCATATAAATATTTAGTGTCGTTAATTCTATATCCCTTATTTCTATAATAAAACACCTAGTTTCTAATTCTCTATTATTCATCTTTTTTATATAAAAGTAGGCAAACAAGCAAGCAGCTCTCCTGATGTTAAGTGAAAAGTCAGAAATAATTTCAGAGACAATGCCAGACTTTAAAAAGTTTTAGCTCTTTTTTGAAGATTCCCAATTCGTAAAGGTCCGAAGTACTGTGCTCATGCGGGACAAGAAATTTCTAAAAATATTACGGTGCCGCAGTGTATGTTGAAAGAGATTACTCGAATTCACTCTGACGGAAATTAATTTTATACATATAGAATAGAATAGAATATTTTTTATTCAATATACATTACATGTATATGTATGAAATATATATAACGATATGTATGCATTCATCCCTGGAAATGTCTTTGTGTGATATTTTCTTATTACAAAAAAAGCTTCAAGTAAATATGAACCCGTTTAATATTCCGATGAACGCAGCAAATTGAATTCATTGACTTAATGTTTACTTCATTTACCTTCGGGGGTTGTTTCTATATTGTTAAATTCGTTGCACTCGCCTTGTTGTACTAGTTTTGAAATTGAAATACTTAGCTTGCTATAATGAAACTGTACGAATTTAACAGGTTTGAATTATAATCATTCGCATCCTTTTAAACTAAGAATACATATATTCGGGATACAAACTATGTTGGGACTAAAATAACGCAAACCTAAAGCATTTTAATTGCAAGTAAGGAAAACTGAATATCATATTCATAATTTTGAAGTGACTATCAAAGTAACAGCCTATATAATTCCGACTACTGGGCTTAGGCCTCTTCTCATTTCTGAGAGGGTTTTAGGGCAAGGATATGTCCACTGCGCTGCCCTAATGCGTATTGGTGGACTTCACGTGTCTTCTATATATATTTTTTCTTATTTCACAGACATACAGGTTTCCTCAAGATGTTTTCCTTCACCACCAAGGGCGTGGTAAATCAGCACTCAAAATTGCAATTAACAATTTCATTGGTGCCAGGGAGGATCATATACTGTGAAATTTGCAACGAGCGCTAAGCCACTCACCTACCACGGCTTTATTATAAGCGACTATTATTGCAAATAAACACGACAAAATAATGACAAACAATGTAAATAATAAATATCAAGAAATAGTTATGGTTTTTGAAAGAGAAGAAAGTAAAACGATATGTGAAATAAGAATAGAAGGGGAGTTGGTAGAGCAAGTAGATGAGTTTGTATATTTGGGATGTGTGTTTAGCAGGGATGGTAGATATGATAAGGATATAGAACGACGAGTGAATGTAGGAAATAGAGTGAATGGGGCTCTACACTCTATTGTGAAAAGTCAGAATGTGTCCAAAAATGCACGTATGGCAATTCACAATGCTGTGTTAGTACCTACTTTAATGTATGGTAGTGAAAGTTGGGTGTGGCAGAAGAAGCATGAGAGTAGAATAAGTGCTGTAGAAATGCGGTCATTAAGGAGTATGTTAGGGATGAAGCTGAATGACAGAGTGAGAAATTGTTTAATAAGAGAAGAGTGTGGTTTGCAAGATGATGTTGTGACCAGGATTAAGAAAGGAATGCTTCGGTGGTTTGGCCATGTAGAAAGAATGAATGAGGAAAGAGTGACAAAGCAAATTTATGTTGCAGCGGTGAACGGCATAGTCGGGAAGGGTTGCCCTAGGCGAAAGTTTATCGACCAAATCGGCGATATATTAAAAATGGGCCAAATCAAGAGTACCTTTAACCGACGAGCGTGTATGCGTAGGTATATGGATGTGGAGGAAGCGAGAGAGGTGTGTCAGGATCGTGCCAAATGGAAGTCCATAATCTCTGCCTACCCCTCTGGGTGACAGGCGTTGTGAGTGTTTATGTTATGTTATGTAGTTATCTATCAAAAAATTTCAAACACAGTTTCCAAAGGCAAATTCAAAGTCGTATGTATTCGGAAAAAATTAAACAAAGCCGTAAATGCCTACGAGCAACACCGGCCAAAGATCGCAACGGTTTGATACTTTGTTTATTTTTATTTTTTTTAATTTAAACTTTTTGTTGTCTCTTTTTAATTTATTGTTAATGTATAATTGATTTTAAGTATTACAATATATACACATTAATAGTTTCGAGGCCATGATTTCAGTTTTACCTTGTATATATTTGCTAACTAGGTTTAATTAGTATATATATATATATATATATACCTATATATATAGTAGTGGTGGTAGTAGCGTAGTTTGCTGGACTGGAGCCTTATGGCAGTCGTTGGTGTTGATGTGGTGATTGTCGAGAACGCGATGCGCTCAAAGCATCCAACATATATTATGACATTAATTATATGTATTCACATATAGGTGTGAAACGTATGAAACGCGTGTGCTGTGAAACCAGCTGAAAACTCGTGGCTGGTAGTGATGTGAACACGACAATGCCAGGTCCAAAGCGATCGCGCCTATACCCGCGAGTTTTAGGCGAACAAAGTCTAAGGGTCTGGAATTCCAATCACCTTTCCATATGCTGAGACTTGGGACCTTAAATTACATAGTACTTAATTCACATATTCCTGAAAAACCCTTCTTATATTTTAAATGTGAAATAATATTAAGATAGGAATCTATTGCAGTACAGCGTTCTGCAACTTTTATTTAAAATCATTTCAGTAATAAAAAAAATTGTCGGCTTATAATTAAACACGAGCGGAGGCGCGGATAAAAGCTAGTGTAATATATATTTACAAGACGTGTATCTTCTTCAACATGATCTAGAAACGCACAGACAGATTCGGCGCCCACTTGCGAGATATTAACGGGCCACTTGTTGGGTGTTACTTTCCGTTCTACCATCATAATTGGGTCTTCCTTCAACAGCGAAGTGTTTTGTCGATGATTATGGAAAATATTTTTTTATAGGATAGGGTGACAAACGAGCACACAGTCCACCTGATGGTAAGTGGTTACTGTAACCCATAGACATCTACATCTATCTTCAATAAAGACTCAAGAAGCAGATGCGTTGTCACCCGTGAGGACTAAGATGGAATGCCTCTTTGCCAGTAAAAAGGGTCTCCGGTTCTCTATACTCACCATACGAAACACAGCAGCGTTAAGCTGCTATTTTACGTTAGTTTTCTGTGAGAGCGTGGTCCTTCCCCGGCCGACCCATTCGTGCTACAACTATACTACTAATATAGCTGCAGCATGGCTCTACCTAAAAGTTAATTATTAATTGAAATATTGAATTGTTATTGAAATTTGAACAAGAATGAGTAAATCTACGAAATACCTACCATTGAATAAAAGAAACAAACATATATTTTGCACTGAGTAAAGCCGCCCAACACAGATTATTTCGGCTTTAAGTTTCTTAAGACGTTCTTAATTACCGGATTTTTGTTCTAACTTATCACATTTTAGTCTCAGCTTTTTGCAAGGAGGATTTTTATAAGGTTTTTGTAAGGCTGGTATCAGAAACATTTTGTTTGCGTGAGTTAAAATCGCCAATACGTCAGCTATTAAATTATTAATTTACTGCGCATGTTTGAACCGAGTAAAGACGGGAAGGTTTTACGATACGCGCGTGTTTTTATTTAATGTATGTTTACTAATTTAACGGAAACGGCTAAATTTACATTTATTATTATTTTATATTAAACAGTTTGAGAGTCATAATAGTTATATGGGATCTCATATAAATTTTAATACGTTCATTGTGGATCGCAATCAGTTTACGCTGTTTACGGAAAATTATTCTTGGAAATATTTTCCTTGGTCACCTTTACAAAAGGGAAATATAAATTTCGAATTTTGTTGAAAATATTTTGAACGGCATATTTATATTTACTACATACCTTGCTTCTTTTGTATTAATCATGCAGACCCAGTGGTGAAACGTTACAAGAAAACGTGACTAAATTTTTCCACTACGTCGAGAAAGACGTTTTACTTCAAAATGTTCCACTTCAATAATCTATACAAATAAATAAAATTGAAGTGTCTGTTTGTAATGTCAAAACTACAGCTTTTTACTAATTGCATATGAAAGTATATACGATACTTATAACAAAAACACAATTTTAAAATTTTTTGTCTGTCTTTCGGTCTGTCTGTATGTCTGTCTGTTTGTTCCGGCTAATCTCCGAAACGGCTGGACTGATTTTGACGGGATATTCACTGGCAGGTAACTAACTGATGTCATAAGGAGTAACTTAGGCTACTTTTATTTTAGAAAAAGAATTAGGGTTCCGCGCAAAAACATAAAAACCCTAAATCGCGAGCGAAGTCGCGGGGAACAGCTAGTAGTTAAATAAATATTTTTTCAAATAATAAAATATAGAAGATATGGTATAAAATATCGCACCTAGCTTCTTTCTATCAAATGCGCACTGACCTGGTGTTGGGGCGCCAAACTGCCATTAAGTGTAAGTAGTGCTCTGTCGGTGACTGTCACTGAGTGCATTATTTAAACAGGAAATGGTACTAAAAGGTTGAACATCAGTATAAAAAGTAGATATTAGATGTTGACATTGACTGTGAAGAAGATTTTTGAAGTAAAACTTATATTTACCGACGTAGTAGAGAAATTTAATACGTATTTAAAAAAGTCACGTTTTTTTGTTACGTCTTACCGACGGTGCTGTATGAGTATACTATTATTTAACCTACTTATGTAAAATATAAAATAAAAGAAGAATAATATGTCGTAAAAAAGTCTCACTTCGTACGTGTGTACACAATTACACGCACAAGTTTTTTGTTTGTTTTTTGTTTTGGGGCGTTTGGTAAAAATGATGAGAGTGAATTTGTACGTTGCGCTCGCGCACCAACGCCTAAAAATGACACCATGAAGTTGTGCGCGCGAACACTGACACCTAAAAGCGACAACTTCAGTGGGTATTTGTCTCTTAAGCTTTTTTGTTTTGTTACGCTAATGCAGTATAACTTCCTGCGTGCGTACATAAGTACACACACTTTTTTTTTTAATAAACAATGTTCCGTTACTTCGTCAATACAATTTAAGAAATTAAACTTAAAAATTATATATCATCGGCCTTACTGATAACAATCGACGGTGATTTAAGTAATTTTTAAGGTTACTTTTTCTCTTTTCACTATATGACAATACAAAGAGACAGACCAATTAAAAGATAATTAATATTCAAATTAATTTGACGATTAGAGCGATTAGTTAGCAAACTAAAGTATTTTACAAAAACACATTATATTTATGTCCCATTTACAATTACTTATATAATTCACTTTGATTACTAACTTATTTCGCAACCATCACCGAGCTCGAAATAATTAAATCTCGCATTGAGCGATACGCTTACATACGTGCTTCTGACACGTTGCGGACCTAAGGCTTAGGTTTCACCACCATTCATGGAAATAATTATGTTTCTGTTTTACGTATAACCCTACAAAGAAATATAAACCCAGTACCTTTAAAAAATATTGTACAAATTACAGCCTAGAATCACAGATCAGCAAAAAAAATAAGTAAAGACAGAGCTCTGCGTACATTTCAATTGACACAAAAAACATATTATATAGAATGTTCTGTAAGTAATGGATAACCACGCAGGTACTAGTGAAAATAAACTTAGTGAAAATCATCCTTCCGGAATGTTAATAGCAATAACTCAGTAACTTGACAGAAAAAATTGTTTATTACCATTTTAGAATCTGCATGAATTAGGAATGTTTTTTTTTTAAGTTTATTGGCCACCGTAGTTACAATACTTTATTATACAACAGGTGCTCAAACTTCGTCACTGTGAAATTAAAAATTTTAATTTTAATTTTTAAATATTTAAAAGAAAATAGTTTCAGCTTTCTCGGTTATCCCCAGAGAAAATCAATTGGTTATTAATAAATTTGTAGACATAGTACTCAACAATGTGAACGGAGTAACGAACGGAATAAGCATTACTGATTTTCTTGGAATTTCTAAAAATCTGAGGAAATGGTGTGAGCCTTATGCTGTAACCTGTACTATATTTTATATATTACTAGCTGTTCCCCGCGACTTCGCCCGCGTGTTATTTGGGGTTTAAATTTTTTTTGCGCGGAACCCTATTTTTTTCTTAATTAAAAGTAGCCTAAGTTACTCCTTGTAACATCAGCTATCTGCCAGTGAAAATCCCATCAAAATCAGTTCAGCCGTTTCGGAGATTAGCCGGAACAAACAGACAGACAGGCGGACAGACAGACATACAAAAACTTTAAAAACTGTATTATTGTTATTAGTACCGTATATACTTTCATACGTATTTAGTAAAAAGCTGTAATTTTGACATTAATAACTATATCTGTTCGAAACTATATCTGTTTGTAATGTCATTCGAAATTTCGAATGACATTACAAACAGACACTTCAATCTATACAAATAAATAAAATTGAAGTGTCTGTTTGTAATGTCAAAATTTTTTTTTTATTCTATTATAATTTAAGGGACATTTACCGCTTAGGGTATGTCAGTCCCATCATACCCTAATATACATGACTTACTCATATAACACTACTTAATAACTATATCTGTTCGAATCCATGGCCCATGTAGTTATTAAGTAGTGTTATATGAGTAAGTCATGTATATTAGGGTATGATGGGACTGACATACCCTAAGCGGTAAATGTCCCTTAAATTATAATAGAATTAAAAAAAAAATTTTTGACATTACAAACAGACACTTCAATTTTATTTATTTGTATAGATAACTAGCTGGCCAGACAGACATTGTTCTGCCCTTTCCGACGACCCTTCCTATAAAAAATCCTTAAATTCGCAATAAAAAATATTGACGATCACTATCGGGATAAAAAGTATCCTATCTCTCAAGTTGGACCGAACTGCACACAGTGTGCGAAATTTCATTGACATCGCGGACCAATAATGTGACACGTATTTTTTATATATAAAGATTATAGAATTTATGACATCAATATAAACCAATAATGCAAGATGTTGATAAAAAAACAGTGGTCGTTTTAGAGGTTACAACAACCTCAATACTACGAGTATCAATCGATTGATAGGACATTATATACACGATTTTTAATTAGTGGTAATTTTTTCTTTTCTTTAATTAATAGTAATTTTTTTTGCTTTTGTAACTCTCGTCCATTACAGTACATTTTTCTTGATTCTATAATCACATAAACACAAGTGGAATATGTGAATAAGTGAATACATATGTATGCATGTATGTAAAAAAATTATATAACCACAGAAAAGGTCGGTAAGAAACTCCGAACGTTTTTTAATGCCATGTTACAATTTCTGTACAATTATAACTTACCGTAAAATCAATATGAATACAATCTCAAAGATCTATAATTGATTAAAGTTAGTTTTAACAAAATTATATCTATGAGTAGACAGGCAACTTGCAAGTGCAAATTTAGAGTTATTTCCACACATCATTTTCCTCAATATTATTTATTAATTTATTTTTAGTAGGCTTTTTTTATCTTTATAACATGTTTTTTATTCGTTTATTGCGTGCACTAGAGAATTTTTTTTAATTTATGATTTTCATTGAAAACTTTACAAGTACGCCCGCGGTGCTAGAGGCTTACAAAAAAGATAGATTCAGTAAACATACATCCTAAAATGGCAAAACAGTATTCAGGAAGGAATAGAGGAATCAATTTAGTCCGTATAAAACATAGTAACCAAAATCTAGTTAAATCTAAGTTATTGTGCACACGCCTTATATTAAGATTGTCTGGCATGAATCCTACATTCAGGACATAAGTTGAATGATGTCTAAAGCAGAGTCAGGCTTTGCTTAAGCTTGCGTTAAATCGTATGTTGTTTTGTTGTACAGATTTATCAGACAACGGAGCCTTACACTAAGTTGAATTTCCACTTCAAGTCGTATTTACACTCTCAGACTAACAAATAAAGATAGAAGAAGCGCTGCGTACATTTCATGTTATGCCGAAAACATGTTTAACTTCTTGACACGCACTAACGCACACATCTTTCTTTTTTGTTTCTCTATCAGACCGCAAAATTCCATTGTTTGACGCACACATATGCACTAAACCTTATTGATGGTTGAAAATTATTTTAGATGCATATATGTACGTGAGTGAAAAGCTGAGCATGGTTTTTGCTTGGTTTACTTGTCACTTGAAATGTTCACAGTGGTTCTTCTTCCTTTCTTTGTTTTGAAATTTACTCTAGGCTAAATCTATCAAAAATTATTTTAATAAAATCTAATAAAATCAGTTTTGAATTAAACAATATTTTGAAATTTTAAATATATATTGTGAAATATGCTACATTTATTTTTAAATTTATTTAAATAAAATATGTGTTACTTAAGACGCTGCGTCGTATAAAGACCACGCAACACCAAAAGGTGGGCTCGATCGGGCAGGGTATTCTGAGTACGTACCACGCTGGCACAGAATACCAGCTTTGAATAGCAGCATAATATTCCTGTGTTTCGTGCGGTGAGTGAACGAAAACTGGAGACCTTTTTTACTGATTACGTGGCATCCATATTAGTTACCAATGGTGATAAAGGAAATGCATTTTAATTCCAAAACGAGGGTAGATATAGACATTTATGGGTCACAGCATCCATCTACCATCAGATGAACTGTTTTTTTTTTCACTTTTACTTCTATTAAAAATCCAGATTTCACCACATATATTTTAACGATAGGTAAGGCTCCCTTTCCGATTAACATTCTGTTTTAGTAACTACCCAGTCTCTTTCGTATTTATTTTATATCTCAAACAGCAGTACACCCAGTTGTATTACACTTATTCCTTTGAGGTAACAACGGATATTATAAGGCCTTCTTTGCTTGAAAATGACTACAGTGCATACATGGCACATGTACATGGCCAGCAAAGTCCATTGCGCACTTCATTTGTCACTTCATAATCATCTTCAAAATCATTACACCTCTTTACCAAGTTCACAGCTGAACATCTGCAGTGAAATCTGCAGTGCATCAAAAATACAATATTATATTTTGATTGCAGTGCATGGGGTGTTAGTGTGAGAGACTGCTTATGGCAGATGAGTACGAACGCGATTAGTAGCTACGGTATCTGCCCCGCGCTAACATAAACTTATTGCTCAAAGCTACTTTTTTGTGTATGCAAATTGAAACACAACACAATTTGCATACACTCAATTGGGTTGTAGAGAAAATTGACTTATTCTCTCTGAACGAATTTCAAAACGCCACTTTATTCATTTTATTGATTTTATTCATTCATTCTTTAGAACCTATCAAATGTCAACTACTGTACAGAGGCATTCCCCCTTAGATTACTTCTATGGGGGGATATTTTTGATAGTTGCCATGCTCGGCGGGCAATTTCTTGTTATTTTGCTTAATTACCAGGAAGATGCTGCTGTCAAACTCTTCTCCAGTTCTCCTCTGTCACCTTTTACGACTCCCACCGGATTATATGGTGTTGTAGTGTAGTATTACACGTCTCTTATTATTGACACCTTTATAAAATTACATGGCGATCCAACAAGGCGGTGCGGCGGCCTGCAAAATTTATTAAAAAAAATGGTGAAATAAAACTATAGAAAGAATTTTTAATGATTGAATTAACACTAAAGGATATGACAAGAAAACCAAAAACTGAGATGTGAGAAGAGACTTCAAGGCTATTGTATCTTTATAGAGTTATGCTATTTCTATTAGAAAAAAAGAAAAATGTTCTGGCTCAAGTCTCGGTAGCATTGCTTGAAACCAATTTTCGAATTTGACTGCATTCATGGATTCGTGATAATCACCTGGACCTTTGCATTTAAATATCAATGATGATTCTGGAACGACTCCTTTCTCGCCTCCTATATGTAAAATAATTGCCTGGTTGCCTTTGGATGTAGTATTCTTGGCAACCGTCGACAAACCCTCCAAAAATGCTTGATTTCGTGACTGCACCGTAGTGTCTTCCCAAACTTTGCCTTCAGTGTGCCCTGAAAAGTAAATAAATAAATTTATCATAAGTTTCATCATTAAACCACTTGATATTGCGAACATCTTAGGGAATCACAGTTGCTTCTGTCGATCTTATATCCTTCATCTTGTTACAAAGTATATATGGCACCTTAAGCAAGTGTGACAGTGGGGCAAGTGTAACAAATGCAAATTATGCGGCATAAACACGTTTTTTGGTTAAATTTGCAGGAACTTTTACGCTATTGACTATACCAACAGATAGAAATATGAGCGTAATAACCATGACAACGATACTGAACAGGAAGCGGATTCCGATAATTTCCATGACATTCCCCTGCAGTTTAAATAAGAGTAAAAACCAAAATTATCAATGGAATTGGGCGAAGATTATTTGGATCATGTACCATTGAAATAAATAAGGCGTGGAAAATACTTTGGCCGAAATGACAAATGCATACGTTAAAAAAATAATAATAAGAACCACTCAGGAGCTTCGATTGGTCCAAGAAGGGACGAGTTGAAGGAACTACCCAAAATTTTAGTGATGCCTCTTATACACTGCTGATTGCAAGTTGTTAATTTGCCAGAGTCCATAAAAACTAAAATCAGGTTTAAGGGCTTTGACGAAAACAACGAAGACAATATGACAAGCTACTCAAGGTGCCAACCAAATCCATGCGAGTCTCGATGTGAATATTGCAACTGGAGAAAAGACTGGAAAACAAAGACAGCTTGTGAAATGTGCTATAAAAAATATGCCAAGAGCATACAGTACCTTTCTTGGCAGTTGTTGCCAAAAAGTGATAAATAATTAATTACGTTTATGGTTCGAAACAAAAAAAAAACTTTACTAAAGACTTAAGAAGTTTTTTGAGAGCTGATTTTTGTAAGTTTTGGTCTCCATTTTCCAAAAGAATTTTAAGTATAAAAGTACAATGTTATATTATCTGATCTCAATTTGCATGTTTCAAAATAAAAACATGAATAATTGTTGAGATTTCAAGATTATAAAGAGAAAAGTAAAGTTTTTGGTTCTCTTTATTGTATGTCCCTTAAATATTAATAAATAATTTTCTTAATATAAATGTTATTTTTAATTTATACTTTATATTATACGAAAACATTTTGAATTAAAAAAATCGATATTAATATCCATGTATTTAAGTAGGGAGCTATGAATAATGTAGTACCTTTTACCCATTACCGACCGTTTGTGTTCGAATTTATCTAGCGACGAACCCCGGGTTAAGAGAGGTTTTAATAGTAATTTTTCCTAAAAGAGTTAAACACGGACATAGAAAATTTACTATACTTTACTAATTTTGTACAAAATTGGAAAGTATGTATTTAAAAGGTGTGAATAATGAAAGAAAGGAATGTTCAAAAGTGTGAATACGAATGATTGAGTTACTAAGTTTCATTAATATTGGACTCCTGGTATCGAATCCATTATGAGCGAGAATTATGCTAGTTAGTATATGAAAATGGCGCATGATAGTATATAAAAGTAACCGATACAGTCAAATAGATAATATCATCTTAGTAAATGACACGGCAATGAATAAATAAAGAAGGATATAAGATTTAAAAAGAAAATAAAAATAAAAGAATAGACGACCTGGACAAATAAATGATGGAGAGATACGGGAACATCCATCACTGGTATAGCATATAGTCCTGGCAACCTGTCTGCACATTACCCACTTTTTTCTTCCATCCTTTCTTAAATCTTTCCTTTCCATGCGTTCGCATTTACTCACACATGCGCTCCATTTTAGTCTTATTAGCAATCATATTTTTTTTTATAGAATAAGGGTGACAAACGAGCACACAGTCCACCTGATGGTAAGTGGTTGCTGCGGCCCATAGACATCTACATCTATCCCCTATTACAAACCAAAATTCAGATGCGTTGTCACCCGTGAGGACTAAGATGGAATGCCTCATTTCAAATTAAAAAGGGCCTCCGGCCACCTGCACTCACCAAGCGAAACGCGGAGGTAAACCTCTACTTCACACTGGTATTCTGTGAGGTCGTGGTACCTCACAGAATACCAGTGTGAAGTAGAGTTTAACGGTGGTAGAGCCACGCAGCAGTTTTTGCTGTTGCATGTATGGGCCGGCTCGAGCCGGGTTGGTACCACGACCTCACAGAATACCGGCGTGAAGTAGAAGCTTTGCTTCTGCGTATCGTCTGGTGAGTGCAGGTGGCCGGAGGCCCAATACCCCCCCCCCCCCCCCATCAACATGGTAACGGAATTACACGAAGAACTACCCCAGGAGGGTACCAGCACCCCTGGAAAATCCCTAGCTGAGCATCCACGACCATGTTATTCCGATCCTGAGCGTGGGTGCTCAGGCTACCCCGCGTATTCTGGGGGGGGGGGGGGCAAAATTCCGCTCAAAAGCATTACTGCTAGGGGCAAACTGAGCAAGAACACCAAGGCGACCCCTGCCACGCTATCCGTGAATTTCTGCAACATCAGGGGACTTCACTCTAACCTAAACGCCGTCCACTACCATCTCGAGACGGCGAAGCCGGCCTTGCTCTTTCTGACCGAGACGCAGGTTTCCTCTCCGGCTGATATTTCGTATCTCTCCTACCCGGGGTACAAATTGGAGCATTCCTTTTTGCCTCGGGCTGGAGTTTGCGTGTATGTCAGAGAGGACATCTGTTCTCGACGCCTCGGCAGTCTTGAAGGTTCGGACCTATCCATCCTTTGGCTACGCGTAGACAGCGACGACCATCCGCGCGTCTACGGGTGCCTCTATAGGTCCCATAGCGGTAATGCCAAAACAGACCGACTCATCGACCACGTCCAAATGGCTACAGATTTCTTGCTACAACAGGTCCCATCCGCAGAGATCGTGATCCTTGGCGATTTTAACGCCCACCATGCCGAATGGCTCGGTTCACGTCTAACCGATCATGCGGGGAGATCTGTTTATGACCTTGCCTTGGCATATGGTCTGACACAACTGGTTACTTCGCCTACGCGGATTCCAGATGTGGAGGATCATACACCTTCCCTGTTGGACCTTCTGCTGACCTCTCATCCGGACGAATATCAGGTTTCCGTAGATGCCCCTCTCGGCTCTTCGGACTATTGTCTGATCCGGAGTGTGGTGCCACTCACGCTCCCTTCGCGGTTGCGTTCTGCAGGTTGCCGCCGTGTTTGGCATTACAGGTCGGCGGATTGGGACGGAATGCGGTCCTTCTTTTCATCCTACCCATGGGGGCGGGTTTGCTTCTCGCCGGATGATCCCAGCGCTGTTGCTGACTCTGTCACTGATGTGGTGCTACAGGGAATGGAACTATTTATTCCATCATCTGTGGTACCCATCGGAGGCAGATCTCAGCCTTGGTTTGGTCGCTCCTGTAAGACTGCATTACGCAGTAAGCAGGAGTGTTATCAAGCCTGGGCTGCGGCTTCGGCGACTCGGGATGTAAATACCAGCACACATAAAAAGAAGTATAAATTCGCCTCCAGGTCCTTCAAAAGAGTTATTGCCAAGGCAAAGTCAGAGCACATAGGCAGAATTGGCGAGAAACTAGTTCGCCTTCCTTCGGGAACCCGTGCATTCTGGTCTCTCGCCAAGGCTGTCCGAGGGAATTTCTGTAAGCCATCACTACCATCTCTGCACAGGGAGGATGACTCACTGGCCCATGACGCAAAAGACAAAGCCGACCTTTTAGGCTCCCTTTTTGCGTCCAACTCGACTCTTGATGACGGGGGGAAAACACCGCCGACCATCCCGCGGTGTGAGTGCTCCATGCCGGATGTGCTGTTCTCACAGCGCTCGGTTCGCAAAGCACTGCTCTTCCTGGACATCCAGAAGTCGAGTGGGCCTGACGGAATCCCCCCAATTGTGCTGAGGACGTGTGCTCCGGAGTTGGCACCGGTCCTAACGCGTCTTTTCCGGTACTCCTACTCCCAAGGCGTAGTCCCGAATTCATGGAAGACAGCTTTAGTCCACCCGATCCCTAAAAAAAGCGACCGCTCAGACCCATCCAACTATAGGCCTATCGCGATCACCTCCTTGTTCTCCAAAATAATGGAATCCATTATTAACTGCCAGCTCATCCGGTACCTTGAGGATCACCAGCTGCTAAGTGACCGCCAATACGGTTTTCGTCGGGGTCGATCAGCTGGTGATCTTCTGGTCTACCTGACCCATAGATGGGCGGAGGCAGTAGAGTCCAAGGGGGAGGCGCCGGCCGTTAGTCTTGACATTGCGAAGGCCTTCGATCGGGTTTGGCACAAAGCGCTTCTTTCGAAGCTCCCTTCCTATGGGCTTCCCGAGAAATTGTGCAATTGGATCACCAGCTTCCTTGCAGATCGGAGCATCAAGGTCGTTGTAGACGGTGCATGCTCTGACTACAAGCCTATTAACGCTGGTGTTCCACAAGGCTGTGTGCTATCACCAACGCTGTTTCTTCTGCATATCAATGATATGTTGCTAACTGGTAACATTCATTACTATGCGGATGACAGCACTGGTGATGCTCTATACACCGGCCGTGCCAATATTTCTCGGGAAAACGTCGCTGAGTACCGGAACAAACTTGTGTCTGAAGTCGAGTCTTTGCTGAACAAAGTCTCGGATTGGGGGCGACTAAATCTAGTCCAATTTAATCCTCAGAAGACACAAGTTTGCGCGTTTACTGCTAAAAAGAACCCCTTTGTCGTATCTCCTCAGTTTCAAGGCACTCCCCTTCTTGCCTCAGCCAGTATCGGTATCCTCGGAGTCGACATATCGAGTGACGTGCAGTTTCGTGGTCACTTGGAAGGGAAGGCCAAATTGGCCTCTAAAAAGCTTGGCGTGCTCAGCAGAGCGGGACAGTATTTCATGCCGGCACACCGCCTGCTACTTTACAAGGCGCAAGTTCGGCCTCACATGGAATACTGTTACCATCTCTGGGCAGGGGCTCCCCAGTGCCAGCTCCTTCCACTTGACCGCATCCAACGCAGAGCGGCTCGAATTGTCGACGACCGAGCCCTTTCCGATCGGCTCGATTCATTGGCACTGCGAAGAGATGTTGCATCCCTTTGCATTTTCTTTCGCATCTACCATGGGGAGTGCTCTGAGGAATTGTTCGGATTAATCCCAGCCGCCAAATTTCACGAACGCACATCGCGGCAGAACTCCCGATACCATCCACACCATCTGGATGATTGGCGGTCCACCACTGTGCGATTTAGAAGATGTTTTCTTCCTCGCACGACCTCCTTGTGGAATCGATTACCATCAGCGATTTTTCCGGACCGATACGACTTAGGGACCTTCAAGAAAAGAGCGTACTCCTTTTTAAAAGGCCGGCAACGCATCTGCGATTCCCCTGGTGTTGCAGTTGTTCATGGGCGGCGGTAGTCACTTACCATCAGGTGAGCCGCATGCTCGTTTGCCCCCTCTCCTATAAAAAAAAAACCCCGGTTCGAACCGGCCCATCCGTGCAACAGCAAAAGCTGCGCGTGGCTCTACCACTGTTGAAAAATGCAGCAATCATGGTAAAACGTTAAATAAAATTTACATTTAAATTTCCTACACAATATAATATATTATATATAATTCATGACTCAAAATGTCTAACAATTAAATACTAATGTAATGTTAAATGAAAAGGAACTGAGTCTTGTCGATACCACCATTTTTCTTGCAATCGCACTAGCCCCCACATATCAAAACTAGCAAGCAGACTTTGTATTACATGCGCTGTTAAAAGATTAGAAATCTTACCAGTGTTGAAACAGCTACACTATTTTTCTATTTTGCTATGGGGACACGCGGCTGACACAGAAATTATATTTGTTTGTCAGAAGAGGACCATAAAAGCAATTTATGATTTAAAGCCTAAAGAGTCACTGCGACAAAAATTTAAGGAAATTTATGTATTAACTTTGGCCACTCAATACATTTATACAAATGTAATGTTCGTACACAAAAATAAAAGTAGTTTTACAAAAATAAGCGATATTCATTCTGTAAATACTAGGAACAGACACAAGCTAGGTAGTACTAGTTACTCGACTCCACCGATTCAGTTATTCATTCTTGGGGCGTGATGTAGACGCTGTTACAACAAAATCCCAGAAAATATACAAAATTTTACCTGCTCATAGTTCAAAAACTTTATTAAACTAAGTTTGTATAAAAAGGGTTATCATAATATTAAAGAATTTATGGATGATAATAACCCCTGGAAATGAGGTGATCGCTACCAAGCTATTTCTAATTTGTTGTGTTATTAATTTGTGTAACATGCATGATTGTATGCTGTTATTTAAAAAAAAAGTCTCGCTGGGTTTCTTGCTTGTTCATCCCAGGACAGAGGTTTTTTTCAAACCAGTGGTAATTAAACAAAAGAGTGACTTTCAACAAATATTATTCATGATAAAAAAACAACCATGTAATGGCGATGTAAGCATATTCACAATCGCATGTCGTCCCGTGGGTGTCGTTACAGACGAGATAACAGCGTCTTCCTAATAACAAGTAGAAAATAAAAAAAATACTGCGTTTGTCAGCGAACCGGCTAAGCGTGGTAACAATTTAATGGGCAAATATGTTTTCCATTTATAATATGTTTAACAGCGCTGTTAACTATTAAAATATTTCAATAATGATAGAACCAACGTTTCAATCAAGCATGATATGTTTATTATTAATCAGCAGGTAAAATAAGTGTTCGTTAATCACTCATATTTAAAAAAAAATCAATTCGTTTAAAACTATAGCAAGGATTAATAAAATAATATCAATAAAAAAGTGCTTTGAAAAAAATAGGAATAATATCGGAGCCCACGCCAATTTGTAATTAATGGTTTTATTTATATGAAGATAACACGCATAGAAAGAGATTAGTGAACAAAGTAGATATTTCAAAAATACATTTTTCATGACATAACAGGACAAAACATATTGACTACCTCTTTTGTCCTTTATAAATCTTAAGAATGCTTTGGGTATTTGAAAATTCTTGTCTCGGAAAGATACAACCGTATAATTTCAGTAACAAAATGCGAAAAGTTTGTAGCATTGTTCCTGAAGAAAGTAATATAAACAGTAGAAACACACATAAAACTTCATTGATAAAGAAAAATGTTATTTGCGTAGTACACGTACTTTTTAATATAAAACTGTATAAGTAGTATAAAAGATCAATTTATTTATATGAAAACTATTATTAGAAAAAAGCTGTTATTTATAGTGCCAGAACCGTTATCGTTACAGCCACCGGAAGGACGTTAGCTCAAAATATTTTTTGTTTAAACTGTACTAAACTTTATTAATTATAATTAAACTGTACTAAACTGATTAAACTGTATGCCAACTAATAACACAACAAGCATGAATATTACTATTAGTTAATTTATAATTAATTAAAAAAATATTCAATTAAAAAAAAATATTTTGCTATTAAACAAAATATCTACTGTTTTATTTAAACTATCTACCAATTTATTGTACCTTAAATGCTCTCTTAGAATCCGTAATTTCTCCATGCCTTTTGCTATTAGTTAATATAAATTAAATTTTCCAAAATTGAATTTTGCTTTAAAACATAAAATATCTATTATAATAAAAGAATTGCCCTCAATTTGCTCCAATAATTAAAAAAACAAAAATATTATATTTTTGTAATATTATACTAGCTCGCCAGGCAGACGTAGTTCTCCCCTTTCCAGTGACCCTTCCTATAAAAATCCTTAAATTCGCAATTAAAAATTTTGAGGCTCATTTATCGGAATAAAAACTTACTATCTCTCAAGTTGGACCAAAATGCACCCAGTGTGAATAATTTCATTGAAATCAGTTCAGTAGTTTAGGAGTCCATCGTGGACAAACAACGTGACACGTAATTTTTATATATAAAGATGTATATTATTATTATTTAAAAAATGTACGAGACTTTGGGAAGGCCTTCGAGCCACTCCAGCTGCAACTTAGCTTACTCTCAATGATAATTCAAGATTGTAAATTGTGTAAATGTTTACTAGACGCAAATAGTCTAGTAAACATAACCATACGAGTAAATATCAGAGTATATTACATGAAATAAAGCATTAAAAACAAAATTAAGTGAGATAATGTGTATGTTATATTGTGTATACTGTAAAATGCGTATAAAGTATATGTGAAGTGTAATAGTATATACATATGCTATTATGTATATAATATATATATACATATAATAGTATATAATATTAAAAAAATTGGTTTATTAACTATTTAAGGTAATTATTAATATGTTTAAACAGAAACCTTTTTATTTAATTTAAGTTATAAATAATACTTATTGGAAGTCAATCTTTTGTTCTGGTTCGAAAAAAATCTCTGTCCTGGGAAGAACCAGCAAGAAACCCAGCGGGACTTTGTTTTTAAATAACAGCTTACAATCAACAAACAAATTACACAACTCAATTAACCACATGAAACAAATTAGACTTAGCTTGGTAGCGATCACCTGATTCCCAGGGGTTATTATCATCCATAAATTCCTTAATATTATAATAACCCTTTTTATACAAACTTTGTTTAAAGATGTTTTGGAACTTTGAGCAGGTCAAATTTTGTATATTTTCTGGGATTTCGTTGTAAAAGCGTATAAATCGCCCCAAGAATGAATTACTGAGTCGGTGGAGTCGAGTAACTGGTACTCCTAGCTTGTGTATGTTCCTAGTATTTAGAATGAATATCACTTATTTTTGTATAACTTCTTTTATTTTTATGTACATTACATTTTCATAAACGTATTGAGAGTTCAAAGTTAATATTTTAATTTCTCAAACTTGTTGTCGGATTTGTTTATGTACAATAATATATATATCATAATAAAAAATATAATATGTGTTTAATTAATAGAGAAAATTGAGAGCAATTATTTCAGCAAAAAATTATATATTTCATGTTTTAAAGCAAAGTCAAAGTTTCGAAAATTGAATTTAAATTAACTAAAAGCAATAGACGTGGAGCAATTACGAATTCTAAGAGAGCATTTAAGGAGGAATTAATTGGCATACAGTATAATTAAAAAAATATTCTACGCTAACTTTCTTCCAGTGTTACAGCCTATTAAAAGTCCACTGCTGAACATTTTCCATAGTTACCACGCTTGGCAGGAGGGTTTATAACCGCAGATTTTATTTTTATATTTAGTTATTATTAGGAAAACACTGTTTCACATCTCTTGATATGTTTTCCACTGTCTCCTCTTACGACACCCACGGGATGATAGTTAGAGGCAACAGAGGTAAATTGAACTAGGCAATGAGCAGCGGCATGTTCTCGATAAAAGCTAAAAAACCTGCGATTTCCAACCTACTTTTCAAGCGGGACAACTATGGCAAGTGAACGTTTGATAGTCTATAATGGTAACGACATGGCGCTACAAAATCTAATCAGTGCCATTCCGTTAACTAACCATATTATCGATATTTTCGAATGAATAGCTCGAATTAATTCTCGCACGAATCGATTGTGTTACAGAGTGTGTGAGCCGGGCATGAAACGGCGACTTTGTTATGCAAATTCGTATTTGAACAGCGCGCAAACTGGCTTTGAGATTGTCATGCTGAATTTCAACGAAGTAAGATCAAGAGTACACTATTGGCTACGATTTAACTGCTTTTATGTATGTTTGTTTATTCAAGCTACAATTTGCATAATGATTGCAAATTTATAACTACTTTAGTCCGGTAGAGGTAAAAGAATTTGTTGTTTATAATTTGAATGGGATAGTTTTATATTAATAATATATTTCTTTTTACAATGAGTGTATTTTGACGTGGTAGAGCCATTCTGAACCTAAATTACTGATTTAGTTGTAGCACGAATGGGTTGGCTCGACCGAAAAAGGACCACGCTCTGACAGATTACCTGCGAAAAATAGCAGCTTAACGCTGATGTGTTTCGAATGGGGAGTGTAGTGAACCAGAGATCCTTTTACTAGAATCGTGGCATTTCATCTTAGTCTTCAGGGTTAATAACGTATATGCACATTTAAATAAAACTAGTTTTACGGATTTTATCGCGTATATTAACTTATTTTATATCACGTATATTAACTTATTTTATATTCCCGACGTTTTGTTTTGTTTTTAAACAGTAAAAACAACATATCTTTTATATTACTGAACATTGGCTAAAAGATAATAATTTCATGTTTAATTTCAGAAATCACCAGGTGGTCAGTTCCGTTAATTGAAAGAAAAAGTTTACGTAGTCGCTCCTTAATATTAGCAGATAAATCATTATCATATAAAGAACGTAATGATATTGTGAGCATCTCTGTTGAGCGAGCTGTAGAAATAGCTTGCGTCGTGCTGGAGCACCTCATTGTTGTAAGTATTTACAGACCCCCATGTGCTACTTATGACTATTTTGAAAGGATTGTGGAAGAAGTTTTGCTCAAACTTAGTAAACAGAACAAGTCTGTTGTAATATATGGAGACTTTAACATTAATGTCCTTGAAATTTCTTCCATTAGTATTAAGTTTAGATCATTGTTTAAATCATATAATTTTGATAATTTGTTATTAAAACCAACAAATATTGCTGGGTCTAGTGCGACCTGTATAGATAACATTTTTACAGAAGTTAAGCCCCTGAATAAATCAATTAATCAATATTTAAGTTCAGATCAATGTGGATAGTTGGTATCATTGCCTTACATATAATTAAAAAGAAAACAGAAAAATAAGAAAATTGTATTTGTTCCAATAAATGAACATCGCTTGGAGGGGTTTAGAAATAATATAATAAAAATACTTCCATCACTTTCATTTCAAAATAGTGCTGATTAGTTGTATGGTACGTTATTTAAAATTATAAATGGTGTATTTAGTAAAATGTTTACTTCTAAAACTTTCTCTTTTATCATTCGCAAATCATTTAATGAATGGGCGACAGTAGGAATCCATAAAAGCAGGCAAAGGTTATACAAGCTTTATAATGAAAAATCATATAGTAGTAGTGTCATATATAGAGATTCATCATCATCATCATCCTTACAGCTTCACAAGTCTACTGCTGAACATAGGCCACCCACAAGGAATGCCACAAAGCACGGTCCTGAGCCACCTGCATTCATCGATTTCCTGTATATCTTACCAGGTCGTCACTCCATCTAGTGGGGTGACGCCCTACACTTCGCCTGCCGGTACGAGGCTGCCACTCGAAAACCTTTTTTCCCTTCCTTTTATATAGAGATTATGTAAAAACATATTCTAAAATATTAAAAAAAGTGTGCTCATAAGTGTGGTAATTTTAAGCAGTGCAACTCGGATTTTAAATTGAGTATTAACAATAATTTAACTCGATCTGGTCAAGAAGTTGCTTTGGTATGAGAAACGTTTTACTGATGCTCTTTTTTTGTCACCGAATCATTGTTTAAACAAAATGAAAATGATTGTGCAAATACTTTTAAATTCCATAGTGTATTGCTAAAAAAAACGTTAAATATTTTAAAACTATTGATGTTAAGAAAATGACTTATGGGGGATTTCGTTAAAGTTGTTTTATATATAATAGATAAAATAGCACCTTATCTAGCCACTATATTTAATACAAGCGTCGAATCTGGTGTGTTTCCTGATTTAATAAAACACATTAAAGTCATATCTGTATTTAAATCTGGTAGTACGTCAGACCTCGCCAATTTTAGAACAATTTGTGTATTGTATTACCAACATTTAGTAAAATGTTTAAAAAATAATTTAGATCCAATGCTAATTTTATTTAATATTAATAAATTGCTACATAAAAATCAATTTGGTTTGACAAGGGGTAACTCGACAACTGACGTTGGAGTTGAGCTTATTAAACATACTTCTTGTGAATGGGATAATTCAGAAAAAGGTTTGGGTATATATTTTGACCTTTCCAAGGGCTTCAACTGAATTCACCATGAGATATTAATCAGCAAGCTACAGTACTATGGTGTCAATAATACAGCGCTTAAAATTACTATTTCATATTTAAGTTGTAGAATGCAGTCAAAGTTATTATTAGTTGTAAAAGTTCTCCCGGGCGCCCGTAAAGATGGGTGTCCCTCAGGGCTCGATTCTCGGCCCATTTCTATTTCTAGTGTATATTAATGACTTACTTTCCATTGTAGGGGATAATCATGATAAATAATTATTTGCTGATGATACTTCCTTGAGTTTTAAACTTAAACTTCAATCTTTCAAATGTGACAAAGTGAACAATGCTACTTCAAAATTAGTGAATTAGTTTAACGTTGATAATCTACATTTAAACGGAAATAAAACTAAATTTATTAAGTTTACAACATCGCATAGTAAAAATCTGAATACCAATGTGTTTTGAAATGGGGAAGAACTGAGTCCTGTTCAATCCACTGTTTTTCTTGGCATCACACTCGACGCAAAGCGTCTGTGGGGCCCTCATATATCCAAACTAGCAAGCAGACTACTTTCTGTAAAAAAGATTGGAGGTCTCACTAGTGTCGAGACAGCTATATTACTTTATTTCAGTTATTTCCATAGCATAATGTATTATGTCATTTTGCTATAGGGAAATACGGCTGATTCAGAAACTATTTTTGTTTTGCAGAAGAGGGCCACTAGAGCTATTTACAAACTAAAACCGAGAGAGACTCTTAGAAATAAATTTAAAAAATAAAGATATTAACTTTGGCCTCTCAGTATGTTTACGAATATTTAATATATGTTCACAAAAACAAAGGTAGTTTTAGTAAAAAAAGTGATAAACATTCTGCAAACACTAGGAACAAACACAAGCTAGTGATACCAGTTTCTCGACTCCACAGAGTCAGTAATTCATTCTTGGAGCAATGTATATGCTATTACAACAAGGTCCCGGAAACTTTACATGCTCTCTCTATTACCAAGTTTCAATGTTTTCATAAGCTGAGACTGTTTAAAAAGGGTTATTATTATATAAATGAAAATATGGTTGATAATAACTCCTGGGAATGAGGTGGTCGCTTTTAAGCAGATTCTAACATAAATCTCACAGCTATTTTACGCTGGTATCCAGCGTAAAATAGCAGCTTAATGCTGCTGTTGTTTTTTATTGTGAGTGTAGAGAACCGGAGACCCATTTTACTGGAAAAGAGGCATTCTATCTTAGTCCTCACGGCTGACAACGCATCTGCATTTTAATTCGCAAATGACGTTAGATGTAGATGTCTATGGGCCACAGCAATCACTTACCATCGGGTGGACTGTGTGCTCGTTTGTCACCCTTATTCTATAAAAAAAATTGTAAATAGTTTGTGCAGGCATCAATATAAAATTTAGTTTTAAAAAAGTCCTGCTGGGTCTCTTGCTGGTTCTTCCCAGGACAGAGGTTTTTTTTTTGAACCAGTGCTAAAGTAAAAAATAACTTTCAATAAGAATTACACATGTGATCTATATTGAATAAAAATATATTCTATTTTATTCTATTCTATTCTAATGTCTCATTTTCGAAGACTTAAAAATGAGGAGGCTCTTAAGTCGATTGTGTGTCTTTTTATTATGTATATGTAAATTTTTTAATTGTGAACTGATATTAATTGTGATTTCTTATATTTACGCGAACACTACACATTAAATAAAACTAGTTTTTTCGCATTTTATCGCGTTTAATTTACTATTTTGATTCCCGACGTTTCGGGTGCTCTACAGCAATCAATGGTCCCCCCCGTGACCAAGGGTTGCTGTAAAGCACTGTTTATTTGAATAAAAATGTCAAAGGAATTATATAACATCCAGGTCAGATAACAGGTAAGTTTTTGCTATCATTTCAATAAAATTCCAGCGAGATACAGTAATAAACGATGTTTGTAACTAATAGTTAATATTTTTTAGGATATCCTACAAAGAGTTTTTTTTTTAAATATTAATAATTTAGAGTTACTAGCTCTCTATTATTTCGAACTGTAATTAGCACAGCATGGACAACATAAAGAAAGAAAAAGACGAAGCTATTGTTACCGAAACTCTAATAACAATTTTCTTCGAAGAAAATAACCATTCTTTCTTATGCTTTCACTCTACCTTTTTATATTTATTTTTCAAATACAGAGAAAAAAACATCAGTCAGTATATTCATATAAATAAAACGAATCATTGTCATAATTGCACCCTATAAAAAGTCTCTAATTCTAAAGAGGTTAACTCGTACGGATAATATTTACCAAACTTTACAAATACGAAGTAAATAATTTGATACAACCTACATTGGAACTCACACTTTAAAGTTCATAGAATAAAATTTTCACCAGCCATATTCTTAAACACATAGTTCAGCCAAAACACGTTTTAAAGAATTTACATGTATTCCGAAACGTACATTTCCGTATCGACGTCTCATGTGTAAAATATTTTTGAGTTCCGCGACGACTAGAGCTTTGATATGGAAATAATCAGCTTTTGAACCTCTTTTTAAAATACTCTGATATGACATTTTACAACGATATATAGATAGGTACTATTGTCTATATTCTAAGTTATAACGACAAAGGAAAGGTACTTGATATCCTTCAGGTCGATGGAGAATCGCAACAATTTCCGAATAGCTCAAATCTATTAGCTCTTCATCATCATTTTCTTCTTCTTCATCATCACCAAAAGCGGATTGTTACACCTGCTATTTGTACTACACTTTCAAAGTCAGCATGCACAACTTGTCATATAGTGGCGACGTATAAAAATCCAGCGTCCCATTTTTAACTCGTGGATGTCGTAACAGGCGAGTATGTAAAATGCCAGAAAATTTTATGACCCATGTTAGTCTGGGACTTAGAAGTCCCATTTTTTTGTGGGACTTGCTACAAAAATTCTAGAAATTGTAAATATGAGAAATGTTGGTTCATAAATATAGCACCAGTCAATAAATTGACATCACAGACACCTATCGGATGGTAGCATAGCTAAAAGTTATATGGATTAAACAAAATATAATAATATTTTGCTAATGGAAGTATATTAGCACTTACAATTATTGGGATCAAAAATTTAGTTACTTTTTCCTTCATCTTCCTTAGGATTGAATTTATAAGAATCTGTATTCAGTTTTCGTTGAAGATATTAAGTGTTTTGGGCCTACTTACTAAGACACGTTTAATTATATTGAATGCATATTTATATTTCGGTAATGATGGTGTTGAACTCCTTGGGAAAAAATATTATACAAAAATATTCAGCAAATTCGATTTTTATAATAGTACTAAATAAAACCAAAAGCTATTTATGAATAAAATAACTCATTATAATAGCTTCACCACTATACCATTTTATAAACTTGTTAAGCTGTGGTTATCCGCAACGAGAACCATATGCAATCGACAATGTTCCATTTATATATAGGTTATATACAGAATAAAATATTTACTTTTCACATCAATTTATTGAATTTTATTAATGATTTTTTTATATGTACGCGAAGACTACACATTAAATGAAAATATTTTTTTTGTGTATTTTTAGAACACCTTAATTTCATGAACTCTAAAATTCTTAAAATTCACAATGGAGTTAGAGGCAAACAATGTTTTAGCTTGCCTAGATGTTTTAGTCATCCGAAATCTTGATAACACTATTGTATACTGTGTATAGGAAAAAGATCCATGCTAACCGATATTTAAATGGTGAATCGCACCATCTTCTATCACAGTTAGCTACCTTGGGAAAATCTTTGTTTCAGAGAGCACAAGGGATCTGTGACAGAATACATCTGGCCGCCGAGCTTCACCATGTTGAGCAAGTATTGAAAGATAACAAGCTTCGGATCCCGCGCCGCTACGTCACAGTGACCGAGTGAAGCCGGTCACAGTAGAGCGTGTGCCTGCTGTACGGGTAGTATGTCGGAGTCACAGACAAGGTTGACTAAATCTTGAAGCGAGCTTCCATTAAAACATACTTCATGCCACCGAAGAAGAATATTCAATTTTTACCATCCGTCAAGTGCCATATCCCTCTACAAGATGCAGGAGCTTACAAGCTGGATTGTGAACGTGGTTTCTCTTACATAGGACAAACAAAAATATTTATAAAAATCAGCGTAGAATAACATATAGCTGACTTGAAGAACCGACGTTCCGGGAAATCTGCTGTGTGTGAACATGTTCAAGATCGTCCCCGTCATTACTTTACATTTGATAGACCACATATTCTCGCAAAAGAACACCGATTCCTACCAAGGATTATTCAGATTGATTCAATGATTGAAGATGGATGGGTGCTGCCATCTGCTTGGAATCCTATAATTAATAAAATTAAATCCAAAGCCAAGCATGCCACTGCAAGACTTCAAGATACTGTAAGTTCATTCTGCGTAGATCGGACCAAAAATTAATATTCAAAAACTGAAGGTAGCCGGGCTAACTATGGCATCGGGACATAAACACCTCAGTTCCCCCCGTGACCATGAGTGCTGTAAAATACCTGAAACCTCGGGAATTAAAAAGTTAAATTAAACGCGATAAAGTCCGTAAAATTTAGTTTCATTTAATGATATTTATTAATAAGTAAGAGTGACAAGCGAGTACAAATTCCACTGGAATTTTATCAATTAAAATTCATTTATGTTTTTACTACAGGGGACAACTTACCTAGAAAGAACCAGCAAGAAACCCAGCGGGTCTTTTTTAATAATAATCTACAATGTAATGTTGCACAACTAAATATAAACAGAAATAACATAATCCGAGAGTTCTGCGGCACTTGAGTCTGTGTGCCAAACCGCTACGTGACGAGACGGAGGTGTCCGCCACTGCTCGCCGTGCCTTCAGCACGAATTAATCTCCTGGCAAAAACGCCTCTAACTAGAACTCTTTACGTGGTCAACTGTGCATATTTAAATTGACTTAATTATTTAGTTGCTACTTAAGTGAATTAGCAAAGGTCGTATTATATATGCTATTGTTACTACAAAATCACGTGTTTTTTAATGATGTTAGTATTTTAAGTCAATTTTGTGTATTTGACTTATATTGCTTAGTATTTATATGGATTTTATATGTATGTTTAGCTACAAATGTTTTAATTTTATTTTGTAAGATTTAGTTTATAATGAAGAAGATGGCACTATCGTATTGGGTTCACGCTGCTATACAGATTTTATATAATATGTTTTAAATATGCATTTTTAGTTAATCATGTATAATATGTTCTGGATTTTTTTTTATAGAATAAGGATGACAAAAGAGCACACAGACCACCTGATGATAAGTGGATACTGTGGTCCAAATAAATCTCCATTTATACTCAATTAAGGATCAAAATGTAGATGCGTTGTGACCCCTGAGGACAAAGATGGAATGCCTCGTTTCCAGTAAAAAGGGTCACTGGTTTTCTACATTTACCATACGAAACATAGCAGCATTAAGCTGCTATTTTACGCTGCCTATATTACGGTTGTAGTAACAATAATATAGCTGCAGCGTGGCTCTACCGTGAAAGAAATTTGTTGTAAGCATGGATACATTGGCCCATATAGTAATAACTGACTCTTGCATACCAGTCTTTACAGCCCTTCACAAGTTCACTGCTGGACATAGGTCTCACGCAAGGAATGCCACAAAGTACAGTCCTGAGTTACCAACATTCATCGACTTCCTGCATTTCTTACTAGGTCATCACTCCATCTAGTGGCGGGACGCCCTATACCGCCCGGTACAAGGGTACCACTCGAGAACTTTTTTCTTCATCGGTTGCAAGTTCGCTGGCAACACGCACCGGTTGTACAAACTTGTTTTCAATTTTTGAGGTATACTTGATGAAACGTGTCTTAATTTTCCAATACTAACCAGCCGAGTTAAATCCGTTGATTGACCTCTCGGTCGATGTTGGACTTACCTCGTCTAATCGTCAACAACTTCGAGCTTAGTGCTCCCAACAAATACCAGCAAAGGTGTAAATGACATGGACGCTACACATGACTTTTGTTTTCTCCATGTTCATCTTAGACCTATCCGTTGGGAAGACACTATTAAGGTCATTGAACATAGTGCTTAGGTCCTACAGCAATTCTGCCATAAGGACTATATCGTCGTCAAATCGAAGTTTAGTGATGTACTACTCGCCGTTGACGTTAATACCGTATCATTTCCAGTCTAGTAGCCACGGTCTTCCAATGCAGCGGTGGTGAGTTTCAGGGATATAACGTGACCCTGCCTTACACCTCTCTGCAGTTGGACAGGTTTCGTACTCTGGTTTTGTACTCGGATAGCCATCGTAGCCCTACTGTACAAGCACTTCAGCACTTCGATATACCGACAGTCAACTTGACCCCGCTAAAGAGACAGTAGCACCGCCCAATGGAAATCAAATGTTTTCTAATAGTCCACATACGCAAGACCGAAGAGTTCAGAGTTCAGATTGAACTCTTCGGTCTTGCGTACAACTTGCCGAAGGGTATGCATGTGGTCTATGTGTTAAAGCCTTTTCGGAAACCGGCTTGTTCGGTAGGCTGGTATTCATCGAATCTGCGTGCGAGACTATTCGTAATAACTCTCAAAAACTGCACGTAGACGCAGCTCAGAAGGGAAATCGGTATGTCGTTCTTCAAGAGAGCATTGGTCAGTTTCCACGAGCTTATCATTCATATCGTCCACTGTATTGCATTCTTCTAAACACTGAAAATTATTTTGTAATTCGAGCTTAAAGTTTTCGGAACTTTGGATTAGACCACGAAAGGGACGGAGGTTTGACTTCATTAGGTGTGAACTGTGACAATAAATTCTCCCATTAACACCGTATAGTTTGTTTACAAGGAATCCTCATACATATCCTTCCAACGTTGTTAACGAGAGACTTGTGGACGATACATCCAACATCTCCTTGAGACAGATCGTCGCCCTCCCAGTGATGAACAATTTTTTTTAATTGAATATGGGTGCCAAGCGAGCACACAGTTCACCTGATGGTAAGACGATGCTGTGGCCTATAGACATCTACATTTTTCCTCGACTACGAATCAAAATCCTCTTGCGATGATGGAATGTCTCGTTTCCAGTAAAAATGGTATCCGGTTTTCTACACTCACCATACGGAACACAGCAGCATTTAGCTGCTATTTTACGCAGGTATTCTTTGAGAGCGTGTTCCTGCTTCAGTCGAGCTGACCCATTCGTGCTACAACCATAATATAGCTGCAGCGTGGCTCTACCACGTTAAAGTTGCTGGATTCCAGGATTAAAATAATGCATTACCAAGCATTTTGAATTTAAAAAATATAAAGGACAGAACGTTTGAGATTTTTTTATTAATTTTTTTTCACCATTTGTCTATATTACTTATTCTGAACTTTCTCTGCAATTTTGGCCGGTTATTGCAAAATATATTATACGAAACTGACTCAATTCTCTTCTTTATTTGATTTCGCGATTATTAATGATATGTTACTAAATACCCTTTCTTGCTGTTGACACAACACTGAACCCATATCACAAATATACCACAAAAGGCACAATATTTCTTATGTGTTTATTGAAATGTTAACCATTTTTAGCTGACTTCAAAAAAGGAGGATGAAATCGTTTTTAATGTATGCTCTTTTTTACAAATAAGATACGGAAGCACATAAAATGGACATATACGAGTGTTTATATGTATAATAGCCAAAAATATTACTATCTTTATTCTTTTTAGGCAAATCGTTTGGTTTATTATAATTAACATATTCATTAAGACTGTTTTATAATTTGCTGGTGAGCTTATATTAACTAAATAGAATACAAGTGAATAAGATACACAAATTAGGATAAAGTAAAGAAATAAATGTAAAGGAAATCAATGTCAATTCCCAATTCAGTTTCTTATAAGAGTACGCTTTGTGGACGAAACCTAGATTTAACGTGTGTTTGTGAAAATACACTGCGGTAGGTTTCTCTTTCAATTTGTACGATCAATTGAATTATCAATTTAATCCAACATATTGAAAGACTTTTTATGGTTCCTTCCTCTTCATTGACACTCGATTTAACTAGATTTTTATTTTAGTGCTACGTCGCAGCTGTAATCTAGCTGTAGTACAAATGGATCTGTTGGTTCGGGGAAGTACCACGCTTACGAGCATTTATTCAAATGAACAGATTACCAGGGTAGAATTACTATTACTTTTATTACACTATTAGAATACACAGCAGTTATTTCGTATAATGAGTGTAGAGAAACAGAGATCTTTACAGAGAGAGTTTACATGTAACAAGGACATTTCATCATAGACGTCAGGGATGAAACCGCATCTACGTTACCTTTACTTTCCGTATGATATATGTAATACTTATTATCTTCATTTACTTTCTATCAAGTTTACTGTGTAGTCTCATGTCATGCTTACTTGTAAATATATCAAGTATATATAGATATATTAAATACGTAATTAAATGGAAAGTTAAATAACATGTAAAACCAATTTGCGAATATAATTTTAATCCGAACTTGGTTCACGGTAGTTTGTGTTCTACGTTCCTATTAAACTATTTAGCTTTAAACTGAAATTGAAATAATCAAGCTGTTGACGCCTGACGCATTTTAATAGCAACCTTGCGCCTTAGTAGTAATAGTTTTTAAATTATAGCTGTTTATGTATGTAATGTACTAATCATTGTCATGTTATGTCACTACCTGCTTAGGCATTGTATCATTGGCTCTCGTATTATATAGACCTTTACCAATTTAGTATCTATTATTATTTCAAACTTTGGGATAATGCCCCACACAAGCTGACGAATTTTGTTATTATTGTAACTGTTTCACTAAAACATTTTTACCGTATCGATCGACTAACTAGATATTACTCTTTTAGCGGTGATTCTAGCGGAACGTAATATTTCGGTTTTATGTAAAGGCCTGTATTTCAAACAACGATTTTATACAAAAGCTTTTAATCCTTCTTAGAATAAGTTAATTTATATGAAACTTTGAGAAAACATATGCTATTATTATACCCAGTTACAGAAGGCAGTAATTTATATATTTATGCCATCTAGTATCACCTGTGGTCAAAATTCGCCCAATTACACAACTTAAAGCCCACCATGAACGTGTTCAAAATCCTTTCAATTTAATGCTTAAGGCATTTTGGATCCAATAATCTTGTTTGTATGTTTATATTATTTTACCTACTATAACGATAACATACACGCTTGATTTCTTCTGTCTACAATTAACATTAGAATGATATAAGCACCAAAAAATTATTAAATATTCAAGTATATTTTAGCCTGATAAGGGAGTAACAAGGTGTTCCATTATAGTTCTAAGGGTGACAAGACATCTGCATTTTGGTGGTAGAGCCACGCTGCAGCTATATTATGTTTGTAGCACGAACCGGTCGACTCGACCGGGGTAGGACCACGCTCTCACAGAATACCAGCGTAAAATAGCAGCTTTATACTGTTGTATTTCGCGTGATGAGTGTAGAGAACCGGAAACCCTTTTTACTGAAACGAGGCATTCCACCTTAGTCCTCACGGGTGAAACGCATCTGCATTTTGATTCTTGGTCATGGATAAATGTAGATATGTCTATGGGCCACAGCATCCGCTTGACATTAGGTAGACTATGTGCTCATTTTTCACCTTTATTCTATAAAAAATATACTATCAGTCGTATTGACTGCGTCGGTTGAATATAATATAAGTGTAACTGCTGATCAGTTGGAATCGGGTCGGGCAAAAAAAATGCAGGAAGGTTTACCCTATGCCTGATAAAGTAGGTCAAGTCATGACTGATTGCCGTTTCATCGGACTAGAGAGTAAGTAATTAGATATTATAACTGTGCTTGCGGAAACACTTGTGACTTATTATTCAATGTTGCGTGGCTAGTCCTGGCTCTTTTCCGTTGAGAATGGCTTATGTGACCAAACTTCGATCTGAAGAACATAAGTAATATCGGCCTTACTCGTAAAAATTGACGTCAACTTAAGAAATGCCTTAACTTGCTCTCTCTTTTTAACTAAAGGAAAATAGAAAGAGATAGCGATAACGAACATATTAAAGTAAAATCATTAAGTATTAATATTATAATATTACAATCAGCTGGAATTCAATTTCAGGACTTGCTCGGCATTCGATACCCTGCTTTCGCATTGGGCGTTGAATTGAACCTCACCACTATTTTTTTTTTATAAGAGAAGGGTGAAAACAAGCATACAGTCCACCTGATGGTAAGTGGTTGCTGTGGCTCATAGACATCTACATCTATCTTCGATTACGAATGAAAATGCAGATGCGTTGTCACCCGTGAGGACTAAGATGGAATGACTTGTTTCCAGTAAAAAGGGTCTCCGGTTCTCTACACTCACCATACGAAACAAAGCAGCGTTAAGCAGCTATTTGACGCTAGTATTCTGTGAGAGCGTGGTCCTTTCCCGGTCGAGCCGACCCATTCGTGCTACAACCATAATATAGCTGCACCATGGCTCTACCACGTATAAAAAATGGATATAAAAAAAGGATAATGGAGAGTGCCAGGCACTATTAGTTAGTGTTTATTTATTTTTTGCATATTTGACTGTTTCGTTGTTCGCGATTCAGTCGAAATGTTCATTCATGGGGCAGGGAAGGATAAATATTCCGTTATTTGCCACTCGTCGGACTTTTGTACGTTAACTGGTCTTTACTCCTTGAGGTTACTTATAGTTTAAATATTAAGAAAAGACAAGATAACATCTTTAAAAAACAAATACGTATACTACCATAATAAATAAAGAAATAAATAAAATATAAATATTATGTTTTTAGCACAAACGGATTGACTCCACCGGAATAGGACCACGATCTCACAGAATACCAGCGTAAAATAGCAGCTTAATACTGCTGTGTTGGTTGGGTACAACGCGCTAAACGTGGGTGCTACAAAGTACTACGAAATATAAAATAAATTATTTAAACACAACGAAAACTGTTAAAAAAACTAGTTATATTCAAAGCGGATTACACCACACAAGTTTTTATCGAATAAGCTTTGCACTGTATTTCATTATAATCATGTCCTCTAATTTAATTAACTTCATTACAAAGTATTTGAGTCGCGACATTAGATTAGATATTTTGTGTTACAAGAATGTACAGAATAAGGTCGACAAAGGCGAGACGATGTAAATTAAGCCTGCGGCTGACAAGCTGTTTCTCTTGTATGACACTTTTGTTGAAATTTTGAGATTTTGAGTTTAAGTATTGGTATAGAAAGATTTAGTATATTTAAAGGATACTGTAGTAATCGACACACAAAGAACGTTTTTGTCTTTGAAATGCTAAACGAAAAAACGTTCTTATAAAATTCTAAGAACTCGCTAGGCGGGTTCCTCGATCAAACGTACTCAGGGGTTATTAACAGTTTGCTCAGAAGTTTTTTTTTAACAATTCCGTTTTTTGAAATATCGGTGCAAAATATTATGATGAGTATTTATGAAAAATGGCAGACCTGGTAGATTCGAAAACATTTTCTTTTTGAATCATCAATGCAATCCCATCGTACCACAACTGCTGAACTCCCATAAATGAATTTTGGCGGTAAATCGACTGTCTGCGGATTATAAATATTTTATGTCCGTTTAGGTAGGTAATAACACCCTCTGTGTGTATTCTGTATTGCTGTATTCCTCTTTGAATGGTACAAAGAGCTAGTATAATCAGGCTGTAAGGCACTAAATCTTAGGCGTCAGTTATGACAACGCATCTGTACCCACCTTTTTTGTTCAGGTTGTCTGTCAGCTCGTATATAATTTCGACTTAGACCTGTAGCGGGATGTACATAGCATCAAGAAAAAAAATATTTTCTTAATAATGGTTGTGGGAGAAACGGACAGATCAAAATAAGAAGAACTGATGTTAATGAGTGTATATTTGATACACAAGGGAAATCGTCCCTCGTTCGATGGTTAGTGGGTTATAACATGTACACACAACAACACAGCGGCAGGGATCGAGCTTTAGTTTCTCGCATATTATGATATTTACTCTTCCCTAAAATAATAAAAATATTTATTTTCATATCGTTTGAGTATGATATAATTACTGTTAAAATAAAGAAACTAAAATATATAAAACGACTCCACACAGCAGCTAGAACATTGAACTGTAACCATAAAGCTATATAAAAGCTTGAATTCATAAAACAGTCATAAAGTGGCTATTGCTAAGCGCTCCAGTAAGCATAATACATGTTGTATAGAATTTGCTAGTCTCTGTACGCACCAAAATGGCAATAAAATATAGAGTATAAAATGCGTTTTGCGATAAACCGAATAATATTTTATATATATTTTTACGTGGTAGAGCCATGCTGCAGCTATATTAATAGTATAGTTGTAACACCAATGGGTCGGCTCGATAGGGGAAGGACCACGCTCCCACAGAATACTAGCGTAAAATAGCAGCTTAATGCTGCTGTGTTTCGTATGGTGAGGGTAGAGGACCGGAGACCCATTTTACTGGAAAAGAGGCATTCTATCTTAGTCCTCACGGCTGACAACGCATCTGCATTTTAATTCGCAAAAGAAGATAGATGTAGATGTCTATGGGCCACAGTAATTACCATCAGGTGGACTGTGTGTTCGTTTGTCACCCTTATTCTATATAAAAAAATCGTAATTTAATAGGTCAAAAACGGCACGACCGATTTTGACGAATTTTTTGTGTGTTTGAGCACAGAATAAATTAGTACAAAAACAAAATTATCACTCTCTGACTTGCAATTTTAAACCTAGTTACAACGTTGCTAATGTTCATAATACTTTTCACGCCACGAATACGACCTTGATTGAAATAGCCTATTGATTAAAACTTCGAAAAAAAATTAATACGATTCCCGTATTAAATCATTGTACATTTTATCTTACGTCCGCGCACGAGAGCCACTCCTTCTGTAGGGTTAGGTGTTGTGTGAAAATAAATTGAATCCTTTGATATTAGTTGGTAAAAGAATACACTAAGGTGTTGTGCAATGTATATTAAGTTGCTAATAAGAACATTATTGTTCAATGTGAGGAAGGTTAATATGCACCATCAAGAAAAATTAAGATTATAACAACATGAACGTCTTTAAAACTCAGATAATTTACCTACTTACCATTTTAAACGACTTTAAAAAAAGGAGGAGGTTTTCAATTCGATTGTATTTTTATGTGTGTTACCTCAAATTTTTTTCTTGGAAAACCATAATATAATTTATATTATAATTATATTTTATAATTTATATTTCCCATATAAATTTGATCAAGACCTGACCAATAGTTTTGGAGTTATCCTTAATAATGCGTATTAATATCGAAGTCGGTTGCACAACATTTTTAATTTGATTACTTGTCTCTCTTCCTTGCTTTTTAAAAAACGTCAACTCTACACTAGGATATTCTTCTGTATCACGGGGCAGTTTAGGTACACAGAACAGACCCAAAACAATTATTTATAGGCCATAAAAATACTTGTTCCGTGCGGGATTCGAACCCGTGGCCCTTTGCGCTGCAACTCATTGCTAAGCCACGGAGCCGTCACTTATCTGTTTCAAATTTTTTGCTATTTACAAATATGCAACACGCGACAGCATTATTAATGAAAGAGTGGCAATGAGAAGTGGTGCTATTTTCAGTCTCTTTCTTTTATCGACCAAGTGTTAAACTATAACCAGTATATGCCGATCTTTCATTAGTAGGCAATCACTAGTCCTGGGAGGTCTACTTGTCGACTTTTCATTCTTTACTGTTCCTATGGATACCGAAAGGTAAGATATTATTATTTATAGGTAGATCTAGATAATTAGGTACCTAGTTACTGACGCCATAGTACAGATTTATTATTTGATTAGCGACTCGACGTAGTAAGGCGCGCATCAGTTCGAGTGCGCGCATGACAACCTCATGGAATTAGTCCCTCGTAGGGGCCGCGCAGCATAGGTATATTTTTATGCCTAAAGCACGAAGTGAGACAGGCCTAGTTTGAGTGGATCTAAATAAACTGACTTCAAAGAAATAAAAAAATACATTCTACTGTTTAGACGAATTAAAACTCCGACTTAAGAAAGTTAAATTATTTTATTCCTTTAAATTCTTTGTAGTTGAGTTTTACCTTTGATTAAAAGTTATTATATATATATATCTTTTTTTCGCTTTTGAGCTGACTAAGGGATATCACAATCTCAATTTCAAATTAATAGTTACTTTTTAGTTAGTTACTCACAATTATATTTATTTTCTATTTTGGCACGTATAGTTGTGAAATTATTCTCCAAATTTATATGGGACCAGCCCACGATTATAACCTATTTACTAAGAAAATAATCATCAAAATCGTTTCATAATTGACGAAGATATCCTGTAAGATACATCAAAGAAACATACAGTTGAATTAAAAACCACCTCCTTATTTGAATTTGCTTAAGAATTTACATTTGGTACAAAGTTATTTAATATTCAATATTTTATTTGAAAACTAAACTCTGTTCAAATTGTGTGTGCACGTCCCATATCTTGCCTCAAACAGTGCAAACACCCGCAAATTGCTATTTTCAAATGGCATACCCTGAATTAATACGTGCTCAAACCATTTTCGTGACCGATCTTGTGAATGGGAATCGGGAGTAGAAATATAATTCAGTGTGCTCGAAATTATAATTCTTGTTAAGACAAGGGTTTTTACGGTGCCGTATTGTTATGTAACATACATAATTAATTGAGTATTGCATGCTGATCTTGCGTTATTCTATACCCCTATTTTGATTCTATACCCCTATTAACTTTAGGCAAAGCCAGAAAAATCTTACGACTTCCCACTGATTTTCCATTTCCTTTACGTCAGACGAAAACTATCTCGCGTAGTTGGTCAAAATGACACTATACGATAGTTAACGATATAAGAAAACTATAAAATTAATGGTAACGACATAATATGTGAACATTAAGTCACGTTAAGTTACTTGACTTAGCGTTAATTGACTTCTATTTATAGTTCCTATAGCCTCAATGATCGCAGAATGTCACTTTAGCCAACCCCGCTCACCAGTGACGGGAAACTGCCAATCTGACTGTCAAACATGACAATTAAGACAAATGCTCCCTGCAACGGGGGATGACGATGTCCAGTTGTTGACTTTTATATTTCATCAATTCTTCGTAAGTGGTAGAGCCACTCTGCAACTATATTATGATTGTAGCACGAATGGATCGGCTCGACTGCAGTATTCACTCTTACCGAATATCAGCGTAAAATAGCAGCTTAACACTACTGCGTTTTGTATAGTGAGTATATAGGACCAAATACCCCTTTTACTGGAAACGAGATATTCAATCTTAGTCTTTATAAAAACCTTATTGGGTATTAAGTCCTTATTAGGATAACAACACATCTGTATTTTAATTCTTAATCCAGAATAGGCCTAGATTTCTATGGATCCTAGCATCCATTCACCATCAGGTGGAGTGTGTGCTCGTTTGTCACGGTTATTCTATAGAAAAGACTTCTAAATAGCTGATGAAAATGAGAAAAGTAAGATGCGTTAAAATCTCTAATAAATATATAAATTTATTAAGAGAAAGCTGCTGTTGTGTGATACGATAATTAACACCGTATAAGCTATTAGGTACCATATCCTCTTGACTCTGGTGGTCAGATTGATGTTTAACAAAACTGTTACTAAACAAAACACACAGAAAAAATTATACCGTTAGTTCGTACAAAGGTACACTGGTTCGTACACTGGTTTGGGAAAAAACCTCTGTACTTGGAAGAATCAGCAAGAAACCCACTGGAACTTTTATTTAATAAACAAATCTCCGATTTAACTGATGTTAAGAAATATGACATGCCGTCAAAAACATAACTTGTAAAAAAACCAAGTCTCGCAACTCAGTTCTTCTACCGTAAAAAGTTGTGAGATTCATGTAATACCAAGTCGGTTAATTTATTCAGTCCCTACTTAAGGGTCCTTTTGTCTTATTTTATTACGTAATAAATTAAACAATGTGTCTCACAAGTAATACATACTATATTAAATTAGATTGTTTAGTGCGATTGCCAAGTCAATCTATTTATTGAAAACATAAAAATAACAAATTGAAGTGGTCACTGTAAGATGTTTTAGGTTAACTAATTACGTGTAATAAGTTAAGACAGAAGGACCCTTAAGAAGGGACTGAATAAATTAACTGACTTGGTATTACATGGATCTCACAACTCACAACTTCAGTAGAAGAACTGAGTTGCGAGACTTGGTTTTTTTACAAGTTATGTTTTTGACGGCATTTCGTTTCTTTTTGTAGATAGTTATTTACACCTATTATTCTATTATATTATACATATACAAGTACACTGATTTATTCACTACAAATGTAACTTTCTTAATCCTATATATTTATATGGGATTACAAAGTTAGTTATGCAGTTGGTGTATCTAGAAAACTGGACAACAATTGCAAAATATTTTAATTTTTCCTTGATTTGTACACTAAACGCTAATTGTATTCTAAATTTGAAGCTTCTATGTCTGCTAAAAGTGCCTTGGAGTTTTGACGATCGGTCAGTCAGTGGGTGGCAAATTTAACAAATTTTGACCAGTTATAATTCTTAAACTACTGGTTCAAATTGAATGAAATTTGAAACATACGGTGTTTATACAATTCCTGCTTGGGTACTGAATTCAGGGTTCTAGTTCTATCCACAAGGATGTTATAGGGGGTCGAAAATGGTCTGAAATGTTTCGAGAAAAGGATGGTACGACCGTGCCGCTTTTTTGCTCGACTTGGCGGCGGCACTGTTGTGCCCCCCGATACTTTTAGAGTACATAAATAATTAAGCGAATCTCAAAACCTTATGAAAGGTAAATATTTCCCTCCAATATAGGTATTAAAATTATAATATAATATAGACTAGCTTTTGTCAAAACAGTTTATATTGCCAACACTAAGTAGATATCATTATCACAAATATTTTATCGACTACATATTGAGAGTGTACTTAAGGAGTGTGATTACAGAGTGCCGTTGACACTGAACAACTTGATCTTATTCACAGAATATTTCACAACAACGTAAAAATGTAGTCATATTTTTTTCTGTAATTTTCTTGTTGATTATTTATAAATTAATAATCAGTCAGAAAATTCGAGTGCCTTTATTTCCTTCCGATACATTCGTTTGAAAAAATATTACATAATGGATGACACGTTAGTGCCAATCTCAAAAGGCAGTTTTCGCGCATCACAAGTATAAATTTACATAACAAAATTGTCGTTTCATGCCAGATTTCCATATTCGCGCGTTTCGTCTCTAGAGCCGTTTGAGCACGTATTAATTCGGGGCTTTTCAGTTGGAAATAACGATCGATTTGCGACAGCTCTGCTCCGTTTGACGTAACACGGGGACACGGACGTGTTTAGGTTGTGTCATTTTGTTGCCTTTATGACAAAGCAGATTGCCAGTCATTTGGCTGGCTTATTCTTATCGTTTTAAATTTTGTTTTACAACGGCATTGACCGAACACGAGCAACTCGGGTTCGTTTAATGCCAGCACGAACGAAATTGTTAATTGCAATTTTAACTGCTAAAGGAGTACATCTTGATGCACGTCCAAGGAATAATAATATTTCTAGGAAATGTGAAGTCTTTCAACATGCATTGGATCAACGCGGCAGAGATATAGCTGCTTAAACAACTCGAAAATGACGTGCACGTTAATAATTGAATACCTGTATGTTTGCACACGTATTGCATACTTGCACTTATTGGTACAATAAAATCAAAGTCGCCAAAGAGAACTTCATCATCATCATTATCATCATCAAACATTAAAAATACCTTTGTTTTGCTTAATTCAAATGAAATTAATGATAATGAAAAAACAATATCTATTCTTGGAACGTGCGCAATTTACTACCATTGAATTAAATTTAAATTCTTGGATTTAATAACCACACTTTTTACCATGACTTCCAGCTATTGATTTTTATTAAATTTGCCTATACTCAAGAATAGAATAGAATAGAATATTTTTTATTCAATATAGATCACATGTATGTAATTCTTTTCTGCCGACTTCCAAAAAGGAGACGGTACTCAATTCGACTGTATGTTTTTTAAGTGTGTTACCTCATAACTTTTCACTGGGTGAACCGATTTTGATGATTCTTCTTTTATATGAAAGCTGATACTTTTCTTGTCCCATATGAATTTCGTCAAGGTCAAACCTGAGTTATTCTTAATAACTTATATTGAAGTCGGCTGTACAAAATTTTTAATTTTTATTTTAGTATTATTTAATAAGTATTTTTTACTTTACCACTGGTTCGGAAAAACACCTCTGTCCTAGGTATAACCAGCAATAATGTTTTTTTTAAAGTAAATTTTACATGAAAGGGTTCAAATTATTTACATAATTTATTTTTAGAAACAGCTTGTAAACGACCACCTCATTTCAGAGGGCATCAACCATGTATTCATTTATATAATAATAACCCCGTTTATGCAGCTTTTGTTTAATAAAATATTTAAACTTGGTAATAGAGAGCCCTTGTATATTTTCAGGGACTTTGTTTTAATAGCGTATACATTGTCCCAAGAATGAATCACGTAACTAAGATTTTATTTTAATTGTCTCATTTGTTACACGCAAGATTTATTCAAATATTTTTAAATTATTTACCCCCGGAGAAACAGTCTGCCCTTTTGTTAGAATTTTTTATTATATATAATAAAAATGCTGTAAAAATTGCAGATTAAATCAAACACCTTTTTGGAGTTTTTGAAAATACAATTTTTCGTAGTTTGCCCCTATGTCAATCACTTCAGAAGTGACTGCCATTTTTTTTAAATTCTTTATCAACTTAGCTTACGGATAGTCATTATTATTACATGAATGAAATAATACATTTTTGGGCGATTTTTTGTGACTTACTGTTGTTTCATAATGCATCGAACACTTCATTCAAAATGCGTCGTGAGCTCTTGAGCCATAGTGCTTACAGAATGTATATCACTTTTTTTAACTAAAACCACCTTTGTTTTGTGAACCTACATTAAATTTTTGTAAATTAACTGAGAGGCCAAAGTTAATATATTTATTTATTTTTATATTCCTCTTAGAGACTCTCGGTGTTAGGTTGTAACTAAGCACCCTCTTCTGCAAAACAAAAATAGTTTCTAAATAAGCTGCATTTTCCCATATCAATATCCCATGAGACATTTTAATAATATGGTCCCGAGTTCTATTCTAAATATACTTAATAATATGCTTAAAATCACGAACAAGAATTTCCAAATAATTTTTATAGTACTGCCTACTTTTTCTTCCTTAAAAGTCTTAAATTTAGCCAGAATTGTTTGAGGTCTATACAATAAAATACTTTTATAAATTATATACATTAATTAATAATTATTTTTATTTTAAATATATATATATATATATATATATATATATATATATATATATATATATATATATATATATATATATATATATATAGCCACACTGCAGCTATATTATGGTTGTACTAGAACGAATGAGTCGGCTCAATTATGGAAAGATCACACTCTTACAGAATATCAGCGTAAATGAGCAGCATAATGTTGCTGTGTTTCGTATGGTGAGTGTAGAACACCGGAGACCCTTGTTACTGGAAATGGGGCATTCCATTTTAGTCTTCAGGAGTGACAACGCATCTGTATATTCTGATTCTTAATTGAAGACAGATGAAGATGTCTACGAGCCACAGCATCCAGTTACCATCAGGTGTACGGTATACTTGGGTGTCACACTTATTCTATAAATAAAGGGGCAACTACGGAAAATGACAGAAAAACGTTATGGCTTCCGATAGATTGCAGTTTACAATCTCGTTTACCCCAGACGTAAGATATTCTGACCGGCGATTGCAGCAGTTCAAAGGTTCAAAACGCCTTGTACTGCGATTGGTCAATCTAACTTTCAAGCTTGACAATTAAGACCACACAACGGGAGGGGCCCAGCCATGTGCAGCAGTGGTGCTGACGATGATGAAAGAGTAGAAGAAGATACATAATATCTTCACATTCAGCAAAATATATTAGGTAATAACAAACATTTATTCTTTTCAATACACTTAAATAAAAATACTCCGCCATTATATAATTTTTATAGACTTGTCATTGCTACGACTTTCAATCGTAGATTTATATCGCCTACGTGAGCGAACGCACAAAGCGCAAGTTTTACTTGCCTTTTTGCTAACACTAAGCAATATTATGGTCCAATTTTTGTCAAAAATGAAGTCAGTAAAGTTTTATGGGCCTTTGTTGTAGCAAGAAAAATTGAATTATAAAAATGATTTATTGAAATATTATATAAATAATATGATATTAAATTCCTAGACTAGGAGCTTACACTCATAATATTATGGTTGTTACGATTCTTTGTTTGCTTCCCGACTTAAAATATGAGCAGATTTTTTTTTATATATGATAAGGTGACAAACGAGCACACAGTCCACCTGACGGTAAGTGGTTTCTGTGACCCATAGACATCTAAGTTTATCCTCAATAAAGAATCAAAATGCAGATGCATCGTCACCCATCAGGAATAAGACTTAATTTTGTTTTGTTTAGTTATAATAAATTTTTTTTCGTCTGCGAAATGTCAAAATTTTCGGTTTTTTGGCAGACTTGTACTAATTTATTTTACTAAATAGACTGCCTCACTCGCTCACTTCGGCATCAATGCCGTCGTAAGTGAATACTGTATCGGTTGTTTGCAGCGGCTCAAAAAGATCGCTGTACAAATACAAAATATTCAATAAACAAAATTTCATACATGCTTGATTATTATAATAATCAGAGATTTTTATTACAATATTTAAAAATCACAGAATAAATAATAGTAGTACGTAATAAAAGTTAGTAGGACGTATATATTTATACTTAAACGCGCCTTGGACTTTATGGAGTGACCTGAATGATGATATGATGATCATATGAGCATAATAAGTCGTGCACTTTTGGATTTTCCAAACTATTTTAAATTGAAGTTCGACATAAAATTATTGGAAAACTGGAAGTACAATAGGGTTATTAGTGAAAACTTGTGTGTATTTAAACTACTTTTAAAAAAATCCGTATAATCATGTTACACGTAATTTTTTTAAGCGCTTAGGGCATGCACAATTGGATTTACCAATAGCTTTTTTTTTTCTCAAATACGAAACATTAATACATACTACCCAGTTGAAGTCCTTGCGGGTCGCTAGTATATAAATAAATAATCGCTGCATTGTTTTCACCACATAAAAATGTACAAAACTGCAACTGTATACTTAATCAGCATATTTTTAATGTCTGTATCGTAGATTTTTGGATATTTACCAAAATGTAAACTAAAATGTCTTCAAGGATTTTATTTTATAAAACTGAAGTGACAAAACTACTTCGAAGACTACTGCAGTTCACGCACACATGGAGTCAACATTTAACAAAGAAGGCTACAAATGCGTTGTGAACAGTGAGTACTAAGATTTAATGGCTTACAGCCTGTTGTTATACTGGCTATCTATAGCACAGAAGTGCAATCACTGCAATTTGGCGGTAGAAATAGGTAAGAGGGTAACCAAACCAGACGGAATTCTAGGGAGAAGAGGACCAACCGCCTAGTAAATGATTATGCGAAATGCTGTAACCAGGTCTTTTACGCCAGATGTAAAATACCTAAACTGGGAGCTACTCCAAATGTATGAATAATACCTTTTTTAAACCTGATGGTAAATGGTTGCTGTGCCCTATAGACATCTACATCTATCCTCGTTTGCGAATCAAAATACAGATGCATTGTCACACGTGAGGATTAAGACGGAATGCCTCTTTTTCAGTAAAAAGGGTCTTCGGTTCTCTACCCACACCATACGAAACACAGCAATGTTAAGCTGCTATTTTACTGGTTTCTGTAAGAGCGTGGTCCTTCCCTAGTTGAGGCGACCCATTCGTGCCACAACTATACTACTAATATAGCTGCAGCATGGCTCTACCAGGTATAAACCTCCTACGGTAATTGCGAATCCACCTGAAAATTTGATTCCATATCTCCCACATAACAAGAGTAGCGTTGTCTAGCAGTAGAGTTTTAAAAACTAATGAAGAAAAGCAAAACCCAATTAACTTATATAAACTCACTCTACTCTTAAAATGCCGAGATTAAATTAAATTGTTTTCAGCAATAGTATAGCAATACTACAAGGCTTCAAAATTTAAATGAAACTAATTTTACGGATTTTATCGCGTTAATATACGCGATAAAATTATTTTATCGCGTATATTAACTTATTTTACATTCCCGACGTTTCAAGCACTTTACAGCACCCATGGTCACGGGGGGCACTGAGGTGTATGACGTCCCAATGTCATAGTTAACCACGGCTACCTCCAGATTAAAAATTATTAATTTTTGTTCCGATCTACGCAGTATGAACTTACAGTATCATGAAGTCTTGCAGTTGTATGCTTGGGTTGGGATTTAATTTTATTAATTATGGGATCCCAAGCAGATGGTAGCACCCAGCCATCTTCTCTATTGAAATTAGGATGTTTTTTGATTTCAATAGCCTCGCGAATCATCCTTGGAAGGAATCGGTGTTCTTTAGCGAGGATTTGTGGTCTATCAAATCTAATGTAGTGACGGGGGTGATCCTGTACACGTTCACAGACTGCAGACTTCCCGGAGCGTCTATTCTTCACATCAGCTATGTGTTCTTTAACGCGGGTTTTTATGGATCTTTTAGTTTGTCCTATATAAGAGAGACCACATTCACAATCTAGCTTGTACACTCCTGCATCTTGCAGAGGAATATTACACTTGACTGATGGTAAAAATTGACTAATCTTCTTCGGCGGCTTGAAATATGTTTTAATGGAAGCACGCTTCAAGATGTAGCCAATCTTGTCACTGACACCTCTGACATATGGCAGTACAGCAGGCACTCGCTCGACTGTGGCCGGCTTCACTCGTTCACTGTGACGTAGGCGCGGGACCCGAAGCTTATTGTCGTGCAAAACTTGCTTGACGTGTTGGAGCTCGGCGGCCAGGTGTTTACTGTCACAGATCCCTCGTGCTCTCTGAAACAAAGATTTACCCACGGTAGCTAACTGTGAAGGATGGTGGTGAGAATCACCGTTTAAATATCTATCTGTATGGGTCTTTTTTCTATACACAGTGTGGCTCAAGGTGTTATCAGGATTCCGAATTACTAATACATCTAGAAAAGCTAAAGAATTGTTTGCCTCTAACTCCATTGTGAACTGAATTTTAGAATTTAAGGAGTTAAGATGGTCTAAAAATGCAGTTACTTTATCTAAAGGTAGAATTGTGAAAGTGTCCGTAAAATTAGTTTCATTTAAATGTGTAGTGTTCGCGTAAATATAAGAAATCACTAAGGCTTCAAAATGTTCTTAATTTTAATTATAAAATAAATACTTTGATAGTGAATGAATAAGTATTTAACTATAACTACTTTGTCTCCCTACAAGTGTCTTGACAAGATTGTCGATTAGATTACCACAGCTAATGCTTTACAGCACCCAAAACGTCGGGAATTAAAAAATTTAATTAAACGCGATTAAATCCGTAAAAATTAGTTTCATTTAATTTCCTAGTATTGTTAATTAAAAAAACTTTTGACTTGAAGAACTAAAAAGAAAGAAGTAAATTCACATTCTAAAATTGGTGCTAAGATATAGTGAATAGCAGCCTTTTTATATTTGAATTCTGAGTAAATTCATTACAGGATAGAAAAATTAAAGCCCCAACTTCTGAATGTGAAATTATTTTATTATTTTAAGTTCTTTGAAGTCGGTTTTTACTTTATATTAAAGGTTTGTTTTTAACCCTTTTGAGTTAACTAATGTCAATGTTGACGATCTCAATGCCGTTTAAATAATTACATTATAAACTTCATTACCATTTTCGATACCTTTAGGGTGGAATTTTTTCGCCAAATTTATATGAGACCACCCCTTAAGTTTATCCTATTTAATAAAAAAGAATTATCAATATCCAATCGAATTGTAAACTTTCTCCTATTTTTGAATTCATTTAAAAAAGGACTTAAGGTCTGTATAATGTATTATAAGCAAAGGATCAAAGCTAGGCATTAAGCTAAACTAAATATTTTGAAAGGAATTTCAAATAAGGTTGCTAGACATTGCGGTATCTTCACTCAATTAATTTTAATGGCTTTTCGGGAACCGGCATAGAATTCAGAGTGCCTAAGTAAATACTTTTGCTGACCGTAACGAAATGAGCAAATTCTGTTTAATGTATTGTGAAATATTGAAGCACTATTCGCATGTACATTTATAAGTGTTATTAAAATAAACAAACTTTTATGTGGTGTTGTGTAGTTATAATTGACAGAAAAAAAAATACAATTATATGCTTTGTTTATCACTATGCACGTTAAAAGTTAATTGCCATACTTTTAAATATGCCATTTATAGTGAGTAAATAATATGACCAAAATAATCGATAATCAGACATCGAACTAGACTAATTAAAATTACTATTTACTGCAGGGCATGGCTTCCTCACATAGCAGGCGCCAAACATAATGCGTTATAGAAGTGTCATCTGCAAATAATACTATATCATGGTTATCCCCTACTATGTAAGGTAAGTCATTAATGTATACAAGAAACAGAAAGGGGCCGAGAATAAAGCCTTGAGGCACGCCCGGAACAGCTCATATTGTTAATGAAAACTTTTTGCGTTCTCTTACTTAAATATGAAATAATTAATTTAAGAGCATCACTTCTTACACCGTAGTGTTGAAGTTTTCTGATTAATGTTTCATGGTGAACACAATCGAAGGCCTTGGATAGGTCACAAAATATACCCAAAGCATCCTGTGAATTTTCCCATGCATTAAAGATATATTTAATCGGCTCAACACCGGCATCAGTTGTCGAGCGACCCTTTGTGAAAGCAAATTGATTTTTATGTAGTAAATTATTTATATTAAAAAAAATTAACATTTGATCAAGAACAATTTTTTCAAAAATCTTACTATGTGTTGGTAGTATAGAAATAGGTCTAAAATAAGCGGGGTCTAATGTACTACCAGATTTAAATAAAGGTATTACTTTACTATGCTTCATTAAATCAGGAAACACACCAGATTTGATACTAGTATTAAAAATAATAGCTAAATGAGGCGCAATTGTATCTATTATAGACGCAATAACTTAAACGGAAATCCCCCACAGATCCGCAGTTTTCTTAACATCAATAGTTTTAAAATATTTTACAATATCTTTTGATGACACTTTATGAAATGTAAAATTCTTTGTACACGCATTTACATTTTGTTTAAGTAATGATCACCAGTGCCGTGTAGTGGCGGTCAAGAATATTCACAACCCCATATCCTCCCGTGGGTGTCGTAAAAGGCGACAAAGGGAAACAGGCAGGAGATGGGCAGCAGCATCTTCCTGATAATAGCCAAAATTACAATAAAAAACTGCGGTTGCCAACCCGCTCGCCAAGCGTGGCAACTATGGCAAATACCCCCCAATGATCAAAGCAACAAACAGACGGCCCCCAGTCCCCGGCGGCCCCGCTATTCCTGGCTACGGTGGCGACCATGGTAACAGCGGGGCAGGGGGTGCTAAGAATCTCCGGAGGAGGTTCGGTTACCACCTTAGACGACTCGACCTGGCAACGTACAACGCACGCACACTGAGGACTGACGAGAAGATCGTAGAGCTGGAAGAAGAGATAGACAAGTTGCGCTGGCATATTATAGGATTAGCCGAAGTCCGAAGAGAGGGGGAGGACACGGTAATCCTCGAATCCGGTAACTTGCTCTATCACCGGGAGGGCGACCATCTGTCCCAAGGAGGTGTCGGATTTATCGTCCACAAGTCTCTCCTTAACAACGTTGTAAAGATCGGGAGTGTGTCGACGAGGGTTGCGTACCTTATATTCAGAATCACCAAACGGTATTCGCTGAAGGTCATACAGGTTTACGCACCAACCTCGGCACACCCCGATGAGGAGGTGGAGGAAATGTATGAGGATATCTCTAGAGCCCTGCATTCCTCCAAAACCCAATATACGGTGTTAATGGGAGACTTCAATGCAAAACTAGGCACATGAGAGAACGGTGAGCTGAAAGTAGGGAAATATGGAAAAGGGCAACGGAACCCAAGGGGCCAGCAGCTGGCCGACTTCATGGAGAAAGAGGGACTCTTTATGATGAACTCTTTCTTCCAGAAGCGGCCCCATAGGAAGTGGACCTGGTCGAGCCCCGACGGTTCGACAAAAAATGAGATTGACTTCATTATGACGACCAGACGACAACTGTTCAGTGATGTCTCCGTGATCGCGAGGGTGAAAACTGGTAGCGATCACCGAATGGTTAGAGGCACACTGAACCTAAACGTTAAGTTGGAGAGGTCGCTTCTAATGAAGTCAACGCTCCGTCCCCCTCGTGCTCTGTTCCAAAGTCCCGAAACCTTTCAGCTGGAGTTACAAAACCGTTTCCAGTGCCTAGAAGACTGCAATGAAGTGGACGATATGAATGACAAGCTCGTGAAAACTGTCCATGCGGTCGGAGTTAAGTTCTGCAAGACCCGCCGCAGAAAAACAAAAAAACTCTCCGATCACACTCTTAATCTCATGGCTGTTAGATGGGAGATGAAGCTACATTCTTCAACAGATTTGACAGCATACAGGCGACTGAACAGACAGATCTCCAAATGCATGCGGCGGGACTTACGCAACTTCAATACAGCTTGTATTGAAGAAGCGATCGAGCGGAACCAAGGCTCCAAAGTCTTTGCCAGAGATCTGTGTGCCAGTAAGAGCCAACTGGTGAAGCGTTTCCGGGACATGTGAGATTTTGAGTGAGATTGAGAGGTTCAATGGGCAGCTGTACACGTCATCGTTGGAGCCACACGCAAGTGTGAGTAACGATCCAAGAGTGAGTCTCATCCGACACTATTCCGAAGATATCCCGGACGTCAGTCTGAGCGAGATTAGAATGGCTCTCCAGCACCTTAAAAACGGCAAGGCCCCAGGCGAGGATGGAATTACAGCGGAGCTTCTGAAAGCGGGTGGAAGACCGGTACTTGAAGTCTTTCAGAAGCTCTTTAATTCCGTCCTCCATGGTGGCATTACACCGGAGGCGTGGAGCAGAAGTGCGGTGGTCTTGTTCTTCAAGAAAGGTGACAACGCTCTCTTGAAGAACTGCAGACCGATTTCCCTTCTGAGCCGCGTCTACGTGCTGTTTTCGAGAGTCATTACGAAACGTCTCGCGCGCAGACTTGGCGACTTCCAGCCTCCCGAACAAGCCGGTTTCCGGAAGGGCTTTAGCACCGTAGACCACATACATACCCTTCGGCAAATTGTACAGACGTCCGAAGAGTACAATTTGCCACTATGTCTGGCGTATGTGGACTATGAGAAAGCCTTTGATTCCGTCGAAATTTGGGCGGTGCTGCAGTCCCTTCAGCGGTGCCAAGTTGACTGTCGGTATATCGAAGTGCTGAAGTGTTTGTACAGCAGAGCTACGATGGCTATCCGAGTACAGAACCGGAGTACGAAACCTATCTAATTGCAGAGAGGTGTAAGACAGGGTGATGTTATATCCCTGAAACTCTTCACCGCTGTATTGGAAGACGTTTACAAACTTCTGGACTGGAAAGGATACGGTATTAACATCAATGGCGAGTACATCACTCACCTTCGATTTGCCGACGATATAGTCCTTATGGCAGAATCACTGGAGGACCTAAGCAATATGCTCAATGACCTCAATAATGTCTCCCAACGGATAGGTCTTAAGATGAACATGGACAAAACAAAGATTATATTTAATGTCCATGTCACACCTATGCCGGTAGTTGTTGGGAGCACTAAGCTCGAAGTTGTTGACGAGTATGTTTACCTGGGACAAATAGTCCGACTAGGTAAGTCCAACTTTGACCGAGAGGTCAATCGACGGATTCAACTCGGCTGGGCAGCGTTCGGGAAGCTACGGCACATCTTCTCGTCAGATATACCTCAAAACCTTAAAACGAAATTGTACAACCAGTGCGTGTTGCCAGTGATGACTTACGGAACTGAGACGTGGTCCTTCACTTCTGGCCGTATGAGGAAGTTCAAGGTCGTTCAGCGAGCTATGGAGAAGGCTATGCTCGGAGTTTCTCTGCGTGATAAACTTAGAAATGAGTATATCCGCAGTAGAACCAGAGTAACGGACATAGCCCAACGGATTAGTAAGCTGAAGTGGCAGTGGGCCGGTCATATAGCTCGAAGAACCGACAACCGATGGGGAAGAAAGGTTCTCGAGTCGCAGCCTCGTACCGGTAGGCGAAGTGTAGGGCGACCCCCCACGAGATGGAGTGACGACCTGGTAAGACATGCAGGAAGTCGATCGCTGCAGGTGGCTCAGGACCGCGCTTTGTGGCATTCCTTGGGGGAGGCCTATGTTCAGCAGTGGACTTATGAAAGGCTGTAATGATAATGATGAATGATCACCAACAATGTCAACTATATGAGCCCAGAACTAGTAATTCAGGATATGTGCTCCGATCAGAATTTTCAAAAGGTTAAAACAAGCAGAAATGTAGCGTTCTGAATCTGATACCAGGCCTTTTACTTGGGAGTAATTAACTTCAAAGTCTTTCAGTGTATCAATAATTTCTTGTGAGTACGTTGATGCATTGGCTATGTCAAGAAAGTTAACACTTGCTAAAAAACACTGCAAGCGTATTACGGAGTCGATAGTTTTAAAAAGTATGGAAGATACACACCTTACTAGTTTATCTGAGGTTTCGTCTGCTATAACCACAATGGGCTTATTATTTAACTGTTGCTTTATATTGTCTTTTTTCAGTTTGCCCACACTGTGGCACAAGCTTTCTCCTTAAAGTGTCAGCAGATGGAATTGCACACGATCCCCGTTTGTATTTAGAAAAATATTTACGCACAGCTTAGTGATCCAATTTATGAAGTATACCGTATCCTCCACAAAAGCATCGTTTTTTTGCTTCGCTTATTTCTGTCTCTCGAACCCACCAAAATTGTCGATTGCCGTTTAGTTCCTGAGGTACCTGGCTTAAAAATTTTCTTATTTATGTGGGTAACCTACTTTACGAGTTTTTGCAATGTGTCCATTTTGTCACCTTCGGAACGAGTATTACAATACTTGCTCATCACAATATTTGTATCTGACAGATACAGGCCATCTTCTGCAAAATCTTTTACTCGATCATTCAAATCTTTCTTATGGCGTCCCATTTTGAAAAGTAGGTAACTAACGAAAATGTAATTAAGTAAATAACGTGCGCACTCAAAACAATACAAATGGGCACTGACTGATTTGTTTGGAGCCTGAGCATCGTCCACCCACACAGAGAACAGGCGCGAAAGAGACGCATGTGTGCGAGAGAGAGGTTTCTTTCGGGTTATATACAGAGTAGAATGGTAACTTTACAAACATATTGGAAGGAATTTAAGTCCTGTCATAAGAAATTAGTAATGGCTGTTTCTAAAAAGGATAGACGCATGTTACCTTATTTTGCAGAAGATATGTTCGATAATTTTGAAGAATTATATTTTACGTACAAGAGCGAAATGAAAATTTCATTAAATAAATTAATGACCGATATGAAAATACCAGACGAACTACACAAAGTAGATGAGATGAGACCATATGTTTCAGGGAGTGATATAAAATTACCCAGTATTTCAATTCCAATTTTTAAGGCAACTCCACGGAATGGCAATCATTTCAAGATCTCTTTGTTGCATTAATACACAAGATTGAGTCATTAGAAGATGTTCAGAAACTACATTATCTTAGGAGCAGCCTGAAAGGAGATGCTGAAAGTTTGTTGCGCTAGTTTTCTATTACGGATGCAAATTATGCTGAGGCTTGATCTATTTTGAAAAAGCATATAACAGCAAAAGGAACATTGCTAAAATCGTATTTAAAAAGTTTTTTTATCCAGAAAATGCTATCTCAGGAGTCAGCTTTGTCCTTAACGAAACTGCTCGATACGTCAGTTTAATGATATGAATTCATTAAAAAATCTTTGCTCACCAACAGCGCAGTGGGATGCGGTCATAAACTATGTCATAATGTCAAATCTGGATCTTGAAACACAAAAATATTGGGAAATTACGATAATCTTTATTTCCATATATATATCAGTTAACAATATGTCTATTTATAAACTACATAGGAATATTTCATCTTATTACATAAAAAATAGCATCCATTGCTGAACTAGGCCAAAACCTGTATTTCAGCATATGGCGCCACTTCCCAGACATAATAAACATAAATTATTTATTTAAATAAATATAAATATATATATATATATATATATATATATATATATATATATTTATATATGTAAAATGTACCTCTTTTGTATATGGTGCTAGTGTACGTGTGTGTGTGGATGAGTGTGAGTGTGAGTGTGGTGTGTGTGTGTGTGTGTGTGTGTGTGTGTGTGTGTGTGTGTGTGTGTGTGTGTGTATGTGTGTGCGCGTGTAAGAGGGTGTGTACAAGGTGAAGAATACAGTTTAATGAATACCTTAAGTTACCTAACAATAGAAATTCGAGCACTGTCCATAATAACTTAGCTCTGCACTGTCAAGAGATCTTCCGTTTCATCATATCCTAGAGTCAGTAACCAAGATGTTATTTTCTTTTTGCATTGCTTTATATGTAGGGAGTAAACTGGAATAATTTTATTAACTTTGTTATACACAAAAGGACCTAAAGCACAGTAAAATCTCCGAACAAATGAAGTATGAAACTGTTTTAGTTCACAAGGTCTGACTATTCTGGAGTTTATACATTTTTGAGGATCAAAAATCACTTCACTGTGTTGTTTAGATAAACAGTTGTCTGACGGTAAGGACTTCACAATTTTCAAAGAGGAGTTTGTGATAAGTAAACATAGTACTGATGACTAATCTGGTTTTGAAGTACTGAAGTCCTTCCTGGAGACATGGTTTTGTATGTTGTAGATGATAGAACCTGAAAATAAAGCTTACAAACTGGTTAAACTTAAGACATTTCATGCGACTTCCACTAGCGAAAATAAATATTGTCCCTTCTGCAAACAAACTTATTTTATATTATATACAAGGAAATCGCTAAGCAACCAATAGAAGAAAGATACAGTTTCGTCCAGAAAAATAACTTGTGTTTCAATTGTTTAATTCCAAATCATTCCGTATTTAAATGCAGGCAGTCATATACATGTAAAGTATGCAACAGACAACATCACCCTTTATTACATTCCAATACAGAAGAACTACAACAAATACACAAGAGGTTAGCAAGGTTACAGCACATATGTCAAGTGGAGAAGAACCTGCTCAACAAGTCTTGTTGGCGAGATTAGAGATTGGTAGAGGTGCCTTCGCCAACGGGACAATTGCACGTCTTGCGGGCTCTGATTGATCAGGGCTCGGAGACCCCATTCGTGACAGCGCGAGTGGTCGAGTTATTAGGTCTGAAGTGGACTCATATCAGCGGCGAGGTGTCAGGATTTGGTGAAGGTAATAAAATTTATATTTATCATTTAGTAGGATTACATATTAATTCGAAATATGAAAGTGATTTTTCTATTGATTTTAATGCTTATGTAATAAAGTCGTTGGCTCATAGACTACCTGCTAGAGAAATAAGAACGTACGATTGGCCTCTACTTAAAAATGTGAAGTTAGCTAATATCAGCTTTAACGTCCCGGGTCGGCTTGATATCCAACTCGGAGCTAAGGTTTTCGGCAAAATTATAGATTTAGGTCTGCTAATGGGACCGAGCGATGTAATCGCTCAACGCATACACCTAGGCCAGATATTGATGGGTGATATATACACAACTCCTACTAAAGCACAAAAAATTAGCTTACATGTCAAAAGGCTCCTAGATGAAGACAATGATCTATTGAAAAACTTCTGGGAAATAGAATCGGAAGAATACACAAGCAAGAAAGCATGGACAAAGGAAGAAGAAAGATGTGAAAGACACTACATAGATGCAACGACAAGGGATACGTCTGGAAGGTATGGTAAGGTCCATTTACATTTAAAGCATAGTATTGAGAAAACCGTGAAGGCATGCAGCAAGACTAAATATCAGGCCATCAAACGATTGAAACAGTTGGAAAGGATGTTTACCAAACATGAATATTTGTGAACAAACTATAAGAATGTGATACATGAGTACTTAAAGATAAAAGAGAAGAGGGTGATGAAGCAATTTACTTACCCCATCATGATATCGTAAGAAAGGATAAGGACACTACAAAGGTAAGAGTGGTCTTTGATGCTTCAGACAAGGGTTCCAATGGTCTCTCCTTAAACGATAACATGATAATTGGCCCCGCTTTACGACCTGATCTTCGTGCTCTTATCACTCACTGGAGGTCTCACAAAATCTGTGCTGTCGGCGATATATTAAAAATGTATCGTCAAGTAAGGATGACTAACAAATACACAAATTTACAACGTATTGAATGGTGCGATGATATTTCTGGAAATATGGGAAGTTATAAATTACTTACCGTAACGTTTGGAACCGCTGCAGCACCATACTTCTCTGTACGGTCTATACACCTGCTGGCTGATGATGAAGTTGACCGGTACCCTCGAGGATCTGCTGTCGCTGAGAATTACCTACCTTTGGAACCGGGATGACTCTCGTGATCTTCCATCTCGCCGGGAATGTTGCATGCCTTAAGCACATATTAAAAATATGATATAGCAGTTCTGCCAGTATTATGCTGCAATCCCTAAAAAGAAAAGCTGGTATACCATCTGGAGCGGACGACCTTTTCGACTTGAGATAAACGAGCGCCTCTCTTACCTCCTGAAGACTCAGAGTATTTATGTTCCTTTAATATATTTATTCAATCCAACCAGATGGGAATAGTTTATAAATACACCAAAATAATAATAATAGTTTATTTAATTTCAATTACAAACCAGAGTTAAATATAAACTTACAAGCTTTATTTGTTACTTTATTTACTAAAATAACTAAAATAACAAAAGACCAATAACAAATAAATAAGATTTATGAATATCCACCACTCCATTGGGTCCCGCGGGTGTCTCTAAAAAAAATCTTATGGCAGCCGATAGATTGCTTTATGCCCTTTTCGTTAACACCAGACCTAGACTGGCAACTGGCAGCAGAGTCAAAAGTGCGAGGCGTCTGATACTGCAATCGCCAATCCGCCTACCAATAGTGCAATTAAAGCTCCTTAGTGGGGGAGACCTATGTCCAGAAGTGGACTTACAGTTGAAGAAAATGATATCACAGATCTGACAGATGTATATTAGCAGGAAAGTTCTAATGCTCGACTAATATTTAGAAAAAAGGTTACAAACTTTTTAGGTAATTTTTACATCGCAAAATAGTAGTGCTTTCACTGCCGTATCCGGTCTGAAAGGTAAATAGGGCTGTAATAATTACAGGCTGTAAGGCATTCCGTCAAAGTCCATCAAGTCATCTGAGGCAACAACATAATAATTTGTAGCCTTCTTTATTTGAAGTAGGCTACAGGTCTCCATGGACAGCAGTTGCCATTTACCATCAGGTGGACTGTGAGTTCTTTTGTTACTTCAGTTTAAAAAACTGTATAAGTGTCAAAATTTCTCTACTTTGTAATGGTTTAAGTTTTAGAAAGAAAGTTCTTTATTTGAGCTAATTTTTTGTTCTTGCTTTAAAACTATAACGGGATCAAATCGTCTGACTATACTTTGTTATTAGTTAGACCTTCTATAATATATTTATTACGTGCATATAAAACGAGATTGCTTTTAGTACTTTTCAAAGCGCCAGCTGCTTTTAGTTTTCTTATTAGTTGCTACAGCGACCGATTCTGTTGATATGTTAAACTTTACTGATGATTATAAAAATGCTTAAGCTTTTTATTACTTAAGGGTTTTAAAGGAATTATATATAAATCATATTTTTATCAAGCTTATGATGCCAAAAAGTTATTTTTCTTTAATATAAAATCTATTTAAAAGCAGCTTTTAGAGACCTTGGCAAATTTTAGAAATACTTAGATGTCTATTATATAACTTTATCCTTTTTATGAAGATTTTGCTGTAAATAAATAATTAGAAAACCTATCAATTTTACTCAAGATCCGGTGGGCTTTTGGGCTTTTTCAACCAGCCAATCTGGCGAAGGTTTCGAATTCTTCTCGTTTTTCGTTTTTTAGTACTGTTTGTTTAGTTGGTTCTTCACTAACATGGACGTAGAATACTGCAGTTTTATTTATTATGCTCAAGTTAGCAAAGGTGGGATTAAAAGTTTATTAAAAGTATGATCGGTAAATTTGGGGTTTTCAAAACAAGTCTTAGCTCAATGGACAGTTTCTCCGAACATATTTTATACGCAGTAGAGCCACTCTGCAGCTATATTAGAGTTGTAGCAAGAATAGGTAGATCGATCGGGAATGACCACTTTCTCATAAAATATCGCGTAATATCTAATAGAATTTTGCTATGGAATAATGCGACTTATATTGAAGCTATATTTGTTTTGCAAAAGAGAGCCATACGGGCGATTTCTAAAGAGTCTCTCAGAGAAAATTTTAAAGAAATAAACATATTAACTTTGGCATCTCAATATATTTATGAAAATGTAATGTATGTACATAAAAACATAAATATCTTTAATAAGAATAAGGATGTTCGTACCTTAAACACTAGGAACAAACAAAAGCTTGTAATGCCAGTTACTAGACTCCACAGAATTAGTGATTCATTTATGGAGCAATGTAACAAAAAAACAAAACAACAACAAAATCCCGGAACGTGTTCAAAGTTTGTCAATAAACAAGTTTAAAAGTCTTATTAAAGAAAAACTGTACAAAAAGGGTTATTATAATATCAAGGAATACATGAATGAAAATAACCCCTGGGAATAAGGTGATCGCCACCATGCTGGTTCTATGAAAATTCATTTAAAATTGTATAAACAAAATTATTGTTAAGTTAAATTATGTTTAAAAGAAAGTCCAGCTGGGTTTCTTGCTAGTTCTTCCCAGGACAGAGGTATTTTACGAACCATTGGTAAATAAAAAATGACTTTCAATAAGTATTATGTAATAATCAATATTGAATAAAAATGATTCTATTCAGTTACAGTTATTACAGTTTTCAGGTGTGATAACGCATCTGCATTTTGATTCTTAATTTTGAGACAGATGTAGGCATTTATGGGCCACATCATCCACTTACTATCCGTTGAACTGTGTGCTCGTTTGTTATCCTCATTCTATAAAAAAAACTTACTATTATTTAGCATTAATATGATTCACTGCATTACAGTATCCTGAATACTGAACGCTATTTGGTTTTCCAGGCTTTAAATAACACGGGCGCGATAAAACATGGTCTTATTTAGACATGAACTCCCCCACTCCCCCAAAGGTGTAGAGAGCCAGTTAATTGCGAACTCTAAAGCATTTTATCTTAGTCCTAAGATATTATAACACATCTGTAGCGCTCTTACTTTGAAATTGACTACAAGTAAGTTCATTTGTTATTTCAGTTTTTCACTCCGGTTCGTAATCAAAATACATTACAAATATCATTTAAATTAAGCTTTAATGCTTTTAACATAGATTTTTTTATAGGAGAGGGGGCAAACGAGCATGCGGCTCACACGATGGTAAGACTATCGCCTCCCATTAAAAACTGCAACACCAGGGGCATTGCATATGCGTTGCCAGCCTTTTAAAAAGGAGTAGGCTTTTTTCATCAAGGTCCCTAAGTTGTATCCGTCCGGAAAAAACGCTGGTGGTAATCGATTCCACAAGAAAGTTGTGCGAGGAAGAAAACTTCTTCTTAATCGCACAGTGGTGGACTACCAATATCCAAATGGTATGGATGGTGAAATTGAGCGGCTGGAATTAGTCCAAAAAATTCCGCAGAGTACTCCCCGCGGTAGATGCAATAAAATTCGCAAAGAGATGCAACATCTCGACGCAGTGCCAGTCAATCAAGCCTATCGGAAAGAACTCGGTCGTCGAGGATTCGATCTGCTCTGCGCTGGATGCAGTGAAGTGGAAGGAACTGGCACTGGGGAGCCCCTGCCCAGAGATAGGCACAGTATTCCAAGTGAGACCGAAACTGCGTCTTGTAATGTTGCAAGCGGTGTGCTGGCATGAAATACTATCCCGCTCTACTGAGTACACCTAGCTTTTTAGAGGTCACTTTGGCCTTCTCTTACAAGTGACCACGAAACTGCACATAACTCGATATGTCGACACCGAGGATTCTGATACTGACTGGGGTAACAAATGGAGTGCCTTGAAACTGAAGAGATACGACAAAAAGGTCCTTTTTAGCGATATACGCGCAAACTTTTATCTTCTGGAGATTGAACTGGACTAGGTTTAATCGCCCCCAGTCCGAGACTTTGTTCAACAAATTTGTTCCGGCACTCGGCAACGTTTTCCCAAGAAATATTCGCACGGCCGGTGTATAAAGAATCATCAGTGCCAACCAATTTGCAACATATCATTAATATGCAGAAGACACAGCGTTGGTGATAGCACGCAGCCTTGTGGAACGCGAGCGTAATTGGGCTTGTAATCGGAGCATGCACTCACACACTCTACTACGAACTTGATGCTCCGATCTGCAAGAAAACTAGTGATCCAATTACACAATTTCTCGGGAAGCCCATAGGAGGGAAGCTTCGAAAGAAGCGCTTTGTGCCAGACCCGATTGGAGACCTTCGCTTTGTCCAAGCTAACGGCCAACGCCTCCCCATTGGACTCCACTGCCTCCACCCATCTATGAGTTAGGTAACCTAGAAGATCAGCTGAGCGACCTCGACATAAACCGTACTGGCGCTCACTAATCAGCTGGTGATCATCAAGGTACCGCAAGAGCTGGCAGTTAATAATAGGTTCCATTACTTTGGAGAACAAGGAGGTGATAGCGATAGACTTGTATTTGGACGGACCTGAGCGGTCGCCTTTTTTAGGGATCGGGTGCACCAAACCTGTCTTCCATGAGTTTGAGACTACGACTAGAGAATAGGAGTATCGGAAAAGACGCGTTAAAACCGGCGCCACCTCCGGAGCACAAGTCTTCAGCACAATATGTGGTACGCCATCAGGCCCACTCGACTTGTTTACGTCCAGGGAGAGGAGTGATTTGCGCACCGAGCGCTGTGTAAACAGCACTTCCTGAATGGAGCACTCACACTGCGAGACGGTCGGCGGAGTGTTCCCCCCGTCATCGAGATTCAAGTTGGAAGCAAAAAGAGAGCCTAGCAGATCGGCTTTCTCCTTTGCGGCATCTGCCAGTGAGTCGTCCACCCTGTGCAGAGATAACAGAGATGGCTGACAGAAGTTCTCTTGGACAGACTTGGCGAAAGACCAGAGTGCACGTGTTCCCGAAGGGAGGCGAACTAGTTTCTCGCCAATTTTGCCGTTGTGCTCTGACTTTGCCTTAGCAATGACACTTTTGAAGAACCTGGAGGCGAAGTTATATTTATTTTTAAGAGCGTTGGTGTTTACATTTTTTCAGGTTCATTTTTTCAGGTTTCGTCTTGAGCGAAATTTCGCCTAAAAATTAGAGTAGCTTGGGCGTGGATTCTCAGCGAGGGATTCTCCCTCACCAGGGTGCTGTTACCCTCCTGGTGTATGGATCCATTTAACTCCACACCATGTTAAGGGGGGGGATAGGGGGAAATGCACTCACCAGGCGAAATGCAGAAGTAAACTTCTACTTCACGCTGGTATTCTGTGAGGTCGTGGTACCACCCCGGTTCGAGCCAGCCCATTCGTGCGACAGCAAAAGCTGCCGTGTGGCTCTATCACTGTTAAAAGGGAAATGGAGGGGAAAAAAGGTCTAATGGAAACCTCTGTACTAGCAAAACAACAACAAGAAACCCGTCACCATTGGTGTGTAATTTAAGGTTGTGTAGAGTGAGGTGAGACCGATGAGGATTTATTATTTTCGTATCGCGAAATGCCCTAAATTGCAAATACCCTAAATTCGGTACAGGAAAAATATCAGCAAAATTTCAGGTGCATGCGCACTCACCTGGATTTTTACTGACCTGCCTCGTGTTTCAATAGCTGCAGCCACGATGATTCGGTGCCTCATTTCTTCACACATATAAACTTAACAGATAATCGCGAATTATAGCGTTATTCTTAATAGAATTATCGTAAAGTTTACTTTTACGATAATTTTGTATGGTTTACCTAAATTACACAAAGGCGAGTGCAATGACGCGTGATAGAAGTGGTTGCTTGTCTTATGCGAACTCCGTTAACACAAGAGTGCGCTTGCTAAAGGCAAATTAAGGGTGGTAGATAGAAAACCAGCAAATAGACAGTTTGCAGTACTCTTATTGAATAACTAGCTGATCCCCGCGACTTCGCCCCTGTTTTAATTTTTTTGCGCGCAACCGTAATTCTTACTATAAAATAAAAGTAGCCTAAGTTATTCCTTATAACACCAGCTGCCAGTGAAAGTCCCATCAAAATCGGTCCAGCCGTTTCAGAGATTAGCCGGAACAAACAGACAGACGGACAGACAAAATTAAAAAATTGTGTTTTTGTTATAAGTAAGTTATATACTTTCATGTGAATTAAGTAAAAAGCTGTTATTTTGACATTACAAACAGACACTTCAATTTTATTTATTTGTGCTCGTATAGATGTAATTCGTTAATTATCTAATTAACGAATCACATAAGCGTTAGGCGGTAGTGCAAAAGTGGCGCGAACAAATATCAATACCACTACACCTAGGGAGGTGTAGTGGTATTGATATTTGTTCGCGTTTTAACCGTATCATGTACTATGACGTTTAGGGAAACGTCATAGTTGAAGACAGCCTCCCCAATGAATGTTACACAACACACAATGAACCATCCATTTGCATGTTTGATTACTCTTACCATGTCTTACCAGGTCGTCAATCTATCTAGTAGAGAGTAGTAGAATATTTTTCCCCATCGATTGTCGGTTTTTCAAACTTTATGGCCGGTCCATCACCACTACAGCTTACTGCCACCTTGATTTTAGTTACTCTGGTGATTCTGTCACACAGAGAATTTTCCAGCAAAACCCTCTCCAAAGCTCGCTGAGCAACCTAAAACATACTTATATTTATGTCAAGCAGCTACCTAGGGGGACCATTATTAAATATTCCTAAAAACACACAACCTTATTTTCAACCAGTTTTGCCCAATTTTTTTGACATTTATGAGTTGAGATCGTATAATTTTTTTTATCAGTACTGTTCAGAAAATAATAAATATTTATCTCCTATATAAAATAATCTCAAATTCACGAAAAAAATTTTAACTAGCAGATATAAATTGTATTGTTATTTTTCTTTCATGGCAATTTTTATTACAGGCCACGTCCTACAAAAGTTTGTGATATATCAATTGCGCAAAGTTTTTGATGCTAAGAGGTAAAACGTTTTACGAGTATATATAACATTAGAATTTCGTCTATAAATAGAAACAATTTTCCAAATATTAAATGCACAACAACGATTTTTTTTGAAATATTTTTTATTGGTCTACAATCTGTTACTTACTGTCAAGTGCATGTTATATTACCTTAAATTTCATAGACAAAAACCCTTTAAACCATAGATTATACCAATACATACGAGTTACGAAGATAGTTCAAAAGCACTATCAGAGTAGCCGTACCATGAAGTACGTAAGTATTATGGAGTGTTGTAAATCCGTGAAACTTACGAAACATAATGTCATAGAAATGCCGTCTTTAAAAAATATCTTAAAAATTGTAAATTATACACTAAAGTAAAGAATTTTTTATTAGTAGTACATATTATGAGATAAGATATTTAAAAATATTTAAATGTTTGTAACAGAACATTTTCTGACCTGCAGGCCTATTGGCTAACTTTGTTGACATCAGAATGATAATACTTTATAGTAAATTGCGTCGTATGCCATGTAGCTATTCTGTATGAGCTACCACGGTGCAGAAAAGATTCGTAGTGTACTAAGAAGTGACTATCATTTTGATGGAAACTAAGTTAGCTAATAATACTGCTAATCTAATCTCATAAGCATTTCAAAGTACTCATATTCTTTTCCCATCAACACTTAAAATACCACTACAGATCACTGTTATGTTAACTAGGTTATCGAGTAGACCTGTTGATCTAATCTCATAAGCGTTTCATACAATTCATCTTCTTTTTTCATCGAAAGACCACTGCTGATCAGTTTTATGGTAAATAAGTTATCGAATAGGTCTGCCGATCTAACCTCACAAGCGTTTCTTAGTACTCTACTTCTTTTTTCATTATCTGTTAAAAGTCCCTTGCTGTACATTGTTATGTTAACTAAGTTATCGAGTAGGCCTGATGATCTAATCTCATAAGTTTTTCATAGTACTCTTCTTCCTTTTTCATGATCCCTTAAATGTCCACTGCTGATCATTATATGTATTTTGTTACATTATACCCCATTATTATATACTATACCATTATATTTTTATTATACTCTATTTTGTCACACTTCAAAGTGGAATATTTTTCCAAATTAATGTAATAATAATGGGACCCACCTGAAGAATTACCTCAACATCACCATCATCATCACAGAACTTCACAAGTCCACTGCTGAACATAGACCTTATGGGACGTATAACCCAATTTAGCGGCTGGGATTAATCCTAACAATACCTCAGAGCACTCCCCATGGTACATGCGATAGTCAATAAATTAATAAAAGAATAAAAAGTAAATGAGTAAAACAACAATACTTGTCATCGTCATCGCCATGATCATCGTATTCATTTAAATTAAAGCACTTCACAAGCGTACAGCTAAACATAGCCATTCCCCATAGATTGCCACAAAGTACGTTCCTGAATCACACGCACCTCCACCTAGTTGAGAATCACCCACACACTGCACTTGCAAGTACTAGGTTTTTTTTAATATAATAAGGATGACGAAAATGCGACAGTCTACCTGATGGCACGTGAAAACTGTGGCCCATACACATCTACATTTATCCTTGATTAGGAATCAAAATGCATATGCGTTGTCACCCCTGAGGACTAAGATATAAGACGCCTCGTTGCCAAAAAGAGTATCCGGTTCTCTACAATCAAAATACGAAATACATGAGCATTAAGCTGCTATTTTACGCTGATATTATGTGAAAGCGTAATTCTACCCAGGTCAAGCCAGCCCATTCGTGCTACACCCACAATATAGCTACAGCTCTATCACGTATAACAGTATATCTCTTCAAAGCATAACGGTTGCTACACGAAACCCTTTCTTCCCCATCCATCAATATTTGTATGTACAAAAAATAATGACTGATTATGTTTTAATACGAACTTTGTTAGTTAATATTAGATTAATTGCACACCAATACAGAACCAAAAGCATCATTCGGTTTAATTAGGTTTAATTACCTAGTTATTATGTCCAGAATCAATATTTTAATAAAACTAAAAATAGAAATAGGATCCTACTTAAAATGCTGATATACGCACAACAAAATATTTCATTTCTGACTCGAAGTTCGTTTTGACTATAAACCTTTACTTTTTATTATCTTCGAAAGAAAACGCTTATATCTTGAATCTTACAACGTTTTGCTCCTATGAATACTAAAGTACACAACATCTTACATTTCAGCTTACATAGTGAACAAATATTGTGTGCAAAAGTGGTCGGAAAGGAAACAGTACTTAGGAATAAAATTTATTAGCTTCTTTATTTTGGCTTTATACGTGGTACAAATTGTGGTTATATTATGCTTGTAGCACAAATGGATCACCTCGACCATGGAAGGGCCACACCCACACAGATAATAAGGGTCAAATAGCAGCTTTATGCTCCTGTGTTTCGTTGTGTGAGTATAGAGAATCGGACACTGGAAACGAGGCATTCCATCTTAGTTTTCAGGGGTTAAGACGCATCTGCATTTTGATTTCTAACTGAGAGTAGACTATGTTTTGTCACATTTATTCAATAAAAACGATAAATTCAACTGCTGGACATGGGTCTCTCCCATTGTAGGGAAATCAGCATTTTTTATTTAACAATTTATTAATACTAAGGGTACAATCCGTGGACTAAATGCCATATGGCATTTTCTACGAGCCAACCGGAAAGTTAGTTGAAAAGTTATACTTTAATAATCACGTTTGGCAGACAAATTGACTAAAGCAGTGAAAGACGCCTTGCAACTCACCTTTTACGTGTACATAATTTAATAAGTTCCTAATTGAGCAAGGCAGCATGTCCTAAGACGCCCATTACACGCCTAGGCAAGCTTCAATCAGTTCGATCAATCACGATTAACGTTTGTATGATAGAATAATTTCGACATTACACGCTCATGCTGACTGATGTCAGTCAAACCCAAATTTTCCGAGTGAAAGGACGTACCTATAAACTAAGTTCATTTTCGATTCACCATTTAATTATAATTTTATATCTTGAAAAGAAAAAGAAAAAAAAACGAATAGGAAAAATTGTAATATTTAATATCATTTTACCCATTTTAATTTAATGCGCGCAAATGTTAGACCTCTTGGAGTGCATAATCGATACGCGGCTTAACTTTTACATTTATTCGTACAGGGTGGATGCCCCTATTACCAGCCTTTTAGTGTCAATTTCAATTTCCTCTTGTATATCTAATGCCAGCATAGCATAGGGCTATGCCTTTTGAATTTTTGGTAGGTACCTATTGTAGGTAAATTTTAGGGGCACTGAAATAAATTCATAACAACTTTTAATTTTAAATCATGCATGTCACAAGTATGGAATATGTATTACGACAACAATTATTTTATTTTAATGTTTTACTTCTTCCCTTACTGTGGTTTAGCTTTAAGCAGTTAAATTTTTCTTTTAACACTAAACAATTAATTAAAACAATATTATATTAAAAATTATGTATTATAATACACCGATTTCTTATAATTTAATCATCCAAGTTTTTGAATCTTTATCATCATTTCAGCCCTTCACAAGTCGACTACAGAACATCATCCTCCATAGACTGCCGCAGAGCATGGTCCTGAACCACTTTCTTTTTTATGACTTTTTCATTTATGTTCTTAAGTTATAATAAAATTAGTATTACCAAGTTGTTGTTAATTACATTTATTGTTTGTTTTTGTCTTTCTCAAAAAATAATTAAATATTGTATGGTGTTCTTAACATATACCAAATGTCTGAAAAGCAAGTACCTATCATTTGTTAAACTTTTAAATCAAACACCAATTTTAAAATATAGAAGAATTGATCATAACTTACTTAACTATAAAATAAGTTATGTTTTTTTATATAGGATAGGGTGACAAACGAACACACAGTCCACCTAATGGTAAGTGGCTACTATGACCCATAGACATCTACATCTATCCTCAATATAGACTCAAGATGCAGATGCGTTGTCACCCGTGAGGACTAAGATGGAATGCCTCTTTGCCAGTAAAAAGGGTCTCCGGTTCTCTACACTCACCATACGAAACACAGCAGCGTTAAGCTGCTATTCTACGTTGGTTTTCTGTGTGAGTTCAAATTAATGGTATTAATTCTAGTTTATGACAGCCCTGATTTATATTACGTGGTTAAAATAAGGTACTTCTTATTATTTACGTCAAACCAAATAACAGTCGGGCGACTGACAATATGCACTCCATAAATTTCGTATATCTAATTACAGCCCCATTAATTTCCACTAAAAGAAAATGTCTATAGCCACATTCATTCAAATCAAAAAGCCTAAAGATGAGCTAATGTAAAATATGCTTATGTCATATAATTATTACGTAATAATTCTATGGCTTATGTTTTGATTTTTAATTTAACACTGTTAGGTTTAAAACTGTGAGGTAATATTTGAAATATACTTTCCTCTAATTACGAAGAATTTTTAGCCGACCATATTTGTAGTTAAGACTACTAGAAATCTTATTTACGAAGTAAAAAGGCGGAAAGGCTGGAATTAGGGGCGTGGCTGGTATTAGGGGCATCCAACCTACCCGGGGTTTTTCGTGTCCCACAACTCGGGGATAGACTGAAAATTTAAAATAAAATCTTTTTCTGGCTGAAACACATTTGGTGGGAGTGGCGGCGGGCTGCGCGAGCGCGTAGAAGCAGCCTCTTCAATATATTCTGCGTCCGCCTCCATTGCTGTCTAAGCGTTGACTGACGCGTGATTGACGAAATACCATTACACGTTCAATCAAAATTCGTGACTAATAGTTGATTGACGTAAAAATCAAAATATCCAGATATTTGTCAATCAATTTTATGCAACCGTCAATCACCGCATTACACGATAGGTTATTCGTCAATCACAACCGTGATTGTTGTAAAACTGACAGCAAAACCTACCGTGTAATGGGCGTCTAACTTGAATGCCTGGTACAATTTTTGGTTTGCACTAGCACGTGTTGTATATACCCTGCTAAATAACGAAAGAGAACTAAGTGACATATATAATAGATATATAACATCTATATTACAAATAAATGGCATGTATTTATAATAGCCGTGTGACGTCGTAAGATCTCGCTTACGCCAGACGTAAAACAATACTCAGACAGACCTGTCTGAAGGCATTAACTGTCGAGTTTAGTGCTATCGTCTGTGACCCTTATAAGTTATCAAGGCCTTTACCTTATGAAATTATCAATATTATATCAAATAAAACAAAAGTTTGTTTGTAAAACCACGGGGTTTTACAAACATTTTGTTACGTTGCATACTAATCCAATTTATAAATTATCTTTGTTCGTATCAGCTGTGGTAGTTCTGGACACGCAAGCATTGAGTCAAGCAATCCTCCCTACATGTAACATATTCTATACGACCATATCACTCAACGTCGATCGGACGGCAACTTCTTCTACATATATATTACTACATAATATATGTATAATGATGCATAGTGCATATATATGTAGTAATATTTTTATTCCTCAACGTCCATTATCGACACCGTATAAATAAGTAAAAGCACGAAAGTCTAGCGGTGACCGTTATTGCACGTTAGTCGAAAATAAGTTATCATGGATTAGTAAGCGGATCGTGAGGCGGGCGTGCGTCATTCGCACGCACTGATTGGCTTGTGCGTATCGTTCGTACGTACTGATTGACTCTCCAATCGCATTCGTGCAATTGAATTCGTGCGCGACAGTCCTCATGGGCAGCTATCTCCTCCACGTATCGTTCAACGCTAGACTTACGTGCCGCGACTAGTAGTGTATTAAAATTCAAAGCTGAACATGAGCCTTCCCACATAAATTGCCTCACAGGGGAAATATTTGCCATAGTTGCTACGCTTGGCACGTGGATTGGCAACCGCAGTTTTCATTTAGTCGTTATTAGGAAGACGCTGTTACCCATATATTCTTACACATCCACTATACGCTAATCATGAAGAACAAAAATATTTAAAACATAATTTTCTCAAAACTCAAAGTCTTTGTTTCATCATCATCATTACAGCCCTTCACAAGTTCACTGCTGAACATAGGCCTCCCCCAACGAATGCCACAAAGCACGGTCCTGAGCCACCTGCATCCATCGACTTCCTGCATATCTTACCAGGTCGTCACTCCATCTAGTGGGGGACGCCCTACACTTCGCCTGCCGGTACGAGGCTGCCACTCGAGAACCTTTCTTCCCCATCGGTTGTCGGTTCTTCGAGCTATATGGCCGGCCCATTGCCACTTCAGCTTACTAATCCGTTGGGCTATGTCGGTCACTCTGGTTCTACTGCGGATCTCCTAATTTCTGAGTTTATCACGCAGAGAAACTCCAAGCATAGCCCTCTCCATAGCTCGCTGAGCGACCTTGAGCTTCCTCATCCGGTCAGCAGTGAAAGACCACGTCTCAGTTCCGTATGTCATCACTGGCAACACGCACTGGGTGTACAGTCTCGTTTTCAAGTTTTGAGGTATACCTGACAAGAAGATGTGCCGTAATTTCCCGAACGCTGCTCAACCGAGTTGAATCCGTCGATTGACCTCTCGGTCGAAATTGGACTTACCTAGTCGGACTATTTGTCCCAGGTAAACATACTCGTCAACAACTTCGAGCTTAGTGTTCTCAACAACTACCGGCATAGGTGTGACATGGACATTAAACATGATCTTTGTTTTGTCCATGTTTATCTTAAGACCTATCCGTTGGGAAACACTATTGAGGTCATTGAGCATAGTGCTTAGGTCCTCCAGTGATTCTGCCATAAGGACTATATCGTCGGCAAATCGAAGGTTAGTGATGTACTCGACATTGATGTTGATACCGTATCCTTTCCAGTCCAGAAGCTTGAAAACATCTTCCAATGCAGCGGTAAAGAGTTTCGGGGATATGACGTCACCCTGTCTTACACCTCTCTGCAATTGGATAGGTTTCGTACTCTGGTTCTGTAATCGGATAGCCATCGTAGCCCTACTGTACAAGCACTTCAACACTTCGATATACCGACAGTCAACTTGGCATCGCTGAAGGAACTGCAGCAACGCCCAAATTTCGACGGAATCAAAGGCTTTCTCATAGTCCACATACGCCAGACATAGTGGCAAATTGTACTCCTCGGACTTCTGTACAATTTGCCGAAGGGTATGTATGTGGTCTATGGTGCTAAAGCCTTTTCGGAAACCGGCTTGTTCGGGAGGTTGGAAGTCGTCAAGTCTGCGCGCGAGACGATTCGTAATGACTCTCGAAAACAGCACGTAGACGCGGCTCAGAAGGGAAATCAGTCTGTAGTTCTTCAAGAGAGCGTTGTCGCCTTTCTTGAAGAACAAGACCACCGCACTTCTGCTCCACGCCTCCGGTGTAATGCCACCATGGAGGATGGAATTAAAGAGCCTCTGAAGGACTTCAAGTACCGGTTTTCCACCCGCTTTCAGAAGCTCCGCTGTAATTCCATCCTCGCCTGGGGCCTTGCCGTTTTTAAGGTGCTGGAGAGCCATTCTAATCTCGCTCAGACTGACGTCCGGGATATCATCGGAATAATGTCGGATAAGACTCGCTCTTGGATCGTTACTCACACTTGCGTGCGGCTCCAACGATGACGTGTACAGCTGTCCATAGAACCTCTCAATCTCACTCAAAATCTCAGGTGCCCCGGAAACAATGCTGCCACATTCGGTCTTCAGCTTTGACAGTTGGCCCTTTCTGGCAGACAGATCTCTGGAAAAGACTTTGGAGCCTTGGTTCCGCTCGATCGCTTCTTCAATACGAGCTGTATTGAAGTTGCGTAAGTCCCACCGCATGCATTTGGAGATCTGTCTGTTCAGTTGCCTGTATGCTATCAAATCTGTTGAAGAATGTAACTTCTTCTCCCGTCTAACAGCCATGAGATTAAGAGTGTGATCGGAGAGTTTTTTTATTCTTCTGCGGCCGGTCTTGCAGAACTTAGCTCCGACCGCATGGACAGTTTCCACGAGCTTGTCATTCAAAACGTTCACTTCATTGCAGTCTTCTAGGCACTGAAAACGGTTTTGTAACTCGAGCTGAAAGGTTTCGGGACTTTGGATTAGAGCACGAGGGGGACGGAGCGTTGACTTCATTAGACGAGACCTCTCCAACTTAACGTTTAGGTACAGTGTGCCTCTAACCATTCGGTGATCGCTGCCGGTTTTCACCCTCGCGATCACTGAGACATCACTGAACAGTTGTTGTCTGGTCGTCATAATGAAGTCAATCTCATTTTTTGTCGAACCGTCGGGGCTCGACCAGGTCCACTTCCTGTGGGGCCGCTTCTGGAAGAAAGAGTTCATCATAAAGAGTCCCTCCTTCTCCATGAAGTCGGCTAGCTGCTGGCCCCTTGGGTTCCGTTGCCCTATTCCAAATTTCCACACTTTCAGCTCACCGTTCTCTCTTGTGCCTAGTTTTGCATTGAAGTCTCCCATTAACACCGTATATTGGGTTTTGGAGGAATGCATGGTTCTAGAGATATCCTCATACATTTCCTCCACCTCCTGATCGGGGTGTGCCGAGGTTGGTGCGTAAACCTGTATGGCCTTCAGCGAATACCGTTTGGTGATTCTGAGTATAAGGTACGCAACCCTCGTCGACACACTCTCAATCTTTACAACGTTGTTAACGAGAGACTTGTGGACGATAAATCCGACACCTCCTTGGGACAGATGGTCGCCCTCCCGGTAATAGAGCAAGTTGCCAGATTCGAGGATTACCGTGTCCTCCCCCTCTCTTCGGACTTCGGATAATCCTATAATATGTCTATCTCTTCTTCCAGCTCCACAATCTTCTCGTCAGTCCTCAGGGTGCGTGCGTTGTATGTTGCCAGGTCGAGTCGGAAAAAAAAAATGGCAGATTAATGCTGCTGTGTTTCGTATGGTGAGTGTAGAGAACCGGACACCCTTTTTACTGGTAACGAGGCAATCCATCTTATTCCTTAGGGGTCACAACGCATCTGCATTTTTATTCTTAATCGAGGATAACTGTAGACGACTATGGGCCACAGCATCCACTTACCATCAGGTGGACTGTGTGCTCATTTGTCACTTATATTCTATAAAAAAATTATTTGATGTAAAAACGGATATACAAACGGGTAAAGACAGGCCGTTAACAGCTTACTATATTTTTTATATTTATTAAAACACTGACATTTTTAACTATTTTATTTTTATTTAAGTAAATGAGAATATTGAAGATGAACGAGATAAAATATAGAAGAGAGAGAACCTGTGGAAAAACCTATTACCTTTATATTAAAACGGAAGGCCTCATCCGAGCTTTTGTAGGTAGCGGTTAGCACCCTATCACTTTCGAAACGCCTCCGATAAATAACCGCTAAAGTAAAGCACTTTATTAACTCGCAGTTTATGAACTTTTATTACCAACAAGGAAATAAATGACGTCTATAAGGAAAATGTACGGAATTTCCATTAAAATATTGTTTAAAATTTTTAGCCAAATTCAAAAAAGAAGGAGACTTATGATTCGATTGTACGTATTTTACATTTAAAACTGTTATATATGTTAATAATATTATGTTTGAATATGTTTAAACTGCTATATATGTGTTAAAACTGTTTAAAACTGTCTTAAAAGGCCTTGCTTGCATTATAGACTCTTATTTTTTTTTAACTTTAATGCACAAAAGAAAAATCGTACATATGGCGGACTTAATGCCTTAAAGCATTCTCTCCCAGTCACCATTAGGCTAAGCAGAGACAAACATATGGGAGGTAGTGCAGCAAAAGTAAACTAATAATGAGAAGAACAAGGTAACGAAGGTCGAATAAACCAGAATATATATATATATATATATATAATATATATATATATATATATAACCAGAATATATATATATATATATATTTATATATATACATAATATATACATAAACACTCACGCCTGTCACCCAGAGGGGTAGGCAGAGACTACGGACTTCCATTTGGCGCGATCCTGACACACCTCTCTCGCCTCTTTTACATCCATATATCTACGCATACACGCTCGTCGGTTAAGGGTACTCCTAATCTGGCCCATTTTTAATGTATCGCCGATTTGGTCGATTTTGGTGGTTATATATATATAACCAGAATATATATATTCTGGTTTATTCGACCTTCGTTACCTTGTTCTTCTCATTATTAGTTTACTTTTGCTGCACTACCTCCCATATGTTTGTCTCTGCTTAGCCTAATGGTGACTGGGAGAGAATGCTTTAAGGCATTAAGTCCGCCATATGTACGATTTTTCTTTTGTGCATTAAAGTTAAAAAAAAATAAGAGTCTATAATGCAAGCAAGGCCTTTTAAGACAGTTTTAAACAGTTTTAACACATATATAGCAGTTTAAACATATTCAAACATAATATTATTAACATATATAACAGTTTTAAATGTAAAATACGTACAGTCGAATCATAAGTCTCCTTCTTTTTTGAATTTGGCTAAAAATTTTAAACAATATTTTAATGGAAATTCCGTACATTTTCCTTATAGACGTCATTTATTTCCTTGTTGGTAATAAAAGTTCATAAACTGCGAGTTAATAAAGTGCTTTACTTTAGCGGTTATTTATCGGAGGCGTTTCGAAAGTGATAGGGTGCTAACCGCTACCTACAAAAGCTCGGATAAGGCCTTCCGTTTTAATATAAAGGTAATAGGTTTTTCCACAGGTTCTCTCTCTTCTATATTTTATCTCGTTCATCTTCAATATTCTCATATACTTAAATACAAATAAAATAGTTAAAAATGTCAGTCTTTTAATAAATATTGTAGTAAGCTGTTAACGGCCTGTCTTTACCCGTTTGTATATCCGTTTTTACATCAAATCTTTTTTTTTAATAGAATATAAGTGATAAATGAGCACACAATCCACCTGATGGTAAGTGGATGCTGTGGCCCATAGAAGTCTACAGTTATCCTCGATTAAGAATCAAAATGCAGATACGTTGTGACCCCTAAGGAATAAGATGGATTGCCTCGGTACCAGTAAAAAGGGTGTCCGGTTCTCTACACTCACCATACGAAACACAGCAGCATTAAGCTGCCATTTTACTTTAGTATTCTGTGAGAGCGTAGTCCTACCCAGGTCGAGCCGACCCATTCGTACCACAACCATAATATAGCTGCAGTGTGGCTCTACCAAGTCAAAGATATATCTAGTCATTGAATTCTGACAATTTCAAATATACGTTTTTGGGGTTAGAGTTGGGCAGAAGGATTACTTGGTAAACCAAGGGTTCGAATCCGGAGAAGTTCTCAGTACCAGACTTGAAGTCAGAAATTTGGCGGTGTTTCACCCCCATGCCTCGGAAAACACGTAAATCCGTTCATCTTGCACCTGATCTCTGTCCGGTCGTGTGGGTTTGCCGTCTCATTGGAACATGAGAATGAGGGAATAGAGAGCGCACAGGTGCTTCAACATACACTTGGGCACTATAATTCAGTCCTGCGCAGATGGCTATAACAAACGAGTGACTGATAACGAACAACAAAGACGTGATTACAATGAAAATCAGTATATGAATAAATAAAACAAAAGTATTGGAGCTCCGTATATACTTAAAATAGTAAGAAAATTATACGACACCCACGTGGGTTCTTACACTGCCACCACACGGCAACCATAACATATCTATACAAATAAATAAAATTGAAGTGTCTGTTTGTAATGTCAAAATTACAGCTTTTTACTAAATGTATATGAAAGTATATTCGGTACTTATAACAAAAATACAATTTTTAAAGTATTTGTCTGTCTGTCTTTTATTTTAGAAAAAGAATTAGGGTTCTGCGCAAAAAATTAAAACCCCAAATAACACGCGGGCGAAGTAGCGAGGAACAGCTAGTGTTAAAATAAATCTCTTTTACAATTGATTACTTTTTTAGATTAAATCACTTTCACTTGTAAAATCACTTTAATTAATAACTTTTGAAAACGTTAATTTAATCTATACAAATAACTAAAATTGAAGTGTCTGTTTGTAATGTCGAAATAACAGCTTTTTACTATATGCATATGAAAGTATATACGGTACTCATTACAAAAACACGATTTTATAATTTTTGTCTGTCTGTCTTTCTGTCTGTCTGTCTGTTTGTTCCGGCTAATCTTCGAAACGGCTGGACCGATTTTGACCGGACTTTCACTGACAGATAGCTGATGTTATAAGAAGTAACTTAGGCTACTTTTATTTTAGAAAAATAATTAGGTTTCTGTGCAAATAATTAAAACCCATGAAATCCAATTGTAATAAGTTACGCGCGGGCGAAGTCGCGGGGAACAGCTAGTTTAAAGTAAAATACACCATTCTAACTTAAAATTTGGAAGCCGCCCAAATTTCAGAGAGAAATTAAATATTTACTCATACCGACAAAAGATACCGATAAAGCTCAACTTGACTTTTGACCTTTTCTGGCACCAACAACAATAATAGTTGACTGTGTTATAAATAATAGTCTCGTCAAGTTGTGAAATTTTTTTTATCCGGGTTTAAAACTGTACAATGGAGTCGATATAGAAAATTTGAAGAAGGTTATATCTATAACAATATTCTTATGTAACTATAACGTCCCGTTACGTTGCTTCAATGCAGTATTCTGTGTGAATATGTTCGCTTCCCCGTTGAGCCAACCCATTCGTGCTGCAGTAATAATACGCTGCATGCATGCATATATGGACTTAAATACTAAATTCATCCACTCATTCCATTACAGGCTATAAAACTCCACCGCTGAAGATAGGCCATTGATATTGACATAGCTTCCACGCTTAGCAGGCAGTGTCATAACTGCAATTTTTATTTCTATTTCTTTTTTAATTCAATTTTCAGTTTTATAGTTAGTAGTATAGTTAGTGTAAGAAACGAAGACGGCGCGCTGTTTCACAGTTTATGGCTGCGTACATTTAAGTGACGCAAAATCTAAGCCAAACTCATGCTCAAATTATTATAGGAACACGTATTTACGTGTTTAAAATCATTTGCAACCATCAACATGAATTTACGTGCATGTTTGCCCAGTAGTGAACATTTACGGGATGATAAAAAAAGAAAGAAAAAAGATGTGTGAGTGAGCGCAAGTTAAGAAGTTGAGCATGGTTTCGGCATTATTTGAAATGTACTTGGCACTCAGTTTATTTTTTTGTTAATTGATAACAAAGGGACCAAGTCTGAAAGTTAAAAACACAATTAAAACAAGTACGTTATATTACAAAGGCATGCAATATAATGTCACGGAAAAATACTAAAATTCTTTACACATAGAGAAGCCATTTTCTTTATGACGTGCAAGCGCGCAAGGGGCCGTAACCCCTCTTTCATATTTTAGGGTTAGTTATCAATTCTTAAAAAGGCATGCAGGAGAATATGGGAGAATATTTTCTGTCACCATCCCCTAGTCTATAACGGTTTCTATTACGTTTAAGTCCCGTGGGTCAAGGCGATTAATCACAATTTTTAGCGAATGCGGGACCCTTTCCATTAAGGCGCAGGTTGAGCAAAATGTCGCGCCAGTCGTTATTTGGGCAGTTTTTAGACGCTATCTACTTTTTATTTAAAAGATATATCAACAAATAAAAAACACATTATATTTCTACATAATCTTGATTCCATAAAAGCTATATCCAATTTTTTTTTAAAGGAATAAATATTAATATAATCTCCTTACAACGAAACCACATAAATGTGAAATTATTATTGATAACATGCATCTCCTCGTAAAGTAAGTATTATTTTATTTTGCGATTTACACCAATGGATAGGCAATTTATTAATGAACATTTCTATAGTAAATTTTTTTTCAAAAGACCAATATTTGATTTTATTAAGAAATTATTTTAAAATCTGGGCATATTTACTGCTCACGGGCTTGGTGAAGTCAGTGAGCGCTGAGCTCTTCGACGTGAAGCCCGTGTCGTTAGAGCGTCGACCAACGCATACGCCACGTCATATGAGTCGATAATATTATTACTTATTAGGTTATTTATAGGTAGTATTATTTGTTTGTTTTGGGTATAATTTTTCGTATTAGTTATACATATATTTGTTGTGCTTTTTACTGCGTGATGAAGCTTTTTGCGTGTATTTTCTTTGAAGTAAATGCAAATAAAAAAATTAAGCACCATTAGCATGTAAGGTTCGAATCCATAATTAACATTTCGACAAATATTATAATTTACACTATAAAAGGCTAATTCAATATTATCACCCAACCACAATATCTTATCAGATATAGTGCTGCCTCGTTGGTCTAGTGGTTGTATTTTTTTTTTTTTTTTTTTTTTATAGGAGAGGGGGCAAACGAGCATGCGGCTCACCTGATGGTAAGTGACTACCGCCGCCCATGAACAACCGCAACACCAGGGGAATTGCAGATGCGTTGCCGGCCTTTTAAAAAGGAGTAGGCTCTTTTCTTGAAGGTCCCTAAGTCGTATCGGTCCGGAAAAATCCCTGGTGGTAAACTATTCCACAAGGAAGTTGTGCGAGGAAGAAAACATCTTCTAAATCGCACAGTGGTGGACCGCCAATCATCCAGATGGTGTGGATGGTATCGGGAGTTCTGCCGCGATGTGCGTTCGTGAAATTTGGCGGCTGGGATTAATCCGAACAATTCCTCAGAGCACTCCCCATGGTAGATGCGAAAGAAAATGCAAAGAGATGCAACATCTCTTCGCAGTGCCAATGAATCGAGCCGATCGGAAAGGGCTCGGTCGTCGACGATTCGAGCCGCTCTGCGCTGGATGCGGTCAAGTGGAAGGAGCTGGCACTGGGGAGCCCCTGCCCAGAGATGGGAACAGTATTCCATGTGAGGCCGAACCTGCGCCTTGTAAAGTTGCAGGCGGTGTGCCGGCATGAAATACTGTCCCGCTCTGCTGAGCACGCCAAGCTTTTTAGAGGCCAATTTGGCCTTCTCTTCCAAGTGACCACGAAACTGCACGTCACTCGATATGTCGACTCCGAGGATACCGATACTGGCTGAGGCAAGAAGGGGAGTGCCTTGAAACTGAGGAGATACGACAAAGGGGTTCTTTTTAGCGGTAAACGCGCAAACTTGTGTCTTCTGAGGATTAAACTGGACTAGATTTAGTCGCCCCCAATCCGAGACTTTGTCCAGCAAAGACTCGACTTCAGACACAAGTTTGTTCCGGTACTCGGCGACGTTTTCCCGAGAAATATTGGCCCGGCCGGTGTATAGAGCATCACCAGTGCTGTCATCCGCATAGCAATGAATGTTACCAGTTAGCAACATATCATTGATATGCAGAAGAAACAGCGTTGGTGATAGCACACAGCCTTGTGGAACACCAGCGTTAATAGGCTTGTAGTCAGAACATGCACCGTCTACAACGACCTTGATGCTCCGATCTGCAAGAAAGCTGGTGATCCAATTGCACAATTTCTCGGGAAGCCCATAGGAAGGCAGCTTCGAAAGAAGCGCTTTGTGCCAAACCCGATCAAAGGCCTTCGCAATGTCCAGACTAACGGCCAACGCCTCCCCCTTGGACTCTACTGCCTTCGCCCATCTATGGGTCAGGTAGACCAGAAGATCACCAGCTGATCGACCCCGACGAAAACCGTATTGGCGGTCACTAATCAGCTGGTGATCCTCAAGGTACCGGATGAGCTGGCAGTTAATAATGGATTCCATTATTTTGGAGAACAAGGAGGTGATCGCGATAGGCCTATAGTTGGACGGGTCTGAGCGGTCGCCTTTTTTAGGGATCGGGTGGACAAAAGCTGTCTTCCATGAATTCGGGACTACGCCTTGGGAGTAGGAGTACCGGAAAAGACGCGTTAGGACCGGTGCCAACTCCGGAGCACACGTCCTCAGCACAATTGGGGGGATTCCGTCAGGCCCACTCGACTTCTGGATGTCCAGGGAGAGAAGTGCTTTGCGAACTGAGCGCTGTGAGAATAGCACATCCGGCATGGAGCACTCACACCGCGGGATGGTCGGCGGTATTTTCCCCCCGTCATCAAGAGTCGAGTTGGACGCAAAAAGGGAGCCTAAAAGGTCGGCTTTGTCTTTTGCGTCTTGGGCCAGTGAGTCGTCCTCCCTGTGCAGAGATGGTAGTGATGGCTTACAGAAATTCCCTTGGACAGCCTTGGCGAGAGACCAGAATGCACGGGTTCCCGAAGGAAGGCGAACTAGTTTCTCGCCAATTCTGCCTATGTGCTCTGACTTTGCCTTGGCAATAACTCTTTTGAAGGACCTGGAGGCGAAGTTATACTTCTTTTTAAGTGTGCTGGTGTTTACATCCCGAGTCACCGAAGCCGCAGCCCAGGCTTGATAACACTCCTGCTTACTGCGCAATGCAGTCTTACAGGAGCGACCAAACCAAGGCTGAGATCTGCCTCCGATGGGTACCACAGATGATGGAATAAATAGTTCCATTCCCTGTAGCACCACATCAGTGACAGAGTCAGCAACAGCACTGGGATCATCCGGCGAGAAGCAAACCCGCCCCCATGGGTAGGATGCAAAGAAAGACCGCATTCCGTCCCAATCCGCCGACCTGTAATGCCAAACACGGCGGCAACCTGCAGAACGCAACCGCGAAGGGAGCGTGAGTGGCACCATACTCCGGATCAGACAATGGTCCGAAGAGCCGAGAGGGGCATCGACGGAAACCTGATATCCGTCCGGATGAGAGGTCAGCAGAAGGTCCAACAGGGAAGGTGTATGATCCTCCACATCTGGAATCCGCGTAGGCGAAGTAACCAGTTGTGTCAGACCATATGCCAAGGTGGTAGAGCCCTGCAGCAGTTTTTTGCTGTTGCACGTATGGGCCGGCTCGAGCCGGGTTGGTACCACGACCTCACAGAATACCGGCGTGAAGTAGAGGCTCTGCTTCTGCGTTTCGTCTGGTGAGTGCAGGTGGCCGGAGGCCCAATTCCCCCCCCCCCCCCATCAACATGGTAGCGGAATTAGACAATAGACTACCCCAGGAGGGTACCAGTACCCCTGGAGAATCCCTCGCTGAGCATCCACGACCATGTTATTCCAATCCTGAGCGTGGGTGCTCAGGCTGCCCCGCGTATTCTGGTAGTAGTGCGACTGCTGATCATGAGGTCCCGGGTTCGAATCCTGGGTCGGGCCAAAAAGTCAGTTATGAGTTTTTCATTTATGTTCTAAGTTATAATTAGTATTACTAAGTTATAGTTTTTTGCTAAAATATAGTATATTATTTATTGCTTGTTTTTTCTTCTTTTTCAAAAAATAATTGAGTACATAAGGTGTTCTATACTTATAATTCGGTAAAAAGTACTAATATACCTACTTTTTACTATAAACTAAAAATTTTTAAAACTAAATTTAACTAAAAAGACTAAACTGACCATTTATTTTTTAACTCATAACAGGACATGGGTTTATTTATACTCTAAAAACTATAACTTTATACAATTAGTGTTCACTATAAAATTATATTCGGTATAGACGGTAATTATTAAATGCAACATTTTTTTTTAATTATTAATTACATTTGTCAGTGGATTAAATTTGCTGTAATAAAGTTGGTGATGATTTTAAATAAGAATAAAATTCTGCTCAAGTTTTTTATTGTTATCTTTGTTAACAACATCGCCTTTAGAACTCTGGAACCGTAAGTGTTTCTTTCAGACGTCCAAAATTTATGCAAAATAAAAAAATACTCTTTCTACCGGAGCATTCGTACCAGGTAGACATAAAATATATTCGATTAAAAAAAACTATGTTGAAGATTGTTGACTTTGAATACTTCCATCCAACGAGTTACGGGACAATTTTGTGTCCCGGAGCTTTGTTTGGGGACAATGGGACAGGAGACCGAGAAAAGGGACAGTCCCGTTCAAAACGGGACGTATGGTCACTTTAGCTATAACCCGGCGACCATGAAGCAAATACAAAGTTAGTTTTTGTATTAGCTTCATGGTGGCGCAGTGGCTTAGCAATCAGTTGTTGCGCTGGGGGCCGCGGGTTCGAATCCCGCATGGAACAAGTATTTGTATGGCCTACAAATAATTGTTCCGGGTCTGGATGTTTGTCTTTGTGCAATATTTATGTTTGTAAACTGGCTCCACGACACAGGAGAAAATCCTAGTGTGGGGGTAAAGTTTTTTTACAACTGAAATTGAAAGATTGAACCCTTATACTTCTTGTTGATTTTTGTATTACCTTTATTAAAGTTACCCTTATGTATAAATAAATATAATTACGTATGTAGAAATAAAATTGATTTTCATCCTCATCAATCATTGGGGTGAGGATAATATCTGCTAGCATAAGTAATAAGCAGGCTAAGTTACAAGGTGCTCAGTTCAAAAATTAGTAGGTAACTTTTCAATACGTGACACGTAAAAATTAACAATAATCAAAAACACATATGCGAAACATCCTATTTATTTATTTATTTTTTATTGCACCAAATATTTGTACAAAAGCCGAGCTATCTATTTATTTACCTATAGTGAATAGGTATCTTTTAAACTCACAATTTTCAATGCTTCAGTTTTAATATATAATTAATTATAAAATTTCATAATTAGATAATATATGAAAATACATAATTCTAATATAATGCAACTAATATATACAGAATAAAAAAATTAAAATACATTTATCTTTGTACGCTATGTGTATTTCCATAAAATAGTTTATTGATGTTGAAAAAATAATACTACTTTCGTACAATAGGTGGCGTCTTACATATTTTTTCCGGCGAGCCGCTCGCTACAGCTACGCTTAGATCAAATGCTCAAGGTCGTTCGCATGGAGTAGCCCCTTAAGCTGATGTGATTTTTTGACTAAATAGTTTCCCAGAGTTTTACCCGACTGCCCCAGAAAGAGAGTAATGTTTTTCGAGTGTATGTATGTATGAGTTCGATTTCTTTGACACGCTTTGTAGCGTAAGCAGCTTGATGGATCTTGAGATATGTGGTGTCGTTAGAATCGCCTTATTTGTAGAAGTGACATAAGATATACAATTTTTCTCTTTCCTGTTGTGCATGCCAAATTTGCTAACGTTAATAAATTATAAAAATTAAGTATTGTTCAAATGGCATGCAGTTTGAAATCACGGAAAAGTTGTATTGAATATTCACAACATTTTCCTAATATTTTCCACCATTGGTCATACCAGGGTTGCATGCCAATTTTCGTAGAGTATTTGTGAGATAAAAAAGAAATATTTTTTTTAAAACGGCATGCAATTTGTAAACACGGAAATGTTCTATTTTTTTTCATTTCTACGTAACCCTTTGAGCCCCGTCGGCCGTTGCGAATTGCATGCCATCAATTATTATAGCTTAAATTTGTTCCAACTACGTTATATTACAAAGGCATGCAATATTATGTCATGGAAAAATTCTTTACACAAAGAGAAGCCATTTTCTTTACGACGTGCAAGCGCGCAAAGGCTCGTAACCCCTCTATATTTCATATTTTAGGGTTTTAATTGATAACTACAATTCTTAAAAAGGCATGCAGGAGAAAATGGGAGAATATTTTCTGTCACCATCTCCTAGTCTATTACCCTTTAATGAAATCGGGAGCCACTATTAATTCATTTAATGCTACCGGAATGTTCGAAGGAATCCACTTATTTTAATACTAACAATTTAGGTCATTGTGTACGCCAATTTATTGTCTTAACTCGGCTTTATATAATTATTTAATGTTATTAATATATGTGTTTTCAAATGCATATGTTTATGGTAATAATTACGGTGACAATAAACAAAGACTGAGTTTTGAGAAAATTATGTTTTGAATATTTTTGTTCTTCATGATTAGCGTGTAGTGGATGTGTAAGAGTATCTATTATCCCATAGTATCATCCCATGGGTGTCGTAAAAGGTGACAGAAGGAAAAAACTGTTTAAAACTGTCTTAAAAGGCCTTGCTTGTATTATAGACTCTTATTTTTTTTTAACTTTAATGCACAAAAGAAAAATCGTACATATGGCGGACTTAATGCCTTAAAGCATTCTCTCCCAGTCACCATTAGGCTAAGCAGAGACAAACATATGGGAGGTAGTGCAGCAAAAGTAAACTAATAATGAGAAGAACAAGGTAATGAAGGTCGAATAAACCAGAATATATATATATATATAGAAGGTATTCTACATATATCATACAATTGTAAATATATTAATACACACGTACATAAATACAAAAATCTACTTAAATATATACATTATATTATATACACATACATGAATATATCTGTGCCATAATAAGGAAAATATGTGACAATACAATTTTTTTAGTTGTGTTTAAAATTCTATCTCTCTTTTTTAAATAAAACTAATTTTACGGATTTTATCGCGTATATTAACTTATTTTTATATTCCCGACGTTTCGGGTGCTTTCCAGCACCCGTGGTCACGGGGGACTGAGGTGTTTGACATCCTGCTGTCATAGTTAGCCCGGTTACCTTCAGTTTTTTTTTAAGGTAGCCGGGCAAGCACCCGAAACGTCGGGAATATAAAAATAAGTTAATATACGCGATAAAATCCGTAAAACTAGTTTTATTTAAAAATGTGTAGTGTTCGCGTAAATATAAGAAATCATTCTATCTCTCTTCTATTTTTCTTCTATTCTATTCAAACCTAACTGAAAGGCGCACAATATTAAACCAAAAAAGTATAACTAAAACTAAAAATTTAAATTGTCATAAAGTCCTACTCCCCGTGGTATCGTGTCAAGAATACTGTCTGCGTTTCCTCGCTAAATGTATTTGTGTATGTATGTTAGTTTAAGTTAACTTTAGTTAAACTTTGAAGTCGGCTTTTTCTTTTTATTATAATCATATAAATAGGTTATTCTTCTTCTGGGTGCTCCAGTAAAAAAATCAATGTGAATTTTGAAAAGGTGAGGTTCTGTTTTCTAATGAAAAGAATAGAATAGAATGATATTAGTGCTTTTAAATAAAACTAGTTTTACGGATTTTATCGCATATATTATTTTATATTCCCGACGTTTCGAGTATTTTACAGCATCCATGGTCACGGGTGGGGGGAGTGGGTTTTGACGGGGGACTGAGGTGTTCGACGTCTCCATGTCATAGTTAACCATAGCTTTTTGGCCTTTTTGGATTTTTCAGGTTCACCGGACACTGGGCTCGCGCGCTCAGCTGCAAAAGGGATTGATGCTATATTATTCCCAACGTTACTTATGTAACGATTTTCACGTACAATAGTTTACAATTGAAAATAGATGAGTTGTCTAACAGCCGTCCTAACAGGGGGTGGTGGGTCCCGGCTCTGACAGCTAACTCGTATCCTTCGATGTTGCGTGTACGATAAGTACGCGGTGTAGAGGGGTGTACGGCGCATCCGTCTGCAGACTCGCTACGTCCTATCCATTGCCCTAACGGTGTTTGTGACACTAAGTGAGTGTAGCGTTGGTGTGTGATGGGCTGTCGGTCGACATTTGGGTCATTGGAGTCGAGGAGGGGAACTGGGGGTTGAATTAAAAGGTTACGGGGCTCCGGATACTTTGCGTGATATTTGGAGTCGGAACATAGATTCCGCCCTTGTCGTGGCGGGAGGGCTTAGTAGCCGTACCTTGGTAACCCGCGTTGAACAAAGAGGAACCCCTTGGCTGGCCCGTAGTGTAGGGCCGGCCCGAGGTGGCCACTCCGAATGGCCGAGCCCACTTCGGATGTGTGTCGGTGGGCTGCGGTGGGAGGGGTGTCCTCTCCCCCTGCCGCTGCAGCTTATCCTCCGCGACTCAGACGGGGCCACACCGTTGATGCGGTGCTGGTGGGACCGCGGGGTGAGAAGAATATCGGTATTGCAAGGCGTTGCTCTCCGTACCCTCCGCGGCCGAAACTTGGTTGGCGGCGGAGCCAGAGACCAGATCTGCCGCTGGGGTCGGAAAAGCGGGTGCTACTAAGCGCTCGATTTTCCTGGCCCCATGGCCTCTGCGTATCGGACTAAGGGGAGTCCGACACGTAGTTGGAGTTGGAGGCTGTGGAGAGGGCCATGCCTTGTGTTCCTGGTGCGCCATGCCTGAGAAGAAGAATAGGGAGGAAAGGTCCTCCCCCGACAAGGGACTGCCATGGGGCGTCCGGCACTGCTGGTACCGCCCCATGGCGTTTCCGGGGCCCTGCCAATATGCGACGAAGGTGGAATACCATGGGGTTTTAGTCGGTGCGGGTCCGACATAACACGTCCTTGCCCCCGTGAGCCGGGAATGCGTAGGCATTTCCCCATGTTAAAAAAAAAGGCTTGCGTAGGACATGATAGGTCTTACGCACGCTTTATAAAGAACAGTTTGTGTCTTAAGGACAGTTTGCTCTTGCTGTTAACTAGTGGGTGGAGGCGACTAGTAACGAATTTGGCACGGTGTTTTGCGACGGTCATACCTTGATAGAATGTGATCCATAGAGGTCACTATTTGGTAGTCGTTTCCCATGGGATCTGGCGGCCGTATCCCTGCCAATATGCGTACGGTGATCGAACCTAACGATTTTTTCGAATTTAGGCTTCGACGATTGAGAGAGAGGCTTCTTTGAAAGTTAAGATGATGAAGTTTTAACTGCAACTATTTAAACTACATTCTAAATGTTACTAGAGCTTATAATTTCATAGTCCAGTAAAAGTAAACAACGCCTTCAAAGAACTAAAACAAAACCGGCCAAGTGCGAGTCGGACTCGCGCACTGAGGGTTCCGAACAAATCCGTAGGTATATAAGTATAAAATTAATAATAATTTTTATTTTTATATGATGTAACTAAAAATTTATGCTTTTCGCAATATTTGCTTTATCTCTGCTATAATACGTTGCTTCGTACCAAATTTTAAGATTCTGAGTTCACGGGAAGTACCGTGTAGGTTTTGATTCCCTTGTGAATGTTGAAAATTTGCGGCATAAACGGCTGTATCTTTTGATTGCGTTGGCTTAGAAGTTTGATTTTTTCACAGCTCCAAGGGAAAGTAGAGTTGAGTATTTGATATGAATTTCAGCTTGATACCTTTACGCGTTCTTGAGAAAAAGGCTCTTGACAGACAGACGGACAACAAAGTGATCTTATAAGGGTTCCGTTTTTTCCTTTTGAGGTACGGAACCCTAATAATTAAATATTTTACACATAATAAATTCACATAGTCTGTTTCAACTTTTTATAAAAAGTAAAATTTTTTGTTGAGTATTTTATTAATTTACATGTACATATAAAGTTTGGTTAATATGTTGATGCAATCATGGACCAAAATAAATCTACACTAATAATATAAAGAGTAAAGATTGCAAAAAATTAAAAAAATTAAAAATGATTTATTGATTTACAATGATACAATTTAAAGCAGTCGCAAGGGCCCCTGTACTAGGTTGGTTACCTGTGTTACTGGGTACCCCGCTCATCCACCAAGACTATGCAATATTAATTAATAAATAACAAAAGGCAAGGCATGCGCTAGCATTAGGGAGTAATGTAATTTATAATATAATAAGTGTGTGTGTGTGTGTGTGTGTGTGTGTGTGTGTGTGTGTGTGTGTGTTGTGGGTATGTGAGCAGTGCTTTAACAATTGTGTTTATTTGTTTAAATTGAATAGGCTTCAAAACTACTGGACCGGTTTGAAAAATTTTTTTCACCGTTAAAATCCCTGAATAGCTGTGCCCGCGTATATCACGCGTCTGCGCCTCGCGACATGCGAACTTCGAGAGAGACATCACGACGGACGGTTGCTGAATTAACAGAGATGTAAAAAGTGAAAAATGTTACTTAAATTATATGGTTAACGTAATTGGCGGTTATGCATGGTGCATGTAATGATATAGCCTTGAATACGAAGTAATTTATTTGGATATAAGGATTAATACCAAGGTACGAATAATGTGGCCTAGTTGAAATGAGTATGAAAAAGTAGTTATTGTGAGTGAACTGAGTCTTGTAGATACCACCATTTTTCTTGGAATCACACTAGACGCGAAGCTTCAATGGAGCCCCCATATATCAAAACTAGCAAGCAGACTTAGTTCTGCAGCATATGCTGTAAAAAAGATTAGAAGTCTAACCAGTGTTGAAACAGCTAGACTAGTTTACTTCAGCTACTTCCATAGCATAATGTCGTATGGTATTTTGCTATGGGGACACGCAGCTGACACTGAAATTATATTTGTTTTGCAGAAGAGGGCCATAAGAGCAATTTATGATTTAAAGCCTAAAGAGTCGCTGCGACAAAAATTTAAGGAAATTAATATATTAACTTTGGCCTCTCAATACATTTATGAAAATGTAATGTACGTACACAAAAATAAAAGTAGTTTTACAAAAATAAGTGATATTCATTCTGTAAATACTAGGAACAGACACAAGCTAGTAGTACCAGTTACTCGACTCCATCGAGTCAGTAATTCATTCTTGGGGCGATGTATACGCTTTTACAACAAAATTCCAGAAAATATACAAAGTTTGACCTGTTCAAAGTTCAAAAACTTTATTAAACTAAGTTTGTATAAAAAGGGTTATTATAATATTAAGGAATTTATGGATGATAATAACCCCTGGAAATGAGGTGATCGCTACCAAGCTATTTCTAATTTGTTGTGTTGTTAATTTGTGTAACATCATGATTGTAAGCTGTTATTTAAAAAAAAAAGTCCCGCTGGGTTTCTTGCTGGTTCTTCCCAGGACAGAGGTTTTTTCCGAACCAGTGGTAATCAAACAAAAGAGTGACTTTCAATAAGTATTATTTATAATCTATATTGAATAAAAAAGTTTCTGTTTCTGTTTCTGACATAACTGTAATAGTTATACATATGGTATCGCAAAGTTTTTTGTAGATATTGATGTCTTCTACTAAACTGTAGTACATCATTTTGCTCTCTTGTCAATAGTTTCCGCAGCGTAAGCGATATAAGAAATTTTCGGCATTACTATTGCGTACTTTAACATGGAAAAGTAGTTATTTTGACATATCTGTAATAGTTAGATATATGGCATATCAGAATTTTTTGTAGATATTAATGTTCTGTATAAAACTGTGGTACATCGTTTTGCTCTAATGTCAATAGTTTCAGCAGCAGACGCGATATAAGGATTCTTTTTAGTATTTCTTCACACCTTTGGTTACAATAACGAAGTTTTCATGAGAATCCCTAACTTTTTTTAAAAAATACTTTATCGCCTATGTTCATCTACACTAATAATATAAAGAGGAAAGATGGGAGGCCTGTGCCCAGCAAATTTAACTTAAACTTTTATAAATTCTACGCCTTAATTACGTATTAATTATTATGACTCCAGCATGTACATAGTTTTAACTGAAGGACCACGTTCGCCCGAAATACCTGCTTAAAATAGCACCATAATTATACTATTACTAGCTTTTTACCCGCGGCTTCACTCGCGTGGTCTTCTTTTTTAGAAACATCATTAAATGTATTCCACGCCAAATTTAGTAAAGTTCGATCACTTTTAGAGTCAAGTCGGTGTCTGTGTATCTATGTCAGTTTTTCAAAGAATTTTTTGAACTCCCAAAGACTATTGGACCTAGATGATTGAGGGACACGTGCAGAAATAAGTTTTTCAGAATTGCATTAATATCATATGTCTAGAAATATCTATAATTTTTTTTATATTGGACCTGTCTTCCAATGTATCTATCCATAAGAAAGATATAGATAGTCTTGGAATCCAAATTTACTATTATTATATACTCTTTACTTTCATTCATATTTTTTTAATCAAAATAATGATGAATTCATGGTCTTTTATGCGATATTTGATTCATATCATTGTTTCCACTTAATATTGATTGGCACCATAAAATAGATTCTGATTAAACACGATAAAATCCTTATGATTACTTTCATTGCAAATGAAGTTCTATTCGCAGTGAACGTAGGTAGAACTACACTCATGATCGAAAGCAGAAAAATATTCGCCTTGTTGTGGCGGCGAAAGAGAATCCGCCACCTCATATCGCTCCGTGTGTGTCCTAAGAGGCAATAGAGGAAAACAAACAGGAGATGGGCAACATCATGTTCAAAATAATAAATGTTGCGGATGTCAACCTGCCTGCCAAGCGTGGCAACTATAGCAAATATCCAGCCTATTTGACAAGTTATGGGGGAGACCTATGTTCAGTTCAATGGACTTTTGATAGGTTGTAATGATATTGGTGATGAGTTCTATTCTTTCGAATCTTTGCTACCTATATATATGTATATTTACGGTAGTGTGAAAACAAAAACGTAACATCTCCAAAAATATGAATGATATAAAAACAGCAGCAAAAAAAGTAACGACCTACATACATGTCACTAATGGGCACAGGCCACAGAGTATTTGGCCAAAAAAGGTGCCAACGCTGGATCAACTCAGCTGGGGAACTTCTCAGATATTCAGGTTTTCTTTCACCGCCGAGAACGTGGTAAAACAACACTTCAAATTGCATTTAACATATATGTAAAAAGATATAATAATGCTTATGTACTATGAAATTTACCTTTGCCTGTGACAAGTAAAATAAAATATATCTTTGTTTAAGTAAAATCTGCAATCTTCGATATTTAAAGTATTTTTTCGCAACAGCTTGTTCATTTCCATATCTAATGTGAGCTATGAAACCACTACTATCACAAAAATCTTGATTTGTCTGATAATATGAAAACTGAAAAATACAAAAATCCAACAAACTGATAGCAGCTTACTCTATCTCTACTCACTACTGTGCACACGGCTCCCTTTTACCTTTAGTGTTTGTGAGCAGAAAAGAGTACGCCGCAATCCTTCAACTACTACTCCGACATTTAGGTTTGCCCACGAAGTTATTCTTCACCACTTCACTGGGTCAGCACGTAAAATTTCCCATAACAGATTTATTTGTCCTCAAATGACTCGTACACGTTTTGCTCCCTAGCCGTGACGAAATCTCACGGCGAGCTACACGGCTCTCGTATTTGTTTAAATAAAATTCATAAAAACTGAAACAAAGCTTCTGTACCATTGTTGACCATATTTACCGAGTAATTAGAAACCCAACGATGCCACGAACTATTCCATCAAATAGAGATAAAATCTCACAGTGCACTTAATTTCCAATTATTTACATCAGATAACGTAAAAACAAAAAACGAAAAAACGGTAAAATGAAACTTATGCCTACATACAAACAATATATTGAACTAAAGAGCTTCCCCCTAATCTCAGTTTTGTATACAACAGTGATGTTAGCCATTTTGCCAAACGTGGTTATTGTGGTAAATAATCCCGATAATGACCACCGGTCTAGATAATTTTTAAGTGTGACAATTTTTGATACTGCGCGACAAAGTATTCAGTAGCATTCTAAAATTTAATTTTGTCAGTTACTTATCATTACTTTATTTAGAGAAAGTAGAGGGCGCTAAATTACATTAATACTATGAAAGTCAAAAGTATACTATCTAGTAATATCGGCTATAGAAGAAAGAAGGCTCAAGAGCAACCCCAAAACCGGGAACATTTATTTATTATATAAAAAAGGCAATAAGTGATGTTGATTCTGTTAAAAATCTGTTTCCGTTAAAAAACACGCTATCAGCGCCGCTAGCGGTGAAAAACTATTTGACGATATGAAGATATTGTCATGAAATAGCAATATTGTGTTTAGTTACTGATATCGTTAAACGATCTCTATTCTTTGTTTGGCTAAGCTATATTATGACATGGTCAACAAACAGTGATAAATATCATGAAATGACACCATTTCACGAAATAATGATTTCATGAGAATTTTGCATTAATTGCAGGCAACAGATATAGTATTAAACGTATGAAAGTTGATATGTTTTTAGTTCAAAAAAATATAAATGTTCATACGTTTGATAGATGATGTCATGATGTTTTTAGATAATAGATGTCACTTTTATCTATTATATTTTAAATTTTAATTATTACACTTTTAAAATGAAATAACGATTAAATTAGGTCTTAGGATTTTAAAATAATTTTATTAATGTAATTATTTAAACATATAAATGTAAGTTATTTATATAATTTATTTGTTACTAAAGGCAAAATGTAGGCTTTTTTCATTTGCTGATAGATGGCGCTGTAGTGATAATTAAAACGTATATCGTCAGCGGAGTTTCAAATTGTTATTCAAAGGTTAAAACTAATTTTAAACTTAATTTACAAATATAATATTTCTTTTAAAAAACACCAGTCATCCCGCCTATTAACTAAAATAATCATATATAATAGAAAATTTACATCTAAAGGAAGAAAAATACTTAACCTTCTTTTTTAAGTTTCGTAATCGGGTAAAAAGTAGCCTATATGTTGCCCTGGGGTACTAACTACCTACATATAAAATTTTATGGAAATTGTTCCAGTAGTTTTCGCGTGAATCGGTAATACACAGACAGACAGACAGACAGAGAGACAGACAAAAATTCTAAAAACAACTAATTTAGCTTCGGCACACTTTATTTATTGGACTTGTTTTTTCAAAAATATGTTACAATTACAGACACGGCTTTTCTACAGATTTATTATGTGTATAGATTGTGCTTTACGTAGACTACGTAGAGTCATGCTGCAGCTATATTAGTGGTATAGTTGTAGCACGAATGGGTCGGCTCGACCGGAGAAGGTCCACGCTCTCACAGAATACGAGCCTGAAATAGCAGCTTAACGCTGCTGTGTTTCATATGGGAGAAACGATGCATTCCATCTCAATCCTCACAGGTATCCTATATCGAAGATAGATGTAGGGGCTACAGCAACCACTCCTATAGCAAAATATATTATCCCTTACCCTAAAATAAAAAAAAAACTATATCGTTTGGCAATAACAAAAACCAGAGAACCTTTATACAGGTAACAATGTATTCCAAATAAAATTTTCATCTTAGTCCTTACGAGTGACAACACATCTGTTTTTATATTTTAGTCAGGAAAAGATGTAAAGGTAGATGAGCCACAGCTTCCAATTACCATCAGGAGGAATGTGAGCCCCACAACCTTACAATTTTGTCTTTATACATATACATATTTAGGATTTAATATATCATTCAAAATCCTTTTAATCACAGAGTATATGAAAATATTTTAAGTGTCAGCATTTTATAATCTACACGCCTCAAAGAGATTTTAATCAAGTTTATATCAACGTATTAAGAACCTTAAGTTAATTGCAAAAAGGTATTTTATTACCAAATTTTGTTAGAGAGAATGAAACCGATACGTAAATTCAACACACGCCTATCTTATCTCAAACGGGAAAATTATTCACGAATCGTTATTTCCAAATGGATGACTGGATTAATGGATATTTATTTCGCTCTTAGCGGGAAATGAGAATTTAGGTATCGGATACAAATAGTATGTCAACATGGGTGTTATAAGTTCCCAATGGAATTTTCAATACACATTTACGCTTTTAATGCTATCCATGTGTACATGAAAACAACTTCAATATTTATTTTGTGTTACCTTTTTTATTCATTTAATCATTACAGTTCGTCAAAAGTCCACCACTATTAGGCATCTCCATAAATTGCCCCATAGAGGCGATGTTTGCTATAGTTGCCACATATGGCAGACGGGTTAGTAACCGCAGTTTTTATTATTAGTTGTTATTAGTAAGACGTTGCGTATCTCTTAGTTCAGTTTCCCTGTTGCCCCTTACGAGTACGACCATGAAATGATATGATGGACAATTCACTTACGCCGTCATTACATGCACTACATGCATGTGTGAGCTTCAAAAATTCAAGTTTTTCAAGGTGTTCCTTGATTATTATTCCAGCTATTTAAGCTGGCGATTAGCAAAAGCCTTTCTTCTAGAACAAGGCTGTTAAGTGGCGCTAGAGACAGATGATAATTATCCTGCATTAATGCACTAGTACATTAAAATTATTATATCTTATATATGAAACATATAAAAATATAATATTTATTATTGTTTGCGCCAAACGCTAAAATTTAAAAACAACATAACTGCGACAGATGACTCAGTTTTTGGCACCGATGGTCCCTGGAGTACCTATATCTTTTGCAGCAGCGCATTAAGTGGTCTGGCAAGAAGGATCCTCCTCGGGTTGGAAACCTCGTGTTGGTTAAAGAACCCAAAGCTCTGCCCTTGTATTGGCGCCGTGGGCGCATTGTTAAGTTGTCGTATGGATCGGAGGGGGTGCCTAGGGTGGCCGAAGTTTTGGTTGGAGATTCGGTCTTGCAACGTGCCGTCGCGACCCTATCCCGTTTACCAATTTACTCGCGGACATAAGTCCTTATGCCCGGAACGGGGGTTTGTTTGCGCCAAACGTCTACCTATCACCAGGCTGGTACGCGGCTCGCGCGCGCCTCCCCGCACGGGCCAGACGCGTGGAAGATCGAGCAGTTTTTTGTTGCCAGCGGCGGCCGGGTCGTAGTATTGCAGTGAGTCTACTCGGGCTGCGTGATCACGTACATAATTACCTCTGATTGTGTCGATTTTGTTAGCAAATTTATGCAAAGACGAGAGGTTGTAGAGTCTAGAAAATTAGACGCCAGGTTGATTTATTGTTTGTAAGTTAATGTTTAATTGTACCGTTGCGTTAAGTGCCTTAGAAGGTTGCGTTCGGTTCCAGAAATAATTTGTTACTAAGTGAACGGAAGTGAACGTTGACCCACCGTTCATCAGTCGTGCCGCGTGTTACCTTTTTTGATTATAATTAACGGGATTTAGTTGAGTTTTGAAATTAGTTAAATGTACAATAAAGTTGATAGACTGACATAGTGAATTGAAGAAAGAAATTGTCCATTGGTGACGCCGCTGGAGAATACCACACCGTGGGGCGGTGCCGGAGTCAGGGTTGCTGCCGACTAAAAGGGTTAAGTCAGGCCCCATATTTTTACACACTAACAAACACCACTTACATGCACTACACCTACCGCCTGACCGAGCCTTGTGACCAGGCTCCGCTTCTGAACCAGTTAAGTCTTATTAATTTTCCTAGCCTTATCTCGATCGTGTAAGTCAATTGTTCATAAGGCCATTTGGGCCCGAACCCTCTGGTTGCCCGTCGAGTGGATCACTCATAGGCCCTGGTCCAGTCGACTTCTGTCGGAGCAACTGATGGCCGTAACATTGTTGGTAGCAGAGCGTGGTTGATTGGTTCTCCAATCGCCTGGCCGTAATATAGATAAAAATAGTACGTAATAAAAATTACATATAAATATTTTTTGTTTGTTGGCGGGTAGAACGAGGAACCACGCCCGTTAAGCCGCGCAAGCGGGAGTTTGTTAGGGCTAGGTACGCGTCAGGTATTTTGACTAGGTAGATAAGGTTATCACGTAATCGGATAATTATCGTTGGCGTATAATTATAGTAGATTAATAGTCGAAGTGTCGGTTGTTTGAGCGAGGCATTTTGCTGATTGACTGTAGTGTGTACCTTTAATTGTAGCGTAATTTGTACAGCCTAGTTAATGTATTTAAATTTAAGATACTGAATAAAGAATTGTGAATTTGTATTTAATTTAATAAATAGTAATTTGTATTTGTGTAATTGTATTTAACTTGATTTGATCGTAATTGTATTTGTTATTTGTTAACTTGATTTGTATTTGGGCTACGTATTAATTTGTATTTAGTAGTGATGCCATCGCATAAGCTACCGGCTCGCCGCCTGCAGATGGAGCTGCGCTGGGCCGCAAATTCACATACGTTGATAGGGAGACCCGATCGGGTCCATAGTCTACAGAAGCGGCTCGAGCAGGTCGCGGCCCGAAGGGTCGTAGTGGAGGAGGCTTATGCTGAGCTCGAGGCCTCGGATGCGGAACAGGGAGTCCTAAACTCCGGCCTCGCGGACTACGAGCAGTTCTTTTCGCTCACGGACGACTTGATCGAGGCGGGGGCCAAGTATGCGGAGGAAGCGCGTGAAGCTCGGCCGAGTGGCCGGCCCGAGTCCCCTCGGCAGCCTACTCAGCCGGAGCTGTTAGGACGCCTCCCGACTCTGGACCTGCCAAGGTTCTTCGGGGTCCTCTCCAAATGGCTGACTGTCGTCGGTCTGTTTGACAGCCTAGTGGACGCCCGGAGGGACATGAAACCCAGCCAGAAAATGGAGTACCTCCTAGCCTCATTGGAGGAGGAGGCCTTGGGCGTCGTTGGCCACCTGAAATTGTCGGACGACGCCTACCAGAATGCTCGGGACCTCCTCGCCGGAAGGTACGCCAACGTACGGCGGATTGCGGACGACTACGTTCGGAAACTGCTAAACCTCCCGCTGCTTAAGGACCAGACCCGACTGCGTACGGACATCGTGAATCCAGTCGTGGTGCCTTGCAACTTTGTGCCTGGGTGCGAACGGCGCACCCGCTAGGGGCTCTGCCAGGTCATCGGCTCCCACGGCCGGGGGCGCCCAGCCACGCCCTATGTTGGTCGACGCTCGTCGCTCACCTACCGACCTCCGTGCCCCTGGGTTTGAAATGGGCCCCTCCCCCGACCAGTCGGGGGGCCGTTCCCCCAGGGGCGGGGGGGTTGTCGTCCCCCCTCAGCGTGTCGACAGGAATCTCACGGCCACTCAGCGGTTCGCTAGACCCATCTCCCCCCCGTTAGCTGAGTGGCCGCGACTGGAACGCCGCCCTCCCCCCTTTGGTCGGTGCCGGTACTACCGGGTTCCTGAGACCTCGTATCTGTCCCGGGCCTCGGGGCCGAGGTTCCCCGAATCTCCCCAGGTGGGCCCGTTCGGTGAATTCCAACCGCGGGTCATCGAGATGCCGTCGGAATGCCGCTCTCGGGATCCCCAGTTCGAGTGCCGGTCCGACAGAGGCAGCTCCAGATAGGAAGCTGCCGCCCTAGCTCCCACCACGGCCGCCTCCACTGAGCCTTTGAGCCGTCAACAGTCCACCTGACAAACTGTCCTATACCCGACGGCCTTAGTGAAGGTGTACAACCCGAGCGGCGACTACATAACGGTTCGCGCTCTACTGGATTCGGGTTCACAACGCAGTGTGGCCTCCACTTGGTGGGTGGGAAGACTGGGACTCGCCTGGAGCTCTGAATCACGTCCGATGGTAGGTATCGGAGGTGCCGAGCCTCCTGCTCCTAGGGGACAAGCAGAGTTTGTGTACAGCCCCGCCAGCGAACACCTTCACATTTTAGTCAAAGTAAATGTCCTCGATGACATTGTAGGTTTTCTCCCTAACGTCCGTATAACTGACAGCGCGGTTCGTTGTGCGTCGCGTTTGAGACCGGCAGACCCTCAATGGTCCCAACCTGGGCCTATAGATTTGTTGCTGGGGGCCGACGCGCTGGGATTCATCTTGTTAGGCGAGATACGAGCCCTGCAGCCCGATGGCTTGTCGGCCGTGTCCACTGTATATGGGCACAGTTTCTTTGGACTGGTTCTGTGGTCTCCACCTCCTCAGACGGCCGACCCGCTCTCTGTTGTGGGCGTGTCCCTTTGGACGTCGTCCAGCGGTACTGGGAAATTGAAGAGCCATCACACGCGGCTCGAGTCAACCCTCTTGACCGTGAGTGCGAGTTGTTCTACCAGAACAATACCAGCCGTCGGGTCGATGATCTTTTTGTCACTCGCTTACCTTTTCTGGACTCACGTCCCCCTTTGGGTCAATCTCGTGCACTTGTCGAGAAGACGGTGCTCTCCATGGAGCGCCGCATGCGGCGCGACCCAGCCTTTCGCGACAAATATGTCGAGTTCATGCGCGAGTATCAAGAGCTGGGCCACATGTCACCGTCCAACTTCGAATGGCGATTCCAGGAGCACTACTTCCTCCCTCACCATACGGTCTTGAGGACCCCTGGGAGTAAGATTTAGGTAGGGAGTAAGATGAGGGTAGTTTTTGATCGCTCCGCCCCCTCGTCAAATGGTGTGTCCCTGAACCAATGTCTCCACTCTGGTCCTAAATTAATCAAAGACATATCCGACATTTTGACCCACATCCGTCAGCACAAAGTGGCTTTTGTAGCCGACATTCGGATGATGTTTCAACAATCAGTGGTCCATCGTGATGACCGTCGATATCAGATGTTATTGTGGCGCGAGAAGCCCAGCGATCCGATACAGGTGTTTAAGTTGAACACCACTAGTTATGGACTCCGTTCCAGCTCGTATATCGCTATGCGAACCCTCCTTGAACTAGCTGAGAGAGTGCGTCTAAGATACGCTCGGGGGGCTTCTATCTTGGAGACTTCGGGCTACATGGACGACATTTGTACGGGCGCCTCCACCGTCGAGGAGGCCCTTGTCTTGTGAGACGAATTAATTGCCATCCTGAAGGTTATGAGTTGCGCAAATGGTTGTCGAACTCCCCTCATATTTTGAAGGACCTCCCAGTAAAGGATCAACAAGACCCTCATCTATTCGAGCACACTGAAAATCTTAATTTATTGACTGTGCTGGGCATTCAATATAAGCTTGTTCAGGATACTTTCACGTATCGAGTCAAACTCGATCCCCCTCCTAAAGCATGGACTAAGCGCTCCGTGCTGTCTACAGTAGCCCGCACCTTCGATCCTAATGGATGGATCACCCCGGTCATATTTCTGGCTAAGTGCTTTCTTCAAAAGCTCTGGATATCCGGGTTGGGTTGTGACGAGGCTATTAGCGGTGCCCTCTTGCGAGAGTGGCTCTCCATTGTGTCCTCCCTTCCGGACATCAACCGGGTCTCCATGCCAAGGTGCTTCCTCCCTCCAGGGAAATGCAGGGCTACCCTACATGGGTTTTGCGACGCCTCGGAGAAAGGCTATGCTGCTGTCGTATATTTGCGGACTGTGGGCTCTTCTGGCCACACTTCCGTCCATCTCGTACTTACTAAAAGCAAGGTTGCTCCCAGTAGGTCCCGCTTAATTATCCCTAAATTGGAACTGTCCGGAGCCGCTCTTCTCACGCGACTCCTCAACCACGTTCACGCGTTTTTGACGTCTGTTATCGATATTACGGACATCTACGCTTGGTCTGACAGTGAGATAGTACTTTGTTGGCTCAGAGCTGCACCTCACAATCTTGAGGTCTTTGTGGCGAACCGCGTGTCTCAAATCCAGGATTCTGGGACGTCTCTAAATTGGAGACATGTCCCCGGGGAGTGGAATCTTGCTGACTGCGCTTCTCGCGGCTGTGAAGCCCCCTCGTTGGTTGACCACCCGCTGTGGTGGGGTCCTACTTAGTTGACTGAGTCTCAGTCATTCTGGCCCCAGGGTAAATACTCCGAACCGATTGAATTGCCTGGCCCGAGCCCGAGCCCGAGTAGGAGTGGGCAAGGATAAGCCCACTCGGGATCTCTCCCTTTTAGAACGGTACAGCTCTCTCGATAAGCTCTTAGGAGTGACTGCTTCGTTGCGTCGATTTGTCCGCAACTCGAGAGAACCGTCCAACCGAATCTCTGATTCCGTTTTGTCCCCTAGCGAGCGTCGCAAAGCTTTGATGCATTGGACCCGTATGGTCCAAGCGGAGCATTTTGAGCCCGTGATTGAAGCCTTGAAGCGGGGCTCCGTGATTAAGGGCACTCTGGCCCGTCTGAACCTCTTCCTGGGCGACGCTGGGATGCTGCGCGTTGGCGGTCGTTTGAAAAATTCTCAACTGCCGTACGGGGCTCGACACCCGTTACTGCTCCCTAAATACGGCGCCTTTGTCCGCTTGCTGGTAACCCACCATCATGTTAAGAATGCCCACGCGGGGTGTAACGCTCTTTTGGCTATTTTGCAGCGGGAGTTTTGGATTTTGGCTGGCCGACGCATCATTCGGAGCGTCATATTTAAGTGCATACCATGTTATAAACTGAAGCCCACCATATCGCAGCCTATGATGGGTGACTTATCCGACCGCGTCAGGGCCATCCGACCATTCGCTGGAGTCGAAACAGACTTTGCTGGCGCCTTCCTCGTCAAGTCCTCCAACCTTCCTAACTTGTAACGCGCGTTCACATAAGGCCTATCTGTGCGTTTTCGTGTGCCTCTCCACTAAGGCCGTTCACTTAGAACTTGTAAGTGCCCTCAACACTGAAGCCTACGTGGCCACGCTGGGCCGCTTCGTATCGCGTTGCGGTTTGCCGGACCTGATTCGGTCTGATTGCGGGACAAATTATAGGGATAGATATTTTAAAGAGGTCGTCGAATTCTCTCCAACAACAGGACGTATTTAGGTACTGCGATGTCCAAGAAGGGCATCCAGTGGAAATTCGACCCTCCGGCTTGCCCACACTGGGGCAGTATTTTTGAGGCGGTGGTTAAGGTTGCAAAAACGCATCTCCGACGCGTTATTGGCGAAACTATTTTGACGTTTGAGGAGCTTGCCACTGTATTCTGTAAAATTGAGGCGGTACTCAACTCTCGGCCCCTCTGTCCCCTCTCGTCCGATCCGAATGATTTGGAGGTTCTAACCCCGGGATACTTCCTGATTGGCCAGCTACTTAACGCCCTGCCCGAGTACCCCTTCAGGGAAGTAAGCTATTCGCGGCTGAGCAGATTTGACCTGCTGCAACAGATGACTCAGAGTTTTTGCCACCGATGGTCCCTGGAGTACCTACATCTTTTGCAGCAGCGCATTAATAGGTTTGACAAGACGGATCCTCCTCGGGTTGGAGACCTCGTGTTGGTTAGAGAACCCAACGCTCTGCCCTTGTATTGGCGCCGTGGGCGCATTGTTAAGTTGTCGTATGGATCGGATGGAGTGCCAAGGGTGGATTGGAGATTCGGGTCTTGCAACGTGCCGTCGCGACCCTATCCCGTTTGCCAATTTACTCGCGGACATAAGTCCTTATGCCCGGAACGGGGGTTTGTTTGCGCCAAACGCTAAAATATAAAAACAACATAACGGAGCGCGTCGACGCGCTCCTCCGATGTACCTAGCACCGGGCTGGTACGCGACTCGCGCGCGCCTCCCCGCACGGGCCGGACGCGTGGAAGATCTGGCAGTTTTTTGTCGCCAGTGGCGTCCGGTCGTAGTATTGCAGTGAGTCTACTCGGGCCGCGTAGTCACGTACATAATAACCTCTGATCGGGTCGATTTTGTTAGCAAATTTATGCAACGATGAGAAGTTGTGGAATCTAGAAAATGAGACGCCGGGTTGATTTATTGTTTGGAAGTTAATGTTTAATTGTACCATTGCGTTAAGTGCCTTAGAAGGTTGCGTTCGTTTCTCGAAATAATTTGTTGTTGAGTGAACGGAAGTGAACTTTGACCCACCGTTCATCAGTCGTGCCGTGTGTTACGTTTTTTGATTATCATTAACAGGATTTAGTTGAGTTTTGAAGTTAGTTAAATGTACAATAAAGTTGATAGACTGACATAGTGAATTGAAGAAAGAAATTGTCCATTGGTGACGCCGCTGGAGAATACCACACCGTGAGGTGGTGCCGGAGTCAGGGTTGCTGCCGCCTAAAAGGGTTAAGTCAGGCCCCACATTTTTACACACTAACAAACACCACTTACATGCACTACACCTACTGCCTGACCGAGCGTTGTGACCAGGCTCCGCTACTGAACCAGGTAGTCGTATTAATTTTCCTAGCCTTATCTCGATCGTGTAGGTCAATTGTCCATAAGGCCATTTGGGCCCGAACCATCACTCATGGACCCTGGTCCAGTCGACTTCTGTCGGGGCAACTGAGGGCCGTAACAATTATATTATTATTATAAACAGATATAAAATTTTATATCTGTTTAAACGAGTTAGAGCCATGCTACAGCAATATTCGAATAGGTCGGCTCGATCGGGGAAGGACCACGCTTTCACACAATACCAGCGTAAAATAGCAGCTTAACACTGCTGTGTTTTAGGTATGGTAAGTGTAAAAAACCGGAGTCCCGTATTACTGGAAACGAGGCATTCCATCTTAGTCCTCACGGGTGACAAAGCAACTGCATTTTAATTCGTAATCGCGGATAGATGTAGAATGTAGATGTATATGATCCACAGTAACCACTTACCATCAGGTGGACTGTGACCTCGATTGTCACCCTTATTCTATGAAAAAGTCATTTACGTATACGTATTTTGTCGGTTTCTTTTTTGTTAATTTATTGTCAAATACGTCCGAGAGCCATGGTGGAGCTTTATTGAATTCCGATCGAATTCTAATAAATATCTAATAAATAATCCAGTAATACTATAATACGTATTTTCGTTCTATGAAAATACGTATTATAGTATTACATTTAGTTTATGTACATTATACTCACTTTTGACCCGAGTGTGAGTTGTATCCTTTTTGCGAAATGAAACGTCGAATGTTCCTTATTTTGTTGTTAGTAAAAAAGTAAGCAGTATTAAGCCCCGTTTATTTCTTTTTTCCTCCTAGCTTTATCCCGATAAAAGAAGGCCAGCCAATGAACACTGTTAATTACAATTTGTTCAACTTATATTTGTTAGCTTAGGACTATATATCCGAAGACGAAAGAAAAGCCAGTAATGAACCTTTTTGTTGTGTTATCGCACCTACTCAGCTTTTTCTTTTTATTTGGACTGTGTTCGAAGAATGTTCGTTTTATTGCAATTTCTAACTTTCCGCGCCAAGATTATCGATAGTTACCTGCCGCACTTCCTTCGTTTCATTACGTCCGGAGATCGATCGCCGATCTAGTTGTAATAGCTTTTAAAACTACAAATACAACCAGCCATGTGCTATTGTGGAGAATTTCGCTATTAGAATAAACTGCTAATATTCATTTCGAATAACAATTTTAATAAATGTTCGAACATTTGTACAACCTGTATAACTCAAACAAATGCCTGGTACCATTGTATTTTCGCATCGCATGAGTTCTCAGAACCGGTAACAAAGTTAAATATGCATCTCGAACAACTTTTCACATACTCGTAATAGAATATTTGGTATGTAACGGTAAAAATAATTTTGTGGTTCCCTCCACTCATGCAAAAGTAAGATCGTTTTAAGCGAGTGACGAAGACAGTGTCGCGATATACAACTGAGTTTAGCGGCATTTTCTTATTGTAATACTATTTTAATAATAAATTAAAAAAAGTAGTCTCCTTATAAGTATTTCTTTGTTGAAATGAAATCTCACCTCAACACTACGATTCTCCCCGGTGTCGTGTTACAAGTACACATCTAGTTTACTTGTAACACGATACCGGAGAGTTTTTCATCATCTAGTTTCTGTGATGTTAGTGCTGTTAGCCTTTTTAATTTTACAGTTTCATCGGATCGGAGTAGAACATCAACTAATTTTTTGCGCGTACACGAAGGCTACGCTTGCGTATGACATCATAGATCTTATGCACCTTTTGTAAAAATGGAGCTTGTGTCTTACAGACAGTTTACTCTTGCCATCGACTAGGGGATGGAGGCGGCTAGAAATGAGCTTGACTCGGTTGCGGATATTGCGAATGTGTTTCGTGAAAGTCATATCATGGTCAAATGTGACCACTTGGCATTTAGCTGTTGTTTTCCAGGGAATCTGGTGACCGATAAGGTAATCGTACTCGTACCTAATGATTTTTTCGGTATTTTAAATTTCGACGATTAAGAAATTCCTTTGAAAGTATATTGCTACACTTTTCTCAGGATTCACTTCGATTCTCATATCATTAGCCTAAGCGACCGGTGGCTCTTTGGAGCATCTTGGTGAGAAATTTCTTATTGTAATGGGTGATGAAGAGTGCCATGTCGCCTTCGAAGAGAGCAGTATTAACTGCTGGGTCCTACGAGATGTAACTCATGAAAAGTGTGAAGAAGAGTGGGGAGAGGACGAAGCCCTGTGAGACGCCAGCCCTAAGTAGGCACTTCGAAGAGTTAGTCCTTCAACTCCATTACAAAAATGGTGGTTGGCAAGCAAAGCTTTTTTTTTTAATAGGATCGAGTGACAAACGAGCACACAGTCCACCTGATGGTAAGTGGTTGCTGTGGCCCATAGATATCCACATTTATCTTCATTTGCGAATCAAAACGCAGATGCGTTGTCACCCGTGAGGACTAAGATGGAATGCCCCTTTTCCAGTAAAAAGAGTCTCCGGTTGTCTACACTCACCATACGAAACACAACAGTGTTAAACTGCTATTTGACGCTGGTATTCTGTGAGAGCGTGGTCCTTTCCCGGTCGAGCCGACCCATTCGTGCTACAACTATACTACTAATATAGCTGCAGCATGACTCTACCACTTAAAAGAGCTGGTGATGTAAGTGAGCCTATCAGGCACTTTTAGTTTATATAGCTTGTAAAGCAAGGCACGACGGTGCCAAACTTTGTCAAATATTTTCGTGACATCGAAAGAGCGTTAGGCGATGAATTTTATATATGCACGAGTTTTTGAGTCTAAAGCGAAATCGATCGTCGGGAAGAAGCTTGTTTGCGAAGACGTATTTTTGGAGGTGATTCAATATGATTCGCTCGTAAAGTTTCCCCAGTGTGCTAAAGAGACTGATGGGTCTAAATCTGGAGGCTAAGTTACGCGGGTTCCCTGGTTTCGGGATTCCTACGACATCCACCTCTTTCCTCTCTATCTACTTACTACTCTACCTACTAGGAGGCAGACAAGTAACGCAGAGAGTGATTTCAGCACCCAGTTGCTAATGCCGTCGGGGCCGAGTGAGATGTTGAATGACTTCTGTGACTTACAGTCACAAGATCTAAAGGTACGCCCGCAGATTGTAATGCAGATTTACACTCGACCTCTGCTTTCTCTATTTACACTCGACCTCTGCTTTCTCTATTTACACTCGACCTCTGCTTTGTCTATTTACATTCGACCTCTGCTTTCTCTATTTATATTCGACCTCTGCTTTCCCTATTTATATTCGACCTTTAGATGGTGAGCGCGGTCAATGGGTTAGCTAGATGGAGTTCATTGTGCTCTCTAAGCTGTCCGCAAAGCATTTGGCATTTTCAGAATCATCAAAGGCAAGATCGGGATTTCCTGGCCAAATGAGGGGCAGTATGGGTGAGTACCAATTTACATACAGAGCTCTGGTCAACCACCAGCGGCAGTTTGTAATGGCTCGACATTTTCCAGCAGGTTATCCTACTTATCCTGTCTAAATTCGATAATACGCTATTTCATCTCGTTTTGGAGGTTGCGTAGTCGATAATTTGTTCTTTAGTGTACGATATTGTTCGTGTGCATGTTCATATGCAAGCGAAAGGCAGTATCAGTTCATACATTACATTGGTTGATGATACATAAGCAGTATCTTATACACTACACATTCAATAGCTTTTAATATCGAATCGCCGTAAGAGAATCCACTACCTCTATCATTCCGTATGTGGCGTAAGTGGCGATAGGGGAAATAAATAGTGAAACAGACATTAAAATATTTCCCTTTAAGAACCTAAAGTAATAAAAAAAACTACGTTTCATTAAAACTCAATTTATTTATGAGTGGACTATGGAATATCTCAGTAATGTGTAAATAGTTAAATTAGAAACCTTTAGGAATAGAACTTTTCCTTTTATAATATAAGAAACTATTCTTGAGGTATATGATCTATTTAATAAAAAAAGTCTCATGAAAATTGGAAAAAATATCGCATAACAAACATACAAAAAAAATACAGTCCAATTGTAAGCCTCCGAATTGTAAGCCTCCTACTTTCGCTCGGCTAAAAAAATGCTTTCACCTTTTCTTCTAACACTTATAGTTTTTTTGTGATAAAAGTAAAATGATATTTTTTATATGATTGGAAATAAAAAAATTTTGTTCAAAACTCCTTTAGATTATGAGACGAAATCCTTTTTTAGATTAATTATGAAAAAATATTTTATATTACAGGTTTTTGTAGTTGTTATTTAAAGACGCTGCTGCCATCTCCTTATTTGCTTCTCTCTGTCGCCTCTTACGACACTCACGGGATGTGTGTGTATTGAATATTCTTACATCGTCAGTTCAAGGTACCACGGTACACGGTTTTTTTAAAATACATAGTTTTAGAAATAATAGCAAAAATCCAAGCTTAAAGTGATTTTTCGGTAAATGAGTTACTTGCCTAGAGACCACTATTATACGAGTAGATCCGTAGATTTTATTTTAGTTCTACTGGGAGAAAGTTGTAGTTAAAATCTAGTATTATATAAAAATACTAGCTGGCCAGGCAGACGTTGTCCTGCCTTCTCCGAAGACCCTGTGTCCTATAAAAATTCTTAAATTCGTAATAAAATTTATTGAGGGTCATTTATCGTGATAAAAACTATCCTATCTCTCAAGTTGGACCAAACTGCACAGAGTGTGCAAAATTTCATTGAAATCAGTTCAGTAGTTTAGGAGTTCATCGCGGACAAACAACGTGACACGTAATTTTTATATATAAAGACAATGATCAGGGGTGACAACTGATATTGATGATAGTGAGAAGCAACAAATATTCTGCGCTTCATGAAATTCTAAATCCATACTACGTAAGTCGTAAAGCGTTTTATAGAATCTCTCGTGAAGATGAAACCTGTGCTAACTTTAACTGGATTATTCTGAATGAAATTTCAATTCAGCATTATTGATCATCAAAACATACAAACACTATCTGAATGCGTACATTTTGCAAGCAAATAAATAATTAAGTTAATGTTACACAGTGTAATTGGAACAGAAACCGTATGTTTAATTTATAAGTGACGGCTCCGTGGCGCAGTGGCTTAGCAATCAGTTGTTGCGCTGTGGGCCGCGGGTTCGAATCCCGCACGGAACAAGTATTTGTATGGCCTACAAATAATTGTTCCGGGTCTGGATGTTTGTCCTTGTGCAATTTATGTTTGTAAACTGCCTCCATGACACACGAGAAAATCCTAGAGTGGGGGTAACGTTTTTTAAAAAAAAAACTTTAATAAAACTTTAAACTTTAATAAGTACACTTAAACGGTCAGTGCCATTTTTTTTCTTTTTGGATGGTATTCGAAGACATAATTAAAGATAGATTTGTAGAGAACTATGTAATGGTGAGGTAGTCGTGTATTTCAATCCCATTATGGTACTTGCTTCCTCGTTTGCTTCGGGAGTGGTTGCGTAGGTGAGGTTGCAAGAAAGTACAGCTGCGTTGGGCCACCACTTTTCCTCAGGAAATAAATATTTTTTTGTGTTCCGATTCGTTCGTAATCTGTTCCGTTATATTCAGTTCTTTTCTATTCTTTTCTATTCTATTTTATTGTGTTACTAACCATCAAAAGCTGTAAATTATTTTCGACATTTGAGGAAAATGAGAATGAATTTAAATAAACTGTAAAAATTTTGGCAATAAATTATTATATTGCAATTAGGCGAATTTGTGATTTAAAGCTCTACTAGGTTTACCGATGACCTTGTCTTTATAAATAATAATGTTCATAAGTTATTGTAAAGGATTTTAGAAGTGATTGATGAATGACTCAGTAATAAAATGCCTTGCGAAAAATCCGCTAGGCAACTTGATATGGGTTATACAGGTCCTGACTCCAATCACACTTCACGCGCGAAGAATCATTTATCGATCACCATATTATTCATACGTCAGAGACAGTTTTGAACGCAATCTTTACGACTATATAATGTATGTTGAATTATTTGAGTATGTGGGTTTAACGTGATACGTTTAAAAGAAATATACAAAACACGTTATTAAATCTTCTTTATAGATTCAGTCTGTCTTTTTCGCACGACTGGCGTACCAATTAGTTAAAATATATTGGTAAATCCAATTGTTCCAATCCAATTGACGGCTCCGTGGCGCAGTGACTTTGCAATGAGTTTCTACGCTGAGGGCCGCGCGTTCGAATCCCGCACGGAACAAGTATATGTATCTATAACCTACAAATAATTGTTCCGGGTCTGGATGTTTGTCCTTGTGCTATTTGTGTTTGTAAACTTCCTCTGCCATACAAGACAATATCCTAGTGTGGGAGTAACGTTTTTTTTAATTGTGCATAATAACGCCCTAAGCGCGTTAAAAAATTACATATAACATGATTATACGGATTTTTTAAAGTAGATTTAAACTACAATTTTTCACTAATAACCCTATTATACTTTCAATTTTCCAATAATTTTATGTCTAACTTCAATTTAAAAAAAGTTTGGAAAATCCATAAGCGCACGACTAATATTGCTCATATGAGCGTCATATCATCATTCAGGTCACTCCATAAAGTCCAACACGTCATCATCATCATCATTACAGCCCTTCACAAGTCCACTGCTGAACATAGGCCTCCCCCAAAGAATGCCACAAAGCACGGTCCTGAGCCACCTGCATCCATCGACTTCCTGCATGTCTTACCAGGTCGTCACTCCATCTCGTGGGGGGACGCCCTACACTTCGCCTACCGGTACGAGGCTGCCACTCGAGAACCTTTCTTCCCCATCGGTTGTCGGTTCTTCGAGCTATATGGCCGGCCCACTGCCACTTCAGCTTACTAATTCGTTGGGCTATGTCGGTTATTCTGGTTCTACTGCGGATATCCTCATTCCTAAGTTTATCACGCAGAGAAACTCCGAGCATAGCCCTCTCCATAGCTCGCTGAGCGACCTTGAGCTTCCTCATACGGCCAGCAGTGAAGGACCACGTCTCAGTTCCGTAAGTCATCACTGGCAACACGCACTGGTTGTACAATTTCGTTTTAAGGTTTTGAGGTATGTCTGACGAGAAGATGTGTCGTAACTTCCCGAACGCTGCCCAGCCGAGTTGAATCCGTCGATTGACCTCTCGGTCGAAGTTGGACTTACCTAGTCGGACTATTTGTCCCAGGTAAACATACTCGTCAACAACTTCGAGCTTAGTGCTCCCAACAACTACCGGCATAGGTGTGACATGGACATTAAACATAATCTTTGTTTTGTCCATGTTCATCTTAAGACCTATCCGTTGGGAAACACTATTGAGGTCATTGAGCATAGTGCTTAGGCCCTCCAGCGATTCTGCCATAAGGACTATATCGTCGGCAAATCGAAGGTGAGTGATGTACTCGCCATTGATGTTTATACCGTACCCTTTCCAGTCCAGAAGCTTGAAAACGTCTTCCAATGCAGCGGTGAAGAGTTTCGGGGATATGACGTCACCCTGTCTTACACCTCTCTGCAATTGGATAGGTTTCGTACTCTGGTTCTGTACTCGGATAGCCATCGTAGCCCTACTGTACAAGCACTTCAACACTTCGATATACCGACAGTCAACTTGGCACCGCTGAAGGGACTGCAGCACCGCCCAAATTTCGACGGAATCAAAGGCTTTCTCATAGTCCACATACGCCAGACATAGTGGCAAATTGTACTCTTCGGACTTCTGTACAACTTGCCGAAGGGTATGTATGTGGTCTATGGTGCTAAAGCCCTTTCGGAAACCGGCTTGTTCGGGAGGCTGGAAGTCGTCAAGTCTGCGCGCGAGACGATTCGTAATGACTCTCGAAAACAGCACGTAGACGCGGCTCAGAAGGGAAATCGGTCTGTAGTTCTTCAAGAGAGCGTTGTCACCTTTCTTGAAGAACAAGACCACCGCACTTCTGCTCCACGCCTCCGGTGTAATGCCACCATGGAGGACGGAATTAAAGAGCTTCTGAAGGACTTCAAGTACCGGTCTTCCACCCGCTTTCAGAAGCTCCGCTGTAATTCCATCCTCGCCTGGGGCCTTACCGTTTTTAAGGTGCTGGAGAGCCATTCTAATCTCGCTCAGACTGACGTCCGGGATATCTTCGGAATAGTGTCGGATGAGACTCGCTCTTGGATCGTTACTCACACTTGCGTGTGGCTCCAACGATGACGTGTACAACTGCCCATAGAACCTCTCAATCTCACTCAAAATCTCAGGTGTCCCGGAAACGATGCTGCCACATTCTGTCTTCAGCTTTGACAGTTGGCTCTTTCTGGCAGACAGATCTCTGGCAAGGACTTTGGAGCCTTGGTTCCGCTCGATCGCTTCTTCAATACGAGCTGTATTGAAGTTGCGTAAGTCCCGCCGCATGCATTTGGAGATCTGTCTGTTCAGATGCCTGTATGCTGTCAAGTCTGTTGAAGAATGTAGCTTCATCTCCCGTCTAACAGCCATGAGATTAAGAGTGTGATCGGAGAGTTTTTGTGTTCTTCTGCGGCGGGTCTTGCAGAACTTAGCTCCGACCGCATGGACAGTTTCCACGAGCTTGTCATTCATATCGTCCACTTCTTTGCAGTCTTCTAGGCACTGAAAACGGTTTTGTAACTCGAGCTGAAAGGTTTCGGGACCCTGGATTAGAGCACGAGGGGGACGGAGCGTTGACTTCATTAGACGAGACCTCTCCAACTTAACGTTTAGGTTCAGTGTGCCTCTAACCATTCGGTGATCGCTACCAGTTTTCACCCTCGCGATCACGGAGACATCACTGAACAGTTGTCGTCTGGTCGTCATAATGAAGTCAATCTCATTTTTTGTCGAACCGTCGGGGCTCGACCAGGTCCACTTCCTGTGGGGCCGCTTCTGGAAGAAAGAGTTCATCATAAAGAGTCCCTCTTTCTCCATGAAGTCGGCCAGCTGCTGGCCCCTTGGGTTCCGTTGCCCTATTCCAAATTTCCCTACTTTCAGCTCACCGTTCTCTCTTGTGCCTAGTTTTGCATTGAAGTCTCCCATTAACACCGTATATTGGGTTTTGGAGGAATGCATGGCTCTAGAGATATCCTCATACATTTCCTCCACCTCCTGATCGGGGTGTGCCGAGGTTGGTGCGTAAACCTGTATGACCTTCAGCGAATACCGTTTGGTGATTCTGAGTATAAGGTACGCAACCCTCGTCGACACACTCCCGATCTTTACAACGTTGTTAACGAGAGACTTGTGGACGATAAATCCGACACCTCCTTGGGACAGATGGTCGCCCTCCCGGTGATAGAGCAAGTTGCCGGATTCGAGGATTACCGTGTCCTCCCCCTCTCTTCGGACTTCGGATAATCCTATAATATGCCAGCGCAACTTGTCTATCTCTTCTTCCAGCTCCACGATCTTCTCGTCAGTCCTCAGGGTGCGTGCGTTGTACGTTGCCAGGTCGAGTCGTCTACAACACGTATTTAAGTATAAATATATACGTCCTACCTTCTTTTAGTACGTACTACTATTATTTATTCTGTACATTTATAATATTGTAATAAAAATCTCTGATTATTATAACAATCAAGTATGTATGAAATTTGGTTTTTTCGAATATTTTGTATTTGTACAGCGATCTTTTGAGCCGCTACAAACATTCGATACAATATCCACTCATGACGGCGTTTGACGCCGACGTGAGTGAGGCACTCTATTTAATAAAATGATATTAATACAAGTCTGGTTAACGGCTCCATGGCGCAGTGGCTTAGCAATGAGTTGCTGCGCTGGGGGTCGCGGTTTCGAATCCCGCACGGAACATGTATTTGTATGGCCTACAAATAATTGTTCCGGATCTGGATGTTTGTCCTTGTGCAATTTGTGTTTGTAAACTGCCTCCACGATACAGGAGAAAATCCTAGTGTGGGGGTAACGTTTTTAAAAAAAAGAAAAAAGAAAGAAAGAAAGAAAAGAAGAAAGAAGTCTGCCAAAACACCGAAAATTTCGACATTTGGCAGCCGGATCCTAAGGTGATAATACATTAGACACTTTTCTTATCAGCAGTTTGTAAGAGCGTCTAGAATTTAGAATCGACAAAGTTCTTCCTCTTCATCAATTTGTGAAAGTCCATTGTTGGATAAGTGCCGCTCCTGTTTAAGATAGGATATGCCTTAATCGTTGTTCCGCTTTAATCGCTGGTGTCTGGCGCTGGTCTAGGTAGTTTACGATCGGCGTCAACTACCACTATACCGTCATCTCCCTCGAGATGAAATTCAGGGAGAAATTGATTCTCCAAAACCAGTCACCACAAGATTATGAATAACGATATAGTTTATGCTACATTCCATTTAGATATCTAAATTAACAAGCTTCTCTATTTAGAATTTAGATTTAGAAGGGTTACAACATGTGCAGGTAAGCTTGAAGATCGTGGAAAATGTAACAAAAATAAGTATGTAGAGGCTTATGTTTAGAATTGGACTTAATAGTCAGTATTGATGATGATGATGGCGACGAAGATGGTGATGATAATGATGATGTGATGATGACCACGCAGACCACGTGATGGTAAGTAGATGATGCGCTCCATATAAATTTTTAGTCTCGTTAATTCATTACTTTTATTTCTATTATAAAACACCTAGTTTTTAATTCTCTAATATTCATCATTTTTATATAAAAGTAGGCAAACAAGCAAGCAGCTCTCCTGATGTTAAGTGAAAAGTCAGAAATAATTTCGGAGACATTGCCATACTTTAAAAAAAGTTTTGGCTCTTTGAAAGTCACCAACTAGAATCGGTCGGAGATACTGTGCTCGTGCGGGACAAGAAATTTCTAGAAATATTACGGTGTCGGATTCCAAACTATCAATATGATAATGGGGCAACTTTGTAACGTAATGTATGTTTAAAGAGATTACTCGAATTCACTCTGACAGAAATTAATTTATACATGCCCGAACGATATGTTTATTCATCCCTGGAAATGTCTTTGCGTGATATTTTCACGTTTATGTGTATTTTGTTTCAATGTAACCGAGAGTCATGGTCCCATCCACTTGTGGGATGTTAACAGGCCACTTGTGGGATGTTACTTTCCGTTCTACCATCATAATTGGGTATTTCTTCAACAGCGAAATTTTTGTGGTGATGATTATGGAAAATAAAAGTTAATTATCTCTTAAAACGACTTTAATTACCGAATTTTTGTTCTAACTTATCACATTTTAGTCTCGGCTTTTTGCAGGAAGGTTTTTATAAGGTTTGTGTAAAGCTGACATCAGAAACATTTAATTCACGTGAGTCAAAATAACCAATACGTCTGCTATGAAATTATTAATTTACTGCGCAGGTTTGAACCGAGTAAAGACGGGAAGATTTTACGATGCGCGCGTGTTTTCATTTAATGTATGTTCACTAATTTCGCGGAAACGGCTAAATTGACTTTTATTATATTATTATATTAAACAGTTTCAGAGTCATAATACTCGTAGTTATATGTGATCCCATATGAATTTTAATACGTTCAATGTGGATCATCATCTGCTTACAAAAATTATTCTTGGAAATATTTTCCTTGGTCACTTTTACAAAAGGTAAATATAAATATAAATAAATTAGTTGCAGCACTAAGGGCCGCGGGTTCGAATCCCGCACGGAAGAAGTATTTGTATGGACTAAAAGTAATTGTTCGGGGTTTGGATGTTTGTCCTTGTGAAATTTATGTATGTAAAATGTCCGATAAGATACGATTAACTCCACGAAACAGGAGAAAACCTAGTAAGCAGGTAGCTTTTTATTTAAAAAAATGAGATGCGATATTTTTCTGTCATATTTATCATTTTATCATTTTACGCGGTAGAGACATGCTGCAGCTATATTACTGGTATAGTTGTAGCACGAATGGGTCGGCTCGACTGGGGAAGGACCACGATCTCACAGAATACGAGCCTGAAATAGCAGCTTAATGCTGCTGTGTTTCTTATGGTGAGTGTAGAGAAACGGAGACCCTTTTTACTGGAAAAGAGGCATTCCATCTTAGTCTTCACGGGTGACAACGCATCTGCATTTTGATTCGTAATCGAGGTTACATGCAGATGTCTATGGGCCACAGCAGCCACTTACCATCAGGTGGACTGTGTGCTCGATTGTCACCCTTATCCTATAAACAAATATCTATAATTTGTGTGAATATAGAAGATATGATATATAAACAAATATAAAAATTTGTATAAAAATATTTAATATTAGATGTTGATATTGACTGTGAAGAAGATTGTTGAAGTGAAACTTTTTTACCGAAGTAGAGATTTGGTAGTACGTATTGAAAAAAAGTCACGTTTTTTTTGTTACGTTTTACCGACGGTGCTGTATGATTATACTATTATTTAACGTACTTATGTAAAGTATAAAATAAAGGAAGAATGATATTATGTACTAAAGAAGTTTCATTTCGTACGTGTGTACACAATTACACACACAATTTGTTTTATTATATTAATAAACAATCGCCAATACATTTTAAGAATCTAAACTTAAAAATTATTTATCATCGGCCTTACTGATGACGGTAAGTTAAGTCATTTTAAGGTTACCTTCTCTATTTTCACTAAATGACAATACAGACAATACTTAAAGAGATAAATAATATTTAAATTGATTTGAAGATTACAACGATTAGTTGTTAGCAAACCGAAGTATTTTACAAAAATACATAATATTTGTGTAAATATTTATGTCCCATTTACTTATGTAATTTACTTTAAATACGAATTTATTTAGCAGTCATCACCCAGCTCGAAATAATTAAACCTCGCATTGAGCGATACGCTTCCATACGTGCTTCTGACACGTTGCGGATATAAGGATTAGATTTCACTACAATTCAAGGAAATAATTATGTTTCCATTTTACGCATAAACCTACCAAAATATATACACCCTGGACATTTAGAATATTGTGTAAATTACAAGCATAGAATCTCAGATCTGCAAAAGAAAGAAAAACAGAACGCTGCGTATATTGCAATTGACACAAAAATCATATACCTGCAGAATTTCCGATATGTAATGGTACTAGTGAAAATAATTTTTTCCGGAATGAAAATGCAATATCTCTGTAATTTGACAAAAAAAAATAGTTTATTACCATTTTAGAATCTGCATAAAGTAGACATGTTTTTTTTAATGTTATTAGCGCTACTTCGCCATACTTTTTTATACAACAGGTGCTTAAGCTTTGTCATTGTGAAACGCACAATATTTATTTTTATTTTTAAGTATTTATAAAAATCAGTTTGTTTAGCAATGCCAAACATTCACGGTTATATCCAGATAAAATCAATTGGTTTTTAATAAATTTGTAGCCATAGTACTCAACAATGTGAACGAAGTAAAGAACGGAATAAGCACTAATGGGACGAAAAAGAGTACGTCTTACGCTGTAATCAATACTTAATATGTTTTATATTACGAGTATAATTATCAAATTTATGACATCAATATAAACCAATAATGCAAGATGTAAACAGTAGGCTCTTAAGAGATTACAACAACCTCAATAATATCAATCAATTCATCATCATCATCATCATTACAGCCCTTAACAAGTCCACTGCTGAACATAGGCCTCCCCCAACGAATGCCACAAAGCACGGTCCTGAGCCACCTGCATCCATCGACTTCCTGCATATCTTACCAGGTCGTCACTCCATCTAGTGGGGGGACGCCCAACACTTCGCCTGCCGGTACGAGGCTGCCACTCGAGAACCTTTTTTCCCCATTGGTTGTCGGTTCTTCGAGCCATATGGCCGGCCCATTGCCACTTCAGATTACTAATCCGTTGGGCTATGTCGGTCACTCTGGTTCTACTGCGGATATCCTCATTTCTGAGTTTATCACGCAGAGAAACTCCGAGCATTACCATCTCCATAAGACGCTGAGCGACCTTGAGCTTCCTCATCCGGCCAGCAGTGAAGGACAACGTCTCAGTACCGTATGTCATCACTGGCAACACGCACTGGTTGTACAGTCTCGTTTTCAAGTTTTGAGATATACCTGACGAGAAGATGTGCCGTAATTTCCCGAACACTGCCCAACCGAGTTGAATCCATCGATTGACCTCTCGGTCGAAGTTGGACTTACCTAGTCGGACTATTTGTCCTAGGTAAACATACTCATCAACAACTTCGAGCTTAGTGCTTCCAACAACTACCGGCATAGGTGTGACATGAACATTAAACATGATCTTTGTTTTGTCCATATTCATCTTAAGACCTATCCGTTGGGAAGCACTGTTGAGGTCATTGAGCATAGTGCTTAGGTCCTCCAGCGATTCTGCCATAAGGACTATATCGTCGGCAAATCGAAGTTGAGTGATGTACTCGCCATTGATGTTAATACCGTATCCTTTCCAGTCCAGAAGCTTGGAAACGTCTTCCAATGCAGCGGTGAAGAGTTTCGGGGATATGACGTCATCCTGTCTTACACCTCTCTGCACAATTGCTATCCAATATAGGTTTCGTATTCTGGTTCTGTACTCGGGTAGCCATCGTACTAGCACTTCAGCACTTCGATATACCGACAATCAACTTGGCACCGCTGAAGGGACTGCAGCACCGCCCAAATTTCGACGGAATCAAAGGCTTTCTCATAGTCCGCGTAAGCCAGACATAGTGGCAAATTGTACTCCTCTGACTTCTGTACAATTTGCCGAAGGGTGTGTATGGTGCTAAAGCCTTTTCGGAAACCGGCTTGATAGGGAGGCTGGAAGTCGTCAAGTTTGCGCGCGAGACGATTCGTAATGACTCTCGAAAACAGCACGTAGACGCGGCTCAGAAGGGAAATCGGTCTGTAGTTCTTCAAGAGAGCGTCGTCGCCTTTCTTGAAGAACAAGACCATCGCACTTCTGCTCCACGCCTCCGGTGTAATGCCACCATGGAGGACGGAATTAAAGAGCTTCTGAAGGACTTCAAGTACCGGTTTTTCACCCGCTTTCAGAAACTCCGCTGTAATTCTATCCTCGCCTGGGGCCTTGCCGTTCTTAAGGTGCTGGAAAGCCATTCTAATCTCGCTCAGACTGACGTCCGGGATATCATTGGAATAGTATCGGATAAGACTCGCTCTTGGATCGTTACTCACACTTGTGTGTGGCTCCAACAATGACGTGTACAGCTGCCAATAGAACCTCTTAATCTTACTCAAAATCTCAGGTGCCCCGGAAACGATGCTACCACATTCTGTCTTCAGCTTTGACAGTTGGCTCTTTCTCGCAGACAGATCTCTGGAAAAGACTTTGGAGCCTTGGTTCCGCTCGATCACTTCTTCAATAAGAGCTGTATTGAAGTTGCGTAAGTCCCGCCGCATGCATTTGGAGATCTGTCTGTTCAGTTGCCTGTATGATGTCAAATCTGTTGAAGAATGTAGCTTCAACTCCCGTCAAACAGCCATGAGATTAAGAGTGTGATCAGAGTGTGTTTGTGTTCTTCTGCGGCGGGTCTTGCAGAACTCAGCTACGACCGCATGGACAGTCTCCACGAGCTTGTCATTCATATCGTCCACTTCATTGCAGTCTTCTAGGCACTGAAAACGGTTTTGTAACTCGAGCTGAAAGGTTTCGGGACTTTGGATTAGAGCACGAGGGGGACGGAGCGTTGACTTCATTAGACGAGACCTCTCCAACTTAACGTTTAGGTTCAGTGTGCCTCTAACCATTCGGTGATCGCTGCCGGTTTTCACCCTCGCGATCACTCAGACATCACTGAACAGTTGTCGTCTGGTCGTCATAATGAAGTCAATCTCATGTTTTGTCGAACCGTCGGGGCTCGACCACTACCTGTGGGGCCGCTTCTGGAAGAAAAAGTTCATCATAAAGAGTCCCTCTTTTTCCATAAAGTCGGCCCCTTGGGTTCCGTTGCCCTATTCAGAATATCCCTACTTTCAGCTCACCATTCTCTCTTGTGCCTAGTTTTGCATTGAAGTCTCCCATTAACACCGTATATTGGGTTTTGGAGGAATGCATGGCTCTAGAGATATCCTCATACATTTCCTCCACCTCCTCATCGGGGTGTGCCGAGGTTGGTGCGTAAACCTGTGTGACCTTCAGCGAATACCGTTTGGTGATTCTAAGTATAAGGTACGCAACCCTCGTCGACACACTCTCAATCTTTACAACGTTGTTAACGAGATACTTGTGGACGATAAATCCGACACCTCCTTGGGACAGATGGTCGCCCTCCCGGTAATAGAGCAAGTTGCCGGATTCGAGGATTACCGTTTCCTCCCCCTCTCTTCGGACTTCGGATAATCCTATAATATGCCAGCGTAACTTGTCTATCTCTTCTTCCAGCTCCAAAATCTTCTCGTCAGTCCTCAGGGTGCGTGCGTTGTATGTTGCCAGGTCGAGTCGTCGTAGGTGGCAACCGAACCTCCACCGGAGATTCTTAGCACCCCCTGCCCCGCCGTTACCGTGCTCGCCACCGTAGCCAGAATAGCGGGGCCGCCGGGGACTAGGGGCCGTCTCTTAGTAATTTTATCCATTTGGGGGGTATTTGCCATAGTTGCCACGCTTGGCGAGCGGGTTGGCAACCGCAGTTTTTTTTTGTATTTTTGCTGTTATCAGGAAGATGCTGCTGCCCATCTCCTGCCTGTTTCCCTTTGTCGCCTTTTACGACACCCACGGGATATGGGATAGTGGATATTCTTAACCTCCACTACACGGCCAATTGAGAATTTTTAATTAGTTGTAATCAATCAATTGAGAATTTTTAATTAGTGGTACTGTTTCTTTTGTTTAAGTAATGGTAATTTTTTATGCTTTTGTAACTCTCGTCCGTTTTGATACGTGATTCTGTAGTTACATAAACACAATATAAATAAAATGAGAACATTATCAATGTAGTCGAAGTCAATTAAGTGGGCATTTTTGAGGATTACTCAAAAAGTACTAGTCAGATCTTGATCAAATTTATAAGGGACCACACGAGAAGTACTAGTTTTCAAATAAGAAAATTATCATCAAAGTCGGTTCAACTAGAAAAAAGATCTCAGGTTACACATATAAAAAATAAATTAATAATTTAGCGGAATTGAGAACATCCTGCTTTTTGTTAAGTCGGTTGAAAATAGGTCAAAATCATAATCATTTTTTTATTAAATTGTATTGCTTGTAGAGAATAATCTATACAAATAATTAAAATTGAAGTGTCTGTTCGTAATGTCAATATTACAATTTTTTTTACTAAATGCATATGAAAGTAATTACGGCACCTATAACTAAAATACAATTTTTAAAATTTTTGTCTGTCTATCTGTTTGTTTCGGGTGATCTCCGAAACGGTTCGACCGATTTTGACGGGATTTCCACTGGCAGATAGCTGATTTCACAAGGAGTAACTTAGGCTGCTTTCATTTTAGAAAAAGAATTAGGGTTCCGTGCAAAAACATAAAAACCCTAACACGCGAGCGAAGTCGCGGGGAACAGCTAGTTGTTTAAATAACATCTTATGAACGTCAAAATCTAAACAAATTACCAAAAAAATGACCTCAGATAAAACCGGTAAGAAACACGAGTCTTTTTAATGTCATGTTAAAATTTCAGTACAACTACAACCTACTGTAAAATCAATATGAATACAATGTCAAAGAACTATAATTTTTTTAAATCTCAGTTATAACAAAATAATATCTATCAATAGACCGGCAACTAGCAAGTGCCGATTTAGAGTTATTTCCACACATCATTTTCCTCAATACTATTTATTGATTTATTTTATAGTAGGTCTTTTTTTAAGTTTATTATTCGTTTGTTGCATGCACTATAAGTAAATTTATTCCGCTTGATTTTCATTGAAAACGGTACAGGTATGCCCGCGGTGCTAGTGCATATAAAAAAAATATATTCAGTAAACGTAAGTACATCTTAAATTGAAAAACGGTATTCATGAAGGAACCGAGGATACTATTTAGTAAGTATAAAAACATAGTAACAAAAATCTAGTTAAATCTTAGTTCTTGTGCACACACCTTATATTAAGGTTGTCTGGCATGAATCCCACATTCAGGACATAAGTTGAGTGTTGTCTAAAGCAGAGTCAGGCTTTGCTTAAGCTTGCGTTAAATCGTATGTTGTTTTGTTGTACTGATTTATCACACAACGGAGCCGTACACTAAGTTGAATTTACACTTAGATTGAAGCATTGCTCTAAGTCACTCAGACTTACAAATAAAGATAGAAGGAGGGCTGCGTACATTTCATACTTTTTTTTTATAGAGTGAGTGTGAGAAATAAGAAAAAAAAGTATTTCGGATACATGTGAAGTTCGTCAACACGCATTGGGGCAGCGCGGCGGACATTTCCTTGCCCTAAAACCCTCTCAGAAATGAGAGGAGGCCTGTGCCCAGCATTGGGACGTAAATAGGCTGGAACTTTACTTTACTGAGTGTGGGAAACGAGCACACAGTCCACCTGATTGTAAGTTATTGCTGTGGCCTATAGACATCTATATCTATCTTCGTTTGCGAACTAAAATGCAGATGAGTTGTCAGCCGTGAGGACTAAGATAGAATGCCCCTTTTGCAGTAAAAAGAGTCTCCGGTTCTCTACACTCACCATACGAAACACAGCAGCATTAAGCTGCTATTTTACGCTGGTATTCTGAGAGAGCGTGGTCCTTCCGCAGTAGAGCCGACCCATTCGTGCTACAACTATACTATTAATATAGCTGCAGCATGGCTCTAGCACGTATAAAATTTATGCCGAAATTATACTCAACTTCTTGACACTACTAACGCACACATCTTTCTTCTTTTTTCCTTACCAACCTTTACAGGTTTATTTGTTGGACGCACACATATGTACCTCAATTTATGTTGTGGAAATCATTTGCAATCAAATGTTTTCAGATGCATATGTGCGTTTGAGTGAAAAGTTGAGCATGATTTTGTTTGGTAAATGTATGTATGCAGCGCTCCGTATTTCTTTCTTTGTTAGCTTGAGGCTTACACTAGGATAAATCTATCAAAATTCTTATATTAAAATGTTATAAAACCGAATTTAAATATAACGTTGCTATCAAATTAAAGAAAAAGTACTACATATATTTTAAACCATTTGAATGACTTAATCTTTAATGTAAAGCTATGCTGCAGCGTACCGAAACAATGCAGCATGAAAGGATCGTCTCGGCCGAGGAAGTACTAGGCTCGCATTAAATACCAGCGTAAATAAGATGCATAATAATGCTGCATTCTATAGTAAGTGACAAAAACAGATACCCTTATTTGTACTTATAATGAGACAATCCATCTTAGTTATCAAAAGTTACAAGGCTGTATTCCTACATTTTAAGTCCCAATCGATGATCAATTGAACTATGATCGTGTGTCACTCTTACTTCTAAGAAGTGAGTGTTGTAAGATGTGACCATTATAGGTCATTTCAGGGAAGCGGTGATAAAGGTGCTCTCACCTAAAACTGAGATCGTCAATCCACCGACCAAGCATGACGATAGAGGCCAATTCTTACTACAGTGGGAAGGGACTTTGTCCAGCAGTGGAAGAAGAAGACGAATTGTTTTTGCATTAATTGCTTAGCAGTCAGGAACGTTATTCAACGACCTTAATTTTTATATGAAATACAACAAGGAAATCTCGCTTCTGATAGCGGAAATACATCACGATAATGTTAGTTGTTAAAAATAGTAAACATGTGAGAGCAGAGGTTTAACTTGCTTACGCAATTAATCATTAATAATAATTTTAAAAAAATAAGACAGCGTTACCCACTAAGCCCCGTGTAGTGGCTGGTAAGAATACCCCATATCTTCCTGTGGGTGTCTTAAGAGGTGACAGGGGGAAACTTAGGCAGAAGATGGGCAGCAGCATCTTTATTATAACAGCAAAAGAACAATAAAAACTGCGGTTGTCAAACCGTTTGCCAAGTGTGGCAACTATTTAAATAAAACTAATTTTACTGATTTTATCGCATATAATAACTTATTTTATATTCGTTCGTTTTCGTTCGACGTTTCGAGCACTTTACAACAACCATGGTCACGGAGGGCACTGAGGTGTATGAAGTCCCAATGCCATAGCTAACCACGGCTACCTCCAGATTAAAAATTATTAATATTTGTTCCGATCTACGCAGTATCAACTTATAGTATCTTAAAGTCTTGGAGTTTGCTTGGGACGGTATTTAATTTTATTAATTATAGGATCCCAAGCAGATGGTAGCACCCAGCCATCTTCTCAACTGGGTGCTATTGCGAAACGTCAGAAATATAAAATAAGTTAATATACGCGATAAAATCCGTAAAATTAGTTTTATTTAAATGTGTAGTGTTCGCGTAAATATAAGAAATCATTACGTGGCAACTATGGCAATATCCCCCCATAATTAAAGTTACGAAGAGACGTCCCTCAATCCCCGACAGCCCCGCTATTCCTGGTTATGGTGGATGATAACGGCGGGGAGGGGGTGCTAAGAATCTCCGGCGGAGGTTCGGTTACCACCTAAGACGACTCGATCTGGCAACATATTACGCACGCTCCCTGAGGACTGACGAGAAGATCCTGGAGCTGAAAGAAGAGATAGACAAGTTCCGCTGGAATATTATATGATTATCTGAGGTCCGAAGAGATAGGGAGGACATGGTAATCCTCGAATCTGACAGCTTTTTCTTTCACCGGTAGGGCGATTTGATGAGGAGGTGGAGGAAATATATGAGGATATATCTAGAGCCATGCATAGCCATGTGTCTAGAAGATCGCAATGTAGTGCAAGATATGAATGATAAGCTCGTGGAAACTGTCCATGCGGTCGGAGCTAAGTTTTGCAAGACCTGCCGAAGAATAACACAAAAACTCTCCGATCACGCTCTTAATCTCGTGCCTGTTAGACGGGAAATGAAGCTGCAATCTTCAGTAGATTTGACAGCATATAGGCAACTCAACAGGCAGATTGAAGTATTGAAGAAGCGATCGAGCAGAACCAGGGTTCTAAAGTCTTTGCTAGAGATCTGTCTGCCAGAAAGAGCATTTCGAAGCTGAAGACCGAGTGTGGCAGCATCGTTTCCGGGAAACCTGAGATTTTGAGTGAGATTGAGTGTGGCGGGTGGAAGGAAAAGGGGAGATCTCCCGCCGGGCAAGATGTTCTGCCCGGGGAGCGGCCAACGCTCCGATTGGTAGTTCGGAGCTATTCTATATATCCTGCTTTAACTTCGGAACTTTGTTAGCGCGATTTAGGCTTTGATGTGTTTCGCTCGTGGCGCGACGACAGCGCCGCCACAAGAGGTTCTATGGGCAGCTGTACACATCATCGCTGGAGCCACACGTAAGTGTGAGTAACGATCTAAGAGCGAGTCTTATCCGACACTATTCCGATAATATCCCGGACATCAGTCTGAGCGAGATTAGAATGGCTCTCCAGCACCTTAAAAACGGCAGGGCCCCAGGCGAGGACGGAATTACAGCAGAGCTTCTGAAATCGGGTGGAAAACCGGTACTTGAACTCCTTCAGAAGCTCTTTAATTCCGTCCTCCATGGTGGCACTACACCGGAGGCGTGGAACAGAAGTGTAGTGGTGTTATTCTTCAAGAAAGGTGATAACGCTCTCTTGAAGATCTACAGACCGACTTCCCTTCTGAGGCGCGTCTACTTGCTGTTTTCAAGATCGTCTCGTGTGCAAACTTGACGACTTCCAGCCTCCTGAACAAGCCGGTTTCCGAAAAGGCTTTAGCACCATAGACCACATACATACCCTTCGGCAAATTGTACAGAAATCCGAGTAGTACAATTTGCCACTATGTCTTGCATATGTGGACTATGAGAAAGCCTTTGATTCCGTCGAAATTTGGGTGGTGACGCAGTCCTTTCAGCGGTACCGAGTTGACTGTTGGTATATCAAAGTGCTGAAGTTTTTGTACAGTAGGGCTACAATAGTGATCCGAGTTCAGAACCAGAGTACGAAATCGATCTAACTACAGAGAGGTGTAAGAGAGGGTGTTCAGAGTGGCTTTGGTAGAAGGCGCGAGCGCAGAAAGTTAATTGCTTGAAAGCAGTGCTGTCGAGAGCACGTCGTGAAGTCGCCCGGTATAACCTCCATTTTTTGGAGTCGGTTTTGTTAGCAAATGGTGCAACGACGAAGAATTGTAGTCGAGAATTAGACGCCGGGTTAACAAATTGTTAGGAAGTTAACATTGATTGCGATCAACGTCTGAATTTGTGGGTTGTGCGCGCTTAATTTACCGCGAATTTGGTTATTCTAATTTGATAGCGTATATAAGTGCATTTGACAATATTAATTTACTCGTGCGGCATTTGATATTGTTGGGAGACATTTTCCGTTGCCGGGTAAACGCTGAACTTCGTGACACTAGAGAAGGTCGTGTTAGGTTCTAGAAATAATTGTTGCCACGCGAAACGGAAGTGACCTTTGAAACGAACATTCGGTATTCGTGTTGTGTGTTACGCTTTATAATAAACGAGAGTAAGTGGCGACTGGAAGTTAGTTAATTGTACGATAAAGTTAATAGACTGTCATCGTGAAGAAGAAAGAAAGTGACTGTGGGTGACGCCGCTGGAGATTACCACAATTTGGAGCGGTGCCGAAGTCCAGGCTGCTTCCGAATTGAACGGTTCAGTCAGGTCTATCACAACCAACACCACAAAACACGACTACACGCAACACATACACATCTCCGACCTGACCGAGCCCTGTGACAGTCGTCGCCTTAGATACAGGTAAGTACTCTCTATTCAACTAGTCTTCCCCTTAAAGTGTAGTAGGATAGAACATTTCCACCAGGCTCGAACCCGCGGGCCCGTCCTTAGTTGTTCGTCGAGTGTACAGCTATGGGCCCCTGTGTGATCGATCTTTGTGGTCACAGCTAGGGGCGTGTACAAGTTTGGTAGCAGAGCGCGGCTAATTGATTTCCAATCACGCCATGGCCGTAATATTAATAATATAATAAAAATAGTACGTAATAATAAAATTATTTTCCTTTTTTGCTTGTTTTTTTGTTTGTTAGCGGGTAGATTTGAAAGGCACGCCCGTAGGTTGAGCAAGCGGGAGTTTTGTTAAGGCTAGGTACTTACCGTAGTTTGTTAAGGCTAGGTACTTTGACTAGGTAGATAAGGTTATTACGTAATCGGATAATTTTGTTGATCGACTGTGGTGTGTAACTTTATTTGTATTTAACTTGATTGATCGTACTAGTGTTTGTTATTTGTTAATTTGATTTGTGTTTTTTTTTTTTGTTTTAACAGGTATTTAATTTAATAAATAGTAGGTAATCGTATTTGTGTAATTTCTATTTAGCTTGATTTGATAGGAACTGTATTTGTTATTTGTTAAATGGATTTATATTTGAGCCGCGTATTAATTGTATTTAGTAGTGATGCCATCGCACAAGCTACTGATTCATTGCTTGAGGACGGAGCTGCGCTGGGCTACCAGCGCCCATGTCTTGATAGGTCGACCGGATAGGTTCTATAACTTGAGGTAGCGGCTCGAGTAGGTCGATGCTCGAAGGGCCGCAGTGGAGGAGGCGTACGCTGAGCTCGAGGATTCGGATGTGGAAAAGGGAGTCCTGTACTCCTGCTTCGCGGACTACGAGCAGTTCTTTTCGCTCACGGATGAGTTGATCGAGGCTGAAGGCAGGTATGCTGAGGAGGCGCGTGAAGCTCGGATGAGTGGCTTGCCCGAGTCCTCTCGGAAGCAGCTTCAGCCGGAGCTGTTGGGACGACTCCCAACTCTGGACCTGCCAAGGTTCTCCGGGGTCCTTTCCGAATGGCTGACCTTCGTTGGTCTTCTCAACAGCCTAGTGGACGCCCGGAGGGACTTGACCTCGAGCCAGAAGATGGCGTACCTCCTGGCCTACTGGGGGGGGAGGCCTTGGGTATCGTCGACCACTTGAGATTGTCGGACGACGCCTACCAGACTGCTCGGGACCTCCTAGCCGGAAGATACGCCAACGTCCGGCGAATTGCGGACGACTATGGTAAGCAGCTTCTAAGCCTCCCGCTGCTTAGTGACCGGGCCAGACTACGTCCGGACGTGGTGAATCCAGTCTTGGTGGCCTGTAATGCGTTGAGGCGGCTGGATTTACCAGTGGACGAATGGTCCTTTTTGTTGCTCCACATCGTACTGTCCCGCCTGCCTCTCGACCTAAGGATACATTTTGAGGAGAGGTACGGCGGGGACGGAGCCTCCTATATTCCGCCCTTCAATGATCTGCTGCGATTTTTAGAGGAGCAGTGCCGGCAGATTGAGAACGCGGCGGGCACCGCTGACGACTTACGATTCGTGTCCAGTGAGAGGCGGAATCCGCCGGACAAGTCGTCGTCAACCCCCCCGAGGCCGACCGGAGCTCTCGCGGGCGGGCGTCGCTCACTGCCATCTTACAGTGGCCTAGGGGCCAGGGAGGCGCCCCCCTGCTCTTATTGTCGAGCATCCGATCACCGGGTGACGTCGTGCCCAAAATTGTTAAGTAAGCCGGTTTCGGCGAGGCGAACTATCGCCAGGGAGCGCCGATGGTGCTACTCGTGTCTGGAAGGGCACCTCCAACGAGACTGCCTGCACCAGCGGCCCTCTCTGCATTGCTGGGGTGGTCACCATGCAGTTTTATGCCTGGGGGCGAACGGCGTCTCCTTTCGGGGCTCTGCCCGACCCTCGACCCCCACGGGCGGGGGCGCTCAGCCACGCCCTCGGACGGGCGATGCTCGGCGCTCGCCGGCCGGCCACCGGGCCCCTAGGTTTGAAAGGGGTCCCTCCCCCGACCAGTCGGAAGGTAATTCCCCCAGGGGCGGGGGTGGCCTCGTTCCCCCTCAGCGTGTGGAGAGAAACTCAGCGGCCAGCTAGACCCTTCTCAACCCCGTTAGCTGAGTGGCCGCGACTGGTGTACCACCGTCCCCCCTTTGATGGAGGCAGCCCTATCTAGCTGCCGCCTTAGCTCCCACCACGGCCGGCTTCACTGAGCCTTTGAGCCATCAACAGTCCACTTGTCAAACTGTTCTGTTGCCGACGGCCTGAGTGAAGGCGTACAACCCGAGTGGCGACTGTTAGCGGTTTGCGCTCTATTGGTCTCGGGTTCACGGGGTGTGGCCTCCACTTGGTGGCGGGAAGATTAGGGTTCCCCTGGAGCGTTGAATCACGCTGTCAGGGATTATTAGATCTGGTTTTGAACGAGCACTTAATTAACGATGCTTTAAATTAAAATTAAAAATGGTTTTGTGCCTTCTGCGAAATGTTTCATATTTGTGGCGGTTGTGATTAAGAAGGCAAATTTAATGTGCTATTTGAATACTTATACATATGTTTTGTAATTATATTTGATCACTGTGTCTGTTTTGCTGAAAGGAAAATTTGAATTCATTTGAAATTGAATGACGCGCTATATGAATATTTGTACGTATGTTTTTGTGATTGTGTTTGATCCTTGTGTTTTGTTGAAAAGAAAATTGAAATTGGATAACCCAATTTGTGCCAAAAGGAATAAGAGTCATTCCTTTCTTGGGTTTCACATTTTGTTGGCACTGTCTAAGTTATTTATTTCAAATGAGAAATAGGGCTGTCTCTTTCGTTTATCGTTTTGTTTAATTTGTCAGTTTGACCTATGTGCATCGGTGATTAATTTGTTTGAATTAATTCTGTAGTTGAACATTGCTGGTTTTGAAAATTAGTTGAAATATGAGCATAGGACTACTTGTCTAAAAGGCTAGCTAGTTTAGAGATTATCAGATTGAAATCAGCTGCCGCACTATTTGATAAAATGATTATATGGTAGATGGCTTGGTTATGCCTACTTGTTTGAAAATTCATACTAAAGACTATCGGTGCGTTTCGTTTGGCTCTCCACAGACGACGTTCATGTGGAATTTGTGGGTGCTCTCTGCACTGAAGCTTAGGATGCCACGCTGGGCCGCTTCGTGTCGCGACGCTGTTTGCAGACCTGATCCGGTCGGATTGCGGAACGAATCATAGGGGCACAGATAGGTGTTTGAAAGAGGTCGTCGGACTTCTGTTCAGTACAGGACTTGGTAAGGTGCAGCGATGCCCAGGAGGGGCATCCAGTGGAGGCTCAACCCTCTGTCTTGCCCACATTGGGGCGGTATTTTTGGGGCGGTGGTTAGGGTTGCAAGATCTGATGGGATGCCTAAGGTGGCCGAGGTTTGGTTGTAGATTCGGTCTTGCAACGTGCCGTCGCGACCCTGTCCCGCTTGCCAGTTTGTCCGCGGACTTATGTCTGGGACGAAAGTTTGTTCGGTTTGTTTGCCCAAACGCTGGTTTCGGGATTTGACGCCGGAGGGTGCTCGGCTCGGTGCCATACCGGTTGTGACGTTCGGGCGAGTAGAGTGGCTTTGGTAGAGGGCGCGAGCGCAGAAAGTTAGTTGCTTGAAAGCAGTGCTGTCGAGAGCACGTCGTGAAGTCGCTCGGTATAACCTCCATTTTTAGAGTCGGTTTTGTTAGCAAATGGTGCAACGACGAGGAATTGTAGTCTGGAATTAGACGCCGGGTTAACAAATTGTTAGGAAGTTAACATTGATTGCGATCAACGTCTGAATTTGTGGGTTGTGCGCGCTTAATTTACCGCGAATTTGGTTATTCTAATTTGATAGCGTATATAAGTGCATTTGAAAATATTAATTTGCTCGTGCGGCATTTGATATATTTCGGAGACATTTTCCGTTGTCGGGTGAACGCTGAACTTCGTGACACTAGAGAAGAATAATTGTTGCCACGCGAAACGGAAGTGACCTTTGATCCTAACATTTGGTATTCGTGTTGTGTGTTACGCTTTATAATAAACGAGAGTTAGTGGCGTCTGGAATTTAAAGTTAATAGACTGTCATCGTGAAGAAGAAAGAAAGTGACTGTAGGTGACGCCACTGGAGATTACCACAATTTGGAGCGGTGCCGAAGTCCGGGCTGCTGCCGACTTCAACGGTCCAGTCAGGTCTATCACAACCAACACCACAAAAACACCACTACACGTAACACATACACATCTCCGGCCTGACCAAGCCCTGAGACAGTCGTCGCCTCAGATACAGGTAAGTACTCTCTATTCGACTAGCTTTCCCCTTAAAGTGTAGTAGAATAGAACATTTCCACCAGGCTCGAACCCGCGGGCCCGTCCTTAGGTGTTCGTCGAGTCTACAGCTATGGGCCCCTGTGTGATCGATCTTTGTCGGGACAGCTATGGGCGTGTACAGAGGGTGACGTTATTTCCCCGAAACTCTTCTCCGCTGCATTGGAAGAATTTTTCAAACTTCTGGACTGGAAAGGATACGGTATTAACAGCAACGGCAAATACATAACTCACCTTCGATTTGCTGACGATATTGTCCTTATGGCAGAATCGCTGGAGGACCTAAGCACTATGCTTAATGTCCTCAATAGTGCCTACCAACGGATAGGTCTTAAGATGAACATGGATAAAACAAAGATCATGTATACGTAGGTCACTCTATAAGTTTTGAGATCCTCGAAATTTAAAAATGGAACACAACCGTATTGTATGTTTCTAAAAAACAAATTTATTTAAAAATAGAACTCCATAAGCCAATAGCTCAGTATTAAAAAAAACAAAGTTCTATTAATTTTCCTGCGACGCTTCCCGCACTTTTCATTTAAAACGATGGATCTTAACCGTGATCATTTGCGCGCTATGATATATTATGATTTTAAATTTGTTTTAACCCAACAATTAAGTTTACAACCGTTACAATCAGCATTAGGAGACTCAGCTCCATCAAGCGCAACAATTTTTGGGTGGTTTGCTGAAATCAAAAGGAATACTTTTTGTATATCTCAAAACATATTGAATGACCTACGTAACGTCCATGTTACACTTGGGAGTGCTCCCAACAACTACCGACGTAATTACTGTATTTGAAGACGTTTTTAAGCTACTGGACTGGAAAGGATAAGGTATTAACATTAATGGCGATATAGTACTTATGGCCGAATCACTGGAGAACCTCGGCACTACGCTCAATGACCTCAATAGTGTCTCCCAACGGATAGGTCTTAAAATGAACATGAACAAAACAAAACTCATGTGTAACGTCCATGTCATCCTATGCTCGAAGTTGTTGACGAGTATGTTTATCTGGGACAAATAGTCCGACTAGGTAAGTCCAACTTTGACCGAGAAGTTAATCGACGGATTCAACTGGGCTGGGCAGCGTTCGGGAAATTACGGCATATATTCTCGTCAGGTTCACCTCACAACTTGAAAACGATACTGTACAACCAGTAGCAGTTACTAGTGATGTCCTATGGAACTAAGACGTGGTCTTTCACTGGTGGTCGTATGAGAAATCCCAAGGTCGCTCAGCAAGCTATGGAGAGGGCTAAGTCACTGCGTGATAAACTAAGAATGATGAAGATATCCGCAGTAGAACCAGAGTGACCGATATAGCGCAACGGATTAGTAAACTGAAGTGGAAATGGGCCGGCCATATAGCTCAAAGAACCGACAACCGATTGGGAAAAAAGGTTCTCGAGTGGCGGCCTCGTACCGGCGGACGAAATGTAGGGCGTCCCGTAACTAGATGGAGTGACGACCTGGTAAGACATGCAAGAAGTTGATGGATGCAGGTGGCTCAGGACCGTGCTTTGTGTTATTCCTTGAGGGAGGCCTTTGTTCAGCACGGGAATTGTGAAGGGCTGTAATAATTATGATGATTATGAGCCGATAATTATGGAGAAAAAATATAAAAAGTAATTGCTCTATACTTAATGCTATACATTCAGTGTAGAGTAATTACAGTTCGACCACACCGTGACACGTCCCCGTCACAATTACACACTGGTGTAACGTGAAGGAAATAGCTAAATAATACCAGAGTATGCAAACCAACTGCAACACTACCCTTTTTTTTAACATGGGGAAATGCCTACGCATACCCGCCTCCCGGGGGCAAGGACGGGTTATGTCGGACTCACACCGATTAAAACCCCATGGTGTTCCACCTTCGCCGTATATTGGCAGGGCCACGGGAATGCTTTTGCACACATCCGCGGCCCCACCAGCGCCAGCCGCCCCATGGCAGCCCCTTCTCGAGGGAGGACCTCTCCTCCCCGTTCTCCTTCTCAGGCAAGGCGCACCAGGAATACAAGGCACGCCCTCTTCCACGGCCTCTAACAACAATTGCTTATCGGACCCCTCCCCTCGCACGCGGAGGCCATGGGGCCAAGAAAATAAAATGCTTAGTAGCACCCGCTTTCCCGACCCCAGCGGCGGATCTGGTCTCTGACTCCGCCGCCAACCAAGTTTCGGCCGCGGAGGGTAGGGAGAGCGGCGCTTCGCAATACCGACACTCCCCTCCCCCCGCGGCCCCACCACCACCGCATCAACGGTGCGGCCCCGTCTGAGTCGCGGAGATTAGGGCGAGTGGCGAGTCCTCTACCGACTCTTAATCAACAGTTTTTCTGTCCGTGAAATAGGCACAATTGCTTGGCAATCGAAATGTACATATATGAAATTTTCATACAGGACAATCGAGGCAGGGATCGTTTTAAAGTAAGTTTCAGGGCACTCCCCTTGTTGCCTCAGCCAGTATCGGAATCCTTGGCGTCGACATATCGAATAGTGTGCAGTTTTGTGGTCACTTGGAAAGGAAGGCCAAATTGGCCTCTAAAAAGCTTGGCGTGCTCAGCAGAGCGAGACAGTATTTCATGCCGGCACATCGCTTGCAACTTTACAAAACACAAGTTCGGCCCTACATGGAATACTGTTCTAATCTCTGGGCCGGGGCACCCCATTTCCAGCACCTTCCACTTGACCGCATCCAGCGCAGAGCGGTTCGAATCATCGACGAACGAGTTTTTTCTGATCGGCTCGATACACTGGCACTGCGTAGAGATGTTGCATCTCTTTGCGTATTTTATCGCATCTATCTGTGCTCTGAGGAATTGTTCGGACTAATTCCAGCCGCTCAATTTCACCATCGAACATCGTGACGAAACTCGCGTTACCATCCATACAATCTGGATGATTGGCGGTCCACCACTGTGCGATTTAGAAGAAGTTTTCTCCCTCGCACAACTTCCTTGTGGAATCAATTACCACCAGCGAATTTTCCGGACCGATACGACTTAGGAACCTTCAAGAAAAGAGCTTACACTTTTCTAAAAGGCCGGCAACGCATCTGATATTCCCCTGGTGTTGCGGTTGTTCATGGGCGGCGGTAGTCACTTACCATCAGGTGAGACGCATGCTCGTTTGCCCCCTATTCTATAAAAAAAAATCTTCAATACCTGACCAATTTCTTAATAACCAGCCTTTTTAGTAACACCTATACTTTCATTTGAACATAACATTTCAAACTCTCAACAGTCTACTGCTGAACATAGGCCTCCTTTTGTCAGGCGGGGCGTGCTTTCCCTTGATGGGTTGGCAACCGCAATTTTTTTTATTCAGCTGTTATCAGAAAGATACTAATGCTCATTTCCTACCTTAGTTACCCTCTGTCGCCTCTTATGACAGCCAAGATTAAATTTAATATAATAATATGTTATTATCATTATGTTTAATTTATCATAAAATAATAATTTAGCCATAATAATATGTTATTCAGTCAGCAGCGTTACAGGTGTGATATGTCTTTTAATGTGATCGTCAAATCGCAGGCCAAGCGTAGCAACTAAAGTAAATCCTCCCTATTACTGAAGGGTATTACCAGTAGTGGATTTTTAGAATGAAAAAAGGGAGAAGATGTAATTTTGTTCAACATAAGTATAGTTAGAGACATAATTAATTATAACTTCGGGAAAAACTTCAGGCTTTCGCTAACATTTTACTACCGTCGCGTCGTACTACCCGGGATGCTTTAATACAAGCCGCGCGAATTCGATGTGATCGGAACACCGAAGGCTTACAGTTCCCTGGACCGGTCGAACCCTTGTACATCAATGAACGCCTAATCAAGCAAAATCGTCTTCTGTTTCCCCAAAGCGCGCGCTCTAGCTCGCGAGTTGAAATTCAAGTACGTATGAACGCGAAACGGAAAGATCTACGCACGGGTTTCTAGGGTTTTTGGAACGCCTGATATTTGATAATCTTATGTTTTCTCATTTAATTTAATTTAAATATGAACGTTTGAAAATATAAACGTTTTTGGTTTTGCTAAATTGAATAATGTTATAAGATATATACTTTAAAATTTATTCTTGCAAAGGCATATATGGCATACAAGCATACAGGCATTAGTATAGAAATGATTAAGTTGATCCTAGATGTGACACTTTCTATCACTGGGAGGTTACTAAATAAATCAGTTGAAACAAATACTCTCCCATCCTGTTGGAAGAGAGCTCTAGTAAGGCCCATACCTAAAAACAATTCTCATACCGAACTAAAATACTTGCGTCCTATTTCGATTTTGCCAGTATTATTTAAAATTATAGAAAATATAGTGTTAAATCAAGTTCTGAACTTTTTAAAAAATAAAGATATAATACCTAAATTCAAATCAGGCCTTCGCGGGGGTGATGGTACAGAAACTACACTTTACATGTCACGTACGACCTAACTGAACCCTCGGATACGGATATGGTAATGTGTAGTGTAATGGTATTACTTGATTATTCGCGAGCATTTCACTAATTGCAACCAGAATTACTTTCAGATTAGCTAAGGTGCTATCGCTTCTCAAAGAATACATGTCGTTGGTTTCACAGTTATCTCGCTAATAGAGAACAAATAGTGGTAATAGACGATAAGTACGGAGAAAAAAGACTGTCGTACCTTAAGTCAGTGAAGCGCGGGGTGCCTCAAGGTTCTCTACTTAGTCCAATCCTATTTACTATTGTTACAGCAAATCTTCCTAGGCATATAAAATTTTGTAAATATCACTTATATGCTGATGTTTCACAACTGTACTACTCATTTGACAGTAAAGGTACTCGAGAAGCTACCGAAAAAATTAATGACGACCACAGCAGCATCCACTCATGGTTTCAAAATAATTCTTTGGTTCTTAACACAACTTAATTTCTCAAATGTTGGTCTTCGACACTAAACACGAAATAAAGAATGTATTAGCCGTTGGAGAAAAGATAAAAATGAATAATGTTGTTCTGGAATAAGTTACCTCTGCAATTAGTCTCAGTTTGATTTTAGAAGGAGAACAAGAATTTATTGATCACGTCAATAATAAAATCAGGACAGCATAGTAAAGCTGAAAACGCTGTTCTAAATATGACCTTATCTTAAGGCGCATACACGGATATTTTATGTGATACTGTAGTGCTACCTCAATTCAATTATTGCAATTTTACCTTTGGTCCAAGACTAAATTTTAACACAGAAAGTGCAATACAAAGTGTGCAAAATGCCTGTTTTCATATTTGCTTTAATGTGCCCGAAAGAGAAACCATTACTTCGTATATGAACAAAAAAGGCTTACTAAAAAGGAGTGCTAAAAGGCAGCTTCAGTACGCTTGTACAGTGCATAGAGTAATACGGAGCAAAATGCGTGAGTACCTATTTTTAAAAACTCCTATGGATCAAAGATATCCCACATGGAAGCCTTCGTATGAACCCATTAAGCCTGTAGACCAGGCCAAAAGATAAAACAACGCGGTACAGAGGATGTTTTAAATTTATTGCAGCTAGAAAATGGAACGATTTACCCCCTCCTCTAAGAAATAAAATAAGTATGGCAAGCTTCAAGGCCAAATATATATCAACATTGTTAAAGCGGCAAATTGCTGCAGAAAATTTGAAACATGCTTACTGGAAATACATTAATTTAAGACACTTTTAAACATTTTATTGTAATATTACCCTTTACACACACACACACGCACACACAGTTTTTTACGTAGTAGAGCCATGCTGCAACTATATTAATAGTATAGTTGTAGCACAAATGGGTCGGCTCGACCGAGAAGGACCATGCTCTCACAGAAACCAGCGTAAAATAGCAGCATAATGCTGCTGTGTTTCTTATCGTGAGTGTAGAGAACGGGAGACTCATTTTACTGGAAAAGAGGCATTCTATTTTAGTCCTCACGGCTGACAACGCATCTGCATTTTAATTCGCTAACGAAGATAGATGTAGATGCCTATGGGCCACAGCAACCACTTACCATCAGGTGGACTGTGTGCTCGTCTGTCACCCTTATTCTATAAAAATCACAGGTATAATAATAATTCTTGCACGCAAGAGCGCAAGAATTATTATTATAAAATTTCACTATTGTTTGTAAAATTCTAATATTAAATGAGTGAATGATAGAGGTGATTGGAAAACTCCTCGCAATTCTCACGACACCCATGTAACATCTCAGGGAGAAAGAAGTGCCTGAAAACCAGCGCTTCATGGGATCTTAGTCCCTTATAAGCATAAGCAGTGTCACCTCCGATTGCCTAAATTTAATTAAGATGAAGTATTTAGTTTATAATATGTACATATGTTTTTTATGTGGCAATAAAATTATATTTATATATTTATTTATTCTTTATTAATTTATTTAATTATTTATTTATTTATTTATATAGTTATGGCTAGCATATATAAAAATGGAGCTTCAGAATGTAAGTGAAATTGAGTAATTTTTTTTGAGAGCTTTAAAGTGTCTGCAAATCGATACTGGCGACGAAAAGTGTCTGGGAGTATTGATGACTGATTTTCAACGGTATTATCTAAAAATACGTAATAATCAGCTCGGAGAATGAAGGTGATGTTTTTACGTACCTTGATTACATGAAACCTGGAATGCTCATCTGGCTAAGCTAGCAGGTAGGCATGCGATCATAGTACATACTAACACTACTCAATCCTACACATTTCGTTCGTCAGAAAATAAGTGATGTCTGGTGGCCCTGGGATCTAGCTCTGTTAGTATATTGTTATCACTTTCAAGCGTTTCAAAAGCCACTCAAACTTCTTAAAAATATATAACAATCATCTCAAGTACTTTTCCGGTACTTTTGGAATAATATTTTATAATCTATTAAAATCATTCATCTCTATGTAAAATACTTTAGATCAAGATGTTTAATTGTTAAATGTTAATTTATTTATCATCTATGTGCTTGGCGGTCCACCACTTATTCACCAAAAGTTTTCTTCCTCGCACTAATGCTTTGTAGAATCGGCTACCACCAGATACTTTTCCGGTCCAATACGATTTAGGGACTTTCAATAAAAGAGCCTACACATTGTTAAAAGGCCGGTAACCTGCATTTCCTGCTGTTGCAGTTGTTCATGGGCGGCACTTACAGTAAACAGTGTTAATAAAAAATTTAATATCGCAATTGTTGTACATAAGTTGTATAAGTAGATGGCGATAATTAAAAAAACAAATTAATCTCTTTTTAAAATGTCGTATAAATGTCTAAATTATAAATTATCTAGCGATCAGATACAAACAATTACGAAAAAAATATATAATCTTAGTGTTTAGGGCTTACAGCGCATTTGTGTTTTGATTCTTAATCGAGTATAAGCTTATTCATCAGATGAAGTATGTGTTTGTTAGTCAGCTATATTTCGAAGAAAATAATAGCATTTCAGTTCGGTCAAAATTAAGGCGAAGATCAATTAAATAGCAATTTGTTTTAAGGAAAATGGAGGCATAATATTGGAGCCCACGCTAATTTGTAATTAACTGTTTTACTTATAGGAGGATAACATGAATAAAAATTGCTTAGCAAACAAAATGGATATTCCAATAATAAATTTTTCATAACATAACAGGGCATAACAGATCGACTACCTCTTTTGTCCTTTATAAATCTTAAGAATGCTTTGGATACTTGAAAATTCTTGTCTCAGAAAGATACAATCGTATAATTTCAGTAACAAAATGCGTAAAGTTTGTAGAACTGCTTCGGAATAAAGTAATATAAACTGTAGAAGAACATATAAACCTTCATTGAAAAAAAAAATGTTATTAGCAACGCACTCGTAATTTTTAATATAATACCGAATAAATAGTATAAAAGATCAACTTTTTTTCATATAAAAATATTACTAGGAAAAGCCATTATTTATAGTACCGGAACCGTTATCGTTACAGCCTATTAAAAGTCCACTGCTAAACATTTGCCATAGTTGCCACGATTGGCAGGAGGCTTTATAACCGCAGTTTTTTTTTGATGTTATTAGAAAAACGCTGCTGCCAATCTCCTGGTTTGTTTTTCTTTGCCGCCACTTACGGCACCCACGGGATGAAAGTTAGAGGTGACCAACGAAAACTTAACTAGGAAATGGGCATCGGCTTCTTCCCGATAACAGCTAAAAAAACTACGCTTGCAAATCTACTTACCAAGCGTGACTAAGTAAGTGAACTTATTTTTTAATAAGCTGTAATTGTAATGATATGGTGCTACAAAATCTAATCAGTGCCATTCCGTTAACTAACCATATTATCGATATTTTCGAATGAATAACTCGAATTAATTCTCGCACGAATCGATTGTGTTACAGAGTGTGTGAGCCGGGCATGAAACGGCGACTTTGTTATGCAAATTCGTATTTGAACAATTGCGCGTTGTTCAAACTGGCTTTGAGATTGTCGTGCTGAATTTCAACGAAGTAAGATCAAGAGTACACTATTGGCTACGATTTAACTGCTTTTATGTTTGTTTATTTATTCAAGCATCAATTTGCATAATGATTGCAAATTTATAACTACTTTAGTCTAGTAGTGGTAAATCACTATGTTGTTATTAAGTTTATAATTTGAATGGGATAGAGTTGTATTAATAATATATTAGGATAGAATAGAATATAGTGGGTAACAAAAATCACATTTTAAACTTGTTTATGAGTCTTCGTAGAGAGTCTAGCCTTAACATACCATGCAAATTTGATGTATACAGTAGTATATAAAAAATAGAATAAAATTGAATTAAAAGCCTTTTACTCCTTGCACATATTATTTATATTTTATTATTACACGGTTATTTCTAGTAGATTTATTATAGGATAAGGGTGACAAGGGAGCACACAGTCCACCTGATGATAATTGAATCCTGTGGCCCATAGACATCTAAATCTATCCTTGATTACGAATCGAAATGCAGATGCGTTATCACCCGTGAGGATTAATATGGAATGCCTCGTTTCCAGAAAAAAGGGTCTCCGGTTCTCTTCACTCACCATACGAAACAAAGCAGAATTTAGCTGCTATTTTACGCTGGTATTCTGTGAGAGCGAGGTCCTTTCCCGGTCGAACCGACCCATTCGTACTCAAGCATACTACTAATATAGCTGTAGCCATACTGCAGCTATAAATTACTTTTAGTTAAGTTTTAATTTTAGTTTAGTTATTTTTTTAGAGAAACGGACTCAATGTCCACCAAGTGGCTACTGCAGCCTATGGATAGCTGCTTCCAGCTTAAGAAAAATACTACAAATGCGTTGTTACGTCACAGCCTCTGATCTCGTTCTCTGTACCCTTTAGACCGGATCACAGTAATGCATGCAATTTCGCTTGGCCGCTAAAATAGGTAAGAGGGTTACACCTACCGAGACCAATCCCTAGGTAGAAAGAAACTCCTACCAATTAGGCTCCGTGGCTTAGCAATAAGTTGCGTAGCTGAGAGTTAGAAGTAACTGCATGGAGTAGGTACAAATAGTTGTTCAGGGTCTGGATGTTTGTTCTCGTGAAATTTATCTACGTAAACGTCCTCCATAATACCCGAAAAAAATCCTAATTTGAACGTAACGTTTATGAAAATATTGAGACAGGGTTTTATCTTCTTAAAAACCAACTTTAATTTCTTATACTTTATTATTTGCTGTATGATGATTGTACCATGCCCGTGTAGGGGCGATGCGGTTTAAGAATATCCACTACCCCATATCATCCCGTGGGTGTTATAAGAGACGACAGAGGGAAACAAACCAGGAGATGGGCGGCGATGAACTGCGGCTGTCATAGTTGCCACGTACGGCATGCGATACTTGGTAACTATGACGAATATGAGGCAATCTATGTGAGAGGCATATGTTTGGCATTGGACTTTAAGAGACTGAACAGTAACGGATGGCTTGCTTGCTATACATTGTCTGCGACACCATTATTCACTTTTTTTCCGTCCTTTCTTAAATCCTTCTTTTCGATTCGGTCGCATTCACTCATACTTACGTTCCATTTTAGTCTTATTAGCAATACTGATAAAACGTTGAATAAAATTCACATTTAAATTTCCTACATAATATATTATGTACAATGTAGTGGTAATGTAAATATAGAGCCATGCTGCAGCTATATTAGTAGTATAGTTATAGCACGAATGGGTCGGCTCTCACAGAATACCAGCGTAAAATAGCAGCTTAACACTGCTGTGTTTCGTATGGTGAGTGTAGAGAACCGGAGACCCTTTTTACTGGAAAAGAGGCATCCCATCTTAGTCCTCACGGGTGACAACGCATCTGCATTTTGAGACTTTATTGAGGATAGATGTAGATGTCTATGGGTCACAGTAACCACTTATAAAATCTATCACTATCCTATAAAAAAAAGATCCACTCCGTATATCGTCCCGTGAGTATAGTAAGCACGTAAGAGGTAGGTATAGCAGCGTGTTCCTAATAACAAGTACAAAAAAACTGTGGTTGCCAGCCAACCTGCCTGCATTATAGCTTATTAACTAGTTACCATATTTAATAAGCTGTAATAAATGAATAAAATTATGTTTCACATTTATAATATGTTTACAGCGCTGTTAACATGAATAATTACCTAATTGCCTTTGATCAACCTTTAGATTGCACGTAATCGCTTTGCGGCGCCGTTATGAACATAATATGATTGGAACTCAGTTGTTTCAATGTTGCTAGGTGAATTGAGCGCTTCAAAGTGAAGGTGAAATTGTTGCGTATTTCTGAAGACAGCCTTAAAGTGAAATATTTTTTTTTTATTTGGGTTTGATAAAAAAATATTATCCGAATTATCAAATTATAAATTAAATATATAACAAGTTGATTAATCCTAAGCGCTCCTTACAGTACCCGAGCAAACCTAGTTCGATCCTCGTCGGCACAAATGAAATTGTTACAATTTTAGTACTGATTGACGGCGGGGTGTAAGGAATATGTCATGAGATAACCAGCATGTCTGCCAATACACATTTGGGCAATGCGGAGGGCATTGCCTTGCCCTAAAACCCTCGCAGAAATGATCTTTACGTGGTAGCAACATACTGCAGCTATATTATGGTTGTTCCACGAAAGGGTCGACACGACCGGGGAAGGAACACGATCTCACAGAATACCGGCGTAAAATAGCAGCTCAATGAGAACGTTTTGTATGGTTAGTATAGAGAACCGGATACTCTTTTTACTAGAATCGTGGCATTCCATCTTTGTTCTCAGAGGTGACAACGCATCTGCATTTCGATTCTTGGTCGAGAATATATGTAGATATCTATGGGCCATCTGTGTGCTCGTTTGTCACCAATATTCTACAAAAAAAAATGAGAGGAGGTCTGTATCAGCAGCATATTGTTTTCCTGTTGGCTGTCAAGCCTTTTTTGCGTCATCTCTTACTAATGAGCTACGTGGATAATGACGTGATGAAAAATATTTGTATATTTGAAATTGTGAGCAGATAATTAATAATTAATTTAATTCGGTCAAGAACTCTAGACTTAAAGCGGAGTTAAATATTGGACAAAACATTAGAGAGGTAGTAAAGTAAGATTGTAATACAAATAGGTGAGAAAATATAAAAAAAAAACTTCCCAGCTAACGAGGTTTCTCTCTTAAGTGATAGATTTTTGTATCAGTAATAGAAGTTCGGTGAAAAACCCGCTTGGAAACTTGATATGGGATGTAATGGGCCCAGGCTCCAATAATAGTTCTCGCACAAAGTATTATCGATCAACGCCTTATTTACGGTGGAGGCGGTTCCTTAGCCAATTTTTCTTCGTTACAAGGCCGTCTTTAGAAAAATATATGATACTGACAGTTTTAATACAAAAGTTTTGAAAGGTAATTTATAGATATCTTTGAATTTTGTTTTGTTTTATAAAATATATATATTATAAAATTGAAGTGAAAAACGAACATTTTTTTACATGGTAGAGCTCTGCTGCAGCTATATTAATAGTATAATTGTAGCACGAATGGGTCGGCTCGACCGGAGAAGGGCCATGCTCTCACAGAAAACCAGCGTAAAATAGCAGTTTGATGCTACTGTGTTTCGTATGGTGAGTGTAGAGAACCGGAGACCCATTTTACTGAAAAAAGGAGCGTTCTATCTTAGTCATCACGGCTGATAACGCATCTGCATTTTAATTCGCAAGCGAAGATAGATGTAGATGTCTATGGGCCACAGCAACCACTTACCATCAGGTGGAGTGTGTGCTCGTTTGTCACCCTTATTCTATAAAAAAAAACATAGAGTTCACCCGACAGTAAGGGGCTATTGCATTACCACGCATTTTGAATTTAAAAGATAAAAAGGTCAGAATGTTTCTGATTTTTTTTAAATTAATTTTATCTTCAGCATTTGCCAGAAAAGGTTCAGAATAAGTAATACTTATTCTTGAAAACTTTTCTGCAAATTATTGCAAAATAACCATATTTATATTTAGGAAAATTAATGAAAAATAGCTTAACGCTGCTGTGTTTCGTATGGTGAGTGTAGAGAACCGGAGACCCTTTTTACTGGAAATGAGGTATTCAATCTTAGTCCTCACGAGTGAAAACGCATCTGCATTTTGATTTGTAATAGAGGATAGATGTAGATGTCTATGGGTCACAGCAAACACTTATCATAAGGTGGACTGTGTGCTCGTTTGCCACCCCTATCCTATAAAAAAAACTTAAATTGAAAATTTTAAAAACCCCCGAAACAAAAAGAGCTGATGATACATGTCTAAGAACCATCGGTAGAAAACCTGCTGTTAAATTAAAAAAAAACCGCACCCAAATCGGTTCACACAGACAGACAGACAACCCCCTCTTTTTGCATCGGGGGTTAAAAAGGGGTACTAAGTTTTCTCTTCGCGGAATAATTATAAATTATATACTCAAATTAATAACTTCGCCTTTAAGAGTTAAAGACAACAAGGAATTTGCAAAAGCAATTTCGTTTGGTCTTACACACAAACATGATAAATGCTATGCTCGTGATTGTCATAATACATGAGTACAAAGCTTAACAGTACAATGTGTGTGTCTGTGTGTGTCAGAAGCACGAAAACGTATCGCTCACAATGCGGCGTTTAATTATTTCGCGCTCGCCGACGGTTGCGGAACAATCTGGTAATTGAACGCGTTAAAATCAGCTCGTGTTTGGTATTAAGCTGAGCTGAATCGCATTCGCGTCTCCTGTGTGCGAGGCATGCAATTACGGCGACAATTAACTTAAGTAGCGCATTTTATTCCAGCAGTTTGATCATTGTCTGCATAATTGTCTTATCTTCTACAGAGAGATTTAGATTGGCAACCAATGAAATAGATGGACCACTTAATAAAGGTGGTAGGAGAGCGATGGTTGATACAAGCGTTAGGTCGACAGAGGTGGAGTATCTCAAAGTCGTGTATTAAAATGATTGTATGGTTTAAATGGTAAAAGATAGATTTTCTTTCAATTAAAAACTAGCTGTAGCCAGCATGCGTTGCAATGCCACAATTTAGCCGACTTTAAAATAAGGAGGTTCTTAATTCAATTGTTTTTTTTTGTATGTATGCTATATTATATATTATTCGTTAATAGTGAACGGATATATTAATGGTTCTTTTTATAATGATTTTAAAGGTTTAATAATTATAGTAATTATTTACTTTTCCCTACCTTTCAAGTACTTTATAGCACCCAGCCAAGTACAGTCTCATTACGTCAGCAATGAGGCTTTACTTGCCGCGGAATCATGGTGGGCGCGGCTTTTGAAGCGCTCTCACCATGCATAATCGCGAAGTATGCAGCCTGGTCATTTCGTGTGATAAAGGGCTAACCCCTCTATCCTTAGCCAACGAGCAATGGCAAGACCCAGCAGTACAGTGCATTTCCGACCGGAAGACCGTATGTAAGGAGAAAAAGCTCCACGGGAGGTTCTACAAGGCTTTTCATAGACACAGTTGCCTCCCTCCGCTGGCTACGTTTTGGTGACCTCTTCGGTGAAACTTAGGGTTTTGTCTGTGCAATACAGGATCAGGTTATCAAGACCAACAACATATAGTATAAGTATAGCAGAAAATACGAACAAACAGATATTAATTTTACTATATTAGAATGGCTGATACCCGGCGCGTTGCTGCAGCAAAGAAAATAATTGTAGAAATATCGTTTTAAATTTGGAAGAGTTATATTGTTTATTTAGGAATGATAATACATTCATTGAACTTCATTGAATGATAGGTGTATTACTTTCAAATAAATTTGTCGGTACCTATAACCTTCAAATAAGTGCCAGCAATAAGTTGACAAAATACCGCAATCTGATGAACGGTATGGCAGCGCATAAAATACGAACAAAGAAACATTTTTTTTTATATATATATATTAGAAGAAGATTTAACAAGTAAAAGGCAGCTATTGAAAATGTCGGAAAATTTAATGGCTTCTCACAGATGACGGTGTACCCAATCTCGTTTACGCTAAAAATAAACAGACCAGCGACGGGTAACAGCGTCAAAGAGCAAGATGTATAAATATACATATATAAACCTACCTACAATATTATATCATAATAATATATTTTGTTACTTATATTACTGATAAGTTTTTATACATAAATAGTTACATCCAGCAATACTTTTGACGTTATGCACGCAGTGCAACTAAACTTGTGTAAGTAATGCGATTGTTGCATTACGCGTCATACTCGTATAACCCGACTGCGTACTGTTGCATTACGCGTCATGTAACCCGACCGCGTACTGTAGCATTACACGTGACTCGACCAAATCAAACATAGACATGACCCGCAAGCAGCGCTTTGTTTGGTGTCCGTATTATCTCGTTAATTTTCGCTGTGTAAGTGAGAAGGTGCATGCGCCGGTCGGCTGGCTAAGAAATAAGTGAACTATTATTTAGAATTAGAACCGTATCTATATTGTAATAAGTTTAACGTTTTATTGACACCGCGGACCGCCTAGTGTAGTTTAAATAAATCTCGCACTTTATGACTACATTGCCCAAATATGCAAACGCTACTTAATTTTATGTTTTTACGATGTCGTTACGTCTCCTGCTGTCTCTATCACTTTCTTGAATGTCTGAAGATAAAAAAAAAACTATACTTTAAACTACAATTATTATTTATTAGTTGTAATTAAAATTTTAAATATAATTAATAAAAACAAAACCATTAGGTATTAAAAAAAGCAAAAAACATAATGTAAAACAAAGTAAAAAAACAATCACAGTAAATAAAATCGATTTTTAAATACGCAAAAATATTTATAGTATTGTTCAATAATCTACTGATATTTCAATCTATGTTTATTGCCAGTCATAAGTAGGGCATCGAGAACCGGTCCCTTTCCAGGAACCGGTTCTTTCGGTTCTAAACTTTTGCCAGAACCGGGTACCCGGTTCTTTCGGTTCTTTTTTTTCTTTTAGGTTGGAGGCTATTTTGTTCAATGTGAATAACGATAATAATATTCATAAAGAAAACGGTTTATTGCAAATCGTGGGTTAAAGTAATTATTCAAGTAATAATTGCAATAGTTTCTTTCTAATTAAATATAATCAAACATCTCACTAATTAGTAACATTCATTTTACAACATTACTTAAATTTTAATATCATTCAACATAAAAATAATTTATAAAGATTCTATTCTATTATAACATTACAATATTTTATCATAGAATATACTTTACGAATACTTTTATTAAGTATAACAAAACATAAATCAGCTCACTTATGAAAAAAAAATTAGTTTTAATTAAAAATTACTTAAATAAAAACACGCAGAAAAATTAATGCATGCAAATTTTTATCACTCAAAGACGAACGCAGCCTATTGCAGACGAAGAAAATATTCGCTCTGGCTCTACACTGGCGGGCGATATAGTTTTTAAATGTTTATTAGCTATCGATAAGTAGTACTCGTTGTCTTTGCCCACCATTTTCAAATAGAGCCATTTCAACTCTCACAGTAGTAATTAAGTCATTTTCTTGATCTGTCGATTCAGTAGCACTATTACCTAACAGCTTTAGACAGCTCTCTATTAAATTCCTCTTCATTTGTTAGGGGGGATTCATGTAATTCAACTTCCTGCAGATTTTGACATCCAATTGCTGGCGTTTCTTCAAGGGATACTTTTTGTCTAGTTTTTGTGCGATTTGTTTTTATAAAATAAGGATAACAAACGAGCACACAGTCCACCTGATGGTAAGGGGTTGCTGTGGCCCATAGACATCTACATCTATCCTCGATGACGAATCAAAATGCGTTGTCACCCGTGAGGACTAAGATTGAATGCCTCGTTTCCAGTAAAAATCCGATCCGATCCGATCAGTAGAAGTCCGATTCTCTACACTCACCATACACAGCAGCGTATTCTGTGAGAGCGTGGTCCTTCCCCGGTCGAGCCGACCTATTCGTGCTACAACTATACTAGTAATATAGCTGCAGCATGGCTCTACCAAGTAAAAATTTTCAATTTCGTGTAACCTTTCATCACTTGTAGGCCGGGAAAAGATTATTGCAGCTTTGTCCATACTGGCAAAATAACTGTTAAGGTTGGTTAAGTATCGCAGTATTGATGCTTGCATGTTTTTTATATTGTTTTCGCAATGCAGTGAACATTTTATTACTAAGATGAGTATTCATTTCAATTAACTTTCTTATTGCAAATTTTAAAGAAACATCGGCTGTAATCAATGTTGCATCGCAACGGGATACAGCTTCTACGATAGTTTTAAAAACATGCAATATATTATTTAACTCTTCTGTGTTTGTAACTATTGTTTGTATATCAGATTTTAAATCAATTTATGCTTTTCTGATCGTTTTTAACTTCAGAAAACATCGCGGCTATGCTACTCCATGGTGTGTTTACATCTAAAACAAAACAATATTCTTGTCCGAAATCAGCTACGATGTGCTTTTGAAGAATTTCGTCACTTTTAGTGGGGGAACCCTTGAAAATTTATACCAAATTAAATTAAATATCATTACAAATCCTACCGTTTGCCATAAATAGCAGAAATGATTAATAATCACTTTTTTTATAACACTACATTGCAGTGATATACTTTTAAAGACATTTTGTAAAGGAACCGAAAGAACCGGGTTTTATATTTTCGGAACCGGTTCTTCTCGTAACACCTGAAACCCGGGAATTCCCGGTTCTTTTGGAACCGGGAAAAACCGGTTCCGATGCCCTAGTCATAAGCCCGGAATGCCACTTTGATTGAATAGTTCAGTAGATTGGGATAAAGTGTGAAGAAAAGTTTTCTATTCTTGTTTTTATTTGAAATTTCAACTATATGGTTTATCTCAGAGCCGTCTTTTATATTCCTAACTCTTTTATTTTATGCGTAGTGAACTCATATTTACCAAAGTTTACCACATTTGACCCGAATGATAGTCATTCGGGTTAATGGATATTTTGTGATATTTATTATTCATAATTTTACTCCAAGGTCCGACTGAGTATTTTCTATACGTCAACGATATGTGTAATTTATTCCGACATGCCTCTGTATACCTACCAATTTCCTGACGACGCATGTATTATCACAGCTCACAGGGATGTAAGTACTGCGGAGAAGTTGACGCAAACTGAGTTTAACCTGTTATGTCAATGGGCACAATGACGTTGGTTTAACAATCCATTATCTAAATACTAAACTCATGCACAATCATTCACTGTACTTAAAAACACAAGGAACAACAAAAGTGTGGCTGACGACGTGCTTGAATGTCTGTGACTGTAAACTGATTGAAAATGTTAAAGTACAAAGTGTCTAGGTTTTAAGATTGATCATACATTTAACTGGGGCCCACATGTGTACTACGTGTGCACTAAGCTGAGATCTATTATGGTAAAATTGCACATATTTAAGCACAAATTGCTTTAAAGGACATGATTTTTAAAGATAATAGTACCTACCGAAATATTTTAAATATAAACCCGATTATGGTACTTATGTTATTTCAATATTGTAAAGTCATAAATGTATTTGATAAAGCGAAACTAGCTATTGCCGCTGATTATTGTGAACATAATATGAGTCAATTACAAAAAAGAAATACAAAAAATTCTGTTCGTAACCTGTTGTAATTGACTCTGTATAAACTGCCAATAGTGAATCTCGCTCTTCTAAGCATTCTGAATAAATTGCTTAAGGAAATAGCCAAAGAAAGTAAACAAATAATCATCTCGATAAATTAAAAACATTTTAAAAGTATAGGTACTATACCGTGGAAAAGTCTAGAATGGGGGGCCCCTCTATGTGTGGGTGACTACCAGCCAACGAATTGTGAGCGATTAACACATTAAATTAATCTATAGCTCACATAATCTTACCACAAAAAAGCGCGTTATTTTAATGTAATATTATAAATGTATGCATGGTGAAATGTATAGTTTAAAACTTAAATGTATTATTTACTTGTTAGAAAACCTTAAGTCTCGCAGAAGAATCGTATTAAGTATAATCCTTTTCTACTTTAAAAAGTATAGGTACTGTTTAATGCTGTGCACAAGCACTTGGGAACATTCCTAAGTAATAAATAGAATCGGGTGTTACTTTGCGGAAATTCATTATAATGGGGTTGTTATAAACTAATTTGCTTAATTCCGCGTAAAGAATGAAAATTATGTGTCCTGCCCTGTTTTTAGGGGACCTCCCACCCTCCCTCAATCGCGCGCACTATACTCGTCGCCGTCAATCCCAGCACTACCACCCCCAGCACCACCACACTAGGCACGACACACCACTCTCGAAAATACAACACGTGTTTCGCCTGTACACGAGACATTCTCAGGCGTAGTGGACTCAGCCTCCGATGAAATTAAACTGGGCAGGACACATAATTTTCTTTCTTTACGCGGAATTAAGCAAATTAGTTTATAACAACCCCATTCCCAAGTAACATATTTTAACTAGGTATGTGGAAAAGTGTTTATATGTAATGTGTGAATTTTTATTATGAATAGCCAAATACTAAAAAGTGTAAAAAGCCTCGATACCTATATTATTATTTAATTATAATATAACCGTGGTAGCTGAGGGGCTAAGCGCTCAATGTGAATTTCACAGTACGCGAGCAACCCGAGTTCGATCCCCTGGCATTTATGATTACGTTGCATTGACGTTAATTGCAATTTTAAGTGCTGATTTACCACGTGCTCGACGGTGAAGGATAACATCGTGAGAAAACCTATCTCTGAGAAATAAGAAAAAAAATGTTTTGAAGACATGTGAATTTCGCCAACACTTATTGTGATATTTCCTTACATTAAAACTTGTCAGAAATGAGAGGAAGCCTGTGTCCAGCTGTGGGACGTATATAGGCCGTGACTTTAAATTTTACTAATCTGTATATTATAGTTATAGAATATCCGTATATAGTTACATATGGCGTCCGTATATTCTCGTAGTTATCCAGCATCTGTATATAGTTATCGGACGCCTGTATGTAGATATCCAGCGACCGTATATAGTTAGTTATTCGGCGCCCGTATTTAGTATCGGGCGTCCGTATTTACCAGATTTACTAATTATATCCTTCCTTAAAGGATTTTTTATTGAGTTTATTGATATTATGTCACATTATGGATTAAGTAAAGGTGGGCAAGATACCGTTATTTACATAGTAGGCTCCTGACAATGATAGTTTAAGAAGGGAGAGACCTAGAAAACGCTTATGAGATGACTTGTTAGCCAATGTTTTCATGTTGATGGAAGCGGCTACTGACTGAAACTCATGAAAGGCAACGGGAGAGCATGTTTGAGCAGGGGTGCATTAGAAAAAAAGGATAAACACAATTTTCATCTTTATTCCTATAGTTATTAGGTGTCTGTGGGTGCTTATCAGGCATTCGTTATACCATCGTATTATATCCGTATATAAGGCGTTATTGATTGTAATAATAACGCCTTTCTACATCTCTGACAATACATTCATCAGAAAAGTTTAAATGTTATAACAATATAAGAAAGGCGAAAGACGATACTAAATCCTTATTTTAATCAATTCGTCAATGACAGGCATAACCTATCGGCAGAACGGACATATTCATCGTACAACTTCAAATTCATCTTTCAAATCTCCGACTAGATAGAAAAGTTATCATTTTGCTTTTTGACTTTTTTATCGTTAAGATTTATATTTTTGTAATAACAATTTAGTATTTAATGTAATATAGTATTTTATTAACAAAACAGTGATTAATTTTGTTTCGATATTTTTTTCATTTTTTGTTTCTATGAATATAGCTTCGTTATCGCTTAGCAAAACCTACCAATAGTTATTATAATCTCATTTTAATTCTCAAGTAATTTTATTTTTATAGTAGTAAATGCGTAGTTTTATTAAATTTAGTCTTAGTAAATTTTTTAAGTGCTTACATTTTTTGTGTTAAGATGATTGTAGTTTTATACTTACAATTATTTCGTTGATTGTTTTGTTATGTCCTTATATGTTGCTTATAAATACTTTACAATGAATATACTGCATATTTCTTTCTTATCTTACCCGGACCCCGACCTCCCTGGAGCACTCCAAAAAATTGCTATATGACGTCCATATATTTTATAGCTATCGGGAGTCAATTTTGTTTTCCTGCCGAAAGCTTGCCGAATATACTTATATATGGACAAAGGTCCATTGTTGCAGTCTTTTAAGAAGTAAGTAAGTAAAAATAATTATTACACCAAGTACTTTCATACAAACCGCTAACTAAACAATATCTTATATCAATATAAACTATAAATTAAAGAGAAATACGTAGGCAGAGCAATATTGTTGATTCTATTCAACTAATTTCAATAATTTCCTAGCACGCATATTTTGTGAATTCGTCATTGTGGGATATACAATAACAATAACTGCAACAAAGTTTATTTTGTAACAAAATTTTAATGATTTTGGTTATTATTTGGTATTTAACGTTACTTACGACAGTGAAATATTTCTATGTTTTTATGATATAGCGATGACAATTCAATCGAGCGTACCAAATGAGCGAGCCGGCAATGTCGCAATCATGAAGCTAATACAAAGGGGAGACGGCATAAGCAACTGTGCACTGTGATTCTAAGTAGGTCCTGACGTCATCATAGTGGGCGTGGCTTTAGTTAGTATACTGTCAACATTCGTCCTGTGCGCTTATGTGTTGAAAAAATCGCAAATCGGTGTATTTTCGTAGTATTAAGAAGAAAAGGATGAAGTGTTGTGTTTTATTGTGTAAAAACTACTCAGATAGACGCTCTGATGTTATGGATGGCATCACATTACATTTGTAAATATTTTTACACCTAATTTATTAAAATAGTTCTAGAAAAATCTCTGCGTCGGCTTTCAAATATAATTAAATATATTCGACACTAGATGGCGACACTGTGTCATGTGAACTAAAAATATAAAGGTCCGTAGAGCTCAGTATTGGTAAAATAATCATACGAAGGTGCTAAAATTTGTTTTGCATTCAGACATAAAGAAATTTTAATTGCAAACTATTATTTTTATAGTTCATAATTATTTTGAGAACAGGCCGTATTCTCGTCAAGTAAACCTCATAAAAATGACAAAAAGACAGGGCCCTAATTAGAATTCAATTATTTTTCCCAGTAATCCAACTTTTAATATTAAATGCAGGAAATTGTACTTAGGCTAATATTTACGAAATGTTTAAGTTATATTTAAGTGACATTCTATATGCAAAGAATCACTTAAATACAATTTAATGTTCATAGATTAGCATTCAAAAAGTGCATTCGGATGCTTAATTTGGAATAAAATATTTATATTTTAATTTATAAATAATAGACCAGCCGTTTCTGCGTGAAAAAATTACACATACTCAGTGTGGAATAAGCTCAAGGAGACAGAAAGAACACACACAATTTCGTCTTTATAATATTAGTGAGATAAGTAAGATATTTAGTTCCAAATTAAATATCCTACTTAATATTGAACATAGAATATTTAGTTTCAAAGAGACTTTATTTTATGGATAAAATAAATATTTCTTAAAGGTTGACTTTTACGAAATGATAAACATATTTAAATTGTATTTAAGTGATTCTTTGCATATAGAATGTCACTTAAATATAACTTAAACATTTTGTAAAAATCAGCCAAGTACAATTTCCTTCATTTTAATATTGAATGTTGGGTTACTGGGTAAAATAATTGAATTCTAATTGCGGCCCTGTCTTTTTGTTATTTTTTATGAGGTTTACTTGACGATAGATGGCGGCTTGTTCCCAAAATTATTATGAAAACTATAAAAATATTATTTTGGCGATTAAAATTTCTTTGTCTGAATGTATTTGCTTCATGAGATAGACGCTCCGATGCTATGGATGGCATCACATTTCATTTGTAAGTAATTTTACACCTAATTTATTATAATAGTTCTAGAAAAATCTCTTTGCGTCGTCAAATATAATTAAATATATTCCACACTAGATGGCGACACTTTGTGTCCTGTGAACTAAAAAAATAAAAGTACGTAGAGCTCAGTAATGATTAAATAATCATACGAAGGTGCTGAAATTTGTTTTGCATTCAGACATAAAGAAATTTTAATCGCCAAAATATTATTTTATAGTTTATAACATTTTGTGGACATTCCGCCATCTACCGTCAAGGTAGCTAAGTTACATTGCAACATCGATATGGAAAGATTCAAGTAGATTTACTATTTATCGGTAGATGTAGATAGTGTAGTGGGCGGGTCTTTGCATCCCCTCACCCCGCAAATTTTCACGCGATGTTACATAGTGAAATTTAATTACAACGTCTCCTCTTTGTATTTGCTTCATGGTCGCAATATGCTGATGCCAAATACGCGGCTCCATCGACATCAAACACAAAAAAAAAAACACCGAGATATACGACTGTAGATATACACGTTGCAGGAGCGCCACTCGCTTGCTGCCACTGGAATTAATTTCTGACATCCATCGATTTTTATTCTACAGTTCTAGGACCATAAGGAGACAAGTGCGAGCGTCCAAAAAAGTGGTTTCCGGTATGCAGACGTCAATGGCGGTGGATGTCACTATAAATGCACTTCAGCGAGCGTCACTTTTATATCAAGATATATATAAGCGGGGGCAAACGAGCATGCGGCTCACCTGATGGTAAGTGACTATCACCGCGGCCTTTTAAAAAAGAAGACAAAATATATTGCCGGGTTGACTGGTAGAGAATGCTATAAGGTATTAATTCCGCCCTTTATATCTCTTATTATAAGATATGTAATAAAGGTAAATATATAAATGAAATGTTTATTTATTTTAGATTCAATTCTTTCCTCTAATTTTTACACCTACTTCAAATTCCTACTACTTCATGGGTTGACTGGTAGAGAATGTCTTTAGGAGTCCTTTGTATCATTTTTTTTAAATTTAGGAATTCAATAAATATTTAAAATAAATAAAAATAAATAAATGTCTAGTTTTGCCATCACCAATGACTTGCCAAGTGTGTATGTTTTATGAAGCGTTTGTCACTTCGTTATAAATTAAAAAAATTAATGCATTGTCTCAGAATCTTCAATTTTTTACACCTCCAGAACTACCATAGATCGATCTAAGGTGTTTTTAAAAGTATAGATACGTCATAAAGGCTTATTACATTACACGATTTATCGGGCCCTGTCCATCGTGTGCCCTGCCTACCAGACAGGGCGCTGCTTATTACACTACGCTAGAAATCGCTCCCTGCCTCAGTTGTTACTCGAACGTGGAAATGATTGCACGTCTAGCATTATGGCGCAGACTTTATATATACGTCAAAAAATTGCTTTATTGTTTTTTTTACGTGGTAGAGCCATGCTACAGCTATATTAGTAGTATAGTTGTAGCACGAATGGGTCGGCTCGCCCGGGGAAGGACCACGCTCTCACAGAATACCAGCGTAAAATAGCAGCTTAACACTGCTGTGTTTCGTATGGTGAGTGTAGAGAACCGGAGACCCTTTTTACTGGAAAAGAGGTATTCCATCTCAGTCATCACGGGTGCCAACGCATCTGCATTTTGATTCGCATACGAGGATAAATGTAGGTGTCTATGGGCCACAGCAACCACTTACCATCGGGTGGACTGTGTGCTCGTTTGTCACCCTATCCTATAAAAAATACTTTGGCTGGCGGTAACGTGCAAGGTCAAGCTAAAAAAGGTAGGAAAGTTTAATGTGGATGAAAAAATATTTGCTCCTCAGAGAAAAACTATCGAATATGCAAATAGTCAGCGTTTTGGACCCAACAGACCTACGAAACTATTTTAAAGAGTAGGTGAAAACTAATTCGACGAGTTATTAAGCTTAGTAACGCCTTTAATAGAAAAAAAAATACTTTAATGATTTCTTATATTTACGCGAACACTACATATCGAATAAAACTACTTGTACTGATTCTATCGCGTTTAATTTTTTTTTAACTAATTCCCGACGTTTCGGATGCTTTACAGCAACCAGTCCCCCATGACCATGGGTGGTAAAGCACCCGAAACGTCGGGAATTAATAAAAAAAAATTAAACGCGATAGAATCCGTAAAAGAAGTTTTATTCAAAAGAATATTTTTTTAAGACAGATTGGTTGTCGCTTTACGATTTTGGTCACTGGAAACTCCTATCAAGATTTGATAAGGCATTTCTTTGTAGCATGTCGATGACATTGAGAAGGACATCTTTTTCTTTAGCGCATGACATAGCTTTACGAACAATGATTTCGAGAGTAGATCGACACACTAGAACTTTAAATAAACAGACGTGTAGACTCTGCGCATGCGGCCACGCAACTGAGCTCCCTGCCTCCCTGTCTCTTATTAAACTACACGATCCACAGCGCGGCAGGGAAGCAGGGCGGTCGGAACCACTCGGTCGCCCTGTTTAGGGACCCTGACTCCCTGTTTCTTATTACACTACCCTGTCCCTGCGGGCAGGGCCCGAGAAATCGTGTAATGTAATAAGCCTTATACTCGCTCTAAAATGGCAATACAAAAGTCAGGTCAGTCATTGCCCGACTCGCATTCAGTCGGGCACGGTCTCGCGTCGCGGCTATACCTTCGCTACAGCGCGTAAATCTTATAGTTATTCGTGCCAAAAATGCCTTCCTGTGTTTTTAGGTGGTACACAAATTACACGACAACTGTTAGAGACAAGAAGTCTCATTAATATTTTGAATATAGATGTTTTGCTCATAATTGGTTTTATTATTTCAACACTAACCGCTAGTTTAAACTTTGACGCTAGCTAGTGTGTTCATTTTCCATATCGGTATAACACCCGCTCGCGCCAATGAGCGCTCGGCAGCAATCAATACGCAACTAATGATGTATATTCATCTTTTTCTAACGATACATATGCCCTATCATTTGTCTCTTTTTGTTAGCGCAACGTGTCATAATAAATAACTGTACGTAGATACAGTATTACCTGTGCCACTTTAAAATACAATAATGTTAGTGTGTAACCTGTCTATCTTTATTAATACGTCTTTGAGATCGATACGTTCCTCTGTTCCTAAAAAGAGTACCATGGGGAACGAACAACAAAGGTACGGAGCTCTGAACAAAACTTACTCAAATATGTCAAAAGGAACTAAACAATTTTATGTCTTATCAGTGAGCGATCCCGTCTCGCCTATTGTCATCGCTCGCAATACGTAACGCTTCTTCTCTAATAATCCTTCCCTATCTTGCGTCGAATTTTTATTTGAGTAAAAATGACAAAGGAAATTTATAACATCCAGGTCAGAGATTACAGGTCAGTTTATGGTATCGTTTCAATAAAATTCTAGCGTGATACAGTAATATAAGAAGTTTATAACTGATAGTTAATATTTTTACGTTATCCTACAAAGAGGTTTTTGTTATATTAGTAATTTAGACCTACTAATTCTCTATTATTTTGAACTGTAATTAGCAGAGCATGAACAACCTAAAGAAAGAAAAAAGACGAGGCTATTGTTACCGAAACAGTAATAACAAATTTCTTCGAAGAAAATAACCATTCTTTCTTTTGCTTTGACTCTACGTTGCTGAACTTTTTATATTTACTATTTTTCAAATACAGAGATAAAAAAAAACATCTATCAAAGCCTTAAAAATGTTTATATAATTAAAACGAATCATCGTCGTCATTGCACCCTATTAAAACTCTCTAAGGCCCGTATTAATAAACGTTACTCAGCTCTAGTGCACGCACTTCAGTACCATCTTGAGATTATGATCTTATTAATAAACATATCTCAAGATGCGGTTTAGGTTTACGATATCACCTGAGTGACGCATTGATTAATAAATTAAACTCGCCTCTCAAGTGTATGTACTAGATATGCTAAAATCTGAGTGCGGACAATCCGTAACTTAAGATCGTAATTGTTGACATGTAGATTGAAAATATTTTAAGAGAAATTAATTATTACGACGAAATTGAGTACAATCACGATCTTTTACGGCCCTCGCGATATTGTTCACGGTCCTTTTATGTTACGATGTGAATATTTTAAAAACGATACAGATTTGGTCAAGAATCAGTAATATATAATATATTGTAACATTAATAAAAGACTCATTGGTGAAATACAGTAACAGAGGTCTTCAAATTTCCCCAGAAATAGCCTTCCTATTAACTTTAAGGGTTTTTGCCAGAACATCATTTCAGTTATGTACATGTTGTATATTTATTTAAGTAGGTATAATTTATTTCATTATTTAAATTAATATAATGTATTAAATTTCAAAGTAGGTAATGAGGACATCCACGATTTGTAAGATAAAATAAATGTCATGCCTAGGTACATGCTGCTATATAAATTCAGAAATAGATAACTCGTAAAAACGTTCGTATTTAGAAATACATGCATAACAGTTTTAACAATTTTAGGTTTTCGAAAGTAGAAAAAATCTTTCTAACCTGATACAACTCTATTTATTTAAGTTATATCAAAATAAAACTATTCAATAAATCTCACGATATAGCAAAAACGAAACGTGATGAATGGTATTCTAATAAACTTCGGCAACGTAGTGATTATATTCTCTTTGAACATCGGTCTATGTGACGTAAACGTTTACGTGATCAAGCCCTTAAGTCCCAGAACAGTATTCCTAAGCACAGCGTCTTGAGATAATGTTTTACGTGTTTATTAATTAGCAACGATCTTGAGATGCTGATATCGTAATGAGAGCGTATCAAATAATTACGCACTTGAGTTCGTCGTTGAGTAATATTTATTAATACGGACCTAAGTCTAAAGAGATTATCTCATACAGGTTATACTTAGTTACAAAGATAATACTTAGTTACAAACATCACAAATATGGAACAAAAAATTTGATACATCCTACCTTGGAACTAAGAATTAAAACTGCATAGAATAAAATGTTCACCAACCATATTCTTAAACACAGAGTTCAGCCAAAACACATTTTAAATAATTTAAATGTATTCTGAAACGTACATTTCCGTCTAGACGTCTCATATTATGTAAAGTATTTTTGAGTTTCGCGAAGACTAGAGCTTTAATATGGAAATAAACAGCATTTGAACTTTTTTTTTAAATACTCTGATATGAAATTTAATGACAATGACGGTTAGGTACAATTGTCTATACTCTGATGGAGAATCGCATCGATTTCCGCATAGCTCAAATTTATTGGCTCTTAATCATCGTCATCTTCATCACCACCAACAGCAGAGTATTTTCAGGACTTATCCATGCTATTTGTAGGATCTTGTAGTTAGCATGCAGTAATTGCCGCATTTATTTTATTTATTGTGTCGGCTTATAGAAATCCAGTATCCCATTTTATCCCGTGGATGTCGTATAAGGCGAGTATGTAAAATGCTAGAAACTCACATGGTCTGGGAGGCCCCATGTTTGTGTGGGACTTGCAACAAAAAATAATATGTAAACTGTATTGCTTAAATAGCATTTCAAAAAAGGCTACCACTACGTTCACAATTTTCCCCCTAGGCCCATACTGTTGGACTAAATGAAGTACCTACTTGTATCTCACGTATGTATAGATTCTGTTTAACCTCTCAAGAAATACAGGCGTGACGTTATTATGTAAGTATTATTACTTGCTATAAATGACGTTCTCTCTCGTTTACGACCACCGCATATAGCAAGGCTGGTGACGCGCAGCAGCGTTTAAAGATAACCTGCCAAGCGTGGTGTTTACGGCAAATCTTCCATGCAAAAGAAGCAATCCATTTCCGGCAGTGGACTATTATGTGCTGATGAAGACAAAACAGAAGATGAAAAAATAATTATTCTTCAACTTCTACTACAAGAGGACGAAGGTGAAGAATAATTGTTACAAAAAATTCTCCGTGTCCTATTTATTCCATGGCATAATAGTCATCTTTTTATATTTATAATATTAAATTGAATATAATGATCAACAGCTTTTTTTCAGGGATTTCCCAATGGGGGGGGGGGGGGAGGACGGGTTATGTATGGACTCGCACCGACTAAATATAGCCCCACCACCACCGCAAAAATCAACGGTGCAGCCCCATCAGAGTCGCGGAGGATAGGGTGAGTGGCATATCGCCATACCAACACTCCTCTTCCGCCGCGACTCCACCTCGGCTGCAGCGGTAGGGGGAGAGGATACCCCTCTCGCCGCAGCCCACCAACACACATCCGAAGTGAGCGCCAAGCCCACTCAGAATGGCCACCTCGGGCCAACAATGTGGGTTCTCGACTTCAAAAAATAGAGAAGATTCTCAATGCGACGGAATATTTTTTATGTTGTATGTTCAGCGATAATTTTTTATCACATGAAATCGGACACATTGTCCGATTTCAATTTTTTTTTGCTGTGGTCACAAATAATTTTTTTAAGATCTGATGATGGGATCTATGGGAAAATCATCAAACTAAATAGAGCAAAGGCATCTGCGTGACATAATTATGGGCGAATAATTCTTTACCACGTCATCCGATTTCGATAATTCTATTCTTTTGTTTTTTTTTAAAGGTTAATACTTTTTAAAATTTGTCTTGTTACTTTTATGTAGGTACCAATTAAAAATAATAGTGCAAGTATGCAGTGTTGTATATGATCTTGTTTGAGAAATGTTAACAAAGTCAAGTTAACCCGGTGGTACTCCAAACCACGTACACTACCAATACAATAGGAAGTTTCCCTCAACCGGTAACTTAAAATGTGTTTGGTATAAGCTACATAATGAAGCGTTTTAATAAAAACGTTACAATATAAAGCACAAACAATTAAAAAATAATTATAAAGTATTCGTTGGTTTCATCACGTTGACTAAAAATTCTTATGGAATATTGACAAGTTTGGGGTAAATCCATCAAGCAGACCTAAAACTTCCGAATCTCGTAAATATACATACATATTTTTTAAATTGAATAACGGTGACAAACGAGCACACAGTCCACCTGATGGTAAGTGGATGCTGTGGCCTATAGACATCTACATTTTATCCTCGATTATGAATCTAAATGCAGATGCGTTGTCAGGCCTGAGCACTGAGAAGGCATTCCTTGTTACCAGTAAAAATGCTTTCCGGTTCTCTACACTAAGCATACGAAACACAGCAGCATTAAGCTGCTATTTTATGCTGGTATTCCGTAAGAGCGTGGTCCTTCGCCAGTCGAGCCGACCCATTCGTGCTGTAACTAATATAGCTGCAGCATGGTTCTACCACGACTAACATGTTGGGTATTGTATTTCTTTGCATATTATTATTGAATTTACTACGGATAGTTTTCTGAGGAGTTTCTGAGAATTCCAGCTACTGAGTTCTACTATCGCACAATGCAACCCGTGTTGTTGCGGCGTAAAAGAATCACTGCCCCATATAATCCCATGGATGTCATATTAGGCGACAGAGGGAAATGAAGCGAAGCGATGAATCGTACCGTATATAAGGCCCAATCTATTCTTGGATCGCACATAGTAGAGAAGATTTTTGAACTCTAAGAATTCATTCAGAAAACTCTAATATTTTTAAAGAGACGATATGGATGATGTTTTATGCATTCCATGTTAGTTCTAATTTGTTTTTTTTTTTTTTTGTTAATTGTGCAAAATACGTTTTTTTTAAACGTTATCCCCACACTAGGATTTTCTCCTGTGTCGTGGAGGCAGTTTACAAACATAAATTGCACAAGGACAAACATCCAGACCGGGAACAATTATTTGTAGGCCATACAAATACTTGTTCCGTGCGGGATTCGAACCCGCGGCCCCCAGCGCAACAACTGATTGCTAAGCCACTTCGCCACGGAGCCGTCACGTTGTTATAAGCTGTTATTTAAAAATAATCCCGCTAGGGGTATATAAACTAGCAAATTCAGAACGGAAGGATTTGACGAAACAGTGCAGTGGTAATGAAACAAAAGAGTGACTTCCAATACGTATTATTTATAATCTGTATTAAATAAAAAAAGTTTCTGTTTCTGTTCTCAGGAGTGACAACGTATGTACATTTTAATTTTTAATTCACAATAAGTCTAGTTGTCCAGAGCCAGAGCTTCCATTTAATTTTTTTAAGTGGTAGAGCCATACACCTGCTATATCATGGCTGTAGCACGAATGGGTTGGCTCAACCGGCGGAGGACCACCCTCCTGTGAGAGCGTGGTCCTACGACTACTAGTACTAGCGTCAAATAGCAGCTTGCTGCTACGTTTCGTATGGCGAGTGTGGATAACCGAAGACCCTTTTTAAGGATAACGAACCATCCCGTCTTAGTACTCTCAGAAGTGACAACGCATCTGCATTTTGTGTTCTTCATTCTTAATCGCGAATAGATTTAGATAGCCCCTAGACGGGCCGCAACGTCCACTTACCATCAGGTGTGTGTCATCACTGTGTGCACGCTTGTCACCCCAATTCTATAAAAAAAGTTTAGAACGTGAGTTTTTTTGTCTTTTACTTCGGAATAAAGACATATGAGGAGTATAGACTCCTCATATGTCGCCGCCTTCAACGAATAGTCGTTGACGGCGGCTTAAACTTTTTATTGTATAGGTATATGTATCTATGTTGCGGATAAAAATGGAGCAGTTGTTAAATTTTCTTGAAAATTTATTTTGAATATGTAATACAATAAAATTTTATTAATTTGAAAAGAACGTCATTATATAATTTAAATTAAACATCAAAGCATATTTACCTAATATCTCTTGTATAAGAAAATTCTGGATTTTTTCTAATGGAAATATCTAGAGGTATAAAAATAAATTTATGCACTGTCCACACTACGTAGATTATATATAGCTACGTTTGTGTCAGACAATAGGACGATTAACGTGAAGATATTTTTTTAGCAAAATATAAAATATTTATTCGTTGTACCACGCGACTTCAGACGTCCTCAACGTTTGACTCGTAAAGCGTGTGCTTTACAGCGTCGCTCATAGAAGCCGAACTAAACCGAACTGGCTTGGATTAAATCGTATACCTAGTTACTTTGTCAATTAGGTTCTAAAGTTAGATATCGGGAAATAAACAGCACTACTGAAATTGCACAGTTCTGAAAAACCAATTACTTAATTGTTTAAGCCAAAGCACGTTCTCAACAAATTCAATTCTTTTTCAAATTCTATACCATTTTAACACATAATATCGCAGCGGTTAGGACTTCTGAAAGTAGTTAGAAGTTATATATATCTTTCCCATCGGATTTCGGTTCTTCGAGCTGTATCTATGGTCGGCCTATCTGGGTACTTACTCTTGTCAGTTAGCGGAAGTGCTCGTTACGGTCTTTATCCTGCAGCGAAATTCCAGTTGTGTATCGCCAGCAACGCAAAGTCGGGAATTTGCATTTGGAAAAATCCAAAATTAGGGACTTTTTAGGTGCTAATTAGGTGCCAAGTTTAAAAATTAGGTGCTCTAAAATTTTCACCGCAACGAACGGTTGAAATTTGCGTTGCTAGTAAAACGTCTCGCTAGCAACGCAGTGAAGTTATTAGGTATACGATAAATATTAATAGCAAGGAATTAAGTGCTAATTAGGTGCTGCAATTATACGCAATAACAAGGTGCTCCTAATAAAAATAAAGTCGTTATTCAGAACATACCGATGTTAAATGCAGATTTCCTGAAAATCAAAATATAATCAAAATTCCTTTCAGAAAAAGTCCAAATTAGGGGCTTTTTAGGTGCTAATTAAGTACCAAGTTTAAAAATTAGTTGCTCTAAAATTTTCACCGCAACGAACCATTGAAATTTGTGTTGCTGGCAAAACGTATCTCTGGCAACGCAATGAAGTTATTGGATATACGATAAATATTAATAGCAAGGAATTAAGTGCTAATTAGGTGCTGCAAGCATACGCAATAACAAGGCGCCCCTAATAAAAATAAAGTCGTTATTCAGAACATAGCAGATGCAAAATTCAGATTTCCTGAAAATCAAAATATAATCAAAATTCCTTTCAGAAAAAGTCCAAATTAGGGGCTGTTTAGGTGCTAATTAGGTGCCAAGTTTAAAAATTAGGCGCTCTAAAATTTTCACCGCAACGAACTGTTGAAATTTGCGTTGCTGGTAAAACGTCTCGCTAGCAACGCAATGACTTTACTAGATATACGATAAATATTAATAGCAAGTAATTAAGTGCTAAGCGATTATCGAAACCCGATACAGATTAAGATATTATTCTGGGAATTATGGGGTCTTTATTACCTTTATTTGGTTGACAATTATATTAAATAATATTATAGATTATATTAAATCGGAAAAACAAAAAATGCAACTAATTTTTAAACTTGGTACTTAATTAGCACCTAAAAAGCCCCTAATTTGGACTTTTTCTGAAAGGAATTTTGATTATATTTTGATTTTCAGGAAATCTGAATTTTGCATCTGCTATGTTCTGAATAACGACTTTATTTTTATTAGGGGCGCCTTGTTATTGCGTATGCTTGCAGCACCTAATTAGTACTTAATTCCTTGCTATTAATATTTATCGTATATCTAATAACTTCATTGCGTTGCTAGCGAGACGTTTTGCTAGCAACGCAAATTTCAACAGTTCGTTGCGGTGAAAATTTTAGAGCACCTAATTTTTAAACTTGGCACCTAATTAGCACCTAAAAAGCCCCTAATTTTAGATTTTTCCAAATGCATATTCCCAACTTTGCGTTGCTGGCGAGACACAACTCGAAATTCCGATCATAACCCTTTCCATCGGACGCCGAGTGACTGAGCTTTCTGATCCGGTAAACAGTGAATGACCACGTTCCAGTTCTATTAGTTATCATTGGCAAAAGTCACAAGTTATACACTTTCGTCTTGAGACTATGAGGAAAATCAGGCGAGAAGATTTGTCACGGTTTCCCGAACGCACTCCAGCCGTAAAATCTGCATGTCTAAATAATAAAATAAAAATATTGCAAAGACCCTTGAAATCCGCCAACAGGTACTTAAGCAGCGCTGCGGATTAATCCCTTTATTACCCTCGAAGAAATGAGGACAGTGGCAAAATTATTACAAGTTGTAACTTAATTTGAATTTAATTTAATTTTACACTGTAATGTTTATAGTTGCACGATTGTCGTTAGTTGTCCCATTCACAAAGATTCAATATGTCTCCACTCTCCGCAAACACCGTTTCAATTGTTCTACACCGTATACTCCACACGCCGACGTATGTACATAACCGCATCTACTCGTACATTGGTTAGCCTGTAGATTCAACACACAATGTTTTGTTGTTCTACTGCTTAACTTAGTCGACGGCTCGGCAGCGCAGTGGAGCTAAGCATTAAGCTACTCAGGGCGGCGGGTTTGAATACCGCACGGAATAGGTGTTCTATGGTCTACAACTAATTGTACCAGGTCAATATGTTCGTACAGATGTAATTTATGTATACAAAACGCCTTCACCATCCATGAGAAGAATCTGGTGAGGGTAGTAACATATTTAAAAATAAATAAGAAATGAGACTAAGAGATATCTCAATTCTGAGAACAGACAGAATGTCAGATATACGACCCAGTTAGGCTAAAACAGCCTATGTATATAGGTAACACGAATGAATAATAAAACTAACTTTTCTAGGAACAATTTATTTTAATCTAATTTATTACAAGTTTATGTAATGTGAGTAAATAAATTAAATTAATATACCGTATGTTAAAAAACCCTGTCCGATCCGTGAGAGTGCTTTTAGGTATCGTGGTAGGTATTATGATTCTGTTCATGTAATCTTTTTCAAAGGATTAATAAAAAAATACAGAAAAAAATAAATATATATCCCCAATTTTACATGGCAATATGTTCTAAGATACCGTCGTTGACAACGGTGTTGTAGTTTTTTTTTTAAAATTCCTGAATTTTAAACAAATTGTATTTTAAAACAAGACTTCGGAATTATTATGCCAGGTTATTTTACAATGACCGGCCAAATTTGCAATATTCTAATGGGTGATATATTTGTTTGGTATTGGAATCTAGGTATAATAAGAAACTTTAACAGATATGAAAGCTTTCCCATGATAGAAGCAGTTAATAAAAGAAACACTGTTCGTACACCGACAATTTTAATGTACTTACAACAGAAATGTGTTCAAACAAAACGACGCCTTTGAAAACAGAATTATTACTTATTAATGGAAACTTGCTACATTTTTACATACAAGTTTATCGTAACAAGGTCAAATCCGCGCATATTGCTTGTTAATACCTACGTAAGCAAAAACATGTAATAAAATCATTCTTATCTTTTCTTATAGAAATATATCAATAAAGAGTTATCAATAAATGTGGTTTTATTTATGCTGGCCGAGACACAACTATCTATGTCCGAAAACAAAAAAATTCACTAATAATTTAAAATTAAAAATTTTGTATAACCGACTTCAATATAAATTATCAAGAATAACTCAAAAACTATTGGTCAGACCCTGGTCAAATTTATATGGGACCACATGTGAAGCACCAGCTTTCAAGTAAAAAAAGAATCATCGAAATCGGTTCACCCAGTAAAAGTTATGCGGTAACATCCTTTCTGAACTGGTTAGAGAAACATTACGACGAAGACAACGAGATAGCTAGGCGACACGGCTTACCTTATTAAATAGTGCAATCGGATAAAGATATTTCTGAAGCAGAGTGCTAGTGAATTTCATCAAAAACTAGGAAACCAGAAACATTAATGATAGTATTAGAAACTATTACACTTCTGATGTTATAAATTATTCTCAAAAGTATTTACATAAAATAACGCTACTCGTATTAGAATTTACTTTGAAGGTTAATTGTTAAAAATAATAAAAGTGTGAGAACGGATGTTCAACTTGCTCTCTTGCTTACGCAATTGATCATTATAAGATATAAGACAGCGTACAGCACTATACATTCAGTATAGAGCAAATACAGTTCGACCAACCGTAATATGTACCAGACACAATCACACATTAGTGTAACGTGAAGAACATAATTACATGATAACACCAAAGTATGTAAAGCAACAGCTACACTAGTCCCCTTGATGTAACACCGGGCAGCCTCTCAGCAACACGATCTTCCTTGCTTACACTAGAAGAACTACTACACGAATAGAACCGCATCACTTGTCTTATTTGGACAGAATCTCAGTGTAGAAGTAATGTTTTTAGCCCAACGGACATAATAACGATATGTGACTAGTAGAGTTACAGACTCACTGATCCCTCTTAGTCGACTGCGTGATACTTTATACTGCTAAAACAAGTGGGAGATTATAGTTCTACCTTCAACATTTCTTATTTTATTTTATTATTTTACCCTCATTCCTAACAATAGTTTAAAAGCATCAATGACAGTTTAAAAATGCTAAATCTAAAAAAATAGAGGTAGAAAAAACTACGGTGCTATAACAAATATAACTAGAAAAATAAAACTAGGAAACGAGCTAAACAAATTACATGAGATTTAGAAAACGAAACAAGGCAAGACGGCATTTAATACGGACCACCAAATATTTACGACGCCGATGCCAATCCATAGCCTGAAATAGATAATACCTACTGATACAAATCTAACGCAAGATGCTCCATAGCTCCAATGGAAAATTGTGGCAGATCAGCCTAGGCCTGGTACTAATGAATCAAATAGTGGAGGTAGTTTGGAAGGCGTTACACACATTTGAGAAATCTTTTCTCTAAGTAGTTAAAATCCCAATAAATATATTAAATTGTTTAAAAATCATACCATTCCACAATGTCTAACAGCCTACCAGAATAGAGACGACAAGTCATTATTTAATGGGCACATTGAACATTAAGCACGGTATAACAGCATTCGTGGAATATTTTGGGAATTGCTGGGACTACATTGCTCAGAAGAAAAAATAGGATGATTGATTGAAAACTACTCGACGGTTCTATGTTTGGAAGTAAATCGTGAATCTATACAGTCCAATAGATGAACAATCGGACAGTAGCACTTCAAAGGCTGCTAAAAAAGAATCGAAGAAGACAAAATAAAAAAATAAACATTTAGAATCCATTTTAAAGAAACAAGCATGTAATGCACAAACAATTTTTTTTAAAGTTAAAAACTTGTAAACAAAGAACCTTCTTATAAACATCCCAACAAAAAAAATATAAAAAATAATTTTAATATCTAAACTATTAAAACTACAAAACATTGTATATAAGTAAACTATAGATACACTTGGGAGGTTCCTGATAATAGTCAATATCTAGATGATGTAATACAACAATCAAAAAATGTAAATCCAGATGTTGTTGAAATAATTGATAATGTACGACAAAATGTTTTTAAAATAAACACTTATTCGTCCATATCTTTATTTCATTTATAAATCCACTACTATCCACTACTAAACGCGATGACGCAAAACCCTTGACACACACTTATGCTCCGTCACCTCCTCCGCCATAATAATAGCATTTTAATATTTAATAATATTGGGGAAAAAAGGTTCTCGAGTAGCGGCCTCGTACCGGCGGACGAAGTGTAGGGCGTCCCCTCACTAGATGGAGTGACGACCTGATGAGACATGCAGGAAGTCGATGGATGCAGGTGGCTCAGGACCGTGCTTTGTGGCATTCCTTGGGGGAGGCCTATGTTCAGCAGTGGACTTGTCAAGGGCTATAATGATAAAAATAAAATATTGTTAATATTTTATTTTATGAAAGCGATGACGCAGTGACATTTATGAAACTATAAAATTGTATTTCTGTTAAAATGTGAATAAACGTTTTATTTGTAAAAACATCATTGCGGTAACAGCGTACACCTTTCGGATCAGACAGGTTTTTTTTTAAGATAATGTATATTTTAATAACACAAATAACGCTTATGTAATATAAAAATGAAATTAATAAAAATTTACTACTTCCACAATATTAACACAAAATTTGTATACATGTATAAATAGGATATATTATTATAGTTTATTTATTGTATATATTAGTAAAATGTATATATAACGTAATTAATTATGAATTTCTATTTTGTTTTTATTCTATATTGCTACACCTACTTCAAATTCTCACCACTCCATAGGTTGACTGGTAGAGAATGCCACAAGGCATTAAGTCCGCCCTTTGTATTCTTTTAGATTAAGGAATGCAATAAAGAATAAATAAGTAAATAAAATAAATAAATATTAAACGCCAATATATTTTCTTCCCATATATTATTATATTGTTAAATAAAGCTTTCATGGCAACGCAATTTTACAATGCCGGCAAAGATATTATGAAAACGCTTTACTGACAAACAACAAAAAAAATCAAAATACAATATTTTATACATTACCAACCAAATTTATGGATAAAAAAAAATCGAAACTAGATTAGCCCCATAATGACTTCATAATTAGTACATATCCCTTATTACTTCTTTTAAATTGTGAAAAACATTTTATTTTACTGTACTCATTGTTTATTTACAAGCTATATCGTACAAAGTATCACATCTTAGAAGGTTGGCCCGAACCCAAATGAAAAAACAAAAACAAAACAAAATGTGCACATTATTAACTAGCAAAATTTATTCAAAGCAATAACAATTATCTTTTTAGTATACACGTATATAAATTACATGCGCAAATGTTTTCAAAAAAAATATTTAGAAATCTGCTTTGCAACATCTATACGAGACAACATAAAAAACATACATTATTATTCTAAGTATAGTTAGTTTCATGAGTAATTTCATACAAATAAAATGCTATGAAAAGCAGCTATATTTATACACCTTTTATAACATTGAACATTTGCAAAAAAACAAATAATATATTATTATTAAAGCCCAACTTTATTATTTTGTTACTTTTTTTTTATTTTAGTCGTCACATGGTCAAAGATCCCTTTAAAAATTCAAAAAAGTTGGTTCGAAGTGTCTATTGCGTCAGTGCAGCACAATTTAATATGCGTTCCGAATTACTCACTAGACTTACAACCATAATCGTCGTCATCATCATCATTATCACGGGCGGCGGTGACCAATTACCATCAGGTGAGCCGTATGCTAGTTGGCCTCCTCTTCCATAAATAAAAATAATTACAGACCTTCACAAGTCCATTGCTGAACATAGAAATCTCCCAAGGAATGCCTTAAAGCAAGGAATGTCACATAAAGCAACCAACGCTTAAAGTTACAGCCTATATACGTCCCACTGCTGGAAATAGGCCTCCTCTCACTTCTGAGACAGGTAAGGCAAAGAAGTGTCTTCACATGTCTTCGAAATATTTTTTTTAATTTATTATTTCTCAGACATGCAGGTTTCCTCACGATATTTTCCTTCACCGCCGAAAACGTCCTAAATAAGCACTTAAAATTGCAATGTGTAACAATTTCTATGGTGCCGAGGCGGGGATCGAACCCGAGTTGCTGGCGTACTATGAAATTTACAGCGAGCGCTAAGCCCCTGAGCTACTACTGCCCTTATGCCGCATACTGTGTGAACACATATCTATACATATAAAAAAAATTGAAGTGTCTGTTTGTAATGTCAAAATAACAGCTTTTTACTAAATGCATAAGAAAGTATATACGGTACTTATAACAAAAACACAATTTTTAAAATTTTTGTCTGTCTGTCTGTTTGTTGTTCCGGCTAATCTCTGAAACGGCTGGACCGATTTCGACGGGACTCACTTCACTGGCAGATAGCTGATGTTATAAGGAGTAACTTAGGCTACTTATATTTTAGAAAAATAATTAGGGTTCCGCGCAACATAATTAAAACCCTAAATTACACGCGGGCGAAGTCGCGGGGAACAGCTAGTTGATAATAAATTCACGGCTTAGTCGCATTTCACACACGGTGAAATATTTATAAAAAATAATAGTCATTAATATTTGCCCACACACATCTAAGTGACCAATAGTGGGGCGTATTATTTCTACTTAAACGACTTCACTCGTTATAATCTGCGCCCACTTTTCCCTAAAGAGCGTCGCATCCGATTCGGCAGAAAGGCCTCATAAGCCAATGCCAGTCTCACAGGCGGTGTTTAGTGGGTAGGCACTTAGGTTAGGTTAGGTCAGTCGCAGTGAGTCCCACACTAACACTCTAAGCATACCACGACAGCCGGTATGCTTAGAGCATTCACCACCTCCCTTCCTTCCCTCCCTTTTTTGGTTAAAATAATGAAGAAAACTGTTTCGACGCGCACGATAAGAATAGGACTGTTAAACTAACATTTCATCCTCCATAACAATCATTACAGCCCCACACAAATCCACTGTTAATCCACCTGCATCTCTTACCAGGACGTTATTCCATTTAGTGGCAGTTCCCCCTACACTCAGTTTACCGGTATTAGGCTGCCACTCCAAAACCTCTCGTCTCCATCGGTTATCGGTTCTTCGAGCTATATGGCCGGCCGGCCCATTGCCATCTCAGCTTACTGATCCGTTGGTCTGATTCACTGCACATATATTTCACTTTGTGTTATGCAAATTATTTTTATTTAAATTTTGTATTTTGACCATTTGGTTGTAAAATCTCTAAAAATAAATCAAATAATATTAAATGATGACGTATTTAAATATTATTTGATTATTTTTTAGAGAGTTAAAAGAGCGAATTTGCGCACCTAATATTTTAAAAATCACAACAAAACTGGGTATGACACACCATTTTATTTCGGGAGATCATAATATTCACACACCTTTAAATAAATATACAAAATCATATCTTTACCTGCCAAAAATTTTTTAACTAATATTATAACCCTGGCTTCTAAACTTGATAAACATTGTACCTATCTGTGAAGACAACGGAAACATACATTTTATACTTATGCTAGAATACAAATCAAACATAAATTTTATTTGTGAAAATATAATATATATATAATAAATACCCATATCATAAATTTTAATAGTTTTCTTTTAATTTTAACTATCAGTAGTGGTAGTATATTATATTTTGACGATATTAACCCTAGAACCCTACCCAGGGTGCTGTGTCGCCCTGTGGTAACTTTGGTAGATAATATTTTTTTAACTAATGGCAGCACAGCTTCGTTATTTTTTCTAATCTCCTGTCAATTCATGTTTACCATTTTGTACTAGTTTTTTTTTTTTTATAGGATAAGGGTGACAAACGAGCGCACAATCCACCTGATGGTAAGTGGTTTCTGTAGCCCATAGACATCTACATCTATCTTCAGTCTTTAGCCAGCTTACAAGCGATTTTTATAACAAAACAAAAGAAGGAGTTGATACATTTGACCAACTGTACCATTTCTATTCAGTGTCACGTAAAACTCGTCGCTGGCCTTTATGCATTTTTTACGGGTTATTGAATACAGTCGGTATCAACTCTATGATATTGTTGAAGTTTATTTCCTCAATAAATAAGGAAAATATACCCAATAGACGGACATATCTGAAAACTTTATCCTTACAGCTCATAACACCTTATTTAAAGGAAAGAAAAAATTAGCCTACTTTGAGCCACAATATCCGCCAAATGAGCCTGATAGACCAGCTCTAAGTGTCGTTAAACAGGGACGTTGTAGATTCTGCCCCTATTCAAAAAACAGAAAAAGTAAGACCTTTTGCAACAAGTGTAAAACGCCTATCTGTGGAGAGCATCAGATAAAAGTTTGTTTTAAATGTGTTTAAACCGTTTACTTTTACTATTGGCTTTTTAAGTTGATTTCTAAAATAACCAATAAATTAGTTTATATACAAAAAAAAAATCATTTTTATTATAATTCTTGTAAATATGTCTCATTACATAACAGGGTGCTGGGTCACCCCGGGTAGGAAAAGTCGCTGTAAAATATTTGTAGGGTTCTAGGGTTAAGAGCTTTAAACCTAAATTGCATAATAAGTTCTGACTTTAACTTTGGCTTTACATTTTTCGTGACTTAATTTCCCACATTTCTATGTAAAATTCTAACGCCAGTTTCCTGAAGTTCCATGTAATACTAAATATTGATTCAATAGATATGTATACGATAGACATTGTTAAATTGTAAATGAGTTTCTTCATAATATACAAATCCATTATGAGAGACAGATGGAATATTTTGTAATGGTAACACTAACATGAAATTATTTATTATAATCTGACAATGAAAATAAATTCAATATAAAAACATACCACTATAAAAAAATAGAAATATTTGTGTTATTTATTAAGCTCCTTAGCTATTAAAAAATATTCGGGTTACAGCCAACCTTTACATAATATATGTAACAAAGCCAAGTTCTAATTATATAGTACAGGTATAATCATAACACGAGGATTCTTCTTGTTTTCTCCTTTCCTCATTGGATACACGGATGTTAGATGAAGAGCCTGTCGATTCCCAAAGACCAGGTGTTTCGATAATCTAAAATAAATTTCATGTAATGTAAAATAAAATATGAAAGGACTATTATTATTTTATATATCTCATTAAATTACGTTAAAAGTTAGTTTAAAGTTGTGCACCAAATAAATTATAACATGGCTGAATAAGTGAAGATGTGAAATAGTTGAAGTATTTTATCTAATAAAATAAACTTTATATGAAGATTAAAAAATCACCCCTAAATTAGATTTTTTATTAGACTTATATATTAGGAAAGGTTTACTTAGTGTCTTGTTATAAATAAATAATAATGATTAAATAAATAAGTCTTGTAGTTTTGACCCCATTTGAGTATCATGCTTTATGGTTTAAGGTTATGAGATTCATCTGGTACCCTCTACAGGGTCACTCGTATAAGTTGGAACATTACATCAGATTTAAAAGACCACAAATCCTCGGACAGAACGCATAGTCCTACCAAGAATGATTTTTTTTATAGGAGAGGGTGCAAACGAGCATGCGGCTCACCTGATGGTAAGTGACTACCACCGCCCATGAACAACTGCAACACCAGGGGAACCAGGGGAATTGCAGATGCGTTGCCGGCATTTTAAAAAGGAGTAGGCTCTTTTCTTGAAGGTCCCTAAGTCGTATCGGTCCGGAAAAATCGCTGATGGTAATCGATTCTACAAGGAAGTTGTGCGAGGAAGAAAACATCTTCTAAATCGTACAGTGATGGACCGCCAATCATCCAGATGGTGTGGATGGTATCGGGAGTTCTGCCGAGATGTGCGTTCGTAAAATTTGGCGGCTGGGATAAATCCGAACAATTCCTCAAAGCACTCCCCGTGGTAAATGCGAAAGAAAATGCAAAGGGATGCAACATCTCTTCGCAGTGCCAATGAATCGAGCCGATCGGAAAGGTCTCGGTCGTCGACGATTCGAGTCGCTCTGCGCTAGATGCAGTAAAGTGGAAGGAGCTGGCACTGGGGAGTTCCTGCCCAGAGATGGCAACAGTATTCCATGTGAGGCCAAACCTGCGGCTTGTAAAGTTGCAGGCGGTGTGCCGGCATGAAATACTGTCCCGCTCTGCTAAGCACGCCAAGCATTTAGAGGCCAATTTGGCCTTCTCTTCCAAGTGACCACGAAACTGCACGTCACTCGATGTCGACGGCGAGGTTTCCGATACTGGCTGAGGCAACAAGGGGAGTGCCTTGAAACTGAGGAGATACAACAAAGGGGTTCTTTTTAGCGGTAAACGCGCAAACTTGTGTCTTCTGAGGATTAAACTGGACTAGATTTAGTCGCCCACAATCCGAGCTATTCAAATTAAAAACTATCCCAATTTCAATAGAGAAGACGGCTGGGTGTTGCCATCTGTTTGAGATCCCTTAAATAAGAAAACAAAATCGCATCGAAACCAAAGCATGCCACTGCAAGACTTCAAGATCATTAGATAAAAAAATTAACATTAAGGCCCGCCACATATTTCGGAATTCCGAACGGGTCGGCCACACACATACGGAATCCTGTTTTGCCCGCAAAATTTCGAACGGAAAAATACCGTACGTGTGTGGCGGATCATAGATTTTATATGGACTTGCTGCGTTCGGGATTTCGAATCGGAATATCGAAACGGAATCTCGAAACGGAATTCCGTATGTATGTGGCGGGCCTTAAAGGTTGATGGGCAGCCTTCGTTAACTATGACATTAAGAGTTTAAACACCTAAGTTCCTTTTTGTAATAATGCGATTTATGTAAGGTTTGTTAAAAAATAATGGTATCGCATATGGTTGAAATCCAATCATTTAATTGGTTAATTTGGTTATAAACAATTGGTTAAAAGGTTAAAATAATATAATAACTTTGCTTGGAAAAATCGTATGTGTATTCGCTTTTTTTTTTCAAATCTATGGCATAAAACTTTCGAATTATACAAGTTTCATTCCTCTCCTTTTATAATAAATGCTAAAAACTTTTGATATCCATATTAAAATAAATAATCTAACTTTACGCAGTAATGCACTCTTTTGTATATAAATGTTCAAACTTTTCCATTAGCATATTGAAATTTATAGTAAAACAAATGTTAAGTAAGCTAGATCAATAAATTTAAAACAGCGAACTTTCATAACACTTCATTGAAAAGTTATCGAAAACTGGGATTAAACTTACCTTTTGCACAAGTTCTTCAAAAGCCAAGTTGATGCCTTCCTGAGTTTTAGCACTACTTTCTATGAAGAGCATTCTGTGTTTCATTGCAAATGCTTGGCCTGCTTCTCTTGGCACAGCTCGTGGCTAAGATAAATATTTTAATAAAAAAATTAAATGTATCTTTATCTTTAGACATTTATCGTATACTATTATTGCAACAACAATAATTTTCTTTTATATGTTATAAATTAGTTAATCTAATCTTTAGGAACAAATCCACACTGGATGGCTCAGTGACACAGTGGATTAGGAATGAGTAACAGCGCTGAGGGTCGCGAGTTCGAATCCTGCACGGCAGAAGTGACCTACAAATATTTTTTCCAGGTCTGGATGTTTGTCCTTGTGCAATTTATGTATGTAAACTGCCTAAACAATACAAGATAAAATCCTAGCGTGGGAGTAATTTTTTTTAAAGAAAAAAAGAAAGAAAAAATTTAAGATCCATAAGACCCATCCAATAATATCAGTGGTGGATTTATTCATTAATTAAATATAAACTTTAGATCTATTTAACCAGAAATGATCCAAACTAGCATCTTATATTTTATGTCTATGATCTTATCAATATACAACCTGCTCACTTTTACTCCAAATATTATATTTTTATAGATTTTTTATTTCATTTTATAGAAATAGGTTGACAAACGAGCACACATTCCACCTGATGGTAAGTGGTTGCTGTGGCCCATAGACATCTACATCTATCTTCGTTTGCGAATTAAAATGCAGATGCGTTGTCAGCCGTGAGGACTAAGATATAATGCCTCTTTACCAGTAAAATGGGTCTCCGGTTCTCTACACTCACCATTCGAAACACAGCAGCATTAAGCTGCCATTTTACGCTGGTATTCTGTGAGAGTGTGGTCCTTCTCCGGTCGAGCCGACCCATTCGTGCTACAACTATACTATTAATTTTTTTTTTATAGGAGAGGGGGCAAACGAGCATGCGGCTCACCTGATGGTAAGTGACTACCGCCGCCCATGAACAACTGCAACACCAGGGGAATCACAGATGCGTTGCCGGCCTTTTAAAAAGGAGTACGCTCTTTTCTTGAAGGTCCCTAAGTCGTATCGGTCCGGAAAAATCGCTGATGGTAATCGATTCCACAAGGAGGTCGTGCGAGGAAGAAAACATCTTCTAAATCGCACAGTGGTGGACCGCCAATCATCCAGATGGTGTGGATGGTATCGGGAGTTCTGCCGCGATGTGCGTTCGTGAAATTTGGCGGCTGGGATTAATCCGAACAATTCGTCAGAGCACTCCCCATGGTAGATGCGAAAGAAAATGCAAAGAGATGCAACATCTCTTCGCAGTACCAATGAATCGAGCCGATCGGAAAGGGCTCGGTCGTCGACGATTCGAGCCGCTCTGCGTTGGATGCGGTCAAGTGGAAGGAGCTGGCACTGGGGAGCCCCTGCCCAGAGATGGGAACAGTATTCCATGTGAGGCCGAACTTGCGCCTTGTAAAGTTGCAGGCGGTATGCCGGCATGAAATACTGTCCCGCTCTGCTGAGCACGCCAAGCTTTTTAGAGGCCAATTTGACCTTCCATTCCAAGTGACCACGAAACTGCACGTCACTCGATATGTCGACTCCGAGGATACCGATACTGGCTGAGGCAAGAAGGGGAGTGCCTTGAAACTGAGGAGATACGACAAAGGGGTTATTTTTAGCGGTAAACGCGCAAACTTGTGTCTTCTGAGGATTAAACTGGACTAGATTTAGGCGCCCCCAATCCGAGACTTTGTTTAGCAAAGCCTCGACTTCAGACACAAGTTTGTTCCGGTACTCAGCGACGTTTTCCCGAGAAATATTGGCACGGCCGGTGTATAGAGCATCACCAGTGCTGTCATCCGCATAGCAATGAATGTTACCAGTTAGCAACATATCATTGATATGCAGAAGAAACAGCGTTGGTGATAGCACACAGCCTTGTGGAACACCAGCGTTAATAGGCTTGTAGTCAGAGCATGCACCGTCTACAACGACCTTGATGCTCCGATCTGCAAGGAAGCTGGTGATCCAATTGCACAATTTCTCGGGAAGCCCATAGGAAGGGAGCTTCGAAAGAAGCGCTTTGTGCCAAACCCGATCGAAGGCCTTCGCAATGTCCAGACTAACGGCCAACGCCTCCCCCTTGGACTCTACTGCCTCCGCCCATCTATGGGTCAGGTAGACCAGAAGATCACCAGCTGATCGACCCCGACGAAAACCGTATTGGCGGTCACTAATCAGCTGGTGATCCTCAAGGTACCGGATGAGCTGGCAGTTAATAATGGATTCCATTATTTTGGAGAACAAGGAGGTGATCGCGATAGGCCTATAGTTGGATGGGTCTGAGCGGTCGCCTTTTTTAGGGATCGGGTGGACAAAAGCTGTCTTCCATGAATTCGGGACTACGCCTTGGGAGTAGGAGTACCGGAAAAGACGCGTTAAGACCGGTGCCAACTCCGGAGCACACGTCCTCAGCACAATTGGGGAGATTATTATTAGATTAATGTAGCTGCAGCATGGCTCTACCACGTATAAACATTATTAACTGCTAATAATATTTCAGACTAGATTTTATATTATTTTAGAGTAAAATTTGTAGTTAAATACCTTAGCATAACTTTTAATTTGTGAATGTGGTGCACATATGGGTCGGCTAGACTGGGGGAAGATCACATTCACAAAATATCAGCATAATATATTATCAAAATGATGTTATGTTCTATATGGTTATTGTAGAGAACCGCAGACCGTTTAACTGATAACAAGACATTCCGTCTTAGTTCTCAAAGAACACATTTTTATTTATAATCTGTGATAGAATGTCTATGGGCCACAGCATCTGCTTATCATCGGGTGAAATGTAAAATAAATATATTTTTTTAAAGAATACTAATAACACTAATGTTAACATGACTAATATACTACCATCACTGTAGGTCAGCTTAAAGTGCTGTGCTAGGAGTGGTTCATCACAGAAGTCAAATAGAAATTTCAAGCCCATGACTTTCTGAGTTTGCAGTCTGCACCCATACATATAGACATATTAGTCTACTGATGCTTGATTAATATTGTTTTCATGAAATAAGGGTGACAAACGAGCACACAGCCCACCTGATGGTAAGTGGTTGATGTGGCCCATAGACATCTACATCTATCCTCAATTAAGAATCAAAATGCAGATGCGTCATCATCTTTGAGGACTAAGATTAAATGTCGCGTGTCCAGTATAAAGGGTCTCTGTTTTTTTACACCCATCATACAAAACACAGCAGCGTTAAGCTGCTATTTTATGCTGGTATTCTGTGAGGGTGTGGTCTTTCCCTGGTTGAGCCGACCCATTCATGCAACAACTACACAACTAATATATCTGCAGAATGGCTCTACCAACTAAAAAAAAATTATAATCACTTATTTTAAACAGTTACACAATCATTAAAAGAAATATTTACCTTATCAATCTTATTGCCAACTACAAGACAGACAATATTTTTCTTAGTGGAGTACACCTGTAGTTCTTCTACCCACTCATTTAGTTTAGCAAGTGTTTTCGGTTCTGAGACATCATAAACTAAAATTGCACCATGTGCATCTCTGGAAAACAATACTGGTGAAATACAATTTATGTATGATAGAATATGAAATATTTTATTTTTCTTTAGTAATTTAGTTGTACTTTTACAGAAGTTTCAAGTAAAAAATTATAGTTTTTTCTTTTGTTCCTCCAGCACTAAAAAAATGCTTCAGAGCTTAAATTTCTAGAATGTTCAATGTATTAATGTGGAGTATCTACAAAATATGTCACATATGGGTTGGTGCTGAAGAATGCCACCTAGCAGCATTGGTTTCAGTGGAGATGTGCTTAGTGATTTATTGGTAACCCTAACTAGGTAAAAGCCAATCTTGTCAGTCTCGAGCACAGGTGTAGATTAGCCAGCCAGCCTTTCAGTGTTCTATATGATGAATTTCTGAATGTGTGCAGGAATTACATGTCTTAATTCCTCTCTTCCCTTTCCTCCATTAGATAACCAGGCAGTTCTAGGTTCTAGGTTCTTTACTATATTTTTGTCATCATTCCATACATTCAAACCAAATAGTTTTGTTTGTCTGTAGTAATGCTTAGGAGCAAAGGAGATAAATAATCTGCCAGCATCAGTCATTTTATCTAATTACAATCAGGGTAATAGTGAACCCTTTTTACTGGAAAAGAGGCATTCCATCTTAGTCCTCACGGGTGACAACGCATCTGCATTTTGATTCGCAAACGACGATAAATTTAGATGTCTATGGGCCACAGTAACCACTTACCATCAGATGGACTGTGTGCTCGTTTGTCACCCTATCCTATAAAAAAAGAATAGGCTTTTTTTAGTTAAGACAGTGTGATTAACCATCAAGGACTTCATCACCACAAACCACCACATGAGATTGTAGTCAAGCACAGACTGCTAATAAGCAAAAAAATGTAGATAATGAATAATTGTTTTTTTTTATATAGAATAGAGGTAACAAACGAGCACACAGTAAACTTGATGGTAAATAGTTGCTGTGGCCCATAGGCATCTACATTTATCCTCAATAAAGAATCAAAATGCAGATCAGTGTCACCCGTGAGGACTAAATTGGTATGCCTCGTTTCCATTAAAATGGGTCTCCGGGTCTCTACTCACCATATGAAACACAGCAGCGTGAAGGTGCTATTTTACGCTAGTATTCTGTGCCATTCGTGCTACAACTATACCAGTAATATAGCTGCAGCATGCCTCTACCATGTAAAAAATGTGGCTTAGCTTAACCCTATGACAAACTAGTTAATTATTTTAGGCCTTTGGTTTTATCCTAGCAGAGTTGGTATTCCAATCATCTTTATTTTTCAGCTTAGGTTAAAATTTTGATAAAATTCAGTTTGCATTCATTGTAAATAACATTATGCAAAATTTTAAATGTTCACAATTACTTGATGAGGATTATAAGAAACGACATGCTTCATTTTAAAATTAAGGTTAAACTATAGACATCCAGTACTCGCGTATGGGGGTGGGAGGGGGAGGGGGAAGCGGGTGGGTTCAGGGGAAGCCTCCCCTACCCTTCTCCCCTTGCGGAAATGTATAGTTTATAAGTAATATTTTTTTTGTAAAATCATATCCTCACTTCTTTACACAGGAATATTGACGGAAAAGTTACTTCTGCAACGGCTTTGGCGCTGTGGGGAAGTGCAGCCCCTTCGCCCTTGCCTGCGCCACCTGCGATTTGCTACAGCGGGCGGGTGCTGCTCTCCCTCTGCGCCTACGGCTTCAAAACACTCTAGGTGTAGGGCAGACAAAACTACGTGGATTCGGGGTGTTGTGATTCAGTTTTAGTACAGAATCGATCTATCTTATCTATAAAGTCAGGTTTCCCTAAACTAGGCTATGATAGTGGTCATTTACCACAATGTAATTTTAAATCAAATCAAAAAAAGTTCAAAAACAGAGCAGCAGAAGTCGTCGCAAAAACAGGGAAAACACAGCACTAAGCACATGAGAGAACATTCGCGTGACCACTAGGGAAACGGAATTACAATTGACATTTCACATCATAGATAACATATTATATTTAACATTTACGGTTGCCCAAATTATGGCCGTCAACACTGTCCCGTTTCACACTTTTTTACATCGGTTTTTGACATTTGCGTTTTGTTATATGGAATTTTTAGAGAAATTAATTTTAATCGCAATTAATTCAAAACTAATTTCTGACATTAAAAAATAGTTTAAAAGGTTCATGCTTAGCCCAGACAAGCCTCCTAAACTGAAGACATAATTAAAATCAAGTACCGGATAACTATAGCCAACCCTAAATTTAATAAGTATTAGTCTACACAACTAGAAAGTAGTGCTGATTTTCCACATGCTCAGCAATGAAGAAAAACATCATGAAGAAACCTGCAAGTATGAGAAAAGATATTTTTTGAATACATGTGAAGTCCGCCACCATTGGAGCAGGAGACATTTTGTTGCCCTGAAACCCTCTCAGCAACGAGAGGTATGTGCCCAGCAATGGGACATATATTGGCTGTAACTTTACTTTACTTATTTATATACCTAGGTAGACATATACAATACCTGTAAAAACTATTTGTCAGAGTCCTATACCGTTCTTGGCCTGCTGTATCCCAAATGCCCAATTTCACTTTGAGTCCATTCACTTCCATCACTTTGCATTTATAGTCAACTCCAATAGTAGCCGGAAATGATGCATTATAGTCTCCTGTTGTAAACGCTAAGATGATACTAAAAGGAATTGTCTATGTGAATCATTTTAGCTTAATAGTATAATTAGTATCTAATATTAAATAAAATATGTGCATACTATGACAAACATATTATAGTTTATGTATTGTATGATGTCATTTATTTATTTATTTAATTCGTAAACTTGTGGCTTACAAAAAATTCAACACGCGACCAAGGTTAAATTTTACATGCAATAAATTTTTTTTTTCAAAAATTGTATCCATCCATAGAACAAAAATTAATAAACATAAATTAATTAAATATAAAATAATTATAATATAAAATCTCGAAGCTTTTGGCAGCCCATGTCAGAAATTAAAATGGTAATAAAGCCAATTAAAACAATAAAATATTAATAATTATACAATGAAATGTTTTGTCATATCAATTTATAATGCAATGTCAATAAAAACTAATAACAATCCTAATATGCACATAATTAAAGTTACATCTTAAATATAAAGTATAAATAGTACATAGTCAACAAAATTAAATTGTCGAATTATTAATTGTCATATCATCAATAATTTTATAAAAAAGAGTCAGCAGACATCTTATACTGTCTACAAATAGGTCAATTTCATCGTGCTGAGTGAGTATGTCCCCTATAAGTATTAATGCTCGATTTGTTGGTGCAAAACCAACATGTTTGGTACGCATAACTGGTCTACGTTCATGCTGGTGGACCATTGATATTATAAACTATAAATACCACATCCTTCAAAGGCATGTGGTGGAACTTGAAGATTAAATTACTAATAATATAGTATCTAATTTTAAGTGCCTGGAAGAGCTTGTAAATATAATAATAATAGCTTGTCCTTGATCATCACAAACAAAATACGTGGAAACTAATATCTACCTAGATTTACCAACACCGCTTTCTCCGATCACTAAGATTTTTAATGTAGTCACGTAGTCCATTTTAGAGTGCTAAAATTCTGTACAAAGAACAAAGAAATCAAAAGAGCTCTTTGTTGATGTTACACGAAAATTCTTAGATATATTTTACTAGCACAAAATCATTCAAGACACCGTATTGGCTTTTTGATTGTAATAAGAGAGCGAAAATAAATAATCAATAACACGTAAAGATAATTAATATCCAATAAATATTGCAAACTATGAAATATGAATGAATCAACAAAATAATTAAATGACATGACGTTTTAAATGACGTGCACGTTCCGTTCGTAAGAATCATGTGTAAACAATATACATTGTGTTTTTCTTTCATCAACGTAAGTACTAATTTGATGCAACAATTTTAATATTATCTAACTTTCTTTTGAAATAAAAATACTGATAATAAACAGATACCATTTTTTTGTATGAGTCAAAATATAATGCAAAATCAACAAGGAACCTTAAATGGAACGGTGTGGGTGTTTTATTATTTTGTTGTTATTACGAATCAATGACTAAGGTAGGCAAAGGTCTTAGACTATACAGCCTGGCCTGATTAGTATTTTTCACAAAACTCTTCACAATTTGCTAATGCGTCACATTGCGAAGTTCTTGGGAGATATTGGCGACAGTTCACCCCACAGACAGCTGATGAAGATATTATCTCCAGGCTCTTACGTGGATAAAAAAACCTGAGACCATTGAAGGACTTGTTACATCGTTTCTTAAATTATTTCAACCAGCCGTTTAATACACATAATCGCACCACTTTTATGCCATACGTAATTTTATGTATTTGGTGTTTTGGGTCCCGCGGTTATTTAACGCTAAGATCTTTTATCATAGCTTAATTTTAAACAGTTTAATAAATGGCCCTTAGCCCTTTATTCAAAATATTTAAAAGACCTTCAGTAGACCATTAAGTTGAGAAGTAGGAAAGATTTACCTTACTGTCGGAGGATTTTACACTTGGCTGGTGGATTAGCCATTACAGTAGATACCAGTCTCGTCACACCTGTATCATACTGCCGTCCCTGGTATTGGTATTTAACATGATGTGATCAACATTTTTATTCCGCCATCTACTGAATGCGATAAAGTATTTTGGTCCGCAAGTTTCCTCTTTGGAAACCCACGGAACAAAATTGATGTATATACTAATACTATGTATTAAATAACTTGAGTCCGTTCGATTTTTTTATTGCTATTTCAGAAGTGATTGGCCGTTTTTGCCCAAAATATATTCGGCTATTTACTTCTTCGGTCATAATTTATATATTTATTCGGCACGCATTGAAAACGAAAATATGAAATCGGCTATAATTATCATAGAGCAACACGGGCTACCGGCAGACCAGCAGGGCTATTCACAATCGTCTCGGAAAGCGAAATCGACTCGGATTCGATAACTTCTCGCACCGAAACCAATAAACTATTAACATTTAACGTTCGGATAAAGGTCACTTAGATACATCCTATAACTATTGTATCGTCATTTAGTTACATGCATTTACGAATTTTGTAGATAAATAGGCTTTTGTATTTTTTTAGAGTAACGCCTGAACAAAAACATAATGCAATATTTTGGAGTTAGCCATTGATATCGAATATAAAAAATATATAATTTAACTATATAATAAATAACAAAAAAAACTGAGATATGTCTCGTTTCTGTCGGGTCTGGGTTTTTTTCTATGGGGCGTGACCGTACTTCTTTGACGTTTGTTTTCGATAATTGTGACAGTTTGCATCGGAAACTTTACGAGAGCTCTGAGGCTGGCGAAAACTTTTCGAATATTGATGATTAGAAGAGATAAATAAACCCTTTTAATTATAAGGTAGGTAACAAAAATTAATTACAATTATCTATAAGACGTATTTTCATATAATTACTTCAATATTTGCACTTAATCGTAAAGCTGAATTTTTGTGAAAGGTGTGTTTTTATAAGTTTTCTATCACAAAGCAGCATATATATATGCTGCTTTGTGAAACGAGACATATCTCAGTTTTTTTGTTATTTATTATATAGTTAAATTATATATTTTTTATATTCGATATCAATGACCAAAATATTGCATTATGTTTTTGTTTAGGCGTTACTCTAAAAATATACAAAAGCCTATTTATCTACAAAATTCGTAAATGCATGTAACTAAATGACGATACAATAGTTATGGGATGTATCTAAGTGACCTTTATCCGAATGTTAAATGTGAATAACGTTTATTGGTTTCGGTGCGAGAAGTTATCGAATCCGAGTCGAATTCGCTTTCCGAGACGATTGTGAATAGCCCGGCAGATGGGATTAGCTGTTACATTTTTGCCGGAACACTGAACACAGAACTGTCTCCCATTTTTTGCGGGAGGGATTCTGCGCATACAAAAACAATCATCTGTTACTATGAAACTAATAACTCAACCGATCTGCATATTACAATATGAGGACGAACTGCTTCAGTTGGTAAAGAAATCTGTTACAACACGTCCGTTATTATTGTAATTTTTAGGTTTAAGAAGAAGTAAATACATATAATGAGATTTAAAATTACTTCTTTAAGAAACGTAACACCTTCTTATTGTAAATTTCAGAGAGGGCAGATCTCTTTTAGCAGCACATAACTGAACAATTCGGCATTTTTGTAGGACGTTTATTTAGCCGCACAACTAGATTTAGTATAGTGAGCAGTGCAGCTGCAACTAGTTTTATTGTATGCATAGAACCGCGTGGACTTATACTTACTTACAGAGGGGAACGCCTGAGTATGGCTACTCCCCTCCGATCCGCCAGGGTCTCATGTTACTCTATGATAATTATGATTATTTAATTCAGGGATTATTCAATTCAAATTTTATACAGAAAGGCGTAGTATTATAATAAATAAAAAACACATTTTTTATTTCTTACATAAAATATCAGATTGTTTAAATTTAATTATTAAATATTCTTTAACATAATGATTTCTTATATTTACGCGAATACTACATATTGAATAAAACTTCGGACAACAAGTGAAGTACATCACAGTGACCGTGTGAAGCGGACCACAATCGAGCGTGTGCCTGCTGTACTATCCTATGTCAGAGGAGTCACAGACAAGGTTGGCTACATTTGAAGCGAGCTTCTATTAAAACATACTTTAAGACTCCGAAGAAAATTAGTCAATTTTACCCCAATCTTTACCCTTTACAGGATGCAGGAGTGTACAAGCTTGATTGCGAATGTGGTCTCTCTTTCATAGGACAAACAAAAAGATCCATTAAAACCCGCGTGGAAGAACATATAGCTGACGTGAAGCACCGACGCTCTGGGAAATCTGCAGTCTGTGAACATGTTCAAGTTCGTCCTCGCTATTATATCAGATTTGATAGACCACAAATCCTTGCAAAGGAAAACCAATTCCTACCAAGGATGATACGCGAGGCTATTGAAATTACAAAACATCCTAATTTCAATAAAGAAGTTAGATGGGTGCTGCCGTCTGCTTGGGATCCTATAAGTAACAAAATTAAATCCAAACCTAAGCATACCACTGCAAGACTTCAAGGTACTGTAAGTTCATTCTCGTAAATCGAACTAAAAATTAATATTAAAAAACTGAAGGTAACCGGGCTAACTGTGACATTGGGACGTCAAACATCTCAGTCCCCCCCGTGACCATGGGTTGCTGTAAAGGATCCGAAATGACAGGAATTAAAATAGTAAATTAAACGCGATGAAATCCGTAAAAAATCGTTTTATTCAATATTTTTTAACAATTAAAACATCACATGATACGGTTTTATTTAATCTTTATTTCATTGTAACCCGATTTTTATTTTTTTATATTTTGTACTTTTACAAGTAACGTCATTGCGCTATGTTAACAAACAAGTTGTTTATTGGTTGTTTATTTGAGTTGAATAATTAATGAGCGTTTATAATTTTCCAATCAGATGTCGCTACACGGGACTGAGGTGAGGTAAAGTTATTTGTTACATTGTGTCACCATAAGTGAAAAGTTGCTTTTCAAATAAAAGTCTTTCGGTTTCAGTGTATCTGTATCTTATAACTTGTATCCTACAACATATGTATCGTACAACATAATACAAATAATATATAAAATACAATGCCTCAGACGTCACTCTTTAATTTTTGCACAATACCTTACTCTCTTTTAATATGCTAAAATTTTTATTTATTCAAAAATCATGTTACCGGTATTAAGCTGAACTTGCCTGCCTTTTGTTGGATTTTAATACAAAATGTAATGCCCCAAAATAAAGAAATTTTTCAAAAAATAGATCATGAAGTTGCGGGTCATGACCCCTGAAGAAAAATGTTTACTGTCGTGGACAGTTTTTCCTGGGATTTTTTATAGCTCAGGGGGCAAACAAGCATGCAGCTCGCCTGATGGTAAGTGTCGACCCCCACCCATGACAACTGCAACACCAGAGCTATTACATGTGCGTTACCGGCTTTAAAAAAGGATTAAGGACGTTTCTTAAAGGTCCCTAAATTGTAACGTTCTGGAAAAATTGCCAGTGGTAAACAATTCCTCAAAGAAAAGCACTCCCCGTGGTAAATGCGATACAGAATGCAAAGGGATGTTGTAGCAACCAAGAGATGTACCTCTCCACAGTGCACGTGAATCGAATCAATGAGAAAAAAATCGGACGTCGGCAGTTTAAGCTGGTCTGCGATGGATACGGTTAAGTGGAAGGAGCTGGCACTGGGGTGCATCGGCCCAGAGGTGAGAACAGTATTCTATGTGAGGTCGAACCTGTGCCTTGTAAAGTTGTAAGCGATGTAGCGGCATGAAATTCTGCCCCGTTCTGCTAAGCACGCCAAGCTTTTTCACACAATGTAAATAAAGTATAAACAGGTAGCTTATATGAAAAATAAAACAGTCACTATGCAGTCTCCATGTCTCCGTTTTTTATTTCATTAGTAAAATATTTGAAAATGATTTAAAAAAAATACGATTATTTTTTGGCCTTTTAACTGGCCAATTTTATTTAACTATTTCCAACAAGTTTCCTTATTTTAATCATTAAGTTTACATTCACATTTTAGCCGAATGTCAAAGTAAATTTCTATAACGTATTTCGTTATTAAATATCTATCACTTAAAAGCTTAAAACATCTTGATCCAAATTGTAGTGCTATAAACACAAATACAAGTCAAAATTAAAATAAAATATAATATAAAAATTAAAGATCAAAATGAAGTGACATTTTTACAACGCTAATAGAGCATTACTTACTTTCATTCTCTTCTTGTTGTGTGCGCTGCATGTCTATCATTTCATCATAAACATTCAAGATAAATATCGAAAATTGTTTCCATAATGGTGAATTAATCCCGAATAAGACGTATAAAATATTTTAATGTATCGAACAAGATCATGCAAATTACCAAAATTTTTTGGAAAATATAAAAATTAACAAAGGTGTTGAAATTATTATTTATTGATTTGCAATAAAAAATTATTTTAATATCAGTTTTGCAGTATGAATCATAAATTTTAACCTAAAATTAAACGCGTCATAACAATAACGTCGTCCTGAGAATTAACCTGTGAAACGTGCAATTATTAGGATTATTTTTTTTTATTAACACCCACTCGCCACTCACAGAACAATTAACCATTGTTAAAGACAATTGAATTTACAAAAAATAACCACGATTACATAAATTAAAGAAATCCCAAATACTAAGGAGCTCATTCATTGCTTGCTGACTTCTTGTGACGATCTGTCATTCAAAACCAGTTACCGAGTCATGAGAAATGAGATATGCTATCCTTTTCTATCTTGCTATATTGCCATAAATAATTTTCTTCTCCCTTCACGCGGCACACTATGGCCGTATATTTTATCCTATGTTTAAGTGATTTCGTTATTGTTTGTATTTTGTTCTTGTAGTGATATTTTCCACGAATATTTTTATTTTATTATTACACCAATATCTAATTATATAAAAATAAATCTATAGCATTGCTTATTTACTTGCTTATATACTTGTTTATCATTACAACCCTTCACAAGTCCACTGCTGAATATAGGCCTCCCCCAAGAAATGCCACAAAGCATGGTCCTGAGCCACCTGCATCCATCGACTTCCTACATGTTTTACCAGGTCGTCACTCCATCTAGTGGGGGCTAAAAATGAATGCTATATCTTACTGAAATTCATTCATCATAGTAATAAGTACTTAACTTAAAAATTTTCAGTCGTACTCTTAAGAAATAATTTAAATTTAGTTACTAGAACGTCTTTTTTAAAAATTTTAGAAATTACCTCTTATCCTAACTAGTAGCAGTAAAAAAGCAGTAAAAGAATCGTTTTATGCAAATCAAAGATAAGCGGGAAGTAGAAGACAAATTACATTTATACGTGGTAGATCCATACTGCAGCTATATTCGTAGTATACTCGTAGTAGCACGAATGGGTCGGCTCGACCGAGGAAGGACAACGCTCTCACAGAATACCAGGGTAAAATAGCAGCTTAACACTGTCGTGTTTCGTAAGGTGAGTGTAGAGAACCGCAAAACCCTTTTTACTGGAAAAGAGGTATTCCATCTTAGTCCTCACGGGTGATAATGCAGCTGCATTTTGATTCTTTATTGAAGATAAATATAGATTTCTATGGGTCACAGCACACACTTACCATCAGGTGCACTGTCTGCTCGTTATTATCATTCTATCCTATTATAAAAAAAAAACCATCCGAATAGAATAGCGTATAGGTTCGAAAAAAAAACCTCTGTGGAATAAACACTACATGCTTAAAAAAATTGCAATATAGTATTTCATATTATTAAGTATGGAAACATTTAGATACAGCGTGGTAGCGATCATCTCATTAACAGGGGTTATTATCAATCATGTAACCCTTACTAAACAAGTTTTGTTTATTTTTTTTATTTTTTTTTATTAGGCTCTCACAACAATGAGTACACTGTTACATACATATGGAATGACATCACGATTATTAAAACTAAATGTCCCATTACTTACAGGAGGGCACCACATGCATAAAAAAAGAGACTTTACGTTGATTTTACAACAGTACATAGGTACAATTTAACTCTAATAAAATTTAAATTTAAATTAATAATGAAGAAACTTCCGTTAGGACATTGCCTTAATCGCCGATAACAACTTTTTTGATGCCAGCCATCGAGGTTGAGAATAGATCTATCTATTCTGCTTTGGTATTCTTTATATAATGCAAACATTATTGTTAAGGAACAATGTGATCTTAAAGTAGTTCGACCTTGAGGTGCAACAAATAATTTGCTATTACAGGATCTAGGCAACCGATGCGGTACATTAAAATTTATCTTACTAAGAAGATCGGGACAATCCAAAAATCCAGTCACAAATTTCTTTAAAAACAATAAATCAATAATTTTTCTTCTCATTTCCAGTGATGGAATCTTAAAATGAAACAGTCTTTCCTCGTATGACTTGAGCGTCCTGGCCATATTACAGCTACGAGTCAAGTGCCACAGAAACCTTTTTTGTACTTTTTCAATGCGGTCTATATGTATTCTGTATCTGGGTGACCAAACTACACTGCAATACTCCAAGTGACTCCTTACTAATGAGTTGTACAATATTATTTTTGTGGCTGGTTTTTTAAAATTCCCACTCTCCCTTAGCACAAACCCAAGCATCTTTGATGCTTTTAGTACACAGTCATTTATATGTAAATAAAATTTAAGTTTTGGATCCATCTGAATGCCTAGGTCTTTAATTACATGAACTTCTTCAACCAATTCATTACATATACTAAATCTAGAATTGACGATTCCTCTGTTTCTGGTGAATCTGATATGCTTGCATTTTTTTTATATTTAAAGACATTTTGTTTCGGTCACACCAATCTGCAAGCCTATCCAGATCACTTTGAAACAGCAAGATGGCCCCCTGATTCCTTATCATTTTAATAGCTTTAAGGTCATCAGCAAATAAGTGTGCTTCAGAGTTTTGGCGTTGAGTTTATTTAAAAATTTAAGCTTTTTCATAGATAAGTCCTGCACATTTTCTGATACTTTGTTCTACATTGCACCATACAAGGATTACTGACTCTTTGGAATCGAGAAAGTGGTATATACATAACTATCTTGTGCTTATTTCTAGTATTTACTATTTATAGAATGTACATCACTATCACTATTTCCAATAAAACTATTATTGTTTTTGTATACATACTCGTACATTATATTTTCGTAAATATACTGAGAGACCAAAGTTAATATTATATTTATTGCTTTAAACTTTTATTTAAGAGATTCTTACGGACCTAGGATATAAATTATTCTTACGGCTCTCTTTTGCAAAACAAAGATAGTTTCAATGTCAGTTGCATTACCCATAGCAAGATTACATTATGCTTTCAACACATGTAAAGCCTCTAATCTTATTTACAGCATATGCTGCAGAACTAAGATTGCTAGCTAGTTTAGATACATGGGCCCCATTGAAGCTTTGCGTCAACTGTAATTCCGAGAAAAACGGCGGATTCAGCAAGACTCAGCTTTTCCCCATTTAAAAGCATACTGGTATTAAATCACACTGTTTCACATTACCGTGTAGTGGCGGTGTAAGAATATCCACTACCACATTCCATCCCGTGGGTATCGTAAAAGGCGACAGAGAACAAATCAGGAGAGGGTTAACAGCGTCTTCTCAATAACGACTTAAAAAAAAGCTGCGGTTGCCAACCTGCTTGCCAAGTGTAACAACTATAGCAAATATCCCCCCAATGAGGAAATCTATGGGTGAGGCCTATGTTCAGCAGTGGACTTTAATAGGTTGCAGCGGTACTTAACATTTAATGTTGTTTTCTTTTATTACCTACCTTTTAAAAGCAAATTGTTGACATTAAACCAGTAAACCAGTAACAATCCTTTTAATTGTATGATTTAATAAAAGGACCTTTTCTGATATCCTTTTAAACAGTTTCAGAAATGATAACCAACAAATTGAGTTGTTGACAAATTTTAGTTTCGGCTGGGATTTGAATCTAGTAGTAAGTTGATGTTGCAATGGTGTGGCCGAGCAAAAGAACCGAATGCCAATGGGGAAGAAAGATTATAGTATGCCCCCCCCCCCCAAGAGAACTGTCACTAGATAGAGGGACGACCTGTTAAGAGGTGCAGGATTTTGATGGATGCAGGTGGCTCAGGACCTTTCTCTGTAGCATTCTTTGAGGTACTCCTTTATTTGTACGTCGGTGATCTTGAGATCTGCTGTAATTAATGATGATGATGTTGATGAATCACGATTTAGGAGTCAAGAAATCTAATTATAGTTAGTAGTTAGTTATGAAAACCAAAACGCGTTGAAAGCTACTCTGGAATAAATGAAGGCAAGAAAAACTCAACGCAGTATACGACAATATGAAACATTGCTATTGGTTCTGTTCAGGCGCTACATCTAATGTAAAAACTGAAACACTTATTTACAAGTTTACAAATATCACCTGATGGTAAGTATATGCTAGGGCACATAGACACTCACATCTACCTTCTAATAAGAATCAAAATGCGTTGTCACTTCTGAGGACTAAAACAGAATGTCTCGTTATTAGTAAAAGGGTCTACAATTTCCTACACTCACCTTACGAAATACAGCTGCATTATAAGTTGCTTTACGCTGGTATTCTCAATGTGTGGTCCTTCTCCGGGTAAGCCATCCCATATATGCTGCAACCATAATATGCAATTTTGTTATTATACTGGCTCTCATTAAATGAAACTAATTTTTACGGATTTTGTCGCATTTAATTTAACTTTTTAATTTCCCGGTATAATTACAAAATTGAGGACTAAGTCCTTAGAGGTGACAACGCGTGTGTAGCCTTCTTCGTATGAATTTTTGTATGTATCCATGGACTGCAGTAGCTACTTACCATAAGATGATCAGTAAGTTCGTTTATCACATCAATTTTATCGACGACTCCGTGGCGCAGTGGCTTAGCAATGAGTTAAAGCGCTGGGGGCCGCGGGTTCGAATCCCGCACGGAATAGGTATTTGTATGGCCTACAAATAATTGTTCCGCGTCTGAATAATTTGTTCTAGTACAATTTGTGTTTGTAAACTGCCTCCACGATATAGGAGAAAATCCTAGAGTGGGGGTAACGTTTTTATAAAAAAAAATTATAAGTAAAACACTGTTAATTTATTGTGCAGTAACGCATTTTGTAAGACTGCCTAAACTTGAGATTCTTCTGTTATTTATACATATAACTTACGAATATTCCAAACACTTTTTCTTTCTTTTAAATTGTAGCATTTTTGTCACATAATACTTACGGTGATGATAAATGTGGAATTTTGCTCAGTAGTATTAAGTATTAGAACAATCCCTTCTATAAATTAGTAATGCGTGGCATGTTAGAGTGCGATACGAGTTTATTTACAATCCTTGCGAGTTAATTGCATGGCGTGACGCTGTGCTATGCTGGCCTATGCCGAACAGGCGGGCGGGAGATATTAGTTGGTGTAATGGTGCGATTTTTCGAATTAAATGCCTGCGCGTAAAATGATGAAATAAATTACTGTGCAAGCTACGATGGTGAAGTTATTATATCCGATTATGCCGCCTTGAGAACTTGATATACTATGGTCAACTGTCTGCTGGCCAAAATCTCTCAAAATAATTCCAATGGAACGCATTATTTTTGGCTGAAGGCCTTAATATTATAGCCTATACCAGAAAAAAAATTAAATAAGGCGAGTCTGTGAGCTTTTTTTATAGGATAAGGGTGACAAGTGAGCACACAGTTCACCTCATAGTAAGTGGTTGCTGTGGCCAATAGACATCTACATCTACATCTATCCTCGTTTGCGAATCAAAATGCAGATGTGTTGTCAGCCGTGAGGACTAAGACTGGAAAAGAAGCATTCCAGCCTCTTTTCCAGTAAAAGGGGTCTCTAGTTCTCTACACTCACCATACGAATCACAGTAGCACTAATCCGCTATTTTACGCTGGTAATTGTGGTGAGAGCGTGGTCCTTCCCCGGTCGAGCCGACCAAGTTGTGCTACAATTATGCAATTAATATAGCTGAAGCATTAAGCATTACTCTACCACGTACAAAAATACTTAGAGTAGATATACCCTCACACTGGTAATGATGATTTTACAAATATGATAAACTTTATTGCTCAATCCATTTAAAGTCAAAAGATATTTGTATTATTCACCATAGTACCTGTTACGATACTTACGGGATAAAATAGGTAATCATTTCTCTCTTACTTAGCCACCACATGGCAACACAAAAATACCTTTTCATTGGTGATAAACAAATGAAGATAATAATAAAAACAAATAATAAAAAAAAATCTATAAAATCTGAATAGGCAAGTCATACCTTACAAATGGAAGTGCAATTGTTTAGAATCGAGAGTATAAAAGCCGCTGCACTTTATATCACAATAGGCGTCTCAGTGAATGCGTTCTAATGAAATAAAGAAACGTTTTGTCGACGCGCATCATTGACTCTAGACCCACATACGAGTTGAATAGACTCCGAGCGCCCTAGTTGTTTCTTTGTAGATGGAAAATCCATTATCTCACGTTCCGTCCGACTGTCCTGATCCAGCGAAAGCGTATCTTCATTTTTAATATGAAGTTATATGACATTCGATTTTGTTAGTTTACATTATTAATGTTAAGTTGTTAAGAAATAATAATCTGACACGGGTCACTAACCTTATATTGTTTACGGTACTACTTCCTTTTAATGGTGTTCTATTTTTTATGTCTCTGTTCAAATATAAATTGCTACCCTACGAATGTATGTCACTTCTCAGTAAAGCATTTTCTCATATATTTGATTCGTAATTTTGTTGAAATCGGCGATAATAATATCTATTTCCTATAGTTAAGAACATAAAGATTATGAAATAAAAATTAATAGTGACGTGTGGTGTCGGTGTAAAAGAATGTAGCACCCTATATCGTCCCATTGGTGTGTCGTAGAGGTAACTTTGAAAAACTAATGATTTTCGACTTATAATTAATATGGTTCCGTTTACAGAATACGTAAAATATCTAGACTAATGAAGGGGTGCATCATCAAATATGCGTAATATTTAAGCTTCGTATCTATGGAACACAATATACACTTACAATCAGGCGGACTGTGTGCACATTTGTCTTCCTTATTATAAAAAGTCCTTTAAAATATCTTCTTCACAGCGAACTCTTTTCTTTGAATAATATATGTAGCATTTTTCCGATAATACTTACTAATAAAGTACCTCATATTTTAGCATTTGCGTCAAAATACAATTGCTTTTATTGATTTCAATTCAATGAAGGTAATTTAAGAGAACGATTCGATGACGCATTAACGAAAGTGAGATTTATTCCCGAATTGAATAATAAAGCGCGCCATTCAACGATGAGCGCCGCACCAAACGGCTGAATTTGAATAAAAGCCCGGTTAATATGACTGACGTAAAGCGCTTTACACTGCAAGTGACGTGAATGTCTGTATTTTAATACGATAGGTCGTTAGGGTAACTGTCCAAGTAGAAGCTTAGAGTAAAACAATTACAGCAGTAAATATAGTTATGTAATATATATATAGAAAGGGTGACAAAGCAAATTTATGTTGCAGAAGTGAACGGCAGGGTCGGGAAGGGACGCCCTAGACGTAGGTTTATCGACCAAATCGGCGATACATTAAAAATGGGCCAGATTAGGAGTACCCTTAACCGACGAGCATGTATGCGTAGATATATGGATGTAAAAGAGGCGAGAGAGGTGTGTCAGGATCGCGCCAAACGGAAGTCCGTAGTCTCTGCCTACCCCTCTGGGTGATAGGCGTGAGTGTTTATGTTTATGTATATATATATATTATATAATTATTGATTTGATTTTCAATGTATTTTATTTACTGCGCATGTATGTCTGATATTATCAGTTACATCCGATTCATAATTAGGTATTATATAATAAGAGTTACATAGAATTGATGTAGGTTATGTATGAGTAATGCAGTTATATTATAGTTACTTAGTTACTTGGGTTGACAACATTCGTTGTCGACCCAAAAAACTAAGATAGTATCGCATCCTGTAATACTAGCTCTTAATACTTATTACAATGTGAATGCATTCTATATTTTATTGTTAAGTGATATACATATGATAATACATTTCAGCTCACGGTTGTTTGTTTTTTGTAAATAAAATATGTTCTCTATTTTTCAAACGAGCTTACAGTCCACCTTTCTGCTGAGTAACTACTGCAGCCTATAAACACGTGCCACTTCATACAAAGAAAGCAAGAGATTCATTGACACTCCAGAGAACTAAATATAATTCAGCCATCTTGTGATTATACTACCTTCCTTAAGAGCGAGCTAAGTATCAACCTTTTCGGTGAGTGATCACTGCAGTCTATAGACATCTGTAACTTCCTTTCTCTTCAAATGAAAGACAACAGTGGATCCACTGCTGACAGAAATAGATAAAAGGATGGTACAACCCCAAGCTTCGGAGGCAGAAAAGGACCCTTTCCAATTTCATAAAAAAACATGTGTGAGTGTCGGGAACATTCGGTTGGAACGAAGTTCCTTTCATAGTATATTATTATTGATAAACATACGGCACTGAAAATTTCGGGAATCAAGGAAGTGACACAACATTACTACCATTCTGCATTAACCGTTCTTTGTCCCTCAAGAGGAATAGTCGTAACATGGCCGGTATTGGAGATAAACGTGGCCACCATTTTTTTTGCAACACTCCGTGAACGAACAATTTTTGTTGGCTTTAACTCATTTTCGAACACCCAAACTCGTGACTGGTTCTTTGTTTCGGGTTCATACGCATATATCCAGGATTCGTCACCTGATACGTTGTTGTATACAGCATTTGAGGATCCTGCGTGGAATCTTTCGAGAGTTCTGACGCACCAAGTAACACGAGCCGCTTTTTGCTCTTCACTTTTTTGCGGGAATCGGGAAAAAAACTTTTTTACACCTAATCGTTCATGCAAGATTATTTGTATTTGACTCTTGCCAATGTCTACAGTTGCCTGAATTTCGCGGTATGTCACATGTCGATCTTACTCAATCAGCTTACGCACAGCATCAACGTTTTCTTGGGTGACTGCAGTTTTTGGACGACCTTGACGGGGATCATCACTGAGCTTGACACGTCCACGTTGAAATTCAGTAAACCAACGATAAATTGTGGTTTTGAATGGGGCTTCATCACCAAATGCAGAAATCATCCGGTCAACACACTGTTTTTGTGTTAAACCACTTCGAAAGTCATAATAAATCATCGCTCTTGAATTTTCTCGAGTCAATTCCATTTTCTCAACGACTAAACAAGTTTGACAAAACCTTGTGACAAGACCGAGAATCTTATTTTAAATAATAATCTTATTTTAAATATTTAATTTTAAAAAACCAAGGACTTTTCAATTAAAAAGATTTTAATATGACAGGAACAGTGGAAATATTCCATTCCCGATACTTTTAGTGCAGCTTATGTATTATATTATTGATTAACAAATACAAATAAATTAATTACTGGCGTCTATTAAAATTAACCGTCATTTAAAACAAAATAATATTTCTTTCATGGCAAGATAAGAAAAAGTCCGAGGGAGATGGATATTATTCCATCTCGCTACCTTATAGCCTCCAAGTCCGTCTACACTACTTCAGAAGGGGTCGTGACGAAAGTATCTTACACTTTTCCTCGCCTAGCCCCCATCCGAAAAATTCTTACCGTCCCGCAAGGAACTTCGTTCCAATAGCAAATTAACCTCGTCTCGTTCACGTATCGTTACATTTAACGTGCTCTTCAGTCGTAAAATATTAGGGTTGTCAGATAACGAAAAACAAAGTAAATGTCAGCTCCTTTCAAGATTTCTTGCTGAGATAAATCTGTTATTTTGTTGTCAGGCATACAATATATTTCAGTAATAAATTCCTTATCATTACCTGAAATAAAAATGAGCATAAATTTGAATTATAAAAAATATTCACTCTTTCTTAAGAATTAGTGGTTTTGTTGTTAAAGTGTTGGTTAAAAAATATCACACTTTACTTTCGTATAAAAAGTTGAGTTATTTTCCAGTATTTTTCCAATATACAATACAGTCAAATATTCTTTATTGTACACCTAGCAAAAATTGTACAAATATTGAGGGAGTACAAATCAAATTGCAACAGCAATAAGACTGTTTTCCCTTTCTTCTAGGCAACCTGAAAAATAAATAAAAAGGAGGAGAAAGATAAACGATATGCACGAGAATATATACATTATAGACTATCACAAAGAAAGATGAGCGAAATAAACTTTAAAGAGAGTAGAAAGTAGCGTCATTTCAAATTCTCTATGTGTTTGCAAGCATGCGGTGCATGGAGCCGTGGTAACTGAGAAGCTAAGCGCTCGCTGTAAAATTTCACAGTACGCCAGCAATCCAGAGTCGATGGCCGTCGGCAAAAAGAAATTGTTAATTGTAATTTAAAGTGTTTATTTACGTGCTCGGCACAAGGTGAGGAAACCTGCAGTCCGAGAAATAAAAATGAAAAATATTTCGGAGACATGTGAAGTTCGCCAACACGCATTGGGGCAGGGCGGCGGACCTTGCTCTTGCCCTAAAACCCTCTCAGAAATGTGGGGAGGCCTGTGTCAAGCAGTGGGACGTACTATATACGATATTTTACTTTTAAGCATGCGTCATCAACCGTAAGGCGGGTTGATGATCAGACAGTCGAGAATACAGAAATATGTTATTGGCCATGATCAGCTAAGATATTTGAAAATAAAAAAGGAAAAGAATAAAAGAAAAGAATAAACCCAAGTGTAACTGAAGCACTTACTTACTATAATAAAATACATGTAAAAATTTACTTTACAGCGTAGTCGCGGTGTAAGAATATCCACTACCTAACGATCCTAAACCACCCGTATCCATCAACTTCCTGCTACCAGAGTGTAGTAGGGGTGTAAAAATACAGATATACAGAGATACAGATAACATACATATAACAGCACAATTACATTAAAAAAACCCGGCCAAGTGTGAGTCGGACTTACGCACCGAGGGTTCCGAACAAATCCGTAGGTATATAAGTTTAAAATTATTAAAAGTATTTTTATTATGTGATGTAACTAAAAATTTATGCTTTTAGCAATTTTCCTTTATCTGTGCTATAAATACGTTGCTTCGTACCAAATTTTAAGATTCTGAGTTCACGGCAAGTACCCTGTAGGTTTTGATTCCCTTGCGAATGTCGACAATTTGCGACATAAACGGCTGTATCTTTTGATTGCGTTGGCTTAGAAGTTTGATTTTTTCACAGCTCCAAGGGACAGTAGAGTAGTATTTGATATGAATTTGAGCTTGATACCTCCACGTGTTCCTGAGAAAAAGGGTCTTGACAGACAGACAGACGGACAACAAAGTGAACCTATAAAGCTTCCGTTTTTTCCTTTTGAGGTACGGAACCCTAAAAAATGAGGTAGCCAACACGCTCCTCAAGCGTGGCAACTATGGAAATATATATTTATGTATGTATATAATCTAATATTCCCTTTAAACAGTCCTGGTAAGCTTAAAATGCTTGTGTTAAGAGTGGTTCACGAGTTCAAGGAAGTAGTTGAATGGTTCATTTGAACCCACCTTTTGAGTTCACGGTCCACACCATGCCTTTAGGCTACAGTCACTTTTTTTTCTCTCATTTTATTCAGTCCACATGATGGTAAGTGGACCATCTACATTTATTCTGGATTGCGTTGTCACCCCTGACGATTAGGATAGAATGGCTCGTTTTCAGTAAAAAGGTTCTCCAAATCTCTACACCCACCATTTGAAAACACAGCAGCATTTTACGCTGGTATTCTGTGAGAGCGCTCCATTCGTGCTACATCTATAATATAGCTGTACCGTGGTTCTACCATGTATAAAAAACCAACTCCATCGGTTGTTACTTTTGCGACAAACAAGACCAGCCCATTGCCACTTCAGTTCAGTATGACATAATGGATTTTTATATCATAACAGCTTGAAAAATAATAAAATAGAGGAGATTATTTCTACCACTAACATCCTGGGAGTGATAGAAGCCACACGACTGTACTGGCTTGGACATATCGAGCGAATGAGAAAAGACCGGGCGGTAAAGAGACCGTATCTTTCGAATTATCTTCTTATCAATTAAATTATTCAATCAGATCAAATACTGGTGGGAAGACTCAAATATTGTCCTGTAGGACAGGTAGCGAAGGATCTAGACGAGACCGATGTGTTCAAATAAACCGAGGTGGCACAGATGAGGGAAGCGTGAAGTACTCTGTTGTCAGAGATCAAGATCCACTTCGGGTCCCTATGCCGGTGTAGTAAATAAGCTTTTACATATTTAATGCAATTTCTAGCAAAACAAAACATGCTACAAGCACGTGTTTTAGATTTAAAAAAATCCGACATGATGCTCGAGAGGATTTTAAAATAAAACATATTCCATTGTACTTATCCAAGCAGCATGTGTTCATTGAATATTCAAGCGAGGTTAGGCGCGATCGCATCTGGTGAAAAATAAAACCTTAACATTTGGAGGGTCACTCGAAACTCTTCCACCATATTTTATATCGTTAAATATACGAGTATTATTCATGCCTGCATTTGTAAAAAGGAAAATATGTTTTTACGAAAGTATTCTGTTTTATTTTTTCGCGCGTAATTTATTCGGTTCTTTAGTTTGCGTTGAGTTACAAAATGATTAGGTATAGGTTTATTACATCTAAAAGCAATTATGAGCAAGGCAACAAACCGTTCGTTAGTAACAGTATAGTATTTTTTTTAGAGAGTTTGTTTTTAACGCACTACTTTTTGGAGTACACGTTAGTTAGTACACGCACGTTACTTTTTGGAGTCAGATAGCAGAATTCTACCATCTAAAAAAATTATATTGTAGTAAGTATTCAATATTTATTTAACTTAAATACATTATCAACATATATATGACTTAAAGGCATCATCAACATTATATTATATTATGCGAGTTAGTTAAAGCCAAAAATCGTTTAACGCCCAGCGCATACAACATAACAATGCCTTCAGGGCAATGTTGGGGTCGCCACGATACGAGCGCATCCAGTATGTTTGAATACTCAGGGATTGACAGTTTCTCAACCATACTACGTAAAAAAATTTTTTTAGTTCAATTAATATTTCATTTATGTAAATAGAAATTACTGTTTTAATAACTTTGATTAGTTAGACAGAAACTGATAAAGGAGATGAGTAGCAGCATCTTCCAAATAAATACTGAAAATAATAGTTGCCAACCCGCCTTTTTTACATGGGGAATTCCTACGCATATCCACTCGCGGGGGTAAAGACGGGTTATGTCGCACTCACACCGTCTAAAACCCCATGGTGTTCCACCTTCGCCGCATATTGGCAGGGCCACGGGAATGCTTTCGCACACATCCGCGGCCCCACCTGCGCCGGCCGCCCCATGGCAGCCCCTTCTCGGTGGAGGACCTCTCCCCCCCATTCTCCTTCCCAGGCAAGGTGTACCAGGAACACAAGGCACGCCCTCCTCCACAGCCTCCAACGCCACCTGCGTATCTGACCCCCCCGAGTCCGACACGCGGAGGCCATGGAGCCAGCAAAATCAAGCGCTTAGTAGCACCCGCTTTTCCGACCCCACCTGTGGATCTGGTCTCTGGCTCCGCCGCCAACCAAGTTTCGGCCGCGGAGGGTAGGGAAAGCGGCGCCGCGCAATACCGACACTCCTATCCCCCTGCGGCAACACCACACCACATCTACGGTGCGGCCCCGTCAGAGTCCCGGAGGATAGGGCGAGTGGCGCATCGCCATACTAACACTCCTCTTCCTCCGCGACTCCACCTCGGCTGCGGCGGTAGGGGGAGAGGACACCCCTCTCACCGCAGTCCACCGACACACATCCGAAGTGGGCTCGCCAAGCCCACTCGGAGTGGCCACCTCGGGCCGGCCCTACACCACGGGCCAGCCAAGGGGCTCCTCTTTGGTCACCGTGGGTGATCAAGCCACGGTTACTAAGCCCCACTGCCACGACAAGGCGGGAACCCGTTCGGGGGGGAATTGCCAACTAGCCTACCAAGCGTGAAAACTTTGACGAGATACTTTCACACCTATGAGTACTAAGTTCAACAGTGGATTTTTGATGGGCTATCTATGTTTAGGCCTATATTCATCAGTGGACTTTTGATAGGATGTGATAAATAAATGATGAATTGATAATAAAATAATTAAATATATTAGCTAAGCACGAGAAACTCTTCTTTTTAGTTGGACAGAATGCGTAAATCAGGAATTATTATTTAGAGAATTATTTACTAAGCTTTCTTATACTTCAAATATGATACAATAGAACGGGGAAAATTTTTCTTCGTAATTTGTGTGTATAAAATTTAAAAAAAAAATCTCTTTGATTGTACTGTTTGTATCTGGCTGGTTTTAATATCAATACATTTTACAGGATTTTTGTTAATAAGAGGTAAATAAAAAGTAAAAAACACTTTCCCGATATTTTCCAATTGTTTTTCTGTCCGCCAAAATGAGTGTATCTAACGAAGGAATTCGATACATTCTGAAGTTTTATTTCAAAAACGGAAACATGCGACTCGCACCATGAAAAAAAAAATTGACGTTTATGGACTTAATGCGGTATCAGTAAAGTAGCACAAAGTTGATTCAAGCGTTTTCAGTTCGGTACTTTTGATGTCAAAGACGCAGCTCGCTCTGGTCGCTCTCATATGGATAAAGTCAATGCCATTTTTGAAAAAGTGGAGCAAGATCGGCATATTAGTAGTTACGACATTGCCGAGGAATTGAGGTTTGACCACAAAATAGTCTTGACCCATATTAAAAACGTCTGGCTATACAAAAAGTTCGATAATTGCGTACCTACTACACGAGCTCACTGAAAGAAACCTAATGAATCGTGTACTCATTTCCGATTCTCTATTGAAACGTAATGAAACCGAACCATTTTTCAAAATAGATTGATCACTTGTGATAAAAAGTGGATCACCTACAACAAGAACGTGCGAAGAAGATCATAGTCAAAGGGTAGTCAAGCTCTACTCTACTACTCTACTGTAGCGAAAGTCGGATTAACACGCAATAAGGTGATGCTGTGTGTATGCTGGGATTGGAAGGGCATCGTTTATTATGAGCTTTTACCGCCGGGCAAAACCATCAATTCGGATCTCTACTGCCAACAACTAATGAGACTCAAGATATTGAGGGAAAACAGTCGGAATTGATCAACAGAAAAGGAGTGGTTTTTTATCATGATAACGCCAGACCATACACATATTTGATCACTCAGCAAAAATTGAGAGAGCTTGGTTGGAAAGTGTTAAAGCATCCATCATATAGTGCTGATCTTGTACTCATAGATTTTCATCTGTTTCGGTCTTTTCAGAATTATTTCGGTAGTGTTAGTTTAATATCAAGAGAGGACTGTTAAAACTACTTGTAGCATTTTTTTTTATAAAAAATCCCATGATTTCTACAGCAATGTGATTATGTCACTACTTTCAAGATGGCAACAAGTTATCGAAGAAAATAGCACATATATGTATATTATAATTTAATGTAATTAAATCTCGAAAATACTGTCTTGAATTTGTATATAAAATACGAAGATACTTTTTCCTCGACCTATTATTTTTTGTTTAATATTTTTGAAATATTCATGTAAAATATATTTAAAAGTATCTAAACAACACACGCTCATATCTATCTTCATTTCTCAGTGTCACAAGGGTTTTCCGAAAATAAACCCTTTATTAGCCATTCTAATTTATTACTGCATTATTGTATCTATACATGGTTAATTCTCATGACAAAGATACCATAATTTGTCAAAGGGCAAATACGACAGGAGCCGACCGCGATAGTTCTAACAAGAAGCCTGCATTAATGAGCGCCCATCTGTCACGAGGTCTTGGGACAAGCGTTGACAAATATGAAGGAGCCTCTGGTAATGACAAATGTGTGGCCTGAAGCACTTTTGGTGTTTAAATTGCTTTTAGGTATTATATGATATTAGATTGATAAATGAGGTATCAAGTCATGTAGTGGCGGTGTACGAAACATCCCTTGACTGTCTTAAGAGGCGGCAGAGAGAAAGAATGAAAAAGGAGATGGGAACGGGTATCTTCCTGATGACAACTCAAAATAATAAAAAACTTAAATTGCCAACCCACCCCTCAAACGTGGCAACTATGGCGAATATCGCTTCGATAATCCGTATGGTGTATTTTTTGTAGTTTAGTTGTGTTGAGTTAATTGGTAGCAGTGCTTGTGTACACAACTGTGGGAGGGTGATGCTCTTCAAAACAGTTTTTGTTCTATATAAGAGGGGGCTAATGAGCATGCGTTTCACCTGATAACAAGTGATACCTTCGCGCATGAACAACTAGAACACTGGGCGAATCACAGAACACCAGGGAGATATTTTCAGACTGTTATATACTTTATATTTAGATAAATAATTTTCATATATTTAGTATTTACTAAGGAATGACACAGCAATTAATGTAAGCGTTTTTATTATTGCTGGACACAAACCTATTATTAACGTCTATTTTATTTCTGCCGTTAGTCAGGAGTTTTCTAATGCTTCACCTGACTCAAGTCAATATTGAAAACGCAATAAAACGAGATGAAGTCGCCGAGCGACTTCAGTGCGAGCGGACTTCTAGCTTACGACGCTCTTGAAATTTCTCAGTCGACTCATTTGTCACTTAAATGTTTTTGTTTTGTAAACTGAAGTGACAAGCGCGCTAAGAGACCTCGGACACCTGTAACCAACTTGAAACAAAAAAGGCTACAGATGCGTTAACACCTCTGATGATTAAGATGAAATGCCTCGCAATCTATACTGGCTTTCTATATCCTTCAGACGGGGACACAGCAATACAAGAATTACTATTTGGCGGCAAAAATAGGTAGGAGAGTGGTAGCTTCGCAGACAGACTCCTAGGCAGAAAAAGAGGCCCACCACCGAAAAACGTAGTTTGTCACTAAAATGTTATAATATAACACTATATGCGATTCAGTTTGATATATTTCCCTTTTATGGTACAAAACATCTGCAAATCATGACATTTGAATGAAACATACTGAGTTAATAGGCGTTGATACTCGTGACATTACGCGTAAATGGTAAATTTTACAATAAAAGGGGCATTTTGTTACGTAAATTCGTATTTTGCATTGCGCTCCAAGCTCCAACGGGCTCTCGACGCTATATTTCAACGATTATGTTTGTGAATATAGTTGCTGCTGTATAAAATGCGTATATTTTTATTTTTGTTTTTATTTTGTTGCTAAAACTTTAAATGTGACAGCGATCTTCTTATCTATGACTGTGTGGATTCGGGTTGTTCTTAACTTTGTCTTGTTTCTCGTCTCATGAGTCGAGTGACTGTGACTTGAAAAACTTTAATTTAAAAAATTATATGTTTTCGTTTTAACTTATTTCAATTATTATAATAATTTTTAATAAACACGATAAAAGTCAAATGATTCTCAGTAATTTATTGAGCTATTGCGAGTTTTTTTTTCATAATTACAGCTGACAATTTAGTGATGTTGACTAGTATTAAGTAAATTTACATTTCTTTTTCGATAGTAGTGCATCACTATTATCGAAAAAAAAAACAACTAATGTTCTTATTTCAAAATAAATCAATAAAGTTTGGATAATATTTGAAATTACTCCATTGTACTCATTAAAGTAACAAATGCTCAGTAAATATTTAAGTGGCCTTGAGCTCAATATCTTCCGGTATAATATAAAATTTCAATTTCAGAGTTACACCTTCCAACATTACCTATTAATGTTTTATTTATTAATAATTAAAAATTAAAATTTACGAGAGAATTGTTGCACGGTAAAATCAAAGGATAATATAGACATAATTTCCCATTTTGACTTTTTGATTCTCCCTAAAAACATTATTTCTAAACAATTAAGAAATCGTCCGATGCGAATTCACTTTGTTACCGTTACAGCCTATTAAAGTCCACTGCTGAACATAGGGGTCCCCCATAGATTGCTTCATAAGGGGGATATTTGCTATAATTGCCACACTTGGCAAGTGGGTTGGCAACCGAATTTTTTATTTTTAGTCGTTATTAGGAAGACGCTGCTGCAGATCTCCGGATTTGTTTCCCTGTTTCGCCTCTTGTAACACCCACGGGATGATATGGGATAGTGGATATGCTTCCACCGTCATTACAAACCTCGCTCTAATGTATTATGGCTTTCGCGCAAAATACCATCATAAATTACCCTTTAATTGGTAATGATACATTCTATTTAAGTCTTCAGTGCGTAACAACGCATTTGCATTGTGATTAATAATTAGGGTCTTAATCGAGGACTTTAGATATTAATGGCGTTACAGTAAAAAGGGTGTGGATGACATTCTGGTATTTATTAAACAGACCATAAACAAAACAATATACCTAACTAGGTACATAATTGAAACGCTAAAAGTGACCTAAAATATTGCAAATATATTGCACACACCCTTACGCTCGATTTGTTACTATAAACGATTGTTTTCTAAGCGGGTAATTTCCCTGACAAAGACGTATACATTTATTAAGGGACAAATATGTCAAGGGTCGACCACGATAGTCCTAAGAGGGATCCGCCATTACCGTCGCCTATTAATCAAGACTACTTGGAATATGTGCTGACAAATATGAGGATAGCATGAAATGTTTGTTTGGTAAGAATATCATTCAAATCCTTAAGCAAGGATTGAATTGAATGGAAAGATTGAATCCGCTAAATAATACCGGTATTTAGCGGTTTATATATGTTTAAAAATCGAAAACTAAACAGGAACCTAATTGAGAAGCATTAGGCACCATTAACATAACGGTAAACGAGCGAAACCAAGAACTAACTTGTTTGATTTCATTGAGTGACAAACGTCGGTCACAAAATGTTATTTTCGGTAAACAAAACATCGTGCATTATGTAATAAATTTCTTTGTCCCGTGTTATGATCGAAGTTACCCTTCGAATAAGAATCTGTCAAGTTTCGGTGTTTTGGAACCAGTATCCTAAAACCGATACCTTAATCGTAACCGGAATCAGAGCCGTAACGAAACCTCAGGGGTGACAACGCATCTGCGGTTTATTCTTAATTGAGGATAAATGTAGATTTTCATAGGCCACAGCATCCACTTACCATTAAGTGGGCTGTGTGCTCGTTTGTCAATCTTATTCAAAAAAAATGTATTCGAAATTCGGAAAAGCTTTTTTTTAAATCAACTCAAAATTCAAAGCAAAAATTTCAAATCAAAATGAAACATATGATAACGATTCCATGGCTACATACACTAGTAGTTAGAAACTTGCTTTAGATCTTAGTTGCAAATCCCGATCGGAGCTGAATATATGTACTATAAGAAATTATGGATTTCTTTTTATTTTTGGGTCCAGATCACAGAAACATATTTTTGTTGTATCCACTGACCCTGCAATCTATCTCTGTTTGTAATTTTTTATTAAAAGTAAGAACGACAAATGCTAATGTCATTGATTAACTTTCAGGTTTTAAAATAAAACTAATTAAAAATGATACGAAATAATATAGTGCTGTAACAAATTTTGATAGATAATTCATTTTTACCCGGTAACACTTAAAATATCATCAGAAACATGAATAGGAAAATAAAAATAAAATTATTATCAAATATATCTTTCCTTTATGCTGCTCTCATGTTGTTTGTAATGCGCCTACACCAATGCCAAATATTTGTTTACTTATACCGTATTATTCTGTCACACACACAAATGTTAACTGCGGTTGCCAACCCGCGTTTAAAGCATGGCAATTATGGCGAATGAGGCATGAGACCAGGGCAATCTGTGGGGGATGCCTATGATATGTTTCATCAATGGAATTTGATAATGGCTGTAATGGTAATGGTTAATGGTAAGTATATGTAGACCCTGTACGCTGTAGCTATATTGTGGCTGCAGGTCGAATGGGTTGGCTCGAATGGGGTACTATCACACTCTCACATAATACTACCGTCAAACAGCAGAATAAAGCTGTTTCGTAAGGTGGGTGAGAACCGGAGGCACTTTTTTTGCATTTTTTGATGGGCTGATTTGAGTGTCTATGGGCTATAGTATACATTTACCATCAGGTGTAGGCACTTTATGTCTCCTTTCTATAAAAAATCCGCTCGATAGAAGTCGCCAGTATAAAAAGAGAAGTTTTTAGCTTTCGAGAGAATACATACATGCAGGCAGCTCAGCAGTGTGTCTAGAATCTGTGGGGAGACCTATGTTCTGCAGTGGACTTGTAATATTTTTTAGTAATGATATCATTAACACACTAATCTAATATTGAAAACAGTAGAATAAAAACAAACAACAAAATAATAACATCTGTAAGAACGTAGAGCGTTTTAATGCATTTAACATTATTTTAAAAATCTTGCAAAACATGTACATCCTGAATTGTTTCAATATTAAAACAAAGCTTTCTTTGTTTCGAATTGAGTGAGATCTCTTTACAAACAAGAACTCCTGTTCAATAACGAAAGTAAATTTAATCGGATTGCTTGAAATTTGCTAGATTTAACTTTTCCGATTTCTGCCGCGATATTATTTTATTTGCTCTTTGTCTTTTGTATTTATACTTTGTTATAGCATGAACACGTGTTGTTTTGAAATGAAACTGCCGTTCTCCAAGGATGACCGAGTGGATTGTACTGTAATATGTTTTTTATTTTGCAATAAAGTTTCTTATTTCATTACTATTTTATTATTTTTGGGGGCCGACTGAAAATCAGCGTCGCTATCCCGCGGCTTGTGCTGAGGTGGTCCCTTCCGCCACTTCATCTGTTTCGATTATTAAGTCATAAATTGTTGTTATATCCTCTATTTTTTTTTGTTTATTCTTTTTATTGTGTTTTTATTTTATTCTTATTCATATTAATTTTGTTTATTAATTTGTGATTGTAATATGAAGTGTCGGGATAAATGTCTTTATGTCTTTTATGTTTGTACTAGAGACTCGTACCGCTTAACTTGGTGTATTAATGTGGCTTCATTTATATTTGAAAAATTATCATTAACGAAGTTTTTTATTTTAATTTTTCTTACTTAACCAAAATATACTCCAAGTAGTCAGATAGAATATAGCTTAGATTGCAGCTCAAACAGACAGACAGACATATCTTAATGGCATGCAAATAACCTCCAGAACCAGATAAAAGTCAGTTATTTCAATATTACAGGCGGACACTTCACATACGTCATCGCGACACAATGGGGCGAACGTACCGAAAAACAACCAAAGCCTAAATCCCGCTATCGAAATATTTGAACGACTGAAAATATATAGAACAAGCTCTATACTACGTATTATAGTGTTAGCTACTTCCCGTAGTGAATATGCCCGGGGGAAATCACTATTTCTTCTTCGTTGGCTATTACCTTACTAAACCGTATAGGTACTACTGCTATTACTATCATAACTCATCACATTCGCTTGTTCCTTTGTATTTTGCCATAATATTATGTACATCTCAAAATATTCTTGATACCCTGATGTGCTATAAAAGTGACAGCCTCAACAATACAGAGACGTTATACATAAATTATACGAAAGAAAGAGTTAGTTTACGAGAATAGTCCGCTCAGAGACTGTGAAATACTTTTGTGCTGTATACAGAGGAAAATATTTTGTTGCATATTTACACGAATATATTATCACAAACTCGTACCCATAGAATGAGCTGTTGATAGATTATCTCAAACACATGATAGTGTAAAAATCGTAAAACTGCTATATAAAAAAGGTGATCGTACTTATATGGGTAAGTACAGACGAACAACGCTTGTAACGCCACTTTCAAAAGTTTTTGAGAAGGCTATGGTAATTAAAATTACAAACTTTCTAGAAAAAAAAAATTCTTATCACCTTATCAATTTGGCTATCAGAAGAAGAACTCAACAACATCTGCGTGTTTCCGTTTAGTAAAAAAAATGTTGAATCTCTAAATAACAAAATGTCAGTGGCATCTATATTTTTAGATATGATCAAAGCATTTAACCATGTATGCCACAAACTTCTACTCAAAAAGCTTGATTAATTCGGTATAACAGGGAAAGCATCTGACTGAATAAAGAGCAATTTATCAAATTGCAAACAACGCACGGAAATCGATAAAATAATAAACAACATGAAAGTTACTTTTAAATCTGAGCTAATAAATTACAATTGCGGTACGCCACAAGGATCGGTTCTTGCTCCATTACTCTTCACTCTACGGTCAGGAGTGCATATTATTTGCAGAAGATACAACGCTTAATACAAAATAAAAAAAATGAAATGCAATTATTAGTTACGGACATTTTTAGAATGCAATAAGCTCGATGGAATTAACGATCTTAAAACATCTATAGCAATAGAATAGAATAGAATAGAATAGAATGATTTTTATTCAATATGGATTATTACATAATACTTATTGAAAGTCATTATTTTATTTACCACTGGTTCGGAAAATACCTCCTGTCCTGGGAAGAACCAGCAAGAAACCCAGCGGGACTTTTTTTTTAAACATAATTTCACTTAACAATAATTTTGACTATACAATTTTAAATGAATTTTCATAGAACCAGCATGGTGGCGATCACCTTATTCCCAGGGGTTATTTTCACTCATGTATTCCTTGATATTATAATAACCCTTTTTGTACAGTTTTTCTTTAATAAAACTTTTAAACTTGTTTATTGACAAACTTTGAACATGTTCTGGGATTCTGTTGTAAAAGCGTATACATTGCCCCATAAATGAATTACTAATTCTGTGGAGTCTTGTAAGTGGCATTACAAGCTTATGTTTGTTCCTAGTGTTTTAAGGTATGAACATCCTTATTCTTATTAAAGCTATTTATGTTTTTATGTACATACATTACATTTTCATAAATATATTGCGATGCCAAAGTTAATATGTTTATTTCTTTAAATTTTTCTCTAAGGGACTCTTTACAATTTAGATTATAAATCGCCCGTACGGCTCTCTTTTGCAAAACAAATATAGCTTCAATATCAGTCGCATTACCCCATAGCAAAATTCCATAAGACATTACGCTATGAAAGTAACTAAAATACACTAACCTAGCTGTCTCAACATCTGTGAGACTTCTAATCTTTCTTACAGCATATGCTGCAGAACTAAGTCTGCTTGCTAATTTAGATATATGGGGGCCCCATTGAAGTTTCGCGTCAATAGTAATACCGAGAAAAACAGTGGTATCCACAAGACTCAACTCCTCCCCATTTAAGAGCACATTGGTTTTTGAATGTTTTACATTAGGTATTGTAAATTTAATACATTTTGTCTTGTTGCCGTTTAAGAGCAAATTGTTGGCGTTAAACCAATGTACTAGTTTCGATAGAGCATTATTTACATCGTCATATTTAATTGACTGCCGTTTCAGTTTGAAAATTAAAGAGGTATCGTCAGCAAATAATACTATATCGTGATTGTCCCCTACAAGATAAGGTAAGTCATTAATATAGATTAAGAACAGGAATGGGCCAAGAATCGAGCCCTGAGGAACGCCCATTGATACTACCGATCCGGAGGAACATTTACCATTAATGACGACTTTTTGAGTTCTGTTACTTAAATATGAAGTAATAAGTTTAAGCGCCAAATTTTTTACACCGTAATGTTGTAGTTTCCTGATTAATGTATCATGATGAACACAATCGAAAGCCTTGGAAAGGTCACAGAAAATACCTAAGGCATCTTGTGAATTCTCCCAGGCATTAAAAATATATTTCATAAGCTCAACACCGGCGTCAGACGTCGAGCGACCCCTTGTAAAACCAAATTGATTTTTATGAAGTAATTTATTTGTATTAAAAAAAATTAACAATTGATCCAAAATTATTTTTTCAAAAATTTTACTGAGAGTTGGTAGTACAGAAATAGGTCTATAATTAGCGGGGTCCAATGTACTACCAGATTTAAATAAAGGTATTACTTTACTATACTTCATTAAATCAGGAAACACACCAGAATCGATACAAGTATTAAAAATAATAGCTAATAATAGATGAGGTGCAATTAAATCTATTATGGACGTAATCACTGTAACGGAAATCCCCCACAAATCTGCGGTTTTCTTTACATCAATGGTTTTGAAGTATTTTACAATATTATGCGGTAATACTTTTACAAATCTAAATTCTTTTAAACAGGTATTAACATTCTGTTTAAGTAATGATTCGGCGACAGTTGGAGAAGCATTCAATGACTCTGTTGTCAAGATAGGAACATCAGTGAAATATTTCTCAAACACCGCTGCAACTTCTTGATTTGATTTAGTCAATTCATTATTAATTTTTAATTGATAGTTTGAATTACGAGGTTTCTCATTACCGGTTTCGCTGTTAATTATACTCCACGTCATTTTAATTTTATTCTTAGCTGTCTTAATTTTGTTACTAATATGTAATGATTTGGCTGTGGAGCAAACTCTTTTAAACATTTTAGAATAATTTTTTACATATTCTTTAAAAGCATCGGAAAGATTATACGATCTTTCATGGTAAAGGTCATATAACCTTCGTCTGCTTTTATGAATTCCTACTGTCGCCCACTCATTAAATGCCTTGCGAATGTTTCTGGAGAATGTTTTAGAAGTGAATGTTTTATTAAATTCATTGTTTATAAAGGTAAATAATTCTCTATATAAATAGTCTGCATTGTTCTTATAAGAAAGGGATGGAAGGATTTTTAACATATTACTTCTAAATCTCTCCAGGCGTTTTGCATTAATAGGAACAAACACAATTTTCTCATTTACCTGTTTTTTGTGCATATAAGGTAACGAAACCAGTTGTCCACAGTGATCTGAACTAAGTTTTTGAATTATTGATTTGTTGATTGGTACAACACCTGTAAAAATATTATCAATACAAGTTGCACTACACCCTGCAATACGTGTAGCTTCAAAGAATAAATTATTAAGATTATAGGATTTGAACAAAGAACAGAATTTAATACTGATGGAAGAAGTTTCCAGGAGATTGATATTAAAGTCTCCACACACTACAAGAGATTTATTCTGTTTATTAAGCTTAACTAAAACTTCTTCCATAATTTTTTCAAAAGTATCATAACTTGAACATGGGGGTCTGTAAACACTGACAACAATAAGGTGCTCAAGCTCAACACATGCCATTTCTACAGTACGCTCAACAGAGAGGCTCACAATGTCTTTACGTTCTTTACATGATAAGGACTTATTAGCTAATATTAAGGAGCCACCACGTAATTTAGTATCTCTATTGAACGAACTGACCACCTGGTGATTACTGAAATTAAATATGGAGTTGTATTCTTTCAACCAATGTTCTGTAATACATAAAATATTTATACTGTTACTATTTAAAAATAATTCAATTTCTAATTCTTTGCCTAACATACCTTGTATATTTTGATGCACCAGGTTGATACAGTTTTTATTATTTTTATTTTGTAAAATTGCATAATTATGTATTGGTAAGTTGCATTCTAAGCTATTTAAATTATCTTTGCTAGAGATTACCTCTATTGTCTTATTATCTAATTTAAATTACTTGGAACTGGTTCCAAATCAAATGTAAAATTATTTTGTTGCTCAAAAGAAGCAGGTGTCAAGGTAGCCAAATCATTGGCTGAGTTAAAATATAAATAATAAGATAGCGTATCTGCTACCAGTTTTAAACTATACTTTGATAGGTAATACCTATCTCTTGTCAAAAACTTCTTAGTTAAATTATTAATATCAATTAAATGAAATTTATCATTATTATTCTTACAATTAAATGTCAAATTTAAGTTATTGTTACATGTCAAGTTATGCATCATTAAATTTAAATTATGTCTTAGTTTATTTTCCTGTGGCCACCCCTCTATATAAGGCAATGTAAACAAGATAACTTTAACCACATTTATGTTATTGAGATATTCAATATATTTTAATAATTGATTCTTGTTCATATTGCCTCTTCTCCCAACAAAAATTATTAATATACTATTAGGGTTAAATTTACTAGTTAAAATTTTATTCATAATATCACTGAATGATGCTCCAGGCATGCAGTAATTACTTATCTGTTGCCTTTTTAAACAGTTATTCAATGATATACCCAAGTTTTTGCCTATGTCATCACTATACACAATTATATTATTTTTTTCATTATATGAATTACTTTTTAAATTTATCTGCTTTGTTATGGTACTATCATAGAGTGTAGGTAAAGAAAATGAAGTATTACTGCTTGTCATATTATTAACACACACTGTCCCTAAAGAACCTGGCAGTGAGCGCTGATATTCAGTTTGATATTTTAATAAGGAGTCAAAACGTTCCTCGTTATATTTGCAGGACTTTACCAGATTATCCATGGCCAGTATGTGTTCTTTTATCTCATTCCCTGCAGATTGATATTTATTTGACATAATTTGTAATGAGGTTTGAAGTGATAAAATTTCTGAATTAAGACACTCTATTTCAGTCTCATAACAATTTTTCATGTTTTCCACCTCAATTGAATATAATTTAATTTTACTAATTAACTCTTGCTTTTCCTTACATACATTTGTATAATTTTTAATATTAATTTTAGTTTTAACTAATTTTTGCACTTTCCTAATATATTTATTAATTTTTATATATTTTTTTAATTTCCTTCTGCTGCTTGTAATCCTTTCTGCTGTTCTTGATGTGGTAGAATCATCAGTCAAATCTATTGTTGTGGAGGGTTGCAACGTTTTATGAAATTTACATTCTACGAGCTCCTCGAACAGACTCTGAGTTTTAAGTGCATGCAAGTTATCAATGTTTTGTTTAAATTCTGAAATTTGCTCATTAGCTTCAGTTAATTGTAATTTCAATGCAGCAATTAATCTGAGGGATTCCTCATATTCTTTGCTGCATCGGTCAAACTCATCGACTGTCCTCTGGAGCTGATCCCTTTCCTTTAAAATATCTGTATAGTCTCTATGTAACTTAACCATATCACTTTTCAATTGAGTATTTTTCGAAATTATACTTATTATTTCCTTTTCGTTGTCATCCCTTTCTTTAAGTAACAGCTCACACTGCTCCCTGGACGCCCTCAGTTCTTGGAGCGCAAGATGGAGTTGGTTCTCCATCTGGCGCGTTTTGGCGTTACGAGTATTCATTTTACTATGTATTTTAAATAGTAAAAGAAAACAAAGATGGAAAATCAAGGGAACAGAGTAAGCAAATATCCAATTATAGGACTCTAATTACAGATCTCAAATTAAATTATCAAGAAAACAATTCAAAATGAAATCCGAAAACAACAACACTTAAGAGATATATCGTAAATATTAAAAGGGATAACAAGAATTACAGTAACTTTTAAACGATGTTCGTTACCTGCTGTCACTTTAAGTTGAGAGGCACTAAAAATTTATTTATTTAAATATTTACCACTTTTATTTATTACACAATAAAATTTGTTCGTAATTAACAACTATAACTTAAATTTGAGGTGGAAATGATCAATTACAATAATTATTTTTACGAAATTATTTGGGAGCCCAATTTTTTAACTATTTGTCACCGGGGTTGCCACAGAGACTAATGATAATAACTAACCACAGAGAGTTGAGAGAGTGCCACAGAGAATAATAATAACTAATACTAATAATAATAAGAGTATATTAAACGAAATTCAAGCAATTTTTAGGCAAAATTCTAGATTGATATTTTAATTGGAAAGGTCATATTATAAAATTAATAAATAAAACTAGAAAAATTCGTATTTGCTTTGCGACGTTTAAGATTTATAGCTTCTCAGGAAATGGCCGTTACCTATCATATATCGTGTATCATAAAATTTTATAGACCACAAATCCTCACAAAAGAACACCGATTCCTACCAAGGATGATACGCGAGGCTATTGAAATTAAAAACATTCCGTATTTCAATAGAGAAGATGGATGGGTGCTGCCGTCTGCTTGGGATTATAGGTGTATATTATTAGAGGAGGAATATTTTTCTCTAAATTATACATAGGATTACGCCTGAAGCGTGACGTATTTATATTTACGTGGTAGAGCCTTGGTGCTACTATATTAGTAGTATAGTCGTAGCACGGCTCCGTGGCGCAGTGGCTTAGCACTTAGCAATGAGTTGCTGCGCTGGGAACCGCGGCTTTGAATCCCGCATGGAACAACTATTTGTATGGCTTGCGAATAATTGTTCCGGGTCTGGATGTTTGTCTTTGTGCAATTTATATTTGGAAACTGCCTCCAAGATACAGAAGAACGTTTTTTTAAATAAAAAATTAAGCACGAATAAGTCGGCTCGACCGGGGTTCATACGAACACGCAAAGAAAAAAAAGCAGTTTTACACTGCTGTATTTCGTGTGGTGAGTGTAGAGAACCTGGGAATCTTTTTACTGGAAACGAGGCATTAAATTTTAGTCCTCACGAGTGACAACGCATCTGCATTTTGATTCGTAATTCAGGAACGATTTGGAAACGAGGCATTAAATTTTAGTCCTCACGAGTGACAACGCATCTGCATTTTGATTCGTAATTCAGGAACGATTTGGAAACGAGGCATTAAATTTTAGTCCTCACGAGTGACAACGCATCTGCATTTTGATTCGTAATTCAGGAACGATTTGGAAACGAGGCATTAAATTTTAGTCCTCACGAGTGACAACGAATCTGCATTTTGATTCGTAATTCAGGAACGATTTGGAAACGAGGCATTAAATTTTAGTCCTCACGAGTGACAACGCATCTGCATTTTGATTCGTAATTCAGGAACGATTTGGAAACGAGGCATTAAATTTTAGTCCTTACGAGTGACAACGCATCTGCATTTTGATTCGTAATTCAGGAAGGATTTAAATGTCTATGAGCTACAGCAACCACTTACTATCAGGTGGACTGTGTGCTCGTTCGTCACCCTCACCTTATAAAAAATATTAAAAAAAGTATCATCAAAATTGGTTCACAATTAGCGAAGATATCGCGTAACAACAAAAAAAAAACATATCGTCAATTCTCTCCGTTTTTGAAGTCGGCTAAAAACATAATCATAATACTATTAATGTCACCATTATTATCAACAGCAACAAAATCATCATTAGAACAGGTCCCCAACAATTCCAAGTAGTGTGGAACTTCTTGTCTAAACATAGACAAGAAATTCCATAAAACACTTTAAAAATTAAAAAAGAAATTAAAGCAGACATTTCTTTTTGTATGAAGGTTGGGCCCACTACCGTAACCAGGCGTATCTTATTGAAACACATGTAGATTTATTCCTTATAACCAACAGATTACAATGGTAACATTAGTTTAAACCTATCTAACAGGAATACCTACTCAGAAATTAACAATTAAAATATGAATATCACAATAATCTAAACACAAACTAAAAGCGATTGTCTAGTAGTTTTCACCGGTGCTATAAGTTAAAATAATGCACTGGTCAATAACTAATAGTATAAAAGAAAGTTGTAGGTACATTCAGCATTTATAGGTACTCTAAGAATGATGGAAATATTTTTTAGTAGTTCGTTCTTCTTTATACGCATTTTTTCATATTACATTAACCAATTCACGAATATCAAAGAACTTTTTTTTATGATTCCGGTTACATTTTCATAAAATCTTTAGGCCGTTTACTGTAATAAATTGGTATTTTTTTATGTGTGATAAAATTAAGTTACGTTAAAGTTTCTAGTGGGCCTAAAACGATTGTCTCCTTTGAAATAAATTATTTGCTATCCACTTTCAGAGTAGCAAAATTTTACATTTTTGCTTTGTGTTTGAGAAAAACGGTGACGTACGACAAAGGAAATTCCTTCTCTTTTGACTGTTTCGATTAAATGAAACGAATAAAATAGTAAGATTCCTTAAGATTTTTCGATTTTTGTTAGATAAATACAAATTTTTATGTAACTAGATTAATATAATGCCCCTTTGCATGGCACTCATACTAATATTTATTCAAATTTCATTTGTCGTGGAGTTGCCAGTTTTATTTAATAGCATAATATTGATCGTGTTTATCAGTCGTGGTACATGGTAGGTCAGGGGCTAAGAACACTTATCACAAAATTTCAAATAACGAGAGCATCCTGTGTCCGACACCGTCCATATCAATGACATTGTTAATTACAATTTTAAGTGCTGTTTTACCGGGTGTTCGCAGAAGTAGTAAAACATCGTGAGTAAACCAGCATGTCTGAAAAGTATTTTAATTCAAGCACTTGAAAAGTCTGTCAACATTGCCCAGTGCATCAGTGCGGCGGCTAACCTCTCCATAATCTTCTCAGAAATAAAAGAAGGCAAATGTACAGATACAGGAGAAAATCCTAGTGTGGGGGTAACGTTTTTTTAATAGAAGATTTCATACGTGGTAGAGCCATGTTGCAGCTATATTAATAGTATAGTTGTAACACGAATGGGTCGGCTCGACCGAGGAAGGACCACGCTCTCACAGAAGACCAGCGTAAAATAGCAGCTTAATGCTGCTTTGTTTCGTATGGTGAGTGTAGAAAACCGGAGACCCATTTTACTGGAAAAAGAGGCATTCTATCTTAGTCCTCACGGCTGACAACGCATCTGCATTTTAATTCGAAAACGAAGATAGATGTAGATGTCTATGGGCCACAGCAACCACTTACCATCAGGTGGACTGTGTGCTCGATTGTCACCCTTATTCTATAAAAAAAGACTAATAAAGCGAAATTTTTTTCCATTGGTCATTGTTACTGCCATTACGTAGACACTAGTTACGATGCGTGCATATAAAATTTAAATCAGGTGCGTGGGATCACTCTGGGAGCTCGTAGCAAACTGAACGTGCGCCCAACGTGTGGACGCGATGGCCAATACTCTGCCACAACCCTTTGATCTTTTGCAAAAAACCGACACCACACGGATCGCGCGCCAACTTGTGGGCCATCGTTCCAATACATATCAACGTAGCTTAAACACCCGCTCTACACAATGGCCATCGTTGTTGGCCAACACATTCGCCAGTATGTTGGCCAATGTGAAGAGGCCATTATATCAAGGCGTCCCCCCTCACGCCCCGCGTATACTCGTACAATGTTATTTGGATCAGTTTACAATGTACGATTTTAACGGACGTTGAAATTGATTCAGTATACGTGAAATTATCTCGGTAATTATCGTCCTATTTTAAGTTTTTTAGCACAAACATTAAGATCATGGTTTATTATGTAAGTTTATATAAAAATAATAAAATACCTAAATTTGTTAGATGACTCAGTATACTTTGGAGGTATCGAATAAATATATTAGCAAAGCATGAGAAACTCTTCTTTTTAGTTGGACAGAATGCTCGCGTAAATCAGGAATTATTATTTAGAGAATGATTTACTAAGCTTTCTTATACTTCAAATATGATACAATAGATCGGGGAAAATTTTTCTTCGTAATTTGTGTGTATAAAATTATAAAAAAATCTCTTTTATTGTACTGTTTGTATCTGGCTGTTTTTAATATCAATACATTTTACAGGTTTTTTGTTAATAAAAGGTAAATAAAAAGTAAAAAAACACTTTCCCGACATTTTCCAATTGTTTTTCTGTCCGCCAAAATGAGTGTATCTAACGAAGGAATTCGATACATTCTGAAGTTTTATTACAAAAAAGGAAACACGCGACTCGCACCATGAAAAAAAATTGACATTTATGGACTTAATGCAGTATCAGTAAAGTAGCACAAAGTTGATTCAAGCGTTTCAGTTCGGTACTTTTGATGTCAAAGACGCAGCTTGCTCTGGTCGCTCTCATATGGATAAAGTCAATGCTATTTTTGAAAAAGTGGAGCAAAGTCGACATATTAGTAGTTACGACATAGCCGAGGAATTGAGGCTTACCACAAAACAGTCTTGACCCATATTAAAAACGTCTGGCTATACAATAAGTTCTATAATTGCGTACCTACTACACGAGCTCACTGAAAGAAACCTAATGAATCGTGTACTCATTTGCGATTCTCTATTGAAACGTAATGAAACCGAACCATTTTTCAAAATAGATTGATCACTTGTGATAAAAAGAAAAGATCACCTAAAACAAGAACGTGCGAAGAAGATCATAGTCAAAGGGTAGTCAAGCTCTACTCTACTACTCTACTGTAGCGAAAGTCGGATTAACACGCAATAAGGTGATGCTGTGTGTATGCTGGGATTGGAAGGGCATCGTTTATTATGAACTTTTACCGCCGGGCAAAACCATCAATTCGGATCTCTACTGTCAACAACTAATGAGATTCAAGATATTGAGGGACAACAGTCGGAATTGAACAACAGAAAAGGAGTGGTTTTTAATCATGATAACGCCAGACCATACAAATATTTGGCCACACTTGGTTGGAAAGTGTTAAAGCATCCATCATATAGTGCTGATCTTGTACTCATAGATTTTCATCTGTTTCGGTCTTTTCAGATTTTTTTTTTATAGGATAAGGGTGACAAACGAGCACACAGTCTACCTGATGGTAAGTGGTTGCTGCGGCCCATAGACATCTACATCTATCCTCTATTAGAAATTAAAATGTAGATGCGTTGTCACCCTTGAGGACTAAGATGGAGTGCCCCATTTCCAGTAAAAGGGGCCTCCGGCCACCTGCACTCACCAAGCGAAACGCAGAGGTAAACCGCTACTTCACGCTGGTTTTCTGTGAGGTCGTGGTACCACCCCGGTTCGAGCCGGCCCATCCGTGCGACAGCAAAAGCTGCCGCGTGGCTCTACCACTGTTAAAAATTCTTTCGGTAGCGTTAGTTTAATATCAAGAGAGGACTGTTAAAACTACTTGTAGCATTTTTATTATAAAAAATCCCATGATTTCTACAGCAATGTGATTATGTCACTACTTTCAAGATAGCAACAAGTTATCGAAGAAAATAGCACATATATGTATATTATAATTTAATGTAATTAAATCTCGAAAACTAACAAGAAGCCTGCATTAATGAGCGCCCATCTGTCACGAGGTCTTGGGACAAGCGTTGACAAATATGAAGGAGCCTCTGGTAATGACAAATGTGTAGCCTAAAGCACTTTTGGTGTTTAAATTGCTTTTAGGTATTATATGATATTAGATTGATAAATGAGGTATCAAGTCGTGTAGTGGCGGTGTACGAAACATCTCTTGACTGTCATAAGAGGCGGCAGAGAGAAAGAATGAAAAAGGAGATGGAAACGGGAATCTTCCTGATGACAACTCAAAATAATAAAACACTTAAATTGCCAACCCGCTCCTCAAACGTGGCAACTATGGCGAATATCGCTCCGATGATCCGTATGGTGTATTTTTTGTAGTTTAGTTGTGTTGAGTTAATTGGTAGCAGTGCTTGTGTACGCAACTGTGGGAGGGTGATGCTCTTCAAAACAGTTTTTGTTCTATATAAGAGGGGGCTAATGAGCATGCGTTTCACCTGTTAGTAAGTGATACCTTCGCGCATGAACAACTAGAACACCGGGCGAATCACAGGACATCAGGGAGATATTTTCAGACTGTTATATACTTTATATTTAGATAAATAATTTTCATATATTTAGTATTTACTAAAGAATGACACAGCAATTAATGTAAGCGTTTTTATTATTGCTGGACACAAACCTATTATTAACGTCTTTTTTATTTCTGCCGTTAGTCAGGAGTTTTCTAATGCTTCACCTGACTCAAGTCAATATTGAAAACGCAATAAAACGAGATGAAGTCGCCGAGCGACTTCAGTGCGAGCGGACTTCTAGCTTACGACGCTCTTGAAATTTCTCAGTCGACTCCTTTGTCACTTAAATGTTTTTTTTTTGTAAACTGAAGTGACAAGCGCGCTAAGAGTCCTTCGACACCTATAACCAACTTGAAACAAAAAAGGCTACAGATGCGTTATCACCTCTGATGATTAAGATGAAATGCCTCGGAATCTATACTGGCTTTCTATATCCTTCAGACGGGGACACAGCAATACAAGAATTACTATTTGGCGGCAAAAATAGGTAGGAGAGTGGTAGCTTCGCAGACAGACTCCTAGGCAGAAAAAGAGGCCCACCACCGAAAAACGTAGTTTGTCACTAAAATGTTATAATATAACACTATATGCGATTCAGTTTGATATATTTCCCTTTTATGGTACAAAACATCTGCAAATCATGACATTTGAATAAAACATACTGAGTTAATAGGCGTTGATACTCGTGACATTACGCGTAAATGGTAAAATTTACAATAAAAGGGGCATTTTGTTACGTAAATTCGTATTTTGCATTGCGCTCCAAGCTCCAACAGGCTCTCGACGCTATATTTCAACGATTATGTTTGTGAATATAGCTGCCGCTGTATAAAATGCGTATATTTTTATTTTTGTTCTCTCTCTTCTATGACTGTGCGGATTCGGGTTGTACTCCCTTCTTAACTTTGTCTTGTTTCTCGTCTCATGAGTCGAGTGACTGTGACTTGAACAAAATTAATTTTAAAAATTATATGTTTTCGTTTTAACTTATTTCAATTATTATAGTAATTTTTAATAAACACCAAAAAATTCAAATGATTCTCAGTAATTTATTGAGCTATTGAGAGCTTTTTTTTTTCATAATTAAAGCTGACAATTTAGTGACGTTGACTAGTATTAAGCAAATTTACATTTTTTTTCGATAGTAGTGCATCACTATTATCGAAAAAAAAACAACTAATGTTCTTATTTCAAAATAAATCAATAAAGTTTGGATAATATTTGAAATTACTCCATTGTACTCATTAAAGTAACAAATGCTCAGTAAATATTTAAGTGGCCTTGAGCTCAATATCTTCCGGTATAATATAAAATTTCAATTTCAGAGTTACACCTTCCAACATTACCTATTAATGTTTTATTTATTAATAAGCAAAATTAAAATTTACGAGAGAATTGTTGCACGGTAAAATCAAAGGATAATATAGACATAATTTCCGATTTTGACTTTTTGATTCTCCCTAAAAACATTATTTCTAAACAATTAAGAAATCGTCCGATGCGAATTCACTTTGTTACCGTTACAGCCTATTAAAGTCCACTGCTGAACATAGGGGTCCCCCATAGATTGCTTCATAAGGGGGATATTTGCTATAATTGCCACACTTGGCAAGTGGGTTGGCAACCGAATTTTTTATTTTTAGTCGTTATTAGGAAGACGCTGCTGCAGATCTCCTGATTTGTTTCCCTATGTCGCCTCTTATAACACCCACGGGATGATATGGGATAGTGGATATGCTTCCACCGTGATTACAAACCTCGCTCTAATGTGTTATGGCTTTCGCACAGAATACCATCATAAATTACCCTTTAATTGGTAATAATAAATTCTATTTAAATATTCAGTGTGTAACAACGCATTTGCATTGTGATTAATAATTAGGGTCTTAATCGAGGACTTTAGATAATATTAATGGCGTTACAGTAAAAAGGGTGTGGATGACATTCTGGTATTTATTAAACAGACCATAAACAAAACAATATACCTAACTAGGTACATAATTGAAACGCTATATGTGACCTAAAATATTGCAAATATATTGCACACACCCTTACGCTCGATTTGTTACTATAAACGATTGTTTTCTAAGCGGGTAATTTCCCTGACAAAGACGTATACATTTGTTAAGGGACAAATATGTCAAGGGTCGACCACGATAGTCCTAAGAGGGATCCGCCATTACCGTCGCCTATTAATCAAGACTACTTGGAATATGTGCTGACAAATATGAGGATAGCATGAAATGTTTGTTTGGTAAGAATATCATTCAAATCCTTAAGCAAGGATTGAATTGAATGGAAAGATTGAATCCGCTGAACAATACCGGTATTTAGCGGTTTATATATGTTTAAAAATCGAAAACAAAACAGAAACCTAATTGAGAAGCATTAGGCACCATTAACATAACGGTAAACGAGCGAAACCAAGAACTAACTTGTTTGATTTCATTGAGTGACAAACGACGGTCACAAAATGTTATTTTCGGTAAACAAAACATCGTGCATTATGTAATAAATTTCTTTGTCCCGTGTTATGATCGAAGTTACCCTTCGAATAAGAATCTGTCAAGTTACGGTGTTTTGGAACCAGTATCCTAAAACCGATACCTTAATCGTAACCGGAATCAGAGCCGTAACTAAATGTGAAACATTTTTTACGAGTAAAACATTAATCAAAAACTTTATGAGGCAGAGACACGCTGCAATTATATTGTTACGCGCCACTATTAATGTCTTGTACATGGAAACACTAGTCACACTAGCGCCCTCTAGTGTCGAGTAGCAGAACTAGGAGAGTCGAGATCCTTCCAGAAATTTCGGGACCGATATGTACTCGAACATTCTAGATGTCGCTACAGTAGAAGGTTCTGGAAACTATCTGAGGCTCTATATAAGGCCGGTATAGACCACGACCGGGGCAGTATTGAATTGGCGATACAAGAGAATACTTCGAAGCGAAATAACGGCGAACTGTGTTTTATTATTAGTGTGATTTTAGATTATAATTAGTGTTGTGTAATTAAAGTGTCAATTTTGGTAATTCAATCGGCAGTTTTTAATTGTCTCGAACCCCAAGCTCGTAACAATTGGTGTCAGAAGTGGGATCAAATATGCCGATTTTACCTAAAGACGACACGGAGGGTATCCGTACCCGAAGTCAACGCCAACAGGAGACGGACCAGAGACGATTTGGTAATGCAACGCCGCAAACGTCGGAGGGCCAGTTGCTAACCACGGAGGCTGGCCCGTCAGCAGCTCCTGCATCTGCAGCACCTGACTTAGGTGCTCTGATGATGATGCTGCAGGATCAGGCCCACCGACAGGAGGAACAGGCCCGCCGACAGGAGGAACAGGCCCGTCGACAGGAGGAACAGACCCGTCGGCTGGAAGAGCAGCTGCAGCGCGGTATGGAAGAACAGATGCTCCTCAGTAAGGACCTTCACGCTACCTTCGGGAGAGAGATAAAGGAGGTGAAGGATAGGGTTGCTCAACATGACAACCGCCTGTCGGAAGCTGAAACCCGAATCGACCAAGTGAACAATCGGGTTGACAACGTGATGGCTGATGTGAAGAAAACGCTGGACGACCTCAAACTTAGGGATGGAGTTACAGCTCCCGTGGTAGCTACAACACCTTCGCTACGTGGATTCAAAGTGCCACCGTTCGACGGGACTTCTTCCTGGTCGGCCTATAAAATCCTGTTCGAGGCTGTCATGAAAGCGAACGGCTGGAATAAAAGTCAGGCCATGACTGCTCTCACCCTAGGCCTGCGCGACCAGGCATTAACTGTTCTGGAAGCTCTTGGTAAGGAAGTGACTTACGAGCAGCTCCTAGAGGCATTGGAGGCGAGATATGGCGACGCTCACCTGGAACACGTCTTTCGTGCGCAGCTCAAAGATCGCGTGCAACGCAGTAACGAAAACCTGCAGCAGTGGGCCCTTGAGGTGGAGAAGCTGGTTCGAAAAGCGTACCAGTCTGTACCTGCGCTTATTGTAGGGAACCTGGTGCAGACATTCATCGACGGCATCCGCGACCTTGAAGTCAGAGCTGCTGTGAGGCTCGGGCACCACGAGACGCTTAAGGACGCCTTGACCCATGCACTGGAGGTGGAAGCCGTGCGGCAGGATCATCGTTCCCACCGCGTCAGGGAGGTTGCAGCAGCTAAAGTTCAGGACCGCAATAAAAGCTACAGCCCTAGGTGCTACGGCTGTGGAGAAAGGGGCCATCTTCGATCCAGCTGCCCTAAGCGAACTGTAAAAAGGGAAGGTGATCGATCTCGAGAGGGTAGTGTGGATAATAGCACCGCCCAGCAGCAGCAGGGAAACTGGCGGGTGCTGGCTGATGTTAAAAGAGCCCCAAGGATTTCGATCTCACAAACTCATGATGGGAACAGCCTAATCATCAAGGGCGAAGTCAACGGAACGCCATGTAAACTGACCATAGACACTGGAGCCTCTCGCACGGTTGTCAGTTCCCAACTTATAAGTCGGTTCCTTGGTGACTCCGCATACAACCGAGAACGCATTAATTTGGTGACAGCCACTGGTCAGCGCATACCCGTCCGTGGAGAGAAGGAGATGGAGTTGAAGCTAGGCAACATGATCTACCTGCATAATGTCATCGTGGCTGATATAATGGACGACTGCATCCTGGGCCTAGACTTTATGAGGAAGAATTGTTGTGAGATCGACGTTAAGCAAGGTGTTTTGAAATGTGGACAAGAAGAACTTTTCATCGAAGGGGCGTTACCAGGGAATGTGTACAGCCTTAAGAAGATTGTTCTTCCGCCGAGATCGGAAACGATTGTGCCGGTTAGTCTTCCTCGGAGTCCTGGGCAAGCTCATCGTTGTGTACTCGTGGAAAGGGTAGACAATGACCTTCCATGGAAAGTGGCTCGAACCTTGGTCAGAACCACCGACATCTCAGGAGTACGTGTGTTGAACCTTTGTGATCAGGAACAGATTATAGAAAAAGGCACATTGGTTGGTACTAGTGAGGAAGTGGATTGGTTGCGTCGGTGCGAATATCTATCGACCGGGACCCCTAGCAAGGATGGACAAACGAGAGTGACCACACTTTTAGAAGACTGTCGCAGCGTTCTCTCCCCGAATGAAATGGTCAAGGCGAAGAAGTTGTTACTCAAGTACGCCAATGTTTTCTCGTCAAACGAAGCTGACATAGGAAAGACTGGCTTAGTTCAACACAAAATAAACACAGGACAAGAATTGCCTATTCGTCAGCGGCCAAGAAGATTGCCTGTAGCACGTGAAAAGGAAGTGGAAACCATGATTGAGGGAATGGTGAAGGATGGTGTTATTGAACCTTCATCTAGTCCATGGTGTTCACCTGTGGTGCTGGTAAAGAAGAAGGACGGCAGCATGCGGTTTTGTGTTGACTACCGCCGCCTGAACGACGTTACGAAGAAGGACAGCTATCCCTTGCCTAGAATTGATGACACGCTGGATATGCTCCCAGGCGTAAAGTGGTTTACTACGCTGGACCTGAAAAGTGGCTACTGGCAGGTTGAAATTGACCCTAAGGACAAGGAGAAAACTGCATTTTCCACAGGAAAGGGTCTGTGGCAATTTAAAGTCATGCCGTTTGGATTGTGCAATGCTCCAGCAACGTTTGAAAGGTTGATGGAGCTTGTACTTACCGGGCTAATTGGAGATGCCTGTCTCGTCTATTTGGATGACATCATCATCGTAGGCCGTACGTTTGAGGAGCACCTTCAAAACCTGGAACGCGTGCTCATGAAGATCCAGAGTGCCAACCTCAAGTTGAGTCCAAAGAAGTGCTCACTATTCAAACGGCAAGTTAGTTTTTTGGGGTATGTAGTGTCGGAAGAAGGTATCCGCACGGATCCAGAGAAAATTGCTGCTGTCAAGGAGTGGCCGGTCCCAAAAGACAAGACACAGGTTAGAGCATTTTTGGGTTTGTGCTCTTATTATCGGCGATTTGTGAAGAACTTTGCAGATATAGCCAAACCTCTGCACAAGCTAACCGAGGAGAAGCGACAATTCTGCTGGGATGAAAGTTGCGATATTGCATTCCAGGAGCTCAAGAACCGCCTGTGCAAAACACCTATTTTGGGGTACCCTGATGCGGGCAAGGAATTCATAGTTGACACAGACGCAAGTGATATAGGACTTGGCGGTGTGTTGTCTCAACGGAATGGTGATCAAGAGATTGTGATAGCGTACTTCAGCAAGTCGTTGTCAAAGCCGGAAAGGAACTATTGTGTCACAAGACGGGAATTGCTTGCTGTGGTAAAGTCCTTGCAGCATTTTAGCAAATATCTTCTAGGGCGGAAATTCCACTTACGAACTGACCATGCTGCACTGAAATGGCTATTGCAGTTCAAAAATCCGGAAGGACAAGTTGCGAGATGGATAGAACTACTGCAGGAATACGACTTTGTGATCGAACATCGCAGCGGGAAATCTCATGGCAATGCAGATGCATTGTCAAGAAGACCTTGCCCTGAAGATTGCAAGCATTGTACTAGGCAAGAGGGTAAGGAAGTGGTATCTGTGAGAATGCTCAGGACAGACCAGCTCAGCAATGAGTGGAAGGACAGCCTACAACATGCACAGCAGGAAGATTCGGACATTAAGCCGATTCTGGAATGGATAAAGGCCAGTGCTCCTAAGCCCAAGTGGAGCGACGTCTCAGCAATGAGTTCGACCACGAAAAGCTATTGGGCCCAATGGGACAGCTTGCTGATTCAGGATGGAGTCCTGTGCCGTAAATAGGAAAATGGTCGGGGAGACAGGTGTCATTTGCAAATGGTTGTCCCTAAGGCTAAAGTGCCGGATATTCTACAGCTGTACCATAGTGGTTGTTCAGGAGGCCACCTGGGAGTTAAACGAACTCTCCTGAAGATCCGAGAACGGTTTTACTGGGTGCACTGTCGTGACGATGTCGAGGACTGGTGCCGCAAATGTACAAGTTGTGCGGCTGTAAAGGGACCTCAAATTCGTAGTAGAGGCGCATTGAAATTGTACAATGTTGGTGCACCATGGGAGAGGATAGCCATTGACGTTGCGGGGCCGTTTCCAGAAACTGAAAGTGGTAACAAGTATTTCATGGTAGTGATGGATTACTTCACTAAGTGGCCAGAAGTCTTCGCCATTCCAAATCAAGAAGCTTCAACAGTTGCAGATAAACTAATTCATGAAGTCTTCTGTCGTTTTGGAGTACCTTTAGAGATTCACAGCGATCAAGGAAGGAATTTTGAGTCTCAAATATTCCAGGAAACTTGCCGAGTTATGGGTACTCAGAAAACACGAACAACTTCTTACCACCCACAATCTGATGGAATGGTAGAAAGATTTAATCAGACATTGGAGAGGTACCTAGCAAAAGTTGTGGAAAAACGGCAACGAGACTGGGACAGGCACATACAACCGTTTTTGTTGTCATATCGAAGCGCTGTTCACGAAAGTACATCAGTGACACCAGCTTTCGCAAACTTTGGGAGAGAATTGCGGCTGCCTGCAGACCTGATCACCGGAATACCACCTGATGCCCCACGCAGTATAACCGATTATGCAAATGACTTGTGGAACAAAATGAATGACATTTATGAGCACGTCAGACAGACGGGCCAGCAAACGTCTGAGAAGATGAAAACACGGTATGACCGCAAAACGAACAACAAGGGCTTTGATGAAGGTTCACTAGTGTGGTTACACAATCCAGTTCGCAGCAAAGGGAAATCTCCTAAGCTTCAAGCTAAATGGGACGGACCGTACCGGATTGTGACAAGGATCAATGATGTAACCTACCGGATACAGAAAGGTGCCAGAGGTACTCCTAAGATTGTCCATGTGGATCGACTGGCGCGTTATTATGGGGCCAATAATGCTCGGGACGAGCATGTCTTAGGAGGGGGCAGTGTTACGCGCCACTATTAATGTCTTGTACACGGCAACACTAGTTACACTAGCGCCCCCTAGTGTCGAGTAAATGAAAGTATTGCGCGCCACTATTAATGTCTTGTACATGGCAACACTAGTCACACTAGCGCCCTCTAGTGTCGAGTAGCAGAACTAGGAGAGTCGAGATCCTTCCAGAAATTTCGGGACCGATATGTACTCAAACATTCTAGATGTCGCTACAGTAGAAGGTTCTGGAAACTATCTGAGGCTCTATATAAGGCCGGTATAGACCACGACCGGGGCAGTATTGAATTGGCGATACAAGAGAATACTTCGAAGCGAAATAACGGCGAACTGTGTTTTATTATTAGTGTGGTTTTAGATTATAATTAGTGTTGTGTAATTAAAGTGTCAATTTTGGTAATTCAATCGGCAGTTTTTAATTGTCTCGAACCCCAAGCTCGTAACAATATTATTGTTGTAGCGCAAATGGGTCAGCTCGACGTTGGGTAAGACCACGCTCTCACAGAGTACCAGCGTAAAATAGCAGCTTATTGCAGCTGTGTTTTGTATGGTGAATGTAGAGAACCAGAAACTCTTTTTACTGGGAACGAAACAATCCATCTTAGACCTCAGGGGTGACAACGCGTCTGCGGTTTATTCTTAATTGAGGATAAATCTAGACTTTTATAGGCCACAGCATCCACTTACAATCAAGTGGGCTGTGTGCTCGTTTGTCAATCTTATCCAAAAAAAAAATGTATTCGAAATTCGGAAAAGTTTTTTTTAAATCAACTCAAAATTCAAATCAAAAATTTCAAATCAAAATGAAACATATGATAACGATTCCATTGTTACATACACTAGTAGTTAGAAACTTGCTTTAGATCTTAGTTGCAAATCCCGATCGGAGCTAAATATATATGTACTATAAGAAATTATGGATTTCTTTTTATTTTTGGATCCAGATCACAGAAACATATTTTTGTTGTATCCACTGACCCTGCAATCTATCTCTGTTTGTACTTTTTTATTGAAAGTAAGAACGACAAATGCTAATGCCATTGATTAACTTTCAGGTTTTAAAATAAAACTAATTAAAAATGATACGAAATAATATAGTTCTGTAACAAATTTTGATAGATAATTCATTTTTACCCGGTAACACTTAAAATATCATCAGAAACATGAATAGGAAAATAAAAATAAAATTATTATCAAATATATCTTTCCTTTGGGCTGCTCTCATGTTGTTTGTTATGCGCCTACACCAATGCCAAATATTTGTTTATTTATACCGTATTATTCTGTCACACATATCAATAGTTTTAATTTTTTTTAAATTAATTTTCTTCTTCGTGACATTTAGAAGAGAGGTCGTGGTCAACACGAAGTGATGTCTTTAGTAGTTGTGCTATTCGCCAAACGAACATTCTTCAGTACTCAATATTGACCGATAGCCTGGTACACTCGTGTAAGGAACGGCCCACAGCTGACTTAATTTGGTTAGTCCATCGCATGTATAACCTTCTTCGCTCTCTAGTGTCCTGTACATTACTCTGTACAACAAGACGCACGATAGAGTCACTTTGACGCCAAAACACGTGTCCGAAGAAGTTTAATATCATCATCATCATTACAGCCCTTCACAAGTCCACTGCTGAACATAAGCCTCCCCCAAGGAATGCCACAAAGCACGGTCTTGAGCAACCTGAATCTATTGAATTCCTGCCCTACATTTCACCCGCCGGTACGAGGTCTCCATTCGTGAATTTTTTTCCCATCGTTTGTTGGTACTTCGAGCTATATGGCCGCATAATCGACGAATTCAACTCGGCTGAGCAGCGTTCGGGAAATTACAACAATTAAACCTCAAAACTTGAAAAAGAGACTGTACAATCAGTGCGTGTTGCTAATGATGACCTATGGAATTGAGACGTGTTCCTTCACTACTGGCCGTATAAGGAAGCTCAAGGACGCTCAGCAAGCTATGGAGAGGGCTGTGCTCGGGGTTTCTCTGCGTGATAAACTTAGAAATGATGATATCCGCAGTAGAACCAGAGTTACCGACATTGCCCAATGGATTAGTAAGCTGAACATTAATATACCATCCTGTAATAACGCTGAAAGACGCTGTTGAATATCGAGTTCATTCATGTTAGTGCGAAATTCATTCCACGAGACTCCCAATATTCAATTCCAACACCACATCTCCAGAGGATTCATTTTCTTCTTCTTAACTTGTGGTAAAGTTAACGACTACGCAGCGTATAAAATAAAAAACAATTATATTTGTACGTATGTTTACTGTATCATCGCGTAGATGTTGTAAGAGGCGACAAAAGGAACGTGAACTAGGAGATGGGCAGCACCATCCCTGATAATAACTGCTAAGCTATCAGCTACCTAGCAGCTAAAAATGAAAAGTTAACTGCGGTTGCCAACCTGCATTTAAATTTTACCCGCATTTAATTTAAAAGCATGGCAATTATGGCGAATGAGGCATGAGACCAGGGCAATCTGTGGGGGATGCCTATGATATGTTTCATCAATGGAATTTTGATAATGGCTGTAATGGTAATGGTTAATGGTATGTATATGTAGACCTATGCTAATATAAGGTAGCGCCACGCTGTAGCTATATTGTGGCTGCAGGTCGAATGGGTTGGCTCGAATGGGGTACTATCACACTCTCACATAATACCACCGTAAAACAGCAGAATAAAGCTGTGTTTCGTAAGGTGGGTGAGAACCGGAGGCACTTTTTAACAGTGGTAGAGCCACGCGGCAGCTTTTGCTGTCGCACGGATTGGCCGGCTCGAACCGGGGTAGTACCACGACCTAACAGAAAACCAGCGTGAAGTAGAGGTTTACCTCTGCGTTTCGCTTGGTGAGTGCAGGTGGCCGGAGGCCTTTTTTACTGGAAATAAGGCATTCCATCTTAGTCCTCACGGGTGACAACGCATCTACATTTTGATTTGTAACAGAGGATAGATGTAGATGTCTATGGGCCGCAGCAACCACTTACCATCAGGTGGACTGTGTGCTCGTTTGTCACCCTTATCCTATAAAAAAAAAACTTTTTTTGCATTTTTTGATGGGTAGATTTGAGTGTCTATGGGCTATAGTATATATTTACCATCAGTTGTAGGCACTCTATGTCTCCTTTCTATAAAAAATCCGCTCCATAGAAGTCGCCAGTATAAAAAGAGAAGTTTTTAGCTTTCGAGAGAATACAGACATACAGGCAGCTCAGCAGTGTGTTAGAATCTGTGGCGAGACCTATGTTCTGCAGTGGACTTGTAATATTTTTTAGTAATGATATCATTAACACACTAATCTAATATTGAAAACAGTAGAATAAAAACAAACAACAAAATAATAACATCTGTAAGAACGCAGAGCGTTTTAATGCATTTAACATTATTTTAAAAATCTTGCAAAACATGTACATCCTGAATTGTTTCAATATTAAAACAAAGCTTTCTTTATTTCGAATTGGGTGAGATCTCTTTACAAACAAGAACTCCTGTTCAATAACGAAATAAATTGAATCGGATTGCTTGAAATTTGCTAGATTTAACTTTTCCGATTTCTGCCGCGATATTATTTTATTTGCTTTTTGTCTTTTGTATTTATACTTTGTTATAGCATGAACACGTGTTGTTTTGAAATGAAACTGCCGTTCTCCAAGGATGACCGAGGGGATTGTACTGTAATAAGCTTTTTATTTTGCACGGAAAATTGCATTAAATAAATTTTAACTTGTCTATAAAATTATAAATACTTAATAAAGTTTCTTATTTAATTACTATTTTATTATTTTCGGGGGCCGACTGAAAATCAGCGTCGCTATCCCGCGGCTTGTGCTGAGGCGGTCCCTTCCGCCACTTTATCTGTTTCGATTTAATAAGTCATGAATTGTTGTTATATCCTCTATTTTTTTTGTTTATTCATTTTATTGTGTTTTTATTTTTTTATTATTTTATTCTTATTCATATTAATTTTGTTTATTAATTTGTGATTGTAATATGAAGTGTCGGAATAAATGTCTTTATGTGTTTTATGTCTGTACTAGAGACTCGTACCGCTTAACTTGGATGTATTAATGTGGCTTCATTTATATTTGAAAAATTATCATTAACGAAGTTTTTTATTTTAATTTTTCTTACTTAATCAAAATATACTCCAAGTATTCAGATAGAATACAGCTTAGATTGCAGCTCAAACAGACAGACAGACATATCTTAATGGCATGCAAATAACCCCCAGAACCAGATAAAAGACAGTTATTTCAATATTACAGGCGGACACTTCACATACGTCATCGCGACACAATGTGGCGAACGTACCGAAAAACTACCAAAGCCTAAATCCCGCTATCGAAATATTTGAACGACTGAAAATATATAGAACAAGCTCTATACTACGTCTTATAGTGTTAGCTGCTTCCCGTAGTGAATATGCCCGGGGGAAATCACTATTTCTTCTTCGTTGGCTATTACCTTACTAAACCGTATAGGTACTACTGCTATTACTGTCATAACTCATCACATTCGCTTGTTCCTTAGTATTTTGACATAATATTATGTACATCTCAAAATATTCTTGATACCCTGATGTGCTTTAAAAGTGACAGCCTCAACAATACAGAGACGTTATACATAAATTATACGAAAGAAAGAGTTAGTTTACGAGAATAGTCCGCTCAGAGACTGTGAAATATTTTTGTGCTGTATACAGAGGAAAATATTTTGTTGCATATTTACATGAATATATTATCACAAACTCGTACCCATAGAATGAGCTGTTGATAGATTATTTCAAGCATGATAGTGTAAAAATCGTAAAACCGCTGTATAAAAACGGTGATCGTACTTATATGGGTAACTACAGACGAACTACGCTTCTAACGCCAATTTCAAAAGTTTTTGAGAAGGCTATGGTAATTAAAATTACAAACTTTCTAGAAAAAAAAAATATCTTATCACCTTATAAATTTGGCTTTCAGAAGAAGAGCTCAACAACATTTGCGTGTTTCCTATTAGTAAAAAAAAATGTTGAAGCTCTAAATAACAAAATGTCAGTGGCATCTATGTTTTTAGACATGAGCAAAGCATTTAACCATGTATGCCACAAACTTTTACTCAAAAAGCTTGATTAATTCGGTATAGCAGGGAAAGCATCTGACTGAATAAAGAGCAATTTATCAAGTTGCAAACAACGCACGGAAATCGATAAAATAATAAACAACATGAAAGTTACTTTTAAATCTGAGCTAATAAATAACAATTGCGGTACGCCACAAGGATCGGTTCTTGCTCCATTACTCTTCACTCTACGGTCAGGAGTGCATATTATTTGCAGAAGGTACAACGCTTATTATAAAATAAAAAAATAAAAATGAAATGCAATTATTAGCCAAGGACATTTTTAGAATGCAATAAACTGGATGGAATTAACGATCTTAAAATATCTATAGCAATAATAATAATAACAGTATATTAAACGAAATTCAAGCAATTTTTAGGCATAATTCAAGATTGATATTTTAACTGGAAAGGTCATATTATAAAATTAATAAATAAAACTAGTAAAATTCGCATTTGCTTTGCGACGTTTAAGATTTATAGCTTCTCAGGAAATGGCCGTCACTATCATATATCGTGTATCATAAAATTTTATAGACCACAAATCCTCACAAAAGAACACCGATTCCTACCAAGGATGATACGCGAGGCTATTGAAATTAAAAACATTCCGTATTTCAATAGAGAAGATGGATGGGTGCTGCCGTCTGCTTGGGATTATAAGGGTATATTATTAGGGGAGAAATTTTTTCTCTAAATTAGGATAGGACTACGCCTGAAGCGTGACGTATTTATATTTACGTGGTAGAGCCTTGGTGCTACTATATTAGTAGTATAGTCGTAGCACGGCTCCGTGGCGCAGTGGCTTAGCACTTAGCAATGAGTTGCTGCGCTGGGAACCGCGGCTTTGAATCCCGCATGGAACAACTATTTGTATGGCTTGCGAATAATTGTTCCGGGTCTGGATGTTTGTCTTTGTGCAATTTATATTTGGAAACTGCCTCCACGATACAGAAGAAAATCCTAGTGCAGGGGTAACGTTTTTTTTAAATAAAAAATTAAGCACGAATAAGTCGGCTCGACCGGGGTTCATACGAACACGCTCTCAAAGAAAAAAAGCAGTTTTACACTGCTGTACTTCGTGTAGTGAGTGTAGAGAACCTGGGAATCTTTTTACTGGAAACGAGGCATTAAATTTTAGTCCTTACGTGTGCAAACGCATCTGCATTTTGATTCGTAATTCAGGAAGGATTTAAATGTCTATGAGCTACAGCAACCACTTACTATCAGGTGGACTGTATGCTCGTTCGTCACCCTCACCGTATAAAAAATATTAAAAAAAAGTATCATCAAAATTTTTTCACAATTAGCGAAGATATCGCGTAATAACAAAAAAAAAACATAACGTCGATTCTCTCCGTTTTTGAAGTCGGCTAAAACCATAATCATAATACTATTAATGTCACCATTATCATCAACAGCAACAAAATCATCATTAGAACAGGTCCCCAACAATTCCAAGTAGTGTGAAACTTCTTGTCTAAACATAGACAAGAAATTCCATAAAACACTTTAAAAATTAAAAAAAAAATTAAAGCAGACATTTCTTTTTGTATGAAAGTTGGGCCCACTACCGTAACCAGGCGTATCTTATTGAAACACATGTAGATTTATTCCTTATAACCAACAGATTACAATGGTAACATTAGTTTAAACCTAACTTAAATAACTTAAATAACCTAATTTAAACTAAACAAACTTAACTCGCGTTACCATCCATACCATCTGGATGATTGGCGGTCCACCACTGTGCGATTTAGAAGAAGTTTTCTCCCTCGCACAACTTCTTTGTGGAATCAATTACCACCAGCGAATTTTCCGGACCGATACGACTTAGGAACCTTCAAGAAAAGAGCTTACATCTTTCTAAAAGGCCGGCAACGCATCTGCAATGCCCCTGGTGTTGCAGTTGTTCATGGGCGGCGGTAGTCACTTACCATCAGGTGAGCCGCATGCTCGTTTGCCCCCTCTTCTATAAAAAAAAATCTAACGGGAATACCTACTCAGAAATTAACAATTAAAATATGAATATCACAATAATCTAAAAACAAACTAAAAGCGATTGTCTAGTAGTTTTCACCGGTATTATAAGTTAAAATAATGCACTGGTCAATAAATAATAGTATAAAATAAAGTTGTAGGTACATTCAGCATTTATAGGTACTCTAAGGATGATGGAAATATTTTTTAGTAGTTCGTTTTTCTTTATACGCATTTTTTCATATTACATTAACCAATTCACGAATATCAAAGAACTTTTTTTTTATGATTCCGGTTACATTTTCATAAAATCTTTAGGTCGTTTACTGTAATAAATTGGTATCTTTTTTATGTGTAATAAAATTAAGTTACGTTAAAGTTTCTAGTGGGCCTAAAAACGATTGTCTCCTTTGAAATAAATTATTTGCTATCCACTTTCAGAGTAGCAAAATTTTACATTTTTGCTTTGTGTTTGAGAAAAACGGTGACGTACGACAAAGGAAATTCGTTCTCTTTTGACTGTTTCGATTAGATGAAACGAATAAAATAGTAAGATTCCTTATGATTTTTCGATTTTTGTTAGATATTTACAAATGTTTATGTAACTAGATTAATAGATGCCTCTTCGCATGGCACTCATACTAATATTTATTCAAATTTCATTTGTCGTGGAGTTGCCAGTTTTATTTAATAGCATAATATTGATCGTGTTTATCAGTCGTGGTACGTGGTACGTCAGGGGCTAAAAACACTTATCACAAAATTTCAAATAACGAGAGCATTCTGTGTTCGATCCCGTCCATATCAATGACATTGTTAATTGCAATTTTAAGTGCTGTTTTACCGGGTGTTCGCCGGTGTAGGAAAACATCGTGAGTAAACCAGCATGTCTGAAAAGTATTTTAATTCAAGCACTTGAAAAGTCTGTCAACATTGCCCAGTGCATCAGTGCGGCGGCTAACCTCTCCATAATCTTCTCAGAAATAAAAAAAGGCAAATGCACAGCTGCGGGACGTAAAAAGACTGAAACTTTAATCTAATTTACTTTGATTTTTAAATCAATTTGTATATAAAAGGTCTACCCTTGAAAATGACAGCAGATAAAAGGTATATTTAAAATTACCGTTACAGCTTATTAAAGTCCACTACTGAATATAGGAGTCGCCCATAAACAGCCTCATAGGCGGGTTGGTAATCGTAGTTTATTTTTTATTTTTAGTTGTTATTAGGAAGACGCTGCTGCGTATCTCCTGATATCTTTTCCTCTTTCGCCTCTTACGATACCCTTGGGATGATATGGGATAGTAGATATTCTTGTTCCGCCATTATACGGTTTGAAATATGAAAATTACTAGAACCAAAATATTCAGTGAAGAACTTTTTCTTATGATGTGAGGCGTGTGCTACAGACATTTTTCCGGACCAATACCACTTAGCGACCTTTAAGAAAAGAGCCTACTCCTTTTTAACAGGCCGGCAACGCATCTCCAATTCTCCTGGTGTTGCAGTTGTTCATGGGCGGTGGTACTCGTTTACCATCAGGTGAGCCGCATGCAAGTTTGCCCCCTCTCCTATAAAAAAGATTACAGTTGCCAGTTATTCATTCAGTCTCGCATACTGTTGCTACAACTCGGAGCTTTTGAGATTCACCATAAGAGTATAAGTCTAGTCTACGATCCTTGATCCTGTAAGAATATTTCTTTATCTATTACAATCCATGTTTGACTACTATCCCACCTGGTGGTATATGGCGGTATCCGGAGATGGTAAACCATATGGCTTAGTTTGACAAAAATCAATCAATAATAATAATAATAATAATAAATTTATTTATTTACCAGAAACACTTAGCCAAAATACAAAAAAGTTCTATGACTCCCACACTAGGCATGGCCTGTCTCGTGGGGGTCAAACAAAAGATTTTACAATAGAACAAAGTGGCTATTTGTCGTAAAACAATTGTGCGTAGCAAAGGAAAAAAAAATACGACTTAAAATTATGAAAAATTAAAGACATAACAAGCATATTCTAATTTAAAGGAGCGCGCGTGTGATTGAGGGTGAGTGTGTATGAGTGTGAGTGTGTGTATGAGTGTGTGTGTGTGTGTGTGTGTGTGTGTGTGTGTGTGTGTGTGTGTGTGTATGGATATTGGGATCAGATGGCAGGGCTGGCGTCATTGCTGTCCACTACCGTTTTAACACCTATTTAAAAGTCACCAATATTTCTTCTGTTTCCTCATAGTCCCAAGTCAATAAATAGTTCATCATTTTTGTTTTAGCCTCGTAATGTTGGGATCGCTTTAAGCCGTATAAATTGACTAATTTGTTATAGATGTGTGGGAATAGGAACAGTCTGAAATGATGAGCGAAAGATGTTTTAACCAAGGTTGTGGGGATCTTAAATACTCTTTTATTTATTAAAGTATGAAATGTCGGCAGTTTCGAAGCTTCCCTGTGCATAAATGTAAACACCCTCAGAAGATACAATCTACGGACACTTAAAACTTGGGCTTCTCTAAAGAGATCTGACGTATGATAACGCCTTGGTTTACCCATAGCTATCTTCAAAACTGCCCTCTGGGCCCTTTCCAGCACTAGCAACGTAGAGGAGGCTATGCCACCCCACGCCAGTATGCAATAGCTAAGTACGGACTGACATAGTGCAAGGTAGACTGACTTTAAAATGCTGCCATCAGTAGAATCTCTCAATAGTCTCATTGTGTGTATCAGCTTACGGATCCTTGCTGATGTTACTGATATATGACTTTTGAAGTTGAGGTTCTCATCTATTATGATGCCCAAATATTTAAGGGAGCCGACCCTATTTATCTGGTCACAGTTACAATTAGGAGAGCTCACGGAGCCAAAACCACAGTTGTTATTATGTACTTTAAGGCTATTGAAAAGTGACGGCGGCGGTTCAGACGCTGCAGTTTTATGAAAACAAATTAACTGCGTTTTTGAGGTGTTCAATGTTAAGATGTTGTAATTTAACCATGTTTGTAATTTATGCAACCCGGAGACAGCCGAAAGGTAGGCGTCGTGCCAAGATTTACCATAAAATATTATGGCTGTATCGTCAGCATAACATACAACTTCACTATTTTCGAGTTCAATTGACATAATGTCATTAATGTATGAAATAAAAAGTGTCGGCCCCAAAATGCTACCCTGAGGAACGCCAAAATCTACAGATCTAAGATCGCTTGCTTGATCGCCTATTCGGGCACATTGCTTTCTATCCGACAAATAGCTGGAAAACCAGTTTAAAGCTAGACCACGAATACCAAGAGCACTTAGTTTCTTAAGCAGGATGGGAATCGATACCGTGTCGAATGCTTTAGCCAGATCGAGAAAAACACCGACACAGGATCGACCCTGATCGAGATGAGTTACAACCATATCTGTGATAAGACTAACTGCATCCTCAGTCGATTTTCCCTGACGGAAACCAAACTGACGGTCCGAGAGTATACTATTCTTTTCAAGATAGTTAGTCAGCCGCTTATGAACAACGCGTTCCAGGAGCTTAGAGTAACTACCCAGCAATGATATGGGACGATAATTACAAGGGTCGTCCTTAGCTCCATTCTTGTGTATGGGGATAACTGCCGCTACTTTCCACTGGCTTGGAAAGACTCCTGACGAGATACTTAAGTTAAATATCGCAGCCAAGGGCTCCGCAATTGCGTGGGCTACTGATTTTAAAAGTTTGTTAGTGATGCCGTCCATACCCGGGGCACTGCCAGAATCAAGAGACCGGATGAGACTCAAAACTTCCTGTTCGTCTGTAGGATCCATGAAAAATGAACCAACGGGTTGAACAGGAATGTGAACTTTTCCGGCAAGGGACTCCTGATTCTCATTTAATTTCTTCATGATAGAGTATGCTAGCTTATTACCTACAGAGGCAAAGTAAGAGTTGCAAACATCAAGAGATTCCTTTACAGAGGGTCTTGAGTTGATGAGAGCCAGAGGAAAACTTGAACTAGTGTCTTTGCCAGTTATGCGGTTAATAGTACCCCAGAGTTTTTTTGGAGCACATTTATTTTTATTTATTTCTTTATTGTTGTAATCACATTTTAGTTTTCTGATTAGATCTATGTAAAAATTTCTATAACGCGTATATACAAGTTTTTTAGTAAGGTTGTTTGGGTCCTTACGATATTCAATATGAAGCTTGTCACGGTGCTTAGAGCATCTGATTAGACCAGGAGTCATCCAAGGGTGTAAGATGGTTCTAGAGCGGCTTATTACACAAGTTTTCGAGTACCTCAATATTGTCTCTGATACCGTCTTAGTGAAATGACTCACAGACTCGTCAAGAGAGCCACAGTTCATTACTGGGGACCAGTTCGTTCCCTCCAGCTCTGATCTTATTGAGTCTATGTCAACTATAACTCTTGATCGATTAGGTTTTGGTCTTTTTGGTTTTTGTGTCTTTAACATTATGCCTGCCATAGTGATATCATGGTCAGTAACATCATTGAGATACACTACGGACTCCGCATTAGATCTTACGGGTACAAAAATGTGATCTATGCAGGTTTTGACCCGAGTTGGTTTGGTTATGGCGGGGGAAAGCCCATACTCTGCTAATACATCTAAGTACTCCGTGTGCAAATCTTTGTCACCTGCGGACCCAATAATATTTATATTTATGTCTCCAGCGAAAATAAGACAAGGAGAGGGACTTACCGTTTTTAAGTTAGCGTCAAGAGAGTGAATAAATGTTTCTGGGTTAGTGTAACTAGGTGACCTGTAAGCGGCAACTACTGAGAAATGATTTGCAACTTCTGCGAAAATACAATTACCCTCGTCAACGTTCATCTCGGCAAAATTGTCTGTCCACCTATTTTTTATGTAGATAGCGACTCCTCCTGCCCTATTAATACACTTCCTAGAGTGAAAAGATGTAAAGCCTTGCAATAGAGGAACCGTCGCATACTCATCTAGCCAGCACTCGCTGAATACAATAACATCAAAATCAAGATCTATTCTTTTTAGGGTTACTAGAAGGGTATCAAAGTTTTTACGCATGCTTCTTATGTTCATGCTTAAAATCCTCAATGAAAATCTAGACAGAACGTCTTTACACTCCTCTGGGACGGTTATGTTATGGCACTTTATCTCAGATGAATTATCTATGGCATCTAACAATCCTAGGGAAGCCATGGGAAGATCGTGTAAAATTGATTGGGGTATTTTGGCATTAAAGTGTAGAGTGCCATATAAACAGAAGAAGGGGTACAATTTACCATGACAAATTTTGAGGAAAGTACATTGGGGAAGAATATGTGTAGGTGTGTTAGAATGTGTGTGTGATTGCGCTTACAATGATAAAGAGTTGAGTTTAAATTTATGATATGTAGTACATAAGAAAAATACTGACCATATGAGCTACAAAGTAGTGACAAAATATTAATGACTAGGCTCTTGAGGCTCAGGTAACGTTTATTAAGTGGCTGCCGTATCCGGTTTGGTTTGGGCAGAGAGCAGGCGGCTGAGATCACTTTCGGACTTAATACGGATTGCGGGGCTCCCGTCCTTGACATCCCCTTTTCTAATAAATATGCATCTGTTTAAATAAAACTAATTTTACGGATTTTATCGCGTATATTAACTTATTTTACTTTCCCGACGTTTCAAGCACTTTACAGCACCCATGGTCACGGGGGGGACTGAGGTGTATGACGTCCCAATGTCATAGTTAACCACGGCTACCTCCAGATTAAAAATTATTAATTTTTGTTTTTGTTCCGATCTACGCAGTATGAACTTACAGTATCATGAAGTCCTGCAGTTGTATGCTTGGGTTGGGATTTAATTTTATTAATTATGGGATCCCAAGCAGATGGTAGCTCCCAGCCATCTTCTCTATTGAAATTAGGATGTTTCTTTATTTCAATAGCCTCGCGAATCATCCTTGGAAGGAATCGGTGTTCTTTAGCGAGGATTTGTGGTCTATCAAATCTAATGTAGTGACGGGGGCGATCTTGTACGTGTTCACAGACTGCAGACTTCCCGGAGCGTCTATTCTTCACATCAGCTATGTGTTCTTTAACGCGGGTTTTTACGGATCTTTTAGTTTGTCCTATATAAGAGAGACCACATTCACAATCCAGCTTGTACACTCCTGCATCTTGCAGAGGAATATTACACTTGACTGATGGTAAAAACTGACTAATCTTCTTCGGCGGCTTGAAATATGTTTTAATGGAAGCACGCTTCAAGATGTAGCCAATCTTGTCAGTGACACCTCTGACATATGGCAGTACAGCAGGCACTCGCTCGACTGTGGCCGGCTTCACTCGTTCACTGTGACGTAGGCGCGGGACCCGAAGCTTATTGTCGTGCAAAACTTGCTTGACGTGTTGGAGCTCGGCGGCCAGGTGTTTACTGTCACAGATCCCTCGTGCTCTCTGAAACAAAGATTTACCCACGGTAGCTAACTGTGAAGGATGGTGGTGAGAATCACCGTTTAAATATCTATCTGTATGGGTCTTTTTTCTATACACAGTGTGGCTCAAGGTGTTATCAGGATTCCGAATTACTAACACATCTAGAAAAGCTAAAGAATTGTTTGCCTTGGTTTTTGGGACCAGCTCGGTGTGCGTAATTTAAGTCCATGTCCTGAAGCTCAATGCCCAGTTTAGCGGCGACAGTCAATACCAAGTGAGTTGGGTTTTCATTTGGTGTTTCTTCCAGACCCGATATTTCCAGCTCATTTCCTAAGGCAATCTGTTCTTGGCTGTTTAAACGAGACTGCAGATCGGCAACGGTGGCCTTAAGGATATTATTTTCTTTTTCTACGGACTCAAGAGACTTTATTCGCCGATCATAGTCGGCCAGTTTGGTGTTCAAGGCGTCGAGGCATTCACGGAGGTGGGTAATGTCCTCTTTTATATCAATACTTATCTTGGATAGCTTACAATCAAGCAGCGCGCCAAACTGGTCGTATGTTATTGCCGCAGCGGGAGGGTTGGAGGTCGTGGTAGAATTACTATCTAATTGGCTGTCATTTACCTGCCCCTCGGAGGTCCCCAGAACCTCGCCGCATAACAAGTTCGTGTCATCCGCAGCAGTAGTGGATAATGGAGAGAGTTGTCTACGAACCGGTGTGTTGTCCTCCTTGCGTCGCGTGATCCGATTGCAGGAATGGCATTTCCAATTCCTTTTTAAAGCTGGAAAATTTTCTTTGTAATATGCGGATGATATGTTGTAACATTTGTAATGATAGCATCCCTTGCACGCAGAGCAACTCAACTGTTCCTCAGGTCGGGTAATTTTATGACAGGCCAAACAAATCATTTTATTTTATGTATGTAGCAGCTGTAATATTATGTTCAAATTAGTTATTTCTAAAACGCGCAGAGGCAAGTAACGCTAAGCTACGCAAACTATGATGTGCTACGAGTCGTAGATGAGTAGGCGGGATGAACAAGTTTCGTAGTCCGCAGCAATCCCCGTAGCGATTCAAGTCAGCGCCGACGTTACGTGTCGATTCGTCGCCTTTTCGGGTGTCTTCGAGCTTCTTCGCCGGCAGGCGGTCATTGACCTTAGTAGAACACTGTGATAGACAAACTGAGCGCACACTTGTTGAGGTAGGTCACTGTTGCAATTATTTAGGAATGAATTTTTGTCACAGTTCCCTAATTATAGACGAGATTAGAAAATGGATTGCAGCACTAAAGAGGATTGTAAACTAGCTTCAAGTAAATACCAGTTTGATAGTAGCCACTAAGTTTTTACACTATTTTTAGAGTAACTCTCGCGGAGCAAGCGGTTACGGTGTTTACTTAGTAATGATCGCGGACGAACTCCATTCATAATTCACTCTTTCATTGAAGACACCAGTTGTAAAAGACACCAGATAGAAAGAGAGATACTGGTAAATTACGAACATTAACTTACGAACAACGTTTGGTACAAATACGTGGTGTGTAGACAACAAAGGGGCATAGATTGTCATAACGTCTAGTTTTCCGATGTGAAAAGGAGATGGAGGAATTATGTCTTAAAATACCTGCATGCAATTCCTGTACACTAAGGACTATTAACTTGTGCAAGTACTTGAACACTCTCGATTGTAAAAAACTGAAAACCACCATTACCATTACAGTCTATCATAAGTTCACTGCTGAACAAAAGTCTCCTCCATAGATTGCCTAATAGGGAGTATATTTTCCGTAGTTGTCATGCTCAGCAAGCAGGTTGGCTACCTGCCATTCTCCTGTATCATTTCCCTCTGTCGCGTCTTACGACATCCACGAGACAATAATTTGAGATTTGGATTTTCTTACGCTGCCACTATACTGTGTGAAAATCTAAAACGCATATAGTGTACCTCATCATCATCATTACTGCCCTTCACTAATCCACTGCTGAACTTAGGCCTCCCCCAAGGAATGCCACAAAGCACTGACCCAAGCAATCTGCATCCATTGACTTCCTGCATCTATTACCAGGTCATCACTCCATCTAGAGGGGGAAGCCCCACACTTCGACTTCCGTTACGAGGCTGCTACTCGAGAACCTTTCTTCCCCATCGATTGTCGGTTTAAGAGCTATATGGCCGGCTCATTGCCACTTCAGCTTACTAATCCGTTGGGCTATGTCAGTTACTCTAGTTCTATTGCTGATATTCTCATTTCTAAATTTAACTCTCTCCATAGCTTCTTGTGTGACCTTGAGCTTCCTCATACGGCAAGCAGTAAAGGACCCCCATGCCCAGAGTTACACATACTGTACGCCTACATAATTATAAATGCGTAGTATGTCTTTATAATTTTATTTTTAATAGATACACATACATTTTATATTCAAAAATTCCCGATTCGACATGTTATACAAACAGACTTTTTGGTCTATTCTCAGAATCGAGATCTCGTTACAAACATGAACTCCTGTTCAATAAGGAAAGTAAATTGAATCAGACTGCTTGAAATTTACTAGATTTAACTTTTCCGATTTCCGCTTCGATATAATGTTGTTTACTAGTTTTGTGTATACAGAATTTGCCGGGAACAAGTATTTCTAAATTCAAAACAATTCCAATTTAATTAACGGTGTATGTAAATTTGTAAACTTGGGCTGGAACAGCTCAGTATCAACTGGCTGCTTTGGAATTGATGAAAAGATGTGCGATGAGAACATTAGATGATTCATGATTCAAAGATTACATGATTTAGCTGATTCCCAATAAGGAATAAGATTAAATTTCTCGTAACCTATAATAACACTAGCTCTGCTAGCTATTCAATGGAAACACAATACTTAGTGGCAGAAACAGTCATGATTTTTTTGAAATATTGTGATCTTAAGTTAACCTGGCTAACTCCACTGGCCATTTAACTTTTTAAAAATTCGCTCACGCACTAGGCACGATTCACTTGGAAAAATGTTGGGGATCACCGAGTCGGTACCATCACATCCGTATATCTGTCCTCCATCAGAAGTCCTTGAAGTTCGATGTTTTTTAAATAATTTTTCTACCTTTTTTATAGAATAATCAGTAAAAGTGTTTAAGTGGTATTTTTATTTAATAAATATACCAGGTAAACACTTTGAGTTTCCATAATTCGTACACATGGTAATAATTATTTAAAAAAATTTAATTTATACTTTTCAATACTTAATTGATTCTAATGCATCAATTAGAAATATTTTCAAATATAATATCAATTTGGTAGAGCTATATATAAGGAAGTTTTGGAGAGATACCTAGCATTTATCAGCACTAAAATAAACTTTTTATTGAGCACTAAATAACTTTGTTCAGTCATTGAGAGCTCTATAAGGTAGAACTTAACCAAATATGCGGTAATTTGAGCAAATTTGGCGGATCTCTTAGCGTCTATTATTGCTTTGGTTCCATCTTGCGTTCTTAAGCACACATCTCATTTTTAATGTCAACTTCGTAACTATTATTTATGTACCATATATACCTAGTGTATGATTTGTTATTTCGTTACAAACTTTCCTTTTCGGGAACGAAACAAATAAAGATTTATTGGACTGATTCTTTTTAACCTTCCACGTAGAATAGAAAACTTTTTGTAATATATATTTATTTGCTTATTTCAATTCCTTGCCATGTAAAGAACCAGCATTTGACCTTCAGCATCGACGGACAGTTACCTATTAGAAAGTTCACCTCGTCTGTACCTCATTGATCGATAGTCTCTACAGCAATTGACACAAATATATAGTCACGCACTCAGAGACTCCTTTAGAGCCTTCTGGCTCTAAGCATGGTAATTTTTTCGAGCTTTGAAATTTTAAATGGTAAGATTACTTGTTATGTAGAAATGATTTGTCTTGCTGTTTACTTTTACTGTTATAATTAACCAACACTCATCATTTAATCAAACTGCTTGAAAAGGTCAGAACAGGCTACCGAGAATACAAGCGCCCTTTTCAAAACTTCTTACTTTTTGTTGTAAAATAAATTATTGATTTATTGTGTGTGTATGAATATCTTTTTTTTTCCTTTTGTACTCGAGAAGGTAGAATTCAATAACACATAGTAACAATATAATTTTATATCACTTTCAGTGCCTGGTCAGTGTTGTTACCTTGCATATACACATTTTACATGGCTAATAATATGGATAGCTGTGTATTATGGATGAAACACAAATGGGTCGGCTCGACCGGGGTATACCCCGCTCTCACAGAAAACCAGCGTGAAAAAACAAAATAATGCTCTGTTTGGTAGGACTAAGGCAGTCTATGGGCTGCAGCATGCACTTACCGACATGTGGACTCTGTGCACCCTTATACTATAAAAGTAAAGAATTAATCAGATTACAGTTTCATCTCATAGGTAAACGTTCTAATTCGTCACAGTTTCGATATGAAGCTAGAATTGCTTTTAGTCATGAAGCGAGTGCTTTGTGAACTAAGTTGTAAAGTTAGAACTTTGTTAACTTTGTTCATATTAGACAAAATGGACAGTCAATTGTGTTGAAATACTATACACAATCCTAATCTCAATGGGAATCTGCCGTACTAGTAGTTGCCAGTTGTTAATGTACAAAATGTTTTTCTTTTAGTGAGCTTTACCTTACATAACTATTTTAACATAATTATTAAAAACCCATTTGATATTCGAAGTCGAAACAAAGTTCAGCTTCCTCTGGGTACGTATAGGGAAGATTATACCATTTCGATGTAATATTACTCCACAAATTTTTTATCTACCGCTACCGTAACAGTCTATCAAAGTCCACTGCTGAACATAGGCCTGCCCCATAGATTACCTCATAGCGGCAATACTTGTCATAGTTGCCACGCAGGTGGGCAACCGCAATTTAAGTTTTTATCGCGTCTTTATCCACACAATATATTTGTGCATCTTATACTGAAAGCGTATATATATAGCGATCATAACAGAATTTGTTGAATAATTAAAATTTATTAGTTTAAAAGTTTGCTGCACTTGGCAGGTGGGTTGGCAACCGCAGATTTTTTTTTAAATTTTAAGTTAATATCATGAAATCGCTGTTGCTCATCTCCTAGTTTCCCTTTGTTGCCTATTACAACGCCCAAGGGACAAAATGGGGTACTGGATATTCTATACCGCCATTATTCATAAAAAATTGCAGTGAACTAGTGAGACTTATTCTCTTAACTACTACGGAACTTCATGAGAATAATATATTAGTAAAATAAATTTATAAATTTGATACTAAAAATCTTTAAAAAATACTGTCTACCAATACGTAATGTTCCCACCACGAGAGAAAATAAAATGGCTGTCTTTAACCTACCGCTGTTACAAGCGACGAAGTTCGCGCTGGATATATAAATTTCTTTTTTTGATAACATCTTGGACAATAGTACGAACGTTTTCGCTTGTAACACCGGTTTAGAAGGAAGGTTAAATGCAGATATTTTATTTACTCTAGTAGTAGGAACATTACGTATTGGTAGACACTCTTGTTTACATATTTTAAAAGCTTTTATTTAACTTGCAATGTTTGATTGTTAGGATCAAATCTTGTAATTGAATTTTAAAGCAGTTATCCTCAACCGATTGAGCTGCAATTTTTTAGTACTAGACTTATAAATGTTGGATATTTCCATTTGCCAAAAATATTTGCATATAATACAAAGCTGGTACACTCACGAGTATTTACTTACATTTTATTTTACTGTTGCTAATTTGATTTAAATTAGGAATTTGTATCCACACTGACATTATGCAAATGCCAAATTCAAACTTCATGTTCTACTTTAGCCGTAAAGCGAGCATACACAGACTAGTTCTTGAACTTCGGCAGTACTAACTTCGATCGGATTACTTTGAATAGAATGTCAATTAAACTGCACAGCGCTATATGTAAATTCTTCAGTTCTAAAATTGTAACAAACAGACGTGAAGGTAGACTATGGGATTCTTGAAAATATCTATACTGGAAGTCTCATTGGATTTGTAGATTTGTGTGAAGGATTGTAGGTACGTTTTAAAACATTTAATATCAGTGTATGCTTAGTAAGATGTTTTTATAAGATAAGGCTGACAAAAGAGCACACAGTCCACATTCTTTGTAATGGTAAGTAGTTGCTGTGGCCCATAGACATCTACAATATTCATCTATCGTGGATACTACGAATCAAAATGCAGATGGTTCTCTGCACTCAACATACGAAACACAGCAGCGTTAAAAGCAATTTTATCTTACAGAAAGGTTTTTTTTTTTCGAGAAAGATAATTTACTGAGTGGTTTCTGCCTAGGAGTCCATCTGCACCCTTAGGTACTACACTCTTATCTATTTTGTTCCCCTGCGGCAGTTTTCCGGTTTGAATTTAATATAGAACCATTTATATTACATGCTGATAGGAATTCCATTTTACTTTTCAGAGGCTACAAAGTACCCGCAGACTTCATTATTTAAAATTGGTCGCAGGGTACATGGATACTGGAAAGTGACGACGTGGCTTGTCGCTTCAATTTTATATAACAAAATAAATAAAAATAAAAAGGCCCTTTATTTCGAACAAATAAATAAAAGGGTAAGTAATAGTAAATTGACTCATTATTATAACCTAATGTTTATGATACAACCTATGATTATATCTATTTTGTGTGTTTATATATCTATGATTGCAGCAACTAACTTTTGTCTACATAATTTGGTTTGCAAGAGCCCCTCCTCGGGTGAAGGCCTCCTCCAAAGAATCCCAGAGGACTCTGTCTTTGGTTATTTATATCCAATTTTGGCCCGCTATCGAAGTGTCCCACTCAAGCATCTAGGAAACTCAAGTAAAAGGTAGTGTCCTACTCAAGCAGTGATGTCGAATACTATTTTGTAATCTATGAAAGCGATATAGAGAGATCTACTTTGTTCGTAATATTTTTCAATTAGTAGTCCCACGGTGTAAGTGGGACTACTAATATATATAAGTAATAATAATAATAATATATAGTAGAGAAGCCCTTTCTAAATCCCGCTAGCTCAAGGGGTTGTACTGTATTTAATTTAGTGCTTATTCTTTGATTTATTTGCGAAGATAAGAGTTTGTACAAACATGGTAATAAGCTTATTGGCCAGTAGTTGTCTATACCGCATGGGTCTCTATTTTTATAAATTAATATTATATTTCAGTCTGACCATTGAGTTGTTGTATCGGTAGTTTCTAGTATGCGGTTTAACAGGAGATTCAGAGGTAAGAATCATAGCTTCGTTATTTACGTAGTCCGAGGCTGGGCCTTTATCTGATTTCAGGCGTTTAAATGCTTCTGCTATTTATTTTACGTCGAGCTGTGCTATAGTTTCTTTGCTATAAGGGTCTGAGATGTTCGTGTTACTCTGTGATGAGTTTTTGTTCATTGGCTTTGTATATGGTTTTATAAAATTCCGTTGCAAGGTTTATAACGTCATATCGACAATTAAGTGTTTTATTTGCACGATTTAGTCGGTGTATCTATGTTTTGTATGTTTGTGAGCTGCCTGCCTGTACTATGTATATGTTGTATAGTCTTGTTTTATCATTTGGCACTTATAAAGTGCTTAAAGTAAAATTTTCAATGTTGGGTTGGGAGGTCACACATGTTTACGCACCAAACTCAGCACATTCTGATGAGGGCGTGGAGGAAATATATGAGGATATCTCTAGGGCCATGCATTCATTCGAAACCCACTATACGGTGTTAATGGGAGACTTTAACGCCAAACTAGGCACAAAAGAGAACGATGAGCTTAAAGTAGAGAAATTTGGAGTAGGGCAACGGAACCCAAGAGGTCAGCAACTGGCTGAATTCATGGAGAAAGTGGGACTCTTTATGATGAACTCTTTCTTTCAGAAGCGAACTCACAGAAAGTAGACAAGTGGTCGAGGCCCGGCGGTTCAACAAAAATTAGATTGACTTCATTATGACGACCAGACGACAACTGTTCAGTGATGTCTCAGTGATTGCGAGTGTGAAAACTTGCAGCAATCACCAAATGGTAGGAGGCAAACGAAACCTAAACATTAAGCTGGAGAGGTCATATCTAATGAAGTCAATGCTCCGTCTCTTTCGTGCTCTAATCCAAAGCCTGGAAAACTTTAAACTCGAGTAAAAAAATCGTTTTCAGTGCCTAAAACATTGCAATGCAATGGAAGATATGAATGACAAGCTCATGGAAACTGTCTATGCGGTCGGAGCTAAGTTTTGATAGTACCGCCACAGAAGAACACAAAAACTCTCCGATAACACTCTTAATATTATGGCTATTAGACGAAAAATGAAGCTGCAGTCTTCAGCATATTTGACAGCATACAGGAAATGCATGCGGCGAGACGTACATGTATTTCATATTGAAGAAGCGATCGAATGGAACCATGGCTTCAAAGTCTTTGCCAGATATCTGTCTGCAAGAAGGAACCAACTGTCGAAGCTGAAGACCGAATGTGGCAGCATCATTTCCGGGACTGCGCCACTGCGCCAGGGAGCTGTAAATTTATTATTTCCATAGCATAATATCTTATGGAATTTTGCTATGGGGTAACGCGACTGACATTGAAACCTTCTTTGTTTTACAAAAGAGAGCCACAAGGGTTATTTATAACCTAGGTTCGAAGGAATCACTTAGAGAAAATTTTAAAGAAATTAATATATTAACTTAAGCCTCTCAATGTATTTACGAGAATTTAATGTATGTACTGTAAATACTAGAAACAAGCACAAGTTAGTTTTACCAGTTACACGACTCCAAAAAGTCAATAATTCCTTTATGGGGCAATGTATACGCTTTTACAACAAAGTCCCAGAAAATATGCGGACCTTATCTATTAAAAGGTTTAAATTATTTATTAAGCAAAAATTGTCTAGTAAAGGTTATTTTACAATTAAAGAGTACATGACTGATAATAGCCTCTAGGAATAAGGTGATCGCTACCATGCTGTTTCTAAATGTTTTCATATTAATTATATAAAACATTATATTGTAAATTGTGCTTTTTTTTAAAAAAATTCCACTAGCTTTCTTGCTGTTTCTTCCCAGGACAGAGTTTTTTTCGGGATCCAGTTGTAATAATATTGAATAAAAATGATTCTATTCTATTTTATTAACTTTATCGTAAAAGTTTTCGAAAACCTTTTACGATAAAGTTAATAATTTCGGAGTTATGAATTTTAAATGTTTGAAAAATCCTGAATTCAGATACTTTTGAGTCATTTAAAATATATAAAGAGAAATAATTAAATATAACATTTAATTATTTCTCTTTATACTCTACTTTTTTACTCTATATACAAAAGTTAATAATTTCCTTAAGCGAGAATAAATAATAATATATATTTTTAATGAGTGAAAATTATCCGAATTCGGGATTTTTCAAACCTTTAAAAATACGAAAATATTAACTTTATCGTAAAAAGTCATAGAATCTGTTTTATTTGTATTTTATCAAGAAATATGAAAAAATTGTCCCGTATTAAAATAAAAATTCTTTGCAATTGAAAAAAAAAGGGATTTAAACAATATGGCATTGAGTTGCCACATGGCAACATGTATTTATATCATCAGTAGGACAGTTTGAAGAGAATCCCATCAAAAATTGCGGTGGAATAGTTTTCGGTACTCATGTGTCGATTCTCCCTGGACGTTATAGGTCTAAGACGCCATCGTTTAACATATTAATCTCTCCACACTTACCATTCTTTGAAATGATGAAGACAACATATAAATTTGCATTTCTTGAAAATAAAACATTGTCCTAGAAGCTAGCTATAATAGATTATGATATTTTAGAGTGGCATTTTTATTCGTTGACTAAGGTGCTCAAGGAAAGAAAGTAAAAGACATTGGAATAATTCATTAAGAAAAATCCGTCGCAAGCGTTCATGAACTTCAACAAAAACAATTCAAATTATTTTCCATTGCAGTACCTACCCAAGTTGACAGGGACGTGGGAGGGGGACGGGGATTAGTGTCCTACACATTATAAAAAGAATAAGTGAAGTGTGTTTTTTATGTCTTAAAGAATCATTAAATTGCTTTCACATCAATGATTTTTAATTGTTTGATTATAGTCAACAGGATCATTAGGATATCAGTGCCTCGTGACCTTGGGGATTCTGGGAATTTTGGTAGTTAAAAATAAAAATAAAACGTGAAAAATCCATTCAGTTATTACAATTTCATGTGTAATATTCTCGTAAATATAATAAATCATAATTCTTTTAGCTTAGTACTATCGTTTAGTCATAAAATCAACTTCCAAGTGCACAATTTGCATGATGCTGATATTCAGTATTCATATGAGGGCGACGCTTATAAAAATTCTTCACTCCGTGCGCTCGTTATCGTAGGTTATAAAAGTTGAAACTTTATAGTCAAGCGAACGACAACATACAAAGTAGGCAGCTCGTGTTCTAACCTATTGTTTCTCACTAATGCACGTAACCAAGCAGAAGTTGTTCGCGCAAAACTCTGTTGTCGGAATCGACACCAGATGTCACTCGGCTCGGCGCGATTCCGGTCTGAAGTTCTTCCGAGCGTGGCAGTGGCGCGCGGGTCGCAAGCGAGTCAGTCATCTGCCAGATGTGCTAATGTTTGCACGCTGTTAATTTTGTGCGGGAACCGCGGAATAGTTAGGGCGTCTAGTAAATATCCTGTCTAGGAATTATAACGCGCATTCCCTGTTTGGATAGCCTTTCCCGGGACTTATTGGGTCCGACTCAGAATCTGTATAAGTGCATTCGACAATATAAGCTAGTGCGGCCTCGGTATTTAGAACTGTTGCCACGCGAAACGGTAGTGACCTTTGACCTAGAAACTCCGGGCGTGTTTTGTGCGGTAACCTTATACCCCGCGATAGTTAGTGGCTTCTGTAAGCTAGTTAATCGTACGATAGAGTTAAGTGACTGTCATCGTGGGGAACCAAGAAAGTGACTGTGGATAACCTCGAAAGGCCCCCTCAAATTGGAGCGGTGTCGACGCTCGGGCTGCTGCCGACGGCTAAGGTCCAGGTTTAATCACCATCAGTCACACCCAGATACACACCACATCACCATTCTTTCCCTTGCACTACACAACTACATGCGACCTGACCGACTCCGGAGGGACCAGTCGTCTTGGATCGAGGTAAGTGAACTCCGCCAAATTCCTTCCGGTCGACTGGCCGTAGTATAACGCTCCCCCATATATTTTAGTGTAATTAGAGAGATTCCACGTGGCCTTAGGAGGCCCGACCTACGTCTGCTCGAGAGGTCTTCAGCTCATGGGCCCCTGAAGGTCTGATCCTTTAAGAGAGCAGACGTAGGCCGTAACAAACTGGTAGCAGAGCGCGATTCCGGGTTCGATTCCCGGTCGATCCCGACTATAGTGTTTGATAAACATTAAACAATTTTGGTAGCAGGGAGCGTTGGTGTGATTGGTTTAATTTGCATCTACAATCACGCCCGTCCGTAATACGTAAAAATATTTTTTTTTGTACGTAATAATAGAATTATTTTCCTTTGTTGCTTTGTTGCTTGCCTTTTTTTGGTTAGAGGGTAATTTGAAAAGCCGCGCCCTAGGTTGTGCATGCGGGAGATTTTCTAGAGATATACGTCATGTAGGTAGATGGTTATTTTTACGTAATCGGTTAATTATCGTTGTCGGAGAGTTGTAGTGGATTACTTATCGAAGGTTCGATTTCCGAGCTAGGCATTTTTTGTTGATCGACCGTGATGTGTATCTTCGTTTATACTGTAAGTTGTATTTGAACTAAATAGTAGTAATTTGTATTTGCGCAATTTGAATTTAACTTGATTCGATCGCACTAGTATTTGTTATTTGTTAATTTGATTTGTGTCTTTTTTGTGCTAACTTGTATTTGGTTGATACGTAGCAAGTAGTTCGTATTTGTGTAATTTCTATTCAACGCGATTTGATAGGAACTGCATTTATTAACTGTTAATTTTTTGTTGTATTTTTTATTTGTTATCTTTGTAAACTGTGCTCAAGCCGCGTCATAATTTGCATTTAATAGTGATGACATCGCCCAAGCTACTGATCCGTTGTTTGCGGACTGAGCTACGCTGGGCCACAAGCGCCCATGCTTTGATAGGTCGACCGGATAGGGTCCATAACTTGATGAAGCAGTTCGAGCAGGTGGATGCTCGAAGGGCCGCAGTGGAGGAGGCTTACGCTGAACTCGAGGATTCGGATGTGGAGAAGGGAGTCCTGGACTCCTGCTTCGCGGACTATGAGCAGTTCTTGTGGCTCACGGACGAGTTGATCGAGGCTGAAGGCAGGTATGCCGAGGAGGCTCGTGAAGCTCGGATGAGTGACTTGTCCGAGTCCTCTCTGAAGCGGCTTCAGCCGGAGCTGTTGGGACGACTCCCAACTCTGGACCTGCCAAAGTTCTCCGGGGTCCTTTCCGAATGGCTGACCTTCGTTGGTCTTTTCGACAGCCTAGTGGACTCCCGGAGTTACTTGACCCCGAGCCAAAAGATGGTGTACCTCCTGGCCTCACTGGAGGGGGAGGCCCTGGGCGTCGTCGGCCACTTGAGATTGTCGGACGACGCCTACCAGACTGCTCGGGACCTCCTAGCCATAAGATACGCCAACGTCCGGCGAATTGCGGACGAACATGTTAAGCAGCTTCTAAGCCTCCCGCTGCTTAGTGACCGGGCCAGACTGCGTCCGGACCTGTTGGATCCAGTCTTGGTGGCCTGTAATACTTTGAGGCGGCTGGGTTTACCAGTGGGCGAATGGGCTTTTTTGTTGCTCCGCATCGTGCTGTCCCGTCTACCTCTCGACCTGCGAATCCATTTTGAGGAGAGGTACGGCGGGGACGAGGCCTCCTATATTCCGCCCTTCTATGACCTGCTGCGGTTTTTGGAGGAGCAGTGCCGGCAGATCGAGAACGCGGCGGGCACCGTTGACGACTTGCGAGACGTGCCCAGTGAGAGGCTGAACCCGCCAGGCAAGTCGTCGTCAACCCCCCCCTGCTCCTATTGTCGAGCATCTGATCACCGGGTAACGTCGTGCCCGAAATTATTAGGTAAGCCGGTTCCAGCGAGGCGAACTATCGCCAAGGAGCGCCGCTGGTGCTGGTCATGTCTGGGAGGGAGGAGGGGAGGGCTGGTCACCTCCAGCGAGACTGTCCGCATCGACGGCCCTGTCTGCATTGCCAGGGCAATCACCATGCCGTTTTGTGCCTGGGTGCGAACGGCATCTCCTCTCGGGGCTCTGCCAGGCCCTCGACCCCCACGGGCGGGGGCGCTCAGCCACGCCCTCTGCAGGGTGACTCTCGGCGCCCGCCGTCCAGCCACCAGGCCCCTAAGTTTGAAAGGAGTCCCTCCCCCGACCAGTCGGGGGGTAATTCCCCCAGGGGCGGGGGTGTCATCACCCCCCCTCAGCGTGTGGAGAGGAACTTCACGGCCACTCATCGGTCCGCTGGACCCTTCTCACTTCCGTTAGCTGAGTGGCCGCGACTGGTGTACCACTGTTCCCCATTTGATGGAGGCGGCCCTGTCTAGCTGCTGCCTTAGTTCCCACCACGGCCGCCTCCACTGAGCCTTAAGCCGTCAACAGTCCACTTGTCAAAATGTTCTGTTGCCGACGGCCTCAGTGAAGGCGTACAACCCGAGTGGCAACTGTTAAAGGTTGTGCTCTATTTATCTCGGGTTCACGCCATGTGGCCTCCCCTTGGTGGTGGGAAGATTAGGGCCCCCCTGTAGCGTTGAATCACGCTGTCAAGGGGTATTAGATTTGGTTTGGTCGAGCACTTAGTCAAAAAAAATACTTGAATTAAAATTAAAAATTGCTTTGGGCTTTCCGCGAAATTCTCCTATTTGTAGCGGTTTAAATTAAAAGAATTGAATTTAATCTACTCCTTTAAATGCTACTGCATGTGTTTTGTACATATATTTAATCACTGTATTTGATTGTTGCGTTTGTTTGCTGAAAGGAAAATTTGAATTCATCTGAAATGGAATGGCGCACTATTTGAAAAATTATGTTTATGTTTATGATAGTGTTTAATCATTTTTGTTTTCTAAGAAGTAGGGCTGTCCCTTACGTTATTGTTTTGTTTAATTTGCAAGTTGACCTATGCGCATCGGTGATTAATTTGGTTGAATTAATTCTGTAGTTGAACATTGATGCTTTTGAAAAATCAGTTGAAATATGAGCATAGGACTACTTGTCTAACAGGCTAGCTAATTTTGGAGATTATCAGATTGAAATCAGCTGCCGCACTATTTTAGTAAATGATAATATGGTGGGTGGCCTGGCTAGGCCTACTTGTTGAAAATTCATACTAGGGACTATCTGTGCGTTTCGTTTGGCTCTCCACAGACGACGTTCATGTGGAATTTGTGGGTGCGCTCTGCACTGAAGCAACTGTTGGCACAAAATTTGTCTGGGCAGCTTCGTGTAGCGTCGCTGTTGGCAGAGCTGATCCGGTCGGATTGCGGAACTATTCATAGGGGCACAGATAGGTGTTTGAAAGAGGTCGTCGGACTTCTGTCCAGTACAGGACTTATTAAAGTGCTGCGATGCCCAGGAGGGGCATCCAGTGGAGGCTGACCCTCCGGCTTGCCACATTAGGGATATCTTTGAGGCGTTGATTAGGGTTGCAAGACCTAATGGATTGCCTAAGGTGGCCTAGTTTGGTTGTAGATTCGGTCTTGCAACTTGCAGTCTCGACTTTGTCCCGCTGACCGGTTTGCTCGCGGACCTAAATCCTTATGTCCGGGACGGGGGTTTGTTCGCGCAAAACTCTGTTGTCGGAATCGACACCAGATGTCACTCGGCTCGGCGCGATTCCGGTCTGAAGTTCTTCCGAGCGTGGCAGTGGCGCGCGGGTCGCAAGCGAGTCAGTCATCTGCCAGATGTGCTAATGTTTGCACGCTGTTAATTTTGTGCGGGAACCGCGGAATAGTTAGGGCGTCTAGTAAATATCCTGTCTAGGAATTATAACGCGCATTCCCTGTTTGGATAGCCTTTCCCGGGACTTATTGGGTCCGACTCAGAATCTGTATAAGTGCATTCGACAATATAAGCTAGTGCGGCCTCGGTATTTAGAACTGTTGCCACGCGAAACGGTAGTGACCTTTGACCTAGAAACTCCGGGCGTGTTTTGTGCGGTAACCTTATACCCCGCGATAGTTAGTGGCTTCTGTAAGCTAGTTAATCGTACGATAGAGTTAAGTGACTGTCATCGTGGGGAACCAAGAAAGTGACTGTGGATAACCTCGAAAGGCCCCCTCAAATTGGAGCGGTGTCGACGCTCGGGCTGCTGCCGACGGCTAAGGTCCAGGTTTAATCACCATCAGTCACACCCAGATACACACCACATCACCATTCTTTCCCTTGCACTACACAACTACATGCGACCTGACCGACTCCGGAGGGACCAGTCGTCTTGGATCGAGGTAAGTGAACTCCGCCAAATTCCTTCCGGTCGACTGGCCGTAGTATAACGCTCCCCCATATATTTTAGTGTAATTAGAGAGATTCCACGTGGCCTTAGGAGGCCCGACCTACGTCTGCTCGAGAGGTCTTCAGCTCATGGGCCCCTGAAGGTCTGATCCTTTAAGAGAGCAGCCGTAGGCCGTAACAGAAGTATTGATATCGATTGTGTAACGACCCCCCTCTAAATGGTGTGATGACCTGCTAAGACATGCAGGAAGTCAATGGATGCACTTGAATTAGGACCTTGCTTTGTGGCATTCCTTGGGGGAGGCCTATGTCCTGCAGCGGACCTGTGAAGGGCTGTAATTATGATGATGATGATGAAGCAGAAGTATCGATATCGATTGCTTCAAAAATAAGTGATCTATATTCTAATATTTTAGAAATATATACTAGTAAGTAATACGAATCAATTAATTTCACAGTAGGTAGTTCATTTGGGACTGTTCCGAAATGAGATTCTGACTCTTGCATACTGATAGACATACGAATGTTACAAAACCGAGAGTTATATCAGGATTGTGATGGATGTCTCTAGTCTTTGCCTAAACAGGTGACAGGTGTAAGAGTTAATCTATTATGTGGGGTTTTACCACTGGATGTGACTGGTGATATGAATCGATGAAGCTGGGTGTATATCAGGATCGTGATGGATGTCTCTACTCTTTGCCTAAACAGGTGACAGGTGTAAGAGTTAATCTATTATATGGGGTTTTACCACTGGATGTGACTGGTGATATGAATCGATAAAGCTGGGTGTATTTGTAGACACATGGAGTGATACTCTGATAGAAATTATAACCTTTAGCTAGAACAACTCACAATACGAAAACGGCTTTTGATAAAGATTTGAGAGCCGGGTATTTTTTTGAAAGAACGATTTTGAAAAACGGACTCAGACCACCTCATGGTAAGTAGATACTGTGGCCTATAGATATCTTAATCTATCCTCGATTAAAAATCAAAATTTATATGCCTTGTTATATCCCTAAGGACTAAGATAGAATAATCATAACCGTAATCAGTAAAAAGGGTCTCTGGATTTCTTACGAAACAGCAGTATCTAGCTGCTATTTTACGGTAGTAGTTATTGGCAGCGTGGTCCATCCCCGGTCGAACCACCATAATATATTACAGCATAACTCTACCACGTAAAGAGACCAGGATATCATTAGTATCCTGTACTACAGACGTTATATTATATAATTTTGCAAATAAAAAATTATTTAAAAATTTCTGGGCTGTTTTGAATGGAATTTGAGTAAAAACCCAAAACGATAACTTATTATAATTGTGGTAAGAAAAATAACAGAAACTCTTATTTACATGTTTTAAACAAATTAAAACATTTTATTAAATATAAAACGTAAATGTTGAAATATTAGACCACATACTTCCCATTTTATATTATCCGAGGAGTTAAATATAACAGTAAAAAAATGGGTTTATCAAAGGAAAATGCTTAATAATATTTCATTTTAAAAATAAACTTTATTACCCATTTCACGAAACTAGTAGAGCGGAGTGCGGGCACAAGGAGAATAACTAACATGATTTTATTCAATCGGGTAATATTAACTTTCTGTATCATATGGTATCGTAGCACGAAACTAAATAATTTATAATATAATATGCAGTAGCGAAATATACACATATAATTTTTTAAATATTACACCACAGTTTTTATTTATTTTAACAAAATATAAATACGTAAAATATACAAAGTTTTATCCTGGAATACATACCAAAAGACGCGTAAATACGAGTTGCAACATGCATATACATACATATCTATGAAAAAAAATGTTAAGTTTTAGTCCACAGAAGACACAAGTTTGCGCATTTACCGCTAAAAAGAACCCCTTTGAAGTAAATTCTCAGTTTTAAGGCACTCCCCTTATTGCCTCAACCAGTATCGGAATCCTCGGCGTCGACATCGATATCATATATAGTGACGTGCAGTTTCGTGGTCACTTGGAAGAGAAGGCCAAATTGGCCTCTAAAAAGCTTGGTGTGCTCAGCAGAGCGGGACAGTATTTCATGCCGGCACACCGCCTGCAACTTTACAAGGCGCAGGTTCGGCCTCACATGGAATACTGTTCCCATCTCTGGGCAGGGGCTCCCCAGTGCCAGCTCCTTCCACTTGACCGCATCCAGCGCAGAGCGCCTCGAATCGTCGACGACCGAGTTCTTTCCGATCGGTACGATTCATTGGCGCTGCGAAGAGATGTTGCATCCATTTGCACTTTCTTTCGCATTTACCGCGGGGAGTGCTCTGAGGAATTGTTCGGATTAATCCAAGCCGCCAAATTTCACAAACGCACATTGCAGCAGAACTCCCGATGTGTGATTTAGAAGATGTTTTCTTCCTCGCACAACTTCCCCGTGGAATCGATTACCACCAGCGAATTTTCCGGACCGATACGACTTAGGGACCTTCAAGAAAATAGCTTACTCCGTTTTAAAAGGCCGGCAACGCATCTGCAATTTTCCTGGTTCCCCTGGTGTTGCAATTGTTCATGGGTGGCGGTAGTTACTTACCATCAGGTGAGCCGCATGCTCATTTGCCCCCTCACCTATAAAATAAATAGTGATACAATTTTATGACGATTTAGTGAAAGTTTTTTTAGATATATTTAAAGACGATAAAAAATTAATGTGGAGTTGTCTTGAAGTTGTAGTGAAACAGTCGTGTTCGAAGCTTATTTATATTATTATCAAAGATGTCAATGTTCCTACCTGACTCCGTCAAAACCATATCATTATAAGAGCGACAGTTAAATTATTGTAAAATGAAGTATTGTAATTAGAGAGGTTTAATATAAATGTATTAAGAAGACGGGATTCAACTTGATATTAAAATTGATTTGGGATAAAAGATTTGAGAAAACAGTTTTGCAATGTGTTAATTTATGTATGCAAAAAATATCTTGAATTGCACGTGTATTACGTAGTGATAAATCTCCAAATATAAGTAGTCTCTCCTGATAAGATGGAAGCTTGCGACTAATTTGCGGATTTAATCGCGTATATTAACTTATATACGCGATAAAATCCGTAAAAGTAGTTTTATTTAAATGTATAGACATTTTTCTTGAAAGTACTCAGTTTGCGGTCGAGAAGAGCTTCGATTTGATCTATAGTAACAGAGTCCGAGCTTTGTTGTCGCCACGTATGTTGAGAATTGAGATGCACTGTTACAAGATTATTTTTCAAGTGCGAGGATCGCTGCAGCTTTTCATTACAAGACATATTAGAGATATCTGCCTGACTTGCTTGGAGGGAGCGTATTTTGCATATATTAACTGGTGTATCGTGTCCCGTTTAGTAGCGGGTAAGAATACCCAGTACCCCATATCTTCCCGTGACTGTTGTAAAAGGCGAAAGAGTGAAACTGAGACAGAAGATGGGCAGCAGCATCTTTCTGATAACAGGAAATTACAATAAAAAATCTGCGGTTGCTAACCCGCTTGCCACTATGGCAGTATGGCAATACCTCATATTGCCCTTGACAAAAGTTACAAAAAGACGGCCCCCAGTTCCCGGCGGCCCAGGAATTCCTTGCTACCATGGCGGCCAAGGTAACAGCGGGGCAGGTGGTGCTAAGAATCTCTGGTGGAGGTTCTGTTGCCACCCAAGGCGACACATACAACACACGCACCCTTAGGACTGACGAGAAGAGTGGAGCTGGAAGAAGAGACAGAAAAGTTGCATTGGGATATTATAGGATTATCCGAGGTCCGAAGAGAGAGGAGGATACGGTAATCCTCTAAACCGGCAACTTGTTCTATCACCGGGAGGGCAACCCTCTGTCCCAAGGAGGTGTCGGATTTATCATCCACAAGTCTCTCGTTAACAACGTAGAGATTGGGAGTGTGTCGACGAGGGTAGCGTACCTTATACTAAGAATTACCAAAGGGTATTCGTTAAAGCCCATACAGGTTTATGCACCAACCTCGGCACATCCTGATATGAAGGTGGAGGAAATTTATGCAAATACATGTCAGTGATCGCGAGAGTGAAAACTGGTAGCGATCACCGAATGGGTAGAGGCACACTGAACCTAAACATTATGTTGGAGATTCACGCTCCGTCCCCCTCGTGCTCTAATCCAGAATCCCGAAACCTTTCAGCTCGAGTTACAAAACCGTTTTCAGTGCCTAGAAGATTGCAATACAGTGGATGATATGAATGACAAGCTCGTGGAAACTGTCCATACGGATGGAGCTAAATTTTGCTAGACCCGCGGCAGAAGAACACAGAAACTCTCCGATCACTATCTTAATCTCATGGTTGTAAGACGGAAAATGAAGCTGCAGTCTTCAGTAGATTTGACAGCATACAGGCAACTGAACAGACAGATCTCCAAATGCATACGGCGGGACTTACGCAATTTAAATACTGCTCGTATTGAAAAAGCGATCGAGCGGAACCAGTGTCCAAAGTCTTTGCCAGAGATCTGTCTGCCAGAAAGAGTCAACTGTTGAAGTTGAGGACTAGCAGCATCGTTTTCGGAACATCTGAGATTTTAAGTGAGATTGAGAGTTTCTATTTGTGAGTAACGTCATACGTCAGTCTGAGCGAGATAAGAATGGCTCTCCAGCATCTTAAAAACAGCAAGTGCCCGGGTAAGGATGGAATTACAGCGGAGTTTCTGAAAGCGGGTGTAAAACCGGGACTTGAAGTCCTTCAGAAGCTTTTTATTTCCGTCCTCCATGGTGGCACTACTCCGAAAGCGTGGAGCACATACGTGGTGGTATTGTTTTTCAAGAAAGGTGACAATGCTCTCTTAAAGAACTACAGACCAATTTCCCTTCCGCGTCTTCGTGCTGTTTTCGGCAGTCATTTTGAATGCAGACTCGACAACTTCCAGCCTCCCGAATATGCCAGTTTCCGAAAAGGCTTTAGCACCATAGACCAAATACATGTCCTTCTGCTAATTGTACAGAAGACCGAGGAGTGCAATTTACCATTATGTCTTGCGTATGTGAACTATGAAAAATCCTTTGATCCCGTCGAAATTTGAGCGGTGCCACAGTCCCTTCAGCGGTGCCAAGTTGACTGTCTGTATATCGAAGTGCTGAATTGTTTATACAGTAGGGCTACGATGGCTATCCGAGTACAGAACCAGAGTACGAAACCTATCCAATTGCAGAGAAGTGTAAGACAGGCTGACGTTATATCCCCGAAAATCTTCACAGCTGCATTACTGGACTGGAAAGGACACGATATTAACGTCAATAGTGAGTACATTACTCCTTTTATTATATTTTATATTTTATTTACCGACGATATAGTCCTTAAGGCAGAATCGCTGGAGGACCTAAGCAATATGCTTAATGACCTCAATAGTTTAACTCAATGGATAGGTCTTAAGATGAACATGGACAAAACAAAGATAATGTGTACCGTTCATGTCACGCCTATGGCGGTAGTAGTTGGGAGCACTAAGCTCGAAGTTGTTGACGAGTATGTTTACCTGGGACAAATAGTCCAACTAGGTTAGTCCAACTACGACCGAGAGGTCAATCGACGGATTCAACTCGGCTGGGCAGCTTTCGGGAAAATACGGCATATCTTCTAGTCAGGTATACCTTAAAACTTGACAACAAAACTGTATAACTAGTACGTGTTGCCAGTTAAGACTTATGGAATTGCGACGTGGTCCTTCACTGCTGGCCATATGAGGAAGCTCAAGGTTGCTCAGCGAGCTATGGAGAGGGCTATGCTCGGAGTTTCACTGCGTGATAAACTTAGAAGTGAGGATATCCTCAGTAGATCCAGAGTGAACGACATAGCCCAACGGATTAGTACGCTGAAGTGGCAATCGGCGGGCCATATAGCTCGAAGAACCTATGCGGAAAAAAGGATCTCGAGTGGCAGCCTCTTACCGGTATACGTTGAATGCGTGAATTTTAATAGGTTGTAATTGAAAGACTGGCAAGCATAGTCTACCTGATAAAGTAAGTACTTTTGCTTTATAACTTTTTTCTCAACCTTTGAATTGAGGAACCTGATGAAGGTATTGGTTATTATTTATTGCCTGTTAAGTGCCTCTGCAACTTGAGAGACACATTTACTAACACTTGTTTTGCCCAAATTCTTACCCATAGCGACTAAAGTTTGTTAAGAGCCTGTTGCGTGAAATAATTACGCACAAAGAACTAAAACATAAATGAAAAAAGTACCCAACTAAGTCTACCTTTGTTAATTCTCTTTAACAAGACATTCAGCGAAACCACTTAGAGTTTAGAGAAACCACTGCTTACAAACGGTAGGTGATTAAATTTTTATGCTTTAATATAGTCACCTTAACGTTACAAAGGGGGAATTAAATGTCTTTTGGTTTTCTTTACCAGTCTACCCCGGGCGTGTTGAAATATTAAAGCACTTTCAAAATGGATAAAAACATTAGAAATGAAACAACAGTCAGGGAATAAAAAGTTGACTATTCAGTATCAAATGGCTTATGATTTTATTTAAAATTACATTTTACCTACCTCCTTCAATGGGCGTAAATAAATTTCAGTATAAAAAGTTGCTTACATTATGTCATTTTCTATGATGAAATGAACCTCTATGCCAAACTTTTGATGATTCAAATGGTGAGGAGGCCCTGATGCACTGTCTTGACGTAATAAAACACTATTCACTCTTGCCTTAAAGACGCCCAGGATGTAATCAGACGGAAAGCCAGGAACCGAGAAATTATTAGATTTTTTTAAAGGATAAGGGTGACAAACGAGCACACAGTCCACCTGATGGTAAGTGGTAGCTGTGGTCCTTAGACATTTACATCTATCCTCGATTACGAATCAAAATGCCGATGCGTTGTCAGCCGTGAGGACTAAGATGGAATGCCTCATTTCTAGCGGTTCTTTACACTCACCATACGAAACACAGCAGCGTTAAGCTGCTATTTTACGCTGGTATTATGTGAGAGCGTGGTACTTCCCCGGTCGAGCCAACCCATTCGTGCTACAACTATACCAGTAAGCACTAACACGAAGCAAGCCGTTTGGTTCAAATGTGTGGAATATCGACAACAAAGGGGTGAAAACTCACCCTTTCCACCATTAAATAAACAGGATGGATGGATGGGTAGATGGAGCAAAATCCCTATAGACATTTGATCCTGAGTGAATGACATATTTTATAATTTGAATATTATTATAAGGTTTAAGAATAAGGATAGTCGAATGGTGGCCGCGTAAGAGTATCCATCGCCTTAATTCGTCTCGTGGGTGTGGTAAGAGGTGATTATGAGAAACGTCAGAAATTTTAGTCTACTTTACGTCATTCGAAAAATATTTAGACTATCGAAGTACAGCAGTGTCTTAGGTGCGTTTCCCTTAGTGTTGCGGTTATCAATAAATCTGCCAAGCTTGACTAAAGCATATTTTTATTATTATAACTCGTAAGATATACAAAAGGAGGAAGGAGGAAGAAGGAGGGACATATGACTCTCCCTTTATCCTCCTATTCCTTCAGTAGAACAACAAATTCGTTTTTACGGGCCGATAAAAAAAAAGAAAGATTTAAAATAATATGGTTTCTATCCATCTTTTTATTGAGTGAATAAATTCTTGGAAATATTTTAGGTAATGAGTATTAAATGTAAACAATAAATGCCCATGTGATGCTATTTTTACGAATTTAACAAAAGCTTTTGACCATGTAACTGATAAGCTGTACTCGTATGGAGTGAGAGAAAATACTTTAAATCTAATAAAATTTTACTTAGTTAATAGAAATCCTAACCCAGAACTACTTTACTTGTGAAAGAACCGCTTGAAAGACTCACGAAGTTTAGTTGTACCAACTTTGACTGGATCGGTCCGAATAGAATGTCAAATTCTGCACAGTGTTATTTGCAAACGCCAACTTCATTCTGAAACTTTAAACATATGGACATGATGCCAAGCTACGAACACTATTCTATACGGATCGGAAGGTTTCTATGCTGCACGTACTTTTGTGTTGTAATTACACTTCGGGTTGTCATTAGTGGATATAATTTACTTATACTTTTGGTCTTTTGGCATTCTACTCCCATTAACTCTAGACGTTTGGATCGTTCATTCATTTTTTACTTTACCACTGGTTCGAAAAAAACCCTCTGTCCTGGGAAGAACCAGTAAGAAACCCAGCGGGACTTTTTTTAAAGTAAATTTTACATTATATCATCATTCATCATTACAGCCCTTCACAAGTCCACTGCTGAACATAGGCCTCCCCCAAAGAATGCCACAAAGCACGGTCCTGAGCCACCTGCATCCATCGACTTCCTGCATGTCTTACCAGGTCGTCACTCCATCTCGTGGGGGGACGCCCTACACTTCGCCTACCGGTACGAGGCTGCCACTCGAGAACCTTTCTTCCCCATCGGTTGTCGGTTCTTCGAGCTATATGGCCGGCCCACTGCCACTTCAGCTTACTAATTCGTTGGGCTATGTCGGTTATTCTGGTTCTACTGCGGATATCCTCATTCCTAAGTTTATCACGCAGAGAAACTCCGAGCATAGCCCTCTCCATAGCTCGCTGAGCGACCTTGAGCTTCCTCATACGGCCAGCAGTGAAGGACCACGTCTCAGTTCCGTAAGTCATCACTGGCAACACGCACTGGTTGTACAATTTCGTTTTAAGGTTTTGAGGTATGTCTGACGAGAAGATGTGTCGTAGCTTCCCGAACGCTGCCCAGCCGAGTTGAATCCGTCGATTTACCTCTCGGTCGAAGTTGGACTTACCTAGTCGGACTATTTGTCCCAGGTAAACATACTCGTCAACAACTTCGAGCTTAGTGCTCCCAACAACTACCGGCATAGGTGTGACATGGACATTAAACATAATCTTTGTTTTGTCCATGTTCATCTTAAGACCTATCCGTTGGGAAACACTATTGAGGTCATTGAGCATAGTGCTTAGGCCCTCCAGCGATTCTGCCATAAGGACTATATCGTCGGCAAATCGAAGGTGAGTGATGTACTCGCCATTGATGTTGATACCGTACTCTTTCCAGTCCAGAAGCTTGAAAACGTCTTCCAATGCAGCGGTGAAGAGTTTCGGGGATATGACGTCACCCTGTCTTACACCTCTCTGCAATTGGATAGGTTTCGTACTCTGGTTCTGTACTCGGATAGCCATCGTAGCCCTACTGTACAAGCACTTAAACACTTCGATATACCGACAGTCAACTTGGCACCGCTGAAGGGACTGCAGCACCGCCCAAATTTCGACGGAATCAAAGGCTTTCTCATAGTCCACATACGCCAGACATAGTGGCAAATTGAATTGTACTCTTCGGACTTCTGTACAATTTACATTATATATATATATATATATATATATATATATATATATATATATATATATATATATAACCCTTTTTATACAGTTTCAGCTTATCAAAACATTTAACCTTGGTAATAGAGAGAAACTGTACACTTTCCGGGACCTTTTGTTTGTTCTTAGTGTTTACAGAATGTATATCACTTTTTTTTTTTACTAAAATTACCTTTGTTTTTGTGAACATACATTAAATTTTCGTAAATATACTGAGAGGCACAAGTTAATATACTTATTTCTTTAAATTTATCTCTACTCTCTCGGTTTTAGGTTGTAAATAGCCCTCTTCTGTAAAACAAAAATAGTTTTTGAATCAGCCGCATTTACCCATTGCAAAATCGCATAAGATATTATGCTATGGAAATAACAGAAATGAATCTAGCTGTTTCGACACGAGTGAGACCTCTAATCTATTTTACAGCATAGGCTGCAGAACTTAGTCTGCTTGCTAGTTTTGATATATGGGCGCCCCACTGACGCATTGTGTCGAGAGTGATGCCAAGAAAAACAGTGGATTCAATAGGGCTCAGTTCTTCCCCATTTAAAAACACATTGGTATTCAGATTTTAAACAATCGATGTTGTAATTTAGTTTTATTTCCATTTAAATGTAGATTATTAAAGTTAAATATTTTGTGTTTGATTATGATGCTCAATAAAAGCAGTCTTGGTAGCCAAAAACTTGGCTGAGCTAAAAAGTAAATAATAAGATAGCACATTTCCTACCAGTCTTAAATTATATTTAGATAGGTAATACCTATCTTTTGTCCAAAACTTTTTATTAAATTATTTATTATTAAATGAAATTTGTCATCATTATCATTACAATTATATTTCAAATATAAATTATTATTACCATTATGTATTTATTAACTTTTATACACCTCCCTTATGTATTTATTAACTTTTATATACTTGTTCAATTTGGTTTAACTGAAATCAATTCTTACTGTGTTTCCTGAAGTGGAAGAGTCGTCACCAGTCCAATCTATTGTTGCAGATTGCTGTAAAGGCTTTGAGTCTGGGATACGTTAAAGTTATCTATATATGTTTTAAATTGTGTCATTTGCTTATTAGACTCATTCAACTGTAACTCCAATGCAGCAATAAACCTGAGAGCTTCCTCATATTGCTTGTTGCATTGGTCAAACTCATAAGTTCCGTACTTTGCAATTATACAACCGCGAAAGGACGTTTAAAAATCTTTAGAATAGGTCGATTCCACCGGGGAAGATTGTTTGAACAAAATTATCTGTTGATGAAGGACTTTAATGACGTTTGTTTACATGTATTATTGTTATTTTATAATGAACGCTGCGATAAAAGTGTAATATATAGTAATAGTTGTACTTACCTGTTTTATTCTATCTTCTTCAGTATCGATCCAATAGTCTAGTCACTACTGATACCCACCATATTTTAGTGACTGATAGTTTTTACACGCTTTATGGTGGATTTGTGTAATCAAAACTATACTGATTTTATACATGTAAGGTTGAGAGATAAGCAATAATCCATTTCATTGTAAGCAGATACCATGCGTATAGACCTCCATCAATACTCAATTCAGAATCGAAATACAGATGCATAGTCCATTCCGCAAATTAAAACACAGTCCACTTGATGGCTAGCGGATTCTGTGGCGCATTTTCACATTATATATTTGACTTTATTGTTTGCCGAACCAAATAGGAATTGACGGCTCCGTGGAGCAGTGGATTAGCAATGAGTTGTTGCGCTGGGGCCGCGAGTACGAATCTCGCACGGAACAAGTATTTATATGGTCTACAAATAATTGTTTCGGGTCTGAATATTTGTCTTCGTGCAATTTATGTTTGTAAACTGCCTCCACGATACAGAAGTCACAATACAGAGAACATGAGGTATTCTAGTGTGGGGGTAACGTTTTATTAAGAAAAAAAAATTAAAATATTAGTGCTTTTAAAATATTGAATTAAATTCTCTGATTATTATAATAATCAAGTTTAATTGAAAATTGGTTTTTCGAATATTTTGTATTTGTACAGTGATCTTTTTGGCCGCTGCAAACAACCGATTCAGTATCCACTCACGATGGCGGTTGACGCCGGACTGAATGAAGCAGTCTATTTAGTAAAATAAACTAATACAAGGCTGCTAAAACACCGAAAATCTCAACATTTCACAGCCGAACAAAATTAATTATAACTAAACAAAACAAAATAAAACTACCATTTATATTCCATGGCTTTCCACATGATAGATGAAGAGATTAAAAATTGATTGAGTTAAACAATGGATATTTTCAAAAGTTATCGTGTCTACCACTCCATGCGGACTTGATAAATCTACACCATAAGCCGCTAAAACCACTTTTTTATGTAAAAATAGCAATTAATCGATTTAAAAAAATATTAATAAGTTCAATAATCATTTATCTTTCTGACAATGTACTTTTTATATAATTTCTATGTTCAATATGATTGTTAGATACAATTTTATGCGACAAAACGTTGGAATCTTGATTTTTAGGATCTAGTGGAACATACCTACGCGCTTTGCGCTTCAGGCATGCAATAGATGCGATATTAACTCGAAAAATGCACACACAGTGCTCGTGACGCTATGCGGATTTTAGAGCGCCATAAAATCTAAACATATTCTTGATTAAGAAGCAAAGTGCATTCATTGTTACCTCCGAAAATAAACACACAGTCCACTTGATGGTAAGCGAATCCTGTTACGCATAGAACGCTACTGCATTACAGCCTATCGAAACTCCACTGCTGAACATAGGCCTTTCTCATAAATTACTTTATAGAGAGGATATTTGCCGTAGTTTGGCAGTTATTAGGAAGACGTTACTGCCTATCTCCTTCATTGTTTTCTTCAGCCCCTCTTACGACACCCACGGGACGACACGAATTCTTCGCTATTACAAAGTAATAGGGAAGTATTCGTACGGTAAAATAATAAACATACAATATGTAATTCGCACGGTAATAAAAAAAATCTAAAATTATTATACAGTCAAATTCTCCGTACTATAGTGCCAAGAATGCTGGCTGCTTTTAACATTAAACTTTATCATTCAACATCTAAACAGATTTGGATGAAATTAAAACGAGCAAAAGTAAGTTATAGGAAAATGAACATGAAGGCATTGGATGTAGCTGCGGGCAGAAGGTAGTATTTTTTATAATTATACCGCGGTCGATGACGTACGGCACTGACAACCACGAGTTTTGTCTGGAGTTTGCGGGCAATGCAAATACAAATTTGAATAACAAAATCGTCGTTTCATGCCCGATTTACATATTCACAAGTTCAAACACGAAGCTGGTGTGCGTGAATTTTAATTTGCGGTTTTTTATATAGAAATGAAGATTATCAATGATCTTTATCATTCCATGGTTTTTCATGGTCCAGCGGTCATAAACGCGACTGATGATCATAAGGTCCTGGGTTCGAGTCTCGGGTTTTTCTGTCATGAAAATCTCAATCGCAGTCTGGAGACAGAAATTTTTCGGTGTTTCATCCCCGTGTCTCGAAAAGCACGTAAAGCCATTGGTGCTGTGCCTGTTCTCTCTTCGGTCTTGTAGGCTTGCTGTCCTAGAGATATTCTAGTATGAGTCTAGCGTGTTGATCTGGGTTTTGCTACAGTCTGTGGAGCTTGGCTAGCCTTTGACAATGATCTTTATCGTCACTTTCTTGTCCTAGGTGATCTATTTTTCATCACCAGTGATCAATATTTGAAAAAATGGTTCGGTTTCATAACGTTTCAGTACAGAATCCAAGATGAGTACACGATTCATTAGATTTCGAGTGGTACCCAAATATCAAGGCTTTTTGTTTAGCCAGAAGTTTTCAAATGGGTGAAAATTGTTTCGTGATCAATTATTAATTCCTCGGATATGTTGTGCTTACTAATATACCAATCTTTCTCCACCTTTTCAAAAATGGCATCGACTTTATCCGTATGAGGGTGACCAAAGCGAGCTGCATTCTTACATCAATATTCCCGAACTTAAAACGCTTGATCCAACTTTTTGCTACTCTGAGATGAATATGAATATCCTGAGATACTCTAATATGAGAGTGAGGGTATAGAAAGTGCACCTGTTCTTGTGCATACACTCGAACATTATAATCCTATCCTGCGCAGGGCTAGTCTCCGTTGAGTCTAGCCGCCCTGACCGAAATTAGGTCTGGAGAACATTATTAATATTTAATGTTACGCACGTTTTGTGTTTTTTATCAAATTTTATCGCATTTACCACGAAGAGTGCTCTGAGAAATTGTTTGGACTAATTCCAGCCGCTCAATTTCACCATCGCACATCGTGAGAAAATTTGCGATACCATCCATACCATGAGGATGAGTGGCGGTCCACCACTGTGGGATTTAGAAGATGTTTTCTTCCTCGCACAAATTCCTTGTGGAAGCTATACCACCAGAGATTTTTCCGGACCGATACTACTTAGAGACCTTCAAGAAAAGAGCCAACTCCTTTTTAAAACGCCAGCAACGCATCTGCAATTCCCCTGGTGTTGCGGTTGTTCATGGGCGGCGGTAGTCACTTTCCATCAGGTGAGCCGCATGCTCGTTTGACCCTCTCCTATAAAAAAAATTGTGCTAGGGGCCACGAGTTGGAATCGCGCACAGAAGTAGTATGACCTTCAAATAATTGTTCTATGTCTGGATGTTTGTACTTGTGAAATTTATGTACGTAAACTGCCCCCACGATTCAGGACAAATCCTAGTGTAAAGATAATGGTTATAAATAAGAAAAAAAATACAATATAAAAATATTATTATTTTTTGTTTGAATGCCTCGAACGTGAAGCGGAGTGCTTGGGTTTTAACACATAATCAAAAACCCCTTTATGGAATATTTCTTAATGGTCGATAACTTGGTCGATACGCTTCATATGAGGAATCCATGTGAATGAAAAAAATAACAAGTAAAATTAGCAGATTAATAACGCAGTCGGTACTAACGGGGACCTACTGATCAAGAAGCGTCGATCCATTACATCCCTATTTAAGTTTCCCAATGCTGTCTCGTACGACACCCATAAGACGATCTGGGGTAGTAGACATTGTTACGCCGCTACTCCGTGTAGTGCGTAGTAAAGTGTCGATATTAAGTAGGAGTTTAGGAAGTTACTCAGTGAGGCTTAAATTACATATTACGGAACAATGCGGGTAGCGTTTAAAAATTATAGAGCTCTAGCTGTATTACATTAATCTTATATTTTTACCACGAGTATTTAATTTTCTAGTACGAGTACTAGCGTGATGGAGCACAATATTCTGTTATTAGAAAAAATAAATAAGACCTTTTGAAAGTTTCTCTATATTTTCATGTTATTTTATACCAGCGATTTTATGAAACTAGTGGTGTGAGAATGCGGGAACAACGTATAACCATAAATAGCACGTTATATATTATGTATACACTCAGGAAATATTATCTAACTGAATATGGTCCAACGGCACGATAGGCTAAGCATTCTCAAGTGAAAACAGTTGTGGTGGAAAACTTTTGTTGTATTCTAACTTACAATGCAACATGGCAACATTTATAGAATAGAATAGAATAGAATTATTTTTATTCAATACAGATGACATTGTAATTCTTATCGAAAGTCATTTTTTACGGAAAAAAAACTCTGTCCTGGGAAGAACCACCAAGAAACCCAGCGGTACTTTATTGTTAAAGCATAATTTACAATATTAAATTTATACAATTGTTACGAAAACACCTAGAAACAGCATGGTAGCGATCACCTCATTAGCAGGGGTTCTGAGTATATATTTATACGTGGCAGAGCCACGCTGCAGCTATATTATGGTTGTAGCAAGATTGCAGAAGAGAGCCACAAGCGCAATTTATAACCTTGGTCTGAAAAAAATCTATATTTTAACTTTGAAGAAATAAATATATTAACTTTGACGTCTCTGTATATTTACGAAAATTTATTGTATATACACAAAAACAAAAATAGTGATGTACATTCTGTAAATACTAGGAACAGGTACAGGTTAGTTATACCATTTACTCGAGTTCAAATAGTCAGTTAATAAGGGTTGTTATACTACTTAACACTACGTGTTTAATAATAAAAACCACTGGGAAGAAGATGATTGCTACTATGCTGTTTCTAAATAGTTGCATACTTAATTGTGTAAAATATTACATAATACATATATTATTTTAAAGTCCCGCTGGTTGTAGCACGAATGAGTCGGCTCGACCGGAGTTTGATTGTGATGTGTTTCGTATGAAACACACCAGAGTACACACTCCACGTAAGTAAGTGGATGCTGTGGCACACATTTTAAAGAGCTGCAAAATCTAACTTTTTCCTGTCTTTTTGTCTATGAGACGGCTGTGTTTGGCCATAGAAACCTATCATTGTTTAAAATATAAATAGTAGAAGGTATCCTCTGAGATTAAAAGTTCGACAATCAAAGTCAGTAAAAATACGGAAAAGTATCTTTTACCTATCCATACCTATCCACAATAAGATATCTATTGATATAAATAAAATAAATAATATACAAAGCTTCAATGAATATCATGATAACATAGAAATTAAATAATTGTTTTTTTTTATAATATTTGTATTTGATTTGATATATTATACGGGATGACATCGACCTTCTTCTTCTTCTTTACTTTTTGGCTTCTCTTAAAAGAATTCTGCCAATGTCAAGTCAGTATACATCGACCTTTTAAATATTTTTTTAAAAACATATGTATAGATTTTTTACGTGACATTAGCCTAAGATTCAATATTTATTGTTGACTCGTGTATTTAATAATTGTAATAATAACTTACATACATGAAATTTTTATTTATTTGACTATTTTTCCAATATAGACGTAAAGACGCCATTGCAAAAATGTGTTATGTGTCGTGGGTATCTATACTTAATTATTATATATTATATTTAATTGCATGATGATTTTCACCTACAGTATCTAGCATTTTTGTGAATATTTTCTAATACCTACGCTAAGGACAATCGTATTTTTATAATATGTTATCTATTTTAAAATGTATCTATTTCAATTTTATTGGCTAGAACGAAAAGAAATATATTTGTACACCTGTGGTAGAATAACCGATACCTACTGTAAATTTTATTAACACCTTGTGGCGGCGCTGTCGTCGCGCCACAAGCGAAACACATCGAAACCTAAATCGCACTAACAAAGTTCCGAAGTTAAATCAGCATATATAGAATAGCTCCGAACTACCAATTGGAGCGTTGGCCGCTCCCCAGGCAGAACACCTTGCCCGGTGGGAGATCTCCCCTTTTACTTCCACCGGCTACATTACATAACTCACTGTATTCACAAATAAGTAAATGAATTTGATTTGAAATGAATATTTGATTTAACCCTTTTTATACTAACTTTGTTTAATAAAGTTTTTGAACTTTGAGGTGGTCTAATTTTTATATATTTTCAGGGATTTTGTTGTAAAAGTGTTAACATCGAATCAAGAATTAATTCTCGATTCGGTGAAGTCAAGTAACTGGCACTACTAGCTTGTGTCTGTTCCTAGTATTTACAAAGTTCCATCGGATGCGACAATGTTTTGATTTAAATAAACACTATTTTGAAAAGATATACCTAGTCAGATGTTAAATTCTGTCACATGTTTAATATAAAATAATTGAGACAAGTTTACTCATTATGTAACCATTTATATGCCAAAATGAACTTAACAAAACATAGATTCTTATGACACTAAAGTTTATTCAAAATGACCTGCGTGATTTTGAATACAGGCCTTCAATCTGCGCGGCCAGTCGTCTATCGCAGCACGAACGAGGTCCATGTCAATATCGGCGGCTGCCTTAATCAAGGATGTCTTGAGTGACTCCAAATTGGGATGAGGCTTTGAGCACGCCTTTTCCTCCAAGTGTTGCCATATCTTGTAATCTAACGGATTCAAATCTGAAATGGAGGAGGGCCAGTCTTCGTGCCGGATGAAGTCGATTTCACGCGCCGCCTGCCAGTCTTGTGTGCTCTTCGCTCTATGAGCTGGCGCCGAATCTTGTTGGAATACCCAGTGCCTGTTATTGAACATGGTATGAGAAACAAGTTCCACAAGGTTTGTCAGGACTGTATTTTGATACACAACTGCATTCGTTTTTACACCTTTCTCACAAAAATGTACCTCAGTTAAGCCCCAATAAGAAACTCCTAACCATACCATGAGTGAGGATAGAAAATGACCTCGTTGGACACGCGGAATACGGTTGCTAGCTTCTTCACTACTGTGTGCGTACACCTTATCATTTTGTTTGTTGTAGCTCTCTTCTACGGTAAAAATTTTTTCATCCGAAAAAAAAAATTCCCGATATTTTTTTCCCGCGTACCGCTTCAACAAAGCGCGGCATCTCTTCAGTCTCAGGTCCATTAGACGAGCATTCAAACGATGTCCTGTGTTTCTTCGATATGCCCGAAGCCCTAAGTCTTCATTTAACACCCTTTTCACCGTGGTTCTGCTTAACCCCATCTGAAGGGCCAACAGTTTCTGCTTACGTTTGGGATTTCTTTGAATTCTTGCCTTCACAGCTTTTATCACTGCTGGAGTCCTAACAGACCGAGGGCGACCATTTCTTGACCTGTCATCTACACTAGAGTCTTCATTGTATCGTTTGATGTTACGATAAACGAATCTTTAGGTTATATTAAAATTTTTCAGTATGTCAAAAATTTGAATTGGCGCGTAACCGCAACGATGCAACGCAATAACTGCAACACGGTCTTCTTTAAGCGTCCACTCCATATTAAAAAATGAGTAAAATTCTAAAAAGTATACAGTTTTATTTTCATGAACAATTTGAAATTCGAATTCAATAAACTTTTTTGTGGCCACAAAAAAGTTTAAAAGCATTCTAAAAGAAAAGTTTTTACTGTGTGACAATACTTATGACCTGACTAGGTATTAAAACTAATAACTTGCTAGTTTGTTCAGTTTTTTATTTTCTAAAAACTTTCAGTGTCACCCTCGTAGGTCTATCTCAAGGAATGTAACAAAATACAGTTCTAAGCCACCTGCATCCTCACCTCGTCGATTCCTGCATGTCTTACCAGGTAGCGTATCAGTCTCCTTTGCGGAGACTATTGTGCAAAAACTAGACTTCTCTCGTGAAAAAAAAATCATTTTCCTTCCTTTACCAATAAATCAATAAACTATGTTTTTTTTAGTTAAAATCATTACGAGATTTATTATTAAAACATTGGGCGAAAATAGATTATATTGTTGTGATAAGAAAACCTAATATTCTGATATCGTTCAGTGGATTTTTTACCTTCTCTCTTTACATAATTAGTCGCCTATCAAAATATGTTATACAGTGAGGGATGAGGATAATCTCGTAAATAACTCTTCGGTCCCACTAATCTATACCTTCTGCCATAGTCCGTAAGCTCAGGTAAAGTGTACCAGATCAGATTGTTTTGCTGTATATTGATTCTTAATCGAGGATAGATGTAGATTTTTAGAGAGATTAAAAGCGACATTAGCGTAATGGTATGATGCGTACTGCAAACTCAAAAGGTCTTTCGTTGGTCGGTTTGGATCCACCATTCGCCTACTGACGTGAACGGCACCTAACACAAACATTATAAGCATAACAGGGGTAGTTCAAGGGAATATACCCCCCTAATGACTGAAAATAACCCCTGGGAATAAGGTGATCGCCACCATGCTGGTTCTATGAAAAATTATTTAAAAATTGTATAAACGAAATTGTTTGAAAAAAAAGTCCCGCTGGGATTCTTGCTGGTTCTTCCCAGACAGAGGACAGAGGTATTTTCCGAACCAGTGGTAGATAAAAAATGACTTTCAATAAGAATGATGTAATAATCGATATTGAATAATAAACATTCTATTCTATTCTATTCTATAATATTAGTAATGTTCATAGCATTGTTAGTATTTATAAAGTGAACAAATTAATAAAGTATTTAAAAGAAATGGCTATGGGCACAGCATCTACTTACCATCAGATGGACTGTTTGCTCATTTGCCACCGTTATTCTTTACAAAAAAAAAATATGTAAGAAAAATGAGCCAAACACAACAAATCGTTTCATGTTAACTTTACGGCATGTATTCGTTTTATCGTCGCCAAATCGTTGGCATACTTTTTACAAAATACAAAGTATACGTTACATTAAAGCAAACATATTGATACAATAAATCAGCGCTAAAAGCTTCCTAGAAGCCTCGTATTCAACTAATAGATAAGTTATATACGCGATTTCGATAAATATATCAGAAACATGAGCTTTGTATAAATGAAAACAAAACCAGAGTTATCTTAAGAGCGTAAGGTTTAAAGTTGATTGATATCTTCCTGTCGTTTGTCAAATCGTGTCTCATGCAAATGGTAGAATATTCGCGCTGACTTCATCCTAAGAAGAGTTAATGTTCTTTTGCAAAATTTAAATTACGTTGTAATAAATTTTCATCATATTTCAGTTAAAATAAAAGAAAAGTTAAAGTTACCGCCTGAATACGTCTCACAGCTGGGCACAGGCCTCCTCTCACTTATGAAAAGGTTTAAGGGCAAAGAAATGTCTGTCGCACTGCCCAATCGCGTGTTGACTTTACACATTTTCGACATATATTTTTTTATATTATTTCTCAGACATATAGGTTTCCTCACGATGTTTTCCTTCATCGCCGAGCACATGGTAAATCAGCACTTAAAATTGCAATTACCAATTTTAATGCCGGCGGGGACCGATCCCATTTTGATTGTATTCTGTGAAATTCACAGCTCCTGAGTTATCAAGGTTTTGGAAATTATTTGTTTTTTCTTATACTTTACTATTTTCTGTTACATTCAAATTTGTAAAAAGGTTTCAAATACATCATAGTTATAATAAGTTAGATATTAAATTAAAAGGATTAGCTATCATCATCATTATTGTAGCCCGTCGCAAGTCCTCTGCATTTCTTAGTCTTCCTCAAAAGCTTTTTTTTACCTTGAATTCACCTGTATTTCATTAGGTCGTTATTACATTCTATGGCCGCTTCGTTGATCCAGTGGTTCCAGTAGTGCGACTACTGATCATGAGATCCCAGGTTCAAATCCCGGGTCAGGTCCAAAAAATCAGTTATTTAGCTTTTCCATCAACGAACTCTCACTAGCTGCCCGGAGTCAGGAAATTGGCGGTGTGTCACCCCCGTGCCTCGGAAAGCACGCAATGCCGTTGATCCTGCACCTGATCTCTCTCCGGTCGTGTTGGTTTACCGTCTCATCGGACTATGAGAGTGAGGGAATAGAGAGTGTACCTGTGCATGCGCATACATTTGGGCATTATAATTCTGTCCTGCGCCGATGGCTAGTCTCGGTTGAGGCTGGCCGCCGAGACCGAAATACGGCCTGGAGGACATTTTTCCAATTAGTTGAGAGCCTTTTTTTAAAGAATAGAGATAAACGAGCACGTATTCTACCTGATGGTAGATGGATTCTGTGGCATATAGATATGTCATGTCGATTAAGAATCAACATGCAAATGCATTGTCACCCCTGAATACCAAGACGGAATGCCTCGTTTCTAGTAAAAAGGGTCTCTGGATTTCTAAACGCACCATACAAATACAGCAGCATTGAGCTGCTACTTTACGGCAGATATTCAGGGAGAACGCGTTCCTACCCTGGTCGAGCCGACCCATTCGTGCTACAACCATAATATAGCTGCAGCGTTGCTCTACAACGTAAGAAGATGCTAACACCATTCGATCTATTGGTGGTCGTTTCCTCGAGCTATATGGCCGTGGTATAATTACATAGTAAATTATAATTAATTAGCATGTAGTGGTAGTTAAATACATTTTTTTTGTTTTACTTGGGGAAATGCCTACAAATATGTACGAACATACTCGCGGGGGCAAGGACGGGTTAGGCCGGACTTGCATCCACTAAAACTCTATGGTGTTCCACATTTGTCACATATTGGTAGAGCCACGGGAACGCTTTGCACACATCCGCGGCCCTGCCAGCGCTGGTCACCACATTGAGGCCCTTCCTCGAGAGACGACGCACACATGGCGCGTCCTCCCCCATGGCCTCCAACTTCACATGCGTAACGGACTTCCCTGTGTCGGATGAGCGAAGGCCATGGGGCCAGGAAAAACGAGCGTTCAGCAACACTAGTCTTCCTGACTCCAGCGGTGGATCTGGTCGATGGCGCCGCCGCCAACCAAGATTTGGCTGCGGAGGGTAGGGATAGCGGCTCCTTTGAATACCGACACTCCCCTCCACAGCTCCACCACCACCGCATCAATTAACGTTGCGACCGCGTCAGATTCGCGGAGGATAAGGCAAGTGGCGCATCGCCATAACAACACTCCTCTTCCTCCGCGACTCCACCTCGGCTGCAGTGATGGGGGTAGAGGGTACTCCTCTTACCACAGCCTACCAACACACATCCGAAGTGGGCTTACGTAATAACTAGGTAAATACCTAGACCAACAAGGGCGTTGGTGAGGGAGTAACGTCAAAGTTGTGAAAGGACTAGTAATGCAATTGCCCACCATTCACCCAGAATGGAGATGGCTTCAAATCCTCCCTACAACAGGAAAAGTGCATATCCGTTTGTGGACTATACGGTCTGACGAAGAACAAGAAAAAGGGATTAATTTACTAACGACTAATAAACTAGTTTACCGTGTAGCGGCGGTGTAAGACTATATCATCCGGTACGGTGTCGTAAGAGGCGACAGACGGAAACAAATCAGGAAATGGGCAGCAGTGTCTTCCTAATAACGACTAAAAATAAAAATAAACTGCGGTTGCCAACGCGCTTGCCAAGCGTGGCAACTATGGCAAATATCCTCCATATGAAGCAATCTATGAGGGACGCTTGTGTTGGGCCGTGGACTTTAATAGGCTATATTGGTAACGGTAATAATGAATAGGATAGTTAAAGTGAACACAAAATTGTACCATTATTTAAAAATCATGAACAAGTATCTTCACGAAAAGGAATAAAAGAGATTTTTAGAAGTTCTTTTTAAATAAAATATAAAAAAAATGTATTTTTGAGCGACTATGTGAGTTCGACCTTGGAACTGCTTGGAGCTGCTGAGACATTTACAGAAGCAGGTTCAACGTGTACACTTTATCGGAATAGTAATTTATTGAAAGCGCTTTTCTCGATTGGTAGGGAGCTAAAAGATACATAAAGGATTTTGTTCCTAACAAAATCTCCAGCGATTTTCACTAAAAACTATACTACTGCTAAAGATTATTGAGATTTTATTTATTATTAGTCTTGTATTGACTGGAATGTCAAAATCCATTTTTTCAATGATTTGTTTGATAAATTTTAAGCGCTAGAAATTTACGCACGATTTTTTTATTTGTATTGTTTTGTTTATATATTTCTGTTTTGTTTATAAAAGTAAAACGTAGAATAGTCTTCATACGTCCCGCTGCTGGGTATAGGCCTCCTTTCTAACTTGGGTTTAAAACAGAGAATATTTCATCACGCAGTTTGTAACATATCCATCTATTTTAGTTAGTAAGACTACTTTTAGCCTAGGATTCCGTCTGGGTAGGTAACGCCTTCTTAAAAATTTCCGCCGCTATCTATATAGCTATTTCCTAATAATAAAATATAAAAAAGAAAAATGTAATTTTTATTATTATAATAAAATTAATTATTAATTGAGAAAAGAAGAACAATTTCAATATCAAAAATTTAAAAAAAAAAAACTGTAATTAAGAATAAATGTAAAGAAAAAGCTATTCGTGCTTCAGTGACAGCACTTCTATACGTGCGATCACTGATGTGTTCCAGTTTAAAGGTTATCGACAGTCAGTTATAGGCTGTGAGGAATTCCATGCGAGCCCTTAGAGGTAAAAACGTATATGTAGCCTGTGTTCGAAGTTGTTATCAGGTATCCATGGACTGCAGTGGCTACTCATGACTTCGTTTGTCACTTGTTTAATAAAAAAATCAATATGTCGTTTTTTAATTTAATCACACTTGAAAGTTTCGTGCTCCTCAAACCCACCTATTAAAGGAAGAAAGAAAGAAAGAAACATTTATTGCAACACGCCACAAACATCATTAGGCACTTAAATTTTAACATTTCTAGACATATTACAAGATTACTATTATTAAGCAGTATGCATGCACTGTTTTGTTTCATTCTGATATTTTACAATATTATATTTAAAAAAATAGTTTCCATTTTATTTACTTTTTTGTTTATTTCAAGTGTTTTATTCTACAGTTAATAGCTTGAATTTGAAACGCAAAGAAACACCTGGTTTCCCTCTCACAATTAAATAATTTTCTAACAAAATGTAACTAGTATTCAAAAATACATATGTGGGTAAAATAATAACTAATAAATATGAAAGGTTATTCCACAAAAATTTATTACAAAACTGACGCGTAGTATCGTCCTCGAAAAATAAATAAAGCTATCAACAAATGTCACAACATTTGTCATGTCAATGTCAGATATCTAACAGCCTTAGATTTTTTGAAGAAATGCCGAGACCGTAATCTCATTCCTAAGTGTGTTAAAATATCCATCAAAAAGGACATTCGAGGAAGCGCTAAGATTTTAAACCAGGCTAGCAAACAGTTGTTAAAAACGGTGTTTCAGCAAAAACGTACCGATCTATGATTCATAAATAAAACCATAGACAAATCGTCCAGTGATTTAAATACAGTTTGATCGACATTTGAAAATAAGAATTGCATGAAAACTTTAGATAAACGTGAGACAACTAAAAACAATGAATGCAAAAATAAACATATAGATAAATACCAAAAACTAATAACCAAATCAAATATCCAACATCAATCTCAACGTAAGAACGGAACGCAGCCATTGATAACAGACGTGAGTAATAAACAACGCGCAGTCTATAACCTGTTAAAATAATCTCTGGACGACGCGACAGTAAAAGTTTTGGCCAAAGGTATGAATTTTGCAATAACACCGCAAAGAATCCCGTATGAAGACATTATCTGTACTGTTGAGGACAGTCTGTATAAAAGTAATATTGGAAAGAAATTTTAGAGGCCATAGGTCAAGAAATTTCGTCTATGTTACGTTGAAGTTCAGCGCCGAAATTAAATCTTCCCAAAGACGAATTTAATGCATTAAAAAACTTACGCAACAGACCAGATCTCACGATTTTCCGCGCAGATAAAGGTAATGCTACGGTTATAATGGATACGTCGGATTACAATTATAAAACACAACAATTTTATTGCATGAAAATACGTACAGAAAAGTCAAAGCAGACCTTACAACTAATATGCTAAAAAAACTAGCGATCTAATTAAGAAATACTCCATGAAATTGAATTAGACGTTAATTCGATAATACCTGCGTGTGCCAAACCACCGAAGTTGTATTCTTTACCAAAAATACACAAACCGAACGCTCCATTACGTCCAATAGTGAGTCAGATCGATTCGCCAATCAACTTTGTGCTCACTTGTCACCCTTATTCTATAAAAAAGAGATTCATTTAATTTATTTGTAACTGCACTGCAGGATATACGCCTTTTCCAAAAAGCACCACTTAGCCAGTCTCTGGCTTTGCGTATCCATTTCTGTCCTACGTTTGATCGTCTCTCTTTCTAGTCAGGGGTGTGCCACACAAAGTTTGCTTAGGCGCGTTATCTACTCCATGATTCGTCTATTCCATTAGTTGTAACTTCTACAACAGACGCAACCATCCCATTGTTACCACAGTTTATAAACACGGAAGGCTATTTAAATAATATTTTTAGATCAAAGGAGGTTATAGAAAAATAGTATAGGTATAATATATAGATTTAATTTAAAGATTATAATAGATTAAATCACGAGGGGAAAGCTTTGTACTCCTTTTTAGCACATTGTGCGCACGGAGGAGTGCGAGGTTTGGCATAAAGTTTATATAGAGAAGGAGTGCATAAAGCTAACATTTATATATAATATGTGTTACAGATTTTTTTTATAGGATAAGGGTGCCAAACGTGCACACAGTCCACCCGATGGTATGTGGTTACTGTGGTCCATATACGCCTACATCTATCCTCCATTACGAATTAAAATGCAGATGCGTTGTCAGCCGTGAGGACTATGATGGAATGCCTCTTTTCCAGTAAAAAGGGTCTCCGGTTCTCTACACTCACCATACGAAACACAGCAGCATTAAGCCGCTATTTTACGCTGGTATTCTGTGAGAACGTGGTCCTTCCTCGGTCGAGCCAACCCATTCGTGCTACTACTATACAATTAATATAGTTGCAGCATGGCTCTACCACGTTGAGATACAATAAATAAAATTAAATAAAACATTCAATGTTTACATTCTTACTCCTGTGGCGGGTGGAAGGAAAAGGGGAGATCTCCCACCGGGCAAGGTGTTCTGCCCGGGGAGCGGCCAATGCTCCAAATGGTAGTTCGGAGCTATTCTATATATGCTGCTTTAACTTCGGAACTTTGTTAGTGCGATTTAGGCTTCGATGTGTTTCGCTTGTGGCGCGACGACAGCGACGCCACACTCCCAATGCCAATGGTCAAACCATAGACTTAGAATACGCCAGTATATTCTAAGTCTATGGGTCAAACACACAATAGTCTATGGTCAAACATAGAATAAGGATTGTCACCAAAGAACTTTAAAATGTTGCCAAGAAAAAAATTACTGATTTGACGTTTGAACAACGAAATTTACAAAACTTTAAGTTTTAAACTTTTTAAAATAGTGAAAACTCTTTATTTTTCGACTTAAGAAAATTTACGACGTCAAAAAAAAAATGTCGCCTTAATACACACCATCAATAATCATCACAAAGTGCGATATAAAATTAAACAAAATCATTATTTATGATTTACGAAGCGTTTATCGTTATAAATAAAAATTGTTTTTAATTTTGTTTACATATAGTTAAAGCTAATAATGAAAAACGTGTTACGAGTATTTAAAGCGTGTTATAAGTAACGTAATTATAACGTGACCGTGCTTTGTGGCACTCCTTGGGGGATGCCTATGTTTACCGGTGGACTTTTGAAGGCCTGTAATGATGATGATGATATGTAACGTAGGCTGACATTAATACTCTTATTTTATACATTAATTGCTATACAAACTTGTAAAGGTACAACTTACCAACCACAGCTTTTAATATGAAAATAAAAATTACAAAAACATTAATAATGTCCTCCAGATCGAATTTCGGTCATGATGGCCGTCTCAACGAAAATTAGCCATCTTTACAGGACAGTGCCCGATTTGATTTGCAAGCACAGGGACATTCACTATTCCTCACTCTCAAAGTCCGATGGGACCGGAGAGAGATCAGGCGCAGGAGTTTTACGTGCTTCCCAAGAAACGGGTACGGGTTCCATGTAACAACGCCCAATTTCCGACTTTGGACTGCTACTATGAATTTCTTGACGGATAAACCCAACGAGATTCCTACATTCTACAAGGAAGTAGATGGTGTAGCGAAGGGCTCACCTATATCTCCCATTGTCGCCGATATTTTTATGGAAAACTATGAGGAGAAAGCCCTGCTTACTGTCCTGTAAATCCAAGATTCTACAAGCTGTATGAAGATAACATTTTTACAATTCTACCTTTAAATAAAGTAACTGCATTTTAGACTATCTTAACTCCATAAATTTTTAAATTTATTTCATAATAGAGTTAGAGGCAAACAATTCTTTAGCTATTCTAGATGTGTTCATCATCATCATCATCATTACAGCCCTTCACAAGTCCACTGCTGAACATAGGCCTCCCCCAAAGAATGCCACAAAGCACGGTCCTGAGCCACCTGCATCCATCGACTTCCTGCATGTCTTACCAGGTCGTCACTCCATCTCGTGGGGGGACGCCCTACACTTCGCCTACCGGTACGAAGCTGCCACTCGAGAACCTTTCTTCCCCATCGGTTGTCGGTTCTTCGAGCTATATGGCCGGCCCACTGCCACTTCAGCTTACTAATCCGTTGGGCTATGTCGGTCACTCTAGTTCTACTGCGGATATCCTCATTCCTAAGTTTATCACGCAGAGAAACTCCGAGCATAGCCCTCTCCATAGCTCGCTGAGCGACCTTGAGCTTCCTCATACGGCCAGCAGTGAAGGACCACGTCTCAGTTCCGTAAGTCATCACTGGCAACACGCACTGGTTGTACAATTTCGTTTTAAGGTTTTGAGGTATGTCTGACGAGAAGATGTGTCGTAGCTTCCCGAACGCTGCCCAGCCGAGTTGAATCCGTCTATTGACCTCTCGGTCGAAGTTGGACTTACCTAGTCGGACTATTTGTCCCAGGTAAACATACTCGTCAACAACTTCGAGCTTAGTGCTCCCAACAACTACCGGCATAGGTGTGACATGGACATTAAACATGATCTTTGTTTTGTCCATGTTCATCTTAAGACCTATCCGTTGGGAAACACTATTGAGGTCATTGAGCATAGTGCTTAGGTCCTCCAGCGATTCTGCCATAAGGACTATATCGTCGGCAAATCGAAGGTGAGTGATGTACTCGCCATTGATGTTGATACCGTATCCTTTCCAGTCCAGAAGCTTGAAAACGTCTTCCAATGCAGCGGTGAAGAGTTTCGGGGATATGACGTCACCCTGTCTTACACCTCTCTGCAATTGGATAGGTTTCGTACTCTGGTTCTGTACTCGGATAGCCATCGTAGCCCTACTGTACAAGCACTTCAACACTTCGATATACCGACAGTCAACTTGGCACCGCTGAAGGGACTGCAGCACCGCCCAAATTTCGACGGAATCAAAGGCTTTCTCATAGTCCACATACGCCAGACATAGTGGCAAATTGTACTCTTCGGACTTCTGTACAACTTGCCGAAGGGTATGTATGTGGTCTACGGTGCTAAAGCCCTTTCGGAAACCGGCTTGTTCGGGAGGCTGGAAGTCGTCAAGTCTGCGCGTGAGACGATTCGTAATGACTCTCGAAAACAGCACGTAGACGCGGCTCAGAAGGGAAATCGGTCTGTAGTTCTTCAAGAGAGCGTTGTCACCTTTCTTGAAGAACAAGACCACCGCACTTCTGCTCCACGCCTCCGGTGTAATGCCACCATGCAGGACGGAATTAAAGAGTTTCTGAAGGACTTCAAGTACCGGTCTTCCACCCGCTTTCAGAAGCTCCGCTGTAATTCCATCCTCGCCTGGAGCCTTACCGTTTTTAAGGTGCTGGAGAGCCATTCTAATCTCGCTCAGACTGACATCCGGGATATCTTCGGAATAGTGTCTAGATGTGTTAGTAATTCAGAATCCTTATAACACCTTGAGCCTCAGTGTGTATAGGAAAAAGATCCATACAGATAGATATTTAAACGGTGATTCTTATCACCATCCTTCACAGTTAGCTACCGTGGGTAAATCTTTGTTTCAGAGAACACGAGGGATCTGTGATAGTAAACACCTGGCAAGTCAAGTCAAGCAATTTTTGCACGACAATAAGCTTCGGGTCCTGCGCCTAAGTCACAGTAAATGAGTGAAGACAGCCACAGTCGAGCGAGGCCTGCTGTACTGCCATATGTCAGAGTTGTCGCTGACAAGATTGGCTACATTTTGAAGCGTGCTTCCATTAAAACATACTTCAAGCCGCCGAAGAATCTTAGTCAGTTTTTACCATCAGTCAAGTGTAATTTCATTTTGCAAGATGCAGGAGTGTACAAGCTTGATTGTGAATATGGTATCTACGAGTATTATATAGGACAAACTATAAGGTCAATAAAAACCCGCGTTAAAGAACACAACTGTTATGAAGAATCGACGCTCCGGGAAGTCTGCAGTATGTGAACACATACAGAATCGCCCCCGCTAAAGAACGCCGATTCCTTCCAAATATGATTCGCGAGGCTATTGAAATCAAAAAACATCCTACTTTCAATAGAGAAGATGGCTGGTTGCTACCATCTGCTTGGGATCCTATAACTAATAAAATTAAATACCAACCCAAGCATACAACTGCAAGACTTCCAGATACTGTAAGTTCATACTGCGTAGATGGGAACAAAAATTAATAATTTTTAATCTGGAGGTAGCCGTGGTTAACTATGACATTGGGACGTCAAACAACTAAGTCCCCCCGTGACCATGGGTGCTGTAAAGTACTCGAAACGTCGGGAATATAAAGTCAGTTAATATACGCGATAAAATTCGTGAAACTTGTTTTATTTTAATGTGTAGTGTTCGCGCAAATATAAGAAATCATTATGTTTCAGGTTAATATCATGTTAATCAATTAGTTTAAAAATTTCATGAAACAAAAACTCTATAAAAAGGATTACTGTAATATAATAAATAATACCATAATATATATTACATATATTATAACCCATGCAGATTGAGTGATCGCTGCCATGCAGGATTTATTAAAATTATTTTAAATAACTGTATAATAGTAATTATTGTTTAAGCAAATAATCCCGTTGGGTTTCTTGCTGGTTTTTCCCAAGTATTTTCCGAACCAGTGATAAATAAAAGGCTACGGCTCTATGGCGCAGTGGCTTAGAAGTAAGTTTTAGCTATGAGGATCGCAGGTTAGAATTCCGCAAGAAACATGTACATTTATGGCCTACAAATAATTTTCCTGGTTCTGAATGTTCGTCCTTGCGAAATTTATGTATGTAAACTGCCTCCACGATACAAGACCAATTTTAGTGTGGAAGTAACGTTTGATGAAAAGGTAAAAAATATGTATGTAATTTTAAAATCTTTTAAGAAATATCAACTCTATTCTATATATTCTTAGATGATCCGCGATTCCGTCGACAATATTTAAAAATCGTAATATTTGTGAGGAAAAAGCATCAAGATAATTTACGAAAGAAAGTTCAAAGCTTGTAACATATTTCCCTCGGTTTATCAACGAAGTAATTTATTGAAAGTGGTTTTCCCAATTGATAGGGAGCTAACGGATATCGAATGGCTTTAGATAAGGATTTGGCCCTAACAGAATCAGCGACGATTTTCACTAAAAGCTTTTATATGACAGACCAAAGCACATTTTGAGTGATTGCAAACGTCAAATGAGTACATTTTGGGATGAATGACGGAAATTATATGTAGCGTACTTACAATTTTTTTCATTTGATTAATTTGTTAATAAACTGAAATAACAAAAATAGTTGACAAAATTAACGCACACACAAATAACGATTAAGGTTAACTGGCAGATAGTGCTTTTAGTACTAAGCCGCCGAATAGTCTCCTTTTAGTGGCCGCCTTTTGTTCCTATACATTGTGTAAATTTCAATCACTACATAATATATAACAGACGATTGAAGCCGTCTGTACGCTTTATCATCATCATCATCATCATTACAGCCCTTCACAAGTCCACTGCTGAACATAGGCCTCCCCAAAGGAATGCCACAAAGCACGGTCCTGAGTCACCCGCATCCATCGACTTCCTGCACATCTCACCACGTCGTCACTCCATCTAGTGGGGGGGACGCCCAACACTTCGCCTGCCGGTACGAGGCTACCATTCGAGAACCTTTTTTCCCCATCGGTTGTCGGTTCTTCGAGCTATATGGCCGGCCCATTGCCACTTCAGCTTACTAATCCGTTGGGCTATGTCGGTCACTCTGGTTCTACTGCGGATATCCTCTATTCTGAATTTATCACGCAGAGAAACTCCGAGAATAGCCCTCTCCATAGCTCGCTGAGCGACCTTGAGCTTCCTCATCCGCCCAGCAGTGAAGGACCACGTCTCAGCTCTGTATGTCATCACTGGCAACACGCACTGGTTGTACAGTCTCGTTTTCAAGTTTTGAGGTATACTTAACGAGAAGATGTGCCGTAATTTCCCGAACGCTGCCCAACCGAGTTAAATCCGTCGATTGACCTCTCGGTCGAAGTTGGACTTACCTCTTCGGACTATTTGTACCAGGTAAACAAGTCAACAACTTCGAGCTTAGTGCTCCCAACAACTACCGGCATAGCTGTGACATGGACATTAAACATGATCTTTGTTTTGTCCATGTTCATCTTAAGACCTATCCGTTGGGAAGCACTATTTAGCTCATTGAGCATAGTTCTTACGTCTTACAGCGATTCTGCCATAAGGACTATATGGTCGGAAAATCGAAGGTGAGTGATGTACTCGCCATTGATGTTGATCCGCATCCTTTCCAGTCCAGAAGCTTGAAAACGTCTTCCAATGCAGCGGTGAAGAGTTTCGGGGATATGACGTCACCTGTCTTACACCTCTCTGCAATTGGATAGGTTTCGTACTCTGGTTCTGTACTCGGATAGCGATCGTAGCCCTACTGTACAACCACTTCAGCACTTCGATATACCGACAGTCAACTTGGCACCGCTGAAGGGACTGCAGCACCGCCCAAATTTCGACGGAATCAAAGGCTTTCTCATAGTCCACATACGCCAGACATAGTGGCAAATTGTACTACTCTGACTTCTGTACAATTTGCCAAAGTTCCTCCATCTCCTCATCGGGGTGTGCCGAGGTTGGTGCGTAAACCTGTAAAACCTTCAGCAAATACCGTTTGGTGATTCTGAGTATAAGGTACGCAACCCTCGTCGACACACTCTCAATCTTTACGACGTTGCTAACGAGAGACTTGTGGACGATAAATCCGACACCTCCTTGGGACAGATGGTCCCGGTAATAAAACAAGTTGTCGGATTCGAGGATTACCGTTTCCTCCCCCTCTCTTCGGACCTCGGATAATCCTATAATATGCCAGCGTCACTTGTCTATCTCTTCTTCCAGCTCCACAATCTTCTCGTCAGTCCTCAGGGTGCGTGCGTTGTATGTTGCCAGGTCGAGTCGTCGTAGGTGGCAACCAAACCTCCACCGGAGATTCTTAGCACCCCCTGCTCCGCTGTTACCATGGTCGCCACCGTAGCCAGGAATAGCGGGGCCGCCGAGGACTGGAGGCCGTCTCTTTGTTACATTCATTCATAGGGGGGTATTTGCCATAGTTGCCACGCTTGGCGAGCGGGTTGGCAACCGCAGTTTTTTTATTGTATTTTTGCTGTTATCAGGAAGATGCTGCTGCCCATCTCCTGTCTGTTTCCCTTTGTCGCCTTTTACGACACCCACGGTAAGGTATAGGGTAGTGGATATTCTTAACCGCCCCTACACGGCAAATCTGTATCTGTACGCTTAGATCATTTAAATTACACAGTGGATTTTGATACCGTTTTATCAGTAGACAGAACGATTCAAGAGAAAAGTTTACATGTATTACACATGTAGTGGCAGGTAAGAATACCCGCTACTCAATATTTTCCCGAGAGTGGCTTAAGAGGCGACAGAGGGATACTAAGGCATAAGATGGGCAGCAGGAGCATCTTTCTGATAACAGCAAAAAGCAATAAAAACTGCGGTAGACAACACACTCGATAAGCGTGGCAACTATGACATAATAGCCCCCACTTGTATACATGGTAGAGCCATGCTGCAGCTATATTAGTATTATAGTTGTAGCACAAATGGGTTAGCTCGACCGGGGTAGGACCACGCTCTCACAGAATACCAGCGTAAAATAGTAGCTTAACGCTGCTGTGTTTCGTATGGTGAGTATAGAGAACCGGAGACCCTTTTTACTGGACAAGAGGCATTCCATCTTAGTCCTCACGGGTGAAAACACATCTGCATTTTGAGTCTATTGAGGATAGATGTAGATGTCTATGGGTCACAGTAACCATTTACCATCAGGTGGATTGTGTGCTCGTTTCTCACGCTATCCTATAAAAAATGATGAGAAAGACAAAAATAAATGGCCTCCAGTCCCCGGCGGGCTCGCTATTCCTGGCTACGTTTGGCGACCATGGTAACGGCGTGGCAGGGGGTGCTAAGAATCTCGAGTAAAGGTTTGGTTGCCACCTACGGCAACTCTATCTGGCAACATATAACGCACGTACCCTGAGGACTGACGATAAGATCCTGGATCTGGAAGAAGAGATAGACAAGTTGCGCTGGAATGTTATAGGATTATCCGTGGTCCGAAGAGAGGGGAAAGACATGGTAATCCTCGAATCCGGCAACTTGTTCAATCACCCGGAGTGCGACCTTCTGTCCCAATTAGGTAAGTGTCGGGATTTATCGTCCACAAGTGTATCGTTGACAAGTAAAGGTTGGGAGTGTATCGACGAGGGTTGCATACCTTATACTTAGAATCACCAAACGGTATTCAATGAAGGTCATACAGGTTTACGCACTAACCTCGGCACATCCCGATGAGGTGGCAGAGAAAATGTATGAGGATATCTCTAGAGCTATGCATTACTCCAGAACCCACTATAAGCTGTTACTGGAAGACTTTAAAGCAAAACTAGGCACAAGACAAAATGGTGAGCTGAAGGTAGGGAAATTCGGAATAGGACAACGGAATCCAAGAGGCCACCAGCTGGACGACTTTATGGGGAAAGAAAGACTATTTATGATGAAGTCTTTCTTCCAAAAGCAGCCCTGGACCTGGTCGACACCTGTCTGGCCTGAATAGACACATCTCCAAATGCATGCGGCGGAACTAACGCAACTTTAATACTGCTCGTATTGAAGAAACGATCGAGTGGAACGAGGGTTCCAAAGTCTTTGTCAGAGATTAAATGCCTTAAAGAACCAACTGTCAAATCTGAAGACCGAATATGGCAGTATCGTTTCTGGGATGCCTGTGATTTAAAATTAGATTGAGAGGTTCTATGGGCAGCTGTACACGTCATCGTTGGAGCCACACGCAGGTATGAGTAACGATCAAGAAGTCTTATCTGATAATATTCCGATGATATCCCGGACGTCAGTCTGAGCGAGATTAGAATGGCTTTCCAGCACCTAACAAATGGAGAGTCCCGGGCGGAGATAAAATTACAGCGTAGCTTCTGAAAGCGGATAGAAAACCGTTACTTAAAGTCCTTCAGAAGCTCTTTAATTCCGTTCTCCATGATGGCACTACTCCGGATACATGGAGCAGAGTACGGTGGTCTTGTTCGTCAAGACAGGCGACAGCGCTTTCTTGAAGAACTACAGACCGGTTTTCCTTCTGAGTTTTGATTACCTGCTTTTTTCAAGAGTCATTACGAATCATCTCGGACGTAGACTCGACGACTTCTACCCTCCTGAACAAGCCGGTTTACGAAAAGGCTTTAGCACCATACACCAAAAACATGCCCTTCGACATATTGTACAGAATACCGAAGAGTACGATCTTCTACTATCTCTTAAGTATGTGGACTATTAGGAAGCCTTTGATTCCGTCGAAATGCTAAGTGTTTGTACAGTTGGTTTACGATGGCTATCCAAGTACCAGAGTAAGAAACCTACCCAACTGCAGAAACTCTTCACCGCTGCATTGGAAGACGTTTTCAAGCTATTGGACTGGAAAGGATACAATATTAACGTCAAAAGCGAGTATATCACTCACCTGCGATTTACCAACGATATAGTCCTTATGGCAGAATCACTGGAGGACCTAAGCAATATGCGCAATGACCTCGATAGTGTCTCACATTCGGATAAGTCTTAAGATGAACATTGACAAAAAAAACCATGTGTAATGTCCATGTCACACCTATGCCGGTAGTTTTTGGGAGCACTAAACTAACTAAAATTTGTTAACGAATATATGTATGTTTACCTGGGAAAATTGTCTGATTAGATAAGTCCAACATTGACCGAGAGGTCAATCGACGGATTCAACTCGGCTAGGCAGCTTTCGGGTGATTACAACACATCTTCCCGGTAGACCTCATAACCTCAAAACTAGATTGTACCACCAGTGCGTGTTGCCAGTGATGACTTATGGATCTGCGACGTGGCTCTTCACTGCTAGACGTATTATGAAGCTCAAAATCACTCAGCTACTTATGGAGAAGGCTATGCTCAGGGGTTTCCCTGCGTGATAAACTTAAAAACGTGCATATCTGCAAAATCAGTGTAAACAAAATAGCCCATAGGATTAGTAACCTGAACTGGCAATAGGCCACCCATATACCTCGAAGAACCGGCAACCGATGGGGAAGAAAGGTTCTCGAGTGGCAGTCTCGTACCAGCAGGCGAAGTGTAGGATGTCCCCCTACTAGATGGAGTAACGATTTGGTAAATATGCAGGTGACTCGGGACCGTGCTTTGTGGCATTCCTTTGGGGAGCCCTTTGTTCAGCAGTGGACTTGTAAAGGGCTGTAATGATGATGATGATACATGCATATTATATATTATATAATTCTTCTGTCCGTGTGTATGTGACTGCACTCCTAAACGGCTGGACCGCTTTTGATTATATTTTGTGTGTGTGTGATTAAGTTGACTAGATCATTATCTAGGTATATAGTCTTTAAAATTCACAATTGGACCGGGTAGGTGACGTCGAGATCCAGAAATCAACCATGCGAATGCGGGGTGGATCGTTAATAAAGAATAAATAAATACAGTTTTCCTGTATTGTTGAGTCATTTTACATATTTCAATTGGATATGGATGAACGTCCAATAAACAATTTACAGGTTGTACAAACACTTGTTTTCTATAGCATTTTTTAAGCCACTGAGTATACCAAATGCATACATCTTATTTCTGCTTTGTATGAAAATATCGGAAACTACCCTTTAGCCTACCCTTTTTTTAAATAATTCGAAGTTAATAGTTTACATTACCCTCACTCACAAATTAGTTATGTAGTCGGGATTTTGCCATAAACGTAGTAGGGATTCTGCCATAGTTGCCACGCTTGACATGCGGGTTGGCAGCTGCAGTTGTTTTATAATTTTGAGTTGTTATCAGGAAAATGTTGCTGCCCATCTGTTTCAGTTTCCCTCTGTAGCCTCTTACAACACCCACTGAAAAACATGGGGTTGTGAATATTCTTGCACCGCAACTACACGGTTATTTGAAGTTAAATTAAAAGCGAAAATAACTATTGCATGCCTTAAGCGAAAGCGCAAGCTATGTTCGACTATCGCCTATAAATTTTCTGTAAATAGGGAGCTACAGCCACAGAGTAGTTTACTCACTCACTCAGTTCGGCTTCGGCGTCAGTCGCCGTCGTGAGTGGACATTGTTTCGGTTCTTTGCAGCGGCTCAAAAAGATCGCTGTATAAATACACAATATTCGAACAACCAAATTTCTTAAATACTTGATTATAATAATAATGAGAGATTTTTTTTATTACAATATTTTAAAAGCACAGAATAAATAATAGTAGTACGTATACTAAAAGTAAGTAGTATCAATTTTTTTGTCATGGGTGACATTTTCATGGTTTTCGAGGGTGTTGAAACCGAGAGGGTTCTTGAAATGTAAATCCAAGATGGCGGCCGCAATAGGTATCAATTTTTTCATTATGGGTATCATTTTCATGGTTTTCGAGGGTGTTGAAGCCGATAGTGCTGTCGAAATGTAAACCAAGGTGGCGGCTGCAATAGGTATAAATTTTTTCATCATGGGTGTCATTTTCATGGTTTTCGAGGGTGTTGAAGCCGATAGTGCTGTCGAAATGTAAATCCAAGATGGCGGCTGAATTAGGTACCAATTTTTTCATCATGGGTGTCATTTTCATGGTTTTTGAGGGTGTTGAAGCCGATAGTGCTGTCGAAATGTAAATCCAAGATGGCGGCTGAATTAGGTACCAATTTTTTCATCATGGGTGTCATTTTCATGGTTTTCAAGGGTGTTGAAGCCGACAGTGCTGTCGAAATGTAAATCCAAGATGGCGGCTGCAATAGGTATCATTTTTTTATCATGGGTGTCATTCTCATGGTTTTCCGAAGAGTTGAAGCCGATAGGGTTGTCGAAATGTAAATTCAAGATGGCGGCTGCAAAAGATATCAATTTTTTCATCATGGGTGTCATTCTCGTGGTTTTCGCTGGTGTTGAAGCTGATAGTGCTGTAGAAATGTAAATCCAAGATGGCGGCTGAATTAGGTACCAATTTTTTCATCATGGGTGTCATTTTCATGGTTTTCGAGGGTGTTGAAGCCGATAGTGCTGTCGAAATGTAAATCCAAGATGGCGGCTGCAATAGGTATAATTTTTTTCATCATGGGTGTCATTTTCATGGTTTTCGAAAGAGATGAAGCCGATAGGGTTGTCGAATTGTAAATTCAAGATGGCGGCTGCAATAGATATCAATTTTTTCATCATGGGTGTCATTCTCGTGGTTTTCGCTGGTGTTGAAGCTGATAGTGCTGTAGAAATGTAAATCCAAGATGGCGGCTGAATTAGGTACCAATTTTTTCATCATGGGTGTCATTTTCATGGTTTTCGAGGGTGTTGAAGCCGATAGTGCTGTCGAAATGTAAATCCAAGATGGCGGCTGCAATAGGTATCATTTTTTTCATCATGGGTGTCATTTTCATGGTTTTCGAAAGAGATGAAGCCGATAGGGTTGTCGAAATGTAAATTCAAGATGGTGGCTGCAATAGATATCAATTTTTTCATCATGGGTGTCATTCTCGTGGTTTTCGAGGGTGTTGAAGCCGATAGTGCTGTCGAAATATAAATCCAAGGTGGCGGCTGCAATGGGTATCAATTTTTTCGTCATGGGTGTCATTTTCAAGGGTTTCGAGGGTGTTGAAGCCGAAAGTGCTGTCGAAATGTAAATCCAAGATGGCGGCTGAAGTAGGTACCAATTTTTGCATCATGGGTGTCATTTTAGTGGTTTCCGAGGGTGTTGAAGCCGATAGTGCTGTCGAAATGTAAATCCAAGGTGGCGGCTGCAATAGGTATAAAATTTTTCATCATGGGTGTTATTTTCATGGTTTTCGAGGGTGTTGAAGCCGATAGTGCTGTCGAAATGTAAATCCAAGATGGCGGCTGAATTAGGTACCAATTTTTTCATCATGGGTGTCATTTTCATGGTTTTCAAGGGTGTTGAAGCCGATAGTGCTGTCGAAATGTATTTAAACTACTTTAAAAAATTCCGTATAATCATGTTATACGTAATTTTTTAATGCGCTTAAGGCATGCCCAATTGGATTTACCAATTTTTTTATAAAATTTTATTAATTTTTTACCAACTTCAAAACCGAGCCGGTACTCAATTCGACTATATGTTTTTTTATGTGTGTTATCTCATAACTTTTTACTGGTTGAACCGATTTCGATAATTTTTAGAAAGTTAACGTTTTTTTATTATACTTTAACTTAAACTTTCAAGTATATGATAGATCATATATTAAAAGCTTTTACAAAAATTTACTTCGCAAATATCCGCGTTATAAAATAAAATGATGTGTCTTACCTAGTATGAAGAAGCACCTCCCGCCCTTCCTCAATTGCGTGCACTATCCCCGTCACCACTAATCCCAGCACCGCTACTTCTACTACGGATTAGTAGTGACGGGGATAGTGCACGCAATTGAGGGAGGGCGGGAGGTGCTTCTTCATACTAGGTAAGACACATCATTTTATTTTATAACGCGGATATTTGCGAAGTAAATTTTTGTAAAAGCTTTTATATAATGGATTTCCGCAAAGTAACGCCTGATTCTATTAATTAGATCATATATTTTAAACCGATGTTACTAATTTTATGCTTTAAGTTAATGTTTATTTTAGAAAGTGTTTAATTTACAGAAATGCCCGTCACTACAATATAAATTTAAAATCAAACAATTAATAGTCACTTGAGGTGACTAAAGGGTCTGGAATGAATAATTTAAAAATAAAATTGCTTTTCTTCTTCTGCAGGACATCGTTCTGAGCATTGTGCATAAGTTTAATGCCCGTTTTCAAAGGTCACGTACTCTTTGTTCTAAAATTAAATGTTTTATGGAAAGTTATTTTATCGTAATGATTTCTTATATTTACTCGAACACTACACATTTAAATATAAAATAATAGTTTTACGGCTTTTATCGTGTATATTAACTTATTTTATATTCTAGGGGGACTAAGGAGTATGACGTCCCAATGTCATAGTTAACCACGGCTACCTCCAGATTAAAAATTATTATTTTTGTTCCGATCTATGCAGTATGAACTTACAGTATCTTGAAGTCTTACAGTTGTATGCTTGGGTTGGTATTTAATTTTATTAGTTATAGGATCCCAAGCAGATGGTAGCACCCTGCCGTCTTCTCTATTGAAATTAGGATGTTTTTGATTTCAATAGCCTCGCGATTCGTTCTTGGAAGGAATCGGTGTTCTTTAGCGAAGATTTGTGGTCTATCAAATCTAATGTAGTGACGGGGGCGATCCTGTACGTGCGGACTTTCCGGAGCGTCGATTCTTCATATAAGCTATATGTTCTTTAACGAGGGTTTATATTGATCTTTTAGTTTATCCTCTATAAGAGAGACCACATTCACAATTAATCTTATACACTCCTGCATCTTGCAGAGAGACATTGCAGTTGACTGATGCTAAAAACTGACTAAGCTTCTTCGGCGGTTTGAAGTATGTTTTAATGTACGCATGCTTCAAGATGTAGCCAATTTTGTCAATGACACCTCTGACATACGGCAGTATAGCAGGCACTCGCCCCACTGAGGACGGCTTCACTCGTTCACTGTGAGGTAGGCGCCAGACCCGAAGCTTATTGTCGTGCAAAACTTGTGTTGGAGCTCGGCGGTCAGGTGTTTACTGTCACAGATCCCTCGTGCTCTCTGAAACAAAGATTTACCCACGGTAGCTAACTGTGAAGAATCGTTGGACACGTCGGCATCGCACTAGATGGAGCGACGACCTGGTAAGACATGCATGAAGTCGATGGAACAGGTGGCTCAGGACCGTGCTTTTTGGCATTCCTTGGAGGAAATGTTCAGCATTGGCCTTGTTAAGGACTGTAACGAATGAACAAATGTTAACTTATATCTTCAAAATATGTTGATGCGTCAATTCGCTGATGTTTTTTTTATCGCTGATGCTTTATCATCATTAAAGCACTTGATTCAGCGTTTTCAATTACTGTTTCCAAACGTTGACATTTTTGTTTAATTAATAAACAAAATTGCAACACTTTAACGTTTTAAAATCCTCTCCAATATATTATTATTTAAACGAATATACAAGAGTAGGTATCAACCCGCATGTGGTTAAGCTCCCGCCAAAACTCAGACAATTATACCATCGCAAATTAGTGTTGGGTGTTGGCAGACTGAATCAAACGAACACTCATTTTATTTATAACTTTATGTGAGAAAATTTGTCAGTTTTCTTAACTTTTTCTTATTTAATTAATATAATAAAACCAACCTAAAAATCATTACAATGTACAATCACTGTAATAATCATTTTAGGCATTTTTGTATAAATATTTTCAACAGACGTACTTAACTCCACTATTGGAATTACACCTAAGAGAAATTTTTTTTTGGACACCTTTGTATTGAGAAAGAACAAGAGGAAACATAACATTGTCTTGTCACAAAAACTAGAATCAAGTAAGTTTTTGTGTAAACAATTCAGAAAAAGAGCAGTTGATTTATTTGTACAATAAAATGTACAAAGAATTAAATATTTATACCTCAGTTAAAATCGAAACACAATAACACGTACCAGTATTCATCTTTTTACATTAAATATGGAACGAAAACCTGACAGAATGCTGATTAACCAAATGGAAATGTGGGATCATGAAGGTGACCGACTGATTTAAATATAGGATAATACTCATTTCGTCTGTTCTTTATTTGGTCAATAATTTAATTAAACAATATTCTTCTTAATCTATAATTATTTAATTTGAATTTTTCTTCTTAGTTTTCACCTATTAGTGGTATTCGTCATAATCGCAACGCTTGTTACTAGGTATTTTGCTTATGGTTGATACGAGAAGGTATATTGCCATCTTTCGGGGGTAATAAGGTCTTCCTAGCATTTTCCTTGGTCACTTATTATGACTCCCACGGTGGGTGACTAGATTTGAAAACCGTAGTGTTATGGCGTTATTAAGTACCTACATCAGTAGAGTCTCTGCCTACCCCTCTGGGTGATAGGCGTAAATGTTTAGGTATGTTATGTATCGGTAGAGACTCATTCCTTAAAGTGGACTTATATGTGCTATTGAAAAACATATAATAGCCGAATCATGCTGCTATTTTACGCTGGTATTCTGTGTGGGCGTATTACATTCCTGATCAAGCTGGTGCATTTGTGTTGAAGCCATAATATAGTAACGTGACTGTACTGTGTAAAACATTAGAGTTTTAAAAAAAAAATATAGCTTGTGTGCAGAGATAGGATCCTTTATAAAGTACATTTACTTTATATTATCATCATCATCATTACAACCTTTCACAAGTCCACTGCTGAACATAGGCCTCCCCCAAGGAATGCCACAAAGCACGGTCCTGAGCCACCTGCATCCATCGACTTCCTGCATGTCTTACCAGGTCGTGACTCCATCTAGTGGGGGGTCGGCCTACACTTCGCCTACCGGTACGAGGCTGCCACTCGAGAACCTTTCTTCCCCATTGGTTGTCGGTTCTTCGAGCTATATGGCAGGCCCACTGCCACTTCAGCCTTCTAATCCGTTGGGCTATGTTGGTTACTTTTGTTCTACTGCGGATATACTCATTTCTAAGTTTATCACGCAGAGAAACCCCGATCATAGCCCTCTCCGTAGCTCGCTGAGCGACCTTGATCTTCCACATACGGCCAGCAGTGAAGGACCACGTCTCAGATCCGTAAGTCATCACTGACAACACGTACTGGTTGTACAATTTCATTTTCAGGTTTTGAGGTATGTCCAACGAGAATATGTGTCGTACTTTCCCGAACGCTGCCTAGCCGAGTTGAATCCGTCGATTGACCTCTCGGTCGAAGTTGGACTTACCTAGTCGGACTATTTGTCCCAGGTAAACATACTCGTCAACAACTTCGAGCTTAGTGCTCCCAACAACTACCGGCATAGGTGTGACATGGACGTTAAACATGATCTTTTGTTCATGTTCATTTTAAAACCTATCTGTTGGAATGCACTATAGAGGTAATTGAGCTTAGTGCTTAGGTCCTCCAGCGATTCTGCCATAAGAACTATATCGTCGGCAAATCGACGGTGAGTGATGCACTCGACGTTGATGTTAATACCGTATCCTTTCCAGTCCACTAGCTTGAAAACGTCTTTTTATACAGAAACAGAAACAGAAACTTTTTTATTCAATATAGATTATAAATAATACTTATTGAAAGTCACTCTTTTGTTTGATTACCACTGGTTCGGAAAAAACCTCTGTCCTGGGAAGAACCAGCAAGAAACCCAGCGGGACTTTTTTTTAAATAACAGCTTACAATCATGATGTTACACAAATTAACAACACAACAAATTAGAAATAGCTTGGTAGCGATCACCTCATTTCCAGGGGTTATTATCATCCATAAATTCCTTAATATTATAATAACCCTTTTTATACAAACTTAGTTTAATATAGTTTTTGAACTTTGAACAGGCCAAACTTTGTATATTTTCTGGAATTTTGTTGTAAAAGCGTATACATCGCCCCAAGAATGAATTACTGACTCGATGGAGTCGAGTAACTGGTACTACTAGCTTGTGTCTGTTCCTAGTCTTTACAGAATGAATATCACTTATTTTTGTAAAACTACTTTTATTTTTGTGTACGTACATTACATTTTCATAAATGTATTGAGAGGCCAAAGTTAATATATTAATTTCCTTAAATTTTTGTCGCAGCGACTCTTAAGGCTTTAAATCATAAATTGCTCTTATGGCCCTCTTCTGCAAAACAAATATAATTTCAGTGTCAGCTGCGTGTCCCCATAGCAAAATACCATACGACATTATGCTATGGAAGTAGCTGAAGTAAACTAGTCTAGCTGTTTCAACACTGGTTAGACTTCTAATCTTTTTTACAGCATATGCTGCAGAACTAAGTCTGCTTGCTAGTTTTGATATATGGGGGCTCCATTGAAGCTTCGCGTCTAGTGTGATTCCAAGAAAAATGGTGGTATCTACAAGACTCAGTTTCTCCCCATTTAAAATTACATTAGTATTTAATTGTTTGACATTTGGAGTCACGAATTTCATACATTTTGTTTTAGTGCCATTTAAATGCAAATTATTAACATCGAACCAATTTACTAATTTAGATACATTGGTGAAGAGTTTCGAGGATATAACGTTACACTGTTGTACACCTCTATGTAGTTGGATAGGTTTTGTACTCTGGTTCTGTACTCGGATAGCCATTGTAGCTCTACTGTACAATCACTGCATCACTTCGATATACCGACAGTCAATTCGGCACCGCTGAAGGGACTGCAGCACCGCCCAAATTTTGACGGAATCAAAGGCTTTCTTATAGTCCACATACGCAAGGCAAAGTGGCAGATTATACTCCTCTGTCTTCTGTACAATTTGCCTAAGGTTATGTATGTGGTCTATGGTGCTAAAGCCTTTTCGGATACCTGCTTGTTTGGGAGGCTGAAAGTCGTCAAGTCTGCATGCGAGATGATTCGTAATGACTGTCGAAAACAGCACGTAGACGCGGCTAAGAAGGGAACTTGGTCTGTAGTTCTTCAAGAGGGCGTTGTCGCCTTTCTTAAAAAACGAAATCACTGCAATTCTGCGCCACACCTCCGGGCTAGTGCCACCATGGAGGGCGGAATTAAAGAGCTTCTGAAGGACTTCAAGTACCGGTTTTCCACCCGCTTTCAGAAGCTCCGCTGTAATTCCATCCTCATCCGGGGACTTGCCATTTTTAAGGTGCTGGAGAGCCATTCTAATCTCGCTCAGACTGACGTCTGGGATATCTTCAGAATAGTGTCGGGTAAGACTCGCTCTTGGATCGTTACTCGCACTTGCGTGTGACTCCAACGATGACGTGTACAGCTGCCCATAGAAACTCTCAATCTCACTCAAAATCTCAGGTGTTCCGGAAACGATGCTGTCACACTCGGTCTTCAGCCTTGACAGTTGGCTTTTTCTGGCGGACAGATCTCTGGCAAAGACTTTGGAGCCATGGTTCCGTTCGATCGCTTCTTGAATACAAGCTGTATTGAAGTTGCGTAAGTCCCGCCGCATGCAATTGGAGATCTGTCTGTTCAGTTGCCTGTATGCTGTCAAATCTGTTGAAGAAGTCATGAGATTAAGAGCGTGCTCGGGGAGTTTTTGTGTTCTTCTGCGGTGGGTCTTGCAGAACTTAGCTCCGACCGCATGGACAGTTTCCACGAGCTTGTCAGTCCACTTCATTGCAGTCTTCTAGGGACTGAAAAAGGTTTTGTAACTAGAGCTGGAAGGTTTCGGGACTTTGAATTAGAGCACGAGGGAGACGGAGCGTTGACTTCATTAGACAAGACCTCTCCAACTTAATATTTAGGTTCAGTGTGCCTCTAACCATTCGGTGATCGCTACCAGTTTTTACCCTCGCGATCACGGAGACATCACTGAACAGTTAGTTGTCTTCTGGTCGTCATAATGAAGTCAATCTCATTTTTTGTCGAACCGTCGGGGCTCGACCAGGTAACCACTTTCTGTGGGGCCGCTTCTCGAAGAAAGATTTCATCATAAAGAATCCCTCTTTCTCCATGAAGTCGGCCAGCTGCTGGCCCCTTGGGTTCCGTTGCCCTATTCCAAATTTCCCTACTTTCAGCTCACCGTTCTCTCTTGTGCCTAGTTTTGCATTGAAGTCTCCCATTAACACCGTATAGTGGGTTTTTATTTTATTTAGAAGAACCAAAAGGATTGGTATTGTTTGTCAAGTTCTTTTAAGAATTTCGACAACCTCTGAAAACTAAATGTTATAAATTTGCAGAACATCAGTTTTTTTCTGTATTTTTTAATAGGATAAGTGTGACAAGCGAGCAAACATTTAACCTGATGGTGAGTAGTTGCTGTGGCCTATAGAAATCTTCATTTATTTTCGTATACGAATCAAAATGCAGATGCGTTGTCAGCCTTGAGGACTAAATTGGAATGCCTCTTTTCCAGTAAAAAGAGTCTCCGGTTCTCTACACTTAGCATAAGAAACATAGCAGCACTAAGGCTGACAGTTAACAGTGGTAGAGCTAGCGGCGGCTTTTGCTGTCGCACAGATGGGCCGGCTCGAACCGGGGTGGTACCACGACCTCACAGAATACCAGCGTGAAGTAGAGGTTTACCTCTGCGTTTCGCTTGGTGAGTGCAGTGGGCCGTAGGCCCTTTTTATTGGAAATGAGGCATTCCATCTTAGTCCTCACGGGTGACAACGCATCTGCATTTTGATTCGTATACGAAAATAAATGAAGATTTCTATGGGCCGCAGCAACCACTTACCATCAGGTGGACTGTGTGCTCGTTTGTCACTCTTATTCTATAAAAAAGGCGCTATTTTACGCTATTTCTGTGTTAGATGAAAGTGTTATTGATTTTGTATGAGATTCAGATAGACAGAATTTTATTTAATCCAAGTTATCATTTGCAGCATTTTGGATAAATCGCAATATCATCTAACTCTGCACTTTTAAACAAGTCAAAGTTAATCATATCATCATTATTATAGTCCTTCACAATTCCATGCTAAACATAGGTTAATTAAAATTAATTAGAGGAACCCTTTTTATTACAAAGCACATTCTCGAGCTACCTGCATCAATTGACTTCCTGCATGTCACATCAGTTCGTCACTCAATGTTGTAGAGGGCCGTCCTCATTCCGTTTGTGGGTGCGAGTATGACAATCTAGAACGTTTCTTTCATATACGTTTGCTAACCCGTCGGCTGATCTTGGCATCTATGACAAATATTACCCAATAATTAATGGAATAAAAGTCAAATTTAATTACTCTCTAATTTCTATTCAAGCGACTATCATATTTCCCATTTTTAATGAAGCACATAATAAGCGACCCATAATTATTTCAGTCATTACGACATTAATTGCCGCAAATTGGTTGGTAAAATGACCTCGTTACGCTCCCTAAAACTCATACACTGCACAAAAACCGATTTTACAAAATATTTTTACCGGGTCAATTTATGTTAAAACTATATGTTGTTTTAAGCCAACCATTTTTAACGTTAAATTTTGTTTTTATTTTCTTCTTTGTTTATCAGTTCAGTACAAATTTAAAATCGATTTTAAGCTTACTTCTATCGAGAAGTAAGCTTAAAATCGACTAATAACATCGGTGTTTGAAACTAGAAACGTTTAATATAGCTTAGAATTTGTTGACAATCCAATGTAAACTTAATTTCTTGACTACCTATATATTTGATTGTTTGTCTGTTTATATTTTTAATTTATTTTAAGCTAACTTCTCTGTGAGCTGGATATATCATATTTATAAGTTCGGAATTTTAAATGTAGTAAAAGATGGTCATTGTGAATTATTTATTTATTTATTCGTTATTGCATTCCTTAATCTAAAAGAATACTATAATGTCTTGTGGCATTCTCTACCAGTCAACCCATGGAGTGGTGAGAATTTGAAGTATAGGTGTAGCAATATAGAATAAAAACAAAATAGAAATTTATAATTAATTACGTTATATATACATTTTACTAATATATACAATAAATAAACTATAAAAATATATCCTATTTATACATGTATACAAATATATACGTACATACATAAGCATACATATATTCATACCAACATACATATACAAATAATAGATATAAATAAATATAAATATATACGTCTAAAATATAAATGACATGGATGATTCATCTAAGAAGCGTTGTCTTTAACAGATGATTACGCACCAACTTTTTAAAAGCAAACTTACTACTAATTATTTAAAATTTTTCTTTTATTTTTGAAGGAAAACTAGCACAACTACATTAATATGCTGATGCATGCGTATCATGCTCCGGTTGAGCCGACACAATCGTGCTGCAGACATTATACGCAGGAGGAATATCAATCGTGCACTACGAACATAAAGTGATCGCATATTATAGAAGAGTTCTCATAAAGAAAGTTAATTTATTCCAGTTAAAGTATACTTGGTAGAGTCAAACTGCAGATATATTAGTAGTTTAGTTGTAGCACGAATGGGTCGGCTCGACCGAGGAAGAACCACACTCTTACAGAATACCAGCGTGAAATAGCAGCTTAACACTGCTGTGTTTCGTATGGTGAGTGTAGAAAACCGGATACCATTTTTACTGGAAAAGAGGTATTCCACCTTAGTCCTTACAGGTGATAACGGATCTGTATTTTGGTTATTTATTGAGGATAGATGTAGATGTCTATGGGTCACAGAAACTACTTACCATCAGGTGGACTGTATGCTTGTTTGTCACCCCATTCTATTAAAAAATGCAGCACAAAATATATAAGGCCATAAAAAGAACTAGACAAGTAAAACTGTTTTCTTCATCATTAATTAAAAAAAAAACTTTGATTAAGCCTGTGTTGCAGTATGGAACTGCGAAATGCTCGGTAGTCTCAGCGACAGCACTGGTTTTTAGTCCGGCTCATACCTTCAGGCAACTCGAGAGGCTGAATGCACACTCGCCTTTGATGTCCGAAAACTTAGGAAAAAATATTTTAAATGCAATAACAGTACATAGATTTTGCCTTTTTAATATAATAGTTATATTTGTAGCAATTTTGTAAATAAAAGAAAATCAAAGGTAAATAAACATAAAATATGCACGAGGCCCTTTTTACTGGAAACGAGGCATTCCATCTTAGTCCTCACGGGTGACAACGCATCCACATTTTGATTTGTAATAGAAGATAAATGTAGATGTCTATGGGCCGCAGCAACCACTTACCATCAGGTGGACTGTGTGCTCGTTTGTCACCCTTGTCCTATAAAAAAAAAAAAACAAATTTCTAATTATATTAAAAAAATAAGTTAACTACCTAATATGTCTTTTTCAAGATAGTTTCAAATTTGTTATTTTTCATATTTCTTTTGCAATTTTACTCAAACCGCTATGAAAAAAAAATTGACTAATTCACTAATAAATTATTTCATCATTAAAAAGAGCAAATGAGGCTACACTAAAGTAATTGTTTTACTACTTACACCTAGATATTACATCTTATTAACGTGGTCTAATGCTTGGCTTCTATCATACGTCACAGAATACTAACTTTATCTTCAGTTGTTCTACCTGAAGAACATCCTAAACGCAGATAGTCTCGCTACGACCACACTTAAGCCCATTGAACCAGTTGTAAACAGTAGAAGAGGATGAGGCTTAATCATGAAAGGTCAATCGATGTATATCATATTTTTTTTAAATAGAGTCTTTATCAATCATAATAAAAAAAATTTCAAGATAAATACATCTTGTCGTATTAAGCACACTTTCTAAATTACAATCAATTTGTACAATATAAACAAAAGACGAATGAATGTACCCCATTTATTTAAAAAGAGTTTAGATTCCAAATTCAATGTTTGTTTATCTATTACAAATTTGATATTAAAATCATTCAATTTCATCTAAATTTTATTAAATTACTTTATTTCTTCGATATATGTATTATGACTTAGTATCGATTTTTTTTATTAAATATATACTAGTAATGCTATTAAACATTACTAATATTCCGTTTAACCACTTCAGGTAAGCTTAAAATGCTTATGTTAGAAGTGGTTCACGACATTAGTCGAATGGCGGATTCGAACCCACAACCTTTCGAGTTCGCGGTCCGCGCCCTGCCATTAGTTTTTTTTCAGAATCTATTACATTATGTGGAAATTATATATTTATTTAATTTATTTTAAAGAGAAATTTGACGCTTTTAAGAGGACTAAAGTAATAAATGTACATCACATCATTTTCATCACATATTTTTGACCCTTAAAGGTGTTTTTTTTTGAAAACGTCTTTGACGAATGTATTAACAAAGGAATAATTGATATCAATCAGTCAAGTTATTGCGTAAAATACATAAAAATACAGTCGAATTGAGATCCTCCTATTTTTTAAGTAGGAAAATAATAAATTTGTTATAAAATATACGAGTACAACATACATATTAGTAATTGCTTTGGGGAAACGATCAGCAATAAATTTAATACCGCATTTGCCGGGAGCTATTCGACATCAATTTTTTGCTTATGATAAATGAGCAGTAACCCGTAGGCTATTACTATTTATTAATTTGTACCTTTTTAACGTTTAGTCATAAACCGCTGCGAGAGTGATCTCCAGAGTTAACCAAGATGAGTTTCTACAGTCATCAACGCTAATAGAAAACTGTGAAAATTAATGCCAATGACATAATATCTCAAGGTTAGCTCGTGACTAAATGTTGTTTTCATTAATTTTTATAGTTTATTTATATATTTGTTTATTCTTTATTGCACCAAATATAAATATTTGTACAAAAGGCGCGCTTAATGCTATATGGCATTCTCTACCAGTTAATCTTGGGTAGAATTTATAGTTGTTTATTAACTTCCTTCTGCGTAGCATTGAAAGGAAGTTAATGGTTTTAGCTGGCAGTCTGTTAGTCTGTATGCCGACACGATAATTTCTGTTCCACTGGACCGATTGACTTTAAATTTGGTATGTGGATACCTTGAGGTAGTAGCTCGGTCGAGTTTGAATTTGGGTCCTGTAGGTCAAAGGGCACCAGAGATATGGGATTCACGCAGAAGGAAGTTGTTTTTCTTGAATTTACATTCAACTCGTTACTGTGAGCTTGCACTGACGAAATATTTACAAAAGCAAAACATATTTAAAACACTGTTTTCTGACAATGTATTGAATAACGTTTGCGTAGTAATGAACATGTTGTAGTGAAATATGTTTGCCACTTTATTGTACAAAACATGTTTAAAATACGTTACGCGAAACAAATGTTTGAAAACAAGTTTGTAAAAATATTGTCATGTGAAAGATAAGTTTGCCGTGAATTTTGTATATAATTTTGCACTTCAACAATAATAGATTATAGTGATGAATAAGTTTTATTTTTTGTAACTACCAGTACTTTATATTTACAACAAAATGTTAGAAAGGAACCTAGGTTCTCAACGCGTAACTTTTAAAAAAATAGTTCATGAGCCTCTAGTTAGTTACTGAACGAGTTGCTCATTCAAGATGTTCAATGTTAAATTATTGTAAAATATTTCATTAGAAGATTTGAAACATAACTTTCTTGACACATAAATAAATAAAATCCTCCTAAAAATACTAAAAATGAAATATAAGGAAATCAATATGTATTATTTTTTCCGCCATTCCGCCGTAAATAAGCCGTCAGAATTGCAAGTAGTCAGACTATAGACGAAGTTAGTTATTCTCCGCTAGAAGTAATAGTGTTTTGTGATGCTTAGCAACTAAATTGGATAACAAGAAAAACACGTTTTAAAACAAATACTTTGTATTATTTAATTAAGCTTATGGCATATCAAGGTCTGGAAAAGAAATCACCAATAACTCAAACTAAATTGACTAATTATTATAGTTGTTACGATTCACTAATTAAGGCAGATAATAGTCTTATACAATACAACCTAGCGTGATGTGTATTTTGTTCAAACTGGATTGTCTTTAATTCCTGACTTCCTGCAGTAGTATGACTGAAATAAATTGTTTAAGATTTTAAGCTCTATATTTTAACATATTTTTCATTTCCAGGCTCAAGAAAAAATGTCAACAAAAATTTGTCTGGGAGTTCGTCATTGCCTTTATGTATGGCTCCACAATATAGGAAAGAAACCTAGTGTAGGGTTAGGCTTTTTGAAAAACAAAAAAATATCATTCAATTTCAATAGTTTAAGGGACGAACAAACAACAATTAGATACAATTTAACACTGTATGTGCTGTCGCTAGGAATTTTTGAAATTTACTTAATTGTACAATACATACAATTAAAATAATTTTGGCAATTAAATAATTTGTATTCTATGAAAACACGGTCGTTCATATCGGCATAAAACCACATGTATTTGTGCCACACTAATTCGCCAATCATTAAATACTGATTGACGATTAGGCACAATCGCTCCATTGAGACAGGGTCTTTGCTAAATGGTAAATAGCTTTAGCAGTTATAAACAGCATGTAAACATTAAGTCTAACTACAGGACATCTCTCCCGTCGTTGGGAAAGCTTGCTTTATCATCCATGATAGATGGATTTTCGATCGCTGTATCAGATGTTTCGTACCTTTGACGCGGCTTCCCTTCGCCTGTATACTTATTACGAGCGTCTATTGGCAGCTATAGAATCTTATTGCATATTTTATTTGTCACCTCTTGCATCCTACATTAATAAAGTGAAAGTACCGTTACCGTTACAGCCTATTAGAGTCCACTGCTGAGCATTCGCCTTCCCCAAAGATTGTCTGATAGGGGGAAGGGGGGATATTTGCCATAGTTGTCAAGCTTGGCAAGCGGGACGGCAACCGCAGATTTTTATTTTTAGTCGTTATTAGGAAGACGCTGCTGCCCATCTCTTGATTTCTTTCCCTCTGTTTCACGGGATGATAGGATAGTGGATATTCTTACACCGCCATGACACGGTAAAAATAGTCGGGTGATAGCTCCGTTGATGGCTCCGTGGCGCAGTGGCTTAGCAATGAGTTGTTACGCCGGGTTCCGCGGGTTTGAATCCCGCACGGAACAAGTATTTGTATGGCCTATAAATAATTCTTACGGGTCTGGATGTTTGTCCTCGTGCAATGTATGTTTGTAAACTACCTCCACGATACAGGAGAAAATCCTAGTGTGGGGGTAACGTTTTTAAAATAAAAAAGTAAAAATAAATAAATAAATATAAAATAGACTATACTAAGTTGTCGCTACACGACAGTTTCATTCATTTGTTATTCTATAAACGAGATGGTTATAAGTACTGATATTATCATCGAAGGTCTTTAGATATTCATTTACTTATACTTTCTCTCCCTTCCTGTCATTCTTTTTATTTCCTATGTCATTTCAATATTGTAAAAAAACTAACAATCATATTATAAATGTAAATTATATAAGCGTTATAAACCAGTGGTTGTATTATTGCACTACTATCCCATTTTGTGATAAGTGGTGATGTAGCCAATGATAAAAAACTCAGGTACTTAGTTCAATAAAAGCCTATTCCCTCTTGTTTTGAAGACGCCCATTTTGTAATCAGATGGAAAGGCAGATGCAGGCAAACTATTCTACTCCTTTGCTTTACTCATTGTGAAAGACCAAGCAAACCCATTTATTTTGGTTTAAATGCGTGGTATGTGGACAAATAAAAGGTTGGAGTATAATCTATCTCTACAAAGTATAAAACAAAGTCGCTTCCCGCCAACTGTACGCTTAGATATTTGAACTAAGCAACGGATTTTGATGCGGTTTTCATCAACAAATAGAATGAATTAAGTGAAAAATTTATGTGTCATTCATGCATATTACAGTAGAAAAAATTGCAATTGCTGTCAGTTAGTCTCGTTAAACTTAAAAACGGCTCAACTTATCATACTCTTATCTTATCTTATCTTAATTATTTGTGTGTACTTAAATCACTTACGTAGATCTGAATAATCAGAAATTTTGACAATACGATATTTTTTTTATCAAGATCCAGTACTCTCAATGTGATCATCACAGCTCATAATCAAAGCATGTTGTTGGAGTGTTTAAGCTCTATTATTCTTCTAAAATAACATAAAAATAATAATTTAACTTATCAAATTTATGAAATGGGTGCCTATATATTTATATATAATAAAAAATATTTCAATTACTATTGCGTCTTGTCTAGACTAGAAAGATAAAAATGCGAGCAAAAATTAATTTAATGCAAATTGCTCTGTCTGATAACTAACTCAAACGTGAAATGTCTAAAAAATTTGAATAAATTAAATTTATTTCAATTCTTCTTAATGCAGTAATAACTGAACTAAAAATCCACTTGCTGAACAGTGAAAATTGCAACCCAGGGGCACCGTTTTTAATTTAGAATATTTAATTGTGAAATGAACTTACAGTCCACCTGATGATAAGTGGCTTCTTCCACTTATGGGCACCTGCAATTAAATAAAATTAGACAATCTCACACACAATAGAAGCGTTGTCACCTCTGAGCACTAAGCCGGAATGCCCGACTACCTGTGATTATATTGACACTCTATACCCTTTAGATCTGAACACAGGAGCGAACGAAATGCTGCTTGATGGTAGAAATAAAGACCCTGAAAGAACCCCTTCAAAAGAAGGCTACAAAGTCGGGTCACACTTAAGGACTTTAATTAAATGCCTTATCGCGTGATTTATAATTCTATTTATTGTTTATTGTATTTTGTATTGTTAATTATTATTATATCTAAAAATCTGACAGTGTAATTCTTAAAATCCTTCTAACTATGGTGCTTAACGATAACATATTTTTAAAGTCAGTAGTAAAGTTAGTAGGTTATCTTCGCACAACAGCAATCAGTTGTTTGAATTTCAAAAATTTAAAACAAATTATCATCATCATCATTATCATTACAGCCTTTCAAAAATCCACTGCTGAACATAGGCCTCTCCCAAGGAGTCCACAAAGCACGGTTCCGAGCCACCTGCATCCATTGACTTCCTGCATGTCTTACCAGATCGTTACTCCATCTAGCGGGGGGACGCCCCACACTTCGTCCGCCGGTACAAGGCCGCCACTCGAGAACCTTTCGAGAAATCCATCGGTTGATGGTTGTATATGGTCGGCCCATTGCCACTTCAGCTTACTACTCCGTTGGGATATGTCGGTCACTCTGGTTCTACTGCGGATATCCTCATTTCTAAGTCACACAGAGAAACTCCGAGCATTGCCTTCTCCATAGCTCGTTGAGCGACCTTGAATTTCCTCATAGAGCCAACGGTGAAGGAACACGTTTCAGTTCCATAGGTCATGAGGTATGCAAAGGTGAGTGATGTACTCGCCATTGACGTTAATACCATATCTCTTCCAGTCTAGCAGCTTGAAAACGTCTTCCAATGCAGCGGTGGAGAGCTTCGGGGATATTAGGTCACCCTGTCTTGCACCCCTCTGCGATTGGTTAGGTTTCGTACGCTGGTTCTGTACTCGGATATTCATCGTAGTCCTACTGTACAAACACTTCAGCACTTCGATATACCACTAGTCCACTTGGTACCATTGAAGGGACTGCAGCACCACCCAAATTTCGGTGGTATCAAAGGTTTTCTCATAGTCCACATACGGCAGACATAGTGGCAAATTGCACTCTTTGGACTTTTGTACAATTTGTCGAAGGATATGTGTGTGGTATATGGTGTTATGGCCTTATCGGAAATCGACTTGTTCAGGAGGCGAGAAGTCGTCGAGTCTGCGTGCGAGACGATTTATAATGACTCTCGAAAACAGCACGCAGACGCGTCTCAGAAAAAAAATCGATCACCACAATTCTGCTCCGCGCCTCCGGAGCAGTGCCACCATGGAGGGTGGAATTAAGAGAGCTTCTGAAGGAGATCAAGTACCGGTTTTCCACCCGCTTTCAGAAGCTTTGATGTAATTCCACCCTCGCCCGAGGACTTACCGTTTTTAAGGTACTGGAGAGCCATGCTAATCTCGTTTGGATTGTGATCCGGGATATTATCGGAATAGTGTCGGATAGGACTTGCTCTTGGATCATTACTTATACTTGCGTGTGGCTCCAACGATGATGCCTACAGCTGCCCATAGAACCTCTCAATCTCACGCAAAATCTCAGGTGCTTCCGAAATGATGCTCCCACATTCAGTCTTCAGCTTTGGCGGTTGGCTCTTTCTGTCTCAGACATGTCTCTGGCAAAGACTTTGGAGCCCTGATTTAGCTTGATTGCTTCTTCAAAACGAGCATTATTAAAATTGGCGTAAGTCCCGCCGCATGCACTTGGACATCTGTCTGTTGAGTTGGCTGTATGCTGCCAAATCTACTGAAAACTGCAGTTTCATCTCCCGTCTTACAGTTACGAGATTTAGAGAGTGATCGGAGAATTTTTGTGTTATTCTGCGGCGGATCTTGTAGAGCATATTATTCATATCGTCCACTGCATTGCAATCTTCTAGGCACTGAAAATGGTTTTGTAGCTCGAGCTGAAAGGTTTCGGGACTTTGATTACATTACGAGGGGGACGGAGCGTAGACTTCATAAAAGGAGACCTCTCTATCTTAACGTTTAGGTTCAGTGTGCCTCTCACCACTCGGTGATCGCTATCAGTATTCACCCTCGCGATGACTGAGACGTCACTGTTCAACAATAGTTGTCGTCTGGTCGTCATAATGAAGTCAATCTTATTTTATGTCGAACCGTTGAGGCTCGGCCAGGTCCACTTCCTGTGGGTCTGCTTCTGGAAGAAAGAGTTTATTATGAAGAGGTTCTTCTACGATTTCTTTCTCCATATAATCGGTCAGCTGCTGGCCGCTTGGGTTCTGTTGCCCTATTCCAGATTTCCCTACCTCAGCGATCTCTCTTGTGTCCAGGTTTGCGCTAAAGTCTCCTATTAACACAGTATAGTGCGTTTTAGAGGAATGTATATTTTCATACATTTTCTCAACCTCCTCTTCGGGATGTGCCGAAGTTTGTGCGTAAACCTGTATGAGCTTCAGCGAATACCATTTGGTGATTCTTAGTATATGGTACGCATCCCTCGTCGACACACTCTCAATCTTTACAATGTTGTTGACGAGGGACTTGTGGAAGATAAATCAGACACCTCTTTGGGACAGGTGATAAGACAAGTTGCTGAATTCGAGAATTACCATGTCCTCCCTTTCTCTTCGGACCTCGGATATTCCTATATTATTCCAGCGCATCTTGTCTATATCTTCTTCCAGTGCAACTCTCGACTGGTGTGTGGACATGTTATCCTTGTTGTAAAAAGTACATAACATTTATTAGTTAATTTTATTTTAATATAACTAAGACATATAATTTAATTATATTATGTATATATATATTATAATGGCTATTAACGATATAAGTGGTGTAAGTGAGATTTTTTTTCACTGCTGATGATGACAGTTTTGGTTCTATGGTAAGTGATAGTGGAAGTTCAATTTAAGTCCTCTCTCAGTTTCTTGTTTCGGTATTTTCTGATGTCTCTTACAACTTCAACGTAGTTCATATAATTGAACAGACCATTTCGGCGCACTTCCTCGATATGTTGACAACTTTTACTTGTAAAAATGATGTTCTTATTTCTGAAACGTGGCTGAAGCCCTGTCTTCCCTCTACCTGCTACAATCTTCCTAGCTTCCAATTAATACGAAACGGTCGCTCACACATTTTTTTCATTATTGTCGATGTGTCTGCATAACCCCTGCCGGCTAATGCCAGTGAGCATCATCTCTAAAGTTCTTCTTGGTGTTTATTACTGTCCTTCTATGCGTATTGACTTACTCCCTCCTATTCACACACGATTATAATGGGTGCCTTTAACACTTGCCTCCTTAAACAAAATGCCAGGGCTTCTTATCTTCAGTCAATCTTATATTCTAGTAATCTTTCTATTTTAACGCTAAATGCCATACATCATTTTTCTCTCTCTGATTGACCTTATTTTTGTTCTTTTGTAACTTTGTCACGAAGCACGGTCAATATGCATGTTCATTTCATGACCTAATCTTTCTATCTTATGAAACCCAATCTCCCAAATTTAAGCCAAAAATTATACTGCAGCGTAATTTTGGTGGTATGGATATAGACAGTCTTGGTAAGGATGTGTTGTTTTGGAACTGGTCAAACCCCTTAAGCGCAGATAATCAAGATAATAAGGTTTCAATCTTTACTTATGCCCTTATAAAAATCTCCGATGATATTAAGTCTATAGTCAATAAAAAGCGATAGCTAAAGTTAAGTTTTAACGTAAGCCAAATGCGTTTAATAGGGAAAAGTATATTAACATTCGCAATCACTGCAATAAAGTATGTAGGGATGCTCAATGCCTTCATATTCATAAGTCACTCGAAAATGGTGATACAGCAAAGGTCTGGAAATTTCTTAAATCATTGGGTGTTGGAAAATCTAAGAATAGTCCAACGGCAAACGATTTAAACGTTAATCGTTTAAATAAACATTTTTCTTCTTCATCCTGCTTAGATACCACTACTAAGGCACAACATATCTTTCAACTATTCCCAATCCTAATACCATTCCTCTTTTGTTTCAAAACCATTCTCTGATTGCGACGTTAAGAAGAGCGTTCTATCTATTACTTTCAATGCCGTGGGAAGTAACTGTGTCGGTAGTAACATGATTCTTCCCATTCTTGATTTTATTCCTCCTATTATTTGTCATATACTCAACTTCTCCATTTATCAGAGATAAAATAATTATATATACCACCTATCAGACTCTACAACACTGATTTATCGAGGGTATCACAATCAGATACGTGGGACACTACGTGAGCGAGGATTTGCGTGATGAAATGGAAATGGAGAGGGAACGTGGGGCTTTAGCGACCCGGAGTAATATGTTAGCCCGTAGGTTTGCACGATGCAGTGATGCCGTTAAATAACTCTTTTTAAGGTATACTGCCAATATTTCTATTCGTGCTTCCTTTGTGTCAACTACGCACAAAGGGCGTATAAAGCATTAAAGGTGCAATATAACAATGCATTTAGAGCTTTTTTGGGGCTGCCCCGGTACTGCAGCGCTTCAGGCATGTTCTGTGAGGCCCGCACCGACGGGTTTGACGCGATAATGCGCAAAAAAGCCGCATCGCTACTAAGCAGAACAAGGAATAGCGCCAACAGTATCCTCGGTGTTATACGAGTAGCACAAAAACATGACTGTCCAATAATAAGGCAAATTATTAAGGTCCTGCATGGCTGACTTACCTGTTTGTGTGTATGTATGTATGTATGGCTGCGTGCGTGCGCGCGAGTGCGCGCGCGCGTGTGTGTGTGTGTTTACGTGTGTGTGTGCTTGCGTGCGTATGTGCATGCGTGAATGCATGCATGCGTGCGTGTCATTTTACTTCCTCCGTCCACCTAGTTGTATTATTATTATTATTATGTGATTTTTCTAATATCTCTGATATCGATCTCATTTGTTATCCGAAATAAAGATTTATTATTTATTATTATTATGGGGTATTTGTATAGTTTTCTCATCTGGTTGGGCTGTATAAATATATAATTGTAAATGAAAATGATAAACTTACATAAATATCAATAAAATAAAATAAATACATAAAAATTACATAAATATATAAAAACCCAACCAGATGGAAGCCCTCGGCAGGGGAGACCAAACGGCCGAGGGTTAGGGAGAAAGGGAAAGAAACCGGCGGACGATGCGGGCGGTATCGAGGAGCACCGCCTTCTGCATTTGAGCTTGGAGCGATCCGTCACAGAGTCCCAGTCGCCTCAGATGACCCGAGAGGCTGACTGGGATTAACCCGTTCGCAGAGACGACCACAGGAATAATTTCGGCCGGCAGACCACCCCACATGTCGGTCACCTCGTGAGCCAGGTCCAGATATTTTGTCAACTTATCTGTTTCGGCTTTCACGAGGTTCTCGTCATAAGGAATGGTAATGTCGACCAAAAATATCCTTGACTGTGCCCGGTCCATCAGCACAATATCAGGCTTATTCGCAAGAATAGTCCTGTCCGTGATGATGGCCCGGTCCCAGTAGAGCCTGGCGCGGTCATTTTCGAGCACGGCTTCCGGCAAGTAATTATAATATGGCAGTTTCCGATCCACGAGACCGTATTTCAGAGCGAGCTCCTGGTGTAGAATCCTGGCTACTAGGTTGTGTCTGTGCAAATACTCAGAGTTAGAAAGCGCCGAACAACCGGAGATGACATGCCTAAGTGACTCACCGGGATGGCGACAAGCTCGACAGATGTCGACGGCGCCATCCTTTAGGATGTATCTCCGATAATTGTTGGTCTTAATAACCTGATCCTGTATCGCACAGACAAAACCCTCGGTTTCCCCAAAGAGGTCACCGAAACGTAGCCAGTGGAGGGAGGCGACTGTGTCTACGCAAGGCTCATGTAGAGCCTTGTAGAACCTCCCGTGGAGCTCCTTCTCCTTCCATACGGTCTCCCGGTCGGAAATGCTCTGTACTGCCGGGTCTTGCCATTGCTCGTTGGCTAAGGATAGAGGGGTAAGTCCTTTATCACAAGAAATAACGTCCCTATAGAATGGATCATCCGCTCTCGTCAGAAAGTAATTACGGAGGCTGCACACTTCGCGATTATGCATGGTAAGCGCGCTTAAAAAGCCGCGCCCACCATGCTTCCGCGGCAAGTACAGCCTCATTACTGACGATCTCGGATGATGCATCCTGTGGGACGTCATTATAGTGCGGACTTTTCTGTCCAGAGCGTTCAGTTCGGTCTGAGTCCACCTGAGCATGCCAAAGGTATACATGAGAACAGGCATGATCCAACCGTTATATGCATGTGTCTTATTAACGCCCGACAAAAGACTGTTGAGCACTTTTGTCAAGCGTGCATAAAACACACCGCAAACTGACCGTTTCATGTCCGCCTCATCGATACCTATGTTCTGTGACATACCCAGGTATCGGTATGTTTCAGCCTCGGATAGGGTCTTTATGTTGATGGGCATAGATAAGTCTATGCCCTCAGAGTTAGCAACCCTACCCCTTTCGACATGGAGGATCGCACACTTATCCGTCCCCAGCTCCATTCTAATAGAATTGCTAAAATCACAAGTGATGTTTAGCAATTCCATAAGATGAGAGCGACTGGAGGCGAATAACTTGAGATCATCCATATAGAAAAGGTGGGTCACTTTTGTACCTCCTCTCCGAAGCTGAAATCCCCTCCCGGAACCCTCCAGTAAGGTACTAAGAGGGTTCAGAGAGAGGCAGAACCAGATTGGACTCAGACAATCGCCCTGGAAGATACCCCTTCTTATCCTTATGTGGTTCTCCGCAGCCGTCATCCGCTCGCCTAGATGACAAAGGATCGTACTCCACTGCCCCATACACTGCCCGAGGAAGTCTCGAACTGTACAGTCAACCTTGTACAGCTCGAGGACCCTCTTCAGCCATGTATGAGGCACCGAGTCGAATGCCTTTTTGTAGTCTATCCAGGCGGCGGAGAGGTTCCGACGGTTGCGTTTAACCACCTTGCCAATGACCGCGTCAATGAGGAGTGGTTCCTTGGTTCCACGACCGCCGCCCCGACATCCATTTTGAGCGCGCGACATCACCTGATTTGAGTTCAGGTGACGAGTGATTCTCGCGCTCAAAATGGATGTCAGTGTCTTGTATATGGTAGGTAGACACGTTATGGGGCGGTATTTGCTCGGGTCTGTGGAATCTCGGTCTTTAGGAACCAGATGAGTGATCCCAGTAGTGAAGAGGCTCGGGAGCGACTTTTGGTCGAGAGCCTCTTGAAACTGTCGGGCGAGAACAGCGTGACACACCACGAACCCCTTCAGCCAGTAGTGATGCAGTCCGTCGAGTCCCGGACTTTTCCAGTTCGGGGCCCTACGGACCGCCTCAGCTACGTCATCCGGCGTAATGATGACGGGGTCCATGGGCGTAACATTCGCACACTGACTCGCCACAACTTCCGTCCAAGGGCCCTCACTGTGGTTTACGGGCTCTGACCACAGGCCGCGCCAGAATGCGATAGTGTCGGCCTGATTCGGTGCTGGGCCCGTTCCACGTACCATTGGTCGCTCCAATGATTCATAGAGCCTCTTCTGATCACTCTGGAAGAGACGATTCTGGTTGAACCGTGTTGACCTCTCGGTATATCGCCGAATCCGCTTCCCCCAAGCAGCGATTCTCTGCTTCAGGTCGTCTATGCGCTCCGTCAGTTTTTGCGTTATATCCGGCTGGGACAAACTGATGTTTGTCCCAGCAAACGCCATCCTGACGGTGCGCACAATTCTCGGCCTATTATTGCCCGACCTGAAGCTTATCAGCCTGCCGATGAGGGCCCTTGCCTTTGCGATACGGTCCTCAATTCTTCTTCTCCAGGCTGGGATGGCGCTACTTTGTCTAGTAGCGCGTCCAGCCTTGGGAAGTTTGGCGCCAATAATACGGCAAACTGCCAGTGCGGCGCCAAAAAGAATTGAGTCCGTCTCGCAAAGGTCCCGGCTGGCTTCCAAATAGGTCACCAGCATTGGGTTGAGAGCCCTCACGACAGCCCGATTCCGCTTGCTTAGGGGTATACGGGGAAGTCGCGGTCGATTCTCGAGAGGCGTACTGCGCGTTTCCCTAATCGCCTCTTCCACTATGCTCCTCATTTGCTCTAGTTCTGGGGCGACTATTCCATCGTCGCCTGAGTCAACTACAAGGAGATCAACGGCGGCATCTACATGTGCGGGTTGCTCTGCAACTCGTAGAGCCGCATCTCCTGTCGTAGCATTTTCATTCGACAAAGGAATAGCCTCACGTCGTAGCCGTTCGAGTTCGGCGTCATCAAATATTTTTGAGCGCATGATGTACCGAACTCGGTCTGCCAGATTTTGCTCGGTAACGGTAATAGATGGCTCCAGCTCAGCAAATAGTCGGTGCATCCTAGCCCGATACCCAAAACCTCCAATTTCTCTCCCTTTCGCCCCAAAATACGCCCGCAATGCATTTTTATTCATTTGCATTGACCAACGCATGCGGCGTACTCCACCAGTGGCGGGTGCTGATTGCTGGGCCAACGAAGACCCTGCCAACACCAAGCCAGCTGGTGGGGATGATGGATGCGAGGGGCTGCTGGGTGATCGTGCAGCACCTCGCGGTCGACTGGCGGTTCGCATGCTGCCGCGTCCAGCGCCAGCTCCAGACGCGCCCTGGCGACCTCCAGGCAGCGGCCCTTTGCGCGTATTTCTTAGTTCCATCATCCATTACTTGGGCGTCAGTTAACGGGAGACGCCCAGACCCGGCACCGTTTCATGGTGAGGCCATGTGCACAATCGGGCCTTTGCACCTCCAATTTTGCCGAGGCACGGCGCTAACACCTCTTGGCAAGGTGCTGACTGACTGCGCTGACGTAGCAGTTTTGTCACATAACCGTTACGTCAGCGGGCGATGGGGTCGTCACTTCCCTACGCCTTATTATTATTATTATTATTTTTACAAGTAGTTATCCATCATCTTGGAAAAATGCTGAAATTATTCCTATTACAAAGAAAAGTAATCCTGCATCCTTTTCTGAATATCGTCCTATCTCTTTACTGCCCTTTTTATCTAAATTCATTGAACGCCTTGTTTACACCCAGTTGAACAGTTTTCTTTGTGCAAGTACTCTTCTTAATCTTTTACAGTCAGGATTTCGACATGTACACAGTACTACTACCACAGCGTTGGTGAACATCACCAATGATATCCGATTAGCAATGGAACACGGTGAAGAGACTGTTCTTTGTTTATTAGATTTTAGTAATGCTTTTAATGCCATTGACCATGATGTCCTACTCGGTATAATGCGCTCTCTTAACGTATCTCCAACAGAAATTGATTGGTTTGGGAGTTACCTGTCTGGTCGCAGCAACGCATACGTATCAACGATATATTATTATTTTGGTGTAACGCATGTGTTGCTGTAGCTCAGGGAAGCGTTTTATCTCCTTTACTTTTGCAATTTTCATAAACTCAATATCCAATATTTTAATTTCTTCCTACCATCTTTATGCAGATGATTTAAAAACATATACAAAAGCTTGTCCCAACGATCTCCCGAAAGCTATCAATGTAATTAATGCATTCTTGAGTGGAGTATTGCATATGACTTTCACGTTAACCTAGCAAAATTGCAAGACATTATCGTGGGCAGCGCGCAAATGTTGGTTAAGTCGAGCCTATATTACCTGCCTCATATAGTATTTGGTAAAACTATTATTCCTTACAGAGATTCAGTTAAGAATTTGGGTATCCACATAGATAAGAATCTGTAGTAGGGACAGCATATCAAAGAAATTAATCGTAAAGTTTATGCCTCGGTAGTCTCTTTGCGTAGATTATGTAACATGCTTAGTTGATTAATGCCTCTTTATATTGAATTCTTTCATTACTGAAATGGATTTTTACACAGCAAACAAATAGGCTTAACATTGTGCAAGATAAAAAGAATTCTTCAGTCCATTTTTCTTGAAACTGGCGACTCTCTGTATCTACTTTTCATTTCTTTCCACCAGAGATCATTTTTGATTACTTTTCGTTCAATAAACTTAATAATAAACTATAGTTAGTAACCACTCAAGATGCACGCAAAGTCACAAAGCAAATTGAGTAGCTCAAATAAAACTGAACTAACGTTCGGTCCATCCACCCACTTATATAGGCAAAATGAAGGAATAATCTGGAATAAACTAGTTTAGAATAATTGAGAAGCAATAAATCTTTTAGTGTGTCGCTCGTGAGGCGGCAAATCTCAAAGAATTTGATCGTGCAAGCCGAGTGGCGGCGATTATCAAAGTGTGAGGCGGCAAAAATCAAATCCTTTGATGATTTGATGTTTGCCGCCTCACTGTCACTCCCGTGAGTATAAGTACCTAATGTAATATTTTTTTAATTGGGTTTTTTCAAAATGTCTCGCGGGCAGGATCATACCTTACATCGAGCCGGATCTGTGGGCATCCACTTGTTTGAAAATTCATACGAAGGACTATCTGTGCGTTTCGTTTGGCTCTCCACAGACGACGTTCATGAGAAATTTGTGGGTGCTCTCTGCACTGAAGTTTAGGAGGCCACGCTGGGCCGCTTCGTGTCGCGTCGCTGTTTGCGGACCTGATCCGGTCGGATTGCGGAACCAATCATAGGGACACAGATAGATGTTGAAAGAGGTCGTCGGACTTCATGACGTCATGCTTGATAGGTGGATTGAAGACCGCAATACCAGGTGTAAACGAGATCGTAAACCTGTATCTATCATAAGCGATAAGATTATGCTGGCATTTCCTCCACCTTTCCTTGACCTTTTCAAGACACCGACGGAACGAAATTTCATGATGGATTCCCTTAAACCGCCACTGCACGAGACTACTAACCGTATCACCTTTTTTTATAGGAGGAGGCAAACGAGCATGCGGCTCACCTGATGGTAAGTGACTACCGCCGCCCATGAACAACTGCAAAACCAGGGGAAGCAGAGGAATTGCAGATGCGTTGCCGGCCTTTTAAAAAGGTGTAGGCTCTTTTCTTGAAAGTCCCTAAGTCGTATCGGTCCGGAAAAATCGCTGATAGTAATCGATTCCACAAGGATAAAATAAAAAATAAAAAAATTAAGAAAGAAATAAAAAAGAAACCTAATTTGCCGCTATAATACCAATATTTTTTATAGGATAAGGGTGACAAACGAGCACACAGTCCACCTGATAGTAAGTGGTTGCTGTGGCCCATAGATATCTGCATCTTTCCTCGATTACGAATCAAAATGCAGATACGTTGTCTCCCGTGAGGACTAAGATGGAATACCTCTTTTCCAGTAAAAAGGGTCTCCGGTTCTCTACACTCACCATACGAAACACAGCAGTATTAAGCTGCTATTTTACGCTGGTATTCTGTGAGAGCGTGGTCCTTCCTCGGTCGAGCCGACCCATTCGTGCTACAACTATATCAGTAATATTGCTGCAGCATGGCTCTACCACGTAAAAAAATACACAGATATCAAATATACGTAAAATTAATATAAAATAAAAACATTATTGGATTGATTTTGGTACATAAAAAAACTTGCCGAACCTCTCTGAATGTAACAAAAGTTGATTGAACAAAGTAACAAAGTTCTCTGAAGGCGTCTTTAATATTTAATTGCCAAAAGCTTTTAAGCCTCTCTTTGATGTTTTGAAATAGGTTAATTAAACGCGATAGAATCCGTAAAAGTGGTTTTATTGAACATAAAATTGAAATATTTTTACAGCGTCTCGATACTTCCATACTGTGTTATATGCTCTCCACGTTATGTGCTGTAGAACTTAAGGATACAAGATACTTCTAAAGTTGGTACATGTTACTTGATACTTAGCTTTTTGAATATTATATTTGTACAGAAGTCGTTCCACGATATACCAAGTGTTCCAGCACCATATTTCATTGGCATCTATTTTCTATTTTTTCTGTTTCTTGCAGTGTCTCTGCTGGAAATTGAACTACGGGAAATACAAAGGTTCGTGCGAGCCCGTTTTATGTGGCTTTTGTAATATTTAGACCTTTTATAGACTTAGCTTAATATTTAATATGCTAATTTTATTTTAATTTACTTAAAAATAAAAAAGATGTAGACATACCTCAAAACCTCAAAACAAGGTAATTCAACAAGTGCGTGTTGCCAGTGATGACCTATGAAGTATAAAGAAGTTCTAAGTCGCTCAGAGAACTATGTAGAGGGCTATACAAAGGGTTTATCTGCATAATAGACTTAAAAATGAGGAATATCCGCAGTAGAACCAGAGTAACGGATGTAGCCAAACGGATTAGTAAGGTGAAGTGGCAACGGCCAGCCATATAACTCGAAGAACGGACAACCGATTGGTAGAAAGGTTGTCGAGTGGCAGCCTCGTACCGGCAGGCAAAGTGTAGGGCGTCCCCCTCTAGATGGAGTGACGACCTGGTAAGAGATGCAGGAAGTCAATGGATGCAGGTTGCTTGGGCCAGTGCTTTGTGGCATTCCTTGGGGGAGACCTATGTTCAACAGTGGATTAGTCAAGGGCTGTAATAATGATGATGAAAATATATTTAGTTTATAATAATTGTGATGTAAATAATGATATTAAAGCCATATGCTATCTTAAAATAACCCTAATTTGTAAAAATCACTGCTGGACCTGAACCTCTCTCGCAACAGGAAGGATTTGCCTACATGGCTACGCTTGATCATCGCTAGAGATATCTGGCATATTTTCCTGTGCTCTGTAACGCTGGTCTAGCTTGAACGGAGACGAAGAAGCAATATGATTTCTCTGCTCTTTCTATACTTTACTTTTTTACTTTTTTACGCTACTTTTTCTATACTTATGAGATACAATGGGCAATGCATCCTCTTACCGCTACCGCATGGATAGACTAGAGAACAATTACTAGTACTTAACTAGAAATAGAATAACTAAGAAACCCAAAATTTAAAAGTAGTTTTTTAAAACTTTAATAAATGAAAAAACATAAAATGTTTTCCTAGAAATAATGTTTGTAAACAGATCCGATTTCTTTTAATTAGTTTCCTTGTTATCTTGTTTTATTTCTTGTTTAATTTAACTCGCTTTATTTCAGTTGCTTAAAGTTTCATAATGAGGTAACTTTACCTTTTATTCCAATGAAGAGGAAAAAATTTATAATTGTGTCATGTCGCTTAATCTTTGATTTCGAAACTTGTTTGTATTTGCCCTCGCCAAAAACTTTATAATATACTTTCATTCATTCATTGTCTTTTGCCTTTAACAAGTCCATCTCCCCCATATATTGCCTCATGGTGTGGATATTTACCATAGTTGCTACGATTTTTTTAAATTTATTTAGCGAATTACAAACAAGTTTAAAATATATCTTATGCTAAAGCTTATGTTCTATTACAATTTTTTACTTATCATAAACTCAACGACGGTGGTCACACATAGAGTATAAAACCTAATTTTGTAAAATAAAACCTTAATTTTCAAAATATTATTTTAACATGCATTAGAGGTTAGAGTTTTGTATGTTTGAGTGTCAGCATATGTGCACGCGCGCGTGTGTGCGTGTGTATGTGTGTATGCATGTATAGTCATTGGTTAGATAATTTATAGTTAGTGTTAGTAGTTAATGTGTTCAAGACTTTAAAGGAGACTATTTTATGATCTGGTACTGCAAGAAAATAAATCTAACGAATAAAATTTTTTGTTATGTATGTCGAGTCATCTCACTCAAGTTGAGTGAGTCTAGACCTTAAGTCAAAGAGTTTATATTTTATTGTAAGGAGCACATACGGAGACATTAGTAATTAACGCGACTTTAAAAATAAAGATTAAAGTGATGGAGTTTCTCAATTCAATAGAAGGACGCATAACATTTTAAAAGCTTTACTGATTATATTTTGTATATAAATATCAAAATGTAATTTGCTATCAAAAGTCACTCCCAAATCCCTTATGTTATTCACCCAGCTTTTATACGTGGTAGAGCCATGCTGCAGCTATATAAGTAGTATAGTTGTAGCACGAATGGGTCGGCTCGACCGGGGAAGGATCACGCTCTCACAGAATACCAGCGTAAAATAGCAGCTTAATAATGCTGTGTTTCGTATGGTGAGTGTATAGAACTGGAGACACTTTTTACTAGAAAAAAGGCATTCCATCTTAGTCCTCACGGGTGACAACGCATCTGCATTTTGATTCGCAAACGATGATAGATGTCGATGTCTATGGGCCACAGCAACCACTTAACGTCAGGTGGACTGTATGCTCGTTTGTCACCCTATCCTATAAAAAAACCCTTACAATATCTGTACCGTTAAGAGAATAGTTAAAGGTAGCTTATATTCCGTTTCATTGTGAAAGTGATTACCTTCATTAATACGTGGTAGAGCCGTGCTGCAGCTATATTAGTAGTATAGCTGTAGCACAAATGGTTCGGCTTGACCGGGGAAGGACCACGCTCTCAGGTTTTTCGTGAGAGCGTGGTCCTTCCCCGGTTGAGCCGACTGATTCGTGCTACAACTATACTACTAATATAGCTGCAGCATGGCTCTACCACGTATAAATAATTGGCTATCAATTTACTTTAAAGGGTTTTCATTATATTTTTATAAGAATCTCCCATTAAGTTTTAAAGTATATCGTGTTTAGTACCTTATTTTGTGAAGTATAATATTTGTTGGCATATTAAATTTTGGCAATAATTTATTAATTTTAATGCTACAAATATATGCTATAAATAATAAATATATCAAATTTGGTAAAACGCAACACTTATGAAATCTCCTTGTTCATTCATTCATCCATTACAGTCCTTCACAAGTCCACTGCTGAACATGGGCCTCCCCCGAGGAATGCCACAAAGCAAGGTCCCGAGCCACCTGCATCCACTGACTTCCTCCATGTCTTACCAGGTTGTCACTCCATCTAGTGGGGGGACGCCTTACACTTCGCCTGCCGGTGCGAGGCGAGAGTCTTTATTCCCATCAGTTGTCGGTTCTTCGAGCTATATGGCCGGCCCATTGCCACTTCAGGATACTAATTCTTTGGGCTGTATCGGTTACTTTTGTTCTACTGCGGATATACTCATTTCTAAGTTTATCACACAGAGAAATGCTGGCCATAGGCTCTCCATAGCTCGCTGAGCGACCTTGAGCTTCCTCATACGGCCAGCAGTGAAGGACCACGTCTCAGATCTATAAGTCATCACTGACAACACGCACTGGTTGTACAATCTATTTTTGAGGTACAGGTTTGAGATACAGGACATACCTCAAGTATATCTGACGAGAAGATATGTCGCAATGTCCCAAACGTTGCACAGCCAAGTTGAATCCATGGATTGACCTCTCGGTCAAAATTGGACTTACTTAGTCGGACTATTTGTCCCAGGTAAACATACTCGTCAACAACTTCGAGCTTAGTGCTCTCAACAACTACGGGCATAGGTGTGTCATGGACGTTAAGCATGATTTTGTTTTGTCCATGTTCATCTTAAGACCTATCCGTTGGGAAGCACTATTTACAGTTTAGTCATTGAACATAGTGCTTAGGTCCTCCAAAGATTCTACCATAAGGACTATATTATCAAAGGTGAGCGATGTACTTGCTATTGACGTTAATACCATATCCTTACCAGTCCAGTAGCTTGAAAACGTCTTCCAATACAGTGGTGAAGAATTTCGGGGATATTACGTTACCCTGTCTTACACCTCTCTGCAATTAGATAGGATTCGTACACTGGTACTCGGATAGCCATCGTAGCCCTACTGTACGAGCACTTCAGCACTTCGATATACCGACAGTCAACTTCGCACCGCTGAAGGGACTGCAGCACCGCCCAAATTTCGACGGAATTAAAGGCTTTCTCATAGTCCACATACGCCAGACATAGTGGCAAATTGTACTCCTCGGACTTCTGTACAATTTGCCGAAGGAAAGGTATGTGATATATAGTGCTAAAGCCTCTTCGGAAACTGGCTGGTTTGGGAGGCTAGAAGTCGTCGATTCTACGTGCGAGACGATTCGTAATGATTACCATACTTAGACGGGGCTCAGAAGGGAAATCGGTCTAATAAAATAATAAAAGAACTAAGATGTCCGTAACTATGGCGAAACTTTCCCTACGAGGGAAACTATGGGGAATACTTATGTTCATAAGTAGACTTTGGAAAGGCTGTAATAAATAAAAACTGAAATAAACTAAAAATTTACTATGAGATTGATTTTCTTCTGACAGTAAATGTAAAAAAAGCTTTAAAATTTATTTTTTATTTAATAATTATTTTCGGTTTAGGTAGTAAAGGAGATGGGCAGCAGTATCTTCCTGATAACAAAATATACAAATGCGATTATGAAACCGCCTACCAAGCTCGGCAACTATGGCAAATATCCCTTCCAATACGAGGCGATCAACGGAGGTGGCCTATGTTCAGCTGTGCACTTTAGACAGGCTGTGATGAGGATGATGATGGCTTTTAATTAAAAAAATACTGAATAATTATAGCCAAATTGATTTACTTCGAAAGGGAAATGACAGCTTCAATCTCTCATTCACTGAGACGTCCAATTCATGATATTTGCGAATGGATGATTCTGTTTTAATGTGTATTTCAATCAACGTCGCTTGCAAGTCAAAACGTTTGTGAACAATAACTTTAATAAATAATGTGAAAATGTCTTTTGTTTTGAATGGGTATGTAATTTATGTTCGAAATACAAAATATGTATTTTATTAAGTAAATATCAACGTTTGACATATTTTTATTCCGTTGTAATTTAATGTTATAAATTACAACGGAATAAAAATATGTCAAACGTTTTATATATAATGTTATAAATTATAATTTATAACATTAAATTACGTAGAAAAACTCTAGATCGATATTCAAAACACATATTTTTAGAAGAATACTATTCACTAAATACACTCATGGACAGATTTAGAGGAATGCAAAAAAGTATGTCAAACGTTTTATATATAATGTTATAAATTATAATTTATAACATTAAATTACGTAGAAAAACTCTAGATCGATATTCAAAACACATATTTTTAGAAGAATACTATTCACTAAATACACTCATGGACAGATTTAGAGGAATGCAAAAAAGTATGTACAACAAAATATCATGGATATTTGTTACAATTAAATTTACTACGTTGCTTTTTATTCATTAATTTAAAATTGTAATTGTCGAAAAACAAAAGGATGAAATGACAAAATTAACCAGATTAAGAAAAAAATATAACATTTAAATCAAGTAGGGAAACGCTAAATTTAAAACACATATTATACACACAATGACATAAAGACATTACACATACATACCGTATGCTTCGCAAATGATATAAAAATTACTTTTGTATAAGTAATTCTTCCGTACGTGTGTTGGCTGTTTTAAATTCACAATTGGACCCGGTAGGTGGCGAGCGATTAATGATTGAAAAATTTAATACTTAAATAAAAATTTAAATATTAAATTTTTCGCTCAAGTTAAATCTATTTCTTCTAACTTTATTTGTTACTTTGATGTAATGTTAATACAATTTATTTTATCAATTTTCCGATATCTTGAATAAATATTTTTCGGATAAAATAAAGTCTAGATCACTCCTCGTATTGCCCTTTTTTTCATGAAGTTTCACTATAATGGGTTCAGCCATTACCAAAATTAGCCCAGGCAGACAGACGGTCAGGACATATTCAAATACTCCAACTTCATAAAGGGCAGATATTTTGATAATTTAGACAGTAACTTCAATTTTATTTATAATGTATAGATAAAAAATCATATATTTAGATACTAGGGTTTAAAAAGAAGACGAGTAAAGTAGGCAAATAAGCTAGAGGTCTGTTTTATGAGAGATCCATTTTTGGCCTCAATGATGGCTAATCTTTCGCTTACCAGATGTCGCTAGTTGACACTGAAGTAAAGTTTTATGTAATACTATGTTATTTAATTGAGAATTTAGTTTTAAATAATATTTTATCAGTTTCTAGAGTATTATATTAATAAACAAAACAATGCCTGAGTGGTATGCTCTGTAAGTTTTTTGCACATACGGGTATAAACACTTTTATTAATTTTTCTACTTTTATGGAGATTTGTCGTTTGGTTTATTTATTTTTAATCTAATTAATATAAAATATATAAGTAACAATGCAGAAAGAAACATTAACCTTGGCATTTTCCGAACAAATTAAATTTCCCGCTGTGTAATTCTGACAAATATTATACCTCATTTTTAAGTAGCGCCGCCCTGGTGGCAGAAAAAGTCGTGAATGCTAATAATTTCATCATCGTAATAATATTTATATATTTTTTTAAAGGATAGGGTGACAAACGAGCTCACAGTCCACCTGATGGTAAGTGGTATCACATACACATTATTTCAGTATGGCCTCACAAAATCGTTAATTAATGCAGTCTCATTATATTCTGTCAACACGGGCTAAACAAATGATAATGATATTGCCTGGATCCAAAATTTTAATTTGTGAACCGTTACCGGAATCACGCAACAACAAATATTATTCTGTTTTACTTTTTCTTGTTATTATACATAATAATATAAGGGACGAAATTTTTCATTTCGCATTCTTCTCGTTTCTGATGATGATTCTAGGATGTGAAGTTTTTTTAATACTTAAAAATCTTAATATTTCTTGTTGTGCTAATCGTTACTAGGAAAACGAATGATTGCAGAGCAACTAGACGTCTCGTTCTTACTATTTGCTGCAATGCTACCGCTCACAGATAGGGTAAATGTAAATTATTTAAATTTGTTTGCCGTGTAGTGACGGTGTAAGAATATCCACTACCCCATATAATCCCGTGTGTTTACGAGGCGACAGGGGTAAAACAAATAAGGAGACGGGCAGCAGCGTCTTCCTAATAACGACTAAAAATAAAAAATTGCGGTTGCCAACCCGCTTGCCAAGCACATATCCCCCTAGGAGACAATCTATGGGGAGGCCTATGATCAGTGGTGGACTTTAGTACGCTGTAACCATGAGAATCAACCGTGTAGTAGCGGTGTAAAAATATCTACTAGCCCATATGGTCTCCTGAGTGTAGAAAGAGACACAGTGAAAGTGAAACAGGAGCTTTTTTCTAATAGCAGTTTGCAAACAACAAAAAATAACTGCGATTGCTAACTCGTAGTATATAGGATAGGCCTATGCTTATCAGGAGACTTTTGAAAGGCTGTAATGAATAAATAATGTGTGAAATCAAAAATATAGTATGAGATTGAATGTTTTCTGGTAGAAAACGTTCAAAAAAGGTAAAATATATTAAAAGATAAGAGGCGACTCAGGGAAACTGAAACAAAAGATGGGCAGCAGTATCTTTCTAAAAACGATAAAAAAATTATAAAAATGCTGTTGCCAATCCGCCTGCCAAGCGTGGCAAAGCAATCTGTGGAAGAAGCCTATGTTCAACAGTGGACTTTTATAGGCTGAAATGGATGGATGTAATGGATTTATTGTAGAAAGTCATAAAGTTGCGTATTGTGTTTTCAGAAACAAAATTTATTATTGACACATATTAAACAGTAATATTTTGTCTTGTGTTATATAATGTGTAGCAGACCAAAGAGTTTTTTGCCCTACTCAAACTAAAATGCCAGCGTGTATGTTGAGGTTTATCCCGCGGAATATTTATTTGCGGTTAAGATTAAATGTTGCAATTTTCATCTTTATAATACGTACAGTCACACTGCAGCTATATTAGGGTTGTAGAACAAATAGGCTGGTATTCCGTGAGGACCATGCTCTCACGGGACACCAGCATAAAATAGCTGCTTATTGCAAAATATAAAATATTTAATAACAGGAGCTATGAGGCATTCCATAGGGGAGGCCAATATTCAGAAGTGGACTTTTATTAGCTTTAATGGATGGATAAAATCATAACCATGAAAGGCCTTAGTAAGCCTTAGTATACACTTATTATAATAAAATGATATCTATAGTGTACGTTATGAATGTATTATAAAATTTTGTACAATAGCAACAAATTCACGCTTGAATTGAATTTGCCTTTACGTTAGTAGCATTCCTGTTTTGTACAAGGCAAAATATGAACCATATCGCCAACGCGGAGCACTTGCGAATGGTATTTTCGAACGGACGGCTAGGAATTAATACGCGCACAATACCTTCTCAATGGAATATGCGAATTCGGAAATTTTGAATGAAACCTCTACGTCCATTGCTATTTGACATAGTATGGATTGATGTTTACTCAAACACTTGAAAGAATTGTCGTAATAAGTCGAGCATGAAAAATAGATAAATCTGTTTTATTGGCCTCAGATCAGGGAGGATCATCCGCCTAATTTAAGCATTAATTTAAATGTCGTATCCTAGTTTGTATTGTCTCGAGTTTCGAGGCTAGTCAGTAATTGGATTCATTTTTCGCACAGGTAGGAGGAGATACTTGTAATAAATTAGAACCTTCGAAAAGATTTACGATCTTTTTGGACCTGCGATAACGCTGGAACTTTAATTTAAAATGAAATTTACTAAACGTGAAGAGGACTAGGTAAATACAATCTTCATTTATTTTTTTAGCTTTTTTGACTGACTTTTGACTTTGTAATGAAGATATATGCAGTAGAACCATAGTAACCGACATAGCCCATTGGATAAGTAAGTTAAAGTGGCAATGGAGCAGCCTATATGGCTATACAACTCTAAGAAAGAACAACAAATGGCAAAAAGGGTGACAGCTTCGTGACGACAAGTAAAGTGGAGGACAGCTGCTCTAGATGTAATGACGACCTGGTAAGATGATGATGATGATGATGCAGAAAGTCGATGGAAGCAGGTAGCTCAGGAGTGCCATTTGTGATAATAATAGTAATAAAACGGTTATGTGACAATACTGCTACGTCAGCACAGTCAGTCAGCACCTGGCCAAGAGTTAGCACTCGGCAAAATTGAAGGTGCAAAGGCCCGCTTGTGCACATAGACTCACCATGAAACGGTGCCGGTTCTCGGTGTCTCCCATTAACTGACGCCCATTAAATGGATGATGGAATACAGACGAACGCGCTAAGGGCCGCTGCATAAAGGTTGCCAGGGCCCGTCTGAAACTGGCGCTGGACGCGACAGCATGCGAACCGCCGAGAGATGCGTTGGATAATGCATATAAATAGCAATGCATTGCGGACGTATTTTAGGGCGAAAAGGGGAGGGAGAAATTTGAGGTTTTACGTACTAGGCTAAGATGCATCGAGGTTTTTCTGAACTGGAGCCATCTATAACCATCATAGAGCAAAACTTGGCAGACCGAGTTGGGTCTATCTTGCGCTCAAACGTAATTGATGACATATGAAAAGGCAAAGACATTAACAGTTCTCCCCGCATGATCGGTTGAACGTGAACCATGCCATTCGGCGTGGTGGGCGTTAAAATTGGCAAGTATCACGATCTCTGCGGATGGGATCTGCTGTGACAATCTGTAGCTATTTGGACGTGGTCGATCTATCGGTCTGTTTGAGCATTACCGCTTTGGGACCTATAGAGGCACCTGTAGATGCTAGGATGGTTGTCGTTGTCTACGCTCAGCCATAGAATGGACAGGTCCGGACCTTCAAGACTGCCGAGGCGTTGAAAACAGATATCCTTTCCGACGTATACGTAATCACTCGTACGGGGCACAAAGAAGTGTTCTAATTTGTACCCCGGGTCAGGAGAAATATGAAGTATCAGCCGGAGAGGACACCTGAGTCTCGGTTAAAAAGAGCAAGGCTGGCTTCGCCGTCTCCAGATGGAAGTGGACAACTTTAAGGTTGGAATAAAGTCCCCTGATGTTGCAAAACTCCACGTATAGCGTTACAGGGTTCGCCTTGATCTTATTGCTCTTCTTGCTTCGAACAGTTTTATTCTCAAGCGGAATTTTGCCCCCCACAGAATACGCTCAGGAGTGAAGTAGCTTAGTCGTGGATGTTCAGCGAGGAATTCTCCAGGGGTGCTGGTACCCTTTTGTGTTATTCTTCCGCTTAATTTCGCTACTATGTTGATAAGGGGGGATTGGGCCTCCGGCCACCTGCACTTACCAAGCGAAACGCAGGGGTAAACTTCTACTTCACACTGGTATTATGTGAGGTCGTGGTACCACCCCGGTTCAAGCCGGCCAATCCGTGCAACAGCAAAATCTGCCGCGTAGCTCTACCTTTGCAAAGGAAGTCAATGATTAATTTTCAGTTCAACGTAACGTTGTATTTTATATTAAATCACTGTTTATTTTTCCATCAAAAAGTTAAGAGTGGAAGGAGATAACGAGCGAGAACGGAAATTTTATATTTCCACGCGGACTTTGATTTCAGAAATAAATTATTTAAAATTAAAATTTCAAAATTAACTAACTGAAGACACAATAAATTATTATAGGTTCTCCGCATATGTTTACAAAATGCAACACAAGCAACCAAAGTTGTATTTGATGGTAATATAATTCCGACTAGTGACACTGTCAAAAACTTGGGTGTATACATCGATAAAACTTTATCTTGGGGTCCTCAGTTACAGGAAGTTAGTCGTAAAATTTTTGCATTCTGCTCTTTCTTTGAGAAGACGACAAAACTTTTTACCAACTGCCACTAAGATTGCGCTTAGGCAAACTCTTCTGCTTCGAATCCTCGATTATGCAGATGTCAGCTATCTTGATCTCTCTGAAATGCAACTTGATAAACTTGAGCGACTTCAAAATTTTTCTATAAAATTCATATTTGGTTTGCATAAATATGATCATGTGTCAGATTTTCGTAACAGGTTCAAGTGGTTGCCAATTCGTCTTCGCCGGAATGCTCATATTCTTTCACTTCTTTAAAATATACTTTTAAATCCTTTCTATCCTTCTTACCTAAAAAACCGGTTTGAATTCCTCCATGACTCACATTTGAGACATTTGAAATCATCGGAAAATTTGATATTAAAAATGCCAGATCACACTACCAAATTTGTGGACAGATCATTCACAATACATGCTGTCCGATTATGAAATGACTTGCCGTTATCAGTAAGACGCGCTCAATCCCTACCGGTTTTTAAGAAACATGTAGGTACATGATTGCTTTTTTAAATTTTATTCTATCTAGTTCATTTGTATATAATTATTCTACCTTTATTTAGTTACAATATTTGTTTATATGTATTGCACATTTATGTTATTCATATTTATAAAAATATATATTTATATGTATATTTATACATAAATATTAATAAGTATATGTGTATTTATCCTATCTATGTACTTATATAACATTCTATATTTCTATTTTATGGCTTTAATAAAAATATTGTTATTTATGTTGCCAAACCACACACGTTTTTATTGATTTCTTGCAATCCTGTCCATCCAAAGGTTGTCTGGAAGAGATCGTTCTTAGCGATAAGAACGCCCATTGTACCACATTTCTTTTTCTCATTTTTTGTTAATATTTACGTTAATTTTTGGGGTACAATAAAGTGTTATCTATCTATCTTAATTATCAAAGCGCAAAATTAGTGTTAAATTTTGTTTCTCTTTAAATACTCACACATACGTCCTTATTCTACGTCGATATTTTATTTTTGTTTATTTGCATGACTTTTGCACCTGCCCTTTGGAAATTCTTTCCGTTATTGTTTTGATTTTATTTAGTGCCATAAAAAGCACACTTGGCAGGCGGGTCGGTAACCGCATTTTTTTAAAATTAAGTTGTTATCAGGGAGATGCTGCTGCCTATCGTCTGTTTTAATTTCCCTCTACAACCTTTTACGACACCCACGGGACGATATGGGTAAGTGGATATTCTTACAACGCCACGTCACGGTTTATTTACTTATTTTAAATTAAAGTTTAATTTTTTTTTACTTTATCCAATTTTCGCTTAAACATTTTCCCTAGATTTTACTGAAATTTTGTTTGGGTTGTCTAAAAGAAACTACTGTAATAGCAATAGTACCGCCTTATGATTTTCCCCTCAAAAGTTGTCGGGAAATCTGGGTGTCATATTGTTCTCAGAGTTATAGGTTCCATTTTTATATGGGATTTATAACTAAAAAGAATGTGCCAACTGCTTTACTTAACTAACATCTTGTATGCGACTAATGATTAATGATTGTGTAGGCGACGGGCTGGTCAGTTATCACTTCTTTCATATGTCCAAAGACCAGTGTAATCCTACTCTTTGGACTCTGTATAACCATCTTCAGGATTAAGGGCGTGGCGATTTGTTTTTAGTTTGTATAATTTTGTCATGTTAGTCATTCTACTAATGGTATTGTATTGTGTCATTATTACCTTGAATTCACTACCACATTTCATTCCGTGGATGACGTCAAAGGTGACAGCAGTAAATATAACCAGAACAGCACACAGTCCACCTGATGGCAAATGGATGGTGTGTTCTCTAAACGCAACATGCAAAACGCAGCAGCATAATGCTGCTATTTTACGAAGGTATTCTGTGAAAGCATATTCCCACTCTGGTTGAGCCGATCCATTCGTGCTACAACCATAACATAACCGCAGCGTGGCTACCACGTATATACAAATTATTCTTGATTATGACTAAAATAATAATCGACTTCGGTTCCAAACTCACCTGCCAAGCATGGCAACTATGGAAAATATCCTACGTTTAATTAATACAGCCTGTATAGAATGAATGAATGATTGGATGAATTATTATGGAAAGAAAGAAATGTTTTATGTTATCTAGAGTGTGAAGTGAGCCAACATTGTACTTGATGGTGTGACTTTTCCGCCCACGGATACACGCATATTTAAAAAAAAGACATATACGAGTATGTGTTATTAGCCTTGAGGACTAAGGTAAAATACGCACAACTGATAAATGACTGACTTCCTTATCCTTCAAACAACAAACAATGGTCGCACTGTTGCTTGCTGATAAAAATAGTTTAGAGGGTCTTTGGTTACTAGGTGATTTGTTACCTGCATATGAGCCCATTTGGGCAGGTCTTACCCTCTTACTTATTGTAAGCGGTACTGTGTAAGTTTGTTTGTCACTACAGTTTTCTAAAAATAAATATAAAAAGCCAGTCTTTACTACTACAAAACCAGATATAGGTAGAGATCTATTCGAAGATAGTATAGCTCACTGACTTAGCTTAAAGGTAGCCTTTATAACGTGGGTAATTTGAAGTGAGTTGTGGTAATTTGTAAGTTAAATTGGCCGGCCATTTAACCCGAAAAACTGTCAAACGAATGGGCGGAAAGGCTCTGGAGTGACAGTCTCGTACCGAAAGCCGAAGTGTAGGGCGGTCTACCTCTAGATAAAGTAACGACCTGGTAAGACATACATGAATTCGAAGGATGCAGGTGGCTCAGGACCGTCCTTTGTGGCATTATTTTGAGGCAGCCTATGATTAGCATTGGACTTGTGAATGGCTGTAATGATGGGTGGTAATTAAGTGTTAATTATATAAAACATTTACGAACATAATTTCAATGGTAAAATAAACATACTATGTACAGATATAAAATAGTTCTAATAAGTTTCTTACATGTGAGATCCTACACGTTCTGTTTGAGCCTAAATTTGGCAACTCAAACAAAAATTTGCTGCAAAATTTTACTTTGTAAATTATGTGCACCCTAATAAACGTGAAGATAATAACTACTCACAATCTCCATAACGTATCAAAATAGCAATCCTTTTATTTTCCAGTGCGTGCTACAAGCGAGAAGCGTATAGCGAATAATTAGTCCCCGTATTTTAAAGAGACGTACGTAAATATGCTTATCCAATTAAATTATGCTGTTGTGTTTTTTTATTGCGGCTTAAGGGAAATCGTCTTTTCATTTCTCGCCGTTGGTGTTGTGGATATGCCGGAACTATATTGTGGCTTTCGATAGATGGCAACCAATCACGTGAAATAATATTTACTGTAACAACCTCGTGCTCTTGTACTTCACCAAATAGATTTTTGAATTGACTGTGCTCGCGACTCGTGCCGCATCGTATATACTTGGTTTATACGTAGCACCAGAATACTCATATTGACAATGGGGAAAAGCGTCAAAGGTGCGTGTCGTGTTGTACTGCCGTCAATCCGTATTTTCAATCGTCAATCTGCAATGGACGGAGTGGTATATAAACAGCGGTGGACTTTTACGGGCTGATGCTTCTTCTTCTTCGTCAGAAGAAGAATCTTTTTTATTACTTTTTGATTTCATGTATGTATTGGGAAACACCTGGTAAGCTGAAACCCACCCAATGGTCATAAATTATTATGTAGTGTAATGACAGTTTTATTTAACTAAATCTTAATATTCACATCATCATCATCATCATTACAGCCCTTCACAAATCCACTGCTGAACATAGGCCTCCCCATAGGAATGCCACAAGGCACGGTCCTGAGTCACCCGCATCCATCGACTTCCTGCATGTCTTACCAGGTCTTCACTCCATCTAGTGGGGGGTCGCCCTACACTTCGCCTATTGGTACGAGGCTACCACTCGGGAACCTTTTTCCCAATCGGTTGTCGGTTCTTCGAGTTATATAGCCGGCCCATTGCCACTTCAGCTTACTAATCAGTTGGGCTATGTCAGTTAATCTGGTTCTACTACGGATATCCTCATTTCTAAGTTTATCACGCAGAAGTACCCCGAGCAAAGCCCTCTCCATAGCCCGCTGAGCGATCTATAGCGTTTTCATACGGCCAGTAGTGAAGGAGCACGTATCAGATCCATAAATCAATACCGGCAACACGTACTGGTTGTACAATCTCGTTTTCAGGTATACCTGACGGAAAGATGTGTCGTAATTTCCTGAACGCTGCCCAGCCGAGTTGAATTGGTCGATTAAGCTCTCGGTCGAAGTTGGAATTACCTAGTCGGACTGTTTGTCCTAGGTAAACATACTACTTCGAGCTTAGTGCTCCCAATTACTACCAGCATAGGTGTCACATATTAAACGTGATCTTTGTTTTGTCCATATTCATCTTAAGATCTATCCGTTGGGAGACACTATTGCGGTCATTAAGCATAGTGCTTAGGTCCTCCAGAAATTCTGCCACAAGGATTATATCGTCGGCAAATCGAAGGTGAGTGATGTACTCACCATTAATGTTATTACCATATCCTTTCCAGTCCAGTTGAAAACGTCTCTCAATGCAGCGGTGAAAAGTTTCGGGGATATAACGTCACCCTGTCTCTGCTGTTGGATTGGTTTCTTTCTCTGATTCTGTACTCGGATAGCCATCGTTGCCCTACTGTACAAACAATTCAGTACTTCGATATACCACCAGTCAACTTGGCATCGTTGAAGGAACTGCAGCACCGCCCAAATTTCGACGGAATCAAGGACTTTCTCATAGTCCACATACGAAAGGCAAAGTGGAAGATTATACCCTGCTACCTTATGTAAAATTTGTCGAAGTGTGTGTATGTGGTCTGTCCAAGAGACTTTGTCGCTTTACTTGAAGAAAAGACCACCGCACCTCTGCTTCACGCCTCTGGATAAGTCTAACCATGGATAATAGAATTAAGGAGATTCTGAAGGACTTCAAGCACCGGTTTTCCACACGCTTTCAGAAGCTCCGCTTTAATTCCATTCGCACACTGGGCCTTGCCGTTTTTAAGGTGCTGGAGAAATATCCTAGTCCCGCTTAGACTGGCATCCAGGATATTATCGGAATATTCACAAATTTTGTTAAATATCATAGGGTTTTCTCTTTTTTTTTTGACCAGCCCACAGAAGTCCACATGGACATAGGTTTCGCTCATTGTGAAAGAAATTGCCTTATTCAATACGCTTGGTAGACGGATTGACGATCATAGTGCCAAACAATTCACATTATTGACGCTACTGTCCATCCCCAGTCTAGATATTTTACTTCTGGCGTAAACAAGATGGTTATACTATCAACTATCGAAAGCAATATTAATTATCTGGCTTTTCCCATAATCGTCTTTCACGATACTAACTTGGGTCGCCACTAAATGACATAAGCCTTTATCACCAGCCAGTCAATCTAGTATCTTAAGAATATTTCAATTCTTTAATATTATTTATCGTTTTAAACATTTTATTAATTATCTTTGGATACAAACAAAATGCACATTTTTGAAAAAAAAATTCGGAATTGGACGACAGCAGCCTACCTAGATTTTATCATCGAACAGCAAGCATTTTTTTATGAAAAATGAGCTTAAAGTCAATTGTGATAATGATGGTGTAGCCCATAGACAGTTACATCTATACTCGATTAAGAATCAAATTGCAGATACGTCGTCACTCAAGGAAATAAAAATGGAAAACCTTCTTACTAGTAAAAAAGGTCTAGGGTAGGGTCTTCACTCTCACCAAACGAAACACAACAGCCCTATGCTACTATTTGACGCTGGTATTCTGTGAGAGCGCGGTTCTGCTCCAGTCAAGCCGAGCCATTCGTGCTACAAGCATAATATTGTTGTGTTGTGGCTCTACCTCTTAATTATACTTAACACTTAATTCTTTAGTTACTAATGGGATTTTTTGTATTCGACCTATATGAATGAGAAAAGAGGATATCTGCGAGTATCTTTCATCGTATCTTCTCAGCTGCGTCTTTGAAAAAATGACGTTAAAATCGGTTGGTATATCTTTTATAATTTCATTTAATTTCATTTTAACTGACTTCAAAAAGGAGGAGGTTCTCAATTCAAGTGTATATTTATGCTTGTGTTACGCGATATCTTCGCAGATTGTGAACAAATTTTGCTGATTGTTTTTTTTATTAATTATGTTATACTTCAAGGTTAGTGCCATATAAATTTAGAAATTTAATAAACATAAAAAATAAATTCACCCCTATGGGTAGCTATAATAACTTTTTTTTAGCAATTTGAAGTCGCGTTTCTGTTATAAGTTACAATTATCCTTATAGATACGATACACCTTGAAAGATTTAAGTGTCCGTACTTTCTGTTTCTTAAATGTGGTTAACCATGATCATTGATGACTAATTGTTAACCACTGGCTTCATTCTTCTACAATCACGATTGCGAATCTAAAATCAGATTTGAATCCCAAGTCGAGTAAGCTTTTATTAGGGAGTTTGCAACCTCAATGGGTAAATGTGCATGATGTAGTTTTTTTTTATAGGATAAGGGTGACAAACGAGCACACAGTCCACCTGGTGGTAAGTGGTTGCTGCGGCCCATAGACATTTACATCTATCCTCTATTACAAATCAAAATGTAGATGCGTTGTCCACCCGTGAGGACTAAGATGGAATGCCTCATTTCCAGTAAAAAGGGCCTCCGGCCAGCTGCACTCACAAAGCGAAACGCAGAGGTAAACCTCTACTTCACGCTGGTTTTCTGTGAGGTCGTGGTACCACCCCGGTTCGAGCCGGCCCATCCGTGCGACAGCAAAATCTGCCGCGTGGTTCTACCATTGTTAAAAGTTAGTTATACATTTTTTACACAATATTCATTATAAATAATACTTATTGAATTTAATTTGTATAATTAACTTACCACCGGTTTGAAAAATAAATCTATCCTAAATAATCAGGGAGAAACCAAGCAGGACATTTGTTTTTCAAAAATAACAGTTTACACATATTTTAATATGTTACACAAAAATTAACATCACAAAACAAATTACAAACAGCGTGGTAGCGAGTTCCTCTTTCCCAAGAGGTTAATATCATCCATAAATTACTTTATACCCTTTTTAAACAATCTTTGTTGGATACCTTATTCGATCCGCTAATTCGCCTACCAAACATGGCAATTATAACCAAACCTTCCTACATTGAGAGAGTATTTTCTTCTAATTATAATCAACAAAAACCTGCATCGCTTATGACTTGTACCGCTACCTGGTATTCTGTCTAACGAAACATTTATCTAATGTTTTCGCGTAGACTGCGAAATCGTAAAGGAAACACAAGTTAATTTCCTTTGATGTTATTACTTGTTATTTATTAGCAATTTATGCGAGAATTCAGCGTTTAATCGGTTCCCTCCCGGTTTTGATTATTTAGCGTGGTTGTAATTAAATTATTTAAGCGTCTACTAAATACTGCTGATAATGAAATACCGAACCTATAATTTCGTTTGTTTGTCTTCTTAAAGAGGGGATATTTGCCATAGTTTATAAACGTGGTAGAAACATGCTGCAGCTATATTGTGGTTGTAGCGCGAATGGGTCGGCTCGACCGGGGTAGGACCACGCTCTCACAGAACACCAGCGTAAAATAGCAGCTTAATGCTGCTGTGTTTCGCATGGTGAGTATAGAGAACCGCAAACCTCTTTTATTGGAAATTGATAGACAAAAATGTTTTTTTTGTTAAGAGTATAATATATACCTTATACTTTTGTATGTATTTAGTAAAAGCTGTTATTTTGACATTACGCGTCAATTTTGTTTATTTGTATTAGATTCAGATGAAAACATGAGAAAACATGACGTGATCAGTGACCACTGCATCAATCAATTGAAATTTACCTTGTTTTTTCTTTTTAATATGTTTTAATAGGTAAATATTTCTTAATATGTCGTATTTCAAGTAAAAAGCTCGTGCAATTAAAAATTCTGCTAGAGAATATATAAAAAAAAAAAACAAAGTGAATTTTCTATTTCCTCATCCTCTCCAATTTCACTACAAAGAAAATATTAGGCTACAAATTAAACGTATAAATGCTACTGATTTTAATTAAAAGCGCTACAATTTGGCCCCTCGTTTTGTGTACTTAAGTGGCGCGTTTTGTTTTGTAAGGATGTTTTATAACTGTAAGACATTGTAGAAGAAGATAAAATTTAGTTTACACCTACATTTAATATCCTCGTTTAAGAATATAATGAACCGTGTCATGGCGATGTAAAAATACCCACTACCCCATGTTGTCCCGTCTGTGTAGTCAGAGGCAGCAGAGGAGAGATTCGTTCATCGAATGGCAGCATCTTCCTAAAAACAACAACCAAAAATAAACTGCGATTTCCGACAAACTGTCAAGCGTGGCAACTATGGCAATTATCCCCCCTTTGAGGAAATGTATGTGGAAGGTCTATGTTTAGCAGCGGCTGCAAAGTTCACGGTAAGAATAAAATGCAGATACGTTGTCACTCTTGCGTTATCACTTAAAATGGTGTTGTATTTCGCATAAGTGACGGGATTCTTCGGTTCCCGTCACTCATACGAAATACAACACCATTTTGCTGCTATTTTCCGCTGGTATTCTGTGTGATTATGGTCCATTCCCGGTCAAACCAACCCACTGAAGCAATACGCCGCAGAAAGGGTTTACCACGTTACTTAATAAAATACTATAAAGTTAATTGTAATTAAATATAATTAAATTAGTAATTTTAATTTTGAGGTGTGAGTGTGGTTGACACTTTATTATTATAGTATCACACCCTTATTTGACTTTCTTCTTCCCTTTATTTACTTTCATTCGTTTTGGTTTGAAAAAATTGCTATAACAAAAAGACAGCCTTTTCTTTTCCCTGATCTTTTTACATTTTTAAACCAAGTTTAAAAGAACGAAAAGTTTCTATATTCGACATGTACTTTTAATGAACGCTCACCGATTTCTCGGAAAAGAATGAAGCCACCTATTTTTTAGTTTACGCATATCCTAGGTAGTTTCATATGAATTTAAAGAAAAAGTTCCATCCCTGAGGTGGGTAGAATTAGGAACCACGCTCCTTTAGGTTGCGCAAGCGGGAGTGTAGCTTCGGATTATGTACCGCCACGCGTCGGGTAGGTAGATAATTATCGTTATCACATAATAGTATTATTATCGTTATCGAATAATTATAGTAGATTAATTGCCGAAGGGTCGGTCGCCAGAGCGAGGCATTTTTGTTGACCGACTGTAGTGTGTACTTGTATTTGTAGTGTAATTTGTATTGAATTTAATTAGACAGTAATTTTTATTTGTAGTAATACCATCGCACAAGCTACCGGCGCTTCGCTAGCAGGCGGAGCTGCGCTGGGCCGCGAACGCCAATACCTTGATCGGGCGACCCGATCGAGTCCATAGTTTAGGGAAGCGGCTCGAGCAGGTCGATGCCCGAGGGGTCGTAGTGGAGGAGGCTTGCACAGGGCTTTTGGCCTCGCATGTGGAACAAGGAGTCCTAGACTCCTGCCTCGCGAACTACGAGCAATTCTTTTCGCTCACGGACGACTTGATCGAGGCGGGGGCCAAGTATGCTAGTGAAGCGCGTGAAGCTAGGCTGAGGGGCCTGCCCGAGTCTCCTCGGAAGCAGCCTACTCAGCCGGAGCTGTTGCGATGACTCCCAACTCTGGACCTGCCAAGGTTCTCCGGGGTCCTCTCCGACTGGCTGACCTTTGTTGGTCTCTTTGATAACCTAGTGGACGCCCGGAGGGACCTGACACCAAGCCAGAAGATGGCGTACCTCCTGGCCCCGCTGGAGGGGAAGGCCCTGGGCGTCTTCGGCCGTTTGAGATTGTCGGACGACGCCTACCAGACTGCTGGGACCACCTCGCCGGAAGGTACGCCAACGTCCGGCGAATTGCGGACGAATATGTTAGGCAGCTTCTAAGCCTACCGCTGCTTAGGGATCGGGCCAGACTACGTCCGGACATCGTGAATCCAGTCTTGGTGGCCTGTAATGCTTTGAGGCGTCTGGATTTACCGGTGGATGAATGGTCCTTCTTGTTGCTCCACATCGTGCTGTCCCGTATGCCTCTCGACCTTCGGATACATTTTGAGAAGAGATACGGCGGGGACGGCGCCTCCTATATTCGGCCCTTCAGTGACTTGCTGCGGTTCTTGGAGGAGCAGTGCCGGCAAACTAAAAACGTGGCGGGCATCGTCGATGACTTATGGGTTACCAACCGAGCCGTACCCAAGGAGAGGCGGAATCCGCCAGGCAAGTCGGCGCAAACCCCCCTAAGGCTGATCGGAGCTCCCGTGGGAGGGCGCCGCTCCCTACCATCTTACAGTGGCCTGGCGGCCAGGGAGGCGCCCCCCTGCTCCTGTTGTCGGGCATCCGAACATCGGGTGGCGTCGTGCCCGAAGTTATTGGGTAAGCCGGTTTCGGCGAGGCGAACTATCGCCATGGAGCGCTGCTGGTGCTACTCGTGTTTGGAAAGGCACCTCCAGCGAGACTGCCCGCATCAGCGGCCCTGTACGCACTGCCAGGGCAATCACCATGCCGTTTTGTGCCTGGGTGCGAACGTCGTCTCCTCTCGGGGCTCTGCCGGGCCCTCGACCCCCACGGGCCGGGGCGCTCAGCCACGCCCTCTGTCGGGCGACGCTCGTTGCTCGCCTGCCAGTCACCGTGCCCCTAGGTTTGAAAGGGGTCCCTCCCCCAACCAGTCGGCGGGTCGTGCCCCCAGGGGCGGGGGTTTTGTCACCCCCCCTCAGCGTGTGGAGAGGAACTTCACGGTCACTCAGCGGTCAGCTAGGCCCTTCTCAATCCCGTTAGCTGAGTGGCCGCGGCTGGGGTACCATCGTCCCCGCTTTTTGATCGGTACCGGTACTACGAGGTTCCTGCGACCTCAAATGTTTCGTAGTTGTAGCGGTTGTGAGTAAAAAGGTGAATTTAATATACTCTTTGAATACGTGTACATATGTTTTTGTAAAAATATTTGATCACTATGTTTGCTTTGTTGAAAAGAAAATTGAAATTGAGTAACACTACTTGTGCCAAAGGAAATAAAAATAAATCCTCTTTTTTTCACATTTTGTTGGCGTTGTCGAAGATATTTATTTTGGGAAAAAGGAATATTGTTACGGCTTGAATGTTTCACAATGTGTTTCGTAGGGTGGTTTTGGGAACCAGAGAACAACCAGACCAAGGGCTGGCTAACCCGATGATCCCAATCAGGAAGTAAATGAAAATAGCTTTAGAACTGGGTAGATAAGGCAAGGATACTCACAAGACTGGAGCACTCCTCGTGGTTATGGCGAAGTCTAAATATTTAGGCTGAAGTTCTTTGTATACACAGACACCACACTGCACTTCAAATGTATATGGACACGAGCAATTGCACGATAGTCTTATAACTTATTTATTGAGTATTTTTAAACGAGCAGTAACGAACACGTTTTATGCGTGCGCGGCCATCTTGCTTCTTCCTTTTCTTGACGATAGGTGGCGCACCATTTTGAGTAGTGCGTATATGGGGGAGGCGGGAGGATAGGAAATACTTAGGAAAAGGATATTATATCGGGACTGTTCCGAAGCCACAACAAATATGGTTATCTTTTATGTATATCGTTTTGCTTAATTTATCTGTTTTGATCTATGCGCATCGGGAAATAGGTTTGTTTCAGTTTGTTTTCAAGTTTTGCATAGTACTTTTGAGTGTGTGAGCTCGGATGGATGTTTGAAAGAGGTCGTCGAATTTCTGTCCAGCAACAGGACTTATTTAGGTGCTGCGATGTCCCGAAAGGGCATCCAGTGGAGGTTTGACCCACCGGCTTGCCAACTTTGGGGCGGTATTTTTGAGGCGTTCGCATTCCATTCGAGGGCGCGGCTGCCGATTAGTATGAAAAAGCGTCGTTGCGCGACGGTCGGTCGCGTGCCTCCTGCGGCGTTATCTTAATTTGTTTTTCGTGATAACGAGGCTAGTCTTAAGGTATGACGGTTACACGCGAAGCGCTCGCCCGCGTGAAAAAACGCCTCTTATTGATTGGCTTTCGTGCTTTAAGTGACAAGAGGCCCTTTTGAGTTTTGAAACGCTAAGAATGTGTGACCCGAGAGAGATCGCTTCGTGTTGGATAGGGATTAATTGTGCGCGTACACCGGGGCGCGTAGAAGTCTAGAAAAATAATTGTCGCGCCACGGCCGGTCGGTTAGTTTGCTTTTCGAAGTTGATATTGAATTGTAACTTCGCGTTAAGAGCCTCTCATTGTGTTGTCTATTTTCGTTCATTTTACGTGTCAACGAGGCTGATTCTTGAGTTTTGAGTGATTAATTTGGCTTGAATTTCATTTAATTTGCGTTGACGAGTTTTGTATATGTGGCTTTTATATCGTACGAAAGAATTTGGCTTTGTCCGGAGAACGCTGAACTTTGTGATTCAAGAAGAGACCGCGGTCGTTCCCGTGTTTGTAATTTTGTGCTAAGTGAACCCGGAACATTGAATATTGAACTTTGACCGACTGTTATTTAATTGTGTTGTATGTCACTTGTTTTAATTATTATGAACGTTGATTTGGTTGAATTAGAAGTTAATTAAATGTACAATAAAGTTGATAAACAAATATAGTGAAAATAATAGCAGAAGTTTTCAATTGGTGATCGACCACTGGAGGGATCGCACATTTGGAGAAAAGCAGCGTCTGTGGATCTGCGGTCTGACTTCATCGGTTAAGTCTGGTTACATTGTACACACTACTACACACTACTTACATGCACATCACTTATCACCTGACTAGTACCCCTGTGGTCAACCCTACCTCCGGAAATCAGTAAGTTGTGCTTGCTTATTTGTCAGCCGTTTTAGAACAATTAATTTAGAATTATCCATAGGCCATTGGGCCCGAATCCTCGGCTGCTCGTCGAGGAGGCTACTATGGGCCCTAGCCAAGGCGACCTTTGCCGGGACAGCTGGGGGCCGTAACAATGTTGTTGCGCGGAACCCTAATTATTTTTCTAAAATAAAAGTAGCTTAATTTACTCCTTATGAAATCAGCTCCAGCAATCAGGGCCAGCCGTTTAAGAGATAACCCGGAACAAATAGACAGACAGTCAGACAGACAGACAAAAATTTTAAAAATTGTATGTTAGTTATAAGTAGCGTATTTACTTTCATATGCATTTAGTAAAAAACTGTAATTTTGACATTACAAACAGACACTTCAATTTTATTTATTTGTATAGATTGTGTTCATTTCACGAGTTGTGGCACAATCCCAAGAGGCTTAACATACCCGTCGCGAGCTCAAGTTCCATTATAGTGGAGATTATTTGCTATTAATTGGATTTACGATTATTATTAACCGCGCTCCGCGCTATCACGAAACTAATTAGCATTGAATGAGAATAATAAATAAATATCTACATATTTAGGCTCTTCGTACTCGAAGCGTTATCTTCTTATAAAATTTTTTGACCTGAATGACTGACTGACGGACCAACGCACAGCCTAAACCACTGAACGTATAGACCTGAAACTTGGAGGGTGTGTTTTTTGTATGACGTAGGCATCCGATATGAAAGGATTTTCTGATATTCTATCCTAAAGGGTGAAAAACGGGGGCAAGCTTTGTATGGGACAACGTGATTCGTAGGTCCAATCAATACTGCCGCGCAATATATCCACCAAAATTATGCAATGGCATTAGAAGTAAACAAGTTGCATTGCAATGTAATCGAGGCAACTATACTGACAGGTTGTCTCAAGGAGAGTCTGTATTTATTCCTAGGATTCCACTCACACCATCAAATTACCCCTTCGAATTCAAGAGAATGCAGTTTCCTATCAAAGTCTGCTTCGATATAACCATAAACAAAGCTCAAGGTCAAACTCTTAAGGTAGAGGCAGTAGACTTGTGAGAAAGCTGCTTCTCCCACGGCGTACTCCAGAGTAAGCGCAATGAGTATCCTGGTGATCCTAGCACCCGAAGGAAAAACAAATAAAATTGTATGCAAAGAAATACTGCGGTGGGTGTAGTATTTCGATTTAGTTGTATAAAGATAATACCCCCGTGTCACTTTCACCAGATCAAAGGCCGAGCTTCGTGCTCATAAGATATAACAAAATTTTATTTTGTTTTCATGTTTATTTAATGTTTAATTCCCTACACTATAATAAAGATTACATTTTATAAGTATTCAAACATTTTAACACAATAATTTATGTATTATAACAAAATGAATAACGTTAAAAACCAATTAAAAATCATATTAGAAACATTTTCTTCTACGCGGATGAAGTCGCGGGTAAAAGCTAGACATCTCATATAAAGAGTGACAAACCAACTTCACTAGTTTTGCAAATTAATAAATATCACTATTCTGTTAAGGTCACCGACTGAGCTTTTTGTGTTTGCCTACTGATGTAGCAATGGTGGTAATGGCGGTGGAACCTTTAATATTGGATGTAACAACTTTTTTTGTGATTGGCCAGCGTGGTTGACCCTTCTCCTACTCCAAAATCGTCTCAGTAATTACTAGAGGTATATGCCTTTTAAGAGGCGATAAAGGGAAACAGAAATAGTAAATGAGCATCAGCATCTTTTTTTTATAGGATAGGGTGACAAATGAGCACACAGCCCGCCTGATGGTAAGTGGTTGCTGTAATCCATAGACATCTACATCTATCTTCGTTTGCGAATCAAAATGCAGATGCGTTGTCACCCGTGAAGGCTAAGATGGAATGCCTCTTTTCCAGTAAAAAAAGGTCTCCCATTCTCTACACTCACCATACGAAACACAGCAGTGTTAAGCTGCTATTTTACACTGGTATTCTGTGAGGGCGTGGTCCTTCCCCGGTCGAGCCGACCCATTCGTGCTATAGCTATACTACTAATATAGCTGCAGCATCTTCTTGATAATAACTTAAAATAAGAAGAAAACTGCGATTGCCAGCCCGTAAGGTATGAGACAATCTATCAGGGAGGCCTATGATCAGCAACGGCCTTTGATAGGATGTGATGATGATGTGACTTTTATAGGCTGTGAACTAGGGTACGTCTTTGTTTACAACGATATATGTACAGGTTGCTTTAATTGGATTAGGATCCATCCATAAAATACGAAGGTACGCAAAAAGGCAGAAGGAAGAAACAACGGAATGAGGGTCTTCCCTAATATTATTCGTTTTGCTAATGCAAAGATTAAAAAAATAAATTTACCTGCATTCCGTAACGAGATAACGAACGGACAAGGAATATTGGAAATTGCCTTACTTTGCTCTCATTTTACGAAAAAATATTAACTGATAATATTCTATCCATTTCTATTATATCAGATTGCTTTCAATTTGTACTACTACCACAAAAAGAAATAAAATCAAGAGATACGATAAAATAGATTTGAATACAAATTAGATCGATATCAAAGGATAATTCAAGGCTGATTAATTGCATTTGCTCCATCACGTGGAGAGGTTGAGAGAGGGTCAGGCTGAGGGAACGTTTTTGTGGCGATTGATGAACAAGCGCATTCTGCGCCTACTTGGCGCAGAATCGAGACAGTTGACACCAGAAAGTGTCAGAGGCCAAGATATTTGTATTGCTGAGCCACCGCAATAAATTAATATTGTTCATAAATTTGTATCTATTGTAGAGCTCCACAAGTCTACTGTTGAACATAACCTTTCCTCAAGAAACGCCACAAAACTTAGATAGCCAATTGACGAAGTATCTAAGATGATTGTGGAACAATTAATCCGCGGCCCTGCACTATCTGCATGTCTACGAAATTAAATATCTCTTCGAAATACTACATTTCTTAGACATGCAGATTTGCCACGAAGTTTTCTTCACACAGTCATGTAAACATAGGCCTTGGCCTTCCCCAAGGAATACCACAATACTTAATCCTAAGCCACATGCATCTATCAACTTCCTGTATGGTATAGGTACCTGGTTGTTACTGTATCTAGTTACCGGTAATGATCCTGTTGGACACTTTGGATATCGTTGAATGTCGGTTGGCTTCACTAGTTCCACTGCTGACATTAAGATATCATTAATGTCTGCAGTGCAGATAGTCCTATTGGACTAATTACAATATTAAATGCAATTAATTCGTCTCAGAAATGGGACGCGTACATTGGCTGAACCTAATTTTGAACAAAAGTTAAAGTTAAAGTTACTACTTATATACGTCCCGATAGTGATCACCGGCCTTCTTTCATTTCTGAAATGTCCCCCGCGCTACCCCAATGCGTGTTGGCAAACTTCACACGTTTTCGAAATATTTATTTTTCTTATTTGTCAGGCACGCAGGTTTTCTCACGATTTTTGCCCTCGCCGCCGAGCACGTGGTAAATCAGCACTTGAAATTGCAGTTAACAATTTCATTGGTGCAGGCGTGGATCGAACCCGGGTTGCTCGCGTACTGTGAAATTTACACCGAGCGCTTAGCCTCTGAGCTAGCACGGCTCGTAAAGAGCAACATTGAATAGTTAGCAAGTCAAAGTGAATTTGAAAGTTAAAATAACAGTCTGCTAATTACGAGTATACGAGAATTTCATTTTCTAGAAGGTTTTTAGAACAAGGAAAAGTATACCTCACGACCCCAATACACTTTCTGTGCAATTTAAATTTGTCAGGTTTCCTGACGATGTTTTCCTTCACCGCATATAATAAATCAGCACTTTAAGGTGCTGACATATCGTAAACCCTTGGGCAACGTTCTGACGATTACTGGCGTGGTGCGGGCGGTAGTGAAATGAAGCGAGCGTATTTTTATAAAACTAAATAAAATTTCGAAGTAAAATATATTATTTGCTATTAAATAAAACCGTATGTTTATGCAGATTGGAATGGGAAATTTTATCGTATATTTTTAATGTGAATTTAAAAATACACATTCACATTAAAATATACGATAAAATTCCTTAATAATGAACATTATAATTACTAATGAAGAGATTATCTTGTTACATTATTGTTGAAGCGCCTGTCAAATTATATTAGCAGTTCTCATGCCAATATTAGTCCGTAAGCTGTGTAGGTATGTTTAAAAAATAATGTACCGGTCGTCGTTGTAAAATTTAGAGATCAAGTAAAGGTCGATTGAGCAAATTACTGCATTTTATTATTAAAAAGAGATCAAATTCCTATTCATGGTCCTAAATCGAAGCCGGATTTGAAAAAACGTAATTGGACAAGATATTATTTAGTGGAATACGCTTGGGAAGTCTTAAATATTCGTTGTGGAAATACCACCGAGGGAGTGAAGATATTTAACCAAGAAATCTGGAGTCTTAGCCCCTTAGATATTGGACTATTATTTAATTTATTTAACCCAGCACTCATTATCAGGTAGTATTTTGTGTAAATCGACTGCTAATTTATCAGGTTAGTACCAAATTACCTATAAAATAATTACGTTTAACTTAAAGTATTTAATCGGCTAAAATTCATTTAATATTGTTTTATATAGTTTCTAATAACCGTCAAATCATGATTAAATCAAATTATAAAGCTTAGTTAAATTATATTGACGATATTATAATTTTTTTTTCTCTTTATTGGTTTAAACTGGTTTTTAAAAAAAATAAGTCAAGAGAGTGTATAATTGAAAAAATTGCATAATATTATTTATTACATACTAAGGCATACCTGTGAAGCTGTTTGTTGGTCTGAATTGTATTTGTTACCCTTAATTGTTGTTAATTATAAAGTTAAATATCAAGGTAGTACATGTACCATTTTGTTTAATTATTTAAGAGTTTGAAAAATAAGTAAGGGAATTAGTTTTCATTTCTTTACAACTGTAAGCAAAATTGTATAAAACTACTTATGAATTATATTTTATAAAATATAAACTTCTTGTTTGTATAAATTTCAGGCATTTGCACTAGTCTCCCAATACCAGCCAGCATGCCAGAAGATAAGGAGCAAATTAGGAAACGAGCTAGTTACAAGGGACAAATAACAGCTTTTTCAAATTATTTAAATTCACTGAAGGTATCTTCATTGGCTGCTACTGAGGTAAATGAGTTGCAATTACGTATTAGTAGGATTGAGTCAATGTATGAACGATATGATGAGGTACAATTATCCATCGAGTGTAATACTGATAATATAGACGCCCAGATATCAGAACGAACTGATTTTGAATCCCTGTATTTTAAATCGCTTTCTCTTGCAAAAAGGATCTTAGCAGATTGCATTAAGTCAGATGACGTAAGCAGTGACGGTGGCTCTCATTCCGGCAATCATAAATTTGTTAAACTGCCCACTATTCAACTACCTAAATTTAATGGTTCTTATGATAATTGGTTAGAGTTTCATGACACGTTCATGAGCCTCATACATTCAAATGACGAGATAGATGACATAAATAAGTTTCACTATCTGAGAGCGTCGTTGGAAGGGCCCGCTGCTGTGGTAATACAGTCAATCGAATTCTCGGCAGCTAATTACACCGTCGCATGGACTATATTATGTGATAGATATGATAATAAAAGACTACTAATTCAAAATCACGTGACAGCCTTATTTAATATAGCACCAATTAATAAAGAATTGTCTGTCAACTTAAAACGTCTTATTGACCAAATAAATAAAAATTTACGTGCACTAGAATCTCTCGGTGAGCCAACTAAACAATGGGACACACTTCTCATTCATATTATTACTCAAAAATTAGATGCTAAGACATATCGTGAATGGGAAGAGTCTAAAGGTCGTTTGGAGAAAGATACACCTATTACGTTCGATATATTTTTGATGTTTTTAAAAAATCGAGCCGATTTAATCGAAACACTAGAAATGTCTAATTCTGGTGCTACTAACCGTTTAAATTCTTCTATAAAATATGCTCCAAAAGTTAAGGCAATGGTTTCAGTGCGGGATACCGGTAATAAAAACGGTTCGGCCTTTTCCGCCAAACTGTGTCCTAAATGTAAGGGTGACCATAAGTTAAGCAGTTGTCCTCAGTTTCTTGGATTAAGTAACGATGTGCGTCTACAGTTACTGCCAGAGTATAAAGTATGTTTCAATTGTCTTAATTCAGGACATTATGCAAATCACTGTAAAAAGCCAGGATGCAAATTATGCCACAGAAAGCATAACACTCTCGTGCACGTCGCAGATTACCAGTCAAAACCAATTACAGATATTAATACATCTAACACGAGTAGTGGTAATAATAAGCCCGTTATGCAAGGTCATTTCGAACAAACAAACAGTTCGACAGGCTCACAGTTGTCATCCAATTCTAACGCACATCTGTCATTATCCGCAAAGGTAGGCACTGCATCGTGTAGTGAACAAGGCGACGTATTGTTATCGACGGCATTAATTAAAGTTATAGGTAAGAATGGTTGTCCATATATTGCTCGTGCTATTCTTGATAGTGGCAGTAACTCTTGTTTAATAACTGAAGAGTTATATCAAAGGCTAGGTTTGCCCGCTCAAAATGTAAATCAGTCGGTAGTCGGTATTAATAATGCTTCGGCACACATCAAGAAGATTTGTAAGGTATCGATAAAATCATTGAATGATAACTTCTCTAGTAATCTTCATTGTTTTGTCCTACCATCAATAACCCAAAATGTACCTACTAGATATGTTAATTTGTCAAACTTAAAAATTCCATCTAATATTTCTCTGGCACATCCTAATTTTCACTCACCTGCTCCCGTTGACATGCTTATAGGTGCTGATGTCTTTTGGGACTTAATAGGAACGCAGAGATTAAAATTAGGGGACGGTCAGCCGATTCTTTGTGAAACTAGCTTAGGATGGTTAGTATCAGGTCCGATAGATTATAGATATGTAAAGAAAGGGGTTAACTTTATTAAATGTAATTTTACAAGAATATTTCAAGATGAGGCTAGTAAAGATTTAGATGAAGATATACAAAAACAATTAGTACGCTTCTGGCACCTCGAAGAGGTAAGCCCTGCGTCTCTTTATTCAAACGAAGAAAAATTATGCGAAGAACACTTTTTAAAAAAAACACCACGCGACTGGCAAATGGTCGATTTTGCGTGAGGATACCCTTAAAACATAATCCTGACGTATTAGGTGATTCTTGGCCACGAGCTAAAAAGTGTTTACTATCGCTAGAGCGCAGGTTAGCAGGTCAATCTCAGGTCTATGAAATGTATAAAGAATTTATGTCAGAGTATGAAAGTCTGGGTCATATGGAGAAATGTGAGAATGATAATTTACCACGTAAGATGCATTTTATACCACATCACGGTGTGCTTCGGGAAAGTAGTACTACTACTAAATTAAGAGTCGTTTTCAATGCTAGCAGTCCGACTTCTTCGGGTGTTTCCTTGAATAATATACAGATGGTAGGTCCCGTGGTACAGGACGACCTTTTGTCCATTCTTTTACGCTTTCGGCTACACAAATACGTTCTCACAGCTTATGTTGAGAAAATGTACCGGCAAATAGTCATTCATCCCGATGACCGCTATTTGCAACAAATTGTCTGGCGTGATAACCCTTCAGAACAGCTTCAAGCTTATCAACTTAACACCGTGACTTACGGCACCTCTAGTGCTCCCTTTTTGGCAACTAGGTGCCTCCAACAATTAGGCTTAGAGTGTACCGATGACAAGGTTGCTCAAGTGATCATTCACGATTTTTACGTTGATGACTTGCTAACGGGAGGGGATGATATTAACGAGGTTACAGATTTGCGCCGTAAAGTGACTTCCACACTTGCATCAGCTCATATGGTTTTGCGAAAGTGGAAGTCGAATGAATCTCAACTGGTTAGTGAAAATGATATTTCTCCGCTTGATTTGAATATTGGTGGCTTTGAACCGACTAAAACTTTAGGCCTTGGTTGGCAATCACATACTGACCAACTTTGTTTCCCTATAGGAGGGCTATTCTCAGGTAGAACAAAGCGTGATATGTTATCTGTGATTTCTCAGATTTTTGATCCACTAGGACTTCTATCTCCCTGTGTAATTAAGATGAAAATGCTTCTTCAACAGTTGTGGCTGCTCAAGCTGTCATGGGATGAGCAGTTGACGCCAGAAATCAGCAAGATGTGGGCTGAGATAATAGTCGATTTACCTAAATTAAATACTCTACGTATTCCACGTCGTGTTATTTGTGACTCGCCTAGTTGGTTTGAATTTCATATTTTCTCGGACGCTTCTGAGCGAGCATATGGCGCCTGTTTATATGTGCGTAGTGTTAATGATCAGGGTGAGGTTTTAATTCAATTATTGATGGCGAAAAGTCGTGTCGCGCCGCTTAAACCTATAACAATCCCAAGACTGGAACTTTGTGGTGCACTTGTTGGAGCTCGCCTTTACCAAAAGGTTGTAGCATCGCTGAGACAACAGGCTAAGCGCACTTTCTTTTGGACAGATTCGTCCATCGTGTTAGGATGGTTAAAGGTGTTACCTAGCAAGCTACAACCCTTTGTCAGAAATAGGGTTGCTGAAATATTAGAGAAGACTGGAAATTGCGAGTGGAGGCATGTCCCAACAGAGTGTAATCCGGCCGATCATATTTCTCGCGGTGTGAGTTGTAAGGATATTTCATCCATGAGTAAATGGTGGTCAGGACCTGAATTTTTAAAGAAAGAGGTCTCTCACTGGCCTGCAAATTTCTTAAGTATTAATCACGAGTTGCCTGAGATTAAATCGTCAAATGTTATCCTCCACGGAATACTTCATTCTAGCAACAATGAAGATTTAGGTGGGAATAAATTAATTGAATTTAAACGCTTTTCTAAATATACTAGATTAAATCGGACCGTTGCTTATGTGCTGCGTTTTATTAATAATTGTAGAAAGCAATCCGTTCACGGTCCTCTAAGCAATCAAGAGTTGCAAACCGCACTCAATGTTATTATAAGAATATCTCAGAGTGAATCATTTGAGGAATACACCATGTTAATTAAAAATAAAAGTTTACCCACTAAAAGTCCGTTGCATAAATTTAATGTATTTCTCGATGATAATAAAATAATGCGTGTTGGAGGGCGTCTTGAAAATTCCGATTACTGTTATGAGAAAAAACATCCCATACTTATACAGTCCACTCATTATTTTACCAAATTGCTCTTCAATTATGAGCACATAAGGTTAATGCACGCGGGACCACAGCTAATGTTGGCCACTATAAGAGAGACGTACTGGCCGATTAGAGGTCGTAATTTGGCCAGATCTTGTTATCGACAATGTGTAAGATGTAATAGAATGAAAGGAAAAACCATCTCTCCAATAATGGGCAACCTACCACACCAACGCATCCTTTCTGGTTTTCCATTTCAAAATATTGGACTAGACTATGCGGGACCAATTCAATCTGTTTCTCGCCATGGCCGTGGTTGTAAAATTGTAAAGGTGTATATAGCTATTTTTATTTGCTTCGCGACTAAGTCAATTCATCTTGAATTAGTGGGTGATTTAACTAGCAATACCTTCATATTAGCTTTGCGCAGATTTATGTCTAGAAGAGGGAAACCTCTTAATATTTATTCGGATAATGGCACCTCCTTTGTAGGCGCATACAATGACATTTCAAAATTTATTAGGACGTATTGTAATTCTTTATCTGAGGTAATGGCAAATGAAGGAATTAATTTCCATTTCATACCGCCTTATTCTCCCCATTTTGCTGGGCTTGCGGAGGCTGGTGTCAAATGCATTAAATATCATTTAGTTAGAGTGCTGGGCAATTGTAATGTGACTTACGAGGAACTAAATACCACATTAATACAAATTGAGGCTATACTTAACTCCAGACCACTCACACCTTTGTCAACGAATCCTGAAGACTTGCTACCACTAACGCCCGGTCATTTTTTGATTGGACGCCCCTTGACTTCCTTGCCGACACCAGACTATAAAGATCATTCCGTAAGCTCTTTAACCCGATTTCAACGAATAGAACAATTACGTCAACATTTTTGGGCTAGATGGAGCAAGGAATATATATCAGAGCTTCAACTGCGGATGAAATGGCGTTCCTGTAAAGGCTCTTTGAAGTTAAATTTACTGGTACTCCTAAAAGAGGAGAATTCACCGCCATTAAAGTGGAAGATGGGTCGCATCGTCGCAGTCCATCCAGGCTCGGACGGCGTATCAAGGGTGGCGGATATCAAAACATCGACTGGTATAGTTCGCCGATCATTTAGCAAAATTTGTCCGCTTCCTGAACCTGAAGAATCTGGTTGAAAGGTAGACTTTCAACGCCGGGGGGCATGTTGAAGCGCCTGTCAAATTATATTAGCAGTTCTCATGCCAATATTAGTCCGTAAGCTGTGTAGGTATGTTTAAAAAATGTTGTACCGGTCGTCGTTGTAAAATTTAGAGATCAAGTAAAGGTCGATTGAGCAAATTACTGCATTTTATTATTAAAAAGAGATCAAATTCCTATTCAATTATTGTTAGTGAAATAACAATACAAAATTTATTGAAAAATTCAAATATAATTATAATTTAAATGTAATAAATTAATTAAATTACAAATTGTATCTATGTACATTATGATTTAGTTGCTATAGCGGACGTAATTAGTTTTTTTTAAGATCTATTCTGACTGATTACCTGTATTCACGAAAAAATATAAATGTGACTTTGGGAAAAGCTGCTTTAAAGATAAATTGGCTGGTGTGTTTCATTTTTTTTATAGACAGCTAAGTATTTTTTATTTTGTTTTTTGTTCTATTTATAGTCGAAATAGGCTTAATACACTAGTATTCATTTATTTATTATAAATTTTTATTCAATATAAAAAAGTAACGGTTTTCTAAATAAACCGACCTTTTAACTAAACTCAAGATATGGCCGTAACTTAAAATTGCAACTTACAATTTCAAAGGTGATATGGAACTCAGATTGTTAGCGTACTCTAAAATATAGGAACTATATGAAAAGTATGGAACAGGCTACCCTGAAAAGCGACACACCAAATGACATTATAATGAAAGATTTATCTTTTTTTGTTGCAGAATATGACGTCGTTAGGTGACTGTGACTTGAAGAATAAACCACGAGACTATACGCTAAGGTAAGTAATGAATGCAATAAAAGCATGGATGTATTAAAAATGATGATGGAAGCCGACCCTTATCAAACAACCAAGGAATTTGCGTCATGGTTTGACCTTAGTTTAACCACCACATTGACCCATTTGCACCAAATTAGTATTTTTTTTAAATTTAAACTCAAGAAACTAATGTGCATTGAGTAGCATAGAAAAGGATTCCCTTGTTTGAATTAATATAGATTGACATGGATAAAGAGACTTAGGACTGAATTGTGACGTGGATGTAAAAAATGTGAAAACTCTATGACAATCGCAAGCAAGAAACAAAACAAATAAATCCAGGTCTAATACCGGAACAACGCCTTAAACATAAGCACACCAATAGAAAATTAATTTTAATTGTTGGATAGTCACTTTAAGATGTAATTAACTATAGCTTTTTGAGACCCGGTGAATCAATAACAGCAGTTGTTTATTTTGAAGAACATCTAACATGATGGCGTAACTCTTTGAGAAATAACCTCTACTCGTCAAACAGTCTTCGTCATTATTGCTTAATTACGCAAGACTTAAAAATGCTCAACAAACCTTTAAAATATTCCACAACCGATTACCATTTTTAGGGTTCCGTACCTCAAGAGGAAAAAACGGCACCCTTATAGGATCAATTTGTTGTCCGTCTGTCTGTTTGTCTGACTGTCTGTCAAGATCCTTTTTCTCAGGAACGCGTGGAGGTATCAAGCTGAAATTAATATCAAATACTCAGGTCTACTGTCCCTTGGAGTTGTGAAAATATCAAAATCAAATCAAAACCTACAGGGTACTTCCCGTGAACTCAGAATCTTGAAATTTGGTACGATGCAACGTTTTATAGCACAGATAAAGGAAAATTGCGAAAAGCATAAGTTTTTAGTTACATCATATAATAAAAATATTTTTAATAATTTTAAACTTATATACCTACGGATTAGTTCGGAAGTTATATACCTACGGATTATACCTACGGATTAGTTGCCGTGTAGTGGCGGTCAAGAATATCCACTACCCCATATACACCCGTGGGTGTCGTAAAAGGCGACAAAGGGAAACAGGCAGGGGAATGGCAGCAGCATCTTCTTGATAACAAAAAACTAACAATAAAAAAAACTGCGGTTGCCAACCCGTTCGCCAAGCGTGGCAACTATGGCAAATGTAATGAATGACAGTAATAAAGAAACGGCCCCCAGTCCCCGGCGGCCCCGCTATTCCTGGCTACGGTGGCGACCATGGTAACGGCGGGGCAGGGGGTGCTAAGAATCTCCGGTGGAGGTTCGGTTGCCACCTTAGACGACTCGACCTGGCAACGTACAACGCACGCACCCTGAGGACTGACGAGAAGATCGTGGAGCTGGAAGAAGAGATAGACAAGTTGCGCTGGCATATTATAGGATTATCCGAAGTCCGAAGAGAGGGGGAGGACACGGTAATCCTCGAATCCGGCAACTTGCTCTATCACCGGGAGGGCGACCATCTGTCCCAAGGAGGTGTCGGATTTATCGTCCACAAGTCTCTCGTTAACAACGTTGTAAAGATCGGGAGTGTGTCGACGAGGGTTGCGTACCTTATACTCAGAATCACCAAACGGTATTCGTTGAAGGTCATACAGGTTTACGCACCAACCTCGGCACACCCCGATGAGGAGATGGAGGAAATGTATGAGGATATCTATAGAGCCATGCATTCCTCCAAAACCCAATATACGGTGTTAATGGGAGACTTCAATGCAAAACTAGGCACAAGAGAGAACGGCGAGCTGAAAGTAGGGAAATTCGGAATAGGGCAACGGAACCCAAGGGGCCAGCAGCTGGCTGACTTCATGGAGAAAGAGAGACTCTTTATGATGAACTCTTTCTTCCAGAAGCGGCCCCACAAGAAGTAGACCTGGTCGAGCCCCGACGGTTCGACAAAAAATGAGATTGACTTCACTATGACAACCAGACGACAACTGTTCAGTGATGTCTCCGTGATCGCGAGGGTGAAAACTGGTAGCGATCACCGAATGGTTAGAGGCACACTGAACCTAAACGTTAAGTTAGAGAGGTCTCGTCTAATGAAGTCAACGCTCCGTCCCCCTCGTGCTCTGTTCCAAAGTCCCGAAATCTTTCAGCTCGAGTTACAAAACCGTTGTCAGTGCCTGGAAGACTGCAATGAAGTGGACGATATGAATGACAAGCTCGTGGAAACTGTCCATGCGGTCGGAGCTAAGTTCTGCAAGACCCGCCGCAGAAGAACACAAAAACTCTCCGATCAAACTCTTAATCTCATGGCTGTTAGACGGGAGATGAAGCTACATTCTTCAACAGACTTGACAGCATACAGGCATCTGAACAGACAGATCTCCAAATGCATGCGGCGGGACTTACGCAACTTCAATACAGCTCGTATTGAAGAAGCGATCGAGCGGAACCAAGGCTCCAAAGTCTTTGCCAGAGATCTGTCTGCCAGAAAGAGCCAACTGTCAAAGCTGAAGACAGAATGTGGCAGCATCGTTTCCGGGACACCTGAGATTTTGAGTGAGATTGGGAGGTTCTATGGGCAGTTGTACACGTCATCGTTGGAGCCACACGCAAGTGTGAGTAACGATCCAAGAGCGAGTCTCATCCGACACTATTCCGAAGATATCCCGGACGTCAGTCTGAGCGAGATTAGAATGGCTCTCCAGCACCTTAAAAACGGTAAGGCCCCAGGCGAGGATGGAATTACAGCGGAGCTTCTGAAAGCGGGTGGAAAACCGGTACTTGAAGTCCTTCAGAAGCTCTTTAATCCCATCCTCCATGGTGGCATTACACCGGAGGCGTGGAGCAGAAGTGCGGTGGTCTTGTTCTTCAAGAAAGGTGACAACGCTCTCTTGAAGAACTACAGACCGATTACACTTCTGAGCCGCGTCTACGTGCTGTTTTCGAGAGTCATTACGAATCGTCTTGCGCGCAGACTTGACGACTTCCAGCCTCCCGAACAAGCCGGTTTCCGAAAGGGCTTTAGCACCATAGACCACATACATACCCTTCGGCAAATTGTACAGAAGTCCGAAACATGCAAACTTTCACAGGGTAAATTTCTTCTTTTTTATTATTCTGAGCTAGCGACAACTACAGTCCCACCTGATGGTAAGTGGTTATGTAGCCTAAGAATGTGAAGTGCAATGACTTAACAAAAGCCTGTTCACTCTTGCCTAATAGTAGTAGGTAATTATTATTTGCTACCTATTTAATACGTACAGTGTTTGTTTGTGAGTGAGAAAATCGTATGAGAATACGTGAAGAGGAATAAAGATTGAGTATTCGTAGTAAGTACATTTGGCTTCATTATCATCATCATTACAGCCCTCCACTATTCCTATATATATAAATATAGACATTCCTAAGGATTGTCACAAAGCATGGTCCTAAGCCACCTGCATCTATCAACTTCCTGTACCTTACGATGTCTTCCCTCCGTATAGTGAGAGGCACTTCGCTTACCGGTAAGAGGTTGCCACTCGAGAACCTTTCTTCCTATTGTTTATCTGTTTTTTAAGCTATATGTTCGGCCCATTGCCTTTTAATTTTATTAATCCATTGGGCTATGTCAGTTACTCTGGTTTTATTGCGGATATCCTCATTTCTAACTTTATCACGAAGATAAATCCCTCTCCAATTTAAAACTTTTATATTTTTCAGATGATGGTTTGTCTAACATTTAAAGAAAACATAAACCCAAGAATGTCTTTATTTTTCTTTATGCACTTAGAAACGCACCACTTTTATTTTGTTTAAATTCTTTAATTTTAAAATAGTGTATCTAAATATAAGTATCTGTATCTAGATTTCCCTCCCTAATAATGTTCTATGTCTATGTCCTATGTTCTATGTCAATGTTCTATATCCTACTCATAAAACAGCGTTTGTAATACATAATTATAAAATTCAGTATCAACTAATTAATAAAAATATGCAAAAATAAAATTACATACGTTTTAAAATGTATCTAAATTGAAGTAACGAGAGCATGTTGGTCGTTCCACATCTAAATTACATAAAAATTAATTTTTCAATTTCACTAATCAACGTCGCCGCGAAAATTTCTTCTTCTTTGGGCATTTAAAAAAAATATTTATCAAACGATATTTACAGTTACCAATGTACAGATAGTAACTAAATTAAGTATTTCTATTCATAAAAATATTTATAATTGAGTATAAACTCTTAAAAAACTAAAATACATTTGAACGAAATAGCTCCAACATCGGCGCCCGGTCCACGGTTTTCGGACATCGTGTAATGTCCGAAAACGGACTGCGACAGAGCTCGCTGGGGATTCCAGGACGACGGAGCAGGCACGCTTCCGCGAATATATTCAATTTCGGAGAAAAAACAAGAGATACGACAATATCAAAATTGCTAATGAATACAACACGCATCTTGTATGATTCACAGCATAAGGACTAAGTCACTAGGTAGTTTTATTGTGGCTACACTGAAGAGAAATCTGAAAGATCAGATGCAGTTGACAAAAAATGATAACTTACTCTTTGAGAAAGAGCACTCAGACACATTAAGATCTGCTACAACAATAAATAAATCAGGAGTTGAACTAAAATCCATCACAACGTGAAGGATCTTTGCGAATAAACCAAAATCCTTGCCTGTCCTCCAAAAAATTAAACTGGAAACCGCCAGACCCAAGCCGCAGGTCAACTGGACCTGAGAGAGCGAAGGAACATGCACCTTCGACGAGACAACAGCAAGTACCATCATCGAGAGCGTCACGTCCGGGCAACAGTCTCGGCCACCGATAGACGGTATCGGTAACGCTGGACGGCTAAGGTAAATTTTGCCGGCAGGTTTTTCTTTCTTTCTTTTTTTTTTATGAAAGTGTATGAATATAAATGCTAAAATTCACGATACTTCAAGAAAATACTTACTATTTATTTGAAATAATATTGTATATGAATTTAATGTTCATTCGTGCGGTATTAATACTGAAAACCCAACGTATTCACAAAAATATTGAAACCAATTGTCAAACTTTTACGATGTATTGGTAATATGTTAGTAAACTATCTAGACGACTTATGTATATCTATACCTTATGTCTTATAAATAAATAAATTTAAAAAAATATTGATTGATGAAATTTTTTTTACTAATTATTAAAATGTAAGAAAAAAGATGTAGAATCAGGAACTTTGCGCGCTTAGGAGGCCTGTTTACATCTGCCTGTCCAGCTATTGAATATAGCTGACTCTACACTAAGGCGTTTGAAATGTGCAAATTCCTTAATCTTATAGGAAACTGAAATTAAGATTATAATTATAGCCATAAATTTGTCATAATTTTCGTTAAATTCCATCGATAAAGTTGTAAGTGAAATAAAATTGGATGAATACAGACTAGAAATTAATTCTGACGCCTCAACAACGTGGATTACCCTGGGTGCCGGAATCTTATGCGGGATTCTTTATTAGAAGAAGCATTCCCTCTTCATCTATTCCAATTATGTTGGCTTCTCTTTCGGCCAATTATATCAAACAATATTATGTATGTCTGAAAATATGATATAACTTTTGCAAGAACTAAAACAAAAATGTTGTAAACAACACTGACATGTATTAATTAGGCATTTATTCTAATTATTATTTATATCTTAACGAGTCTTTACCTATTTAAATACTTGCCGATCTGCCCTTGCTCTGATTTTTTAAAGGTTTATTTAGGCTTTGCTCTCCTTTACCCAAATATTATTTAACTTGGGACACCTCATTAGAATTCGAAACTCGCTAGGCGAGTTCTGAATGATAATCTAACTTAAAAGACGATATCTAAAAAAGTGGTTACCCTACTTGCACTAATAACGGCGCACAGGGTCCAAACCCTCATTAAAAATAAATATTCAAAATAGAATTATTTCACTTGATAAAATTTATTTTTACTTCATGGTTTCGCTAAGAGTTTACTAATTAATTTTATTATCATTAATCACTATAATCGTAAGTCACAGCAGTGTAATTTTGGTGTACACTTTATGGTGGTTATAATTAAAGTTATTTAATTCATTTAATATTGATTTTTTTCCATTTTATATCATTTGTGTAGGGATATTTCACAATTAACTTTTAATATCTGTGTTATGTAATCTCGAGAACGAAACAATGAATCATAATTAATGATTAAACGAACATACCTGTAAGTGAAGTTCTATCATATATATGTGGGGTGTTTCGTTAGAAGAAAGTAGCATCCCTCCCGCCCTGCTTATTTTAAGCCCTCATATTGTGAAATATCATATCATTTCTCTACTCTGAACTAAATGATGAATCGAGCGTAGTGCAACCATGAAGTAATATTAATCTACCATCATCATCATCATCATCATTACAGCCCCTCACAAGTCCACTGCTGAACATAGGCCTACCGTATTGTTTTATTATTAAAGTATTAACTAAGTGCGTAGATGGCGACATTGTATGTGGGACTACATGTGTTCTCTAATCTCTTCGAACGAAACACCTCATATAATTATGATAGATATTCACTTACAGGTAAGTTCGTTTATCATTAACTATGATTCAGTTGAGCTACTTTTTAAACTTTTCAAAAATGCAACCTCCCAAAAATGCCCTGGGACATGTTTGATCTCCCTTTCTCTTGCTTTTTCATTATCCTATAGTCGCAATCGCATTTTACGATATCCAAGGAATGCTATGCTGTGACGATATGGTAAAAAAAAGTAGAAAATAAATAATATGAATAAATAAACAAACAAAAAGGTTAAGCAAATTTTTGAATTTGCTATAGATATTTTATAAATTCTATGATACTCATGAAATGTGGTACAATAAGCAGCTCAACATGCCCCTTGTGTGCTCAGGTTTCATTAAAACAGAGATTATCTGATATTACGGGGTATAACGGTGCTATTAATCTCGCTTCAATGATTTTGGCTTCGGATGAATTAATATTTTCTGTATATATTTTGGTGCTTTTAAAATTCAGGTTCAATAGTTAAGTGATTACGCCATCGTCATTTCTTTTGTTTTAGCATTACGTATATAAAAATTTTTGATTGCAACAGAAATATTCGAGATTTTTATCATCACAAAATCACAAATGTTTTAACACTAAACTAAATAGCTATACCATAACAACTAAAACAGTGTTGGATCACTGGCTTCTGGGGTAGGTAATTTTACGACATATAATCGTCACAGAATACAAGGTTTTAAAAAAAATATAAAATAAGGTACATAACAAAACGACAACTTCAAATAAGACACAATACATCTAATGGTAAGTGGATGCTGTAGTCCATATACAGATTCGTCTATCCTCGATTAAGAATCAAAATCTGAGGACTAAGATTGTATAAACTAAAATGAAAAAAACCTTGTTTCCACTAAAAAGGGTTTCTGGTTCTCTACCCTCTCCACTAAAACACGGAAGCAATACGTTGCTATTTCACGCTCGTATTCGAATCGAACCGACCGTGCAACCATAGTACAGCTGCAGCATGACCCTATAGTACAACAATTTATTTCCCTATTACTTTTATTTGCGTATCCGTATTATAACTAGCCTTAAAAAATAGAGTAAAAAATAAAGGAATTATTTTGTTAAGAGAATTAATTAATATGACATCGTAATGACCCTGTCATGACGATTTCATCATTCTTTTCTACGGATATGCGAGACGAAATGTACTCCAACGAACGAAAGCACTACGTGACCAAAACAGTAAGGCGCATGAAAGTTAAGACGTCATTAGAACTAGGGAGACAACAAGGAACGGCAATTGTGCTCAGTGGGCGCCGAAACCGTATTCCTGTCATGCGTCTAATAGTTTTGGCCAAGTTGTAAGCACACTCACGCAACATCCTTTAAAAGGTTCTGATCGATGGGGACGATCGAGTATATCGCAGTCTTGTATGAATGAATGTAATATGCTTTATCGTTCACCGGTAAATAAAAGAAAACAAAAAATTATTTAAACATGCGATTGGTGGACTTATCGCTTAGGAGCGATCTCTACCGGGCAACCATATTGCATTGGTATTGATGGCTCGTCGGTAACGCACGTTGGTGGATCATCGCTGAACTGTGGTTTTGTAAGACGACTTGACAGCTTCGCGGCTAACTATTAGTGTATGGAATTGGAGACCTTGCTCCAAAAATTATAAATAATAACCGCTTGGAGCGCTAGTGTATTAGGAACGCCAAGCCGCGATTAAAACACACAGTGATCTTTATCGCAAGCTTGCGGCTCGCCCGTCGAGCAGAACCATCGTGAAGCGACAATTAAAAAAAAATAGAACCTAACCTAAGTACAACAAAACAACAAAAGTAGAGCCAGAAAACAATATATTTAAATTTTTAAAAGGTATTTACAATTTTATAAAAAAATGAAATGAGGATGATGATGAATGAAGTGAGAGTACAATTAGATTACAAAAAAAATAAAGGTAGGAGAATAGGGGAATATAGAGTTGTAGTGGAGCCTAAAAGTCGAAGCGACACACGTTGCGATTGTAGAGGTAGGTTTCTTAGCAGCGACGGCACGCAGCGCCTGAAGCCAGCACACGCAGCGTCCGGAGCCGGCGCACGTAGCGCCTGGAGAAGGGGCGCTCAACGCTTAGAGCCAGCAGTTGCAGCGCCCAAAGGTAGCGCCGGCGGTAGGTGCACTCGGCGCCTGGAGTAAGCAGTCGTAGCGCCCGGAGTAGTGTGGCCCCCGCGCTTGAAGTAGACTGCCGACGACTTCCGAGATAGATGGAGGCTTGTAGGATTCCGGAGTGGTGCGGCTCCGCGCTTGAAGAAGGCTTCGCCGAAGACTTCACGTGTAGGTGGAGGCTTGCAGGATCCCGGGGCAGTGCGGCCCCGGGATAAGGCCTTTAGGAGATACTTCCAATTCGCGAACTGAAGCGAGACTGCCTTTCTTCACCGATTGTTCGGCTTTTATACCTTTCTAGAGAGAACGGAAAAATTATTTAAATTAAACGCAATTTTTTTGTAAATGGTCAAGAGAAAAGAGTATTTATGTGGAATTATCGAAATAGGAACAACAGATCGGTAGCAAATTTGAATATAATTACTATGGAAACGAAATAAATAGCAATGTCAAAACATGTCAAATTTTGGTTTTAGGTTTATAATAAGAAAACGGTAAGATTTAAGTGGAAAATGAGATATTATTGATATAGGAAAACAGGTAGCGCAACTGCCCACACAAAGCCCGAGATTGTAGAGTTACGGAAAACTAGCTAAAAGATCGAAAAAAGGTAGACTCCATTGACACCAATTTAAAAGTGCTGATAATATGAAAATACGAAGTAAAAATGATTTGTTATTGTGTTCTTATGGTTTAAAATCGTTACAGGATCCTATGGAAATAAAGGTGATGTAAAATATCCAGTTTTGAAGTGAATGCAGAAAATCGAAACAGAATGGAAAAATGAATTTAAAATAATGTAAAATGATATGTAAGTAGCATCGAAGTTAGGACAAGCAAGGACAGGAGCAGTTACCAAAGCTTCTTTAAGTTTCTGGAAAGCAGCTGCAGCTTGCGAATTCCAAAGAAATTTAGGAGCGTTCTTCCCGGAACTTACTCCAATCGTCGTTATCAAAGTTTAAGTTACTTTTCAAGTCAGTAGTTAGTTTTTTGAACTAGTATTAGGTTTGGGAGAACAAGTAGGGCAATCTGCAGTTTTAAAACCCTTAAGACCACATTTGAAACAAATCACGAATCGTGGTTGAGTACAAGTGTTCAAAGAATGACCTTGTTTACGACAGCGAACACAAAAGGAGGTTTGTTGAGGAGCTTTAGTTTGAGAGAGACTATTAACTTGTCTAGAAGGATGGAGTGAATTTATTCATGAGGGGAGGAGAAGGTCGTGAGTTAATAGAAGAATTTGGAGAGTCAACTGAACTTGAACAACTGGAATGCTTGTAGTTGAATTCAGAAATAAGAGGACTTTGTTGTAAATTTGGTTCTTTAAATTGTTTGTCTCTGTCTAGGAATTTTTCATAGTTTTGGCAAGTAGCCAGAAGAGAGTCGATAGAGTCAATGTCTTTTAGAGCTACGAAGCCTGAATAACATGGGCGAATATTCCTTAAAATAATCTCCAATTGTTCTGTTTCAGAAAGTTTCTTCGAAAGACGAGAAAACATTCCAGACATGATGGAAATATAGATGACAATAGGTTCATCTCGACCTTGAGTTCGATTCCTAATCGCTTCTAAAAGTTTGTGATCATAATCAAAACCACCAAAGTCTTTGATTAATAACGAAGAAAGTTCGTTCCACGTTAAGTTTGGATTCTGATTATATTTAAATCTGAACCAATGAAGAGCATTGTCAGTGAAAATTTCAAACGCTTGTGAAATCAACAAGTCTTTGGACAAGCCACGAGCTATACAGTATTCTTCCAGTTTTTGAAGGAAGGATCTTGGACAGCTTTTACCATTGAAGGTGTGTCTTTTCAGATCTTTGAAGACGTTGGTTTGAGAAAAAGATTGAGGTGGTGGTGGAGGATACGGGGTATGGACCTGAATAGAATTTTGAGAAACAAGAGGGAGTTCCGTGACAGTCGGGTCAACCGTGACAGTCGGGTCAACAGGAGGGTCAAGTAATGGAGGGTCATTTTCAGTTAGAGCTGGAGTCAAGGATTTAAATTGTTTAGTAATATCGTCATATTTCATCTTCAAAGTATCGAAAATGGCTTTAAAGTCTGGATATAAGTCAGTATCTATTCGTTCCAATCTGTAAAAGAAATGATTAATAAAAGTTTCTATTAGTCGCAAGTGTTTGGTTTCACCTTGTAAAAATTTTTTAATTTTACAGTCCAAGTAGGTCAAAGTAGAATCAATTTGAGACAAGTCATCCTCAATCGGAATTGGAGAAGTCAGAATATCTTCAGGGTGAGAATTCGCAACTAAACGCAAAACCTGTTTTTTTAGAAGTAAAACAGTATTAGCTGGTTCCTCATATCTAATCTTCACTTCGTATTCGAGTTCGGCCTTGTTAAGGAATTCGTACTTAATAACCCTTTTCATTGTTATAATTATGTGTAAAGTTAAGTTTAAGAAATAAAAATTTAATTAAAAATTATACCTCTTTAAGTTATCTAGAATAAAAATATTAAAGTGATGAATGTAAGTGAAGTGTTGAATGTAGGTCTAAATATAGTCTAGATAAGTTGAAACACATGAAGTGTTGTTTTAGAATTTGGAAAGTATGAAAAGGATGAATAAATGAATGAATAATGAGTTAAGAACGAAAGGGAGAGCAATTAAATCAAAAGGGAATGGACAAGGCGCAGTAAAGGTGAAGAATTAAGAGAGAAAGAGGACTTTTACGTTGGGCGCCAAATGTCGTGAAGCGACAATTAAAAAAAATAGAACCTAACCTAAGTACAACAAAACAACAAAAGTAGAGCCAGAAAACAATATATTTAAATTTTTAAAAGGTATTTACAATTTTATAAAAAAATGAAATGAGGATGATGATGAATGAAGTGAGAGTACAATTAGATTACAAAAAAAATAAAGGTAGGAGAATAGGGGAATATAGAGTTGTAGTGGAGCCTAAAAGTCGAAGCGACACACGTTGCGATTGTAGAGGTAGGTTTCTTAGCAGCGACGGCACGCAGCGCCTGAAGCCAGCACACGCAGCGTCCGGAGCCGGCGCACGTAGCGCCTGGAGAAGGGGCGCTCAACGCTTAGAGCCAGCAGTTGCAGCGCCCAAAGGTAGCGCCGGCGGTAGGTGCACTCGGTGCCTGGAGTAAGCAGTCGTAGCGCCCGGAGTAGTGTGGCCCCCGCGCTTGAAGTAGACTGCCGACGACTTCCGAGGTAGATGGAGGCTTGTAGGATTCCGGAGTGGTGCGGCTCCGCGCTTGAAGAAGGCTTCGCCGAAGACTTCACGTGTAGGTGGAGGCTTGCAGGATCCCGGGGCAGTGCGGCCCCGGGATAAGGCCTTTAGGAGATACTTCCAATTCGCGAACTGAAGCGAGACTGCCTTTCTTCACCGATTGTTCGGCTTTTATACCTTTCTAGAGAGAACGGAAAAATTATTTAAATTAAACGCAAATTTTTTGTAAATGGTCAAGAGAAAAGAGTATTTATGTGGAATTATCGAAATAGGAACAACAGATCGGTAGCAAATTTGAATATAATTACTATGGAAACGAAATAAATAGCAATGTCAAAACATGTCAAATTTTGGTTTTAGGTTTATATTAAGAAAACGGTAAGATTTAAGTGGAAAATGAGATATTATTGATATAGGAAAAAAGGTAGCGCAACTGCCCACACAAAGCCCGAGATTGTAGAGTTACGGAAAACTAGCTAAAAGATCGAAAAAAGGTAGACTCCATTGACACCAATTTAAAAGTGCTGATAATGTGAAAATACGAAGTAGAAATGATTTGTTATTGTGTTCTTATGGTTTAAAATCGTTACAGGATCCTATGGAAATAAAGGTGATGTAAAATATCCAGTTTTGAAGTGAATGCAGAAAATCGAAACAGAATGGAAAAATGAATTTAAAATAATGTAAAATGATATGTAAGTAGCGTAACACTACAAACCTTAATGAAAGTAAGGTTAGGATCGATGTAGAATATATCTATAAAGCTTAAAACGTAGAGTTAATATCATTACAACATCTCAAATGTCCGATGATGAACTTAGATCTGTCTATTGAACACATCAAAGGAGAGATATTTGCTATAGTTGCCATGACCCTAAGTCTATAAAATGTTTGGCAAGAAAGTTGGCTACCGCTATTTTTTTTATTCAGTCGTTATTAAAAAGATGCTACTGCCCATCTCCTGGTTAAGTTTCCTTCTGTCGTCTCTTACGACACCCACGGCATGGGTAGTGGATATTCTTACACCGCCTCTAAATTATTAAATATCTGTAATCCTACAAAGGTTTTTATTAAGTCACTTGCGATCAGCCCTCGCTTCGCACGGGTGATTTCTGAATTTCGACAATGGTACAACCCTTATCATCATCAACAGCCTACGGCAGTCCACTGCTGAACATAGGCCTCTCCCAAGGCACGTCACTGAGCCCGATCTTCGGTTACACACATCCAGTTCTACCAACCACATTGTGCAGATCGTCGCTTCATCTGGTCAGGGGGCGTCTCCACTCCATAACACGTCTACTCCACTGGTTGTCACCTCTGCCATAGACATAATCAGCCCATTGCCACTTCATTTTACAAACACGACTATGTCAGTAATGTTGGTTCTGCGGCGGATTTCTTCATTTTGCATTTTTCTACCAGAGAAACTCCGAGCATAGCTCTTTCCATCACTCACTGAGCGAATTTGAGCTTGTAGAGTAGCCATATCGTCAATTTCCACGTTTTAGCATCGTATGTGAGTACGGGCAGAACGCACTGGTTGAAGACCTTTGTCTTCAGATTTTGCGGTGTAGGCGACGAGAAAACCCGACGGAGCTTCATAAATGCTGCTCAGCCTAACTGAATCCTCCGATCGGCTTACTTCTCGAAGTTATTTTTACCTTTTTGCAATATCTGCCCGAGGTAGGTATATTCCTGGAAAAAATCGAGAAATTCACCGTCAACAGTAACTGTAATTGGCATGACGATCATTGAACATAACTTTTGTCTTGTTTAGATTTATACACAAACCAACATGTCAAGAGGATTCATTCAGTCTGTTCAGCATGTCCTGAAGTTCTTGCGGTGATTCTGCCATGACGACGATATCATGAGCAAAGCGTAAGTGTGAGATATACTTTTCGTTAACTATAATGCCGCGTTCTTTCCAGTCTAGCGTATTAAAACATCCTCCAGTGCATTTGTAAATAGCTTAGGCGAAATAACATCCCCCCCTCTCATTCCGCGATACAACTGGATTGGTTTTGTTTGACTGCCCTGTACATGGACGGGCATCGTACTGATGTTGCAAAGGCATCTCAGCACTTCGATGAACCACTAGTCAATTTGACACCACTGCAAAACAGCCCAAGTTTCGATGGAGTAAAAGGCTTTCTCATAGTCCACAAACAAACACAGACAACGTACAGGGGCTGATTATACTCTGTTGTCTTCTTTATTATTTGCCGTACTGTGTGAATGTAGTCTATAGTGCCAAATACTCCGTTTACGGGTTTTAACCCAGCCTGTTCCTCAGGCTGAAAGTCGTAGAGTCTTGGCGCGAGTCGATTTGTGATAACTCTCGAAAACAACTTATAGAAGTGGCTCAGAAGCGAGATGGGTCGATAATTTTTCAGCATAGTTTTGTCACCTTTCTTGAGAAAAAAGACTGTAATGCTTCCGCTACATGCCTTTGGATGTCTCCCATCTCGTAAGATGCAGTTAAAAACTCGGCACAGCTCTTTTAGAAAAGTTTGACTCCCAGTCTTTAAGAACTCTGTTGTAACTTCATGTTCTCCACATCCAGGGGCTTTTCCAGGGGCTTTACCATTTTTAAGTCAGCCGAGGGCCACCTCAATCTCCTCAAGGCAGATGTATGGTAACTCGTCGATGGCGGGTCAGCGTGGCTCTGGGATGTGTGGCTCGCATTTAGGGTCAGGTTGTGGCTTATATGAGGCATATATTTTGCTATATTATCTCTTCGATCTCAGAGAGAACCTCAGGCTTTGACTTTGATATAATGCGTCTGAAGCCTTGCGATGTGAGTTCTCCCAAGCTCTTGAGCAAAGAATTTGGATCCCTTGTTTCGCTTTATCAATCTAATGTAAATTGCGATACAAGCGGAAGCTTGTATCGCAATTTACATTAGATTCTTACATTAGATTCTTACATTAGGTTCTTACATTAGATTCTTACATTAGAACTCCACTTCCTTTAGGGATTTTTTTATAGGATAGGGTGACAAACAAGTACACAGTCCACCTGATGGTAAATAGTTGCAGTGGCCCATAGGTATCTTCATCTATCCTCGTTTGCGAATCAAAATGCAGATGCATTGTCACCCGTGAGGACTAGAATGGAATGCCTCTTTTTCAGTAAAAAGGGTCTCCGGTTCTCTACACTCACCATATGAAACACAGCAGTGTTAAACTGCTATTTTACGCTGGTATTCTGTGAGAGCGTGGTCCTTCCCCGGTCGAGCCGACCCATTCGTGCTACAACTATACTACTAATATAGCATCACGTGCTTCACACGAAAAAAGAATTCATCAGAAATAGTCTTTGTGTCTTAATAAACAGTTATAACTTTATCATCCGAAGATGTCGAGGTCGAGGCATAAACTTGTACGAACTTCAGAAAGCAAATAGGTGTAAATATATGATAGCTTCAGTACAAGGTATGCTACCCTAGTCCACACACTGGAGAATTCTACAATGTTTTTAGTGAGTATATTGTGAAGGAGGAAACCTACTCCGCCTTGGGTAAGGCTGTTTCCCTCCCGAAAGTAAAGTAGATGGCCCGATTGCAGGGTAAGTGTGTCCTCCCCCTCTCTTCGGACTTCACTTAACCCTACAATATGCCATCATATATTTTTTATCTCAGCTTCAATTTTGTAGATGTTTCCGTCCAAGTCCAGTATTTGGTGGTAACCAGTCCTCTCCTGGGGATTCTTTGCACCACCTGCCCCACCATTAACATGAATGCCACCACGGTCGGGTATAATGGGGTGACCGGGAACTTGGAACCGTATTTTGTGGTGCTATTCATGGAAGGATTTGCCCTTAATCGCCACGATGGGCAATCGTGTTGGCGATCGCAGTGCCAGACACATCACACCTGTAATGCTGCTGCCCATCACAGGCCTGGGCATTTTTCTTCTGACGATTAAGGGGATGGTTATGCAGTCATCCGCCGGAAGCCTAAAGGTCTACTTTTTTATGGCATTACACTGCGCCACCTACTAGATCAAAATTTGAATAAACTATCTAGGGACCAAATACACACAAAACATTTTATCAAAATCGCCGAGCCATTTTCGAGTTTTAACGATATTAACGGACAACAATTGATTTTTAATAGAGATATGCTTAATTGTGAAATAATCTTAGTGAATTTTTATATCGAACCAATTCACAAACACTTCAAACTTTTCATTAAAATAATCCCTATGTTAAAAAAAGTTTTTGTTACGAGCACGTTCTTCTCATTTCGAACTGATTAATGAAGAATTCGATTGAAAAGGATGAGAGGAGGATTTTGATATTGGATTTTTATTCGTGAAGGTAAATTTAATTTTGAACTTTTAATCACATTTTTTATATTTTACGACAAGTTCTTAAATAAATCGTTTAGAAAATGTGAGTTTCATTTGAAATTGATGCAGGCATATTTATTTCATTATTTTCCGTATTTTAATCAATTTTGGTATCCGAAACCTGTGTGTTATGTACTTGTATATAATTTATGTTAACGCACTAGGTACTTTGACTATACTTTGTCAGTCTAATGGACGATAGTGCGAACACTGATGTAATCTAATTCCGAATGACGCCAAAATCAATTATTAGATTTTTCAGGCACGGAACTCTCAGTACCTACAAATATGCTGTGCGGTAAGCCGTTGGGCCTGCGCCAGATCTATTTTCGGTCGTATTAGATTGCCGTCCCCACTGATCTATGAAAGTGAGTGAACGAAGAGTGCACCTGCACTTGTACATATTTTTGTGCACTATAATCCTTTCTTGTACACATGACCGATGTGACTGAACTTTGATCTGGAGAAAATTGGTTTGTTGAATAAATGAGGTCTGATGACAAAAGTTTATGAATTTTCGTAGCTTTTCTGAATAAGCGATAGCGAACGCGATAAAATCAGGGCTTGTAACAAATTAATTAAGAGCTTGATTTTATAACGATTACAAATGCTGATCTGAATCTGCTGAAAACTGCGTTGGGCGAAGCATGTCATAGATTCAAGCGCTAACTACGACTGGAGAGGCAACCGGATGGTGACAGAATTAGAGAACGGTTCCAGCTCAGGTGCCTGGATGACCCAAATGCTAAAAATATGATTTATGAAACTGGAGACAAAAAGCCAGAAATAGATCTGTCTCAAGAGATTCACTTATTTAAGTAACATGTGGCTGTGAAGCCTCAAATGAAGAAAAATCAGTGAAAAGAAATACCACGGACTTTTTTTTGTTACTTTATTGAGGATGATTTAGTCGAAATCATATGTTTGACGTTTTCCTTCTCTCGATATATGCGTAGAAAACTGGATTCTAATCAAGTTTTATTAAAATTAGTGGTCCCAATAATTTGGCCACTTTGAATGGTTGAACATAAAGGGATTAATTACTTCAAAATATTTGGTGAAATCACTGACAGGACTACAACAAAAAAACCAGGGGAGACTCTTTAAATATATTAAAAAAATTTAATCATAATAATTTATAATTATTTACAATGTTGTAAAATTTAATCATACATTAGAGACAACATGGTATCGGTCATCTAATTACCAGGATTTGTCACCAGTCATGTATTGTTAAATATGTTATATACCTAATAACCCTTTTTAAATAGGTACCGTTACCGTTCCAGCCTATTTAAATAGAATATAATGATTTTTATTCAATATAAATAATTACATAATGATTATTACAAGTCATTTTTAGTTACGACTGGTTCGTAAAGTACCAGCCCTAAGAAGAACCAGCAAGAAACCCAGCGGGATAATTTTTTGAACATTTATCACTATACAATAATTTTGTAATTTTTTTTAAAATTAATTTTAATAGAACCAGCATGGTGGTAATCACCCCATTACCAGGAGTTATTTTCATTCATGTATTCCTTGATAATAACCATTTTTTGCACATTTTCCTTTAATACATCTTTTAACTTGTTTGTTGACAAAATTTTATTATTTTCTGGGATTTTGTTGTAAAAGCGTATACATTATCCCAGAAATGAATTACTAATTCTGTAGAGTCTAGTAACTGGTATTATAAACTCATGTTGGTTCCCAGTATTTAAAGTATGAAAATCTTTACCCTTATCAAAGTTGTACATTTTTATGTACATACATTACATGTTAATAAATATATTGCGATGCTAAAGTTCATATGTTTATTACGTTAAATGTTTCTCTGGGCTCTTTAAAATTTAAGTTATAGATCGGTCGTACGGTTCTCCTTTGTAAAACAAGTCTTAACATTTTGTGAGACTTCTAATCTTTCTTATAGTTACATGCCGCAGGAATAATTCTGCTTGGTAATTTAAATATATGTAGGCCCCATTGAAGCTTCGCGTCAATAGTAATACCAAGAAAAGTACTGGTATTACATTTTCTTTAAAACATTTTGTGTTTGTCCCCCACAAGATAAGGTAAATTATTAATATAAGTACAGGAATAGGCCAAAAATTGAGTCCTTAGGAATGCCCATTGATATTACCGATTCGTAGGAACTTTTACCATTGATAACGACTTTTTGAGTTCTGTTACTTAAATGTGAAATAAAAGTCCAAGCGCAATGTTTTTGACACCGTAATTTTGTGGTTTACTGATTAATGTCTCATGATGAACTTAATCTAAAGCCTTGGAATGATCACAATAAATGACTAAAGAATTTTGTGAATTCTCCCAGGACTTAAAATATATCTATACAAATAAATAAAATCGAAATGTCTGTTTGTAATGTCAAAATAACAGCTTTTCACTAAATGCATATGAAAGTATTTACGGTACTTATAACAAAAAAAACATTTTTTTTTGCCTTTTTGTCTGCCGTTTGTTCCGGCTAATCTTCGAAACGGCTGCACCGATTAAAAATATAATAATTAATTCATAATAATTTTGTTTAAATTTACTGAGAGTTGGTAATACAGAAATAGGTCCAAAATTAGCAGGGTCCAAAGTAATACCAGATTTAAATAATTAAATTCCACTGCTGAACACAGGTCTCCCCCATAGATTGCCTCATAGTGGGGATATTTGCCACAGTTGCCACGCTTGGCAAGTGGGTTGGTCGTTATAAGGAAGACAGCAGCTTCTTCTACCATTTCCTGGTTTGTTTCCCTCTTACGACAGCTACGTGATGATATGGGGCAGTGGATAATCTTACACCGCCATACACGGTCAAATAAACGTTACACGCTGATAACAGAGATAGAAAGAAGAAAGAAAGAAGAAAAAAAGAAAACTTTATTTGACATCACAAAGAAAAAGATAAATAAAATAACACGAGATATAAAAAACTGGATTTGTGTAAAGTCAAATTAGGTCCCTATTTCAGCTAACAGCTGCTGAACTAGATGACAGCAGCGCTGATTTTCAAATAGAGCTCAATATTGGCTTCACGGACGGTCATACATTACCTAAAGCTTAAACTTAAAGAAAAATATTCAGTGTGGGGACAGAGTCAGCATAATAAGAGTTATTATTTGGAAATAATAATACATTGTTTAAGCAATCATAAACATACACTTACATATGAACCCATATATTACATCCATACACATTTATATGTACACATACATGATCAAGTGCTCAACAGCTCAACAACATGAAATATATCGTCTAATCTTAATAAAATAAACTAAACATTTGAATTTAATTGAAGACCAAGAAGATTTAACCACACCATCAACGAAAAGAAACGAAACAGAAAGTGATCTGAAAATTAGTGTGGAGATAAAAAAATAAATAAATACAGTGAACCTTACAGTCATCATATCTTTTTAGTATTAAATGGAGGCCCTTTAAATTGTACACGTAAAAAAAAGAAAATTTTATTTATTATTTGTGATTATAGTCTTGTTTTAAAATTAATATCAGTTTCTTTTTAAATATTCCTATAGTTTTTAGAGCAGATGGCGGCAGATCGTTCCAGCAACGAGAAGTTGCGTACCTGAAGGACCCTCTAAATGCCATTGTTCTATGTTTCGGAATAACAAAGACCTTAAGTACATTTACGTTTAGGATATTTTGATTGTTCGTTAACCCACACTAATTTGTCATATAAGTACCGAGGAGTTTTTGATGCAATTATTCCAAATAATAGGGTAGCAAGGTGTAATTTTCGACGCGATGACATTTTTAATAGAATTGCATTATTTAGAAAAGGAGTAACATGCGTACGAGGTGCTATGTGGAAGCAGAACCTCGCGCATGCATTCTGCACACGCTGTATGAGCCTCTGAGTCCTACTTAATAGACAAGGTCCAAACACCACGTCGCAGTAATTTAATTTGGACAAAATCAAAGACTCGCATAATCTTATCCTCATTTGCTCTGATAAGAATGGTCTGATTTTATATAAGATTTTTAATCTATAAAAATAGTTTCGTACACTTTCTCTGAAATGTGCTTCAAAACTCAGAAGGTTATCAAGCTTAAGCCCAAGGCTTCTAGCCTCGGAGATTTGATCAATAGAGCTGTTTCCAATTTATAAATCTATTCGGACATTTACAAGTTTAGCAATCATATTTTTTGATCCTATTAACATAAACTTTGTCTTGTCAGGGTTTAGAACCAATGAATTTAACCAATCAGAAATAGCCTCTAAATCGTTTTTTATTTTATTAATAGCCTGAAGAAGACCTGATGGCGATGGTATAAAGGAATGGCACATTTGTAGGTCATCAGCATATAGGTGGTAATGACAGTGTTTTATTTTCTTTACGATATCAGCAGAATATAGCGTGAAAAGAACAGGCCCAAGTATTGAGCCCTGTGGAACACCTCGTATAACATTCTGGGGGATTGATTGAATCCTAGTACCGTCACTTGTAATGATTTCCACACGTTGTTGCCTTCCAGTGAGATAACTGCCAAACAATTTGACCGCATTAGCATCAAAGCCATAGAACGACAACTTAGCCAGGAGCAATGACTGATCTATTGAATCAAACGCTCGGAAGAAGTCTAAGAGCACCAGTATTGAGCACATACCTTTATCTTGAGCTGCAAGTAGATTATCTATTACCTCAAGCAAAGCTGTAGTAGTGCTATGGCCCTTGCGAAATCCAGATTGCATAACAGGCAGTACGCCATTGATTTCGAGGTATTCTGTCATCTGCTTGCAAACTACCTTTTCTAGTATTTTAGAAATACAGGGCAATATACTAATAGGTCGCAGGTCTTTAATCGAAAGAGGATTGATCTTCTTTGGCAAAGGCTTGACAATTGCGAGTTTCCATAAATCTGGAAAAACCGCACTCTGGATCGATTTATTAATAATAGCGGTAATGGTCATTAATGATTGGGGTAGAGTCATTAAAATCATGTATAGGGAGATATTGTCTATACCAACGGCATTGGATTTAAGTTCTTTAATAGTATTTAATATTAATTCTTCTGCTACGGTAGACAAAGTAAGATTACTAGAATTGTGCCTATTGTGTTTAAAGTAGGAAGTATAAGTAATTGGTACCGGGTCACCCCCTGGTATATTTAGGAAATGTCTATTTATCAAATCTGGGTCATTGAACTGATGAGGAAGTTCCTCAGTCTTATTCTTGAAATATACTACATTTTTCAAATTTTTCCACAGGGTTTTGGAATCCTTAATATTTTTATTTATGTACTGTTCAAAATACGCTTTTTTTTCATTTGTCATAGCTTCTGTTACTATCTGCTTCATGTTTTTATAACAATTTTTAAATGTAATATTTTTTGTTTTTTTGTATTAAGCATGATAGTCGTCGCGAATTTTGATCATTTTCCGTATTGTATCCGTAATCCAAGGGTGAGGTGGTGACTTGAAACGAGTGGTTTTAAGTGGAGCATGTAGATCGAAGAGAATGTTTGTAACAGAACAAAAATGAACCATGTCATTAACGTCATTAAAATTTGTACATAGTGACCAATTAATATTCTGTAAGTCACGGATAAATAATTCTGTAACAATATTATTTAGTGGTCTATATGTTAAGTAACGAGGAACAGGTTTTTCCTTTTTTATATTAAATTCAGCAGTAACAATGGCATGGCTTCCCAAATCGGGTATGTATTTGACTAGGGTGTTTCGTACTCGAGCATCAGAACAGATCAAATCTATTAATGTTTCGCTGTGGCTAGTAAAATGTGTCGGAGTATCAACAACTTGTTTCAAGCTATGACATTCTAAAAATTGGTTTAGTAATATGGTCTTGTTGTTTCCACTCTCCAAAAGATTAATGTTAAAATCACCAACCAAGATAACCTTATCGGCGTTACCTAAAGTGGAGACTGATTCAGCTATCGCATCTAAAAAAATATTAACGCCTAGCCAAGGGGGTCTATGGGTATGCTGTCCCAACGATAAGGTTGACTCCTGAAAAATTCATTTTTATCCACATCTGTTCAACAGTAGGAGTAGAAGGATGCGGACAAATTTTAAATGCTAAATTTTTATGTACGTAAAAGCCTAATCCACCGCCTCTTCCTTTTTTAATTTGCTAAGGCCTAGGATTATGTCGCAAACGATATTCATCTAGTATGGGAGCTTTCCCCTCTTCTCCGGCTCTAAGCCATGTCTCATTGATGGCCATAATGTCCGGCTGAAGCTCTTTCATGGCTATTATAAATTCCTCATGCTTAGAACCTAAGGAGCCTGCGTTTAACAAACCGACTTTTAAGTATTTTAAATTACCCGTTGCAAATAGCATATGAGCAGATTATTATTTATGATAAAAACTAGTAAATAATCAGCATGTGTGTTATAAATAGATAAGGATATTAAGTTCGGTAACAAACATATTAATGATGCATACATTCTACCGTACAGTAGTATGGCGTAGTCATAATTAAAAATAGATAAATAATATACATAAAATAATGGATGTTTTATAAAGTTAATATATATAATATGATGCAATGAGTAAAAATAATATTTATAATATAATGGCTGTATATATTGTTCCAAATAAAGTTTCCCCACATATTTTAGATAAAGAAGTATATAGTACACTATCTTCCTAATATTATAATTTGGTATAAAATATATATTTAAATTTATTTCTAAATTATGATGAGACATTACTTCAAACCTTATCGGAACCAAAAATACGAATAAAGTCATCCTCCGTACGAATGTAGCAGGCCGGCTTCCCTTCACCTTGGCGGGCGTATATGCGACCTCTCTTTGTCCACGAGTAACGCCACGAGAATTTACGGCACGCCTCACGGACTTTGTGGAACAGCTGTCTGTTGTATCGAGTTAGCCGTTCGTTAACGTAAAATCGGTGTGGTGGGGCGGCCGCGCCTAGTTCAGAAGATGTGACGGAGCGACGCACACGCGCAGCGCGCAGCAGCTCGTCACGCAGCTGGCGGCGCGCCAGCCGCACCACGACGCGGCGGCCGCGCGGCGCCGCGCCACCGGGCGACCCGCCGCTCACCACCGCTTGCACCGCTCCGATGCGCTCCGCAAACACTATGTCTCGCTCCTCTAATGGCATACCTAGCCTAGCCGAAGGTCCCGATCGTTGAGCTCCAGCTTCAATAAGTTCACCGTTCGCTCCAGTTCGGCAACCTCAACTCCGGTTGGTTTCTGCCTTTGCTCAATTATCTCAAGCCTACGCTCGATGCCATCCATACGCTCACTAAACCCTAATACGGACGCACGAAGTTCACCAATCTCCTTTCGGAGTTCTCGCATCAGTTGTGCAGGTAACGAGCTGGCGATACACAGATACAGCTGTTGTTTAATAGACATTATGAACTTTCGGGTATTATTTATATTTTGCGGGAGTTTGTTGTTGAAGCATATCATCATCATCATTACAGCCTTTCATAATTCCACTGCTGAACATAGGTCTCCCCCAAGGAATGCCACAAAGCACAGTCCTGAGCCACCTGCATCCATCGACTTCCTGCATGTCTTACCAGGTCGTCACTCCATCTTGTGGGGGGTCGCCCTACACTTCGCATACCAGTACGAGGCTGCCACTCAAGAACCTTTTCTCCCCATCAGTTATCGGTTCTTCGAGCTATATGGCCGGCCTACTGCCACTTCAGCTTACTAATCCGTTGGGCTATGTCGGTTACTCTGGTTCTACTGCGGATATCCTCATTTCTAAGTTTATCACGCAGAGAAACCCCGAGCATAGCCCTGTTCATAGCTCGCTGAGCGACCTTGAGCTTCCTCATCCGGCCAGAAGTGAAGGACCACGTCTCAGTTCCGTAAGTCATCACTGGCAACACGCACTGGTTGTACAATTTCGTTTTAAGGTTTTGATGTATGTCTGACGAGAAGATGTGTCGTAGTTTCCCGAACGCTGCCCAGCCGAGTTGAATCCGTCGATTGACCTCTCGATCGAAGTTGGACTTACCTAGTCGGACTATTTGTCCCAGGTAAACATACTCGTCAGCCGTGGTAGCTCAGATGGTTAGCGCTCGCTGTAAGCTTCACAGTACTCGAGCAACCCGGGTTCGATCCCCGCCGGCACCAATGAAATTGTTAATTGCAATTTTAAGTGCTTATTTAACACGTGCTCGGCGGTGAAGGAAAACATCGTGAGGAAACCTGCATGTCTGAGAAATAAGAAAGAAAAATATTTCGAAGACATGTGAAGTTCGCCAACACGCATTGGGGCAGCGCGGTGGACATTTCCTTGCCCTAAAACCCTCTCAGAAATGAGAGCAGACCTGTGGCCAGCAGTGGGACGTAAATAGGCTGCATTTTTTTAAACATACTCGTCAACAACTTCGAGCTTAGTGCTCCCAACAACTATTCATACTCTGATTCTGTACTCGGATAGCCATCGTAGCCCTACTGTACAAGCACTTCGATATACCGACAGTCAACTTGGCACCGCTGAAGGGACTGTAGCACCGCCCAAATTTCGACGGAATCAAAGGCTTTCTCATAGTCCACATACCCCAGACATAGTGGCAAATTGTACTCCTTGGACTTCTATACAATTAGCCGAAGGGTATGTATGTGGTCTATGGTGCTAAAGCCTTTTCGGAAACCGGCTTGTTCGGGAGGCTGGAAGTCGTCAAGTCTGCGCGCGAGACGATTCGTAATGTCTCTTGAAAACAGCACGTAGACGCGGCTCAGAAAGGAAATCGGTCTGTAGTTCTTCAAGAGAGCGTTGTCGCCTTTCTTGAAGAACAAGACTACCGCACTTCTGCTCCACGCCTCCGTTGTTGTGCCACCATGGAGGACGGGACTAAAGAAGGACTTTAAGTACCGGTTTTCCACCCGCTTTCAGAAGCTCCGCTGTAATTCCATCCTCGCCTGGGGCCTTGCCGTTTTTAAGGTGCTGGAGCCATTCTAATCTTGGTCAGACAGACGTCCGGGATATCTTCGGAATAGTGTCGGATAAGACTCGCTCTTGGATCGTTACTTACACTTGCGTGTGGCTCCTACGATGACGTGTACAGCTGCCCATAGAACCCCTCAATCTCACTCAAAATATCAGGTGCCCCAGAAACGATGCTGCCACACTCGGTCTTCAGCTTTGACAGTTGGCTCTTTCTGGCAGACAGATCTTTGGCAAAGACTTTGGAGCCTTGGTTCCGCTCGATCGCTTTTTCAATACAAGCTGTTTTGAAGTTGCGTAAGTCCCGCCGCATGCATTTGGAGATCTGTCTGTTCAATTGCCTGTATGCTGTCAAATCTGTTTGAGAATGTAGCTTCATCTCCCGTCTAATAGCCATGAGATTGAGAGTATGTTCGGAGAATTTTTGTGTTCTTCTGCAGTGGGTCTTGCAGAACTTAGCTCCGACCATATGGACAGTTTCCACGAGCTTATCATTCATATCGTCCACTTCATTGCGGTCTTCTAGACACTGAAAATGGTTTTGTAACTCGAGTTGAGGGGACGGAGCGTTGACTTCATTAGACGAGACCCCTCTAAATTGTCGTTTAGGTTCAGTGTACCTCTAACCATTCGGTGATCGCTACCAGTTTTCACTCTCGCGATCACGGAGACATCACTGAACAGTTGTCGTCTGGTCGTCATAATGAAGTCAATCTCATTCTTTGTGGAACCGTTGGGGCTCAACCAGATCCAGTTCCTGTTGGGCCGCTTCTGAAAGAAAGAGTTCATCATAAAGAGTTCCACTTTCTCCATGAAGTCGGCCAGCTGCTAGCTCCTTGGATTCCGTTGCCTTATTTCAATTTTCCCTACTTTCAGCTCAACGTTCTCTCTTGTGCCTAGTTTTTCATTGAAGTCTCCCATAACACCATATATTGGATTTTGGAGGAATGCATGGCTCTAGAGATATCCTCATACATTTCCTCCACCTCCTCATCGGGGTGTGCCGAGGTTGGTGCGTAAACCTGTATGACCTTCAGCGAATACCGTTTGGTGAATTTGATTATAAGGTACGCAACTCTCCTGGACACACTCTCAATCTTTACAACCTTGTTAACGAGAGACTTGTGGACGATAAATCCGACACCTATTTGGGATGATCGCCTTCCCGGTGATAGAGCAAGTTGCCGGATTCGAGGTTTACCGTGTCCTCCTCCTCTCTTCGGACTTCGGGTAATCCAATAATATGCCAACGTAACTTGTCTATCTCTTCTTCCAGCTCCACGATCTTCTCGTCAGTCCTCAAGGTGCGTGCGTTGTATGCTGCCAGGTCGAGTCGTCTTAGGTGGCAACCGAACCTCCACCGGAGATTCTCAGCACCCCCTGCCCCGCCGTTACCATAGTCGACACCGAAGCCAGGAATAGCGGGGCCGCCGGGGACTGGGGGCCGTCTCTTTTTTACTCTCATGATAGGGGGTATTTACCATAGTTGCCACGCTTGGCGAGGATGTTAGCAACCGCAGTTTTTTTATTGTTAGTTTTTTGTAATAATCTATATTGAATAAAAATTATTCAATTCTATATACATATTACTTTAAAAACTGGCTACGAAAAATAAATAGATTGTAGGTGTGATTAGTAAAATTGGATCCGAAAAATTTCTAAAATAACATAAAATGAAAACAAAAGTTTGTATATTCAGTGTTCAGCCACAATAAATTAATTATTTTCCTTTGTTTTGGAGAAAAACAATGGGAATAGGTAATGAACGCGCGAATTCTCATTTCTTATTTTTTTTGTTTCTTTTTTATACGCCTCGTTTTTGTTTTATTGCAGATTCATCGTGAAACATCGTAATGCTATAACTTTTTCTTGACTAAGCGAGATAGGTAGTTGATGAATTGCTAATGACCCAGTCCCCACTGGTTGTTTTTGCTAGTCATAAAATAGTGGTCAGTAAGGCTGATTCCTTTCAAACGAAAACGCATGAATGAAAAATTGGTTAACGTTATTTCAAATTTTTGAGTTGTTTTTTATTCAGTCACAAATAGTGAACGCAAAATGTTTTATTTGCATTTACTGGGCATTGTATTTTACTACTATATTTTCATATTAGTTTGAATATCTGTTATGTTTCGTACAGACAATTTAACCGGAGACCCTTTTTACTGGAATAGAGGATTTCTACCTTAGTTCTCAGGGGTGAAAACGCATCTGCGTTATGATTCTTAATTGAGCCTATATGTACATGTCTATAAGCCACAGCATTTACTTATCATCCTTATTCTATTTTTTAATGTAGGCTTTGTTTACTGTAGGGTTGATATGACTTAATCGTCAGGCTTGGCAGGCGGATAGACGATCGTTTAACCAGATGTCTCGCTCATTTGGCAGGCTGTTATTAAATTTACAGCAATATGATATAATATTTTATTAATATTTTAATTTTGTATACGTTATTCATTATATCCTAGCTGCAATCATGTTTTCCTTAAATAATATGTGTAAAAACGAACATACAGTCCACCTGATTGTAATTGATTGCTGTGGCCCATAGCCAGCTACATTTATCTTCGATTAACAATCAAATTTCAGGTGCGTTGTCACCACTGAGGACTACGATGGAATGGCTCATTTCCATTAAAAAGTGTCTCTCGTTCTCTATACTCACCGTGCAGTATAAAGCTGCTATTTTACGCTGTTATTCTGTGTGAGCGTGGTCCCTTAACGTGTCTCTACCACATATAAAAATTGTAATTTAAAGCTCTTATTAAGTTTAAAGTAACGTAATATAATAATTTAATAAATAATTTAGTTTGTTTTATTTGAGTTACAATTTTTTATACAATGTTCTTTTTATATGACCTGTAATCATGTACCTACTTATCACTCTCGCGTGGCCTGTCGCGTATCAAAACCGACGTGCTTCAATAAAAACCTGACGTTTCACTGAAACGTGAATTGTAAAAATAAGATTGAGGCAAATCCGCGCTGTCTGCTCGAGTTCGCTGGAACAATTCACACGTTGTGACACAAGATATAGGCGTTTAAAGTAAAAAAAAATGTGTTACAAAAAACTTGTAATTTTATTTTATAAATGTGTAATTAGTGTGCTTAATGGTGCTAGGCTTCGTATATTGACTGTATAGAACCGGAAAACTTTTCGCTGGAAACTAGCCATTCTATCTTAGTGCTCAGGAGTGGCAACGTATCTGTCAACCATCGCAACTGACAACTGACAATGATTAATCAAATTCTTAATAGCAATGAATAAAATGTTTACTTCTATAGACTTGATCTCTTACTTTAAATTACATTGATTTTTTTAGGGGTATTAAATATAAAAAAATATATCAAAATATATATTTTAATATACATATCACAGTATTTGCAGCATCGCATAAAGTGAATTTCTTTTATCTATACATATAAATAAAATTGAAGCCTGGCTGTATTACTTCTCGAAATAACTGCCTTTTATTGAAATACGGCTCAATGCCGAGGGGGTTATTTTCATGCTATTAGGATGTATAAACATTTTTAAAATTTTTGTCTGTGTATCTGCTTGTCTGATTGTTTGTCTGTCCGGGAAAATCTTGAGGAAATTGACGAACAGATGGAGACCAATGCCAGGAGTGGTCTGGGCAAAAATTCGTTAAAAGGAATGAGCATTGATGAACATCTTAAATCTACGTGACGTCATATTATTAGATCCAGACGTATTCGGGGCGGATCGCTAGTAAATAATAAAATATGGAAAGATTAGAGTATAAGAATAGTCTACTTTCGCTTGTGACTTACTCCATAGCAACAGTCCAGACGTGAACACAATATAATGAGGATGGGAGAAGAGAGGAAAGTTTTTGAGTGAACTCAAAAGTGCTCCAAGTAATTTTTCGTGCTTGATTTAAAACGGTCCCGCTGAAAGAGACTTTGAACTCTGCGGTGCTAGCAAATGCTTTTAAAATTTATGTTTTCATTTTATATGAAGTATGAGGAGAAATTTTATATGTACGTATTACGCTAACACCAAAATAGCTAATAGAGTAAATCGAAAACGTGTGAATAGGTTTGATGTCGCTTAAATGTAAAAACTGGAGAAAATTTGCAGTTAAATACAGTTAATAAATACTTTTATTATCGTATACATTACTAATATTTACATGACTTACTATACAGATGTATGTAATACTTGCTACTTATGCTGCTTTACGACCAATAGACCAACAACGGTCTAGTGGTCGTAAACGCGATTTCTGATCATGAGGGCCCGGTTTCGAATCCCAAGTCGGGCCAAAATCAGTTATTGGTTTATATATTTGGTTTTCTGTCAAGAAATTCTCATTAGCAGCCTGAAGTCCGGAAGTTGGCGGTGAATTTGAGCGTGAGAGAATATGAAGTGCATCTATGTTCGCGCATGCACTCTGGCGCGATAATCCTGTCCTGTGCAAGTGGCTAGCCTGACCAAAATTAGGTCTGGAGGACATCATTAGTATTGAACTTTTATAATATTCATTATCCCATATCGACGCGTGGGCGTCGCAAAAGGCAACTGAGGTACACAAACCAGGATATGGGTAGCAGCGTTTTCTTAGTAAGTAAAGTAAAGTAAATTTGCAGCCTATTTACAACCCACTGCTGGCCACAGGCCTCCTCTCATTTCTGAGAGGGTTTTAGGGCAAGGAAATGACCACCGCGCTGCCCCAATGCATGTTGGCGAACTTCACATATCTTCAAAATATATATTTTTTTATTTCTCAGACATGCAGGTTTCCTCACGATGTTTAACTTCACCGCCGAGCACGTGGTAAATCAGCACTTAAAATTGCAATTAACAATTTCATTGGTGCCAGCGGGGATCAAACCCGGGTTGCTCGAGTACTGTGAAGCTTAAAAATAAAAAATAAAAAACTTGTGAAATAAAAAAACTGCTCTTGCTGATCCGCCTGCCAAGCGTGGCATCTATGCAAATACCCTTCTTATGAGACAGTAAATGGGGAGGGTTGTACAGTAGAGCTACGATGGCTATCCGAGTACAGAATCAGAATACGAAACCTATCCAATTGCACAGAGGTGTAAGACAGGGTGACGTTATATCCCCGAAACTCTTCACCGCTGCATTGGAAGACGTTTTCAAGCTACTGGACTGGAAAGGATACGGTATTAACATCAATGGCGAGTACATCACTCACCTTCGATTTGCCGACGATATAGTCCTTATGGCAGAATCGCCATAAATGTCTCCCAACGGATAGGTCTTAAGATGAACATGGACAAAACAAAAATCATGTTTAACGTCCATGTCACACCTATGCCGGTAGTTTTTGGGAGCACTAAGCTCGAAGTTGTTGACTAGTATGTTTACCTGGGACAAATAGTCCGACTAGGTAAGTCCAACTTCGACCGAGAGGTCAATCGACGGATTCAACTCGGCTGGGCAGCGTTCGGGAAACTACGACATATCTTCTAGTCAGACATACCAGTGATGACTTACGGATCTGAGACGTGGTCGTTCACTGCTGGCCGTATGAGGAAGCTCAAGGTCGCTCAGCGAGCTATGGAGAGGGCTATGCTCGGGGTGTCTCTGCGTAATAAACTTAGAAATAAGGATATCCGCAGTAGAACCAGAGTAACCGACATAGCCCAACGGATTAGTAAGCTGAAGTGGCAGTGGGCCGGCCATATAGCTCGTAGAACCGACAGCCGATGGGAAGAAAGGTTCTCGAGTGACAGCCTCGTACCGGTAGACGAAGTGTATGGCGACCTCCCACTAGATGGAGTGACCACCTGGTGAGACATGCAGGAAGTCGATGGATGCTGGTGGCTCTGGACCGTGCTTTGTGGCATTCTTTGGGGGAGGCCTATGTTCAGCAGTGGACTTGTGAAGGGCTGTAATGATGATGATGCATTCATCAGTAGACATTGATGGGATATCATTATGATGATTATGGATACTTACATCAACAGTCGTACACACAAAAAGTGCGATTCCCATCGGATTTAATGCAATAGATAATTTTAATTCAAGTGCTCATTTGAGTATTTGAGTGATGAAGGGAAAATCGCGAGGAAACTCCTATCTTAGAAATAAAATATTTGAGAAGGATAATTTCCGCCAACATTTTTGACAACATTGCCAATACGATCGGAGCAGCGCTGCGAACTCCTAAAACCATCAAAGAAACGTACAAAGACCTATTACTATGGAACATGTGTGATCGGTATATTGTTTTTCAGTATTTTCTTACAAACTATACGACGTGTATTTATCTTTTCCCATTATTTTTTTTTGTCACAGGAATTTCCTATTCTCTTATTCTAAGCTCCTCAGTGGATTGCAAATAAAGTAGTTTGGAAACTAAATATAACTGCACAAGTCGCAGAAATATACATATTTATATTAATATGACAGTAGTTTTATAGCTTGTATTTGTGTCTAATCACAACACTATACATAGGAAATACATATTCTTCATCTACTTCCAGCGTAAAATACTTGTGAAATTAAAGATATTCAAGATATTAATATAAGAGACATGGAAATAATAGCAATATTTTTTATCGGTTCTGACATTTATTCATTAATTTTTTTTAATTTTTTTTAACTATGGAAGGAAAAGAGAAAATGTCCACGACAGGCAAGACACTTAGCTCAGACAACGACTAATGACGCGTGTTGTAGATTGTAGTACAGAGCTTCGATATACGAATATTATATTGCTTAGTCGTACGGATACTTTTATAATGTAATTTAGATTTCAGTTATCGTTCCGTAAATTTTGCGTCTTTGTGGCAGCGGCGTCATAGTTTCATTAACATAATTATTTAAAAAGAAATATTTTCAAAATAAACTCATTTTGACGTTTTAATATTAAGCTTCTCAAACCACTCTATGACCTATCTCGCCTTTCAGGCTACGTACTGCAATAAAATATAACATTTCACAGAGACGTGGGCAATAAAGTTGATCCCGAACTGGTAGGTAATTTAAAATTTTATAAGGAATAAAAGCTGTAGAATGACAGAAAATTAATCATTCTAAATTCTATTTCAAAAATAGTAGAGCATACTGCAGCTGGATAACATATTTGAGAAGAACCTGTTTGAAAGAAAGGAGAAACAATATGAAAGTTATATAGCATATATATCATATACTACAATAAATAAATAAGGGGGATATTACATGTGACGATCAAAACATATTGCAACAAAACCGGGAGCGACTTAGCATTAAGCAATATTACCGTACCGCAGTTATTTTTCTAGAGCCAAACAAGAATTATCGATTTCACCCTCTGTGAACCAAAAAAAAAAATACAAAATTTCTTAAACGAATTTAATAATTAAATTACACTTTACACAAATTACAATTATTGTATTGTAACAGAATACCATCGTCAACTAGCTGTTTAATGCTGCTGTGTATCGTATGGCGAGTGTTAGTGAGCCAGATACACTATTTATTGAAAACCTGAAGGGTGAGAACGTATATGTATTTTGATTCAATACTTCATTACATAGTTTACATTCAATAGTCTTTGGGCCACAGCATACAATTGCCATTAGGTGGAGTGTGTGCTTATTTGTCACCATTATTTTATAAAAAAAAAGTATCACAACTCAGTGTTCTAAATAGTTACTTTTAAAATTCACCCCTCACTTAACTTGCCACCTTCACGGGTGTAATATTTTCTCTAGGTAAATTAGTGACCGACCACGGAGATCCTATTTAATAAAAATAACTGCTACATGGTGTCCATTCCAAACCAAGTGATATATAACTCATATTAATTTATAACCTAATATTTTCAATATCGAAAAAATGTAAGATCATCAAAATTGGTTCACAATTGACGAAGATATTGCGTAGCAAATCCTTTACTCTTCACCGTTTTTATTAATTCTATAACGAAAATAATTTCCTTCAAGTTCCATCTTTATGCATACGATTTGCAGCTTTACCGTCACTTTGAGGCATCTGAGGCTAAATTGGCGATAGATGCATTGAATTACGATTTGGACAGAATTAGTCGTTGGTCCAGATCCCATGGTTTAACTATAAATACAAGTCTCAAGCGTTAATAGTAAGTAGCAGATATAATAGTAGCGTTATATCTGCTCATATAATAGTAGCACATCAATTGCTTATTCGGAATCTGCGAAGAACTTGGGCCTAATTATTGACAATATGTTATCATGGGGTGCTCATATAACGGACTTAAGCAGCAAAGTTCATTATGCTTTTCACTAGTTAAAACGACTTCAAAGTTTTTTACCCTTATCAACTAAACTCTCTCTTATTCAAACTCTCATTTTGCCAATCTTAGATTACGCTGATGTCTGTTTTTTGGATGCTACAGAGGAGCAATTAAACAAACTTGAGCGATTGCAAAACCTTTGCATTCGGTATATTTTTGGACTCAAGAAGTTTGACCACGTCTCTAAATACAGAAAGTAGCTCAAGTGGCTCCCGATCCGATTTCGCAGGAAGACTCGTATTCTTTGTCTTCTTTTTAACATCTTACATAGTCTGAATTTCCCTTCATACCTTCGTAATCGATTTACCTTTTTTAAATCTCCAGATGCAGTTTGTAGATCTCACCTTAAACCCTCTTAAAATTCCAATCCTTTAAAGCTTATTCATATTCCCGTTCATTCTCTGTACATGCAGTAAGACTCTGGAATTCACTTCCTCCTCCAATTTAAGAAATCAAAACAGTCACATTATTCAAAAAACGTGTAAAAGAACATTATTTATCTCTGTCTTCTATGTAAGTTTCCTTATCTTTGATATTTACTACACTTTTAATTATTTATATATATTTAATTATGACTATATATATATATATATATATATATATATATATATATAAATATATGTATATATTTATTTTATCTTTGAATAGATATATGTATGGATGTGTATATAATAACAAAGTGCACACCTTATTATCTTTTATTTATCACATATCTTTTTAACTGACCTACTGGAAGAAATTTCATAATGAGATAAGTAGCGCCCTTGTACAAACTCTTCATCATGTTGTGTCCTTTCCATTGTTTGTGTGTACATAAATTGTTAAATAAATAACAAAAAATACACAGTTAAATTTTAAACCCCTTCTTTTTTGAAGTTAGTTAAAAACAAACAAGATGGTGAGGTGCATGAACTAATATCACATTCAGAATAAACCTTTTAATTAGTAATTCCCAGAAGCATACAGCATTGATTCGTTGCTGTCAAACAGGTTCAACTGAGAAGCTAATTGAAGTGACGAAGCACCGAAGCTTTAATTACAGCCGACATTGTACATGCAGTGTTGCAACTATTACATGCCATTTGCATTTGCTCGGGATTAGGGAATATAATTAAGTTAGGAGTTTAAATAGTTAGGTAGTTTAGATAGTAGAGAGCCATGTTTCGCTGCAGTTTCACAGCATGTATACTGTGTTGGGTTCGAAACGTGGCCAACAATGAAATTATTAATTGTAATTTTAAGTGCTGACACCACGTACTGAGACGTGAAGAAAAACATGTGCAGTCCACCAACGTATACTGAAGCAACGCAGTGGACTAATGGTTACATTAACCCTCTCAGAAATAAGAGGAGGCCTTAATTTCTTTACGTGAATAACAAGCATTTACATTTTTTTTATAAAATGAAATGAATAACGAACTTACAGTCCACCTCATGGTAAGTGGCTACTGTAGTTCATAGATACCTAAAATCATCTTCACACGAAGGTTAAGATGCGTTGTCACTTCTGAGGACTGAGGTGGAATTCTGCATAGCCCGTAATTATAATGCCTCTCTATATCCTTTAGACCAGATCACAGCAGTGCAAGCACTGCTACTCACGGCAAATATACAGGATGGTGCAATGGAACGTGCATATTTAAAAAAATAGATTAAAAAATAAATACAAAAGGTACGGTTAAAATAAAACGGAGGAATTGTAAAGTAAAAACTGAAGTTTATTTTTTTTTAAATAACATCATCCACTTGATGACCCTCTCTACGACGGCACTCCTCTAACCGCGAACGGAAATTATTAAAAACTTTCTTCAGTAATGCTGATGAAATTGGTGCCATTTCACCACGGATATTCTGCTTGAGCTGATCGGTGTTTCTCGGATTATTACTGTAGACTTTGTGTTTGAGGTATCCCCTCCTCAGGTAAAAAAAGTCAGGAGGCGTCAAATCTGGACTACGAGGGGGCCCATAGGATATCACCTCTTTTCGAAATCAGTCTGCCTGGGAACATTTGTTTCAAAACCACCATGGAGTCATTTGACGTGTGACTGGTAGCTCCGTCTTGTTGAAATCAAGTCATAGAATTCACTGTTCTTGAAGTTTCAAGTTCTGGAGCCAATAAATCTTCTAACATCGCAACATGTCGTTCGGTATTTACAGTAATGTTTTGCCCCCGCGCATTTTCAAAGAAAAAAGGACCAATTATTCATCTGCCCAAGATAGCTGCCCATACTGTCACTTTAGGACTATGCAGTGGTTTCTGGTGATTGAGTTTGGGATTGTCACTGTTCCAGTTACGACAATTTTGACGGTTTATGAACCCATTGATATGGAAATGAGCCTCATCAGAGAAAAGGATATTGTCAAAATTGGAAAATCGATTAAGCATTTCATTAGCAAATGCGAGCTTTTCACTGAAATCACATTCTTTCAATTCTTATGTTAATTGCAGCTTGTATGGATGCAATTTAAGATCCAAGTTTAAAATTCGTTGTAAACTTGATAAGTGTAAGACAGACGATCTCTTGCTAGTAGACAATCGTGGATCTTCTCGTACAGACTGCATAACTCTCTCAATATTGTTTTCAGTCCTAGATGTTCTAGGACGACCTTTTGCTTGTGGTTTAAACGTTGCACCAGTCTCTTCAAAACACTTTACCGATATTTTAATTAAATTTGTACTCTGAGTTTCACTAATTCGCCGTAGTTCATATTCAGAACAATATAGTCGCCAAGTAACAATGTATGAACGACAGTTCTCGTAAAATGCACGCACGCAAAATGCGCAACGCTTCCCGTCGAAGTGACTCATTGTGACTAAAACTCCTTGAGCGCGTCTACCCAACGGTAGTATACTCCGCCGCCCGCGCGCTTTCTACCCCACAAAAAAAGATGATGCAATATGCACGTTCTATTGCGCCACCCGGTATATTAAAATCTTTCTACTAATAATATCATAGTACTAGACTCTTAGACAGAAAAGGAATATTACCATAAGAATTTAGAGATACTGTTGCGAAGCTGCTGAAAACCACAATACTTAAACAGTCAAATACAAAATGTAATAAAATTGAAACGACGTTTATATGTAATGAAATATTTCTGTGGAAGTGTCATTAAAGAGAAATTCACAAGAAAATGTTTCCTTCAGATTCCGTTGAACTCACGAGATTCGATTACGTTGAGCGCGCCTTGGCATCGTTTATAACAGGAAAAATGAATTTGCCGGCAGTATTGCAGAGTGTTGACTCGAAGAGATTATGGCACTTTAAAAAGAATAACTTAAAACTTTTTTTTTCAAATTAAAAGTAACGAAGTGTCAAGTGAAATAAACTATAGTAGCACTTATACCATTGATATAACAAATTATTTTAGTTTTCTTAATGGCTCTGAATGAATTTTGAACCTGCCGACCTGTGATAAAAATTTTCTTTTTCTCCTTTTTAATCACTCCGAAAAAGACTACTGATGAGCATCATCCTCTTCTGTTGCATCTTTTAGAATTCATAAAAATTTTCTGGTATATCCCTTTGTCACTTTGTAAGACATCAATGGGACGAAATGGGGTGATAGATTCTCTTTCGCCATCACCACATGTGGTTACACCATCCTCCATTAAGAAAATACCTAAGTGTGGTAATCGTGAACCTACGGCAGTTTTCTGTTGGACATAGGTCTCACCTAAAGCGCACCACTTAGCTCGGTCTTCTCCTCCACGTATTCAGTTGCTACCAGCCATCTAGTGTAAATATACGCTCTATCTAGACAGGAAAATTCGTTGTAATACATTTTTTATAATATTATTTTTCATTTATTTTATAAAATGACGGCACACTTGTTTCGAATTACGAATATTTAAATGGGCCACGATAATTGGTTTCAAATTCAGCTGTTTGTGTGAAATGGCGCATCCAAAGAGATATAAATATATAGGTATACTATAGAGCGGACATTGGGAACATTTATATACAAAAACTTAGAGCTAGTGCGCGTGTGGCACCATATAGCTAAATATAGCAAAACAACGCTAAGCATTTATTAAGACAACATTTTAGCTATTCCTCAGTAGGTGACGCTAATAAATATAACCTCATTTTAGGAATGTTACCGTTTCGATATCAAAGTATCGATAATGTCGTTGAAGATTACTAAGTTAGAAATGCTTTTCGATATATACATGATTGTTTTATAGTAGAAATCTATTTATCATGACTTCCATCACACGAAAAAAACTTTTTAAGCCTCTTTAGTGTCATGAAATTAAATATTTAATTTCCAATAACTAAGAATGAATTCAAACAGCAGTCACTTTGGTTGCCACCTTGGTGGCATAACGTCACTCGGTCTATTAGCTGCTATAATAACAGCATATGATTGATCGGTCGTTAAAGATACATCGACAAACGCCAAATCCAATAAGAGAGCGCCTCTATGTTTTTAAATTCGTTTCTTTTACAAAAATACACTTCAAATCTAAAATATTTTAGAAAAACACTGAACTTAAAAGCCGTTTCACGATTTGTCACGTTTCATCGACTGCAGTACTAAAAAACACTACGTACATCAATAAAAAAAAAAATATTTTAAGGTTTTACCTTATTTTCTAACTCAGGCTTCTTGCTTCTAATATCTTTAACAGTACAAATTGTTTTTAATGTAAGAAATCTATTCTGCCGTCCTTACGATAAGTGCAATAACTCGTGTTTTTGGGATTACTGAGTTAAGTACATATCCGTAATCAGAAAAATGAGCTCTACATTTTCTCCTTAGACGTCTTTTTTGTATTTATAGTAGATTCGGTTCTTTTGATAAGCATAACTGCAATATTTATTTTTACCATATGTATGTTGCATATCATTAACGAAATAACTTGAGTTATGGCATGGTTAGCTATAATATTTTGTAATATTACCTTAGATTACCGCAATAAGTGCAATTAATGCACTTATGATTAGCGCATTTTTTTCAATTAAGGGGAATATTTACTAATCATTAGCGTAACAAATAACGGTTATTGCAGATATGTAAAGAAATCTTATTATTTAAAATTTTAAACTTATAAAATTTAATAATAACAAGTAAAGTTAGTGCAATTATTTGAAGGAAAAACAGACAAGATTTGAATGCTCATAAGTACTAAATGCTGATTTGTCTTCGAGTTATTGCGGTTATGTATAGGTAAAGAGCGCGAGGGGTGTGACTTGAGGAGAAGTGATATTGCTTCGCACGTAAGAGCGTCGTCGCGGCGCACTATGCGAGCAATATCCCATCGAACCATAGCATTTCATTCATCACCAGTTAAATCTTCAATTTCAACTCAAGATTCTGATGCTGATATAGTGATGTTGCCTGCTATTCAAAAATAATCAATTTCTGTAGATTTAAATCAATTCTGGTCGCGTCCTCCAGATTAAAACGATTTTAAAACAGTTTTTAAAATCGTTGTAATCTGGTTATTTTAATATTGTTCGAAATATTGATCTTAATATTCTTGTTTCTAAAACAACAAAGAGAAACAGCCTGTTACTCCTTCCTTCATTCATCCTTCCATGACAATCAAATCATCTTTGTCGAATAATGGAAGGCCATTGTCCGACAAAGATGATTGTGACAATAGTAAAGTTAACATGTTTGAGGACTCCGACGATAGTGTTAAAGAACTTACCAAACGCGAGAATGTACCAAAGAGAAGAAAAAAACGCTCATGCAAAGTTAGCATTAAAACCACCATGTGATGATAAACGTAGAAAAAAGTGTATGACAAAGTTTACAGAAGAAATTTTAACAGGTATCCATGATCGGTACGTAAATTTAAGTTGGGATTCCATAGGGTTGTTTATAGAAGCCATATACCGTAAAAACACGAACCAAAAAATATGCAAGAGTGTCGTGGAGCACTCGGTTGGAAGGATGTTCCTTTCGTAGTATATTATTATTGATAAACGTATTATATTATTGATTAACAAATACAAATAAAAGAATTACTAGCATCTATTAAAATGAAGAATCATTTAAATTAAATTAATATTTCTCTCATGGCAAGATAAGAAAAAGTGCGAGGGAGATTTTATTATTAAATTAGAAAAAACATAATTAAAGGATATATTCAAAGTTTAAATCCAACAGTATCACATTATCGCCGCGAACATGCCCTTAATTAGTTTTATTTACCCAGTAATGATCCACCAATATTTTATAGAGAAATATACTAATAAGCAGATATCTTTAGAGACATATCGCAACGTTGTAAACGAAATAAATGTTTCCTTTGGTCATCTCGGTTATGAGGAATGCGAGTAGTGTGCTCCACATAATTCTCGTAATTAATGGTCTCAAGAAAGTTGTGAACTGTGTATTCAATATGGAAAACCAAGTTGCGCTACACACAAACTAGAGAAAAATACCAAAACGACAAGAAAGCATTTTCTATCGACAACGATTATATTTACTTTCCTAAAGCTGTGATAACATGATTCGAGTAAAAGAAAATACTTCAAGTGGTCTGAAAAGATTTTATTTTTATTTTTAGGGAGTAAAGTGATGTTTTTGTAACATTTTTTTCAACAGTTTCTTTTATAAATCAATATTTTGATATGTAGTAATTTTGTATCAATCATTTTTCGTAAAAATTTATAATATTCTTGCAATCAACTACCGCTGCATTGTGTCTGATTAAAGTATTTTACTAATGAAAACCGCAATAACTAAGACATTTATTGCATTTGTGGTTGGAAGAAATTACAGGACATACAGTTTATGCTCTAAGGAGCAATTTGTCGGTTTACTAACGATAATTGCAATAAGTACTCTATTTATTGCGGTTATGATTAGTCACGCTCTATCAAAACAATTAACAGTCCTAAAGATAAATACCGCCCCCCTCGTGCTCTAATCCAAAGTCCCGAAACCTTTCAGCTCGAGTTACAAAACCGTTTTCAGTGCCTAGAAGACTGCAATGAAGTGGACGATTTGAATGACAAGCTCGTGGAAACTGTCCATGCGGTCGGAGCTAAGTTCTGCAAGACCCGCCGCAGAAGAACACAAAAACTCTCCGATCACACTCTTAATCTCATGGCTGTTAGACGGGAGATGAAGCTACATTCTTCAACAGAATTAACAGCATACAGGCAACTGAACAGACAGATCTCCAAATGCATGCGGCGGGACTTACGCAAATTCAATAGAGCTCGTATTGAAGAAGCGATCGAGCGGAACCAAGGCTCCAAAGTCTTTGCCAGAGATCTGTCTGCCAGAAAGCGCCAACTGTCAAAGCTGAAGACAGAATGTGGCAGCATCGTTTCCGGGGCACCTGAGATTTTGAGTGAGATTGAGAGGTTCTATGGGCAGCTGTACACGTCATCGTTGGAGCCGCACGCAAGTGTGAGTAACGATCCAAGAGCGAGTCTTATCCGACATTATTCCGATGATATCCCGGACGTCAGTCTGAGCGAGATTAGAATGGCTCTCCAGCACCTTAAAAACGGCAAGGCCCCAGGCGAGGATGGAATTACAGCGGAGCTTCTGAAAGCGGGTGGAAAACCGGTACTTGAAGTCCTTCAGAAGCTCTTTAATTCCGTCCTCCATGGTGGCATTACACCGGAGGCGTGGAGCAGAAGTGTGGTGGCCTTGTTCTTCAAGAAAGGCGACAACGCTCTCTTGAAGAACTACAGACCGATTTCCCTTCTGAGCCGCGTCTACGTGCTGTTTTCGAGAGTCATTACGAATCCTCTCGCGCGCAGACTTGACGACTTCCAGCCTCCCGAACAAGCCGGTTTCCGAAAAGGCTTTTGCACCATAGACCACATACATACCCTTCGGCAAATTGTACAGAAGTCCGAGGAGTACAATTTGCCACTATGTCTGGCGTATGTGGACTATGAGAAAGCCTTTGATTCCGTCGAAATTTGGGCGGTGCTGCAGTCCCTTCAGCGATGCCAAGTTGACTGTCGGTATATCCAAGTGTTGAAGTGCTTGTATAGTAGGGCTACGATGGCTATCCGAGTACAGAACCAGAGTACGAAACCTATCCAATTGCAGAGAGGTGTAAGACAGGGTGACGTCATATCCCCGAAACTCTTTACCGCTGCATTGGAAGATGTTTTCAAGCTTCTGGACTGGAAAGGATACGGTATCAACATCAATGGCGAGTACATCACTCACCTTCGATTTGCCGACGATATAGTCCTTATGGCAGAATCGCTGGAGGACCTAAGCACTATGCTCAATGACCTCAATAGTGTTTCCCAACGGATAGGTCTTAAGATGAACATGGACAAAACAAAGATCATGTTTAATGTCCATGTCACACCTATGCCGGTAGTTGTTGGGAACACTAAGCTCGAAGTTGTTGACGAGTATGTTTACCTGGGACAAATAGTCCGACTAGGTAAGTCCAACTTCGACCGAGAGGTCAATCGACGGATTCAACTCGGTTGGGCAGCGTTCGGGAAATTACGGCACATCTTCTCGTCAGGTATACCTCAAAACTTGAAAACGAGACTGTACACCCAGTGCGTGTTGCCAGTGATGACATACGGAACTGAGACGTGGTCCTTCACTGCTGGCCGGATGAGGAAGCTCAAGGTCGCTCAGCGAGCTATGGAGAGGGCTATGCTCGGAGTTTCTCTGCGTGATAAACTCAGAAATGAGGATATCCGCAGTAGAACTAGAGTGACCGACATAGCCCAACGGATTAGTAAGCTGAAGTGGCAATGGGCCGGCCATATAGCTCGAAGAACCGATAACCGATGGGGAAGAAACGTTCTCGAGTGGCAGCCTCGTACCGGCAGGCGAAGTGTAGGGCGTCCCCCCACTAGATGGAGTGACGACCTGGTAAGATATGCAGGAAGTCGATGGATGCAGGTGGCTCAGGACCGTGCTTTGTGGCATTCTTTGGGGGAGGCCTATGTTCAGCAGTGGACTTGTGAAGGGCTGTAATGATGATGATGAAAGATAAATACATTATTGTGTTTTAATGCATATATAAATGTGTATAAAAATATAATATACTACATAGAATTCTGCATCATTTTATTTTATCTATCGTATAGTAAAAGTTTCAAGTCACTAGCTATCATAGTTACGAAGATACACACAAAACAAAAATAAAATCTTTAACTGCGATTATCTCGAAACTAGCCGAATCCTAGTTATTGCACTCTTTGTAAAAACGGCAGTATTGCCCTATCCTATCACTGTAAGCGAGGATCTATAATGGCTTTGTCCTTGAAAACCACCAAACAATGAAGCCTGGTATGTAAAAGAGAAGACTTGCTGTATTGCTAAACAACACAGCAAGTATCCTCAGCATGCTCATAAGCAACACAGAAAATCTCTACAGCATGCCTAAAAAAAAATTCCCACCCTTGCCCTACATAAAGTAGGGTACTTAGCACAGTTGGTATATGCTACTCATTTTTGTTGGTATGGATACAGTATCGTTGACTATTTTACCTTCTTAAATATTGTAAAGGATTACATCGGAATCCTGTATATTTTTATCGATAATCCCAATCGATAAACGTCGTCAATCACTAACTTTAAAATTGGAAACTAAATAGTGACGTTTACTGGATAACAGAGGGCGCTTATTACTATAAAATTAAATGTTCTAGAACAATCTACTAGAAATAATAAAATTAAAAGATTATTTTTTACGATAATAAACCGAAATCACGTTCATTTTTTGGTCCATATCGTGACTTACAATATCTTAATGCACAACCGGGCATATTTTCTTTAAAATATTTTTAAATATATGAAACGAATGCGTCTTGACTTTTTGACGATGTCACTAAGACTAAATGATAAAAATCGGAGATATATCCTATAGGACATAAGTTACAGACGACAATCTTGCTACTGATGTCCAGTCTATTACTATTACTATTTGAATGTCTTTGGGCGCATCAATTGAGTTCTACTGGAATTCTAATTGCCAAGAGGGGGCCATTTTATTAGGGTTTATTTTAAATTCCGATGAAAATTGCGTAAAATTTGTTAAATTGCCACGTCGTTAGGACCCGTTTCCATCAAGGGGCTGGCTATATTTAATTAGATGTGATTTACTGTACTCGTATATTTATTGTGTTAGAGCCGGAGTTAATTAATTAATATTTAAAAAAGTAAATAAAATAAAATATTTTTGTATTTAATTAGGTACACAAAAATAAACATAAATATATAGGTATAGTTTGTATTAAACGTACAAACTAATTAGCTAACTAGTTAGTGAAAGCATGCTAAATATCACTTAAGCTGATGATTGAAGAGAATGGCGATGAGCTGATTGTGAAAAATCTATAAAAAACGCTAAAAGCTAAAAAACAGTAACATTGTTTTGATTTCTTCTATAAAATTTTAAGTGTCAAACAAAATGAAAGTCCACCTGAGGATTATTCGCTACTGAGAAGACACCTGTAATCAACTTCAAGTAATGAATCACAGACATGTTGTAGGTAAGCCTTGAACTAATTGTTTTTATAGGAGAGGCGGCAAACAAGCATATGGCTCACCTGATGGTAAGTGACTATACCACCGTCTATGAACAACTGCAACATTAGGGGAATTGCAGGTGCGTTGCCGGCCTTTTAAAAAAGAGGAAGCTCGTTCCTTGAAGGTCCCTAATAGTATCGGTCCGGATAAACCACCGGTGGTAAAACACAGGGCGGTCGTACGAGGAAGAAAACTCCTAGTAAAACGTACAGTGGACCGCCAAGCTTCCAGAACGTGTGGATGGTATCGGGAGTTTTGCCGCTGTTGTGGGTAGTCTTAAAATATTATATATTAGGAAACCGCCTTTATTAATAAAGACAGTTGTCATCTGAACTCTGTTGTTTCATTGTCACTACATGGTGGCAGCGGTTAAAATACCTAAATAGTTTTGGATTTTACGTTTGAATATCGTTAATTTGTATTCTAAATTAAGTGTAAAGGATGGAGCATGCAAGACCGCCAACCGAATTGAGTTTAGATGGCAGCCCCGTCGGCCGGGCTGACGCATGGAAGCGGTGGAAGGCACAATTCAATCTTTTTCTTAAAGCATCGGGGGTGCACAAAGAAGAGGGAAGCATACAGGCGAGTTTGCTCATTAATCTGATTGGATCAGATGGATTTGATGTTTATGAGACTTTTACATTCGATTCAGAAGAGCAACGTGAGGACATCGAAATATTGATGAAAAAATTTGACGAGTATTTCGGTATTCAATCTAATATAACATTACTGAGATATAATTTTTTTACGAGGTATCAAGAAACTGGAGAATCTATTTATCAATATGTAACAGCGTTAAAGTTACTCAGTAAAAACTGTGAATTTAAAAATTTAGAGCAAGAGTTGATTCGCAACCGTATTGTGTGCGGCATAAGGAGCACAATTGTAAGGGACCGGTTGTTACGGACGGATGAATTGACTCTGGAGAAAGCAATTAAAATATGTCAAGCTGATGAAATGTCAACAGACAGCAAGCGTGTGATGGAAACAGGTAGCTTCGGCAGTTCGGCGAGCTACGGGCCCGTGCGCGTTGAGGCGCTGGCGATGCGCGGCGGCGAGCGGCGCGGTGGCGGACGCAGCGGCGGGCGCGGCGGCCGGCGCGGCGCGCGAGCTGCGCACGGCAGGACCGCGACGTCGCCTTGTCCGCGTTGTGGTGCTCAGTGTACTGATGTAGATTCATGTCCAGCTATTTCGGTGAAATGCTATGTGTGCGGTAACTACGGCCATTACGCTAGGATGTGCAAATGTAAAAATAGTGTTAAAAAAATGTATGAAATAGAAGTGAATACAGAAAAATCTAATAATGATGATTGTGAGTCGTTTTATGTATCTGTGTTAATGGACAAAACGCAGAACAAAATCGGCGGCGATGACTGGTACGAGGTATTAAGAGGTGAGTGTGGCTTTGAACGTTTTAAGCTGGATACCGGTGCCGACATTAATGTGTTATGTTATAAGAGATTTTTAACCCTAGGGTTTGACACGGAAATGATATGCAATAATAATAAAATGAAATTACAGTCGTTTAGCGGGGATATTATTCCGATAATAAAAGTAAAATGTATGTTTTAAAATTCGCAATAGCAAATATTAATTGTGAAAGTGTGCTGGGTCGACAAGCGTGTTCGGAACTAGGGTTAATTCAACGGGTTTACGGCATTAATTTGGTAGAAAATTCGGATCTTTTTGAAGGCTTAGGATGCTTACGTGGTGAGTACCATATAGTTATTGATAAATCAGTTAAACCTGTAGTTTGTGCTCCGCGAAAAGTACCTCTAGGATTACGTGATAAATTATTAGAAGAATTAAACAGGATGACTGACTTAGGAGTCATTAGAAAGGTCACTCACCCAACACAATGGGTTAATTCAATAGTAATTGCAGCAAAAAAGAACGGAACATTGCGAATTTGCTTAGACCCGAGACCTCTTAATAATGCTATACAGCGTGCACATTTCCAACTGCCAACCATTAAGGAACTTGCCACTAAAATTCACGGAGCTAGTTTTTTTTCAGTATTAGACGCAAATTCAGGTTTTTGGGCAATAAAACTTGATGATCAGAGTTCAGACTTATGCACCTTTAGTACACCGTTTGGGCGCTATCAGTATTTAAGATTACCTTTTGGGTTAAACTGCGCTTCAGAGGTGTTTCATGCTAAGATTAAGCAATTAATAGAGGATTTAGATGGAGTAGATTCTTTTATAGACGATATAATATGCTGGGGACGAAATAAAGACGAACATGATAGGCGTTTAAATGCATTATTAAATAGGGCTCGTGAAATTAATTTAAAATTTAATAAAGATAAATGTCGTATATGCGTTGAGGAAGTGACTTACTTGGGTCATATATTTAACAAAAACGGGATGAAACCAGATTTAGAAAAAGTAAAAGCAATAAAAAATATGCCAACTCCAAAAGAACGAAAATCATTAGAACGATTTTTAGGAGCCGTAAATTATTTATCTAAGTTTATACCTAAGTATTCTGAGCGTATTTTTCCGCTTACTCGATTATTGAAAAAGGACACAGAATGGTGTTGGGAGAGTGAACAACAGAATGCGTTTGATTTATTAAAATATTTAATAAGCAAATCACCCGTGTTGGCTTTATATGACGTATCGCAACCGGCTGTAGTTTCGGTGGACGCGAGCAGTGTAGCGCTAGGAGCTGTGCTGTTGCAGGGCGGCCGACCTATTGAATATACTTCATGTACACTCACCGACACACAGACACGATATGCGCAGATAGAAAAAGAAATGCTAGCTATTCTCTTTGCGTGTGAAAAGTTCCACCAATATATTTACGGTAAAAGTGATGTTTTAATTGAAACAGATAATAAACCGTTAGAAAGCATTTTTAAAAAGCCCTTAGATTCGATACCAGCACGCTTACAGCGAATGATTTTACGATTACAATGTTATGATTTGATAGTTACATATAAGCCTGGAAAATATATGTACTTGGCCGATACATTGTCACGTGCTCTTATTCCAGAACTATATAATGATAAAGTGAGTGATAATGTATTATGTCAAGTACATATGATAGTTTCTAACATGCCCGTTTCACATAAAAAATTAAGTGTAATTAAAAATGAGACTTTGAAAGATAATAACTTAAAACTTTTAATGAGATATATAAATCAAGGTTGGCCGGAATATAAAGGAGACATTGAAGATAATTTAAAATATTATTGGTTAATGAGAGGAGATTTATTTTGTGTAGATGGCGTTATATTCAAAAACAAACAAATATTAATTCCCAGTTCCTTAAGAACCGAAATGTTAAAAATTATACATGATGGACATTTAGGGATAGACCGCTGTAAAAGGCGCGCACGTGAAGTGCTATTCTGGCCAGGGATTTCTTATGATATAGAGAGATATATAAATAGGTGTGTAGTGTGTCGAGAGAATTCAAATAACTCGAGTAAGGAACCGATGATTGCTGTTTCTATTCCAAATTTACCATGGAGTAAAATCGGGACAGACATATTTCAGTATGGTAAAAAATCATATCTGATTATTGTGGACTATTATTCATGTTTTACGGAAGTAGCATTGTTACATGAAACTACTTCTAAAAGCGTCATAAACGTACTGAGAGAAAATTTTGCTAGGTATGGGATACCAGACATTGCAATAAGCGATAATGGTCCACAATTTTCAAGTCGGGAATTTAAAAACTTTGCGGTGGAGTGGGGATTTGAACACATAACGTCATCACCCAATTACGCACAATCAAATGGTAAGAGTGAAAGAGCCGTGCAAACAATAAAAAAGATATTAAAAAAATCCATAGATAGTGGAAGTGACTTTTATTTAAATTTGCTAAGTTATCGAAATACGCCTCGCAATAATTTGAATTCTCCCGCACAGCTGTTGATGGGTCGTAGGTTAAAATGCAGGCTACCTGTGCACCCAGACCTTTTAAAAATAGGACATGTAAATAATGAGAGTCAACACAAAGTTATGCTAGATAAACAAAATAAATACAAAATGTATTATGATTTACGTGCCAAGCCTTTACCTGTATTGGATGTTGGCGATAAGGTGACTATGATAGAAAAAAATAATTCTAAAATTCCAGGTCATATCATTGCAAAAGCGGCGACTCCCCGCTCATATTTTATTAAAACTAAAAGAGGAATGGTGTATCGCCGCAATCGCAGACATCTAATAAAAGATAAAACACAAGAAAATAGAACGTCAGCACAAATAGTACATGAGAATAAAGAACATAATTCAATGACAACAAAAACTACTTTTACGAGTAGTGAAAATGAGGAATATTCTTCGAACGATGAATATGAACCGACAATGTTAAATATTGAAGTTAATGAAAATTATTCTCCGCCTCTCACTCGAAGTAAAGTAAATAAAAACAAAAAATAACCGGTTTAATTAATCCTTTGTATTCATAAAAAAAAATGTACTTAAGTAAGTTTTTTATTCATGTCTTTCTTGGTAAGATTATTTAAAAATAGATCACTTTTGTTAAAAACTTATTCTTTAAGGGGAAGGTGTTGTGGGTAGTCTTAAAATATTATATATTAGGAAACCGCCTTTATTAATAAAGACAGTTGTCATCTGAACTCTGTTGTTTCATTGTCACTACAGCCGCGATGTGCGTTCGATCGCAATGCTTCACAGATTTAATTAACAGAATCAGGCGTTACTTTGCGGAAATACATTTTTTCGTTATAAAAAACGTAACGTAACTAGGATATTTTGCTTTATCGTGCAAGCAGTTTACATACATAAATTGCACAAGGTCGAAAATCCAGATCAGGAACAATTATTTGTAAGCCATACAAATATTTGTTCCGTGCGGGATTCGAACCTGCGGTCTTCAGGGTGTAACTTATTGCTAAGCCACTGCGCTACGGAACCGTCAAAATATTAGATTATAATATTATATTACAGATGTCAAAATTTAATTTGATAATAACCGCGTTATAAAATAAAATGATGTGTGTTACCTACATTGAGTAGCAAGTCCCGCCCTCTTTCAATTGCTACTACTATCTCCGTTAAAACGAATTCAGACAATTCTACTTCCAACACCACTACCCTAGGGAAGACATACCACCGTCGATAATACAACACGTGTTTTGCCTCTGCACGAGGCATTCTCAGGTGAAGTAGACTCTGCAGTGGCTGGTCGCTAATACTTAATACTTAGTCTCGTCTCAATAGCCTTGTTCAATCACCAAGGTGCACCGCGTTAAGGAGGAGAAATGATGACATATATTTTATAAGAAGGTTGTTGTCTTGGGTACGTACCACCTATGTTCCGGTCTGAAGTGTATAGAGAGCCAGTATTTACAGGATGTGAGGCATTCTTTCTTAGTTCTCAGAGGTGACAACGCATTCTGGAGCCCTCTTTGTTTGTAGTTGGTTGCAGTACGTTCGTTTGCCACTTAAGTTTAAAATATATATATATACATATATATATACATATATATATATATATATATATTATTTCTTACATCTTTAACCAAACGGTTTTTTTTAATTAAATAACTAAACAATAAATTATTTCAGATTCGGGATCAAATAAAATATAAAGATTTGTCATAATTTTTTCAAGTCAAATCTTCAGTTTTGCTCGTGTCATATGGTGCTTCATTGGAATGATCTGTGTCCAGCAATTTATTTAAAAAAATGAAAATGAAAAATAAAAATGAAATGAAAAAATGTTTTGCCAATCCGCCTGCCAAGCTTGTCAACTATATCAAATATTCCTCCCCTTTATGATAGACTATTTATAGGGAGACTAGGAGTGGACCTTTATAGGCTGAAAGAAAGAATGATTATATAAATTTTTTGTGTGTATAGCAACGCAACTGTTGAAAATAACCTAGATAGCTAACAGCTACTACTAATAAAAAACTGTAAGTTGTTTTTAACATAAAAAATAGCAAAAAACATATTCTTAGTTCTGTTGTAACGTTCTTAGTTGTTCTTAGAAGTATTTGTTGTTATTGGCAAGAAAAATTTAAATTTAATTTTAAAATTTTAAATTTCATTTTCTTTATAAAAAAAATAGTAATGCTATTCATTCCTATTCCCTTTAACCACTTCTGATAAGCTTAAAATGCTTGTGTTAGAAGTGGTTCACGACAGTAGTCGAATGGCGGATTCGAACCCACGACCTTTCGAGTCCGCGGTCCGCGCAATCTTAATTATTGTCTAAAATTTTCCCCTTCTTCATTCTTTATTAAATTTGTTCAACAGTTATTTACGTTAGATGTTTTCTGTATCACCTTTATATGATAATTTATTGTTTAATTTTAGTAAGTGTAAAAAAGTATAAATTGATTGATTGGTAAATTGATTTTGTATCACATTTCATAATATTAAAAAAAAATTTGTGATGGGGAATAGTATTTCACAGACAATTTAAATATAAAGATAAATTAATTTCAAATTAATATCTTCCTGAATATAAATCGCCAAGTCGAGCAAAAGAGCAGCACAGCCGTACCATCTTTTTCTCGAAGCAGTTCAGGCCATATTCGACCCCCTATAAATTCGTTTTGGATAAAACCAGAAGCCTGAATTTACACTGACCAAGCGAGAATTGTATAAATACGGTATATTACAAATTTTATTCAATTTAAACAAGTAGTTTAAGAATTATAACTAGTCAAAGTTTCTTAATTTTGTCACTCACTGACTGACCGATCATCAAAATTCTAAGGCACTTCTAACATACGTAGAAGCTTCAAATTTGGATCACAATTAGTGTTTATTGTATAAATCAAGGAAAAACTAAAATATTTTGTAATTTCGGTCCAGTTTTCTAGATACACCAATTGCATAAATAACTTTGTAATCCTATATAAATATATGTCCTATATAAATATAATAATCGCACTAAACAATCTAATTTAATATAATATGTATTAATGTAAGATACGTTTTGTTTTCATGCGATGGCCAAGTCAATCTATTTATTTAAAACATAAAAGATTTTTAATATCGATATGGTTACTATAAGATGTTGTTAGGTTAGCTAATTACGTAATAACATGAGACAGAAGAACCCTTAAGTAAGGACTTAATAAATTAACCGACTTGGTATTATATATTATGTAGATATCACAACTTTTTACGGTAGAAGAACTGAGTTGCGAGACTTGATTTTTTTTACAATTTATGTTTTTGATGGCATACATATTACTTTAAAAAAATAATACTTCAATAAATAGTAATATATTTAATAATAAATGTAAGTCTTTAAAACCTAAAACTAACATAATAAATTACTTGTTATAATATTCTAATAATAAATATATAATAAGTGTAAGCGGAGTGTTATTTGAAAATATTTAAAATATTTTTAAATTTCCCACCGTCTTCCTTTAGATTAATAGGTCCCGTTTCGATCCTCTCGCTTCCAGTACAAAACTAATAACTCAGATCCGAAAGCCCCTTGCGGTACTGACTGCGATTAATGCACCGAATGGTCAAAGTCTGGTAATTTATTTGAAGTAAATATTAAATATAATACATTGTTTTTGTTACAAAAAAATTTTACATGTATATAGTTTCAATTGTTTAAAAGTGAAATTTTCACAATAATCTATTAACACCGTGTACTTTCTACAATACATGAAATGCTATGAGAGGAAAAGTAAAATTAATTTTGAACTGCTACTGTAAATTTATTTAATTTTGACGTATTATCTGCTTTATAACGAGAGTGACTGACATAGATCAACGATCAGTAAGTAAGCTGAAGTGGAAATGGGCGAGCCATATTGCACGAAGAAACGACAATCAATAGGGAAGAAAGGTTCTCGGGTGACCGCCTCGTGTCGGTAAGTGAAATGTCGTTGGTCATACCGCTAGATGGAGAGATTACCTAGTAATACATTCAGGAAATCGATGCATGCAGTTGGCTCAGGATCGTGTTTTTGGCATTCCTTAGGGCAAGCCTATTCAGCGGTGGACCTGTGAAAGACTATAAAAGTGATGATGATGACTTCATTTTGTGTGATATAAATGCTAACTACCATATATAATCTTCGTTATTTTCTTACATAACCTCATTCTCATCAACTGAAAATCTGAAAATTTGAAACAAAGAATTTTCCGTGATCACTAGAACTGATATTTAATCATTCCAAATCTAATTATAAATGATCATCCTGCACTGCAGTTATACCAGTTACTAGACTCTAAAGGGTCAGTAATTCCTTCACGGGGCAATGTATACGCTTTTTCAACAAAGTCCCAGAAAATTAGCAGACCTTTTCTATCAAAAGGTTTAAATTGTTTATTAAGCAAAAATTGTCTAGTAAGGGTTATTATACTACTAAAGAGTACATGACTGATAATAGCCCCTGGGAATGAGATGATCACTACCATGCTGTTTCTAAATGTTTTCATAATAATTATATAAAATATTATATTGTAAATTGTGCTTTTTAAAAAAAAGTCAAGGTGGGTTTCTAAAATAAATTTTGTAAATAGTTTGTACAGCCATTAATGTAAAATTTACTTTAAAAAAAAAGTCCCGCAGGGTTTCTTGCTGGTTCTTTCCAGGACAGAGGTTTTTTAGCGAACCTGTGGTAAAAGTAAAAAATGACTTTCAATTAGTATTATGTACTAAAATCTATTTAGAATAAAAATGATTCCATTCTATTCTATGCAGATTAAATCAATATCATATACCAACTTTCAAAATTAATAATGAATTTATTTTGAATCCACCTGCATTGATGTTAAAATTGAGCCTTGATATAAACATATCTACCGTTGTCATGGCCTCGACGGTTCAAAATGTCTAATGAAATGAAATGAAACTCTGGCAGTTAATAATGATTGAGGACGTAGTTATATCTTTGACGTACTCAAAGAACCATGCCCACTTTTCATACATTTAAAAACCTGATAGTAAAAGTTTATGTATAGTTATAAGGTATAGTAGAAAAACTTCCTGTAAGCTTAGAAAATAATGTCATGTAGTCATTTTTACAATTTAAACGCTACGAAGCCCAATAATATTAATGTTACTCTTTAGTTTAGGATTTGTTGTTACCAAATATTTAATTTTTCTATCTCTTATTAATGTTCTATCACTACTTCCTCTGAGATTATACTGAGAAAAATCTTGCGTATCCCTACATATTTCTATTCTATATGATCAATGAAAAACACAAAATGGGACAATACACAACGAGACGCAAACACAACAAGTGATTATATTCTCTTTGACAACAATGAAGGACTGCGCCGATGTCAATCGTAGAACTGCTAAATGTCAAAAAATCCGTTTCACTTGTGTGCACTCAATGACATACTGCATTATTTATTTATTTCATTATTATATTATATTGTTTTTAATTAATCTGTACTATATAAAAAGTAATAAAGAAATATATATATATATATATATATATATATATATATAAAAGGAATATATATATAAGAATATAGAGAAATACTTACTGATTAAATAAAATAAATGTTTAAAATTCAGAAACAGAGTTCAATTAAGTCAAGTAGCGAAATGCGATGTATGTAAAATGCAACGTCTTAGAAAAAGGGTAGTTAAGATGCGTTCAAAATATGGTGGTAATAAGTTTACCCTTGACGTAGAATAAGCATAAATAAATATTAAAAATATTTTTCTTCTGCGTTTCTTTTAACATTGTGGTACGCGTATTTAAATAAGATTTCAATTAGGTGAATTTTAAGATTTATTTCATTTCTATACATAGTCAGATGAAAAATGGGCATCCTTCTTTAGATATTGGAATCACAAGCTGACATACGCATGCTCACGTTGAAACAGTTTTCCGCTTTATTTTGAACTTGATACTTGCTTAGACCAAAAAAGAAGAAGGACGGAACGCTGCGTACATTTTAAGTGAAGCTGAAACCATGCTCAACTTCTAACACGCACTCAGGAATTTATCTTTTTTCTTTTTATCTTTATCAGCCCGTAAAAGTTTACTGTTGGATACACACATCGATGAACCTAAAACCATGTTAATGGTTGCAAATGATTTCAAATGCATACATGTATGTGAGTGTGTGTGTTCTTGCAATAAGGTGAACATAGTTTTGGATATTTCCACAATTATTTATTCTATGGCAGCAACACTCCGGGTACCAGCTAGTTCTATATAAAAAGAGAACCAAAGCTATATATACCGCTAATATTTATTGATATTTCGATAAAACTGGCGCCATTCTCAATGCGTGTGTCCAGAGAGACATACACTCTAAACTATACGGCAGGCATGTGTATAGAGACAGTTCTAATATAGTCCCGATCGCTGTTCACCCTAGATTGCCCCTGCGGCAGGCAAATGAGTAGCCCCCTTTACGGTGCACTATCCGCGTATTCACGACAAACGTCAGTCAGAGCGCCGAGCGACGTGACCTCTTACTGGAAAGCCTAGCGGCTGTCTTATTTGAATTGATCCAAATACAGAGTTTTATTGTGGTTTTCCGTAGTTCTCTAGTTTCTGTGATGTTAATGCTGTTAGTCTATGCGGCTCTTACAGCTTCATCGAACTCACAACTCTAAAAATAATTATAAAAGGGGGAGGGGGAGAAGATTAGTTATTTTAGTGCAGCGTCGCGTCCGCAACGTTGCACTAATTTTATTTTAGTGCAACGTTGCGGACGCGACGCTGCACTAAAATCGATAACCTTGGGGAAGTGGGATGATATTGTGTTCAGGTCAGTGATCACATTAACATAACATGAATGAATTATCTAATGGGCATCCGACAGGGGATGGCAAGCCACGGCTCTGACGGCTAACTCGTATCGTTCGATGTTCTAGACGGTTAGAACTGCCCAGGGATGCGGGATACGTGTGTGAGATGTGGAGATGTGTGCGGCGTGCCCGTCTACAGACTCTCTGCGTCCTAACCGTTGTTGTGCTAACAGTGTTTGTGGCACTAGGTGATTGTGTAGTGTTGGAGTGTGAATAGCCAGCGACATTTTGGTCGTCGGAATCTAGTGGAACAGGGGATTCGATTTGAACGTCACGGGGTCTCCGAAGGGTTAATGTAACATTCGGCGTCGAAACGTAGATGGCTGCGTTTACCAATAGCAAGTTGGGATGTGTCTCGGCCCTCTCGAAGTAGCGCCGAAACATATCCTTGAAATACTCAGAGATCGTCGGAAGTTGACAATCTCTATGTTAGTCCGGTGGCTATGCGAATGACTTTTTTTATAGGATAAAGGTGACAAACGAGCGAACACGCGAATGCCATATCATAGTAGGATGTAACCCTTAGGTATTTGGCCGTTTGTTGCCAGGGGATCTGGCAGCCGTACACTGTGATCGTGCCTAACAATTTCTTGGGGGTTCGGATTTGACGATTGAAAGTGGAGATCCTTTGAAAGCATATTGCTACACTATTCCCAGGATTCACTTTGATTTTCCATAAGCGTAACCAATCGCCTATGCGGTTGACATCTGTTTGGAGCATCTTTGTGAGGTGTCTTTTATTGGAATGAGTGACAAAAAGTGCCGTGTCATCTGCGAAAAGGGTATTCACTACTGGGTGCTTCGGGATGTCACTCGTGAAGAGTGTAAAGAGTTATGGGGAGAGGACGTAGCCTTGTGGAACTCCAGTCTTGAGGGACGCTTTGTAGAGCGAGAACACTCTATTCGATAGCGAAAGTGGCGATTGGCAAGAAAGGCTCTGATGATGTGGATGAGCCTATCAGGCACGTTGAGTTTATATAGCTTGTAAAGCAAGCCATCGTGCCAGACTTTGTCAAACGCTTTGACGACATCGTAGAAAAAGACACCTGTTATGGTGATTTTGCGATTATTTTGTGTGTATTTAAATCCTTTCAGAATATATTCTGTGAGGTGATGTGCGGTATAAGGAAGAAGTTTGTTGGTGAAGACGTATTTACGAAGGTGATTCAATGTGAGTCGCTCGTAAACTTTCCCCGGTGTGCTGAGAAAACTAATTGGTCTGTAACTAGAGGCTGAGTTGCGCGGTTTTCCCGGTTTCGGGATTTCTATTACGACTGCCTCTTTTCATGCATCCGGGACGGAGCAGCTGGAAAGAAGATTTTGAATATGCCTATTAGGAGGCATACTAGCGGCGGAGAGAGATTTCAGTACCCTGTTGCTAATGCCGTCGGGACCGGGTGCTGATTTCTTTTTGAGGCTTTTATTACTTCTGTGACTTCGTCGACAGTCACAGGTTCTAGGGAGTCACCCGCAGGTGGTAGTGCAAGGTTACGTTCGACCTCCGCTTCAACCTCTGCAAGGTGAGCGGGATCTTTAGGGTCGCTCGAGGAAGTACATTGGCTCTCTAAACTGTCAGAGATGCATTCGGCCTTTTCAGAGTCATCAACGGCGAGATCAGGGCTTATTGTGATTCTGTAGTAACTTTAAAATATTTATAGAAAAATAATAAATCAATTTTTTATTTTAAAGAGTAAGGTTTAGAAATATGTTTTTCTAACATTGAGCTCTTATTTTATTAAATTAAGTAACTTAAGTTGGTGAAAATAATAACCACTTTACTTGGGATTTGTCAAATTGATTGTATTTTTTGTTTCGTTAAATTGTCAGTCATTTCATATATTTTAAGCTTTGAAATTGACACTAAAAAGGAAACCAAGAAAACCTCTGTTTAGCTTTCTTGATAGCATTCTCAATACTGTATTAATATAGAAAAATCTCTGATAACTATTTAGACCATAAAATTTTAAAAAGTATTGAGTAATCAACATTTGTGTAAGATAAGCGGTTGATGGATATTAACAGGTTTGAAAATTGAAACTGTTTTGAGCTAATCAGTGCTTGGAACATACATACGCCCTTAAAACTTAAAAAAAATATGCTTCATTGCTCGCAATAAGAACCTGACTATATTATATAGAATTCACTATCAATCTGAATCTGAATCAATAAGAATGTAAGAAGTTGCAATAATCAATATTGTTGACATTGCTTTTACCTTCTAGTCTAATGTGGTCGAATGGGCAAATATTTTAAGATATGCGTCTTTTTACGCATTCTTGAAAATGTGATCCTCAAGATTTTCGAACCATAGATTAATTATATGAAACATAAAAATCCTGGCTTAGTTGGTTGGACTAACGAACTATTACTTTTCAGAGTCCATTGGTTCGGAAGCATCGTGTTCCTGTCGCGTCTCCTAGAATAATGAAGAAGTCTCCATTTTGCACGAGAGGCGTGCATTACTCTCGACACGTCAAGGTCGAGCAATTTTGTATAATGCCTCTATCATAACGATATTGCACTTATACGATAATATGAGAAGCCGTTTATCAAGAAAATATTTTGATTAATCTACTTTATATTTTCTAGAAAAGAATTTTATATTGCTACTTTCAAAAAATAAAACTTATTTTGGTAAATAACATTAATTTTTTTCCCTGTAGGTGACACCTGTTAAAATAATAGAATTAAATAACTATAATAGAACTAAATTTAAAAGACGTGTATAATATATTTTAAAAGTCAGAATACAATGAACTTTTGGATTTTCCAAAATATTTTACTACGCGACCGACATAGGCTCGTAATTCTATGCGTATGTTACATCGATGTTGCACCGAATGTTCGGTCAAAGTCTATTCTTAAGACACTTAAGGAACGATAAGGGGTAAGGTCTTAAACGTGGTAGAGCCATGCTGCAGCTATATTAGTAGTATAGTTGTAGCACGAATGGGTCGGCTCGACCGGGGAAGGGCCACGCACTCATAGAATACCAGCGTAAAATGGCAGCTTGACACTGCTGTGTTTCGTGTGGTGAGTATAGAGAACCGGAGACCCTTTTTACTGGTAAAGAGGCATTCCATCTTACTCCTCATGGGTGACGACGCATCTGCATTTTGATTATTTATTGAGGATAAATGTAGATGTCTATGGGTCACAGCATCCACTTACCATCAGGTGGACTGTGTGCTCGTTTGTCACCCTATCCTATAAAATAAAAAAAATAAAATAAAAAAAATAGGTAAATTTATAATGCCACCATAACCTCATTAAGAAATCTATTACGCAGTATAAACACTGAGCATAGTTTTCTGAGGGACATGGAACTTCCTCGTACGGCCAGCACTAAAAGACGACAACCCCGCAGACCCCATCGAGAAACTTGATTTACTTTTTATTAAATAAAAAAAGTTTAAATAACCTTCATAAGAGTTAGAAGTAAACATTTCAAGTATTATTTCAAAATACAAACGGAAGCCGTCTTTCGACGACAAGTTCACTTTTCCTGTTGTCGGAGTAAGGATGTGAATTTTTGCTGCCTCATGACGTAATGTTATTGCTTTTTAAAGACATCTAAAACGTTTTATCTCGCTGCTTTTATCGGGAATATGTAGAATTACTGAAATATAATTTAAGAAGCAAAAATAAAGCGTCTTTTTATGGTCAGATTGCCCTATCTATTCAATAATTAAATATATACCTATATTAAATTTTACTCTGTTATCAGAAATTTAAAAGGAATTTGCTATGAAAATATATGCTTGATATATTTTAAACATATTTTGTTTATTATAATGTGTCGTTAAATTATTCATGATATAAAATTCGTTCGAAATACAGCATCTTTGCTCACGACACTATTGATTCGAATGGTCGCTATGGCATTTAGATAGGAGGAAGCGAGACTACTATACAACATGTAACAAAAACCCTATGGTTCCCGTTAAATACGTTATCAGGATCAGTATTCAAACCTATAGATATAATTTTTTTTAAATCTCGACCAAATTTGTTTTATTTTTCAAAAAAAAATTAATTTATGTGGTTTTATTACCTCTTACTGACACTAGCCGATGCTAAAGCTAAGTAAAGCAGGATATTTGACAATCTTCATACTCCCCAGACAATGCAGAGGTAATAAAACCATATACATTTTTTTTAAATAAAATAAAAAAAAATATTGTTCGAGTTTTTAAAAGAAAGTTATTTCTATACGTTTCAATAATGATCCTGATAACGTACTTAACGGGAACCACAGGGTTTTTGTTTCATATTGTATAGACTTTTGGAGTGCGTCTGGATAAACACAACCAACTTGTCTACGACTGCCGTCTAATAGTACTTTCACTGCTGTGTTCTGGTCTGGAGGGTATAGAGAGCTATTAAGTATAAACTGTGAGATACTCAATTTAATTCCTAATAGGTGACGACGTTACCAGCGCAAAATAAAAAAAATCAATGCTGCTTTGTTTCGTATGGTGAGTGTAGAGAACTGGAGACCCTTTTTACTGGCAACGAGGCATTACATCTTAGTCTTCAAGAATGTCAACGCATCAGCATTTCGATTTTTATTCAAGGATAGATGTAGATGTCTATGGGCCACAAAATCAACTTACCAACAGGTGGACTTTGTGCTCGTTTGTTACCTGTGGTAGTTACCATTAGATTACCAGACCATTTTTACATGTTATAAAAAGTGCTCAGTTGCAATATCTTTTTAACAGCGTCTATTTCAAAATAATCTGCAATTAACATAATATTATTAAATCTACGATCTGATGCACTTAATTGCACCGTCGTAACTACTATTTCCTGTCATCCATTAAATTCATTAATAGCGTCAATAAAACGTCCATTAACAGCAAATGTTTCTTCTTTCCACTTCTGCTATTTGCTTCCTTTTACCTTATTGTTTCAAAAATCTTTAAAGTTGCACGTTTTTGGCGTTCTTTTATATAAAATAAATGCAAAAATCGTAAATCTACTTCCGAATATGCTATGCAAAGTAGAGAACGACATCAGTTCATCAGTCATCAAAGTTTTTATTTCTTTTTCACCGGTATTTAATTTCTATTAAAAATTTAATTTTTTGTCCCTTTGAGATGGGCTAAGGAATAATACTAGCTCATGCTAACAAACAATTTTATTAAAATCTTCATATCCAATTTGTATGGAATTATTTCTCCAAACTTATATTGAACCATGCCTGATGTAACCCGAAGAATCATTGAAATCCGTTGACAATTGATGAAGATTTCGCATTACATATATACAAATAAAAGTATACATATAGTCGAACTGAGAACCGTTTTATTTTTTAAGTCGATTAATAAAACGAGCAAACATTTATTTTTTAATAATTAAAAAAAACTAAGGCAAAATTGAATTTCCACGTAATGTAAATTAGATAATGAGAGATAGTTATAGTAATTTTAATAATCTAGAATGTAGCTTACAAATCCTCAATTGTATGATTTCCCAAAGTGATAATAATTATTTTTTACACCTGGTACATCAGAATATACAACGCATGATTGGCAAAGAGCTAGAAATTTAATTGTTCTTAAATAGGAATTATATTCATAGTTTATGTATTACTGAACATTGATTACGAGTAAAAGCTAATAACTTAATGTTTAACTTCAGTAATCACTAGGTGGTCAGTTCGTTCAATAGAGTAACGATTTTTAGAGGTAGCTCCTTAATATTAGCTAATAAACTATTATCATGAAAATAACGTAAAGATATTGTGAGACCCTCTGTTGAGCGAACTGCAGAAATGGCATGCGTTGAGTTTAAGCATCTCATTGTTATGAGCGTCTACAGACCTCCATGTTCTATATAAGTACGATAATTTTGAAAAAATTATGGAGGAAATTTTTGTTAAGCTATTAAGCTCTGTTGTCTCTAATCTGTTTTAATATGTGGAGACATTAATATTAACCTAGAAACTTCCTTTACCACCAGGTAAATGTTAATCATGTTAGTTCATTTGTAACTTCAATTTTATAAAAACAATATAACAATCTAATTTAAAGAATAAAATATAATGTAGCAAAATTCAAATAATAATACAAACTCTGATATGCCACTGATTATCCGTAACTCGGTTTAATAACAAGGACGAACGATAAAGTATAATTAGAGTAAATTACGAGAATCCCTCTAATTGGAATTTAAGGACGGTATGTCCAAGCTATTTTATTTTTAAAATTGGAAATTTAATGCTGTATAATTTGGTATATTAAATCTTCTTAAATTTTTAAAGGCTTTTAAACGGTAAATTATCATTTAATTTAATTTGTGTGACATCAGAACGTAGATTTAGAGAACTAGTTTTACGGATTTTATCGACTTTAATTATATTTCCAAGGTGACGTTACGAGTACAGCACCCATGGTAACGGAGGACCTGAGCTCCCCGTGATCAAGGTTGCTATATAGTGGCAGTATCCTTGATCACCGGATTGGGGATCAAAACGGGATGAAATTTATAAAATCAGATTCCTTCAATCTGTGGTGCTCGTGTAAACATAAGAAATCTTTAGAAACCCTCGACTACATATTTGCCGATAGATGGCAGGCTAGTGCATCTGCATTTTGATTCATAATCAGTGACTCAATCAAGATGTAGATGTTTTTAAACCACAGCATCAACTTACTCGGTTTAGTACTTACTTAAGTTTGTTCCTTATCTAAATTATTTATATATAAATGATAAATGATTTTTTTTTTTATTTATTTAAAAGGACAACCAACAATACGAACACTAATACATGGATATTAAGGTAACATGAATATAAAACTAAAGCTAAGCGTCATCTTAATTATAGGCTGCCACGGCATGCAAATGTGGACTATGCAAATAAAACTTAAATAGGTTAGTTAATACTAAGCAAATGAAAACTTAAACATTTTAATCAACATTAACAATCATTATTTTTATATGTAAAAAAATCAAACAATAGATAGATACTTGAATCAAACAGACCGAGCCTGCGTCTAAATTTCAACGGCTTGTCAGAAAAGATGTCGATGTTTTAAGACTTTTTATTTTTTTTTATAGGAGAGGGGCTTTTGGCACCTTTTGGTGAAAATGGAACGTATCGTAACCGACGCGGCAACTTGTATGGGATATTAAAATTGACAGATCGCAATAACACAGGGCAGTCAATGAGGCCATTGATAATCTTATAAAAAAGTAATTGATCCAAAAACAATCTATGCCCTTGTAGGCTAGTCATTTTAAAATGGGCAAGACGTTCCTTATATGAGGGCAGCAGTTTGGATTTGTCATATTGGTAGGATAGGTGCCAGAGAAATCTCTTCTGTATTCGCTCGATTCGCTTAATATGGACCTCATAATGTGGGGACCAAACCTGACTACAATATTCCAAACCCGAACGAACCAATGCCAAATACAGGAGAATTTTTACACACACTATAATATACCATAATCTACAAAATAGCAAACATATAGCATGAATTGTTACCACTAATAAAGTTCTAATTGAAAGTAATGTGAGATATACCATTTCAATTTAATCATTAAATTTGTTGATTAAACAATAAAAATAAAATAACAGTGTAATGGTGGTGTATAAATTTCCACTACACATGTCTTCCTGCGGGTTTCGTAAGGCGACAGAGGGAAACTAAAACTGTAATTGTGCCTGATATCAACACAAAATAATAAAAAAATCAGCAGTAGCCAACTCGCTTGCTAAGCGTTGTAACTATGACAAAATCGGAAATCCTATGTACGGCAGTGGAATTTTATAAGATAAAACGAATGGATGGATGGTACGCAGACATAAATATTTTGCTAAAATCAAAACAAGACTACTAAAATACAAATAAAATGAGAAAAATACTCAATGGGTTTGTTTACAAATAACTTGTTTGAGAGTACTTTCGTAGTTCCGATTTAGTGCCATCACTTTTAAATTAACACAAAAGATAACAGTGTTTGTAGTTCTGAGAGCTAGTTATTAGTTTATTAGAGTATCAAAATTTAGAATTCTATTCTTCCAATTTCTTTACTTATAACTTTAGAAATAAAATACAACTTTAGCAAACAAAAAAAAAAACAAAAGATTTTGTGATTTTTTTTTTTTTATTTAAAAACGTTACCTCCACACTAGGATTTTCTCCTGTGTCGTGGAGGCATTTACAAACATAAATTGCACAAGGACAAACATCCAGACCCGGAACAATTATTTGTAGGCCATACAAATATTTGAGTTTACAATAAAATTAAGTTTTCACCCTTGAAATCTCAGCTAGAATGGTTCCCGTACATATACACTGCTAGTGTGTATTTATGCCCTTTTTTGTCCGAACTTGGCTGTCACGCTGAATATCCATTATTCTTGCCACTTTTAATGTTATTTATAATTACTAAAATCTACTTATATGTACTAATATTTGCCGTGTAGTGGCGGTTAAGAATATCCACTATCCCATATCTTCCAGTGGGTGTCGTAAAAGGTGACAAAGGGAAACAGGCAGGAGATGGGTAGCAGTATCTTCCTGATATCAGCAAAAATTAGAACAAAAAAACTGCGGTTGCCAACCCGCTCGCCAAGCATGGCAACTATGGCAATTTACCCCCCATGAGCAGAGACAATAATAAACGGCCCCCAGTCCCCGGCGGCCCCGATATTAATGGCTACGGTGGCGACCATGGTAACGGCGGGGCAAGGGGTGCTAAGAATCTCCGGTGAAGGTTCGGTTGCCACCTAAGACGACTCGACCTGGCAACATACAACGCACGCACCCACAGGACTGACGAGAAGATCGTGGAGCTGGAAGAAGAGATAGACAAGTTACGCTGGCATATTATAGGATTATCCGAAGTCCGAAGAGAGGAGGGGGAGGACACGGTAATCCTCGAATCCAGCAACTTGCTCTATCACCGGGAGGGCGACCATCTGTCCCAAGGAGGTGTCGGATTTATCGTTCACAAGTCTCCCGTTAACAACGTTGTAGAAATTGAGAGTGTGTCGACGAGGGTTGCGTACCTTATACTCAGAATCACCAAACGGTATTCGCTGAAGTTCATACAGGTTTACGCATCAACCTCTTCGCACCCCGATGAGGAGGTGGAGGAAATGTATGAGGATATCTCTAGAGCCATGCATTCCTCCAAAACCCACTATACGGTGTTAATGGGAGACTTCAACGCAAAACTAGGCACAAGAGAGAACTGTGAGCTGAAAGTAGGGAAATTCGGAATAGGGCAACGGAACCCAAGGGGCCAGCAGCTGGCCGATTTCATGGAGAAAGAGGAACTCTTTATGATGAACTCTTTCTTCCAGAAGCGGCCCCACAGGAAGTGGACTTGGTCGAGCACCGACGGTTCGAAAAAAATGAGATTGACTTCATTATGACGACCAGACGACAACTGTTCAGTGAAGTCTCCGTGATCGCGAGGGTGAAAACTGTAAGCGATCACAGAATGGTTAAAGGCACACTGAATCTAAACGTTAGGTTGGAGAGGTCTCGTCTAATGAAGTCAACGCTCCGTCCCCTCGTGCTCTGTTCCAAAGTCCCGAAACCTTTCAGCTCGAGTTACAAAACCGTTTCCAGTGCCTAGAAGACTGCAATGAAGTGGACGATATGAATGACAAGCCCGTGGAAACTGTCCATGCGGTCGGAGCTAAGTTCTGCAAGACCCGCCGCAGACGAACACAAAAACTCTCCGATCACACTCTCAATCTCATGGCTGTTAGACGGGAGATGAAGCTATATTCTTCAACAGAATTGACAGCATACAGGCAATTGAACAGACAGATCTCCAAATGCATGCGGCAGGACTTACGTAACTTCAATACAGCTTGTACTGAAGAAGCGATCGAGCGGAACCAAGGCTCCAAAGTATTTGCCAGAGATCTATCTGCCAGAAAGAGCCAACTGTTAAAGCTGAAGACCGAATGTGGCAGCATCGTTTCCGGGACACCTGAGAGTTTGAGTGAGATTGAGAGGTTCTATAGGCAGCTGTACACGTCATCATTGGAGCCACACGCAAGTGTGAGTAACGATCCAAGAGCGAGTCTTATCCAACACTATTCCGATGATATCTCGGACGTCAGTCTGAGCGAGATTAGAATGGCTCTCCAGCACCTTAAAAACGACAAGGCCCCAGGCGAGGCTGGAATTACAGTGGAGCTTCTGAAAGCGGGTGGAAAACCGGTACTTGAAGTCCTTCAGAGTCTCTTTAATTCCGTCCTCCATGGTGGCGTTACACCGGAGGCGTGGAGCAGAAGTGCGGTAGTCTTGTTTTTCAAGAAAGGTGACAATGCTCTCTTGAAGAACTACAGACTGATTTCCCTTCTGAGCTGCGTCTACATGCTGTTTTAGAGAGTCATTACGAATCGTCTCGCGCGCAGACTTGACGACTTCCAGTCTCCCGAAGAAGCCGGTTTCCGAAAGGGCTTCATCACCATAGACCACATACATACCCTTCGGCAAATTGTACAGAAGTCCGAGGAGTACAACTTGCCACTATGTCTGGCGTATGTGGACTATGAGAAAGCCTTTGATTCCGTCGAATTTGGGCGGTCCTGCAGTCCCTTCAGCGGTGCCGAGTTGAATGTCGGTATATCGAAGTGCTGAAGTGTTTGTACAGTAGAGCTAAGATCCGAGTACAGAATCAGAGTACGAAACCTATCCAACCGCAGAGAGGTGTAAGACAGAGTGACGTTATATCCCCGAAACTCTTCACCGCTTCATTGGAAGACGTTATCAAGCTGTTGGACTGGAAAGGATGCGGTTCGGATTCGATTTGCCGACGATATAGTCCTTATGGCAGAATCGTTGGAGGACCTAAGCACTATGCTCAATGACCTCAATAGTGTCTTCCAACGGATAGGTCTTAAGATGAACATGGACAAAACAAAGATCATGTTTAACGTTCATGTCACACCTATTCCGGTAGTTGTTGGGAGCATTAAGCTCGAAGTTGTTGACGAGTCTGTCTACCTGAGACAAATAGTCCAAATAGTTAAGTCCAACTTTGACACAGAGGCCAATCGACGGATTCAACTCGGCTGGACAGCGTTCGGGAAACTACGACACATCTTCTCGTTAGACCTTAAAACGAAATTGTACAACCAGTGCGTGTTGCCAGTGATGACTTACGGATCTGAGACTTGGTCCTTCACTGCTGGCCATATGAGAAAGCTCAAGGTCGCTCAGCGACCTATGGAGAGGGCTATGTTTGGGGTTTCTCTGCGTGATAAACTCAGAAATAAGGATATCCTCAGTAGAACCAGAGTTACCGACATAGCCCAACGGATTAGTAAGCTGAAGTGGCAGTAGGCCGGCCATATAGCTCGAAGAACCGACAACCAATGGGGAAGAAAAGTTTTCGAGTGGCAGCCTCGTACCGGTAGGCAAGGTGTAGGTTGACCCCCCACGAGATGGAGTGACGACCTGGTAAGACATGCAGGAAGTCGATGGATGCAAGTGGCTCAGGACCGTGCTTTGTGGCATTCCTTTGGGAAGGGCTATGTTCAGCAGTGGACTTATGAAAGGCTGTAATGATGATGATGATGATGATGATGTCCTAATGATTTTGCATGAATGCTACTGGAACTCCTCGATGAGTAGTACTAGGTGTGCCGAGTTTGGCCTCGTTTTGTTAGTTATGATGGGACCTTACCAATGGACTAGAAAGAGTGATCTGAAGGTGTACTTCGGTGACTGCTACTGGAACTCTTTGGCGAATAGAACTACAATTTGCATTTTTTCAATTTTTTCACTATAGTCGCCTCTCACGAACGTATGAGGCAATATGGGGTAGAAGATATTCTTACTCACCAACTTTACGTTCACACCTCCACTACACGATCTATATAATAAAATATATTTATAACTACTATAACATTATAATAAGTTGTTATAATAGCTAAAGTGTTTTCTTTTATTAAGAAAGCCGTAGCCGTGGGACTTCTCTTCTCCTTAAAGCATCTCCTACATATTTACCCTTTTAGTTATTTCTACCGCCTGCATTCTACTCTGAAGGGTGTAAAGTCTTAGAATATTTGCAGAATAAAAGAAACAAGAATTAATGTCTTGATTATTTCTTGGTTCTTTGGTTCCGCAAATTGATAATTCTAACGAAATTCCGACGAATTGATAAAGAAACTTAGACGAAGTAAGAAAGTTGTTTATTTTCAGTCCCTGTTTTGTCGTTTCTTATTTCGAATTCTTAGTTTTGGTTTTATATTTCCAGTTATTCTCTCTGCGACGATGTGGAGCCTAGGGTTCAATTCAAATAAGAAATCAATGTTTTTACGGCTTATGAATAATTATTCCGAGCCTGAAAATTTTTTCACGTGCAATTTATAAATATAAAATACCTCCGTGATACAGAAGATAATCCTAGTCATTCTAACATGATAGACTCACGCTGCAGCTAAAATAATATCAGACTATAACATAATATTTTATGACTATAATATACAGCTATAATATACAACGACTACCTCGTTGCTATAGTAGGCATTAAACGCGGCTGCTGATCATTAGGTTTCAGGACGGGCAAAAAAATCAGTTATTGAGTTTTTCTAACAAGAAATACTCAGTACCCTCCCCGAATTGGTAATAGGGCACTGTTTCACCGCCGTGCCTTGGAAACCACCTAAAGGCGTTGGTCCTTCGCGTGATCTCTCTCCGCTCATGACGGATTACCGTCCCATCGGATTATAAGTGTAAGAGAATAGAGAGTGCACCTGTTCTTGTTCATAGGTACACCCGGGCACTGTAATCCTGTCCTACTCAAATGACTGGTCTCAATTGAGACTGGCTGAAGTGACGGAAATTCAGTCTGGAAGACATTATTGTAATATTATGGTTGCATCACGAATGGGTGAGCTAACCCGGGGAAGACGTTTCTCTCTCTCTATCTCTCACAGGATACCAGTGTAAAAGCGCAGCTTATTGGTGCTGTTTTGCATAGTAAGTGTAGAAAACCAAAGACCCTTTCTACTGATATCGAGCTTTTTATATCTTAGTCCTCAGAAATGAATACGCACCTACATTTTGATTTTTAATCGAGGATAAATGTTACTTACCTGCAGGTGTACTCGTTTAACAACCTTTATTTCATATAAAGAGAACCCATATATAAGTAGTGAGACTTTTACTCCTCAAAGAATATATATCGTAAGTAGCCTTCTTATTACGCAGTACTAAGTTTGTTGCAGGTGCCCATGGTAGCCACTTATCATCTGGTGCACTAATATTTCTTTTATAACTTTATTGCTGTATTCTTCACCATCATCATCAGCCTATAAAAGTCCACTTACAAAAAAGAGCAATTCTTTTGTCTTCTTTTGATCTTCTTAAAAGAAAACATGGCCGGAGGAGGAAGCTCAAGGTCGCTCAGCGAGCTATGGAGAGGGCTATGATTGGAGTTTCTCTGCGTGATAAACTCAGAAATGAGGATATCCGCAGTAGAACCAGAGTGACCGACATAGCCCAACGGATTAGTAAGCTGAAGTGGCAATGGGCCGGCCATATTTTTTTTTTATAGGAGAGGGGGCAAACGAGCATGCGGCTCACGTGATGGTAAGTGACTACCGCCGCCCATGAACAACTGCAACACCAGGGGAATCGCAGATGCGTTGCCGGCCTTTTAAAAAGGAGTAGGCTCTTTTCTTGAAGGTCCCTAAGTCGTATCGGTCCGGAAAAATCGCTGATGGTAATCGATTCCACAAGGAGGTCGTGCGAGGAAGAAAACATCTTCTAAATCGCACAGTGGTGGACCGCCAATCATCCAGATGGTGTGGATGGTATCGGGAGTTCTGCCGCGATGTGCGTTCGTGAAATTTGGCGGCTGGGATTAATCCGAACAATTCCTCAGAGCACTCCCCATGGTAGATGCGAAAGAAAATGCAAAGGGATGCAACATCTCTTCGCAGTGCCAATGAATCGAGCCGATCGGAAAGGGCTCGGTCGTCGACAATTCGAGCCGCTCTGCGTTGGATGCGGTCAAGTGGAAGGAGCTGGCACTGGGGAGCCCCTGCCCAGAGATGGGAACAGTATTCCTTGTGAGGCCGAACTTGCGCCTTGTAAAGTAGCAGGCGGTGTGCCGGCATGAAATACTGTCCCGCTCTGCTGAGCACGCCAAGCTTTTTAGAGGCCAATTTGGCCTTCCCTTCCAAGTGACCACGAAACTGCACGTCACTCGATATGTCGACTCCGAGGATACCGATACTGGCTGAGGCAAGAAGGGGAGTGCCTTGAAACTGAGGAGATACGACAAAGGGGTTCTTTTTAGCGGTAAACGCGCAAGCTTGTGTCTTCTGAGGATTAAATTGGACTAGATTTAGTCGCCCCCAATCCGAGACTTTGTTCAGCAAAGACTCGACTTCAGACACAAGTTTGTTCCGGTACTCACCGACGTTTTCCCGAGAAATATTGGCACGGCCGGTGTATAGAGCATCACCAGTGCTGTCATCCGCATAGCAATGAATGTTACCAGTTACCAGACAACCGATGGAGAAGAAAGGTTCTCGAGTGGCAGCCTCGTACCGGCAGGCAAAGTGTTGGGCGTCCCCTCACTAGATGGAATGACAACCTGGTAAGATATGCAGGAAGTCGATGGATGCAGGTGGCTCAGGACCGTGCTTTGTGCCATTCCTTGGGGGAGGCCTATGTTCAGCAGTGGACTTGTGAAGGGCTGTAATGATGATGACGATGAAAAGAAGAAATGACTGTTTGTTGTAACCAGAAATCCGTAAAAAAAACATGAATGCACTTCACTTAAACTCGGTAGAAGTGAAACCTTCATATGAAATGAAATATAAAATTAAAATATTTTACGGCAAATATAATACGATAATTTTTAACCACAAGCTTGGCATAAAATATCGTGTGTCCAAGAAGTCGACGTCTATCTGGAATCGGGATATAGGTCCATAATCTATAATTTAACAAATAGTGTTTGGAATCCATTATTAAATTCGCTTGCTTTTAAAGACACTTGACAGACTCGTATATAACATTTTTTTTTTTTCAGTACAGTTATTTAAAACTGCGAAAAGTATTAATCTTGAATACTTGGATGAAAAAAATAGCATTTCCTTCTGGACTGGAGCAGTTTGCTGTAAATTTTATGCAACAGTTTTCTGAAACATTATTTGAAATAACAAAATAAAAAAATAAAAATAAATAAAAAGAAAATTAAAAAAAGTAAAAATTTGTAGCAACAGAAGTTAAAAGACCGTCTTAGGATGTAGATTTTCTTGATATTTTTTTTTATAAATGCTTGTAATATTTAAAACACATAGCAAAGATTTTTTTTTAATTTTTCTGTTAACCCGGTTCCGGCTTGATGTTGACTTCTGGGACTGCCCTATATAATCATCATCATCATTACAGCCTTTCACACGTCCACTACTGAACATAGGCTATCCCCAAGGAATAAGGAAAAAGGACGGTCTTGAGCCACCTTCATCCACTGACTTCCTACATGTCTTACCAGATCATCACTCCATTTATAGGGGGAAAGCCCTACACTTCGCCTGCCCGTACGAGGCTGCCACTTGAGACACTTTCTTTTCATCGAGTGTCGGTTCTTCGAGCTAGTTTATATAAAAGTATAATTTTATAGCAAATGAATGTCACAATCCTTATTTTTGACTAAATTGTAGTGTAATAAATCTAAAGAATATTTTCTTTCGAGTTTGAAATTGATTTGTCATAGCGCCATCTACTTTATTTTATATGTAAGGTCGTTTATCGAACGAAATAGATTGACTTTCAAGGCGATATGTTAAGTAGACGGAAGATGACCTGAAGTTATGAAATCGTGGTTTGTTATGAATGGATTGGTATATTAAGATAATTTTGTTCAATATGGTTATTTTGATTTTTTCATTAATAATTATATTATTTTTTTATACTGTTTTTTTAACTGTTAAAATTTATATTAAACCTTCTTTAAGCGGTGCTCTACAAAGAGGACAAAGATATAAAAGGAACACAGTATATTTTTATAAAAAAATAATAAAAATGCTATTAACATTACAAACCTAATGTCATTGTTAACGAAGGTCACCTTCAACTTTCAATTAAAAATAAACGCAATGAGATCCGTAAAATTAGTTGTATTCCATGTCTAGTATTCGCGTAAATATAAGAAATCATAACGATACATTCGACTGTGAAATAACGTTTTATTTTACGCTACAATCGTTTATTACATTCTTAAATATTACGGTATTCATATATTATTTCAAATAACAAAGAAAATAATAAAAATTAGTAGCAGCTGAAAATATATTTCAAATTAAATATGTAATAAACTCTCGAAGACCGTACCGTGCGTTGTTAGCTACTAATGAAATTCAATTTATCATTCTCACATTCTTGGCTCTTTATTTATGAAATGTGTTATAGATACTTTTATAGTTATAGATAAAAAGAAATGTCACAAAACACGTTTCTAAGCCATCTGCATCTACCGATTTCCTGCACGTCCTATTAGGTCACACCCAGTTACGTTGGCTTAATAAAAAAATTGAGTGGTAGGCGTGAAAGTAAATCCGTGATGAATTCCTTACGTGTTCATCTGTTCCATAAAATATTAAGAAATATTTTTTTTTCAATATAAATTACATGTTATATACACTTTTAGGTGTTGCACGAAGCGACTGTAGGAAAGGCCAGAAATACTTAACAGAGTCTCAGGATCTTCTCGAAAGGGCGTGGAATCAAAAGTGAGAGACCGACCGCACTTTTATTTTTAGATCCGTATGAAGGAAATATAGCCAAATATATTTCTCTCTCTTACTTTCCATACATAACTTTAACTACATATATTGGTGTAATTCGATACAGGTCAATTTACACCAGCTATGGTTCTACCAACAAAGTCCAACAGATAAGTTAGCCAAAGTGGCAATGGGCCGGCCATATAGCTCGACGAGTGTGGCCGGTAATAGAAATGACGAGCGGCCGTTGATTAGAATGACGACCTGGTAAAAAATGTAGGAATTCGACGAATGCAGATGACCCAGAATCGTGCTTTGTAGCATTTCTTAGAGAAGCCTATGTTTAGCAGTGGACTTAAAGGACTATAATTACGATAATGATAGGCTCTTCGCGCACATTATCATCAACATTCACCCTATGCGCCTTGTTGGAACTTAATTAGCTTGGGTTTAGTTTTACGCTATATAATTTCTGCTGTAAGCGAATCGACGCTTCAAGCCTTGCTATATTTTCGTGGCTCAACATTAACCTTACTGAATATTTTGTTCAATATTTTTTGTTTAACTACAAAATTAAAATACGCTAAATTGAAGTTTAAAACTTTGTGATGAAAAGTGTACAGCCAAACGGAAAGTACAAAAACCGAGACGACCAAAGCACAAAAAACGGAAGTTTGTTCAAGAACTTGCGGCTTGCTCCGAAAATCTGCTTCGAAGTTGGCAAGACTATTTTCTTGTATCATATATGTTAAAACTTTTCGCAAAGCTATTAATTCAAAGTCTAACAAATCTTGTCTTATTTGTCCGGTGAATGTAATTAATGATTTTTAATGTTAGCTAATGGGTGTAAGTGGAAGGGGAGTAAGCGAACTTTTTCTCCGAATGTCAACCTATTGCACGGTGCATCCTATTAATTAACGAGTGAGGCTTTGGCAAATGATCTGATGGAAATTATGTTCAAGATTGTTGAAACTAAATCATAGAGCAAAATAACGGAGGTCGGCATTATTATTGCAAAGATATTGTGCTTTTTACAGGTGGCTAAATGAACATTGTTTTTATAATGTGAATGACTACCTAAATTTGAAATGATGTGACACAACAGTAGTTATATATTTTCAATTAAATTTTAATCTTAATTATATTTAAATTTTGTATGTATTGGTATTGCTCATTTGTAAACATTGACATGACGATAAATATTTTAATTGAATTTTATATTGTAATATGATAAATTTAACTATAAAAAATGTATTTTCATGCTATTATAGATGGCTGAAAAAGCTGATCTACACTATATAATAACCACCTAAATGTACCCCTTTTTCAAAGCAAATAAATCTTCATATCATTTCATTTCATTTCATTTTATTTCATTTCATTTCATTTCATTGGTTTGTGCTTACGGACCCACATACTTAGGTTTGTGAGAAATCATATAATTAGGTCTTTAAATTGTTTCATTATACATACATTTATCTTCAATTAAGAATCAAAATTCAGATGCGTTGTCACCACTGGGGACTAAGATCGAATGCCTCGTTTACAGTTATAAGGATATCCGGTTCTCTACACTCACCTTTCGAAACAAAGCAGCAATGCGCTGTTATTTTACGCTGGTATTCTATGAGAACGGGGTGCTACACCAGTCGAGCCGACCCATTCGTGCTACAACCGTAATATTAAAAAAAAATTGTAAATTACAATACGCAATACGCACACTACATTTTTCTGAATCACATTATATTATTTATAACAAATTAATATTCTTATTCGGTTATGTGCAAGCTTCAAATCCTTATATTTTCAATAAATAAATCTCACTGGAATAACAAAAATGAAGTGCATCGTTCCCAAGTCTAGCTTATTCACAAAGTCAAACATAGCAAATAAGTTTACTACGAATTTGGTGGAGTAACCGAGTGAAGGTTTATGGAATGAACTACTGCTTTGTATGTAGTTTAGTACTATTTTAAAATTTTCAGTCATACTTTTATTTTTAAAAGAATAAAAATGCAACGAATTTAATATTTTTCATATTAAAAACGGTACCTATAAACTAAGCTTTTCTTCTTTATCTTGGAGGCGATTTACATACACAAATTTCACATGCAAACCATAAAATGTACATGAAGATTATAGAAAAGTAAGCCGCTATGTTACTAAGCTGTCAAATCAATGATCAAATCAAAGACGAGATCTCTAAGCTCGTTGTAATTAGCAGGCAATTTTAAAGTTTTTTTTTGATTAGAAAATATTAGCAATGGTATATAAATATGGGCGATATGGGTATTTCTTCATGAACAAAAGGCTACTCCTTTGTACGATAGTAATAGAATTCATTCATAAATTCATTCATTCTTTTATTGCTAAGACAAATTCTATCGAAGAATTACGAGTTAAGCCCCGATTAAAAAAGCTGTTAAGAGAAAAATACTTTTTTGTTTTTTTTTCAAATATGTTTTACGTAATAGAGCCATGCAACAGCTATATATTTTAGCGTCGACTATAATATATTTTATATATAGTCGATACTAAAATATATAGCTAATTACGTATATTTTAGCGTCGTCTTGTGTCGACTAGGTCGACAATAGGTACATTTTCTTCCCCTATTTATAACATTTTGGATTTAATTTTTTTTTCAAATTTGTAGTATCGACCTGTTTAATGAAAAGAAAATCATTTAAATCAGTTTTTTCGTATCCGCAATTTGGTGAAAACACATAAAAACATACTTTATCATTGTTTGAACTCCTTTAAATAATAACCCCTTTAAAAATAATTACCCGCTGAATCTCTCCTTGCGATCTATTTTGTTTTATAAAATAATACGAGTAAGTAATGAAAAATTGTGAAAGATTAATAAAAAAGCATGTAAATAGAGTATGGTCATCGGACCTATAGAAACGACTTTCTCTTTACCATATATCTTTATTTATCCTCACTTAACCTAAGTGTACATGTATTTATTAGACTGGGGGGACCAAGGCACATACCACACATCTCCCCGATACATAAAAAAAGAAATGTTTTGTATTTACTTTTTATACATTTTATATTATTGTTGATTCTTACAATAAAAAATATTTCTGATTACATTTACATTACAACAAAATGAAATATTTAAATATAATATTATATTAACCCTGAATCTTATAACATAATAATATACACTTAATATTGAAGATTAAAACAAAATATAATGTAAGACATAGATAAGTGGTAAGATACAGTAGTTTACCGCTTATCCACGTCTAACATAATATATATAATATGACACCTCATAATCAGGTTATACATATAATTAAGTCAGTCCAGGTTACGCATGCGATTTTATTTTGTTTACATTTTTATTTTGTACGTCATTAACCTGTCGTTTTTTTGGTTCTAACCAACGATACAAGAACACGGTAACATGAACTTATCACATAAGATAAGCATACCATATATTAATATTTTTTAATATTTATTTCCTCTCGTCCAGTTCCTCGTTTAATTTATACTTCTCTTTTTTTTTAGAATCCTTTTATATTTTCACGGGTCTAAAGTCGTGTAATTTATTATTTATTTATTTTTAATGTATGGAGGACACTCCCGCATTTTAAGATTCTTTCTTTAATTATTGGTCAATCCTTTTATTATTATTATTATCTATATTTATTTATTGGCCTTACACACTATAAGCTGCAAGCAGACGTCTCGCGTACAGCATGATCAAGTATTTTCGTATATATGTAGGTCGATGCCCCTCTCGGCTCTTCGGACCATTGTCTGATCCGGAGTGTGGTGCCACTCACGCTCCCTTCGCGGTTGCGTTCTGCAGGTTGCCGCCGTGTTTGGCATTACAGGTCGGCGGATTGGGACGGAATGCGGTCTTTCTTTGCATCCTACCCATGGGGGCGGGTTTGCTTCTCGCCGGACGATCCCAGCGCTGTTGCTGACTCTGTCACTGAAGTGATGCTACAGGGAATGGAACTATTTATTCCATCATCTGTGGTACCCATCGGAGGCAGATCTCAGCCTTGGTTTGGTCGCTCCTGTAAGACTGCATTACACAGTAAGCAGGATTGATATCAAGCCTGGGCTGCGGCTTCGGCGACGCGGGATGTAAACACCAGCACACTTAAAAAGAAGTATAACTTCGCCTCCAGGTCCTTCAAAAGAGTTATTGCCAAGGCAAAGTCAGAGCACATAGGCAGAATTGGCGAGAAACTATTTCGCCTTCCTTCGGGAACCCGTGCATTCTGGTCTCTCGCCAAGGCTGTCCAAGGGAATTTCTGTAAGCCATCACTACCATCTCTGCACAGGGAGGATGACTCACTGGCCCATGACGCAAAAGACAAAGCCGACCTTTTAGGCTCCCTTTTTGCGTCCAACTCGACTCTTGATGACGGGGGGAAAACACCGCCGACCACCCCGCGGTGTGAGTGCTCCATGCCGGATGTGCTGTTCTCACAGCGCTCGGTTCGCAAAGCACTGCTCTCCCTGGACATCCAGAAGTCGAGTGGGCCTGACGGAATCCCCTCAATTGTGCTGAGGACGTGTGCTCAGGAGTTGGCACCGGTCCTAACGCGTCTTTTCCGGTACTCCTACTCCCAAGGCGTAGTCCCGAATTCATGGAAGACAGCTTTTGTCCACCGATCCCTAAAAAAGGCGACCGCTCAGACCCATCCAACTATAGGCCTATCGCGATCACCTCCTTGTTCTCCAAAATAATGGAATCCATTATTAACTGCCAGCTCATCCGGTACCTTGAGGATCACCAGCTGATTAGTGACCGCCAATACGGTTTTCGTCGGGGTCGATCAGCTGGTGATCTTCTGGTCTACCTAACCCAAAGATGGGCGGAGGCAGTAGAGTCCAAGGGGGAGGCGTTGGCCGTTAGTCTGGACATTGCGAAGGCCTTCGATCGGGTTTGGCACAAAGCGCTTCTTTCGAAGCTCCCTTCCTATGGGCTTCCCGAGAAATTGTGCAATTGGATCACCAGCTTCCTTACAGATCGGAGCATCAAGGTCGTTGTAGACAGTGCATGCTCTGACTACAAGCCTATTAACGCTGGTGTTCTACAAGGCTGTGTGCTATCACCAACGTTGTTTCTTCTGCATATCAATGATATGTTGCTAACTGGTAACATTCATTGCTATGCGGATGACAGCACTGGTGATGCTCTATACACCGGCCGTGCCAATATTTCTCGAGAAAACGTCGCTGAGTACCGGAACAAACTTGTGTCTGAAGTCGAGTCTTTGCTGAGCAAAGTCTCGGATTGGGGGCGACTAAATCTAGTTTTTTTTTTTTTTTATAGGAGAGGGGGCAAACGAGCATGCGGCTCACCTGATGGTAAGTGACTACCGCCGCCCATGAACAACCGCAACACCAGGGGAATCGCAGATGCGTTGCCGGCCTTTTAAAAAGGAGTAGGCTCTTTTCTTGAAGGTCCCTAAGTCGTATCGGTCCGGAAAAATCGCTGGTGGTAAACTATTCCACAAGGAAGTTGTGCGAGGAAGAAAACATCTTCTAAATCGCACAGTGGTGGACCGCCAATTATCCAGATGGTGTGGATGGTATCGGGAGTTCTGCCGCGATGTGCGTTCGTGAAATTTGGCGGCTGGGATTAATCCGAACAATTCCTCAGAGCACTCCCCATGGTAAATGCGAAAGAAAATGCTAAGAGATGCAACATCTCTTCGCAGTGCCAATGAGTCGAGCCGATCGGAAAGGACTTGGTCGTCGACGATTCGAGCCGCTCTGCGCTGGATGCGGTCAAGTGGAAGAAGCTGGCACTGGGGAGCCCCAGCCCAGAGATGGGAACAGTATTCCATGTGAGGCCGAACCTGCGCCTTGTAAAGTTGCAGGCGTTGAGCCGGCATGAAATACTGTCCCGCTCTGCTGAGCACGCCAAGCTTTTTAGAGGCCAATTTGGCCTTCGCTTCCAAGTGACCACGAAACTGCACGCTACTCGATATGTCGACGCCGAGGATTCCGATACTGGCTGAGGCAACAAGGGGAGTACCTTGAAACTGAGGAGATACGACAAAGGGGTTCTTTTTAGCGGTAAACGCGCAAACTTGTGTCTTCTGAGGATTAAACTGGACTAGATTTAGTCGCCCCCAATCCGAGACTTTGTCCAGCAAAGACTCGACTTCAAACACAAGTTTGTTCCGGTACTCGGTGACGTTTTCCCGAGAAATATTGGCACGGCCGGTGTATAGAGCATCACCAGTGCTGTCATCTGCATAGCAATGAATGCTACCAGCTTGCAACATATCATTGATATGCAGAAGAAACAGCGTTGGTGATAGCACGCAGCCTTGTGGAACACCAGCGTTAATAGGCTTGTAGTCGGAGCATGCACCGTCTACAACGACCTTGATGCTCCGATCTGCAAGAAAGCTGGTGATCCAATTGTATAATTTCTCGGGAAGCCCATAGGAAGGGAGCTTCGAAAGAAGCGCTTTGTGCCAAACCCGATCGAAGGCCTTCGCAATGTCCAAACTAACGGCCAATGCCTCCCCCTTGGACTCTACTGCCAACGCCCATCTATGAGTTAAGTAGACCAGAAGATCACCAGCTGATCGACCCCGACGAAAACCGTCCTGGCGGTCACTAATCAGCTGGTGATCCTCAAGGTACCGCATGAGGTGGCAGTTTACAACGGATTCCATTATTTTGGAGAACAAGGGGGTGATGGCGATAGGCCTGTAGTTGGACGGATCTGAGCGGTCGCCTTTTTTAGGGATCGGGTGGACAAAAGCTGTCTTCCATGATTTCGGGACTACGCCTAGGGAGTAGGAGTACCGGAAAAGACGCGTTAGAACCGGTGCCAACTCCGGAGCACACGTCCTCAGCACAATTGGGGGGATTCCGTCAGGCCCACTCGACTTGTGGATGTCAAGGGAGAGGAGTGCTCTGCGAACCGAGCGCTGTGAGAATCGCACATCCGGCATGGAGCACTCACACCGCGGGATGGTCGGCGGTGTGTTCCCCCCGTCATCAACAGTCGAGTTGGACGCAAAAAGGGAGCCTAAAAGGTCGGCCTTCTCTTTTGCGTCGTGGGCCAGTGAGTCGTCCTCCCTGTGCAGAGATGGTAGTGATGGCTTACACAAATTCCCTTGGACAGCCTTGGCGAGAGACCAGAATGCACGGGTTCCCGAAGGAAGGCGAACTAGTTTCTCGCCAATTCTGCCTATGTGCTCTGACTTTGCCTTGGCAATAACTCTTTTGAAGGACCTGGAGGCGAAGTTATACTTCTTTTTGAGTGTGCTGGTGTTTACATCCCGAGTCACCGAAGCCGCAGCCCAGGCTTGATAACACTCCTGCTTACTGCGTAATGCAGTCTTACAGGAGCGACCAAACCAAGGCTGAGATCTGCCTCCGATGGGTACCACAGATGATGGAATAAATAGTTCCATTCCCTGTAGCACTACATCAGTGACAGAGTCAGCAACAGCGCTGGGATCATCCGGCGAGAAGCAAACCCGCCCCCATGGGTAGGAAGCAAAGAAAGACCGCATTCCGTCCCAATCCGCCGACCTGTAATGCCAAACACGGCGGCAACCTGCAGAACGCAACCGCGAGGGGAGAGTGAGTGGCACCACACTCCGGATCAGACAATGGTCTGAAGAGCCAAGAGGGGCATCGACGGAAACCTGATATCCGTCCGGATGAGAGTTCAGCAAAAGGTCCAACAGGGAAGGTGTATGATCCTCAACATCTGGAATCCGCGTAGGCGATGTAACCAGTTGTGTCAGACCATATGCCATGGCAAAGTCATAAACAGATCTTCCCGCATGATCGGTTAAACGTGATCCGAGCCATTCGGCGTGTTGGGCGTTAAAATCGCCAAGGATCACGATCTCTGCGGATGGGACCTGTTGTAGCAAGGAATTTGTAGCCATTTGGACGTGGTCGATGAGTCGGTCTGTTTCGGCATTACCGCTATGGGACCTATAGAGGCACACGTAGACGCGCGGATGGTCGTCGCTGTCTACGCGTAGCCAAAGGATGGACAGGTCCGAACCTTCAAGACTGCCGAGGCGTCGAGAACAGATGTCCTCTCTGACATACACGCAAACTCCAGCCCGAGGCACAAAGGAGTGCTCCAATTTGTACCCCAGGTAGGAGAGATACGAAGTATCAGCCGGAGAGGACACCTGCGTCTCGGTCAGAAAGAGCAAGGCCGGCTTCGCCGTCTCAAGATGGTAGTGGACGGCGTTTAGGTTAGAGTGAAGTCCCCTGATGTTGCAGAAATTCACGGATAGCGTGGCAGGGGTCGCCTTGGTCTTGTTGCTCAGTTTGCCCCGAGCAGTTATTGTGTTGAGCGGAATTTTGCCCCCCCCCCCCAGAATACGCGGGGCAGCCTGAGCACCCACGCTCAGGAGTGGAATAGCATGGTCGTGGATGCTCAGCGAGGGATTCTCCAGGGGTACTGGTACCCTCCTGGGGTAGTTTATGACGTAATTCCGCTACCATGTTGATGGGGGGGGGGGGGAATTGGGCATCCGGTCACCTGCACTCACCAGACGAAACGCGGAATCAGAGCTTCCACTTCACGCCGGTATTCTGTGAGGTCGTGGTACTAACCCGGCTCGAGCCGGCCCATACGTGCAACAGCAAAAGCTGCTGCAAGGCTCTACCACCGTTAAAGTTTAATCCTCAGAAGACACAAGTTTGCGCGTTTACCGCTAAAAAGAACCCCTTTGTTGTATTTCCTCAGTTTCAAGGCACTCACCTTCTTGCCTCAGCCAGTATCGGTATCCTCAGAGTCGACATATCGAGTGACGTGCAGTTTCGTGGTCACTTGGAAGGGAAGGCCAAATTGGCCTCTAAAAAGCTTGGCGTGCTCAGCAGAGCGGGACAGTATTTCATGCCGGCACACCGCCTGCAACTTTACAAGGCGCAAGTTCGGCCTCACATGGAATACTGTTCCCATCTCTGGGCAGGGGCTCCCCAGTGCCAGCTCCTTCCACTTGACCGCATCCAACGCAGAGCTGCTCGAATCGTCGACGACTGAGCCCTTTCCGATCGGCTCGATTCATTGGCACTGCGAAGAGATGTTGCATCCCTTTGCATTTTCTTTCGCATCTACCATGGGGAGTGCTCTGAGGAATTGTTCGGATTAATCCCAGCCGCCAAATTTCACAAACGCACATCGCGGCAGAACTCCCGATACCATCCACACCATCTGGATGATTGGCGGTCCACCACTGTGCGATTTAGAAGATGTTTTCTTCCTCGCACGACCTCCTTGTGGAATCGATTACCATCAGCGATTTTTCCGGACCGATACGACTTAGGGACCTTCAAGAAAAGAGCGTACTCCTTTTTGAAAGGCCGGCAACGCATCTGCGATTCCCCTGGTGTTGCAGTTGTTCATGGGCGGCGGTAGTCACTTACCATCAGGTGAGCCGCATGCTCGTTTGCCCCCTCTCCTATAAAAAAAAAAGGTAGGCGACAATAATAATGCGTTTTGCATTTAACTTGACATCATATTATATGTATCTATCAGTTTTTTTATCCCTTCCAAAATCTTCCAAAATCAAAATCTACGAAAAGTTCTCATTGACTTTTTACCATTTCCATAAACTCGGTTGCACACCCGACTATTACTGAAATAGCTAATTATCTACTAGATTTGTGATTTGCCTATTAACATTCCAAAATTTTTTCATTACTGAAATAAGTTATATTTTTCTTGGAATACTTTTATATTTTCACGGGTCTAAAGTCGTGTAATTTATTGTTTATTTATTTTTAATGTATGGAGGACACTCCCACATTTTAAGAATCTTTCTTTAATTATTGGTCAATCCTTTTATTATTATTATTATCTATATTTATTTATTGGCCTTACACACTATAAGCTGCAAGCAGACGTCTCGCGTACAGCATGATCAAGTATTTTCGTATATATGTACGTAGGCGACAATAATAATGCGTTTTGTATTTAACTTGACATCATATTATATATATATATATATATATATATATATATATATATATATATATATATATATATATATCTATCAGTTTTTTTTTATCCCTTCCAAAATCTTGAATCTACGAAAAGTTCTCATTGACTTTTTACCATTTCCATAAACTCGGTTGCACACCCGACTATTACTGAAATAGCTAATTATCTACTAGATTTGTGATTTATCTATTAACATTCCAAATTTTTTTCATTGCTGAAATAATTTAATTTATCAATTTACACTAACCATTGTGTATAAATCACTCACTGAATTTATTTTTCTACCGAATTCATAAAGGTTCCTGTACTCAATTCGACTGTATGTTTTTTTTTTGTGTGTTACCTCATAACTTTTTAGTGGGTGAACCGATTCCGATGATTCTTTTTTATCTGAAAGCTGGTTCTTCATATGAATAAGTTTCATCAAGGTATGAACAATAGTTTTTGAGTTATTCTGAATAATTTATATTGAAGTCGGTTGTACAAAATTTTTAATTTTAATTTATTATAAGTCAAATCTCTCAATAAATTTTACAATCCTTGCCATTCAACACAAAACTTTTCGTATCTTAACCCGTCTTATCACATTAATGAAATAAAAGAAAAAAAATGCCAAAAAATTGTTACAAGTGTTAGAAAGAGGCTATATTATGATCTATCTAGATGATCATATAATATTAAAATATTGGAATCGAAGTGCAAAACTGATCTAAATTTTCTTAAAAGATCTCGACCGACGATGGTAACGACTTAAATGCATAAAACTTACGCACAGTGATTCGCTTGTCTTCAATTGTTAATCAGATTCGTACAGCGCGTGTGGTCGACACTTGAGTAAGGGTCGTATACAATGCGAGCGATTCATATTTGTTATAAATGCTATTTCCATATAATATGCCTTTGGAATATTTTGTTATATGAAATTCAGTATTAATTTTAAAAAAAAACAATCTGTTATTAATAACTATTTGAAAGTATTTTATTAGAATAATTCATGATATATTTTTTTCCACTTGCTTTATGGCAAATACTTGTATTATTTTATTGTATTATTTTATAAAATTTATATCATATAGTCTCTTATAGGTACATCATTTGCTGTCAGAGAATGAGGCTCACAATGATCGCAACAAAATTTAAGTAGATTACTTGTATACATAATAGGAGTTTCAAAATCGTTACAAAGGAAGTATTTTCAGGTACCTACTATATAAATAAGTAAGATATTAAAACTATTTTTCTGGAAAATAATCAATTATAAAATTTAAAGCTTATATGATTTTAAAGTACAATTTTTTTCATTACAATTCATATTAACACGAACAGAACAAAAAATAAATGTTAAGCAACGTAATCATTATCATTAACATAGCAACATCGAAATACAAATTATAATCCCAGCCGCGTAAGCGATTTGTGACACTTGTTTTAAATCCCAAAGTACGTTTATGGGAACGTTTGTGATAACATCGTATGATGATACCTAATTTCAACAAAACTTATAAAATGTTTTATTATGATTACACTAAAAAAATATTTAAAACTTATAGTATTAAACACTTTTCAATGTACGTAGTTAAGATCACTACATTGCATTGCTATACTTTTACCTATATTATCAAGTATTTATTATAGTTATATGTTATTTATCGTTAATAGTCCAAACGCATTATTACCTTTTTTTAGATTTCATGACTTCTAAATAAGCTATTACACAAATATAAATTTGTATAGCAAAATATATGTAGTATGTTAATAAAATATTAATAACATTATAAAAGAAAAGTTTTTTGAGTAGATAATAACATAATTTTCAGTTTCATTGTCAAGAAAGAAAAACTATTACATTATGAAACTTTAATGGCGTATCGTACACTTTAGACTTGATTTTAATAGGCAATATATTAGTTCCTTACATATGAAATTGGCGTTTTGTACGTGAGGAATATAAAGTGATTTTTTTGTGAAATATATTTAATTAATCAAAGTATGCGCCTTTGATCCCTTTAATAAAAAAAAAAACCAGGGGGGCGAGAATCAATAAACTCTTTGAAGGCGATTTGGACTGCCGCATCGGAGTTGAATTATTTTTCCTTGTAAGAAGTTGTCCAAATTCCGGAAAAAATGGTAATCTGTTGGAACAAGGTCCGCGGAGTACGGTGGGTGTCGCAGAAGAATTCTAATTGTAACTTAGTGGTTGTTTGTTGTGCAGTGTATGGTCTTGCGTTGTCGTGAAGAAGCAGTGACCTAGAGCGATTGACAAATCTCGGTTGTTTAGCAGCTAGTTCTTCTTTCATGGTTTGTAGTTGCTAACAATAGATATCTGCTATAATCGGTTGGCCAGATTTTAGAAAGCTGTAGTGAACGTCACCGGCGCTAGTCCAACAAATACTCACAAGTAACTTTTTCTGAGTCAATTTTCGTTTAGGGCAGGATTTCGCTGGGTCTCCAGGGTTCAGCTATTGCGACGAGTGCTTCAGATTATCGTGAAGTATCCACTTTTCATCACAAGTAATGATTCGATTTAAAATCCCTTCATTACTGTATCGGTTGAGCAAAGTAATACAGCAGTTGACGCGTGTTATCAAGTTCGATTCACTCAATTCATGAGGTACACATCGTTCAAGTTTTTTACTTTCCCGATTGGCTTCAAGTGGATTAATACAGTTTTATCACTTACCCCGATGCGTGCAGCTATCTCTGAAGTATTTTGTGATGGATCCGCTTCCACAATAGCCTTTAATTCTTCATTTTCCACTTTGGTCTTCGGCCGTCCACGGGGTTGGTTTTGAAGAACGAAAACGTTGAAACCAAAAACGTACCGTGCTTTCTTTTGCGACATCAGCACCGTACACATCATTAATTCTTCGAGCTGTTTCTGCAGCACTGGTGCCACGGTAGAACTCGTACTCGTAAATGTACCGATATTTCATGTTTTCCATTGTGTGGTAATAAGTGACACCAAAGAAAAAATAACGAGGAAAAAACAAATGAATGACTGTTTTAAATACTCAAATGTAGCAGCTAAATGAATTTATAAATTTGAATTTGGAATTCTTAACCAAAGAGGAGATATTTCAGATCAAACTGGTCAGTACGACAAAACGCTAATTTCATATGTATGGACCTAATATAATAAACCAAATTTAGTTTAAAATTGTAGAAATTTTACAGAAACAAAAAAAGCATAACATAAAAGAGACATTTAAGGTTTAATTAAGAGTTATTGTAAATATGAAAAGATCTTGTAAATTCATAAAAAATATGTCTGCGCGAAAATTGTATTTGTCATGTATAATTTTCTTTTTTTTTCGTGTTTTTGTGTGGATCGATCCTATTGTTACTACATGTGTAAATTGTAAGTAGTATTTTGGGTAGCATTGTAGGTAGCACTATAATACAGAAATGCAAAATAATTACATAAGATCTCACTTTTTAGATTTGGCCGGGGATCCCCTTATTACCTTATTTTAATCGTTCTCATGTCCCTGCATGTTAATTATTTTCATACTAACACATCTCATTACATTCCTTTTCGATTGCCAGGCCTTTTTTTCATAATTCTTGTGCGTGCTTTCTTTTCTTTCTTAATATTTTTGACCTTAAGTTAACTTTATTTCTATACACTTATAGATTTATTTATTTATTACATATGGGGAATCGGAGTTTTAGTTCACTTAATTTATATTTTACTTCATGATATGTATCAGGCGGGTACTTTATAAATATGGGCCCCCAATTACTTGGGTATTACATTACATTTTCATTACATTAATGTCATTTTATTGGTACATAAACTTTTTTATTCATACTATATCAAGGTAAAATTGTACATTGGGTTGTGCGCACAACCTTGAGGTCTACGTTTAAGTCATTTTAAAAGAACTCCAACAAAAGTCACAGAGGAAAACTAAGTTCACACTATGATCCAATGAAGGATGTGACCTCTATGTACCATTAGCAATACCTTAATAAGCCAGGGCATATCAAATTTAATACTAATGCCGAAGCCAGTTTGATGTGCCCTGTAAATGTTAAATTCAAAAAGTTTCAAAGCAAAATATAACGCAGAAATTGGAATGCACCTTTGACACTAACTGCCAATCAGATAGCTTTTTCCCCTTTGAATTTTGCGTTTCGTGAATAGGCACCCAGTTATTAAAAACGCAAAAATAGAACGAATAGGGAAATGAAGGATTTAGACATTGTTTTTATACTATACGGGATTTTTTCAAACTCTTAAACTTTCGTTTCATCATCATCATCATCATTAACAATAACAGCAACATCAGCCCATAAGAGTCTATTTTTTATTTAATTAATTGAGATGTAGTTATCATAATTGTTCTGGGTCTGGATGTTTCCCGTTACGCAATTTATGTATATAAATAATAACATTGCAGCATGGGCAAACCCGGCGTAGTTTCGGCTGGGTTGGATCTAATAATATGGCGTTATATTTTTTTTATAGAAACGATCACATAGTCCACCTGATAGTTAGTGGATGCTGTGGCCCATAGACATCTACATTTATCCTCTATTAAGATTCATAATGCATTTGCTTTGTCACCCCTGAGGACTAAGATGGAATGCCTCGTTTCCAATAAAAAGGGTCTCCGGATCTCTACACCCACCATTCGAAACACAGCAGTATTAAGCTGCTATTTTACGCTGGTATTATGTGAGAGCGTAGTCCTTCCCTGGTCGAGACGACCCATTTGTACTACAACCACAATATAGCTGTAGCATAGATCTACCATATAAACTGACTGGACACATACCATTGAAATGTTTCGATCACTTAATCAAAAACATCTTTTAATTGTAACGAGTGTGATATCATTGAAGACGCTTACCTCGTAATAAAATGTGGAATATGGCTGAGTGATGCCAAGAGATTAAAATTTAAGATCAAAAGTATATACTATCGATAGGATTTTGGATTCTATAATAGTACTATGGCCACTCCTACTTCTGCAGCGGCTAGGTTATTTTATAGAATGGTACACAGTTATATCAATTATTATATATATTTATATTATTAAGCATAATAAAAACAAGTAAACATCATGTTAAGCTACGTTCTCCATTATGGGTGGCATTTTCCACGTGGAAAAAATCGTTTAAAACAATAAATAAAAAATCGTTGTAGCAAAAGTATCACCGGCTATATTACTGAGCTATAGTTCTCAGCAAGATAATAAGCAAGTTATATTTCCGGGCCCTTTAAAACGCCTCCTATCTCCTCATAGAAGAAAATAATACTATAGGGGTGAAATCCTTTAAAAAAATTGTGTTCATGAGCCCACTACATGTACACTTGTATTAAAAGAATAATAGGCAAAATTAGCCCGAAAAACCTGTAATTTGTTAATAATTAGTTTTTTTCCACGAATACAACTCCAACTGGGATTCAAATTTAAAACCCGTGGTGTTATCGCCAAGTATTTAGACTATGCAATCCTTTAACAACATTAAAATGCATGACGTTTAACGTAACCCTTATTTAATGTATAAATTTACTCCAAAATATTCTATGAAGTTTGAAAAGTGATGAGGGTAGCTGTACTGTATACAACAGAAAGTTCGAAAACCGGAGCAAAAAAGAAGGGATTGTTCCGGAGAATTTGCGGCTTGCTGCGGAAATCTGGTTTGTTGTTGCCAAGACTGTTTTCTTGTATCATGTTTTATATGAATTTCCCACAAAATTGCAAATTCAGAGACTAGCAAATGTTGTTTTTTTTATCTTTATCCGGTAGCTGAAATCAGTGGTTTTTAATGTAGGCTAAACATATTCATCTTTATATTGTCCCTCGAAATAAAAAAGTGTTTGAAGGAAATATCGCAAAATTAATTAAAATACCATAAAGCTACTGATACTGTGAAGACATTATAGTGTATGGATGATTAAAGCCCCGACTACGAAGACTTTGTTTTGAAAATTATTTTTTCTTTTTAAATATTTAAAGTTGGCTATTACCTTTATTATTATTTTAGTTTTTAGTTATTCAAAAGAATATCAAGAAATTGTAACATTAATATGTCGAAATTTTCGAAACATACACGGCTTTATTCTTTTTTTGGTACTAATTTATTTTTATAGTGTTCAATTCGGCCTTCATACTGTGACTGTGATTATTATTATTATTAATAAATAATAATTAAATAAAAAAAGAGAACTTTAAAATATCATACATATAATAATTTGAAAAATTAATATGCGTTAATAAGCATAAATTTTAAATATTATATTCATTTCGAATATTAAGTATTATAGTATAGTAAAGGCAGGGTGTTGTCTTTGAAAACCTTTATAATTTATTAAACCTCTGATTAAAATATTCAAAATGGAATAAATAAGACAATAGAAATAAATAATAATAAAAAATAATAATAGAAGTATGCGACGAGTATATTGCAATAATAAAGATAAATAACATTTGTAATATAATTGAAAAATGGGTCAAAAATTTTCTTTATTGTAAGCATAAGAGATAGCAGAGAGACTTGAAGTCCCATATGCAAAAGATATATAATAGTAAGTTCTATGAAATAAAGTTAATATGAGTAAGCTCTTAAATATGTAAAAGCATTCATCATTATCATAGAACATAGGCCTCCCCCAAGGAATGCCACAAAACACGATCCTGAGCCACCTGCATCCATCGACTTCCTGCATGTCTTACCAGGTCGTCACTCCATCTAGTGGGGAGACGCCCTACACTTCGCCTACGGGTACCGGTACAGGCTGCCACTCCAGAACCTTTTCCCCATCGGTTTTCAGTTCTTCGAGCTATATGGCTGGCCCATTGCCACTTTAGCTTACTAATCCCTGTAGAATTCATTTGCCTAAAGTTTGTAGACAATGTGGTCTTAGAGTATAAATTTCACCTCTGATGAAAAGTAAGCATGAAGATATTAAAGTTTTGAATCTACATCTACACTTCTACATCTACATCTACATCTACACTTCTACATCTACATCTACACTTCTACACTACTATTATAAAGAGGAAAGATTTGTTTGTTTGTTTGTTTGTTTGAATTGAATAGGCTCCGAAACTACTGGACCGATTTTAAAAATTCTTTCACCATCAGAATTCTACATTATCCCTGATGAACATAGGCTATATAATATTTTCAAAAAAGTTAGGGATCCGTATGAAAAATTCGTTAATGTAACCCAAGGTGTGAAAAAAATACCAAAAAGAATCCTTATATCGCGTACGCTGCGGAAACTATTGATAATAGAGCAAAGTAATGTACTTCAGTTTTCTAGAGGATATCAATATCTACAAAAAAGTCTGCGATACCATATGTTTAACTATTACAGTTATGTCACAATAACTACTTTTTCATGTTAAAATGTGAAATAGTAACGCCGGTACAAACTAGGCCACATTATTCGTATCAATATCTGTATCATGCATAACCACCAATTACGTTAACCATGTAATTTTAGTAACATATTTCACTTTTTAAATCTTTGTTAATTCAGCAACCGTCCGTCGTGATGTCTGTCTCGAAGTTCGCATGACTCAAGTCGCAGACGCGTGATATACGCGGGTGAAACCGCGGGGCACAGCTAGTAACGTATAAAGTTGTACGTAACAAGAAATTGTAGATTACGTTCAAAAGAAGAACGTAATACTGAAACCTGCATTTCAATCAAAATTTTTTAGGCGTGCATAACTCGTATACTCGTAATATTATTTTGATTGTCATCACGTTATCGGTCACGCAGTATATCTGAAGACGCATCACTTGATAAGTTGAATGTAATTGTGTAGTTTGGCATCACGCACGATTTTAAGGAATACGGGGAAAGATGTGACTTATTTTTCCTGTGTTGCCAGATATGACACATGGAACTTTAAACACTGGCCGTAATAAAACTTATATTGGATATGGATATATTATAGGCTATGTTTGGAGTTTTTCTCTGTGATAGTATCCGTAAAATTGATATCCACATTAGAATCAGAGTAACTAATATAACATAATAGATCAGTAAGATGAAGTGGGAATGGGCTGATCATATAGCTTGAAAAACCAAATGTCAATGGAAAGAAAGATTTTAGAGTGGCAGCCTCGTACAAAATAACGTAGTGTAAGATAATATGCCTTATGGCTGCAGCAAAAATGGGTCGTCTTGACCGTGGAACGGAATGCTCGTAGATAATACCGTGAATAGCACGAAATAGCAGTATAACTCTCTTGTGTTTCGATAGTTAGGAAGAGAACCGGAGTATTCCTTAATAACGGGTCATTCCATTTTAGTTCTCAGAAATGACAACGTAAAAATACAGTTTTTATTGTTAATCGAGCATTGTAGATATCTGTGGATCATAGTTCCCACATTTTATGAGGTAGACTGTCACACTTGCTCCTATAAAGAAGCTACATAGTTATTTTAATTACTTAGAATCAGGATTGGTTATGTTGGTAATATTTTATTGATTCTCTTATTCCTAGGTTACAATATTAACAGTTTCCGTACCGGTTCGATTTTGCTTCCCAAGTAATGCGTCTTGTCTCCACAGAACGTCTGCACTAGGAACTCGTAAATCTTGCCAAGAACATTTTGCTTCCAATACTAAACTTCTTGCTAACCTAATATGTTAGCTTACGGAAGGCTTAGCATTTTAATATTTTATATCCATACAAATAAATGAAATAAAAGTGTCTGTTTGTAATGTCAAAATAACAACCTTTTCTTCTTACTTGCATTCAAAAAAGGAAAGAGGTACTCAATTCGACTGTTTTTTTTTATGTGTGTTACCTTAGATATTTTTTCCAGGTGAACCGATTTTGATTATTCTTTGTTATTTAAAATATACTGTTTGTCATGTAGTCCCATATAAATTTGATAAAGATCTGACCAGTACCCTTAATAATACGTATTTAATTGACTTCGACTACATTCTCATTTTATTCGTCGTTTGTACAAACTAAATGCATATGAAAGAAACAAAATATTTGTAAAATTTTTGCCTGTCTATTTGTCTGATTGTTCAGGCTAACCTCCGTAACGGCTGAACAGATTTTGAGGAAACTTTCATTGGTAGGTAGCAAATGTTTTAAGGAGTAACTTAGGCTACTTTATTACAGAAAAGCAATTAGGGTTCAATGCAAAAAAAAATAAGACCCATAAAATCAAATCATAATAAATTTCACGCGGATGAAGTCGCGGGGAACAGCTAGTTCTTTATAAAAAGTTATGTGATAAAATAATAATAGCGGTATTGGCGAGCCAATATCTAACAGTCTTTTTCATCTTGGGTATCGTGGGAGTCGACTTAGAGATAATTTTTAATGTTCATCGACAGATGGCCTTATAACTTTCTTGTATAATATCAAAACTAAATAATATTTTTCATTATTATTATTATTTAACAAAGATCTCACAAATAACATCACATAATCCACTTCCTTGGTAAATGAAAATAATAGCACACATCTCATTATGTTTGTCTGTTCTAAAACTTTACGTAATGTAATATAAACGTTTAAGTAATATACTCCTTATTAATATGTGTGAAGTGAAGACATACGTTTTCGTTCTTCCAATTTTAATAATGATTTTTTTTTTACAGTTGAAGTTACTTACAGCCTATATTATATATCCTATTACTGAGCATAGGCTTTTTGATTATTTTGATGAAGGTGTTTTTGGGCAGAGAAGAGTCTTATGTGTATGTAGGATAATGATTTTTTTTATATTTACGCAAACATTACACATTTAAATAAAACTAGTTTTAACGGATTTTATCACGTATATCTGGAGGTAACCGTGGTTAACTATGACATCGGGACGTCTAACACCTTAGTCCCCCCGTGACCATGGGTGCTGTAATGTACGCGAAACGTTGGGATTATAATATAAGTTAATAGACGCGATAAAATCCGTAAAAGCTAGTTTTATTTACATATATGTGGGATCTTACCTAACCTTCATACTCGTACTGTGGTTTTAAAATACAATATATGTAATGCTACATTGAGCATTAGACCTTAATATGTATAGTGTGTAATAACGTGTTTATAAAATAATGTCAATTGCTTATTGATAGAAATTGAAAACAATAGGCAATATTTCTAAAATGTTAAATATTCTTACCGTGTTCATGCAAAAACCGTAATGGAAACCCTTTTAAGTTAATTAAAACTTCATAATTAGGTTTATGAATGCGGTTTTTTCATACACAGCGCGAAGTAGAACCGTTTCAAATACTGCCAGTTCCCTATATACCGACGAAACAATGCAAGCTTGAGGACGTCTGCGTTGTAGACGAATTTTAAGTCTGCGTATGTGGAACCAATTACGAGCAACGCCGACGAGTGCCTTATAGGCCATGACGTAATCATTAATATTATTCTATTTACTTTCCATTTTGATAAAGTTGTAATAAGTCTGATAATTTCAAAAACAGTTAAATATTAAGGAGGGATGTACGGGACAAAACAGTAAAGTTCGTAATCAATTACCACATAGCAACAGGGGTCACCAGAGAACCGGAGGGGAGTGGCTACACGCAGGCGTTCCCATCTGTTAAAGTACAAGTCCACGCAGTCCTGTGCTTACGACAAAAATCCCAGCACTTGCTACCCCACTCCTCACTAGACCGAATCGACGTCTTACAAACATGTCGAATTGTTCAGTTATTTTGCTGAAAGAAGAGTTCTGCCACGTAAATTTTAATAAAAATATGGCGTTACCTTTCATATACAAGTAATTTTAAATCACATTATTGCTATTTACTTCTTTTTAGTTTAAAAATTACAATTATCATTAACAAGAACATGTTACGTATTCAGTAATACGTTGTTGTTAATGTCCTCAGAAAAAATATTCTAGTCAATCCTGCAAAGTTCTTATATGGAATGCTGTTGGACTAAATAGTCTCTGCAATTTTTTTTTGCAAAAGTTAAATATAGTTATTTCACGCACTATTAATTTGGAAGTGAAATTTACAAGAAACTCTCTCAGAAGTGAGAGGAGGCCTGTGCCCAGCCGTAATAGGCTGTAACTTTACTTTTTCACTTTTTACAATTAAATTGCGATTTAAGATTTATAAATGGCGTTTTATTTTAACTATAAAAGAAACTTATAAACGTGTCACAACCAAAAATTAATTACTAAAAAAAATGTAACAACGCCCGGAAACCGTACCTTAAATGTAACTTAAGACGTTGTTAGCCACTAATGAGACACCGTTTATTTTTTATTTTTTTTTATTTCTAATAACTACGTAACCTCCATACTAGGATTTTCTCCTGTATCTTAGGGGCAGTTGACAAACACAAATTGCTCAAGGACAAACATCCAGACTCGGAACAATTATTTTTCGGCTATATAAATTCATGTTACGTGCGGGATTCGAACCCGCGGCCCTTAGCGCTGCAACTCAATTGCTGAGCCCCTATGCCACGGAGCCGTCACGTGTGTGTTTATCATTCGGACTGCCAAATAAAACCTTGGCATTAGTTCGTGGGACAAGTTATAAGAGTACAATAAATAAAATCTTTATATAAAAGATTTAAACAAAGGCTTTAATAAACTTTGAAAAGAACTAATTTTTTACGTATTTTGTAGAGTTTATTTAGCTATTCTAAGCCAGCGTTTGACAGTAGGGATAGCAATCCCACCAGATGGTAACTAAAATGGTGAAGCGCACTGACTAAACAAAATCATATTCACTCTTGCTTTAAAGACATCCACATTGTAATGATATACTTAGATGATGGCAACTAATTCTAGTCCTTTGGTGTACGCGTGACGAACGATGAAACAAACTGTTTGTTTCGAATGCTTGGTAAGTCAAAAACGAAAGGATCAAGATTGACCGAGCGTCTGGTCGTTCGATGATGGAAGGAAGAGGGAGCATTTTGCATCTGCTTCGACCTTAAACTCAATGAACCGCCCGAAGTTCAGGTCTGAAGAAATCTCAACCTCCAACAACTGAAGGTGGTCGGTGTATTCTAGTGAATACATATCGGAAAAGCTCAAAGTAGCTAAGAAGTTCTGGCTCCTTTTTGCAATGAAGTGATAGTTATTCTTTATCCGCAGTACTCAGGACTGATGTGGTTAACGTCCGCTACCTTCATCATTTTATTATTATTATTTTTCTGATAAACCCAGAATGAACTGATTGTATTTTGAAATCTTGCTATGGCACACTTATGGTTGGGATTTAATCTTATTTCTAATAGGATTCAAGAACACTAATCCAGCTAACTTACTAAGCTAATAAAAGTAAAAAAAGTTTCATGAATCGACACAGGCCTCTTCTCAGCTCTGAGAATTTTTTAAACATAACAGTTTCCACCTTGCTGCTTTAAGGCATGTTCGAAGACTTCACATGACATCAAAATATTTTAAATTTCTCAGAAATGCAGGTATCCTCATGATGTTTCCCTTCACCGTCGAGCTCGTAATTTGCAATTAACAATTTCATTGGTGCTGGTGGGGATCAAATTTGCTCGCGTACAATGGAGTTTTAAAACGGGTACTCCAAATCTTCTATGGTTCCTATGAGCAAACAACAGGTAAAATGATTTTCTTTCATTATTAAGTACAGTGGAATATTTTATTCAAATAACGTTACTGTATTGTTAGAAATTAGAATGTAGAGCTACAAGAAAAAGCTTTAATCTCACTTCTGAAGTTAGAAATTATTCTCAAAGTTATTTAAATAAAAGAACATTACTCGGTAACAAACCGTTCTTACTATCAGAAACCATTCTGAAGGCCAATTGCCAAAACAACAAAGGTGTGAGAGTGGATGCTCATCTTGTTCCTGATCTTTATCAGCAACAAAACGGCGCACTGTACCATACACTCAGCATAGAGCAACCGTAACATGCTCCCGCTACAATCACACATCGGAGCAACGTCAATGACCCAATTACATAATAACAACAAAGTATTCAAACCAACAGCAACACTACCCATCTCAATGTGATACAGGGCAGCCTCTCAGCAACACGATCTTCCTTGCATACACTAGTAGCATATCCCAACGGGCATAGTAACGACCATAGATTAATAATAGGTCATCTGAGCGCGCGAAGACCTATCCATAATCTAAGGTAACGACAGTCGGACTCGTAGAGTTACCGACTGATTCCTCTTAGTCACCTGCGCGATAGTTTATACTGCTACGGGTGGGAGATTACAGTTTTATTCTCATTTATTCATATTTTCTTTTATCTTTTTACCCTCCTTTTTGAGATTTGATATATCCTGTTAGGAACAGTATATATCAAATCTCAAAAATGTAATGAATGCAAAATACCACATTCATCCAAATCTGACAACGAGTTGAGTGAAAGGAGTTATTAAGCCTCAAAATTAAAATCACGAGCATCATGATAACTAGTCCATATATTTATCGTAGATTAGAGTCTACTGTTGAACAAATCCTTTATCTTTCTCTTTATGCATATAAATGGACTTTTAATTTGTTGAAATCTGTACATATGGTTATAAAAATAAGACATAGATATTAATTGGGTTGTTTCATCAATTTGACGAAGATGTAAATTTTTCAATTAGATATAATTGAAGTTTGTTTTATACAATTACCATTACAGCTTCTCAAAAATCCACTGTTGAATCGAGGCCAACCCCATAGATTGCCACATTTGGGGGATATTTGGCGTGCCATCTCATGGGATGCCAACAGTAGTATTTTATTATTTTGAATTGTTATGAGGAATATGATGCTACCCATCTCTTGTTTAATTTCCCCCCGTTGCCTTTTACTAAACCAAAGGGCCGATTTGGGGTAGTGGATATTCTTACAACGCCAATACACGGTGTACTTTGTACTTTGTACACCATTTAGTAGCGTTATATTTTGTTTTATAAGTGTGTCTCTATTACTCAAATTTGCAAACTAAATAAATACTCTATTCTATTTTATTCTTGTTTGGGAAACGTGTTGGTGTCCATTCTTCCAATTGTCAAACCTTAATAGGTTCGCAATTTTGTACGACAGATCTGTCATCACTCCTATGCTACAGACGTGTATATGGATGGCATTTTCCTTATAGTGCACTTTTCTAATATGTTAAAAAAATTGAACGGTTTTAACATGAAATCTTCAAAGCAATAAACTATGTGTGCTTGAAAAAACAAGTGAAATTTAACATTTTATCGATGGTCCATAAATTAATCTGGATTTCCAATTAGTGCTCTTTGTAAACCTGCTTTCAGTAACGGCTAAGCTTTCTCACGGAAATTTGCCATAACTTACCTTTTACGAACACAATTGAGTTATCGCTAAAACTGCCCGATACAATTTTAATTAGAATTCTAGATAAAGAGCACAAGTAAATCGCTACTCTTAACGTTTAAAAATAAAGGATGAAGTTTTCAATTAAACTATTATGACAGAATTCTAGTAACTTTGAGCTTGTAATTTTATTAGTCCAGTCAACATGGTCAAACAATTAAGTTTTTGATAAAAAAAACTGACTTTAAAGAACACAAACACATTTTTCGCTATAGAGCCACGCTGCAGCTATACGCGAAGACAGTTCCTTTAGGAACTTCACCGCACACGAAACCCACAGACCGATCATGATAACTAGTCAATATGCTTATCATCGTTTTATGGGCCTACTGATGAACAAATATTTTGTCTTTCTCATTATGTATTATTTATTACGCGGTAAAGTCATGCAGCAGTTTTATTATAAGTTGAAGCACGGACGGGTCGCCTCAATAGAGAAGGACAATGCTCTTACAGAATGTCAGCTTCTTAACTCAGCAGCATTCAGCTGCTGTGTTTCGTATGATGAGTAGAATTATACTAAAGAATCGGAGACCCTTTTTACTAAAAATGAAGCATTCAATCTTAGTCCTCAGGAGTAAAACGCATCTGCGTTTTCATTTTTATCGAGGATATAAAGCAGATGTTTATGGTCCACAGCATCCACCTACCAGGATCAGGTGGGCTGTATGTTAGTTTGTAACCTTTATTCTTTAAAAAGAAACTATAAAATATTTTCCACACAATTGCTTCGAAAGTTAATGCTTTTATTTTTCTTAACACTATGTCTTCAAAAGTATAATGGTAAAATTATGATTTTATTCGTTTTATAGTTTTTTTTTAAGTCTGTTTTACTTTTAAATAAATGTTTATTTTTGCAACCAAATCTTTGCAAGCAAATTTTTGTATGATATGAACATAATCTTTATTGTAAAGTTTATAAAATCCTTAAGTACCTCCTTGTTTGTTGTCGTGACACATATTGAAGTGAAAACTTCTTTAGAAACTTGATGAACCGAAAAAGCCACTAAAAGGAAACAAATACACAATGAGATAGAATACAGTATATAGTCTGTAATTTAATATAATGTATATACTTGGTAACAATATTATAATAAATAAACCCTACCCTCCAAATTTAGTTTTCTGAAGGTTTCACTGCCACCGCGTGTGAACCTCACACATGTTTATTTTATTCTTTACATTGTAAAAGAATAAAGGTGCAACCTATATACATCCTAATCCAGCTTTCTCGTTTACGGGAAGATTATCTATTAGCCTGCGGAGTGTGTAGGAGGTCTTCGCATGCCCTGGAAATGTTTTTGTTTCATGGCTTCTGCTTTTTGTTTCCTCTCCTGCTTGCTCCGCCAAGCACGTGGTAAAAGAACTGAAATTGAAAATAAAAATTTAATTGATGCGAACTTGCGTTGCATACTGTGACTGTACTGTGTGTAGTTTTTACCTATTATAGGTCAGTGTTGAATTACAATCTCACGTTGTGAGATAAGTGATATTGAAGCCTTTTTTATGCCATTACCAAACTCCACTGCTGGACATAGGCCTCCTCCAAGTAATGCCACAAAGCACGGTCCTGAGCCACATGCATCCATCGACTTCCTGCATGTCGAACCAGGTCATCACTTCATCTACTGGTGGGTCGCCCTACACTTCGACTACCGGTGCAAAGCTGCTACTCCAGAACCTTTTTCACATCGGTTTTCAGTTCTTCTAGCTATATGGCCGGCCCATTGCCACTTCAGCTTACTAATCCTTGTAAAATTCAGTTGCCTAAAATTTGTAGGCAGTGTGGTCTTAGAAAATCAATTTCACCTCTGATGAAGAGTAAGACATGAAGACATTATAGCTTTGAATAACGCATAAAGTTGCACGTAACAAGAAATTGTAGATTACGTTCAAAAGAAGAACGTAATAATGAAACCTGCATTTCAATTATTACAATTTTTTAGGCGTGCATGACTCGTATACTCGTAATATTATTTTGATTGTCATCATGTTATCCGTCACGCAGTATATCTGAAGACGCATCACTTGATAAGTTGACTGTGAATGTGGAGTTTGGCAAAGAACTGAAATTATAAATAAAAATTTAATTGATGCGAACTTGCGTTGCGTACTGTGACTGTACGAGTATTGTGTGTAGTTTTTACCTATTATAAGTCAGTGCTGAATTACAATCTCACGTTGTGGTAAATGGTTATGAAGACTTTTTTTATGCCATTATCAAACTCCACTGCTAAATATAGGCCTCCCCACAGAATGCTGCCTGATATGGAGGATTTTATATTTGTCATAGTTGCCGCGCTTTGCAAGCGGGTTGGTAAATGAATTTTATTTTTGTTGTTTTCCTGGTTTGTTTTCCTCTGTCACCTCTTACGTGTTATTTACGTGGTAGTGCCATGTTTTGCATGGTAGAAGCATGCTGCAGCTATATTAATTGCATAATTGTAGCACGAATGAGTTTGCTCGACCGGGGAAGACCACGCTCTCACATAATACGTGGTAGAGCCATGCTGCAGCTATATTACTGGTATAGTTGTAGCACGAATGGGTCGGCTCGACCGGGGAAGGACCACGCTCTCACAGAATATCAGCGTAAAATAGCAGCTTAAAACTGCTGTGTTTCGTATGGTGAGTGAAGAGAACCGAAAACCCATTTTACTGGAAAAGAGGCATTCCATCTTAGTCCTCACGGGTGACAACGCATCTGCATTTTTATTCGCAAATGAGGATAGATGTAGATGTCTATGGGCCACATTAACCACTTACCATCAGGTGAACTGTGTGCTCGTTTGTCACTCTATCCTATAAAAAAAATACCAGCGTATAATAGCAGATTAATGCTGCTGTGCTCATTTATTTATTTATTTTGCATAATGTGTGTGTTTTATAGATGTTATAATAAAAAATATAGTACAACACATTAACCATTTCTGGTATACAAAATTATTGAATTTTAAAAATATTAGGTATTACTAACACTATAAATTAGAATTACAAAAAATATTCAGCCATTGCATAATAATTAAGCAAAAAAAAAAAACTAGAAAGTGACCTAAGAAACAAAAATATTTACTACTATTTGCAATATCACATCATTAATATTTTTAATTTCATGTTACATTATATTATATAAATGTCAACATATTATTATTTAAAAAAAATTAAAGATATTGTTTATGCAACAAACTAACGGAATAAAAGATTTATTAACTAGCCACTTTTTCAACTCGTTCCCGAAACGCTTCTTTGGTTGTAGTTTTGTATTACTAGGTATTGCGTTAAATATTTTTATGCACATTGCATAGCAATTTTTATGGTAATTAACTGTTTTTGGTATCTTATCAACAACCAATTTATCTGGATTCCTTATAGGTTTAGATTTAATAATATCTCCAGCAATTATAAACAGCTCAGGGTTATTTTTCACAAATTTTGCTGTTTCGAGTATGTATATATACAAGGAAGTGTTAGCACTTTTAAATTTCTAAATATTGGTTTGCACGATTCACGAGGGGCCGTATAACATATTGCACGTAGACATTTTTTTTGCACAATGACAACTTTATTGATGTTTACATAATTTCCCCATATAATTATACCGTAACTAAGTAAAGAGAGAGCTGTTAATTTCGATGCCGTCTTCGTAAGGTTTCGTAATATGTAAACAAAGCGGTTAAGTTTACTACATACTGTTTATAAGTGAGTTTCCAGTTATAAAATGTATCCATATGTATAACAAGAAAGGAAATTTCTTGTACTTGTTTTATTTTTTCGCCATTGTATACAATATTTAACTTTATTTCATTTTTTTTAAATTGTATTAACTTGGTTTTGTCTATATTCATTTCTATTTATATTCTGTCTATATTCATTAAAAAATAAATAAAAAAATGTGCAAATTATTATGTTTAAAACATTCAATCATTAATTTCAAAGAATTATTAATGTCATTTACAAATATACCAATGTCAGATTTTTGTCACATGTCAATAACATGGCAATATCATCTGCAAATTAAGTCAATAAATTATTGTTACATAAGAGATGTCATTAATCTTTATATAAAAAAATTACGTCTCACATTGTTTGTCCGCGATGAACTCCTTAACTACTAAACTGATTGCAATGAAATTTTGCACACTGTGTGCAGTTTGGTTCAACTTGAGAGATAGGATAGTTTTTATCCCTATAAGTGACCCTCAATATTTATTATTACGAGTTTATGAATTTTTATAGGATACAGAGTCGTCGGAGAAGGCAGAAGAACGTCTGCCTGACCAGCTAGTATACAATAAAAATAAAAGTGGTCCAAGTAGACTGCATGTCTTACAAGGTCGTCACTCCATCTAGTGGGGGACACCCTACACATCGTCTGCCGGTACGAGGCCGTCACTCGTGAACCTTTTTTTCCCATCGGTTGTCGGTTCTTTGGGCTCTATGGCCGGCCCATTGCTACTTCAGCTTACTAATCCGTTGGGCTATGTCGGTCACTCTGGTTCTACTGCGGATATCCTCATTTCTAAGTGTATCACGCAGAAAAACTCCGAGCATAACAAAGTCGATGGATGCAGGTGGCTCAGGACGTGCTTTGTTGCATTCCTTGGGGGAGGCCTATGTTCAGTGCCTATGTGGACTTGTGAAGGGCTGAAATGATGATGATGATATTGATGATGAAGTACACTACCCTGTGGCACGCCATATCCATTAATTATGTGCAGCGATTTACTGCCTTATTATAATTAAATCTTGAAATTTCTACACTTTGTTTTCGATTTTTTCGTGTGGTGGGTGTAGAGAATCGGAGACCCTTTTTACTAGAAAGAGGCATTCCATCTTAGTCCTCACGGCTGGCAACGCAACTGCATTTTGATTCGTAAACGAGGATAGATGTAGATATCTATTGGCCACAGCAACCACTTAACATCAGGTGAACTGCGTACTAGCTTGTCACGCTTATCTTATAAAAAAAACGACGCCCACGGGATGATATGGGGTAGTGAATATTATTACATGGTTATATATAAATATCACGAAACTATATTCGCCTGTTCTTACAGTGACTGTTCGCCAAGCATATAAAGCATGTAACGTGTGAAATCGATTTGTTATTATCGCAGGAACCTTTACGACGGGTATTGACGGTTACCAATATCACATAGTCACGTGTTTGGCAGCCGGTGCCTTTCGCGTGCTTAGTCTGGTAGCCCAACTAACGAACTGCCGAGGCTACCCAAACGCGATAGTTATATAACTGCCACTAGATCTTTACTATTATTGTTATTGTAACCTTAATTATTTTATTTTTCATAAGAAATCTCTCACCCTAGGATTTTATCCTGTATAGTGGAGGCGGTTCACATACATAAATTGCACAAGGACAAACATCCAGACCTGGAGCTATTACTTAAAGACCATCCATAAATGCTCGTTGCGGGTGGGTTTCGAACTCGCGGCCCTTAGCGGCGTAACTCACTGTCAAGCCACTCCGTCACGATGCTGTCAAATATTTACTTACCTACCCACATTGATTAATAGTTTTATGTGTCTAGTTAAATACAAAGATTTCTAGTACATTGAAGTCTTTGCGAAGTGTACGGACAAACCCCACTAGGTTTTGTTAAACTGTTAAAGGAAACTTTAATATAAAATTAAAAATAATATATTTAATATATTTAAATTATTTTAAGTTACTGTATACTATAACTAGCTTCTTTTAAGCGCAGGGGATTGTTTGCATGAATTAAGACGTAAATATATATTTTTTTTTAATTTTTGTCCATCTATCTCTCTGTCTGAGCTAATCTTCGGAACAGCTGAACCGATTGATAAAACTTTACGTACGGATAGAGAGCAATGCCATGAGAGATGTAGGCTTTACTTTATCAGATTAACTTCAAGATTTTTTTTAAACCAAAAAGTTGATTAATGGTAAAATGGTTTTTGACTATCTTTGATGTTATGAACACCATATTAATTGATCGTATCAGTGAGAAGCAGAGGCGGGTTACTAGTAAAAAATAAAACCATATCCTTGACAGTAGGTTAAAGTGCGGCAAGGTTATAACGACATTTCGGCTTTTAGCTGTATGACAATTTCATTCTATCTATTACAACCTATAAAAGCCCACTTTAGAATATTGGCCTTCCTCATAGATTGCCTCATGGGGGGGGGGGGGGGGGTTGCAATAGTTGCTACGCTTGGCATGCAGGTTGGTAACCGCAGTTTTTTTTAATTAGTTGTTATCAGGAAGATACTGCTGCCGATCTCCTGTTTCAGTTTCCCTCTGTCGCCTCTTATGGCACTTACGGGACGATATAGCGTAGTTGATATTTTAACACAGCCGTATGTGTGACGAATTTTAGGTATTGTTTACAAGTATTTTCCGGACCACTAAACTTTAAAGACGTTATCCTGCTATCCAGTTTTGAAGAGATTATGTTGTATAATATAGTTAAAACACAATAAAACTTGCTAAAAATACTACAGTGTATTTGTATGCCTTACAAATTCCGATTTCTTCCCAACAAAATAATTTAAATTAACGTAAGCAAGCATAGTTCTATCTGCCCTCTCAATAACTCTCACCTTTTATTTCCAACCGAAATTCAAATTACTTTCGCCCAATTTTATTAGAAAAGTTAAGCAATTTCATACAGGTATGTTGCTTACAAATCCTTTAATATGGACAATTCGGACTGTTTTGCTGTGGGTTTAATACGAAAGAAGTATTTTTATTTACATTACGTTATATAACATACTATCAATTTTTTATGCTAAACTGAGAGAACAAAAGTCCCCATTGATTCCCTCATATCCCATAGTTGCCACGTTTGGCAGACAGGTTGGTTAACGCCGTTTTTTATTACTTTCAATTTTTATCGGAAAGAAAGAAATTGAAAATAATAAAACTGCCATCTTATGTTTAATTCCACGTCTTACGTCACCCACGGAGAGTCTATTTTTATAGACAACAAACAATTGATGCATTTTTATAGACAACAAATAAATAAACAATGGATTGAAATTATAGTTAATATTGCTTTCTTTTCTATTATGAGTTGTTACCAGGAATATTCTACTCTCTAACTCCTGTCGCTCATTTCCCGCAGTCACTCTGAAGGACATCCACGAGATATGTTATGGGCTAGTCAATTCTCTTACACCGCCACTAAATAGCACATCTGTTATATTTACCCTGGGTAAATCGATCAATGGGTTCATGTATTTTAAATACGAATTAATCATCCTGTCCGTGTGTCAGCTACTTAAAGCTCGAGAACAGAAATTCCACTTGACTGTCATGTTTCTTTTATTGACTCTCGAAGTTTATTAGAATTTGGGGGTCATTGTAGAAGCGTGCTCGTCGCGACCCCTGCCAGCCCTTTTCAGGGCTGCAATTCTACTTAGCTGCGCACCCATGTCAACGAGGGTTAGGGCGTCCCCCCAAGGCGACGCACACCATCTCGTCCCCTTTGGTGTGGAATGCAGCGCGCAAAGCAGCGATGGGGACCGCCACCCGTCACGCACAGCCCGACACGGCGGAAGGTGGAGGACGGAGTGCAGAGTTGGCACGTGGAATGTTAGAGGAGGCATGAGAGATAAGACGAATGAGTTGATCGAAATAATGAAAGAAAGAGAATTAGATGTCGTGTGTATATCGGAGACCAAACGGAAGGGCAGTGGTACTGAAGAGCTCCCTGGCGGGGCGTTTGCTCTATGGTCCGGAGTCCCGGAGAGCGAGAACGCCTGCAAGGGAGTGGGGGTGCTGTTGTCTTCTCGGTTGGTCGATGTTATGACTGAATATAAGTTTGTGAACTCAAGACTTCTCTGGGTTCCCTTTAAATTGGGACTGACGAAGTTATTCCTTTTGGCTGTTTATGCGCCGGTAGCTTCGTCGTCCAGGGCTGAGCTGGAGGAGTTTTGCGAGAATGTAAGAGAAGTTCTAGATTTGGCTAGGGGAAACGAAAGAATTGTTGTATGTGGTGATTTGAATGGATGGGTTGTGTAACGAACCCCCCCCCCCATCTTTTTTCTTTTCTACTATATCCCACTTATACTTGTATTTCTTTAGAATCTATATCTGTAAGATATATAAATACATCTAATTTACGTGACCAGTATAACTTGATCTTTCTAAAGGTTTAAATATAGGCCGTTTAATAAATTTATGGCATGATCGTCTTAGTTAGGACCCTTTTTTACGTTGTGTTTGTATAGTAACTTAGTTCTTTTAGGTGTATCTTGGAAGAATGAATATTCACGAGAGCAATCGAAAGCTGTTGGTAGAGTCTTATAAACTAAAGAACCCCGTTCACGAAGACAGAGCTCAAAAAGGTTAAGAACAATAAATTGTCCCTATTCCACTTGTATCTGGTTCACAACAGTCAATTCCTTATTAATTAATCCCTTCCCGCTTGGAAAAGGCTCACAATATTTATATCAAATACCAGTTACAAGGGCTTCGCTCTCCCACATTTTAAAAAAAAAATGTGGAGGAGGTACACGGCCCCACACACGCCGCGCACGGTGAGCGCCAACCATTTTAATGCGCTCCCCCCGAAGGGTACGCAAAGTTGGGAACTGGACCGTAGTCCACAGCAAAATAACTGGCGAACCAGTAAAAGAGGACTTGGCCCCTTGACAGTGCGTAAGCACAAACATCGACCGAAGTCGCGCATGTCAATGCGTGTAAACGCCATACAGAATACGATCAAATCCAGCCACAGTGAATGTACGTCACACGGGTTAGGCAACAATAGGCACACTGACCATAAAAAGCCTTCCGTGGGCGCCACCACCTGCCAGACCGCCGTTCCTGCAGACGTGATGTAAGTGTAAGGCATCACCACCAATTGCATGGTCAGCACGGCCAATTGGCCGCAGAGCGTGTCATGAGTCTACCGCTCACCTCAAGGGAATGGGGTCCCACGTTGCGCGGCTTTCGGCCGCAGCCTTGAGAGCCTCCTCAGATTCTCCCTCCAGCTACCACCCGCATGAGGTCAACACATATGCTCCACCAACCAATACAATGGCAGATATAGCCAATAGGCAGTTATAAGATAATATTAATAATTCGCCATCAGAAAGGGTTTGTGTCACTGACGTTGAGTATATGCATTTTTCGATCATGTTTGTCTCACCCACCAACAAGTTGCCTTCAATCTCTCAAAGGTGGGAACTTTATAGAGATATATTATTAAGTTGTTATATAAAACATCATGGAGGGCAGACAGTCTGCAGCCCCGCAATGAAGGGACCCGACTTGGGCAAAGCTACTTAGGTTGTGAGTCAAACCAAGACGCAGAGAGCGCCATTGATAATAGCGACCCGCCAAACAACCATCGTAGAGACGCAATGCTACAGAATGCAACAAGCATCAATACGACTATCGTCGGGCTTACACCATCCCAAGGTCCCCCATATAGTCCCAGCAGACATCACCACCCGCATACCTCCATCGACCAGAACCACAAGATGCATCGAATCAGGTGCAGCACACCCGCAGATCCATCACAAGACACAATACTGCAAGTAGCAGTAAGCATCAATGCAACTATCATACGGATGGCGCCCCCTCACAACACACCCACATGATCCCTATCGACTTTGGTAACAAAATTTGATAATGTTGTTAACTAAAAATACCACTAACGTATCATAGTAGTACGGTACTAAGACGTCAGTAGCCAAAACTCCACGTATCATAGCGCTATTGCACTAAGACATGAAGTTGAGTATGCTTGCTGCACTTAAAAGTACTACCAAACACACTCACCCTAATCCGAAAGATAGCCGACGTATCATAACGCTATGCGCTAAGACGCCGCCCACAACCGGTAGGGGTGTGCGATGTTCACGGGCAAGTCGTATTGCTACAACAAACCCGCTTACCACCGGCACTAAGATGATATGTCTAGGACACATCGGTTAGTGAGTCCAAGTTTACCTCGGTCTCAGAGGCTGCGAAGCAACCTACACGCCACTATAATAATCCTTTTCAAGTCCCATTTCTTTCAATATAATGCTTTTACATATTTGAGACCTTCCACATATTTGCTTTATTTCATAGACCATACTACTGTATGTCTTATTCATATGGGACTTCAAGTCATAACTCTGCTATCATAATGCTTATGCATCATAGAGACCTTCTATATTAATGCTTTGGTTCGTCAGACCTTACTATGTTAAGTCCCTAATATAGGACTAGTCATTGTGCAACCTTAGTACTAGCAGTCGGTCAGCCGACCACCCCATATATATGTACAACCTTGGGTATGTGTCTCCGACAACGCCCCAATATAAGGGAACATTACAAGAACACGTTCATTAACTTAGAAATTTTCCAATTATTACACGAACACCTTCATCAACTTAGAAAATTTTTATCAATTTTTTCTATTATATTACAAATGTTATTTATCTTTGTTATTGCAATATAATCGCCTTGTATTTATATAATTTGTTATATTTTGAACATTTTAAGCAGGTTTTTAATAAATTTAGAGATTTTTTTGAGACATTTTATGCGTTTACTAATATATATATAATATTCAATATTCCAAATGGATATTTTTGAACTCTATGCTTATTATTTGCATTTTATTGTTTAAATTATAATTTCTATGACATTTTTAAATGTCTGTATAATGAATTTAACTATTATTTATTAATAATAATTATGAGGCGTCACAGTTGGTACCGCTCGACCAGGGTACGAGTCGATACTTGGAAAGTTTGGCGATAAAAGGGTTAATGATGCTGGCAAGCTTATACTGGCGGTATGCAAGGAAAAGGGTCTTCTTGTGACAAACACTATGTTTAATCACAAGAAAATCCATATGTATACTAGAGAAAGAAAGAATGAGAGAAGTATGATCGATTTGTTCCTGGTGGATGACCGACTGCGAAAACAGGTTATGGCTACGCGAGTGTTCAGGGGTGCTGACCTGGGAACGGATCACTATCTAGTGATTACTAGATTTAGGGGTCTGTTCGCGGGTTGGCGCTACCGGACGACAGTGACAGAACCACAGTCGGTCTGTCGCACCCGAAGCTGGAAGCTTCAGGAAGCGGATACTAGGGACAAATATCATGCGAGGGTAGCCGAAAAGCTTGACACCATCGATGGCAGAAACGAATGTGTAGAAAGAACATGGCAGAACCTTAGGGATGGAATGGTAAGTGCAGCGGAAGAAGTGTGTGGAACAATAAAAAGAGGCAGTAGTAAAAGAAGAGATGCATGGTGGAATGATAAAGTGAAAGAAGCTGTAAAGAAGAAGAAGAAAGCATGGTTAGACTACTTGGCCTCTAGTAATGATAAGGATATGAGAGAGAAGATGAAAGAAAGATATAGGCTGCAGAAAGTTCACACGAAAGCATTGATTGAGGAAGTGCGTCAAAGGTGTAGAATGGAAGCGGATGAAAGGTTGTCGCACAACTTTAAGGAGAACTTCAAACTCTTCTGGAAAGAGGTTGGAAGGACCCGAATTGGTGCGACGGCCTAAAGAATAAACAAAGTGCTTTCGAGAACTAATGAGGTCCTCTCAGAAAAATCGGACGTCATGCAGCGATGGAGCGAATTTTATAGAGAAATGTATGCGTGTGATGATCTTAGTGAGGGATCCGGGGATGACGCCGTGACTGGCACGCCAGACCCGGACCTCGATGACACTGAGGTTATCAGTATGAAAGAGATTGAACGTGCGATTCGAAGTTTGAAATGTGGTAAGGCTGCGGGACTAGACAGAGTTACTGCTGAAATGGTCAAGTATGCTGGGCCTCGCGTCTGGGACAGCTTTCATCTGCTGTGCAATTTGTGCTGGCGGACGGGGGATGTCCCGGATGATTGGCGATCCGCAGTCATTGTGCCTTTATATAAAGGTAAAGGTTCACATTTTGACTGCGGGTGCTATCGGGCGATCAGCTTGACCAGTTTAGCAAGTAAAGTTTACTCGAAGGTTTTGAAACGTAGGATGCAAGAGAAATCGGAAAGATTTCTATGGGAGGCACAATGCGGATTTAGACCTGGAAGAGGATGCACGGATCAAATGTTTTCTCTCCGTATGATCACGGTTGCCGGGGTATGGTGTGGATGGCCGATTGCTAAGGGCTGTGCCGTCTCTTTACTTTGACTGTAAAGCCTGTGTGCGGGTAGGGCATGACCTGTCACCCATGTTTAGCGTCCAAACGGGCGTAAAACAGGGTTATGTCATGTCTTCCTGGCTGTTCATACTGTATCTCGACAGCTGTTTACAAAAGCTGAAAGATAGTTGTTTGGGTGTGAAAATGGGTGACATAAAAGTAAATTGTTTACTGTATGCTGATGATGCAGTGCTTATTGCACCATCAGAGGCAGAACTGCAGGCATTAGTCACGTGTATGAAAGAGGAATGTGAAATTGAAGGTCTCCGTTTGAATGCTAATAAAACTAAGGTTCTGGTATTTGAAAGGGATGAAGAGAGAACGAAGTGTGAAATATGGGTAAATCAGGAATGTCTAGAACAGGTAAATGAAATTGTATACTTGGGGAGTGCTTTTAGCCGGGATGGAAGATGTGATTTAGATGTGGACAGGCGTGTCGCTGCCGGGAACAAAGTCAATGGTGCCCTGACTGCGTTAGTCAAAAGGCAAGGCGTAGCGAAGAGTGCACGCCTTGCAATACATAACGCAGTGTTGGTACCGACTTTGTTATATGGCAGCGAAACCTGGGTATGCCAGAAGAAGCATAAAAGTAAGTTGAATGCAGTGGAGATGGGATCTCTTCGTAAAATGTGCGGCGTTACTATGGCCGACCGAAAGCGAAACGAAGAGATTCGCAATATGGCAGGTTTGAAAGATGACCTTATCACAAAAATTGATAAGGGCGTGCTTCGGTGGTTTGGGCACGTTGAGCGAATGAGTGAAGACCGAATGGTGAAGAAAATATATAGCGCGAAAGTTAATATTAAAAGGTGTCGAGGTAGACCGAGACTAACTTTCGAAGACCATGTGAGCAAATTGCTCGAAGAGGGTAGGGTCAAGAGTACTGAAAATTTACCAGTATTAACTACGCTGATCGGGCGGATTAATGTCATCAGTTGTAAGACCTACCCCATGAAAAGGAAATCATTAAGGAAAATATAACCTCCAAAGATATATTCTGATGAAACACAAGCGTTTAATTTGCCTAATTTGTTTCTTGGTTCGTTTGTGGGTCCGTCCATTTATTCGTTAGTTTATTTGATTGACTGACTAACTGAATATTTTTATTAAGACTTGTGTCTTTTTAGATCTTTACTACAATTAAAAGTACAAATCATCATCAATTGTTTTTACAAAAATACAAATTCCACGTGCACGCGAACGAAGTCGCGGGGTTACAGCTAATACTTTATAAGATTTAAGAACGTAAGCCAAGATTGTCTTTCAATGTTAAGTATCTGATGAAATTCAAGTCAAAGTTCTATTTGTAAGATATCCGGCGCGGTTGAAGTTAAAACTCATAATGTTGTTTACAAACTTTTTACGGCTTCCCACGTTCTTGGAAACAAGAACTCGAGGCACGAACTCATGTTAGATTGAGTTAGATATGTCTTCAACGAAACCTTAGTGTCGGAATGAAATGGAACTGGTAATTGTTTTATAACTTTCCATCCTAATAAAGATATTTAGATTTATTTATAGTTTTAGTTTGTATTAGACTTCATCTTTACCTTAATAACCTATCAAGTCCACTGCTGAACATAGGCTTCCCTTATAGAGTTTCTCATAACCACGTTCGGCAAGCAGGTTGGCAATCGGCAATTTTTTATTCAGCTGTTAACAAGACGATACTGAAGTCCATCTACTAGTTCAGTCTACCTCTGACGACACCCACGGGGTTATATGGGGAGTACTTACACAGCCATTTCATGGTTATATTAGACGGTTGTTTTAGATTATCAGAAATAGAACGTGGTAGAGCCATGCTGCAGCTATATTGGTAGTATAGTTGTAGCACGAATGGGTTAGCTCGACCGAGGAAGAACCACGCTCTTACAGAATACCAGCGTAAAACAGCAGCTTAACGCTGCTCTGTTTCGTATGGTGAGTGTAGAGAACCGGAGACCCATTTTACTGGAAAAGAGGCATTCCATTTTAGTCCTCACGGGAGAGGACGCATCTGAATTTTGATTCTTTATTGATGATAAATGTAGATGTCTATGGGTAACAGAAACCACTTACCATCAGGTGGACTGTGTGCTCGTTTGTCACCCTATCCTATAAAAAAATATTAAATCAATGGAAATGGCAAAATACGTAGGTATAATATATCGTACGTGATTTAATATCTTATGGATAATTTTGTAAAAAAATATTTTCACTTTTAAATTTATTTAAAGACATAATATAACATCATGAGGTAATAATTTCAGACATCAAAATGTTACAATATAACGTTTTCTGAATATTGCGAGATAATACACTCCGTGGTGTTAAATATGATTAATTAATGCTTTTACATAGATTACTATTTAAATCTCAAAATATTTCGTAAATTACAAAACATTTTGACTATTAATAATCTGACGGCTCCGTGGCGCAGTGGCTTAGCAATGAGTTGCTGCTCTGGGGGGCGCGGGTAAAAAAAGAAATAAAAGCATATTTTAATTTGCTGTGAATGAAATAAAATGAAAAAGTAAATAAATTTCATATTATTTCATTCAATAGATAGGTATTCAAAAAAGCTTTAACACAAATTTACTAAGTTCTAAAATGTAATTGTTATAAAAAGTATTTCTTTATGTTTGACAGTTCAATTACTTTTGACTTTTCAATTACGAAATTAATTTTTAAGGAATTGCTTCTTGCAATATTTAGGTTCTCTAGTTAGTATAATTTATAGTCTTGTTGCAATAAAATGAAATGTCTGTTGGTAAAAGAGCGTAACTTTAATTATACATATGAATATAATATATATTTAATTACAATTATATTAATAATAAAGTTTGGTTATGATTTCAATATAAATAAAATAAATTTAAACGTCTATGTGTTCTACATAAAAAGAGCTTAGTTTACATTAAAGAGCTGTACAACAATGCAAAAAGTACGTGAAATAATACACACAGACACAAAAACAGAAACAAAACACAGATTCAACCACTTAATACGGCTTCATTTTAAGAATAGTTTTCTTAAAAGCTGTTTTAGGCTTAAATAAAACATAACATACGGAAAATCTATTATGAAACGGATTTTAACAAAGAAGAGAAGAAGGAAATTTTTTTTAATTTAGGAATCGGGAATGAGTCGTGAACTTTGTGGAAAAAAAATACAAAGCCCTTGATTTAAAATAATAGACTTTTAAATAATAGATATTTGGCCACCAACACACTGTATGTACGGTTTCTTCTCAGATACAGTACTGACATGGTACTAGCTTCTTGGAAAAAAGAACGAATTCCAAAAGCTATCGAAAGAGAAAAGCACGATTATGAACATATCAGTATGAATTAATTTTTTTTATCTATGTCCCCAATTTGACGAATAATCTAATGAATTTAAAAATAATACAACACTTATTTACATAACATATTACATAATATTTTATTATCTACAATATTAAGAAACTATAATAGAAAAGACTAAAAGTAATAACTTAATTATCATATAGTCCTACTCCCCGTTTTATTGTGCCAAGAGCGCTGGCTGTGTTTCCTCGCTGAATATTAAGCCTTCGAACGAGAAAAGAACCAGCCCTCTTATCACCAGCAGCAATGGCCAGTCACGGATGTTTTTCATGCATTGTTTTTTCGCACGTGGACCACACGGACCGATAGTCTCTACAGCGAATGGCACAAATATGTAGTCATCACTCAGAGACTCATATTTGCGCCACTTGTTCAGTTCAGCTGCTTCTGATGCCGTTCTTACATTGTCATTCGATTCTTAGCTTTGTTTAAAACTTTAAGTATCTAGCTCATCGATAGCTTAGTTTAAAATTAATTTCTAAATTCGATTTGAAAAGACATATACATAAAAGCGATCATGGTAAAAATGGTCAAGAACTTTGTACATGTCTAAGTGTATTCTGACATGAAACTGTTGGTTGATAACTAAACTGGAAACCGGCATGTAAGTTCGTACATAAATCATGGCAAATGACTTCGAATGTATGAGAAAATGGCAAAACTTCGCAACCTTACTGTATAAATGAGATTAACGAAATGGATACCTTCTAATAATTTATTTTATTGTAAATGGTAGCTCTTATTTACAGAGCTGATTATTTATAGAGTTTTGGTACAGAGAAGGAGTACCTCATATAGCGAAGTATTTTTATACTAGATAAAGATTTAAAAAATATAATTATTAAAATTGTTATTTGATAGGCCTCCTTTTCTGCCATCCACTTACCTATTTCTCCCGCTAACTAGCAGTGCCTGCACTGTTGTGATCCATTCTGAAGAGTAATAATAACCAATATAATTAAAGGTAGGGAGGAATTTTCCATCTTAGTTCTCAGAGGTGACAATCCAGTCGAGCCGACCGACCCATTTGTGCTACAACCATAATATAGCTGCAGCGTGGCTCTACCACATAATATAGTGCTAGGAAGAATTTTTATATTATACCATAAAAAATGACATATTGTATTAAACAAAGGTTGAGAATGCCTCAAGCATTACATCATATTGTATGAAGTTAAATAAATAGCAATAAGAAATAGTAATGCCCACAAATATATTTCTTGTAATACAGTTACAAATTATTGTATTGGTATCTCTATCGTCAATTGATGAAATAGGATGTAGCCATTTCCTGACAATACGAGCGGTTATTTTGGAGGGCACGTAGTCACCGCCAATCTAATCAGCGTAGACTCGATATACGTGACAAGTGTAAGCGATTTTGAATATATATAACAGTTTTCTTTTATATAATATGAGAGTAACAAATGGGCTAACGTTTTATTAGATATTAAACGTCTAAAGTGGGTTATGGCTTATCCTAACCTACTAAAATCAAAGTAGACCAGTCATACTGATCCTGACAACGAAGATAAAATGCCATTGCAAATACCTTTCAAACTAGAACACAACATAGTGCTAAAATTAAAAGAAAATGGTTTAATTTATGCCGGCACCGACAAAGCTGTATGCATGTATTGATTCACCACGTGCTCGGTTGTGGAGAAAAACATAAGTATAAAAAAATATTTTGAATACATGTGACCGTCTATCAACACGAATGAAAGCAGTGCGACGAACTAATTGCTACATACAGTTACCGTTACCAATACAGCTTATACAAACTCCACTGCTGAACATAGGCCTTTACCCGATAGAAAGCCTATATGAATTTGTATAGGCCTTCTATTGGGGATATTTCTTTGTGTATTTAACTTATAAAATATTTGCCACAGTTGACAAGCTTAGCAGACCGGTCGGCAATCGCAGTTTCTTTTTTATTTTTTAGTTATCGGAAGGCACTGATGGCCATCTCCTGGCTTGTATCCTTCTGTCGCCTCTTTCGTCAATCACGGGACGATATGGGGTAGTGGATTCTTACGCAGCGTCTAAGAAATTTGAACGATTTTGAAGATGCGTTGCCGTACGAGATCGTATGAGAGAAGCACGACAGACTCTCTTGCACTATCTATAATTTATTAGGGTTGAAAGAAAGCATGCATACAGCAACGAGTATATATATGCTGTAAGTATATGTTTCCTATTTATTTTAGAGTTATTAGTTAGTTATTATTTTGATGACACTAAAATGTGCCATATAAACCTCTCAGAAATGAAAAAAGTAAAAAGGTAAAGGCCCATATGTGAAACGTACAAAATATTATAGGAAAATTACTGTTAACACAGTAATTTTTTTATATTTTTATAATATGTTTAATTCTATAGTATTTGCATATCGATTCTTGCTCACGTCTATATTTGCTTGTTAACCTTACTTCTCTTTGATAAATTATATACTTACAATTTGTTTATAGTCTTATATTCTACTTAGTATTGGGTAAACGTACTTTCATAGCTTTAAAAGCTGCAAGCGTATAAATTAGACCACAAAACTAAGATTCTTTGGACATCTTCCAAGAACTGTATGCTACCTCAGGTTAAATGTATATAAAATCGCCGTGTTCTTTACTGATTGCGCCTTATGTCACTAAAGCTGCAAAATGTCCTACAAATGTCTTCTTTTACTTTACATAACAATCATTTAAAAAGTCGAACTTGTTAGACTAGTGTGATGAATATTAAAGGATCTTTCAAGTGTCATATTGTAATATATAAATAATAAAATAATAATGAGTGTAATATTAATTAATAAAATATATTATGTAGGTAACATTATATTAACAGAATATATTAGTACCTGAGAAAAAGAGATATATAAGTACCAATTTCCTGTAGGTCCCTGGATGGAGTATACCGGCTGTTACAAAACTACCCGTAAAGCCGAAAAGGGGTTAAATGGGGCCTTATAACGAGTCCATTCACAATATTTATGAACCTTAGTAACGCTGTATAACATACCCCAAAAAAATATTACTATTTTTACTGATGTGCAAACCTTATTTCAGTAAAATTAAAGAGTAAATAGTCAAGTAATAGTCTAGTCTATGCACCTACATTTCTACCTAATTCGCAAAACGACAAAAATTTCAAAAGACCTAACCTGATGAAACAACCTAAACGAACACTTACTTTTTCGTAATAAACGTCAACTTTACAGAAACAGCTCAAAGTCCTGACCTCGTGAATGTTGCCTCGTCCGTCCAAAGAACATAGTTTACGTAATTAGGGTTTTCTTCACTCCCTCCGGAAGTTCCTCCTGGGTGCAAAATCGGAGGTATCAGCTCCTGTTTACGGCGATAGTGATAAGGGACGAAGAATTCACCAAACTGGAACATGGTTTATACCGAATATTGTTCCGGCTCGCCTCGTACTTGTAGTCGGCTCTTCTTCAAATTGCTCTAACGCGCATTCAGCCTGCCTGGCATTGACTGTGCTTGGACGTCCACTTCCAGTAGACCGATGAAAAGAGGCGGTGGAATATAGTCGTCTTGACATGTTTAGAAAACACTGGTACGAAGGCAGCCGTCGCTGTTCAGTGGGGGGTCTACCATCGATAAATCGTTGCCGATACAGTTCGCGAGCACGATTTGAATTGCTATCTTCAGGGCCTACGTATAACATCATATCGTAATATTCCGAGTTAAAAAGCATCGTTATTTTGCAAAAAATGTTGGAAAAAAAACTCGAAACAGTTGTAGGATATCGATAAGAAGATTTGAAATTGACAACATATTTTTTTTCCAAGTTGACATTTTTTGAAGCCAGTACTTGAGTATAATGACATCTTTGTATTGAGGTAGCAAACAATTACGAGTATGAATGAAAAATAGAAAAACTATTAAAGTAGACAATTATTAGGTAAAATAGGTACGTAGGCCTTTCTGTTAAAACTATCTGGTTCACTGACATGACAGCTTACTAGGGATGACAAAATTTTTGGCTTTGATAATTAATTATATTTTTACGGCGTATTTTGTAACACGTTGTATCTTCAAATCAAATCAAATCATTTATTTGCAATCCAAGTGTACATAATTGTTCGTAAATTAAAATTGATATACGAGTAAGTCATGAAAGAAATCTTACTTACATAAGTAATCTCTAAATATAAAAATCAATTGCTGTCCGTTAGGTTCGCTAAAACATGAAAATAACTCGATTAATATTGATGAAATGTTTGTGTTTGTTTGAGTGAGTCCTTAGATGGTTTAGATTTACAGTAAGACCCAGTAGGTGGCACTATTGTCAATATCCAGATATCACACGTGCGAAGCCGGGGCGGATCGCTAGTATATAAAAATCTCGATTATCCAAAAGTTTGATAGCTCTAAGAATAAATATAATACATAAACTTACAGCCTATATACCTCTCGTCGCTGGATGCATGCGTCATTTTGACCCTGATAAGGTACAGTACAAGAGTGTAAGAATATCCACTACCCCATATCGTCCCGTGGATGTCGTAAAAAGCGACAAAGGCAATCAGGAAGACGATGATGAGAAACCAGGAGATGGGCAGCAGTTTTTTCTTAATAAAAATTATAGAATATAATCCCGCGGTTACCAAATCGCATGCCAAGTTTGGCAACTATGGCAAGTATTCCCCTTATAAAGCAATATTTGGTGAGGTTTAGGCGACCTCTATACAGCAGTGGACTTTGATATGCTGTTATGATGATAATGATGATGATGATGATGAAACATGCAATCTTTCTCATGATCTTTTTTTTCACACCTGAAGACGTGGCAAATATAAACTTCATATTGTTTTTAACAATTAAAGTACCGCCGCCGGCGATCAACCTGAGAAGAAATGATTAAAACATTTTTCTTTATAATTCGGTAGCCATTAGGAAATCAAAAATTATTGCATTATAGTAAATTTTTAAGAAACTTAATTTTCACAATAGAGCAAATCAGCTACAAGACAATTAATATACTTCCTAGTTTAAATTATTTTTATAATAAACTTATTATTTAGCTTTAACTAAAACGCATTTTGCTACCAGAAGCGGTGTAAGTATGACAAACTTTATGAATTTTCTTGAATGTAATGACAGCTGGAAACTCAGATTTTAATAAAAATTCTTTTCGCTATTATCTTGCACAGATTCCAAAATAACGTTATTTATTTGCAGGAAGAAAAATTTCAACTTTTTTTTACAACAGCTGATTTTTGTTTCAAGTATAAGAGAAAGCATTGTTTCATCTTATATGGTATGTATCGGAAAAGTAAAGTAATATTTGTGAGAAAAATATTTAATTCCGACAGTTGGTTTAGTTCATATTTAAAAAAAATGGTATATCTAATTGTGCATGCCTTAAGCGCATTAATACAATAATGTTTAATATGATTATACATAATTTTGTGAAATAGTTTAATTACATAAGTTTTCACTCAAAACCTTATAATAATACTAATTCATATTTTTCGATAATTTTATGTCAAATTTAGATTTAAAAAAGCTTGGAAAATCCAAAAGTGCACAAATCATAATGATCATACGATCTAGTAGCAGTCACCGAAGTACAACTTCAAGTCACTCCATCAAGTCCGGAGGTAAGGTCTATTCATAACTAACAAAACGAGCCCAAACTCGAAACACCTAGCTCTCCTCGTCGATAAGTTCTAGTAGCAGTCATCAAAGTACACATTTAGGTCACTGTATCAAGTATAGAGGTAAGTTCTCTTCATAATTAACAAAACAAGGCCAAACTCAGCACACCTAGTTATACTATTCGAGGAGTTCCAGCAGCATTCACCGAAGCACACCTTTAGGTCATTTTTTCAAGTGCGACGGTAAGGTCTCATCATAACTAACAAAACAAGGCCAAACTCGGCACATCAAGTTCTATTCTTCGAGGAGTTCAAGCAGCATTCACCGAAGTACACCTTCGGACATTCTTTCAAATCCGGAGGTAAGGTCTCATCATAAATAACAAAACGAAGCCAAACTTGGCAAATCTAGTTCTACTCTTCGAGAAGTTTCAGTAGCATTCACCGAAGTACACTTTCAGGTCATTCTTTTTCTTTATAGGATAAGGGTGACAAACGAGCACACAGTCCACCTGATGGTAAGTGGTTGCTGTGGCCCATAGACATTTACATCTATCTTCGATTAAGAATCAAAATGCAGATGCGTTGTCACCCGTGAGGACTAAGATGGAATGCCTCATTTCCAGTAAAAAGGGTCTCCGGTTCTCTACACTCACCATACGAAACACAGCAGCGTTAAGCTGCTATTTCACGCTGATATTCTGTGAGAGCATGGTCCTACCCCGGTCGAGCCGACCTATTTGTGCTACAACCATAAAATAGCTGCAGCATGGCTCTACCACGTAAAAATTATTCTATCAAGTCTGGCGGTAAGGTCTCAACATAACTAACAAAACGAGGTCAAACTCGGCACACCTAGTTCTACTCTTCGAGGAGTTCCAATAGCATTCACCGAAGTACACCTTTAGATTACTCCATAAACTGCAAGACGTATCATCATCATCACCATCATCATCATTATAGCCCTTCACAAGTCCACTGCTGAACATAGGGCTCCTCAAAGGAATGCCACAAAGCACGGTCACGAGCCACCATTGACTTCCTGCATGTCTTACCAGGTCGTCACTCCTCTAGTGGGGGGACGCCGTATACTTCGCCTGCCGGTACGTATAAGTATATTTATATATAAATCATACATACTTTTAGCGACAAAACATTATAATAAAAATCTGTAGCTATAAAAATAACAACCTTGATCAAGTATGTATTAAACTTGGTTTTTGGAATATTTTGTATTTCTACAGCGATATATATGTTTGCTGCCTATTACCGCTGCTGTAAGCAAACGATACAGCAATCCACTCACGGCGGCGGCCGAGCGCGTACTCGTAGTAAGGCAGAGAAAGCAAAGAGTATTTAGTAAAATAAATTAATACAAGGCTGCTAAAACACCGAAAATTTAGAGATATCGCAGCCGATAAAATTTATTATAACTAAACAAATCAAAATTAAACAGCCATTTACATTCCATGGCTTCCCACATGATAGATGAAGAGATTAAAAAATAGATTGAGTTAAACAATTAATATTTTCAAAAGTCATCGTGTTTACCACTCCATGCGTACTTGATAAATCTACACCATAAGCCACTAAACCACTTTTTTATGTAAAAATAGCAATTAATCGATTTAAAATAAATAATAAATGTTCAACAATCATTTATCTTTCTTAAAATGCGCTTTTTATATAATTTATACGTTCAATATGATTGTTAGATACGATTTTATGCGACAAAACATTGGAATCTTGATTTTTAGGCGCTAGTAGAACATACCTACGCGCTTTGCGCTTAAGGCATGCAATTTACCTTACCTAAAATATCTAGAACGATTTCGAGGAAATGACAGAAGTAATCTATAAAGCGTAGCTTACTTCAAATCTCTCAACTAAGCCTATGTCCATACGCTACATACGCTACAACTTATATAAGGATGGTAGACACTCATAACCCCGCTTATCGCGTGGATGACGTAAGGCATGGCTATTGAAAAGGCCCCGATTATCTTGTGGCTTTGGTTTCGGGTATATCCATCTTTTTAACTTCCCAGACTTATACGTGACGGACAGCAGTGATAAATGTGGGAGAATGTCTGGTACTGGCACCAATCCACCTGTCAAGTATGATGATTATGTCAAATCTTCCTTTCAATGGCGGAGGCCCATGCCCAACAATGGAGTGATGATGCACTGAAGAGAAGAGCATATACTCTCTATAAACCTATTTGATAATTAACTAAGTGAAAATACGTAGTTAAATATAAAAAGGCTCATAAACGTTTATAAACGCAAATGGAACCATAATGAATAAAGTTTCATAACGTTAAACTTTTTATAACATAAGAATTAGTTCGGGTCATAAACTGAACAAGTATAGTGCTCATTTGTTAGAAAGTTAATGATAATTCCGCTGCAACACTTACGCAAATTATTTAATAGAGCGGTCTGAATACCAGATGTGGTGCAATTAAGTCCCTGCTTTCATTTATGTAACATCTTCGTTTGGGTATCTTGGCCCGCATCCAACCAATTATACGTACTGTTTATTTACAAGATTGCAATTTCCGAGTGTATAAGGTCCAAAATATATTGAAATTAAGTATTTAGTTATGTTATCACCCATTGAATATTTTTATTTCCTTTTTTATTAATATAGTCAGTGCTATTCTACTATCTATCTGATGGTGTATAGTGATATAGCCAAAGATGGTAAAGCGCGCATAAGATGGTCTAGTGTCTAGTTCTTTGATAGAAGAGAAAGGGATTAGATCAGGCAAATCCTGAGTACACTCCCCGAAATATATCCTGTAAAAAACCGAGAGTCACATGTTGTTAAGCTGTACTCGTGTCGTATTTTGACTTGAAAGAACAGAACAGAAGTTAATAGATTAAATGAGTTGAGAGACTGAATCGGACTCAAACCAAAATTATATCCAAAATAAGTAAAAAATACATCCAACAATATTTACCACTTTCTCATTTTAAATGAAAAAATGCTTTTAAGGCTCTCACTTACGAAATTACACCTGGAAATGTTATTCCACAAGAGATGTATACGTGTGCTCAAAATGAATATTCTAAATTAAGATATTCATATCTGAATACCGACTCATTTGCGTAAGTGCTGCGTAGACGGTATATTATGAAGTAAGTGCTAGCTTATCCCTTTTAAACGTGGGAATAAATTTAACTCATAACAGTGCAGTTACTGCGGAGTCTTTTTATGTCATATAAAATTACTTTAATCCCAGTTTCTTGTTCTTTTCGTATTAAATTTTTCAATCAAAGAGCTACATATTAATCTCTGGAAAAGAATGAGTATATATCAGAATGAGTGATTAATAAATTATAATATGTGTGATTTGCTGAATAGGACAGGTTTCTCTACAAATGGACTTTAAGTTGTGGTGGTGTAGTGAATTAAACAAATAAGACACACATATATCTTTCTTCATATTTTAAGTGGAAGAGTTTCTTCAGCGTTATTGCTGCACCACGAATGGGTCAGCATAAACAAGGAAAAATCATCCTCTACTGGAATAGCTGCGTAAAAAGGAAACATAGTGTGTGTTCTGTGTGGTGAGTGACGGGAACAAGTGACCATTTTTGCTAGTAAGTGACATTCCACCTTAGCCCCCATGGGTTAAAACGGATCTACCCTTTTTTCTTAACCGAGAAAAGTATATAGGTGTTCATGGCGCATCATGCACTTGGTTATTTTTAGTGATTAAATTTTAATTTATTTTAAAATACTGAAATTTCGTATAATGCTGCAAAGCTGCAAAGCATCTACTTACTATCAAGCGAGGAACCATATGCTGGTTTTGTCACCCTTTTATTGAAATAAAACCTATCAATAGTCGCAGGATTAGGTTTAGTAAACCAAATATCATAATCAATTAATAAATTTTACAGAATTTACAGACTTTATAAAAGATACATAAGTTTTTTTTTAATGTTATTAAAAAAACATTAGGTAAAATACAATATTATCAACTACGTTCCATTGTTATCTAAATTAACTTCTTTGTTAGACTTATATAACAAGTTTCCACAGACAAAATACAACCAACTACAGGAATTTGCCAATTTCCTATGCAAAATAAGAATTCTGTAAATGCTTTTGTACCCTAACGAAGCATAAACTAAGATGTAGATAAGAGTACATGTTGACTTATAATATCAGAATTTAGTAGACTTTTACGACACTGGTGTGAGATTTTATGAAGTCATTTAAATAAGATTATCTAAATTGCAAACAATAAGTAAGGATAATGTACGGCTAATTTTTTTGAGGTCATATGGAGCTGCTTCAGGGCTTGCGGAATAGATATTATCTAAATATTATCTGCGAGTTTTCTAACGTTGCTTTTGCATACCGCTGCTAAAAAATCAGAAGCTAAAATTAAGTACTCAACAAATTCAATAGCGTCAATGTTATTTGGAAGCGAATAAAAGTTCATTTGAAATTTAGGTGAACTATTCAATCTGAATTACCATGTCGTTTTTGTAGAATTATGGGCGACAAACTGGTACATAATTCACCTGACCCATAGACACCTACATCTGTCCTATGCAAATGAGTTGTATTATTATTTGTTAGAAAAAATATTTAAAATATGTTTATTTGTTAATATTTGGATCTTGTGGTAGAAATACAATACCAGGTACTGCTATCTTGTTTAATGTTATGAAATAAAATTAGTAAGCTTGTAATTAATTTATGAGTAATACAAAATTTTTAGAGATAAATAGACACAATTCAGAGAATTGGTAAACGTGTAGGAAGTCGATGGATGCATGTGGCTCAGGATCGTAGATGATCCTTGGGGAAGACCTGTTATGACAACGATGATTTTAGAAACGATTTTAGACATAGTAGAGCCACACGACAGCTATATTAGTTACATTACGAATTGGTTGCCTCGACTCGAGAAAATCCACACTCTCACAGAGTACCAGCGTAAAATAGCACCTTAATGCTGTTGTGTTTTGTATGATGAGTGTAGAGAATCGGAGACCCTTTTAACTGGTATCGAAGCATTCCATATTAGTCCTCAGGGCGGACAACGCATTTGCATTTTGATTTCTAATTGAGGATAAATGTTAGTGTAGAGAATCGGAGACCCTTTTAACTGGTATCGAAGCATTCCATCTTAGTCCTCAGGGCGGACAACGCATTTGCATTTTGATTTCTAATTGAGGATAAATGTACATGTCTATGCGACACAGGATCCACATATCATCAGGTGGACTGTGTGCCCTATAAAAGAAAAAAGATGATCAAGAAACAACAAAGAGTTTATAAAATAGGTGTGTGATCTCATAAATGATCCCGCCTTATTGGTAATATGTGGGTTACAATAGCACTGGTTTTCTGTTAGGATATTAATTACTAAATGAACAACCAGCGTGAGCACAAGGAATACGCATATAAAGAAGTACGACGGTAATCTTTCGATGCTATCAAGGCCCAAAGTCAGTCACGTAACTAAATTAATTATGTGTGTACTTTATTAGATAAATATTTCAGGCACGTTTAGAGAAGTAATTTAAGTTACAAAATGTAGGCAAATTGGAGCGTTAAATAAATGTCTAAAGGTAGGTTATTAGGTGGGAGCTTATTGAGTAATCTGCTAAAGTCAATGGCGAGTGGATAGGCGCTCATTACCGTTACTCTTAGTAGACCTATGTAAAGTATAGATTATCTAGACGAGTCATACTATGTTTATTTTATTTATTACAATTTAATGCAGCCAAATATTTACTTAACGAGTACTTTGATGAGGCGAAAGAGAAAACCAAATCCGAAAATGAGTAAATTCCATTTTCGATATTCTTTTGCTATATGGATCTAGATCTTCAGTTAGGCATCACAACGCAGACAGACAGACAACATTTGAACCAGACAGTTTACTTCGTATTTCGTAATGCGTATAGCATAGAATTAAATCTGCCCTCGCCTGTTTTTCAGTACCGAAAACAATTTGAGCGGCTTTAAAGCGAGAGTGAATAAGCTTTTGTTAAGCTAAAATGGTGTGATTTACCATCTAAGGCTCCATAATAACTTACCTCTAGGTTATCTACCTCTGGGATTATAATACCTCTAGGATACGCGTAACTCACCATACAACAGAACATTATTGTACTGTTATTTCATAGTTAGTGTTTGTGGGTAAGTGGCCCTCCCCATTTGAGCCGACCAATTAATGCTGCAACCATAATGAGCGTAGCTTTACTACGTAAGGTAGTAATTGAACTATGTCTATAACCTTTGCACTTAAGCAAAGGTTATAGACATAGTTCAATTAAATTACGGTAGGTGGCGCGCGTGTCGTACTAACTTATTTATTTGAAAGTCATAATATGTCATTCGATTTCAATTAATGTATTATCATTCCTAATTAAACAATATAACCCTTCCATACTTAAAACGATATGTCTACAAAAAATTCTGCGGTAGCAACATGCATACCAGCTAGTATAAAAAAATCAATATTTTTATTACATCTTTTATACAAACCATGTAGTAGCGGTGTTAGAATACTCATTACCCCACTTAACCTAGTATTTGTCTTAAAGGCGACAGAGGGAAACTAAACTAGGAGATGGGCAGCATGTTCCTGATATCAGCTGTATAAAAAATAAAAAAACTTCAGGTGCCTATCCGTTTGCCAAGCGTGGTCTATGGAAAATATTATGAGGCAAATTTTGGGGAGGATTATGTTCAGCAGTAGACTTTTTTATAGGCTGTAATGGTAATGGTATAAGCGCTAGGTGTAAATGACACAGTATATACGAGTGATTCGAGTTCGTTCCTCTCCAGCACCAATAAAATAACTACATTACTCATTAGGGTTTTCCTGTCATGATTTTAGTTGAAATAAATAAATAAAAAAATTGTTATGTTCAAAATAAAGCGCCAAGTGCTAGGTGCTGAAGGAAAATATCGTGACGAAACCTGCATGTCTAAGGAATAAAATATTTCCAGAACATGTGGACTGTACGCCAACACGCTATGGAGCAGCGCGGCGGACTAAATGATCCATAACCCTCTCAGAAATGAAAGCAGGCTTGTACCAGCGATACCAGGCAAGCAGCGGGACGTAGGCTATGACTTTAATACCTTTTGTCTCAACGCACCTCAAAGTCTTTCGCATAAGCGTAATATTCAGCATAAAATAAAGTTACGTAAATTAGAGTTACGTAAAATTATGGCACTAAAAGTATTTTGTCCTAAACATTTGACATCTTCCGACAATAACAGGAATAGGGATTGGTTGTAATATCGGCAATCCACATGCAAAAACCTTATTTTGTCCAGTGGTGTCAAAACAGGCAATTCCAAAATCATCAGAAATATTGTAAGGTTTCCGGTAAATGACCGTAACTATCTACTGTTTACGTCAGACGTAAAACACCCGGAGCAGCGACGGGGACCAGCGTTAATGGTACGAAATGACTGGTAGATACTGCGATCCTATAACGGGAAAGATCCATGTTCAGCAGTGTACTTATAGGTTACGGAAGAAGAAGAGTGCAAAAAATCAGACAGTGATATGTTATATCCTTAAAACTCTTCACCCTTGTGCTGAAAGATGTGTTCAATCTTCAGGACAGTGATTGTACTGCTGTTCCGGCCTGTAGCGTATAGAGTTCCGGTAAAATAACAGACTGAGATGCATTCCACCTTATTCATCAGAGGTAGCAACGCATCTATAGCCTTCCTTTTTTGAAGTTGTTTGCAGGTGTCCATGGGGAGGGTAGTCAATTAACATCACGTGGACTGTGAGTACGTTTGGCACTTCAGTTTAATAAAATAAAAATAATAATATGAAAAGACATAACTAACCTTCGATGTTACTGATTTTGTGATGGACCACAAATTACGGTTAAAATGTAATAAAATTTCTTCATTACAGCCTTTCGAAAGTCCATTGCTGAACAAAGACTTCCTTTTTGAATTGCCTCAAAGGGGCGATTATGCAATAAATGCCATGCTTGGCAGCGGGCAGGTTTGCATTTTTTTCATTATTTTAAGTCATTTGCAGAAAGATGCTGCTATCTTTTCTTGTTTCTCTCTGTTGCCTCTTTTTATGCATATGGTACGAAAAGAGGGTAGTGGATTCTTATACGCTGCCAGCTAAAATTACAGACTTAAGAATTTGATTTGCAATCAATTGTTATCAATCAATTAATATCAATCACTCAATATCCGCAAAAGTTTAGAGTAGATTTTTAAAGGAAAAAAGAAAAGGTGTTCCACAAGTTTACAGCTGTAACCGATAATAATAAATTGAAGATTGAGGATGAATGTGTTAGGATACGAAAGAATGTTCGAAAAACGTAGATGAGGAATGAATTATTTCTTCTATCAGAGGCCACATCCAGTTCTGTTATGTATATTTGTTTTCCTTAGCGGGAGATCATTAATTCTGAGCACCTCCTTTAAGTATAGTAAGCCTTAACGGCCACCTGATTGGTAATTAAGAGTTCTTTATGAATACCTTTCACGTACAAGCAAGTAGTTCTTCCGCTCATACGATAAACTAAAAACGTATCTTAAAACATTAACAAATGATGAAATGATATTACAAAATAATATATGTACCGAAATAAGTATGGTGGCGGTGTAATATTAATTCATTACCATTCACGTGGTATAGCCCAGCTGCATATATTAAAGTTGCAGCACAAATGGGTCGCCTGGACCACGGGACAACCATGCTCTCACAAAATACAAGCTTTAAAAATAGTAGCTTCATGTTTCGTATAGTGAGAACCGGAGACCTCTTTCACTGAAAACGAGGCGTTCCATCTTAGTCCTCACGTGTGACATCGCATCTGCATTTTGATTCTTAATCGAGGATAAATGTAGATTTATCCTTGATTAAGAATCAACACCACAGAAATCTACATGTCTGTTTGCCATAGCATACACTTACCATCAGGTGGACTGTGTGCTCGTTTGTCACCCTTATTCTGTATTAAAAAAAAACATTTTGTCGTAAGGGGCAGTAATGATAAATGTCAGAAAAACTTATGCCTTCCGACATAATATCTCGCTTAGGCAAGGCGTTAAAAACCCAGACCGGTGACGGGCACTTGTACTATATCCTGTATTTGCCAGATATTAAATGTAAATAAAAAATCCACTTCATTTTCATCATCATCATCATTACAGTCTATCACAAATCAAAGTACAAAGCACGGTCCACTACCAATAAGCGCGAATTCCCACCACGCATGACTACATTCCGAGGTGGTACAAAAATGTGGCCTACTAATTTCTAAAAAGCCAGCAATACGCCTTTTTGCACAATTGCACCTGGCCTATTTTTCTATAAACAAACGTTAGCGGTCTATCGTGATTTCTTATACTTCTACCAATAATGGTAGTTACGGTAAAAAACTAAGGTAAGTTAAAAAGCAATGATTTTTTTCTTTTTAACCGACTCAATAAAGGAGAATGTTCTCAATTCATATGATAACTTTTTAATGATTCTTTTTTTATTAAATAGTCTTTACCCCAAGGGTGCTCCCATTAAATTTTGAAGAAAAACCTCTGCCTCCAAGGGTTGAAAATAGGGGAAATGGTTTCATATTGGGCTATTGTTTAAGTAATTTCATATGATATCTTTGCAAATTGAAAACTGATTTTAATGATTCTTATTTTATTAAGTAGGTTATACTTCAAGGATGGTCTCATATAAATTTGCAGAAAAAAATCCACCCCTAAGAGTAGCAAATAAATAACCATGAAGCAAATACAAAGAGGAGACGTTGTAATTAAATTTCACTATGTAACAACGCGTGACAATTTGCGGGGTGAGGGGATGCAAAGCCCCGCCCACTTTACACTATCTACATCTACCGATAAATAGTAAAACTCGATGTTGCAATGTAGCTTAGCTACCTTGACGGTAGATGGCGGCATGTTCACAAAATGTTATAAATTATAAAAATAATATTTTGGCGATGAAAATTTCTCTGTGTCTGAATGCAAAACAAATTTCAGCACCTTCGTATGATTATTTTATCATTATTGAGCTCTACGAACCTTTATGTTTTTAGTTCACAGGACACAAAGTGTCGCCATCTAATGTGGAATATATTTAATTATATTTGAAAGCCGACGCAAAGAGATTTTTCTAGAACTATTTTAATAAATTAGGTGTAAAATTACTTACAAATGAAATGTGATGCCATCCATAGCATCGGAGCGTCTATCTCATGAAGCAAATACATTCAGACAAAGAAATTTAGCTCGCCAAAATAATATTTTTATAGTTTTCATAATAATTTTGGGAACAGGCCGCCATCTATCATCAAGTACACCTCATAAAAAATAACAAAAAGACAGGGCCGCAATTAGAATTCAATTATTTTACCCAGTAACCCAACATTCAATATTAAAATGAAGGAAATTGTACTTGGCTTATTTTTAAGAAATGTTTAAGTTATATTTAAGTGACATTCTATATGCAAAGAATCACTTAAATACAATTTAAATATGTTTACATTTCGTGAAAGTCAACCTTCAAGAAATTTTTATGAGGTTTACTTGACGAGAATAGGGCCTGTTCTCAAAATCATTATAAACTATAAGAATAATATTTTGCGATTAAAATTTCTTTATGTCTGAATGAAAAACCAATTTCAGCACCTTTGTATGATTATTTTACCAATACTGAGCTCTACGGAGCTTTATATTTTTAGTTCACATGACACAAAGTGTCGCCATCTAGTGTCGAATATATTTAATTGAATGATGAATGAAAAAATGATTTGATGAATGAAAGCCGACGCAAAGAGATTTTTCTAGAACTATTTTAATAAATTAGGTGTAAAATTATTTACAAATAAAATGTGATGCCATCCATAACATCAGAGAGTCTATCTGAGTAGTTTTTACACAATAAAACACAACACTTCATCCTTTTCTACTTAATACTACAAAAATACACCGATTTGCGATTTTTTCAACACATAAGCGCACAGGACGAATGCCGACAGTATACTAACTAAACAATCTGGTGAGGACACTATTCTTGCCACAATTAGTATGATGTAAGGGAACACTGAATAACGGTGATGAATAGTCCTACGTCGGGGCACAATAGAGGAGATCTGTGAAAGCAGAACAGGGAAATCATGTTGAGCGCGTAAAATATCAAACAAAAAACCCATATTTAACATCTCACGGCGTTCTTCTAACGTAAGAAGATTAAATTTACAACAATTATCACTGTAAGACATGAATGTTTGCGTGGTGACATCGCACCCGAAATTTAGTGATTTTAAAAACTTTTTCTGAATACCCTCTAAGCGTGCTTTATAAACTTCGTATAAAAGTGACCGGGACCATACCGGACTAGCGTTTTCCAATATACTTCTCACGTATACAAAATATAACGTTTTTAATGCTAAAGTACTTTTAAACGGTTGACAGGTTCTTAGAACAAATCCAAGCATACGGTAAGCTCTATCTGCTATGTTATCAATGTTACGGCGTGCAGCTGCCTATCTAATAGTAGGATCCTCCCGGCCCATGAAGAAGGAACCTACAGGCAAGTGTAGGTCGGGCCTTCTAAGGCCAAAGTGGAAGGTCTCTAATTACAATAAGCAATAAGGGGGAAAGCCAGTAAAGGGAAGGCACTTACCTGTTTCTGGAGCGGAGACGGTTCACCAGGATCTGCCCGGCTGATGGAAGTGTAGTGAATGTATGTGTTCTTTGTATGAATCTGTGTGTAAGTGGCCTGGGCTAGATGACACAATACTGTCCTGGAGAAGGTATCCGCCGGTAGCCCCGGAACTATTCCCTTCGTGAGGCACTCTTTCCGTTTGTCACGTAATGGTACAGCCAAACGAAGAACTTCCAAAGGAAAATCACTATCGGAGTTGTACAATTAATTTAACAAAAGTTAATAAGTCCTAAGAACAATACGTGTTCTCGTCGACGCAACGATTTAAGCGGCTTCTATACGTTCGTAACAAATTAGGCGCTAATCACTAAGACGTCAGTCTCGATCGCAAAAAACTTTACAATGTTTCTCGAGAAGTCCGTCTGAGACCGCCCGTGGAATGCGACCGGGCGGGGGGCGGGTGACCTTGCAATCGATGCTACGTTTCTAACGTACGTTTAAAATTCACGTTTTAAATGTTTAATATTTTTGCCTAAACAATCATAATGCATATTAAGGAGCATCTTGGAGTCAAAACAAACGCCGAGATCACGTACATCATTGACTCGTGTTAATACTTGATTATTAAAGTTATAAAAAAAAACAATTGGATTTTTCTTGCGTATAAAGCTTATAATCTGACATTTTTTAATATTGACATAGATCTTATTTTGTTTATAAAAAGAAAACAAGTTATCCAAGTCATATTGTAACGATCTACAATCTTCAACAGAACGAACTGCCCGGTATATTTTTTTATCATCTGCATATAATAGGTGATTAGAATGAGAAAAACATTTGGCAATGTCAAAGATGTACGCATGGTAGAATAGCGGGCCAACGTGCAATTCCTGTGGGACACCCGAGGGAACAGTTACATAATCGTATCTGTATCCACGCAGTACTACATCCTGAGAGCGATTAGAAAGATAGGAGCTCACCCACCGAAGTAGGTCTCCTTGAATTCCAAGCAAATAGAGCTTATGGAGCAGAAGGTCGTGGTCTACACGATCGAAGGCTTTTTCAAAATCAGTGTAGACCATGTCCACCGACCATCTTCATATGCAGGAGGACATAACTCGAAAACAGAGACAAATTCGATACCGTAGATCGCCTTTTTATGAAGCCATGCTGTGTTTCAGGAATACCACGGATTATAAAGGGGTAGATGAAACTGTAAACGATTTTATCAAAAAGTTTACTGATAGTGTTCAAAATTGAAATCGGACGATAATTTTCAACTGAGGTTTTTGGTCCTTTTTTATGTATGCGAATTATATTTGCTGTTTTCCATAAATCGGGGAAAATACATTGATCGAGAGAACGACGAAATAGAATAGTAATAGGCAATGACAAGCTATCAGCACATGAAACCAATACAATAGGGGGAATACCATCAGTTCCAGGTCCCTTAGATTTCTCAAGTAATTTTAGGAATTTAAGAACTATTTCTCGAGTAATATGTATGCGGGATAGTGACTCCGTGGTGGAGTATTTAGAAACGTGATAAGGCTGAGTTTGGCTACTTGAGGATGGTGTAATAAAAACACTTTCGAAAATTTTATTAAAAGCTGAGCAAATACAGCACCTTCCTCATATTTCCGATCTCCCAGTGTAAACTGTCTTGGGTAACTAGAACAGCCTTTTTTTGAACTGACATATTTCCAAAAGTGTTTAGGATTTATATTGTTCAGCATTGTGAGTAAAAAATTTAAAACAATTAAATTGAATGCGGTGTTGTCGCGCTCTTAAAAGCGAAAATTCATCATAATCTCTCGAACAACGGTATTTTTACGCCATTTTTCGCGAATGAGTTTTATTAAAGAAGAAGAATACCAAACAGGATAATGATATCGGCTGTTAGAATACATATTAATGGGTACGTAAATGGAGAAGCATTCATGTAATTTGCTATAAATAATATCTAATTTAACAGTGGTAGAGCCAAGCGGTAGATTTTGCTGTCGCACGGATGGGCCAGCTCGAACCGGGGTGGTACCACGACCTCACAGAATACCAGCGTGAAGCAGAGGTTTACCTTTGCGTTGCGCTTGGTGAGTGCAGGTGGCCGGAGGCCCAATTCCCCCCCCCCCCCATCAACATGGTAGTGGAATTAAATAAAAGATTAGCCCAGGAGGGTACCAGCACCCCTGGAGAATCCCTCGCTGAGCATCCACGACCAAACTACTTCACTCCTGAGCGTGGGTGCTCAGGCTGCCCCGCGTATTCTGGGGGGGGGGGGGGGGGCAAAATTCCTCTCGCGACTAATGCTGCTCGGGGCAAGCGGAGCAATACAACCAAGGCGACCCCTGTCACGCTATCCGTGAATTTTTGCAACATCAGGGGACTTCATTCCAACCTTAACGCTGTCCATTACTATCTAGAGACGGCGAAGCCGGCCTTGCTCTTTTTAACCAAGACTCAGGTGTCCTCTCCGGCTGATACTTCATATCTCTCCTACCCGGGATACAAATTGGAACACTCCTTTGTGCCCCGGGCTGGAGTTTGTGTATACGTCAGAGAGGACATCTGTTTTCGACGCCTCGGCAGCCTTGAAGGTACGGACCTGTCCATTCTGTGGCTGCGCGTAGACAGCGACGACCATCCCCGCGTCTACGGGTGCCTCTTTAGGTCCCATAGCGGTAATGCCGACACAGACCGACTCATGGACCACGTCCAAATGGCTGCAAACTCTGTGCTACAACAGGTCCCATGTCGTGAAGCGACAATTAAAAAAAAAATAAAAAAATAGAACCTAACCTAAGTACAACAAAACAACAAAGGTAGAGCCAGAAAACAATATATTTAAATTTATAAAAGGTATTTACAATTTTATAAAAAAAATGATGTGAGGATGATGATGAATGGAGTGAGAATGCAATTAGATTATAAAAAAAATAAAGGTGAGAGAATAGGGGAATATAGCGTTGAAGTGGGGCCTAAAAGTCGAAGCGACACACGTTGCGTTTGTAGAAGTAGGTTTCTTAGCAGCGACGGCACGCAGCGCCTGAAGCCAGCACACGCCGTTTGCGCTTGTAGAAGTAGGTTTCTTAGCAGCGACGGCGCGCAGTGCCTGGAGCCAGTTCACGCAGCGTCCGGAGCCGGCGCACGTAGCGCCTGGAGAAGGGGCGCGCAACGCTTAGAGCCAGCAGTTGCAGCGCCCAAAGGTAGCGCCGGCGGTAGGTGCACTCGGCGCCTGGAGTAAGTAGTAGTAGTGCCCGGAGTAGTGTGGCCCCCGCGCTTGTAGTAGACTCGAAGCGACTTCCGAGGTAGATGGAGGCTTGTAGGATTCCGGAGTGGCGCGGCCCGAGTTTGAAGAAGGCTTCGCCGAAGACTTCACGTGTAAATGGAGGCTTGCAGGATCCCGGGGCAGTGCGGCCCCGGGATAAGGCCTTTAGGAGATACTTCTAATTCGCGAACTGAAGCGAGACTGCCTTTCTTCACCGATTGTTCGGCTTTTATACCTTTCTAGAGAGAACGGAGAAATTATTTAAATTATACGCAAATTTTTTGTAAATGGTCAAGAGAAAAGAGGATTTATGTGGAATTATCGAAATAGGAATAACAGATCGGTAGCAAATTTGAATATAATTACCATGGAAACGATATAAATAAGAAAGACAAAATATGTCAAATTTTTGTTTTTGGTTTATAATAAGAAAACTATAAGATTTAAGTGGAAAATGAGATATTATTGATATAGGAAAAAAGGTAGCGCAGCTGCCCACACAAAGCTCGAGATTGTAGAATTACGGAAAACTAGCTAAAAGATCGAAAAAAGGTAGACTCCATTGACACCAATTTAAAAGTGCTGATAATGTGAAAATACGAAGTAGAAATGATTTGTTATTGTGTTCTTATGGTTTAAAATCGTTACAGGATCCTATGGAAATAAAGGTGATGTAAAATATCCAGTTTTGAGGTGAATGCAGAAAATCGAAACAGAATGGAAAAATGAATTTAAAATAATGTAAAATGATACGTAAGTAGTATAACACTACATTTTCCCCCCGACCCTGGAAAATTTTTGACTCAGCAAAAATTTTGATATATACATTCTAAAATAAACCATAAAAACACAGCTTTGCAGAAACAGACATCACCAGGCAAAATCAGATATACTATCTCTTACATACATCATCTGCCATTCAGGTAAGGGTGGAGTTCACATTCAATGACTACCACTCTAAAAGTGTGTTTTCGAAACGACATTAAGGCTTATTTAAGGAGTAGTCATCCGCTCCTGCGTGGAAAAAAAATAAATTAGTCGAAGAAACACCACTCTTAAAAGTGTGTTTTCGAAAGGACATTCAGGCTTATTTAAGGAGTTGTCATCCGCTCCTGCGTGAAGATAAAAAAAATTATTAAGGGAGTAATCAGCCGCTCCCAAGTGAAAGATAAAGATAAAGAAATACCTCAAGTAAGCTTTAGTCGCTATGACTTAAGTAAAGATTAAGAACGGCCAGAGCGGTAGGGCTCAGAGCCAGAGAACAGCAACATCACCAACGAGATGTGTCTGAAATAAAAATAAAAAGTGACGATTAACCAACGAAAGTTCGAGGTCCTAAAGCAAGATGTGTTGAAGAACACTGGATCATCAAACAAACAAACAAATTAAAAGAAATAAAAATAATAAGGTGAGAATGATGGTGATATTTATACATATATACAAATTAATAGTTAATACAAGTTAAGAAAATTTATGATTTTATATCTTTGATGTGCCACTTGCCTCTAACTCCATTAGGGTCTTCAAGTACATAGACTAGTGGTGACAGTTTAGCTATCACTTTGCACTTGATGAACTTAGGGGCAAGTTTAGCATTAAAGTATGCGCCGGCATTGCTTAAAACATGATTTTTACGCCAAACAGTATCTCCCACATTAAATTCTTTAAAAGTCCGGCGAAGATCATAGCGAGCGCTATTTTTAGCGTGCGCTATGTGAAGTTTAGTTTGAACTTTGTGAAAGATAGATGAGAGGAGACCAGCATTAGACGCGTAAATATCACGAGGCATAAATATTAATTCCTCGAGGTTCTGAGTTGAAGTATAGAAGGAAACACAAGGTATTGTTTCCCTACCAAAGACTAAAAAGTTTGGAGTAAAGCCAGTAGCTACATTTGTAGCGCTGTTCATTGCGTACTGAATTTTAGTAAGATGGTTGTCCCATGATCTATGATCGTCTCCTACTAGAGATGCTAGAGCTGTAATAATTGTACTATTAAACTTCTCCGTAGGATTAACCTGAGGACAATATAAAGCTGTGTGAAAAATAAAAGGAACGTTATAAGAATTTAAGAATGAGTGGAATTCTCGCGACTGAAATTGAACAGCATTGTCCATTATAATAGTTTGGGGAATGCCATGAACTAGAAAAACTGAATTTTCCAAAACATTAATAATATTAGCTGAAGTAGCACGTTTAAGGGGAAAAATCATAGTAAATTTAGTAAAATTGCAGTTAATTACTAGAATATACTGATTTCGTCTTCGAGTCATAGCCAATGGACCCATAAGATCTAAGGATATAGTTTGAAAAGGTCTGGAGCAAAGTTTAGGTTTACCCATAAGACCATAGGGAGAATGATTAGGGTGTTTGTAGGTTAAGCAGGTTTCACAAGTTGAGATTAAATTGGCAATATCCTTAAACATACCAGGCCAATAGTATTTTAAAGATATTTTCTTGAATGTCTTGAAGATACCAAGATGGAGTTCTGAAGGGGAACCATGGTTAACTTCAATAATTGCATGTCTATCTTGGGGTAGTGGAACTTCTTTCCAAATAAAGTCATCGTTTAGACGATCGGGAGAATGGATGCAGCGGTAAAGTTTGTTATCCCTGATAGTATAGTTGGGATATGAGTCTGGGTTGTTGGAGCATCCGAGAAAAATCTTGTTGTAGTGCTCAAGTTTACGATCAGGTGGTTCTTCAATCGTAATAGGGTGTACGCCTTGAGGTGAAATTTCTCGTGTATCAGGACGTTCTTGATTCTTATGTCTTGATAATAAATCTGGAACAACGTTATCCTTTCCTTTTTTATGTTTCAGGACAAAGTTAAAGCAAGATAAGCGTAAAGTCCAGCGAGCAAGTCTTCCTGATGGATTCGATAAGTTCTGAAACCATTTAAGTGCAGCATGGTCAGTATATATTGTAAATTCTTTACCATTGTCTAGGTAACATCGCCAATGTTCTAACGCAGTTATTACAGCCAATGTTTCTCTTTCAGTAGTTGAGTAGTTCTGTTGATTTTTGTTTAGTGCTTTACTCATGTAAGCAATCACGACTTCTTTGTCATCTTGATGTTGAGTAAGCATTGCTCCTATGCCATAGTTTGATGCATCACAATGTACAGAGAAGGGTAGTTCGAAGTTAGGACAAGCAAGGACAGGAGCAGTTACCAAAGCTTCTTTAAGTTTCTGGAAAGCAGCTGCAGCTTGAGAATTCCAAAGAAATTTAGGAGCGTTCTTCCCGGAACAGGTTAGTTGATTGAGTGGAGAGGCAATAGTGCTAAAGTTTGGAATGAATCTTCTGAACCAGCTGCAGGTGCCTATGAATCTTCGCACTTCTTTTCTACAAGTAGGTACAGGATATTCTAATATAGCTTTTATTTTATCTGGATCAGCACGTAGACCGTACTCGTCCACTAGAAAACCAAGGTATTTCAGTTCTTTCCTGAAGAATTGACTCTTCTCAAAGTTAATAGTCAGATTAGCATATGAAAGTTTTTCATGGACTTTCATGAGGAGTGATATGTGTTCATCAAAAGTCTCGCTAATGATAACGATGTCGTCCAGATAGCAAAATACCTTGTTCTCAAATTCAGGGGTAAAAAGCATATCCATTAATCTTTGTAGAGTTGCAGGTGAGTTAGAAAGACCAAAAGGCATTACCTTGAATCTAAACATACCTCTTCCAGGTACATAAAATGCAGTTTTATCCTTATCAGCAGGATTCAAGGGAATCTCCCAAAATGCTTTCGCAATGTCGATGCTTGATAAGTATTTGGCATTCCTCAAGTTGTCCAAAATTCCGCTTATTAGTGGCAGACTATAAGCATCACGACGTGTAACTGAGTTAAGCTTCCTGCTGTCTACGCAGAAACGCCATTCACCATTCTTCTTCGGAGTGATGAGAACTGGAGATAACCAAGGACTTTCGCATTGTTCAATGACGTTCCATCGCAGCATCTTGTCAACTTCATTAATTAACGCCTTTTGTTTTTCAGGAGACAGTCTGTAACATCTTTGTTTGATTGGAAGAGAATCACCAGTGTCAATCTTGTGGGTGATTAAGTGTGTGCATCCCAGGACACCTTTTTCTTCAAAAGAAATTGTCTTGAAACGTTGGATGATGTCATTAGCGATGTTCTTTTGATTAGGAGTTAAATGCTCATAAGGTAAAACTTTAGTATCTTTAGTTTCGATAGCAGAACATTTAGATTCTGTAAAGTTAAGAGAAGATAAAACACTAGGTAAAAGATTAAATTTTCTCCAAAAGTCAATACCTAATATTAGCGAAGGAAAAATTTCAGGAAAAACGTAAGCTTTAATTAAATGAGTTTGATTATTGAAATGAATAGGTAAGTCAAAATAACCCAAGGAATTAACTTTTTGATTATTAGCAGTAGAGACAGTAATAAGATCTGACTTGAAAAGTTTGCAGCCCAGTTTAAGAATTTCCAAATGAGAATTATTACCCAGAATAGTTACTGAACTGCCAGAATCTAGTAAACCAGATAAAGTTAAGTTATAAATTTTGACATTAACGAATGGACGATTAAGATCTTGTTCCTTGGAGTAGAGTGTAGAAGAGATTCTGTAACAAGAAAAGAAGTTTTGAATTGTTTTAATCCAATTAGTCCAATCGTCGTTATCAAAGTTTAAGTTACTTTTCAAGTCAGTAGTTAGTTTTTTGAACTAGTATTAGGTTTGGGAGAACAAGTAGGGCAATCTGCAGTTTTAAAACCCTTAAGACCACATTTGAAACAAATCACAAATCGTGGTTGAGTACAAGTGTTCAAAGAATGTCCTTGTTTACTACAGCGAACACAAAAGGAGGTTTGTTGAGGAGCTTTAGTTTGAGAGAGACTATTAACTTGTCTAGAAGGGTATTTGTAGGATGGAGTGAATTTATTCATGAGGGGAGGAGAGGGTCGTGAGTTATTAGAAGAATTTGGAGAGTCAACTGAACTTGAAGTGGAATGCTTGTAGTTGAATTCAGAAATAAGAGGACTTTGTTGTACATTTGGTTCTTTAAATTGTTTGTCTCTGTCTAGGAATTTTTCATAGTTTTGGCAAGTAGCCAGAAGAGAGTCGATAGAGTCAATGTCTTTTAGAGCTACGAAGACTGAATAACATGGGCGAATATTCCTTAAAATAATCTCCAATTGTTCTGTTTCAGAAAGTTTCTTCGAAAGACGAGAAAAAATTCCAGACATGATGGAAATATAGATGACAATAGGTTCATCTCGACCTTGAGTTCGATTCCTAATTGCTTCTAAAAGTTTGTGATCATAATCAAAACCACCAAAGTCTTTGATTAATAACGAAGAAAGTTCGTTCCACGTTAAGTTTGGATTCTGATTATATTTAAATCTGAACCAATGAAGAGCATTGTCAGTGAAAATTTCAAACGCTTGTGAAATCAACAAGTCTTTGGACAAGCCACGAGCTATACAGTATTCTTCCAGTTTTTGAAGAAAGGATCTTGGACAGGTTTTACCATTGAAGGTGTGTCTTTTCAGATCTTTGAAGACGTTGGTTGGAGAAAAAGATTGAGGTGGTGGTGGAGGATACGGGGTATGGACCTGAATAGAATTTTGAGAAACAACAGGGAGTTCCGTGACAGTCGGGTCAACCGTGACAGTCGGGTCAACAGGAGGGTCAAGTGATGGAGGGTCATTTTCAGTTGGAGCTGGAGACAAGGATTCAAATTGTTTAGTAATATCGTCATATTTCAACTTCAAAGTATCGAAAATAGCTTTAAAGTCTGGATATAAGTCAGTATCTATTCGTTCCAATCTGTAAAAGATATGATTAATAAAGGTTTCTATTAGTCGCAAGTATTTGGTTTCGCCTTGTAAAAATTTTTTAATTTTACAGTCCAAGTAGGTCAAGGTAGAATCAATTTGAGACAAGTCATCCTCAATCGGAATTGGAGAAGTCAGGATATCTTCAGGGTGGGAATTCGCAACTAAACGCAAAACCTGTTTTTTTAGAAGTAAAACAGTATTAGCTGGTTCCTCACATCTAATCTTCACTTCGTATTCGAGTTCGGCCTTGTTAAGAAATTCGTACTTAATAACCCTTTTCATTGTTATAATTATGTGTAAAGTTAAGTTTAAGAAATAAAAATTTAATTAAAAATTATACCTCTTTAAGTTATCTAGAATAAAAATATTAAAGTGATGGATGTAAGTAAGGTGTTAAATGTAGGTCTAAATATAATCTAGATAAGTTGAAAAACTAGATGAAGTTTTGTTCTAGAATAAAAATATTAAAGTGATGAATGTAAGTGTTGTGTGAAATGTAGGTCTAAATATAATCCAGATAAGTTGAAAAAACTAGATGAAGTTTTGTTCTAGAATAAAAATATTAAAGTGATGAATGTAAGTGTTGTGTGAAATGTAGGTCTAAATATAATCCAGATAAGTTGAAACACTAGATGAAGTGTTGTTTTAGAATTTGGAAGGTATGAAAAGGATGAATAAATGAATGATGAATAATGAGTTAAGAACGAAAGGGAAAGCAATTAAATCAAAAGGGAATGGACAAGGCGCAGTAAAGGTGAAGAATTAAGAGAGAAAGAGGACTTTTACGTTGGGCGCCAAATGTCGTGAAGCGACAATAAAAAAAATAATAAAAAAATAGAACCTAACCTAAGTACAACAAAACAACAAAGGTAGAGCCAGAAAACAATATATTTAAATTTATAAAAGGTATTTACAATTTTATAAAAAAAATGATGTGAGGATGATGATGAATGGAGTGAGAATACAATTAGATTATAAAAAAAAATAAAGGTGAGAGAATAGGGGAATATAGCGTTGAAGTGGGGCCTAAAAGTCGAAGCGACACACGTTGCGTTTGTAGAAGTAGGTTTCTTAGCAGCGACGGCACGCAGCGCCTGAAGCCAGCACACGCCGTTTGCGCTTGTAGAAGTAGGTTTCTTAGCAGCGACGGCGCGCAGTGCCTGGAGCCAGTTCACGCAGCGTCCGGAGCCGGCGCACGTAGCGCCTGGAGAAAGGGCGCGCAACGCTTAGAGCCAGCAGTTGCAGCGCCCAAAGGTAGCGCCGGCGGTAGGTGCACTCGGCGCCTGGAGTAAGTAGTAGTAGTGCCCGGAGTAGTGTGGCCCCCGCGCTTGTAGTAGACTCGAAGCGACTTCCGAGGTAGATGGAGGCTTGTAGGATTCCGGAGTGGCGCGGCCCGAGTTTGAAGAAGGCTTCGCCGAAGACTTCACGTGTAAATGGAGGCTTGCAGGATCCCGGGGCAGTGCGGCCCCGGGATAAGGCCTTTAGGAGATACTTCTAATTCGCGAACTGAAGCGAGACTGCCTTTCTTCACCGATTGTTCGGCTTTTATACCTTTCTAGAGAGAACGGAGAAATTATTTAAATTATACGCAAATTTTTTGTAAATGGTCAAGAGAAAAGAGGATTTATGTGGAATTATCGAAATAGGAATAACAGATCGGTAGCAAATTTGAATATAATTACCATGGAAACGATATAAATAAGAAAGACAAAATATGTCAAATTTTTGTTTTTGGTTTATAATAAGAAAACTATAAGATTTAAGTGGAAAATGAGATATTATTGATATAGGAAAAAAGATAGCGCAGCTGCCCACACAAAGCTCGAGATTGTAGAATTACGGAAAACTAGCTAAAAGATCGAAAAAAGGTAGACTCCATTGACACCAATTTAAAAGTGCTGATAATGTGAAAATACGAAGTAGAAATGATTTGTTATTGTGTTCTTATGGTTTAAAATCGTTACAGGATCCTATGGAAATAAAGGTGATGTAAAATATCCAGTTTTGCGGTGAATGCAGAAAATCGAAACAGAATGGAAAAATGAATTTAAAATAATGTAAAATGATACGTAAGTAGTATAACACTACACCCATCCGCAGAGATCGTGATAATCGGTGATTTCAACGCCCACCACGCTAAATGGCTTGGTTCTAGTTTAACCGATCATGCGTGTAGATCTGTCTACGGCTTTGCTTTGGCATATGGTTTAACACAACTGGTTACTTCGCCTACGCGGATCCCAGATGTGGAAGACCATGTACCTTCCCTGTTGGACCTTCTGCTGACCTCTCATCCGGACGGATATCAGGTCTCCGTCAATGCCCCTCTGGGCTCTTCGGACCATTGTCTGATCCGGAGTACGGTGCCACTCACGCTCCAATCGCAGTTGCAATCCGCAGCTTGCCGCCGTGTTTGGCACTATAGGTCAGCTGATTGGGACGGGATGCGGTCTTTTTTTGCATCCTACCCTTGAGGGCGGGTTTGCTTCTCGCCGGAAGATCCCAGCGTTGTTGCCGATTCTGTTGCTGATGTGGTGCTTCAGGGTATGGAACTTCTTATTCCATCCTCTGTGGTGCCCATCGGAGGCAGATCCCAGCCATGGTTTGGTCGCTCCTGTAAAATAGCATCACGCTATAAGCAGGAGTGTTACCGGGCCTGGGCTGACGCATCAACGTCTCGGGATTTAAACACCAGCGCACTTAAAAAGAAGTATAATTCCGCCTCCAGGTCCTTCAAAAGCGTCATTGCCAAGGCAAGGTCTGAGCACATCGGCAGAATTGGCGAGAAGCTAGTTCGCCTTCCTTCGGGAACCCGTGCATTCTGGTCTCTCGCCAAGGCTGTCCAAGGGAACTTCTGTCAGCCATCCCTTCCATCTCTGCACAGAGAGGACGACTCACTGGCCCATGCCGCAAAAGAGAAAGCCGATCTGTTGTGCTCTCTTTTTGCGTCTAACTCGACTCTAGATGACGGGGGGAACACACCCGGGGATGTGCGATTTACACAGCGCTCGGTTCGCAAAGCACTCTTCTCCCTGGACGTCAGCAAGTCGAGTGGGCCCGATGGAGTTCCTCCCATTGTGCTGAAGACGTGTGCTCCGGAGTTGGCACCGGTTTTAACGCGTCTTTTCCGGTACTCTTTTTCCCAAGAAGTAGTCCCGAATTCACGGAAGACAGCTTTGGTCCACCCTATCCCTAAAAAAGGCGACCGCTCAGACCCGTCCAACTATAGGCCCATCGCCATCACCTCCTTGTTCTCCAAAATAATGGAGTCCATTATAAACTGCCAGCTCATGAGGTACCTTGAGGATCACCAGCTGATCAGTGACCGTCAGTACGATTTTCGTGGGGGTCAATCGGCAGGTGATCTTCTAGTTTACTTAACTCATAGATGGGCGGAGGCAGTAGAGTCCAAAGAGGAGGCATTGGCCGTTAGTTTGGACATAGCGAAGGCCTTCGATCGGGTCTGGCACAAGGCGCTTCTTTCGAAGCTTCCTTCCTATGGGCTTCCCGAGAAATTGTGCAAATGGATCACCAGTTTCCTTGCTGATCGGAACATCAAGGTCGTCAAAGACGGTGCATGCTCTGATTTCAAGCCTATCAACGCTGGTGTTCCACAAGGCTGCGTGCTATCACCAACGCTGTTTCTCCTGCATATCAATGATATGTTGCTAACTGGTAGCATTCATTGCTATGCAGACGACAGCACTGGGGATGCCTTATATACCGGCCGTGCCAATATTTCTCGGGAAAACGTCGCCGAGTACCGGGACAAACTTGTGTCTGAAGTCGAGTCTTTGCTTCACAAAGTCTCGGATTGGGGCCGACTAAATCTAGTTCAGTTCAATCCCCAGAAGACACAAGTTTGCGCGTTTACCGCTAAAAAGAACCCCTTTGTCTTTGTCACTTGCTGCCTCAGCCAGTATCGGAATCCTTGGCGTCGACATATCGAATAGCGTGCAGTTTCGTGGTCACTTGGAAGCCAAGGCCAAATTGGCCTCTAAAAAGCTTGGCGTGCTCAGCAGAGCGAGACAGTATTTCATGCCGGCACATCGCTTGCAACTTTACAAAGCGCAAGTTCGGCCCCACATGGAATACTGTTCTCATCTCTGGGCCGGGGCACCCCAGTACCAGCTCCTTCCACTTGACCGCATCCAGCGCAGAGCGATTCGAATCGTCGACGACCGAGTTCTTTCCGATCGGCTCGATACACTGGCACTGCGTAGAGATGTTGCATCTCTTTGCGTATTTTATCGCATCTATCACAGCGAATGCTCTGAGGAATTGTTCGGACTAATTCCAGCCGCTCAATTTCACTATCGTACATCGCGACAAAACTCGCGTTACCATCCATACCATCTGGATGATTGGCGGTCCACCACTGTGCGATTTAGAAGAAGTTTTCTCCCTCGTACAACTTCTTTGTGGAATCAATTACCACCAGAGAATTTTCCGAACCGATACGACTTAGGAACCTTCAAGAAAAGAGCTTACACTTTTCTAAAAGGCCGGCAACGCATCTGCAATTCCCCTGGTGTTGCGGTTGTTCATGAGCGGTGGTAGTCACTTACCATCGGGTGAGCCGCATGCTCGTTTGCCCCCTATTCTATAAAAAAAAAATAAAAAAAATGCTTCATTCATTGTGTCGGCGGCATTTAATTCTGAATGCCAATCAATATTTTTAAAATAATTATTTAACTTCACGTAGTCACATTTGAAAAAATTAAAACGCGGTTGTTTACGTTTTTTAAAAGGCGGTATATTAATATCAGGTATTTCAATATTTAACGCAGGATGATATGCGTCTTCCTTTAAGAGTGGTAGGGAGGTCCTAACAACTAATGGAGAATTGCAAAAACATAAATCGAGAATATTACCTTTTGAATTACCATTATAATTGTATTGCTTTAGACCGAGGTATCCTAAATCATCAACAAAAGATATCGCTAAAGTATCCATAAAAGATGAACCGTCGACGTGCGCAATACAATCGTAGGAGTCCCATCTCAAACATGGCAAATTATAATCTCCCACAAGTAAAAATTATCCGTGGGATAATTGTCAATGCATTGCGATAATTTTTGCTTAATATCATTCAGTCCACTCTGTATTACGTTAGATTCAGGTGGAATGTACGCTATAGCTATATGTAAGTCGATCGAGGACGCAAGCGTACGTGCAGGTAAAGTCACGCACACAGACTCGTGTGTTGTAGGTGTACTGGACCATTGGCCGCATAGACTTGCACCCAATTCACGACGTACGCACACTAACACTCCGCCACCGACCTTTTTCCCTCACAATAAAAAATTACGATCACTTCGAAAAACATCATATCTAGGGTCACATATTTCGTTGTTATATATATATATATATATATATATATATATATATATATATATATATATATATATATCACTTTTTAACCAAGTTTCGGTCAATAAGATTATGTCATAGTCTTGATATAAAATATTGTTATATAGTTCATAACATTTCGTACGTAAACCACTAATATTTTGATAGTACATACTTAAACCCTTTTTAGATTGCTAAAAACGAGTTTTAAAACAAAGAACAATCAATGTAAATAATGAATCATAAACAAACAAATATTAATGTGTTCAGAGTTACGTTGCAATTTATAATGATACGCTTTACTTTACGCAAACAGTAAGAATATAAACTTAGGTAGGTATTCGTAAATAAATTACTAAAGTCGGAAGTTAACAATTTTATGTAGTTTTATACATAATAATTAGATATTACATTAATGGTAATCCTCCTAATCAAGCAATAGTTATATTTGTATGTATATATTAAGTGTAATTTGTAGTCATAAAAAAGTTTATGTGTATATTAATAAAAACCATATATGAATTTAGAACAAAAAACAAAACTACTTAATTACTTTTCAACATCACTAACATTAAAAATGACATAAGAATTACCATTTCTTTGTTGTTTTGTAAACATGAATCCAAAATTAAATGAGAAGTAAGCCACACAGACCAATAAAAGTTGTATATGCATGTACGAGTATAATATATTAAAGATAAATAATAACATGGTATAAATAATATAGTATATACGGTATTTAAAATAATAATTTTATAGTATATATAATAAATTATTTAAAAAACGTTTGTAAACATATAAATAGTATCATTTTGTGGTTTTAGAAAACATTCAACCATGATAGTAGAAAAGAAAACGAATACACTGTTTAAGATAAGCAACAACTTAAAGTAAAACAGTCATTTAATTTAAGTTAAATCTAAAGTGTTTTTTATGTGAATTTTTGGGGAATTGTCGTCTTTCCTTGTATAAATTTTACAGTTACGTACCCACACGTATTTAAATTTAGGATTAGCACTTCTAGCGGCGGCTTTGGTTTATTTTAGCAGTATTTTATTAGACGGTATGAGGTGTTCATTAACATATATATTTCGCGACTCTCCTGGGATTCCTATGTCGATTGTAGTTAAACCCTTCTTCTCCCGTATAGCAGAGATGATGCTGTCTTTCAAGAGTATTGATTTTAGTTGAACCACAATATTTTTTGGTAATTTATTGTCGCTGTCACATCATTTAACACGATGGGTATTAATTAAGTCTTCGGCAGATAAATCTATCCCCATGTATTTGCCTATTGCAATAACGTAGTCTGAGATAATTTCATTCTTTTTTTCGGGGATCTGAGAGATCTCGATGTTCATGGCGCGATCACGTTGCTGCATGTAATTATAATAATTTTTCAGAAATTCATATTTTTCTCGCAATTCTGATATATTTTGCTGTAGCAGATCAAACTTTTTGACTTCCGATACTACATCATCAATACGTGTTGTCAGAGTGGTTTGTTCGGCTGAATGATAAGTTAATGAGTTTTTCAATTCGAAAATATCTTTCATCATCTCATTTTGCTCACGAGTAATTTTCACAGTACTAACTTTTATTGATTCCAGCTGTTCCCTTATTATCGTGACGTCATCCTTTACTCCTTTAATTTGAGACACTTCATCTTTCAAACTCTTAAATTCTTTCTTCTGTGACTTCCCAAAATTATTAAAGAATTCCATTATTTCAGTTTTGAATTCCGTAAGCTGAGAAGACGACATGAAATCTACATTTATTTGTTTACGTCGTCTATGTGTTATTTTTTGATAATCGTGAGTAGGCTAATCAGTGTTTGAGCCACTCATGGATCCACCACTAAGAGGTGAGCCCGCTCTAGAACCGGTAGGTGACCGCTGCACGCTCATGTTAAGATGGTTAACGAGTATTAGCACTGTGTATGTAAAAACTATGCGTGTGCGCAGGACGAAAAATCGCTGGTTGTCTCCTTTACTCGTGAAGGTGAGAGGAAGGGCAGCACTGGCAGCACGTCGCACCGTTGTATTATGCGGTTATAATAGGAATTAAGTGACAAAAAACTAATATTACTAGATTGAACTTTATGCACCACTTAATTAGATTCGAAATATACATCACGTTAAAATTAAGTTTTTGTTTTATTATTAGAAATCCACAACAACTCACGATACGTCTACTTCTGACTACGCGCGATGTGAATTGTGATTATGATTCCTTGTATTTACGCGAACACTACACATTTAAATAAAACTAATTTTACTGATTGTATCGCGTATATTAACTTATTTTATATTCACGGCGTTTCGAGCACTTTACAGCACCTATGGTCACGGGAGGACTAAGGTGTTAGACGTCCCGATGTCATATTTAACCACGGTTACCTTCAGATATACGCGATAAAATCCGTAAAAATAGTTTTATTTAAATGTGTATTGTTTGCGTAAATATAAAAACATTATCCTACATACATATAAGACTCTTCTCTGCCCAAAAACACCTCCATCAAAATAATCAAAAAGCCTGTGCTGAGTAATAGGATATACAATATAGCCTGTAAGTAACTTCAACTGTAAAAAAAATCATTATTAAAATTGGAAGAACGAAAACGTATGTCTTCACTTCACACATATTAATAAGGAGTATATTACTTAAACGTTTATATTACATTACGTAAAGTTTTAGAACAGACAAACATAATGAGATGTGTGTTATTATTTTCATTTACCAAGAAAGCGGATTATGTGATGTTATTTGTGAGATCTTTGTTACTATGTATTTCTAGCTGCAGGTTGCTGCCGAATAATAAGTATTGTGATCAGATTCCTACAGTATCAAATCAAATAAGATGAAAAATATTATTTAATTATGATATTTCACAAGAAAGTTGTAAGGCCATCTGTCGATGAACATTAAAAATTATCTCTAAGTCGACTCCCACGATACCCAAGATGAAAAAGACTGTTAGATATTGGCTCGCCAATACCGCTATTATTATTTTATCACACTTGATTAGATTCGAAATATAAATCACGTTAAAATTAAGTTTTATTTTATTATTACAAATCCACAACAACTCACGATACGTCTACTTCTGACTACGCGCGATGTAAATTGTGATTATGATTCCGTGTATTTACGCGAACACTACACACTTAAATAAAACTAATTTTACTGATTTTATCGCGTATATTAACTTATTTTATATTCCCGGCGTTTCGAGCACTTTACAGCACCTATGGTCACGGGGAGGACTGAGGTGTATGACGTCCCCATGTCATAGTTAAACACGGCTACCTCCAGATTAAAAATTATTAATTTTTGTTCCGATCTACGCAGTATGAATTTACAGTATCTTGAAGTTTTGCAGTTGTAGGCTTGGGTTGGGATTTAATTTTATTAATTATGGGATCCCAAGCAGATGGTAGCACCAAGCCATCTTCTTTATTGAAATTAGGATGTTTTTTTTATTTCAATAGCCTCGCGAATCATGCTCGGGAGGAGTCGGTGTTCTTTAGCAAGCATTTGTGGTCTATCAAATCTAATGTAGTGACGGGGCGATCCTGTACGTGTTCACAGACTGCAGACTTCCCGGAGCGTCCCGGAGCGAAAATAAATAATTTTTAATTTGGAGGTAGCCCTGGTTAACTACGACATTGGGACGTCATACATCTTAGTCCCCCACCCCCCTCCGTGACCATAGGTGCTGTAAACTGCTTGAAACGTCGGGAATATTATTTAGGAATGATTTTAGAATTAAAGAGAACTGCAGTCCAAAGCAATCTGCATCCAACTTCAGACGAAGATGACTACAAATTCGTTGTCACTTCTGAGGACTAAGGTCACAGTATAATAAACATACAGTAGGACGACGCCTTTGATCTCGTGGTAAATGCCGACAACGTCTAGACAGCGTATGGAGGTTAGGGTTGTCACAAATTAACAACTTTTACTTATTTAATTATTTAATTATTTTAGATCTACATCGTCATCAACAGTATGATTATTAATATAAAAAATAAGTAACAATTTGTTCTTAGATTTTTCTTGAAAGTACTCGAAACGTTAATTGCATGCCTCACGGCGTGAGGGAGTGCCCTACTCTCGATATGTGGCAATACCTTAATTTCGCTACATAAAATCATTCTTATACTCTTAGCTAGACATGAAATCTATGTTATTATTAACGTTATAATGACTACAGACATTTAATTATTAGTTTATTTTATAATTGATTCTTTAGGCTTTCGAAATTTCTTCCAAATAAATCAGGTCTTCCAATAACTTCCATCCATAATTTGCATCTGAAATTTTTAAATACAATACTTATTAATAAATGTTCATTTTTACATTCACCACCATAATTCACTCTAGAAACCTTAAAATTGACATCCATATTGTAATATTAAAAAAAATCCACCGTCTTGGCTAAGAAAATTGAAGCCGTTTTCGTAATTGGCACCCCTAAAAATCTCAAAATTGACATCCATAACATAAAAAAAAAATTATGTCCACCATCTTGGATATGAAAATGGATGCCGTTTTTATAATCAACATCCCAAGAAACTTTGAAATTGACATCCATAACATAAAAAAAAACTAATATCCACCATCTTGAATTTAAAAATTAATACCATGTTCGTAATCAGCACCCCAAGAAACCTCGAAATTGATACCCATATCATATTATTAAGAAAATGTCCGCCATCTTGGATATAAAAATGGATGCCATTTTCGTAATCATCACCGTAATAAACATTGAAATTGACATCCATATCATACATATATTAAAAAATGACCGCGAATTTAAAAATAAATGCTATTTTCGTAATTAGCACCCCGACAAACATAACAATTGACCCCTAAATCTTAATATTTTATAAAAAAAACTTCCAAAAAACCGAAGACGAAGCACTATAGTATGGTGTAAAACCTTAGCCTATCCAACCACACGATTTAGATGAAGAAAAAAAATCAAACTTCGAAACGGTAATGCCCAGTGACTAGTACCTATTTTTTACGTCCGCCATTTTTTTTACGTTGGCAATTTGGCATGACATGACAAAATATACATAATGTAAAAAATAATAACAATATTTATTTACCTTTCTTCCGTGTGCGGGATTTGGTGAAATCGCAGATCTTTATTTATGCGTGATGACGACTTGCAATCTCTCACAGCACACGTCGTATGAATCATTTTAATTATAGTATCAACACTAAATTTAAAAATTATAAAAGCAAACGCGCGTTAACCCTGGAAGTCGTGTCCCGAGATACTAATACGATTGGCATAAGCAGCTCGGGCTCGTCCTTCCCGCGTCTCAACCCTCACACCCCGCATGATTGCCCTGTCTAGACGTCTTCGTCGGACGACTGTATGTAATGTAGAATGTGCTAAGGTTGTGAGACCTATAATTATACTGGCTCTCTTTACATCGGAACACATCACTATGGGCATTGCTATTTGGTGGCAGAAATGCGCGGGGTAAGGAAAGGTTATTTGGTGAGATAGGCAATTTGGTGGTAGACTTTTAAAAGTCTTTTACCATATTGCCTTTCTCACCAAATAACCTTTCTTTACCATGCAACCCAGAGAGCCTTCTGGGCAAAATAAGAGTGCTATAATTTGAATATATAGCTTTAATAGAGTTTTTTAGAACCAGACATAAAGTTCTTTGGCTCCGCTTCGTAGATAAAACATGTTTAGTGTCGTAAAACCGAACGTAAAAGTTCCCTACAAGTATATTATGCAGACTTTTCTAGAATGATCTTTACCCTTCCTTACAAAGCAATTATTTGTTTGAGAAAGTTTGAAAACTTACATGATCGAAAGCATTCAAATATTTTAATTCTTTAAAAGGTTACGTAAAATGTTAAACAAGTTAGCTAAACCCGACACTTTTCAGTAGGTGGCGCTTTGATATTCATTTCGAATTCACTTTGCACTTATTAAATAGTAAATATAAAATTTACTACTACCTACGTGGTAAAACTATGCTCCAGGTTTTTTATGGTTGTTGCATGAATGGGTCGGCTCGACCAGGGAAGGACCACGCTCTCACAGAATGCCAGCGTAAAATAGCAGCTTAATGCTGCTGTGTTTCGTATGGAGGGTCTACAGATCCGGATACCCTTTTTACTGAATAAGAGGCATTCCATCTTAATCCTCAGGGGCAAAAATGCACTTGCATATTGTGTTTGTTAATCGAGGATAAATATAGATGTCTCCTAGCCACAGTATTCACTTACCATCGGGTGAACTAAGTACTCGTTTGTCACCTTTATTCTATAAAAAAACTAATCACAGAGTTTGATTTACGTTTTTTTGCACTAAGATACTCGTAGCATATTTTGTAAATATAACTAAATTTGCTTCATAAATACATAATTTGTTAAAAACTTGAAAACACCGCTACCTACTAGATCCTACTCGTAGAATAGCTGTTAACCATAAACCATTGGCACGCAACAAAATACTAAATAATTGTTTGAGTATAACCCTCAATCATTCAGAAGTTACACGACCACTAACAGATGCATGTAGTCGTTAATATAAATTTAAAATCGACATTAAGACATGCCTGTTGGTCTAGTGGTTAGTGACCCTGACTGCTATGCCGGAGGTCGTGGGTTCGATTCCCACCCAGGACAAATGTTTGTGTGATGAACGCGATCATTTGTTCTGTGTCTGGGTGTAATTTATCTATAATATTTATGTATTTAGAAATATATAAGTATGTTTATCAGTTGTCTAGTACCCATAACACAAGCTCTGCTTAGCTTGGGACTAGATGGCGTTGTGTGATAGTTGTGGAATATTTAATATTATTATTATTATTATTTGGGGTATCTATAAAGTTTTCTCATCTGGTTGGGCAGTATAAATATATAATTGTAAATGAAAATGGTAAACATACATAAATATGAATAAAATAAAATAAATACATAAAAAATACATAAATATATAAAAACCCAACCAGATGGAAGCCCTCGGCAGGGGAGACCAGACGGCCGAGGGTTAGGGGGAAAGGGAAAGAAACCGGCGGACGATGCGGGCGGTATCGAGGAGCACCGCCTTCTGCATTTGAGCCTGGAGCGGTCCGTCACGGAGTCCCAGCCGCCTCAGATGACCCGGGAGGCTGACTGGGATTAACCCATTCGCAGAAACGACCACAGGAATAATTTCGGTCGGCAGACCACCCCACATGCCGGTAACCTCGTGAGCCAGGTCCAGATATTTTGTCACCTTATCTGTTTCGGCTTTCACGAGGTTCTCGTCATAAGGAATGGTAATGTCGACCAAAAAGATCCTTGACTGTGCCCGGTCCATCAGCACAATATCAGGCTTATTCGCAAGAATAGTCCTGTCTGTGATGATGGCCCGGTCCCAGTAGAGCCTGGCGCGGTCATTTTCGAGCACGGCTTCCGGCAAGTACTTATAATACGGCAGTTTCCGATCCACGAGGCCGTATTTCAGAGCGAGCTCCTGGTGTAGAATCCTGGCTACTAGATTGTGTCTGTGCAAATACTCAGAGTTAGAAAGCGCCGAACAACCGGAGATGACATGCCTAAGTGACTCACCGGGATGGCGACAAGCTCGACAGATGTCGACGGCGCCATCCTTTAGGATGTATCTCCGATAATTGTTGGTCTTAATAACCTGATCCTGTATCGCACAGACAAAACCCTCGGTTTCCCCAAAGAGGTCACCGAAACGTAGCCAGTGAAGGGAGGCGACTGTGTCTACGAAAGGCTCATGTAGAGCCTTGTAGAACCTCCCGTGGAGCTCCTTCTCCTTCCATACGGTCTCCCGGTCGAAAATGCACTGTACTGCTGGGTCTTGCCATTGCTCGTTGGCTAAGGATAGAGGGGTCAGTCCTTTATCACAAGAAATAACGTCCCTATAGTATGGATCATCCGCTCTCGTCAGAAAGTAATTACGGAGGCTGAACACTTCGCGATTATGCATGGTAAGCGCGCTTAAAAAGCCGCGCCCGCCATGCTTCCGCGGCAAGTACAGCCTCATTACTGACGATCTCGGATGATGCATCCTGTGGGACGTCATTATAGTGCGGACTTTTCTGTCCAGAGCGTTTAGTTCGGTCTGAGTCCACCTAAGTATGCCAAAGGTATACATGAGAACAGGCATGACCCAACCGTTATATGCGTGCGTCTTATTCACACCGGACAAAAGGCTGTTAAGCACTTTGGTCAAGCGTGCATAAAACACATCGCAAACTGACTGTTTCATACCCGCCTCATCTACACCGATGTTCTGTGATATACCCAGGTATCGGTATGTTTCAGCCTCGGAAAGGGTCCTTATGTTGATGGGCATAGATAAATCTATGCCCTCAGAGTTAGCAACTCTTCCCCTTTCAACATGGAGGACCGCACACTTATCCGTCCCCAGCTCCATTCTAATAGAATTGCTAAAATCACAAGTGATGTTTAGCAATTCCATAAGATGAGAGCGACTGGAGGCGAATAACTTGAGATCATCCATATAGAAAAGGTGGGTCACTTTTGTACCTCCCCTCCGAAGCTGAAATCCCCTCCCGGAGCCCTCCAGTAAGGTACTGAGAGGGTTCAGAGAGAGGCAGAACCAGATTGGACTCAGACAATCGCCCTGGAAGATACCCCTTCTTATCCTTATGTGGTTCTCCGCAGCCGTCATCCGCTCGCCTAGATGACAAAGGATCGTACTCCACTGCCCCATACACTGCCCAAGGAAGTCTCTAACTGTACAGTCAACCTTGTACAGCTCGAGGACCCTCTCCAGCCATGTATGAGGCACCGAGTCGAATGCCTTTTTGTAGTCTATCCAGGCGGCGGATAGGTTCCGACGGTTGCGTTTAACCACTTTGCCAATGACCGCGTCAATGAGGAGTGGTTCCTTGGTTCCACGACCACCGCCCCGACATCCATTTTGAGCGCGCGACATCACCTGATTTGAGTTCAGGTGACGAGTGATTCTCGCGCTCAAAATGGATGTTAGTGTCTTATATATCGTGGGTAGACACGTGATGGGGCGGTATTTGCTCGGGTCTATGGTATCCCGGTCTTTAGGAACCAAATGAGTGATCCCAGTAGTGAAGAGGCTCGGGAGCGACTTTTGGTCGAGAGCCTCTTGAAATTGTCGGGCGAGCACAGCGTGACACACCACGAACCCCTTCAGCCAGTAGTGATGCAGCCCGTCGAGCCCCGGACTTTTCCAGTTCGGGGCCCTTCGGACCGCCTCAGCTACATCGTCCGGCGTTATAATGATGGGGTCCATGGGCGTAAGATTCGCACACTGACTCACCACAGCTTCCGTCCAAGGGCCCTCGCGGTGGTTTACGGGCTCTGACCACAGGCCGCGCCAGAATGCGACAGTGTCGGCCTGATTCGGTGCTTGGCCCGTTCCACGTACCATTGGTCGCTCCAATGATTTATATAGCCTCTTCTGATCACTCTGGAAGAGACGATTCTGGTTGAACCGTGTCGACCTCTCGGTATATCGCCGAATCCGCTTCCCCCAAGCAGCGATTCTCTGCTTCAGGTCGTCTATGCGCTCCGTCAGTTTTTGCGTTATATCCGGCTGGGACAAACTGATATTTGTCCCAGCAAACGCCATTCTGACGGTGCGCACAATTCGCGGCCTATTATTGCCCGACCTGAAGCTTATCAGCCTGCCGATGAGGGCCCTTGCCTTTACGATACGGTCCTCAATCCTTCTTCTCCAGGCTGGGATGGCGCTACTTTGTCTAGTAGCGCGTCCAGCCGTGGGAAGTTTGGCGCCAACAATACGACAAACTGCCAGTGCGGCGCCAAAAAGAATTGAGTCCGTCTCGCAAAGGTCCCGGCTGGCTTCCAAATAGGTGACCAGCATTGGGTTGAGAGCCCTCACGACAGCCCGATTCCGCTTGCTTAGGGGTATGCGCGGGAGTCGCGGTCGATTTTCGAGAGGCGTACTGCGCGTTTCCACAATCGCCTCCTCCAATTTACTCCTCATCTGCTCTAGTTCTTGGGTGACCATTCCATCATCGCCTGAATCAACCAGAGCAGGGAGATCCATGGCGCCCTCTATATGTGGCTGCTGGTCTGTGGCCTGAACAGCCGCATCCCCAGTTCTAGCCGGTTCATTCGATGAGGGAATAGCCTCACGTCGTAGTCGTTCGAGTTCGGCATCATCAAATATTTTCGAGCGTATGATGTACCGAACTCGGTCTGCCAGGTTTTGCTCCGTGACGGGAACTGACGGCTCAAGCTCAGCAAAAAAGCGATGCATCCGAGCCCTTATTATTATTATTATTATTATTATTATTATTATAGGTACCAAAAATATATATACAAACAAAAAATTTATATAAAAATAAATTAATAGTCCGCCACCTTTTATTTGTCATATTCATTATTTATAAGTCTCGCAATGTAGGATGTTTAAAATATGACTGCCACTTACGACTTCCTCTTCTTCTCCGTCAGCTCGTAAGAGTCTATTGCTGGACATCAGCCTCCCCTTTTTTAGTGAAGTCCTGCTTCAATCGTCACGCGTCGCACGTACCAAACGTATTGCAAGGTGCAACTCCCCGTCATTACTTCTCGTCACGTATTTTATTTATTTACTTATATACTTTACTGTACTAAAGGTACAAACAGAGGACTTAATGGCATATGGAATTTTCTACCAGCCAACCGGAAAGTTAGTTGGAGAAGTGTGTACTGCAGTGGGCTAGGATGAAAAACCTAAAACACAAAAACACACATCTGTCCATAAATTTGGTAAAGTGAGCTAGCATTTTAATATCAAATTGTATGATCATTTTAAATGTCTCTAATGTGAGTCATGGAGAAATCCAAGCCGATTTTTAGGTAAGAAGGATTTAGGTAGGAAGAATTCCGGAGAAGACAAATTGGCAACATGAGCTTACGAAAATATGACACATGATCATATTTACGTAAACCAAATATAAATCTTATACAAAACTTTTGAAGTCGCTTAAGTTTATCAAGTTGCATTTAAGTGAGATCAAGATAGCTGACATCTGCATAATCGAGGATTAGAGGCAGAGAAGTTTGCGCGAGTGCAATCTTAGTAACAGTTGGTAAAAAGTTTCGTAGTCTTCTCAAGGAATGGGCAGCTGCAAAAAGGTCACGACTAACTTCCTGTAACTGAGGACACTAAGATAAAGTTTTATCGATGTATACGCCCAAGTTTTTGACAGTGTTACTAGTCGGTATATATTACCATCAAATACAACTTTGGTTGCTTGTGGTAAATAACATTTTGTAAGCATATACGGAGAATCTATAATAATTACTTTGTCTTCAGTAGGTAAGTTATGTCACCATAATCTGCTCCATTCCGAAATGATCGCTAGGTCACTGTTTATGGTGTTTATAGCTACAACTACGTTACTAGGAGTAGTTTGTGTATATATCCGAAAATCATCTGCATATAAGAGATAGGAAGAATTTATCTTAGTAGATATTGTGTGAATAAAAGCTGAAAAAAGCAAAGGTGATAAAACGCCACCCTGTGGGATACCAGCAATGGTGCTACACCATGATGAGAATATATCATCAATGCGTAAGCGTTTCCGGCACCCAAACAGGTAACTTCGACTATTAAACCAACATTTATGTGTCAAATGAGCCTAAGTAATATTCTTTTAATTTTGTTTTAAAATTGTCTTGTTAGGATATTTTCTTATAGGAAGCGCATTCCAGAGTCGTACAGCTATAACAGCCAAAGAGTTTAAGAGGAAACCAGTACGGTGAGAGAGAATTTGCAGACGATATTGTTATGACTCCGAAGATTGCAATCATGGGTAGAACCAAGGTCTTGAAACTTACATTTCAAATTCTCTGGGGTCAATGGATCGTCAAGCATAGTGAAAAGAGTGCTAAGAGTTCTAAAATTCCTACGTTGTGGGATATTCAACCAATTAAGTTTAGAGCGATAGAAATAGACGTGGTCATACTTTCGGAGACCGAAATCGAAACGGGTACAGTTGTTGAGAAATCGATCCAATTTATTGAGTAAGTAATTCTGCATCCAATTAACACACAACGGCATAATCAAACAAAGAAAGAATAAACGATTGAATTAGACGTTTTTTTTTGTACAAGGCTGTAAGATATTCTTAAATCTGTCTAATTTTCTAAAATTTTACTTATGGCGTAAAAGAGATGGTTATAGCGCCGCCTACCGAAAGTCATAATTTTTTTCTGGTAATTTTCACAGTCGTTTTTACGACACTCACTGGAGTGAGTGATCTATACCGTACGTTTTTCATGGAATTTTCCGTCACGTACCACTATGTTGTGGAGTTTTCCTTCAACAGCAATTACTTCGGACCCAATTTATTAAGGGTTCTTCAAAAAGGAGTTCTCTGCTCTCATTTCTAAAGCCTAGTTTTCTCTGTCAACGAATATTTTTTGCGCAATGAACACTTACCAACAGGTTAGTCGCATGCTCGGACTATCTTATATAAAAAATATTAATTATCACTATCATTACAGCCAACCAAGAAACGCTACAAAATAGATACGATCCTGATCGATATACATTCATGGACATAGCGCGAAAAAAATGGTGTTGCGTCCCGTTAATTGACGCCCATTTAATGGATGATGGAGAAAAATACTACAAGCAATGGACTGCTGCCTGGATGTCACCGGGGTACGTCTGGAGCTGGCACTGGACGCGACAACATGCGGCCCGCCAGCCGAGTGCGAGGTGCTGCACGACCATCTAGCTACCCCTTGCATCCATCATCCCCACTAGATGGCGATGGCTTGGTCTCGGCAGGGTCTTCTCGGACTCAGCAAGTGGCACTCGCCGCTGGTGGAGTACGCCGCATGCGTTGGACAAAAATATGAACAAAAACGCATTGCGGGCGTACTATAGGGAGTAAGGGGAAGAAACTGGAGGGATAGCGTATCGGGCTCAGATATATCGCTTTTAGTTAAGCTGGAGCCGTTTTGTTCTCGTCACAGAGCAAAAACCTGATAGTGGAAGTCGCGTCTAAATGTATCAGCGTGTACATTTTAAGTTATTGTAACATATTTACGTAAATAATTTATAATATTTGCTCCCTAACACAGCCTAATAGAGCATCCTTAATGTTATATTTTTAATCATTTATTAATAAAGAGAATTGCTTTTCTCTAGTAACTTGGAACCTATCCAAAATAATAATATACATATAAACATAGCTTCATACACTTGCGATCCCCAGGGTGGAGACAGAGACCAAAGAACAACGAGCTACTCGGACCACGTTTAGCCAGAAAATAAGAGTTTAGATAAAAATTGTGACAGTGGGCTAGGCAATAAACACAGTTGGCACATTATTTTTTGTTATAAACGCCCCCATAAATATGGGACCTATGATAAGACCAAAACGGGTCCTATATTAACAAATATAGTTGGTCGCCGTCACATGGCGTCGACGTGTATTGTGCTTCGAACGCCAAATTATGCGTCATCAAGTGATACGCCGTTGTGATATTATCATATCTGATACATCCCGATCCGCACAATACCTCTTATCGGATACACGTATCGTGATCAACAGCGTGAACATATTTTGATAATGCATCACTATATGATGATGCAATAGAATTTACGATATCTCTTAATGAGTATTTCCTGATCATCGTCATCAGAAGATACACGCTGCACTTTACAATTTTGAACCTGAGAAGATATTATATTTACGCGAAATACTACACAATAAGTAAAGCTCATTCTACGGATATAATCGCGTTTAGCTTTACTTTTTAAAAATGTGTCTATATTGAATAAAACTAATTTGATTCTTTTTTATATTTTTTTTTAAAATAATCAATAAAAAATTTAAATAAATTTTATTTAACATGAACTCGTTTTTTGATACGATACGACTCATCAAGCGATCGTAGTACTTCAGAATTATTATAATATGTGGATCTGGCCTAAAAGTTACTTAATTAAATGACAGTTTAAACTTGTCATAAGTAGTCATAGATTCAATAGCAAAGAAAGCAACTTTTATTTTAAATCTATTGTTATATATTTCTATAGCTACGATTTAAGATACTGTTATAGAACTTGACATCCGTTCAGTGGGATTAGCCAAGTTGACTTTCTACAATCATATAAAAAAAAACATTTTTTTTATTATTACAGTCATTCAAGTCCACTGCTAAACATGCCGCAAAAAATGTCACAAAGCATGGTCCTAAGTAACCTGCATACATCGACTTCCTGCATCTCTTATCAGGTCGTCACTCCGTCAAGCCGGAGGCCGCCCTACACTTCGCTTACCGGTACGAGGCTGCCACTCGAGAACCTGTCTTTCAAATAAAAAATTAAAAACATACGATAGGAAAAATAATTCCATTCGAATTGCAGCCGTATTTTCTCAACCAAAATTTCGAAGGACTTTGAAATGACTGCATAATAAGATGTCGGTTCGCGTCCGGTAGCGGATTATTGTTGGAATATGTTCCGCGGCTCCGTTTTCCGTTTTGTTATCAACGCCAATAGGTTTTCTCCAAGCGAAAATCAATCATTTTAACTCATAATAAGTAATGAGTACAATACGCGCCAACGAGCAGAAGACAATATTTTAATTATGTTGAAACTAAGCATTTTTTATGGTGTGGCTTTGGCCTGGTTTCTAAATATAATACGGTTCGTTAAGGTGAACGAAAAATTTTTTTATCTTTATGAGCCGTTCAATGGGGTATAAAGTGCACGAAAAACACTTTACGAGACATAATGCTGGATAACAATTTACGAACGCCTTAATGTTGTTTCAAATAGTTTGTAATAAAAACTGTTTTTAATTTCATTCGTATAATTTAATAAAATGGATCGTAGTTGATTGTATTTTCTGGAGTAAACTAAAGATCTTATATAATTTTTACTTATAAAAAAGGTTCACAACCAATATGTAACTCGTAAACTAATACCACAAATCGTAAGATATAAGCAATATCTTTTCCCACATTTCTTATGTTTGTTCTAATATATTTCGTGAATTAGTTATTACTATAATTGTGCATGTAACATAGACTAAGAACTGGTTGCTTCGTCTCTACTTGACCACGCGTGTACGTTAACAACGGCGTAAAAATATTCAAACGAATAAATTTAATGAAACAACGTTTTGTATTTACCGAACAAAAATGGTCTTACGTTGTCCTTATTATTTGATGCACCTACGTTAGGTTAACCAATTATTTGAAACAACCCGCTCTAAGTCGTAAATGATTAAGATGATATGTACATTCAAAAACTTGCAACTTGCAACCTAAAAAAATAAGCAACTGTAACGTGTTTGTTATATTCAAATGAAAGGGAAAAAAAATTACAGTCTTTATACGTCCACCCAGTGTCAGGCTGCCACTCATTCTCAAAAGGTTTATAGAGCAATCAGTACTCCAATGCGTGTTGGCGAAATATCACATGTCCTCAGATTGGTTTACTTCACTGCCGACCAATTTGTAAATCAGCACTTGAAATTGCCATTAATAATTTCATTAGTTCCGAGGGGTGTCAAAACCGGGCTGCTCGCGTACTGTGAAAGTGTTTAGTCTTATACGTGGTAGAGGTATGCTTCAGTTATATTATGGTTGTACGAATGGGTCCGCTCAACCGGGGAAGGACCACGCTCTCATAGAAAACCAGCGTGAAAAAGCGGCTTAATGTGTTTTGAATAGTGAATGTAGAGAACCGGAACCTTTTTTTTTGGAAATAGGGCATTAAAGTAGATGTCTATGGGCCACAGTATTAGGTGGAATGTGTGCTTGTTTATCTTTCTTGTTTTATAAAAAAATAAGTGTTTAGGTAAAGCAAAATAAGTCTAAGGTAAAGTAATGATTAGCACAGATAATAAAATAATATAATTTGTAAAATTGATGGCTCGACGATGATTAGTTGCCCATTATTTTCCTTATTCTATCGCCCAAACAACCCATTTTTTCAGTGAGTTTGTTTTCGCGAGAAAAATTTTATTAGTCACGATCAAACATTACACCAATTCCTTTAATGATGTATCATTTCACATCTCATAGCGATCATGTGTCACGATTTCTATTAAAAATCGCATTTGATTGGAGAATATGTATTCTGACCAATATTATTAGAGTTACTTTCACAGTCAAAGACAAAAATGTCACGGCTTATTTTAAACCTAAAGAAATAAAATCCAAAAAATATTAGACAAGTACATTAAATTAAAAAAAAAAGAAATAAAAAAATAATAACATATTTTTTATGAGATAAGGGTAACAAACGAGCACACAGTCCACCTGATGGTAAGTGGTTGCTGTGGCCCATAGACATCTACATAATATATTCTCGATTACGAATCAAAATGCAGATGCGTTGTCACCTTAGTCCTCACGACTAAGATGAAATGCCTCGTTTCCAGTAAAGAGAGTCTCCGGTTCTCTGCACTTACCATACGAAACAGAGCAGCGTTAAGCTGCTATTTTACGCTGGTTTTTTGTAAGAACGTGGTCCTTCCCCTGTCGAGCCGACCCGTTCGTGCTATAACTATACCAGTAAATACATCTGGAGCATGGCTCTACCACGTTTAAAGTTATCGTACAGTCCTGCTCACCCTGAATCGTGCCAAGAATGCTGGCTGCGTTTCCTCACTGAATGGCTATGCATAGCCTTTGAGCGAGAAAAGAACCAGACCTCTTGTCACCAGCAGCAACTACCATTCGCGGATAGAGTTTCTTTAGGAACTTAACTGCACGTGGACCCCACGGACCGATAGTCTCTACAGCAAATCGTACAAATATGTAGCTATCTCTCAGAGACTCATACTGGTGCCACTTACCTAGTTCAGCTGCCTCTGAAATCACCCAAGCTCTAAATGAGGTACCCTTTTTTATAGGATAGGGTGATGCGTTGTCACCCGTGAGGACAAAGATGGAATGCCTCTTTTCCAGTAAAATGGGTCTCCGGTTCTCTACACTCACCATACGAGACACAGCAGTGTCAAGCTGCTATTTTACGCTGGTATTCTGTGAGAGCGTGGTCCTTCCCCGGTCGAGCCGACCCATTCGTGCTACAACTATACCAGTAATAAAGCTGCAGTATGGCTCTACCATGTAAAGAAGACCCCTACCCCTGAGATGAGAGATCGCCAAAATGTCTACGCAAGTAGCATCCCACACTAGGGCTTTACCTTTCTCCCAAGGGACCAATGTCATACCGTCGGGTCTCCTTACATCGTCTCTAAATATTCCATAAGGCTCTAAAACCCGTAAGTGTTAATATATAAATCGTGTAAAAACGATACTGCTCATGAAAAAGTTCTTCATATGGTTTTGTTTCAAGATTATCATTATGGTTATGTATAGGATTAAAAAAACTTTACCCTTACACTAGGGTTTTCGTCAGTATCCTGGAGACAGTTTACAAACACAAATTCACAAGTACAGACTTTCAAACCCGGAACAATTATTTGTAGTTCAATATATGTACCGGACGGGATTCGAACTAGCGGCTCTCAGCACCGCATCTCATTGCTTAGTAACTACGCCACGGAGCCGCACTACAGTTGCGAACCACTCCACTCTATTATGTAACATTGTTTTTCAACATTGCAACATAACAATACTGTACACATTAGAATAACAATGCAATATAACAATATTATATAACACGTTTTATAACATTTGTTTTCAATTTAGAAATGACAATGAACACGCTGAAGTGTTAGAGTCGGTTTAAAATTAACTATATATCTATATCTCAAATATTGAATAATAATTAAATTCATAGTAATTAGTGAATGTCAATTGGGTTAATAAATTATTACTAATTAACGGGATTGGTATTGTAAATGGTATTCTCATATGAACACTTAAATAATTACGCTGAAATTATATTGCAGATTTTTAAAATATAACAATAACAATAACAATTACGTGAAGGTATAAGTTTTTTAAATGAATTCTTTTCTGTAATTTTAGATTTAAATGTTCAAATTTGCTTTAAGTCAGTAGGTAATAATGTTTAATTTAATTTTTTTAAATTTATCCATTCATCTCAGCCTATCGAAGTCTATTACTGAAAATAGTTGTTACCATAGATTGCACCGTAAAGGGGTATTTAACTTAGGTGCGACCAAGTTGCTTAGCAGCCAGGTTATGTAGGGGCGTTCTACTTTTCTATCGACAATCTGAGTGATAAATTTTTACATTTTGAAAAAAAAATTAAAGTGTATTTCTTCTATAAAATGTATTACTAAATTATTGTCCAGTTATCGAAGATTTTAGAAACGTCTAATGCATCGAAGTTTTATTTTATATTTTTTATTTATTTTAAGTTTTATCGGAATAGTAAGAAAAAATAAACACCTCAGTCACAAAAAAATATTTATTAGTTATTATTTAAAATAGAAAATTTTCTGTTTTTTTTTTTAACTTTGCTTAACTACAATACATACATTTATTATTATCTAACTTGATTTATCGGAATTCTTATTACAAATATATAAAAAATAACATTTAATATCACTCTGTCACATTTTTGCTCGTTAAGACAACAAACTTTGAAATATTTTGCAAATAATTTAAATAAAAATAGCTTAAATTCTGTTAATATCTTGTATGGTCAATACGTAATTATATAATACGTTATTTTAGTATATAATATGTTTTCAATAAACTGAATCATATGCTACTTTGACATTTAATTACAAGTGACAATATTGTGACAGAGTGGTAGATATTAATAAGCCAACATTTGAACTTAATCCTTTAATATTTCTAAAGCTTTTAAAACAATAACAAGGCATAATGCTTCTCTTATAATACTACATAATGTATTATTTCTTGGTAGAACCATTCTTTGGTACACGAAAAATCAGACTAATCTTCTCTTTTCTCGTACTCTACTTTTCAAATACTTCTATTGGTTTATCAAATTTGTAATTAATACGCCTTCCTCTTTTGACTTCTTTAGGACTTTTTTTATCAAGTTTTCAAACATCACATCTGATACATCTGATTTTAATAATTTAAATATTTTTCCAGTGTCATCAACAGTTTTATAAAACATCACCTGAACATCCCCATCTTCATGCACACAACTTTCTGCAACTCCTAAGTAGCTATACTCGACTTTGTTTTTACTGGGTTACTTTTACTAATATATGTGTACTATTGAATAAAACTATTTTTACGGATTTTATCGCGTTTAATTAACTTATTTTATATTCCCGACGTTTCGGTTGCTTTCCAGCAACCGTGATAATTACGCGAACACTACAACAATGTGTAGTGTTCGCGTAAATATAAGAAATCATCGCGTAAATATAAGAAATCATTATATGTGTACCATTTTTTATTATTAATGGGTGGATGTTGTCTGCAGACAGATCATATGAAGTACCCGGTTTTATGTGCACAGTTTTTCTCTGATTGACAAGAGGCTGATTATCTTCATCTTCTGAAGTAGAAGTTTTTTCTTGTATTTTCGTATATTTTTCTGTAATTCTATTACTTGGTCCTGAAGTTTCATATTTTGCCTATAAATTTTCTATCTGTTTCGTCTAACTTTTTCTCTTCCCCTTGCTCTAGCAGCGAATGAGGTTGGAGTTAGTGAACGAGATCTAGGACTTAAAGGAAGTAACTTGCGGCTTGAAGGAACAAGTGTGGAAGGCGGAGTATTCATTAGAACGTTCTGCAAAACTTTCTGTTGTTCTCTTCTCTTCTTGTTTCTAACTTGCCATTTTCTTTTCATTTGTCTGTGTTTTCTTGGAGTCATATCTTTGACAAGCTTTTTGCGAGCATGGTATTTTTCTTTTTTAAGTCTTTTCGTTTCACTTCTGCAACTTTTTCGTGGTTTTGTTTCCTTTTTTCACGACAACTTTGCTGCCTTTCCGCCGCAGATAACGCCATTTTTTAATTACCCTGATGATAATATCTTAAATGAATAAAATAATTGATAATGTAACACAAAAAATATTAATTAACTATTGTGAAATTCAATGAACGCAAAGTTCCAGACAAAAATTACCACTCCGTCACGAGTTATGCCACTCCGTCACAGTTTTTCTGTGACAGAGTTGCCTCGTGACAGAGGTGTAAAATAACAGTGTTCGAGAATTTTGGCGTTCACGAAATTACGAATTGTTCAGAAAAGTGGGTGTATATGACAGATTTACTGGGAAATAATAATATTACGTATATAAATAGGAATTTAAGTAATATTTCAAATTAGTAACTTACGTGACAGAGCGGTCGCCGAATAAACCTCTGTTCACTACCTGCGGGCGCCTAACTCAGCTCGTTCCGGGGTGGGGCCTTAGGGGCTTAGGCCAAGAAGGGAGAGGAAACCGTGCTGTTGCTTAGTGTTCAAGGTCAAACAGCTAAGGCGCGTTTTTTGTTTTGCAAAATGTGTGACGGTAGATAGCAAGAAAAAACATATACAGCCGGACCCAACGATAAAATATTTTTTTTAATAGTACGAACCTTTATTATATTCTAATAAATTTAATGATAATATTTCAGAGGTTCAATAAATAATTTTATATAAAAGGGCTATACGGTTTTTTTAAGCGAGATCATTTTGTAACATTAGGCGGCGCAAAGAGACACATTTTATTTGTATGCAAAACACCTCTGTCACACATTTGGAATACTATGTCACAATGATTTCGTAAAAAGCAAAAATAATAAAAACGGGATTTTAGTATTATTACAATAACTATATAGTCCAAAAAAATCCTGTGAAAATAATATTTGAGAAAATGATATTTTGGACGAATGCCGATTTTTTTTACCGAGGGGACACGTTATTGTCGGTACAAAAGTAGAACGACTACTTATTTGCTATAGTGAGAGAATTTCATAATATACCTAGTCAGGTCATAAGTATTGTCACACAATAAAAACTTTTCTTTTAGAATGCTGGCCACAAAAAAGTTTATTGAATTCGAATTTCGAGTTGTTCATGAAAATAAAACTGTATACTTTTTAGAATTTTACTCATTTTTAAATATGGAGTGGACGCTTAAAGAAGATCGTGTTGCAGTTATTGCGTTGCATCGTTGCGGTTACGCGCCAATTCAAATTTTTGACATACTAAAAAATTTGAATATAACCAAAAGATTCGTTTATCGTACCATCAAACGATACAACGAAGACTCTAGTGTAGATGACAGGTCAAGAAGTGGTCGCCCTCGGTCTGTTAGGACTCCAGCAGTGATAAAAGCTGTGAAGGCGCGAATTCAAAGAAATCCCAAACGTAAGCAGAAACTGTTGGCCCTTCAGGTGGGGTTAAGCAGAACCACGGTGAAAAGGGTGTTAAATAAAGACTTAGGGCTTAGGGCTTATCGAAGAAAAACAGGACATCGTTTGAATGCTCGTCTAATGGACCTGAGACTGAAGAGATGCCGCGCTTTGTTGAAGCGATACGCAGGAAAAAAATATCGGGAAATTCTTTTTTCGGATGAAAACATTTTTACCGTAGAAGAGAGCTACAACAAACAAAACGATAAGGTGTATGCACACAGTAGTCAAGAAGCGAGCAACCGTATTCCGCATGTCAAACGAGGTCATTTACCATCTGATTTATTTCCCTTTGTCTTGAGCCTCTTACGACACCCACGGGATGATATACGATAGTGAATATTCTTATAATGCCACTACACGATAAACCCTGTGTTCACAATAAAGTAATTTGATATTAAGTTTGAAATTGGAATACCACCAAAATCTAACGAATTCTGATAGGTGGCGGCATAACCATCTCATTTACGATAGATAAAAATACCCAGACAGGCGACGGGCAGTAGCGTCAAAGTTACGGAACGCCTACCAAGTATGGTGATAAAGACAAATTCCTTCTACAATGAGAGAGGTCTATATTTCCCAGCTGTGTACTTTTACTAAATGATATGGCTTTTTATGTGGTAGCGCCACGCTGCAGCTACATTATGGTTGTAGCACGAATGGGTTGGCTCGACATGGGTAAGACCACTCTCTCACAGAACAGCAGCGTAAAATAGCAGTTCAATGCTGTTGTGTTTGCTTGTGAATGTAGAGAAACGGAGACCCTTTTTACTGGAAATGAGGCATTCCATCTTAGTCACAGTATCCACTTACCATCAAGTGGACTATGAGATCGTTTGTCACCCTAATTCTATCAAAATGTATAGAAAGAAATAACTATTATAATTATATTCTATACATAAATAAAATAAAATATCTTGATTATGGTCTCAGGTTTTCATTTATTTCCGTCCTTAGTCTGACCTTGTATAGCGAGTATGTTTCGCAATTTCTATACCGCTCGACAGTTTTGTGTATTTCAGTAATATTTACACCCGTACCACATTACAAGGTTCTATATTAGTATTCCTTACACCTCATGGCACTCCATGCCTTCCTCAATTATTCTACGCGCTAACTACGTCCCTCGTACACCATACGGGGTGGTTAAAACAAAGCTTCACGGTTGCCAGTGTAATAAAGATTATTTATGTTAATTTTAATCTTATTTCCTAATTTGTATTATTGGTAACTAGAAATATTGATAATACTTATATATAAAAGTAATTAACTGCTAAATTGACTGCTTCATTATTCTATTGGTCGTAAACGCGGTCGTAAGGTCTCGGGTTCGAATCACGCGTCGGGTTGAAATTAGTTAGTAACCGCCCGGAGCCAGGTAGTTGGCGGTGTTACATCCCCGTACCTCGGAAAGCACGTGAAGCCGTTGATTCTGCGCCTGATCTTTCTCCGGTTATGCCGCACAGCCGTCCCATCTTACTATGAGAGTAAAGGAATATAAGGTGCACCTGTGCTTGCGCATCCATTCAGGCACTATAATTTTAGTCTCCTTTCAGATGGCGCCAAACGGTCTGCGACCAATATTCAGTTCGAAGGACGTTATACTTATTATGTATGATTTACGAGCATTATTATACAGGAAGCCGATGGATGTAGCTGGCTTAGGCTCGTGCTTTATGGTATTTCTTGAGGAGTGCCTATATTCAGCAGTGGACTTGTGAATGGATGTAATAATGATGATTATATTTTAGATATTTTTTTTCATTTTTGTCCACATAAAAATAGATCAACATCGGTTTTGAAGGTAAGGGCAATTTAATATAAGCTCTAAGAATGCAATAACGTCTTTGAAGTAAGTATAATTTAGCTTTGTTTTTTTTTTCTTCACCTTACATTCGTAAATCAACTTCACCGAACTCTTCGAAAAGCGACATTTTAATGCTTCCGTTCCTAAACCTCCTAACCTTTTGTGCTCTACTTTATCTACATCGTTTGACGAGTAAGGTTTCCAGCTACCGAGAAAATATTATATTTTGACATATTATATAAGGAAACATTTTCCGTTTATGCGTTAACTAAAAACGATATTGTTTCGGAATACTTCGAATTTTGCTTACTTTCTCATAATTTAGACGTCACCTTTAAAGTTGCTTAGTGAAATTGTGAACGCTAATAATGATATATTTGTTATATTTGGATCATAAATTTAATAAATATAGGAAGTAAAGTTATTTTATAAAAATAAGCTAAACTTGCTTATCTATCAATATTGCTTTATGTTGATTGTGTTAATACTTTATATTAGTCCTTTGACTGTTATTATTATTATTGCTTTGAGTTATTTTTACAAACCCTGGTAGTTGCAGTCTTCTCAGCGTTTTTTTTTTTGTAATTGTGGACTCTGCTGTCGATATATTTAATAAGTACTTTTCCTATTTCTTTAGTTCTCTTGGTTTGGTCACGTACTGTATAAATTACGGCGTGCGTTTAACTAATACATGCTAGACAGTGTACGAGAATATTGTAAGGAAACCTGCATGTCTGATGAATTATTCCAGGGATACTTAAATTCTGCCAACCATTAAACACACACTGGAGCAGCGCGTCGGACTGGCTCCATAACCCCCTCAGAAATGACAAGTAGCCCATACCAAGCAGTGAAACTTGTGTCATCTGAATTTTTTTAGTTCGATCAACTATCATATAGATATCAATCCCGAACGTTATGAGCTTCTTATGCCTCCAAATTCGGTTTCCAATCCCATACCCCTTTCACGTCAAATTAATGTCGTAATCAAATAAAACAGATGTAGTTATCACTACGTTTATAATAAACAATCCTCAAAAAGCTATACTATGTAAAGATGTTCCTACAGTTATATTTAATTTTAGTCTGTTTTGCTAGTTGTACAAAAAATAAAGTTAAAAGTTATATAACGTGTAAACGTTGCCGTATTTATAATCGGTTAGGATTATCAATTTTGATACTACTAGGCGACAAAAATAACACATCATGTATAAAATGAGTAGCTTACGGCGAATATTTTCTATAGAATAAGGGTACAAACTAGCACACAGTCCACCTGATTGTAAGTGGATGTTCTGGCCCATATACATTTGGCCGTGGAAAGAAAGGGGGAGATTTTCCACCGGGCAAGGTCTTCAGCCCGGTGCGCGGCCAATGCTCCGTATAATACCACAGTACCTTTGGAACTTTGATAGTGCGATTTAGTCTTCGATGTGTCTCGCTTGCGGCGCCACAACAGCGCCGCCACAGACATCTACATCTATCCTCGATTAAGAATCAAATTGTAGAATGCGTTGTCACTGCTGAGGACTAGGGTGTAATGCCTTGTTTCTAGAAAAAAGGCTTTCCAGTTCTCTATATTCACAAACAAACAAACAACAGCATTGTACTGGTATTAAAAGTCATTGTCTGTCACTGAGTCATTTCGTTCACCACGGCCGGGAATCTATTTGATAAAAAAGTAATCAAAATCGGTTCAAAATGAACGAAGATATCGCTCAACATAGGTACAACCAAAAAAAAAACATAGAGTTGAAGTTGACACTTCCTCATTTTTTGAACGGCTAAAAATTGTATCTTGCTGAGAACAATATAGCTTAGGAATATTACCAGCAAAACGTTGGATGCAGATTAGTCCGGCAGTGTTATTTCAACTGCATCGACTAGTATTTGAGATCATAAATGGGAAGCAAAATTGAGAATAGGCTGAGCCACATTGCACTGTTGCGTAATATTAGATGGCATATTGACGTCTTTACATTGCAGCTAGAAATTGCTAAAAAACTAGACCGTTTACCGCTTTAACGATACGAAAGGAAAATATTCCAGTGCCACGAGGGACAATTTTATTATTCCTTAAATCCTAGCTGAGCTGTTAGCGATATTATCAATATAATTTAATTAATTTATGTTTCAAAATTGTTCATAAAGTGTGCTTCATATAAAGGCAAAACAAATATAAAAGGTGTCAAAATGAATGAACGAAAGTAATGTTCCAAACGAATACAATGTAATTATTTATGGGACGAAACCTTGCTTTTACATTTTCCTTTCATTTATTTGTACCTATTTTCCGTATTCTAGGCAGCATCATGAACAAAATGTATAATGATACACCAACTCGTAAACTTAGCAATAAAGAGGATCGAGTCAAGAAACTCGTTGGTAATGGTTGGCCTTAAAAGCGCTTTCCTCTAATTGAAATAGTGAGTTTGCGGTAACAATAGACGGGAATGAAGGGTTAACCGTAAAGAAATAAATTTACTGAAATTGAATATAATTTTCCTACTATAATAGTAGAAAGGTAAAGCGAGGTGTATTAATATTTCCTTTGTTGATTCGCCGCGATTCACAATCCCAGATGAAGTGAACAGCAAAAAATATAAACTGTTAGTCTTCGGGGCTACTGCGTGTATGTCAATGTGTGTTACCACTAAAACACAGGCACAGAAATACGTACTTATACGCACAACCTTCGCACACGCACACACTTACTCAAACAAGCATGAAGTAGCACTTTTAATCAGACACACAAACAGACACGACAAAAAATATCAGAAAATATTATAACGTAGAATAATAACATATAAATAACGCTACGTTATAATATTATTTTCTTTTCCGTACTCAGGTACTTCCAGAATGATATTTGACAATCTTTATAATGTTGGACTGTATGCAAATAATATAAGTACACACATATTAAATATTATACTAATATTAATTTTATTGATAGGTCGCAATCATAAATTTATTGATAGAAGCTGTGTTAGCTCAAATGCGTAAAGCTCGATGTAAATTTCACAGTACGCGAGCAACCAGGGTTCGATACCCGCCGGTACCAATGAAATTGTTGGTTGCAATTTTAAGTGCTGATTTACCACGTGCTCGGCGGTGAAGGAAAACCTCGTGACGAAACCTGTATGTCTGAGAATTAAAAAAAATTTGAAGACATGTGAATTTCGCTAACACGCATTAGAGCAGGGCGGCGGACATTTCCTTACCCTAAAACCCTCTCAGAAATGAGGGGAGGCCTGTGCACAACAGTAGGATGTATATAGGCTGTAACTATAACTATATTAATTTTATTGCCAAGAGTGACGATTAAGGCAAATCCCACCTATAATAAGAATCTACATGTCCACCGGTGTACCACACGAGTTGAGGAAGAAGGAGAAAATGAAGAAAAAAATGTGATAAATGTAATTTGGTAATCAAGATATGTATTAATAGCACATCCGAGTACATATCATCATATTATGTAAAACTAGTCTCACCATTCTCGCACACACGCACAAAGTACAAAGCCGTTCAATTTTCTACGGGATACATTTCGAAGAGTGTGCGCAGGAATTGCGTAACTCAATTCCACCCTTTCCCTTCCACCATCGTACAATCAGACGCTTGGCCAGTCTCCACTTTCTTGTTGACGAGTTACCTCGCATTGGAACTAAATATTTTGCTTCATCGTTTGTCATGCGTAAAGCAAAAGAGTGAAATAAATTACTAGCATTTCTCTTTCCATTCGATTACAATATGGGTATTTTCGAGGCAAGAGTGAAAGTATGTGTTATGTCAGTGTGCTTTACTATCTTCAGCTCCGTCTCCACTCACCATCAGTTAGGCTAGTAATGAGGCACTGATTTAGAATAGTAAAAGAAAACATAACAATACTTTTTTATATATAGAATAAGGGTGACGAACGAGAACACAGTTCACCTGATGGTAAATGGATGATGTGGCTCATAGACGTCTATATTCATCCTCGATTAAGAATCAAAATGCAATCGTGTTGTCACCCTTGAGAACCAGGATGGAATGCCTAGTTTTCAGTAAAAAGGGTCTCCGGTTCTCTACACTCACCATACGATACATAGCAGCATTAAGCTTGTATTTTACTCTGGTATTCTGTAAGAACTTGGTTCTACCGCGGGCGAGCCGAACCATTCGTGTCATAACCACAATATTGCTGTAGCGTGGATCTACCACGTAAAATATTGATGAAAACAAAAATACAATACGGTTTCAATGCGTTAACAAATTTAATCGTAAAATGAATATTTATATGCTGCTATTAGAATAGATGGCTGTACAGGGTAATCGAGTAATCTGCTTAAGTCATTAAGGCATTAACTAGAAGTAATCACTAATAAAGGATATCACGTAGGTTTTTCATTCGAGAGTAATATCAAAGCCAATGTTAAAATTAATCATATGATATTCTCTTCCAGTGTAATTCTGAGCTCCATGAGCTGACGAAGAAAGGTTCCCGAGTGGCAACCTCTTACCGGTAAGCAAAATTTATGAACGAATGCAAGAAGTTGATAGACGAAGGTAGCTCAGATCATTGTTTTTAACAGGCTTATGTTTAGCAGTAGACTTGTGAGTTATATAATATAATAAAAAATATCCCTTGTGTGTCGTACGAGGTGCCAGAGAGAAAATCTTACAGAAGATGGGCAGCAGAAGCTTTTTGCCAGCAACTCAATTATAACTACAATATAATTACAAGTGTGGCAATTATGGAAAAAGTCTCTCTTATGAGACAATCTTTGGGAGAGGCCTTCATTCGGTAGTGGACATTTCATAGGCTGTAATGAATGAATAAAAAAAACCGGCCAAGTGCGAGTTGGACTCGCGCACCCAGGGTCCCGAACAAATCCGTAGGTATATAAGTTTAAAATTATTAAAAATATTTTTATTATATGATGTAAATTAAAATTTATGCTTTTCGCAATTTTCCCTTTATCTGTGCTATAAAAAATTGCTTCATACCAAATTTCAAGATTCTGAGTTCACGGGAAGTACCCTGTAGGTTTTGATTCCCTTGCGAATGTCGAAAATTTGCGGCATAAACGGCTATATCTTTTGATTGCCTTGGCTTAGAAGTTTGATTTTTACACAGCTCCAAGGGACAGTAGACTTGAATTTCAGCTTGATACCTCCACGCGTACCCGAGAAAAAGGGTCTTGACAGACAGACAGACGGACAACAAAGTGATCCTATAAGGGTTCCGTTTTTTCCTTTTGAGGTAAGGAATCCTAAAAATATAAGAGATTTTAGTACCTCACTAGCCTAGCCTACAAGTACTTTGTTAATTGATAAATGGAGCCTCAGAGATCAGAAGAGAAAAATCTACTCAAAATCGCTGTACCAAAATTCCACAGACTGGGAATAAGGAACAACAATACAAGTGATACTATATAAAAAGCATCGTCTGTTCACTCTGTAACCCGCCTACCCAGTGTACAGAGACTTATCCTCCAAGTGACGATAGCAAGCTTGTGCATCCTTGAGCACGTTTAATAGTGAACTTCATGTCAGAAATAGGGGGTAGAAAATAAAAAAGGGGTTGGAATTGGAATTCTTTACTAACTTAGGCAGATTATGATAAAAGAAGCATTAAAAAATTATTAAGCCATATCTAGACTACCATTATCCATTTGCATTTCTTTCGGCGTGGGTTCATTAAGTTTAAGAAGCACTCTTATTACCCTTGAGTGGTAATTGAAGGGTTCTTTACGATTACCCTCAAATGTGTAGCCCACTGACATTGATTTTGAATTTTAGAATTATTTTATAGTTAATTAGGGGTAGTTATAGAAAATATAGGTAAAAAAGGTTCTTTGGGAAAAAAGGTTCTTGGGGAAAAAAGGTTCTTGGGGAAAAAGGTTCTCGAGTGGCGGCCTCATACTAGCGGACGAAGAGTAGGGCGTCCCCCCACTAGAAGGAGTGACGAACTGGTAAGACATGCAGGAAATCGATGGATGCAGGTGGCTCAAGACCGTGCTTTGTGGCATTCCTTGGCGGAGGCCTATGTTCAGCAGTGGACTTGTGAACGGCTGTAATGATGATGATGATGAGTTATAGAAAATCCTTATATAACATCCTTATGAACTTTGTACTTTTAAATAATTCTCGTTGGCTATTATACTCACTTATAAGTGTTGGAAGCCCCTGTTCAGCGGTAGCTTATAAGAGCTAAAGCAATTAGATAAACTTTGTATTAAAATTCGGCAAATTGTTCCCTTAGTTTGTGTAGTAGATCAATAAGTACAATCTTTCACTTTTTATTGCGTATATATATATATATATATATATATATATATATATATATATATATATATATATATATATATATATATATATATATATATATGAGAAAGCATTTGGTTCTAACTTCAGTACTTTCAACGGTCCCAAATTGACTGTTGGTATATCGAAATGCTGAAGTTTTTCACAATAAGGCATTAATGACTATGCGAGTACATAATCTGATTATGAAATTCATCCAACTGTAAAGAGTTGTAATCTTGAGTAATTTGAAACTCTTAATAGCTGAATTGGAAGACATTTTCAAGCTACTCGACTGGAATGGATACGGTATTAACACCAATGGTGAATAAATCACTCAAATTTAATTCGCCGATGATATAGTTATTATGGCATAATCGCTGGAGGAATGGCCTCAATAGTGCCTCCCAACAGATAGTTCTTAAGATGAACATGGACAAAACATGGTTCATTAGGAGTACGTTTATCTGGGAAAAATTGTTCTAATAGGTAAATCCAACTTTGACCGAGAGGTCGTTTAACGTACGAGAAGCAACTCGGCTGGGCAGCTTTCGGGAGATTACGACACATCTTCTTGTAACGTATACCTCAAAACAAGAAGAAGATAATTTTTTTATAGGTGACAAACGAGCACACAGTCCACCTGATGGTAAGTGGTTGCTGTGGCTCATAGACATATACATTTATCCTCGATTACGAATCAAAATGCAGATGCAGCTTACTCTTCTATAAGAAAAAAAAATATCCTGTGTTTTCAAAATGAAGTGTTGAAATTATATTTTATACATAACGATTTTGCCTATAGTACTTTGACAGGTAAACATTAATGCATAGATTAAATAATATTATTAAACTTATAGGCAATAAATACTTCACGGCTGAGTGACTTTTTATTTATAAAATGTCAATGTCAATGTAAACTAATGAAAAGCGTAGCGTACTTCGCGTTACCAAAGTAGTCTTTGACCGAGTTTTTCAATTTTTTATAGATAAATTATTTCTCCTAAAGTAAAGTTAAGGACCAGCCGATGGACCTTTTATTTATTTATTTATTAGGCACACCAACAAATCTTGACAACGAGCATAAATCCTGCACCATATTTTGGCGGTAAGAATATCCACTACCCGATATCGTCCCTATGGTGTTGAAAGAGCGATAGAGGAAAATTGAAACAGGAGACGTACAGCAGCATCTTCATGATAATGACTCAAAATTATAAAAATTGTGGTTGCCAAACTGCCTCTAAACGTGATAACTATGGCGAAATCCTCCCTTTGAGACAATCTATGGGGGACGTCTATTTTCATCAGTGGTCTTTTATAGGCTAAAATGGATGAATGGATGATAAAAGATATAAAAAAAGATGTACTCTATGGCGAGACTTATGTTGAGCAGTGTGACAATAAAACAATTTTTAATTCAATGACCAACATAAATGTGTCACCTCTAAACATACCTAATCTATTTTTTATTCAGAATATTTTTCATTACAAAATGCACACGATACATACAATTATGAACGACATTTTAGTTATGTTTAATTGTGAAACTAAATACATACGTATGTTTGTACTAGAGAGACGAATACGCTTTCAACAAACATGCTAATATTAGTTAACGTCAACGGAACTAAACTAGATAAGCCAAAATATTACAATAACTTATGACAAAACAGTATGTTTCAGTCAGAAGTTTCTACCAAACAATTGTGAAATTTTCAGTGCATGAATAATGTTTAAATCAGAATATCATGACCAAACTTTATAGTGTACTTCCTCATACAAAATATTCGTTATTTATAAAATAACACAGACTAAATAATAGTTCAAGAAGTAATTATAACAACTGCCATAATATAGCTTTTGCCCCTCACTTTCTTGTATGTGTGTCTGTACAGGTTGAATTTAGTAATTGATTTTAAATTAAATAATATATAATATAAGCTAGAGTTTTGAAATTTTGAACATAGCTCAAAAACAGATGACAATGTAAAAATATGAAAATACGAGTACGTAGTATATCATATAAGCAAAACCATATAAGCAATTATTTCATCTGAAAATAACTAGTTTATTTAGAGCAATTCTCAGGGATACCCGACTGCTCTAGAAGAAGCATGCAATTATGTCGGCTTCTAAATAATAAGAGAGATTTTTCTTACCGACTTAAACTACACAATGTTCACCCTCAGCGTTAACTAGGGGTTACGGGTCTTAATAATGTACCACTGCACTTCGGTTACCTGTTTCAGGTTACTTCTTCTTCTTCTTCTTCTTATCTTCACGCACAATCCCTGACGGGGTAGCCAGAGAGAACAGATCGCCAAGTGTCACGATCCTTACAAACCTCTTTCGCTTCTTTCAGATTCATTATCTTCTTCATGCATGCACGTCGAAGTATCCGAGTACTTTTGACCCTACCCTCTTCGAACAATTTGCTCACATGGTCTTCGAAAGTTAGTCTCGGTCTACCTCGACACCTTTTAATATTAACTTTCGCGCTATATATTTTCTTCACCATTCGGTCTTCACTCATTCGCTCAACGTGCCCAAACCACCAAAGCACGCCCTTATCGATTTTTGTGATAAGGTCATCTTTCAAACCTGCCATATTGCGAATCTCTTCGTTTCGCTTTCGGTCGGCCATGGTAACGCCGCACATTTTACGAAGAGATCGCATCTCCACTGCATTCAACTTACTTTTATGCTTCTTCTGGCATACCCAGGTTTCGCTGCCATATAACAAAGTCGGTACCAACACTGCGTTATGTATTGTAAGGCGTGCACTCTTCGCTACGCCTTGCCTTTTGACTAACGCAGTCAGGGCACCATTGACTTTGTTCCCGGCAGCGACACGCCTGTCCACATCTAAATCACATCTTCCATCCCGGCTAAAAGCACTCCCCAAGTATACAGTTTCAGGTTACACCTTTCTAAAAGGCTGGCAACGCATCTGCAATTCCCCTGGTGTTGCAGTTGTTCATAGGTGGCGGTAGTCGCTTACAATTAGTTTAACGGTGGTAGAGCCTTGCAGCAGCTTTTGCTGTTGCACGTATGGGCCGGCTCGAGCCGGGTTAGTACCACGACCTCACAGAATACCGGCGTGAAGTGGAAGCTCTGCTTCCGCGTTTCGTCTGGTGAGTGCAGGTGACCGGATGCCCAATTCCCCCCCCCCCATCAACATGGTAGCGGAATTACGTCAAAAACTACCCCAGGAGGGCACCAGTACCCCTGGAGAATCCCTCGCTGAGCATCCACGACCATGCTATTCCACTCCTGAGCGTGGGTGCTCAGGCTGCCCCGCGTATTCTGGGGGGGGGCAAAATTCCGCTCAACACAATAACTGCTCGGGGCAAACTGAGCAACAAGACCAAGGCGACCCCTGCCACGCTATCCGTGAATTTCTGCAACATCAGGGGACTTCACTCGAACCTAAACGCCGTCCACTACCATCTTGAGACGGCGAAGCCGGCCTTGCTCTTTCTGACCGAGACGCAGGTGTCCCCTCCGGCTGATACTTCGTATCTCTCCTGCCCGGGGTACAAATTGGAGCACTCCTTTGTGCCTCGGGCAGGAGTTTGCGTGTATGTCAGAGAGGACATCTGTTCTCGACGCCTCGGCAGTCTTGAAGGTTCGGACCTGTCCATCCTTTGGCTACGCGTAGACAGCGACGACCATCCGCGCGTCTACGTGTGCCTCTATAGGTCCCATAGCGGTAATGCCGAAACAGACCGACTCATCGACCACGTCCAAATGGCTACAGATTCCTTGCTACAACAGGTCCCATCCGCAGAGATCGTGATCCTTGGCGATTTTAACGCCCACCACGCCGAATGGCTCGGTTCACGTTTAACCGATCATGCGGGGAGATCTGTTTATGACTTTGCCTTGGCATATGGTCTGACACAACTGGTTACATCGCCTACGCGGATTCCAGATGTTGAGGATCATACACCTTCCCTGTTGGACCTTCTGCTGACCTCTCATCCGGACGGATATCAGGTTTCCGTCGATGCCCCTCTTGGCTCTTCGGACCATTGTCTGATCCGGAGTGTGGTGCCACTCATGCTCCCTTCGCGGTTGCGTTCTGCAGGTTGCCGCCGTGTTTGGCATTACAGGTCGGCGGATTGGGACGGAATGCGGTCTTTCTTTGCTTCCTACCCATGGGGGCGGGTTTGCTTCTCGCCGGATGATCCCAGCGCTGTTGCTGACTCTATCACTGATGTAGTGCTACAGGGAATGGAACTATTTATTCCATCATCTGTGGTACCCATCGGAGGCAGATCTCAGCCTTGGTTTGGTCGCTCCTGTAAGACTGCATTACGCAGTAAGCAGGAGTGTTATCAAGCCTGGGCTGCGGCTTCGGTGACTCGGGATGTAAACACCAGCACACTCAAAAAGAAGTATAACTTCGCCTCCAGGTCCTTCAAAAGAGTTATTGCCAAGGCAAAGTCAGAGCACATAGGCAGAATTGGCGAGAAACTAGTTCGCCTTCCTTCGGGAACCCGTGCATTCTGGTCTCTCGCCAAGGCTGTCCAAGGGAATTTCTGTAAGCCATCACTACCATCTCTGCACAGGGAGGACGACTCACTGGCCCACGAGGCAAAAGAGAAGGCCGACCTTTTAGGCTCCCTTTTTGCGTCCAACTCGACTGTTGATGACGGGGGGAACACACCGCCGACCATCCCGCGGTGTGAGTGCTCCATGCCGGATGTGCGATTCTCACAGCGCTCGGTTCGCAGAGCACTCCTCTCCCTTGACATCCACAAGTCGAGTGGGCCTGACGGAATCCCCCCAATTGTGCTGAGGACGTGTGCTCCGGAGTTGGCACCGGTTCTAACGCGTCTTTTCCGGTACTCCTACTCCCTAGGCGTAGTCCCGAAATCATGGAAGACAGCTTTTGTCCACCCGATCCCTAAAAAAGGCGACCGCTCAGATCCGTCCAACTACAGGCCTATCGCCATCACCCCCTTGTTCTCCAAAATAATGGAATCCGTTGTAAACTGCCACCTCATGCGGTACCTTGAGGATCACCAGCTGATTAGTGACCGCCAGTACGGTTTTCGTCGGGGTCGATCAGCTGGTGATCTTCTGGTCTACTTAACTCATAGATGGGCGTTGGCAGTAGAGTCCAAGGGGGAGGCATTGGCCGTTAGTTTGGACATTGCGAAGGCCTTCGATCGGGTTTGGCACAAAGCGCTTCTTTCGAAGCTCCCTTCCTATGGGCTTCCCGAGAAATTATGCAATTGGATCACCAGCTTTCTTGCAGATCGGAGCATCAAGGTCGTTGTAGACGTTGCATGCTCCGACTACAAGCCTATTAACGCTGGTGTTCCACAAGGCTGCGTGCTATCACCAACGCTGTTTCTTCTGCATATCAATGATATGTTGCAAGCTGGTAGCATTCATTGCTATGCAGATGACAGCACTGGTGATGCTCTATACACCGGCCGTGCCAATATTTCTCGGGAAAACGTCACCGAGTACCGGAACAAACTTGTGTCTGAAGTCGAGTCTTTGCTGGACAAAGTCTCGGATTGGGGGCGACTAAATCTAGTCCAGTTTAATCCTCAGAAGACACACGTTTGCGCGTTTACCGCTAAAAAGAACCCCTTTGTCGTATCTCCTCAGTTTCAAGGTACTCCCCTTGTTGCCTCAGCCAGTATCGGAATCCTCGGCGTCGACATATCGAGTAGCGTGCAGTTTCGTGGTCACTTGAAAGAGAAGGCCAAATTGGCCTCTAAAAAGCTTGGCGTGCTCAGCAGAGCGGGACAGTATTTCATGCCGGCTCCACGCCTGCAAGTTTACAAGGCGCAGGTTCGGCCTCACATGGAATACTGTTCCCATCTCTGGGCTGGGGCTCCCCAGTGCCAGCTTCTTCCACTTGACCGCATCCAGCGCAGAGCGGCTCGAATCGTCGACGACCGAGTCCTTTCCGATCGGCTCGACTCATTGGCACTGCGAAGAGATGTTGCATCTCTTAGCATTTTCTTTCGCACTTACCATGGGGAGTGCTCTGAGGAATTGTTCGGATTAATCCCAGCCGCCAAATTTCACGAACGCACATCGCGGCAGAACTCCCGATACCATCCACACCATCTGGATGATTGTCGGTCCACCACTGTGCGATTTAGAAGATGTTTTCTTCCTCGCACAACTTCCTTGTGGAATAGTTTACCTCCAGCGATTTTTCCGGACCGATACGACTTAGGGACCTTCAAGAAAAGAGCCTACTCCTTTTTAAAAGGCCGGCAACGCATCTGCAATTCCCCTGGTGTTGCGGTTGTTCATGGGCGGCGGTAGTCACTTACCATCAGGTGAGCCGCATGCTCGTTTGCCCCCTCTCCTATAAAAAAAAAAAGCCGCATGCTCGTTTTCCCCCTATTCTATGAAAAAGAACACATAAGAATATTTCTCACCTATCGGTTAATGGTTTCTACTTTAACTTATTGTTATGTTACTTTGATTTTTCTGTGGATATCTTATTTATAGGGATAGGGATAATCGATAAAAGCATAGTCTTCCCTATAGCTCACTAGCTCGGCTGCAGCATGAATGGGTCGGCTTAGCTGGAGTAGGATAACGCTCTCATCGACTACCATTGTAAAATAGCAGCTCCATACTGCTGTGTTTCGTATAGTGCGTGTATGGTGATTAGTCCTCAGGGTTGACAACTACGCGTCTACAGTTGATTATTAATCAAGAATAGATGAAGGCGTTTATTGGTTACATGATCCACTTACCATCAAGTGGTCTGTGTGCTCGTTTGTCACCACCTCATTAATTACGTTAACTGCAGTCGAAGGACCCAAAAATAAACCGAAACTAATTTAAAATACTTTATTATAATATAAAAATTACTATAACTAAAATAAGAGTGAATCAGATCGATGCTAGATCTAGAATGAATTTTAACAGTGGTAGAGCCACGCGGCAGCTTTTGCTGTCGCACGGATGGGCCGGCTCGAACCGGGGTGTTACCACGACCTCACAGAAAACCAGCGTGAAGTAGAGGTTTACCTCTGCGTTTCGCTTGGTGAGCGCAGGTGGCCGGAGGCCCTTTTTACTGGAAATGAGGCATTCCATCTTAGTCCCCACGGGTGACAACGCATCTACATTTTGATTTGTAATAGAGGATAGATGTAGATGTCTATAGGCCGCAGCAACCACTTACCATCAGGTGGACTGAGTGCTCGTTTGTCACCCTTATCCAATAAAAAAAATATTACAGTAAAAATGAGGTAAAGGTATATTGCAGAGCTCCGGTTACATCCGTTGACGTCAATGCTCACGTTCTGCTGAGTTGCGCCTCCTGCCGCTGCAATGTATCAGGGTCGCTGCTGTGTAGGCTCTTTACCTATCAGGCTATGTTATAACTCCTCCACCCTCAGATCAGCAACTATTTTAGAACCTTGAGAGAAAAAGTTGCTGTTAATGCCTTTTCGACTTCAGATTCTTCGGGCTTTTCATAGCTATGTTGGGTGTTATTCTGGATCTGTTCTTGCTTCTTAGTCTTGTAGTAGTAACGAACTGAGATTATGATAGCGAATATTGCTATGCTTGATAACACGGCGTAAAAGGGAATAGTGGTGTGATATAAAGTTGGGAGATCCATCTCTCTCAGATGAAGTGGTGGTTGCATCATGAGTTGGTCCTGGGCTGCGTGGAGTCCTTTCAGGTTAATTGTATTAAGGCTGACTCGTGGTACCGCTGGGTTGCCTTTTGCGTTTATATCCATTGGTATTTTCATTACTCGTAGTTTAAGGGGATGGCCTTCTACTTGATCGTTAATATTAGTGATGGTGAATTCTTGTGTTCGCAGGAAGCAATTAATTGGTATTGTGGCTAAGTAACTACCCTGTAATGTAGTAAAATCTTCACGCCTGCATACTGTATGGACTTTTGTTGGTTGAGGGAAGGAGATGGTGTAGTGCTTGTCGTCAAGACGTTCCATGGCTTCTTTTGATAGTGCAATGTCGGTTATCTTACAGGATTTTGCTATAGACTGATTGATGATGAGGTTCTGGATACAGTCGGATTGTGTTCGAATTTGGGTGTTCGTTTTCTTTTCGCATAGGTACCGATTACTTAACTTCGGACATTCTGTCTCCATGTACACGAATTTTTCTCTATTAGTTGCTATTAAAGGATAAGGTGGAATAATAGATTGGTGGTTTTTGTTAAGTACAATGGATAAGCGGAATAGGTCGAAGATGTCTTTGGAAATAACAGGGAATTTTAGAACAATTACTATTTGATTTTCTGTAAAGTAATAACCTGACTTAATGATATCGTAATATTCTCTAGTCTCTAAATTTAATACATGTTCCTTATCATAAATTTGTCTTAATCTTACTAATATATACTTAATTACCTTAACACTTAACGTAGAATGGTGGGTGCTCGATGCACGACTAAATGCTAATATAGTTTCTATCCTATTAAGCTCATTGAGCATATCATCAATATTTTCTCTTAAAATTGTTAGTAGTTGGGCAAACTTAGCATACTTGATGAGGCTACTATCTCTATAAGCGGCTCTATCTAGTAATTGGATAAGCGTTGAGTTAATTTTGTTCTCGTTTTTAATTATCTGGGATATCGCACTATTATGTTGTAACATCCATTCTTTACTAATGCTAATGTGACTATTGAATTCTGAATCGATCCTATCTTGGTTATCCTTCAACACTTTTATGGCATTATTATATTTCGCGGCATCTAAATAATCTAGATTACCGGTTACGCTTTTGATCACTGAGCCTAATCCGTCTACTAGACCTCTCTTAGTGCGACTATGCTCTAAGCTATTTAGTTGTAATAATACTTTGTCTACTTTGCTAAAAAGATAGTCCATTTGTAATTCGTACAGTAAGTTGGTGTCATTATCAAGCCTGTTCTTGTAGTTCTGTAGCTGTATCTGCAATAAGGTTACTTTGTCTCTGATGTCGTCGAGTTTTACATATTGAATAAATGTATGATAGTGAGTTATGAGAGTCGTCTAAATGGTAGTAGGCCTGGACCGTCTTCAAGATATTCAAGTTTTATCTCCTGGGCTTCGATCGTCAACACGGTCAGTCAGTAATTTTAGAGTTCTGTAACAAATCGGCATTTTTAGGTACACATTTAAGTCTAGACTTCCCTATCGGAACGCGTTTCCTAGACGTGTAAATGTGTATTGGTAAGTCAGCTAGAACATGGTCATGGGTGTAACATGGGGCTAATTTTTGTCGGTTAGCTAGGGGGTTGGAAATGAAAACTTGTTGGTTTGGTTGGTATTCAACCTCTGTTTCCCGCGATTTATTCCGATTATTTATTAATGCTGAACGTTCGGATAAAGAATATTCGTTAATTATTTCATACACTGTTTTCATTCGATCGCGGTGTGTTAGTATGTATTGCTGCAGTAAATGTTTTGTCAAGTCGATGTCGATTGGGTCTCTTGGGTTGAAATGTCCATTGACAATATTTTAAGGCCCACATTTAGTAAAACTATGTACAGAACTACTGTACCCTAAGATAGCATAGGGCATTAGGTTTACTACATGCTCGTCTTTCTTTTGTAGTTTTAGGATTCGCAGATGTTTCAGTATAGTCGAGTGGAACCGCTCTATGTTACCGTTGTCGTTGGGACAGTGGGCTAACGTTCTATGATGGTTAATTTTGTGTAAATATATGAACTCAGTAAATAGCTGTTTTTTTTTTAAGGATAAGGGTGACAAACGAGCAAACAGTCCACCTGATGGTAAGTGGTTGCTGCGGCCCATATACATCTACATCTATCCTCGTTTGCGAATTAAAATGCAGATGCGTTGTCACCCGTGAGGACTAAGATGGAATGCCTCATTACCAGTAAAAAGGGCCTCCGGCCACCTGCACTCACCAAGCGAAACGCAGAGGTAAACCTCTACTTCACGCTGGTATTCTGTGAGGTCGTGGTACCACCCTGGTTCGAGCCGGCCCATCCGTGCGGCAGCAATTCTGCCGCGTGGCTCTACCACTGTTAGTAGCCCACTTATTATACACACTTATATATATTAGGTTCGTAAATTCGGTCCCATTGTCGGTAACAATAGAAAGAGGAAGCTCTGTAAAATGCTCAATGCTGTTCCGTCTCTTAAATGATACGCTTGAGCATATTTGGAGAATACGTCTATAAATGTGAGATACTTTTCATTATGTACTGTGAACATGTCCATATGGATAATCTCAAAAGGTTTGGTAGCGGGGGGAACAATATTGAATTGAGGTTTTAGAGGTTTCCTATCGTACTTAGCCTGACCAAATATGGTACATTCATTAATATATTTCGTAATGTGTTCCCTCATTTTAGGCCAAAAGTATCATTTGGAAAGGGCCAGGAAAGTTTTGTTGATACCGCAATGGTTGGTTTTACCTTCGTAGTAGTTCTTTATTATTTCTTGTTGTTGCAAATATTCTTTTACATTTTCGACCTCAATTTTAGTTAATACAAGATTCATAGACGAGCTTCTAAATTTATCTTGTAAGATTGGAATGACACGACGACGTCATATATGCAAAGAGGGGGGTTAATTAATAATCTGGTTTTGACTTTTGGGTTAACGTATTCTTTTATGGCGTTGACAACACAACCAGAAATTGAAGTACCATTTCCGGTTGTGTTATTCGTACAGCTGTTCGAGTATGTGTATCAAAGGGTTTGGTCACTGTTGGTCATCTTTTTATGTCGCCTACAATTGTTGATAGAAGTTGTCTGTGGAATTTATTAAGAGGTTCGTCGGTAATGGGAATTTCGAGGATCGGATTTTCTTGGCTTGTGTGGGCCGTTTGAGTAGTCGAGCCAATGCTAGGGGCTGTTTTTATTGATGGGTTGGCTAACATAGAACATGATTCTTCGTTATTTATTTCTACCCGGGAAACCGCATCGGCATTGGTGTTATTTTTTCCTTTTTTGTATATAACAGAAAAATCGTATTCGCTTAATTTTAATTTCCACCTAGTAAGTCGTGAGTTCGGTTCCTTAAGATTCATTACCCACTGAAGGGGTTTATGATCAGTTAAGATTTTAAAAGTACGGCCAAATAGGTAGGGTCTGTGGTAATGTATGATGTAATATTCGTATAACGAGTAGAAACTTTAAATAATGTCCACAGATTCCGAATAATTTAGTTTATTATCTTAGTAATTGTGTGTGTGTGTGTACCTATGTACACACACACACACAATTATTAAGATAAGAAGGAGAAGAGAACGATAGTAAATTGATACGGTATTATAATATTAATAGTTCAATAATAAGATTAACTTGGTATAACAGTCTCTCACTACTTATATTTACGGATCAAATTGGTATATTAATCATCGAGCGATGGAGCAAGGAGCGACATGCGCTTACTTCCCTATATATAATGTACTCTGTATATAATGTATATAATTCCCTATATATAATGTATATATTGTGTATGGTGAACGTAACTGTATAATGAGTTATTTATATACATATTTAAATAAATATTTATAATGTGTGTGTAAATAAATAGATACACCACAGGTCTATAGTACTTGGTTACCCACACGATGGCAAGGAGTTCTTTCTCTATAGTGCTGTAGTTCACTTCGCTCTCATTTAGAGTTCTAAAACCGTAACATACAGTTTTGTCTGATCCTATGGGTCCCTGAGAAAGGATGGCGCCTATCGCTACATTGGATGCGTCAGTGGTCAGGATGAATTCTTTGTTGAAGTCAGGATATTGAAGGATTGGGTCGTTAGTTAAGGCCTTAACAGTGGTTGAAATGCCTAAATCTAGGATATTTAAGTAAAAAAATCTCAATAACTGTTCATTTAATCCACAAAGAAAAAATACAAGATAACAGAAGAAGATTTGGTAAATGTTTTTAATTTAACAAAATTGTATTTTTGTCAAACCCTTATTAGAAAAAAAATCCCCAAAGAGTACCTATCTTTGTCATATTTTGCAATATTTCTCCAAAACGGCACAAGCTTTTTAAATAGTTCTTACACTAAAAAAAAGTCTTAAAAATATTAATATTTTTAATTGAGAGTTTTATTTTTATTACCCGTTTTATAAGAGAATATATCATTTTCCCCTGAAATTGAATATTTATGCGCCATGTAAGCGCTGTCACAGTCCGTTTTCGGACATCGTCGAGGGTGGACCACACGTCGGTGTTGGAGCGACTTCGTTCAAATATATATTAGTTTTTTAAAAGTTTATACTCAATTATAAATATTTTTATGACTAGAAATACTTAATTTAGTTAATATCTGTACACTGGTAACTGTAAATATTATTTTCTAAATAAATGAATTTTTAAAGTGCCCAAAGAAGAAGAAATTTTTGCGGCGACGTTGATTAGTGAAATTGAAAAATGCATTTTTATATAATTTAGATGTGGAACGACGAATATGCTCTCGTTACTTAGATTTCGATAGTTTTTAATACCTATGTAATTTTATTGTTGCATATTTTTATTAATTAGTTGATAATGAATTTTATAATTATGTATTACAATAAAACGCTGTTTTTATAAGTATGACTTTATAAAATATTATTGGGGAGAGAAATAAAGATACAAATACTTACATTTAGGTACACTGTTATCAAATTAAATGAAACAATTTAAATAAATAAAAGAATGGTGCTTACCTAAGTATAAATAACTAAATAAAGACATTCTTGGGTTTATGGTTTTTTTTTATGTTAGACAAACTATCATCTAAAAAATGTAAAAATTTTAAATTGGAGAGGGGTTTCTCTACGTGATAAAGTTAGAAATGAAGGTATTTGCATTAGAATCAGAGTAACTGACATAGCTCAACGGAATAGTACAGTGAAATGGCAATGGGCTAGCTATATAACTTGGAAAACATATAAAAAATAGGAAGAAAGATCCTCGAGTGGCAACCTCGTACAGGTAAGCGCATTAGTACTCAACCTTTATTCCTCTTCACGTATTCTCATACACTTTTCTTCACACATACACACACACACACACACACACACACACACACACACACACACACACACACACACATACACACACACACACACAAATAGGTCGCAAATAATACTCGTACTTACCTAGTACTATTAGGCAAGAGTGAATAGGTTTTTGTTAAGTCAGTGCAATTCACCATCTTAGACTACATAACCACTTACCGATGGGATTGTAGTTGCTTTACTACTTGCTGGGTAAAAATAGTAAAAAAAAATTGACCCTGTGAAAGTTTGCATTTAGATATAATTTTTCTAACCAACCATAAAAATATGATGAGAATATGTATATAAGTATAAAGGTTGCCTCACACGGAACAGTAATAATATAATATTATATCTTCCATTATCTCTGAAATCCGAGGTATGTTCATATTAAGAGGCTAAATAGAGCCACATTGAAATGCATGGGGGTCGTTTTGTAATTTCACGTCATTATCGAAAAAAATTGTACGTATTTTAGGTGGCGGTTTGCAAAACACGATTCCACAAAAATTAACTCAATAGAAAATAATTGCAAAGTTCCTTCTAAAAATACTTCAATTTTCAACGTCAATTTTTTTTACGTGGTAGAGCCATGCTACAGCTATATTTATTAGGTATAGTTGTAGCACGAATGGGTCGGCTCGACCGGGGAAGGGCCACGCTCTCACGGAATAACATGTAAAATAGCAGTTTGACCCTGCTGTGTTTCGTATGGTGAGTGTAGAGAACCGGAGAACCTTTTTACTGGAAACGAGGCATTACATCTTAGTCCTCACGGGTGACAACGCATCTACATTTTGATACGTAATCAAGAATAAATGTAGATGTGTATGGGCCGTAGCAACCACTTACCATCAGGTGGACTGTGTGTTCGTTTGTCACCCTTATTCTATTGAAAAAAAAAACCTTCTGAGATTTCAGTAAAATAATGTTAAGCACTCGTACAATTATGTCTCATGTTAATGAAGCTATTGGACTATTTTGATTTGTAATAAAGTGATTTTACTTTATAGGTTAAATAATTTATTTACATTTCTATATCAAGAACCGTTTTTCTGTCACTTCTATTGAATTTGACAGTGCTTGCTTAATTTTTGCATCTTTAGATGGATCAGAATCGCCCGCTGATCCGGCTGTTAGATATTGCAAAAATAATCGAAAATATTTATTTTTACTTTCATGCCCAAGACTACCTTGTCTTATTTTATTACGGTCAAATAATATTTATTAAGTTGTTAAGCAAGTATTTTTGTAAATGTTTTGTATGTAAATGTAAATGTTTTCATTATTTTGTTATTCTATTGTTTACAGTTATTATCACGTCTTAGCTTTACGCCAAGAATTACATTAGAAATTCTTGAACGCGCATATATTATTTTTATCAAGAACTATTATATATATATATATATATATATATATATATATATATATATATATATATATATATATATATATATAATTATATTTGTTTTTTTTATAATGTATATATTTGTTTTTTTTACCAGTAGAGTTTCAACAAAATCTTAAAAAAGTTCAATGAATTAAAAAAAATATTATTTTCACTTTGATTAATTTAATTCGAGACTAAAATATAATGTGAAAGGGCTTTTATCTGCAATAATCAATTTCATCAAAAATAACATAGACTTATAAAAGTCATATACACGGTCAATCACACTGAAGATTTTCAATTGTACTACAAAATATTTAAAAGACTATTTCCAGTATAATGACCCGAATATCATCATTAATGTTTGACTGGCACACTTAAAAGTTTTATCACATGGCTAAATGATTGACTTTTATACTATGATAAGGTCATGCTTTTCTATAAAAAGTTGCAAGAAATTTTAATTCCCGGCCCTATTGGTTTGTTTTACTTTTTACTTAATTAGTGAAAAACAAAATGGACTGATCTAAAAGTTTACTTTCTTGTGTAAAAAGTGCTATTTAGAATTTTATGCAAATAGTAATTAAAGTTTCTATGTAAATAAGTGTAACATAGCGGGTATTATATTCAATGGTAGCGGCCATCCGTATTGGCAAAGCCAGCATCATTTTCTGTACAGAAACCGGCAAAATGTTGCTCAAGGCACTATAAACAAAGCAGCTGATAAAATGTTACACTCATAACTGTTAACAAAAACTGTTTTCACAAATGGTCTTATAGATAATATTAACTATTCCGCCGTGTTAGGTGCAGGAGCTATTATAAGAAGGAGAAGAGGTAAAATTTTGTTTTAGAAATGCGCAATCAATATTGTTTTGTCTGCAATTGAGCATAAAATAAAAAATAACTTCAGCCAAAGAGCATAACTGGCATTATACTCAGGCCCATCAATTGGTATGGAAAAAATAATTTTACCAGATCTCAAAAAATCAATCACAATTCAAAAAACATAAATATTAAAATCAAAAAATGTATATATGTATGTCTATACATACATATAATGATTTATGGCCGCTTAGTAACTGACGGTGACTCACTATAACATCCTACAGTCACGCCGAAACTAAGAGGAGAGAATCACTGTAGAAAAGGTAATAATTTATTGCGGAAATTTTGTGATAAAATTAAAAAAAATATAAACTTGTCCAAGTTAATCTAACTTAGTCTAACTTATCCTTATGCGTACAAAAAAAAAACAAATAATAAAATAGTGAGATGGCGTCAGTTTTTAAGAAGATATAACAAAAATAAACAAAAAGATAAATTACAATAAAGTTCAGTGTTTAATTGATTATATACCGCTGACACTTAATCACGCTTTTTGAAACCACGCCAGTTGTAAAGAATACTTGTGTGAAAAGACAAAATTTCTTTTCAAATTTCCGCCGAGTTGTAAGTAGAAGGCCAAATAGGTCACGTGACAATTTTAATTAAATATATTTTATATGAAGTGATCTGGACTACGTTTCATCAATTAACCATTGGTAAAAATTAAAACAGGAATATTACGATTGTGTTTACAAAAAACATTATTAGTTGAACCTTGCAGCTTGTTCCTTATTTTTATTATAAATACCTATAAATGTATATATTATTAATAAATAGTTCCCATAATATATTGGATTATTTTTTATTTTGCCCTATCTGCAATGTTCTACGCTTTATAGAAAATGTGGCGTATGACATGACTGACAATCTTTCGAACGTTTTATCTAGGTACAAAGATGTTTTACGTTTTCGTCAGCATAAGGTACCCTTCTATATCTGAAACGAATATAAATATTGCTACAAAGTAAAGTAATAGGCTATACAAGTCCCTCTACTGGGCACAGGACTCTTTTTTTATTTCTGAGTGGGTTTTATGGCAAGGAAATGCCCGCCGTGCTTCCCCAATGCGTGTTGACGAAAATTGCAATTACAAATTTCATTCGTGCTGTCGGGGATCAAACCCGGCAAAATATTTACAGCGAACGCTTTGACCCAGATCTACTAATACGATACAAATAAATACGATTTAACATATATAATAAAAATTCTTACGTACTTGAAACTTGAACACTTGATAGCTCGTGATGCCTACCGGACAAAGCTACAGCACCACACCGTGCAATGTAATTGAAGATGCGTAACCGCGACATAATTCTTAGTGATGCGCAAGTATAACAGGCAGTATGTCACTTATATAACTGTCATCTCTGCAGTCTATTAATCTTTGCACTTTTATAAGTAATACAGAACGTAGTTGCTAGACGGTGTTGACATCGGCTAAAATCTCTGCGATCGCCGTTTCGTCAAGGTCATTCAGGCTAGTTAAAGCCTTAAGAGAGTCTTGCACTTTTCTAAGCAGTTAATAAAGTCTGTGTCAAGAGTTATTTTTCGTCCTTTTTTTAGACATTGTGTCAGAGGTTTAGTAATTCGAGCAAAGTCTGGGATGAACTTCCGATAATAACCTATAAGGCCTAAAAACTGTTTAATCTCTTTTGCGGTTTTGGGTAATGGATACTTTTCTATGGCTGATATTTTACTAGGATTTGGCTTAATGCCATCTTTACTAATTATATGTCCTAAATAAGCGGTTTCTAATTTAAGAAACTCGGATTTATCCATTTGTATTTTAAAGTTGGATTCCCGTAGTTTCTGAAATACTTTCTCGAGATTTACCATGTGTTCTTGCAAGGAAGTGCTGAACACAATAATATCGTTTAAGTACACGAGACAAACTGTATTTTGGAGGTCACGGAGCACGTTATCCATGACACGCTGAAATGTTTAAGGCGAGTTTTTCAGGCTCATGCGCATCCGTAGGAACTCGAAATGCCCATGTTCAACGTTGAATGCGGTTTTCGATATGTCACTAGGGTTCATTTCGACCTAGTAAAATCCGCTGGCTAAATCAAGGTTGTGAAGTATTGGCAATTTCCTAATTTATCTAGTACATCCGATATATTCGGTATTGGGTATTTATCACTAATGGTTTTTTTCATTTAGCTTCCTAAAGTCGACTACGAGTCGCCATTTAGTCTTGCCAGAAGCATCAACTTTTTTAGGAACTATCCAGATGGGAGAGCTCCCTGCAGATTCGGACGGACGAATTATACCTTGCTCTAACATTTTACTGATTTAATGTTTAACTTCGTCTCTATGAACGTAAGGGTACCGATAGCTTTTAGTATATATCGGTATCTCATCAGTGGTCCGGATGCTATGCTTTATTTTATTAGTAAATGTGAGTTGTTCGCCTTCTATATAAAAAACGTCAGCGTATTTGGCACATAATCTTTCTAAATTAGCGCGTTCTTCGGCATTTAGATGGTCGGTGCGTAAACGTGATAATACTTCTTTGTAATGTGGGCGTGGTTGAACGTTGTGAGAGGACTCGATGTTATACGTCTCGGCACATATTGGGCGATCTAGGGAGAAAATTATATCGTGCAGAGTCGGGTTAAATACCTCTATAATACCGCGGTTATTTGACACTAATATTAGACATTCGTTTATGACGCAATTAGAAATGTACTGTTCGCTAACTAAGGCTTCTCCGTCATGGACATTAATAGGAAGTTTTATCAATTTTGAAGATTGGGATGGTATCACGTCCTCGTAAAAATTAATATTCCTAGAGTTATACATTAAGATGGGGTTGTTAGCTAATCGTGTTACAACTAATCTATCCTTTAGATCTATTTTAGCTTCCCATTTCTCTAATAGGTCGCGACCAATAAGGCTATCGAAGTAGTCGTGAAATTTATAAATATATAATTTAATGCTATCAGGCTCTTGGAATTCGGAAAAGCATGAAATAGTTATCGAATAATTATTCCTAGTTGTAGCATGCACGTTGGTTACCTCTAACGGATCATAATTAAAAGGTATATGTGAAAAATATTTTTGTATAGCTTCTGGATTAATGAAGGACTGATTCGCCCCGGTATCTATTAATTTTTTTTACGGAGGGTTAGAAATGCTTATGTATGGAAGCTGTCTCTGCGTATGTAAGTTTACTTCTATTTTGGCTTTTTTGAAGAACGAGTCTTTTGAAAATCCTGAGTCGAACTGCTTGTAGAAGGTTGGCAGTCTACGTTATCTTGTTCGTTTATTTCAGTTGCGTCATGGTATTAGTAATGCTGTGTGTCGTCATAGTCATAGGTTACAGTATTGGTATGGTCGTCATTGTCATTATAGTCGTAATAGTCGTATTGGTGTTCAGGATAATAGTAACTATCGTAATCAGCACATTCGTTAAAATTTACTTCCCTACTTTTGAAGGCGGCGGGTTACCGTATTTGCGCCAATCATGACCGGTCAGACCTGTCGGAGGCATTGGTTTAGGTACGTAATGGCTAACCCCACTCATAGGCTTCGGACCTGAGCCATGGGGTGGATTCCTATTTGGTAATCTAAAGGTATGGGGCTATGGGGTTTATAATTAGGTGGCAAAGCGCGGAACATTTGTTGAGTTCTCGTAGGCATGTTATACTGTGGTGGCACGTTAGGTCTAAAACCTTGCTGCTGTGGTACATGTAAAGGTCGCTGTAAATTGGGCATTGGTATCGGTGCAGGAAAACTGAATGGTTTTTGCAAAGGTAAGGTCATGTAGCTAGGTTGGAGAGGCTTAGATGCTTGAGGTTTCCTCTCGGCGAAAGGTTCACCGCGTTGTTGCAAGTACATAACATTCAGTTCTTCCTGTGCAAACTCCAAGGCTTTTTCAACGGTATCAGGACGCATGCAACGTATTCGTGAGCCAAGTGGCTCCTTTAAACCGCGCACAAAAGCTTGCTTCGTTAGATTTTTATATAATACACGTTTGGCTTCTATTGTAGTAGGCAAGGTTTCATGAAGCGTAACACAGGTCATGATAGTGCTGAACAGTGTCTGACATCGTGCATTAAATTCTTGGGGAGAGCTGTTCCCCTGAGTAGCTAATGAGAGGTCATTATAGAGCGCAGTTTCGTCTCTTTGGTCCGAAAAGTTATTGATTAAAGCTGTACGAATGCCTTGCCAGCTTTCAGGAATACAATTTTAATTTAAAGTAGTCGCGGCGGGTCCAGTTATTTAATTTAATATACCGTTAAGCAAGCATAAGTTCGATAGTTCACTGCCAGGTTCATTACTTAGATATGCAGCACATATTTGGTCACATAATTTTATAAATCTAGTTAGTACATTATGGTTACCGTCAAACTCTGGCACTGGGCGTAAAACTTTGAAAATAGTGTCAGGGTCGTGGGCCATTTTTAATTCCTCATTATATCTAACTCTAAATAACAACTTAAATCTCTATTATAGTTTAAACTTTCTCTACGTGACTGCCTACGCGATGTAGGGTCACAGTGGGATGATTTCCTTGGATGGAAAATTTTGACAGGAAAAATTTACACTAGGAAAAGGGAAGCAATTCTCTATAAAAAATTCTGGTGTACTTACTGTTGTAAATTTCATCTCGGTTTTCTCGGGATCGATGTCTTGATGTATCCTCTTGGCTTGCAGTTGACCCGTAGTAGATTCGAATACTCGTTTAAAGCTTGAAAGCTACGATAGCCTAACTAACTTTTGAGTACTCTACCGACTGCACCAATTACGTTAACTGCAGCCGAAGGACCCAAAAAGAACCGAAAGTAATTTATAATACTTTATTATAATATAAAAATTACTATAACTTAAATATGAGTGAATCAGATCGATGCTAGATCCAGAATGAATTTTAATTAGTACAGTAAAATAAGGTAAAGGTATATTGCAGAGCTCCGGTTGCATTCGTTGACGTCAATGCTCACGTTCTGCTGAGTTGCGCTTCGTGCCGCTGCAATGTATCGGGGTCGCTGCTGTGTAGGCTCTTTACCTATGAGGCTATGTTATAACTCATTCTATACAAATAAATACAAACTGGAGAGTGTCGTCCAAAATGCCTTAAGTCAACTTTTGTCATGGATGATCATGCAAATAAGGAAGAGACTTAGTTTAACAGATAACTGTAACGGCTGGATCAATATTATAATATTTTATAATACGAGTATTATAATTATTTATTTCTTATCTCAGTCTTATTCCAAAATTTGTCAGACTAAAGTTTTTTTTTATTTTCATTTTAACGTATGAATTTAAAATTAAAAATTGCTTTGGATTCATAAAAATAAACTAAACAAAGTTATACACTTGGTCCAAATAAAATGCCTCTAACATATAACCTCTAACATAATGTTATGTCTAAGTGTCCCTGAAATGACCAACGGATTGTTTGTTACACACTTTGTAAATTGCTTAAACCACTGTGATTTTTTTAATCTGTATTAACCTTTATTTTTTTAATAAGAGATCATCTATGATACCCACATTTTCCATATCACACAAAACATTGATAATATTTTAAATTAATTCATAAATAATGAATAAAAATAAAAGTTAACATAATACATAGAAAGCGTACACTCTGACCCTAAACTTTGCCGTCGGCTATTCACTACGAGCTTGCGGACTTCGCTATGTGACAAGCAAATGGCACATTATTCCAACTACTTCCAAGGGGTTTCCACTATTTTCTAGGGGTAGAGCCACGCTGCAGCTATTATATGGTTGTAGCATGAAAGGGTCAGCTCGACCGGGGAAGAACAACACTCACTAAAAAATACGAGCGTTAAATAGCAGAATTATGCTGCTGTGCTTCCTATAGTGAGTGACGAGAGCCGGCATGTGCGTGCGTGCTTGCGTGCTTGCGTCCGTGCGTGCGTACGTGTTTGCGTGCATGCATGCGTGCGAGCGTGCATGCGAGCGTGCATGCATGCGTGCATGCGTGCATGCGTGCGTGGGTGAGTGCGTGCGTAAATCTCTTATAATTGATTTTCAAAAGAGTTTCAACCGATTTGGCCCGATAGATTATGAGAGTTCTCAAAAATAAAATTTTCAAAAAATCACATGAAAAACGACGTCGTTTGCTGCGAACCGCTTCAAAATCGGTTAGAGAAATCGGTGACGAAAATTTTCGAAAAAAATGTTTATTTCACTTTTGGTAGACTAATCGTTTTTTTTACAAATATTTTTATTATTGTTCTTATAAATTGCCAGCAATTATATTGAAATCGGTTGATACGTCTGAAAGTTATCGTTGTCACAAAATTTCAAAAAAGTTTCGATTTTTTACTAACTTCGAAATTTCTGCTCGGATAGTTTTTTAATGTAATGAGTTAACTATAAAATAAGTTACAGCCTTTGTAAGTTCCACTGCTGGGCACAGGCATCCCCTTATTTCTAAGAGGGCTTTAGGGCAAGGAAATGTCCGCTAAGATGCCCCAATGCGTGTTCGCGAACTTCACATGTCTTCCAATTTTTTTCCTTATTTCTCAGATATACAGGTTTCCTCACGATGTTTTCCTATACTGCAGAGCACGTGTTAAATCAGCACGTAAAATTGCAGTTAACAATTTCATTGGTGCCGGCGGCGATCAAATCCGGGTTGCTCGAGTACTGTGAAATTTACAGCGAGCGCTAACCATCTGAGCCACCACGGCTTAACTTTTAGTTCGTTAATATATTTATCGAGCGTTTTGAGATCGAACATAGCGGGAAGTTCCAAGGATGACCTGCAGGGTCATCATAATTATCATCAAAACAGCTCTACACAAGTCCACTGCTGAACATAGGCACCCCGAAGGAATGCCACAAAACACGTTCCTGAGCCACGTGCATCCATCGATTTCCTGCATGTCTAACCAGCTCGTCACTCCACTTAGTGAGCGGTCGCCCTATCCTTCGACCACCGCTACGAGGTTGCCACTCGAGAACCATTTTTCCCCATCGGTTGTCGTTTCTTCGGGCTATATTACCGGCCCATTGCCACTTCAGCTTAATAATCCTATGCTAGCTTAATAATCATATGGCTATGTAAGTCATTCTGGTTCTACTGCGGATAAACTCATTTCTAAGTTTATCATGCAGATAAACCCCGAGTATATCCCTTTTCATAGCTCGCTGAGCGAGCTTGAGCTACTTCATACGGCCAGCTGTGAAAAACTTCGTCTCAGTTTCATAATTCAATACTGGGAACACGCACTGGTTGTACAGTCTCGCTTTCAAGTTTTGAAGTTGAGCTGATGAGATGTGTCGCAATTTCCCGAACGCTGCCCAGCCGAATTGAATCCGCCGATTGACGTCTCGGTCGAAGTTATACTTACATAATCGGACTGTTTATCACAGGTAAACATACTCGTCAACAACTTCGAGCTTAGTGCTCCCAATAACTACCGGCATAGGTATGACATGGACGTTATACATGATGATGATGATGATTGTTTTGTCCATGTCTATCTTAAGACATATCCGTTGGGAGACAATATTAAGGTCATCGAGCATAGTGTTTAGGTCCTCCAGTGATTATTGTCGGTAAATTGAAAGTGTGTGTGTAGTCCAGTAGCTTGAAAACATCTTCCAATGCAGCGGTGAAAAGTTTCGGGCATATTATGTCAACTTGTCTTACACCTCTCTGCAGTTGAATTCGTTTTATACTCTGGTTCTGTACTCGTAAAACTATGGTAGTCCTACTGTACAAATACTTTAGCACTTCGATATACCAAAAGTCCACTAGTTACTGCTGGAGAGACTGCAGCACCGCCCAAATTTTGACGGAATCAAAGGCTTTCTCATAGTCCACATACGAAAGACAAAGTAGCAGATTGTACTCTTCGGACTTCTGTACAATTTGCCGAAGGGTATGTATGTGGTCTATGATGGTAAAGCCCTTTCGGAAACCGGCTTGTTCGGGAGGCTGGAAGTCGTCAAGTCTGCGCGCGAGACGATTCGTAATGACTCTCGAAAACAGCACGTAGACGCGGCTCAGAAGGGAAATCGGTCTGTAGTTCTTCAAGAGAGCGTTGTCACCTTTCTTGAAGAACAAGATCACCGCACTTCTGCTCCACGCTTCCGGTGTAATGCCACCATGGAGTACGGAAATAAAGAGCTTCTGAAGGACTTCAAGTACCGGTTTTCCACCCGCTTTCAGAAGCTCCGCTGTAATTCCATCCTCGCCTGGGGCCTTACCGTTTTTAAGGTGCTAGAGAGCCATTCTAATCTCGCTCAGACTGACGTCCGGGATATCTTCGGAATAGTGGCGGATGAGACTCGCTCTTGGATCGTTACTCACAATGGCGTGTGGCTCCAACGATTACGTGTACAGCTGCCCATAGAACCTCTCAATCTCACTCAAAATCTCAGGTGTCCCGGAAACGATGCTGCCACATTCTGTCTTCAGCTTTGAATGTTGGCTCTTTCTGGCAGACAGATCTCTGGCAAAGACTTTGGAGCCTTGGTTCCGCTCGATCGCTTCTTCAATACGAGCTGTATTGAAATTGCGTAAGTCCCGCCGCATGCATTTGGAGATCTGCCTGTTCAGATGCCTGTATTCTGTCAAGTCTGTTGAAGAACAGTGGTAGAGCCACGCGGCAGCTTTTGCTGTCGTACGCATGGGCCGGCTCCAACCGGGGTGGTACCACGACCTCACAGAATACCAGCGTGAAGTAGAGGTTTACCTCTGCGTTTCGCTTGGTGAGTGCAGGTGGCCGGAGGCCCTTTTTACTGGAAATGAGGCATTCCATCTTAGTCCTCACGGGTGGCAACGCATCTGCATTTTGATTCGCAAACGAGGATAGATGTAGATGTCTATGGGCCGCAGCAACCACTTACCATCAGGTGGACTGTGTGCTCGTTTGTCACCCTTATCCTATAGAAAAAAAAAAGAATGTAGCTTCATCTCCCGTCTAACAGCCATGAGATTAAGAGTGTGATCGGAGAGTTTTTGTGTACTTCTGCGGCGGGTCTTGCAGAACTTAGCTCCGACCGCATGGACAGTTTCCACGAGCTTGTCATTCATATCGTCAACTTCATTGCAGTCTTCTAGGCACTGAAAACGGTTTTGTAACTCGAGCTGAAAGGTTTCGGGACTTTGGAACAGAGCACGAGGGGGACGGAGCGTTGACTTCATTAGACGAGACCTCTCCAACTTAACGTTTAGGTTCAGTGTGCCTCTAACCATTCGGTGATCGCTGCCGGTTTTCACCCTCGCGATCATGGAGACATCACTGAACAGTTGTCGTCTGGTCGTCATAATGAAGTCAATCTCATTTTTTGTCGAACTGTCGGGGCTCGACCAGGTCCACTTCCTGTGGGGCCGCTTCTGGAAGAAAGAGTTCATCATAAAGAGTTCCTCTTTCTCCATGAAGTCGGCCAGCTGCTGGCCCCTTGGGTTCCGTTGCCCTATTCCAAATTTCCCTTCTTTCAGCTCACCGTTCTCTATTGTGCCTAGTTTTGCATTGAAGTCTCCCATTAACACCGTATATTGGGTTTTGGAGGAATGCATGGATCTAGAGATATCCTCATACATTTCCTCCACCTCTTCATCGGGGTGTGGCGAGGTTGGTGCGTAAACCTGTATGACCTTCGGCGAATACCGTTTGGTGATTCTGAGTATAAGGTACGCAACCCTCGTCGACACACTCCCGATCTTTACAACGTTGTTAACGAGAGACTTGTGGACGATAAATCCGACACCTCCTTGGGACAGATGGTCGCCCTCCCGGTGATAGAGCAAGTTGCCGGATTCGAGGATTACCGTGTCCTCCCCCTCTCTTCGGACTTCGGATAATCTTATAATATGCCAGCGCAACTTGTCTATCTCTTCTTCCAGCTCCACGATCTTGTCGTCAGTCCTCAGGGTACGTGCGTTGTACGTTGCCAGGTCGAGTCGTCTAAGGTGGCAACCGAACCTCCACCGGAGATTCTTAGCACCCCCTGCCCCGCCGTTACCATGGTCGCCACCGTAGCCAGGAATAGCGGGGCCGCCGGGGATTGGGGGCCGTCTGTTTGTTGGTTTAATCATTGGGGGGTATTTGCCATAGTTGCCACGCTTGGCGAGCGGGTTGGCAACCGCAGTTTTGTTATTGTAATTTTGGTTATTATCAGGAAGATGCTGCTGCCCATCTCCTGCCTGTTTTCCTTTGTCGCCTTTTACGATACCCACGGGAGGATATGGGGTAGTGGATATTCTTGACCGCCACTACACGGCATATAATAATAAAAATAAAAGAAATAAATAATAAATATATTATATACCAACTAGAACTTATTATTTCTATGTTGAAATCATTGTATTAGTTAAAAAAGAAACCAATATATTTTGCATATTATCTTCTTTGATTATTATATCATATTTGATTATATTTCAATGATACCAAAAATACTACTAAAATCAAGACTATTGTTTCTTTTAAATTGAGAAAGAAAAGTTTTGTAGCAATATTGATTAAATTAAATTTGTAAAGGTAAAAAGATATTTTTGTTATGATATTTGTGAAAGTAAGATACTTTTCTTTCTTTTTCTTTTTTAATTTTTACTTACATTAGTTCTTTCAGCGGGATCCCACTTCTGACATGTAAATGTTGGACGAACTATCATGTTGTTCGAACTCAATTGTCATATTTTTCAAACTGCAATAGCTGTGTTTGAAGTCTCTTAAAAATTATATTATTTTCTGATGAATGAGGCTGTCAGAGGATGAGACAGTATATATTCGCTAAACCATAATGATTTTTTAATTTTACGTGAATCACATGGAATAAAACTAATTTTATCTACCGATTTTACCTAAAATGTTAGAAAATCCGTAAAATGAGTTTTATTCCAAGTATTTTACCTTTTTGAAACGCGAAACGTCGGCAATTAAAATACAATAAAATTAAAATCGATTAAATTCGTATAATTGTTTTTATTCCTTGCTTTAAAACCAATGTCACAACAATGTCACTTGTAACGCGTGAAGGTGGTTCGATATGCGCAAGTTGCTTTTAAAACTTGAATAAGTCAATTACACTCATAGTTTATTTAATTACTGAGGCTCAGACAAGTACATTATTATGAAAAAAGTTATCTAGAAGAATCTTAACTCATTTTTTTTAATTACTGTAGCTCAGACAAGTACGTTATTATGAAAAAAGTTGTTTAGAAGAAACTAGGATTAATTATTGTAATATTAAGGACATTTTCAAGTTTAAATTCAATCTTCACAACTTCGAAATTTAAGTGAAGAACATAATATTAGATAACACAAATTTTGACATTGTGAAGTTAGAGTTTATGTCAAGATTGTCTCTTAATCAAATAGTACTTGTTACACTGATACAAAAGGGCATACACCTCCGTAGAGAATATAGATATGGTGAGTGAGATAGCCACTTTTTTGAATTAAAAAGAATGCATTACAAAGGTAAGGTCGTTAACTTTTACGACGAGTTCTATGTTAATGTTTCAATGCCGCCAAATAGCTCTGCTTCCTCTGTCGTGTTCGAGTTAGAAGGGTATAGAGAGTCACTATAATAACCTAATATACTAAGACATTCAATTTTAGTTCTCGTTGGTAGGACTAGATAGGGCTCCTTTTCTTCCTAGAAGTCCGTCAGCCACTCGAAGCTGCCATGATTTGTTCATATAGCCGCCAGGTAGACTGTAAATTCGTTTATCACTTGAGTTTGATAAAAAAATAAGAATAGAACAGAATAGCTAAATGACGTCATTCCAGGAAAAGAAGGTAAAACCTCTCCAAAGTTTGCTACTATCATGTGGTAGCGCGCCACGAACTGTGTTACGTAGACAATTAATCATGGATTCAGATTCAATAAATTATGACATCCACAAGAATACTTACCACACAGAATTATTACGTGGTAGAGTCATGCTGCAGCTATATTGGTAGTATAGTTGTAGCCGAATGGCCGAGCCATAAATAATTTTTATTACACTGGCAATCGTGAAGCGTTATTTTAGCCACCCCGTATGAATACGAGGGTAATTGAAGAAGGCATGGAGTGCCATGAGGTGTATGAAATACTAATATAGAACCTTGCAATGTAGCACAGGTGTAAATATTACCGAAATACACAAAACCGCAAAGCAGTATAGAAATTTCGAAGCATACTCGCTTTAAAAGGTAAGACTAAAGACGGAAAGAAATGAAAACCTGAGAACATACATAATCAAGATATTTTATTTATGAAAAAAAAATATAATTATAATGGTTCTTTCTTTCTTTACATTTTTACGTGGTAGAGCCATACTACAGCTATATTAATAGTATAGTTGTAGCACGAATGGGTCCGCTCAACCGGGGAAAGATCTTGGATCGGGGATCGCCTTACAGAATACCGGCGTAAAATAGCAGCTTAACACTGCTGTGTTTCGTATGGTGAGTGTAGCGAACCGAGGACCTTTTTTATTGGAAAAGAGGCATTCTATCTTAGTCCTCACGGGTGAATCTGCATTTTGATTATTTATTGAGAATAGATGTCGATGTCTATAGATCACAGCAACCACTTACCATCAGGTAGACTGTGAGCTCGTTTGTCACTCTATCCTATAAAAATACTTGTTTAAAGCATAATGCTGCTGTATTTCGTATGGCGAGTGATGAAAACCTGATACCGCATTATTGCATTTCGATACTTTATCGAGAATAGAAATAGATATGTATGAGCCATATCCACTTACCACTAGATAGACTGTGTGCTCGTTTGTCACCCTTATTCTTTTAAAATATCTTTTACTGAAGAGTCAAACAAACTTGCAGTCCCCATAAAAGTTGCTACTGCAGTCCATCATACAAATCATGCATTGTACCCACTGAGGTCTAAGATAAAATACCTCAGATCGAAGCACAGTAGATATTTGGTGGCAGAAATGTGTAAGAGGGTGGTTCACCAGACGGACTTCTAGGCAGAAAAAGAGTCCTACCTCATAAGTAAGTTTATTTTTCTGCCAACTTCCAAAAAAGAGACGGTACTCAATTCGACGCGTATGTTTTTTTTATGTGTGTTATCTCATAACTTTTTACTGGGTTAACCTATTTCGATGATTCTTCTTTTATATGAAAGCTGATACTTCTCTTGTGGTCCCATATGAATTTGATCAAGGTCAGACCAACAGTTCTTGAGTTATTTGAGTTATTTGAGTTATTCTTAATAACTTATATTGAAGTCGGCTGTACACAACTTTTAATTTTAAATTATATCAGATCGATTAGATATGATATAGATACGATACAACGACAAACATAAACAAGTGGCTTCCATGCTAAGAAATTTGAGGGGAACAATTCACTTTATCAAGGCTAAATACCGTAAATGTGTTTTATATTCACATTTTAAACGTTAAATAGGCAGCTCATCACGTAATCTGTTAAACTCAATGGCAAGTGAATGAGTGTTCATTATCGTATCTTTTAGCAGGCCCATTTACTTACAAGTATACTAGGTAGATATACTAGAAGTGAATTGTTTCTTGAAGTAGAAATTAAAGTCAGTATTTACGTTTCGGCAATTGTTTTTTTAAATGAGTGGAGTGACAACAGATTGCAGTCTAGCTGATAGTAAGCTACGTTACGTTACGTTAACGTTACAGCTTATTAAAGTCCACTGCTGAACATTCTTCCTAGATTGCCTCATAGGGGGATTTTTGTCTTAATTGCCACGCTTGGAAAGCGGGTTGGCAACAGTAGTTATTTATTTTTAGTCATTATTAGTAAGACGCTGCTGGTCATCTCCGATTTCAATTTCCCTCTGCCTTTTACGACACCCACGGGATGATATGGTTGTGGATATTCTTTCACCGCCACTACACGCTAATACTAAGTTTATAAAAAAAAACAAAACGATGCAAATTCGTTTTACTCCTAATGATTAAGGTACCTGTGTTTCTCATGCCTATAGCGCAAATAAAGGTAAGTGGCTACTACATCCTTAGACACCTGCAACAAATTTCACACAAAGGAGGCTAGAGAAGCATTGTCAACTTCGAGGAATAATAATAATTAATGTCTCATAGCTTGAAATTATACTGGCTCACTATACAGAAATAGGTAAGAGAGTGACATCTACCTAGACAGACTCCTGGGCAGAAAAGGAGCCCTACCTATTCCTACCTAGTATACGCAAACGCACGCATAGTCGTTAGCCGTATGTCACTTCTAGCATTTCAGCGTGTAGGTATTCGTTCTTGGCACAGATCCATTAAGTTTTAGTAGCGAGTGCGAGTCTTATAGGCTTTAATGATCCCCTGACTAACAATTGCGTAGCTTTTATTAGTGATGAAGTATTAGTGATTGAGATTTTTGAGTAGTTTTTCATTACTACAAGCGAAAATAAAATTATTTAACAGTTTTTAAGGTAAAATGTTTGATGGTATGGTCCGTAGCGTAGTGGCTTAGCCTGAGTGGCGGCGCTGATGGCCGCGGGTTCGAATGCCGGACGGAACACATATTTTTACCGCCTATAAATAATTGTTCCGGATCTGGATGTTTGTCTTGTGCAATTTGTGTTTGTAGAATACCTCCACGATATAGAAGAAACGTGGGGGCAACATTTTTTTTTTGATAAATAAGATATGGTCTCCGGATATCATGAGAGCCAAATATGGGATATGCTAAAAATATTTTATGATTTACGACTCAGGCAAGCTTGATGATTAACATTTCTTGCGGGAGCCTTATGTTCACCTTTGTACTTGTAAAGAATTCTACCGGCGATGATAATTACGATAATGAAATTAACTAAATTCTATAATATAAAAATTGCTACATATCTCAGCTATCAACGCTTGGGTTAACATAATATGTACGTATAAAATCCAACCGCCAGAGCATTAGTCCAGAACAATCCCGGACTTGTTTATTTGTTTGCGACGGCAACGCGCGTAATTTGTCCATATGTGTATCCACTAACATCGATATATTTTGTACGATACTGACCCGCATTAGTAGCGCAATTTAGTTTGCTAAAATATAGGTGGCTTGAACATTTCGAAATCATTTCCAAGGTAATTAAGAAATAAATTACGTAATTATAATTATGGAATTTTTATACCATAAGCGTTATCAATATGGAAATTTTTAGCTCCATGCTCATGATAGAAAACGGCATGTATAACAAAGTACTTGTATTTCTTGAAGCTCACTATAGACCTCTGCAGCTAATTGATACTAAGCTGGAATTCGTCACAGCCTGTAATTATACTGGCTCTCTACACCCTTCAGACTGGGACATGGCTACGGCACTGCTATTTGGCAGCAGAAAAAGATAAGAGGGTGGTACACAGATAGAATTCTAGGTAGAAAAATAGTCCTAATACCTAGGAAAATCCATTTTGTCTCACAAAATAACGACAAAAATATTGTAGGAGCTTTGCTTTCTTTTTTTAAAAAACCTAGTCCGCTATCTTTAGAAGTCCGCCATATTAGATTTAGAGTGACGTCACTTTATTTTTCGAGTTATACTAAAAAAGCCCTTTCATTAGACATCCATATTGTAGGAAAGTATAAAAAACTTAGTCCGCCATCTTTAGAAGTCCGACATACGTGGTAGAGCCATGCTGCAGCTATATTAATAGTATAGTTGTAGCACGAATGGGTCGGCTCGCTCTCACAGAATACCAGCGTAAAATAGCAGCTTAGTACTGCTGTGTTTCGTATGGTGAGTGTAGAGAACCGGAGACCCTTTTTACTGGAAACGGAGCATTCAACCTTAGTCCTTACGGGTGACAACGCATCTGCATTTTGATTCGCAAACGTGGATAGATGTAGATGTCTATGGGCCACAGCAACCACTTATCATCAGGTGGACTGTGTGCTCGTTTGTCACCCTTATACTATAAAAAAAATTGAATTTAGAGTGACGTCACTTTATTTTTCGAGTTACACTAAGCAAGCCCTTTCATTTGATACCCATATTGTAGGAGTGCAGGAGTGCTATGTTGGATTTAGAATAACGTCACACAGCTAACCATGCACTGTCATCCAAACTCAAAGTGTATACAAAATTTCAGCTCAATCGATGGAAGATATCTGCTTCAAAATTGAGTTGCTAGATTCCACCCGGACAAAGATAGTTACATTGCAAGTTAAATAAAAGCTTGTACGAGTAATAAAAGCTTGTAATAAGTGGCTTTTTCCTTCACTCTCATAGTCCAATGGGACAGAGTTGAAACACCTACTTCCTGACTTTGGGCTACATCTGATAATAAGATAGAAAAACGTAATAATTAATTTAGCCCGATTTGCAATATGAAAACGGAACTACATGATCAACAACCGCGTTTACGACCATTAGACCAACGACTTCCTTTAATCGTCACGTTTAATTTTAAGCATTTAAGTAGATTGGCGATAGCTAACTCTTGTACTAGGTATATACATATTATATACTCGTATTGTATTTGCTGGAAGAGATGTTGCTATTAGAGTTACGTAGTTATGGTGTCATCTAAATTTAATTTTCTTTGTAATTTAGCTACGTAAGTAGGTACTTAAGTAATAATACTGTTACGGCCTACGGCTGCTCCCTTAAAGGGTCAAATCCTCAGGGGCCCTTGAGCAGAAGACTTCCCTAGCAGACGTAGGTCGGGCCGCAATGTGGCCACGTGGAAATTCCTAATTACAATAAACCAGATGGGAGGACGCTAGAAAGACATAGTACTTACCATTATCAGAAGCTAACTTCGCACCAAGGCTTGGACAGGCCGTGAGTGTGTGTAATAGTGGATGGCGAGTAGTGTACAGTGAGGTGTGAATGTGTGGGGCCTTGTCAAGCATAGGCGACCAGCCGCGGCCGAGTTCCAGGCTGCTCCAAAATGCTGCACCGCTTCAGACTGCTTCGGCGCCGGACCACAGTCACTTTCCTCGTTCGTCACGATGACAGTCAATTAACTCTATCTTGCGATTTACTAACTTACAGAAGCCACTAACTATCGCTGGTTATAAGGTTAACGCACAAAACGCACACGGAGTTTACGGATCAAAGGTCACTACCGTTTCGCGTCGCAACAGTTAGTTCTAAAATATCAGGCCACACTATCTAATATTGCCGAATGCACTTATGCCGATTCTGAGTCAGACACAATGTGTCCCTGGGAAGCTCTCCAGTAGGGATGCGCGTCACCAATCCTACACCGTATATTTACTGTCCGCGCCTAATTATTCCAAATTCCTGACAAAAACGACAGCGTGCTGTTGCAAGCATAGCTGACAGACGACTCCACCTTTTCGCTCGCGACCTGCGCGCCATTGTCACGCTCGGCCGACCGGTATCGCGCCGAGCCGAGTGACATCTGGCGTCGATTCTTGACAGCGTTTGGCGCGAACAAACCCCCGTCCCGGACATAAGGATTTAGGTCCGCGAGCAAACCGGTCAGCGGGACAAGGTTGCGAAGGCAAGTGGCAAGACCGAATCTACAACCAAACAAGGCCACCTTAGGCACCCCATCAGATCTTCAACCCTAACCAACGCCTCAAAAGATAGCCATAATGTGGCAAGCCGGAGGGTCAGCCTCCACTGGATGCCCCTCCTGGGCATCGCAGCACTTTAACAAGTCCTGTACTGGACAGAAGTCCGACGACCTCTTTCAAACACCTATCTGTGCCCCTATGATTAGTTCTGCAATCCGAACGGATCAGGTCTGCAAACAGCGACGCGACACGAAGCGGCCCAGAGCGGCCTCCTAAGCTTCAGTGCAGAGAGCGCCAACAAATTCCACATGAACGTCGTCTGTGGAGAGCCGAACGAAACGCACAGATAGTCCCTAGTATGAATTTTCAACAAGTAGGCCTAGCAAGGCCACCCACCATATTATCATTTACTAAAATAGTGCGGCAGCTGATTTCAATGTGATAATCTCCAAAACTAGCTAGCCTGTTAGACAAGTAGTCCTATGCTCATATTTCAACTAATTTTTCAAAAGCATCAATGTTCAACTACAGAATTAATTCAACCAAATTAATAACCGATGCGCATAGGTCAACTTGCAAATTAAACAAAACAATAAACGTAAGAGACAACCCTATTTCTCATTTCAAATAAGTATCTTAGACAATGGCTATAAATGCGAAAACCAACGGAGGAACGACTTCTTATTCCTTTCGGCACAAATAGGGTTATCTAATTTCAGCCTTCGTTTTCACAAAGCAAAATGATTAAACACTATCACAAAACATATACACAATTTTCCAAATAGCGCGCCATTCAATTTCAAATGAATTCAAATTTTCCTTTCAGCAAACAGACGCAACAATCAAATACAGTGATTAAATATATTTACAAAACACATGCAGTAGCATTTAAAGGAGTAGATTAAATTCAATTCTTTTAATTTAAAACCGCTACAAATCGGAAAAATTCGCGGAAAGCCCAAAGTATTTTTTAATTTTAATTCAAAGTATTTTTTAACTAAGTGCTCGACCAAATCAAATCTTATACCCCTTGAAAGAGTGATTCAACGCTCCAGGGGGGCCCTAATCTTCCCACCACCAAGGGGAGGCCACATGGCGTGAACCCGAGATCAATAGAGCACAACCGCTAACAGTCGCCACTCGGGTTGTACGCCTTCAATGAGGCCGTCGGTAACAGAACATTTTGACAAGTGGACTGTTGACGGCTTAAGGCTCAGTGGAAGCGGCCGTGGTAGGAGCTAAGGCGGCAGCTAGCCAGGGCCGCCTCCATCAAATGGGGAACAGTGGTACACCAGTCGCGGCCACTCAGCTAACGGGAGTGAGAAGGTCCAGCGGACCGATGAGTGGCCGTGAAGTTCCTCTCCACACGTTGAGGGGGGGTGATGACACCCCCGCCCCTGGGGGAATTACCCCCTGACTGGTCGGGGGAGGTACCCCTTCCTAACCTAGGGGCCCGGTGGCTGGCCGGCGGGCGCCGAGAGTCGCCCGGCAGAGGGCGTGGCTGAGCACCCCCACCCGTAGGGGTCGAGGGCCTGGCAGAGCCCCGAGAGGAGACGCCGTTCGCACCCAGGCACAAAACTGCATGGTGATTGCCCTGGCAATGCAGACAGGCCCGCCGATACGGACAGTCTCGCTGGAGGTGTCCTCCCAAACATGAGCAGCACCAGCGGCGCTCCTTGGCGATAGTTTGCCTCGCCGGAACCGGCTTACCTAGAAATTTCGGGCACGACGTTACCCGGCGGGTAGATGCTCGACAATAGTAGCAGGGGGGGGGGGGGGGGGGGGGTTGACGACGACTTGCCTGGCGGATTCAGCCTCTCACTGGGCACGGCTCGTAAGTCGTCAACGGTGCCCGTCGCGTTCTTGATCTGCCGGCACTGCTCCTCCAAAAAACGCAGCAGGTCATAGAAGGGCGGAATATAGGAGGCCTCGTCCCCGCCGTACCTCTCCTCATGGATTCGAAGGTCGAGAGGTAGACGGGACAGCACGATGCGGAGCAACAAAAAAGCCCATTCTCCCACTGGTAAATCCAGCCGCCTCAACGTATTACAGGCCACCAGGACTGGATCCAACCGGTCCGGACGCAGTCTGGCCCGGTCACTAAGCAGCGGGAGGCTTAGAAGCTGCTTTACATGTTCGTCCGCAACTCGCCGCACGTTGGCGTATCTTCTGGCTAGGAGGTCCCGAGCAGTCTGGTAGGCGTCGTCCGACAATCTCAAGTGGCCGACGACGCCCAGGGCCTCCCCCTCCAGTGAGGCCTGGAGGTACGCCATCTTTTGGCTCGAAGTCAAGTCACTCCGGGCGTCCACTAGGCTGTCGAAAAGACCAACGAAGGTCAGCCATTCGGAAAGGACCCCGGAGAACTTTGTCAGTTCCAGAGTTGGGAGTCGTCCAAACAGCGCCGGCTGAAGCTGCTTCCGAGAGGACTCGGGCAGGTCACTCATCCGAGCTTCACGCGCCTCCTCGGCATACCTGCCTTCAGCCTCGATCAACTTGTCCGTGAGCGAAAAGAACTGCTCATAGTCCGCGAAGCAGGAGTCCAGGACTCCCTTCTCCACATCCGAATCCTCGATCTCAGCGTAAGCCTCCTCCACTGCGGCCCTTCGAGCATCCACCTGCTCAAACCGCTTCATCAAGTTATGGACCCTATCCGGTCGACCTATCAAAGCATGGGCGCTTGTGGCCCAGCGTAACTCAGTCCGCAGGCAACGGATTAGTAGGTTGGGCCATGACATCACTACTAAATACAAATAACGACGCGGCTCGAGCACAAATTACAAAGATAACAAAAATGATGTTGTGGTGCTACAGGGAATGGAACTATTTATTCCATCATCTGTGGTACCCATCGGAGGCAGATCTCAGCCTTGGTTTGGTCGCTCCTGTAAGACTGCATTACGCAGTAAGCAGGAGTGTTATCAAGCCTGGGCTGCGGCTTCGGTGACTCGGGATGTAAACACCAGCATACTCAAAAAGAAGTATAACTTCGCCTCCAGGTCCTTCAAAAGAGTTATTGCCAAGGCAAAGTCAGAGCACATAGGCAGAATTGGCGAGAAACTAGTTCGCCTTCCTTCGGGAACCCGTGCATTCTGGTCTCTCGCCAAGGCTGTCCAAGGGAATTTCTGTAAGCCATCACTACCATCTCTGCACAGGGAGGACGACTCACTGGCCCACGACGCAAAAGAGAAGGCCGACCTTTTAGGCTCCCTTTTTGCGTCCAACTCGACTGTTGATGACGGGGGAACACACCGCCGACCATCCCGCGGTGTGAGTTCTCCATGCCGGATGTGCGGTTCTCACAGCGCTCGGTTCGCAGAGCACTTCTCTCCCTTGACATCCACAAGTCGAGTGGGCCTGACGGAATCCCCCCAATTGTGCTGAGGACGTGTGCTCCGGAGTTGGCACCGGTTCTAACGCGTCTTTTCCGGTACTCCTACTCCCTAGGCGTAGTACCGAAATCATGGAAGACAGCTTTTGTCCACCCGATCCCTAAAAAAGGCGACTGCTCAGACCCGTCCAACTACAGGCCTATCGCCATCACCCCCTTGTTCTCCAAAATAATGGAATCCATTATTAACTGCCAGCTCATCCGGTACCTTGAGGATCACCAGCTGATTAGTGACCGCCAATACGGTTTTCGTCGAGGTCGATCAGCTGGTGATCTTCTGGTCTACCTGACCCATAGATGGGCGGAGGCAGTAGAGTCCAAGGGGGAGGCGTTGGCCGTTAGTCTGGACATTGCGAAGGCCTTCGATCGGGTTTGGCACAAAGCGCTTCTTTCGAAGCTCCCTTCCTATGGGCTTCCCGAGAAATTATGCAATTGGATCACCAGCTTTCTTGCAGATCGGAGCATCAAGGTCGTTGTAGACGGTGCATGCTCCGACTACAAGCCTATTAACGCTGGTGTTCCACAAGGCTGCGTGCTATCACCAACGCTGTTTCTTCTGCATATCAATGATATGTTGCTAACTGGTAACATTCATTGCTATGCGGATGACAGCACTGGTGATGATCTATACACCGGCCGTGCCAATATTTCTCGGGAAAACGTCACTGAGTACCGGAACAAACTTGTGTCTGAAGTCGAGTCTTTGCTGGACAAAGTCTCGGATTGGGGGCAACTAAATCTAGTCCAGTTTAATCCTCAGAAGACACAAGTTTGCGCGTTTACCGCTAAAAAGAACCCCTTTGTCGTATCTCCTCAGTTTCAAGGTACTCCCCTTGCTACCTCAGCCAGTATCGGAATCCTTGGCGTCTACATATCGATTAGCATGCAGTTTCGTGGTCACATGGAAGGGAAGGCCAAATTGGCCTCTAAAAAGCTTGGCGTGCTCAGTAGAGCGGGACAGTATTTCATGCCGGCTCAACGCCTGCAACTTTACAAGGCGGAGGTTCGGCCTCACATGGAATACTGTTCCCATCTCTGGGCTGGGGCTCCCCAGTGCCAGCTTCTTCCACTTGACCGCATCCAGCGCAGAGCGGCTCGAATTGTCGACGACCGAGTTCTTTCCGATCGGCTCGACTCTTTGGCACTGCGAAGAGATTTTGCATCTCTTAGCATTTTCTTTCGCATTTACCATGGGGAGTGCTCTGAGGAATTGTTCGGATTAATCCCAGCCGCCAAATTTCACGAACGCACATCGCGGCAGAACTCCCGATACCATCCACACCATCTGGATGATTGGCGGTCCACCACTGTGCGATTTAGAAGATGTTTTCTTCCTCGCACAACTTCCTTGTGGAATAGTTTACCACCAGCGATTTTTCCGGACCGATACGACTTAGGGACCTTCAAGAAAAGAGCCTACTCCTTTTTAAAAGGCCGGCAACGCATCTGCAATTCCCCTGGTGTTGCGGTTGTTCATGGGCGGCGGTAGTCACTTACCATCAGGTGAGCCGCATGCTCGTTTGCCCCCTCTCCTATAAAAAAAAAATACAACAAAAAATTAACAGTTAATAAATGCAGCTCCTATCAAATCGCGTTGAATATAAATTACACAAATACGAAATCAACCAAATACAAGTTAGCATAAATGAAAAGACACAAATCAAATTAACAAATAACAAATACTAGTGCGATCAAATCAAGTTAAATTCAAATGGCGCAAATACAATTACTACTCTTTAGTTCAAATACAAATTACAATACAAACGAAGATACACATCACGGTCGATCAACAAAAAATGCCTAGCTCGGAAATCGACCCTTCGATAAGTAATCCACTACAACTATCCGACAACGATAATTAACCGATTACGTAAAAATAACCATCTACCTACATGACGTATATCTCTAGAAAAACTCCCGCTTGCGCAACCTAGGTCGCGGCTTTTCAAACTACCCACTAACCAAAAAAAAGGCAAGCAACAAAGCAACAAAGGGAAATAATTTTATTATTACGTACAAAAAATATTTTTACCTATTACAGACGGGAAAGAAAGGAAGAAAGAAGAAAGGTTCTCGAGTGGCAGCCTCGTACCGGCAGGCGAAGTGTAGGGCGTCCCCCCACTAGATGGAGTGACGACCTGGTAAGATTTGCAGGAAGTCGATGGATGCAGGTGGCTCAGGACCGTGCTTTGTGGCATTCTTTGGGGGAGGCCTATGTTCAGCAGTGGACTTGTGAAGGGCTGTAATGATGATGAATGATGATGATTACAGACGGGCGTAATTGTAGACACAAATTAAACCAATCAAACCAACGCTCCCTGCCACCAGAATCGTTTAATTTTTATCAAACACTATGGTCGGGATCGACCGGGGAATCGAACTCGGAACCACGCTCTGCTGTTTGTTACGGCCTATGGCTGCTCCCTTAAAGGTTCAAATCCTCAGGGGCCCATGAGCAGAAGACTTCCTGAGCAGACGTAGGTCGGGCCTCAATGTGGCCATGTGGAAATTCCTAATTACAATAAACCAGATGGGAGGACGCTAGAAAGACATAGTACTTACCATTATCCGAAGCTAACTTCGCACCAAGGCTTGCGCAGGCCGTGAGTGTGTGTAATAGTGGATGGCGAGTAGTGTACAGTGAGGTGTGAATGTGTGGGGCCTTGTCAAGCATAGGCGACCAGCCGCGGCTGAGTTCCAGGCTGCTCCAAAATGCTGCACCGCTTCAGACTGCTTCGGCGCCGGACCACAGTCACTTTCCTCGTTCGTCACGATGACAGTCAATTAACTCTATCTTACGATTTACTAACTTACAGAAGCCACTAACTATCGCTGGTTATAAGGTTAACGCACAAAACGCACACGGAGTTTACGGATCAAAGGTCACTACCGTTTCGCGTCGCAACAGTTAGTTCTAAAATATCAGGCCGCACTAGCTAATATTGCCGAATGCACTTATGCCGATTCTGAGTCAGACACAATGTGTCCCTGGGAAGCTCTCCAGTAGGGATGCGCGTCACCAATCCTACACCGTATATTTACTGTCCACGCCTAATTATTCCGAGTTCCCGACAAAAATGACAGCGTACTGTTTCAAGCACAGCTGACAGACGACTCCGCCTTTTCGCTCGCGACCCGCGCGCCATTGCCACGCTCGGCCGAACTTCAACCGGTATCGCGCCGAGCCGAGTGACATCTGGCGTCGATTCTTGACAGCGTTTGGCGCGAACAAATACTTACCTAAGAATAATACGTACAGACTGAGAGCTGGCGACGAATTTTGGGAAGGTCCTTTGGGCAAGTTGAAATTGTGAAAAAATATAATTTCGTCAATTGGCAAATCCAATCCCGCGAGTCTGGCTGAGCGTTTGCGATTATTTTGTTACTGCGCAGTATTATAACAGTTGCAAAAAAAAATCCAAAATAATGTTCTTTTGGCAACTTGATTTCTTTTTTATCTTTTAATTTAGTTTTTATATAATTAAAAAAAATAATCCCAGACGTTTTTGTCGGTAATAAAGTATTACCAGACTTCTCCAAATATATTTTTTTAGTTCCCAAAAAATATACTTTTGGCAATCTCAAATTTTAATCACGTGTTTATGTAGTAATTTTAAATAACACCTGCAAATCGCTAGAAGAATTTAGCGGTTGTAAACAACTCCCAGACATGAATAAAGTTTACCAACTAATACGATAAAAAAGTCTTATGCGTAGCCATAAAAGCGAGAAAGATAGCTTATCGAAGCATGCCGGCAGCGGATGGATACCTAAGCTCCTCGCTCTGTGATTGGTTAATTAGAAATTTTTTTTGAAGATTTTAAGATTAAATTCTTGTTTTAGGATTTAGCGTGTATGTATGCGCATATATGGACATGTAAATATCTATGTATATAATTAATATTTAGTTTTAGCCCAGTTTTAAGGGGCAGGACACATCATTTTATTTCTTTACGCGGAATTAGGCAAATTAGTTTATAACAACCCCATTATGATGGATTTCCGCAAAGTAACGCCTGATTCTATTAATAATATATAGTTATATTAAAAATATAATTCCTTGCTTTATCCCTTAACGGCGGCCTCTTCTTTTTAAAATTAAATGAGATAATCCTTGAGTTATAAATAGCCTATTAAATAAAACTATCAATAAAATCGGTTCCTAATTAGCAAAGATATCTAAATTATTTCTCGATCACATAAATAATACATCTAATTGATACCATTTTTTGATGTTGACTAAAAGTAGACATATTATTTATAAAGTATATATTTTCTTTTAATAGAATTCTTAATAAAGTCGTTCTTAGCTACCCATTTGTGATTTTCTATAGATAAGAATGATTTTTATTTAAAACTGGAATATTATTAGGAAAACAATATAATATATACCATATTATACAGAAGGCTAACGTACTAGATTGTTGTCACTTCATCTTCATTTTTATGATTAGGAAATACACGTGTGCTTGTTACACTGATAATATTTATTACAACTACATATCATGTATATATTTTAATGTAACATATAAAATAAATATGAGTGAAACAAGTACACATGTACATCCAAATCACAAAATCAAAAAGTAATCTCAGCAATATTAAGAAGCGACATCTTAGAATAAAAAAGAATAAATTCTTTTTTAAATCTTAAAAACGCTTCATTAAACTATAAAATAATAAGGAACGCACGACACGTCTTACGTAACGGCTTTTTAAAATTTATCCAGTCTGCTCGGTACCTAAGCCAGTATAAACCGACGATCGGGCACTTAATGGCCCAATTTAATTTTCTCCTAACGGCCTCCAAGCAATAGCTGCTGAATATTTTTTCGGTATACTGCAAAATACTCGAGCGATGCCAAATATTGTTCCTATATCTAAGTTTGGTTAAATTAGATTCCTTCATTCCGGCTATTTTGTTTTAAAGTCGAATGCTGTTCAAATTATTGCTTTCAATTTCGAGTAAATGTAAAACCGTTCCTTAAAGTTGGTCGCTACTGCTAACTTTCCATTTAGATTGTAATGAGTCTGATATTTTAAAGTCCAAATATTTATATATCTTCATGTTTTGTGTTCCATTGTGTATTCTACTGATTTTAATAGGATGTCTATGTGTGCGTGCATATGTATCTTTAGAAGTAAGGGTGCCAAACAAGGACACTGTATGCTGTGACACGGGATGCTGTGATCCATAGACAATTAAATCTATCTTAAATTAAGAATTGAAATGCAAATACGTTACCACCCCTGAATACTTAACACGTTAAACGCCATGGGGGGCACCGGTGACCTCATGTATGTTGCTTTATTGCGCCATGGGAGACACCGGTGACCACATGCGAGATCTAAATTTAAAGTGCTTTTTTGCGCCACCGGTCACGCGTGTCGTTTATTTCGCCTATGTGAGTGACCGGCGCGGCGCTTGAGAGCAATCCTTTGCAGTGGGACACACCTGCCTAGTAAAATTTAGAAAATAGGTACTAAATTATGAGAAGTAGGGAAAAATACGCAAAAAAAATGTTTCATATAAAATTTGGTTTTAAATATCGTAGTTTTAAGATTCAAAAGATACAAAAATCTTTTACAGTATTAATGTTTTAATAACATAATAATATATCAATCACAAAGAAATATCAATATTTTACACGTGGTCATAGAAAGGCTCACAAAACAATTTAGATAGTAATTTAAAAGTTATTATATTGAAAATATTACAAACAAAAATTATTGTCCAAATTACGTTCGATGCTGTCTATTAAAACATGGCAGGCAATAATGTGGCTGACCATCACACTGCAAACAATAGGTAGGCACTTTCAGGGTCTTATTTTTTGCGTCTTTTCTCGACATCTTTTCTACATTGTTCTTGTAACAGCCGACACAAAATCGTCTCATTTTGCGTACAGGTCCCTCTTTTTTGACAAGTTCATGTTTTCGTCGTTTTGGACGTAATTCAAGTGCCAAGTTACCTGTTTCTGGACGTCCTGATTTAGTGAGATATTGAACGAGATTTTTTCTATAATCTACTACTGAAATATTTTTCTTAGTGGTTTCCTTATACATTATCAACGCATTTACCACAGCTGTATTCAAGAGCAATTCTATGGCCAATTTTCTATACCATTTGACAGTTTTTCTCAGTGGAGTTGAATAAGCTGTCATCTGATCACTCATGTCGACTGAAGCTTTACATTTGTTGTAATCAATAACCATTGCTGGTTTTTGCACCGCCTTGCCTCTGACATTTAATCGAGTAAATTTGTCCGTGTGCTTTGTAGACAGCATTAAAACATCTCTTTTATCTTTCCATTTTAATACTGTGATGCCACAATCGTTTTCTTGTGCTACGAATTCACCTCGTTTTAAATTAGTTTCTACTACTTTCCTAGGCAAGTACTTTCTGTTCTTTCTCACTGTCCCCAGGAAATGTGTATCGTTTTTTAGTAATTCGTACGCCAGTTCCAAGCTGGTGTACCAGTTATCAGTGGCAATGGTGTGGCCTTTATTCAAGAGTTCATCGCACAGGGATAATACTATTTTTGTAGGGGTATTATTCTCAATATCAATATTTTTTCCACTGTATACCTGTATTTTTAAAGTATAACCAGGATTTGTACAAACTTTAAACAATTTTATACCGTATTTGTGCCTTTTAGATTTGTTATATTGTCGAAAAGTGACTCGACCTCTAAAAGGAATCATACTTTCGTCGACACACAGTTCTTCTTTAGGGGCATAGTAGGCTTTAAATTTATCATTTAACAAATTCACAAGATACCTGATTTTTCCAATGCGATCGTTCGAATTCAAGTTGTAATTGTCGGCAAAGTGTAGGTACTGTAAAAGTAATTCAAATCTGTTCCTAGTCATCACTGTGCGAGGAAACGGTTGTTGAAATATGTCATCTGTACTCCAGTAATCACTAATTGATGGCAATTTCACAAGGCCCATGAATAAAATTAGTCCAAAAAATCGTTTTATTTCATGCTTATCGGTTGGCTGCCATGTATGTGAGCGAGAACATGGCTTGAAATCTTTATCTCCAAAGCTTTGCGTAGCAAACAGGTTACTTTGTTCAGCAATTATTTCAAACAAGGAATCGTCAACTAACAAAGAATAAAAATCCTCTGGATCTCCTTGACTTAAGTCTCTTGAAAAAGGAAACTTCATACCTGTGGGCTCAGTGAAGGGTATCACTCGAGCAGTGCATCCAGTAGGGTTCTTCCATTTTGTGTACGTGTTTGAAGAAGTAGGTAAATTTTGTAGGACAAAATCTTTTACTGAATCGCTTTCACTGTCCGAATTGATAACCATACGTCTTCTTTTCTTCGGAACATGTAAATTTTCAGACTCATCGTCGCTACTGATGTCCCTGAACGATGTCTGAAGTGCGTTGAACTCCAAAGTCTCAATCTCTTGCAAATCTTCTTGCGACAATTCAAAGTCCGCCAAATCCATTTGAAATTCGCAAAAATCGCGTTCCTCATTATTAGGTACTATATTATTTTCCATCGCAATGAATTACTAAACATAACTAACATGAAATATGCTTTAGACGTATTCTAATTAGCCAAAAACCAAACGAACATAACCTCTCCGCGCAAGCGCCGGCGATAGACTGGAGCGCGGGGTGACCGGCGGGGTGGGCGGCGTGGCGCATGCAAACGAAAAATAACTTTTTTGCTTTTGAGCGCCATGGGGGTCACAGGTGCCCGCGGCTAGTTTTTCAGCAATAACTTGAAAACTGTATTTTTGATTTCGATAAAAACTGATTTCTATACATATATCATGATTATTAACAAAATGACTACAAAAAATTTTTGGAGTAAAATCACATTTCTTACATGGCGTTTAACGTGTTAAATGAAAATGCCTTGTTAAAAATAAAAAGGGTTTTCGATTCACATCATACATCTTATAAAGCACAGCACAACATTATACTGTTATTTCACGCTGGTATTTTGTAAGCGCATGTTTCTTCCTCTTTCGTACCGTCACATTGGTGCCGTAGCCATAATACGTACGACGAGGCGTGGTGAATAATCCCTCTAACATTTTAAACGTGATAAATATAAAATAAGTATTAAAGGTTGGTACAGAAGGTGCAGAAAGATTTGTTTCATAATTTCCATAGTAACCAAGATAAGGCACGCCTTCTAGCTGTTTCGACTAAGGAATCTAGTCACTGGTTATACGCTTTTGTCGCAAGAATCGGACTAAGAGCGGTAATTTATCAGTGCCCTTGTGGTAGCAGCGTCGACAAGTTTAGGCTCCACGGACTTTCATGTAAGAAAAATGCTGGTAGGTTTTTACAGCACGGTTCTTTAAACGATGTCATCCGAAGAGCTCTTGTCTCTATAAATGTTCCCTCGGTTTTAGAGCCTTGTGGAATATTTAGAGACGATGGCAAGAGACCCGACGATATGACATCGGTCCCTTGAAAAAGCCCTAGTGTGGGATGCTATTTGCGTAGACACTTTGGCGACCTTTCATCTCAGGGGCAGCTCGTTTAGAACCGAGGTGGTATCAGAGGCAGCTGAACTGAGTAAGTGGCGCAAATATGGATCTCAGAGAGATGACTACATATTTCTGCCATTTGCTGTAGAGACTATCGGTCCGAGGGGTCCACGTGCGGTGAAGTAAAAGAACTCCATCCGCTGCTGGTCGTTGCTGCTGGTGATAAGAGAGTTGGCCCTTTTCTCGCTCAAAGGCTAAGTATAGCCATTCAGCGGGGAAATGCAGCCAGCGTTCTTGGCACGCCACTGCGAGCAGTAGGACTGTTTTATAAATAAATTACTATTTTTAGTTTTTTTATCATAGTTTTAAATATGGTATATAATAAAATATTACATATAATATTATGTAAATGAATGATATTTAATGTTCTATTAATTAAAATTATTTAAATATTATTTTATCGCGACTAATTTATTTTGTATAAATTCCCGACAATTGAAGTGCTTTGAAGCAGCCATGGTCACAGAAAGGACAGAGTAGTCTGACGTCTCAATGTCATAGTTAAACCAGAGTACCTACAGCTTTCAATCCTTAATTTTGGTCCGATCTATGCAGACTTTTACCTTGAAATTGAGGTGTTTCAATTCTTGGTCTTGTTTAGGGTATTTTCTTTTATATCGAACAAGGGTGATAAACACAGTCCACCCATTCAACATCTATCCTTGATTACGGTGCTACAAAATCACTAGTTGCGGATGGTTTATTACCTACCTACAATTTTAACGATTTCACAATTTATTTTCTCAACTCAACTCAAATACAATTGGACACTTTTACTTGACCATCAGATGAATATGACTTGGATGCAATGGAATTCAAATGAATGCAAAATGCAATGGATGTATGCAAACACTTACAAAAAAGGAAGAATTATCGTGTACGCATTGCCCTAAAAATATCATTATGCCTGTCTTAATATAAGTGAAATTAATTTCAGAAAAACGTAGAATAAATTTTTAAAGTCTCTTAAATGCCCTGAATGTGTAACAACAGAAAAAAGGCCGATTACTCTAATCACAACACACATACACTCACGCCTGTTACCCAGAAGGGTAGGCAGATTATTATTCTCACTGATGTTACAAATAGCTTTCTCTAATTGTTCATTCAGATATAAATTTAAAACTGGGATTACGACAGAATTGGTAAACCAAATTAATAATTATTTTATTTTAACAGATTATAATAATACTATTACTTATATTCCTCTTTCATTAAAATAAGTAACGCATTAACTCTATTTTACCAAAACGTTCGTGGTTTACGAAACAAAGTTAACAATCTAAACCAAAATATATTACTGAAGGATTATGATTTAATTTTACTATCAGAGACATGGCTAAACGAAATTTTTGCATCAAACGAAATATGTGATAATCGGTACATATATGCAGCATTTAAGTGCGATCGCAATAGCAATACATCAGATAAAGTCATTGGAGAGGGAGTAATGATATGTGAAAAACGCCTCTACCAGCCTCAAGAAAGAGTTTAGTCGGGATGGCGTAGAACTTGTATGGATAAGTATTGCAGCTTGTACACTGAGCATTACGCAGCGTTACGCCCTCCAATTTGGAGTTGTATACATACCTAGCGGTTCAACGCAATCTTATAAATTGACTCTAGTTCAAGATTCGCTCTCTGCGGTTATGTCTACCCACCCACAGGATTATATTATCTTAACTGGCGATTTTAATTTACCACATATTAACTGAACATTAACAGGACCAGTACACTCACGCTTAGGCACCTGTGATATTCAAACTGCTTCCGGTAACTTTATAAATAACTTGAAATTTTTGAGTCTTAGTCAATACAATTTTAAAAGTAATAGTAGCAATCATATATTAGATTTATTAATCAGTAATACACACCTAATAGATTCCGATCCACATACATCCTTACTATAAGAAGATCATTTTCATCCAGCAATAGAAGTAGACGCTTCTGTAATTCTAGTTTCTGATCGGAAATCTAAACCACAAATTAGGCATAACTTCTATAAAGGGGACTATAAAAACATAAATATAGAATTAGGTAATATAGATTGGGTATTTCTATTTAGTAATATATCAACCAAAGAAAACGTCGATACATTATATAATGAATTATTCAAAATCATAGAAAAATTTGTCCCAAAATACATGTGATTAAGACGATATAACTATCCGGTATGGTTTTCAAAAACACTAATAGCCGTTATTAAAGAAATAAGTTCGGTGCACCGCAGGTGAAAAATGTACAAAAATCCACGTGATTATGACGAGTTCAGGTTACTGAGAAATAGCAACATAAGATATGTACAAAAGGAGTGTTATAATTTCTACGTAAAGAAATTGCAAGAAGGTATTACAAAGACTCCCAAACTATTATGGACGTATATTAAATATAAACGATTAAAAACCACTGGTTGTCCAAAAACTTTTCATTTAGGCACATATAAATATAAAACAGATGAAGAAATCTGTAAAAGGCTTAATGAATAATTCGAAAGTGTATTTATAGATCTAGCCCCATCATACAATTTTTTCTTCGCAACTGCAATTAATGATAATGATCAGTCTTTGAACTCGTTAACAATTACGAAAGAAAAGGTGGTAAAGTCTTTAAAAAATTTTGAGAGTTGTCAAGGGCAAAGCAGTGACAAAATAAAATATTTTCTTTAAAACTGTGCTGACAAACTTACTTTGCCACTAACCATATTATTTAATAAATCTTTAAGTGAAGGCGTTTTTCCATCCAAATGGAAAGAATTGCACATCATTCCTTTCCACAAAAAAGGCACTAAAACTAAAATCGACCATTATCGTCCGACCTCTATCCTAAATACATTAGGAAAATGAATTGGCGAAAATTCTATATATCAATTTATATCCAATTGTAGCACGAGCAATTTCTAATAAACAACATGGATTTATGAGCAATCGTTCTACTAATCTTAGCAATTTCTAATCTTAGCATTTTTACCAACGACATATTAAACAGCATGGATGTAGGTGCACAGGTTGAAGTGATCTATACGGATTTCGAAAAGGCCTTCGACAGAGTAGATCACGTTATATTGTTGCATAAAATACAGGTATTAGGTATCAACGGAGACTTACACCGCTGGAAAATATATATCTAATAGGAGACAAGCAACAATTGTTAGCGAGTGCAGATCAGACTTTATAACTATAAAATCTGGAGTAACACAAGGTTCTCATTTAGACCCGCTCCTCTACAATGCTTATCTATTTGATATACACTCATATATTAGGCATTCTAAATTTCTAATGTTTGCTCACAACAAAAAAGTTTACTGCAACGTAAGAAAAATTGAAGATTGTATACTCCTTCAAAACGACTTAGACAGCTTAGCAAAATATTATAACATTAATAGAATAAGCATCAGTGTGGAGAAGTGTAATCAAATAACTTTTACACGTAAAAAATCATCCGGTATTATTTCAATATACAATAAATAATATTCCCCTACAAAGATCTTGTAGGGTAAGGGACTTAGGAGTAATTTTGGATTCCAAGCTCACAATGGTGGACCATATAAACTACATAACAGAAAGAGCATATAAAATGTTAGGTTTTGTATTAAGAGTGTGCAAGCCTTTCAGTAATATCAAGTGCATAAACGCCATTTACTTTGCATATGTAAGAAGCTTACTCGAATATGCGAGCTGTGTATGGTCTCCACAGTACGCAAAGCAAATTGATGCCATTAAATCCATCCAAAAAAAATCATTAAATACCTGAATTTCAAAATGCGTTAAAATTGTGTTCTCTACGAAGATAGCTGTCGTTTTTACGGATTTCTACCATTAAGAGATCGGCGCGAGTTGTTCGATATGTTATTTTTGCATAGATTGCTCCCATGTCAAATAGATTTTCCAGTGCTGCTATCGATGATATCGCTTAATGTAAGGTACAAGTACAAAGCGCACTCGTCGCACAAATAAACGTTTATTTCATGTACCTTCGTCGCGTACCAGTTATTCATCAAACTCAATTCTGTCTAGGATACTACATAGTAATAACACCAAATTTTCTGATATATATCCCTTTCATTTGACCACATATAGTTTTAAACACGTCGTCACCAAAAAGCTAATGTAACATCAATATAGAATGTTAATTTATGTAATACTATAGCATTTTACATACACATATAGTATAGTACATCGGTTCATATTAGTATATATAATATATATCCTGTTCACTACAAGCAGGCAGCAAGCGGTTGCTTCATTAGTGTGAGTGGAAATATACAAATTAATTTCTTCATCGCTGCACACGACATATGAAACCAATGTGTACGGAGTGGGCTGAGCAACTTATCCATATGTGATTTAAAATGTGATTTTATGAAATTTTATATTGCAAATATATAACATCGACTGCCCAAGCAAATTTTTTTTGCCCAATGCAGTAGCATAGCCTAAGAGTAATAGTTTACTCCCAACTTTTACAGTGTAAATATCTATTGAAAAAGATTTGATGAAATAATTATTTCCAATGTTTTGAAAAAAAAAAGAATATTTTGTTCCTGTAATCTCTCTATATAAAATTACAATGATATAAATGAATCTATTTTGATTACAAGAAAAAACATACGTTTTCATATTTTGTGGTGTACAATAAAGTATTAAAAAGTCTGAGATACTTTACGCCTGTCGTAATAAGATGGTTTTATCGACAGCTATAGGAAGCCGTAGAACTGGTCGGTTTCTTGTTAGGACAGAGGTTTTAAAACCATTGGCAAAAGTACAAAAACATGCTTTTAATAATAATTACTTTTAAACTAGGTAAATACAAAATTAGGTAATGGTTACACTTTCAACACCAAACACACGCTATTAGAAATCTATTGGTTGAAAAGCGCCAACAAAATAAATTCCTCTTGTGGATTACTCATTAAGCCTAGGTGGAAGTGAAAGCCTTTAACCAAGTAACTTTTTTTTCATGGGGACATTCCTACGCATACTTGGCTCGCGGGGGCAAGAATGGGTTAAGTTTGACTCGCACTGACTATAACACCATGGTGTTCCACCTTCGCTGCATATTGGCAGGGTCACGGGAACGCTTTCGCACACAATTGTTTATCAAACAAATTTAAAAAATCTGACTTCTAAAAATAGAAAGTATTAAAAATAGTACAAAGAGCTTCTGAAGCCGGTGCTAAGAGAGATATTATGTCGAATTTTTCTAACAATTTTAGTTTTTGAAGTCGTTCTTTTATTAAAGTTTTATTTTATTTTCCCTTTTTGAATAGACTAAGGATTATCACAAGTTCAAGGTAACAATTAGAATGTCGTCTAAATAATTTTCAAAGTTAAACCCCTATTTTCCACACTTAAATTTTCAAATGCTTTTATGGGACCATTCCTGAAGTATAATCTATTTACGAAAAAAAATATATATGTCTGTTCAGCTGTTTACGAGAAATCGGTAAACATACTTAATAAAACATACGCGTCGAATATAGAACCTGCTCTGCTTTTTTGAACTCGCTTAAAAATCTTTTGTTAATGTATTTTGAAACTATTCATCCGATTATTATTAAACTTTTGTGAGTTATTTTGAGCGGGCTCGCGAAGTTTTGTTTTTAGTAATAATACTTGTTTTTTTATTTTTCTATGTGTTTCAAATACTATTCATCCTATTACGTTGAAACTTTGGCGAGTTGTTACAAAAATCGCATTACAACACTGCTAGTGACTAATAAAATTTACTCTAGGTGAGTAAAAAGACTGACGTCTTTGATTAAAAGGAACATATCGGAATAGTATGAAAAAGAAAACACAAACAGCCTCATAAAAACGATATTAAACATTCAAATAGCGTATAATTCGATCATTCGACATTATTTTCTCATTCGAGGAAAATCTGGAATGGAAGGCGGTGACGCAAGAACGAATTAGATGGAATTTTTTAAAAGATCAAAGTCCAAATCGAATGAATGAACTGTAAATTTGAGTCGAACGTGTTTTGCGTGATTATTGAGGCCCACAAGGAAAGAGAAAGCTTCTGCATCCAAAACAATTCTTGTTACGTCACATCGTCCGAATTTTTTGGCCCATTGCTGGAAAAACTTTGCTAAACGTTCTCCGTATAAATACAAGGTTTGTGGTCTTCTATACCGGTATAAAGAACACTGTCCAAACGAGATTTCGACAATTATTAGAAAATTTATTTCATAATTTATTGTGGTAGGTACCACGATTTTATATTTAGTATACAGTGGTCAAAAGCATTAACATGTTTTTTTCTCAAGCTGTGACTGTGTCATGTGAATTGGGATAGTGTCCAAAGTCCACATTTTAATAAGAGTGCAATCAACAGAACCTAGCGATATCGTAAATTATTATTGTTATTATAAGCTAGTTAAACCACACAATATCTGTGTTCATAGTTATTACTCTGTAGTTCCCGCGTCGATATGCGAAACGTGATGTCGTCGCCAATCTTAAAAGCCGGAACACTGGGTAACTAAGAGTAGTTCCATTCAATAAATTTGCGCGTCCAACTTATATTTGACTTATATTTTGTAAAAGCATTCCTTATTAAATTAAAGATTTTCATACAACGAAGAAATATTGAAGTGTCATCCTGAACTTGAATTGCAATATTAGTTAGTGCCGTTCCAGTATTTAGTGTTCAACCACAAAATTAAACTAGAATTCAGCTTTTTCAACACATCACTATACGCCACAGCGTTGATTTTAATTAATAAATTCGCTTACAGTTAATGAAGCAGACGTAATGAAACATTTCGGCCGCCTTGTTTGCTTACTTGAGTATTTTGAAAATGCTATTTTAAAAGAGCTTGAAGAGAGAAAATTAAATACGGTTATTTTGCGTTTTAAGTAACAATGAAATGTTCAGTTATTGACAAACGACCAAATTTCAATGCGTAATATTTCTTTGTTTGTATAAAATATATGCAAAAATATATATTTGTGTTGTTATATTGTCATCATTTACAATTGGCCGGCCATACGGCTAGAAGAACCGATAGTCAGTTAGAAGGAAAGTTTGTAGTCGGTCACCAGTTTGTAGTAGATTAGCAGCCTCGAACCGGTAAACGAAGTGTAGGACGGCACCCTAAATGATGGAGTGACAATCGAGGTAGACATGGAGGAAGTCGATTAACACAAGTGGCTCAGGACTGTGTAATATGCTGTTGGAGGTCTCGCTGATTCTCCAGGACAGAGTTCTTTCCTAAACAGTAGTAAAAGTAACCAAGTGGTAAAATTTTCATTTTGTACAACCGAATTCAATATAAATAAAATTTGAATATTATCAATATAGTCAAAGACAATTAAATACGCATTGTTAAGGATAACTCAAAAACTACTAGTCAGATCTAGATGGAATGGATAACATGTGAAGCATCGGATTTCAAATAAAAAAGAACCATCAAAATCGGTTCAATTATAAAAAAGTTATGAGGAGTCTAGTCTAATCTAGTAGTCTAGTCTTTAGTCGAATTAAGTACCTTCTCCTTTTTTGAAGTCGGTTAAAATGACTTTAAATAAGAATTACTTGTAATCTATATTGAAAAAACATTATTCTATTCTATTTTATTATATTATTATGGAAGGCTTATGTTTAGAAAAAGCTGTGGAAGGGCTGTACCGCTTATCTATTATTTGTGCACTGCTGTGAGCTGGTCTGAAGAGTATATAGAGAGTATTGACGTCTGCAAAAGGCACATAACATCAGATATACTGTAGGTTCATTTGCCATTAAAATTTTATATAAAAATATATTCAGTAGGAAATAACCAATCAACACACCCGTGCACTTGTTCAGCAACCCACATATTACACTCCATATAATATAATCATTGTCTCTTCTCTGAGACCATTAGCGATTCCCTTTGAGTGGCTTCAAAAGCTCTCAAATATTCGGTTACATCAGTAAAGCTTTGAAGTTCGAGCGTCATTTTATGTTGAGTGGAAATAATATTCGATTGGAGTCCATGAAAGGATCAGATAAGGGATGGACATGTGTTTCACACTTTTGTTTTTATTTCAAACTGTTTTTACACATAATAATTATTTATATTTTCAGAATTGAGTATTCTTAAAAACACGAAAATAACTTCTTATGTCCCTGTCCCTGCCTCAGGTATGAAGAGCAACTCGTTGGTCTAGTGGTTGAGAGTGCGCCTGCTGATCATGAGGTCCCGGGTTCAAATCCCAAATTGGGCTAAAATCTGTTATTGTGCTTTCTGTCAAGAAATTATCAGTAGCAGCTTGGAGTCGGGAAGTTGGCGGTGCCACCAGATGGTGGCAGGGGCCTCGGATAGCATTATAAGCCGTTGTTCCTGCAACTGATATTTCTTCGGCCGTGTCTATGTACTATAACTCTGTTCTGCGAATATAGCTAGTTTTCGTTGAGATTGGCCGCCGTGGTTGCAATAATTTTTGCATATCATAAGATAAGGTTTTACCTACATATTACATACACTTTGTACCCCTTTTCAAGCATATTGCGCACATGAAGGAATGTGAGTTTTGGTATAATTAGAGTTTATATGGAGAAGGAGTGCAGGAAGCTAAAATAAATTAAATAAAAAGAAACATTCATTGTTTATGTTTATACTGCCAATTTCTAACACATATTAGTTTGTGGTTTGCTTACGTGTATGTTGGCAATGTCAAACAAATAATAGTCTGTGATTAAACGGTCGCCCAGAATAGAAATTGCCGCCAAATAATTTTAAATTGTGGGTAACAAATAATTACTACTTAATTTTGTGTGACTTCAAATGTCTTTTTAAATAGTCTGTGAAGCAGCGGTTTAAGCAGTTTCAGTTGAAAGTGAAATATATCTCGCTTAATATACATTCTTAAAAATTTAATGAATTACTGTCGAATTTAGATCCCTAGGCGACCAGTACTAAGAATGTATTGAAAGAGACGTCAATCTAATTAAACATTATGAGGGACACTAAAACAGAAGTTGATGCAAGATACTCTGTCATCAGACCTATGGCACTTAAAATAGCAATATGTAAAGAATTGAACTATATCTAATCTTAATATATAATAATTAATGTTTTTTGTTCGTTCATCAGACTGTACTGAAACATTGTCAACTTATATTACTTGCACTTCTGCGAAGGTTATAGGTATAGTATAAAATTAACCTACAGACAGAGGTGGCGCATGTATCGTTACTATATAAATCTTTCAAATTCGAAACGATATTTCCACAATTATTTCTTCTGCGGCAGCAAATTTACTGGTAGCAGCTAGTCACTTATTGAAAATTAATAGGTGAGATAGGTGTCTTTTGAAGCCAAACTTTAATAAAAAAAACTATTGGTAAACTCATTTGTGAATGCCCTAAGCGGATTAAAAAATTAATAATTATTATTTAAAGTGGTTTAAACACACACACGTTATAACTAATAATCTTATTACTATACTTCCAATTTTATAATAATTTTATATCAAACTTCAATTTTAAAAAAATAGTTTAGAAAATCCAAAAGTGCATGACTCATATTGCTGATATGATCATCATCATCATCATCATCAAAGTACAAGACGTATTTAATTATATTTATATAAACATGCTACTTACTTTTAGTACATATGCAGTATTATCATTTATTCTGTCCTTTAAAATTTTGTAATAATAATTAAAAATTAAAAATTTTGTACAGCTGACTTTAATATAAGTTATTAAGAATTACTCAAAAACTTTAAACGGTGGTAGAGCCCCGCAGCAGTTTTTTGCTGTTGCACGTATGGGCAGGCTCGAGCCGGGTTGGTACCACGACCTCACAGAATACCGGCGTGAAGTAGAGGCTCTGCTTCTGCGTTTCGTCTGGTGAGTGCAGGTGGCCGGAGGCCCAATTCCCCCCCCCCATCAACATGGTAGCGGAATTACAAAGTAGACTACCCCAGGAGGGTACCAGTACCCCTGGAGAATCCCTCGCTGAGCATCCACGACCATGTTATTCCAATCCTGAGCGTGGGTGCTCAGGCTGCCCCGCGTATTCTGGGGGGGGCAAAATTCCGCTCAAAAACAAAACTGCTTGGGGCAAACTGAGCAACAATACCAAGGCGACCCCTGCCACGCTATCCGTGAATTTCTGCAACATCAGGGGACTTCACTCTAACCTAAACGCCGTCCACTACCATCTCGAGACGGCGAAGCCGGCCTTGCTCTTTCTGACCGAGACACAGGTTTCCTCTCCGGCTGATATTTCGTATCTCTCCTGCCCGGGGTACAAATTGGAGCACTCCTTTGTGCCTCGGGCTGGAGTTTGCGTGTATGTCAGAGAGGACATCTGTTCTCGACGCCTCGGCAGTCTTGAAGGTTCGGACCTGTCCATCCTTTGGCTACGCGTAGACAGCGACGACCATCCGCGCGTCTACGGGTGCCTCTATAGGTCCCATAGCGGTAATGCCGAAACAGACCGACTCATCGACCACGTCCAAATGGCTACAGATTCCTTGCTACAACAGGTCCCATCCGCAGAGATCGTGATCCTTGGCGATTTTAACGCCCACCATGCCGAATGGCTCGGTTCACGTTTAACCGATCATGCGGGGAGATCTGTTTATGACTTTGCTTTGGCATATGGTCTGACACAACTGGTTACTTCGCCTACGCGGATTCCAGATGTGGAGGATCATACACCTTCCCTGTTGGACCTTCTGCTGACCTCTCATCCGGACGGATATCAGGTTTCCGTCGATGCCCCTCTCGGCTCTTCGGACCATTGTCTGATCCGGAGTATGGTGCCACTCACGCTCCCTTCGCGGTTGCGTTCTGCAGGTTGCCGCCGTGTTTGGCATTACAGGTCGGCGGATTGGGACGGAATGCGGTCTTTCTTTGCATCCTACCCATGGGGGCGGGTTTGCTTCTCGCCGGATGATCCCAGCGCTGTTGCTGACTCTGTCACTGATGTGGTGCTACAGGGAATGGAACTATTTATTCCATCATCTGTGGTACCCATCGGAGGCAGATCTCAGCCTTGGTTTGGTCGCTCCTGTAAGACTGCATTGCGCAGAAAGCAGGAAAGTTATCAAGCCTGGGCTGCGGCTTCGGTGACTCGGGATGTAAACACCAGCACACTTAAAAAGAAGTATAACTTCGCCTCCAGGTCCTTCAAAAGAGTTATTGCCAGGGCAAAGTCAGAGCACATAGGCAGAATTGGCGAGAAACTAGTTCGCCTTCCTTCGGGAACCCGTGCATTCTGGTCTCTCGCCAAGGCTGTCCAAGGGAATTTCTGTAAGCCATCACTACCATCTCTGCACAGGGAGGACGACTCACTGGCCCACGACGCAAAAGAGAAGGCCGACCTTTTAGGCTCCCTTTTTGCGTCCAACTCGACTGTTGATGACGGGGGGAACACACCGCCGACCATCCCGCGGTGTGAGTGCTCTATGCCGGATGTGCTATTCTCACAGCGCTCGGTTCGCAGAGCACTCCTCTCCCTTGACATCCACAAGTCGAGTGGGCCTGACGGAATCCCCCCAATTGTGCTGAGGACGTGTGCTCCGGAGTTGGCACCGGTTCTAACGCGTCTTTTCCGGTACTCCTACTCCCATGGCGTTGTCCCGAACTCATGGAAGACAGCTTTTGTCCACCCGATCCCTAAAAAAGGCGACCGCTCAGACCCGTCCAACTATAGGCCTATCGCGATCACCTCCTTGTTCTCCAAAATAATGGAATCCATTATTAACTGCCAGCTCATCCGGTACCTTGAGGATCACCAGCTGATCAGTGACCGCCAATACGGTTTTCGTCGGGGTCGATCAGCTGGTGATCTTCTAGTCTACCTGACCCATAGATGGGCGGAGGCAGTAGAGTCCAAGGGGGAGGCATTGGCCGTTAGTCTGGACATTGCGAAGGCCTTCGATCGGGTTTGGCACAAAGCGCTTCTTTCGAAGCTCCCTTCCTATGGGCTTCCCGAGAAATTGTGCAATTGGATCACCAGCTTCCTTGCAGATCGGAGCATCAAGGTCGTTGTAGACGGTGCATGTTCTGACTACAAGCCTATTAACGCTGGTGTTCCACAAGGCTGTGTGCTATCACCAACGCTGTTTCTTCTGCATATCAATGATATGTTGCTAACTGGTAACATTCATTGCTATGCGGATGACAGCACTGGTGATGCTCTATACACCGGCCGGGCCAATATTTCTCGGGAAAACGTCGCCGAGTACCGGAACAAACTTGTGTCTGAAGTCGAGTCTTTGCTGGACAAAGTCTCGGATTGGGGGCGACTAAATCTAGTCCAGTTTAATCCTCAGAAGACACAAGTTTGCGCGTTTACCGCTAAAAAGAACCCCTTTGTCGTATCTCCTCAGTTTCAAGGCACTCCCCTTCTTGCCTCAGCCAGTATCGGTATCCTCGGAGTCGACATATCGAGTGACGTGCAGTTTCGTGGTCACTTGGAAGAGAAGGCCAAATTGGCCTCTAAAAAGCTTGGCGTGCTCAGCAGAGCGGGACAGTATTTCATGCCGGCACACCGCCTGCAACTTTACAAGGCGCAGGTTCGGCCTCACATGGAATACTGTTCCCATCTCTGGGCAGGGGCTCCCCAGTGCCAGCTCCTTCCACTTGACCGCATCCAGCGCAGAGCGGCTCGAATCGTCGACGACCGAGCCCTTTCCGATCGGCTCGATTCATTGGCACTGCGAAGAGATGTTGCATCTCTTTGCATTTTCTTTCGCATCTACCATGGGGAGTGCTCTGAGGAATTGTTCGGATTAATCCCAGCCGCCAAATTTCATGAACGCACATCGCGGCAGAACTCCCGATACCATCCACACCATCTGGATGATTGGCGGTCCACCACTGTGCGATTTAGAAGATGTTTTCTTCCTCGCACGACTTCCTTGTGGAATCGATTACCATCAGCGATTTTTCCGGACCGATACGACTTAGGGACCTTCAAGAAAAGAGCCTACTCCTTTTTAAAAGGCCGGCAACGCATCTGCAATTCCCCTAGTGTTGCGGTTGTTCGTGGGCGGCGGTAGTCACTTACCATCAGGTGAGCCGCATGCTCGTTTGCCCCCTCTCCTATAAAAAAAAAAAAAAAAAAAAAAAAAACTATTCGTCTGACATTGATCAAATTAATATGAGACCACCCGAAAAGTACAAGCTTTCAAATAAAAAAGAATCATTGAAATCGGTTCACCCAGTAAAAAGTTATGAGGTAACACACATAAAAAAAATATACAGTCGAATTGAGTACTGTCTCCTCTTTGGAAGTCGGTAGAAAATCTGTGATTATAATAATAATAATCAAGTATGTATCAAATTTGTTTTTTCGAATATTTTGTGTTTTTTTGAGCACGAGCTGCTGCAAACAACTGATATAGTTTTTTTTTTTAAATATAGGATAGGGTGACAAACGAGCATACAGTCCACCTGATGGTAAGTAATTGCTGTGGCACATAAACATCTACATCTATCATCGTTTGCGAATCAAAATGCAGATGCGTTGTCACCCGTGAGGACTAAGATGTAATGCCTCTTTTCCAGTAAAAAGGGTCTCCGGTTCTCTACACTCACCATATGAAACACAGCAGTGTTAAGCCGCTATTTTAAGATGGTAATCTGTGAGAGCGTGGTCCTTCCCCGGTCGAGCCGACCCATTCGTGCTACAATTATACTACTAATATAGCTGCAGCATGGCTCTACCACGAAAAGTATCCACTCACGACGGCAGCTGAGGCAGAGGTGACTGAAGTGAGTGAGTGAGGCAGCCTATTTAATAAAACAAATTATTACAAGGCTGCTCCAAACACCGAAAATTTCGGTATTTCTAAGCAGATTTTTTTTTTATAAGAAAACAAAATTAAGCTGCCATTTACATTTCATGACTTCCCGCATGATAGATTAAGAGATTAAAAATAGATTGAGTTGAAAAATTGATATTTTCAAAAGTTATCGTGTTTACACCTCCATACGAACTTTAAAAATCCACACCATAAGCCACTAAAACCACTTTATTATGTAAAAATAGCAATTAATCGATTTATTTTTCTAATAAGTTCAACAATTATTTAACTTCCTGACAATGTGCTTTTTATATCATTTATATGTACAATATGCTTGTTAGATACGATTTCATGCAACTAGATGTTGGAATCTTGATTTTAGGCCCTATTGGAACATCTTACGTACTTCGCGCCTAAGGCATGCAATATTAACATTAAAATGAAGAAAGGACCGAAACTTGGTTGACACCCCCGCCCTCAGTCAAAAAGAAAATTCTTTAATATAATAGAAATATTAAGATAATAAGACCACAACAAAATATGCTATGTCGAGAATATTGACGTTTTTGTATTCTATATTTTAAATGGGCTAAATAAATATTACGCTAGAGGAAATTGAATTTTGCGAATTCCCGATCAATAAGGGACAAAACTCGTTAACTTTTATCAAAGTTTATTAAATAGGTAATAAACTTCATATGTTTATTCCGCGTTCATTCTGGCAATTCAGAATGTTAACGCTTACGACATGCAAAATGTGCAAAGGAGACGGTCCAAAATTGTATGAAGCGTAGGCCTAGTTTATGTACTAGTATGGAAATAAGTTAAAATGAAATATTAAACCACTTTTGATCATTCAAATTCACGAATTTGCCTTAATTTCAGTGCAATTAATATTTATTCTCACCAAAAACTGCAACACTAATGGCGAATTGAAGTCGTTTTGATTTGACGTTAGCATCTCTGATATCACCTATAGCCATAGATTAATGATAAGACATCGCGCGGTCAGAGCGCAAATGTAAAAGTACTACCTAATTCCAGACAAGAAGATTGTTGAGATAAATCAACGGTGTCTACACACAAAATTATATCATTGCATTCATTAGTGTGTACTAATGCACACTTCAGTGCCAGGGGCATCCAGGACATTTTTGTTTTACATGGGGAAATGGAGCCTAAGTGTTTTGTTAGCTTTTACAAAAATTATGTGCCAGATAGCTCAAAGCCGAGATTATATGTGAATAGCGGGTAACTCCGTTTCTCTACCCTAAAAAATTCACCCTGAGATACTACTTTATTGCACTAATAATTAAGAATATATTTAACTCATTTTACTTTAGAGTGGCTGTTTTAAGGTGGATAAACAGAATAATCTTGAATACTAATTTCTGTTCAGGTATATGTGTCTATCTGAGCTGCTGAAGTGCTAGAGTACAATCATAGATAATATATTTGTTATAATATGGTACATTACAGTTGTTACAAAAGAATTCGCATCCTAAATACGTTTCCGGCGTACAAATATTTTCATATAACAGGTCCTCAGCGTGTCGGAGTATGCCTTGAGCCTTGACAGATATTTAAAGTCTGGATAATGTCATAACAAAGGTGAACAGTCCTATAAGTTATAGAAAGTGAAACATTAGGTCAATCATGTTTTGGATACTTAAGGTAATATAAATAAAACAGCTTAATTTTTAAATTTTTTTATTTATTTATCCTACTTCGAAATTCTCTCTTAATAAAATGCCATCCAGAATTGAGGCCGGTGCGGTTATGGAATTTTGATACCGAGCCCAACACAAATACCAGGCAGCGGTCATTATGTGGGCACAGCAACCCACTGTCTGTTATCCAGAAGTGCAACTGCAATAATAACCTGCAATCATCTCATTCCAACTTGTCCCTTGTCTCGCCAACAGTATATATGTATAATAAGCTCTGTCCGAGTGATGGTGAGATTTTATACGGTCGCTTATTAAAACAGAGTATAGTTGGGGTGATATTAATCGGGTTACAACTTATCTGCTACCCCGTCTTCGTTGACACCAATATACAATATACTCATAATATTGGCATTAGGGCGCTGAAGTTCATTTTCATGATTTGTGCCGACAGATAATTCTCGTAATACGTTTGCAAAACATTGTGAACATATTGGTGCATTTTCATCCATCTAGAACAAAACAATTTTACTTTAATAAACTATCTATATTGCAGAAGCGCATTTTAGACAGTGCAACATGTTTTAACAGGTGAACTGAAAGATAATTACATCATATTAAGCATTGAGTTATATGTACTACGTACTAGAGAAGCCATCCCAAACAAAAATTGTGCCCTACTCTATGTCTTCGCGCATGCGCGGGAGTAGTAGTCGCGCATGCGCGAAGACTTTAATTTAATATAAAATAAGGTATTAATATAAAATAAATATAAGAATTTAATATAAAATATCTTAATTTAATCTAAACAAACATATTTCTAAATAAAATGTAATAATAATTATTTTATGGAATTGACAAATCTTCAATTTACGCAATATTTAGTTTGTATGGATTGCACTACAGTTCAGTTGAACATAGTCAATGTTCGGAATGGCTTCTCTAGTACGTAGTACATATAACTCAATGATATTAAGATTTTGCAGCCATTATGAACTTATGTAGAAATTAATAATTATTAACAGACTACAGATAGAAGCATGTCATTAAAATGCGTTTAATAGCTTAAGGAAACATCTTTTTTTAATACATACCTGCTTACTGATTCAAAATGTGATTCTACAGAATACAGATGTCCGATATCAACGAAATCGAGATCTCACGTAAATAATTAAGTCCATAAAACAAAAGCAGAGTCAAGAAGTCGTAATCCAAAGTCCAAATCTCCAAAGAAATCCACAATTAAATACATTCACGAGTTCAGAACAAGTTCGAATTAAATAAAAATATCATTTGACAGAAATGACATTTGACAAATAACCGTGTCTTTTTTGCTTTTTTATGACTGGAAGGGCACCATCTTGTAAAACCATTAAAAACTTGGGATTGCATTTTTATTTTTTGCAAGTTATTTAGTTTGATTTATTCTCTCATTTTATTTTTAACAAAATCCCTGAATTTTTCTCTATTTTACGGTATACTGTACATAGACTGGGCCAGAAATGGACCGTCTCCTTTATTTTGAACTTTTGCTGCATAAACATACCGGCCGAAAAGAAACTGCACGCTAAAGATAATATAACGTAAAAAATTAAAAGGAATGATTTTCGTTTTTAAATAAAACCAATTCAATACTAAAACACAATATTTTTTATAACAACGCTGTATTTTTTTAGATGTTATAACATTATGCCATCGAGTTCAGAAGTACTTTTTATTTTAGACTGCTTTAGTATGTCACAGACAGAAATCACAAAATGGTGCTAACTTGTAGCGATTTTGTCTGGAAAACATTTCGATTTATTATTAAAATTAGACTTTGGTTGTTATCTTATTTATTTTATAATTATCAAAATTAAATTAATAGTCTCAGTTTACCTTGTAAAAATATCCACAGGTATCCTGTGGAGTCGTAAATTGCGACAGAGGGGAACAAACCAGTAGATGGGCAGCGGCGTCTTTCTTATAACAAACAAAAATAAAAAATACAATTGTTAACCTGCCTGTCAAGCGTGGAATCTATGGCAAGTTTCACCCTTATGTACAACAGTGGACTTTTGATAGGTGGTAGCGATAATCGCGGTTTAATTAAATTTAGCTTTTGACTTAAGTCATTTTCGATAGTTGTTGGAACTGTTAAAGTTAGTCCTACCTCTCAGTTAATAAGTATCTCTAATCCAGTGGATTAACAGTCAAACCTAGAATTATTTACGCTTTTATCTTTTTAAATTGTAATCATATAAACTGCTCACTCAATTAATAATCACGAGTGTTTAGATTAAGTCACAAGTACGCAAACAAAATGTTTGCATAAAAGCTAAAACGAAACTAAAAAGAAACGCAGTTAATAACTTCCCGATAGTATTCAAAGGCATTTTCTTAAAACTTACCTGGAAAAATATATAAATATTACAAAAATATATTTATGCGAACACTACACATTTAATTAAAACTAGTTTTACGGATTTTATCACGTATATTAACTTATTTTATATTCCCGACGTTTCGATTATTTTACAGCACCCATCGTCACGGGGGTGGGGGGACTGAAGTGTTTGATCTGCGCAGTATGAACGTACAGTATCTTCTCAGTATCAGTATCAGTTTACGTCTTGCAGTTGTGTGTTTGGGTTAAGCTTTAATTTTATTAATTATAGGATCCCAATCAGATGGTAGCACCCAGTCATCTTCTCTATTGAAATTAGGATGTTTTTTGATTTCAATAGCCTCGCGAATCATCCTTGGAAGGAATCGGTGTTCTTTAGCTAGGATTTGTTGTCTATCAAATCTAATGTAGTGACGGGGATGATCCTGTACGTGTTCACACACTGCAGATTTCCCGGAGCGTCGATTCTTCACATCAGCTATGTGTACTTTAATGCGGGTTTTTATTGATCTTTTGGTTTGTCCTATATAAGAAAGACCACATTCACAGTCAAGCTTGTATACTCCTGCATCTTGCAGAGGGACATACACTTGACTAATAGTATAAACTAACTAATCTTCTTCGGCGTTCACAAAGTGAACGCCGAAGTAGTGAGTACGTAAGTAGGTTGACAGTATTGGTTTTTGAAAGAGAAGAAAGAAAAACGTGTAGTGTTATGCTACTTACATATCATTTTACATTATTTTAAATTCATTTTTCCATTCTGTTTCGATTTCCTGCATTCACCTCAAAACTGGATATTTTACATCACCTTTATTTCCATAGGATCCTGTAACGATTTTAAACCATAAGAACACAATAACAAATCATTTCTACTTCGTATTTTCACACTATCAGCACTTTTAAATTGGTGTCAATGGAGTCTACCTTTTTCAATCTTTTATTTAGTTTTCCGTAAAATGATATGTAAGTAGCATAACACTACAAACGTTAAATGAAATAAGAATAGAAGAGGAGATGATTGAGTAAGTGGATGAGTTTGTATATTTGGGATGTTTATTTAGCAGGGATGGTAGATATGATAAGGATATATAACGACGAGTGAACACAGGAAATAGAGTGAATGGGGCTCTACACGCTATTATGAAGAGTCAGAATGTGTCAAATAAGGCACGTATGGCAATTCATGATGTTGTGTTAGTGCCTACTTTAATGTATAGTAGTGAAAGTTGGGTCTGGCAAAAGAAGCATGAGAGTAGAATAAATGCTGTTGAAATGCGGTCATTAAGAAGTATGCTGGGGCTGAATCCGAATGACAGGGTGAGAAATAGTATGATAAGAGAAAAGTGTGGTTTGCAAGATGACGTTGTGACCAGGATTAAGAAAGGAATGCTTCGATGGTTTGGTCATGTAGAAAGAATGAACGAGGAAAGAGTGACAAAGCAATTTTATGTTACAGAAGTGAACGGCAGAGTCGGGAAGGGATGGCCTAGACGAAGGCTTATCGACCACATCGGCGATATATTCAAAATGGGCCAGATTAGGAGAACCCTTAACCGACGAGCGTGTATGCGTAGATATAAGGATGTAATGGAGGCGAAAGAGGTGTGTCAGGAGCGCGCCAAATGGAAGTCCGTAGTCTCTGCCTACCCCTCTGGGTGAAAGGCTTGAGTGTTTGTGTGTGTGTGAGTGTGTGTTTTCTTCAGCGGCTTGAATTATGTTTTAATGGAAGCACGCTTCACGATGTAGCCAATCTTGTCAGTGACACCTCTGACATATGGCAGTACAGTAGGCACTCGCTTGATTGTGGCCGGCTCGAGCGAAGCGAGAGTAGGTGACGCAGAAGCTCCAATGCTATCCTACATCTAAGCTAACCGCCAAAGTCTCCCCCTTGGACTCGACGGCCTGCACGCATCGGTTGTTTAGGTAAACGAAAAGATCACCAGTTGAGCAATTTCGATGGAAACCATACTAGCGGTCACTGATCAGCTGTTACTAATGGAGTAAATTATTTTCGAAAACAAGGAGATGATGGTGATAGGCCTGTAGTTGGACGGATCAGAGCGGTTACCTTTTTTACAGACCGGGCTCACGAAAGCTGTCTTCCGAGAATTCGTAATAGAGGATAGATGTAGATGTCTATGGGCCACAGCAACTAATTAATAATAAAAAAATAACAACGAGGAAGTAGAAGTACGTGAAAAAACGTGTTAGAACCGGTGCCAACTCTGGATCACACGTCTTCAACTCAATTGGGGGATTCCATTAGGCCCATTTGACTTATGGATGTAGCAAGAGTCCAGAATGTCCGGGATGCCAAAGGAAGGCGAACTAATTTCTCGCCAATTCTACCAATGTGCTCATACTTTGGTTTCATCATCATCATCATTACAGCCCTTCACAAGTCCACTGCTGAACATAGGCCTCCCCCAAAGAATGAGAGCCACCTGCATCCATCGACTTCCTGCATATCTTACCAAGTCGTCACTCCATCTAGTGGGGGGATGCCCTACACTTCGCCTGCCGGTACGAGGCTGCCACTCGAGAACCTTTCTTCCCCATCGGTTGTCGGTTCTTCGAGCTATATGGCCGGCCCATTGCTACTTCAGCTTACTAATCCGTTGGGCTATGTCGGTCACTCTGGTTCTACTACGGATATCCTCATTTCTGAGTTTATCACGCAGAGAAACTCCGAGCATAGCCCTCTCCATAGCTCGCTGAGCGACCTTGAGCTTCCTCATCTGGCCAGCAGTGAAGGACCACGTCTCAGTTCCGTATGTCATCACTGGCAACACGCACTGGGTGTACAGTCTCGTTTTCAAGTTTTGAAGTATACCTGACGAGAAGATGTGCCGTAATTTCCCGAACGCTGCCCAACCGAGTTGAATCCGTCGATTGACCTATCGGTCGAAGTTGGACTTACGTAGTCGAACTATTTGTCCCAGTCTAAACATACTCGACAACAACTTCGAGCTTAGTGTTCCCCACAACTACCGGCATAGGTGTGACATGGACATTAAACATGAACATACTTTGGTTTAGCAATAACTATTTTGAAGGACCTGGATGTGTAGCTTCTTTTAAAGGATACTAGTGTATACATTCCGGGTCACCGAAGCAGTATCATCACACAATATCACAGGCCTGAAATCACTATTGCTTATTGCCTAATGCAGTTTTACAGGAGCGATCATAACAAGCCTGAGATCTACTTTCGATGGGTACCATATATGATGGAATGAATAGTTCCATTGTATAAAGCACCACATCAGTGACAGAATCAGCAACAGAGCTGAGATGATCTGGTTTGGAGCAAACCCACTCCGATAGGTAGAATGCAAAGAAAGACCGCATCCCGTCCCAATCCGCCGACGGCGGATTAAATTTGCATTACAACCAAACACGGCGGCAGCGTACAGATCGCAACCGCGAAGGGAGCGTGAGTAGCACTACACTCTGGATCAGACAATGGTCTGAAAAGCCCAGAGGTCCATAGACGGAGACCTGATACAATTGCGGATGAGACGTCAGCAGAAGGTCCATTTATTTTATTTATTTTATTTTATAGGAGAGGGGGCAAACGAGCATGCGGCTCACCCGATGGTAAGTGACCACCGCCGCCCATGAAAAACTGCAACACCAGGGGAATCGCAGATGCGTCGCCGGTCTTTTAAAAAGGAGTACGCTCTTTTCTTGAAGGTCCCTAAGTCGTATCGGTCCGGAAAAATCGCTGAGGGTAATCGATTCCACAAGGAGGTCGTGCGAGGAAGAAAACATCTTCTAAATCGCACAGTGGTGGACCGCCAATCATCCAGATGGTGTGGATGGTATCGGGAGTTCTGCCGCGATGTGCGATCGTGAAATTTGGCGGCTGGGATTAATCCGAACAATTCCTCAGAGCACTCCCCATGGTAGATGCGAAAGAAAATGCAAAGGGATGCAACATCTCTTCGCAGCGCCAATGAATCGAGCCGATCGGAAAGGGCTCGGTCGTCGACGATTCGCGCAGCTCTGCGTTGGATGCGGTCAAGTGGAAGGAGTTGGCACTGGGGAGCCCCTGCCCAGAGATGGGAACAGTATTCCATGTGAGGCCGAACTTGCGCCTTGTAAAGTTGCAGGCGGTGTGCCGGCATGAAATACTGTCCCGCTCTGCTGATCACGCCAAGCTTTTTAGAGGCCAATTTGGCCTTCCCTTTCAAATGACCACGAAACTGCACGTCACTCGATATGTCGACTCCGAGGAAACCGATACTGGCTGAGGCAAGAAGGGGAGTGCCTTGAAACTGAGGAGATACGACAAAGGGGTTCTTTTTAGCGGTAAACGCGCAAACTTGTGTCTTCTGAGGATTAAACTGGACTAGATTTAGTCGCCTCCAATCCGAAACTTTGCTCAGCAAAGACTCGACTTCAGACACAAGTTTGTTCCGGTACTCAGCGACGTTTTCCCGAGAAATATTGGCACGGCCGGTGTATAGAGCATCACCAGTGCTGTCATCCGCATAGCAATGAATGTTACCAGTTAGCAACATATCATTGATATGCAGAAGAAACAGCGTTGGTGATAGCACACAGCCTTGTGGAACACCAGCGTTAATAGGCTTGTAGTCAGAGCATGCACCGTCTACAACGACCTTGATGCTCCGATCTGCAAGGAAGCTGGTGATCCAATTGCACAATTTCTCGGAATCCCATAGGAAGGGAGCTTCGAAAGAAGCGCTTTGTGCCAAACCCGATCGAAGGCCTTCGCAATATCCAGACTAACGGCCAACGCCTCCCCCTTGGACTCTACTGCCTCCGCCCATCTATGGGTCAGGTAGACCAGAAGATCACCAGCTGATCGACCCCGACGAAAACCGTATTGGCGGTCACTAATCAGCTGGTGATCCTCAAGGTGCCGGATGAGCTGGCAGTTAATAATGGATTCCATTATTTTGGAGAACAAGGAGGTGATCGCGATAGGCCTATAGTTGGATGGGTCTGAGCGGTCGCCTTTTTTAGGGATCGGGTGGACAAAAGCTGTCTTCCACGAATTCGGGACTACGCCATGGGAGTAGGAGTACCGGAAAAGACGCGTTAGGTCCGATGCCAACTCCGGAGCACACGTCCTCAGCACAATTGGGGGGATTCCGTCAGGCCCACTCGACTTCTGGATGTCCAGGGAGAGCAGTGCTTTGCGAACCGAGCGCTGTGAGAACAGCACATCCGGCATGGAGCATTCACACCGCGGGATGGTCGGCGGTGTTTTCCCCCCGTCATCAAGAGTCGAGTTGGACGCAAAAAGGGAGCCTAAAAGGTCGGCTTTGTATTTTGTGTCATGGGCCAGTGAGTCATCCTCCCTGTGCAGAGATGGTAGTGATGGCTTACAGAAATTCCCTTGGACAGCCTTGGCGAGAGACCAGAATGCACGGGTTCCTGAAGGAAGGCGAACTAGTTTTTCGCCAATTCTGCCCATGTGCTCTGACTTTGCCTTGGCAATTACTCTTTTGAAGGACCTGGAGGCGAAAGGCAAACACGGCGGCAACCTGCAGAACGCAACCGCGAAGGGAGCGTGAGTGGCACCACACTCTGGATCAGACAATGGTCCGACGAGCCGAGAGGGGCATCGACGGAAACCTGATATCCGTCCGGATGAGAGGTCAGCAGAAGGTCCAACAGGGAAGGTGTATGATCCTCCACATCTGGAATCCGCGTAGGCGAAGTAACCAGTTGTGTCAGACCATATGCCAAGGCAAAGTCATAAACAGATCTCCCCGCATGATCGGTTAGACGTGAACCGAGCCATTCGGCATGGTGGGCGTTAAAATCGCCAAGGATCACGTTCTCTGCGGATGGGACCTGTTGTAGCAAGGAATCTGTAGCCATTTGGACGTGGTCGATGAGTCGGTCTGTTTCGGCATTACATTCCAACAGGGAAGGTGCATGATCCTCCACATTTGGAATCCGCGTAGGCGAAGTAACCAGTTGTGTCAAACCATATGCCAAGGAAATATCATAAACAGATCTCCCCGCATGATCGGTTAAACGTCTTTCAATTACAATAGGTATAAAGTATGATTAGTTCCACAAATTTCTGAACATTGACCAAAAATATTTGTGGTTGATTAATCAAAATTCTAGTTAAATTTAATCGAAAAGAATTAGCATCAACTCCTATACATATAAATAAAATTGTCTGTCTGTAATATTGAAATCACTGACATAAACAACTATTATTTAATAAATTCTTTGAAAGTATTTTTCAAAAACCTTCTTCTTACGATTATTCTCATATTCCAAACGTTGAATCAAACGATATATTACATAATATATACTTGAGTACTAAAAATGTTTCTCGTATTCTACATACACTTAGAGCCAATACAGTGCATGGTAGCGATGGCATACCTCCCCTATTTAATCAAACTGAACCTTCAATGAGCTCATAGACAGTATTGTTGACAAAACCCACAAGCAAATTGGATTCATAAAGTGCGTCTGCAACGATTTTAGCAGTATTATTTGCATTAAAGCTCTATATTTTGCATACGTAAGGAGTATTCTCGAATATGCTAACACAATCTGGTCTCCAAAATATGCTAAGCATAAGCATCGAATAGAATCAATTCAAAAACTGTTCATTACGTTTATCTCATCAAAAGATCACAATAGTTTTGCTACATATGAAGATGCTTGCAAATTTTACCGCTTAGATACCTTGGAACTCAGAAGACTTCAACACGATATGTTCTTGCTAGACGGTTTATGGTCTGGTATTATAGATTGTCCAGACCTATTATCTAAAATATCGATACTAGTACCTAAATACCGAACTAGACATGCGCCATTATTTCACGTACCACGAGCAAACACAAATTACACAAATAATTCTACTTTATGTCGTATTGTTCAAAAATATAATAAGTGGTACGCTGACTTGGATATTTTCAACCTATCCAAGAGTCGCATCAAACGTGATGTTGTAAACAAAAATAGGGCATAATCACACACATACACACACGCACACACACACACACACACACACACACACACACACACACACACACACACACACACACCCACACACACACACACACACACACACCCACACGCACACACACACACACACACCCACACGCACACGCACACGCACACGCACACTCACACACACACCCGCACACGCGCACGCGCACGCACACGCACACTCACACACACACTGTGCGCTTAATTATTAGTTGATAAAAATGGTGTAATCTCTATTGACCTTATTGTATGATAATATGTATTGTAAATACGATGAAAACGCTGTATTAATTAATATTTTTAATAATTGCGGCTGTTTGTCTGTCTGTGTGTTTTTCTGGGCAAATTTTCCGAACCAAATGTTCTGAAATCTTACGAACAGATAGAAAGCTATGTCAAGAAGGATGTAGGCTATATTTTATCCGAAAAACTTGAGAATTTTATGAAAAAGCCTTATTTTTTTAAATGGGTACCTAAAACTAAATAAAGTCATATTAATAGATCTTGTCGAAGCGACTCTGGGGCGGACACTCGTTTATAATGTGCTCCTAATCCGCCTAAAAATGAAATAACGAAGAACATCAATACTGACTAAGTACGTTCATATTTGTTTGGAATGTTCTTTAAAACAACCAAAAAGCGAGTTTTACCCTTGTATTGAGTAAGAATGCAAACAGATATGTAACAAAATATTTCTTTTTGTGCCAAAGCTAGTTACAGTGCGCAAAGAAAAGTAATTTCCTTTGTCGCAACATTAATTCAAATATTTCAATAACATGAGTGGAATAGAATACAATCTCTTCTGTACGTTATATTGATACGAATTCAAAGCATTTTGTTTCTTTTGCAACAATAAATATTGTCTAGTATTTTTTTATTTTTTATTTAATCCTTTTCTTTAATAAAGGTAAGATAAAAGTAAACATAAAGCAAGAAACAGCCTGTATACCTTCCACACCTGGTCATTACCTACCTATTGTCCACCTTTCTACAAACTAAGCCGTTTATTACACATCAATGTTGCACCTAGTAATGAGTTGTAGAGTTAAGACGAGGTGAGGTGCCTAGTGATCTAGCGGCAAGTAACTTTAGTCTATAATCTGCCATCATTAATCTATAGAAACGTGATAATGGCAGGTGTCCCGAGTCATCCTTAATCTTAGTCTTCCAAATCATCGAGCACCCCGTCCTAATAGCTTAAGAATATTTAATGTTTATTTCTGTCTTATAACAATATTTTGTGTGCAAACTACCTATTACTTTATTTTTACTAATTGATTTTTGTCGATCAAATTTTATTTTCCTTATACATATCTACGTTCTGTGTATAGGTACGAGTATTTGTTTAAGTCGAATTTAAATTCCATTGCTAAATTTTAAATAGATAAACATAAACACTTATACATACTACTGTCATGTGAATAAAAAGCTTGTAGGATTAGATCAACTTCTTAAACTAAGGGTCTAATTCAGCTTTGCCACTCCGGACCTCTGACGAGCTTAATACGCCACTGTCATGAAGTTAAGTGAAATATTCCAAAAGTATTTACGCTTACTAAATCCGTGGACTATGTGCTCATTTATCGTCCTTATTTTACAAAAGAAAAACATAATTTGGAGACAAAAAGTAAATAAGAAATAAACTATTCCGTACCAATAAATATTGAACCAGACAGGATCGATAAAACATATATTTACTTTGATTGATTTTAAAAGAAGTTGGCATTTTTGCTGTGATGATAAATATGATGTAAATCAACATTAAATGCAAGAAGTAGAGAAAGAAAAAAAACTAAATCAAAAATTTCACTCTTGTCCTTACGTAATGACCAAGAACATAAAGCTTTGATATATGGTAGGCTTTTAAAGTTATTGTGGCGTATTTAACGCAAGGCTATTCCGGGAATGTAATCAATCTTTATGTGGTGTACTGAGCTAATAAAAGAACTTCTGATTTTTGCTTAAAACATTGAATGAAAAAAATCAACGTTTTTTCTCTAGTTTCCTTGTATAACAAAAGAGTAGATCAGAGTTATAGAATAGAATTTATTTGTTTAATGAAATATGACGTAAAAAGATTCTAACAAATTATATAGTAACATTCATTGTATTTTTACTATTATTGTATAATAATTATTATATACCTAGTCAGGTCATAAATTCTGTCACATGTTTAATATAATATAATTGAAACAAGTTTATTCATTATGTAACCATTTATATACCAAAATGAACTTAACAAAACATAGATTCTTATGACACTAAAGTTTATTCAAAATGATCTCCGTGATTTTGAATACAGGCCTGCGCGGCCAGTCGTCTATCGCAGCACGAACGAGGTCCATGTCAATATCGGCGGCTGCCTTAATCAAGGATGTCTTGAGTAACTCCAAATTGGGATGAGTCTTTGAGCACGCCTTTTCCTCCAAGTGTTGCCATATCTTGTAATCTAACGGATTCAAATCTAGACTGGAGGAGGGCCAGTCTTCGTGCCGGATGAAGTCGATTTCACGCGCCGCCAGCCAGTCTTGTGTGCTCTTCGCTCTATGAGCTGGCGCCGAATCTTGTTGGAATACCCAGTGCCTGTTATTGAACATGGTATGAGAAACAGGTTCCACAAGGTTCGTCAGGACTGTATTTTGATACACAACTGCATTAGTTTTTACACCTTTCTCACAAAAATGTACCTCTGTTAAGCCCCAATAAGAAACTCCCAACCATACCATGAGCGAGGATGGAAAATGACCTCGTTGGACACGCGGAATACGGTTGCTCGCTTCTTCACTACTGTGTGCGTACACCTTATCATTTTGTTTGTTGTAGCTCTCTTCTACGGTAAAAATTTTTTCATCCGAAAAAAGAATTTCCCGATATTTTTTTCCCGCGTACCGCTTCAACAAAGCGCGGCATCTCTTCAGTCTCAGGTCCATTAGACGAGCATTCAAACGATGTCCTGTTTTTCTTCGATATGCCCGAAGCCCTAAGTCTTCATTTAACACCCTTTTCACCGTGGTTCTGCTTAACCAGAAACTGTTGACTTACGTTTGGGATTTCTTTGAATTCGCGCCTTCACAGCTTTTATCACTGCTGGAGTGCTAACAGACCGAGGGCGACCACTTCTTGACCTGTCATCTACACTAGAGTCTTCATTGTATCGTTTGATGGTACGATAAACGAATCTTTTGGTTATATTCAAATTTTTCAGTACGTCAAAAATTTGAATTGGCGTGTAACCGCAACGATGCAACGCAATAACTGCAACACGGTCTTCTTTAAGCGTCCATTCCATATTTAAAAATGTGTAAAATTCTAAAAAGTATACAGTTTTATTTTCATGAACAATTTAAAATTCGAATTCAATAAACTTTTTTGTGGCCAGCATTCTAAAAGAAAAGTTTTTACTGTGTGACAATACTTACGACCTGACTAGGTAATATTAATGTTTTTTAAAGTTGGAATACAAAATTGTTGCTATCGAAAATACGCAAAATACGAAAATACGTGTTTCGGGGGGAAACACAATGTTATTTTTTGAGTTGATTTTTTGTCCTTGTAAACTACGGCATATAAGCACACTATCTAATATATTCACTTCAGTCTACGTAAGGTCACAACTAAGTATAGGCTTTTTGAAAGAAAATCAATGAGGATATATGCTGTCTCCCGTCCACATACAACGCATGCACCCTGAGGACTGACGAGAAGATTGTTGAGCTGGAAGAAGAGATAGACAAGTTACGCTGGCATATTATAGGATTATCCGAAGTCCGAAGAGAGGGGGAGGAAACGGTAATCCTCGAATCCAGCAACTTGCTCTATTACCGGGAGGGCGACCATCTGTCCCAAGGAGGTGTCGGATTTTTCATCCACAAGTCTCTCGTTAACAACGTTGTAAAGATTGAGAGTGTGTCGACGAGGGTTGCGTACCTTATACTCAGAATCACCAAACGGTATTCGCTGAAGTTCATACAGGTTTACGCACCAACTTCGGCACACCCCGATGAGGAGGTGGAGGTAATGTATGAGGATATCTTTAGAGCCATGCATTCCTCCAAAACCCAATATACGGTGTTAATGGGAAACCAATGCAAAACGAGGCACAAGAGAGAATGGTGAGCTGAAAGAAGGGAAATTTGGAATAGGGCAACGGAACCCAATGGGCCAGCAGCTGGCCGACTTCATGGAAAAAGAGGGACTCTTTATGATGAACTCTTTCTTCCAGAAGCGGCCCCACAGCAAATGGACCTGGTTGAGCCCCAACGGTTCCACAAAAAATGAGATTGACTTCATTATGACGACCAGACGACAACTGTTCAGTGATGTCTCAGTGATCGCGAGGGTGAAAACCGGCAGCGATCACCGAATGGTTAGAGGCACACTGAACCTAAACATTAAGTTGTAGAGGTCTTGTCTAATGAAGTCAACGCTCTGTCCCCCTCGTGCTCTAATTCAAAGTCCCGAAACCTTTCAACTCGAGTTACAAAACCGTTTTCAGTGCCTAGAAGACTGCAATGAAGTGGATGATATGAATGACAAGCTCGTGGAAACTGTCCATGCGGTCGGAGCTAAGACCCGCCGCAGAAGAACACAAAAACTCTCCGATCACACTCTCATGACTGTTAGACGGGAGATGAAGCTACATTCTTCAACAGATTTGACAGCATACAGGCAACTGAACAGACAGATCTCCAAATGCATGCGGCGGGACTTACACAACTTCAATACAGCTCGTATTGAAGAAGCGATCGAGCGGAACCAACGCTCCAAAGTCTTTGCCAGAGATCTGTCTACCAGAAAGAGCCAACTGTCAAAGCTGAAGACAGAGCGTTTCCTGGGCACCTGAGATTTTGAGTGAGATTGAGAGGTTCAGAGAGAGCCACACGCAAGTGTGAGTAACGATCCAAGAGCGAGTCTTATCCGACATTATTCCGATGATATACCGGACGTCAGTCTGAGGGAGAATAGAATGGCTCTCCAGTACCTTAAAAACGGCAAGGCCCCAGGCGAGGATGGAATTACAGCGGAGCTTCTGAAAGCGTGTGGAAAACCGGTACTTGAAGTCCTTCTGAAGATCTTTAATTCCGTCCTTCATGGTGGCATTACACCGGAGGCGTGGAGCGGAAGTGCGGTGGTCTTGTTCTTCAAGAAAGGCGACAACGCTCTCTTGAAAAACTACAGACCGATTTTCCTTCTGAGCCGCGTCTACGTGATGGTTTCGAGAGTCATTACGAATCGTCTCGCGCGCAGACTTGACGACTTCCAGCCTCCCGAACAAGCCGGGTTCCGAAAAGGCTTTAGCACTATAGACCACATACATACCCTTCGGCAAATTGTACAGAAGTCAGAGGAGTACAATTTGCCACTATGTCTGGCGTATGTGGACTATGAGAAAGCCTTTGATTCCGTCTAAATTTGGGCGGTGCTGAAATCCCTTCAGCGGTGCAAAGTTGACTGTCGGTATATCGAAGTACTGAAGTGCTTATACAGTAGGGCTACGATGGCTTTCCGAGTACAGAACCAGAGTACGAAACCTATCCAATTGCAGAGAGGTGTAAGACAGGGTGACGTTATATCCCCGAAACTCTTTACTGCTGCATTGGAAGATGTTTTCAAGCTTCTGGACTGGAAAGGATACGGTATCAACATCAATGGCGAGTACATCACTCACCTTCGATTTGCCGACGATATGGTCCTTATGGCAGAATCGCTGGAGGACCTAAACACTATGCTCAATGACCTCAATAGTGTTTTCCAACGGATAGGTCTTAAGATGAACATGGACAAAACAAAGATCATGTTTAATGTCCATGTCACACCTATGCCGGTAGTTGTTGGGAACACTAAGCTCGAAGTTGTTGACGAGTATGTTTACCTGGGACAAATAGTCCGACTAGGTAAGTCCAACTTCGACCGAGAGGTCAATCGACGGATTCAACTCGGTTGGGCAGCGTTCGGGAAATTACGGCACATCTTCTCGTCAGGTATACCTCAAAACTTAAAAACGAGACTGTACACCCAGTGCGTGTTGCCAGTGATGACATACGGAACTGAGACGTGGCCCTTCACTGCTGGCCGGATGAGGAAGCACAAGGTCGCTCAGCGAGCTATGGAGAGGGCTATGCTCGGAGTTTCTCTGCGTGATAAACTCAGAAATGAGGATATCCGAAGTAGAACCAGAGTGACCGACATAGCGCAATGGATTACTAAGCTGAAGTGGCAATATGCCTGCCGTATAGCTCGAAGAACCGACAACCGATGGGGAAGAAAGGTTCTCGAGTGGCAGCCTCGTAACGGCAGGCGAAGTTTTGGGCGTCCCCCCACTAGATGGAGTGACGACCTGGTAAGATATGCAGGAAGTCGATAGATACAGGTGGCTCAGAACAGTGCTTTGTGGCATTCTTTGGGGGGGCCTATGTTCAGCAGTGGACTTGTGAAGGGCTGCAATAATGATGATGATGTGTTGTTTGCTCTAGGTGTCTATTCTAACTATTCTTATAATGGGAAGATTGCGGCATTCCTGAGGGGAGGCCTATGTTCAGCAATGGACTTTGAAGGATTGTAATGATTAAATGATGATGATTCTTATAATCTAATTGTAATATAATATAAATAACTGTTACGATGAGGTGCGTCAATTTTTTTCGAAATACATTTTGCACATTTTTTTATTTTAATACTGCTCATGACATGAGAAATAAAAAAGACTGTGTACAATTTTATTTAATATTCGAAAAATTTTAAGGCATTCTTTAATGTCCTATCACTAGTTAGGTAAGGTAAGGTAAGATCACCTCCTCCAGTTCCGTTGCGTTCCGAATGGAGATACCTCGTACACGCTGATGGAGACCACCTTTGTCTTTGTTCTGAGATATTAGTGCTGTTAGCCTTTTTGGCTTTTACAAATTCAATCAATTAAATCAAAACTTGAGTACATATAAGTATCAATATTATATAAATCTTAACCCTTTCTACTTTGATTACTGCTGCACCTCCTCTTGTATGTCTATCTAATAAATAAAATTATTAATGTCCCCGAAAATTGGATCAGCATATCTAGTAGATTATATCCATAATTATTGTTACATCATTTCCGGAAAGAGATGACCTTTATGTTAAGTGGTTGGTATTCAAAATATCAACATGGTTTAATTGTTATAGAAGAATAAATAAATAAAGTATGTTAAACGTAGATGTGAATACCATGTAGTGGCGGTGTAAGAATACCCACATCATCCCATGAGTGTCGTAAGAGGCTACAGAGGGAATCAAATCAGGAAATGGGCAGCTGTGTCTGCGTCAGCACATTCCAGTACAAAAGAGTTCTCTGTAAGTTAACTTTTTTTATCAAACAAAGACTAAAAAGTTATGTATGTATAATAAAATTTATTACATGGTTGATATTAGCCCTAAAAATGCGGTGATCGCTTCCAAACTGTTTCCTAAATAAAAAAATTTTTATAATTATTGTTAATTCCTTTTTACTGGAAATCAGGCATTCCATCTTAGTCCTCACGGGTGACAACGCATCTACATTTTGATTTGTAACAGAGGATAGATGTAGATGTCTATGGGCCGCAGCAACCACTTACCATCAGGTGGACTGTGTGATAGTTTGTCACCCTTATCCTATAAAAAAAAAACATTCAATTGACATTTTAATGTACAATTATTTAAAAAACTGTGGAAAAAAGAGTCCCGCTTGGTTTGTTGCTGGTTCTGCTTAGGACAGAGGCTTTTGTTTCTTAACCAGTGGGAAACAGTAAAAATGACTTTCAATAAGGATTATTTATAACCTTTATTGAAATAAAATTATATATATACTGAAATAAAAATATAATTAACATATAATGGCTTCTGAAGTATGGCTTAAAGTCTTATATACATTATGCCTTAAAACTGACTTCAGAATCAAATTTGTTAAAAAAAATATATTTTAATTTTATTTATTCATAAAACCAATAGCTATTAACAAAATAAATTGACAACAAATCGGATAACCTTAGTAAATGCCTTATTATAGGTTTCCCTATATTAATTATGCGTTATTAAAAAAAAGCAAGAGCGACGCTTCCGCCTTTTTAAGACGGTTTTTATTCCATTTTTAATTACTTATACTATTAAGACTACTATACTACTAATACCACTATAATTATCTAGACCTTCCCTTATGCGAATTCAGATGTTTTTGTTATACAAAAGTTTAAATATGTACCTTTTGGAAATATAGAACGTATTATTATTATGGGGTATCTATAAAGTTTTCTCATCTGGTTAGGCAATATAAATATATAATTGTAAATAAACATGGTAAACGTACATAAATATCAATAAAATAAAATAAATACATAAAAAATACATAAATATATAAAAACCCAACCAGATGGAAGCCCTCGGCAGAGGAGACCAGACGGCCGAGGGTTAGGGGGAAAGGGAAAGAAACCGGCGGACGATGCGGGCGGTATCGAGGAGCACCGCCTTCTGCATTTGAGCTTCGAGCGGTCCGTCACGGAGTCCTAGTCGCCTCAGATGACCCTAGAGGCTGACTGGAATTAACCCATTCGCAGAGGCGACTACAGGTATAATTTCGGTCGGCAATCCACCCCACATGTCGGTCACCTCGTGAGCCAGGTCCAGATATTTAGTCAGCTTATCTGTTTCGGCTTTCACGAGGTTCTCGTCATAAGGAATGGTAATGTCGACTAAAAATATCCTTGACTATGCCCGGTCCATCAGCACAATATCAGGCTTATTCGCAAGAATAGTCCTGTCTATGATGATGGCCCGGTCCCAGTAGAGCCTGGCGCGGTCATTTTCGAGCACGGCTTCCGGCAAGTACTTATAATACGGCCGTTTTCCGATCAACGAGACCGTATTTCAGAGCGAGCTCCTGGTGTAAAATCCTGGCTACTAAGTTATTATTATTATTATTAAAGGGTGAGAGAACTGGTACTATCACGGACTGTAATGTGATTCATTAATCGTCATGGGGTCCATGGGGTGCAGTAGCTAGTAGTCGTTTTGCTAAGTAACAAAAAATGAAGAGTCACTAATTTTTATTTATTTATGTGATGGTTACTCTGAGTTTAGCTCAAAGCTCAAAGGGAAAATAATTAATTTTCTCATTTAATTTTTTTTCCCTTTTCTGCGTCAAGACCGAGGATCCTTTATACTGGAAACGATTCATTCCATCCTAAAAATCAGGGGTGACAATGCATCAGCATTTTGATTGTTAATCGAGAATATAAATATCAGTGAGCCACACAATCTATTTACACGCATATTCTTTAAGAAGTCAATAATTAGGTTTTGAATAAATCATATCTCAATTTTCCGTATTAAAATCAAACCTGAATTTGGTCCCAAAACCCGTTAAAGAATATTGTATGTTCAAGGTTCTTTTACAAAGGAAAAACGAATTTGCATATATAATGGCGAAACAGACTATGAATAAGAAGTTGAGTGAATTTCCATGCTGAAATATAACGAAAATCTAAAATAATAAGCAAACCATGGTGCTTTTGTAAGCCTCTATTTTATTTTCCTCTTAATATAAAATATTAAAGCGGAAGTTTTTGGAGTTTACTCCTTTTGAATCGATATTCATATATAGCCTGCGGTACACAAATCATATTTATATTAGGTTTTATACAATAAGGGGGATAAAAGAGCACACAGTCCACCTGATGGTAAGTGGATGCTTTATCCATAGACATCTATCTACACATAATCTCGATTCAGAAACAAAATGCAGATGTGTTTTCACCTCGGAGGAATATTCTTTAGTCTACTCAAGAGGGTAAAAAATTAGACTTTTTATCAAAAGTAAAAGCCGACTTTATAATAAGTCGGGACTTTAATATTTCTATATACTTCGTCACTATACTTCTATATGCTATGTCTAATACTTCTATATACTATGTCAGAGGAGTCACACACTATATTTTGAAGCGAGCTTCTATTAAAACATACTACAAGCCGTCAAAGAAAATAAGTAAATTTTTACCATCCCTCAAGTGTAATATCCTTCTACAAAATGCAGGACTGATGATTGTGAATGTGGTCTCTCTTACCTAAGACAAATGTATAAATCTATAAAAACCCACGTGGAAAAACATATAGCTGACGTAAAGCACCGACGCTCCGGGAAGTCTGCAGTCTGTGAACATGTTCAAGACTGTCCCTGTCATTTCATAAGATTTGTTAAAGCACAAATCCTCCCAAAAGAACAGCGATTCATACCAAGGATGATACGTGAGACTATAGAAATTAAAAAAACATCTTAATTTCCATAGAGAAAATAGATGGGTGATGCCAACTGCTTAGGATCCTTTTTCAGGCCAAAATTAAATCCAAATTCAAGCATACCATTACTAGACTACAAGATATTGTAAACTCGTTCTGCGTATATCAGACCAAAAAATTGATATTCAAACCCTGAAAGTAGCCGAGCTAACTAGCATCGTACATCGGGACGTCGAATATCTATGTCCTCCGTGTGACTACCGGAACTGTAAAGCACCCGAAAATACCAGTGAACATGGTTGCTGTAAAGCACTTGAAACGTCAGGAATTAAAAATATGTTGATCAAACGAGACAAAATCTGTAAAAATAATTTTATTCCGTGTTTAGCATTCGCGTTTTTATAAGAAATGATTATGAAAAATATATGATGATATACATACAAATATTAATACACGCAACTCACGTTCTTTTTAACTTCAACCGATTTCAAAAAAGGAGGAGGTTCTCTTTTCGTCTGTTAATATTTTTATGTAGGTTCGAACATTCTTTGCTTACGAACCGAGTTTATTTATTATTTTTCCTTAATGATATAACGTGTTCACTTCAGTAATGGTCCCATATAAATTTAAAGACAAATTCCATCCCTAAGGTAAGGGTAGAAAATGAGAGGCTTAGTAAAGTATTAAACGTAACTATTTATAAAATATTCTAGATGTTAATTTGAACTTGGTCCTTTCAAATGTGTAAAACAATCAACATTATGAAAACGTTAAATCAGTTTAAAAACTAAAAATAATAATATTTCCACATAATAGCTTCTATAGGTCCTTAAACTTTCAATACGCTATATGTTTTAGCACCAACTTCGTGAGCCATTATATTGAAATTAGTTTATTCTTTTTCAATTTTTAGTTCGTTAGTTACAGCCTACATACGTCCAAATTGTTTACACGGGGAGATTCTAGCAAATTAACTATACCCACATTTTGAATTGGCATGATGAATTTGCAAAATGTTTAATTTTACTAGACTAAACTAATTACCCTTATCAATTCTTTGTTAATATTTTGTACTTTATTTTATTCAGGATAACAACAGCTTATTAATACTTAAACATTTTTAATTAAATTATTAAACACGAAAAAGCCAATAATAGTTATCCACAAAGTAAATAACCAAAGATAAAACTGTAAATCTACAAAACAAATTCGGTAAGCACTAATAGTAAGCATTAAAAAATTAATTTAAATATTAATATTACTTTTGTGATAAACATACATATACACATACACATGTAGTATATGTATGTACATCACGAAATTATTGTGAGCTATGCTTCATCTACTAACTGATGTTGAAGCTATATTTGTTTTGTAAAAGAGGGCCATACGGGCGATTTATAACCTACATTGTAAAGAGTCCCTCAGAGAAAAATTTAAAGAAATAAACATATTAACTTTGGCATCGCAATATATTTATGAGAATACCTGTCAACATTTTTCACTGTCAAAAGCAACGTATATTTAACTTATTTTAATTTGTTATTTAGAGGCCAATTCTGGCTTATAAATTTCAATAAAAAGATTAGTAAATATATAAGAGGGTTGTTATAATAATTATTTTTTGATTTCAGACATAATTCTCATTTACAAAGGAAAATATTTCTGCTGCGTCTTTGTCAACTGTCAAAACATAACGACTACAAACAATTTTTTATCAATATGGAATAAATCCAGTGAAGTAATGTGATAATATTTTATTTATAGAGTAAAGTGCTTTTATTTAGGCCGTAAATGATTGTTTCAGGGAAAGATGCGGGGTACAGCAGCAATTAAATATGAAGTTATGTAATATAAAGACTTTTGAGTGCTGTAGAGATTTGTTTACATTTTTTAATGAATATCACTGCTCCGCTATATTCACAGCCGGATTTCCTACAGTGTCAAAATTGTGCCGACGGTAGGCTGCTTAAAAGTAAAAGGGGTTTAAATAAATATATTAAACGATGCCATAGTAAAAATATTTTGGCTTCACAGCCTACCGTAGAAATTCATAACTCTATTAGCAATTCAACTAATGACACAAATTTTTCCCTTTTTTCGGAGCAAATTTACAATTATCATCGTAATGTATCAGTGGTTAATAGAATTCCTAGAGGTGCGAAGATGCAGCTTGCTAAAGCATTGTCATGCACTATTCAAAATTGTTTCACAAATAGTGAAAATAGTTGGCAAAAATTATTTACTTTCGCACATTCCCATTTTCATTTTGATGAAACAATAAATAAATCAATTACGTCTCAATTAAAAGAAACACCTTTTCAAAATTTAGATTACCCAATTAATACTCATGTACCTCGACCACGTCCTAAATTTCATTTAAAAAAGTAGGTGAGTCGAAAGTAATGGATGGCGACTTAAAAAATGCATCCCATATTTTATTCTCAGACGACATCCTGGCTCCTCGTAATGTCGAAATTCTTGAAAGCCTTTGTCAGAAGCATCCTTCGGTCAAACCTTCTCAGGGTTTACCGCTGCCTCCCAAGGCTTCTATGTAACCTTTATAAATTTCGGAAAAAGACACTTTAGAAGCAATTTTGTCATTTTCGAATGGCTCTGCTGGCGATATTACGACTCAAAATCTTAAATATCTTGTAAGCGCTTCTGCCGGTGATGCCGGCGGAGTACTTCTTAAAGTCATTACAAAATTATGTAACTTTATGCTTTCTGGTAATGTTAATTCAAATTTCATTCCATTCTTATATGGGGCAAGATTATGTGCCTTCAAAAAAAAGGATAACTGTAATCGTCCTATTGCCGTTGGTTCTACATTTCGACGCTTAACTTCAAAATTAGCTTGCAGGCACATAATCTCTAACCTTAAAACCTAATTTCAGCCTACTCAACTAGGATTTGGCACTAGAGGTGGCTGTGAGGCGGCGGTACATTCAGTGCGTACATTTTTAACAAACTCTGATTCAGATGTCCTTGTGAAGGTTGACCTAAGGAATGCTTTTAACTCTATCGATAGGGTAACCTTGGTGAAAGAAGTGGCTAACAATACCCCCGAAATTTATCATTACGTTTGGCAATGTTATAGTCAAAATACTAACTTGTTTTACGAAAACCATGTTATCGATTCTGCTGTCGGTATTCAGCAGGGTGACCCACTGGGTCCAGCACTTTTCAGTTTGAAAATTCATCCCATTTTTTTAAATTTGAAATCCAAGCTGAATGTCTGGTACCTGGACGATGGTACACTGGGAGATAGAGCAGATGACGTCCTCAGTGATATTACTCATATTTTTCGAAATTTTAAAAATATTGGTCTTGAACCAAATAGCAATAAATGTGAAATATTTTTTTCCAATAATTTATCTACTTCTCACAAAGACAGTTTAATTCGAAATTTCAATTATGTTTCTCCAGGAATAAAAACTGTCAGTACGGAATCTCTATACCTGCTAGGTGCCCCGTTGTTTTTTGATATTATTAAACCTGTTTTAAAAACAAAATTTGATCAGTTTTAAAAACCGCGTTGATAAATTATATAAATTAAACCCCCACATAGCTCTTACTATTTTAAAATATTGTCTCCTTGTACCTAGATTTACATACTTACTTCGCTCGAGTCCAGTCTGGAAATGTTCGGATATTTTAAAAGATATTGATAATAATCTTAAAATAGCTATAGAAAAAATTATAAATTTAACTTTAAATACAACAGCCTGGACTCAAGCTACTTTACCTATAAAATTTGGTGGCATTGGTGTAAGAAGTCTTTCTAGCGTTGCATTGCCTGCTTTCCTTGCTTCCGTGCATAGTGCCAGTGACTTATGTAACAGAATTTTAAATAATATTTTTTTTTTTAATTATGAGTTTTGCACCCATCACTAGATTCTCTGCACAAACCAAAGGTAGACTGGTAGAGAATGCCTTTAGGCATTAAGTCCGCCGTTTTGTAAATTTCTTGTATGTGTGCAAATAAAGCTTAAATAAAATAAATAAAGTAGACCTAAGCTTTGCTACAGAGGCAGGGTAGACATGGCAAAGGCTCTGTCCCGGTGAAAATATTCCACTGGAAATGAACCAACAAAAACAGTGGGATATACCGTTGGTACGGGGCGTGCAGAAAGATTTGTTTCATAATTTCCATAGTGAACAAGATAAGGCACGCCTTCTAGCTGTTTCGAATAAGGAATCTATTCACTGGTTACACGCATTACCATCAAGTAATTTCGGCACATTACTTGATGGGGAAAGCTTGCGTATTGCCGTAGGAATCCGACTAAGAGTTTCCGGCAAGTTTGGGCTCCACGGACTTTCATGTAAGAAAAGCGCTGGTAGGTTTTCACGACACAGTTCTTTGAACGATGTCGTCCGAAGGGCTCTTGTCTCTATAAATGTTCCCTCGGTTTTAGAGCCTTGTGGAATATTTAGAGACGATGGCAGGAGACCCGACGGTATGACATTGGTCCCTTGGGAGAGAGGTAAAGCCCTAGTGTGGGATGCTACTTGCGTAGACACTCTGGCGGCCTCTCATCTCAGGGGTACCTCGTTTAGGGCCGGGGCGGCATCAGAGGCAGCTGAACTGAGTAAGTGGCGCAAATATGAGTCTCTGAGAGATGACTACATATTTATGCCATTTGCTGTAGAGACTATCGGTCCGTGGGGTCTCCATCCGCGGCTGGTCGTTGCTGCTGGTAATAAGAGGGCTGGTTATTTTCTCGTTCAAAGGATGGCATGATACCGCGGGGAGTAGGACTACATGATTTTTAAGTTTCTAGTTTTAGTTTTTTTTATTATTATAGTTTTTAATATTGTATATTAAAGTACTATAATTAACTATAAAAATGTAATTACTTATATTAAATAATAGATACTCATATAATGTATGTGCATAAAAACATAAATAGCTTTAATAAGAATAAGGATGCATACTTTAAACACTAGGAACAAACATAATCTTGTAATGCCAGTTGCCTAGACTCCACATAATCAGTGACTCATTTATGGGGCAATGTATACGCTTTTACAACAAAATCCCATAACATATTCAAAGTTTGTCAATAAACAAGTTTAAAAGTTTTATTAAAGGAAAACTGTACAAAAAGGGTTATTATAATATCAAGGAATAATGAATGAAAATAATCCCTGGGAATAAGGTGATCGCCACTATGCTGGTTCTATGAAAAAATCATTTAAAATGTAAGTATAAAATCCTGAGAAACGTCAATTCTAGAAATATCATCACTCCATGACGAGAAGACAGTATTACAACCGTGTGAACTAGAATCCGTCAAAGGAGAAACAGTAAATACACTTTGAAAAAAGGCATTAAAGGCAGAGCAAATATCCTGTCCCTCCGTGTAAATAACGTTATTTAGGGTTTAATTACGTGGATAATTAGATATTCCCTTTTTAGACTTAACAAATTTCCAGAAATAGTTTGTCGAATTCTTTAAATTTTTCTCAGTATTGCGAATAAAATCATCAAAACATTTTTTTTTGTATTTTATGTAGTCTATCTCTGAGAAGCTTAAACTCATCATAATCACGAGGGTTGTTAAATTTTTTCCATTTTTTGTATGCCTTAAAAATTTCACGAATTATTTTAATAAGTGCGCGGCTGTACCAACACGGGTAACTATTACTAATTTGGCAGGATAGCGATGGAAATAAAGCAAAACATTCGTGGAGTTTTTCATAAAAAATCTCAACGGCTTGTTCGACTGTATTGGTGTTTAATAATAATTGATCCCAGTCTACTCTTTTTAAAAAGGTATTTATGTTAATATAATTACATTTTCGGAAATTATGTTTTGAGTGAAAATATTCTTTAAATGGTTTTACAAAAATGTCTTGTATATTAATGGTAAAAGGTGGGTGTAAGGTATCGACTTTAGTCAAAGGATCAGAGTGGTTGATTTCCAAGTGTAAGTTTGGGAAACATAGATCCAGTATATTGTTACAACGGTTGGGAAATAAATTATATTGATTCATGCCAAAAAAACATAAATCCTCGGTCAAAACACTAGCACCTTTTTGAATATCAGCTCGGCCAGAATGTATTGTTGACCATCCTGAGGCAATCCATTTTAAACAAGGTAGGTTAAAATCGCCTACTATAAGATAATGGTCAGAGGGTGCCGCCAGCAGGTAAAAGCGTTCAAAGTTGTTTCGGAATTCATAAATACAGTTAGGTAATATGTCATCATTTGGTGGTATATAAACTAAAATAATATTCAAGTTACAATTCGAATTGAGAAAACGTGCCGATAAACTCACACATAATGATTCAAATCCTTTACAATCCTAATCATTACGGCGCGTAGCGCATAGTTCACTCCGAGTACAGATCATTACCCCGCCACCTGTCCTTTTTTCCGTTGTTAGCAACCACAATTGTTGTTTCAGACAACAATATTAAATTATATTCACACGATAAAATATTATTATACAAATCTAAGCATTTCGTGCGGAGGCCACGAATAATTTGATAAAAATATTCAACTTAGTAATATTCATAATTATGGAATAAATATGAACTTAATAAAGTTTTTTCGTTAACTTCCCATATGCTCGAGGCCCCGATGTCAAATAATAATTAACAGCGGTAATTATTTGGTGTTTTAAATGACTTAAAAATCGAAATCTTAATTTGGTGTTACAAATATTAAGAACGTATGATAAATAATGAAAGGTTAAGTAAAAAAAAGTGCAAACTTTTATTTTCTCAATGTTAATTGTAGGAGTATGTTCCAAGTTTAATACTGGTTCTAAATAGCATAGATTTACAGAATAATATTCAAAAGTTGGTGGGAAATTGGTAGTATAGAATAATATTATGGAATATATTTATTATGATCCATTCACGACTAACGTCGGTTTTAATAAATACCCCGTCCTGCAACCCACAGGCAAAAAGGCATTTATATATCCCCATTTATGTGTTTTAAATGTATTTAATATTGTAGCACATAAAAATATTCCTTACCGTAGGATGTAGTACATAACATTATAAGTAATAACAAGCATTGATAAATCATATAATAACTACGAAAACACAGTAGATTAGCAAGTTTAATATAGAATAAACTATAGAATAGTCAAATTACTTTTTGAAGATCTACTGAATTTTTTTATACATAAGGATGGACTAATATCGTTCTTCCTAACAAAAACCTTGCCATCACGTATCCATACAAATTTGTATTGAGTAACTTTTGCTTTTTCTCTTGTACTTTTATATAATAACTTGTTGGCTGGTGTAAGATGTTCATATAAGTAAATATTCTTCATTTCATCAGGAAAACCTATATCGCACAACTTAAGTCCTTTCTTGGTACGAACGACAGACAGAATGGTGTCACGTAATAATTGAGAACTCAGATTTACGATAACGTAAACTTAGGACGTCCAGAAACTGCATTAAATGGGCGAATCTTTATAATTTGGACAACGTCACTTGAAGACAGCTCAACTCCCAGGAAATTAGTAATATTTCTCAAATAGAGGGACAGGTCTTCATTTGACTTTTCAGGGATACCAGATATCTCAAGATTATTCCGTCTGGTCTGTTGTTCCATATACTGAATTTTATTTTCGAGATTTTGTATCTGAGTGATTAATTCAGTGTTTTGAGAACTACAAACTTCCAGTGCTTGTAACCGGCTATCAAATAGGTCCTGTCTTTGAGAGGAACAGGTAAAAGACTTCTCCATTTCTGTGAGACGTGTATTTGATTCAGATAGCGATTTCTTCATTATGTCGTTATCATCTGTCAATTGTTGTAAACAACTATTTATTTGAAATAAATTTGAGTTAATATTTGACAGCTGCTTGGTTAATGCCGAGTTAATAGCTTCAGAAATACTGTTGAAAATTTTATCATTCCATAATTTCATCTGTTGCTCGAACCTATGCTCGAAACACGCTAACGTATCTTCTCCAATTTCGCATTCCGGTTGCTTACGTTTGCGTATATTTACCAAAGATTCTTTGTCTACCGACACCGATATGTCAGGATTCGATGAGAATATGTTAGGTGGTGTGCGCTGGAGTGCCATTGTATATAACAAACGCACACACGATCAATATAAGTATCACAGACTGCAGAAGACAGGGACGAAAAATAGCAACTGTTATTATCTCACGGGGGTGAGGTACTCCAGTAGATATAACCAGGAGCAGCGACGCGAAAGAAGGTAAGAAACACTGGTTTGAGGAGTATTAAAAATTTTGATGCACTTGATCGCACGCAAAAAACAGCTGTGTTACACTAACAATTAGGCTATAATAATGACATTCACGGAGCAAATAAAATAATTGGTGTCTGATTTAAATTTGTTGAAGGGAAAAATTAGTGAATGGGTGCGATGTACACAGGAGAAATCTAATTAAGATCCCGCTCAACTTTCACGTCTGTTTGACGACGTAATTTAAATGCAAATCTTCTGTTATCCTTAATTTCTTGTCTATGCGGAGATATACGAAGAATTTTGTTCTAAACTCGAATTCTATTAGCTTATTGTCTACAACTTGCTGAATATTTTGTACAACTATATTTGCATTTTAGTCACTACTTTAATGTATAGTAGTGAAAGTTAGGTCTGGCAGAAGAAGCATGAGAGTAGAATAAATGCTGTAGAAATACGGTCATTAAGGAACATGCGCTGAATCTGAATGAAAGGGTGATAAATAGTGTGATAAGAGAAAATTGTGGTTTGCAAGATGACGTTGTTACCAGGATTAAAAAAGGAATGCTTTGGTGGTTCGATCATGTAGAAAGAATGAACGAGGGAAGAGTGACAAAGCAAATTTGTGTTTCAGGAGTGAACGGCAGAGTCGGGAAGGGACGCGGAAGATTTATCAACCAAATCGGCGATACATTGAAAATGGGCCAGATTAGGAGTACCCTTAACAGACGAGCGTGTATGCGTAGATATATGGATGTAAAGGAGGCGAGAGAGGTGTGTCAGGATCGCGCCAAATGGAAGTCTGTAGTCTCTGTCTACCCCTCTGGGTGACAGGCGTGAGTTTTTTGTGTTGTTGTGTTGTGTTGTGAAATTTTATTTTTAGATACGAAATACTTTTATAAAAATATATGTTTTATCGGTCCTACGTATCATTGACTATCGCTTAACTTAATTAACTATTAATTAAATCTATATCTGCCTACTTAATCTGTTATTTAGTTAAAGACTATGTTGTGGCGGCGTAAGAATATTCACTACCCCATATCCTACCGTGAGTGTCGTAAGAGGCGACAGAGCAAAACTGAAACAGAGGATGGGCAGCAGATTCTTCCTGATGATATTCCAAAACAATAAAAAAACTGCGGTTGCCAATCCGACGAAATGTTCTGAAATAGTGGACTCTTATTTATTTACTAGCTGTTCCCCCTGACTTCGTCCGCGTGGAATTTACTACGATTAGATTTCGTGGGTTTTAATTTTTATACACGGAACCCTAATTCTTTTTCTAATATTAAAATAGCTTAAGCTTATAAGAACAGCTAACTGGCAGTGAGAGTCCCGTCAAAATTAGTCCAGCCATTTCGGAGATTAGCCGGAATAAACAGACAGACCAAAAAAATATTAAAATTGTTTTATTTTTTATTATTACCGTATATATTTTCATCCTCTCCGGCTGATACTTCGTATCTCTCCTACCCGTAGGTACAAATTGGAGCACTCCTTTGTGCTGGGGTTTGCGTATACGGCAGAGAGGACATCTCTTCTCGATGCCTCGGCAGTCTTAAAGATTTGGAGCTGTCCATTCTTTGGTTACGCGTAAATAGCGACGAACATCCGCGCGTCTACGGGTGCCTCTATAGGTCCCATAGCGGTAATGCCGAAACAGACTGACTCATCGACCACAATAAATAGTTACAGATTTCTTGCTACAACAAGTCCCATCCGCAGAGATCGTAATCCTTGGCAATTTTAACGCCCAACACGCCGAATGGCTCGGTTCACGTTTAAACGATCATGCGGGGAGATCCGTTTATGACTTTGCCTTAGCTATAATCTGACACAATTGGTTACTTCGCCTTAGCGGGTTCCAGATGTAGAGGATCATACACCTTCTCTGTTGGACCTTCTGCTGACCTCTCAACCGGACAGATATCAGGTTTCCGACAATGCCCCTCTCGGCTCTTCGGACCATTGTCTGATCCGGAGTGTGGTGCCAATCACGCTCCCTTCGCGGTTGCGTTCTGCGGGTTGCCGCCGTGTAAGGCATTACAGGTCGGCGGATTGCGACGGAATGCGGTCTTTCTTTGCATCATACCCATGGGGGCGAGTTTGCTTCTCGCCGGATGATCCCAGCGCTGTTACTAATTCTGTGAGTAATGTAGTGCTACAGGGAATGGAACTATTTATTCCATCATCTGTGGTACCTATCGGAGGCAGATCTCAGCCTTGGTTTGGTCGCTCCTGTAAGACTGCATTACGCAGTAAGCAAGAGCGTCATCAAGCCTGGGCTGCGGCTTCGGCGACTCGGGATGTAAACACAAGCATGCTTAAAAAGAAGTATAACTTCGCCTCCAGAATCTTCAAAAGAGTTATTGCTAAGGCAATGTCAGAGCACATAGGCAGAATCGGCGAGAAACTAGTTCGCCTTCTTTCGGGAACCCGTGCATTCTGGTTTCTCGTCAAGGCTGTCCAAGGGAATTTCTGTAAGCCATCACTACCATGTCTGCACAGGGAGGAGTCGTCCTCTGGCCTACGCCGCAAAAGAGAAAACCGACCTTTTAGGCTCCCTTTTCGTCTAACTCGACTCTTGATGACGGGGAGAACGCACCGCCGACCATCCTGCGGTGTGAGTGCTCCATGCCGGATGTGCGGTTCTCACAGCTTTCGGTTCGCAATGAACTCCTCTCCATGGACATCCACAAGTCGAGTGAGCCTGACAGAATCCCCCCAAGTGTGCTGAGGACATGTGCTCCGTAGTTGGCACCGGTTCTAACGCGTCTTTTCCGGTACTCCTACTCCCTAGGCGTAGTCCCAAAATCGTGGAAGACAGCTTTTGTCCACCCGATCCCTAAAAAAGGTGATCGCTCAGACCCGTCCAACTACAGGCCTATCGCTATCACCTCCTTGTTCTCCAAAATAATGGAATCCATTATTAACTGTCAGCTCATGTGGTACCTTGAGAATCACCAGCTGATTAGTGACCGCCAATACGGTTTACGTCGGAGTCGATCAGTTGGTAATCTTATGGTCTACCTGACTCATAGATGGGCGGAGGCAGTAGAGTCCAAGAGGGAAGCGTTTGCCGTTAGTTTGGACAATGCGAAGGCCTTCGTTCGGGTTTGGCACAAAGCGCTTCTTACGAAGCTCCCTTCCTATGGGTTTCCCGAGAATTTGTGCTATTGAATCACCAGTTTCTTTGCAGATCGGAGCATCAAGGTTGTTGTAGACGGTTCATGCTTCAACAACAAGCCTATTAACGCTGGTGATCCACAAGGCTGTGTGCAATCAACAACGCTGTTTCTTCTGTATATCAATTATATGTTGAAAACTGGTAACATTCATTGCTATGCGGACGACAGCACTGGTGACGCTCTATAACACCGGCCGTGCTAATATTTTTCGGGAAAACGTCGCCGAGTACCGTAAAAAACTTGTGTCACAAGTCGAGTCTTTGAGGAACAAACTCTCGGATTGGGGGCGATTAAATTTAATCCAGTTTAATCCTCAGAATACACAAGCTTGGCGTGCTCAGCAGAACGGGACAGTTTTTTACATATACACACTGCCTGCAACTTTACAAGGCGCATGTTCGGGCTTACTGTTCCCATCTCTGGGCAGGGGCTTCCCAGTACCAGCTCCTTCCACTTGAACGCATCCAGCGCAGAGCGGCTCGAATCGTCGACGACCACGTCCTTTCTAATCGGCTCGATTCATTGGCACTGCGAAGGGATGTTGCATCCCTTTGATTTTCTTACGCATTTACCATGGGGAGTTGTCTGAAGAATTGTTCGGATTTATCCCAGCTGCCAAATTTCACGAACACATATCGCGGCAGAACTCCCTATAACATCCACACCATCTGGATGATTGGCGGTCCACCACTGTGTGATTTAGAAGATGTTTTCTTCCCCGCACAACTTCCTTGTGGAATCGATTACTATCAGCGATTTTTCCGGACCGATACGTCTTAGGGACCTTCAAGAAAGGAGCCTACTCCTTTTTAAAAGGCCGGCTACGCATCTGAAATTCTCATGGTTCCCCTGGTGTTGCATTTGTTCATGGCCGGCGGTAGTTACTTACCATTAGATGAGCCGCATGCTCGTTTGCCCCCTCTCCTATAAAAAAAATGCATTTAGTAAAAAGCTGTTATTTTAAAATTACAAACAGACACTTTAATTTTATTTATTTTTATAGATTTATTTTAATTATTTATTTTTAATGCATTCCTTAATTTAAAAGAAAAGAAATTGCGAATTTAATGCATTAAGGCACTCTCTGCCAGTCAACCCATGGAGTGGAGAGAATTTGACGTAGGTGTAGCAATATAAAATAATAACAAGATAAAAATGATAATTAACTACGTTATATATACATTTTACTAATGTATACATACATACATACATAAAATACATATATACATATCAACATATATAATTAATAAAAACAGTACATTTAAATAACTATTAATTATACGTCTAACAATAAAAATGATGCACTAACTTTTTAAAAGCAAACTTATTGGGATCTTTTCTGATGTTATCGGGCAAAAATTTCTAAAGTAGTGTAGCCTGAACTGTAAAGGAGTTACCATAGAACTCGGTGAAGTGAACTGGAATACATATTTTAGAAGAAGAACGTAGAACCCTAGCATGAGATGAGGAGAGATAGTGAAATTTACTCTTAAGATAAGAATGCGCAAATGGGTCACTTAATATGGAAAAAATAACAAGTTATATTCTGGAGATACGCCTGTGCCGGATTGTAATCCAATTAAGCTTTGATCTATATAGCGAAATATGGCCATACTTATCAATCCCGAAATAAATCTTATACAGTTATTGAGAAGGCGTTCCAGCTTCTTCAGAAGATCCTGGGATAGATCCGGTTAACACACATTTGCATAATCAATTATGGATAATATGAGCGATTGGACAAGCATGAACTTAAAAAAATAGTTTTATTCAATGATCTTAGACTTTGTGGGGAGAAAATGTTTTAAACGATACAGAGAACGTCACGTGGTAATGAATTTACGACTTACTTCAGAAACCTGAGTTCTCCAATTCAGCGTGCTGTCAATGTATAGGCCAAGAATTTTACAGATTTATTGAACGGTAATGTAATCCCATTCTAATAAATAGGAAGTAAGTGTGCGAGATTATTCTTGGCTAGCATCTTTGAGCTACCCACCAGTTTAGCTTGGCAGTTCAAAGAATTAACCAACACTCCATAGCGAGTAGACCAATCTTTGCTGATAAGTTGTCATTAAATTTTTTAATCCCATTATGGATATCCCCAATTTCAGCTTGCACTTGCAATCAGCATACAGATGGTGCGAGCAATCGAAGATGGAGGTAATAAAGTTTATAAAAATTGAAATAATTATAGGAAAAAGAATACCGCCTTACGGCACACCAGCTTCTACATCAGCCCAAGGTAAGGTCATTTGCCCACACATACTGACTGCTGTCAGCCGTGAAGATATCATCATTACAGCCCTTCACAAGTCCACTGCTGAACATAGGCCTCCCCCAAAGAATGCCACAAAGCACGGTCCTGACCCACCTGTATCCATCGACTTCCTGCATATCTTACCAGGTCGTCACTCCATCTAGTGGGGGGACGCCCTACACTTTGCCTGCCGGTATGAGGCTGCCACTCGAGAACCTTTCTTCCCCATCGGTTGTCGGTTCTTCGAGCTATATGGCCGGCCCATTGCCACTTCAGCTTACTAATCCGTTGGGCTATGTCGGTCACTCTAGTTCTACTGCGGATATCCTCATTTCTGAGTTTATCACGCAGAGAAACTCCGAGCATAGCTCTCTCTATAGCTCGCTGAGCGACCTTGAGCTTCCTCATCCGGCCAGCAGTGAAGGACCACGTCTCAGTTCCGTATGTCATCACTGGCAACACGCACTGGGTGTACAGTCTCGTTTTCAAGTTTTGAGGTATACCTGACGAGAAGATGTGCCGTAATTTCCCGAACGCTGCCCAACCGAGTTGAATCCGTCGATTGACCTCTCGGTCGAAGTTGGACTTACCTAGTCGGACTATTTGTCCCAGGTAAACATACTCGTCAACAACTTCGAGCTTAGTGTTCCCAACAACTACCGGCATAGGACATTAACATGATCTTTGTTTTGTCCATGTTCATCTTAAGACCTATCCGTTGGGAGACACTATTGAGGTTATTGAGCATAGTGCTTAGGACCTCCACTGATTCTGCCATAAGGACTATATCGTCGGCAAATCGAAGGTGAGTGATGTACTCGCCATTGATGTTGATACCGTATCCTTTCCAGTCCAGAAGCTTGAAAACATCTTCCAATGCAGCGGTAAAGAGTTTCGGGGATATGACTTCACCCTGTCTGACACCTCTCTGCAATTGGATAGGTTTAGGATTAACACCGTATATTGGGTTTTGGAGGAATGCATGGCTCTAGAGATATCCTCATACATTTCCTCCACCTGCTGATCGAGGTGTGCCGAGGTTGGTGCGTAAACCTGTATGACCTTCAGCGAATACCATTTGGTGATTCTGAGTATAAGGTACGCAACCCTCGTCGACACACTCTCAATCTTTACAACGTTGTTAACGAGAGACTTGTGGACGATAAATCCGACACCTCCTTGGGACAGATGGTCGTCCTCCCGGTGATAGAGCAAGTTACCGGATTCGAGGATTACCGTGTCCTCCCCCTCTCTTCGGACTTCGGATAATCCTATAATATGCCAGCGTAACTTGTCTATCTCTTCTTCCAGCTCCACAATCTTCTCATCAGTCCTCAGGGTGCGTGCGTTGTATGTTGCCAGGTCGAGTCGTCGTAGGTGGCAACCGAACCTCCACCGGAGATTCTTAGCACCCCCTGCCCCGCCGTTACCATGGTCGCCACCGTAGCCAGGAATAGCGGGGCCGCCGGGGACTGGGGGCCGTTTATTATTGTCATTGCTCCTGGGGGGTATATTGCCATAGTTGCCACGTTTGGCGAGCGGGTTGGCAACCGAAGTTTTTTTATTGTTATTTTGGCTATTATCAGGAAGATGCTGCTGCCCATCTCCTGCCTGTTTCCCTTTGTCGCCTTTTACGCCTTTTACGACACCCACGGGAAGATATGGGGTAGTGGATATTCTTAACCGCCACTACATGGCTAGCCGTAAAGATAAGATGCAAACAATTCTAATGCTGTAGGACCAAAATTTAGATAAGACAGTATGGAAAGAAGGATTTCATGATCAACTGCGTTGAAAGTTTTTGAGAACTACTACTACTCCTACTGTTACTTTTTCTTCTTCCATACCTTGTCCAATATTGTCTGTGACGTTTATCAAAGCAGTAATGGTACTATGACCAGAGCGAAACTTAGACTGATACTGATACTCAGTAGTTTATGATTCGAAATAAATATAGAAATTTGCTTTCACAAACACAGGATTCTAAAATTTTGGAAAGTAAGGGTAGAATGGATATAGGACGAAATAGTTAGGAAGAATGGAAGTAGGAACTTTTGGGAGGGGCTTTATAAAAACCCTTTTCCAAAGATTAGGGTACTGACCTGAATTAAGGGAAAAGTTTATAATATAGGAAATTTTCGGAAGAAGGTGCTCTAGTATAAACACTACCATGTTCTACTAATCTTATCATAACCCACCGCCTTAGAAAGAATTGCTAAAATAGACTTTTTGACATCATCCTGAGAAACAGGAGAGAAATTAAAGGAAGATATGCTAGGATTTTGTACAGAAGCAATGGAAACCACAGTTTGAGAGCGGATTGTAGGCTGTTCTTTTATAGGCTGTAATTTGTGTGTGTATGTATATAAATGAAAGAAAGAGAAAGAAAATATAACAATTTCTTATAGTGATGATGATTTTTATCCCCTGATGTGCCCGATAGATATATGTTTTTATGTTTCAAGTGTCAGGCGCCGTTCGGGAGGTCGCGCGGTAACGGTAGGCGCTAATGTAAACAATGTTATCTTTTAACTTTTTTATGCCAGCTATATACAAAACTTATACGCATCGATTCATTATGAATTAAGATATTTGATTCTTCTTTATAAATATTACATTCTATTTTATAATATAATCAATCTCATTTCAAAGTTGCGTGACGTAATTTTCCCGGTTTCTTGTACATAAAGTCTAAGGATTATGAAATTAAACCATTATATAAAACGATATTTATTTTATTTGCTTAACAATAAAACATTGTATCAAAATAGATTCAAAATCACACCCCATGAATACATTTTTTCATACAACAAACTTTTTAATATCTACCTCCTTTTACGTAACAAGAGAAAAACAAGTTAAAACTATCGAAAATGTTCAATTCGAAAACATTTGAAAAAGTTACATTACGGCATTGTCTTTAATTTATGTTGTTCAAAGAAAAAAACAGCGTTTTATATTCGAAAAATAAGGCGTGTTTAATTGAGAAATGGACACACGGGGTCGGCTGACACACGGGCATGTATGTGCTGTCGACCCCCTGCGGGTGTCATGATTCTTGAGGGGTTATGAGTATATATCCTGATGTGCCGTAAGGTGAAACCAGTTGGTTTTATAACAAATACCTTATTGAAAATATAAGAAACATAGAATTATTACGCATAGAAACACAGTCCAGTACAAAACACGAGCGTTAAAATGATGCAAAGTCATTATGTTAGTGGACGCGAGTCGAATGTGCCTACGCTCGTCACACGCACACATACACGCCATTCAGTGATACCAGTTTCTAGCGTTTGCAATCAAATTGTGCAAATCACTATTTTTTGGTTAATTTTAAAAATCGATATAATAAAGATTACATATTATGTACGAAGATTATTTTGTAGAAGTATTTTATGAGAATATAAAATGGAATAAAATAAACACAATAATGATGTTACTAATATAACTTTATTATACATATATTAATGGTAAAAAATGCATACGTAATAAAATTTAAGAATATTATTGAACACAATTAATTTGCTCGAATACAATAAGCACATCGTGTAATGTTTAATTTTAACTGACTTCAAAAAGGGAGGAGGTTATCAATTCGGTGTACTTTTTAATGTTTTTTAATTCTACAATTTCTAAACCAATTTAGATTTTTTTTGAAAGGATATACACACAGATTGATCCAATACACACGCTGAAATTTTAATGGTTGTTTTCCCGAAGTAAAATGATTTTGCCTTAGTAGTACAATAGAATAAATGTAAAAATGGCAGATTTACACTCGATAAAAACAATACTCCAATGCGATCTCAAACCAATAGCAATATCTCGCAAGTAGGTCGGGCGTACAGGCTAGCTTATACCGAATTACTATAATAAAGTCTGAAAAAAATTCGTTAGACGTAATGTAGTGTTACATCTATCGCCCGTGCTACCGCGCGCTTCCTACAAAGTGAAGGACCACTAATAAATGTTCATAACATGAATTCTCAAGCGTAGTGATACGACATAAACTAGTTTGGACGCCCGAATAGCTTGTGAGGTATTACTATAGTAAATCTGCCCTTTTTTAATTGTAATATTTTTTAATTTAATAAATTGACTCTACTATCGAGACAGTATAATTTGGCTGCGGGACAACAACCACCAAAATTTCAGCATGTATATACGAATTGATCAAGCTTAGAAATCAGTGTACATACATATTGATAACCTTTCTTTTTGGGAGTCGGTTAAAATAGGCTATGTTTGGGTCTAACGTAACATCTGGTTAATGTTTGGGTGTAAAGTGACATCTGGTTAGTAAAGGTGTTCTTATTAATAATCTCATGATGTTGTAAATAAAAAAGTTTTTATTCTATACCCTAAAACGTAACCTTAGTCATTAAAAATCAAATTAAAATAAAATAGTCGTATTATATAGTAATTTTACATAGACACCAATTGTTAATATAATGTTAACACTTAGAGAAGTAGGTATCTATTTATAAACATTTGAGTTTTACACAGAGCGTTGCGATTAAACGTTTTAAACACAAATAGAAAATAAATATTTTTAAAAGAAAATTGTGATTTTTTCCCCACAACTAGCAACATTTTTATTATGAGAGCTTAGGTAAGTATTTTTTTAGTTTTACGTACTTATAATGAATTAAATGTATAAACTTATATGTGAAATGTAATACCATTACTTCTTTTATGTTTATCATCACCGTTGTGACAATATTTTACAACACAAACGGTAATTTTTACAATTTTTCGCGAGCTATTCTCCGTAAGACGTGACGTTTCGCGTCACTTACGCGGTTTCGAGTTAGTTTTAATTGCTTCACTTTCGGTGCGCGTACTAGTATTCTATGCGTAATAATTCTATGATAAGAGAGATAAGTACATGTGTCAATCCAAATCTCAATGATGAAGTTTTACGTTATGACGACAATCGCAAGTATTAAGCATACACGGTAACTCCATACATCCAACTATTACATTATAAAATGCCTACGGCAGCTATATATAGCTGGCATAGTACGACGAAAAGAACACCTTACGCAAAAAGATTAATTATTTTTTATCCCTATACGTGACTTTTTTGTATTGTCATTTAGTAGAAAGAGAGAGCGGGCAGTTATGAGTAATCCCGACCATCAATAATTTTAATAAACTAAGTATGAATACCCATCACTGTGATCACCAACCCAACTGCCACTGGATTTTCTTACGTTAACACCGCACTTTGTCTACTCTTGTAGATTTTTTTATCTGTTCTAAGTCAGTGCGTAGCTACTATCCCACTTGATGGTAAGTGGTCATACAGCCGAAGATGAATTTAAGAAGAAAAAAAAGCCTATTAACATTTAATATTTAATTAGTTATGAAATAAATATATAAAGTCGCAATGTCGCAATCTAATATATGATATATTTGTCTATGAGAAAATGAATAAACCAGATTTCATTTAAATATTTTTAATTGATTTATTGGTCAGTAGGTTTGTTTTTGGATGCGCTCCAACAACGGAATCTGGAGGTTCCCCGAGGGCCCATTAAAAGTTTCAATTGTACAGCTCTCGAAATTTTCGCTTGATGAATTGTTTACAAGTTTTTATTTTTCTTTAAACAGACTATTTTTGAAATTTTTTTTTTAGTTTGCTGTAAATTACTGTAATTTACTATGGAGAAAATTTTATTCTGTGGATTTAATTTATTTATATCTACGTCTTACGTCATTGTACCGACTTTATAATGTGAAACTATTTTTTGAAGTTATCTCGCACAACTTCCTTGTGGAATCGATTACCACCAGCGATTTTTCCGGACCGATACGACTTAGGCACCTTCGAGAAAAGAGCCTAATGCTACTTAAAAGGTCGGCAACGGATTCGTAATTTCCCTGGTGTTGTATTTGTTAATGGCCGGCAGTAGTCACTTGCCATTAGGTGAGCCATATGCTCGTTTGCCCCCTCTCCTATATAAAAAAGACTAAAATATTCAGGGTGGAATTTTTATCTAAATTTATATGGGACCAACCCTATCTTCTAAACCTATTAAATAAAAAAAGAATCATCAAAATCGGTTTACCGTATAATCACTATTAAAAAAAAACATACAGTCAAATTTTAAGGCCCGTACTCCACCCGTGCGGAGACGAGACGATAGGAGAGAAGATGTGCTATAAACAACCAATAGAATTTCGTTATACACACATTTCGCAATTAATAATAAGTAATATTGAATGTTCTAATTTTTCTCTTTTTTCGAAATCTTTATTTCAAGTTTTCTAATGTACTTTACACAGTTCAGTTACCTTACTTCCAGACGTTTGAATTGGTAATCAGATCATAATTAACTTCAGGAAAGTAAGAACTTAAATAATATTTTCCTGCTAATTTTTATCAATATTTAATACTTTATAAAGGATAGGGCTACGCACCGGAAGTCAGTAATATTAAAGTTACTAATTTTTATATTATTTTTTGTTACCAATATATAGCTCCGCGATCTTAGCACCCTATGTGTGGAATTTCGATTGACCAATTATACCATCTCAAAGGTCAGAAATTGATAATAAATACGCCTCGGCCGCCGTCGTGAGTGGATACCGTATCGCTTGTTTGCAGCGAAAAAGATCGCCGTAGAAATACGAAATATTCGAAATATTAGATATACGATATATTATATTTAAATTGCCATTTATGTAAATTACTTTCTACTCTATCTCCCCCTCCATCTTATAACTCAAAAACCTTTAGACCTACACACTCGCAACTTTTCATGTCTAATAAGGTTTTATTACTCCCTTAAATAAATAGAATCCAATTATGAATAAACCTATTATATTTCTTAAGTCATAAGTAGCTATTGCTTATGTCATCCATTTGTTATACGTTTTAGAACCATAATGCAGCTATGTATATTATAGCTGTAGTACGAATGGGTTGACTCGACGGGGGAAGAACCACGCTCTCACAGAAACGGAAACCATTTTTACTAGCAACGAGGCATTACAAATTAGTCCACAGGTGTGACAACGCATCTGCATTTTGATTCTTAATCGAGGAAAGATGAAGATGTCTATTGGCTACGGCATGGACTTACTTCTATGAGTTGGTCTATGTGCTCGTTTGTCACCCTTATTTTAAAAAAAAAATCCTATCAAGTAATATAAGTAATAGTGGGGTAAGGTGGTTCATGAAGAAAAAAAATATTACGAAATTGAAAAATAATACTGTACAGCAATGTCCAATCTTGAATTCCATTGGGAGGTAAGATAATAAAACTAACTTGTAAAAATAAGTGCCGCTTTACGAGCGTTGCCAATTTGTTGCCATAATAAAAATTTATCGTTAATCCATAGAGCTGCATGAAAGCTATCAGAAATGTTGGACTTGAGGGACATAAATATTTTATGGCAAAACGTGATAAAATTGTATATTTTATAATGTCAAGTGAATTGTTCACTGTCAGTGAAAACATAAAAGTCAATTCGTAAATCATAAATCTTTATTAGCAACAATCATGGTATAATATGATGTCACAATTTCTCCAGTGCAGTCGTATGTCGCTATAATATGCATGCTATACGTGTACTATAAAATAGCATGCACTGGAATTTGCACTTGAAATAGACGAATGTAATATCAGGTACCTATTACGTAATAGAGCTAAGCTTCAATTCGACCGGGAAAGGACCTCGCTCACACAGAATACCAGAGTTAACAATAAAATAGTATTTTCTTAATAATGAAACTTTTCCTTTGTTGTTCCTTAAACATTATTTCCCGAAATTTGATCCTTAAATACGACGAGCTATTTCGGGATGACGACATTGAAATGTTATGTAAGACAAAATATAAAAATAATACACAACATACGGCACTTTACCTTGTAGTGACGGTGTTAGAATATCGTAACCCTAGATCATCAAGTGGGTGTCGTAAGAAGCAACAAAGAAAAATGAAAATTATATAAAACCCGCCTCTCATGCGTAACCACTGTGGCAAATAATCTCACCTATGTGGTTATTTAAGAGGGTGGTCTATTGTTAAGGCAAAACTTGTTGTATTGGAGATCATAATTATAATTGATATGTGTAGTTTTTTATAAAATAAAAATCGAGAAATACGTATCTTGAGTTATTTTTTAACATATGCCTCTTATATAGATTGCCTAATAGGGAATATTTTGAATGAACCTAATTTTTACGGAACTTATCGCGTTTAATTTAATTTTTTAAATCCTGACGTTTCGGGTGCTTTACAGCACCCGTGGTCACGGGGGGGGGGGGGGGGGGGACTGAGATGTTTGACATCCCGATGTCATAGTTAGCCCGGCTACCTTCAGTTTTTTGCACGTGCCTGGCGGTGAAGAAAAACATCGTGAGGAAACCTGCATAACTTGAGTGATAACAACATTTTGAAGACACGTGAAATTCGACAACACCTACTGGAGTAGCACAGCGGTTAATTTGATCTATAACCCTAAAAAATGAGGAGAGGCATTTAATTGAGGCGAGACATTAAACTTAGTCCAGTTTCTGGCAGCGATTATTTAAAATTAAGTAAAGTTACAGTCTGCATACCTCTCACTCCTGAAAGAGTTTTGGACAAGGAAGTGTCTGCTGCGCTACCCCAATGTGTGTTGACTGACTCCACATGTGTTAGAATATTTTTTTTATATTTTATTTCTTAGACATGTAGGTTTCCTTAACCGCCGAACACGTAGTAAAGAGCCGTGATAGCTCAGGTGCTTAGCGATTACTAAGCTTCTTAAAAATTAAAATATTTATTTGACAAGCAATATAGCCTTTCAAAGTCCAGTAACGAAAATAGACTTCCTCATTAGTTGTGTCATGATATCTGCCATAGTTGTCACGTTTGGCAAGCGTGCTGTTAATCTTCTAATGGCTGAACACCGCCCTACCTGGCAATACTACCCAGGAATACTAACGTTTGAATTTACAAAGCTTAGGAATGCTTACCCATCAAAATCTTAGGACTTGATCTCATACCCTGGTGATCTCACGACTACTTACTCATAAACTTTTATCGTATAAGAATACTTTGTATTCAACAAATGCAATCTCTTTCAAAGCGCTAGTCTTATTTTTGTAATAACCACGTTTGAGGGATAGACAGGAAACAAATTTCCCATGAGACTAACGTGTCGTCTTTCAGACTCGCACTGTGTAATAACGACGGGTCAAAGTTCCATTAAATCTTTCGATGGACGAACATACAAACATATGACTTACGTGGTACGTAGCACCAATGGATCGGCTCGACTGAAGAAGGGCCATGCTTCCACAGTATATCAGCGTACCAGCTTAATTATGCTATTTGGTGAATGTAGACAGACAACTGGAAACCCTTTTTATAGGCAGCAAGGCATTCCATATTAGTTCTCAAGGTTGACAACGCATCTGCATTTTGATTCTTATCGATGATAAATATCTATGTGCTGAGGCGTCTAATGGTAAGTGATACTGAGGTATCCATGGATACTGAGGTATCCACTTACCATTAGATGGGTTGTGCTCTATTGTCACCCTTATTCTATAAAAATAAATTAAACAAACAACAAACATATAATAAAAACGAGGATAAATGTAGATGTCTATGGGCCACAGCAACCACTTACCATCATTTAGACTGTGTGCTCGTTTGTCACCCTATCCTATAAAAAAAATGCAATTTAATAAATGCGCTAATAATAATCATAATCTTAAATTTAACATGTAAAAAATAAAAGCGGAATTTTTTTGTTTAATTATAGATGACGATATGAATTGGAAACCACATATTAACGATGTCTTTATCAAAATAAATAAATTCGTGTATGCTTTTAAACAAATAAAAAACAGAACAAACATAAAAACCGCTGTCATGTCCTACAATGCACACGTAGAATCATTACTGCGGTATGGCGTTATAAAGTGGGGCACCAGAACTGATCAAAATAATGCAATTGTCGAGCATTTATCGAAACGAAGATATTTTCATATATATATATATAACATTTAATTTATAACTTACAAGTTAACTTAACTAATGTGACAATAGTTCATAGGAATACTAGACTTCTCAATTTACAAACTAACTTAACTACTGCTGGGCGGCTTTAACAATTAAAGCCTGGGTTTTATACTATGTTGAATTTTTTAACGTAAGTTAAATTAGATCACGTCTTTGAAGACGTGCTGCTATTTTCTTAGCAGGCGGTGCCGTATGGTAGATGTCTTTGTGATTGCAGGCAAAGACGTTCAATGTATTATCGGTATTTTTATGTTAGAAAAAGGATAACATTATGAAATATTTTATTTTTTATTTTTCAATATAGTCTCCTATGACATCAATACTTTTGATTGTTCGTGAAAAAAGCCGGTGTGTTGTCATGAAGAAGCTGCACTCCCTTGGTCGGCTTTCCTCCATTTTCTTTTATTGCTTCTTTTAAACGGCGTAAAGTGGCTGAGTATTTGTCTTCGTTGGTGGTTTCACATTTTTCTTTTTTTTCGATCAATAGTATAACTTTCGAATCTCAAAAAACTACAGCCATGATTTTACCGGGCGATTTTTCCGGACTGGATTGAACCGTACTTGGAACTTCTAGGAGAGGGGGGAGGGGATTTGATACCTTTTATATATATATATATATATATATATATATATATATATATATATCTGTTCGTCCATCGAAAGATTTAATGGAACTTTGACCCGTGGTTATTACACAGTGCGAGTCTGAAAGACGACACGTTAGTCTCATGGGAAATTTGTTTCCTGTCTATCCCTCAAACGTGGTTATTACAAAAATAAGACTAGCGCTTTGAAAGAGATTGCATTTGTTGAATACAAAGTATTCTTATACGATAAAAGTTTATGAGTAAGTAGTCGTGAGATCACCAGGGTATGAGATCAAGTCCTAAGATTTTGATGGGTAAGCATTCCTAAGCTTTGTAAATTCAAACATTAGTATTCCTGGGTAGTATTGCCAGGTAGGGCGGTGTTCAGCCATAAGAAGATTAACAGCACGCTTGCCAAACGTGACAACTATGGCAGATATCATGACGCAACTAATGAGGAAGTCTATTTTCGTTACTGGACTTTGAAAGGCTATATTGCTTGTCAAATAAATATTTAAATTTTTAAGAAGCTTAGTAATCGCTAAGCACCTGAGCTATCACGGCTCTTTACTACGTGTTCGGCGGTTAAGGAAACCTACATGTCTAAGAAATAAAATATAAAAAAAATATTCTAACACATGTGGAGTCAGTCAACACACATTGGAGTAGCGCAGCAGACACTTCCTTGCCCAAAACTCTTTCAGGAGTGAGAGGTATGCATACTGTAACTTTATTTAATTTTAAATAATCGCTGCCAGAAACTGGACTAAGTTTAATGTCTCACCTCAATTAAATGCCTCTCCTCATTTTTTTAGGGTTATAGATCAAATTAAACGCTGTGCTACTCCAGTAGGTGTTGTCGAATTTCACGTGTCTTCAAAATGTTGTTATCGCTCAAGTTATGCAGGTTTCCTCACGATGTTTTTCTTCACCGCCAGGCACGTGCAAAAAACTGAAGGTAGCCGGGCTAACTATGACATCGGGATGTCAAACATCTCAGTCCCCCCCCGTGACCACGGGTGCTGTAAAGCACCCGAAACGTCAGGAATTAAAAAATTAAATTAAACGCGATAAGTTCTGTAAAAATTAGGTTCATTCAAAATATTCCCTATTAGGCAATCTATAGAAGAGGCATATGTTAAAAAATAACTCAAGATACGTATTTCTCGATTTTCATTTTATAAAAAGCTACACATATCAATTATAATTATGATCTCCAATACAACAAGTTTTGCCTTAACAATAGACCACCCTCTTAAATAACCACATAGGTGAGATTATTTGCCATAGTGGTTACGCATGAGAGGCGGGTTTTTTATAATTTTCATTTTTATTTGTTGCTTCTTACGACACCCACTTGATGATCTAGGATTACGATATTCTAACACTGTCACTACAAGGTAAAGTGCCGCAAGTTGTGAATGTAGTAAGTGTGTTTATATTTTGTCTTACATAACATATCAATGTCGTCATCCCGAAATAGCTCGTCGTATTTAAGGATCAAATTTCGGAAAATAATGTTTAAGGAACAACAAAGGAAAAGTTTCATTATTAAGAAAATACTATTTTATTGTTTATTCTGGTATTCTGTGTGAGCGTGTTCCTTTCCTGGTAGAATTGAAGCCTAGCTCTCTAACGTAATAGGTACCTGATATTACATTCGTCTATTTATTTGTAAGGGTCACAAATTTCAGTGCATGCTATTTTATAGTACATGTATAGCATGCATATTAGAGCGACATACGACTGCACTGGAGAAATTGTGACATCATATACCGTGATTCTTGCTAATAAAGATTTATGATTTACGAATTGACTTTTATGTTTTCACTGACAGTGAACAATTCACTTGACATTATATAATTTTACCGGCCGATTTTTCCGGACTGGATTATATATATATATATATATATATATATTCTACTGAAATAATTGCTGGGTCGTCACCACAAAACGATTTTTGTAAGGTTTATAGTCATGCAATATGGTGTATATGGTACCAACGAATAGGTTAGTCATTTCTGATATCATTTTAAATTTTTGCTAGTGTATCTTTTAATTTTAAATTTTAAACAAACTTTTCAAAAATTTTCACATTTTCTTCTGTAGGCGCTGTGATTGGCCCACCCGGTCGGAGGTCACCTTCGATGCTTTCCCTGCCTCTTATGAATTCACTTGACCACTTCTGGATGTTTTATTGAGTTGTTCCTTGTTTAGTTAGAAATTTAATCACCGCACGGTGTTCGATTTATTTAACATTTTTCAGTCAGTGTTTCCCGTCGTCTGTGACTGAATATGTAAGAAGTAATGAAGTTATCAAGACGGAATTTCATATTTATACCTTAAGATAGTGTCGATTTTTTTTAATTGTCCATATTATTAGGCAATCACCCTGTTATAGAAAATACATTGAATACCCCTCGTACATTTAATTTTCGTAAATATTCCGACAGGACCAGAACCAGTGGTAATGAAACAAAAGAGTGTCTTTCAATAAATATTATTTATAAAAACAAATAAAATCAAATCAAAATCATTTATTGCATGATAACAGGAAATATTAAATAAGATCTCAAGAATATGTTATGTACATTTGTGCTCCATAGTTTACCTAATTCAAGTGTGAAATATTAAGTGTTAAATATATTTAATAATCAATATCTTTAGCAAAAATATAGATTAATTCAATAATGTCATCATAAATTATTATTAAAATTCGAATCTTAGTATTCAATAATTTGTTGGAATAATTAATTAATAAATCGAACCACCAAATATAAAATTACTTTATTTAATGTTTGTTATCTATAAATTCTTGTAAGCTAAGTATTTATCTAATAACCATGTATTCAGAACCTTTTTAAATTTTATATCGTTCATATTTTTAAAAGTCAGGAATATTATTGTAAATTTTAATGGCATTTCAGTAGATGCTTTTAGTATATTGTACTGTTTTTGGATAAAATGAACTTGTTATTTTAAACAGCTTCCTGGGATTTTTAGATTTATCAAATATGTAAGTATTTATATTTCCGTACAAATAAAGATATCTCTTAAATGAATAAACAGGTTAGTGGCAAAATGCCCACTTTCTTAAAAAGCAGTCTACAAGAGTCACTCTGAAGAGCCCCGCACGTAACTCTTATGAACTTTTTTGCATTTTAAATACCCTGCCGATATTTGGGGCGTTGCCTCAGAAAATATGGCATAAGCTAAAACATAATAAACATATCCATGGTATGTCATTAACCTCGCTTTCACAGACGTGTTAGGAATCTTTCTTTTCAAAAATAGACGAATTTTGAAAGCTTGGCACAAAGTTCATTTAAATCTGGTTCTTAACTACAATGAGTGTCAACAGAAGTCCAAGAATGCTGTTGAACGCACCTCCTGTGTTTATATATTAGATTAAATTGTTTTTGTCAAGTAGATATAAAATCATTAATTGCTTATTCATCTGTTGCTCATATAAGATTAGTAATTAGAGGAATTATAACAATAAATTATTGAGGCTATTTAGGTTCTTATATTATAATAATTGGTCATGGGTTATGTTCATCTGGGATATTTTGTTTAGCAAATATTAATTATGAACGAACGTTAATGTGTTATTTCCGACTCATGTTCTATATTTAATAGGAGTAGTAACGGTTTTTGAAATTTGGAATAAAACTGTGTACATATAACACGAGTTTTTGAAAAATTAATACTTAATTGGTTACGGTTTAACCATTCCTGTGTGTAAAGCTAACATGCTAATATTCCCGAGTGTAATGCTAACATCTGATTGATATAATTCTCTGGAAACACATTTTTCTTTTTGGATCTTGAATATATTTTGGAAGGTCATTTATATACAACAAGAAAAGAAGTAGGCCTGTGGAACACCGCGGCTTATTTCTCTAATTTTTTATCATCTGACACTATTTTTGTACTATGACAAAAGTTATTTAGTTATATAGCTTGTTTATTATGCGAAACGTTTGACTTAACCAATAAAGATCCACTCCTCGAATTCCACACCTCTTCATTTATCTAATAGTATTTTATGATTAACACATTCAAAAGCTCTTGAAATATCAGTAAATATTGCCGAAATGTCAATTATTCTGTCTAAAGGCTTAAAGGGTATTGTTTTGATAAGATGATATATGGCTAGGTTGGTGGATCTATTTCTACGAAAACCATTTTGCTCATTAGCAATAAAATTATATTTATCCAAAAAAATAATAACCCAAGTTTCAAATACACAAGTTTTTCAAATAATTCTGCGAAAATTGAGATTTGTGCAACTGGTCTGTAGTTTTTCATGTTGTATATTTTGATTTTTTGTAAAATGGTTTAATTGTAGTATTCTTTAGTCTTTTCGGGAATTCACCAGTAACAAAAGATAAGTTTATTGCATGTGTGACAGCGCTGTGTGTATATTGTGCTTTGTTTTTATTTTTATTTTGGTTGAGATTTCATCGGGTCCGACAGATTCTGTATTTTTTAATAACTTAACCTCATTAAATGCTTCATAATATGTAGCCGGTTGAATAAAAAATGTTTCTACGTAATTGTACATATTATAAGAATGCGATCTTGTGTCTTTGGCACAGAGACTACAAATTAAGTGTTAAAGTAAGCAGCTATTAGTTTTTATTTCTTATTGTTTTATTATTGATCACACTATAATCTATATTGAATATAAAAGATTCTGCTTCTTTTTCAGGACAATATTAATATATTTTATTTCTTACATCCTCTATAATATCAGATGCGCAGCACGGGTTCCATCGCGGACGCAGCACGGACACTGCGCTTGCGCAATTCACCGATTATATCAACAACAATCTCAATGAGGGCAAGTGTGTCGCTGCTATTTTTATTGATTATAAAAAGGCATTTGACACCCTGGAACACAAGGTACTACTACGTGCGATGGACGAATGTGGTATCAGAGGTCTCGTCAACCGATGGTTTAAAGGCTATTTGCGAAATAGATCCTTATGTACATTGATAGGCGGAATAACAGAAGACGATGTAAACGTGAGTCTTGGAGTGCCAACTGGATCGGTTTTCGATCCGGTTGGGTACATTATGCATGTTAATAGTGTCATTAATGTGATAAAACATTGTAAGACGGTTATTTATGCAGACGACATGTGCCTAATGTACTCAACCATTAATACGAGTGATGCACAAAAATACACACAGGAGGACATAAAAAATATAATTAAATAGGCACATGATAACGGTATAATTATAAATTTAGCTAAAACAGAGGCTACGTATATAAGTTCACCCCACAGTAACGTCCTTAAGCAAGGTAAATTAAACATAAATATAATTGGTCATACATACGAGAGTCTACACCTCAATAAAGCTGGCTGTCAGTGCACAAAGATAGATGTAGTAGATTAATACCAATACTTAGGCCTGAGAGTAGATAATAATATGAACTGGAAACTTCACGTCAATGGTGTATGTAATAATTGCAATCAATACTGGGTAGATTCTTTCACCTAAGCAATTTCATGAATCGAAAATTCTTGTGCGTACTGTAGTATGCCCTGGCTGACTCCGTAATCAATTACGGATTAAGCAGTTATGGGCTAACATTCAAAACAGTTAGATCGTATAAAATATTTACAGATTGTACTACTTAAGTATTTAGTAATTAAAAAAGTAAAATTAAAGTGTAAAACAAATTATGACAAATTATTTTATATATGTAAAATACTTCCGGTACATAAAAATGCAGATTACCTAATTGCTTTAGAACAATATAAAATAAATAAATATAAACAACCTATAACGCATAAATATCGTACCAGGCAAATTGAGAAGGGTAAATATGTTATAACACACATAAGAAACTATTATGGCAAGAGAACTAGGCAATATTTAACTCCGCTAATATTTAATAGAACAGATTTTATAAGAGATACGTCCAAAGACATAAGCACTGTAACATTACACAAAAGACTGAAAGATGCATTCCTATGAAAATTATAACTTACTACAGTGTATAATATGTATTAATTAAAGATAGAGATATTTATTGTAATAAATATACCTATGATAAAAATGTATGTAATATAAAATATATTACATACATTTTTACAATTAATGTATAACAAAATAGTGCCATTATCGCCAACAAACTGTTGCACAGTTTGGCGATGTTTATTATTATTTTAAATGCATGTATTTTATATGAATAAATAAATTTAAAAAAAACATCCTCCGCCAGAAAGTATAAAAAAGGTGGAAGTAGATGGTTATTATTTGGTTTAAGCCGTATTTTATGGCTCGGAATATCATTGACGTATTTCCCAAAGTTGGTCTTGTGGTGAAGAAGTGATGATATTTTAATAATAATATTAGTTAATAAGGTACCTTATTTTCCTTATCTTCCTTACATCAATATATAAAGTCCGAATATCAAAATATAAAAAATAACCTAAGAACATTCAGAAAAACATATATCATTCAGTTATCTAGTAACCTCAATTGTGAATGTTCGGCTCAAACGCGGGCTCTTAGGACTTTGTCCAAAGGCGTGCAATCCAAGAGCCGTGAAATTGGATTGACGGAGTGTTCTCACTCTTATACACTAGCTGTTCCCCGCGAATTCGCCCGCGTGGAGTTATTTTTCATTGAACCCTAAAATAAAAGCAGCCCAAGTTACTCCTTATAATATCAGCTATCTGCCAGTGTGTATAAATATTGATATTAATATTTACACGATACTAACGTCACTCAATTTTTTTGCCTTCCCGGAACCCCTCCACTAACACTTTGTAGGGCGAATGTTAGGAGAGGAGTTAAACAAACGAATGATGATACAAGACTCCCTTTATTGTATTAATAAATTTGATTATATAGGATTATTATTACACTTGTGTGTGTACTTTTATATACCCTTACTACTACTACACCTTCCATCCAAAAGAAGAAAAAAAAGTGTCAATACAAGGATACATTTTTTTTTTTGATACATTAAAAGATTTTATTTTGGTAAATATTAGGAACAGTTACATTATAAAATAATATATAAGGTATTTATTTTAAGAACATTTTTTTTTCTTTTTTTATGATTATTTAATTTAGAATATTTATAATTACGTAATATTAAGTAATCTACAGACAGAAATAATAATAATAACAATAAATGTACTAAGATTCAGCATATAAAATATATTTTATTTATTATGGGATATACAATTTCGTGCGGTTTTTATGTACTAATTCATTTTTACCATTTTTAATTATTTCTACGTTTGGTGTTACATCTTTAACAACTTTATAAGGACCAGAGTATAGATCACTTAGTTTATTACCTGACTCATTTTTTAAGAGTACTAAATCATTTACATTGTATTTTATAGTCTTGGTATATTTATCAAATATAATTTTTCTCTTTTCTTTAGACTTTATCAAATTATTTCTTGCCTCTCTTTGTGACAATTGTAACCTGTATTTGAGCTCACATGGATAATGATCGTAGTTATAAAGTGGCTCTAAATCTACTGTCAAATTACTAGGAAGTGAACATTTTTTACCAAAGACAAGTTCATAAGGACTGAATTTCGTCTCTGTATGAACTGTCGTATTATAGGCAAACGACCAAAATGGTAACCAGTCGCTCCATGTTTCAGGGTGATTATCAATTTGAATGCGAAGAAAAGCATTTAAATTTTTATGTGACACTTCCAACGCACCTAGTGATTGGTGGTGGTAAGCAGTCGAATTTAATTGTTTTATTTGAAGCAATTTACATACCTCTTGGAATAATGATGCGGTGAACTCTTTCCCTCTGTCCGTAGTTATTACTTTCGGTACTCCATACCTAAGAATAAAGTTAGTGACCAAACTCTTTGCTACTTCGTTGGTTTTTTTAAAAATTAAGGGATATGCTTCGACATACTTAGTGAGTTCGCATTGTAGCGTTAAAGCATAAGAGAAATTATTATTATTAACTTCAAATGGACCTATTAAGTCTAAATATATCTTTTCAAACGCTGTATTAGCTGTCGTTGTTATTTCTAGTGGCTCTCTTACGGGTAACGAAAATTTCTGACGCTGACATTTGTCACAACGCCTAACAAAATTCTTTACATCCTTATCTAACCAAGGCCAATAATAATACTTTTTTATATTGTTGACCATCCTTCTCATACCTGCATGGCCACTGCTAGGTAGGAGATGGAAGTCATTTAATATCACCTTTCTGTCATCCTTATTATATATCGTTTTTACATTATTTATTATATGTACACGTGGACCGGTCCTATCATTCATAGATTTGATTTCTTCAACTAGTTTTTTAATAAATTCCTTATTACCATCCTTCTTTATTATATATACTTCATTAACATTTATTAGCTTACAAAAATCATCTAATTCCCTCACAAACTCGCGTCGCGTCATTCGTGAGTTGGAACTTAGATATTTAATATAAATTATCTTTTCCTTTTAAACATAACAAAATGTATTATTTTCTTTACTAATAACTCTTAATTTTCTCAATGTTTTCAAATCATCTTTATTAACCACACGCAACTCCACTGATTCTGCTGGTTTGACATGATTACTTACGACTTTCGGTTGATCAGGCCTCAAGTCTGTGGGTATTATGTCCAACGAGGAGGATCCTGGTTTATTTATTTTTCGACATTTTGCTCGTGTCATGACACTAACGATGTTCTCATTTAATTCTTTTAACTCTTTGGAACTCAAACAGATTCTAGATAACGCATATGCAGCTGCATTATCTGAACCCTTTACATACTCTACGTCAAAATTATATTCCTCTAATACCAACCGAAACTTCATAAGCCTGCTCGATGGATCTCTCATGCCAAATAGGTATACTAGAGGTTTATGGTCAGTCCTGATTTTAAAATATTGCCCATACAGGTACGGTCTGAAATGTTTCACGGCCCATACTATCGCTAACAACTCTTCTTCTATAACTGGATAGTTTAATTCAGCCTTATTTAGAGATCAGCTAGTAAAAGCTATAGGTCTTCCATTTTTATTCGACAGAACTGCTCCAATTGCTTTATTAGATGCATCGGTTTGTAAAATGAAATAATTTTCTTTTGAAAAATCAGGGTAATCTAAAACTGAGGCGGACATAATACGTTTTTTGAGTGTTTCAAAAGACTTTTGACATTTTTCAGTCCAAACAAAATTAGTATTTTTCCTACAAAGTTGGTTTAATGGTTGCGCAATTTCAGCAAACTTGGGTATAAACTTTCTATAATAATTTGTGAACGCCACAAATCTTTTAACTTCGTCGGCATTCTGCGGACAAGGATAGTTTTTTACTGTATTTATTTTTTCAGGATCAGGTAAAATCCCTTCGTTAGATATACAATGTCCCAAATATAAAATCTGTTTTTTAAGAAATGTACATTTTGAAGGGTTCAATTTTAAGTTTACTGAACGAAGTCTTTCGAAAACATCCTGTAAGTTTTTATTATGGTGGTCTAGTTGTCTACCAAAAACAATGACGTCATTTAAATAAATTAAGCATTTTTCATTATTTAGTCCTGACATTGCTAAATTCATCATTCGCGAGAAAGAACTGGGACTTGTTTTTAATCCCATGGGCATTCTCGTCATCTGGTATTGACCAGAATTGAAAGCAGTAAATTTTCGACAACTTTTATCTAAATTAACATTGTAATACCCTTGATATAAATCTAAATGTGTAAAATAGACACTTCCAGACAAAGATTCTAAAATTTCTGTAATATCAGGGAGGGGGTACTTATCGTCCTCTATACAGTTATTTAATTTACGGTAATCCACTACCAATCGCCACTTTTTATTACCCGATTCATCTAATTTTTTAGGCACCAATAATATTGGGCTAGACCAGTCGCTTTTACTAGGTTCTATAATCCCTTCTTTAAGCATGTTGCTAATTTGACGATTAATTTCCTTTTTCTGACTAATTGGTAACCTATAGGGTTTCGAAAACACTGGACTAACGTTTGATTTCAAAAAAATATTGTGAGTGTAAATATCTGTTGTTGTCAATTTATCGCCCTCTAAATAAAAAACATCTGCATATTTTGCACAAATATTTTGAATACTTTGACTTTCTAAGTCATTTAAATCATTTAATTTTAATGAGGAAAATAATCGTTTTACTCGGTCTGAATTATTCTAATTTTTCTCTAAACTGCAAATATTATAATCGTTAAGATCATGAATTGCAGGATTTATTCCTGACAATGTTACTGATTTTTCGGTAACATTTAATATTTTTATTGGTATTTTTTCCCTAATTGGTGTCGCTATCGAGCTAGCCAAATAAACGCCATCTTGTAATTCTTGTGAACAAATAATGCAATCGGTTTGAAAATCAGTTTGAATATAATGTATGGATTCACTTCTTGGGGGAATTTCCAATACGTTAATATTATAATTATTAGTGAAAGGCAAGAAACAAGTGTGGCCTGACTCTAACTTCAAAGATAAAATATTTTTCTCGAAATCTAAACATGCTCCAAATCTATTCAAAAAGTCTCTACCTAGAATTCCATGCGACGAAATTGGTAACGAATTAAAAACAAAGAACTTGTGATTAATAACAGATCCATGAATCATTAATGGAACATAAACATATCCGATTGTTTGCACCTCGCCACCTAGACCGTTTATAATTACATTCTCTTTATGTAATGAAACACTTAATTCGATAGCATGTTTATATGTTACGGCGGATAAAGATGCGCCCGTGTCGACTAAGAAAGAATAAGTTTTATTGCATAATGAAACTGATAAATGTATAAAACAATTGCTATTACTACTAGCCAAAATTAAATGATTTTGTTTATTCTCGAAAAAACTTATCTAGTTGGGGTTCATCTGAAGTTGATTTTTGGTTTTCATTAATTATATTGACTATATTTCTTTTTATCCCTTGATTTCTGCGATAATTACGAAACGTACCTCGATTATATCGTCCTCGCTGTCCTTAGCCACGTGAGTTCGAGTGGTTCCATGAACTCGATCGCTGCGAGTTTCCGTGGTAGTGTCCTCGCTGTGAAAATGTTTGCCGATTACGCCCGTTGCCGCGTGGGTACCTAGAGTTATAATGAAAATTCCTAGAATAATAAAACTTCTTACTGGACATACCCATCACCTCTCCTGCGGCCGATGATGATAAAGTCTCTTCATCTTGAGCTGCTTGAATGGCATCCTTCAGGGAGCTGTAATTTCTAGCAGATATTATTGTGCTGATTCGACGATTTCGTAAGCCATCGGAAAATTGCTTGATCGCTTGTTTTTCATTAACAGTTTTCAAAATATTGTAATATTCGGTATTACCGTTGGCTTGCGATATCGTAAGGTCCACAAATAACTCTGTTATTTGTTTTCCGTAATCAGCAATTGGCATATCATTTTGGCGTAATTTTTGCAATTTACTTTGAATTGCTGCTGCGCTTTTTCTTGGCAACAACTCTTTCTGCATGTCACTAACCAAGTCTTCAACATTAGAGTAATCGTCTTGAAGACGTAATTTAGCAGATTGAGATAATCTACTTTTTAATATGAATTTAATTAAATTATTTTTGCATTCCTGTTTTGTTAACAAAGAATTATAATACTGAATATTGTCTACTAATTGTTTTACACTTGTCTCGTCATCTGACATAACAGGTAATAAAGTCAGAGCCGTTTTCAAATCGAAAGTATCCATATTGCTCGGATTTTCAGATTGTACACACTGGGGCTTACACAATTTTATAATATCCTGATATAATGACTCAAAATTATTACAATAAGTTTGATAAGATGGAATATCAGTAGATTTAATCTTACCTTCCTTTACTTTACTATTAAAATTTATTAACAACTTAGAATAGTCACTAAATATTTCATTGGCCTCTTTAAGTTTATTATTTAAAACTTTTCCTTCACGTCTACTCAGTGCAATTTTAATTAAATATGTTCTCACTTCTTTTAATTTCTCATATAATTGTTCTAAAGAAATATTCATAACTTACCACCAATACGTAGAATAGAGTATACTATACATAATTTTACGAAATATTTAATGTAATAATAATACGGTTAAATGACGATTAAAGACAGTACAACGAATACATGATTTAATTTAAAATATAAAGTTCAGTAATATAGACTAGAGTCCCAGATTTATGTAGTTGATTTATAAACACATTACCCTTTTTTTTTCACTATTAATAGACACGCACTTTTTACTCATTTTATATATACGTAAACCCCACTTTTAAACACTGATCAGCGCCGGTCATACTTTATAATACGCCCGTGGTTGACTTGCCTCTTCCACATTTGTGGAGGGTTGTGGTTGCCGAAAAATAGACCTTCTCAGGGTATTTCTGTTTATCTCTGTGTTAATCCACTTTATATGACATCGCCTATATGTCCGATAGAAGCAATACAGGGACCCCAGTAGAAGTACTAGCACAATGATAGACAGCAAAATATTACTCGTAGTCAGGTGAAATTGTAATTGTTCAACTCCTGCCTTATTGCTTCCCACTGCGTTTTGCACAATTACGGTATCTTCTTTAGTCTGTTTACCGCCCATTTTGGATGTTATTTTTCGTTAACTTTTTGTTAAACACGTGTACACAGTCGCGCAGCTCAAGATAGAACGCCATAGCTTGATTTAGTTCATCAGTTGCACATAGAAAAAATGTTCCGCTCCAAATACGGCGAAGGGTGTCATATTCGCGTTGCGAATTACTTCGGCAGGGTCGCCATGTAGGGCGAATGTTAGGAGAGGAGTTAAACAAACGAATGATGATACAAGACTCCCTTTATTGTATTAATAAATTTGATTATATAGGATTATTATTACACTTGTGTGTGTACTTTTATATACCCTTACTACTACTACTACTACAACTTAAACTTTATGGTATGGTATTAAAGTTCAAATTGACATTTAAGTATTGTTACGAATCTTTTGTATGGGAATATAGAAAAGTGTTGTTTATATATTTTTCAGGCAATTTTTTAAATTTTTATCTCCTTAAGAACCTTCTTCGTACTTCAAGGAATATTATAAGAAAATAATTAGCGAAATCGGTTCAGCTGCTCTCGAGATTTGCGCTTAGCAACACATTCAGCGATTCTATTTTATATTATAGATATGCACTCTAAGCATAAATCAAGGCAATAAACGTTATATATATTAAGTTTTCTAACTGGAACTTTGATATTGTTTTGCATGCCCAGCGCAAAGCGCATAGGTATGTTCTGCTAGCGCCTAAAAAATATCGAGCATAAAATCGTGTCTAGCAATCATATTGTACATATAAATGATATAAAAAGCACATTGTCAGAATGATAAATGATTGTTGAACTTTTATTTAGATTAATTGCTATTTTTCGTCCGATTTATCAAGTCCGCAAGGCTTGTAAACACTCTAACTTTTGAAAATACGAGTATTAACAATATTCGTCAACTCAATCTATTTTTTAATCTTCATCTATCATGTGGGAAGCCACTGAATGTAAATGGCAGTGTAATTTTGTTTTGTTTAGCTATAATTAATTTTTTTCGGCTACAAAATGGCGAAGTTTTCGTTGACTTGGTAGCCTTGTGTTAGAAATATTTCAGTAAATAGAGACTGCCTGTGCCTCCTCGCTTAGTTCGGCGTCAACCGCCGTTGTGAGTGGATACTGTATCGGTTGTTTGCAGCAGCTCACAAAGATCGCTGTACAAATAAATACAAAAAAATTGGTAAATCCAATTGGGCATACCTTAAGCGCATTAAAAAAATTACGTATAAAATGATTATACGGAATTTTTAAAGTAGTTTAAATACATTTCGACAGCACTATCGTCTTCAACTCCCTCGAAAACCATGAAATTAACACCCATGTTGAAAAAATTGATACCTATTGCAGCCGGCATCTTGGATTTACATTTCGACAGCACTATCGGCTTCAACACCCTCGAAAACCATGAAAATGACACCCATGATGAAAAAATTGATACCCATTGCAGCGACCACCTTGGATTTACATTTCGACAACCCTATCGGCTTCAACTCTCTCGAAAACCATGAAAATGACACCCATAATGAAAAAAATGGTACCTACTTCAGCCACCATCTTGAATTTACATTTCGACAGCACTATCGGCTTTAACACCCTCGAAAACCATGCAAATGACACCCATGATGAAAAAATTGATACCTATTGCAGCCGGCATCTTGTATTTACATTTCGATAGCACTATCGGCTTCAACACCCTCGAAACCCATGAAAATGACACCCATAATGAAAAAATTGATTGTTGAGGGTTGTCGAAATGTAAATCCAAGGTGGCCACTGCAATAGTGGCCACCTTGGATTTACATTTCGACAACCCTATCGGCTTCAACTCTCTCGAAAACCATGAAAATGTTCTTATAGAAAGCAGCAAAATTATGATGTATTTTAACGCTGGTATTCCGTGTGAGTATGATTCTTCTCCCGTCGAGTCGAACCATTCATACTACAGCTACAGCATTGAGCAAGTAATCAATTAAAGTAACTAATAATCTTTAAATTTTAATCATACGGAATTATGGGCATAGCAAGTTACTAATAAAGCAAATAATCTTAAATATTACGCCCTTCACATATTTACACACTATTGAATAGCATATCAAGTAATAATATTTTGAAACAACGTCCTTTATAAATTTAATGTTCTAATATTATCTGATAGTGATTGTTTTCACCATAGATAAAATACACTTTTATGTTCACAGCACTTTACTTGATAAACGTTTACTTAATTTATTATCTTTCATTCGTTATCAATCTCGACATGTAGTTACAGTGCAAATGAAAATTGAAGTACATAATTTTCTTCCATCTACAATTATTGTATAAGAATAAGCATTTTATAGACCAGGAATAGGAAAGAAATATAATTACCACATTTTTTTCCGTTCGATATATCAAGCTGATAAAAAAAATGCTAATCTTTAAGAAATAATAATGTTAAAAAATAAAATTATAGCCTATATACGTCTCACTGTTGGGCACAGGCCTTCTCTCATTTCTGAGAGGGTTTTTCTGAGAGGCAAGAAAATGTCCGCTGCGCTGCCCCATTTACGTGTTGGCGAACTTCAAATGTCTTCTAAATATTTTTTTTCTTATTTTTCAGACATATAGATTTTCTCACAATGTTTTCCTTAAAAGCACGTGATAAACTATCACTTAAAATTGCAATTTACAATTTCATTGGTGCCAGTCGAACCCTAGGTGCTCGCGTACTATGAAATTTACAGCGAGTGCTAAGCCCAAGGGTTACCACGGCTCAAGAAATAATAATTAGGATTAAAACGCGTTTTACACAATATGAAATGAAAAAAATAACTGAAACACTCAACCACACCATACAAAAAAATGAGTTGTAAAACCATATCTATTTTTTAATATGGACTTCTTTACCTCAAGCTTATAGAAAAATATGTACAAATACGTACGTATGGATTTTGAGTTATGGAAAAATTAGCTAAATTTGCTTTGCTTTTAATTCATGTTATTCAAACATTTATGCTCCAAAGGTCACTTTGTTACTTTTGAATTTGATTGGTACTCTTCATTACCAATAATATCGTTTCAGTTATTTTAATACAAAATTAAGTTCAAGAAGTTGTATAACCATTACCATAGTCACCACGCTTGGCAAACATGTTGGCGATTACAGTTATTTTTCCCAGCTTTTATCAGAAAGTTGCTGCTACCCATCACCTGGATCACCCACGGATTATTATGCGATAATGTACATTTGTACTGTTATTTGTAATGTTAATAAGTAATAGTTATTTTGATAAGCAGTTTTTATAATAAAATTATACTTTAAAATGAAATTGTAATGTTAGTAATTTTTATAAGAAAATGTTGACATCTGCTGTACAATGTCACTGTAATATTTATCTATTTTATGAGTTTTACAGCAACTAGGTCAATTTTACGGTTAGTTCCATTATTTTAATGTCACCTTAAGACTATTTGAGCTGATGACATGAATATTGCAAGGGTTGCTCCATCATCAAAAAAGACAACGCTCTTCAAGTAGAATGTGGAATATTCCTTAGAAAACTTGAAATTTCTAATCGAAGTGGTCTAGAAGAAGGTATATAGTCCCTAACATAGAGTAAAATTTTAGCTGACGTGTTAGCGAACAGAATGAAGATATTTCAATAACCCCTTGTAGTGAATGAAACTCAAGAAGTAAATACATATGAAACGGAAAACTTTATTTTTATTACCAAATTTTGTGGTAAAGTCTTAAATGTATATAAAAAGTACATTTATGATAAGATTTTTAGTAGCACATTTGAAGATATCACGGTTACAACTACAAGTGAAAGTGCATATAATATTGACATTCAACTAAATGAAGTCTAAAGACCTTATGATCCACAGGAAGATTTTAAATAATAACAATTAATCCATAAGTTGAAGTCATTGATACAGAATATCATGGAAAACTTTGTGAGAACTGTTGCAGTTATTCATTGGCGGCGGTAGTCATTTACCATAAGGTGAGCCGCATGCTCGTTTGCACCCTCTCCTATAAAAAAGGCACTAATAATAATATAATAATAATAATTCAATTATTTCAGACCAATTATCCATATTTGTTAAAAATTATAATCTAAATACATTAAAGTAAAGGGTAACATCAAAGAAAATAAAAAAAAATTAATATAAACATTAAATGAAATTAAAAATAAAATTAAAATTAAAATACTACTCTAGAAGAATCAATGAGTAAAAAAAAAGAAAACAAACTAATCAACAATATGATTACAAAACCGTCAAAGAAGACTGGTCAATGACCTACTGAAAAGAGAGACGCCAAGGGAAACTGTGAGGATCCAAAATCCTCAATTTTTATTTTATTTGTACCGTATCAGTGTCCAAATGGTTACAGAGTGGAGCTATTTGGATAGTGTCGTATGAGTTTCTAAAAATTCTGTAAGTAGTAAGGCGCACATCCCTACGTAACCTAATTTAAACAATATAAATTATACCCTAGAAACATCGAAGAAATAAATTTAAAAAGTAAAACAAAACATAAAAGATTGTAATATTTAATTTAAATATAAATTTTAAAATTAGTTTAATATAATATATTGTACTTATTTCGAAACTAAATTGTGTTGGCCTTATTTATATTTTCGCATTAAATAAAATATGTCAAATTATTCTTTCTTTTCAGTCCGTCACACCTATATAACTAAAAGCTAATTTATATAACCACTAAACTAAAATATTTACTGTATACTGTAGTAATTACCCCTTCGGTAACAACACAGCTCTCAGAGGAAGTACACATTTAATTGGTGACTGATCGTCGATCTGATGAAGCGTTCTTGGTGATGTGCTGGAAAGTATAGGTTTAGTTGATAATTTTTTTTTTTAATTATGATCATATATTGTTTATAAAATAAAGATTTCTTTTTATTAATTCAAAAAGAAAAACCAAAAATAATTTCTATTATTGCGCATGGCCCCAAAATACTTAGGCGACGTATACGGTGTTAGTTTTTAGGTTTAAACTTCGTACTTTATTTCAGGGCCTTTGAAAGTATAGCAGTAAGTATAAGTAGAGCTTCTTCTTAAAAAATTATAAAAAAAAAAAAAACATCAGCGAGTGTCGTGGAACACTCGGGTTTAACAAAGTTTCTTTTGTAGTATATTATTATTGATTAACAAATACAAATAAATGAATTACTAGCGTCTATTAAAATGAAACGCCATTTAAAATAATATTTCTTTCATGGTAAGATAAAAAAAGTGCGAGGGAGATGGATATTATTCCATCTCGCTTGCTCATAGGCGCCAAGGCCGTCTACACTACGTCAGAAGGGGTCGTGACGGAAAAATCTTACACTTTTTCTCGCCTAGCCGCCATTCGCCAAATTCGTACCGTCCGATAAGGAACTTCGTTCTAAAAGTGAAGATTGTCATAAAATTTGTCCGCGAATGTATTGAGCTTAGTTTCAAATTTCTTAATTAATTAGTTTTTTATAAAATACTAGCTATTATCCGGCGCATTGCTGCCGCAGAAGAATATATTTTGACGTCTATCTATTTTGACTTGTTGTTATCTGTCAATCTGTCAACGTTATTGACTTTTTTTGCGTGGCACAATGCCGATTTGCCAATGAGATGACAACAGTATTGTTATTTTAAATGAAAATAGATGATTTCACTGTACCCCAGTTCCTTGTGGCATATATTAATCTGAGATATATTTTAAAATATAAACGTTTTCATAATATATTTGAGTTTATGACAACTTTTGAAATATGTGAGTGAAGGTATTGTGCGATTGGCCAAATCACAAGAGGCCATAAACGCAGCACAACAGTATTAAAAATAGGTACAAAGTTCAAAATCGAAAAAGTCCTTTTTATTTTGATTTTACAAGTCAGAAGTGTCCGTTACTATCTAATGAACGTTATCTAATGCATAATTAAGGATATGAATTTTGACAATTGTCAAATTTATGTTGGTTCTTAGGCGAGTTTTAACATTGTCCTTTGAAAAGTTATTGTTACGGAGAGAGAGAAAATTTATAAGGCAAAGCTTGTGGTCTTCGATCCTGGACTGTAAGAGGATGCTGCTTAAGATAAAGGACGTTTGTTAAATAAATTGCACGTCTGCCTTGTCACCGCCACCCTCGTAAATCTCCCACGCTCCGGAGGCAGGTCTCACCAAGGTACAGACGAATTAACGCTTTCGCAATTTGATTATGTCATATAAAGTATAAATACGTGGCACGGTATATTCTCCTTCAATACACTGATTTGCGTGACAGTTCTCGGCGATATATCATACATATTAGGCGTGCGGGTGAGGAATACGAACGCCATAAATTTAGGAACTTAAAGGAGGGTAAATTTAGTAAAAATGCATTATATAAAATAACCTAGATGGCGCCAATATCCTCCCGGCCATAAAGGATTGCATTTAAAAATATATAGTTATAAAATAATAAGCATCACCTCCACCATTAATATGATATATGATACAATCAAATAAATATTAAAGACTGTGTAGTTATAAAATAAGCTTGTGCGTAGAAAATATAACAATTATTTATTATTAGTTTAAGTTTGAGCTATAAATTAGTAAAGTAAAGTTGCAGCCTATTTACGTCCCACTGCTGGGCACAGGCCTCCTTTCATTTCTGAGAGGGTTTTAGGGCCAGAAAATGTCCGCCGCGCTGCCCCAATGCGTGTTGGCGAACTTCACATGTCTTCGAAATAATTTTTTTCTTATTTCTCAGACATGAAGGTTTCCTCACGATGTTTTCCTTCACCGCCGAGCACGTGGTAAATCAGCACTTAAAATTGCAATTAACAATTTCATTGGTGCCAACGGGGATCGAACCCGGGCTGCTCGAGTACTTGAAGCTTACAGCGAGCGCTCACCATCTGAGCTACCACGGCTCAGATGGTTAGCGCTCGCTTAGTAAATTAGTAATAAAATATATAATATATATATGTACTTAAATGTCAAACCATTCATTATTGGTTTCGTAATGGGTATAAACGCACCACCAGACGTACGAAACTGCCTTTAGAAGACGCAACGGTTACAACGCGCACTATCCCATGTTTAGAAGGGTGATTCTTCACGACACCTAGGGACCAAGATAGAAGTGGTGAATTATCCGTCATAATAACTACCAGCCACAGGAAAATTCCATTTAGCCCGAACCTGTAGTTTACGCAAGTAATCACTACGCCATCGTTGCCAGAAAGACTAGACGAGGCTGTCTAAAAGAGAATGTCGCTGGATTAAGCTAGTAGAGTCAGTGGAATAGCCGGGAAGTGATGACAATGGAAATGTATTAAGAAAATGAGCAGGCATGAGTGCAAATGGTTCTGCAGGATTACTACTCATAGCCGGCAACGGAGGTGAGTTGAAGAGTACCTTAATTTGCGTTAAAACCGACATGCGTCTGTGGATTAGGAACCGCAGAATTGTGAGATTTTTTCTCATACCTTTGTTTAGAAGAGTTATTATTAGACGACGCAGCAGAGTTAGTTTGAGTGTTACGATATATACTGTTTTGATCTCTAATAACATTATTAAATTGTTCAAATGAAGGTATTTTATGTTCACGAGAATACATCAAAGGCAGCGCATAAAATATGAATAAACACACATTATTTTTTATATATTAGATACATCATGATAAATAATAAATATACATACATATTAAAAAATTGACATGTATCCATTGATATATTAATAGCCACGTATCAATAAAGCTCATCTCATTAAACTCGGAGCTACAGTCACATACATAATTCAGTACTAAATGTCTTTCAGTATTTAGGAATTATAAACGAAGCAAAAGAAGTAATTTCGATCAGCCGCTCGACAAACAAGTCTTTTACATCGGATAGACAATCGAGTACAATTTCACGCTGTGCTGACCGCAAAAGAAGGTCCAGATACGTACCTGGGATCAAACGGACGTTCGAGAGCCCCGGATCGTCGTAAATTGACTGGTCCACCGGCTGCGCGTAATATTATATTGAAACTGTATATAAAATAAAGGTAAGATATTGGCGATTTCGCCCGTTCACAGAGTGCTTGTTGGGAGAAATGATATTCATATATTGTTTGGTCAATAATTTAGAGTCTTATAAACAAATAACAAAAATTTCTGAAGCTCATTTTAGAAAATCTGTGGATTTTAATACAAATACGAAATTATAATTAGTCAAATTCGTTAAATGTGGGTCACATATAATGAAATTGGATATTATGGCTAGTTTGGAGTTTAGTATTTTGAAAACTCATCCAATTATTTTAAGATACCATTTTAAATACAAAAGTTATATATACATTCTTCCTTCCACCTCAAACGAACGGAAAGTGATACGAGTTTGTTCACGACTAGGGATGTGTGCGAAAGGACGTTATAGGTGGTAGAGCCTCACTACAGCTATATTATGGTTGTAGCACGAATGGGTCGGCTCGACCGGCAAAGGACCACGCTCTCACAGAACACCAGCGTAAAATAGCAGCTTAACACTGCTGTATTTCGTGTGGTGAGTGTAGAGAACCGACGACCCTTTTTACTGGAAGAGAGGCATTCCATCTTAGTCCTCAAGGGTGACAACGCATCTGCATTTTGATTCTTTATTGAGGATAGATGTGGATGGCTATAGGTCACAGCAACCACTTACCATCAGGTGTGTGCTCGTTTGTCACCCTGTCCTATAAAAAATATGAGACAATGAAATTCCACTATTGAACGTGGACCTCTCCGTCGTCTCTACGAGTAGCCTTAATCGTCGCACTTTGTAAATATAGCGTAATTATTGTAAAACCAGATGCCTCGTACCTTATTAAATTTATTACCTTAGTCAATATTGGGCTGCATTTGAATATCAGCGCTACTGTCATTTAGTACAGCAGTTAGATGAAATAGGGAACTTCACATAAATTCTCTATGTTATTTTTATCTAAGGTTATATTAGTTTTTTCTTTTTGATGTCAAATTAAGTTTTCTTTCTTTCTTTTTTCTTTGTTTCGCCTTTGACGCTACTTTCCGTCAACGGTCTGGGTATTTTACGCCTAGCATAAACGAATTGGTTATACTGCGATCTATCGAAAGCTACAAAATCTCTTGGTCGACTCTTATGACACCCACGAGAAATAGTGGAGTGATGCCGCCACAACACGGTGACACACATTAAATATCACTCTAATATTTTTTCATAGCAGTTTTATTAACCAGTAGTAATTTTAAATTCGTTGAAATACGGTTTAAGGCTGCATGGGCGAATGACATTCGTCTTGCATCGAACAGGCATCATTATTCAAAACTAACAAACTTTTAACGAGGCCAAAGTGGCGTAAACCACATACGTGGATGGTGCTCATGTGGATTTGCGCAATTTTTCCTTTAAACGTGAATTTTGTTTTAAATAAGTTTTGAGTACCCATGTCTGTGAAGTTTTTATTCCATGTTTTTAGCAATTAGCATTAATTTACTTTAACAAAATGAAATTCAGAGCAATTGTAACTTGAGGGCTAAGTGTTCACTGTGAAATTCAAAACACACAGCCAGGTTTGACATGCCGGCAACAATTAAATTTTAAGAGCTGATTTACCACATGGCAGTGAAGGAAACATGCATGTCTGAGAAATAAAATATTTCGAAGACATGTGAAGTCCACCAACGCAAATTGTATTAGCGCAACGGACTAATCGCTACACAAACCTCTTAGAAATGGAAGGAAGCCTATGCATAGCAGTGTGACGTATAAGGCTGTAACTCCCCTTTTTTGCTTATAGAAAATATTTTCAGTTCAGTTACAGCCTATTAAATACACTGCTAAACAAAGGGGATATTTGTCATAGTTGTCGTGCTTTGTAAGCGGATTAGCAACCGCAGGTTATTTTTATTTTTATTAGTTATTAGGAAAACGATGCTGCCCATCTCCTAATTTGTTTCGATCTGTCCCTCTTACGACAGCCACGTCGTAAGAGGGACAGATAGTAGTGAATATTATTATACCGCTACTTCAAAGTTATTTTCAGTCCAAAATTACTAATTATTTTTATTTTATTTTTATAGGAGAGGGGGCAAACGAGCATGCGGCTCACCTGATGGTAAGTGACTACGGCCGTCCATGAACAACTGCAACACCAGGGGAATTGCAGATGCGTTGCCGGCCTTTTATAAAGGAGAAGGCACTGTTCTTGAAGGTCCCTAAAGTCGTATCGGTCCGGAAAACTCGCTGATGGTAATTGATTCCACAAGGAAGTTGTGCGAGGAAGAAAACATCTTCTAAATCGCACAGTGGTGGACCGCCAATCGTGCCGATGGTGTGGATGGTATCGGGAGTTCTACCGCGATGTGCGTTCATGAAATTTGGCAGCTGGGATTAATTCGAACAATTCCTCAAAGCACTCCCCGTGGTAAATGCGAAAGAAAATGCAAAGGGATGCAACATCTCTTCGCAGTTGCAATGAATCGAGCCGATCGGAAAGGACTCGGTCGTCGACGATTCGAACCGCTCTGCATTGGATGTGGTCAAATGGAAGGAGCTGGTACTAGGGAGCCCCTGCCCAGAGATGGAGAATAGTATTCCATGTGAGGCCAAACCTGCGCCTTGTAATGCTGCAGGCGGTGTGCCGGCATGAAATACTGTCCGGCTCTGCTGAGCATGCCAAGCATTTTAAAGGTCAATTTGGCGTTCTCTTCCAAGTGACCACAAAACTGCACGTCACTCGACGCCGAAGATTCCGATACTGACTGAGGCGACAAGGGGAGTGCCTTGAAACTGAGGAGATACGACAAAGGGGCTCCTTTAAGCGGTAAATACGCAAACTTGTGTCTTCTGGGGATTAAACTGGACTAGATTTAGTCGCGCAATCTGAGACTTTGTTCAACAAAGTCTCGACTTCAGTCACAAGCTTGTTCCGGTACTCGGCGACGTTTTCCCAAGAGATACTGGCACGCCCGGTGTATAGAGCATCACCAGTGCTGTCATCTGCATTGCAATATATGTTACCGGTTTGCAACATATCATTGACATTGTAACGCTGCTTTATTTTATTATTTTATTTTATTATTTTTTGGGTTGTCTGGAAGAGATTGCTATGTAGCAATAAGACCGCCTTTTGTTTTTCCCGCAATATTTGCTTATTTTTGTTATATTTATCTTTTCTTTGTGTACAATAAAGAGTATTATATTGTAATGTATGTATAATGTGCGGCATTTCATCATAGTCCTCAGAACGCAACTGTGGCCTTTTTTGTTGGAAGTCGCTTGCATTTCGCTGTAGACATATACAATTTTATTAGGTGGATTGGCTGGTTAATCATAGAGCCATCAGGTGCTAAGCGCTCCCTGTAAACTCTACAGACCGCAAGCCCAAACCGCACCAAATAAATTGTATATTGCAATTTTAAGTGATTATTTACCACGTGCTTAGCGATGCCTGAAAACTTGCTAAAATACTATTTCGATTGGGCGAATCTTGCCTCAATAATGTTGGAAACGTATTAGAAATAGGCGTTACATTGTGGAAATCAGTGCAGTATATTAAAGTTCGTAAAAGCTACTTGGCTTATATGCGCTTAATGGTATAGGCAACGTAATTTTTACTCACTTTAAGGATGAGTATTATTACTATACTCAATATTAAATATTTATTTGCATTCCATAATGTACAAATTATTAATTAAATTATCACAATATGGACCCTGTTAGGTATAGCAAATTAGAAAATTAGAACAGAGGAGGACGCATAGATGTTTTATAATTCATTATTATCATTATATCATTCATTATCATTATATCATTTATTAGTCCATAATTATTCATATTAATCATTCATTTATTTATAGTATTGCATTTGTCATTCAGGTATCCATATAAAGTATAATAACATTTATTGATTAGAAACACTTTTAATTGTCTTATAAAAATATTATCATTTGTTTCGTTTTTTAATGAGTTTGGTAGTTTATTATAGATAGTTATGGACATTGCGTAAGGGCCTGATGAGAAGAGCTTTATTTTAGAGGGTGGTTGCAATAATTTATTTTCATATCTTAAACTATAAACCGTATTTTTAGTTTCTCTTTTTACGTATAAATTAGGGTATTTTCGCACGAATTTGCATAATTCCAATATATAAATACAACTTAAGGTAAGAAGTTTAAGTTTCTTAAAATGAGGACGACAACTTTCAATATTTTTTATGTTAGAAATAATGCGAATTAGCTTTTTCTGTAAGATGAAGATGGTGGGTGCATCTGTACTGTTGCCCTACAGGATAATACCATACCTTAGCCACGCCTGTGCGTAGACATTATAAGTAATTAACGCAGTCTGGAGATCAGTTGTCTTTTTTATTTCACTTAGTGCATATACAAAGCTAGACAATTATTTACGAATTTTCTGAATTTGAGATTTCCAGTTAATGTGGCTATCTAGAATTAAACCTAGTAGAGTGTGTTCATTTACTGACTCGATTTTTGTATTTTTGTAAGAAAAATTAATTTTAATCGGTGGTTTTTGATAATGGTAAAAAGGCAAAATTTTTGTTTTTTTATAGTTAATTTCTAGGTTATGCTCTTTCATCCATTGCTCAGTATTTTTAGATATTTTATATAGTATATCATTTATATTATTTACGTTACGACATGGTGCTAGGATAGAGATATCATCCGCAAACATAACACATGGGTTAACCATAGTTTCACTGAGATTGTTGATATGTATTAAAAATAATAAACATCCCAATACACTACCTTGGGGTATTGAAGCATTTATAATTATTTTATTTGATCTGACTCTCACTATTTTATTATTATCAAAGTATTCTATTTCTACATATTGTTCTCTATCTTGCAAATATGATTTGAACCATTCCAAAGTAATCCCACGAATACCTATACTATTTAATTTATTAATCAATATGTTATATTGTACCTTATCGTATGCTTTGCTCATATATAAGCAATAAAGAATATGCAATAGGAATACTATTAGATGTATTCCTATTGCATATTCTTTATTGCTTAATATCTTTACCTGGGACAAATAGTCCGACTGGGTAAGTCCAACTTCGACCGAGAGGTCAATCGACGGATTCAACTCGGCTGGGCAGCGTTCGGGAAGCTACGACACATCTTCTCGTCAGACATACCTCAAAACCTTAAAACGAAATTGTACAACCAGTGCGTGTTGCCAGTGATGACTTACGGAACTGAGACGTGGTCCTTCACTGCTGGCCGTATGAGGAAGCTCAAGGTCGCTCAGCGAGCTATGGAGAGGGCTATGCTCGGAGTTTCTCTGCGTGATAAACTTAGGAATGAGGATATCCGCAGTAGAACCAGAGTGACCGACATAGCCCAACGGATTAGTAAGCTGAAGTGGCAGTGGGCCGGCCATATAGCTCGAAGAACCGACAACCGATGGGGAAGAAAGGTTCTCGAGTGGCAGCCTCGTACCGGTAGGCGAAGTGTAGGGCGTCCCCCCACGAGATGGAGTGACGACCTGGTAAGACATGCAGGAAGTCGATGGATGCAGGTGGCTCAGGACCGTGTTTTGTGGCATTCTTTGGGGGAGGCCTATGTTCAGCAGTGGACTTGTGAAGGGCTGTAATGATGATGATGATGATCTTTAAAATATCTTGAATATATTTATATACTGCTAGTATGGTGGACCGATTTTTACGAAAGCCGTTCTGACATTTACTAAAATTTTTATATTTCTCGCAGAATATAAAACCTATATATATAACTATACACGGACAGGGTTGTGTACATACTCTTGGCACAATTTTTATTTATTTATTTATTTATTCACAATTTGCGTTAGATGTGACTTAGTGACTAAACAAAACATGCAAGTTCTAACAATCACATGTACTTCGTAAGGCATAGCAATAAACAGGAGGGGCAGACACTTAAAAATTCTTTTCCTCAATGTATTCATTAATTGAATAATAACTTTTTTTAATCAGTATATCTTTTAAAGAGCTTATGAATTTATTAACATTTGTTTCGGCTTTTAGGTATTCTGGCAATTTATTATAAATTCTTATTGACATCGGGTAAGGACCTGAACTGTGTAATTTTAATTTAGATTTTGTTTGCAAAATGTTATTCTTATAGCGAGGTATGTTGTGTCGGGGCGCGTCTATGATTTTGGTGTAAAAACTTGGGTGTCTTTTTACAAACTTACATATTTTTAATATATATAGGCACGTTAATGTTAGAATGTAGAGATTTCGAAAGTGAGGTTTGCAGCTTCCTCTTTGTTTGATATTTGCAAGTACGCGTATACATTTTTTCTACACCGTTGCCCGACAGTACGACGCCGTAGTTTAGCCTCGCTTGTAGGCGGTCTTTTTAAATTTGTAGATTTTTTAGTTCTCTTAAAGCATATAAATTGCGATAATTTTCAGCAAAGAAAAATTTTAAACACATTCTAATTTTGTTATATTATATATAATTTATGCCTAGTTCATGTTTTTGTCGTGGTCTGAAATGTATTATTTTTTTTAAATTGACTTCTAAATTATGATCGCTTAGCCATTGTTTTACTTTGTTTATGTCGATTCTTTAATAAAGCTTGGTACCATTAATATAAAGGAACACAACGGAAAAATCGTCGGCAAACATCACACAAAGCTAATCAATAATCTTCTGGAGGTCATTGATGTAAATAAGGAAGAGGATACATCCGAGTACGGACCCCTGAGGGATAGAGTCCCGCACCGGCTGGGCCCTTAACCTCACACATGATATGGTTTTTGAATTTTGATTTACATTTTCTATTTCCACATACTGTGAACGATTGCTAAAAAAGGAAGCAAACCACTTATGAGCTACACCACGTATACCAATATCATAAAGTTTATTTAAGACAATGTCATATTTAATTTTTTCATATGCTTTTGTCATGTCAAATAAAATTCCTATTGCGAATTCCCAATCCTTTAATATGTTCAAGACTTCATTAAAATATTTAAATGTAGCCAGGGTTGTCGAGCGGTTTTTTCTAAAACCATTTTGGGCGTCGTTGAAAATATTGTACATTTCACAAAATGAGTATAATCGTTTGAACATGGTTCCATTCATATTTACCAAATATGAACGTTTCGTTTCGAATACCCTCATCAGCTGCCTAATTTCAAATGTTACAAAAATATTTAAAGGCTCCTAGTACAGTTAAGATACTTAAAGATCTATACCCTGACATGCTTTTACCTCCAGTAATCACAAGGTGGGGAACTTGGTTATATGCTGTTTTATATCATGTAAAATATTTTAATCAAATAAAAACAGTTTTCTCACGTTTAAGAGCATCACGCGCGGGATCAGCTTATATCTACTGCAAATTAGTAGTTTGATTTGTCGTAGTGTGTACTCATGATATTTTAGACAGTTTAACTTCATAGACATTCAGAAGAATATTCCCGGGAATACCGGGGCATGTTCATATTAACATTACTGTTCAAGTTCATTGACCCAAAATGGCACTAAATACGCCGATCACTAGTAATTACCCATGTCAAATATCAAAATATACTATTATACTAGGTAGAAAATAAACTAAGTTATGCTTTCGCAAACAAAAATAATTCATGACTAATAATTAAATAATTAAATAAAATAACTAATAGCTCTTGCGTGAATATCCACTAGCACATTTCGTCCCATAGGTGCCGTAAGAGACAGAGGGAAAGAAACCATCTGCAATTCCCCTGGTGTTGCGGTTGTTCATGGGCGGCGGTAGTCACATACCATCAGGTGAGCCGCATGCTCGTTTGCCCCCTCTCCTATAACAAAAAACCAGGAGATGGTCAGTAGTTTATTCTAATAACAACTAAAAAACTGGGGTTGCCAATCCAGCAATCTATTGTGAAGGCGTTTGTCCAGCTGAGAAATTGCAATAGGCTGTAGTGGATGAAATGGATGGACATATTATTTGGTGGTTGACTGGTAAATCATTCTCATATTATAAAAGAACAACTACAAATATAAAGTTGGCTAACCTGAGCTCATTGTTCCCATATGAGGTTTATATGATTCTCTTGTACAACATAGTTTTGTAGTAGGCGTCTTTAATAACATAACATTTGTAAAATAATGTTGAGCTTTCGATTTATTTTGAATACGAGTGATCCATGCGAATAGCTAATGTCGATAAGTCACTATCTAATGAACATGAATTATTAAAACTGCGGTCAGATTTTGTATCAGACTCGGCATTCATTCTATAATAAATTTGTCCATTTCAGCATATATACATCCATCAGTTTTAAAAAATCGATCTTCAATGTGGTAAAAATGTTCGCATTGCTTTTGCCAGTGTTTTGCAGTGATAGATTGTAACGCTTCTTCGGTTAAATTTACTATGTTAGTTTTAAATGTTATCTTTTTCCTGTCCGAAATTCTTACTAGCTGGCCGCCTCTTCAAAAGGCTCCACATAAATTCGATCGCATTCAAATCGCACTGGTAATGTGAAAGTCTAGCTAATTTGTATCCATATGCCTCAAGCAATTGATCAGCTTCATATATTGGATTTGTTTATGTTCTTGCATTTCGTATAATTGAGCTTTCACCATAGTAGGCACATAAGATAGCCCCTTATTTGTGATCCAATTTTGCATATTATCAGCTTTGGTAGAAATATTATCCCTTATTAGCCTTATTCATCTTCATGGAGTGATAGTTTATCTTGTAACAATTTCATAAAATTTGATTAATAGAATAAGTTGACATTTTAGAATCTACTACCACCTATATTATTTGTAAAATTTAAAAATAAATGTTTGCATGCCGTATCTCAAGGCTAAATAGGTCTTTAAGCAACTTATATTTATTTTAAAAACCATCATTTACCCTATTTATGGCAAATTAATAAATTTGAATTTGATTTGTTCATTTCATCGTGGTACTTACCCAACTTTGAGTGTGATTTAAATATCAATTGTGCGTTTGGTATAAAGCCCATTTGAACTACCTGAAATGGGCTTTATACCATGAACAATAATCCAGCGTGCACCAACTGAAGCACTCTTTAATAAGTACCACACCTTTTTCATTTTAAATTTGCCAACATTTTTCAAAGATTATTAAGCGTAAATAAACATTTCACCAAGATATATGATAGGTCGGCCTTCTTTAAAAAAAAAATTCTCAAAAGATTTAAGTATCTGTACCTCCAGGCTACAATATCATATTGCTCCAATAATAGTATTCTTTAAAAGTCACTTTTTTAATCGAAATCCTATTTAACGGATTATTGTCCATAATGTGGTACCATTTAAATTAATGACAATTTTTAACTCAGATAATAATTTACCCAAAGTAGGCACCCCTTTTATTTACTATGTACATCTGATGTATGTTATTTCTGATTGCACACAGATCAAAATCATCCAACTCTATATTTTTTGTTGATTTTGTTTTTTAAAGTTGCAATTCCGCCTTTTTTGGTAATAGTGCTGACGGTTTTCTCAAATACACCTGAAATATAAAATGTCACGTAAACAAGTTTTTTATATTGTACTAGCTGATCCCCGCGACTACGCCAGCGTGGAGTTATTTACCGCGAAACCCTACAATAAAAGCAGCCCAAGTTACTCCTTATAACATCAGCTATCTGCCAGTATGTATAAATATTGACATTAAATCAAAATAAGTTGCCGGGTCTCCTCCACTAACACTTAAACTTTATAGTATGGTTTTAAAGTTCAAATATACTTTTAAGTATTAAAACGAAGTTTGTATGGGAATATAGAAAAGTGTTGTTTTTAGACTTTCTCAGACAATTTTTTAAATTTTTCTCTGCGTAAGAACCATATTCAAGGAATATCATAAAAAAAGAATTAGCGAAATCGGTTAAGCTGCTCTCGAGATTTGCGCTTAGCAACACATTCAGCGATTCATTTTATATTATAGATTTATAGAATATATTTGACAAAAGCAAACACAATTTTTAAATAATTAAATCGTTTTATTATTAAAATTAAATTGAACTATTATTTTGGCGTATATATATACTAAGTATATAAGTATAACTTAGGGCTGTAATGATGATGATGATGAATACTTTGATTCAAAAATAAAGTTACTATACTAAATATTTCTAACTGTAACGGAATATACCAGTACAAATATCTTGACCAAAATACATAATTTTAGATTTCGTTCGCATGGGAGAAACAAGATTAGCGGATAACACTATTTTACTCACCTGTTATGGCTGCTACCGCTTGACGAATATTTTCAAATGGAATTAATGGGCCTTTATAAACTTTTTTTTTGTTCACAATATTTGCGCACTGATAGCACAATTTTTGCCACTACTTTGAATCCTTTTTGGCATGTTAAGAGATTTATAATCAACGATACAAACGAAAAATCTGAGAAGTTTTTCAATACGCCTGCAATACTTGACAACAAATAATGACAACCTAGAATGAAAATACAATTACTGATGTCAGAGGTAAAATAAATGTGAACGGACTATTATTTGTCCCAAATTTCAAATTAATGTGTACAAATTATTACACAGGGTTATTTTACAACAACCGGCCAAATTTGCAGAGAAGGTTCAGAATAAGTTGTATAGGCAAGGTAAAGAAAAATTAATTTCAAAAAATCTCAAACATTCTGTCCTTTTTATTTTTCTAATTCAAAATGCGTGGTAATGCATTATTTTAACTGATTTTACCGCGCACGCACACATTCGTAATGATCAATTGGTAGGCAAAACCGATGTTTCCCATAAATCACATTCAATTTGGGATAATTTCAAATAAAACTAGAAGCCTGCAATAACTAAAATCATTATTTATATATTTGAACTTAAGTTAAAAATTTGGCTACTCTTTGAAAATTTTTAGTGTTAACGTGAGATGTATGTAATACATTATTTAATTTTATGTATTTTATAATACATATCTTAAATACATTTTAGCTTGCGGCACTCCTTCTCTATATAAACTTTCACTATGTCAAATCTCACACACATCAGTGCGCGCAATTTGTTTAAAAAGGGGTACAACATTTTTCCATAACAAATTAATATATAGATTAGTTGCTGTTGAACATGTTAGGATATGTTATTTGTAGCACCATCTAACAGAGTTTCACCAAGTAAGCACCGGAACTTCGAACTCAGTATGTTTTGTGTCTCCGCTTGGGAAATGGGAAGTTATGCGTTGCAAACTTGGTGAAACGCAGGTGTTAATTACGACTTTAGTGGTATAGGCGACCATTGGAGCTTGATCCTTGGATCACATATTTTAGGGTGAGAATCAGCTATAACCAAAAGTTCACTTGTAAATGGTGGCTTGGCAGCAACTGTTATCGACAAATCATAAATTAATAATATTACTCCCGGTGTGATCCAATTATTAGACGTCAGTATTACGGCGTTACGTTACGAGTAAGCGACGCCTTATACTAATAAACATTGATAATAATCTCACTGCTGAATTAATTCTATAATTCATTTGTAAGTCGCCGACGATGAATCTGAAAATTTTGGTGTAACGAAGCAATCAGGACTTTTGCTTGAGAAAAGTATAACATTTTCTTTTCACTTAAATTAAACGATTTTTTTATTGTTGACAAAAATTATCACCATCATCATCGTTTAAAAAAATTGTTTCATAAATATAGTATATATTTATTTTTAATACTCAATATCGCATATAATCCATACAGATAGAGCATTATTTATATCGTCATTATTAATTTACTGCCATTTGAAATTGAAAATTAAAGAGATATCGTTAACAAATAATACTATATCGTTATTGTCCCCTACAACATAAGATAATACTTTCAAGTCAACTTAGTCATAATATATCACTGACACATAAAAACAATATAATTTGTAAGCAAATAACTTCAGAGAGCGTTTCTTATCCATTTTTAAAATGTATCTACGTAAGCAACAAGCTTCCAATACGGCTATTGTATCAGATATTCATTATCTCAACGTAAAGGACCAAGTACTTTGGCAGCGATGTACGGACAAATTAAATGCTTCTACATCAGTATCAAATAACATTAATAAAAAAATCCTGCTATACATTCATTGTATTGCGCTAAGGGAGTCCTCTTCCTGCCCTACTTCGTTGTTTATAACTTAACGATTTGATAAATATTTTCTTTTACTACATTATTTTTTATTTTTCTTTACAAATCATAACTCAGCATAATTATATATTGGGCATACGAGCATGCGGCTTACCTGATGGTAAATGATAAACGCCGGCCATTAACAACTGCAACATCAGGAAGATTGCAGATGTGTTGCCTGCCAGCCTTTTTAAAAGGAGAAGGCTCTTTTATTGTAGATCTCTAAGTCGTAATCGGTGGTAATCGATTCCACAAGGAAGTTGTGTAAGGAAGTAAACTTTTTCTAAATCGCACAGTGATGGACCGCCAATCATCCAGATGGTATTGATGGTATCGCGAGTTTTGTCGCGATGTGCGCTGGTGAAATTGAGTGGCTGGAATTAGTCCAAAAAATTCCTCAGAGCACTCCCCATGGTTGATGCGATAAAATACGCAGAGATGCAACATCTCTACGCAGTGCCAGTGAGTCAAGCGGATAGAAAAGAACTAGGTCGTCGACAATTCGAACTGCTCTGCGCTAGATGCGGTCAAGAGGGAAGAGCTGGCACTGGGGAGACCCTTCCCAAAGATGGGAACAGTATTCCATGTGGGACCAAACCTGCGCCTTGTAAAGTTACAAGCAGTGTGCCGGCATGAAACACTGTCCCACTCTGCCGAGCACGCCAAGCTTTTTAGAGGCCAATTTAGCCTTCTCTTATAAGTGACCAACCATGAAACTGCACATCACTCGATGTGTTGACACCGAGAATTCCGATATTTACTGAGGCAACAAGGGGAGTACCTTGTTGCCTGGGTTGTCTGAAAGAGATTGCTATGTAGCAATAAGACCGCCCTTTGTATTTCCCTCAATAGTTGTTATTTTTTATTTTTGATGTTGTTATCTTTTCTTGGTGTACAATAAAGAGTATTGTATTGTATTGTATTGTACCTTAAAACTTAAAAAAATACGACAAAAGGGGTTCTTTTAATCCGTAAACGCACAAACTTGTGTCTTCTGGGGATTGAACTGGACTAAATTTAGTCGCCCCCATTCCGAGACTTTGTTTAACAAGGTCTCGAATTCAGACAAAATTTTATTCCGGTACTCGAACTTTTACTCGAAAAATATTGGCACGGTTGGTGTATAAGGGATCCCCAGTAATATCGTCTGAATAGTAATGTTTGTTACTAGTTTGCAACATATCATTGATATGCAGAAGAAACAGCGTTGGTGATAGCACGCAGCCTTGTGGAACATCAGCGTTAATGGGCTTGTAATCGGAGCATGCACCGTCTTCTACAACCTTCTGCAAGAAAACTGGTGAACCAATTGCACAATTTCTCGGAAAGCCCACAGGAAGGAGGATTTGAAAGAAGCGCTTTGTGCTAAACCAGATCCAATGCCTTCGCTATGTCCAAACTAACGGCCAGCGCCTCCCCCTTGGCCGCCACTGCCTCCGTCTATCTACGGATTAGGTAATCTAGAAGATCACCAGCCGAGCGACCTCGACAGAAACCGTACTGGCGGTTACTAATCAGCTGGTGATCCTCAAGGTAACGGACATGAGCTTGCAGTTAATAATAGTTTCCATTTTTTGGAGAACAAGGAGGTAACGACGATAGGCCTGTAGTTGGACGGATCTGAGCGGTCGCCTTCCTGAGGCCTGAGGAATCGGGTGCACAATAGCTGTCTACCTTGAGTTCGGGACTAGTTACGCCTAGGGAGTAGGAGTACCGGAAAAGACTCGTTAAAACCTGTGGCAAATCCGAAGCGGACGTCTTCAGCACAAAAGGTATGACTCCATCAGGCCCACACGACTTGTTGACATTCAGAAAGAGGAGTGTTTTACGCACGGAGCGATCACACACACCGCGGGATGGTCGGCGGTGTGTTCCCCCGTCACAGAAAGTTGGAAGCAAAGAGAAAGCCTAGCAGATCCACTTTCTCCTTTGCGGCTTGGGCCTGTGAGTCATCCACACTGTGCAAAGATGGCAGAGATGGCTGACACAAGCTCCCTTGGACAGCCTTGGCGAGAGACCAGAATGTACGGGTTCCCGAAGGGATGCGAACTAGATTCTCACCAATTCAGCCGATGTGCTCTGACTTTGCCATGACAATGACATTTTTTAAGGCCCTGGAGGAGGAATTATACATTTTAAAGCGCTGGTGGTTATATTTAGGGACGTTGATGCATAAGCCTGGGCCCGGTAGTACTCCTGCTTATAGCGTAATGCAATTTTACCGGAGTGACCAAACCATGGCTGAGTTCTGCCTCCGACTCCGATAGACACCACGAAAGATGGAATAAATAAGTCCATTCCCTGAAGTGCCACATCAGCGACAGAATTAGCAACAAGGTTGGGATCGAGAAGCAAACCCGCCCCTAAGGGCTGGATGCAAAAAAGACCGCATCCCGTCCCAGTCGGCCGACCTATAGTGCCAAACACGGAGGCAAGCTGCAGATTGCAACTGCGATGGGAGCATGAGTGGCACCAAACTCTGGATCAAACAATGGTCCGAATAGCCAACAGGGGTATCAATGTAGACCTGATATCCGTCCGGATGAGAGGTCAGCAGAAGGTCCAATAAGGAAGGTGCATAATCCTCCACATCTGGGATCTGCGTAGGCGAAGTGACCAGTTGTGTCAGACCATATTTCAAGGCATTGTCATAAACAGATCTACTTGCATGATTGATTAAACGGGCAACAAGCCATTCAGCGTAGTGGGCGTTAAAATCACCGAGCATCACGATCTCTGCGAATGGGATCTGTTGAAACACGGATCTGCAGACATTTGGACGTGGTCAATGAGTCGGTCTGTGTCAGCATTACCGCTATGGGACCTTTAGAGGCACCCGTAGATGCGGGCATTGTCGTCGCTGTCTACGCGTAGCCATAGGAAGGACAGGACCTTCAAGAATGCCGAGGCGTCGAAAACAGATGTCCTCTCTAACATACACGCAAACTGCAGCCTGGGCACAATGGAGTGTTCTAAGTTGTACCCCGAGAGATACAAAGTATCAGCCGGAGAGGACATCTATGTCTCGGTTAGTAATAGCAAGGTAGTGGACGGCGTTAAGGTTTGAATGAAGTGCCCTGATATTGCAGAAATTCGCCGAAAGCGTGGCAGGGGTTGCCTTTGTCTTACTGCTCTGCTTACCCCGAGCAGGTTTCGTCTTGAGGTAGTGATCTATTTAACTTCGCTACCATATTAAGAGGGGTGGCGGGAGCGGGGTTGGCCCTTCGGCCACCTGCACTCTTAAGGTGAAATCTACTTCACGGTGCTATTCTGTGAGATCGTGGTACCACCCCGGTTCGAGCCGTCCCATCCGTGCGAAATCAAATGCTGCCGCTTGGCTCTACCACTGTTACTGTTAATTTCTAGAAACGACCAAAATTTTGTTATACATTAAAACTACTGCTAATCATTTATAGCAATTTGTTTCAACATTAAACAGAACTAAATTTGCCCCCGGCTTCATCCGCATGGAGGTCAGAAAGAGACATAATTTAAAAAAAAAAATTACAACCAATGTGTTATTCCAAGACTTAAGAGTAACAGAATAAATATGTAATTACAGAATTACGCTCCAGCTCTAACTCATAGGAACCGTGCATTTTTTCGGGATAATAAACAGCTTATGTCACTCTCCGATCCATAAAATATAAATATTTCCTTTCCATAAAAAATTCCATCCAAAAAAAGGACAAACTAATACAAACACTTGCCAATTTATAATATAAGTAGGGATCGATAAATATTTGACCTTCTACTAAGATTACTACAAGACTAGTGACCGCTACAAAACAGAATACATAACGTTAAGAGACGACAAAAACGATGAGTATAATTACAACTTTAACTTTTTAGACCACTTTTCATCTACTGAAATATACTGCAAAAACAGTACCAATAAAACATGCTTCGATCCTTAACCGACAAGCATGTATGCGTAGGTGTATGGATATGAAAAAGGCGAGACAGATATGTCATGATCGTACCATATGGAAGTCGGTAATCTTTTACAATGAAACCAAGTATAAAAGTTATATATTCAATGAAAAAATCGTTTTAATTTTTAGGTAATATTGAGATCACATCTTTTAAATTCGTTTTTATTTTATTACTAATGAAATAAAAAAAGAATATGTATATATTTTGATAAGCTTGCGCTTTGGTTTAAATTGGAATCACACTTGCTTTTTTTCCGCTAAGCTCCCCGTAATTGGATCCCAAATTGACCGGGCCCAGACGATTTAGAATAGGATATTTACGGGCCGTCCTTTGTATCGTTTTTGTTCTTTTTTTAAAGGCAGATTGTTGTTTGTAGACCTAGAATATTACCTTCTCATGAATTGTGCAATAAAAATTTATGTTTTTTTCCAATTTGCTGCAAGCATTCACTGTTGATCCAAACACCTTTTCGGTTAAGCTATCAATTTATATTCCACAAGTAAAAGTTGATAATTACGTTTGCTTCTCTTTCTCTAATTTATTTGACTTATTGGCTAAATATTTTATTTTAGTTTAGTGGTCGTAAGTGCGATTATTGATAGTAAGATCTCGGGTTCAAATTAATGGTCGGGCTAAAATGAGATATAATACCTAATAGTTTTATTTTTAGGTAGGTATTTTACTCCCGTGCTTCGGAAAGCACTTCACAGACTCGTGCACTATTACAAACGTTAAGATTGGCCACCGTGACCAAAATTAGTCTGGAGGACGTTATATAGATTTAAAGACATTTATTCTCATAAAGACATTATATACGCCACTTACATGAGAACATAAATAAAAGTAAATATAAATAACAAAATTCGTTGTCGTACCTATGTTGTTGAAAAATTAACATCAAAAACAGCTATGGAAGGGAAAATCTATAAAAATAAGGAAAAGTTATAAAATGACAACAGTCACTCACAAATTCTGGGATTCACTATCATATTAGCACCATAGCACAACCATGACCAGGAACAAACCCGTCCAACGCACTCAGATAGATATATTTGTGTTTATATGATTTGCTAGTCGCTTTTAGAAAACATTGATCGAGTATACATTTTTTATTTCCGAGGGTATCTTATTAAAAAGGCGCGCACCTTGGCATGTAATTGTTGTCTGACCGTACTTTGTTCGAGTCTTAGGCAAAACGATGAAGCTCGCGCGTCGAGTGCAATGCGCCCAACTTTTTTCCGCTTGGTAAATTACAGATGCGTGCGTATCTTTTTGTTCATGGATTTACGAATGAAGGTACAGGTGTTATAAATGTATAATTGTTTGATATTCATCAGTTTCATTCCTCGGAAAATTTTTGAAGTTGATGTGCGGAAACTGTAGTTGAATAGCATTTTTATTATTCTATATTGTAGGACTTGTAATTTGTTTAATCTAGTACTGGCAGCGCTTCCTCAGACCTCTATGAGATATAACAGGTGTGGTTTTACTAGGGCATTATATATAGAGAAACGTAGTGTCTGTCGTATGTATCGAAAATTAATCCGGAGGGAGGCTTGAAGTGACATTCATTTAGTTATTAAATATTTAATGTGAACATTCCATGTTAAATGGGTATCCAAATAAAGGCCAAGATATTTTTCATTGGTTTTTTCATGCAATGGTATATTATTTATTTTGAGAGGTGAGTAATTAGATATAGATTTATTTTTTGCTTTAAATATTATGTAGCTAGTTTTGGAAATGTTGATAGTTAGTAAATTGTATTGTAATCAATCGCGAAGAATACCAAGGTCGTGCTGGGGTTGAGAGACAAGATCATGAATTGAAGAACCAAAGTAAAAAAGACAAGTGTCATCGGCGTAAAGTGTGATATTGCCATTTAAGCCCAACTCATGCATATTATTAATATAGACTAAGAAGAGTAGAGGACCCAGTATTGAACTTTGTAGAACTCCATAGGTTGTGGGGGACTTTGGGTGCTACTGTCTATTTTTACGAGCTGGGATCTATTCGTGAGGTAAGACTCAAATATTTTTAAGGCTATGCCAGTAATACCAATGACTTCCAGTTTTTTTAAGTGTAGTCTATGACTAACGGTGTCAAACGCCTTTTATAAATCAATGAATACTCCTAATACGATGTTTTTCTGATCAATGTTGTTTGATTTTAGTTATGAGATCAATTGTAGCTGTGAGTGTATTACTTTTAGAGCGAAATCCGTACTGTCTCTTAAAAAAGAAATCAATAGAGTCTAAGTAGTTTTGTAGCTGTGTATGTAAGACTTTTTCAAGAATTTTTGATAATACTGGCAATAGGGAAATTGTTCGATAGTTGCCCGGTTCTGTTGTTGGTCCCAATTTGTAAATAGGTGTTACTTTGGCTATTTTAAGTGAGTCTGGAAATGATCCATTTTGTAAAAGTTTGTTAATGTTTTTCGTTAATGACTTTATTATGAAGTCCTTTACACACTTGATAACTTTTGTACTAATACCATCCAGACCAAGACTACTGTTTGAATCAAGTTTTTTTATAATATTAATAATTTATTTTTCTGTGCATGGGTATAATCTATTCCTTTGCGAATTTTGTAAAAGTGGTTTTGGTAGTGCGTGAGTATAATTGACATGGAATTGAATAGGTATTTTGTCAGCTAAATATGGCCCTATAGTAGCAAAAAGTTATTAAATATATTGCATATCTCATGAGGATCTGCAACATCTACTGAATTAACAATAAGTTTTGAAAGAGCACACATTTGTTTAGATTTGTTGTTCGTAAGGGTATTGAGTAAATTCCATAGCTTTTTGGGCTTTCCACTATATTTGTCGAATTCCTTCTTATAATATGACTTCTTTGTTTCCCAGATCAACTTGATTATTTTATATTTTTTGGTGATATACTTTTCTCTCAGGTCTTCTTTTTCTGGGTTATTCTGTAGTTCTGTCCACATCAGGTTTCTTTCTTTGATCTCTGTTATGATGCTTTTGTTTATCCACTCTTTTTGTGGTTCATTCATAATTTTGGTCTTTATCACTTTGCTTTCTTTCATACATTTTTTTATTAGTTTTTCCAGTCTTGTAAAGTTATTGTTGGATTCTTGTATTCCTGCTTTCTCCATTGATTTACGAAGTTCTTTGTAATTTATTGCTTCGTATTGATAATATTTTCTCGGGGGCGGTTTTGTTTTCTTGATTTCCATGTAAAGCTGTCTATGATCAGAAAAAGATGAGTTGACATATACCATATGAAAATTTTCTTCCTTTAAGTTGGTGCTTATATATATATATATATATATATATATGGTATAGATTTTTTTGTAAGTCCTTGTCTGGTGTAATATTTTTTTGTGATTTTGTTTATGATCTTGTATCCAGTCTGTTGTAGCAGATGATTGTATCTTTTGGTCTCTGAATCTTTTGTAAGTAAATCTACGTTGAAGTCACCGAAAACTATTGCTCTGCTTCTTTCTTGTAATTGTGATTCGTAAACCTCGAGAAATTCTTTTTTTTTATATATATATATATATATATATATATATATATATATATATATATATATATATATATATATTATCAATTAATATATATATATATATATATATATATATATATATATATATTATCAATTAATATTACGTAATATTACCGTTGTCTCAATGCATTTAATTTAGAAACTAGAATCAAAATCAGTATCATGCCTATTAATAATGTAACAGGCGACTAAGATAAGTACCCGGAAAGTCTTATGATTGCTTACAGATGGCACAAAAGTCTAAACTAATGAAAATTGTAAATAGATAGTCCTATCATGACATGACATTAAAACAAGAGTGACAAACGAGCAGCCCACCTGATTACAAGTGGATACTGTGGCCTATACACATCTACTTTATACTATATTAAGAATCAAACTTCAGAATGCAGATGTCGTTACCCACCTCACACACACCCACAGTCACAGTTAAAGAGTCTCTGATTCTCCACATTTACGATAAGAAACACATGAATATTAAACGGGTATTTCACGCTGGTATTCTAAGAGAGCGTAGTCCTTTCCCGATCGAGTCATCCCATTCGTAATATAATCATATATATTATAGGTGAAGTATGGCTCTACCACGTAAAAAACTTTAAGAAGAAAGACATAAAATGTGACGATCTATCCGAGTGATAAACTCAAATCTCACCAACTTTTTTTGTATAGAAACAGGGTGATAAACGAGCACACAGTCTACCTGATGGTAAGTGGTTGCTGTGGCCCATAGACATCTACATCTATCCTCGTTTGCGTATCAAAATGCAGATGCGTTTTCAGCTTTGAGGATTAAGATGGAATGCCTCTTTTCCAGTAAAAAGGATCTCCGGTTCTCTACACTCACCATACGAAACACAGCAGCATTAAGCTGCTATTTTACGCTAGTATTCTGTGAGAGCGTAGTCTTTTCCCGGTCGAGCCGACTCATTCACGCTATAACTATATTATAAATATAGCTGCGCTTGGCTCTACCACCTACAATAAAATTTTAAATGGGGAGCGTTAGTAATGTTACGGTGTCAATTTCGGTAAATCGATGAGTCGATTCGATTTCGAGTCGAAAAATCGATCGATGAGTATGAAAAACTCATTTAAGAATTGCATACCTGCAATATAATTCGAAACACCCACCGTATATCAATTTTTTTTATGTGAAATAGAAGTAGAAAATAGTAAGAAACACTATTGTGGATACAAATGCAGTAGTCATCATCACCAATTCTGCAGCCAATTATAACTACATTGCTGAAAATATGTCTTTTAGGGTACCCAAAGGGTAACCAACGGCACCTTATTACTAAGCCTTCGCTGTTCGACCGTCCATCCGGTCGTCCGTCCGTCCGTTCGTCCGTCTACCTGTCTGTCTTTCAGCTTGAAATTTCTCAGAATATATATTTCTGCCGCTATAACAACAAATAATAAAAATTAATATGAATGTTTCTTTTACAAAATTTGGAAAATGAGAATATATTTATTTATTTAATCTTTATTGTACACCAAAATACAAAATACCGAGTACAGTTAAATCTAAAGTAGAATATGTACAACAGGCATTCTTATCACTCTGAAAGTAATCTCTTCCAGACAACCTTAGAGTAGAGAACTGATGCAAATTATAGTTGAAAATAGAGAGGGGCGTACAAAATAAAAATAAAAATATGAAAATACATATAAATAAAGATAAGTGAAAATTATATACAGGGTGTTTGTGAAACGCCCCGAAAATAAAGACAGGCAATAGTACTAACGATACCTTTGATGATGGGCAGGAAGGAAATCAATCTCGAGGAAAAAAATCATCTTTTCACAACGTTTTATTATTTCATTCACGATCCATCATGTAAGTACAGCTAAATGAAACTGTAATTCTATAAAAAAACATAAAATACTTAAACAGAAAACCAGCAGTAGAACTTAAATGAAATCAGCTGACAACAGGGTTATTGACCATATTGGTGCGCGGAATTGACGCCGAATCCACGCGGCCCGCAGCTAGCGATTGTACCAATACCTAATTATTTACAACATTTGTCTAAATACCTCAAACTGAAGGTAGCCGGGCTAACTATGTCAGCAGGACGTCAAACAACTCAGTCCCCCGTGACCACGGGTGCTGGAAAGCACCCGAAACGTCGGGAATATATAAAAATAAGTTAATATACGCGATAAAATCCGTAAAATTAGTTTTATTTAAAAATGTGTAGTGTTCGCGTAAATATAAGATATCATTAAATACCTCACTTATCTAGTTAATCTACTATTTTGCCTCTGTCCTAGTCACCACCTAGCCACTTTAATTCGAATTCACAGGTTAAATAAACCAAATACCTGGTTCGATTCCACGCTAGTGAAAAAATGAAATTTTAACAAAGATTAAGTCATGCTCTTTATCCATCGTGTAGGTATGTTTATTATTCAGATGTATTCAGTATGTACCTATTCAGGTAAGTTCAGTACTAAGTTATTTAAAAAAAATTAGGTATGAAACAGTTTACCGCTCGAAATCCTCCGTGGCCTTATGAGATGCGGCTCAAACAGTGCTCCATTCATTTCGAGGCAGATTTGGGCTCGATGTTGCGTCTCCTCATGCAAGCAGGGCATCATCGTGTGGTCTTCGACACAGTCCGTACGTAGTTTTTCGGAAATATCCACGATCCTTTGGCGCATTTCGTCAGCACTATCGTGTGATGTGTATCGTGTGAGTGTTCACGGGGTCAGATCTGGTGAGCGAGGTGGCTAAGCGTGTGGTCCTAGTCTGCCAATCCAGAGATCATCATATAGTTCGGTAAGGCTCTCACAGATGGACGTCACGACATGTAGAGGTGCACCATCATGCTGGAACCATATGTGGCGATATTCAGCCAACGATAAGTCGATAGGTTGTCTAAAATATCTACCAACTATTCATTAATAAAGTTTAGGTATCGCTATCTCTTAAGTCGCTGTGGAAGAAACACTGGCACCAGTATGTGATCCTTGGATAAACGTGCCCATACGTTAACCGACCATCGGGTTAGGTGCCCGGTTTGTCGAACAGCGTGCGGGTTAACCTCTGAATACAAATGTTTATTTCTTCGGTTCCACAGGCCGTTTTACGTACATGTCGGCTCATTCGTCCAGATAACATGGTCAATGGAACCAGCCACTTGACTTCCACCTCCTGCCACTACCGGAGCAATGGGCCGATTTTCCAACACTTGCTGAAATGCTACTGTTATCAGACAAGAGTCAGCTGGGTATCGAGCGATCGGGAATTTCTCCCGGTAAATTTGTAATGCACGCGAAGCACTCCCGCAAGCTTCTCCATGACACATTAACATGTTGCCGTATTCACGAGCACTATAAACGTACGCGTTAGGCATTATTAAAGTAAAAAGAAAAACAAAACGTAACAACAAGAATAATAACAACACGTAATAACAAGTAATACCAAGTAATAACAGTAAGAATTTAATAAACAAAACGATGGAAACTGTCGCTCGGGCACGCGTGTCCAAAGTCAACATGGAACTGTCTCCAAAACTACATTTAATAATGAATCCCGCCAAAACTCAAGCCTGCGAATGCGTCTTAACGTCCTTGCCGTAAACACTTTGAGCATTCCCACAGATACTTAAACCGTTACGACATTACCAAATTTTATTTTATAAGTTTAGTTTCCATATGATCCCTACGACTAGTTTTTATATGGAATTTAGAAGTTATGCTTGTAATTTTTTAAAACAATTAGACAATCAATTGTACCTTGACGAAATAAGCAGTTCAATACTACAAAAATGATATTGATATTAATAAACGTAGGTACGTTTATTATGGGTACTCACACAATTATAAACACAATTTTATCGTTATCTTTAATTTTGTACAAGAAAATAGAAATGAATAATTTTACTAGTTAAAATCAATTGCAATTATGATCGACAGTTAATTAATCTAAAAATAATTCACTTTATTTTAATTGACTTTCCGTTTTTAATCTGTCATGTCCATCCGTTTGTTTTAAAAAGAAGTACGTCAAAACTAATAATCTTCTTCTAAATCTTAATGATCTAATTCTTATGTCGCTTGCAAACAAATCTTAGTAGGTAAATTTCGGTGGTGCATTGGTGTTACTGGATGATGCTTCATCATCACTTTCATCTTCGCTTGAGATTCCCTCATCAGAATCATCATCATCAACGCGAATGATAAATGTTTCCGTCATCAGGTCGACCACATAGTAGTAACTTTTCTGGTATTCTTCCTCAATACTTTTAACTTCACTATACAATTTTTCGAAATTCACCTTCTCCCATCTTTTCGTTCACTAGTTCAGTCATAAAGCAATAAATATCAATCATTTTTCTTTCCTTTCTTTTTAAAACCATCGTCGCGCGTTGTGCATAGAAAGTTGTGTGTGCGACTATATTTTTGGGAGCGAACGAAGCTAGAAAAAAGAGTTTAGTTTACGCGCGTATATTGACCCTAGTCAGCAGATTTTATGATTTATTTATTTTAAATTCCACTGCTGATTTAATGTTTATGTATATTCATGATTTTTTTTTGTTCTAAATTATCGTTTTATTTAGTTATACTAACATGATGGGGCGTGAAAAAAGCTAATGAAACGTTGCAAAATGATGTTTTTTTGTCCTCAGGATCGATTTTATTTCTCACCCATTATCAAAGGTATAGTTAGTACTATCGTCTGTCTTTGTTTTCGGGAGCGTTTCAGATACACCTGGTATAATATCATATAATAGGTTAAATGAAAAGAGTACGAAAAAGGAAAAGTAATTTATCTGATAGCGTTCTAAGTAATGCGATTTAACAAGAATTTTGAAAGAGTGAAAAGATTTAACACGACAAATGTGGAGAGTTAAAGAGTTCTACATACACACAGCAGTTACAGTAAAGAATTTCTTAAAAAAGGAGGAAGAGCGCATAGAAGTAGAGTAAGAAAAATTGACAGAAACGATCTTTTAAATAATGAGGAGTGGAAGGATTAAAAATCACGCTATACAATGTGGAAGGAATTTGAGTATTCCTGCAAATTTGCGAAATTCAGAGATATGATCATATTTTCGAAGCCCAAATATAAATGTTATACATAAATTTTGAATGTGTTCAAGCTTATTAAGCTGCTCCTCGCTAACATCAAGACAGCAAATATCGGCATAGTCCAGGATAGGCAGAAGTAGAGACTGGGCGAGCGTAACTTAAGTTACTGTGGGAAGAAAATTACGTGATCTACGTAAACAGCTTAATGCAGCAAACATTTTTTTAATAGAAGAGGGGGCAAACGAGCATGCGGCTCACCTGATGGTAAGTGACTACCGCCGCCCATGAACAAATGCAACACCAGGGGAATCGCAGATGCGTTGCCGGCCTTTTAAAAAAGAGTAGACTCTTTTCTTGAAGGTCCCTAAGTCGCATCGGTCCGAAAAAATTGCTGGTGGTAATCGATTGATTGCGGTGGAGTACCACTGGACCGCCAATCATCCAGATGATATGAATGGTATCGCGAGTTTTGTCGCGATGTGCGATGGTGAAATTGAGCGGCTGGAGTCAGTCCGAACAATTCCTCAAAGCACTCCCCGTGTTAGATGCGATAAAATACGCAAAGAGTAGCAACATCTCTACGTAGTACCAGTGAGTCAAGCCAATCGGAAAGAACTCGGTCATCGACGGTTCGAACCGCTCTGCGCTGAATGCGATCAACTGGAAGGAGCCGGCACTGGGGAGCCCCTGCCCAGAGATGGGAACAGTATTCCATGTGAGGCCGAACCTGCGCCTAGTAAAGTTGCAAGCAGTGTGACCGCATGAAATACTGTCCCAGTCTGCTGAGCATGCCAAGCTTTTTAGAGGCCAATGTGCTGCAACAGGTATAAATTTTTTCATCATGGGTGTCATTTTCATGGTTTTTGAGGGTGTTGAAGCCGATAGTGCTGTCGAAATGTAAATCCAAGACGGCGGCTGCAACAGATAACAATTTTTTCATCATGGGTGTCATTTTCATGGTTTTCGAGGGTGTTGAAGCCGATAGTGCTGTCGAAATGTAAATCCAAGATGGCGGCTGCGATAGATATAATTTTTTTCGTCTTGGGTGTCATTTTCATGTGTTTCGAGGGTGTTGAAGCTGATAGTGCTGTCGAAATGTAAATCCAAGATGGCGGCTGCAACAGATAACAGTTTTTTCATCATGGGTGTCATTTTCATGTGTTTCGAGGGTGTTGAAGCCGATAGTGCTGTCGTAATGTAAATCCAAGATAGCTGCTGCAATAGGTATCAATTTTTTCATCATGGGTGTCATTTTCATGGTTTTCGAGGGTGTTGAAGCCAATAGTGCTGTCGAAATGTATTTAAATAACTTTAAAAATTCTGTATAATCATGTTAAACGTAATTTTTTTAATGCGCTGAAGGCGATTGTTAATTCATCTACCAAGAGTTGCAACCTTGATCTAAAAGGATCTTCTATAGTTTAAAGTTAAATGTTCATATAATAATCTACACTATACTTTTTGTAAAGGAGGTACTTTTCGTGCGACAATCGGACGATTATTGTTTTATTTATATGATTATCGTATGGTTTCTTTATTTTTATTCGTCCGATATAATATATCAAATATTTTAAATTTTAAAAATGTAGTCTAGTATGATTAGACTTTTTTCGTCTGGTAAAACCTTACACTTATTTTGCCATATCAGTGACAGTGAGTTACGTTAGGATTAGGGTGGTCCTTGGGCCTTAAAGCAGCGTATAATATTATGATGATATAAAATATAATATTGGAAGAATTAAACTTTTTAATTTTAAACATTATCGGACGTATAAGTATTTTTTTATTTATACGATTATGTTATGAAAAATTATTATGTAATAATCGAACTATCGTTTTATTAGCGACAGCTTTTTAAAAAATTTGGAAGAATGATAAAACTTTTCGTTGGTGACATTAAAACACATAAAAGTAAACCTCCTTATGTAATAATTTTCAACCAATGTCGATACTAATGTAATAATTTAATATTAAAAGCGTTTGTATAAAAGTATTAAAAGTTTAAAAAAATACTTTTTTGATTAGATCTAATGAAGTTAATACACAAATTATCTAATATCTCTATTCTGATAAGATTGGGGATAGGTTAATTGAATTATTATGAAATTTTACAACGACAAAAGAACTATATAACCAAAAACAGATGACAATACCAATACTTGTGTAGAACCTCTAGGACAGAATCGGCAGTAGTTATATCATAATAACTTTAAAAAAGATCATACGAAACATAGATACATTATAAAGCTTATACTCTATGAGAGTATATAAAACGCTAAAGTAACTCAACGGATACTTCTTCATAATTCTGTTAAAATCTGTTAGAAACGGCCTCTCCCAAACTTATCGGTAATTTTCACAATAATGCTTGTTACGGCCTAAAGCTGCCTATCTAATAGTAGGATCTTCCCCGTCCATGAAGGAAGAACCTACAAGCAGATGCAGGTCGGGCCTCAGCAAGGGGCCGCGTGGAAAGTCTCTAATAACGATAAACAATCAGGGGGAGCGTTCTATCCTACTGCAATCCAACAGGGATATTAAACCGAGCTTACTTACCTATATCCAAGGCGACTGGGCCCTCAGGGTTCGGTCAGGTCTCATGTGGTTGTATGGTGCTTGGGAAGTAAGGGTCAGTGATGTGTATCTTTGTGTGACTAGGTGTAGTAGACCTTATGAGACCGTTGCCGTCGGCAGCAGCTCGGACTTCAGCACCGCTTCAAATTGTGGTAATCTTCCGCGGAGTCGTCCACAGTCACTTTCTTCGTTCGTCACGAGGACAGTCCTATTAGCTTCATTGTACATTTAACTAACTAAAACTCGCCTAATTCCACATTCGTCGTAGAATCGAACACGTGATACCCGACACAGTAACAAACATTAGTTCAAAGTTCAACATTCAATGTCCCGGATTCACTTATCACAAATTATAAAGAGGGAATTAAAGCGATCTATTAATAAGTCATCTTACTAAGTTAAATACAACTAAGTTCCTTCATTCGACACCAAAAACCATGTCGCGAAAAGATTCAAAATACGCCTCGTTGACGCGTAAACTAACAAGCCAACACACACAAAAAAAGGCACTTAACTCGACGACACGATTATAATGATTTCCTGATGATCAACCGGGAGAAGCTCTCGAACAAGGAATGCGCGGTTCGAATCCTAGACTGTATATCTACTCGACGCGCGCGTGCACAATTCCGCATCCCCGAACAAAAAAATGACAGCGTGCTGTCCCAAGCACCGCTGGCAAACGACTTCTATTTGCCCTCGCACGTTCTACGCACGACCGAACGTCAAACCGGTATCGCCGAGCCGCGCGCCCTCTGACGTCAATCCCGACGTCAGCGTTCGGGCGTAAACAATGCTTTTGGGGATTTATTGTACCCTAGTTAAAGTAAATAATAGTAAGATAAAATTAAATTTACAACATATATAAAGTTATAGATATTACCGTAGTGTACTTACAATGGCGGTGTAAGAATATCACGTGGGTATCGTAAGAGGTGACAGAGGGAAACCAATCGAGAAATGAGCAGCAGCTTTTTCTAATAACGACTCAAAACTGGGCTGTGGACTTTAATAGGCTGTAATGATAAAGGTAACGGTTACAACCTATATACGTCCCACGACTGGGCACAGATCTCCTCTCATTTCTAAGAGCGTTATGTAGCAATTAGTTCTCCGCGCTATGTGTTGGTGTGCTTCACATAACTGAATATTAATTCTGCAGAAATGCCGGTTTTATCGCGATGTCTCTTGGTGGTAGCACACCTTTTCTGCCGATGAACTCCTTTGGGTGGGGACAACTCTCTTATCTATTTTCGTTCCAAATAGCAGTGCATACACTACTATGTTCCGGTCTGAAGGATATAGAGAGTTACTTAGTTTACCTGGTGCTAAGTGGATACTATGACCCATTGACATCTACATCTATGCTCGATTAAGAATCAAAATGCAGATGCGTTGTCACCACTGAGGACTAAGATAGAACGAATGACTCATTTCAAGTTTCCAAATAGTAAAAAAGGTCTCCTGTTCTCTACACTTACCATACGAAACAAAGCAGCCTTAAGCTGCTATTTTATGCTGGTATTCTGTAAGAGCATGGTCTTAACCCTGTTAAGCCGACCTAATCATGCTACATTCATAAAATAACTGCAGCTGGCTCTGCCACAATAATGTACAAGAGTATAATGTACCATAATTTGAGTATTATATAGATTAGTTATGTAAAACCTTTAGGTAGTTTAATTTACAGTCTGTTTAGTAGACGTAAGTGTGCATTAAATAATTTGATATGAACAGTAACAAAAAGTCTTAGAAATAAACAGAACAATGGCGGTGCTCAGCTAATCCGGGCGGATGTTATCGCAAATTAACGCCTGGAGCTAATTTGCAAATACAATTACTGAAGCGCCTCCCAGTCGCTGTTTTAAACATTATTTCCAGTCACCACTTGAATACAACACAAATAAAAATTGTGTTTCAATAAGAGGCGATTATACAAAGATGAGGTCATAATGCTTAATTATACTAGAATAAAAAAGAATATTAAAGAAAAATGTTTATTTTAAGCTACATAATACACATTTGTCAAGACATGAATATTTTATTTTATGTTGTCATTAATGCAGTAAGAAACAGGCATCCGGCTTAGTATTGCACCGCGGTGTAAACCAAAGCGCTGATATTCTGCCAGTGCACAAATTTATTGTGCCATCAAGATCCTCTCCTTTTGACCTATAAAAGTTTACTGATTGCCATGAGCATCTCCAGTTGTAGGAAGGATTTGTCTCAACCGTCACGCTTGGCAGTACTTAGTAACACTGCTGAGCATAGTCGCACCTTTGACGCTCCTGCCCGTTGCCAGTTTGGTTTGACGTCACGTTGACAAATTTATAGATGACAGAAGCGTCACTAATTTGCTTAAAATACTGAAGTGGTAAATATATTTACAGTCCATCTAATGGTAAGTGGCTACTACAGTCCATGGACAATTGCAGCCATCTTCAAACAATGAAGGCTACATATGTGTTGTCACTTTTAAGGGCTATTATGAATGCCTTACAGTCTGTATTTTTTCTTGTTTTCTTTAACCTTTAGACTGAAAAACAACAGTGCAATCACTGATATTTAACATAACAAAAATATAAGAGGGTCGTGTCTACCCAGACGGACTCCTACCATCCAGTAAAGAATGTTATTTCTCTGTAAAAAGTAGCTTTATCGATAAATATGGATTGATCGCTTCGAGAATGGATCTTATTTTACTTTCTTTAAGAATTCTTAACAGCTTGGGATACATTACATAAATGCAATTAAATTGCATAAAACTCAAAATAATTTATTTTATTTAGCAAAGCATTAAACCCGAAAGTCCTCCCTAATAATGTAGTATACAATTCACAGACTGACAAAGAAACAGAAGAAGTAATAGAATTAATTCTCCTTTACTAAATTATCATTAATATTTTTTTTATATAAACGTTCAAATAGAAATTTTAATTGCAACATCGTCATCATTACAGCCTTTCAAAAATCGAATGCTGAATGCTAAATGAAAACCTCCTTCATAGATTGCATCATAAGGGAGAATTTTACCACACTTAACGTTGCTAGTTGATTGTGAACCGCAGTTTTTATTACTTTGAATTTTAATAACGCAAATGCTGCTTCTCGGTTTCCGTTTTATTTCCTTCTGTCGCCTCTTACTACATGCTCAGAGTGATGAATTCATTAGATGCTCACTATACGGCGATTATAAACTTTTCAATATTTATGTGTTTATAATACGTACATTACTTTATAGCAATTTATAAACTACGATTCTGTGTAACCAAAATTAATTTATCCAGACCCTTGAAAAAATTTGGTTCAACAAATTATGCAGAAAAAAATATCCACTAAAATTGACCCTCTGAGACTAACTAACAATAATTATGAATCGAAAGCAATTTCCCCGAGGAAAAGTTTTCGGTCTGATATAAAATTTTCAATTTACGACGTAAAAGAAAATTAAAGCAAAAATCTTTTATTTATTTTATACAAACACTTACAATGAACCAAATGCTATAACAACCTTCCAAAAATCCACTGCCAAACATAGACCTCCCCCATAAATTTCCTCAAGATATATTTATCGTAGTCGGCACACTAGACAAGCGGGTTGGCAACCGCAGTTTTTTATTTGGCTGCTATCAGGGATGATTATGTGCTGCTGCCCACATGTCCTTTTCCCTCTGTTGCCTCTTGCGATGCCAAACGCACTACATTGTACACATTATATTGTACACGCCCTTAGTTGCCCCAACAAAGGTCGACTGGACCAGGGCTCATGAGTGGTCCTCTCGACGAGCAATCAAGGGTGGAGCCTAAAATGGCCTATGGATAACGGTTCCAAAAACGGCTGACAAATAAGCATGCACAATTTACCGATTTCGCCACAGTTGACCACAGGGTACCTGTCAGGTGATAAGTGGTGTGCATGTAAGTAGTGTGTAGTAGTGTATAAAATGTGTAACCTGACATCCCCGCTGAAGTCGGACTGCATATCCAAAGGCGCTGCTTATCTCCAAATGTGAGATCCATCCAGGGGGGCGTTCACCAATTGAAAACTTCTGCTTCTATTTTCACTATATTAGTTTATCAACTTTACCGTACATTTAATTAACTTCAAAGTCAACCAAATCAAAGTTCATCGAAATTAAACCAAGTGACACACGACACAAGTAAAAAACAGTCGGTCAAAGTTCAATATTCAATGTTCCGGCTTCACTTAGCACAAAATTACAAACACGGAAACGAATGCGCTCTCTTCTCGAGTCACAAAGTTCAGCGTTCTCTCGACAAAGCCAAATTCTTTCGTACGATATTAACATGCCACACGAGCAAAATAAATATTGCCAATGGCACTTCAACAGACCATCACTATACAAATTGACGTAAATTTAATGGCGAACGAAGTTAAGTTAACCACTCAAACTCAATAAACGCCTCGTCGTTACGTAAACGTACTAACAAAAACGACACAAATTAGAGGCTTTTTGCACGCGATCTCGCAACCGTCTCAAACAATACTCAAAACGGTTACAACAATAATTATATGAGATCAGCCTCGTTATCAAGAAAAACAAATTATGATAACATCGTAAGAGGCACGCAGCCGACCGTCGCGCCACAATTTATTTTACAACATTTACAACAATTATTATATGATATCAGCCTCCTTATCACGAAAAACAAATTAAGATAACGCCGTACGAGGCGCGCGACCGCCGTCGCGTAACAACGTTTATTCCATACTATAGTTCTGCCGTTCAGAGAATGCGTTCCTGACACCTATCAGTTAGTCACGACTAGTGATGGGCACAACATCACACTGAGGTCGTTACCGTTACTCCAAAATGAACCGCCGTGTTATTTTTAAGATTATTTTCGTTTTAAATTGGCGGAATCATTTAAAATTTATATTTTAGTAATTTAAGTGGAGAGCAAAAAAAGGTAATATTAATATAATAAAATTGTTTTATTTATTCTTTGTTACAAAGTTACAATCTGTAGTTCGATGCAATAAAGTACATTGAATTGAATGTGCGTACAGAATATTAATCAGCCTCCGTTTCGCTTGAGGAGGTGGTGTCTTCATCATCATCTTCGCCTACATGTATAATTATATAATTATCAATAACAGAATCAATCCTCATATCTCGGTCAAAATGTTCCACAATCAGGTTTTTAGTCTTCTCAACAACCTTTGCCCAGTCATCTCTTGTGACTTCTTCGCAGGCTTCTTTTAATAGGGTCATCATCTTTTTCGTGCTGAATGGCGGGGAAGTATTGTGGCGGGCGGCGTAACCTTTCATTTGAGCCCAGATTAGCTCAATCGCGTTATATTGGCAATGATACGGTGGAATTCTTAGAACGCGATGATCATACTCCAGAGCCAGTTCATCGATTTCGTATCGCACATTTGCCGCTTTATTTTCTTTAACTAATTTAATTAGCTCTGGTTTTAGCATCTGCATATTTGCGTCAATGCCTTTTGCTTGTAACCAAGCCACCATTTCTTCTTTTTTGTTAGCTTGGGTAGGTGGTTCCTGTATTTGAACCAAGTGATAGGAGGCATTATCCATGAATATTACAGAAGGCTCTGGTAGGCTGGGCAAAAGCACGTTCTGGAACCACTCTTTAAATGTAGTGGCATTCATTTCCTCGTGGTAGTCATTTGTGGTTTTTGATTGAAATGCCAGTAACGCGTTCTCCACAAAGCCGTATTTTGCAGAACCTGCGTGGCATATTATCAGACGGGCCCCCTTACTCATTGGTACTTTCGACGTCGACGCTTGTGTATCAGCCGTCCAAGAACGGGAAACCGTGTGATTGGCGTTTAGTCATGTCTCGTCATTTAACACGACATTATCCCAGTTATCAATATTTTTTGCTTCTCTCAAAAAACTTATCCGTTTTAAAATTATGTCGTATCGTTCTAATAACATTTTTCTTTTGTCTGTTTTTTTATACGAAAAACCAATATCTTTTAAGATTTTGGTTAAAGCAGTTTTACCCCCGCTAAACAGTCCAGCTTCTCTTAACGATGCCAAAAGCTTCTTCCTGTTGAGATATACATTTCTGCAATAGTAACCATATATATGATTTCTGATTGCATCGACGTCAAAGGTGTCAATATCTGTCACGGCTTTAGTTCTACGTTTCTTCTTCGGAGTACGTAAAATATTATCTTCCGTGCCAGTAGAGTCGAACTTTTCTTTATTAATATTTGTTATCGTTCGTTTGCTAACTCCAAGCGCCTGAGAGACGCGTTCTTGTACTTGTTCGACAGGTAACAGGGGTCCGCCATTTTGCCGCTCCCGCTCAAAGTATTCGTGCAGCTTGATGATTAACTCACGGGCTCAACTTTTCAATGTTTGTCCACGTTTAGGCATTATTATGCACTAAAAGTAAAAAGAACGCAATACAAAACACAATCGAAATCCGATTTAGCGCCGATGTCAGTTTGAAAAGCAGAAACAGTCCATTACACGAAAGCCGGGTAATCAAATAAAAACAGATCGAAAACACTTGAAGAACGTGGTCTATGCGCACGAAACGACAACAGACGACTGTTTTATTGTCACAAAATGGCCCATAACGCCATTTGGGGTTACCATTTCAACATAAATATAAAAATGCTACTTTCTTTCGTTTGGTCGTAGTTTTATTTTTATATTTAATAAAAGTTATCTTATAGTCCATTATGTTCAAATTCTTAAAAAGAAAAACAAAAAGTATTATTTTATAAAGTATAACTGTATAAGAACAGATTACGATACTGTTATTGCCTGTTATTGTTAGCACAGCACTACAAATATAAAGCGCTGACATAACATTGTAATAGCGCAGTATAGATTTAGTAAATATTTGTTTACGCTCGAACAATGGTTTCGGAATCAACGTCAGAGGGCGCGCGGCTCGGTGCCAGACCGGTTTTGGCGTCGGCCGAGCGCGGGTGAGTGCAGCAGTCGTCTGGCAGCGGTGCTAACGTTAGCACACTGTCAATTTTGTTAGGGAACTCGGAATAATTAGGCGCGGATAGTAAATATTCTGTCTAGGATTGGTGACGCGCATTCCTTGCTGGAGAGCTTCCCTTGGGACTCATTGTGTCCGACTCAGAATCTGTATAAGTGCATTCGACAATATTAGCTAGTGCGGCCTTTGATATTCTAGAAATAACTGTTGCTACGCGAAACGGTAGTGACCATTGATCCGGACACGCCCTGTTCATTTTGTGTGTTAGGCTTTATAACAAACAAGAGTTAGTGGCTTCTGTAAGTTAGTTAATAGTACGATAGAGTTAATGGACTGTCATCGTGAAGAACGAGGAAAGTGACTGTGGACAACGCCGCGGAAGGTTCCCTCAATTTAGAGCGGTGTCGACGCCCGGGCTGCTGCCGACGGCCAAGGTTTACTCGGGTCAATCACCATCAGTCACACCCAGATACACATCACATCACCTTATTTCCCTTGCACTACACAACCACATGCGACCTAACCGACTCCGGAGGGACCAATCGCCTTGGATATAGGTAACTAAGCTCCGTCTAACATTCTCCCGGTCGAATGGCCGTAGTATAGAACGCTCCCCCATATAGTTTAGTGTAATTAGAGATTTCCCACTTTGGCCTGGAGGAGGCCCGACCTACGTCTGCTCGTCGAAACTCAGCTGAATGGGCCCCTGAGAATTTGACCTTTAAGGGAGCAGCCGTAGGCCGTAACAATATTGTTTACCAAGTTATTTGACACTCAGTTTGGCACAAAATTATAACATTCATTGATTATTGATATAATAATGTTGTTTTAATACGCATCAATTGTTAAAACGGTAAACAACCAGCAAAAATATTTTTATCGTAACTGCAACGCCATTACAAAGTTACGTCGTCATTTCAATCGCGACGTGTCAGGAACGTATTCTCTGAACGGTCGAACTATAGTAGACAGAGCCGCGGCGTTCAAGTCACTGTCCTCAGCCCACATGGCTGAGATAACAGGAAGCGGCACACGCCCCCTCCCCCGTGGCGTTTACCTCACCTAGAGCGAGCTTATTGGATGCAAATTTCAAATGCCCATTTTTGGCCTAAACACAGTTATATTATATTATATTATATTAACTTACAACCCATATACGTCCCACTACTAAGCCTTCTCTCATTTCCGAAAGGGGCCAGTGCGTGTTGGCGAACTTGATATCACATCTTCAAAATATTTTACTGATCAGACATGTAGCTTTTTCACGGTGTTATCCTTCACCGCCGAGCACGTGATATAATCATCATCATCATTACAGCCCTTCGCAAGTCCACTGCTGAACATAGGCCTACCCCAAGGAATGCCACAAAGCACGGTCCTGAGCCTTCTGCATCTATCGAATTCCTGCATATCTTACCAGGTCGTTAATCCATCTAGTGGGGACTAAACATTGTCTACCGTTGCGAGGTTGCCACTCGAGAGCCTTTTCCCTAATCGGTTGGCGGTTCTTCAAGCAATATGGCCGGCCTATTGCCACTGCACTTTACTAATCCGTTGGGCTATATTGGTCACTCTGGTTCTACTGCGGATATCCTCATTTCTAATCTAATGTCTCCATAGCTCGCTGAGTGACTTAGAGCTGCCTCATACGGCTAGTGAAGGACCACGTCTCAGATCCATAAGTCGTCACTAGCAACATGCAATGGTGGTACAATCTACATAAATTTGAAATATATACAATATTAAGAAATCATTTAAAAAAAACTAAAACTTAAAATGATTTCTTATATTTACGCGAACACTACACATTGAATAAAACTATTTTTACGGATTTTATCGCGTTTAATTAACTTATTTTATATTCCCGACGTTTTGGTTGCTTTCCAGCAACCGTGGTCACGGGGGACTGAGATGATTGACGTCCCGATGTCAAAGTTAACCCGGAGTACCTTCAGCTTTTTAATTATTAATTTTGGTCCGATCTACGCAGAATGAACTAACTGTGTCTTGAAGTCTTGCAGTGGTATGCTTGGGTTTAGTTTTAATTTTATGAATTACAGGATCCCAAGCAGGTGGTAGTACCCAGCCTACCTCTCTATTGAAATTACGATGTTTTTTGATTTCAATAGCCTCACGTATCATCCTTGGCAGGAATCGATGTTCTTTCGCGAGGACTTGTGGTTTATCAAATCTAATGTAATGGCGGGGGCCGTCTAGGATATGATCACAAACTGCAGACTTCCCGGAACGTTGGTGCTTCACGTCAGCTATGTGTTCTTTTACGCGGGTTTTTATTGATCGTTTTGTTTGCCCTATATATGAGAGACCACACTCACAATCAAGCTTGTATACTCCTGCATCTTGTAGAGGAATATTGCACTTGACGGATGGTAAGAACTGACTAATCTTCTTCGGCGGCTTGAAGAATGTTCTAATAGAAGTTCTAATTACAAAATAGGACCGTGTATTTCTATTGCGTGGAATATTGACAATAAAGAATTAACAAAATTACTCTCTATTTATTTTCTTGATATTTCTACTATATCTGCTGAAAACACATCCTGAATACAAAGCACATCTAATCAAATATTTAAAATACTTTCTTTACCACTGAAAGGTTGGCTAGAAGAAAACTCTTATAGTATTAAGATTGCCTTTGTATACGCTTAAACTTTCTATGAATTAAAAGTATTAAAGTTGTTAAAAATTACCTCGCGTACATCCGCTCCATAAAATAAAATTATGTGTCTTACCTAGTTTGAAGAAATTTTCTTTTAGAAGTTTTTTTACCAACTTTAATATAATGGATTTCCGGAAAGTGATTCTATTAATTAAGATAACAAGTATACTGTAGGAACATACAAAGTAACGATGTAAATATATTTAAGTAAATAATTGAAACATATAAAACTGACAACAGGTCCGACGTTGTCATTTTGCTCCCTTAACATAGCGGTAAGGTTATTGCTGTGTTGGTTTATATGTGCGCAGATGAATATCTTAAGAGCACCTCAGTTAGAGTCATACAGAAGCAAAGAACTAATTGAATAGCGCAAATAAAGTTGCTACAGCTGCTGACATTAAGAATAGTTGTATTCTCATTAAGAAACTAAGTGTAAATAATACAACGTGGTAGTAGTGTAGTCAGTATTCTAGACACAATATTGTGAGGACTAGCGCTGTATTATAATAATTTTAGTTTTAGCTTTTTATCTAACTTCAAAAAAGTAGAAGGTTTTATAATTCTTCTGTATTTATTGCTTTATTTGTTATTGTTCTGGCATAACTGTCTAGTTTGTGTACCGGTTTTAATGATACTTATATGACTAAATAGGTTATATTTTAGGAGTGATCTCATTAATATTTTAATTTTTGAAGCACATTAAAAAAACTATAAGGATATTTAGTAGGAGCTTTTATATTCTTCTATACACTAGTAAATTAAATGCATTTTTTTTTTGTAATTTTAAATCAGTTTTTTTACAGAATAAGCGTGATAAACGAGCACATAGTCCACTTGATGGTAAGTGGTTGCAGTAACCCATAGTCATCTATATCTATCCTCGATTACGAATCAAAACGCAGATGTGTTGTCACCCGCGAGGTCTGAGATACAATGCCTTGTTTCAAGTAAAAAGGGTCTCCGGTTCTCTACACTCACTATACGAAACACAGCAGCGTTAAACTGCTATTTTACGCTGGTATTCTGTGAGAGTGTGGTCTTTCCCCGGTTAAGCCGACCCATTCGTGTTACAACTATACCAGTAATAGAGCTGCAGCATGGCTGTACCACGTAAGAAAGTTGTATTTTTATCAGTTTTTGTTATTTTGGCCAAACGTCAAAACGTCGGGAATTAATAAAAAATAAGTTAAACGCGATAGAATCCGTAAAGTAGTTTTATTCAATGTGTAGTGTTCGCGTAAATATAAGAAATCATTATGTTTAGCGTTGACTTTTTTGTAGTAAATGTTCCAAAGGCTGGTAATATTTATCGTATTAAGGAACAAACATTAATAAATAATGTATTTTGTATTATTATTAATTTTGCAGTAATTAGCTTACTTGTGATGTTTTGTTGCAAAACCAAAGTGCTTACTGTTTTTAATGAATTTATTTAAGTAAAAACCAATTTACAAATTAGCAGTAAATTATCGTTTGTAGCAAAAGCCAGTTGATATTTTAGCAATAAATGACTGTTTGCAGTGAAAGCCAGTTGATACCCTAACAATAGATAACCGTTTGTTATTAAAAGCCATTTTATATCCTAGCAGGAGATGGTTAGATTAATCTTATTGTAATTATTTGTAGACAGAAATTAAGATAATATATTAAATATCTCGGAGCGTCTAAAAAATATCACTTGGATCGAGGTGGAAATGAGGGTACATCGAGGTGGCGTGCGCCAGGGGTACCGCTTAAGACATTCAACGAGTGTTGTCATTCTACTAGTGCTACGAAAGAAGCGCTTTGTGCCAAACCCGATCGAAGGCCTTCGCAATGTCCAAACTAACGGCCAACGCCTCCCCTTGGATTCTACTGCCTCCGCCCATCTATGAATCAGGTAGACCAGAAGATCACCAGCTGATCGACCCCGACGAAAACTGTATTGGCGGTCACTAAACTGCTGGTGATCCTCAAGGTACCGCATGAGCTGACAGTTAATAAAGGATTCCATTATTTTGGAGAACAAGAAGGTAATGGCGATAGGCCTATAGTTGGACGGGTCTGAGCGGTCGCCTTTTTTAGGGATCGGGTGGACAAAAGCTGTCTTCCATGAATTTGGGACTACGCCTTGGGAGTAGGACTACCGGAAAAGACGCGTTAGGAACGGTGCCAACTCCGGAGCACACGTCCTCAGCACAATTGGGGGGATTCCGTCAGGCCCACTCGACTTCTGGATGTCCATGGAGAGGAGTGCTTTGCGAACCGAGCGCTGTGAGAACAGCACATCCGGCATGCAGCACTCACACCGCGGGATGATCGGCGGTGTTTTCCCCCCGTCATCGAACCATAGCTGAGATCTGCCTCCGAAGGGTACCACAGATGATGGAATAAATGGTTCCATTCCCTGTAGCACCACATCAGTCACAGAGTCAGCAAGAGCGTTGGGATCATCCAGCGAGAAGCTTACCTGCCCCTATGGGTAAGATGCAAAGAAAGACCGCATTCCGTCCCAATCCGCCGACCTGTAACGCCAAACACGGCGGCAACCTGCAGAACGCAACCGCGAGGGGAGCGTGAGTGGCACCACACTCCGAATCAGACAATGGTCAGAAGAGCCGAGAGGGGCATCGACGGAAACCTGATATCCGTCCCGGTGAGAAGTCAGCAGAAGGTACAACAGGGTGGGTACAAGATCCTCCACATCTGGGATCCGCGTAGACGAAGTAACCAGTTGTGTCAGACCATATGTCAAGACAAAGTCACAAACAGATCTCCCCACATGATCGGTTAAACGTGAACCGAGCTATTCCGCGTGGTGGGCGTTAAAATCGCCAAGGATCACGATCTCTGCGGATGGGACCTGTTGTAGCAAGGAATCTTTAGCCATTTGTACGTGTATGAACGTCAATGACGTTGAATCTGTAGTCAATTGGAAGAAAAAGCTAAATTAGCTTCTAAAAAGACAGCAAACAGACAGTATTTCATGCTTGCACACCGTTTGCAACTTCACAAGCGCAGGTTCGGCCTCACATGGAATATTGTTCTCACTTCTTGGCCGGGACTCCCCAGAGCGAGCTCTTTTCACTTGACCGCATAGAAAACAGTGCGGCTCGACATTGACGACCGAGTTGTCTTTGATTGGCTCGATTCACTGAGGCTGCTTAGATATGTTGCTTACCTTTGCATTTTCTATCGTATTTACCACGGGGAGTGCTCTAAGTAATTGTTCTGATTAATTCCAGCCACCAAATTTCACCAATACATATCGCGATAAAACTTAAGTTACCATCCACATCATTTGAATGTTTGGCGGTCCACTACCGTGCTATTTAATAAGATTTTTCTTAGGAATCGTTTACCATTGGCGATTTTTATGGACCGATAGGAGTTAGGGACCTTCAAGAAAAGAGTTTACTCCTTTTCAAAAGGATGGCAACGCATCTGCAGTTCTCCTAGTGTTGTAGAATTATATTAAAATTTGAAAAAGAAGACTATCTTGTTGACCGGTTGTACTGATCACGTCAAAACCAACGGCCGTGTGCCGCAACATAGGCCCACCCCATTTCTTTATTGGTATAGATACAGTATCGTTTACTGTTTCAACTCTTTAAATATTGTAGATGATTAAATCTGTATCCTGTATAATATTTTTATTGATAACACCAATCGATAAACGTTGTCAATCAATAACTCATTTGGTGTGTTACTAGATAACAGAGGGCGCTTATTATAATGATGTTAAATGTTCTAGAACAATCTACCAGAAATAATAAAATTTAAAAATTATGGGGTACATATACATTATACTTGCGATAATAAACCGAAATCACATTCAGTTTTTGCTACATATCTGGACTTACAATACCTTAATGCACTACCGGGCATATTTTATTTAAAAATATTTTTTTTAATTTAGGAAAGGAATGCATTTTGGACTTTTGACGATGTTACTAAGGCTAAATGACACGAATCCGAAATATATCCTATTGGACATAAGTAAGAGGTGACTATTTTGTTGCTGATGTCCGATCTAACATGATTATCTTCACGCACAATCCCTGACGGGGTAGCCAGAGAGAACAGATCGCCAAGTGTCACGATCCTTACATACCTCTTTCGCTTCTTTCAGATTCATTATCTTCTTCATACATGCACGTCTAGGTATCCGAGTACTCTTGACCCTACCCTCTTCGAGCAATTTGCTCACATGGCCTTCGAAAGTTAGTCTCGGTCTACCTCGACACCTTTTAATATTAACTTTCGCGCTATATATTTTCTTCACCATTCGGTCTTCACTCATTCGCTCAACGTGCCCAAACCACCGAAGCACGCCCTTATCAATTTTTGTGATAAGGTCATCTTTCAAACCTGCCATATTGCGAATCTCTTCGTTTCGCTTTCGGTCGGCCATGGTAACGCCGCACATTTTACGAAGAGATCGCATCTCCACTGCATTCAACTTGCTTTTATGCTTCTTCTGGCATACCCAGGTTTCACTGCCATATAAAAAAGACGGTACCAACACTGCGTTATGTATTGCAAGGCGTGCACTCTTCACTACGCCTTGCCTTTTGACTAACGCAGTCAGGGCACCATTGACATTGTTCCTGGCAGCGACACGCCTGTCCACATCTAAATCACATCTTCCATCCCGGCTTAAAGCACTCCCCAAGTATACTATTTCATTTACCTGTTCTAGACATTCCTGATTTACCCATATTTCACACTTCGTTCTCTCTTCGTCCCTTTCAAATACCAGAACCTTAGTTTTATTAGCATTCAAAGGGAGACCTTTAATTTCACATTCCTCTTTCATACACGTGACTAATGCCTTCAGTTTTGCCTCTGATGGTGCAATAAGCACTGCATCATTAGCATACAGCAGACAATTTACTTTTATGTCACCCAATTTCACACCCAAACAGCTATCTTTCAGCTTCTGTAAACAGCTGTCGATATACAGTATGAACAGCTAAGAAGACATGACACAACCCTGTTTTATGCCCGTTTGGACGCTAAACATGGGTGACAGGTCATGCCCTACCAGCACACAGGCTTTACAGTCACAGTAAAGAGACTGCACAGCCCTTAGCAATCGACCATCCACACCATACCCCGGCAACAGTTCCCATATTTTCTTCCTTACAACCTTATCAAATGCTTTCTCAAGATCCACAAAAGCACAGAAAATCCTCTGGTTAACAGCCAGAAGCTTTTCCGGGATCATGCGGAGAGAAAACATTTGATCCGTGCATCCTCTTCCAGGTCTAAATCCGCATTGTGCCTCCCATAGAAATCTTTCCGATTTCTCTTGCATTCTACGTGTCAAAACCTTTGAGTAAACTTTACTTGCTAAATTAGTCAAGCTGATCGCCCGATAGCACCCGAAGTCAAAATGTGAACCTTTACCTTTATTTAAAGGCACAATGACTGCAAATCGCCAATCATCCGGGACATCCCCCGTCCGCCAGCACAAATTGCACAGCAGATGAAAGCTGTCCCAGACGCGAGGCCCACCATACTTGACTACTACTAGATAACAGAGGGCGCTTATTACAATGTTGTTAAATGTTCTAGAACAATCTACCAGAAATAATAAAATTTAAAAATTATGGGGCAAATATACATTATACTTGCGATAATAAACCGAAATACCACATTCAGTTTTTGCAACATATCGGGACTATATATACCTGAATGCACTACCGGGCATATTTTATTTAAAAATATTTTTTTTAATTTAGGAAAGGAATGCATTTTGAGCTTTTGACGATGTTACTGAGACTAAATGACACAAATCCGAAATATATCCTATAGGACATAAGTAAGAGGTGACTATTTTGTTGCTGATGTCCGATCTATTACTACTACTACTTAAATGTCTTTGGTTAGGCCTATATTTAACAGGGGTCTGAAAAATATAATGAATAAACATAAATATGCAAATACACCGCATTCCTGCTTACTTTCCAGTTGTGCCAAAAATTTATAATACCAATTAAAAATTCAAAAAGTTAAAGTTTGGGCATACCGGAACCTTCTTGAAGTTACATTCGTTAGGAACGGAGCGTTAAATATTATGTTAGTAATAAGCACTGGAGTAGTCTCCTGTTATAATTGGAATTACTAACTGCATTTTATTATTTCTCGTTAGCGTAGCGTTTGTCTGCGACGCTGCTGGCGAATTTAGCATGGAACATGTCCCTATTTATATGTTTGTTAAATTTTGTATGTCAATAATTGTCCCAGGTCTGGTTGCAAGGTAGTGGTTTCTGATACGCCGCCACTACGGCTTAACATGTTATGGCATTAACTGTTAAATACGTCACTCTCGTAGATAAAATAAATGTAATAAATCTTTATCATTTTTAAAATATATATTTTTTTACAATAATGGTGCCAAACAAGCAACAGTATATCGGTGGTAAGTGAATGCTGTGGTTCATAGACATCCAAACCTTTCCTCGATCAAGAATTAAAATTTAGAAGCGTTATCACCCCTGAAGGACTGAGATGAATTGGAAATCTTAGTTTATATTAATGTCGATACAAAATAAAGTTATCATTAAATGCGTATATTTTTACTAAAAACTGTATCATTAAGTGACGGTGATAGTGCACGCAATTGAGAAAGGAAGGAAGTGCTCTTAAAACTAGGTAAGACACATAATTTTTATATTACACGTAAATGCTTAGGATTTTGATGTTCAAATCTTTAATAAATTGGATTACCGCGCAAAGTAACGCCTGATATAATTAGTACCGTAGCCCATGCTCTCTAGCAGGCAATTTTAATTAAAAAAGACCACAAATACCTTGCCACGTTTGACGATGAATTTGATAGACCACACAACCATCTAACAAAAATAATTATGTCAGACCTAATCTTTAAACCGGAATAGTTTCCAGTTAAAAGGTGAGTGTTGGTGAGAATACGAAATTTAATCATTAACTAATTCTCTATGTGAGTTTATACCTAGTAGATGCTGCCAGTTATGATATATCTATATGTAACGGGATCTTTCTGCTATTGGCCACACGAGGAAGCTTAAAATCGCCCAGTGGCTATGAAGACGGCTATGCTAGGTAACTCGAACATAGCCATCTTCATATTTATAAAGATACTTCTTTGCGTGGATTTTTAACGGGGATATCTACAGCAGAACAAAAGAAACCGACAAAATTGACCCAATCAGTAGCTGTAGAGTGTTCAATTGCAACCGATGGAGATGAAAACTTCTTGAGTGGCGGCCACTTAACAGTAAGAACCAGCCTCTTACCGAAGTAAAGGGTGACCCTCATACTCAATGGAGTGACGACCTGTCTTAATCAAGTTTAGACAGAAATAAATTTCATTCACTGCTACAAAACAAAACCCAGTCATGACATATTATTATTCCATTACAGCCTATAAAAGTCTTCTGCTGATAGGCCAACCATGAATTGCCTTATAGTATCAATATGGGATAGCTATAGCTGCCACGCTTGACAGATGGGTTTGCAGCCGTAGTTTTTTATAATTTTGAGTTATTACGAGAAAAATGCTGCTGCTCGTCTCTTGGTTCATTTGCCCATCCACGGGATGATATGGGGTAGTGGGTATTTTTACACCACCACTGCACTATTAAGACATGAAATATACGGTAAATTAATATGAAATAAATAATTTATTGGATTGCGGCAACGAAAGGCCACCGACACCGACCAAAAATTTATTAAAATAAAAAATAAATCAGAATTATTTTAGTAAAATGCTGAGTTATTTTTTGACACCACTAACAATAAATGTCACAAAAGGTAGGTCTTCTTTTTGCGGCATATATTAGGAGTAGCCCTATGTCACACCATGAACATGTGAAGGGTGATAACAGTTATGATGACGAAAATCCTTAATACAAACGCTACAATTTGAAATAACATGCGAGACAATCGTGGAACTCTCAGTTGGAACGAAGTTCCTTTCATAGTATATTATTATTGATAAACGTGTTATATTATTGATTAACATATACAAATAAATTAATTACTAGCGTCTATTAAAATGAAGTGTCATTTAAAAAAATATTTTTTCATGGCAAGATAACAAAAAATGCGAGGGAGATGGATATTGTCGCATCTCGCTGGCACTATAGAATGAGGGTTGTGACGGAAAAACCTTACACTATTTCTCGCCTAGGCCCCATCCGTCAAATTCATATCGTGCGATAAGGAACTTCATTCCAAAAAAAAAACAGTAGCACTGAAAAACGGAAAAGCCATTTACTTCGTGGTGCAGTAGCTTAGGATATTATTTCAGATAAGACAAATCTGGGCACAGCGTCAGTCAGCCGGCGGCTTAATTGCTTATAAAATTGCCAGGTAGGACCTTTTTTTCGACTTGTTATGGAACACCGTATTGCAAATTCATTATTTCGCTCCAGTGTTTATCGAGCCAATATTTAGAATTAAAATACAATAATTTAATAGCTAACAATTTTATCTTATTCTAAACCTTTTTTTTTAAATATTCAGTATTAATTTAGTATAATTAATTTAATGTTAATACTTTAAGATTGTTGTTTTTGATTTTATCAGTTAAACTAATATAAGATAAAAAATAAGACAATAAATAATATTCCAGTTGTTTTAGTCTTAAATATTCTGTTTCAGAATTAACAGTGCCTTCATTTTGAAATTATTCTAGCAGCCTCTCTTAGAAAACATTTATATTGTCTGGTTTATATACTTGATCCTTTTCAAGATTTAGTTAATAAGTTGACTGTCATTATAGTGTCTCTGAAGCATATTGACAGAAAAAAAATCTGTATTATTCATGTGCCGTAGGGAGGCTAAGACACTTCTAGATTATAATATATACCTGTCTTGAAGATTATGAAGACAGAATTTCTATGTTTCCATGTAACATATGTTACGGCCCCCAGCTGCCCCTGCAAAGGTCCCCTTGGCTAGGGCCCATAGTAGCCTCCTCGACGGGCAGCCGAGGGTTCGGGCCCAAATGGCCATATGGACAATTGACCTATCATACTACACAATAGAGAGAAGGCTAGGTAAATAAATAGGACGTACCTGGATCCAAAGCTAAGACCGCACCAAGGCTCGGTCAGGCCGTAAGTAGGTGTAAGTGCATGTAAAGTGGTGTGTTGGTAGTGTTTATTTATATGACCTGGCCCAGCTGAGGTGACCGGGCAGCGGCCTGGTCCCATACTGCCCCACAATGCTACATCACTCCAGCAGGCGTCACCAAGTGACAAGTTCTTTTTTTATGTCACTATTTTAGTCTATCAACTTTATTGTACATTTAACAAACTTCAACTCAACTAATTCAAAGTTCATCGTTAAATCAAACACGAGATACCCGTCGCAACGTAACGTATTTGTGGTGACCGTGGCAGCGATTTCGTGCGCCCAGTTTTGGTTTATGGTCTACATTTTCAGTATTTGTGCGCGTTACTTCGCTACTTACATTGTGGTTTCATGAAGACCGCCTCGAATTAGGTTGTCTAAGTATTGCAGTGAGTCTACTCGGGCCGCGTGATTACGTACATAATAATCTCTGATTGTATCGATTTCGTTAGCAAATTTATGCAACGACGAGAAATTGTGGAGTCTAGAAAATTAGACGCCGGGTTGATTAATTGTTTGGAAGTTAATGTCTACTTGTACCGTTGCGTTAAGTGCCTTAGAAGGTCGCGTTCGATTCTCGAAATAATTGTTGCTGAGTGAACGGAAGTTAACTTTGACCCACCGTTCATCAGTCGTGCCGCGTGTTATGTTTCTGATTATAATTATCGGGATTTAGTTGAGTTTTGAAGTTAGTTAAATGTACAATAAAGTTGATAGACTGACATGGTGAATTGAAGAAAGAAATTGTCCATGTCTGGCATATGTGGATTATGAGAAAGCCTTTGATTCAGTCGAAATTTGGGCGGTGCTGCAGTCCCTTCAGCGGTGCCAAGTTGACTGTCGGTATATCGAAGTGCAGAAGTGTTTGTACAGTACAGACGCATATGTTTACCTGGGACAAATAGTCCGACTAGGTAAGTCCAACTTCGACCGAGAGGTCAATCGACGGATTCAACTCGACTGGGCAGCGTTCGGGAAGCTACGACACATCTTCTCGTCAGACATACCTCAAAACCTTAAAACGAAATTGTACAACCAGTGCGTGTTGCCAGTGATGACTTACGGAACTGAGACGTGGCCCTTCACTGCTGGCCGTATGAGGAAGCTCAAGGTCGCTCAGCGAGCTATGAAGAGGGCTATGCTCGGAGTTTCTCTGCGTGATAAACTTAGAAATGAGTATATCCGCAGTAGAACCAGTGTAAACGACAAAGCCCAACGTATTAGTAAGCTGAAGTGGCAGTGGGCCGGTCATATAGCTCGAAGAACCGACAACCGATGGAGAAGAAAGGTTCTCGAGTGGCAGCCTCGTACCGGTAGACGAAGTGTAGGGCGACCCTCCACGAGATGGAGTGATGACCTGCTAAGACATGCAGGAAGTCGATGGATGCAGGTGGCTCAGGACCGTGCTTTGTGGCATTCCTTGGGGGAGGCCTATGTGCAGCAGTGGACTTATGAAAGGCTGTAATGATGATGATGATGCGTAGGCTTTGCTTGATATCAGACAGACGGACAGATGGAAGGACGGACGAACGGACGGACGGACGGACAAAAAAGTAATCTTATAATGGCTGCGTTTTTTTCCCTGTAGAGTTAGAGAACCCTAAATGTAATAATTTTTTATTTTACAAATATGTATATTCTGTCCGGTATTTATATTACTCAATGTGTTTAAAATTAAGAAGAAAAACTTTAGGAATGCTTCGTTGAGTCCTGAATATAAAATTCTATAGCAGTTAGCGAGTAGCAAAATTGCCCGTAGTATTTATTGCACTTGCAAACTAAAAACTGTGTTTTTCAACATTGAGTACAGTTTGCGACGCGAGAAATAAGTTATATTTCTACTTAAAACCGTGACAAGTATTTCTAACTTTAACAACATTTTCAATAGCAAACTTTTGCCTCTTTCATTTCTTTTGAGCTCACGTTCAATGTTCAGTTAAACTTGCTGACGTATGCTTATGCTTACTTTCAAAGAAAATATTATTTAAATCTTTAGATAATAACATAATTACTGGTCTTTGTATGAAAGTAAATACGACTACATAACCGTGATGAAGACAGATTAAAGATAAATACCGCGTACGGGCGGTGTAAGAATAACACAACCCTATATCATCCCGTGGGTAACGTAAGAGGCGATGGAGCGAAATTGAAACAGATGATGGAGAACGGCATTTTTCTAGCGACAACTTCATCTTACTGTCCCTATTTCAAGTTATTTGGGTACGGCATTGCAGGTCTTCATCTTCCAATCTCTTAAATTTCTAACAAATTCAAAAAATATTTGCTATGTGTCATTATCCAAAGAGAAAACAGAGGAAAATGTGTGTATGAATTAAACCATCTTGTTTATATATTTAACTTATTAAATAATCTCAAGAACCCCTTGAAATTATGCTAAAACCATCACTATGTAGTCTATTTTAATTTAAATAGTTTCCGAACACGATTAGACTAACTCTTAGTATAGTTTAAAAAATGAAGGCAATGTTAATTCTGAAACAGAATATTTAAGACTTAAACAACTAGAATATTGCTTATATTATATTAGCTCATCTGATAAAATCAAAAACAACAATCTGAAAGTGTTTAAATTAATATTAATAAAAGGTTTAGTTTAAGATAAAATTGTTAGCTATTACATTATTGTATTTTGATTCTAAATATTGGCTCGATAATCACCGGAGCGAAATAATGAATTTGCAATACGGTGTTCCATAACAAGCCGAACAAAACGTCCCACCTGGCAATTTTCCAAGCAATTAAGCCACCGGCTGACTGACGCTGTGCGGGCAGATTTGTCTTATCTGAAAAAGTATCCTAAGCGACTGCACCATGAAATAAATGACTTTTTCCGTATTTCAGTGCCACTGTGTTTTTTATGTAACGAAGTTCCTTATCGCACGGTACAAATTTAACCGATGCGGGCTAGGCGAGAAATAGTGTATGATCCGTCACGACCCCCTTTCTATAGTGCGAGCGAGATGCGATAATATCCATCCCCCTTGCACTTTTCGTTATCTTGCCATGAAAGAAATATTATTTTAGATGACGCTTCATTTTAATAGACGCTAGTAATTCATTTATTTATTTTTCTTAATTAATAGTATAATACGTTCATCAATAACAATATACTACGAAAGGAACTTTATTCCACGACAATCACGCATGTTTTTTCTGAAATTGTAGCGCTTGTATTAAGGATTTTTGTCATCATAACTATTATTACCCTTCACATTGTGACGGCTCATAATTATTATTAGCTAGCTGTTCGTCGCGACTTCGTCCGCGTGTTATTTGGGGTTTTAATTTTTTGCGCGGAACCCTCATTCTTTTTCTCAAATAAAAGTAGGCTGAATTACTCCTTGTGACATCAGCTATTTGCCAGTTCAAATTCCGTCAAAATCGGACCAGCCGTTTCGGAGATCAGCCGGAACAAACAGACAGACAGACGGACAGACAGACAGACAAGAACTTTAAACATTGTATTTTTGTTATTAGTACCGTATATACTTTCATGTGCGTTTAGTAAAATGCTGTAATTTTGACATTACAAACAGACACTTCAATTTCATTTATTTGTATGTATATAAATAAATAATAATAAAATTCAATATAAAGAGTTTTTCTGCATTCTTTGTTCGAGGATTAGGACTATATGTTAATTAAGTTTCTAGTTTTAGTTTTTTTATTATTATTATAGTTTGTAATAATATATAAAAAAAATACAAAGACATTTAAAAATATCATAGAAATTATATTTTAAGCAATTAAAATGCATTAATAAGCATAAAGTTTAAATATATTCATATCGAATATTGAATACTAGCTCTTGCCCGCGACTTCGTCTGCGTGGAGTTCGGTTATATCGCGCCCATGTTTGAAAAAGAGTCTGCTACAATTCTAACTGGATATCGCAAAAGCTAGTAAACTACAAAACTTGTTTATACACCACTTTTTTTCTTTATTTACCATCATTTACGCCTAGTACGTATAAATAAGCACTTAAAACAGTCGAATTAACTATTTTTACTACAACCATAACATAGCTGCAGCATGGCTCTACCGCCTTCAACTAAACTACATAAGCGAAATTTTAAATTTGCAAAAAATTATTACTTTTAAGCTAACCTCCTACAATTTTATTTCAACTTAATTTTTATCGCTCCGCATGTAGCGTAAAAACTTATTTCGCAAACTTTTTCGCTCTCCTTGCCAAGTTTAATAAAATTTTATGACGTAGCTAACAGTAAAATAACGAACATTAGGAAATAGTTTCCATTAAGTAATTTTGTTCTTGGCTATTATTTCAATAAATAATTAAAATTGGATCGTACGATGTTTTTACAAAAGCTTATATTATTCGTTGTGTATTAATGTATTTTGTAAAGACATTTATGTACTTTCTTATATCTGATGATAATGCTATATATTCAACCCAATATGAAGAACTTTGGTAGCTCAGAGTATTAGTGAACGCTGTGGCCTAGAGACATCTACATAATATATCCTCGATTAAGAATCAAAATACAGATGCATTGCCAGCCCTAACGGCCACAATGGAACGCCCCGTTTCCATTAAAAAGGGGTCTCCAGTTCTCTTCACTCAGCAATCGAAACACAGCATTATCTGTTTCACGCTGGTATTTTGTAGGAGCTCGGTCCTACTTCTGACCGTGTAGTGGCGGTGTAAGAATATCTAATACGTACCCTATATCATCCTGTGGGTGTAGTGAGAGGTGAGAGGGGAAATAAACCAGGAAATGAGCAGCAGCATCTTCCTACACACCTCTCTCGCTTTCTCCACATTCATATATCTACGTATGCACGCTCGTCAGTTAAAGGTACTCTTAATTTGGCCCATTTTCAATATATCGCCAATTTGGTCAATAAACTTTTGCCTAGGGCGTCCCTTCCCGATTGCCGTTCACCTGCAACATAAATTTGCGTTGTCACTATTTTCTCATTCATTCTTTCTACATGACTAAACCACCGAAGCATTCCTTTCTTAATCCGGGTCACAACATCATCTTGCAAACCAAACTTTTCTCTTATCACACTATTTCTCACCCTGTCATTCAGATTCAGCCTTAGCATACTCCTTGAGGACCGCATTTCTACAGCATTTATTCTACTCTCATGCTTCTTCTGCCAGACCCAACTTTCACTACCATACATTAAAGTAGGGACTAACACAGCATTATGAATAGCCATACGTGCCTTATTTGACACATTCTGACTCCTTATCAACCACACTGTTCTCTTATCAAACAATTTCTCACCCTGTCATTCAGATTCATCCCTTACTACTCCTGTAATATAATTGTTTTTAATAATATTGTTTTTGTATTAGTTAACTTGTTTTAAATTTACTTACATATTCTTTATATTCTTTATTGTATATCAATACACATCGTTATCGCATTACGATAATTCATCTATACAAATAAATAAAATTGAAGTGTCTGTTTGTAATGTTTAAATAACTGCTTTTTACTAAATGCATATGAAATTATATGAGGTACCTGTTGATGATGTAGGCCGCTGGTGTCGTCTGGGAGAAAAATATACTAAAAAAAATTGGTGAGCGCGTGTACATCCGCGGGGAAGGAGACATAGGTACTAATAAAAATCGCGGTAAGTGCCACCGTCCCCGTATGCACACGTACTTATTTATAATAGAAAAATAACAAGTACATAAGGTAGGTAACAATGTTTTATGAGTATATATTTTACACATATAATTTATTATTGATTAATATTATTTATATTTCAGGTGTAACGTGAGCGTCGCCAACATCCTCCCCCCAAGTGGGTTCGCCGACACTTATCATCAAGCTGGAGAAAGGCCACGCGAGCAGCTGATCGCTTCATCACTCCTGACTTAGTCCTAACGTCAACTACTCTGACTCTTCCGTCTGAACCTGGATAAACTTTTTCAATAATACCTATTGGCCAACAGTTACGAAATAATGATGGATCGACTACTACAACAAGATCACCTACTTTTAATTGCGGACCTTCCCTATCCCATTTACGGCGAGGAATTAGCTCTAGCAAAAACGCTTTTACCCATCTGCTCCAAACTAAGTCTGTCAACCGTAGGGCAATACGCCACTGTCGTCTAAGATACATGTCGCCATCATCAAAGACTCCAGGTACAGGTAAGTTCGAAGAAGATCCTAGTAAAAAATGATTTAGAGTTAATGCCTCTTTGCTTTGAGGGTCCACCGAAACATGGGTAAGCGGTCTACTATTGATTATATTTTTGACTTCAGCTAGAAGCGTTAGTAAAACTTCTTCTCGTGGAGCCCTTTCTCTAAGAACCACTTTCAGTTCCGTTTTCACACTTCTAATCAGACGCTCCCAAGCTCCCCCCATATGAGGACTGGCTGGTGGTATAAACTGCCAGGAAACTCCTTTGTTTAATGCTTCAGCTATAACTTGCTGCTGCTTAATTTCTTCAAAAGATTTTCGAAGTTCAGCATCAGCTCCTCGCATGTTGGTTCCGTTGTCAGATATGACAGTATGAGGCCACCCACGGCGTGCAGCCATCCTCCTAAGTGCCATTATAAGTGAGTTTGCGGTAAGCGTCGATACTATTTCAATATGCACAGCTCGTATTGTTAAACATGTAAAAAGAACACCATATCTTTTGTGTCTTTGCCTGCCCACAGTTACTTCGATCGGACCGAGTAAGTCTACACCACAAACGGTAAAAGGTCTTTGATGATGAACCAATCTTTGAGATGGCAAGTCCCCGAAGCGAGGCGGTTTTGGTGCTGCTTTTCGTATTCGGCAAACTAGACACTGCGAAGCTACGGAGCGAACTGTAGGTCTCAGGTTTACAACCCAATATTTTTGTCGTAGCTCGTTTATTACAAGTTCATTATACGAATGAGCCGCACGTACGTGGAAGTCCAAAACCACCAGCCTTGCTATGCGATGTTTACCGTCCAGAATCACCGGGTTTTTCATAGTTTCAGTGACGTTTACAGCCGCGTTTATACGCCCTCCTACACGCAATAAGCCGTCTTTATCTAAAAATGGTGTCAATGAACGTAAACGACTATCACGATTAATTTCTTTATTTTGTTTCAGCAAGTCAATTTCAGTCTGAAGTGATTGTGATTGTGAATAGCGTAACAAAAGTACTTCGGCTCTATTCATTAACAAATTATTAATACACCGAGTACCGGTTTTTCTACATTTTTCTATAAATAATAGCACAGATGCGGTGCAGCGAAGCAAGCGCAGCCACACGGAGAGACGGTTTGGATCCGGAATAGGTAAGTCATAAATACTATTACAATTTTCCTTTGGTGATTTTATTACCACATATATTTTATCCAACAGCTCATTGTTGCTCTTTTCGTTATTTTCAGGCTCTCGGGGCCAATACATTTCTTCATTGTACAGAAAAGATGGGCCCGTTAACCAAGAGGAGTCCTTGTTGAAGTCGTAATCATTATTTTTTGTAGCTAAATCGGCTATATTTAAATTTGTCAGCACATAATGCCACTCATCAATTTTACTTAAATCATCAATTTCACCTAACCTATTTGCAATAAAAACTTTGTAATTTCAATGCTCGTTACGAATCCAATAAATAACAATAATTGAATCAGTCCAATAAAAAACACGCGACGGTTTAATTCTATGGTCCTTTTTTATAGTCTCTGCCAAGCGACATGCTAATAACGTGCCTTGAAGTTCGAGTTTAGGTATAGTTAACGGTTTTAACGGCGCTACGCGACTTTTACTCGCAATGAATGACACCTGCACGCCGATGCTGTCTTGTTTACGCCAATAAGCAACACATGCATATGCTCATGGAGATGCATCACAAAAAATATGCAACTGCAACGACGTCTCATTGTTGTTTACGGCGCGATCGCTCTTCTCATTCACACCGACAGAATCATCGCCATGTCATTTAAAGTCTCTTTTGGCATATAATTAAGAACATCTGACTTGTTACTTAACCAGTTACGCATCACAAAACCACCTTGCTGATTAATATATGAAACATCTTTTATAATTTTTGTAGCAGTAGCGACGTCTGGTAAACTATCGATAAAATCGTCCATATATTGATTTTTCCAAATTGCATTAACTGCATCGGGCATTTTATTCTGAAAGCGCAATGTGTTTTTATTTTGGTTAGTATATTGCGCTATAAATGGGGAGCAATGAGCGCCGAAAATTAATGACGTCATAACATATTTCTTAACAGGATGTTGTATAGGTGATTTTGACCCTTTGTTACTACTTCTGAAGCCGAATTGTCCATTTTCATTACTAAATAGATATCTTTCCACAAAAAACGCAAAGAATTAACATCTTCTTTTCGTACATTCATCATTACAGCCCTTCACAAGTCCACTGCTGAACATAGGCCTCCCCCAAAGAATGCCACAAAGCACGGTCCTGAGCCACCTGCATCCATCGACTTCCTGCATATCTTACCAGGTCGTCACTCCATCTAGTGGGGGGACGCCCTACACTTCGCCTGCCGGTACGAGGCTGCCACTCGAGAACCTTTCTTCCCCATCGGTTCTCGGTTCTTCGAGCTATATGGCCGGCCCATTGCCACTTCAGCTTACTAATCCGTTGGGCTATGTCGGTCACTCTAGTTATACTGCGGATATCCTCATTTCTGAGTTTATCACGCAGAGAAACTCCGAGCATAGCCCTCTCCATAGCTCGCTGAGCGACCTTGAGCTTCCTCATCCGGCCAGCAGTGAAGGACCACGTCTCAGTTCCGTATGTCATCACTGGCAACACGCACTAGGTGTACAGTCTCGTTTTCAAGTTTTGAGGTATACCTGACGAGAAGATGTGCCGTAATTTCCCGAACGCTGCCCAACCGAGTTGAATCCGTCGATTGACCTCTCGGTCGAAGTTGGACTTACCTAGTCGGACTATTTGTCCCAGGTAAACATACTCGTCAACAACTTCGAGCTTAGTGTTCCCAACAACTACCGGCATAGGTGTGACATGGACATTAAACATGATCTTTGTTTTGTCCATGTTCATCTTAAGACCTATCCGTTGGGAAACACTATTGAGGTCATTGAGCATAGTGCTTAGGTCCTCCAGCGATTCTGCCATAAGGACTATATCGTCGGCAAATCGAAGGTGAGTGATGTACTCGCCATTGATGTTGATACCGTATCCTTTCCAGTCCAGAAGCTTGAAAACATCTTCCAATGCAGCGGTAAAGAGTTTCGGGGATATGACGTCACCCTGTCTTACACCTCTCTGCAATTGGATAGGTTTCGTACTCTGGTTCTGTACTCGGATAGCCATCGTAGCCCTACTGTACAAGCACTTCAACACTTCGATATACCGACAGTCAACTTGGCATCGCTGAAGGGACTGCAGCACCGCCCAAATTTCGACGGAATCAAAGGCTTTCTCATAGTCCACATACGCCAGACATAGTGGCAAATTGTACTCCTCGGACTTCTGTACAATTTGCCGAAGGGTATGTATGTGGTCTATGGTGCTAAAGTCTTTTCGGAAACCGGCTTGTTCGGGAGGCTGGAAGTCGTCAGGTTTGCGCGCGAGACGATTCGTAATGACTCTCGAAAACAGCACGTAGACGCGGCTCAGAAGGGAAATCGGTCTGTAGTTCTTCAAGAGAGCGTTGTCGCCTTTCTTGAAGAACAAGACCACCGCACTTCTGCTCCACGCCTCCGGTGTAATGCCACCATGGAGGACGGAATTAAAGAGCTTCTGAACGACTTCAAGTACCGGTTTTCCACCCGCTTTCAGAAGCTCCGCTGTAATTCCATCCTCGCCTGGGGCCTTGCCGTTTTTAAGGTGCTGGAGAGCCATTCTAATCTCGCTCAGACTGACGTCCGGGATATCATCGGAATAATGTCGGATAAGACTCGCTCTTGGATCGTTGCTCACACTTGCGTGCGGCTCCAACGATGACGTGTACAGCTGCCCATAGAACCTCTCAATCCCACTCAAAATCTCAAGTGCCCCGGAAACGATGCTGCCACATTCTGTCTTCAGCTTTGACAGTTGGCGCTTTCTGGCAGACAGATCTCTGGCAAAGACTTTGGAGCCTTGGTTCCGCTCGATCGCTTCTTCAATACGAGCTGTATTGAAGTTGCGTAAGTCCCGCCGCATGCATTTGGAGATCTGTCTGTTCAGTTGCCTGTATGCTGTTAAATCTGTTGAAGAATGTAGCTTCATCTCCCGTCTAACAGCCATGAGATTAAGAGGTGATCGGAGAGTTTTTGTGTTCTTCTGCGGCGGGTCTTGCAGAACTTAGCTCCGACCGCATGGACAGTTTCCACGAGCTTGTCATTCAAATCGTCCACTTCATTGCAGTCTTCTAGGCACTGAAAACGGTTTTGTAACTCGAGCTGAAAGGTTTCGGGACTTTGGATTAGAGCACGAGGGGGACGGAGCGTTGACTTCATTAGACGAGAGCTCTCCAACTTAACGTTTAGGTTCAGTGTGCCTCTGACCATTCGGTGATCGCTGCCGGTTTTCACCCTCGCGATCACTGAGACATCACTGAACAGTTGTCGTCTGGTCGTCATAATGAAGTCAATCTCATTTTTTGTCGAACCGTCGGGGCTCGACCAGGTCCACTTCCTGTGGGGCCGCTTCTGGAAGAAAGAGTTCATCATAAAGAGTCCCTCTTTCTCCATGAAGTCAGCCAACTGCTGGCCCCTTGGGTTCCGTTGCCCTATTCCAAATTTCCCTACTTTCAGCTCACCGTTCTCTCTTGTGCCTAGTTTTGCATTGAAGTCTCCCATTAACACCGTATATTGGGTTTTGGAGGAATGCATGGCTCTAGAGATATCCTCATACATTTCCTCCACCTCCTGATCGGGGTGTGCCGAGGTTGGTGCGTAAACCTGTATGACCTTCAGCGAATACCGTTTGGTGATTCTGAGTATAAGGTACGCAACCCTCGTCGACACACTCCCGATCTTTACAACGTTGTTAACGAGAGACTTGTGGACGATATATCCGACACCTCCTTGGGACAGATGGTCGCCCTCCCGGTAATAGAGCAAGTTGTCGGATTCGAGGATTACCGTGTCCTCCCCCTTTCTTCGGACTTCGGATAATCCTATAATATGCCAGCGTAACTTGTCTATCTCTTCTTCCAGCTCCACAATCTTCTCGTCAGTCCTCAGGGTGCGTGCGTTGTATGTTGCCAGGTCGAGTCGTCGTAGGTGGCAACCGAACCTCCACCGGAGATTCTTAGCACCCCCTGCCCCGCCGTTACCATGGTCGCCACCGTAGCCAGGAATAGCGGGGCCGCCGGGGACTGGGGGCCGTTTATTATTGTCATTGCTCATGGGGGGTATATTGCCATAGTTGCCAAGCTTGGCGAGCGGGTTGGCAACCGCAGTTTTTTTTTTATTGTTATTTTGACTAATATCAGGAAGATGCTGCTGCCCATCTCCTGCCTGTTTCCCTTTGTCGCCTTTTACGACACCCACGGGAAGATATGGGGTAGTGGATATTCTTAACCGCCACTACACGGCGAACATTATAATCACGGCGGCATTTCGTACATTATAATCCTTAAAAACATATCTTTTATGTCCCCTATGATACCCACGCGGTTTTCTCTAAATCTTAACATTATTCCTAATAACGATTGTAACAAATCAGGGCCGAAAATAATTTAAAGAATAACCGTTCAACGTAAACGTAAACGTAATTTTTTCTTATTTGGATTATCTACACCAAAGTGCGGCAAATATCATATTATACGTTTATTAGAGTTTTCATCAATCATTTCTCATTTTTTCACAATAACGAGTTGCATACTCTTTGTTGAGCAAAAATTTTCTTTCTATTGACTTTAAACGATTAAAAGCGTTAGGGTAAGAGTCGGGTTAATGTAATTCCTCGTATTTCCACGGTAAGCAGACATTCTATTGACCATTTATTAACTCTGCAGTGTCATCTAAAATTTGTAACGCGCGTATTTCATCTGGGTTACGGCGCGGCTTCGAACCTACACCAATAGATTCTAACGCGAAGGATCTACGAACCGCATCGTGTAACTGCGCGCAGGTGCATTTACCTTTATCATTATCGAGCGAGAGATCGCTAGCAATCGATTCTACCGTGTGTAAGTGAAAGATACACTGCGACGGTCCCGCCTTTTCGGTGCAACTATTAATGAAAGAGACAAAGCGATCAGTGCAATTAACATCACTTACCATATATCCGTGCACACACCATCCAAGCGCAGTTTGAGTTATGTACGGCTCACGCTGCTTACCACGAACACAACGAATGGGAAAAATTTAATGATGATTGTCCTGACCAATCAATAATTTTGGCTTAGCGTTACAATTAGATAACATAAGATCTTCACTTAACAATCCATAATTAAAGTCCATGTTCGGCACTTTTTGTGTTGGTAAATTTAATTATTTAATTTTACGCGCACTGTAAGTAAACATTTCGTTATACGAATTAGTCACTACTTGAGATTCATACACAAGCTCACCCGAGTCCCACGCGCTGCGCGGGCGCAATATCACGTTTTCACCGTATAATCCGAGCTCATCTGCGATATCAGAGGATATCACCGTCACGGTAGCTCCATCATCCAGTAGTGCATGCGTATGGAAATTGCCATTCGGTCCGTGAAGAGTGAGCGGCACCACTTTCAAAAGCACCTTGTGACAGTGGGATGCCACCGTATGAGTCACTGTTCCATTGGTGCTGGGATGCTCATCCTCACCTCGCTCCACAGTTTTTAAGGTTTCTTCCAATGGTTTAATCCAGTGCAGTAAACGATGATGCGGTTGATTGCAGCCGTCAATGTTGCAATTACTGCCATTACAAGACATATCATTCGTATGGCGGGGGGCAAGACATTTGAAGCAAACTTTATTTACGCGTACAAATCGCCAGCGACCTTTACGTAAGGCGCGCTTAAACCGTGAACAATCTGCGACACCATGAGCCCTTTTTCGGCAAGATTTACACTTTTTAGATTTACAAGATTTGGCATCTTTTTTGTTGTCAACATATCGCAAATTCAAACAAATTAGTCCGCAAGTTCTTAATATGTACTGCAGAGGGTTATCATAATTAGCTATCTTATTTATATTATCGTAATTAGCTAAGGTATATTTACATGCAATGCCGAATCCGAATGCAATCTTTAAGGCAGGAGTGAATAGGTTATTGCGATTTGTCACTACGTTTTCCCGGAAATATTGTCATTTATCCTCAAGGAGTATAGTTATTACACACTGGGTTATAAAATTGAAAAAATAAATATACTGATACTTTTAAATTCTCGTAATATTTCATAATCTTAAAACTTATGATAATAATGGTTATCTTTACTTGTTGTGGAATTCAAGAACGCTCATCGGATTTGTCAATTTACTATACCTAACAAAGAAGTTCAGCTAGCTGGACAAAAATGTATAACTAATAGCTGAAAGTAGCCAGGATTAAATATGACAAGAGGAAGTTGAACGCTATAGTATCCCAGTGACTATGAGCGCTGTAAGCGCTCAAATTAATCGGAAATTGAAAATTTGTTTAAATTGAACACATAAGACAAATGTTTAACTTTTTCGATGGGAATAAACAATGGAATACTACCAAGAGACAACAATCGCAAGTATAAATATAGAACACAAAAGAGGCTAATTCTGTTACCGCAAAATTAAAAATTCCATCCACTTTAGTTTCATCACTAAAAGCAGCGCTGAGAATTAAAGTAGAGGAGTGCTACAGTAATTGTTTTTGCAAATTAACCCAAGGCGTTAATTGGAGATTGCGACCACCCGGCGCGGCTGACTGCTTCGGTGAAAATATAATTCCATTATTTTATGATTCACAAAATAAAGTACAATGTGTATAACCCTAATAAATCCATTACATAAGTGAAAGGTAATTAAGAAGATTGTAATGATTTGTTAGGTTTACGCAAACACTACACATTCAAATAAAACTAGTTTTACGAATTTTTACGATGTTTCGCGTATGTTACCTTATTTTTTTAAACGTTTTGGGTGAAAATATGTACGTGAGTGTATGGATGTCAAGTACCTGAAACGTCGGAAATATAAAATAAGTTATAGGTAAAGCAGAAGATTGTGTTTATATGTTAGTAACTATAGTACATATAATATACATACATACACACATAAACACACACACTTGTCGTCCAGAGGGGTAGGCTGAGACAACGGCCTTACATTTGGCACGATTCTAATACACCTTTCTCGCCTCCTTTACATCCATATATCTACGTATACATAGTCGTCGGTTAAGGGTACTCGTAATGTGGCTCATTTTCAATGTATCGCCAATTTGGTCGACAAACCTTCGTCTAGGACATCCTTTACCGACCTTGCCCTCTGACAAGCACGCATAAATGAATTTTAATAAAATTAAGCACACGTATACCATGTATAAATTTGAAATTGTAATCGTGGAGAAAACTGCGTGAGACGAAAATTAAAAAAAATGTTTGACGATATGTGATGTCTCTTACGGGTCAGTTCATACAGAGACGTGATGCAACGCGACGATGCTTGAAGAGGCCATTGGTTTTGTAACACGCAGCGCGACGCTACGAGACGCATTGCGACGTCGCGAGGCGCATCGTGAAGTCGCTGGGTCATGCGGCTTTGGCAAATTTTTCAGGGATTATTTCGTACCTACACACTTTTCATGTAAAGTAAAATGTCACTTTACCGCCATTTTACTTGAAACCATTTGGCACAGCTAGTAAATTATTACTTCTGTAAATTACTGGAAATCAACCGCAACATATTTCGAGCATTTTTGTAAGGTAGGTAGCAGGTTCATCGGCTGCAATAAAAATATACACGCAGAGCTAAAATTTCGCAGTATAGGAATTATGGGCTGCAGTGTGGTTTTAACACTTAACAAAATATTGTTAGGAATAAAAGTAAAAAAAAGCAAATAGGAAGAATTCAGTGTAGAACTGTAATCTTCCGCTCGTTCTAGCAATACAAACTATCGCACAGACGACTAAAAGGGATCAGTCAGGAATTCTACGAGTCCCACTGCCGTTACAATGCCCGTTGGGATATTCTACTAGTGTGGGAAGATCGTGTTGCTGAAAGGCTGCCCTGTATTGCGTAGGGTTGCTGTGGGTTTGCATATTTTGATGTTGTCATGTAGTTGGGTCCTTCACGTTACACTTGTGCGTGATTGTGATGGGAACATGTTCCGGTAGGTCGAACCGTATTACTTTATACTGAATGTATGATGTAGTGCCCTGTTTTGTTGGTGATAATGATCGGTGCGTAAACAGGAGGGCAAGCTGAGCATCCGCTCTCACGCCTTTGTTATTTTTGGCAATTAGCCTCCAGAATGGTTTCTGATAATAAGGGGGATTTGTTACATACCGAATCAACCCTCCACGCAAAGGTTGTTTGAAAGTCACATTCAGAGTAGTAAGACCGCCTGATGTACATATATTTGAAATTGACTCTATTCATAATCTATCTTTCCATGTGCAGTAAATAATAAATAAATGCATAAATAGAATTCAACATATATTATCGCTATGGAGTTAAGATAAAACTTAATCCTGTTTGAATTAATCTTAGTGCGAAAGCTACTATTATAGTTAAGTACGTCACAGTTTATCCACAAAATTTAGACCATTTGCTCTGCTTCACTGTAATTGTATCATTTTGCTGGTGCAATTAAGACAATTACGTACTACACTTGCATAATTGAAGCCGAACTATTTGTAATAACTTATGTAAGGAAATTTACTATGAACTTGGTGCATTCAACATTTACTGTGTAGTTGCGATCATATGGGACGTTTTACTTCTGTTTCTTTTATGTGATTTCATTCCTCGAATAATATCGTAAATTCGACCAGGCAAACCCAATCAAAGAGAACAAAATATTGATGATTGAATAGCTATTTTAGGTATGTATCAATTTGAGATTAAAATGTAATGACATGAAATATAACTATTTCTCAAAGTCCAGAAAATTAAATCACACTGCTGCAATCCTATATAAACTGTATAGAGAGCCAATATTATTACAAACTGTGAGGCATTCTATCATAGTCCTCAGTGGTGACAACGCATCAGTAGACTTCATTGTTTAAATTACGGGTGTCCATGAACTGCAGCAACCGTTTACCATCAGGTGTACTTTTAGTAACGTTAAAAAAAAAGTACACTTGTCACTCCAATTTTACAAAAATTCTTGAGATTTATTCATCGAAATTCTTTTTGTCTATTATATTTTACCACAATATATATTTTACCATAATTTCTTAGGTCATTAAACTGCACAAAAATGCACTAAAAGCGTCTTCTAAATTTTATTTAATAGCTGCAGCGATATCGAAATTCTTTATTTTATCAATATAACTAAAAATAACGTCACATTAATTTCCACAAAGCTTTTTCCCATTTCAGCTATTAACTTGAACATTCTAATTATGTCGTTTGCTTCTGCAGTAAGGGTCTCTACGCTATTACTGCAATCTACTCATATAATTGCAGGCGCTCCATTTCACGTTCGTAATTAATTTATGCTTTGAATAATAATTAAAGGTAAATTATTAACCATTGACTTTTCCATATTTTTGTGGACCGTGTTATCGTATAGACCGAGCGCCGGTATTTTCGTTTTACAATTTTTGTAGTAGAAACTTTTATACTCAATTTCGTGGGGTTTTCAAAGTAATGAAAATTATCTTCATGAAACTGGCTATGGTAGAGTTACAGCTTTCCTCTGGTTGTAGCACGAATGGGTCGGCTCAACCAGGGTAGAAGCATGCTGTCATAGAATACCAACGTAAAATATGTTTTAGTGTTCAGCAGTTGTCCAAGCTTGACGTCAGTTGCGTTCCGCCTGTTACGTTTGATGTTTCTATCATACCATATCCTGATAGTGTTAAAATCTAGATGTCTACTTTGATACTACCTTATACTGATCCGCTCAAATTAAAAATAGCAGTAGTTCTCTTTTTGCTAAGTTGACTACATTGAACTGTTTTAGAAGATTTCCCCGATTAACGTAAAGATAATTCTGGTGCAATCTCTCATTTTGCCATTTTGCGATGCGGTTCGGGGCCAGACGCGGGCTGAGTACTTGTGTAACTGTTCGATATGGTTGTCCTGTCACGCAAATAAGTTAAAATGATTAACACTACATGTGCGTTAAAAACTGTGTGTCGTCATCGTTATATTAGTAATCTCTGTTTTAGTTTAATCGTTATATTATGTATATACACAGTCGAACTACTACTAACAGTCGGTCATCGAAGGCGCTAGACGGGGCAATCGTGCGGTGCGGTGCGGGGTGAGATGGGGGCTGAGTATTTGTGTAACGTTCCGCTATGGTTGTCCTGTCACGCAAATAAATTATAATGGTTCACACTACATGTGCGGTAAAAAACTGTGATAACGAATTAGTTTCATTAATTTCCACGTACACATTAATTTGTTTAAACGTGAAATAATATAAAATCAGTTTTTTATTTTTTTTTATTACTTCCCGTTCTGAGAACCTTAGCTTATTACTAACTAGCTGTGTCCCGCGGTTTCACCCGCGTCATTACGTGTCGGAGGTGCGTGACATGACCGTTCAAGCATTTTATAATTGCAATTAAATATTTTATTTTATAGAAATGTGTGGAAAAATTGGCATAATAAATGGAGCACTTTTATCTGTCGGCATATTATGTATGTAAAATTGTGTAGGCATGAAATGATTCTTGATATATCTCTTATACTTATTAATCAATTAAATTTTCAAAATACCATAGCTGTTGCTATGGTATTATGAAAATTTTGGTATGTTGAAATGAAAGAGTTCAGAAATAAAGATGTAACTAATCATTGTCATAAAAGTACTCAATTAACTTTTAATTTATTTTAGGTATAATGATTGAACTAACCTCGCTCATAGAAGATTTTCAATATACTGGCTTCTCGCAGTTCTCACCGGGCGGCTAGAGTTTATGCGTCGTTCGCGCGCCCAGCCAAGTATTGAATTATTTTAATTTTACATTATCTCTTAAACTATTCGTCCAAATAACATAGTATAAAGAACAAAGTTTATCTTCATAAAATTGTCTTGATGATGAAGTAACATTTGTTCGTAAGGCTAAATAGGCCATGCCTAATAATAACGCTCATAAATCACTTTTTAATTATTAATTATTTTTGTCACAAAATACCTAATTATGGCTTATGTATAAGAAATAGACATATGGTATCGCGGAGTTTTTTTTTTTAGACGGAGTAAAGATCTATATTTTAGTAGAATATTGTATTTACGTATCGCTAACGATAGCACTAGCGTACGAGGATAAATCATTTCATCATTCATCATCATTACAGCCCTTCACAAGTCCACTGCTGAACATAGGCCTCCCCCAAAGAATGCCACAAAGCACGGTCCTGAGCCACCTGCATCCATCGACTTCCTGTATGTCTTACCAGGTCGTCACTCCATCTCGTGGGGGGACGCCCTACACTTCGCCTACCGGTACGAGGCTGCCACTCGAGAACCTTTCTTCCCCATCGGTTGTCAGTTCTTCGAGCTATATGGCCGGCCCACTGCTACTTCAGCTTACTAATCCGTTGGGTTATCACCCGCGAGGTCTGAGATGCAATGCCTTGTTTCCAGTAAAAAGGGTCTCCGGTTCTCTACACTCACCATACGAAACACAGCAGCGTTAAACTGCTATTTTACGCTGGTATTCTGTGAGCGTGTGGTCTTTCCCCGGTTAAGCCGACCCATTCGTGTTACACTTATACCAGTAATAGAGCTGCAGCATGGCTGTACCACGTAAGAAAGTTGTATTTTTATCAGTTTTTGTTATTTTGGCCAAACGTCGAAACGTCGGGAATTAATAAAAAATAAGTTAAACGCGATAGAATCCGTAAAGTAGTTTTATTCAATGTGTAGTGTTCGCGTAAATATAAGAAATTATTATGTTTAGCGTTTACTTTTTTGTAGTAATTGTGCCAAAGGCTGTTAATTTTTATCGTATTAAGGAACGAACATTAATAAATAATGTATTTTGTATTATTATTAATTTTGCAGCAATTAGCTTAGTTGTGATGTTTTGTTGCAAAACCAAAGTGCTTACTGTTTTAAATGAATTAATTTAAGTAAAAACCAATTTACACATTAGCAGTAAATTATCGTTTCTAGTAAAAGCCAGTTGATATTTTAGCAATAAATGACTGTTTGCAGTGAAAGCCAGTTGATACCCTAACAATAGATAACCGTTTGTTATTAAAAGCCATTTAATATCCTAGCAGGAGATGGTTAGATTAATCTTATTGTAATTATTTGTAGACAGAAATTAAGATAATATATTAAATATCTCGGAGCGTCTATAAAATATCACTTGGATCGAGGTGGAAATGAGGGTACATCGAGGTGGCGTGCGCCAGGGATTTCGCTTAAGACATTCAACGAGTGTGGTCATTCTAATAGTGCTACGAAAGAAGCGCTTTGTGCCAAACCCGATCGAAGGCCTTCGCAATGTCCAAACTAACGGCCAACGCCTCCCCTTGGATTCTACTGCCTCCGCCCATCTATGAATCAGGTAAACCAGAAGATCACCAGCTGATCGACCCCGACGAAAACTGTATTGGCGGTCACTAATTAGCTGGTGATCCTCAAGGTACCGCATGAGCTGGCAGTTAATAAAGGATTCCATTATTTTGGAGAACAAGGAGGTGATGGCGATAGCCCTATAGTTGGACGGGTCTGAGCGGTCGCCTTTTTTAGGGATCGGGTGGACAAAAGCTGTCTTCCATGAATTTGGGACTACGCCTTGGAAGTAGGAGTACCGGAAAAGACGCGTTAGGACCGGTGCCAACTCCGGAGCACACGTCCTCAGCACAATTGGGGGGATTCCGTCAGGCCCACTCGACTTCTGGATGTCCATGGAGAGGAGTGCTTTGCGAACCGAGCGCTGTGAGAACAGCACATCCGGCATGGAGCACTCACACCGCGGGATGATCGGCGGTGTTTACCCCCCGTCATCAAACCATGGCTGAGATCTGCCTCCGATGGGTACCACAGATGATGGAATAAATAGTTCCATTCCCTGTAGCACCACATCAGTGACAGAGTTAGCAAGAGCGTTGGGATCATCCAGCCAGAAGCATACCCGCCCCCATGGGTAGGATGCAAAGAAAGATCGCATTCCGTCCCAATCCGCCGACCTGTAATGCCAAACACGGCGGCAACCTGCAGAACGCAACCGCGAGGGGAGCGTGAGTGGCCCCACACTCCGAATCAGACAATGGTCCGAAGAGCCGAGAGGGGCATCGACGGAAACCTGATATCCGTCCGGATGAGAAGTCAGCAGAAGGTCCAACAGGGTAGGTACAAGATCCTCCACATCTGGGATCCGCGTAGATGAAGTAACCAGTTGTGTCAGACTATATGTCAAGACAAAGTCATAAACAGATCTCCCCGCATGATCGGTTAAACGTGAACCGAGCCATTTGGCGTGGTGGGCGTTAAAATCGCCAAGGATCACGATCTCTGCGGATAGGACCTATTGTAGCAAGGAATCTGTAGCCGTTTGGACGTATATGAACGTCAATGACGTTGAATCTGTAGTCACTTGGAAGAAAAAGCTAAATTAGCTTCTAAAAATACAGAAAACAGACAGTATTTCATGCTTGCACACCGTTTGCAACTTCACATGCACAGGTTCGGCCTCACATGGAATATTGTTCTCATTTCTGGGCCGGGACTCCCCAGAGCGAGCTCCTTTCACGTGACCGCATAGAAAACAGTGCGGCTCGACATTGACGACCGTGTTGTCTTTGATTGGCTCGATTCACTGAGGCTGCGTAGAGATGTTGCTTACCTTTGCATTTTCTATCGTATTTACCACGGGGAGTGCTCTAAGTAATTGTTCTGATTAATTCCAGCCACCAAATTTCACCAATACATATCGCGATAAAACTAACGTTACACTCCACATCACTTGGATGTTTGGCGGTCCACCACCGTGCTATTTAATAGGATTTTTCTTAGGAATCGTTTACCATTGGCAATTTTTATGGACCGATAGGAGTTAGGGACCTTCAAGAAAAGAGTTTACTCCTTTTCAAAAGGATGGCAACGCATCTGCAGTTCTCCTAGTGTTGTAGAATTATATTAAAATTTGAAAAAGAAGACTATCTTGTTGACCGATTGTACTGATCACGTCAAAACCAACGGCCGTGTGCCGCAACATAGGCCCACCCCATTTCTTTATTGGTATAGATACAGTATCGTTTACTGTATCACCTCTTTAAATATTGTAGATGATTATATCTACATTCTGTATAATATTTTTATCGATAACACCAATCGATAAACATTATCAATCAATAACTCATTTGGTGTGTTACGAGATAACATGATTATCTTCACGCACAATCCCTGACGGGGTAGCCAGAGAGAACAGATCGCCAAGTGTCACGATCCTTACATACCTCTTTCGCTTCTTTCAGATTCATTATCTTCTTCATACATGCACGTCTAGGTATCCGAGTACTCTTGACCCTACCCTCTTCGAGCAATTTGCTCACATGGCCTTCGAAAGTTAGTCTCGGTCTACCTCGACACCTTTTAATATTAACTTTCGCGCTATATATTTTCTTCACCATTCGGTCTTCACTCATTCGCTCAACGTGCCCAAACCACCGAAGCACGCCCTTATCAATTTTTGTGATAAGGTCATCTTTCAAACCTGCCATATTGCGAATCTCTTCGTTTCGCTTTCGGTCGGCCATGGTAACGCCGCACATTTTACGAAGAGATCGCATCTCCACTGCATTCAACTTGCTTTTATGCTTCTTCTGGCATACCCAGGTTTCACTGCCATATAAAAAAGACGGTACCAACACTGCGTTATGTATTGCAAGGCGTGCACTCTTCACTACGCCTTGCCTTTTGACTAACGCAGTCAGGGCACCATTGACATTGTTCCTGGCAGCGACACGCCTGTCCACATCTAAATCACATCTTCCATCCCGGCTTAAAGCACTCCCCAAGTATACTATTTCATTTACCTGTTCTAGACATTCCTGATTTACCCATATTTCACACTTCGTTCTCTCTTCGTCCCTTTCAAATACCAGAACCTTAGTTTTATTAGCATTCAAAGGGAGACCTTTAATTTCACATTCCTCTTTCATACACGTGACTAATGCCTTCAGTTTTGCCTCTGATGGTGCAATAAGCACTGCATCATTAGCATACAGCAGACAATTTACTTTTATGTCACCCAATTTCACACCCAAACAGCTATCTTTCAGCTTCTGTAAACAGCTGTCGATATACAGTATGAACAGCTAAGAAGACATGACACAACCCTGTTTTATGCCCGTTTGGACGCTAAACATGGGTGACAGGTCATGCCCTACCAGCACACAGGCTTTACAGTCACAGTAAAGAGACTGCACAGCCCTTAGCAATCGACCATCCACACCATACCCCGGCAACAGTTCCCATATTTTCTTCCTTACAACCTTATCAAATGCTTTCTCAAGATCCACAAAAGCACAGAAAATCCTCTGGTTAACAGCCAGAAGCTTTTCCGGGATCATGCGGAGAGAAAACATTTGATCCGTGCATCCTCTTCCAGGTCTAAATCCGCATTGTGCCTCCCATAGAAATCTTTCCGATTTCTCTTGCATTCTACGTGTCAAAACCTTTGAGTAAACTTTACTTGCTAAATTGGTCAAGCTGATCGCCCGATAGCACCCGAAGTCAAAATGTGAACCTTTACCTTTATTTAAAGGCACAATGACTGCAAATCGCCAATCATCCGGGACATCCCCCGTCCGCCAGCACAAATTGCACAGCAGATGAAAGCTGTCCCAGACGCGAGGCCCACCATACTTGACTACTACTAGATAACAGAGGGCGCTTATTACAATGTTGTTAAATGTTCTAGAACAATCTACCAGAAATAATAAAATTTAAAAATTATGGGGCAAATATACATTATACTTGCGATAATAAACCGAAATACCACATTCAGTTTTTGCAACATATCGGGACTATATATACCTGAATGCACTACCGGGCATATTTTATTTAAAAATATTTTTTTTAATTTAGGAAAGGAATGCATTTTGAGCTTTTGACGATGTTACTGAGACTAAATGACACAAATCCGAAATATATCCTATAGGACATAAGTAAGAGGTGACTATTTTGTTGCTGATGTCCGATCTATTACTACTACTACTTAAATGTCTTTGGTTAGGCCTATATTTAACAGGGGACTGAAAAATATAATGAATAAACATAAATATGCAAATACACCGCATTCCTGCTTACTTTCCAGTTGTGCCAAAAATTTATAATACCAATTAAAAATTCAAAAAGTTAAAGTTTGGGCATACCGGAACCTTCTTGAAGTTACATTCGTTAGGAACGGAGCGTTAAATATTATGTTAGTAATAAGCACTGGAGTAGTTTCCAGTTATAATTGGAATTACTAACTGCATTTTATTATTTCTCGTTAGCGTAGCGTTTGTCCGCGAAGCTGCTGGCGAATCTAGCATGGAACATGTCCCTATTTATATGTTTGTTAAATTTTGTATGTCAATATTTGTCCCAGGTCTGGTTGCAAGGTAGTGGTTTCTGATACGCCGCCACTACGGCTTAACATGTTATGGCATTAACTGTTAAATACGTCACTCTCGCAGATAAAATAAATGACATAAATCTTTATCATTTTTAAGATATATATTTTAGAAGCGTGCTCGTCGCGACCCCTGCCAGCCCTTTTCAGGGCTGCAATTCTACTCAGCTGCGCACCCATGTCAACGAGGGTTAGGGCGTCCCCCCAAGGCGACGCACACCAGCTCGTCCCCGTTGGTGTGGAATGCAGCGCGCAAAGCGGCGATGGGGACCGCCACCCGTCACGCACAGCCCGACACGGCGGAAGGTGGAGGACGGAGTGCAGAGTTGGCACGTGGAATGTTAGAGGACGCATGAGAGATAAGACGAATGAGTTGATCGAAATAATGAAAGAAAGAGAATTAGATGTCGTGTGTATGTCGGAGACCAAACGGAAGGGCAGTGGTACTGAAGAGCTCCCTGGCGGGGCGTTTGCTCTATGGTCCGGAGTCCCGGAGAGCGAGAACGCCTGCCAGGGAGTGGGGGTGCTGCTGTCTTCTCGGTTGGTCGATGTTATGACTGAATATAAGTTTGTGAACTCAAGACTTCTCTGGGTTCGCTTTAAATTGGGACTGACGAAGTTATTCCTTTTGGCTGTTTATGCGCCGGTGGCTTCGTCGTCCAGGGCTGAGCTGGAGGAGTTTTGGGAGAATGTAAGAGAAGTTCTAGATTTGGCTAGGGGAAACGAAAGGATTATTGTATGTGGTGATTTGAATGGATGGGTTGGTACCGCTCGACCAGGGTACGAGTCGGTACTTGGAAAGTTTGGCGATAAAAGGGTTAATGATGCTGGCAAGCTTATACTGGCGGTATGCAAGGAAAAGGGTCTTCTTGTGACAAACACTATGTTTAATCACAAGAAAATCCATATGTATACTAGAGAAAGAAAGAATGAGAGAAGTATGATCGATTTGTTCCTGGTGGATGACCGACTACGAAAACAGGTTATGGATACGCGAGTGTTCAGGGGTGCTGACCTGGGAACGGATCACTATCTAGTGATTACTAGATTTAGGGGTCTGTTCGCGGGTTGGCGCTACCGGACGACAGTGACAGAACCACAGTCGGTCTGTCGCATCCGAAGCTGGAAGCTTCAGGAAGCGGATACTAGGGACAAATATCATGCGAGGGTAGCCGAAAAGCTTGACACCATCGATGGCAGAAACGAATGTGTAGAAAGAACATGGCAGAACCTTAGGGATGGAATGGTAAGTGCAGCGGAAGAAGTGTGTGGAACAATAAAAAGAGGCAGTAGTAAAAGAAGAGATGCATGGTGGAATGATGAAGTGAAAGAAGCTGTAAAGAAGAAGAAGAAAGCATGGTTAGACTACTTGGCCTCTAGTAATGATAAGGATATGAGAGAGAAGATGAAAGAAAGATATAAGCTGCAGAAAGTTCACACGAAAGCATTGATTGAGGAAGTGCGTGAAAGGTGTAGAATGGAAGCGGATGAAAGGTTGTCGCACAACTTTAAGGAGAACTCCAAACTCTTCTGGAAAGAGGTTGGAAGGACCCGAAGTGGTGCGACGGCCTTAAGAATGAACAAAGTGCTTTCGAGAACTAATGACGTCCTCTCAGAAAAGTCGGACGTCATGCAGCGATGGAGCGAATTTTATAGAGAAATGTATGCGTGTGATGATCTTAGTGAGGGATCCGGGGATGACGCCGTGACTGGCACGCCAGACCCGGACCTCGATGACACTGAGGTCATCAGTATGAAAGAGATTGAACGTGCGATTCGAAGTTTGAAATGTGGTAAGGCTGCGGGACTAGACAGAGTTACTGCTGAAATGGTCAAGTATGGTGGGCCTCGCGTCTGGGACAGCTTTCATCTGCTGTGCAATTTGTGCTGGCGGACGGGGGATGTCCCGGATGATTGGCGATTCGCAGTCATTGTGCCTTTATATAAAGGTAAAGGTTCACATTTTGACTGCGGGTGCTATCGGGCAATCAGCTTGACCAGTTTAGCAAGTAAAGTTTACTCGAAGGTTTTGACACGTAGGATGCAAGAGAAATCGGAAAGATTTCTATGGGAGGCACAATGCGGATTTAGACCTAGAAGAGGATGCACGGATCAAATGTTTTCTCTCCGTATGATCACGGAAAAGCTTCTGGCTGTTAACCAGAAGATTTTCTGTGCTTTTGTGGATCTTGAGAAAGCATTGGATAAGGTTGTAAGGAAGAAAATGTGGGAACTGTTGCCGGGGTATTGTGTGGATGGCCGATTGCTAAGGGCTGTGCAGTCTCTTTACTGTGACTGTAAAGCCTGTGTGCGGGTAGGGCATGACCTGTCACCCATGTTAAGCGTCCAAACGGGCGTAAAACAGGGTTGTGTCATGTCTTCCTGGCTGTTCATACTGTATCTCGACAGCTGTTTACAAAAGCTGAAAGATAGCTGTTTGGGTGTGAAATTGGGTGACATAAAAGTAAATTGTCTGCTGTATGCTGATGATGCAGTGCTTATTGCACCATCAGAGGCAGAACTGCAGGCATTAGTCACGTGTATGAAAGAGGAATGTGAAATTAAAGGTCTCCGTTTGAATGCTAATAAAACTAAGATTCTGGTATTTGAAAGGGACGAAGAGAGAACGAAGTGTGAAATATGGGTAAATCAGGAATGTCTAGAACAGGTAAATGAAATTGTATACTTGGGGAGTTTTAGCCGGGATGGAAGATGTGATCTAGATGTGGACAGGCGTGTCGCTGCCGGGAACAAAGTCAATGGTGCCCTGACTGCGTTAGTCAAAAGGCAAGGCGTAGCGAAGAGTGCACGCCTTGCAATACATAACGCAGTGTTGGTACCGACTTTGTTATATGGCAGCGAAACCTGGGTATGCCAGAAAAAGCATAAAAGTAAGTTGAATGCAGTGGAGATGCGATCTCTTCGTAAAATGTGCGGCGTTACCATGGCCGACCGAAAGCGAAACGAAGAGATTCGCAATATGGCAGGTTTGAAAGATGACCTTATCACAAAAATTGATAAGGGCGTGCTTCGGTGGTTTGGGCACGTTGAGCGAATGAGTGAAGACCGAATGGTGAAGAAAATATATAGCGCGAAAGTTAATATTAAAAGGTGTCGAGGTAGACCGAGACTAACTTTCGAAGACCATGTGAGCAAATTGCTCGAAGAGGGTAGGGTCAAGAGTACTCGGATACCTAGACGTGCATGTATGAAGAAGATAATGAATCTGAAAGAAGCGAAAGAGATATGTAGGGATCGTGACACTTGGCGATCTGTTCTCTCTGGCTACCCCATCAGGGATTGTGCGTGAAGATAAGTAAGTAAGTAAGTAAGTAAGATATATATTTTTTTACAATAATGGTGCCAAACAAGCAATAGTATATCGGTGGTAAGTGAATGCTGTGGTTCATAGACATCCAAACCTTTCCTCGATCAAGAATTAAAATTTAGAAGCGTTATCACCCCTGTAGGACTGAGATGAATTGGAAATCTTAGTTTATATTAATGTCGATACAAAATAAAGTTATCATTAAATGCGTATATTTTTACTAAAAACTGTATCATTAAGTGACGGTGATAGTGCACGCAATTGGGAAAGGAAGGAAGTGCTCTTAAAACTAGGTAAGACACATAATTTTTATATTACACGTGAATGCTTAGGATATTGATGTTCAAATCTTTAATAAATTGGATTAATGCGCAAAGTAATGCCTGATGTAATTAATACGTAGCCCATGCTCTCTTGCAAGCAATTTTAATTAAAAAAGACCACAAATACCTTGCCACGTTTGACGATGAATTTGAAAAACCACACAACCATCTAACAAAAATAATTATGTCAGACCTAATCTTTAAACCGAATAGTTTCCAGTTAAAAGGTAAGTGTTGATGAGAATACGAAATTTAATCATTGACTAATTCTCTAAGTGAGTTTATACCTAGTAGATGCTGCCAGTTATGATATATCTATATGTAACGGGATCTTTCTGCTATTGGCCACACGAGGAAGCTTAAAATCGCCCAGTGGCTATGAAGACAGCTATGCTAGGTAACTCAAACATAGCCATCTTCATATTTATAAAGATACTTCTTTGCGTGGATTTTTAGAACAAAAGTAACCGACAAAATCGACCCAATCAGTAGCTGTAGAGTGTTCAAATGCAATCGATGGAGATGAAAACTTCTTGAGTGGCAGCCACTTAACGGTAAGAACCAGCCTCTTACCGAAGTAAAGGGTGACCCACATACTCAATGGAGTGACGACCTGTCTTCATCAAGTTTAGACAGAAATAAATTTCATTCACTGCTACGAAACAAAACCCAGTCATGACATATTATTATTCCATTACAGCCTATAAAAGTCTTCTGCTGATAGGCCAACCATGAATTGCCTTATAGTATCAATATGGGATAGCTATAGCTGCCACGCTTGACAGATGGGTTTGCAGCCGTAGTTTTTTATAATTTTGAGTTGTTACGAGGAAAATGCTGCTGCACGTCTCTTGTTTCATTTGCCCATCCACGGGATGATATGGGGTAGTGGGTATTTTTACACCACCACTGCACGATTAAGACATGAAATATACGGTAAATTAATATGAAATAAATAATTTATTGGATTGCGGCAACGAAAGGCCACCGACACCGACCGAAAAAATATTAAAAGAAAAAAATAAATCAGAATTATGTTGCAGTAAAATTCTGAGCTATTTTTGACACCACTAACAATTTTGCGGCATATATTAGGAGTAGCCCTATGTCACAACATGAACATGTTGTGACGTCTCATAATTATTATTAATGAATAATAATTAAATTCATTATACAGACATTTAAAAATGTCATAGAAATTATAATTTAAACAATAAAATGCAAATAATAAGCATAGAGTTCAAAATATCCATTTGGAATATTGAATATTATATATATTAGTAAACGCATAAAATGTCTCTAAAAATCTCTAAATTTATTAAAAACCTGCTTAGAATGTTAAAAATGTATCAAATCATATAAATACAAGGCGATTATATTGCAATAACAAAGATAAATAACATTTGTAATATAATAGAAAAAATGGATTAAAATTTTCTAAGTTGATGAACGTGTTCTTGTAATGTTCCCTTATATTGGGGCGTTGTCGGAGACACATACCCAAGGTTGTACATATATATGGGGTGGTCGGCTGACCGACTGCAAGTACTAAGGTTGCACAATGACTAGTCCTATATTAGGGACTTAACATAGTAAGGTCTGACGAACCAAAGCATTAATATAGAAGGTCTCTATGATGCATAAGCATTATGATAGCAGAGTTATGACTTGAAGTCCCATATGAATAAGACATACAGTAGTATGGTCTATGAAATAAAGCAAATATGTGGAAGGTCTCAAATATGTAAAAGCATTATATTGAAAGAAATGGGACTTGAAAAGGATTATTATAGTGGCGTGTAGGTTGCTTCGCAGCCTCTGAGACCGAGGTAAACTTGGACTCACTAACCGATGTGTCCTAGACATATCATCTTAGTGCCGGTGGTAAGCGGGTTTGTTGTAGCAATACGACTTGCCCGTGGACATCGCTCATCCCTACCGTTTGTGGGCGACGTCTTAGCGCATAGCGTTATGATACGTCGGCTATCTTTCGGATTAGGGTGAGTGTGTTTGGTAGTACTTTTAAGTGCAGCAAGCATACTCAACTTCATGTCTTAGTGCAATAGCGCTATGATACGTGGAGTATTGGCTACTGACGTCTTAGTACCGTGCTACTATGATACGTTTGTGGTATTTTTAGTTAACAACATTATCAAATTTTGTTACCAAAGTCGATAGGGATCATGTGGGTGTGTTGTGAGGGGGCGCCATCCGTATGATAGTTGCATTGATGCTTACTGCTACTTGCAGTATTGTGTCTTGTGATGGATCTGCGGGTGTGCTGCACCTGATTCAATGCATCTTGTGGTTCTGGTCGATGGAGGTATGCGGGTGGTGATGTCTGCTGGGACTGTATGGGGGACCTTGGGATGGTGTAAGCCCGACGATAGTCGTATTGATGCTTGTTGCATTCTGTAGCATTGCGTCTCTACGATGGTTGTTTGGCGGGTCGCTATTCTCAATGGCGCTCTCTGCGTCTTGGTTTGACTCACAACCTAAGTAGCTTTGCCCAAGTCGGGTCCCTTCATTGCGGGGCTGCAGACTGTCTGCCTTCCATGACGTTTTATATAACAACTCAATAATATATCTCTATAAAGTTCCCACCTTTGAGAGATTGAAGGCAACTTGTTGGTGGGTGAGACAAACATGATCGAAAACTGCATATACTCAACGTCAGTGACACAAACCCTTTTTGATGGCGAATTATTACTATTATCTTATAACTACCTATTGGCTATATCTGCCATTGTATTGGTTGGTGGAGCATATGTGTCGACCTCATGCGGGTGGTAGCTGGAGGGAGAATCTGAGGAGGCCCTCAAGGCTGCGGCCGAAAGCCGCGCAACGTGGGACCCCATTCCCTTGAGGTGAGCGGTAGACTCATGACACGCTCTGCGGCCAATTGGCCGTGCTGACCATGCAATTGATGGTGATGCCTTACACTTACATCACGTCTGCAGGAACGGCGGTCTGGCAGGTGGTGGCGCTCACGGAAGGCTTTTTATGGCCAGTGTGCCGATTGTTGCCTAACCCGTGTGACGTACATTTCACTGTGGCTGGATTTGATCGTATTCTGTATGGCGTTTATACGCATTGACATGCGCGACTTCGGTCGATGTTTGTGCTTACGCACTGTCAAGGGGCCAAGTCCTCTTTTACTGGTTCGCCAGTTATTTTGCTGTGGACTACGGTCCAGTTCCCAACTTTGCGTACCCTTCGTGTGGAGCGCATTAAAATGGTTGGCGCTCACCGTGCGAGGCGTGTGTGGGGCCGTGTACCTCCTCCACATTTTTTTTAAAATGTGGGAGAGCGAAGCCCTTGTAACTGGTATTTGATATAAATATTATGAGCCTTTTCCAAGCGGGAAGGGATTAATTAATAAGGAATTGACTGTTGTGAACCAGATACAAGTGGAATAGGGACAATTTATTGTTCTAAACATTTTTGAGCTCTGTCTTCGTGAACGGGGTTCTTTAGCTTATAAGACTCTACCAACAGCTTTCGATTGCTCTCGTGAATATTCATTCTTCCAAGATACACCTAAAAGAACTAAGTTACTATACAAACACAACGTAAAAAAGGGTCCTAACTAAGACGATCACGCCATAAATTCATTAAACGGCCTATATTTAAACCTTTAGAAAGATCAAGTTATACTGGTCACTTAAATTAGATATATTTATATATCTTACAGATATAGATTCTAAAGAAATACAAGTATAAGTGGATATATAGTAGAAAAGAAAAAAGATGGGGGGGGGGGTTCGTTACAATGTGAAGGGTGATAACAGTTATGATGACGAAAATCCTTAATGCAAACGCTACAATTTGAAAAAACATGCGAGAGTGTCGTGGAGCCCTCAGTTGGAACGAAGTTCCTTTCATAGTATATTATTATTGATAAACGTATTATATTATTGATTAAAAAATACAAATAAATTAATTACTAGCGTCTATTAAAATGAAGTGTCATTTAAAAAAGATATTTCTTTCATGGCAAGATAACAAAAAATGCGAGGGAGATGGAAATTGTCGCATCTTGCTGGCACTATAGAAAGGGGGTCGTGACGGAAAAACCTTACACTATTTATCGCCTAGGCTCCATCCGTCAAATTCGTATCGTGCGATAAGGTTCTTCATTCCAAAAAATAAAACAGTAGCACTGAAAAACGGATATTCTTTCAGATAAGACAAATCTGCCCACATAGCGTCAGTCAGCTGGTGGCTTAATTGCTGGGAAAATTGCCAGGTAGGACGTTTTGTTCGACTTGTTATGGAACACCGTATTGCAAATTCATTATTTCGCTCTAGTGTTTATCGAGCCAATATTTAGAATTAAAATACAATAATTTAATAGCTAACAATTTTATCTTAAACTAAACCTTTTTTTTTAAATATTAAGTATTAATTTAGTATTATTAATTTAATGTTAATACTTTCAGATTTTTGTTTTTGATTTTATCAGTTAAACTAATATAAGATAAAAAATAAGATAATAAACAATATTCCAGCTGTTTTAGTCTAAAATATTCTGTTTCAGAATTAACAGTGCCTTCATTTTGAAATTATTCTAGCAGTCTCTCTTAGAAAAAATTTATATTGTCTGGTTTAGATACTTGATCCTTTTCAAGTTTTAGTTAATAAGTTGACTGTCATTATCGTGTCTGAAACATATTGACAGAAAAAAAAATCTGTATTATTCATGTGCCGTAGGGAGGCTACGACACTTGTAGATTATAATATATACCTGTCTTGAAGATTAGGAAGACAGAATTTCTATGTGTTTCCATGTAACATATGTTACGGCCCCCAGCTGCCCCTGCAAAGGTCTCCTTGGCTAGGGCCCATAGTAGCCTCCTCGACGGGCAGCCGAGGGTTCGGGCCCAAATGGCCATATGGACAATTGACCTATCATACTATACAATAGGGAGAAGGCTAGGTAAATAAATAGGACGTACCCGGATTCGAAGCTAAAACCACACCAAGGCTCGGTCAGGCTGTAGGTAGGTGTAAGTGCATGTAAAGTGGTGTGTTGGTAGTGTTTATTTATGTGACCTGGCCCAGCTGAGGTGACCGGGCAGCGGCCTGGTCCCATACTGCCCCACAATGCTACATCACTCCAGCAGGCGTCACCAAGTGACAAGTTCATTCTTCATGTCACTATTTCAGTCCATCAACTTATTGTACATTTAACAAACTTCAACTCAACTAATTCAAAGTTCATCGTAAAATCAAACACGAGATACCCGTCGCAACGTAACGTATTTGTGGTGACCGTGGCAGCGATTTCGTGCGCCCAGTTTTGGTTTATGGTCTAGATTTTCAGTGTTTGTGCGCGTTACTTCGCTATCTACATTGTGGTTTCGTGAAGACCGCCTCGAATCAGATTGTCTAAGTATTGCAGTGAATCTACTTGGGCCGCGTGATTACGTACATAATAACCTCTGTTGTGTCGGTTTTTTTAGCAAATTTATGCAACGACGAGAAATTGTGGAGTCTAGAAAATTAGACGCCGGGTTGATTAATTGTTTGGAAGTTAATGTCTAATTGTACCGTTGCGTTAAGTACCTTAGAAGGTCGCGTTCGATTCTCGAAATAATTGTAGCTGAGTGAACGGAAGTTAACTTTGACCCACCGTTCATCAGTCGTGCCGTGTGTTATGTTTCTGATTATAATTAACGGTAGTTGAGTTTTGAAGTTAGTTAAATGTACTATAAAGTTGATAGACTGACATAGTGAATTGAAGAAAGAAATTGTCCATTGGTGACGCCGCTGGAGAATACCACACGAGTCAGGGTTGCTGCCGACTAAAATGGTTAAGTCAGGCCCCACATTTTTACACACTAACAAACACCACTTACATGCACTATACCTATCGCCTGACCGAGCCTTGTGACCAGTCTCCGCTTCTGAACCAGGTAAGTCGTATTAATTTTTATAGCCTTATCCCGATCGTGTGGGTCAATTGTCCATAAGGCCATTAGGCCCGAACTCTCTGGTTGCTCGTCGAGTGTATTATTGATGGGCCCTAATACAGTCGACTTCTGTCCGGGCAACTGAGAGCCGTAACATTTTTTGGTAGCAGAGCGTGGTTGTAAACACGTGTATCATATGTATCAAGATTTAATGACTAATTAATATTTAATTTGTAAAAACTTAATTAGTGCCTATTTATTTTACATATATAAGTTGTATTATTTTTTAATAAGAAAACTAGGATTTTCTTCAGTATTTTGGAGGCAGTTTACAAATACAAATTGCACAAGGACAAATATCCATACCCGGAACAATTATTTGTAGGCTATACAAATACTTGTTCAGTGCGGGATTCGAACCTGCGTCTCCTAGCGCTGAAATTCATTGCTAAGCAAATGCGCCACGGAGTCGTCCGTGTCATTTATCAAAGAGAACTTGGTAGAAAATCTACTTAGTCTTCAAAGAATAATAATAATGTTCTCCATACTAAATAGCGGTTTGTCTTAACTTAATGAGCCATATGCTCACGATAGGATTATAATTGCCGAGTGTATGCGTAAGCTTTACTTGATATCAGACAGACGGACAGATGGAAGGACGGACGGACGGACGGACAAAAAAGTAATCTTATAATAGCTGCGTTTTTTTCCTGTAGGGTTAGAGAACCCTAAATGTAATAATTTTGTATTTTACAAATATGTATATTCTGTCCGGTATTTATATTACTCAATGTGTTTAAAATTAAGAAGAAAAACTTTAGGAATGCTTCGTTGAGTCCTGAATATAAAATTCTATAGCAGTTAGCGAGTAGCAAAATTGCCCGTAGTATTTATTGCACTTGCAAACTAAAAACTGTGTTTTTCAACATTGAGTACAGTTTGCGACGCGAGAAATAAGTTATATTTCTACTTAAAACCGTGACAAGTATTTCTAACTTTAACAACATTTTCAATAGCTAACTTTGCCTCTTTCATTTCTTTTGAGCTCACGTTCAATGTTCAGTTAAACTTGCTGACGTATGCTTATGCTTACTTTCAAAGAAAATATTATTTAAATCTTTAGATAATAACATAGTTACTGGTCTTTGTATGAAAGTAAATACGACTACATAACCGTGATGAAGACAGATAAAAGATTAATACCCCTTCCCTTCGTGCTTCCGTAGCGATAAGACGTGTCAGTGGATAAGAAAAATAATCATTTTTAAATAGTTAATTGTTCGAAAATATTAGGAGCGCATAGCGTATCACACTCAGATCTATAACACTGTGTTATGCTTGTGTAGTATAAATAAAAGTGAGCAGTCAACACACGTTCGTGGATTGTGTTTGTGAGAGTGAAATAGATACACATCTGTGGATGATCTGTTCTAAGTGCAAACTATACGTATTCGTTATTCTGCCGCCCTGGTACTATTCGACAACTAGCTCACAGTGAAGTAATAATGTATCGTACACCGTCTCGCTCTGACTCGGAGCCTGAGCTATCTAGCGTTAAAAGAAATATTACATGCAGGATAAAGCGTAAGCGCGATGACGAGCAAACTAATTATATTAATATGGAGGACTATATGGACGAAATCAAAGACATGTTGTCATCAAATATACTGCAACAAGAAGCAAAATTTAATTCAATTGATAAGTCCATTAAAGATATAATTTTAAGTAACCAATTAAAAGAAAATAAACTATCTTCGTTGGAAAACACTTTAAAAGCAATAAAAGATCAAAATGCTGACATTTTTAAGTCGCTTGAATTTATGTCGAGTAAGTATGAGGAAATGCGAGAAAAAGTGGAGATCTTAGAAGCTGACAGCAAGGCTAGCTTGAACTGCATCAAAGCACTAGAAGACAGGATTGACAGCTTGGAGCGCAAAGCTCGATCGTGCAGTATTGAAATGAGAAATGTTACCCAAAACCAGCCGGAACTGAAGCAGGATCTCCAGAATATCGTAAGAAAGGTTTGCACGGAGCTCAATGTCCCAATTGAAGATAGAGAGATACGGGATATTTTTAGGCTTAAATCTAAGTCTTAATCGTCTATGCCTAATCCTATAATAGTTGAGTTGGCCAACGTCAATAAAAAGGAGGAACTTCTTACCTCGATGAAAAAGTACAGGAAGAATAAAAAATCACTTACAACCGAGAATCTAAAGATAACAGGTCCCCCGGCGATTATTTACATTTCGGAGAATCTTACTCCGAGAATTAAACGATTATTTTACATTGCTCGGAATTTCGGTCATGACAATAATTATAAATACATATGGACGAGTCACGGTAACGTCTACATACGCAAAGCAGAATCCAGCCCGGCCATACGAATCAACAGTGAGGTGGACCTGGACAAACTCAAAATTAAAAACTGACTATGCAATGTTACAATACCGTTATCTTGGCTAGTGCTTATTACATTTTTTCAACTTTATATAGTATGTTACAATGTTATTCGTGTGTTTCTCTTATTAATTTCTGTAAATTGCGTACTTTGCTTATACACATCTACCATTACACAACAATATAAACTATTCGCACATAAATATGACTCGTTAATATATTATTGTTTTAATTATTACATATTACTACACTACATTTATCATATTTACCAAATATTTCTCTATTACCTTTATGTCAAATTTAAATATTATTACTATATTAAATCATACTTTAAGCAGCTTGAATGTTGCAATTCTATAATAAAATTCACACATGGCATAAATGTATTGACGCATTTACCTACCAACAACATCAATGCCTATTTATATTTAAGGTTAATCATTACATTATTGTTACTTATAGTTGTTTTGGATCTGTTTTTTATTATGTTACAGTTTTTCAATGAATCAAGTTTTTTATCACTTTGTGTACATAAGGACGAATATTTACGAAATCATTTTAAAATTATTGAAGGTAGCACAGATATCAGTTTTAAGGTATTAACAATTGTTTTATCATCCAAATTTACAACTACCCACCTTGTTCCTAAGAATTATGCATTGGAAATTTTAATAATTAAAATTTAATTCAATTAATACTATCGTTATGGACGATATTGAAGGATCGGGCCATATTTCGTGTAACAGAGTGGATGTTCCAACTGACTTAGACTTATTGTCAGTCGGAAAGAATTTCATTACAATTCTTACTGTCAATATACGTAGCATTAATGCTAACTTCGATAGTTTTTTGATATTTTTGTCCAAATTTAACTTTATAATTGATGTGCTCGTGTTAACTGAATGTTGGACAAATCAATATTATATACCACCTGACATTCACGACTATAAAATGTTTCAAACTCTTGTTAATCTTAATAAAAACGATGGCGTGGTTGTCTATGTTCGGAATGAACTTGAGTCAACAGCTTATGAGCCGTGTATTGACAATGGTAATTGTATAGTAATTGATCTAAAAGATACTCTCTCTGTTATTTGCACATATCGTCCTCCATGTTATAAAAATCCTACAAATTATATCAACTCACTGGCTGATATTTTAAATAATTGTCGTAATAAACGTGATATTGTTTTAACTGGAGATATTAATCTTGATGTTATGCCAGATAATCTCAATAAATACTCAACTGCTTATTTAAATCTTATGGCTACGTTCGGACTTAAACAAGGTGTAAACAGTCCAACTCGACACAAAACTTGTTTGGATCATTTCATGGTTAAGTCTTGTGCTAAATGTCAAACCTATGTTTTTGACGAATTTACCGATCATTCTCCTATTTTTTTACATATGAATTTTACCAAAATATGTAGAAAAACACAAATGCTTAATAAAGTAAAAGTCGATCTTGCTGGCGTACAAAAAATATTGGCAACTGAGTCTTGGGATGACTTATACTCAACTAATGATGTAAATTTAGCAGCACAGATTCTGACATCAAAATTAGAAAAAGCCATTAAGGACAATACATTTACTAGTAAAATATCTAAACGTAAAACACCACTTAAGCCTTGGATTACTGTGGAGATTGTAAATTCAATTCGAAAGAGAGACAAAATGCATAAAAAATTAAAAAAAGATTTAAATAATGAGCAATTGGGACACATATACCGAAACTATCGAAACACATTAAATAGATTAATAAAACAATTAAAAATAAATTATTATAAAGTGTTATTAGAAAAAAATAAAGGCAATATGAAGGAAACTTGGAATACAATAAAGGAAATATGTAATATGGTAAAAAAGAAAGAATCTTCCACAGATTTACTCAAACATTGTTTAAATACTACTCACTCTCTTGACAATGTTAATAGGTTTTTCGCAACGGTTGGTTATAGTCTTGCAAATGATATTTTATCCAAACTTAACACTACTGACAGTTCTCTTTCTCTATTGGCAAAATGCACCAAACGGTTCAATGTCCGTCTACCTAACCGATTCGGTGGAAGTTTCAAGCGTCATCTGCAGTATTAAATCAAGTAACTCATCGGGATATGATTGTATTACGTCTAAAATTCTAAAAGATAACATAAAACACATTTCGGAACCTATTGCATATTTAATTAATTTGACATTTGAATATGGTGTTTTCCCCAAAATCTATAAAAATGCAATTGTCTGTCCCATATATAAATCTGGGGACAAATCTTCACCGAATAACTATCGCCCAATTTCACTATTAAGCACAATGTCTAAGGTTCTCGAAAAAATATTCAACAAGCGACTAATGAATTATTTAGAAAAGAATGAGCTTTTGGATAAAAACCAATTCGGTTTTCGTGCTAACAGGTCCACAGATGACGCTGTACTTCAACTTACTTCAAATATTACACGTTATCTTGATAAAAATGAAAAGGTAATAGGAGTATTACTGGACCTTCAGAAGGCATTCGATACCGTATCTGTTCCAATATTATTAACACGTTTGGAAAATATGGGAATCAGGGGAAATGCACTTATGTGGTTCCAGGACTACCTTTCGGATAGGAAGCAACGTGTTAGGGTTGATGGCTTATTAAGTAATGAATTCAGCTCCATTTACGGTGTGCCACAAGGCAGTACACTTGGGCCAAGCCTTTTTTTAATTTACATAAACGATTTGTGTAAAACTAATCTCAAGGGTGCTGATATTCAAATGTTTGCTGATGATACAGTCATACTGTTTCATGGCGAGTCTTGGGAATGTGTACATCGTCTTGCTGAAGACGGTCTTCGTACTATTACATCATGGTTAGAAAACAGCTTGCTAACACTCAACACAAGTAAAACAAAATATATGTGCTTCAGTAAAACTAATATTAATTCACCCAAATCTTCTAGTTTACAAATCCATTCCTATCCTTGCAATCGACAAGCCAATACCGAGAATAAATCATGTACTTGCTCATTAATCGAAAGAGTAAAAGTTATAAAATATCTAGGAATAAGTATTGATGATAAGCTCAACTGGAAACAGCACATAACATCTGTTGCTAATAGACTCAGGAAATTAGTTTATGTGTTTAGAGAATTGCGCACTGTTTCAGAACTTCCACTCTTAATACAAACTTATAAAGCACTTGCAGAATGTGTAATTACATACTGTATATGTTCGTGGGGAGCAGCAGCTAAAACACATTTAATAGAACTTGAACGAGCACAAAGATATCTCCTCAAAGTAATATTATACCTTCCATTTAGGCATCCAACTGCTGCATTATTCAAAACGGCAAACGTACTTTCTGTGCGCCAACTATATATCTATAATTGTATAAAAAAATACCATAAATTTACGGTACCATATCTTCCCTCCACTGGAAAAAGACGAGAACGTTTCACAGTTGAGCGAGTGAGATGTAAGATTGCTCGACAGCATTATCAATTTCAGGCACCAAGACTTTACAATTACTTTAGTGTAAATAATAAATTGAGAAACCTATCTATGTACCAACTAAAATCCAAAGTTTTAATACGTAAGTACGTAAGTTGAAATACAACGAGACGGAAAATCTATTAAAAATAACTCAATAGTACGAGTCATTTCTCATCGAGTAAAATAAAAACACACACGCACACACTCACCCGCACACACAACACAAACACACACACACACACACACACACACACACACACACATATGTACACAAACACACGCAAAACACGTACGCATCATAGATGCAACAAACGTACGGATGCATATTTAATTTTAATTTGTATTTACTTTGTTACCTTGTTACATACGCACAACATGTATGCATCATAGATGTAACACACATACGCATGCATATTTTTTTGTTTTTTTATTTTCCTTTAATTTGTATTTTTTTTGTTACCTTGTTACGCACGCACAACATATACGCATCATAGGTGCAACACATATACGCATTAATATTTAAAAAAAAAAATATTTTTCTTTAATTTGTAAAATCTTAATGTATTTTGTTACGTTGTTCTGATTTTCTGATTTGTGATAAGCTAAAAAGCCATTTTGTAATTGTAACTTTGTGGATATGGGAAGGAACTGAATCCCGACACACAGCTATTGCTAGTTCGGGAGTCAGGGCTTCAACTTTGTAGTGTCAATATGGTTTTATTCAATAAATAAATTTATTATTATTATTATTATTATAAAGTTGATAGACTGACATAGTGAATTGAAGAAAGAAATTGTCCATTGGTGACGCCGCTGGAGAATACCACACGAGTCAGGGTTGCTGCCGACTAAAATGGTTAAGTCAGGCCCCACATTTTTACACACTAACAAACACCACTTACATGCACTATACCTATCGCCTGACCGAGCCTTGTGACCAGTCTCCGCTTCTGAACCAGGTAAGTCGTATTAATTTTTATAGCCTTATCCCGATCGTGTGGGTCAATTGTCCATAAGGCCATTAGGCCCGAACTCTCTGGTTGCTCGTCGAGTGTATTATTGATGGGCCCTAATACAGTCGACTTCTGTCCGGGCAACTGAGAGCCGTAACATTTTTTGGTAGCAGAGCGTGGTTGTAAACACGTGTATCATATGTATCAAGATTTAATGACTAATTAATATTTAATTTGTAAAAACTTAATTAGTGCCTATTTATTTTACATATATAAGTTGTATTATTTTTTAATAAGAAAACTAGGATTTTCTTCAGTATTTTGGAGGCAGTTTACAAATACAAATTGCACAAGGACAAATATCCATACCCGGAACAATTATTTGTAGGCTATACAAATACTTGTTCAGTGCGGGATTCGAACCTGCGTCTCCTAGCGCTGAAATTCATTGCTAAGCAAATGCGCCACGGAGTCGTCCGTGTCATTTATCAAAGAGAACTTGGTAGAAAATCTACTTAGTCTTCAAAGAATAATAATAATGTTCTCCATACTAAATAGCGGTTTGTCTTAAGGCGCAGGTTGAGCAAAATGTCGCGCTAGTCGTTATTTGTGGGGTTTTTAGGAGCTATCTACTTTTTATTTAAAAGATATATCAACAAATAAAAAACATTATATTTCTACATAATCTTGATTCCATAAAAGCTATATCCAATTTTTTTTAAAGGAATAAATATTAATATAATCACCTTACAACGAAACCACATAAATGTGAAATTATTATTGATAACATGCATCTCCTCGTAAAGTAAGTATTATTTTATTTTGCGATTTACACCAATGGATAGGCAATTTATTAATGAACATTTCTATAGTAAATTTTTTTTCAAAAGACCAAAATTTGATTTTATTAAGAAATTATTTTAAAATCTGGGCATATTTACTGCTCACGGGCTTCCTGAAGTCAGTGAGCGCTGAGCTCTTCGACGTGAAGCCCGTGTCGTTAGAGCGTTGACCAGCGCATACGCCACGTCATATAAGTCGATAATATTATTACTTATTAGGTTATTTATAGGTAGTATTATTTGTTTGTTTTGGGTATAATTTTTCGTTTTAGTTATACATATATTTGTTGTGTTTTTTTACTGCGCGATGAAGCTTTTTGCGTGTATTTTCTTTGAAGTAAATGCAAATAAAAAAATGAAGCACCATTAGCATGTAAGGTTCGAATCCATAATTAAAATTTCGACAAATATTATAATTTACACTATAAAAGGCTAATTCAATATTATCACCCAACCACAATATCTTATCAGGTATAGTAATGCCTCGTTGGTCTAGTGGTTGTAGTAGTGCGACTGCCGATCATGAGGTCCCGGGTTCGAATCCTGTTATGAGTTTCAAAGTCAGTTATGAGTTTTTCATTTATGTTCTAAGTTATAATTAGTATTACTAAGTTATAGTTTTTTGCTAAAACATAGTATATTATTTATTGCTTGTTTTTTCTTCTTTTTCAAAAAATAATTGAGTACATAAGGTGTTCTATACTTATAATTCGGTAAAAAGTACTAATATACCTACTTTTTACTATAAACTAAAAAAAATTAACACTAAATTTAACTAAAAAAACTAAACTGACCATTTATTTTTTAACTCATAACAGGACATGGGTTTATTTATACTCTAAAAACTATAACTTTATACAATTAGTGTTCACTATAAAATTATATTCGGTATAGACGGTAATTATTATATGCAACATATTTTTTTTAATTATTAATTACATTTGTCAGTGGATTAAATTTGCTTTAATAAAGTTGGTGATGATTTTAAATAAGAATAAAATTCTGCTCAAGTTTTTTATTGTTATCTTTGTTAACAACATCGCCTTTAGAACTCTGGAAGCGTAAGTGTTTCTTTCAGACGTCCACAATTTATGCAAAATAAAAAAATACTCTTTCTACCGGAGCATTCGTACCAGGTAGACATAAAGTATATTCGATTAAAAAAAATTATGTTGAAGATTGTTGACTTTGAATACTTCCATCCAACGTGTTACGGGACAATTTTATGTCCCGGAGCTTTGTTGGGGACAATGGGACAGGAGACCGAGAAAAGGGACAGTCCCGTTCAAAACGGGACGTATGGTCACGTTAGCTATAACCCGGCGTACATGAAGCAAATACAAAGTTAGTCTTTGTATTAGCTTCACGGTGGCGCAGTGGCTTAGCAATCAGTTGTTGCGCTGGGGGCCGCGGGTTCGAATCCCGCATGGAACAAGTATTTGTATGGCCTACAAATAATTGTTCCGGGTCTGGATGTTTGTCTTTGTGCAATTTATGTTTGTAAACTGCCTCCAAGACACAGGAGAAAATCCTAGTGTGGGGGTAACGTTTTTTTACAACTGAAATTGAAAGATTGAACCCTTATACTTCTTGTTGATTTTTGTATTACCTTTATTAAAGTTACCCTTATGTATAAATAAATATAATTACGTATGTAGAAATAAAATTGATTTTCATCCTCATTAATCATTGGGGTGAGGATAATGTCTGCCAGCATAAGTATAAGCAGGCTAAGTTACAAGGTGCTCAGTTCAAAAATTAGTAGGTAACTTTTCAATACGTGACACGTAAAAATTAACAATAATCAAAAACACATATGCGAAACATCCTATTTATTTATTTATTTTTTATTGCTCCGAATATTTGTACAAAAGCCGAGCTATCTATTTATTTACCTATAGTGAATAGGTATCTTTTAAACTCACAATTTTCAATGCTTCTGTTTTAATATATAATTAATTATAAAATTTCATAATTAGATAATATATGAAAATACATAATTCTAATATAATGCAACTAATATATACAGAATAAAAAAATTAAAATACATTTATCTTTGTACGCTATGTGTATTTCCATAAAATAGTTTATTGATGTTGAAAAAATAATACTACTTTCGTACAATAGGTGGCGTCTTACATATTTCTTCCAGCGCGCCGTATTGTAGCGAGCGGCGCGCCGGTCAAATGCTCAAGGTCGTTCGCATGGAGTAGCCCCTTAACTTAATGAGCCATATGCTCACGATAGGATTATAATAGCCGAGTGTATGCGTAAGCTTTACTTGATATCAGACAGACGGACAGATGGAAGGACGGACGGACGGACGGACAAAAAAGTAATCTTATAATAGCTGCGTTTTTTTCCTGTAGGGTTAGAGAACCCTAAATGTAATAATTTTGTATTTTACAAATATGTATATTCTGTCCGGTATTTATATTACTCAATGTGTTTAAAATTAAGAAGAAAAACTTTAGGAATGCTTCGTTGAGTCCTGAATATAAAATTCTATAGCAGTTAGCGAGTAGCAAAATTGCCCGTAGTATTTATTGCACTTGCAAACTAAAAACTGTGTTTTTCAACATTGAGTACAGTTTGCGACGCGAGAAATAAGTTATATTTCTACTTAAAACCGTGACAAGTATTTCTAACTTTAACAACATTTTCAATAGCTAACTTTTGCCTCTTTCATTTCTTTTGAGCTCACGTTCAATGTTCAGTTAAACTTGCTGACGTATGCTTATGCTTACTTTCAAAGAAAATATTATTTAAATCTTTAGATAATAACATAGTTACTGGTCTTTGTATGAAAGTAAATACGACTACATAACCGTGATGAAGACAGATAAAAGATTAATACCGCGTACGGGCGGTGTAAGAATACCACAACCCTATATCATCCCGTGGGTATCGTAAGAGGCGATGGAGCGAAATTGAAACAGATGATGGAGAACGGCATTTTTCTAGCGACAACTTCATCTTACTGTCCCTATTTCAAGTTATTTGGGTACGGCATTGCAGGTCTTCATCTTCCAATCTCTTAAATTTCTAACAAATTAAAAAAAATATTTGCTTGTGTCATTATCCAAAGAGAAAACAGAGGAAAATGTGTGTATGAACTAAACCGTCTTGTTTATATATTTAACTTATTTAATAATCTCAAGAATCCCTTGAAATTATGCTAAAACCATCACCATGTAGTCTATTTTAATTTAAATAGTTTCCGAACACGATTAGACTAACTCTTAGTATAGTTTGAAAAATCAAGGCACTTTTAATTCTGAAACAGAATATTTAAGACTTAAACAACTGGAATATTGCTTATATAAAATCAAAAACAATAATCTGAAAGTTTTTAAATTAATATTAATAAAAGGTTTAGTTTAAGATAAAATTGTTAGTTATTATTACATTATTTCATTTTAATTCTAAATATTGGCTCGATAATCACCGGAGCGAAATAATGAATTTGCAATACGGTGTTCCATAACAAGCCGAACAAAACGTCCCACCTGGCAATTTTCCAAGCAATTAAGCCACCGGCTGACTGACGCTGTGCGGGCAGATTTGTCTTATCTGAAAAAGTATCCTAAGCGACTGCACCATGAAGTAAATGCCTTTTTCCGTGTTTCAGTGCCACTGTGTTTTTTATGGAACGAAATTCCTTATCGCACGGTACAAATTTAACCGATGCGGGCTAGGCGAGAAATAGTGTAAGATTTTTCCGTCACGACCCCCTTTGTATAGTGCGAGCGAGATGCGAAAATAACCATCCCCCTTGCACTTTTCGTTATCTTGCCATGAAAGTAATATTATTTTAGATGACGCTTCATTTTAATAGACGCTAGTAATTCACTTATTTGTTTTCTTAATCAATAGTATAATACGTTTATCAATAACAATATACTACGAAAGGAACTTCGTTTCACGACACTCACGCATGTGTTTTCTGAAATTGTAGCGCTTGTATTAAGGATTTTTGTCATCATAACTATTATTACCCTTCACATTGTGACGGGTCATAATTATTATTAACTAGGTGTTACTCGCGACTTCGTCCGCGTGTTATTTGGGGTTTTATTTTTTTGCGCGGAACCCTCATTCTTTTTCTCAAATACAAGTAGGCTGAATTACTCCTTGTGACATCAGCTATCTGCCAGTTAAAATTCCGTCAAAATCGGACCAGCCGTTTCGGAGATCAGCCGGAACAAACAGACAGACAGACGGACTGACTAACAGACAAGAACTTTAAAAATTGTATTTTTGTTATTAGTACCGTATATTCATGAGCGTTTAGTAAAATGCTGTAATTTTGACATTACAAACAGACACTTCAATTTCATTTATTTGTGTGTATATAAATTAATAATAATAAAATTCAATATAAAGATTCAATATAAAGCTCTGCGTCCTTGGCACGATACCGCGGGGAGTAGGACTATATTATGTTAATTAAGTTTCTAGTTTTAGTTTTTTTTTATTTTTATTATAGTTTGTAATAATATATAAAAAAAAATATAAAGACATTTAAAAATATCATAGAAATTATATTTTAAGCAATTAAGAGGCATTAATAAGCATAAAGTTTATATATATTCATATCGAATATTGAATACTAGCTCTTGTCCGCGAATTCGTCTGCGTGGAGTTCGGTTATATCGCGCCCATGTTTGAAAAAGAGTCTGCTGGTACAAGCCACAATTCTAACTGGATGTCGCAAAAGCTAGTAAACTACAAAACTTGTTTATACACCACTTTTTTCTTTATTTACCACCATTTACGCCTAGTACGTATAAATAAGCACTTAAAACAGTCGAATTGACTATTTTTACTACAACCATAACATAGCTGCAGCATGGCTCTACCGCCTTAAACTAAACTATTCAACGTAAGCGAAATTTTAAATTTGCAAAATATTATTACTTTTAAGCGTACCTCCTACAATTATATTTCAACTTAATTTTTATCGCTCCGCATGTAGCGAAAAAACTTATTTCGAAAACTTTTTCTCTCTCCTTGCCAAGTTTAATAAAATTTTATGACGTACCTAACAGTAAAATAACGAACATTAGGAAATAGTTGCCATTAATTAATTTTGTTCTTGGCTCTTATTTCGATAAATAATTAAAATTGGATCGTAAGATGTTTTTACAAAAGCTTATATAATTCGTTGTGTATTAATGTATTTTGTAAAGACATTTATGTACTTTCTTATATCTGATGATAATGCAATATATTCAACCCAATATGAAGAGCTTTGGTAGCTCAAGGTATAAGTGAACGCTGTGGCCTAGAGACATCTACATAATATATCCTCGATTAAGAATCAAAATAAAGATGCATTGCCAGCCCTAACGGCCACAATGGAACGCCTCGTTTCCATTAAAAAGGGTCTCCAGTTCTCTTCACTCAGCAATCGAAACACAGCATTATCTGTTTCACGCTGGTATTTTGTAGGAGCTCGGTCCTACTTCTGAACGTGTAGTGGCGCTGTAAGAATATCTACTATCCCATATCATCCTGTGGGTGTCGTGAGAGGTGACAAGGGGAAATAAACAGGAGATGAGCAGCAGCATCTTCCTACACACCTCTATCGCTTTCTCCACATTCATATATCTACGTATGCACGCTCGTCAGTTAAAGGTACTCTTAATTTGGCCCATTTTCAATATATCGCCAATTTGGTCGATAAACTTTTGCCTAGGGCGTCCCTTCCCGATTTCCGTTCACCTGCAACATAAATTTGTTTTGTCACTCTTTCCTCATTCATTCTTTCTACATGACTAAACCACCGAAGCATTCCTTTCTTAATCCGGGTCACAACATCATCTTGCAAACCAAACTTTTCTCTTATCACACTATTTCTCACCCTGTCGTTCAGATTCAGCCTTAGTATACTCCTTAAGGACCGTATTTCTACAGCATTTATTCTACTCTTATGCTTCTTCTGCCAGACCCAACTTTCACTACCATACATTAAAGTAGGGACTAACACAGCATTATGAATAGCCATACGTGCCTTATTTGACACATTCTGACTCCTTATCAACCACACTCTTCTCTTATCAAATAATTTCTCACCCTGTCATTCAGATTCATCCCTTACGTACTCCTGTAATAAAATTGTTTTTTTTTAATAATATTGTTTATGTATAAGTTAACTTGTTTTTAATATATTTACGTATTCTTTATATACTTTATTGTACATCAATACACATCGTTATCGCATTACGATAATTCATCATCATCATCATCATCATTACAGCCCTTCACAAGTCCACTGCTGAACATAGGCCTCCCCCAAAGAATACCACAAAGCACGGTCCTGAGCCACCTGCATCCATCGACTTCCTGCATATCTTACCAGGTCGTCACTCCATCTAGTGGGGGGACGCCCTACACTTCGCCTGCCGGTACGAGGCTGCCACTCGAGAACCTTTCTTCCCCATCGGTTGTCGGTTCTTCGAGCTATATGGCCGGCCCATTGCCACTTCAGCTTACTAATCCGTTGGGCTATGTCGGTCACTCTGGTTCTACTGCGGATATCCTCATTTCTGAGTTTATCACGCAGAAAAACTCCGAGCATAGCCCTCTCCATAGCTCGCTGAGCGACCTTGAGCTTCCTCATCCGGCCAGCAGTGAAGGACCACGTCTCAGTTCCGTATGTCATCACTGGCAACACGCACTGGGTGTACAGTCTCGTTTTCAAGTTTTGAGGTATACCTGACGAGAAGATGTGTCGTAATTTCCCGAACGCTGCCCAACCGAGTTGAATCTCTCTTTGACCTCTCGGTCGAAGTTGGACTTACCTAGTCCTAGTAGTAACTTACCTAGTCGGACTATTTGTCCCAGGTAAACATACTCGTCAACAACTTCGAGCTTAGTGCTCCTAACAACTACCGGCATAGGTGTGACATGGACATTAAACATGATCTTTGTTTTGTCCATGTTCATCTTAAGACCTATCCGTTGGGAAACACTATTAAGGTCATTGAGCATAGTGCTTAGGTCCTCCAGCGATTCTGCCATAAGGACAATATCGTCGGCAAATCGAAGGTGAATGATGTACTCGCCATTGACGTTGATACCGTATCCTTTCCAGTCCAGTAGCTTTAAAACATCTTCCAATGCAGCGGTAAAGAGTTTCGGGGATATGACGTCACCCTGTCTTAAACCTCTCTGCAATTGGATAGGTTTCGTACTCTGGTTCTGTACTCGGATAGGCATCGTAGCCCTACTGTACAAACACTTCAACACTTCGATATACCGACAGTCAACTTGGCATCGCTGAAGGGACTGCAGCACCGCCCAAATTTCGACGGAATCAAAGGCTTTCTCATAGTCCACATACGCCAGACATAGTGGCAAATTGTACTCCTCGGACTTCTGTACAATTTGCCGAAGGGTATGTATGTGGTTTATGGTGCTAAAGCCTTTTCGGAAACCGGCTTGTTCGGGAGGCTGGAAGTCGTCAAGTCTGCGCGCGAGACGATTCGAAATGACTCTCGAAAACAGCACGTAGACGCGGCTCAGAAGGGAAATCGGTCTGTAGTTCTTCAAGAGAGCATTGTCGCCTTTCTTGAAAAACAAGACCACCGCACTTCTGCTCCACGCTTCCGGTGTAATGCCACCATGGAGGACGGAATTAAAGAGCTTCTGAAGGACTTCAAGTACCGGTTTTCCACCCGCTTTCAGAAGCTCCGCTGTAATTCCATCCTCGCCTGGGGCCTTGCCGTTTTTAAGGTGCTGGAGAGCTATTCTAATCTCGCTCAGACTGACGTCCAGGATATCATCGGAATAATGTCGAATAAGAGTCGCTCTTGGATCGTTACTCACAATTGCGTGCGGCTCCAACGATGACGTGTACAGCTGCCCATAGAACCTCTCAATCTCACTCAAAATCTCAGGTGCCCCGGAAACCATGCTGCCACTTTCGGTCTTCAGCTTTGACAGTTGGCTCTTTCTGGCAGACGGATCTCTGGCAAAGACTTTGGAGCCTTGGTTCCGCTAGATCGCTTCTTCAATACGACCTGTATTGAAGTTGCGTAAGTCCCGCCGCATGCACTTGGAGATCTGTCTGTTCAGTTACCTGTATGCTGTCAAATCTGTTGAAGAACGTAGCTTCATCTCCAGTCTAACAGCCATGAGCTTAAGAGTGTGATCGGAGAGTTTTTGTGTTCTTCTGCGGCGGGTCTTGCAGAACTTAGCTCCGACCGCATGGACAGTTTCCACGAGCTTGTCATTCAAATCGTCCACTTCATTGCAGTCTTCTAGGCACTGAAATCGGTTTTGTAACTCGAGCTGAAAGGTTTCGGGACTTTGGATTAGAGCACGAGGGGGACGGAGCGTTGACTTCATTAGACGTGACCTGTCCAACTTAACGTTAAGGTTCAGTGTGCCTTTAACCATTCGGTGATTGCTACCGGTTTTCACCCTTGCGATCACTGAGACATCACTGAATAGTTGTCGTCTGGTCGTCATAATGAAGTCAATCTCATTTTTTGTCGAACCGTCGGGGCTCGACCAGGTCCACTTCCTGTAGGGCCGCTTCTGGAAGAAAGAGTTCATCATAAAGAGTCCCTCTTTCTCCATGAAGTCGGCCAGCTGCTGGCCCCTTGGGTTCCGTTGCCCTATTCCAAATTTCCCTACTTTCAGCTCACCGTTCTCTCTTGTGCCTAGTTTTGCATTGAAGTCTCCTATTAACACCGTATATTGGGTTTTGAAGGAATGCATGGCTCTAGAGATATCCTCATACATTTCCTCCACCTCCTGATCGGGGTGTGCCGAGGTTGGTGCGTAAACCTGTATGACCTTCAGCGAAAACCGTTTGGTGATTCTGAGTATAAGGTACGCAACCCTCGTCGACACACTCTCAATCTTTACAACGTTGTTAACGAGAGACTTGTGGACGATAAATCCGACACCTCCTTGGGACAGATGGTCGCCCTCCCGGTAATAGAGCAAGTTGTCAGATTCGAGGATTACCGTGTCCTCCCCCTCTCTTCGGACTTGATGACTTGATAATCCTATAATATGCCAGCGTTACTTGTCTATCTCTTCTTCCAGCTCCAGTTCATGTATACAAATAAATAAAGTTGAAGTGTCTGTTTGTAATGTTTAAATAACTGCTTTTTACTAAATGCATATGAAATTATATGAGGTACCTCTTGATGATGTAGGCCGCTGGTGTCGTCTGGAAGAAAAATATACAAAAAAAATTGGTGAGCGCGTGTACATCGGAAGACATAGGTGTCACCTCGTATGATGTTCTAGTGCAACTAAAGCGCGCAAAACTTGAAGCGCGGGATCATGTACTCAGCGGTATAACACCGATGTTGCAAATATACCTTCACCCTACTAATAAAAATCGCGGTAAGTGCCACCGTCCCCGTATGCACACGAATTTATTTATTATAGAAAAACAACAAGTACATAAGGTAGGTAACAATGTTTTATGAGTATATATTTTACACATATAATTTATTATTGATTAATATTATTTATATTTCAGATGTTCGAGAAGTAACGTGAGCGTCGCCAACAGTACCAATAGCAAAAAAAATATTTTCAAAATTTTTGTCTGTCTCTCTGTTTGTTCCGGCTAATCTCTGAAACGGCTGGATTGATTTTTACGGGACTTTCACTGGCAGATAGCTGATGTTATAAGGAGTAACTTTGGATACTATTATTTCAGAAAAATAATTAGGGTTCCGTGCAAAAAAATTTAAAACAATAAAATCGTAGTAAATTTCACGCGGGCGAAGTCGCGGGGAACAGCAAGTTTATATATAAAGTACAACAGGCGGTTTTATCGCTCTGAAAGCGATTTTTTTCCAGACATCCCTTTTCCGCAAAGAACTATTGTTATGGCGTACATATATTTCACAGTTAAGTAAAATATATATATAAAATAACACAAGCTGACAGTTTAGGATAGATACAATTAAGGGAATTATGATGGAAAATATTAGAGCTCGAAGTAATAAGTTTTAAGTAGATTTTTGAAGGAAAAAAGGGACTGAGCACGTCGAATATATAAAGATAAGGGTTTGCACAATGAAAAAGCAGGACGAATGTGCTGGAATAAGAAGGAAAAGATTGTTAGTGGAACGTAGATGACGATTGTGAGAGTAGGAATGAATGCAAAAGGTAAGTAAGTATTACTGCGAAAGCGAATCGGCAGTCACTTGAGACGTTAATGAAATTCTAAAAATAATATGATCATATTGACGGAGTCCACATATAAATTGTAAACATTCATTTTTAATTCGCTCAAGTTTATTTAACTACGCTTACATATTTTGTTATATTTTTGTAATATTTATTATTTTATGAGTATTTTATTAGTATTGTGCCTTCTTTATATGTACAAAGATAACGATAAAGATCATAATGATAGTTTTTTCTCATGTTCGTTGTCATCTAACAGCTTTATGTGCCTAGACTCAGAGGCCTTCAAAACCTATATGACTCACGGCCGCACATTTTCTAAATTTAAAACTGCTTGAATGCTTACCAGTCCCTGATTTATGTAAATAACATATTAATTTCTTATCACGCTTTTCTTTAATACATTCTTTAGTTCAGTCCTTTTAGAAACGGTTTGGATTTGAATACTTGCATTACAGATACGGCAAAGTGAAATACGAATGCTACTGCCATTTCTTTAGAAACAGTAAATCTAAAAGACATGGATAATATAATATGGATAATACTCCACTTGTTGAATTGTGTCCTTTATAAACACAGTGATTAGGTAGACTATATATTTTATAAGTTAATTTTTATTATTTTTTATGTATTTAGTTATAATTTCTATATAAGTATCTATCTCTCTCTCTCTCTCTATATATATATATATATATATATATATATATATATATATTTATATATATTATTTTATGCTTTCTTTTTCTTTGCTATTTAGAATACCTCAAGGCCGGAGCGACGTTCACGCCACTTTGCAACTACCACCTAGCGCTTATGAGATTCGTTTATTATTATCCAACAAGAGCCTTTTATATTTAGCATGTGCATTCTTTTGTTAATGGAGTTCTCAAAGCTTAGAAGATACTCAACTAACCGCATCGCCTATTACTCGCGTCAACGCTCCCGTTGTTGTGTAATTACATATTAAACTATACAAAACAATAGTTAAGGATATAGATATTTTCTATTACGCTATATTTAACGATTATCTGTGGTTGATGTGACCCATAGACATCTACGTTTGTCCTCAATAGGGAACAAAATGCGGATGCGTCGTCACCCGTGGGGACTAAGATGGAATGAAAAAAAAAAGTCCCGCTAGGTTTCTTGCTGGTTCTTCCCAGGACAGAGGTATTTTCCGAACCAGTGGTAGACAAAAATGACTTTCAATAAAAATTATGTAATAATCGATATTGAATAAAAAAATATTCTATTCTATTCTATTCTTATGCCTCTTTTCCAGTAAAATGAGTCTCCGGTTCACTACACTCACCATACTAAACAGAGCAGGAATAGATAGATGACACTTGACGGATGGTAAAAATTGAATGATCTTCTTCGGCGGCTTGAAGTATGTTTTAATGGAATCTCGCTTCAAGGTGTAGCCAACCTTGTCTGTGACTCCTCTAACATAGGGTAGTACAGCAGGCACACGCTCGTCTGTGGCCGCCTTCACTCGGTTACTGTGACATAGGTGCGGGACCCGAAGCTTGTTGTCTTGCAAAACTTGCTCGACGTGCTGAAGCTCGACGGCCAGATGTTTTCTCGTGCTCTCTGAAAGAAAGATTTTCCTACTGTAGCTAACCCACTAGGGTTAGTAAACGCTGAGTCGATAATTTTCACGTTTAATGCTGTTCCTGTATTCAGTTTTTGAGATTTGAGTTCGATTTATACTGCTATCAGTTACCTGCCAGAGTCCCGTATAGATTGAATTAGTGTTGGTACGTTACGTATTGGCACTTATGTGATGCTCTAAGATGCCACTTGTAGTCTCCTATAGTTAATTAATATCTGATAGATTCACACCGAAAAATCTTTCGCGAAACGTACTTACAAGCATCATTTAAGAAACACAAATTAGATTAGAAACCAAGAATTAGCAACGGTAAAAGGAACATAATGTTTGTGGGAGCACTAATATACAACAAATTACCTAATTATATAAAAGAGTGCGACTCATTTGGCCTTTTTAAATCAAAATTGAAGCAGTACATTTACGACAACATTTTTTAACGCGTTTACTACGGAAAAAGTGCGATGTGCTGGACATGTTTAAATATTATACTTTATTTTTTAAATAGTTTATGAGTTCATTATAAGTGAAATATGTTCTTCTATGAGTCAATAAAGTTCTTTAAACCGATATATTCATAAACTCAACCAAGATTACAAACATTATGTCAATTTTGCTGGACTAAATAAGTATATTTTAGTTTTTTTACCATACTTAAAATATTATTTTTGAGAAGATAGGGAGTTATGTAGTTAGTCTTAAATATGTCAAAACAATAACGCATACACATATTTTGAAGCCTTCGTATTCTTACTGTAGTTTTCTGTGAGAGGCAAGGACAATATACCAAGTTGTAATAATGCAAATCTGAAGAGACCATACTGTTGCAAATGACGTTGACGGAGCCGGATATTTGGTTTTAGAAAAGCAAAAATTGTTAATAGATTATGTTATAGATTTTAAAGACGCGAAACATTTCTCTATTTATTGCTGTACGTGTTGTACAAACGTTAAATTTTAACGTAGAAGTATAGTAAGAATACCGGTGATGGCTAGCATCGTCAAAGGTGTGAAACGATGTTCAGACCGATGCCACTCTTTTGTTGTCAACATATCGCAAATTCAAACAAATTAGTCCACAAATTCTTAATTTGTACTGCAGAGGGTTATCATAATTAGCTATCTTATTTATATTATCGTAATTAGCTAAGGTATATTTACATGCAATGCCGAATCCGAATGCAATCTTTAAGGCAAGAGTGAATAGGTTATTGCGATTTGTAACTGCGTTTTCGCGGAAACATTATCATTTACCCCCAAGGAGTATAGTTATTACACACTGGGTTATAAAATTGAAAAAATAAATTTATAGTTTTAGATTCTCGTAATATTTCATAATCTTAAAACTTATGATAATAATGGTTATCTTTACTTGTTGTGGAAATCAAGAACGCTCATCGGATTTGTCAATTTACTATACCTAACAAAGAAGTTCAGTTAGCTGGACTAAAAACTAATAGCTGAAAGTAGCCAAGATTAAATATAACAAGAGGAAGTTGAACGCTATAGTATCCCAGTGACTATGAGCGCTGTAAGCGCTCAAATAGATCGGAAATTGAAAATTTGTTTAAATTGAACACATAAGACAAATGTTTAACTTTTTCGATGGGAATAAACAATGGAATACTACCAAGAGACAACAATCGCAAGTATAAATATAGAACACAAAAGAGGCTAATTCTGTTACCGCAAAATTAAAAATTCCATCTACTTTAGTTTCATCACTAAAAGCAGCGCTGAAAATTAAAGTAGAGGAGTGCTACAGTAATTGTTTTTGCAAATTAACCCAAGGCGTAGATTGGAGATTGCGACCACCCGGCGCGGCTGACTGCTGCGGTGAAAATATTATTCCATTATTTTATGATTCACAAAATAAGGTTAATAAAGTACAATGTGTATAACCCTAATAAATCCATTACATAAGTGAAAGGTAATTAAGGAGATTGTAATGACTTGTTAGGTTTACGCAAACACTACACATTCAAATAAAACTAGTTTTACGAATTTTTACGATGTTTCGCGTATGTTACCTTATTTTTTTAAACGTTTTGGGTGAAAATATGTACGTGAGTTTATGGATGTCAAGTACCCGAAACGTCGGGAATATAAAATAAGTTATAGGTAAAGAAGAAGATTGTGTTTATATGTTAGTAACTATAGCACGTATAATATACATACATATACACATAAACACACACACTTGTCGTCCAGAGGGGTAGGCTGAGACAACGGCCTTACATTTGGCACGATTCTAATACACCTTTCTCGCCTCCTTTACATCCATATATCTACGTATACATAGTCGTCGGTTAAGGGTACTCGTAATGTGGCTCATTTTCAATGTATCGCCAATTTGGTCGACAAACCTTCGTCTAGGATATCCTTTACCGACCTTGCCCTCTGCCAAGCACGCATAAATGAATTTTAATAAAATTAAGAACACGTATACCATGTATAAATTTGAAATTGTAATCGTGGAGAAAACTGCGTGAGACGAAAATTAAAAAAAAATGTTTGAAGATATGTGATGTCTCTTAAGGGTCAGTTCATATAGAGACGTGATGCAACGCGACGATGCTTGAAGAGGCCATTGGTTTTGTAATACGCAGCGCGACGCTACGAGACGCATTGCGACGTCGCGAGGCGCATCGTGAAGTCGCTGGGTCATGCGGCTTTGGCAAATTTTTCAGGGATTATTTCGTACCTACACACTTTTCATGTAAAGTAAAATGCCACTTTACCGCCATTTTACTTGAAACCACTTGGCACAGCTAGTAAATTATTACTTCTGTAAATTACTGGAAAGACAACCGCAACATATTTCCAGCATTTTTTTAAGGTAGGTTGCAGGTTCATCGGCTGCAATAAAAATATACACACAGAGCTAGAATTTCGCAGTATAGGAATTATGGGCTGCAGTGTGGTTTTAACACTTAACAAAATATTGTTAGGAATAAAGGTAAAAAAAAGCAAATAGGAAGAATTCAGGGTAGAACTGTAATCTTCCGCTAGTTCTAGCGGTACAAACGATCGCACAGGCGACTAAAAGGGATCAGTCAGTAATTCTACGAGTCCCACTGCCGTTACAATGCCCGTTGGGATATTCTACTAGTGTGGGAAGATCGTGTTGCTGAAAGGCTGCCCTGTATTGCGTAGGGTTGCTGTGGGTTTGTATATTTTAATGTTATCATGTAGTTGGGTCCTTTACGTTACACTTGTGCGTGATTGTGATGGGAACATGTTACGATAGGTCGAACCGTATTACTTTATACTGAATGTATGATGTAGTGCCCTGTTTCGTTGGTGATAATGATCGGTGCGTAAACAGGAGGGCAAGCTGAGCAACCGCTCTCACGCCTTTGTTATTTTTGGCAATTAGCCTCCAGAATGGTTTCTGATAATAAGGGGGATTTGTTACATACCGAATCAGCCCTCTACGCAAAGGTTGTTTGAAAGTAACTTTCAGAGTAGTAAGACCGCCTGATGTACATATATTTGAAATTGACTCTATTCATAATCTATCTTTCCGTGTGCAGTAAATAGTAAACAAATGCATAAATAGAATTCAACATATATTATCGCTATCGAGTTAAGATAAAACTTAATCCTGTTTGAATTAATCTTAGTGCGAAAGCTACTATTATAGCTACGTACGTCACAGTTTAGCCACAAAATTTAGAACATTTGCTCTGCTTCACTGTAATTGTATCATTTTGCTGGTGCAATTAAGACAATTACGTACTACACTTGCATAATTGAAGCCGAACTATTTGTAATAACTTATGTAAGGAAATTTAATATGAACTTGGTGCATTTAACATTTACTGTGTAGTTGCGATCATATGGGACATTTCACTTCTCTTTCTTTTATGTGATTTCATTCCTCGAATAATATCGTAAATTCGACCAGGCAAACCCAATCAAAGAGAACAAAATATTGATGATTGAATAGATATTTTAGGTATGTATCAATTTGAGATTAAAATGTAATGACATGAAATATAACTATTTCTCAAAGTCCAGAAAATTAAATCAACTGCATAAAAATGCACTTAAAGCGTCTTCTAAATTTTATTTAATATTCGTAGCTGCAGCGATATCGAAATTCTTTATTTTATTGATATAACTAAAAATAACTTCACATTAATTTCCACAAAGCTTTTTCCCATTTCAGCTATTAACTTGAACATTCTAATTATGTCGTTTGCTTCTGCAGTAAGGGTCTCTACGCTATTACTGCAATCTACTCATATAATTGCAGGCGCTCCATTTCACGTTCGTAATTAATTTATGCTTTGAATAATAATTAAAGGTAAATTATTAACCATTAACTTTTCCATATTTTTGTGGACCGTGTTATCGTATAGACCGAGCGCCTGTATTTTCATTTTAAAACTTTTTGTAGTAGAAACTTTTATACTCAATTTCGTGGGTTTTTCAAAGTAATGAAAATTATCTTCATGAAACTGACTATGGTAGAGTTACAGCTTTCTTATGGTTGTAGCACGAATTGTTCGGCTCAACCAGGGTAGAAGCACGCCGTCATAGAATACCAACGTAAAATATTTTTTTAGTGTTCAGCAGTTGTCCAAGCTTGACGTCAGTTGCGTTCCGCCTGTAAAGTTTGATAGTTCTATCATACTATATCCTGATAGTGTTAAAATCTAGATCTCTACTTTGATACAACCTTATATTGGTCCGCTCAAATTAAAAATAGCAGTAGTTCTCTTTTTGCTAAGTTCAGTACTTTGAACTGTTTTAGAAGCTTTCCCCGGTTAACGTAAAGATAATTCTTTATTTTGCCATTTTGCGATGCGGTTCGGGGCCAGACGCGGGCTGAAAACTTGTGTAACTGTTCGATATGGTTGTCCTGTCACGCAAATAAGTTAAAATGATTAACACTACATGTGCGGTAAAAACTGTGTGTCGTCATCATTATATTAGTAATCTCTGTTTTAGTTTAATCGGTTTATTATGAATATACACAGTCGAACTACTACTAACAGTCGGTGATCGAAGGCGCTAGACGGAGCAATCGTGCGGTGCGGTGCGGGGTGAGATGGGGGCTGAGTATTTGTGTAATGTTCCGCTATGGTTGTCCTGTCACGCAAATAAATTATAATGGTTCACACTATATGTGCGGTAAAAAACTGTGATAACGAATTAGTTTCATTAGTTTCCACATACACATTAATTTGTTTAAACGTGAAATAAAATAAAATCAGTTTTTTATTTTTTTATTACTTCCCGTTCTGAGAACCTTAGCAATTTATTACTAACTAGCTGTGCCCCGCGGTTTCACCCGCGTCATCACGTGTCGGAGGTGCGTGACATGACCGTTCAAGCATTTTATAATTGCAATTAAATATTTTATTTGATGGAGTACTTTTATCTGTCGGCATATTATGTATGTAAAATTGTGTAGGCATGAAATGATTCTTGATCTATCTCTTATACTGATTAATCAATAAAATTTTCAAAATACCATAGCAACATGAGTTCAGAAATAAAGATGTAACTAATCATTGTCATAAAAGTACTCAATTAATTTTTAATTTATTTTAGGTATAATGATTGAACTAACCTCGCTCATAGAAGCTTTTCAATATTGGCTTCTCGCAGTTCTCACCGGGCGGCTAGGGTTTATGTGTCGTTCGCGCGCCCTACCAAGTATTGAATTATTTTAATTTTACATTATCTCTTAAACTATTCGTCCAAATAACATAGTATAAAGAACAAAGTTTATCTTCATAAAATTGTCTTGATGATGAAGTAACTTTAGTTTGTAAGGCTAAATAGGCCATGCCTAATAATAACGCTCATAAATCACTTTTTAATTTTAAATTTTTTTTGTCACAAAATACCTAATTATGGCTTATGTATAAGAAATAGACATATGGTATCGCGGACATTTTTTTAGACGGAGTAAAGATCTATATTTTTGTAGAATATTATATTTACGTATCCCTAACGATAACACCAGCGTACGAGGATAAATCATTTCGGGAGTGCTTTTTCTTCTGAATTGCTTAACAAATATCCATATTTAAGGCTAGCTGAGTGATATAGCTTAGTGCTAGATAGCCTTTACTATTCCACATGAATCTCGCTATAATATACAAAAATAATTTTTCAAATCGGACTGGTAGTTCCAGAGATTAACGCGTTTAAACAAACAAAAAAACAAAAAACTCTTCCGCTTTATTTATTAGTATAGATATATATATGTATATATATATATATTTCTGTCCTTTGTAACCGTCTTCGTAGTTTTGACACTGCCCTAAGGTTGACTGGCAGACTGCATATGTTTCTTAAACGAGGATAGATGAAGATGTTTATAGCCCACATCATCCACTCACCACTAGCTGGACGGTGCGCTCCCGTGTTACTCTTATTCTATAAACAAGCCCTATGGTTAATAATTTAAAAAAAGCTACTGCGTAAAAATTTCACTGAAAAGATATTTTTTTATTTCCTATGTCACTTCCACAAATAAGATGAATTGAACGATATCCCATTTGTTAAAATCCATTAAACTGTTTAGCCAACAGAGCATGCCAAAGAAAAAGAGATACATACATACACTCGAATAAATATTACCCTGCTTCTGTAGCAGCTGGGTAAAAAAGTTAAGATTCGAGGATAAATTTAATTTAATTGAAATGTGACTTTGATGATCTAATGTAAATGTAGTGTAATGAGACATTCCATCTGGAAGAAGAGATAGACATGTTACGCTGTTTACGCATATTATAGGATTATCAGAGGTCCGAAGAGAGGGGGAGGACATGGTAATCCTCGAATTCAGCAACTTGCTCTATCGACGGCAGGGCGACCATCTGTCCCAAGGAGGAGTTGGATTTATCTTCCACAAGTCCTTAGTTAACAATGTTGTAAAGATTGAGAGTATGTCGACGAGGGTTGCGTACCTTATACTCAGAATCACCAAACGGTATTCGCTGAAGGTCGTACAGGTTTACGCACAAACCTCGGCACACCCCGATGAGGAGGTAGAGGAAATGTATGAGGATATCTCTAGAGTCATGCATTCCTCCTCATACGATGTCAATGGGAGACTTCATTGTAAAACTAGGCACAAGAGAGAACGGTGAGCTAAAAGTAGGGAAAATTAGAATAGGGCAACGGAACCCAAGGGGCCAGCAGCTGGCCGATTTTATGATGAACTCTTTCTTCCAGAAGCAGACCCACAGGAAGTGGACCTAGACGAGCCCCGACGGTTTGACAAAAATGAGATTGATTCATTATAACGACCAGACGATAACTCTTCAGTGTTGTCTCTGTGATCGAGAGAGTGAAAACTGGTAGCGATCACCGAATGTTTAGAAGCACACTGAACTTAAACGTTAAGTTGGAGAGGTCTCGTCTAATGAAGTCAACGCTCCCTCCCCCTCGTGCTCTGTTCCAAAGTCCCGAAACCTTTCAGCTCGAGTTACAAAACCGTTTTCAGTGCCTCGAAGACTGCAACGAAGTGGACGATGTGAATGACAAGCTCGTGGAAACTGTCCATGCAGTCGGAGCTTAGTTCTGCAAGACCCGCCGCAGAAGAACACAAAATCTCTCCGATCACACTCTTAATCTCATGGTTGTTAGACAGGAGGTGAACCTACATTCTTCAACAGATTTGACAGCATACAGGCAACTGAATAGACAGATCTCCAAATGCATGCGGCGGGACTTACGCAAATTCAATACAGCTTATATCGAAGAAGCGATCGAGCGGAACCAAGGCTCCAAAGTCTTTGCCAGAGATCTATCTGCCAGAAAGAGCTAACTGCCAAGGCTGAAAGACCGAGTGTGGCAGCATTGTTTCCGGGACACCTGAGATTTTGAGTGAGATTGAGAGGTTCTATGTGCAGCTGTACACATCATCGTTGAGTAACGATCCAAGAGCGAGTCTTATTCGACACTATACCGAAGATATTCCGGACGTCAGTCTGACCAAGATTAGAATAGCTCTCCGGCACCTTAAAAATGGAAAGTTTCTGGGCGAGGATGGAATTACAGCGGAGCGTTTGAAAACGTGTGGAGAACCGGTACTTGACTTACTTCAGAAGCTTTTTAATTCCGTCCTCCATGGTGGTACTACTCCGGAGGCGTGGAGCAGAAGTGCGGTGGTCTTCTTCTTCAAAAAAGGTGACAACGCTCTCCTGAAGAACTGCAGACCGATTTTCCTTCTGAACCGCGTCTATGTGCTGTTTTCGAGAGTCATTATGAATCGTCTCGCACGCAGACTTGACGACTTCCAGCCTCCCGAACAAGCCGGTTTACGAAAAGGCTTTAGTACCATAGACCACATACACACCCTTCGCCAAAATGTACAGAAGACAGAGGAGTATAATCTGCCACTGCCTTGCGTATGTGGACTATGAGAAAGACTTTGACTGAAAGTCCCTTCAGCGGTGACAAGTTGAATGTCGGTATATCGAAGTGCTGAAGTGTTTGTACAGTAGAGCTGCGATGGCTATCCGAGTACAGAATCAGAGTACGAAACCTATCCAACTGCAGAGAGGTGTAAGACACGGTGACGTTATATCCCCAAAACTATTCACCGCTACATTGGAAGACGTTTTCATGCTGCTGGACTGGAAAGGATGCGGTATCAACATCAATGGCGAGTACATCACTCACCTTCGATTTGCCGACGATATAGTTCTTATGGCGGAATCGCTGGAGGACCTAACCACTATACTCAATGACCTCAATAGTGTCTCCCAACGGAAAGGTCTTAAGATGAACATGGACTAAACAAAAATCATGTCTAACGTTCATGTTACACCTATGCCGCTAGTTGTTGGAAGCTCTAAGCTCGAAGTTGTTGACGAGTATGTTTACCTGGGACAAATATTCCGACTAGGTAAGTCCAACTTCGACCGAGACCGACATAGCCCAACGGATTAGTAAGCTGAAGTGGCAGTGGGCTAGCCATATAGCTTGAAGAACCGACAACCGATGGGGAAGAAAGGTTCTCGAGTGGCAGTCCCGTACCGGTAGGCGAAGTGTGGGGCGATCCCCCACGAGATGGAGTGACGACCTGGTAAGACATGCAGGAAGTCGATGGATGCAGGTGGCACAGGACCGTACTTTGTGGCATTCCTAGGGGGAGGCCTATGTTCAGCAGTGGATTTATGAATGGTTGTAATGATGATGATAATGATAACTTTTCTTACATAAATTTTAAATGATGAAGCATTCCATCTTAGTCCTCAGGGATGGCAACGGATCTGCATTTTGATTCTTAATTGAGGATAGATTTAAATGTCTTTAGGCCACAGTATTCACTTACCATCACGTGGCTGGTGCGCTCGATTTACTCATAGCTAAAATAATATTTTAGGAAGAATTGGTGAGTTATATTTATGAAAACCTACGCATCATTTATTTTTTAAATGAAAATGACTCACAAATTTAAAAAATATAAGAGTTTAATGTTATGCGAACAACGGCAATAAGTTCAGTTCTCAAGAACATGCACTGCATAATTCCAAGAGATATTATTGAAGGAATCCGACACTTCAGATATATATCAGCTTTCAAGACGTATCGGAATAGAAAATAAGGATACAGGAAAATAAACATTTATGTATACATATTTTTCATTAGGAAGCCAAATAATTATATATAATAAATTTTAACCTATACTTATATACCTAAAATCAGATTTGACAAACCAAAAATTCTCGCAAAAGATTACTACTGATCATTCACAAAATGGAATTGCAAAAAAGAGAAATATTTAAAAGTTGATGGTAGTAAGGTTTAAATATGACATCAGGTCAAATGCCTCGGTCCCCCCTTGAATACAAATGTAAAAAAATAATCGCGCGGAATTAATAATAATCCATAAAATAAATTTTATTAAATGTGTAATTAATAAATATAGACGAATTGAAAGAAAAAATAACGACCATTGATCATAAACCGTGATGATCCTAGTGAGATAACTAGGTCATAGTGAAGTTATTATTGTAGTGTGATATAAGGTTCTTATTACGTCTGCAAAATTTCAGATTATTCTTACAAAGTGTGTGAAAAAATGCATAGATTCATAAGGACAAGTCAAGCTAATGTAAACCGTGTAAAAAGGGAACACACTAGCTCTGAAACACGTTGTCGCAGCACGGAAATAGGAGGGCACACTTGATAAATTATTTCAATATGGTGTTTATAGCTTAGGAGATTTTAATAAAAAGCAATCAATTTTAGAAAATTAGAAAACCCATTCTTAAAATTGAAATAAATCCGAAATGATTTTTCAATATTATCAACTTAATTTTTGGGAAATTATAACAATAATGGACCATATTATCTTGTGCATCACAGCGAATGTGGTTAGGTGGAAATAGGTTACAGTGGATCAGTACCAGGTACACTGATTCAGGGCATAAAGGAAAAAACTTAATGTGCATAGAATACTATATTAGAATATTCTGTGGTAATGAGCAAAGTAAACTATTTAGTTATAATTTTAATTTGAGCTAGTACCACAAAATTAAAAAATGATTATTAGGAGACTTGAAAAATCTTTACTGGTGTTTATGTGGATAAAAGAATGCATAGTTTTAACAAACAGATCTGCATTCACCAGCCAAATGGCGTTGCAATGCCTGAAGTTTAAGCCGAAGCATTAATTATAACTATATTTTGTTTAAAATAGACCCAAGACTAACAGTATATTTTGTAAAGTAAGGATCGTGAAAGAAAATTAAAATGAAACTTATTAAATATACGTTATGTGTATATATGTGCATAAGCGTGTGCGTGCGAGTGTGTGCAACATCCATAAATCTTTAGTAAGTATAAAATCCGTTTCAGTGTACCTCATGCTTTCCCACTTTTACAACTCACGCTTCTGTGTTAATAGTCTCCTACCTTTAAGTACTTAACTTACCTGTAAGTAATTAAAGAAGGTCGTAATCGAAAATTACCGTGCCAGTCTCTACTGGGACCAAACTTTCATCGTAGACAGCAGCCAAAGAAGCAATCAAACTTATACATACTTTTACCTCTCCCTTGTTCTTATATAAGACGTGACACAACATGTTGGTCGACATACGTAACTGAACTTAAAACAGAACTGATAAGTTAGTTTAGATTCAATTTGTCAGTGTTCAGCACTGGAGCCCTTTTTGTATTAAATATTGCTTAGGTAATACGTATTAATTTGAGTCTTAGTCTAAAACACTTATCGCGATTATCTCGGTTAGTGCTATAATTAAAACAGTTTAGTTAGCAAGTAATTCAAGCGACTGTAGTCATTAGACCGTAGATGTAAAATATTTAACTTCTGTATAGAACGCCGAGTACCAAATAAAGATATTTTATTAATAAACCAACAAAAACTCCTCCGAACTTTGCACGATTTGAGACATGTCTCATAACTTTGACAAAGTATAAAGTTTTATAGTATTGGCTTTTACTCTTTATGAAATCCGTCCAATTTCAAACATGTAGTTTCGTAATTAAAGTACTTCAATATTTTCTAAGGTTCCGATCCCAAAATGTAAATGATTCTGGTTATAATATTTAAGTTACCAATTTTGTATGGTTGTGCCTATATTTATAAAAAAAGGGAGTACTTTGATGAATTATTTAGCCACTAGTAAATATACCACTATAAATACCATTTTTATCATGAAAAAAAAGGTTTCGAGTGGCAACCTTGTACCGGTTTGCGAAGTGTACGGTGGCCCCTCAATAGCTGGAGTGACGATATGCAGAAAATTGATGAATGCAGTTGGCTCAGGAGAGTGTTTTATGACATTCCCTGGGGGACTCGTATGTTCAGAAATGGACTTAGGGTTGTGCTGATGATAATCTACAACATATTGAATGTTCACCACCGACCTGCTTTTATAAGAACTTCGTACGATCACCTTGTGGAATTCACAGTCGAAAATAGTATTATCTGGTGCAACAGATGTTTATGAGCGACGGTATTCACTTATCAGGTGAGTCGTATGCTTCTTTACTCCCTTCATCAATATAATAACTACCCATAGAACGCACTTAACATTTGTGTTTGGGTGTGGATTTCTAGCACAGTCTTAAGTAGTAATTAGAAGTTGTCCCAATAATTTCATTATACAGGAGAACATTATTAAAATCTATCAACATGATCATTAGTTTGTAATAAATTTAAGAAAAAAAAGGAAATTGATAAAATCTTGTAATAGATAATAATTGCCTAGATTAATTAACTTACTTAGTGTGTGGAACAATAAAAAGAGGCAGTAGTAAAAGAAGAGATGCATGGTGGAATGATGAAGTGAAAGAAGCTGTAAACTGGACTGGAACTTGGACATCTTAAAGCCAAACAAGAGTTGCGAAGAGTTACAAAGTATGTTTAAAAACTATAACATTGAGTTGCACATTCAGACACCAACAAGACAATTGTCATGTCTCGATCAATTTGCAAGCAACATCAAGCAAGTTAAAGCGGAAAAACATCACCTTGCCTTGTCTGATCACGAAACGGGACAAACACTTTCGCTCAAAACTACAAAATCGTACGAAATATGCTCTTGGTATGAGGATGTCAGAGATTATAGTAAAGAAAACATGGACAAGTTCTGTAGTTGCGTATCATCTCTTACTTTCTCAAATGTATACGAAAAAAATAACTTGCAAGAGGCGTTTATCGAATTTTATGATTTATTTAAATTATTTTTTGATCTTTGCTTCCCAATAAATACAATAAAAAGGGCAACTAAAAAAGGGAACCATAAATGGTTGACGAAGGGCATTAGAAAATCCTGTATAAGAAAAAGATATCTCTATCTTAGTCAACAACATAATAAAACAAACAGGAAAACAATCAATAAAACATATAAAGCATACAATTCCATACTTAAAAAGTGCATATATAAATCGAGACAATTACAAAGTAAGAATTATATTGAAAATAATAAAAATAAATGTAAAGCCACATGGACGGTTATTAATGAAAATATTGACGACCAAAACATGAAAAAGCAAATTGACAAAATAATTAAAAATAATCGGATATATGACGACCCAAAAAAAATTTGTGACATATTTAATGAATTTTATATACAATTGACAAATGAAAATAATTTTAAATATAATGTTGACGAAATAAACAAGACTATAAATACTAATAATGAATATACAATATTCCTTAAACCTACTGATGCAATGGATATATTTCGGATAATTAACAGTCTTAAGAACACAAACGCAGTAGGGTTTGATAACATCACAACCACTGCAATAAAATTATCTGCACCATACATATGTCAACCGCTATGTTATTTGATTAATATGTCTTTTGAAGAAGGTACTTTTCCAAATATATTGAAAAACTCTATTGTAAGGCCACTTTTTAAGAAAGGCGACGCATCTGATATGAATAACTATAGGCCAGTGACGCTTATACCCATCTTGTCAAAAATCTTCGAAAAGACTATGTTGAAAAGACTTCAAGAATTTACGACAAGTCATCGTATTCTTAAAGATGAGCAATTTCGGTTTAAACAAAATAGTACAACTTCATTAGCATGTTTTAACTTGATTAAAATAGTCACCCAGGCTATAAATGATGGCTTACCAGTTGCGGCAGTCTTCCTGGACATGAGCAAGGCGTTTGATTTCGTGGACCACAAACTACTCTTATTCAAATTAGAAAAATATGGAATAAGAGGTAAAGCTAACGACTGGTTGAGAACTTACTTATGTGACAGACAACAATGCGTGGAAATATCTAAAATCCATAAAGACAAAAAAGTTTTATATAGAAGTGACTATCAGTCAATTAATTTTGGCGTGCCACAAGGCAGTATATTGGGACCATTTTTATTCCTCATTTATATTAACGATCTCCCTAATATCACTCGCCACAACACAATCTTGTTTGCTGATGACACAACCGTTATCGTGAAATGTGAAAATGCAGATACATATGAACTAGAGGTAAATATGGCTATTAAAAACATAATAGACTGGCTTTATTGTAATAATTTACAAATTAATATTGATAAAACTATTTCAAACATCTAAAAGAAAACCATTGAATATTAATGTTAAATATAAGGATACAATCATCGAACAAGTAGTAAGTACAAAATTTCTGGGTATAATGTTGGATCAAAATTGCAACTGGAAAACTCATGTCGATTACATTTGTGACAAACTCGACAGATTTGTCTATGCAATAAAAAGATTACGAGTCACGGTATCAACTGAAGCTGCTCTATGTGCATATCACGGTTATGTTTCGTCCGTACTCTCATATGGTATTTTATTGTGGGGCAACTCGGTGGATATAAAAAAAGTGTTTAGAGTACAAAAGAAATGTGTGCGTGCAATCTATGGAGCCTGGTGTACGGATAGCTGTAAGCCTTTGTTTAAAAAGTACAATATCTTGACATTACCATGCTTGTACATTAAAGAAGTATGCCTATTTGTAAAACAACATCCGGAACACTTTGAAAAGCATATAGATGTAAGTAAACGAAATGTAGCTCCTAGAAATAAACATAAGCTCTATTTACCTCAATGCTAACTAGAATTGCATAAAAGGAATTCTTATGTTAATGCTATAAAGGTATATAACAAATTGCCCAACTCATTTAAAGAATTACCTTTAACCATGTTTAAAAAAAAGTTGACACAATGGTTAAAGGAAAAATGTTTTTACGACTTCAAGGAATTTATATCTTATTGCGAAAAATAAATCTGACATCAGTAATATTGATACATATATAGGTAACTAACTAGTACGTTTATTACATGATCTAACATTTTAAAAATTTTCATTTAAATTGACATTATAATTATGACTGCAATTAATTAATTTGTTTTTAATAATTATAAATGTATACCTTACTAAATAATCTGACATTTTAAGATTTATCGTTTGAATTGACATGATAATTTTGACTTCAGATAATCAATTTGTTTTTAATAATTTCTATTTTCTGTTTAAATAATTTTTTGCATGTATACCTATAAAATGTTTGCACACCATATGTAGTGGTAGAATGTAAATGGGCCATTAGATATAATTTAAGATCATACTTTATTGTACACCTACATTCTGGCAAATAAAATTAATTAAAAAAAAAAATTAAAAAAAGAAGAAAAAGAAAGCATGGTTAGACTACTTGGCCTCTAGTAATGATAAGGATATGAGAGAGAAGATGAAAGAAAGATATAAGCTGCAGAAAGTTTACACGAAAGCATTGATTGAGGAAGTGCGTGAAAGGTGTAGAATGGAAGCGGATGAAAGGTTGTCGCACAACTTTAAGGAGAACTCCAAACTCTTCTGGAAAGAGGTTGGAAGGACCCGAAGTGGTGCGACGGCCTTAAGAATGAACAAAGTGCTTTCGAGAACTAATGACGTCCTCTCAGAAAAATCGAACGTCATGCAGCGATGGAGCGAATTTTATAGAGAAATGTATGCGTGTGATGATCTTAGTGAGGGATCCGGGGATGACGCCGTGACTGGCACGCCAGACCAGGACCTCGATGACACTGAGGTCATCAGTATGAAAGAGATTGAACGTGCGATTCGAAGTTTGAAATGTGGTAAGGCTGCGGGACTAGACAGAGTTACTGCTGAAATGGTCAAGTATGGTGGGCCTCGCGTCTGGGACAGCTTTCATCTGCTGTGCAATTTGTGCTGGCGGACGGGGGATGTCCCGGATGATTGGCGATCCGCAGTCATTGTGCCTTTATATAAAGGTAAAGGTTCACATTTTGACTGCGGGTGCTATCGGGCAATCAGCTTGACCAGTTTAGCAAGTAAAATTTACTCGAAGGTTTTGACACGTAGGATGCAAGAGAAATCAGAAAGATTTCTATGGGAGGCACAATGCGGATTTAGACCTGGAAGAGGATGCACGGATCAAATGTTTTCTCTCCGCATGATCACGGAAAAGCTTTTGGCTGCTAACCAGAAGATTTTCTGTGCTTTTGTGGATCTTGAGAAAGCATTTGATAAGGTTGTAAGGAAGAAAATGTGGGAACTGTTGCCGGGGTATGGTGTGGATGGTCGATTGCTAAGGGCTGTGCAGTCTCTTTACTGTGACTGTAAAGCCTGTGTGCGGGTAGGGCATGACCTGTCACCCATGTTTAGCGTCCAAACGGGCGTAAAACAGGGTTGTGTCATGTCTTCCTGGCTGTTCATACTGTATCTCGACAGCTGTTTACAAAAGCTGAAAGATAGCTGTTTGGGTGTGAAATTGGGTGACATAAAAGTAAATTGTCTGCTGTATGCTGATGATGCAGTGCTTATTGCACCATCAGAGGCAGAACTGCAGGCATTAGTCACGTGTATGAAAGAGGAATGTGAAATTAAAGGTCTCCGTTTGAATGCTAATAAAACTAAGGTTCTGGTATTTGAAAGGGACGAAGAGAGAACGAAGTGTGAAATATGGGTAAATCAGGAATGTCTAGAACAGGTAAATGAAATTGTATACTTGGGGAGTGCTTTTAGCCGGGATGGAAGATGTGATTTAGATGTGGACAGGCGTGTCGCTGCCGGGAACAAAGTCAATGGTGCCCTGACTGCGTTAGTCAAAAGGCAAGGCGTAGCGAAGAGTGCACGCCTTGCAATACATAACGCAGTGTTGGTACCGACTTTGTTATATGGCAGCGAAACCTGGGTATGCCAGAAGAAGCATAAAAGTAAGTTGAATGCAGTGGAGATGCGATCTCTTCGTAAAATGTGCGCGTTACTATGGCCGACCGAAAGCGAAACGAAGAGATTCGCAATATGGCAGGTTTGAAAGATGACCTTATCACAAAAATTGATAAGGGCGTGCTTCGGTGGTTTGGGCACGTTGAGCGAATGAGTGAAGACCGAATGGTGAAGAAAATATATAGCGCGAAAGTTAATATTAAAAGGTGTCGAGGTAGACCGAGACTAACTTTCGAAGACCATGTGAGCAAATTGCTCGAAGAGGGTAGGGTCAAGAGTACTCGGATACCTAGACGTGCATGTATGAAGAAGATAATGAATCTGAAAGAAGCGAAAGAGATATGTAAGGATCGTGACACTTGGCGATCTGTTCTCTCTGGCTACCCCGTCAGGGATTGTGCGTGAAGATAAGTAATTAACTTACTGCTGCTATTTTATGGTTGTAGCACGATTGAGTCGGCTTGACAGGTGAAGGACCACACTCGCACAGAATATCAGACTAAAATACGAGTAGCAGCTTAAACCTGCTGTGTTTCGTACAGTAAGTGTAGAGAACCGAGTGGACTATGTGCTCGTTTGCCACCCCTAAAATAAATATATATATTGCATATCAAGGATAACAACACCTTATCAAATAAATAATGGGTAGAGATAAGTATGCGAAAATTTAATTTAAAAAAATAGGCATTTCAATCGGTTAAGTTGTTTCCGAGAAATCGTTGAATGTAAATGAAAACATACGCATTGAATAATGGAACCTTTTCTTTTTTTTAAAAGTAATTTAGACAAATATAGTACCACGACTATTGTACAAGTACCTGAGTTTATGTAAGCAGATGAGATGAGAACGGTACAACAATAATGTTACTTCGATGATTCTTTTTTTATTTTAAAGCTAGTGCTTCTCGTGTCGTTATACATAAATTTGAATAATGTCATTAATATAGGTAATTTTTTTAAAGTTTTTGAGCTATTCTTAATAATTTATATTGAAGTAGGTTGTACAAAATTTTAATTATTCAATTAGAATTTTATAAATTAAAAATTGCAGTTCTTATTTTTTTCATCTTTCATACTATTGCCTATTTTAAGAACAAACGAATGCAGCTGGATTAATTTCAAAATAATTTGAATTTAAAAAAATTTCTTTATATTTTTTTTACCATTTTTTTATAACCTCACATTGTCATCCGATTTTGTGTTATGTTTGAAATTTTAACTCTCTAACTCATCGGGAAATTAGTTTTAAATCACTTACTAAATTCAACGCAAAAGGGTTAATAAAAACTTGTAATTACAACAATTTTAAATACCTACTATATTTCATAGAAACCGTTTTCATTAAGTAAAATTTTCTATTTTTCTACTAAACTTATTTTCCACTTCGATGCTTCACAGAAGTTGTTATGGATCTGAAGTTTCGGATTGCATTCAATAAAATCTCTCACAAGATTTTGCATCTAGTGTACTCTAGGATTTCACTTTGCGAGCGATCGCATCTTGAATATTTCTGATTTTAAAGTAGTATCGAAATACATAGAAATATGTTCGTTTGATAATGAGAATCAGTTTCTTTCTTGTTCACGAAATATATAATGATTAATTAATTTTAATAGTTACATCTTGAAAACAATTCAATGATCGATATTAATTGCCTATATTCCACCACACACTTTCAGCTACTTTCAGCTGCAAAGTATATAGAAATATAATATTTATTTCAATATAAATTATACTCAATGAAAGTCACTGTTATGCTTAATGTATCACTGGATTGGATTGGATTACATTTAGCCTGGAAAGAACCAGTAAGAAACCAAGCGCTCCTTTTTATTTAAAGAGAAAAATGTACAATCATTAAAATTACACAATAATTAACAACACAAAACAAATAAGAAATGGTAGCAATCACCTCATTCCCAGTTCTTATCATCCATAAATTACTTAATATTATAATAACCTTTATTCAACAATGATTGTATATTGTTCAATAAAGTTTTTAAACTTGGGGGAAGTCATATTTTGTATATTTTCTGGAATGTTCTTGGTAAACTAGTTTTATTCTATAGTTATAAATTTTATTCTAAAACATGCAATGTTTTTCAATCTGTCAAAATGAGCAAACCTTTAAAAAAGCTGGTACATTTAATTTAAAAAAAAATGCAAATTGGCGAAATAAGCCACAATAAATTGTGTCATTTATTGACCTAATGGATTCTAACGTTTTCAGTATGAAAATTTTAACATTAAATATGGAAATCTAATCGCCTTATTCAGATTCTATGCCTAATGTGCTTTTTTTACTTATTGTCATTTATCTCAGTTGAATACAAATCAGGATTTAACATGTTTGTATAAACTAGTAAGATTTTTTTTTGCCTTGAATGTGTGATCCTGCTTTCTTTTGGCTTACATATTTTTTTGAATTTCTTCATATTAAAAGTGTGGGACAAAACATACTAGGCTTAAAGTGTGTATTTATAAACTAGACTAATGTTTTTGCAGAAGTTATGTAAATGTAAATGTACATTTTAAAAAATAGGAAAAGATCATTAGTTACGATGACGAGAATCTGGATCACATTTAATTGTTCATTCACGGTTTTCAAGTCATTTATTTCATTCGAATCATTTATAAAGTTTATACACACTATCCAGTGATCGTAAAACGTAATATGGCGTTGTAATTTTAACACTTATTATATCAATAATCTAATATACAAAGGTGTTTTTTCTTTATCTTATTTCATATTCACTACATTTAAACTTTAACAATGTACATTAAGCGTTATTATTTTGCTAATACAACATTATTCATCAAAAGTGGGTAAATCTAACCGTGGAGAGACACAGATCTACAGAATATAGTACTATAATCGTGACGTGAGCAAGTATTTATAGAAGAAATTGTTTTAATAGCTTCTAAAAAATGTTTATTGTTTTTGCCTCTTTTATTTGCTATATTAATTTTTTTTAATTATTCAAGTTCCAAGAAGTAGATTGCGACATTAAACGACGCGAAACGTACACAACACAACAATAACTAAACGGAAAAACGCTAATAACTAAACGCAAATTCTTAAATGCTTTTCTCATTCCTATATTAAATTCAAGAGCCAGAGTTATGTAGCTAAATTTCTCTTCAAACTTACGAGTACCACAGTATTTTATTTGGAAGCTGAATTGTGCTCAAAGCGGCTTCAGTGATTTAATTAGAAATTTTAGATGCATTAATAAAATGCGAACGATTTGCCAAACGCTGTTTGCAGAAGCTATCAAGCACTTTATAATTACATAGTATTCTCTTTATTATGCATCAAATCCATACCTAATTTTTGTAATGATAATTATTTATTTATCCATTATAAAAACACTTTATATCTGTTAGAAAAAAATTGTAGAACAATATTAACAAAGACTTAATCTTAATTTTACTTTCAATTAATTAAACATTGCTTAATCAGTCGTGCAAGGTCACAGATCTGACTTACATCTGCATCCCTCCTCCTCTTCCCGATCAATGCGTACCATAATAAATTGAAAAAAAAAACAACAAATAATCGGCCACGTGCGAGTTGGGCTCGCGCATGAAGGGTTCCGTATCATCGTAATACACGTTTCTAGGAGGGGAGCCTCTTTTAATTTTTAATATATTTTAATTTTTATTATTTTTTGTTATAGGGGCTACAGAATTACACATTCTGTGAATATTTCAATTGTCTACCTATTAGGGATCATAAGATAAAGCCCGCTGACGGACAGACGGACGGACAGTGGAGGCTTAGTAATAGGGTGCCGTTGGTTACCCTTTGGGTACGGAACCCTCAAAAAGACTACTTAATGCTTGGTAGCACAGTGTTTGAGCGTTTAGCAACGGCGTTGCTGAGCGTAGGTTCGGATCCCGCAAGGAACAGAAGCATTTGTGAACAATTGTTCCGAGTCTCAGTGTTTGTTGCAATTCACGTATGTAAAACGTCTCCTCGATATAGAAGAAAATTCTTAATTTTTTTTTCTAAATAAATAAAGAAAGTATAATTATGTACATCGACAACTGCCATACAGTATTATCCAGAGCCAAGTGCATCCATCGTATCGTTCGAATATTTACTTGCTAACTCACTAAAGAGCTATTTTATACAGCCATATTATGATCATCCTTTTTCCACTTCAGGTAACTGATCTAGTCTAGGTCAATTACTACTTCTTTTTGTTTCTATAATGAACGCACAGTTCAGCTGATAATAAGTGAATTCTGTGGACCATAGACGCCTACACTCCTTTAATAAGAATCAAAATGCAATCTAAAGACGCGTTACCTATTACACATAAGCTCAGATGGATTGCCCCGTTATCAGTAAAAGAGTCTATCCAGTGCGATTGCGATAACTACCTTCTAATATGAACATCCTCAGTCAGGATGGTCGTGTGGCGGGACGAAGCAATGGGCATGCATGAAAAACACGCTCTCGGATAAGTGCCTATGGCTCGAGTTGAGGACACAACATGGCAAGAAGTGTGGTGTAGTGGTGCATATACAGAGCGGCCGCCACTCAGCACGTTTCAACGTTCCCTTTTTGCCAGCCAGTATCGGAATCCTAGGTATCGGCATATTAAATGAGTTGCAGTTTCATGATCACTTGGATGAGAAGGCTAAATTGGCCTCTAAAATGCTTGGCCTGCTCAGGAGAGCGGGACAGTATTGCATGCCGACACACCGTCTGCAACTTTACCAGGCGCAGTTTCGGCCTCACATGGAATACTATTCTGGCCAGGGCTTACCAGTGCCAGCTCTTTCCACTTGATTAAATCCAGCGCAGAGCGGTCGAGTTGTCGATAACCGAGTTCTAGTCTCAGTCAATTACTAGAGAAGAGATGTTACATCCCTTTGCATTTTCCATCGAGTTTGCCATTGGCAGTGCTCTGAGGAATTGTTTGGATTATTTCAGCCGCCAAATTTCACCAACGCACATCGCAACAAAACTCACATGACATCATCTAGTTCACTATCGTCCGATTAACTTGGAGTTTTTTTTTTTCTTCACAAAAAAAGAAACAGAAACATTTTATTCAATATAGATTAAAAATAATACTTATAGAAATTCAGTTTTTTGTTTAATTTACCACTGGCTTAGAAGAAAACCCCGTCCTGGGAAGAATTAACAAGAAACACGACGGGACTTCAAAAAAAATAACAGGTTATAACTATGTATGTTACATAATTAACAACACAAAACAAATGAGAAATAGTGTGGTAGCGATAACCTAATTCCCATGGGTTATCATCATCTATAAATGCCTTATTATTATTATACAAACATATTTTATACAAACGTATTTTAATAAAGTTTTTGAATACTGAGCAGATCAAATTTTGTATATTTTTGGGATTTTGTGGAATCAACTACTTTGTGGAATCTTTTAGCATTGGCGGTTTTTCCGGACCGATACGACTTGGGGCCAGTCATACTGTTGATTATGGGCAGCGTTAATAACTAATCATCAGGTGAGCCGCACTCTCATTTACCCCCTCTTCTATCAAAAAGTTTCTCTAGATTTTTATGGGACCTCCCCTACAGTATAATAACCTTTTAAGTAAAATAAGAATCATCAAAACCGGTTCACAATTGACGAAGATATTGTATTACATACATTATATTAAAACATACGGTCGAGCATAGAATCTCTTCTTTTTTTGGAGCCAAAAAATAATGAACACTTAGTAAATTGTAGGTAAGTTTCCAGTTAAGGAGTTTCCTTAAGAAAGTAATACATTACAAACGTACAGAGAGACTTACAGCCGGGTAATAATTTCACGAGGTAATTACTAAATGCTCAGACTTTAGACTACATCTATTAATACTGTAGGTTAGTATCTGCAGCCATGCGGTTCACACTCTAAACGATTTTTAACAACATAGATGTACGATAATAACACAAGGAGCCGTGAGAGCTAAGAGGGTAAGCAATCACCTAAAATTTTTATAGCACGGTAGCAAATATTTTTATATAAAAATATGTAATATACGAACTTACAATCCATCTGATGGCAAGTGGCTACTTCAGCCCATAGATACCTGCAGTCAGCTTCAAACAAAGAAGACTACAGATGGGTTGTCACTTTTGAGGACTAAGTAGTGCTTCACAACTCTCTATATCGAATTTTTCACACTTGAACACTCAGGCGGGTCTTCTCAAGGCAGAAGAGGAGTCTAACTACCAAGTAAAATTTTCAAAAATAATAATCCAATTCTCGCTACCACGTAAATAAGCCAGTTAATTGCTATTTGAAAAGGCTGAGAATATATAAAATAAAGCTATGAAAGTAAGGGGTTAGTAAGTGCACCTGTGTTTGCACACACCCTTGTGCATTATAATTATCTTTTGCGCAGATGCCTAGTTTCTGTTGAACTTGAAGCCGCGGCTGAAATTCAGTATAGATTTAATTATTTCATACATATCATACATATCTGTCTATCATTCATTTCTGCCATATGAAACTATTTAAGTAAAGAAACTTTGCAATGTACGAAGACGCTCTAATTTAGTTTGTCTTCAAATGATTAATAAGTTTACAGTGCCGTATGGTGGTACTCTGAAAATATTCACTACCATTTGTTTTATTTGTCATAAGACGTGACTATAATACGAGGGTGACATTGAAAGTTCTTAGGAAATCAAAAACAGAACAAACTAGCAAGTTGTTAGTTTTATTTTATCATTTCAAAATAATTTCCATTTACATCAATACATCGCTGCATCCGATGGAATAACTGAGAAAAGCACTTTGCTTTCTCGTCCTTAGGGGTCTCTTTGACGTTATTTTTGAACGCAGCCACTGCTTCTTCGGCATCCATAAAACGTTTTTATCAAAGTTTTTCTTTTATTTTAGGAAATAAATAAAAATCTCAAGAAGCGAGGTCAGGGCTTTAGGGCGGGTGACCCAGTAGTTCTACGTCTGACGTCACCAAGGAGTCAATTAATTGCTTGGCGGTGTGCGCTGAGGCGTTGTAGTGGTGAAGGAGGATCCTACTATGAGGTCGTTTCTCGCGAACTTTTTTCAAGACAAGTGGTAAACAATTGTTAGTTACCACTCTGCAGTAACTGTTTTTTGATGCTCTAAAACAATTGTTGCATAATGACCTCTCTTTCCAAAGAACGAGGCCACCATCTTTATTTCCACGCTTCAACCTCTCTTCACTTTAGTTGGCAACTCCTCGGAAGGAAACACCCAGACAGCTGACTGTCTCTTAGTTTCAAGATTATAGCAATAAATCCAGCTTTAATCACTCGTAAATATGTCGAACACAGCATTTGAATTACTTCCGTTAAATTTTTGAACTATTACACGAACATTTGGGCATGTGTCAAATTATGAGGTATACACCGGGCACAAAGCTTACTGATCGCTAAATGTTCAAAATGTGATTTTGTTGACTTGACTCATACTAATGCCTAAGCTTGGCCGAATCTGCTGATAAGTCACTCCTTTGTCGGTCTGTATCATACGCCGCACAACACTGATGTTATCATCAGTCATCGCCGTAGAATAGACCGTCCCTTACGCAGATCATCGGTGAGATTAGTGCCACCACGTTTAAACTCATTAAACCAATTGTAAACAGTGGCACGAGATGGGGCTTCATCGTGGAAGGCCAATCAAAGTCATAATAGACTTCGATTGGCAAACTAACTGGATAACTTTCTTGTTGACTTAAATGACATCAAAAGTCATAAAATAACATTATACGAAAATTTTCTCGCGTTAAATTTTTGCTGACGTGACACAGACAATTTTCAATTAGCCGCCAAATCGTAAATAAATGACAAATTAACAAAATACATACACTCTAGTCATAGTTAGAAAAAGAATATGAAATATGATGTCACGGCGAGAATACGTATAATATTCTTCAAATTAAATAATCTCATTTATGTTAGTGATATTACGTGGTAGCCTTAGCTGGGATAGAATCACGCTGCTACAAACCATAAGCGTAAAATAGCAGCTTAATGCTACTATAGATAAAATATAGTATATAATCAAAATATTCCATGTTAATACTCAGAGGTTAAAACACATCTGCATATTAATTTTTAATCGAAGAGCCACAATATTTCACATACCATCAGGTGAACTAGGTGTTCGTTAGTCAGTATTGTAAAAAAAGAACGAGACTATACATGAAAATAACGGGCTCTGAAAGATTTTCTTCATTTGTGTTTAAGTCTCGTCTAAAAGCTGAAATTCGGTTTAATTTAGTTATAGCCAGCTACAACTAGATGCAGCCAATTGTGGTTGGTTACAATTTAGGTGCATTCAATTCATACATGGCTGAAACTAAGCGCTGTACTTTTGGCTTAAACTAGATAAACTTAAGTCTGAGTAACAATTAAAATTACTATGGCTCCTATTAACTTTGTCCAAAATTCGAAAGCCCCTTCTAAGTAATATCAGTGAGAGTAGGTATGTGTGCGGCAGGATTTTAAAAGGATAAACAGTAACTTTTGGAGAAAAAATAATCAACTTATGAATTTGTTGCTGCTTCTTGTCACAAAGTCTCCATCATTAGACCCGTTGAAACAATGAGGTAGTTTTTTCACCGACTTCAAAAAGGAGGATGTACTCGATTCAACTGTATGTTGTTTGTATGTGTGTTACTTCATAACTTTTTTCTAGGTTAACCGATTTCGATGATTTTTTATGAAAGCTGGTGATTCTCATGTGGTACCATATAAATTGGATCAAGGTCTGACTAGTAGTTATCTTTAATAATTTATATTGAAGTATGTTGCACAAAATTTTTAAGTTTACCACTTGTTATTATTAGTTTCAAAAAGTGATTTCTATATATTTTTACAGTACTTTATAAATGTTTAACTGTGACTTTAAAATAATTTAAAAATCTTTTGGGATTTATTTAAAAATCCACAATACCCAAAGCCTGGGAGAAATGAAAGATCCAGAAAATTAATAATAATGTATACTGATACTACATACATGGGCTTGCTTTTCCGAATACACTCATGTTATTAATTTCATGCATTAATAAAATTCGTTGAGATAAACTGCTGAGTAATAAAACTGGATGTGGTAATTTACAACTAAGCACAAAATCTTCATCTTGAAGATTCCATTTCCAGTTTCCATTACAACTCATCACAAGTCCACTACTGACCACAGGCCTCCTCAAGCGATTACTATAAAACTAGGTCCTGAGTCACCTGCATGTATCGACTTCCTGCATGTCTTACCAGGTCATCACTCCATTTAGTGAGGGGATACCGTAGATTCCGCTTACCGCTACGAGTCTGCCAGTCGAGATCTGTCTTTCTCATCGGTTGTCCATTCTTCTTTATATGCTGCTTTACAGACTACCTAACGCTACTTTATAAGTGGTAGAGCCATGCTGCAGCTATGCTAGCTACACATAGCTGCAGCACGAATGGATCGACTTGACGGGGGGGGGGAGGAGTACCCTCTCATGTATATTGAGCTTAAAGAAGCGGTGACGTTTTTACCGGTAACCAGGCATTCCATCTTAGTCGTCAGGGGCTACAATGCATACGCATTTTGACTTAATTGGTGAGAGATGTAGATGTCTATGAGTCATAGCATCCACTCAGGTGGACTATATGCTCGTTTGTTATTCTTATTCTTTAAAAAAGTGATATAACTATGTTATCAACAACAACATATATGAGATGTTTTTATAATTTTGATCAGTCGCCTCTACACCCACGGGACGGTAATAATAAAATGGATTCTCATACGCAGCCACTGCACGCAAAGCTTGTATTTACGACGAAAAAGTATTACACGTCTACTTTTTAATAGACTGTTGGTAAGTTACTAGAATTTCTAGAAGCATCAGCATTATGTATATGCACACAAACGATTTGTAAGGTTCAATTGGTATTATTATAACTATAAGACCCACACACTTGTAATATGGGTTCTTTAACTAATTTAATATTTATTATGTAATAATAATAGTGTAATAATTCAATTAATAATTCACGAACAACTTATTGTATAAAAATTCAGGATTTTTATGTATTTAGGTATTTCTGTAGTGTATTTGTTGTGGTTTTTTTTAATGTTGGGTGATGTTATATCCCCCAAACTCTTCACTGCTGCATTCGAAGACGTTTTCAGGCTTCTGGACTGGAAAGGATACGGCATCAATGGCAAGTACATCACTCACCTTAGATTTGCCGACGATATAGTCCTTATAACAGAATCGCTGGAGGACCTAAGCACTATGATCAATGACCTCAATAGTGCCTCCCAATGGATAGGCCTTAAGATGAACATGGACAAAACAAAGATCATGTATAACGTCCACATCACACCTATGCCGGTATTTGTTGGAAGCACTAAACTCGAAGTTTACGTTGAGTATGTTTACCTGGGATAAATAGTCCGACTATGTAAGTCCAAATTCGACCGAGAGATCAATCGACGGATTCAACTCGGCTGGGCAGCGTTCGGGAAATTACGGCACATCTTCTCGTCAGGCATACCTCAAAACTTGAAAAGCAGTTTGTACAACCAGTACGTGTTGCTAGTAATGACCCATGGAACTGAGACGTGGTTCTTAACTGCTGGACAGATGAGGAAGCTCAAGGTCTCTCAACGAGCTATGAAGAGACCGAACTCGGAGTTTCTCTGCGTGATAAACACAGAAATGAGGATATCCGCAGTAGAACTGGAGTGACCGACATAGCCCAACGGATTAGTAAGCTGAAGTGGAAATGGGTCAGCCATATAGCTTGAAAAACCGAAAACCGATGGGGAAAAAGTGCTCGAGTGGAGGTCTCGTACCGGCGGCCGACGTGTAGGGCGTCCCCCTACTAGATGGAGACCTAGTAAGGCATGCAGGAAGTCGATGGATGTAGGTGGCTCCGTACCATGTTTTGTGGCATTACTTGGGGGAAGCCTATGTTCAGCAGTGGACTTGTGAAGGGCTGTAATGATGATGATGAATGATGATGATAATAAACAATGAAGCCTAAACGCTAGAAAAGTATTGTAGTAGTTATATGTATTTAAATTTATAAAATGATAAAATGCGTTGAAAAATTTTCACGCCTGTTACACAGAAGGGTAGGCAGAGACTTCGTACTTCCATATAGAAAAATTATGACACACCCCTCTCACTTTATTCACATCCATACACCTACGCATACATGCTCGCCTGTTAATAGTACTATTAATTTGGATTAATCTTCAAAGTATTACCTCTTTAGTAGATAAAAGTTCATCTACAGTGTCAGTTACCTAAAAAGATACAACTGTAAAAAAATAGATCAAACAGTTTAGTACAAAAGACGTTCGGGGTTTTGGGGTTTCGGAGCTTCGGCGATAATAGAGATCTGAACAAGCACCAAGTAACACAGCAGTTTCAAGAACATTCTACATTTCTATAGATTCGATTCTATGATTTAAGCAACTGAACTGATATGGAGCTTGTGACCCGTTCACTATTGGCGCAGCCGACAACTTTGATGTCATTCGTACCCCTTTTCTCTTTTATATATTATATATATTAAGCTAAAAGTAAATTGAATGTTCTTATTTCAATAAGTAAATATGAATCGTTATTAAAGTACTACTTGGTTAAAATTTCATAAAGAAGAAAACGTGAAGTAATTAATTTTGGTTACGCGTAAATAATTAAAAAGCAATAAAGCCGATTCCATTTATTTATTTATATTTATACGTTGTAGAGCCATGCTGCAGCTATATTATGCTTGTAGCACGAATGGGTCGGCTCTGCCGGGGAAGGACCACGCTCTCACAAAATAGCAGCGTAAAATAGCAGCTCATTGCTGTGTGTGGTATGGTGAGTGAACCGGAGACCCTTTTTATTGGAAAACAGGCATTTCATCTTAGTCCTCAGGGGCGACAACGCATTTGAACTTTGATTCTTAATCGAGGATAGATGTAGATGTCTGTGGGCAACAGTATCCATTTACTACCAGGTGGACTGTATACACGTTTTTCACCATTATTATATAAAAAAATTAAGTACATTAATATATTAACTTTAATTGTAAATTCTACTTTCATTCATCTTCCCTTACACCATGATATATTAACTCCATGTTATATACAAGACTTTTTTATTTCTATTCATTTTCGAAATGAAACCATATATTCAAATTTGGTTTTACTTGTATGTACGAACTACATAATATTCAATTAATAGAACAAATTACGGTCAAAATTAATTTCATTACAATTTGATGCAAATATTACACGTCATCTAGTAAATTGTGCAACCCAATTAATTCAGGTAAATATAACAAGAAATCAATGAATATACGTCCATTTCATTTAGCAGATCCGATTCGGAATGAGACTGCTTTAAATGGACATTTTAATTATTGTACATTATGATTGTAACAATCATGTTAATATCCCCTATAAAAATAATATCGTTAGTGTAATTTGCTGTGTTAATCGGTAAACATTGGTTGGTTCACAATTCAAATTTAAATAGTATCATTTTTTTTTCATAGAATAAGGGTTACAAACGAGCATACAGTATACTTGATAGTAAGTGGATAATACTATGGCCCATAGACATCTACATTTATCATTGGTTAAGAATCAACATGACAGATAGTAATTCTTTATTCGTCTTCTTTTCTCAGCTACCACGTCTGGCAACCATACATATGTCAGGCATGGCAATATCGCTACTTCTTTGAGTTTTTTATTTATATTTATACAGATATCGTTATTTTTTTTTTCAATAGTATATAGTCAATATGAAGATGTGTTGTGACCCCTGCGGATTAAGATGTAATGCCTCGTATTCAGTAAAAAGGGTCTCCGGTTCTCTGTCTCTACACACTATACGAAACAGCAGCAATATGCTGCTATTTTACGCTGTGAGAGCTTGGTCATTCCCGGTCAAGCCGACCCATTCGTAGTACAACCATAATATATCTACAGCATGGCTCTACCACGTACAAACCAATTTGAGTTAAACTCGGGTCAAACTCAGGCTTGCAGTCGCTTATATAAGCTTCGGCTTTCAAGAATATTATGTGACGGTATACTGCCATCTGTTGGAGGGAGTGAGGCGATTCTGGCTTTATCCATATTCACTTCTTACATAACCCACCGAACAAATGTGGTGATGGATTCTTTTACGTCTCGAAATTTATTTTTATTGTTGAATATAAAAGACTTATGAACTGTAAGTTCGTTTCTCACTTCAGTTTAAAAAAATATGTTTAATAAAACTGAGGGCAACAATAGTAATATCGCAGTTACCTGTACTCCTGTAATACATTAGAGTAGGGGATGTAAGCTGTAGTTCTTATTCATTATTATATCAGTAAAATTTAAATGAATATTTAAGTAAAACAAAATAAAATTTTTCTAGAACATATTATGAATATGTGCATTTTTATACCTGTAAATCACATTCAAGATAGATGTGGAATCCCTAGCCTCCATTGATGATGTTGACTCTCATTAATCACTTTCATTTAGTACGTGGTAGAACGACGCTGCAGCTTTATTATAACTACGGCACGAATGGGTTAGCTCGACCAGGGAAAAGGACTACGCTCTCACAGAATACCAGCGTGAAACAGCAGAATAACTCTGTTTCGTATCGTTAGTGTAGAGAAACGGTGACCATTTTTACTTGTAACGAGGCATTTTATCTTAGTTTCTTTGTCCTCAGGGGTGATAACGCTTATGTATTTTGATTCTTAATCAAGGATATATGTATAGTGGTGGTCATATAATTAGAAACGCTTCTTACGAAAAAAGAAAGTTTAACTTAACGTACAAATGTTCGTAAAATATATACACATTCAATAATTAATAATCATGCAATAATATAGCCACTCAAATAAAAAATTCATTAAATGCATAAAATATAAATCATATCTTACTTTTAATTACAAAATGAGTCTTACACATGTATGAGTTTATTTTCTGTCACTGGCCGCTTGGACGCCTAATTAGAAACATTTAAAAAAAGGATCCATAGCTCGTTCTTTTTTTGAAATTGGAAAATAACATTTCTTTCTTGGCTTTTTATATTATTTTGATGGTAATTCAAAATTTAATCTAAATGTTATTTTGTTCAAAATGGGCAAAAATAAAAGTTGTGACGCGTCAACTAGGCAAATAATTGTTAATTTACATATATATCATAAGTGGGTGTACAGAAGAATAGCTGAGCATTTTAATTGTTCTGTTAAGAATTTTTTTAATGCAAATGATGATAAAACACATGAAACTGTTGAAAATGTTCTTAAAAAGGCTCGGCCAAGAAAAACCTCTCCAAGAAAAGATACGCTAATCGTTCGTGTTGCTAAAAAGACCCAATTAAGGCTCCAACCAGATTAAACATGAAGTTTTTTCGCCTGATGACCCGAGAATCATCTCGTCAAGACTGATACGCCGCAGATTAGTAGAAGCTAAATTGTTTGGAAGATTCTCTCGAAAGGTACCGCTTCTTACCAAGCAACACTGAGAAAAGCGATTATTATTCGCTAAAAGATATGTTAATTGGACGGTACGAGAATGGAAAAAATGTTATTTTCAGATGAAACAAAAATAAATGTTGTAAATTCCGATGGAAAGCGCTATGTTAGACGTCCTGTAAACAATGCTTTTAATTATAAATATACAAGGAGTATAGTCAACCACGGTGGCGGTAACATTAAAGTTTGGGGGTATTTTCCGAATGTGGAGTTGGATCCGTTCGGAAGATTGAAGGTACAATGGATCAATAGCAATACAAAAATATCTTAGAGCACACAATGATTCCTTACTCAGACGATCAATTGCCTGTAACCTGGATCTTTCGGCATGACAATGACGGCCAATAGCGTCAAATGTTTCCTTAGCGAACAGCGTATATCCGTTTTATACTGGCCAGCAAGTAGTCCGGATTTAAACCCGATAGAAAATCTCTGGTATATTGTAAAAAGTAAAGTCTCAAACAAACCTAACACCAGTAAAAACGAACTATATGAAGTATTTGTTGAAGCATGAAATTCAATCCAATTATACGACCATTACTGTATATGTCTATGGGCCGCATCAACCACTTACCATTAGGTGGAATGTATACTCGCTTGTCACCTATATTCTAAAAATTATTTTGTTTTGAAATGCGAGCTACGCATTAGAACTTTACAGGAGACCCATTTTACTGGAAAAGAGGCGTTCCATCTTAGTCCTCACGGGTGACAACGCATCTGCATTTTGATTATTTATTGAGGATAAATGTAGATATCTATGGATCACAGCAACAACTTACCATTAGGTGAACTGTGTGCTCGTTTGTCACCGTATCCTATAAAAAAACTGACAACTCTGTTGCCGCATACAGACAAAATGGCGAACAGTTAAGCAATAGTTTTAACTGGCAATTACTTAGTCAGCTCAGACTTAAGATCGGATCAATTAATATTGTAAATTCAGTCTTTGTCTATCGATACGTCATATATATTTATAAGACAACATATTACATAAGAGTTATGTTACAATAATCTTTGACAAAGATTTGCCTTAGCGTTAGGTGTTTAACCTCAGTTCTAGTATACAGTCACAACACAAAACAACTTTTCGATTTAATTTACGTTTGGAACATGGTTTGGCTGCTTTCCATTTACATATTAGAATGTTTCGACTGGACCAGGTAAGAACCACGCTTGCGCCCAATACTAATTTAAAAAAATTCTTTTTTATATCATACAATGAGGGACTAAGATCGGAAACAATTTATACTTATAACAAAGCATATCATTTTTATTTCTTAGGGGTGACAACACATTTTCTTTTTATTCCTAATCGAGGTTAAATGAGGTGTCTATTGGTCATAGCACCCATTTACAGGTTGAACTGTGTGCTCCTTTGTCGTTTTTATTCTATTAAAAAAAAAAACAATTGTTTCTGATATTTTAGGTTCTTCCCTTTTTTTATTAAAAAAAAAAAACTAGTAATGCTATTAATCATTACTAATATTCCCTTTAACCACTTCTGGTAAGCTTAAAATGTTTGTGTGATTCATTAAAAGTAACAATCCGATTCGCAATCCCTTTTTTTCGCTGTTCCAGAATAAATACTAATTCACTAACTTTAATTAAGTTCTTTGTTACTATTGTAAGATATTAAGTTTTTTTAGCCGTATAGTTGCGGGATAAAGAAAACCAACCATTCTGTTGGAACAGGTGAGTTAGAGAAAAACCAGTCTTGTGATTTAAAAATACCTTCCTATTCATAAATATATTAATTACATCTTGTATTAATTATATCAGTATCAATTTCCAGATTGGAGACAAGAAGATCCATTTCGGAAAATCTGTCAAGTGTCAATGTCAAGTTGAAGAACTATTTTACTACGGAGGTGGTTTAACAATATTAATTCGACTGTATGATTTTTTTTGTATATTACGCAATACTTTCGTCAATTGTGAATCAATTTTGATTATCCTTTTTTTAAATAGGCTCGTAAGATTGTAGAAAAAAATTCAACCTTAAAAGTGGCATAATTGGGGATCAAATTTTTATATAGACGAAACTGAGATTGTAATATTACTTAGTCCACTCAAAAGAGTAAACATTTAACTTAAATTAAAAGCCAATTTTAAAAACTTAAGGCAATAAAATAATTTCACATTATTAAATCGGGGGACTTTAATTTGTCTTAGTGCCAATTCCAGAATGTGAAATTATTATATTGTCCTTAAATATTTTAAATCGCTTTTACTGAATAAAATTTATTTTTGAACATTCCGTTCGATAATGAACTATAACTGCCGATTGAAACCATTGTCCATACGTGATGATAATTCAAAATAACGATGGATCACTATGGACTAATATGTAATGTCTGTCTCGTGTACAGTAGTGTCTCCATTTCTCGCATAGAAAAATAAAGCCAAATCGTAGAGCAAAACTAAGATATGCTATTAGTACTGAAATGAAAGACGAGTGTCACGCATTCGTCGTTGAGAGAAAAGGGTGGAGAGCATAATGGGTCACTGAGTGCGGAATCTATGTCACTCCATCGTTGTCGATATTCAATATAATTTTTACTTTAATTATTATTTTGATTTATTTTGAAAACAGCCAGTAAAAACACACAAATATTAAAAAAGTATTTTTTTTTAATTTCTCAGACATGCAGGTTTACTCACGATTTTTTTCTTCACCGCCGAACACGTGGTAAATCAGCACTTAAAATTGTAATTAACGATTTCATTGGTGCCGGCGGGGATCGCACCCGATCGCTAACCATCTGAGCTACCACGGCTCAAGATTTATTTTAAATAACACACACAATTATAATTTTAAATAAATCTTTTTCGTTTAAGAATATGTTTTTAGAAGTAAATCAAAGTCCTTTATAATAAAATGTCAAATAAAATGAATGAGAAAGGCGTTCAACCGTTGTAGATTCTGTGGGCAGTCCCTGAATAGTAATTGTAATCCTTTCGATATCATAATTAATAAGACAATCCCGAAAAAGTTGAACGGGTCTCACATATCCCGCATTTATTACAAAAATGGGATTCTATACCCGATTCTTTTATGCTTCGTTGACATTATGTTTACATTGAAAAAATTGCTTGTTAAATTTAATTTATGCGGCTGTGAAAACGAAAACATGATTACCTAATGTACTGATATGCAATATGCGGTAGTATGCAAAAGAACCAGATTAACTGACATAGCCCAATGGATCAGTAAGCTGAAGTGGCAAAGGCCGACCATATTACTTGAAGAAATATAAAGTGATCGGGAAGGTGTTCGAGTAGCAGCCTCGTACTGGTAAGCAAAGTGTAGGGCGTCTTCTAATAGATGGAGTGACAATCTAGAGTCATGCAGAAAATTGATGAGTGCAGATATAGTTGCTCAGGCTATGCTTTGTTTGTTTGTGGCATGCCTTGTTCAGCAGTGAGCTTGCGGAGGGATGTAATGATGAAGATGATAATAATAATGTTGATTCAATTAAGATTTTTCACTAATATTTTTTTGGTCACAACATATTAAATGAGTGTCATAGACATCAAAGGTATCGAAAAGTATAAAAGTATAGAATGGAATGTTATCGAAAAGTCTGTAAGTTATTGAAACGTCAAAACGTATTTTTAACGAATACGTTTGACGTTTTTGTTTTAAAGAAAAATATCAGATGAATAAACCTAACCTTTTCAGGTTGGATTTTTAATACTGTAATAAAGAAACTTCAGTAACAACAACACAGCCTTTTGATATTGGGTTTTTACTTTTAAAATTATTTAAAGTCAAGATGTTTGAAGTCACAGATAGAACTAATGGAAAAAACTAAGACCAAACCAACAACTAAAATAATAAGGTTTCTGTAAACGACTTAAAAAAGGAGGTGGTGTAAAATTCGACTGTATTTTTCATACTACACGATATATTTATCAATTGTGAACCGAATTTGATGATTTTTTTAAATAAATAAAGAAATAGTTCCAGCCTTATGAGTGGTAAAAAATGGCATAAAGTTTTAAATATAACTATGTAGATGTGATTGAGATTGTGATATTCCTGAAAATTATATTGAAATAGAAAAGCAACGAGAAGTATTTTGATTTATTTCAATATTGTTAACGCTTGCTAATGAAATAACTCGTATTCAAATACCTCTAGCTACATCGCTCTCCATTTGCATCGCTTTAATCAAGTTAATCTTGCAATTTATCTACAATAATAGGTAACTAAAAAGTAAATGTCTCAACAATTTATGTAATTTTTTGAATTTTTTTTTTCATTACAATCTATCAAAAGTCCATTGGTGTAAATAGAACTCCCATAATATAAATTGCGTCATCGGGATGTTTGCCATAGTTGCCACGTTTGGCAGGTTGATTTTTAACCAAAACCTTTATTATTTTGTGTTGTCATTATTTGCTGCTACCCACCTCTGTTTCAGTTTCCCTATGTCGTCTTTTACGACACCCACGGAATGATTACGAATACACTAATACGAACACCGAAGAGACAAAACTGCACTATATTATTATATTTATACATACCTTTACTTTATTCAATAATAAATAATTTAGATATTCATTATTGAATATATTGTCGCTATATTTTAATGTTACATGCCAAAATAAACAAAAGGGAATACTAATAAATAGACTACTGTGTGCATCTGACAGCCCTTCTTTTGAAGACGTGTTTAAATTGCCAGGTTTTTCGAAGCAAACAAGAAAAAATCAGAAATTAATCCCAATTTTTTTAACCACTGGTTTATTCAAACCACGATATAGTAATTTTTTATATAAAAATAAATCACCACAAAGTGAACGTCAAACGTTAAGCAGTAAGGCCAGGTGAAGCATAAACATCACTATAGGCCGCACAAGCATCGCTAGCATAGATGCGAAACATGTGGTGTTGAGATTATTATTCCGCCTGCCAAGTGTGGCTTCACTCAGGTTCTCTCTAAGCAGACCTCTCCTAAAGAGGCTCAACAGTTGAGGGATTACGATACGAGTATTTTAGCTAGTTTAAAATTATGTTGTTTTTACCCTTTTTAACTTGACATGCAAAATTAAAAAAATAACTATCACATAAAATTAAAACTATTATATTTTAATTTTGTTAAAAATTTCGAAAACTCGATTTTAATCATATCGTTAAAAAAATCAACACATATTTTAGAAATATTTTATTTAAAAGTCCTATCGTAAAATTTCTTACAGTTCGAATTCTCGCACCTGCATTAATACAATAATTACGTATTCCCTGTGCACAATAATATTAGGTCCTTACATATGAAATTAGCGTTTTGTCGTACTGACCACTTTGACCTGATATATCTCCTCTTTGGTTAATAATTCCAAATACAAATTTATAAATTCATTTAGCTGGTACATTTGAGTTTTCAATACTCTTTGTTTTACTATTTGTTTTTTCCTCATTATTTTTTCTTTGGCGTCGCTTATTACCACACAATGGAAAATATGAAATTTCGGTATATTTACGAGAACGAGTTCTTCCGTGGCACCAGTGCTTTAAGGATTAATGATGTATACGGCGCTGGTGCTGCAAAAGAAAGCATGGTACGTATTTGGTTTCAACGTTTTCATTCTGGAAATTTCGACCTTCAGAATGGGGGGAAAAAACCATGGGTTTGCCCCATGGTTGGCCGGCGACTAAAGTGGAAAATGAAGAATTAAAGGCTATTGTGGAAGCGTATCCATCACAAAGCACTTCAGAGATAGCTGCAGGCTTCGGGGTAAGTGAGAAAACTGTATTAATCCACTTGAAGCAAATCGGGAAAGTAAAAAAAAACTTGAACGATGGGTACCTCATGAATTGAGTGAATTGAATTTGCAAACACGCGTCGACTGCTGTGTTACTTTGCTCAAACGACCAAAGATGAAGGGATTTTAAATTGAATCGTGATGAAAAGTGGATACTGTACGATAATCGGAAGCGCTCGTTGCAATGGCTGAACCTTGCAGAGTCAGCCTAACCTAAACGAAAATTGATTCAGGAAAACTTACTTGTGAGTGTTTGGTGGACTAGGGTCGGCATCATTCACTACATCTTTCTGAAATCTGGCCAAACGATTACGGCAGATATCTATTGTCAGCAACTGCAAACAATGAAGGAAGAACTAGCAGCTAAACAACCGAGATTGGCCAATCGCTCTAGGCCACTGCTGCTTCACGACAACGCAAGACCACACACTGCACAACAAACAACCAATAAGTATGAGCTGAAATTGGAATATCTGCGACATCCACCATACTGCCCGGACCTTGCTCCAACAGTTAAAATTTTTTCCGCAATTTCGACAACTTATTACAAGGAAAGAAATTCAAATCCGATGCGGCAGTCCAAACCGCCTTCAAAGAGTTTATTGATTCTCGCCCCCAAAGTTTTCTTTTTAGTAAAGGGATCAATGAACTACCTATGAGATGGAAAAAGTGCATAGATAACAACGGTGCATACTTTGATTAAATAAATATATTTTACAAAAAAAATATTGACTTTATATTCCTCCCGCACAAAACGCCGATTTCATATGTAAGGACCTAATATTTATTTTCGAGAACTTTAATATTTTATCAAAATCCTTTAAAATATCAGTTACAAAATTACAAGGTAATCCTGCCTACTTCAAAAGAAAAGGTACTCAATTCGACTGTATGTTTTATTTTATGTGTGATACCTCATACTTTTTTCTGGGTGAACCGATTTCGATGATTGCTTTATTATCCAAAAGCTAGTGTTTCTCATGCGATCCTATATAAATTTGATCAAGGTCTGACCAATAGTTTTTGAGTTATTATTAATAATTTATATTGAAGTCGATTATACAAAATGTTTAATTTTGAATTATGCAATTATTATTTAATTCTTTGGTTGCTTTTAATTTTTGCTCTATGTTAAACGATTGAATTCGTTTTACACGACTGCCCCAGTAGGAGGATAATGTTTTCGAGAGTATGTAATGTATACATTAGTTAAGAGTATGTCTATTACTTTGGCACGCTCTGTAGTCTAAACGGATTAAAGGCTTTTACAATTTTTACAATGGCACACACTAGACTATGGCCCGCTTCACTCGGTCACTGTGACATAGGCGCGGGACCTGAAGCTTGTAGTTGTGCAGAACCTGCTTGACATGCTGAAGCTCGGCAGCCAGGTGTTTACTGTCACAGATCCTGGTGCTCTCTGTAACAAAGATTTGCCCACGGTAGCTAACTGTGAAGGATGATGGTGGGATTCGCTGTTTAAATATCGGTTTGTATGGGTATTTTTTCTACACACAGTGTGACCTATGGTGTTGTTAGGATTATGAATGACTAACATATATATGAAAGCTAAAGAATTATTTGCCTCTAACTCATAGTACATTGAATTTTAGAGTTTATGGAATTAAGATGTTCTAAAAATGCAGTTACTTTTTAACAATGGTAGAGCCACGCGGCAGCTTTTGCTGTCGCACGGATGGGCCGGCTCGAACCGGGGTGGTACCACGACCTCACAGAAAACCAGCGTGAAGGGGAGGTTTACCTCTGCGTTTCGCTTGGTGAGTGCAGGTGACCGGAGGCCCTTTTTACTGAAAATGAGGCATTCCATCTTAGTCCTCACGGGTGACAACGCATCTACATTTTGATTTGTAATAGAGGATAGATGTAGATGCCTATGGGCCGCAGCAACCACTTACCATCAGGTGGAATGTGTGCTCGTTTGTCACCCTTATTATAAAAAAAATACTTTGTCTGATGGTAAAATTGTGAAAATATCGTCTGCGTACCGCTTGTTGAACCTTGGAGTTACAGGCGCAGTAAGCAGGGCATTCTCCTCAAAGTACTACATGAAAATATCTATGACAATGGGAGATACCGGAGAGACTATAGCAACACCATCTACTTGCTTGTAAAACTCTTCCTTCCACAGTAGATAGTCAGATGTAAGGCAATGTCTGAGTAATACTGCATACTCTGCTGGCATGTTAATTTTATCTTTATTTATAGGATACAATAATATTAAGCATTTAGGCTAATTATTTGAAGTTCATTACATATTGTATAAACTCATAGCCATGCACAACTTTATTTTTATTATCTTTTATAAGCTAATCACACTTGTACAATTTAATGATACACACATTATTTTCAACTATATGATGATTGTTAATAAATCATAAGCTAAAGACCAAATTATAAACAATAAATATAAGAATACTCTGTATAGTACTTATATTAAGAATAATATTAAATCTAATTTTATTATATACAATATTACAAACTATAATAATTATAAAAAAAAACTAAAACTAGAAACATAAATTATCATATAGTCCTACTCCCCGCGGTATCGTGCCAAGAACGCTGGCTGCATTTCTACGATGAATGGCCTTTGAGCGAGAGAATATACTTAGCCTTTGAGCGAGAAAAGAACCAGCCCTTTTATCACCAGCAACAACTACCAGCCGCGGATGGAGTTCCTTAAGGAACTTCACAAATGGCACAAATATGTAATCATCTCTCAGAGACTCATATTTGCGCCACTTACTCAGTTCAGCTACCTCTGATGCCGCCCCGGCTCTAAACGAGGTACCCCTGATTACTTGATGGCGTGTAACCAGTGACTAGATTCCTTAGTCGAAACAGATAGAAGGCGTGCCTTAAATCTTTCTGCACGCCCTGTACCAATGGAATATCCCACTGTTTTTGTTGGTTAACTTCAAGTGGAACATTTTCACCAGGACAGAGCGTTTGCCATGTCTGCCCTGCCTCCGTAGCAAAGCATAGGTCTACTTTATTATTTAAAATTATGTTACATAACTCACTGACACTATGCACGGAAGCAAGGAAAGCAGGCAATGCAACGCTAGAAAGATTTCTTACACCAATGCCACCAAATTTTATAGGTAAAGTAGCTTGAGCCCAGGCTGTTGTATTTAAAGTTAAATTAAAAAAAAACTTCTATTGCTATTTTAAGATTATTATCAATATCTTTTAAAATATCCGAATATTTCCAGACTGGACTCGAGCGGAGTAAGTATGTAAATCTAGGTACAAAAATACAACATTTTAAAATAGTAAGAGTTTTAGGGGGGGTTTAATTTATACAATTTATCAACGTGGTTTAAAAACTGATCAAATTTTGTTTTTAGAACAGGTTTAATACTACCGAAAAACATCGGGGCACCTAGCAGGTATAGTGACTCCGTACTGACAGTTTTTATTCCTGGACAAATATGATTGATATTGTGAATTAAAATATCTCTATGAGAAGTAGATAAATTATTGGAAAAAAATATTTCACATTTATTGCTATTTGGTTCAAGACCAATATTTTTGAAATTTTGAAAAATATGTGTAAGATCACTGAGGACGTCATCTGCTCTACCTCCCAGTGTACCGTCGTCTAGGTACCAGATATTCAGCTTGGATTTCAAATTTGAAATAATGGGTTGAATTCCCAAACTGAATAGTGCTGGACCCAGTGAGTCACCCTGTTGAACACCGACAGCAGACTCGATAACATGGTTTTCATAAAACAAGTTAGTATTTTGACTATAACATTGCCAAACGTAATGATAAATTTCGGGGGTATTGTTAGCCACTTCTTTCAGTAAGGTTACTCTATCGATAGAGTTAAAAGCATTCCTTAGGTCAACCTTCACAAAAACATCTGCATCAGAGTTTGTTAAAAATGTACGCACTGAATGTACAGCCGCCTCACAGCCACCTCTAGTGCCAAAGCCTAGTTGAGTAGGCTGAAATTTGGTCTTAAGGTTAGAGATTATGTGCCTGCAAGCTAATTTTGAAGTTTAGCGTCGAAATGTGGAACCAATGGCAATAGGACGGATACCGTTATCCTTTTTTTTGAAGGCACATAATGATGCCCCATATAAGAATGCAATGCGATTTGGATTAACATTACCAGAAAGAATAAAGTTACATATTTTGAAATGTCTTTAAGGAGTACACTGCCGGCGTCACTGGCGGAAGCGCTTACAAGATCTTTAAGATGTTGAGGCGTAATTCCGTCAATGCCGCCAGCAGAGCCATTCAAAAATGACATAATTGCTTCTAAAGTGTCTTTTTCAGAAATTTGTAATATTTGCATAGAAGTCTTGGGAGGCAGCGGTAAACCCTGAGAAGGTTTAACCGTAGGATGCTTTTGACGAAGGTTTTCAAGAGTTTCGACATTACGAGGAGCCAGGATGTCGTCTGAGAATAAAATACGGGATCCATTTTTTAAGTCGCTATCCATTACTTTCGACTCAACTACTTTTTATAAATCAAATTTAGGATGTGGTCGAGGTAAATGAGTATTAATTGGGTAATCTTAATTTTTAAAAGATGTCTCTTTTAGTTGAGACGTAATTCATTTATTTATTGTTTTAACAAAATGAAAATGGGAATACGCGAAAGTAAAAATTTTTTGCCAACTATTTTCACTATTAGTGAAACAATTTTGAATAGTGCATGACAATTTTTTAGCAAACTGCATCCTCTCACCTCTAGGAATTCTTTTAACCACTGGTACATTAAGATGATAATTTAAATTTGCTCCGAAAAAAGGGAAAAATTTGTGTCATGAGAGGAATTGCTAATAGAGTTATGAATTTCTACGGTAGGCTGTGAAGCCGATATATTTTTACTATGGCATCGTTTAATATGTATATTTAATCCCCTTTTACCTTTATCTTTATCTTTATCCGGCTCTGAATGTAGCGGATCAGAGATATTCATTAAAAAATTCTAAGCTAATCTCTACAGCACTCAAAAGTCTTTATATTAGATAGCTTAATATTAACTTGAAATGTGCTGTACCCCGCATCTTTCCCTGAAACACAATCATTTACGGTTTAAATAAAAGCACTTTACTCTATAAATGAAATATTATCACATTACTTCCCTGGATTTATTCCATATTGATATAAATTGTATGTAGTTGTTATGCTTTGACTGTTGACAACGACGCAGCAGAAATATTTACCTTTATAAATGACTATTGTGTCTGAAATCAACAACTCTCTTATATATTTACTGATCTTTTTGGTGAAATTATTAGCCACAATTGGCCTTTAAATAATAAAATAAAATAAGTTAAATATACGTAGCTTTTGACAGTGAAAAATTTTGACAGATTATAGGCTTTTTTTATTTTAACTAACTTATGTTTATAATATTTATTATTTGCAATTAAGTTATAATGTTTAGAGTATACATACGAATGTTGAATGAATGTTTCATTTTACTTTATGTATTTGTAACACATATTCCATATAGAATTAACTTAATTGGACGTAACCATCGTTTGTTTAATAAGTGTTAGATTAATTAGATTAATAAGTGTTTGATATTGGCAGTATAAACTTAAAAAATGAATGTTTTATTTTACTTCATGCATTTGTGACACATATTACATATAAAATTAGATTTCTGCACTCTTTCTCCATAAAAACTTTAACTACGCGAAACCGCACGGAGGAGTGTTATCTTCCGCGGGCGCAATAAGTCAAAAAGGGGACAAATTTTCCCCTTCATATATTAATCGTACTAAACGAAACACATGTACCAGAATAAAAAGAGTAACAATAATATTTGGGTTTAAAAAAAACCTAAGCAACACATATTGAGAATGAGCTCCGATGATCCTAGTGAGAACACTGGGTCATAGTTATTAAATTATTGTATTCTGTATACACCGGAAACGTGTGCAAAAATTTTGATTATTCCGACATCTGGTGGATTGATGTGTAAAAAAAATACAAAATTCAATTACCTTCATACACATAGGTATGTAGATACATACGGGTAAAACAAATATAAAGCGTGAAAAAGGTTAAGTTATTTCACTTTATCCTGGTGATCCTGATTAGGATACTAGGATAAAGCTATTAAATTATTGTATAGTCATCGGTCCTTGATAAGAGTGCAAATTTTCAATTCTATCGAAGTCTATCAAAAAAGAACCCCTTTGTCGTGTCTCCTCTGTTACAGGGCACTCACTTGTTGCCTCAGCCAGTATCGGAATCCTCGGGGTCGACATATAGAATGACGTGCAGTTTCGTGGTCACTTAGAAGAGAAGGCTAAATTGGCATCTAAAAAGCTTGGCGTGTTCAGCAGAGCGGGGTACTATTTCATGCCAGCACACTGCCTGCAACTTTACAAGGCGCAAATTTGGCCGCACATGGGATGCTGTTCCTATATCTGGGCCGGGGCTCCTCAGTACCAGCTCCTTCCATTTGATGACATCCAGCGCAGAGCGGTTGGAATCATCGGCGACTGAGCTCTTTCTGACCGGCTTGACTAACTGGCGCTGCGAAGAGTTGTTGCATCTCTTTGCATATTCTATCGTATCTACCACAGGGAATATACTAAGGGGAATTGTTTGTACTAATTCCAGCCGCTCAATTTCACCATCGCACATCGCGACAATACTCGAAATTCCATCCGTACAATCTGGATTATTGGCTGTCCACTATTGTGCAATTTAGAATAATTTTTCTTCCTCGCATAACTTCCTTGTGGAATCAAATACCACCAGCAATTATTCCCGACATATACAACTTTGAGACCTTAAATAAAAGAGCCTACTCTGTTTTAAAAGGTCGGCAACGCATCCACAATTCCCCTGGTGTTGCAGTTGTTCGTGGGCGTCGGTATTCTCTTACCATCAGGTGAGCAGTATGCTTATTTTCCCCCTTTCATTTAAAAAATATCGGTCGTTAAATAGATAGATAACTAAACACACCTAATTCCGTTACATAATCGTAGATAGGTAGATAAATAGATACGCATGTAGTTAGAAAGGTACGCGCGAAGCTAATAAAAGCACGTAACAATTTAAATCAATTTGCAAAAAAACATGTAGCAATTTCATTTAATTGTTGAGTGTATTACAATATATTATAAACATTTTAGTTTTCTCTCAGTTAAATTGGATAAACGTTTCTCACCCACAACAAGCAGTTAAAATTTGGTCTGTGGGTACGTATGTTGAATACAACGAGAGGAAACGTTTAACGGTTTCTTATTCTTTTAAAAAAATAATTTATAGAATCAGCCGTTAGTTTGCGGAAAACCATTATATTAAAGTTGGTAGAAAATTACCTCGCGTACATCCGCTCGATAAAAAAATGATGTGTATTACATAGTTTGGAAAGCACGTTTTTACGTGGTAGAGCCATGCTGCAGCTATATTAGTAGTATAGTTGTAGCACGAATGGGTCGGCTCGACCGGGGAAGGACCACGCTCTCACAGAATACCAGCGTCAAATAGCAGCTTGATGCTGCTGTGTTTCGTAAGGTGAGTGTAGAGAACCGGAGACCCTTTTTACTGGAAAAGAGGCATTCTATCTTGGTACTCACGGGTGACAACGCATCTGCATTTTGATTCTTTATCAAAGATAGATGTAGATGTCAATGGGTCATAGTAGCCACTTACTATGGTTCATAGTAGACTGTGTGTTCGTTTGTCACCCTATCCTATAAAAAAAAAATAAGAGCCCGCTGCTGTCCAGTAAACGTCACTATTTAGTTACCAATTTTAATTATAAAACAATCATGTATATTTCCTATTATTATATCGAAAAGCATTTCAAACTTAGTAATCTTCAACAACATTATCGATACTTTGATATCGAAACGGTAACATTTCTAAAACGAGGTTATATTTATTAGCATCACCTACTGGGGAATAGCTAAAATGTTGTCTTAATAAATGCTTAGCGTTGTTTTGCTATTTTTAGCTAGAGGGTGCCACACGCCCACTACCTCAAAGTTTTTGTATATAAATGTTCCCAATATCCGTTGTATAGTATACCTATATATTTAAATATCTTTGTATGGATCACTAAATTTACCTAGTGATTTTTTTAATAATAATAATTTATAATAATAATTTATTATTTATAAGACAAATTACGTATTTCAAAGTAGTTATCGTTAATGGCCATACTATTGGGTATATATGATACTACCGCTCACCTGATGGTAAGTGACTACCGCCACCCACGAACAACTGCAACACCAAGGAAATTGTAGATGCGTTGCTGGCCTTTTAAAAAAGAGTAGGCTCTTTCCTTGAAGGCCTCAAAGTCGTATCAGTCGGGAGTAATTGCTGGTGGTATTCGATTCCACAAGGAAGTTATACGAGGAAGAAAACTTCTTCTAAATCGCACAGTAATGGACCGCCAATAATCCAGATGGTACGGTTGGTATTTAAAGTTCTGTCGCGATTTGCGGTAGTGAAATTGAGCGGCTGGAATTATTACGAACAATTCCCCTGAACATTCCCCGTGGTAGATACAATAGAATACGCAAAGAGATGGAACATCTCTTCGCAGCGCCAGTGAGTATTAGGAGATATTGTTTTGGGTATATACATATGTAAATACCTAAAACAATATCTCAGTGCTGTATTCTTTAATTTTCTACATATTTTTACCTTACGGTTTCATAAGGACTGTGATTCCTACTTGGCTAAATAAACCACTTTATTTAAACTACGCTAAAGTTGCAATTTATATTACAGCGATTTCCTCAAAGCCAAAACATATCAGATGACACTGTAACTCGATTTGTTGAAGCACCAATGGAATAATTAAATCCACGTAGCAAATCATGTCTCAACTGATCCGCCTTGTGACGGTTCGAAACGAAACGTGTTTAGTGTGACAAATATCATATTTACTTTTGATGGAACAAGAAAATAAGTATAAGAATAAAAATTCTAAAGAACAACAGTAATGACTTAAATAACTGAATGTGCAATTTAATAACATTGTTTAAAATCTAGGTATTAATATCTATACATATAAAATGCTTTGTCCTGAATGACTGAACTGAAGGTAAAACCGACCTATACGTAGTCTCTAGTAACTTTACCGGTAAATCAACCTAATTTGTATTTTAACTGTTGTTTAATAAGAAAAGAAGTATATTTCTGTATTCACGCACTTTACTCTTTCGTAAAATATCTTGTTTATGTTTACCCAACTTAATTATATTTAATAATTACAGCGATTTAACTTTTATTATGGAATAAGGGTGACAAACAAGCAATTTGTCAATAAATAAGATTAAATATTTTATTATAGAAAAGTTGTACAAAAAGGGTTATTATAATATCAAAGAATATATAAATGAAAATAACCCCTGGGAATAAAGTGATTTCAACCATGCTAGTTCTATTACAATTCAAAATAGTACAAATTTATTGTAAAGTGAAATATATTTATAACAATAAATCCCGCTTGGTGTTTTGCTGGTTCTTTCCAGGACTGAGGTATTTTTTAGAGGTATTTTAGACTCTATGAGTAGTATTAGTAGTAATTAGTTAGTTATTAACTAGGTATTATGTGAGAGCGTGGTCCCGGGTCGAGCCGAACCATTCATGCTGCAACCATAATATAGCTGCAGTACATGGTACCACTTATGTTCGTAATATTTACGAGTACCGATTATTATAATAATTAGACTTGTTTATTGACAAATTTTCTACATTTAATAGTTTTTTTTTTGACTAAACGTAACATTTCCCCATAAATTAATTACTTATTCTGTGGAGTATAGTATCTGGTATTACAAGCTTTTTTATTCCTAGTTTTTAAAGTAGAAAAATATAAATTTCTGATATGTAAATTACCCCACAATATAGGAGAAATCCGGTTGTCGGGTGTCGGTAACTTCAAAGCAAAGAAAAAAGACCAGGAAATATCACCGCCAATCTGACTATCAGGAGTGGTGGGTATGGCAAATCTTTCCAGCAATGTGAGAGGCCCATGTCTATCTATGAACTTCACATACCCAAGTATTACAGGGCATAATATTTAAATGACGTTTATATTATTTTTAGTTATTAATGTTTATCGCTGTAAAACAAGGCATCTTAGCATTTAGGGGTGAAAACCCATCAACATATTGATTCTTAATCGACGATGTCATGTTTTATGTAATCTATGATATATTATTATGGACCACAGTTTCCATTTACTATCTATGGACTGTGTGCTCGTGTGAACTAGATTTAAAGTACAAATTAGGTTGAGTTACCGGTAAGCTAACTAGAGACTACGAATAAATCGGTTTTACCTCCAGTCTAGGCGCATATTTTTAAAACTCGGAAATTTCTGTGTCTCGGCTGTGTATATAGATAATAATTATTTCGTGGTTTAGTGATCAAAGTACAGTGTAATTGTTTAGCTTTGGAGGTAATAGTTCTTGGTTTATTTTACATTTGATATTTGTTTTGTTGTATTGTGTAAACAGTATTGGTTATAATTTGACGTTTTGTTTAATATCTTATTTTAGATTACAAAATATAATCATAATAAAAAAATGCTCGTGAGTTCCTTTCGTAATATATTATTATTGATAAGAGTATTATATTATTGATTGACAAATACAAACAAACGAATTCCTAGCGTCTGCATGAAACTTTATTTAAGATAAAATCATTTTTTTTCATGGCAAGATAAAAAATGTGAGGGTGATGAATATTATTCCATCTCGCTTCCTTACAGCCGCCATGGCCGTCGACACTACGGCAGAAGGGATTGTGACGGAAAAATCTTACACTTTTTGTCGCCTAGACACCATCTGCCAAATCCGTAACATCCGATAAAGAACTTCGTTCTAAAAATATATTTCAGTTGTGAAGCGATTCTCATCAGAGTTACAAAATCGCGCTGCTGATCCTGGTTTCTGATCGTACATTTCAGCGAAGACATAATGAATATGTTATGTAATTTTTTGTATACTTGATCGTACTACTATATCTGAATACAATAATAACTGAAACAGACAAATTTATTTTTAACATTACTTCTTTACAAATACTTGCGTAAAATTACAATTTGGACTTAACGTCATGGAATTTCTAAAGGAATTTCTTAATCACAATTAAGAGTTTTATTTCAATGGTCTAAATAAATTACTATCATTATTTTTATTTGAATGTTACTGCTTATTTTTTCTCGTTGTTAAGAACTCAAGCTTTATTTTGAATTTAATTAACATTATTATACAATTTTTTTTATGTATATTAAACGAGCATGCGACTCACCTGATGGTAAGAGACTACCGCCGCCCATGAATAACTGCAACACCAGGGTAGTTGCAGATGCGTTACCGGCCTTTTTAAAAAGGAGAAGGTTCTTTTCTTGAAGGTCCTTTAGTATTCGATTCCACAAGGAAGTTGTGCGAGGAAGAAAATACTTCAAAATCGCACAGTGGTGGACCGCCAATCATCCAGATGGTATGTATGGAATCGCGGGTTTGGTCGCGATGTGCGATAGTGAAATTGAGCGGCTGGAATTAATCCATACAATTCCTTAGAGCACTCCCTGCGGTACATGCGATAAAATACGCAGAGGTGAAATATCACTACGCAGCGCCAGTGTATCGGGCCGATCAGAAAGAAGTCTGTCGTCCATGATTTGAACCGCTCTGCATTAGATGCGGTCAAGTGGAAGGATCAGGCACTGGGGTAAGAGATGAGAACAGTATTCCATGTGAGGCCAAACTTGCGCTTTATAAAGTGCAAGCAAGCGATGTGCCGGCATGAAATACTGTCTCTATCTTCTGAACACGCTAAGCTTTTTAGAGGCCAATTTGGCCTTCTCTTCCAAGTGACCACGAAACTGCACGTTACTCGACATGTCGACGCCAAGGATTCCCATACTCGCTGAGGCAACAATGGAGTGTCTTGAAACTGAGAACATACGACAAAGTTGTTCTTTTTAACGGTAAACGCGCAAACTTGTGTCTTCTGAGGATTAAACTGGAATAGATTTAGTCGCCCTAATCCGACACTTTGTTTAACAAAGTCTCGACATCAGACACAAGTTTGTTCCGGTCCTCGGCGACCTTTTCCCGAGAAATACTGGTACGGTCGGTGTATAGAACATCAGCAGTGCTGTCATCTGCATAGCAATGTATATTACCATTTATTTGAAAACAAATCAGGTATTGATTTATTAAAATTAAATTTATTTGATAAAAAACATTGCACATCTGATAGAAATGTGATTATTTTGATTTCTAATCGAGGGTAGATGTAGGTATATACGCACTATAGCATACACATACCACCAGGTGGACTTTGTGGTCATTTGTGACGCCATATATCATATAATAAAAATATAGTTGTCTCATCATAAACAAAACTTAATATTTTATGGAACAGAAATTATGCTTATAACTCCAATAATGCTTTATGTGATGTGTCAACGAATAATCTAACAGTATTATCCTCGCTTCGTGATTTTAATAATTCAACAGTCTCCGCCTGCCATCTGTTCGAGAACCACAAATATCCGTTTTATGAAATTATCAGCAAGTTAGACAAACAGAATATCGTAAGCTTTATGAACTTAGTAGTCGCGAAGAGATATTCAAATATGAAATTCAAATTTAATCACAACCTTTATTATCAAGTTTATGCACCCCTTGTCGATTTTATAAGTAGATATATACAAATATCTACTTATAAAATCGACTAGGGGTCCGCCCCGACACCGCACGGGTGATTTTTGGATCTCGAGAACAGCGCCACTTACCGGGTCCAACTATAGCTAAGTACTATCCAGGTGAAACATTAGTTAGCTCATAAAAGTTTCATCAAAATCGGTCAAGTCCCTTAGGAGGAGAAGAATTATGAACGCACGCACACTGGACTATTATATTAAAAGACATTACACTCCAACTTGTATCGAACAGTGAAAATGAGAAAATGCTTTGGTATTTCTTGCAAAACCAGCAAAACAGAACAATTATGGCATCATCTTGGTATCTGTGTGTTGAAGTTTTCTTCTAATAGTGTCTCACGTATTGATTGAAATTCGTCTTAGTAATAAAATGCGATTATTTCACCCATGGTGTTATTTTGGGGGTCAAAACGTTAATTTGAGTATGCATACTTCATTATTCTGATTTCAACTTTATTTTACACTAGCGACCCGTTTGCTTCGCCTGAGTAGCATGTATTAACATAGCGTTATTTATATTTAAGACTAGCTCCCCGTGGCTTCGCCCGCGTGGAATATATTACGATTTACGAATATTTGTTAAGATATATTTTAATATTTTTACGCGGAACCCTGATTATTTTTCTAATATAAAAGTTACTCGTTATAACATCAGCTATATGCTAGTGAAAGTCGCGTCAAAATCGGTCCAGCCGTTTCGGAGATAAGTCGGAACAAACAGCCAGTCAGACAGACTGACGGACAGACAGACATACATTTTTAAAATTTATTTTTTTATTATAAGTACCATATAAACTTTCATATATTTAACAAAATCCGCGTTACCCGCGACTTCGTCCACATAGATTGAAATAATATTTTTTTTACTTCTTAGTGCTTTTTTTGTAACTCCTTTATTTATTTTGTTTTTTTTTGTTCATTTTTGGCTCCTCTAGTCTAACTGAAAAATTTCTTTATATACAATATTTTGTGTACAATTTTCTCGGGCTAAAACAATAACGCATCCCTAGCACGTGAGCACGCCACGTTTAGCTGCCCATGTGTAAAGCAACCCTTAGTTAAATCTATGCCAACTTTGCTCAACGTTTGCTCTTGTGACTTGTTGATTGTCATAGCAAAGCTGACATAGATAGGAAATTGCAGTCTTTTAAACTCAAAAGAAAAATTCGACGGTATTATGGGAATTCGTGGTATATATATACTGTCTCACCTTTTCCGCATCCGGATATTATGCGACCTTTCATAACGTTTCTTTACAATGACATTACTAGCAATCTAGTACCATAGCAAAGTTTCGGAGGGTTTAAATTACGGAAAAGTATGATGGGCACGACATCATACTTCTTAAGTTCATACTTCTTCAGTTCTCTTAATTTGCTTAGCTCTTATTTTCGCTTCTAACCATATCAAAATGTGGGCATGGGGCAAACCACGCTCCTGCTATCGTACACTATGCATAAAACAGCGAACGAAACCGAAATTGTTTCCTTTCACCAGTAGATCAGTAGATTTTTAGTTTTGTTTAAAAACTTTCGCTAAAACATCATGTCAATCAGAAGTCAACTGTTCTGTAAAAAGTTCGTTTGTGATTTCATCCCATTTAGGGTTTGTCGTAAACGTTATAAAAAAATCGAGACGTCCATATTTATTAACATAACACACCGTACCGTAAACTAACTAAATCCCGTAGAAAAACTAACCGGCACAAGTCCTCTACATTTTCATTCTGACTGATTGGTCTTGGAGGTGAATATAATTTTCAACTCGAAGTTTTTTTTTGATAAATTCGTATAAAAATGAGTCTTTCCGTATCGATTTTAGTTTATACGTCCACTAAATATTAATTAAGTAATTGTTTGTAATTATGCAAATGATTATACTCATTATCTCTAATCATCAATCGGTAAAAATAGTATTGTAGTGCGGAAACTTTTTTTTGGAAATTTGGTTGGCCTGTGTTGGGGTCGACTTGATAGACCGCAAAGTTATATCCATCTTCCCCATAAACAAATATTAAAGGATACTGTAGAGCATCATAGGATCTGTGAGTTTCGGCGATTCCCTGCAATCTATTATCATGTCTGCGAATTACTATGTCTCGCTTATCACAATCTAGTTATGCAACCACAAGACCATAGGGTTGTTAGGGTTTGTACCTAGAGGGGGCTGCATAAGCATTAGGCAGTATCCAGTAACTGTAGAGTCAGCGCTTTTGGTTGCATGAGATATCAGGCAGAGCTCATGGGAGCGGGCACTTGGTTTTGACATCGACTTCTGTCAAGACGTATTAATTAAGTAATTAGAATTATAATTATTGTAACTAGAAATAAATAGATTTTAAATAGTTTTTAAAAAATCATTTTGCGTTCCCGTAAACTTGACTGGCACAGCCGGTAGGATCGTCATACTTCGGTAGTGTTGCGTCCTTCGCGAATTCGATATAAAACTCTGTCGGAATCGGAGGTCCGCGGCGCGAAGAAAAAAACCGAGACGATCCTCGAACCAAATCAAATTCGTCAAGGAAGCGGAGCTGATCCTGGACCATGAGAGCAGTTGGTGGATGGTGAGTAGAACTTTTCACCATCTTTTCCACTACCTCGGCGTTCTGTTATCTTGAGATCGAACTTCTCTCATTTTAACGTATTCTGGTTAAATAGTTTTAAAAAAATTGTTATATAAATTAAGTTTTACCTATTTTAATAAGTACCATATACAAGAAATATTTTTATTAATCATATACATTTTATTCCTTAATATTTTGTGTGACATTTAGTTAGATTTATTTTATATTCTTTTTATATTGCTTGTGTATAAAAAATACATAACTATGGAGAGTATTACTCTCATCCCTGGTGAAATGATTAAAATAATTCCTTTGTTTGATGGTCACAAACGCTACTTAAATCTATTTTTAAGAATGTGTGAATATGTTTTTACTAAATTTAATGGCTCAACGCAACAGAATTTGTACGTGATGAATACAATAACAAGCCGCCTTATCGGTAATGCAGCTGCATTAATAGGTGAGCGCGATGATATTACAACGTGGGATGAGTTTAAGCAGTTATTAATTCAGCATTTTGGAGATTCACGAAGTGAAGAGTGTTTAAATATCGAACTTGAGACCTTAAGAATTAAACCCGGAGAAAGTTATTTAGATTTTTGTTGCCGAATTCAATCTATGAGATCAATTTTAATGGGTAAAGTTAACCGGTTGTCGGACTCAAATATGCGCAATAGTAAAAGGGCTATCTATGAAAATACGTCATTAAACGTTTTTCTGTATAATTTACCGGAACATTTAGTTAGAGTAGTGCGTCTCAAAGCTCCAAATTCATTAGAGGATGCGCTCTGTACTGTATTAGAAGAAGTTAACTTCCATAGTCAGTACCAAATGAGGAACAAAATGTCTGGATCCAATCTCACATCTCATTCGCAATCGCATAACAATTCGCCATCATTTAAATTCGGTAATAATAACACTCCACCTCAACAGTCTTATATTTTTAAGCCTATGCAATTGAACCAACCACCTAGATATAATTTTGGCATTCCACCGAATAAGCAGGTGCAGATGCCGCTACCGACTCAAGGTCAGCAGCGACAATTTAACAGTTTAGGAAATTATTATCGACCACCACAACCTAATAACAATCAAATGCAATTCGTATATCGTCCACCCCAATTTGGCTATAGACCTGTAGGCCTTCAGCCTTTACCTTCAATGAGTCCTCAACAGTTCGGTATGCAGCAGCGATATAACAACGATAGTAATATATCTCAGCATAACCAACCGCGAATTAACACGGATGTGTCGATGCGCACAGCACCTGTAGCACGACAGCAGCAAGGTTTTAGGTTAAACGAATTAGAGTTAAATGAAAACTATTATAATGATGACATGTATTGCTACGAAAACGCAAATTATTTCGATCAATATCCTAACGACGATCCTTACTATAACCCCGAATATCAATCAGAAAAGACTGTAAACCCGGAAACTGAAACCAAACCGGCTGATACAAATATTAAGACGACGGAAAATATTGAAAATTTTTACATAACCGCTTCAAGCAACGCTGACGCACTATCCCGTATCAAACTGAACGCATTAGGTTCTGACAATGACACAGATTCGTTGTAAGTGAACGTAGACGATAAAGACAAAAACCGTGAAACCATGGAACTAAATAATGACACAAATTTAAAATTACCTTATATATATATCCCGGAGTTAGATTCAAAATTCATGTTAGATACCGGTAGCACGCATTCATTTATAAGCCGAAGCAAGGCATACCATTATTTTCAAAACGAAATTTTTAATGAACCCTTCGAGGTTTTCAGTACACATGCTACAAATAGCCATAATCAGTTCATAGTTATTCCGCTACCACCCACATTTAAAAGCCCTGAATATCACAAGTTCTATATATATAATGTAGATTCGGGTTATGATGGCCTTATAGGTAATGACCTATTAAAACAATTAGAGGCTCTCATCGATTTAAAGCGTCATATACTTTCAACAAAATCCACAAATATTCCTATTGTACATAATTTTGAAAATCACAATTTTATTTTGCCACCTAAATCGGAACTACGTGTTAAATTACCAAACGATGTGCATTCAGGCGAATCCATACTAAATTATAAGCAGTTTTGTAAAGATATTAGAAAGCCGAGCGCTATAATGGCTTATAACCACACAGTACACTCCAATACTAGTTTAACTCCGTTTGAAGTCGGCTTTGGGCATACGGATTCCGGAAAGGTTTTTGATAACGATTTCGATAGGGCCTATACCCAACAGCTATTAAAAGACCATCAAAAGAGCACTAAATATTTATACAAGTACATTTCCGATCGAATGATTGAACAAAAGGAAAAGGCTAGGGAAAGGAAAGGAGGAGAAGCAAATGTAGTACTTAACGAAGGGCAAATAGCGTACGTAAAGGACATCAATATTAGGAAAAGTAAGGTACAGGAAAGCTGTTGTTCAAGGCCCTGTAGAACGTAATACCGTGCCTGTTAAAATAGGTGAACGGGAGACAAAGGTCCCTATTAAAAATTTCAAACGACCTCCACAGGTGGTGCATGGCCATCCTGACTATGGCTCATATACTTTGGACCCGCAGTCTTCAACTTCAAAAAATTGACAACAACCCGGGCCTGCTTCCTATAAAAGAAGGCCAAGCTTTTAAGCAAACAAACAGGTGGCTTATAGTCAAAGAAGTCAATTTATTAGGAATTAAGGAAAATTTAGATTTAAATATTAATAAGTTTAAAGAATTTTGTAGGTTAGTTGATATAAATAAACTTTATGTTTATGAATTCCAAGCCATGAAAACCCAAGCCGATTATTCTTGCGATTTAACTATTGAAAAATTTAAACAACTTGTACCATCCAATAGGTTTAAAAGAGGTCTCATAGATCCCCTAGGATCAATCATTAAAACTATCACCGGTAATTTGGATCACGAAGATGCTCTTAGATACGATTCCGTTAAATCTAAATTAAAGCAGAATCAATTGAATGTTGACAGTAAAATCACCATTGTTTCTAAAATGCTGAATAGTTTGGCGAATAGTACAGAAACCTTACATGAAAATGAACTAGTATTAGATGAACGCCTAAAAAGAATTGAACGAATAGTGAAATACATAGCTACCAAAGAAAATAATTAAATTTATAATACCTATAATTTAGGCATGTATAATATGTTTATCAGTAACTTTCGTAGTATTTACCTTAAACTTAGTGAAATAGAAACCGCTTTAGCTTTTAGTAAAGTTTCAATATTACACCAATCAATTATTAATTCATCTGATCTGTTAGTGATACTTAATGATATAGCCAAAGTTGATAACCTAGTATACCCTGTAAATGTAGAGAATTTAATAAAGATTGAAAGAACTATTGTTATAAAAGCTTACATGAAAGGAAACCAGATTACGTACTTGATGGAAGTTCAACTTACTGATAGTTTTCATTACAATTATTACAAATTATACCCATTACCTGTATTCGATGCACTGAGAAACAGAACGTCTCTAATAATTCCCAAGTATCCTAACATTTTGGTGAAAGGTTCACAATACTTACCGGTCTCTCGGCCGTGCACCGAAATAGCGGCAGATGAGTTCCTGTGTACGAGCTCCAATATGGTATCCTATCCTAGAAACACATGTGCTGAACAACTGATGAAATTCCAAAGCAATCTAACACTATGTGAACCTCGGTTCGTTGATCTTGAGGATGTCAAAATCCAGTCTATCGGCCCTGTGAATTGGATTATATACGCCAACCATAAATTAATATTAACAAACAAATGCCAAGATGACATCACCAAAGAATCACTTTTGGGCACATACATAATAAAAATTAGTGAGGATTGTGAAACCTTCATCGAAAACTATAAATTGTTGCACCGCTTATACTACGCTAAGGAATTGGGCTATAGAGTGACCCCAGTGATAAGCTTACCAAAACTAGATCACCTGAACCTGACGAATACTGAAACAGTTAACCTGAAAGGCTTAGCCTTAGACGACCTGAAACATCTAGCATATCTATCGAATCAAAACCTTAAATTCAGTGGCAGTGAACATAGTGATCAAAGTGATAAGGGTTAAGGGTGTTGGCTTAGCTACTTTATTACTATATGTCATTTTACCTATTGTTGTAATTTTTAGTGTTTTAAGAAAATGTAAAAGTAATTTAGTTAACAGATGGCGGAATCATCGGACAACAGCTGAAACCACTGAAGCCGATAATTCCGCTCTTAGAGAGGGAGGAGTTATGCAACCAAAAAACCATAGGGTTGTTAGGGTTTGTACCTAGAGGGGGCTGCATAAGCATTAGGCAGTATCCAGTAACTGTAGAGTCAGCGCTTTTGGTTACATGAGATATCAGGCAGAGCTCATGGGACCGGGGACTTCGTTTTGACATCGACTTCTGTCAAGACGTATTAATTAAGTAATTAGAATTATAATTATTGTAATTACAAATAAATAGATTTGAAATATTTTTTAAAAATCATTTTACGTTCCCGTACTTACTTACTTACTTACTTATCTTCACGCACAATCCCTGACGGGGTAGCCAGAGAGAACAGATCGCCAAGTGTCACGATCCTTACATATCTCTTTCGCTTCTTTCAGATTCATTATCTTCTTCATACATGCACGTCTAGGTATCCGAGTACTCTTGACACTATCTTCTTCGAGCAATTTGCTCACATGGTCTTCGAAAGTTAGTCTCGGTCTACCTCGACACCTTTTAATATTAACTTTCGCGCTATATATTTTCTTCACCATTCGGTCTTCACTCATTCGCTCAACGTGCCCAAACCACTGAAGCACGCCCTTATCAATTTTTGTGATAAGGTCATCTTTCAAACCTGCCATATTGCGAATCTCTTCGTTTCGCTTTCGGTCGGCCATAGTAACGCCGCACATTTTACGAAGAGATCGCATCTCCACTGCATTCAACTTACTTTTATGCTTCTTCTGGCATATCCAGGTTTCGCTGCCATATAACAAAGTCGGTACCAACACTGCGTTATGTATTGCAAGGCGTGCACTCTTCGCTACGCCTTGCCTTTTGACTAACGCAGTCAGGGCACCATTGACTTTGTTCCCGGCAGCGACACGCCTGTCCACATCTAAATCACATCTTCCATCCCGGCTAAAAGCACTCCCCAAGTATACAATTTCATTTACCTGTTCTAGACATTCCTGATTTACCCATATTTCACACTTCGTTCTCTCTTCGTCCCTTTCAAATACGTTTACGTTCCTGTAAACTTGACTATCTTGATTTACCAGTAACAAAGATACTTTGTTTGTTGTCGGTTAATTATGGAAACCTCTATGCTCTGTTGATGGTCGTCGATCAGCATGTATAACAATTTTATAGTCATTTGGTGGAAAAGATTGAAGAGCAGTTTTGAAATCTCGAATGTAACTGTTTATTTCAATAAGCATACTTTGCAAGCTTTCTGCTTACAAAGGGTTTAATTTTGGATAACTTTAAAAAAAATTACAATAATTTTGCATCTCTTTGTAGTACATAATCGCTAATGAAATATATTTGTAAAAATTATTTTCTCGCATTGTCAACTGAAAGAAGGGAACAATTAAATAATACACCTGCCCTTGTATTTTAAACGTGGGCATATAATTCTCTTCGTGAACTTCTTTTGCCCCATAAGAAGTCATTTGAAAAGCCGAATCATAACGTCTAATATTATTTAAAAAATGTTGAGATTGATCATGTTCGCGACATAACAAAAAATCAAGTGGCTCAGGTGGCTGCTGAATAGAGTCCAAGCGCACTTTTCGAGAAGAACAACAAATTCGTTTTAACTAATCTTTTCACCTTTACAGTAGTTGCAACATGCATTCAAAGGGTCTATCTTTGATTTAGCTGAATATTTTTTTTTTGGGCATTACAATTGTATCCACTGTTATGTTTTTCTCGCCATGGAACGTTACGTCTATTAGTTTTTTTTATTTGGTTATTATTCAGTCGTTGTCGTCGGTTCTCTTCACTTTTAATATGCCGCATAGCACTTGTCGTTGGTCTGGCAGTAACCAAACGAAACCAAAACCAAAATCACACTTTCACAGATCTGTGCTAAGTGCTCGATTCTCTGTCGTTGTGTTTCATGATATCGATCACATTGTTCTGTAATACGGATGTCATGTTGTTTTTGACCTTCAAATCCACGTTGATTTTGGTGACGATGACGATCACTTTCCAATCGTTGCTCTCTTTAATCATCTGATTCTAGATAACGTAACACTGAGTGTCTAATACGATCATTTTCTAATCACTAATCTCCAGTATCGTCTGATTGTAGGTTTCGCGAAACAGCGTGTCGAACACGGTCATCTTCTAAACGCTCTCTACTATCGTCTGATTCTAGGCTTCGCGAGACAGCGTGTCGAACACGGTCATCTTCTAGTTGCTACTCTCTTGTATCGTTTAATTCTAGGCTTCGCGAGACAGCGTGTCGAATACGATCGTTTTCTAGACGCTGTTCTCTAGACTCCTGATATTCTTGATTCCTTAACAATGAATGACGGGTTCTATTTTACTGTAATCGTTTGTTCCGCTCAAAACTACACTCAGTCAACCAGAATATGGATTTCCTTTATCTACAATTTATTAGACGACTTTCTTTATCCTGTTGAGATTCATTTTTAAGTTGCAATCTTTGACTTTTGGCCTTTCTCGTAATTTAAAGCAGATTTAATTTTCTTTTAGGCATGACTAATGGGTGTAAGGGTACTTTTTATTAATATTTATTTTAAAAACAATTACCTACGTACTTAACTAAATAAAATAGCCTATAACTAATTAATCAATTTTAATGTAAATCAAAAAACTAACTACTCAATACGAAAGACACATACAACACACAAACACTTACGCCTGTCACCCAGAGGGGTAGGCAGAGACTACGGAATTCCATTTGGTGCGATCCTGACACACCTCTCACGCCTCCTTTACATGCATATATCTCGTCAGTTAAGGGTACTCCTAATCTGGCCCATTTTCAATGTATCGCCAAATTGGTCGATAAATCTTCGTCTAGGGCGTCCCTTACTGACTTTGCCGTTTACTTCTGAAACATAAATTTGCTTTGACTTTCTTTCCTCGTTCATTTTTCTACGTGACCAAACCACCGAAGCATTCCTTTTTTAATCCTGGTCACAACGTCATCTTGCAAACCACACTTTTCTCTTATCCCACTATTCCTCACCCTGTCATTCAGATTCAGCTTTAGAATACTCCTTAATTACAGCCTTTATTCTACTCTCATGCTTCTTCTGCCAGACCCAACTTTCACTACCATACATAAAATAGGAACTACCACAGCATTATGAATTACCATGCGTGCCTTCTTTGATACATTGTGACTCTTCATAATAGCTTGTAGAGCCCCATTAACTCTATTTCCTGCGTTCACTCGTCGTTCTAGATCATTATCATATCTACCATCCCTGCTAAATAAACATCCCAAATATTCAAACTCATCCACTTAATCAACTCCTCTTCTATTCTTATTTCACATAAGGTTTTACTTTCTTCTCTTTCAAAAACCATCACTTTCGTCTTACTTGCGTTCACATTTCTTTTAATGACCAGTTTGTTAAAGTAACCATCATTTGCAACTTGGCCGCCGACGATGCAAACATGACTTGATCATCGGCGTACAAATACGAAGGAATTTTCATAAAAGAAAACCAACCGATGTTAAATATTGATTTTTTATTATTACTTAAATAACTGACTGCTATAAAATAGTGAAAGTTTAATGAAGCAATTTGAATTTAAGAGAACGAAAGTTAGAAAACTCTAAACATTTATTTTAAATAGAATATTTATTTTAAATACAACTACCTACGTGCATAACTAAATAAAATAACCTATAACTAATTTATCTATTCTAAAGTGATTCAAAAACTAAACGAATTAAAACGGACGAATTTTCATAAAAGAAAATTAAACGACGTAAAACATTGATTTTTTATTATAACTTAAATCACTTACTGCTAAAAAACAGTGAAAATGTAACGTAGCGATTTGAATTTAAGAGAACAAAAGTTACAAAAATCCAAACCTAAGTAAGAAATATTTATTTTTAAAACAACTACCTATGTACATAACTAAATAAAATAACCCTTAACTAATTTATTTGTTCAACAGCAACTTAATCTATTTCTTAATCAAAATAACCTCTTAAATACATTTCAATCAGGCTTTCGTCCTGGACATAGCACGGTTACTGCTTTGGTTAAAATCAAAGACGACATTCGGGCAGGAATGGAGAATCGGCAGGTTACTATTCTTACTCTTCTTGATTTCAGCAACGCCTTCAACACAGTCGATTTTGATATACTTCTAGCTGTGCTCCGTTCTATTAACGTATCTCCAGCGGCAACTGACTGGTTTCGTAGTTACTTGTTTGGACGCCGTGCATGCATCCGTATTGAAGACACTTATTCCTCGTGGTGTTTTCTGGATGCAGACGTACCACAAGGTGGCGTGTTGTCTCCTCTCCTCTTTTCAATTTTCATACGCTCTATCACTTCAGGAATAACTTCTCGCTACCATCTTTATGCAGACGATCTCCAAATATATTCTCAAACAAGTATCAATAATCTTCCATCTGCCGTGCTATCCACAAATCGTGATCTCGCTATTATTTCAGAATTTTGCACATCTTATAGAATTAAGGTTTACCCTAGTAAAACGCAGGTAATAGTGATAGGTAGCAACAAACTACTACAAAAAATTACTTGGCATACGCTGCCTTTCGTTTATTTTGAAAACTGTGCTATTCCTTACAGTAAGGTTGTAAAAAATCTAGGGGTTCTAATTGACAGTACAATGTCTTGGGCACCACAAATTGAACAAATAAGTAAGAAAATTTTTGCAGCTTGTGGAAGTCTCAAAGGACTTCGAAATTTCTTACCCATTTCTACCAAAGTTGCGTTAGCACATTCCATTTTGATGCCTATTTTAGACTATGCTGATATATGCTACACTGATATTACTATGGAGCAATTAAACAAGCTAGAGCGTCTTCAAAATTTTTCCATTCGGTTCATATTTGGCTTACGCAAATGTGACCATGTATCCCGATTTTGAAATCAACTCAAGTGGCTCCCAATTCACCTTCGCCGGAATGTTCATTTACTTTCTTTACTTTTTTGTGTTCTGTTTGATCCGAAATTCCAAAGTACCTTAAGGAACAATTTCACTATCGATATGAATTTCATGATCGCAGTTTGCGTTCAGTGTATATCTTGGCTTTGAATACTCTTTGCAGCGTAACTTCTTTTTATAATAAGTAATTTACTTCACAAGCAATCCAGACTCTGGAATTCATTACCACTTAATATTCAGCAAGCGCAATCTTTAAAGACTTTTAAAAAACATCTTAAGGAGTATTATTTGAATTTCCCGTCATAATTATAAATTATATGCATTTCCTCTTTTTATTAGTACTTGTTTTTTTTTCTTTTTGATTAATTTTCTCTACATATATATATATGTATGTATGTGTGTATATATACGTATATATATTTATATATATGTATGTATGTATGTATATATTTATTTATATATGTTTATTAATTTTATAATATAATATAATTCATATATTTTTATAAATCTTGTTTAATTATAAGATTTTGTACTCAGTTTTATTTTATATTGCACGTTGCACCTATCCGTCAAAATTGTCATTGTCCCTTTTACGTTCGGTTTGTCAGGTAGAAATCGCTTAAAGCGATATGACCACCGTTTGTAGTTCTTAAGTTTTCCGTAATTGTAACACTTTGTATAAATGCAATAATTTATTTATTGGAATGTGAATCAAAAACTTAACAATTTAATATGAACGCATTTTCATAAAAGAAAACTAAACGACGTTAAACATGATTTTTTGTTATTACTTAAATCACTTACTGCTATAAAACAGTGAAAATGTAATGTAGCAAATTTGAATTTAACAGAACGAAAGGTACAGAAATCCAAACCTAAGTAAGAAATATTTATTTTAAAAACAACTACCTACGTACATGACTAAATAAAATGACCCATAACTAATTTATCTATTCCAATGTAAATAAAAACTGAACGACTTAATACGAACAAATTTTCATGAAAGAAAACCAAACGACGTTATACATTGACTTTTTATTATTACTTAAAGGTCTTACAGCTAGAAAGCAATGAAAATGTAACCAAACAATTTGAATTTAAGAGCCGGAATGATAGTAAAATAAAAGATACCTAAACAAACAAAAAATTAAGAGCATGTAAGTTACAAAAACCAAACCTAAGTAACAAGTATTTATTTTAAGAACAACTATCTACGTACATAACTAAAAAAGTGACCTCTAACTAATTTATCTATTCCAATGTAAATAAAAAAAACCCTTAACGACTTAATACGAACAAATTTTCATGAAAGAAAACCAAACGACGTTATACATTGACTTTTTATTACTACTTAAAGGTCTTACAGCTAATATGCAATGAAAATGTAACCAAATTATTTGAATTTAAGAGCCGGAATGATAAAAAATAAAAGATACCTAAACAAACAAAAAGAAATATATATATATATATATATATATATATATATATATATAAGCGATCGAGCGGAACCAGGGCTTCAAGGTCTGTATGGTAGAAAGAGCCAACTGACGAGGCTGAATACCGAATGTAGCAGCATCGTTTCCGTGACACCTGAGATTTTAAGTAATTGAGATTACGACGTTCCTTGGGCATCTGTACACTGTACACACTGTACAGCAAGGATCCAAGAGCGAGTTTGTTTTAAGGCCGGGAACGCATTTGCAATTCTCCTGGTTCCCCTGGTGTTGCAGTTGTTCATTGGCAGTGGTTTTCACTTACCATCAGGTGAGCTGCATGCTCGTTTGCCCCCTCTCCTATATAAAAAAGAGTCTTATCAGACAGATTTCCCAAGATATCCCGGACGTCAGTGTGAGCGAGATTAGAATGGCTCTCTATCACCTTAAAAACGGCAAGGCCTAAGGTGAGGATGCAATTACAGCGGTGCTTCTGAAAGCGGGTTGAAAACCAGTACTTGAAGTCCTACAAAAGCTCTTTAATTACGTAGTCCATGGTGGCACTACTCCGGAGGCGTGAAGCAGAAGTACTTGTTGTTATTGTTCTTCAAAAAAGCCGCCAACGCTCTCTTCAACAACTACAGGCCAAATTCTCTTCTAAACCACGTGTAGACGTTAAGCAAAACTCTCGAAAACAGCACGTAGGTGCTGTTTTCGGTAGGTCTCTGAAAAGTCTTTAGCCCCATAGACATTTCTCTTCGGCAAGTTGTAGAGAAGACCGAAAAGTACAATCTGCCAATTTGTCTTGCGTATGTGGACTATGAGAAAGCCTTTGATTCCGTCGAAATTTGGGCGTTGCTGCCATCCTTTCAGCGGTGCCAAGTGGACTATCGTCGTATTGACCTGCTTAAGTAATTATACAATAAAGCTACGATGGCTATCCAAGTACAGAACCAGAGTACGAAACCTATCCAACTGCAGAGAGGTGTAAGACAGGGTGACTTAATATCTCCGAAACCCTTCATCGCTGCATTAAAAGACTTGAAAGAAAACGGTATTAACGTCAATGGCGAGTACATCACTCACCTTCGATTTGCTGACGATATAGTCCTTATGGCAGAATCGCTGGAGAACCTAAGCACTATGCTCAATGACTTCTATAGTGTCTACCAACGGATAGGTCGTAAGATGAACATGGATAAAACAAAAGTCGTGTTTAAAGTACATGTCACACCTATGCCGGTAGTTGTTGGGAGCACTTAGCTAGGACAAACAGTGTCGACTAGGTATGTTTAACTTAGACCGAGAGGTCAATCTACGGATTCAACTTGGTTAGGCAGCGTTCGGGTGATTACGATACATCTTCTCGTCAGACATACCTCAAAACATTAAAACTAGATTGCACAACCAGTTTGTGTTTCCAGTGATAACCTATGTATGGATCTACGTAGTCTTTCACTGCTGGCCGTATAAGGAAGCTCAATGTCGCTCAGCAATCTATGGAGAGGACTATTCTCGGCGTTTCTCTGCGTGGTAGACTTAAAAACTAGGATATCCGCAGTAGAACCCGAGTTACCGATATAGTCCAAAGAATTAGTATACTGAACTGGCAATAGGTCGGTCATATATCTCTAAGAACTTACAACTGGGGAAGAAAGTGTTTCGAGTGGCAGGCAAAGTGTAGGACGTTCCCCTACTAGATGGAGTGATGACCTGGTAAGACATGCAGAAAGTCAATAGATGCAGGTGGCTCGGGACCGTGCTTTGTGGTAATCCCTGAGGCCTCCTTGAGGCCTATGTTCAGCAGTGGACTTGTGAATGGCTGTAATGATGATGATGATGATGATGAATATAACCCCGTGGGTTTTTTATAAAATAAGGGTACAAACGAGCACTTAGTCCACCTAATGGTAAGTTAATGCTATGGCCCATTGATATCCACAATTTTCCTCGATTAAGAATCAACATGCATATGCGTTGTCAACCCTGAGGACTAAAATCGATTGCCTCGTTTCCAGTAAAATTGGTCTCCGGTTCTATATACTCACCATATGAAAACAGCAACAGTAAGCTGCTATTTTACGCTGGTATTCTGTGATTTGCGAGCCAACCTATTCCTGGTACAACTATAATATAGCTGCAGCTTGATTCTACCACGGAAGAAATGAGGGTTTCATATGAATCGACAGAGAGAAATTGAAACAGCTAATGGGCAGCATCATCTTCCTGGTAACAACTAAAAATAATGAAGAACTGCGGCTACTAATCCGCCCGCCAAATTGGCAACTAAGGAAAAATCTATCCGAATTCCTCAAGTATGCTGCAATCAATGGGGGAGGCCTATGTTCATCAGTAGACTTTTATGGGCTGCAATGTATGGATGAGGTGGACTGTAAGATCATTTGTCAAAAAAGTCATAGGTGTGAAAGAAACATTTATATATTTTCAAACAAGGTTAAAGCGGATTTAATTCACATCCGCTATTTTCCTCTCGGTCACACGTCTCTCGTGATTGAGTTTTCATACTTCCGTAATAATCTTACTAATAGAGCTGTTCCATGTTATATGAAGGAGATTATATCTGCCGGTACAACGAATCCTTGCCACAGTTCTATTTTAATGTTTGCACTTATCTCACATCGTGGTAGCTCGGGGTGATAAACGCTCGTCTTAAAATAATAAAATACGTGATCTACAGTGTTCGATTTGTACCTCACTAATTAACTGTTAATTACTGTTGACGTGTTGATTTATCACGTGCGCGGCGGTATAGAATAACATCGTGAGGAAACTTGCATGTCTAGGAAATTATAAATGCAAAGTCCGTACATATTAGAAGATGGATGTCTTTGGTTTACGGTAAGGGAATAGAATAGAATAGAACATAACAGAATAGAATAGAATAGAAAAGATTATACATACAATATAGAATAGATTAAATTACAGTAGAATAGAGAATAGTAGAGTAGAGTACAGTATAGTAGAGTAGAATAAAGTAGAGTAGAATATAATAGAATAAAAGTAGACTGGCGTGGAGCGAAGTCGAGTGGAGTGGAGTGAAGTGGAGTGGAGTGAATCGGAATTGTATGGTATGGTTGGTAATGGATTGGAATTGAATAGTAGGAAACTGAATGGAACTGGGTGGATGGGGATGGAACGGAACCGAATGGAATAGTAATTATATAATTATTGTATAGTTATAAATTAAAAGAATACTTGTTGAAATTTGTTTATGTTTTTACAACTGGTACGGGAACTCCTATGTTCCCGGAATAACCAGCAAAAACCCAGCGGGACGTTTCCAAACATCAATCTATACAAATAAATAAAATTGAAGGGTCTGTTTGTAATGTCAAAATTACAGTTTTTTACCAAATGCATATGAAAGAAAACCTATAACTAAAATACAATTTTTAAAATTGTTGTCTGTCTGTCTGTCTGTCCCTTTGTTCCAGGTAATCTCCGAAACGGCTGGACCGATTTTGACGGGACTTTCACTGTCAGATAGCTGATTTTTATAGATTAGCTGAGTAATTTAGGCTGCTTTAGGTTTAGAAACAGAATAAGGGTTCCGCACAAAAACATAAAAACCCTAACACGCAAGCGAAGTCGCGGGGAACAGCTAGTTTACAATATAATATGAGGTACAAAAATTAATACAGCACGGTAGCGATAATTCTCAGGAGTTGTCAATCATGTACTCATTCGTAGTATAATACCCCTTATTATATATTTTATGCAAATAATTTTTTTAATGTTTTTGGTAGATGGGTGCTGCGTACGTATTTCTGGATCTTTATTGTAAAAGTGTATACATTGCCCCATGAAGGAATTATTGATTCTTTGGAGTCGAATTATCTGTGGTCTCTATTTCAATGACAATTCTGAAACGTTTAATCCTTAAGCCCCGCTAGCATCAATCATCATTGTGGTTGGATAACATATTGAACTAAGCAAATTCCTACCTCAAGGGTATTAATTATTCAAATAGGTATAGCTTTTTTGTTTTGGGGACCATCCATAAAGGACTTATGTGAAATGAACGGCAGTTAAATAAAAAAGCATTATAAACCTGAAATATTTAAATATCCAGATCAGTAACGTCACGTAACGCTGCAGGTACGAAATGTCTGATACCGGGATCGTCAACCTGACTGCCAAGCGTGACGATCAATGCTCGATTCCTATAATCTTGAAACGTATCGTTCTTTGTAACTATCCGTTTTGTTACATGCGAGGTGTATATAAAAATAGTTCACATTAAGAGCTATTCATTTGGCAACTTAAGATGACTTCAAATGAAAAAACTTAAAACGGTTCATAAATAAATGTACTGCTATTATTGGAATGAACTTATTTTACGCGGCTTACAGTAGAGCGAGCTGGCAGAAATTGTCACGCATACCCACTTCAGGAGGCCTTACCCTCTTTCTCTTTGTCTCTTTCTACTATTGTTGTATGTGTGTGTTCATGTGAGTATCGAGATTAGTATTATAATTTTATTTTATTTAAATTAAAAAATATTATTTTAAATCAATAGAAATTTACTTTTTAAATCACGCTTATAATTGAAAAAAAAATAACGTATGGAACTTAGTTTCTAACGGCGGTGCCCCGCACAAATTTTTTTTACAGGGGTGCATTTACTGTAAAACATCTCGTTAAGGAAAACGAAGCGTTTTTAAATATAGAAACTCGACATAACATCAATTTCTTTCTACCAAAAGGGAAGCCCATGTCTAGTATTGGACTATTACGGACTGATCAAGATGATAAAGAAGATTACCGACCAACCTAAATCTATCCCCGTTACAATCCCACAGCCAAGATGCGATACTTTGTTCTGCACTGTTCCTATGACAACAAGAAGCTTTGAACACTGCGGTTGAACTAAATAATTTAGTAATTGCCAGCATAGAGTAAATGCGCATAGCTGAAAAGCTTTTGTCTTCATTAACCTGCAACATTTCACGAACAGGCGATGTTATTAAGCGGTTGGAAATGAGCGCATTAGCTGCAATTAAGGCCTGTCCATCACGCGCCTTGCTGTCTAGAGCTATGCCTATAGTTATTATGTTTATCATCGCTTATTTTTATTGTATTTGCTACACAAAAATAATTTTAATAATTTATAATGAATGTATGTGTCACTTAAAATTATAAAACACCACTAAATGGAGCGACGACCTGATTACACATGCAAGCAGTCAAAGGTGGTAGTTCATGGGCTCCATGGGTCCACGTATTGTGAGGTGTCTGTAAAGGTACTGTTTCCGAAACTGTTCGTCGCTGCTTGTGTTAAGGGATCCTGGTTATTGTCTTACCTAAAGATTTAGTATAGTCAGAGTCTAATTTTCTTCTTAGGCTGTTGTATAGCTATAAAGCAAGATAACGCAGAAAGGAGCAGTTCTTAACTATATAACGGGGAAAGTAGAACTTTATGAGAAATATTGTATCACGTTAAAGAAAACAGTAAAGTTACAGCTTCACAAGTACACCATAACACAGGGGATATAGAATAAATTAATACGTCACAATGTTCCGGTGTATGTCGGCAGACTTCAAGTAACATTTAAATATTTTAAATTCTCTACTATTGTCTCACGATGTTTTACAATAATTTGATTTGTGCCGGCAGGAATCGAATCCGGGCTGCTAACGAAGTGTAAAATATACGGCGAGTGGTGAGTCCCTGAGCTTCCATGGCTTCCCTGAGCTATTACCTGGCTATTAGATGGAGTTACAAGAGGTCGCTCGAGATCGGACGCTGTTGTTGAACTAAAAAAACCTACCCTCTAGAACTCACAAGATGCTTTGGGATATTTTGTGATCTTTCCAATGCCTTGGACTGTGTCCAGCATGAGATATCAATAATAAAGCATTACATTATGGTATTATGAATATAATGCTAAAACTTATTCATCATCATCATCATTTACAGCCTTTCATAAGTCCACTGCTGAACATAGGCCTCCCCAAAGAATGCCACAAAACACAGTCCTTAGCCAACTGCATCCATAGACTTCCTACATGTCTTACCAGTTCGTCACTCCATCTAGTAGGGGGTCGCCCTACACTTCGCCTACCGGTACGTGGCTGCCACTCAAGAATCTTTCCTCCCCATCGATTGTCGGTTCTTCGAGCTATATGGCCGGCCCATTGCCACTTCAGCTTACTAATCCGTTGGCTTATGTCAGTTACTCTGGTTCTACTGCGGATATCCTCATTTCTTAGTTTATCACGCAGAGAAACCCCGAGCATAGCCCACTCCATAGCTCGCTGAGCGACCTTGAGCTTCCTCATACGGCCAACAGTGAAGGACCACGTATCAGATCCGTAAGTCATCAATGGCAACACGCACTGGTTGTAAAATTTCGTTTTCAGGTTTTGAGGTATACCTGACGAGAAGATGTGTCGTAGTTTCCCGAACGCTGCCCAGCCGAGTTGAATCCGTCGATTGACCTCTTGGGCGAAGTTGGATTTACCTTGTCGGACTATTTGCCCAGGTAAACATACTCGTCAATAACTTCGAGCTTAGTGCTCACAACAACTACTGGCATAAGCGTGACATGGACGTTATACATGATTTTTGTTTTGTTCATGTTGATCTGAAGACCTATCTGTTGGGAGACACTATTGAGGTCATTGAGCACAGTGCTTAGGTCCTCCAGCGATTCTGCCATAAGGACTATATCGTCGGCAAATCGAAGGTGAGTGATGTACTCGCCATTGATGTTAATACCGCATCCTTCCCAGTTCAGTAGCTTGAAAACGTCTTCCAATGCAGCGGTGAAGAGTTTCGGGGATATAACGTCACCCTGTCTTACACCTCTTTGTATTTGGAAAGGTTTCGTACTCTGATTCTGTACTCGGATAGCTATCATAGCTCTACTGTACAAACACTTCAGCACCTCGATATACCGACAGTCAATTTGGCACCGCTGGAGGGACTGCAGCATCGCCCAAATTTCGACGGAATCAAAGGCTTTCTCATAGTCCACATACGCAAGGCAAAGTGGCAGATTATACTCCTCTGTCTTCTGTACAATCTGCCGCAGGGTATGTAAGTGGTCTATGGTACTAAAGCCTTTTCAGAAACCGGCTTGTTCGGGAGGCTGGAAGTCGTCAAGTCTGCGTGCGAGACGATTCGTAATGACTCTTGAAAACAGCACGTAGACGCGATTTATAAGGGAAGTCGGTCTGTAGTTCTTCAAGAGAGCGTTGTCTCCTTTCTTCAACAACAAGATCCCCGCAATTTTGCTCCTCGCCTCCGGATTAGTGCCACCATGGAGGACGGAATTAAAGAGCTTCTGAAGGACATCAAGTACCGGTTTTCTACCAACTTACAAAAGCTCCGCTGTTATTCCATCCTCGCCCGGGGACTTGCCGTTTTTAAGGTGCTAGAGCGCCATTCTAATCTTGCTCAGGCTGACGTCCGGGTTATCTTCGGAATAGTGTCGGATAAGACTCGCTCTTGGATCGTTACTCACACTTGCGTGTAGCTCCAACGATGACGTATACAGCTGCCCATAGAACCTCTCAATCTCACTCAAAATCTCAGGTGTATTGGAAACGATGCTGCCACACTCGGTCTTCAGTTTTGACAGTTGACTTTTTCTGGCAGACAGATCTCTGGCAAAGACTTTGGAGCCTTGGTTCCGCTCGATCGCTTCTTCAATACGAGCTGTATTGAAGTTGCGTAAGTCCCGCCGCATGCATTTGGAGATCTGTCGGTTCAGTTGCCTGTATGCTATCAAATCTGTTGAAGAATGTAGCTTCATCTCCCGTCTAACAGCTATGAGATTAAGAGTGTGATCGGAGAGTTTTTATGTTCTTCTACGGCGGGTCTTGCAGAACTTAGCTCCAACCGCATGGACAGTTTCCACGAGCTTGTCATTCATATCGTCCACTTCATTGCAGTATTCTAGGCACTTAAAACGGTTTTGTAACTCGAGCTGAAAGGTTTCGGGACTTTGGATTAGAGCACAAGGGGGACGGAGCGTTGACTTCATTAGACGAGACCTCTTCAACTTAACGTTTAGGTTCAGTGTGCCTCTAACCATTCGGTGATCGCTACCAGTTTTCACTCTCGCGATCACAGAGACATCACTGAATAGTTGTCGTCTGGTCCCCATAATGAAGTCAATCTCATTTTTTGTCGAACCGTCGGGGCTCGTCTAGGTCCACTTCCTGTGAGGCCGCTTCAGGAAGAAAGAGTTCATCATAAAGAGTCCCTCTTTCTCTATGAAGTTCGCCAGCTGCTGGCCCCTTGGGTTTCGTTGCCCTATTCCAAATTTCCCTACTTTCAGCTCACCGTTCTCTCTTGTACTTAGTTTTGCATTGAAGTCTGCCATTAACACCGTATAGTGGGTTTTGGAGAAATGCATGGCTCTAGAGATATCCTCATACATTTCCTCCATCACCTCATCGGCATGTGCCGAGGTTAGTACGTAAACCTGTATGACCTTCAGCGAATACCGTTTGGTGATTCTGAGTATAAATACGCAACCCTCGTCGACACACTCTCAATTCTTGCAACGTTGTTAACGAGAGACTTGTGGACGATAAATCCGACACCTCCTGGGGACAGATGGTCGCCCTCCCGGTGATAGAGCAAGTTGCCGGATTCGAGAATTACCGTGTCCTCCCCCTCTCTTCCGACTTCGTATAATCCTATAATATGCCAGCGTAACTTGTCAATCTCTTCTTCCAGCCCCACGATCTTCTCGTCAGTCCTCAGAGTGCGTGCGTTGTATGTTGCCAGGTCAAGTCGTCTTAGGTGGCAACCGAACCTCCACCGGAGATTCTTAGCACCCCCTGCCCGCCGTTAACATGGTCGCCAACGTAGCCAGGAATAGCGGGGCCGCCTGGGACTGGGGTCTATCTCTTTCTTGCTCTCATTGGGGGGTATTTGCCATAGTTGCCACGCTTGACAAGCGGGTTGGCAACCGCAGATTTTTATTGTAATTTTGCTACTATTAGGAAGATGCTGCTGCCCATCTCCTGCCTGTTTACCTTTGTCACTTTTACGACACCCACGGGAAGATATAGGGTAGTGGATATTCTTAACCGCCACTACACGGCATCGGCTAAAACTTATTATTTCATATTTAAGTAATAGAACGCAGAATGTTATTATCAATGATAAAAGCTGTTACGGGTCGTTTGTGTTAATGGGTGTCCTTCTGCTGGAATCAATTCTGGGTCCATTCCTGTTCTTAATCTTTCCTTACATTTTAGGTGATATTTTTTTATGATACAGTAATATTTGCTGATATTACCTCATTGATTTTTAAACTTAAATGGCAACTGTTCAAATCGAATGAAGTAAATGACGGTATTTTAAATATTGTACATTGTTTTAACATCTAAAATTTAAATTAAAGCTACAACTAAACTGAGCGTATAAAATTTACGACCTCAAATGTTAAAAATTTGAAGACAAATGTATTTTTAAATGAGAAAAAATTGAGCCTCGGCTATCCCACTGTTTTTATTGGTATTGGTTTTGAAGAAAAACTTCAGTTGGGCTTATGCTATAAAAAAGAAAAGAATTCTCACTAGCGTTGAGACAGCTAGATTAGTTTACTACTACTGTACAAACAGCTCAGTATACCCATAAACCAATAGTTAACTAGCCACCGCCAAAAAGAATGTAACACCGCCTTGATTTCGGGGGAATCAAAGGCTTTATCAAGGTCCACACACTTATGTATTTGTGGTCTATAATACTTTCATATTGGATTGCTGCCTTTTTGAAAACTATCTATTTCGGGAGTATTCATAGTGACTCTCGAAAACAGTACGTAGTCGCGGTTCAAATCGGTCTGTAGTTCTACAATAGAGCGTTATCTCTTCTCTTGAAGAACAAGACCATCGCACTTTTGCTCGACATCTCCCGAGTATCATTAATGGAAAACGGAATTGAATTGACTTTGTAGTAAAATTGGTGATAAGAAATAACTCACTGTTCACTGTTATAATTTTTATTCCCTTTACAAATCGGCTCCACAGTTCACAATAACAGTACTTTTACTACCACACTATAGTTTATAACAACACACAATATATACAAACGAAGGCTAATGCAATTTTTATAATAATTAAGATTGTAATACTAATTTAGCAACTATATTTAATATAAGGAAAAACAACATGAATCACGCACAGGGCAGTTGACAGTTCAAACTATATTTTTAATTTTTGACATATAATATGTGGCTACGCCACATCACTCCCCCCCAGAGACCGTCTCATGACGGGCGATAGTAATCTGGGAATCTCACACTTCGTCCCGAACGTGTTTTTTTTTAATCTTAATGTCTTTTTTACTTTCAGGCAGCTGCATTATGACAGGACCTTGGAGTTCAGTGTTTTCCTGAATTGTGTAGGCTGGTTTTAGCCGATTTATGGAAACTGTGACTTCATTGCCTCTAATTAGAAGTTTATAAACTTTATCATTTCATTTTATGACTTTGTATGGCCCTGTATAAGATGGTTGAAATGCTCGCGATTTTGTTTCATCTTTCAGATACACGTGCGTAGCTGTTGGCAAGTCTTTGAAAACAAAGGTCTTGTATTTACTATGCCCTGACGCTGGCAATGGAAGTATATTTTCCATGTTAGCACGTAGGCGTGCAGTGAAATCCGTCACATCAGTGGTTGTTGTCAAGGAAGGATAGAAGAATTCTCCCGGTAGTCTTAACGGTTTACCATAAACTAAGTCAGGCGGCGATGCTTGTAGATCTTCCTTTAAAGCACTTCTCATACCTAATAATACTAGTGCCAAACTTTCAGTCCAGTGTTGGTCACCGTGACAAGTTATGGCCGATTTTAACTGCCTGTGCATACTTTCCACCATTCCGTTACATGCAGGGTGATAAGCAGTTGTTTTGTTGTGTTGGAAACCTATTGAATCTGAAAGATATTTGAACAGCGATGATTCAAACTGCCTTCCCCGATCAGTTATTATTTCCACAGGACATCCAAATCGCGAAATCCAACCTAGTAGCAGGGCCTTTGCAACGGATTCCGCAGTAATATCTATTAATGGGATTGCTTCTGGCCACCGTGTGAATCTATCTACCGCTGTCAGACAGTACCGAAAACCTTCTGATGGTGGAAGAGGTCCAATAATGTCTATGTGAATGTATTGGAACCGGGTACGTGGCAATTCGAATGTGTGTAACGGCGATGACACGTGTCGGGTAATTTTTGAGGTCTGGCAGGCGTGGCATGCTTTAGCCCATGCTTGGCAGTCTTTGTTCATACCGGGCCAAACGTAACGCTGTGCTGCTAATTTTGCGGTAGCATTAGCGCCTGGGTGACTCAGTGAATGCAGTGTTGCATAAATTTGCCGTCGAAGTTTCTGGGGCACATAAGGGCGAGTTATTTGCGTTTTATTGGCGAAGTATAATTCTTCTAGCGTACCTGGTATTTTAACCTTAATTAGTTGAAGTGATGTTTCACCATTTATAATTTTTTTAACTCAGGATCTTCTGACTGCGCTTTTGCGAGTGTGCTTAAGTCGACGGGCTTAGATAATTCGTCTATTCGTGAAAGAGTGTCAGCTACGACATTTTCTTTCCCAGAAATATGTTGTACGTCCGTTGTAAATTGGGATATGTTATCTAAATAGCGAAATTGCTGTGGTGAACATTTTTCTTTTCGACGTTGAAATGCGTAGCATATTAGCTTATGATCAGTAAATATGGTGAAGTGTTTCGCCTCGAGCATGTGCCGAAAATATTTTATGTTTTCATAGATCGCTAATAGTTCTCGGTCGTATGGAGAATATTTTCTCTGTGAAGGACTCAATTTGCGAGAAAAGAAGGACAGAGGCTGCCATTCACCATCTTTAAATTGCTGCAGAACCCCTCCAATTGCTATGTCTGAAGCGTCTGTCACTACTCCCAGTTTTAAATTTAAGTCAGGGTATGCTAAGAGTGTTGCATTGCATAGTTCTTCTTTGCATTTTTCAAATGCTATTAGTGCGTCACCTGTAATATTTACTGGATGTGAACCCTTTACCGCCCCGGTTAGGAGTGAATTTATTGGAGCTTGAGTTTCTGCTGCTCCTGGGACAAATCTGCGATAGAAATTTAACATTCACAGGAATCTTCTCAATTCTTTCAAGTTCTTTGGCACTGGAAAATCTTTGATGGCTTGTACTTTTGAGGTCAAGGGTTTGACGCCTTCGGGTGAAACGGTGTAGCCTAAGAAGGTTACAGTGGAGGCTCCGAATACACATTTGGACGTGTTTATTACCATTCCATAGTCTTGCAATTTTGTGAAAACTTGATGTAGGTGTTTAAGGTGTGCTTGTTCATCTTTTGAAAAAAATAAAAAATCGTCCAAATAGGAGTAGCAAAAATCGAGTCCTCTCGTCACTTCGTCCATGAATCTTTGGAACGTTTGGCTGGCATTTCTCAAGCCAAACGTCATATACGGGAACTCATACAATCCGAAGGGTGTCGTTATGGCCGTTTTTGAAATATCTTCTGGATTTACCGGTATTTGATTATATGCTTTAACTAAATCAATGGTTGAAAAAATTTTGCATCCTGATATATTGTACGTAAAATCTTGAATATTACGTATAGGATACCTATCAGGTATCGTGCGTGCATTTAATAACCTGTAATCGCCACATGGTCTCCACCCGTTATCTTTTTTAGGTGCCAGATGTAGTGGAGATGACCATGGACTTTCTGAAGGTCTTGCTGTCCCATTTTTAAGCATAGCTTCAAATTCTGCCTTTGCTATTTTCAATTTATCAGGAGCCAATCGCCTTGGTGCACAAGAAACTGGAGGTCCTGGAGTTGTCCTAATATAATGGAGAGTATTATGATTAGGAACTTTATGCGTGCCTGAAGGTCGAGTTATATCAGGGAAGTTGCGCAAAAGAGTACTTAGATTCACCGGAAATGGTTTTTACCGATGATATGGCGCTATAGAGCTAATGTAGCGGAAGCTAATAAATTTGTACTGCTATCGATGAGACGTCGATTCCGGCAGTCAATAATGATGTGATAGAATGATAAAAAATCAACACCTATTATGGCTTTATTTACATCAGCGACTACAAATCGCCAGCTGAGATCTCGCCGAAGACCTAAGTCTTAATTAAAGTGTACGAACCCATAAGTAGATATCGGCGTTCCGTTGGCAGCAAAAAGTTCGTACGTCGTTTGCGGTCGTCTCTGCTTTGTTGCGGAGCGGGGGAAAACGCATATGTCGCTACCTGTGTCGACTAAAAATTGCACTTTTGATCGTCGATCCGAAACAAACAGGCGACCGGATAAGCTAAGGCAATCGTCTGTCGTCATTAACGACCGCCTTGAGAGTTTTCCTGTTTATAGTCGCATGGATTGAGGCATATTCTTGCTTTGTCACCATATTTGTGATGGTAAAAGCAAATCGGAATTTTTTTTATAATTAGTTTAGGACCGACGAGACCTACTATTTTTGCGTTGGCTTCGACTATTACAGTTCCTTGAACGGGATCTACTCCTGCTGTCCCTAGCTGATAGGGCTTGAACCTGACGAGTGAGCTCAGCTATTTGTTGAGTCATTTTGTCTAGCAAATCAACCGATATTGCGTTTGTTGACGCAATTTGTGGCACAGTAGGTACGAGGTAATGAACTTTGTCTGCCAAATCTGCTAGTGCTTGCAGCGTTGAGTCTAGTTGTGACGCTATGACATTTTGTAGGTTGTTTGGCAACCTACTGGTCCAAATTGTTCGAATAAAATCGTCAGGTATATTAGGACCTGCTAGATGTTGCAGATGCCTCAGAAATTGTGACGGGCGGCGATCACCAAGTTCCTCATGCATCAATAGTTGCTTTACTTCCTTTTCTCTTGATGCTGACAATCTTTTTATCAGCTCGGTCTTTAATTTCTCGTATTTGCCTTTTGCCGGCGGTGAAACGATAATGTCCTTCACTTCAGCTGCATACCGATGATCCAGTTGTGAAATGATATAAAAATATTTGGTGTCATTATCTTTTATTCCAGAAAGTGCAAAATTGCCTTCTATTTGGGCAAACCATACGCCTGGTTCTTCTGGCCAAAACGGAGGCTGGCGTACTCCGACGCGACAAACGTCGTAAGGTGAAAATGAGCTACTTTCTCCTGCTTTATTAGTGTCGTTGGTGTTTGCCATTGCTATTTATGGAGCTTTTGATGAATATTTTTATCTAGTGTCCAAACTTCCGGGGTCACCAGTGTAGTGAAATTGGTGATAAGAAATAACTCACTGTTCACTGTTTTAATTTTTATTCCCTTTATAAATCGGCTCCACAGTTCACAATAACAGTACTTTTACTACCACACTATAGTTTATAACAACACACAATATATACAAACGAAGGCTAATGCAATTTTTATAATAATTAAGATTTTAATACTAATTTAGCAACTATATATAATATAAGGAAAAACAACATGAATCAAGCACAGGGCAGTTGACAGTTCAAACTATATTTTTAATTTTTGACATATAATATGTGGCTACGCCACAACTTTAAGTACCTGTTTTTCACCCGCTTTTAAACGCTCTGTAGTAATTTTATCCTCGCCCGGAGCCTTGCCGTTTTTAAGTTGCTGGAGAGCCACTATAATCTCGCTTAGAATGACGTTCGAGGTACTATCAAAATATTTTCGAAAAAAACTTGATCTTGCATCGTTGCTTACACTTCCGTGTAGCTCCACCGATGTAAAGTACAACATTGCGTAGAAGAACGCCCACGGAACGATGTAGAGTAGTGGATAATCTCAGCCAGCCACTACACTGTAAATCTAAAATATTAAAATATAAGTGGAGTATGGCAGTAATGGCAAAATATTAAATATATTTTGCCATTACTCCAATATTTGATGTTCAAGTATTAAATAATGAATATTTATAAAAATATAATTTGTACATATAATGTATATAAAATAAAATATTTTTTTTTATAAAATCTTTCTAAAGTAAGTGTAGCTGATTGTCCAGCCATCTAATTCAACTGCTGATAAAACTTCCCTGTTATATGTAAACAGTAAAACCTAAAGATAAAAGTAAATTTTAATCAAGAATATAGTATTTTGTTATGTAATATAAAGGTTAACTTACAGTCTATATACTATATACTCTATTTTATAATTTCATTAACACGACTAAATTGTTTTATAGGTTTGCTCAGGATGTTTTCCTTCACCGCCGATAACGTGGTATGGGTAAATTTTATATCAACACTTTAAATTTAAATTTATAAGTCCATTTATGTTGTCTAGGTCGAACACGTGATCCTCGCGTTCTTTAAAATATACGATGTGCGATTGGCTATTGAACTACCACGGCTTACAGCTAATAAAAAAACCATAATGATATTTTATAAGGTAGTTCAATCTAGTGAAATAAAATAAATAAATGAAGATATAGTCACAATTAAGACTCCAATACTGTTACGCATAGACAGAGATAAGATACGTAATGGCAAGGGGCGCCATTACGTATAAATAATAATAAAGAATAAAAGCGAAAAATTCTTTTCTCATTTTTTGTTGTTATAAAAATATTAAGATATTCCACCCTTCACTAGAATCTTCTCCTGTATCGTGCAGGCAGTTTACATACATAAATTGCAGATGTATGTCTACATCCAGACGCGGAACAATTTTGCGTGGTAGAGCCATGCTGCAGCTATATTAGTAGTATAGTTGTAGCACGAATGGGTCGGCTCGACCGGGGAAGGACCACGCTCTCACAGAATACCAGCGTCAAATAGCAGCTTAACACTGCTGTGTTTCGTATGGTAAGTGTATAGAACCGGAGACCCTTTTTACTGGAAACGAGGCATTATATCTTAGTCCTCACGGGTGGCAACGCATCTGCATTTTGATTCGCAAACAAGTATAAATGTAGATGTCTATGGGCCACAGTAGCCACTTACCATCAGGTGGACTGTATGCTCGTTTGTCACCCTATACTATAAAAAAAAAACAATTTTGCGGATTGCTTTAACAAGATTGAGTTTACCTATAAACCTGAGCACGTTTTGTATTGAGTCTATGTGTACATGCTGCTGCTGCTATTTGCATTATCATATGCTGCTCCTGGGCCTTGGTAGCTCAGGGGCTTAACTAACTTATCAATGATCTGGTTAAGATATATGTATCTGGCATATAGTTCTTCTTTCTCCATAGTTAATAGTTCCTATATATAATTCTTCATAGTTCCTTCAAACATTGTTTGTATAAAGGAGTGAAGATATTTAACAAAACTAGGTAACAACGTTCTAGATATTTTGCCAGAGCGTATGCCATATTAAGAACGCAATATAAATGCATTTCGTGCAATTATCTCTCCTTTGTTGCGCGTCTTCAGAGACTCATTGTTGAGATTTTCGTCTAGGCGTCATTTATTTTGTTCTAAAACTTTGTGTAAAATTATAACATTATTCATATTCATAATTTTTAGTATGTTTTACCCGCAAAATTTGTCTGCATAAAAACCGTGACTACGGATAAGGAAATATTTTAGTGAGTATAAGTTGTCTCTTAATAAATTTGATTTATTGGAAGAAAAATTACACATAACTAATTTTTTATACGTAGTAGAGCCACGCTGCAATTATATTATAGTTGCAGCACGATTAGGTCGACTCGACTGGGGTAGAACCACGCTTTCACAGAATACCAGCGTAAAATAGTAGCTTCATGCTGTTTTGTTTCGTATGATGAGTGTAGAGAGTAGGAGAAAATTTTTACTGGAAATGAATCATTCCATCTTAGCCCTTAGGGGTGAAGGGTGACATCGCATCAGCATTTTGATTCTTAATTGAGCATAAATGTAGATGTCTATGTGCCATAGCATCCAGTTATAATCAGTTGGACTGTGTGCTCGCTTGTTACCCTATTCAAACATACTTCTCAATTATGAAAGGTTTATAACGCAGTTAGTCCATTCAGCTTACTACATCAGTATTTGTAGGTGGACGTCAAGTCACATTATATCCTTAATTTTTTTTTCCATGACAATCAGATTTCTTCATAGTGTTATCGTTAACTGCCTTGCATGTAATAAATTGGCACTTAAAACTGCAGAGAGTAATTTTAGTAGGGCCAGTGGGAATCTTAACTTCAGTAGGTCCCGAAGCAGTGTTCTATTTTATTTTTTTAATATACACATGCATTGATAAATATTCTATTAGTGTAAAGATCCATAATTCAACCGTGTGAAGCCGGGGCGGCGCGCTTGTTATGTATAAATATCAACCACAAATGATTTTCTTTGTTTAAATCAAGAGATCTGTGGTTTCAAAAATATTTTTTTATAATCTTAATTTTAAAACCTTGAAGAACAATAATATGTTAATTTATTTTTTTAAACAATCAAGCAATAAACAAAGTTAAATTATAAATGCTGCCTGCTGGCTGTACACTAAAATGCTTATTAACAAAGCAAGCGATAAATCACTTTAAGGATAAACGATAAACTTGAAACTTGTGACAACTATCAAGAAATAAAATCATTTAAAACTGTAAAATAATTAATAATTATTCTTATGTAAAATGGTAATATAAAATATTCCCATTTTACATCAGATGGCTGTTTAATTTATTAAAAAAAAATTATTGACATGATTGGATTTCACAATAGCAAGACGCACAACGAATGCGGGTATAAAACTTGTATCACAAATAGGTTATAGTACAAATAATGTCCAAGATAGTTAGTCCTCTTTGCTCGTGAAAATTTTTTTGCACTGGAGCGGCCCAACCATAAAATGAATATTGTTTTCGAAATTTTCACTGGCTACATTGTTAAAATTGAGTTTAAAGTATGTGAATACACATTTGGTATTGAAAACAAGATTATGACAAGAAATTCAAAATTCGCAAACACCCCAAGTTTCTTGTCGATTATTCTCTGAGGTTTTTTTCCAAATCACTATAGATTTTGGCTTACATATGAGCTTTTAACAAGCAATGAAAAGTTTGAATTTGAATTGGGATTCTGTGACATTTTTTTTAAATTTCCAAAATATTGATAGTAAATTAATATTTCCTAAATTATTACACAAAATAAGGTGTCCTTAATATTTTTGTGTTATCTGTTATATAAAAACAAATATAAAGATATCAACAATATAAGAGGCGACAGACGGAAACAAATCAGATGGGCAGCAGCGTCATCCTAATAACGATTAAAAAAAAAACTGCGGTTGCCAACCCGTTTGCCAAGCGTAACAATATTATTGGAATATATTCGGAGAAGACTTGCATCGTTGCTTACACTTTTGTGTAGCTCCACCGATGATAAGTACAACTGTACATAGAACAACGCCCACGAAACGATGTAGAGTAGTAGATAATCTTAGACCGCTTGCATATGCAATATGCCAAATTCAAATACCCCAATAAAACCATACATTTTTATACTGGTAGAGCCATGCTGCAGCTATATTTCTGGTATAGTTGTAGCACGAATGGGTCGGCTCGACAGGGGAAGGACCACGCTCTCACAGAATACCAGCGTAAAATAGCAGCTTGATGCAGCTGTGTTCGTATGGTGAGTGTAGACAACCGGAGACCCTTTTTACTGGAAACGAGGCATTCCATCTTAGTCCTTACGGGTGACAACGTATTTGTATTTTGATTCGTAATCGAGGATAAATGTAGATCCTATAAAAAAATACATGCAACAAAACATATGCGATGATTCCATAAATATTACACTAAGGCTAAGACCCACTCAGATCACACAAAACTACAACAATGAAAATGATCAAACTTTAGATGACATGATTGGGAGTACAATGAACCAAATCTTGCGAAATATTATATTTGCTCCAAACAGCTTTGCAGCCTCAAAATTTGAAGATTAAATGCTAGAATAATTCAACTTCGAAACCAAGTGGAACATACCACGAAAAACTAATAACAGAATAAGACAAAATAAAAGGAAAAGTTGACATAATTGATAAAAGCATAGAACATATTGAGCCACCAACTACACCTTCTAAAAAAGCTCAAGAAAATTATAAGTGCTCTATGGTCTTCCTGAAGCACACCACGAAACGGAATACGACCTTATAGACCGCAATTCAAAAGCCTTTCATAACATAATGAATGTAAACAACAGTCCATGCAAAGAAGAAATAAAGCGTATTTGAAATCGAGGAGGTCACAGACCCTTATTTGTTTAATTAACAAATAAGAGAATAACGCGATACGTGATAGAAAACTCTAGCGTCTTTCAGAAATCAAGACTGGGTGTTGGGATGTTCATGGATAAAAAGCTTTAAAAATCGTAAAGAACTCCGGGAGAACCTGAAAATAGCTAGATAAAATGGTAACCGTGCTATAATAAAAAATAACAAACTTTACATAAATAGTAAAGAGTACGTAAAAAGTTTTTCACAAACCACGGAAAAGTCCTAGCCTCATACCCCAGATACAAAAAACAGGAGCCGTAAAAGGAGTTTAAGTAGCAACAACACCACAACCAACAAAATATAAATACCACCGCAGCCACAACCAGTAGCTTCGATGTCAACACAAAGGAAGACCACTAGTAATTATACATTTCGATACTGAACTAAATGTTATCTTTCAAAATATACAAAGTATAGGCAATAAGCTTCACCTAGTCGAGCATTTCCTATTAGATTTATACAAAGATATATTGGATATTGTTATTGTCGGAATTTTAAAGAGATAAGAACTATTGTGATATGAATTCATACCTGGATACAGAATGGTCTCCAGCTTTTGTCTTAAAACGCATGAAGCCGGAGGTGTTTGTGCAACTATTAAGGATAGTTTAAAATGCATCGAGAGGCAAGATGTAAACGGTTGTACTATAGAATTTAGTGTCATAAAATACCGAAATTAAATTGTATTTTCATAGATTTATATAGAGCAGAGCACAGAGCAAATACAAAGAGGAGGTGTTGTCATTAGATTTCACTATGTAACAACGCGTGACAATTTACGGGGTGAGAGGATGTTAAGCCCCACCCAGTTTACTATCTACATCTGCCGATAAATAGTAAAATTACTTGAATCGTTTCATATCTATGTTGCATTGTAGTTTAGCTACCTTGACGATAGATGGCGACCTGTTCACAAAGTGATTATAAAATCTGTAAAAATAATATTTTGGCGATTGAAAATTCTTTAGAACTATGAATGCATAACAAATTTGAACACCTTCGTATGATTATTTTACCAATACTGAGCTCTACGTAATTTTATATTTTAGTTCCCATGAGATGAAGTGTCACTATCTAGTGTCGAATATATTTAATTACATTTTAAAGCCGACGCAGAGATTTTTCTTGAACCTTTTTAATAAATTAGGTATAAAATTACTTACAAATGAAATGTGATGCTGTCCGTAGCATCAGAGCATCTATTTGAGAAGATTTTACACGATGAAACACAACACTTCATCCTTTTCTTCTTAATCCTACGAAAATACACCAATTTGTAATTTTCGATACATAAGCGCACAGGACGAACGCAGACAGTATACTAAGTAAAGCCATGCCCACTGTGATGACGTCGGGACCTAGTTAGATTCACAGTGCACAGTTGCTTATGCCATCTCATCTTTGTATTTGGAGAAGAACGACACAATAACATTTGAACATCAAAAAAAAAAATTATAATAATAAGAGGTGACATCAATATAAACATATTAAACAAAAATTAACAGACGGAGAATTTTATCAATTTAATGAACTCAATAAATCTCAAACAGATTATGAAAGAATCAACATCAGTATCAAAAAATTCCTCCACCTGCACTGATTTACTGTATGCTCTTTATTAGTAAAGCCAGCATCCAAGACTACGATCATAAGAAGAGGAGTCTCCAATCATAAGAGTATTACATTAAAAATTAAGTCGAAACAGTTTCATCGTAATAATAACTTGGTACATGCAAAAACGATTTTTTACGAAAAAGACACATTTAATTAAAATAATTAACACGTTTAACCATTTAAGCACCAATTACGATTTATTTATCAGTATACTGACAAAATTACCTAACAAAGGTACATATACCGATACAATAATAAAAAATAAATAATAAGCCATAAGAAGGGTGGTTCATCACCAGTCTTAGAAAATGTGATTGACAATGACAGATTACGTAAATTTTATAAAAAATATAGCTTAACTCTAAAATGTAGTGTAAAAATATCTAAAAAACACGAATTTAGTAAACAAATGGAAAACTCCGATTATAAAACAAAAACAATGTGAAATATCATAAACCAAAAACTGGTAAAACAAAAAAAAGAAGACTCCCTCCATAAAATATTTCATTAAAAATTAAGAACCACATTGTAAAATTTCCAAGAACTATTTGAAATAATTTCAGAGAGTATTTTGCTACTGTCGGTATGAATAAGAATAACACCAACAAAAACAATGCGCTAGGTCGATCCGTCGTAAACTCACAGATGTGCTTCTTGTACTTGCTTCCTGTAGATAGAAAATAAATATTCGACATAATCCGCTCATTTAAAAATACACACAGCTGCGGCATAGATGAAGTCCCTCCAATTCCAGTAAAACAATGTGCAGATCAATACCGCACGCATTCCTAGTGAATCAAAGTCTCCAAGATGGACAATTTCCAGATCCCCCTAAAATATCATTGATCAAACCGATACACAAAAAGCGACACTTGCACCCTTAGCACATAAGTAAAGAAACTGTACAGAGACAAAGCTTCTAAGGAGTTGTCAAAGTTTTTACCTATTTTGGTAGGGTTGGCGCAGGAGGATAAAACTAAATATACAAAACGTTTATCTGGTTTGATAAGTAACATATCGAAATCGTATTCATAATTAGTATTTTGACATTTCCCTAAAATATTGGTTATAAACATCTTCTTGTAGGCAATACTAACTAGACGACATATTGGTTCCTGGCAGTTACCCCTCGCCTGCCTGACTTTTCCAAAGAAATTTTTGAGACAATCTTGATTGAGATGTCTCGTAAATACAAATGAATTTAATTCCTTCTGGTTTTAATTATTCATGAAATTTTAGATTTTATAGACTATTAAAGATTTTATAGACACTTGAAATCTGTCAATGAAATTCATGCTATTCTGTAACGTCTTTCTGCCTATATTTTCTTATTGATTTCAAGCTTCTGAAAAATGTTAGCATTTCTTATAAAATTTCAATTTAATAACTATAGCTCTTTTATATTTATTAAGAGATCGCAGTGTACTTGAGTTTAAGAAATCAACAATTGCATAAATATTTACTCATCTCTCAGTTACTTATACTTGGGCTACTTACTTAGTTCAGTTGCCTGTGATGCCGTCGCCCCTGCTTCCAACGAGGTACCCCTGAAATTAGGGGCTGCCAAAGTATCTTCACAAGTATTATCCCACACTAAAGCTTTATCTGTCTCACAAGCATCCAAAGTCATTCCGTCGGGTCTCCTGCCATCGTCTCTAAATACTCTACAGAAATCTAAAACCCAAAGGAACATTTATAGAGACATGAACACTTCACATGATATCGTTGAAAGAACCGTGACGAGACAACATTACATTAAAGAATATATTATTAAAAATAAAGTGTGACTGGTGAATTCAACCAAATACCATAATACATCCGAGTAACTAGCCCTCAAATAATTTTACTCTTTGGAGTTATAGTATATAGTTCTTAGAGTAAGACTGTCTAAACTTGCGGATGTTGAAATTAAACTCCAGATGTCACCAGTAGAAAACAACTTTATTGCACAATAATTCTCAGACCCTATACGGTTTGCCGTGAACGAAAAGATAACGAGTTGTAATTCGACGCTAGCGACCTCTCTTGACATTTTTAAGTACTAAATACTAAGGTTAGAGTAGAACTATTAGAACTGAGATGTTTTTAGACATCCCGCCCACCAAAGGACTCCGTTCTTTCACAAAATAAATTTATACAAACCAAAATAAGGTCTATAAAGGAACACAACAATATAGAAACTCTTAATAGAAACTATAGAAATAATTAGGCTCTGGGCTTACATACACCGCCCACCATGAGATCACACTCAAAGTAAAGGAATAAATTAAATTACAAAAAAAAATACACATAAATTTGTACACAACCTAAAGAAAAAACCCAAAACTAACATCAAACTAACCCTGTAGTTACAACTTAAACAAAATTTTAAGCTTAGTCTACAGACTTAGGTAGCAAATATAATTTGTTACACGGCCGTTTACAGTATCCGTTCTTAGTTTTAAGCGTTACAACACGTGCAATCTGATCTTTACCGACATGTTTTTCAACAACTCTACCTAACAACCATTTTGCAGGGGGTACGTTATGATCTTTAATTATAACAACATCATTAATCTCTGGCTCAGTTATTTTCATTGTCCATTAATAGCGTTGATTTAAAGTTACTAAATATTCTTTAGACCACTTTTTCCAAAAATCGTTAACCATTTTTTGAGTATATTTCCATCTCTGAAGACCAGTTACATTTTTACTAGTACAATATTCATCGGGTATTACAATAAGTGGCTCCCCAAATAAAAAATGACCAGGCATTAATGGTAAGGGATCATCAGGATTATCACTGAGATAAGAAAGTGGACGAGAATTGAGACATGCCTCAATTTGAGTTAAGACAGTCGAAAGCTCTTCATATGTGAGAGTAGAATCTCCTATCACTCGCTTTAAATGCGTTTTGGTGGATCGAACTCCGGCCTCCCACAAGCCTCCGAAGTTGGGAGCATGTGGAGGTATGAAATTCCATGTCGTACCTTCGTTAGTAAGTAAGTGACTAATTTCGTCCGGCAGCTGCGATACAGCGCGATTAAAACTCTCCCTCAACTCTTTATCGGCGCCGACGAAATTAGTACCATTGTCGCTGAACAAGGTCTTACAATGTCCTCTCCTTGAAACAAATCTGCGGAAGGCTGCGATAAAGCCTTTAGCAGTCATATCGGTCACTGCATCTAAATGTACCGCCTTTGAAAACATGCAGATAAAAACGCAGATATAGCCTTTGTAAGACTTTGCTCCTCGTCCAGGTGAAAAACGAATATTAATATGACCCGTAAAATCAACTCCTGAGATCTTGAAGGGTCTCGATGGTTTTAAACGATCCTCCGGAATTTGGCCCATCAGCTGATTGTTGTTTTGTTTCGAATACCTTATGCACTTCACACAGGTTCTATACTGCTTCTTCACCAGGTCACGCGCTCGAATGATCCAGTATTTTGATCTTAAGAAATTAAGCATCAACTGTGGCCCGCCATGAAGCGTTGTAAGGTGAACATCCGCAACTATGAGTCTTGTAAGATGACTCTCACTAGGCATAATTATTGTATGACGAGTGTCATAGCCAACCTTGGCTTCATTAATGCGTCCACCTACTCGTAACACACCATTCTCATCAAGAATCGGGTTCAGAGTATGTAAACGGCTCCTCTTGGGGACCCAGTTGTGGGCCTTTAAGTGCTTGATCTCTTCCTCAAAATATAAACTCTGTGTCTCCTTTATACAATGTCTCATCACCGTGCTCATTTCGTCGGCTGTTACGTTCTTCGATAAGGTGAGTCTTTGTTTCTTTGGTAGTTTTAAATTCAAAAATCTTTTGCAGTAGGACATCACGCGTAACAACCTTGGTAACGAAGAAAATCTCGTCCAAAGGAAAACGTCTTTTGGTTGTATCGTAGTCACCAAAGACTTGACAGCCTTTTCTTCTTCTGCAATCTCAGATTCTTGACAGTCTTGACTCTCATACATTTTGTGGTCTCTTAGCCATGTGGGTCCGTGCCACCACAACTCGTGATCAACCAACTCTTTACTGCTTATGCCTCGGCATGCACAATCGGCCGGATTATGCTTTGTGTTTACATGTCTCCATTGACTTCTATCCAGTATCGTAAGTATCTCCGATACTCTGTTGCTCACAAAAGTCACCCAACGGTGAGGTTCTCCTGCAATCCATGCCAGCACCACGGTGCTATCCGACCAGGCGTATAATTTTTCCTTTGGTATTTTCATAACTTGGGAAACTTCATGTATTAACTTTGCGGCAAGAAGTGCAGCACACAACTCTAAGCGCGGTATGGATATCTCTTTTTGAACTGGCGCCACCTTAGTTTTGGATGTAATCAGGTTAACAGCAACTTTACCGTCCTTGTCTTCAGTTTTCAGGTAAACAACTGCAGCATATCCAGCTTGGGAAGCATCTGCAAAGGTGTGTAGCTCAACATGATCCTCTCTTTTTGTTTGCAGCCATCTTGGAACAATAAGCCTAGGAATATTTACCAGGTCGTCTCTAAATTTCCACCATTCACGGAGGAGTTCCGACGGCAAGTTTTCATCCCAATCAAGACCAGACTTCCAAAGTGTTTGGATGAAGACTTTACCCACAAATATCACAGGTGCGATCCACCCGATTGGATCGTAAAGTCTTGCAATTTCAGAAAACACAGATCTTTTAGTCACTGTTTCATTTTTCATAGGAAGTTGTAAATTGTATTCGAAGTTGTCAGTGCTTTTGTTCCAAGATATACCCAATACTTTGACCACGTGATTAAATTTGAAACCAATAGTTTTATCTGTACGCAAATTCTTAGTTTTAATGTGCTCAAGTAACTGATCATTATTGCTACACCACTTTTGCATTTCGAAACCTCCGGCTCTCATCAGGTTCGTCATTTGCTCATAAATCTCTATGGATTCCTCATAAGTCTCGCATCCCGATAGCAAATCGTCCATGTAATAGTCCTCAAGTGTGATCTGAGATGCTACAGGATACTTTGTAAACTCGTCCATTGCCAGCGTTTGCAAAGACTTAACCGCTAAATACGGCGCTGAGGCCGTACCGAACGCCAGTCGCTTCATTCGAAAATGCTGTATTGGCTCTTTGGGATCTGATCTCCATAGAATGCGCTGTAAGTCAGTATCTGGCTCCTGGACTATTACCTGGTGATACATCTGCTTAATATCCGCCACAATGCAGATCGGGTGTCGTCTCCATCTCATTAAGATATGGCGTAATTCCTGCTGTATCTTGGGACCGACGAGCAGTTCTTCATTTAAGGAAACATTGTTCTTCCTTTTGCATGAAAAATCAAAGACCAATCTCGTTTTGGTCGTCTCTTTATCTTCTCGCACAACTGCATGGTGAGGAGCATACACTACTGTCGGATCTTTCACTTGCTCTTCCTCAACGATAGGAGCCATATGGTCCTGAATCAAATAGTCATCGATAGCTTTTGTACACTCTTCACGTAAAGATGGATTTCTTAAAAGCTTCTTCTCTAAGTATGTAAACCTCTTCAGCGCTATCTCTCTCGTATTGCCATGTAAACACTCTGGGTTTGCACTTTTGAAGGGTAGTCTCACCATGTAACGTCCGTTCATATATCTCATTGTGGTCCTTTTATAAATTTCTTCGCACCTCATTTCTTCTTGTGTCATCTTTTTCTTGATTTTGTCTGGCTCTCTCTCTATCTCCCAGAACTTTTTCAGAAGCTCATCTTCATTAACTCGGATATGAAGACTGATGGGTAAAGAACATGCTCCAGGGAACTCGTTGTCGACTTTACCAGACAAAATCCAACCAAGTTCAGTCTGCATTTGAACGGAAATAAAACTAATTGTGTTAAATTTACAACAACGAATGTTCAAAATCTGAATACCAATGTGTTTTTAAATGGGGAGGAATTGAGCCCTGTTGTATCCACTGTTTTTCTTGGCATCACTCTTGACGCAAAGCTCCAGTGGGGCCCCCATATATCCAAATTAGCATGCAGACTAAGTTCTGCAGCCTATGCTGTAAAAAAGATTAGAGGTCTCACTAGTGTCGAGACAGCTAGATTAGTTTATTTTAGTTATTTTCATAGCATAATGTCTTATGGGATTTTGCTATGGGGAAATGCGGCTGATTCAGAAACTATTTTTGTTTTACAGAAGAGGGCCATTAGAGCTATTTACAATCTAAAACCGAGAGAGTCTCTTAGAGATAAATTTAAAGAAATTAATATATTAACTTTGGCCTCTCAGTATATTTACGAAAATTTAATGTATGTTCACAAAAACAAAGATAGTTTTAGTAAAAGAAGTGATATACATTCTGTAAACACTAGGAACAAACACAAGCTAGTGATACCAGTTTCTCGTCTCCACAGAGTCAGTAATTCATTCTTGGGGCAATGTATACGCTATTACAACAAGGTCCCGGAAAGTGTAAAGGTTCTCTCTATTACCAAGTTTAAATGTTTTATTAAGCTGAAACTGTATAAAAAGGGTTATTATAGTATAAATGAATACATGGTTGATAATAACCCCTGGGAATGAGGTGATCGCTTCCAAGCAGTTTCTAAAATAAATTTTGTAAATAGTTCCTAATCATTTATATTGTAAAATTTATTTAAAAAAAAAAGTCCCGCTGGGTTTCTTGCTGGTTCTTCCCAGGACAGAGGTTTTTTTCGAACCAGTGGTAAAGTAAAAAATGACTTTCAATAAGAATTACACATGTAATGTATATTGAATAAAAATATATTCTATTCTATTCTATTCTATTCTATTCAGTATTTTGAGCAAGTGGACCACCAGGCTCTGCAGACGGATGTTTAATAAGACCCTCTTTAATTATCCCACTATGAACATCGACTCCTAAAATGACATCTATTTTACCAGGAGATCTATATTGTGGATCAGCTAGTGAAAGATTATCAAGCTCAGGCCAATATAGATTTGCAGGTTTGCGCGAAGGCAGTAATGAAGTCAAACTCTTCAACACATAGGCGTCTCTAACTGGAAATGAAAACTCTGGATTAAGCAAAGACTCAATATTAAAGGATACCATGTACCTGGTTCTTGTTTCACCTTCACCTACACCGGAAACTATACCATTAACAGGAGTTCGATCAAGACCTAATGACTGAACGGTTGCCTCAGTGATCAAAGACACCTCAGAACCCTGATCAATTAACGCTCGGGCTAATTGGGAGTAGCCATTTGACGAAACAATTTTTATCAGGGCGGTTGCTAACAATTTACTCTGATTGCCCTGACAGCTCTCTTTGGCAAAATGAGCTACTACTCTCGACTCGGTATGATTATTAGGCTGTTGACTTCAAGATTGTGGATTCTTCTTCTCAGACGGTTGCTGATTCTCTGACAGAACCGTAGGCGAAGGCGGTAGGATCGGAACCGCAGCAGCCACTTGTTGATCTCTCTCGTAATGTAGTGTAGTGTGATGACGTCGTCCACACCGGCGACAACTCATAGAATGATGACATCCTCTCACAGAATGACTCGATGATAAGCAGTTGAAGCACAAGCGGTTTGCTTGCACATACTCCGTCCTCTTCTCTGGGGACAGCCTCTCATATTGCTTACATTGGTATAGTGAGTGTCCTCCTGAACACATCACGCAAGTATTAATTGACACTTTCTTCTCGTTGTTGTTAACAGTGGAGTAAAAAGACTTGTGTTTAATTATTTGTTTCGAAGTATTGTTCTGTGTAGCCTTTGATGTATTTTTTTGGCCTTCCAGCATCTCTAATGTTCGAAATCTAGTCTCCAAAAAGCTCGCAAGTTGATTCCAAGATGGCAAGGTGTTAGGCTGAACATTCTGACTCACATACATTTCCCATTGCTTGCGTGATTCGGTATCAAGCTTAGATACTACCAGATAGTTCATGATAGGATCCCAAGTGTCAGTGTTGATATCAAGATTCTGTAGTGACTTGAGACACGCAGATGTATTATCGAGAAGTTGCTTCGTAGAGGTCGCTGACTCAGCAGTAATAGCCTTTTGGGAAAATAGACGCTTCATTACCTCGTTGCAATTGTATCTCTTGTTTGTGTAACGTTGGGTCAGTTTTGTCCAAGCATCTTGATAATTTGCATCAGTCACTGCTAGGTTTCTCAGAAGCAGCTCAGGTTCTCCAGACAGGCTACTTTTCAGGTAGTGGAGCTTTTGAACATCTTTTAAACTGGAATTGTTGTGAACGATCGAAGTGAACATATCGTAGAAGCTCTGCCATTCGTCGTAGTTCCCGGTAAACTTTGGCAACTCTATTCTCGGTAACTTCACGTCAGGTTGCGGCTTTCCAGTGTTTCCTGAACTTGTCTCCGAATTATTACCAGAGTGGCTCAATTCAGTAGCTGGGCTGGTTGGAACAAGCTTCTCTAACTGCTCTAGCAGCATAGTCTTGAATGTCAAATATGTATCTTCACAACAGTCATACGCATCCTCGAGGAAGTACGCCAACAGCTTTTGATCGTCTCGTGAGGTGGCAGCAACAATCTCATAATGGTTGGTGTTGAATAGTTCCCAATTTGCCTTTAAGGTCTCTTCTCTAATTCGGATGTAGGGCACCGTAATTCTATCTTTCGGGGACTTTTTAAAGTTCTTAAATGCCTTTGAAATACGCTGACTAATCTCAGTTTGTTTTAGAATCATTGAGTTTATCTCCTCCATGTTGACGCAAATAAATGTCCAAATAACTTTAAAATTCACTGATAAATATTCTACTAATGTTCACCAAACACTCCAGCAACTATGTCCAAAACACTTTTAAAATACTAAAGAAAGTTCCACTGATCGAAAATTTTCTAAGTCCTATAATCAGTAAAAGTTAAAGTCCTATAATCAGTAAATTTTCTAAGTTCCAACACGAGTTAAATTTTTCTAAGTCTTTGGGACTCAGAAAATTTTTCACTGCACACGAAATATTCTAAGTTCTAAACACTTTGCCAATTCTTACAGTTCACTCACAATTATTCTAAGTCTTTAACACTTGTAATTTTTTTCGTCACTTTACTCACTGTTACACTTATGTCCTTCTCGCTCCCGGGTTTCGGCACCACTTTATGTCTAAACTTGCGGATGTTGAAATTAAACTCCAGATGTCACCAGTAGAAAACAACTTTATTGCACAATAATTCTCAGACCCTATACGGTTTGCCGTGAACGAAAAGATAACGAGTTGTAATTCGACGCTAGCGACCTCTCTTGACATTTTTAAGTACTAAATACTAAGGTTAGAGTAGAACTATTAGAAGTGAGATGTTTTTAGACAAAGACTCTCAGATAACTTCGTTTGGCGTTTTTCCAATACCAACGTGGAGTAGCCAATACTGGGTACTATTATTTATTGTTGACGGCTTTGGTTGTTTACAGATATGGGTAGAAAAGAACATCGATAATAATTATTCTTGACAAAGAACTCGACAACCCTATTGAATTTTATTGTTTATCAAACCTCAGTAATATTAAACCAAAAATCTTAGTATTAAGATTAGTAACAAATTTTTGAGTACTCATATTATCAAAGAGTTCATTTTTTTAATATTAGCTGTAAATTCACTTACTCGTGAAATGTTATCTCGCTTTCCCTTTGATAACGAGTTTTACAAATCACGAACACTCATTATTACTAAAAATAATTTTTATTATATAACATTAATCAAACATATACAAACTACATAAAATACTTAAATTTTTCCATTAAATGTTCAAAATACAGAGCACGTTTTAAACAACACAACAGACTAGTTAATTATGTAAATTTTAGTTCCCGCTACGAACACTGGCGGCGCTTCAAATCGACACAAACATTTTGTAGGGTATAGCCAGTCCAGCTTACTTGTATATATATAGGTTAGTGCATAATATGATATAAAGTGATATGTCAAATTTTTATTTGAGAAAGTTTTTCAATTTTGTTTTGTTTAAAAAAGTGACTGAAACAGACACATTCTAAAAGAACTGAATTACTTTTACTAGATTGTCACAGCCCTAGACTACTATTTCACGCATTGTCAGTGAAATTCACCCGCTTGATTTGATTTTTTTTGGGATTGTTATTTTCCAGATAATAAATATATACCCTTTTAATTTTTCTGTTAAAAAAATTGTGGTTTGAATCTAAACATAATTTTTTTACATTCTGTCAAGAGTACATTGTTGAATGTTGCCTCCCGTTTAGCTTGCAATGTTAGGAGGATTTTTTATTTTTGCCACGCCTGCCAGGTGGGCCAGTAACTACATTTTTTATTATTTAGAATTGTTATCCGGAAGATGCTGCTGCTTATTTCCCTTTTTAATTTTCCTCTAGAACTTCAACGACACATACGAGATATTATGTCGCCGTGTAATGCAAGCTACATAGTTGGCACATTGATAGTTTAGCTTGTTGATCCGTTGTGCTACATCGATTCTTCGTCGATGGTTCTGCTGCAGATATTCTCATTACTAAAGTGATCCTGCAGGAAGACTTAACACATGCCGTACTGTCCTCCAGACCGAATTTCGGTCATGACTGTCAGTACTATCTGTGCAGAACAGTGTTATAGTGCTCGAGTGTATGCGCTAGCACAAGTGTACTCTCTCTCTCTCTCTCTCTCTGTCTCTCTCTCCCTCTATTCACTCATTCTCATAGTCCTATGGGACGGTGGCCGTAATGATCGGCAATTGCATTTACGACTACTAGACAAACGAAGCAGTCATCTGGGGTTTGACTGATAGCCCGTACCATACATAGAATAGTAATGAGGATCATTGTACATAAAAAAGTAACAAAATTCAAAAAGTACTTACTGACACGTAAATATCACACCTACTAATAAAGCATACTAATTCGTTAATTTAAGGATAAAACTTCTACATAGTGTAAGTACCTCTCACTGCGCACTGTAAATGCAATGTAGTGTATTTGACCGATGTTAATGGCGTGTTAATCGAAGCTTAGCTTCTGTTATCGAAGCTTAGCTTCTGTTATTGAAGCACTGAGTTTGGAAATATGTGATGCTGAATATAATTGTCGGAAGTAAATTATACATTGGATATATGGTGATATGATATGGGACTCTAGAGTCGCTGTCGTAAATTATATGTACTTTGACACAAACATGGCCCTGATTCATAATATGTGGCTGCCTCAGATCGTATATCAGGTTAACGTGATAGAGCCATGCTAAAACTATATTACGGCTGCAGCAAGAACAAAATAATCCAGTTCTGTCGTTCATTATTTGAATGACAAGAAACGGAGGCCCTTTTTACTAGTAACGGAGTTTACCATCTAGGTTCCCAGGGGTGAAAAACGTGTTATACCGTGTGTCTATGATGTGACACAGCTTTTATTTACCATTAAATGGGCTATAAATACGTGAACTGGAGACCTTTTTTACTGGTAACAAGACCACGGGAATGCTTTCGCACACATCCGCGGCCCCACCAGTGCCGGCCGCCCCATAGCAGCCCCCTCCCCTCTTGAGGAAGAATTCTCCTCACCTTTTTTCTTCTCAGGTAAGGCGCACCAGGAACACAAGGTGTGCCTTTCATCGCGGGCTCTAAATCTACTTTGTTCACCGCGGGTCTCCAAGCCAAGGCTACTAAGATCCCCGCTACGACAAGGCGGGAACCCATTTGGTGGGGATCCTAGTGGCTCCATGTAAATCCTCAGGGGTGACAGACCCATTAGACGATGGGTCTATAGGCTACAGCATCCACCTAAAACGACGAAGTTAGTTAGATAAAGAGTGCCTACTGGACGATATGGCATACTGTGAGTGTCGTAAGAGCCAACAAAGGGATATGAAATAGAATAAAGGCAGCAGCATCTTTCTGATAATAACAATAATTTAATACTGCCCACCCACTTGTCAAGCAAGGCAACTACGGCAAATATGAGGCTGTCTATGGGGGAAAGCTGTCTATGTTCACTTGTGGACTTTTGATAAGCTGCTACGGTGTGGTAGATGAAGGTGACTTCTTTCTATGAAAATAAAAATAGTCCGAAATTCAGTGTAAGCGATATAAACTGCAATTTTCAATATTCTTAAGCTGCAACGTTAATCAATGCCCTTAGTCTTTCAGAGCCTAAGCTTGTTAAACCAGGATTATCCGCTAAGCTCTAGTTCGAAGCTGGTTTAAAATGTGGTTTTTCTTAGTTATTCATTTTCAGCGCAAACTCAAGCCAAATGACATTGCAGTATTTGTAAACCTTATTTATTTAGAGAACGTTGTTTTACATTGTTAACAGTTGCAACTAACTAAACTAACTAACAAGGTGCAGTGATACAGTGATTTCCGTACGGAACAAGTATTTGTATGGCCTGCAGATAATTGTTCCGGATCTGGATGTTTGTCCTTTGGCAATTTATGTTTTTAAGCTGCTGCCACGATACAAAATCTTAAATAGGGGTAACATTTTTTTGAAGAATAAAAAGAATGAGTCTTGGCCCCCACCAATAAAATTCGCCACTTTGGTATGTCCAACTGCTGCCAGTCTTGGGTCTGTTCATACAGGTCCTTTCGCAATGCATCCTTAAAACGGTAAGGGTATGACCAAATGCCCATTGACCATGCGACACTTCCAAGTACGCTGACTTCAATGCTCAGTCCTCTGCCATTATTTCGACATGAGTTAGCCTACGAGATCTGTGGGTTTTTATCTCGCCAATTTTGTTCAATTAGGCTCTCAGTTCTTAAATTTTCTTATTTGTTTCTCTGAGCAACCATCTTAACTATTTTATTTATATACATGGTTAGTTTGCAATAACCTAAAAAAGGCAAATACGTTGTTGCCCATAAATCACATTCAATTTGGGATAATTTCAAATATAAGTAGAATCCTTATTTACTCGTATTTTCAAAAACTGCAGTAACGATTTATCATAATTAATATATTTGGACTTAAGTTTAAAATTTGGCTATTCTTTGAAAAATAACCCTGTATATAATTTTATATATTTTATTTTGTTAATGAAATAAATATTGAATATTAATAAATTATATATAATAAATTTAATATTGATTGAGGAAATTTCTAGGAGATTGATATTAAAATCTGCACATATTACAACAGATTTATTCTGTTTATTAAGCTTAGCAAATACTTCCTCTATAATTTTTTCAAAAGTATCGAATATAGAACATAGGGGTCTGTAGACGATCACAACAATGAGGTGCTCAAACTCAACACATGCCATTTCTACAGTTCGCTCAACAGAGAAGCTCACAATATCTTTACGTTCTTTACATTACAATAATTTACTAGCTAATATTAAGGAGCCACCTCTTAAAACCGTTTCTCTATTGAAAGAACTGACCACCTGGTGATTACTGAAGTTAAACATTAGGTTATAAGCTTTTAACCAATGTTCAGTAATACATAAAATATGAATATTGTTGCTATTTAAGAACAACTCAATTTCTAGCTCTTTGCCTATCGTGCCTTGTATATTTTGATGCACCAGGTGTAAACAATTTTCATTATCACTCTGTGGAGTCACACAATTAATGATTTGTAAGCTACATTCTAAATTATTTAAATTATTACAACTGCTAGAGATTACCTCTATTGTCTAATTTTCTAATTTAAATAAAAAAAAGTTTATTTACAATTTTACATAATACTTAATTTTATCTACAATATTAAAAACTACGATAATAAAAAAGAAAAACTAAAACTAGAAACTTAATTATCATATAGTCCTAAAAATTACTTGGAACTGATTCCAAATTAGATATTAAGTCATTATACTGCTCAAAAGAAGCAGATGTCTGTGTAGCCAAGTCCTTGGCTGAGTTAATATATAAACAATAAGACAGATAGCACATTTGCTATCTGTCTTAAAATATATTTAGATACCTATCTCTAGTCAAAAATTACTTAATTAAATTATTTATGTAGATTAATTTAAATTTATTATTATAATTAAAACAATATAAATAGACATATTGTTAACTGATATATATATGGAAATAAAGATTATTATTATTATTAAAAAAATTAAATGTCAAGTTTAAATTATTATTAACTGAAAAGTTATTCATTAATAAATTTAAATCATACCTTATTTTATTTTCCTGCGGCCAACCCTGTATGTAAGGCAATGTAAACAAGATAATTTTATGTACATTTAAAGTATTTAGATTATCAATGTATTTTAATAATTGATTTTTGTTTACATTGCCTCTTCTCCCAACAAGAATTATTAATGTGCAAAATTTACTAGCTAAAAATTATATGACTAAAGGAAGAAATTACTGATCATATGTCCTTTTAAACAGTTATTTTACATCATGCCCAAATTTTTGCCTATGTCATCACAATACATAATAACTTTATTTTTTTAAATATTTAATAATGCATTTTAAGTTTATATCCTTTGTCATGGCACTGTCATAGAGTGTAGGTAAAAATAATGAGTCCTTACTGTTTACTTTGTTATTTACACATATTGTCCCCGATGAACCTGGTATGGAGCGCTGATACTCACTCTGATGTTTTATTAAGGAGTCAAAGCGCTTCTCATTATATTTACATGATTTTACCAGATCATTCATGTCCAATATGTGTTCTTTTATCTTATGCATATTTATTTGATACAATTTGTAGGGAGTTTTTAAGTGCAGTTAAACATTAGGTTATAATATTAACGGTGGTAGAGCCACGCAGCAGTTTTTGCTGTTGCACGTATGGGCCGGCTCGAGCCGGGTTGGTACCACGACCTCACAGAATACCGGCGTGAAGTAGAGGCTCTGCTTCTGCGTTTCGTCTGGTGAGTGCAGGTGGCCGGAGGCCCAATCCCCCCCCCCCATCAACATGGTAGCGGAATTACACAGTAGACTACCCCAGGTGGGTACTAGTACCCCTGGAGAATCCCTCGCTGAGCATCCACGATCATGTTATTCCAATCCTGAGCGTGGGTGCTCAGGCTGCCCCGCGTATTCTAGCGGGGGGGGGGGGGGGCAAAATTCCGTTCGAAAACAAAACTGCTCGGGGCAAACTGAGCAACAATACCAAGGCGACTCCTGCCACGCTATCCGTGAATTTCTGCAACATCAGGGGACTTCACTCTAACCTAAACGCCGTCCACTACCATCTCGAGACGGCGAAGCCGGCCTTGCTCATTCTGACCGAGACGCAGGTTTCCTCTAAGGCTGATATTTTGTATCTCTCCTACCCGGGGTACAAATTGGAGCACTCCTTTCTGCCTCGGGCTGGAGTTTGCGTGTATGTTAGAGAGGACATCTGTTCTCGACGCCTCGGCAGTCTTGAAGGTTCGGACCTGTCCATCCTTTGGCTACGCGTAGACAGCGACGACCATCCGCGCGTCTACGGGTGCCTCTATAGGTCCCATAGCGGTAATCCCTAAACAGACCGACTCATCGACCACGTCCAAATGGCTACAGATTCCTTGCTACAACAGGTCCCATCCGCAGAGATCGTGATCCTTGGCAATTTTAACGCCCACCATGCCGAATGGCTCGGTTCACGTTTAACCGATCATGCGGGGAGATCTGTTTATGACTTTGCCTTGGCATATGGTCTGACACAACTGGTTACTTCGCCTACGCGAATTGTGAAGGATCATACACCTTTCCTGTTGGACCTTCTGCTGACCTCTCATCCGGACGGATATCAGGTTACCGTCGATGCCTCTTCGTCGTCGATCGTTCGATCGTCTCGGCTCTTCGGACCATTGTCTGATCCGGAGTATGGTGCCACTCACGCTACCTTCGCGGTTGCGTTCTGCAGGTTGCCGCCGTGTTTGGCATTACAGGTCGGCGGATTGGGACGGAATGCGGTCTTTCTTTGCATCCTACCCATTGGGGCGGGTTTGCTTCTCGCCGGATAATCCCAGCGCTATTGCTGACTCTGTCACTGATGTGGTGCTACAGGGAATGGAACTATTTATTCCATCATCTGTGGTACCCATCGGAGGCAGATCTCAGCCTTGGTTTGTTCGCTCCTGTAAGAATGCATTGCGCAGTAAGCAGGAGTGTTATCAAGCCTGTGCTGCGGCTTCGGTGACTCGGGATGTAAACACCAGCACACTGAAAAAGAAGTATTACTTCGCCTCCAGGTCCTTCAAAAGAGTTATTGCCAAGGGAAAGTCAGAGCACATAGGCAGAATTGGCGAGAAACTAGTTCGCCTTCCTTCGGGAACCCGTGCATTCTGGTCTCTCGCCAAGGCTGTCCAAGGGAATTTCTGTAAGCCATCACTACCATCTATGCACAGGGAGGACGACTCTCTGGCCCAAGACGCAAAAGACAAAGCCGACCTTTTAGGCTCCCCTTTTGACTCCCTTTTTGCGTCCAACTCGACTCTTGATGACGGGGGGAAAATACCGCCGACCATCCCGCGGTGTGAGTGCTCCATGCCGGATGTGCTATTCTCACAGTGGTCAGTTCGCAAAGCACTTCTCTCCCTGGACATCCAGAAGTCGAGTGGGACTGACGGAATCCCCCCAATTGTGCTGAGGACGTGTGATCCGGAGTTGGCACCGGTCCTAACGCGTCTTTTCCAGTACTCCTACTCCCAATGCGTAGTCCCGAATTCATGGAAGACTGTTTTTGTCCACCCGATCCCTAAAAAAGGCGACCGCTCAGACCCGTCCAACTATAGGCCTATCGCGATCACCTCCTTGTTCTCCAAAATAATGGAATCCATTATTAACTGCCAGCTCATCCGGTACCTTGAGGATCACCAGCTGATTAGTGACCGCCAATACGGTTTTCGTCGGGGTCGATCAGCTGGTGATCTTCTGGTCTACCTGACCCATAGATGGGCGGAGGCAGTAGAGTCCAAGGGGGAGGCGTTGGCCGTTAGTCTGGACATTGCGAAGGCCTTCGATCAGATTTGGCACAAAGCGCTTCTTTCGAAGCTCCCTTCCTATGGGCTTCCCGAGAAATTGTGCAATTGGATCACCAGCTTCCTTGCAGATCGGAGCATCAAGGTCGTTGTAGACGGTGCATGCTCTGACTACAAGCCTATTAACGCTGGTGTTCCACAAGGCTGTGTGCTATCACCATCGCTGTTTCTTCTGCATATCAATGATATGTTGCTAACTGGTAACATTCATTGCTATGCGGATGACAGCACTGGTGATGCTCTATACACCGGCCGTGCCAATATTTCTCGGGAAAACGTCGCTGAGTACCGGAACAAACTTGTGTCTGAAGTCGAGTCTTTGCTGAACAAAGTCTCGGATTGGGGGCGACTAAATCTAGTCCAATTTAATCCTCAGAAGACACAAGTTTGCGCGTTTACCGCTAAAAAGAACCCCTTTGTCGTATCTTCTCAGTTTCAAGGCACTCCCCTTCTTGCCTCAGCCAGTATCGGTATCCTCGGAGTCGACATATCGAGTGACGTGCAGTTTCGTGGTCACTTGGAAGAGAAGGCCAAATTGGCCTCTAAAAAGCTTGGCGTGCTCAGCAGAGCGGGACAGTATTTCATGCCGACACACCGCCTGCAACTTTACAAGGCGCAGGTTCGGCCTCACATGGAATACTGTTCCCATCTCTGGGCAGGGGCTCCCCAGTGCCAGCTCCTTCCACTTGACCGCATCCAGCGCAGAGCGGCTCGAATCGTCGACGACCGAGCCCTTTCCGATCGGCTCAATTCATTGGCACCCCGAAGAGATGTTGCATCTCTTTGCATTTTCTTTCGCATCTACCATGGGGAGTGCTTTGAGGAATTGTTCGGATTAATCCAAGCCGCCAAATTTCATGAACGCACATCGCGGCAGAACTCCCGATACCATCCACACCATCTGGATGATTGGCGGTCCACCACTGTGCGATTTAGAAGATGTTTTCTTCCTCGCACGACTTCCTTGTGGAATCGATTACCATCAGCGATTTTTCCGGACCGATACGACTTAGGGACCTTCAAGAAAAGAGCCTACTACTTTTTATAAGGCCGGCTACGCATCTGCAATTCCCCTGGCGTTGCGGTTGTTCATGGGCGGCGGTAGTCACTTACCATCAGGTGAGCCGCATGCTCGTTTGCCGCCTCTCCTATAAAAAAAAGTGATAAAATTGTTGAATTTAGATACTTTATATCAGTCTCATAACAGAGATTCATATTTCCACCTCAATTGAATATATTTTAAGTTTATTAATTAATTCTTGCTTTTCTTTGCATACATTTGTATAATTTTAACATTAGTTTTAGTTTTAATTAGTATTTGCAGTTTTCTAATATATTTATTAATTTTTATTTATTTCTTTAATTTTCTTCTACTGCAGGTAGTCCGTGCTGCGGTTCTTGATGTGACATAATCATCACCAGTCAAATCAATTGTTGTGGAGGGTTGAAATGCTTTAGAATATTTACATTCTATGAGCTCGATGAACAGTTTTTGAGTTTGGGACGCTTTCAAGTTGTCTATGTAATGTTTTAATTGCACAACCTGCTCATAAGCCTTACTTAACTGTAACTGCTACGCAGCAATTAATCTGAGTGATACCTCACATTCCTTGCTGCATTGGTCAAACTCATCGACTGTTCTCTGCAGTTGATACCTTTCTTTTGAAACAAATGTATATTCTGTATGCAACTTAACCACTCACTTTTAGCTCAGTATTTTTAGCTATTATATTTATTATTTCCTTTTCATTTTCATCCCTTTCTTTACATAACAGCTCACACTGTTTCTTTGACGCCTTAAGTTCTTGAAGCGCCATTTGAAGTTGGTTCTCCAATTGGCGCGTTTTGGCGTTGCGTGTATTCATTTTACTATTAAGTGTAAATAGCAAAAGAAAAAAAAGAAAGAAAACCAAAGAAGCAGAGTAAGCAAATGACTAGATGTATGGGTTTATTTACAGTTCTCAAATTAAATTATCATGTAAATAATTCAAAATCAAATCCAGAACAATACTTACTTAACAGGTAAATCTTAAAATGTTAAAGGTATAACAAGAATTACACTTATAGTAAGTTTAAACGATGTTCGTTACAGCTGTTACTTTTGTTTGGAACTTGGGACACTAAACACAATGTAATTAAAATAGGTACTTCTGAGTTTTACTTATTTCACAATACAAATAAGTCGTATTTAACTACTGCATAACTCAAAATTGAGGTGGATATTATCAATTTACAATATTTAATTCTTAAAAATAGTTGGGAGCAATTATTTTACAACTTGTCATCGGGGTTGCCAAAGGAAAAAAAAAGTTATAAGAAGTAACTTAGACTACTTTTATTTTAGAAAAAGAGAGTTAGAGCAAAAAATGAAAACCCATAAAATCCAATCGTAATAAATAACGCGCGGGAGAAGTCGCGGGGAACAGCTAGTATTCATATAAAATATAGGCAAATATAGGTAAATATAGGCATTTAAGCCTCGTGTACCCCCTCGTGGCACCGCAAGGCTTATATGTAATGTACAGACTCGTTCTGTCTCGTACATAGATTTTATATTGAGTTTTTATTACAATGTAGTCAATGATATTATATACATTTTGGTAGTAATTATGAACGTATGAATATGCATATAAATAGAATTAAATTCCTCCTGTACCCCTTCGTGATACCGCAAGGTAGGTATGTAATGTACAGACTCTCGTTCTGTCTTATACATAGATTTTATATTGCGTTTTTAATACGCTGTAAGCAATGATATTATTACTTTTATTTATATTTTTTTATTATATTATATACTATTGCCAACAAATTGAAAAAACTCGCAATCCACTAGACTTAAATAAGTTCCACCAGTTATATATTGCACTCATAGAATATAAAAGAACACACACAAGAACACACAATTTTGATAATTCAATCTGCAGTTTTTAATTGTCTCAAACCCCAAGCTCGTAACAATTGGTATCAGAAGTGGGATCAAATCATGCCCGAAGTCAACGCCAGCTGGAGACGGACCAGAGACTATTTGGTAATGCAACGCCGCAAACGTCAGAGGGCTAGCTGCTGACCACGGAGGCCGGCCCGTCAGCAGCTACTGAATCTGCAGCACCTGACTTAGGTACTCTGATGATGACACTGCAGGAACAGGCTCGCCGACAAGAGGAACAGGCCCGTCGGTTGGAAGAGCAGCTGCACCACCTATAGGAGGAACAGGCCCGCCAACAGGAGGAACAGGCCCGTTGGTTGGAAGAGCTCAAGCGCAATAAGGAAGAGCAGATGCTCTTCATAAAGGACCTTCACGCTACCTTCTGGAAAGAGATAAGGAAGGTGAAGGATGGGGTTGCGCAATATGACAACCGCCTGTCGGAAGCTGAAACTTGAGTCGGCCAAGTGAACAATCGGGTTGATAACGTGATGGCTGACGTGAAGAAAAGGCTGGACGACCTAAACTTGGGGATGGAATTACAAATGCTGTGGTTCCTACAACACCTTCGCTACGTGGATTCAAAGTGCCACCGTTCAACGGGACTTCTTCCTGGTCGGCCTACAAAATCCAGGTCGAGGTTGTTATGAAGGCGAACGGCTGGAATAAAAGTCAAGCCATGACTGCTCTCACCCTAGGCCTGCGCGACTAGGCCTTAACTGTCCTGGAAGCTCTCGGTAAGGTAGTGACTTACGAGTGGCTCATTGAGGCATTGGAGGCGATATATGGCGACACTCACCTGGAACACATCTTTCGTGCGCAGCTCAAAGTTAGCGTGCAACGCAGCAACAAAAACCTGCAGCAGTGGGCCCTTTAGGCGTGGAAGCGTAAAGCATATTCGAAAAGCATACGAGTTTGTACCTGCGCTCATTGTAAGGAACCTGGTGCAGACATTCATCCGTGGCCACCATCCGTGACCTTGAAGTCAGAGCTGCTGTGAGGTTCTGGCACCACGAGACGTTTAAGGATGCGATGGCCCATGCACTAGAAGTGGAAGCCGTGCGAAAGGATCAATGTTCCCATCGCGTCAGGGAGGTTGCAGCAGTTACAGTTCGCGACCGCAATAAAGGATACAGCCCCAGGCGCTACGGTTGTGGGGAAAGGGGCCAATAATGCTCGGGACGAGCATGTCTTAGGGGAGTGTTGCGCGGCACGATGATACATGGTACATGGCGACACTAGTTACCACTAATGCCCTCTAGTATCGAGTAGGAGTAGCAGGAGAGTCAAGAACACTTTTACGAAAAGCTAAACTTATCTTACTTTTATTTATTAGCTTTTGATTTTAATCTTCAGGAAGACATTTGAATATCACTATTTTAAACCGTACCGTAAATATTTTTTTAAATTATTTGAAAAATTTTTACGGTAACAAAATACGAATCACCGTTATCAAGCAGTAAAAGAATATTTCGTCTTAATTAAAGAAAAACAATTTTTTTGCAGCTTTAAGCGAAATATGTGTGTCGGTAATAAATAAATTGTGCTATTGATAATTTGTTTCTAATGTTCCATTTTAATGTTTTATTACGGATTTTTTTATTTATTTAACAAATTATAGATAATACGGAGGATATATTATGGTACAACATAAGCTTAATGAAAACTTTACCGTGTACCACAAGCCCCTGACATTAAAATTTGACAGATAAGCTGCATCTCAATCTACAAAATATGTATAACGCAACACTACTAAACAGCAATAGGCACAGTCAACAGGCGGTAAATCGCAATGCATTAAAAGACGTGAGTCTTGCCACCGCCTACTTCGTCGCGTCCAAAAACGTTCGTTCCTGAGTCGCGTATACAGGAAGTGATAAAAAATTGGATTTTGGTTCCATCAATTAGGTAGTTACTTAATGAATAGTAGACGAGAATAATGATTATTCTTTGTTTTTATGTCATATAGGTTTATTTAGGGAATATAGTTAGTGGGATTATAGTTTTTTTTTTTTTTTTAGTTTGAAGTCTGATGTAGACAGTTCTTATAATATAATTAATAGAATCAGGCGTTACTTTGCGGAAATCCATTATATAAAAGCTTTTAGAAAAATTTACTTCGCAAATATCCGCGTTATAAAATAAAATGATGTGTCTTACCTAGTATGAAGAAGCACCTCCCACCCTCCCTCAATTGCGTGCACTATCCCCGTCACCACTAATCCCAGCACCGCTACTCCCAACACCACTACACTAGGCAAGACACACCACTGACGATAATACGACACGTGTTTCGCCTCTACACGAGGCATCCTCAGGTGATATAGACTCTACGGTGGCTAACCGCTATAAACACGTGTCGTATTATCGTCAGTGGTGTGTCTTGCCTAGTGTAGTGGTGTTGGGAGTAGCGGTGCTGGAATTAGTGGTGACGGGGATAGTGCACGCAATTGAGGGAGGGCGGGAGGTGCTTCTTCATACTAGGTAAGACACATCATTTTATTTTATAACGCGGATATTTGCGAAGTAAATTTTTCTAAAAGCTTTTAGTTCTTAAAATAGTTTTTTTTTAAAGTAAATGTAAAGTAAAGTTACAGCTTATATACATCCCACTGCTGGGCACAGGCCTCCCCTCATTTCTGAGAGGGTTTTAGGACAAGGAAATGTCCGCCACGCTGCCCCAATGCGTGTTGGCGAACTTTACATTTCTTCGATTTTTTTTTCTCTTATTTCTCAGACATGTAGGTTTCCTCACGATGTTTTCTTTCACCGCCGAACACGTTGTAAATCAGCACTTAAAATTGCAATTAACAATTTTATTGGTGCCGGTGGGGATCGAACCCAGGTTGCTCGTGTACTGTGAAACTTACAGCGAGAGCTAAACTACTAAATAATTTTTTTATGGGATAAGAGTGACAAGCGGGCATACAGTCCACCTGACGTTAAGTGGTTGCTGTGGCCCATGGACATCTTTATCTATCCTCGTACGCGAATCAGCCGTGAGGACTAAGATGGAATGTTTTTTTTTTTTTCAGTAAAAAGGATATTATTTATTAATTTCAATGTGGTAGATGGATATCTCATACATATGACGTCAAAAATTTATCGTATTTTGTTGCATTGCTTCACCAAAAATTTCGCGAATATTTTGATTTCAAAATAATCATTGTTTATTATATATGTACTCGTATAATATACGTGTGAACTGCAAACTTATATTATGTCAAATGAGTGCTTTCTTTTCGATTATTTAAAAGAGAAACTTTAAATTTAAAACTTACCATTCAACTAAAAGACACAACAAATTACTCAAAAACCAAAAATAAGATAATAAGATATGTACTGGCGTATGATAATATAATAAAAAAATATGATATGGCATTGATTCACCCCCGTGCCTCGGAGAGCATTATGGTCTTCGCTTGATTATCTCTCCGTTTGTGCCAAAATGCTGTCCCATCGGACTATGAGAATGAGGGGGAGTGCACCTGTACATGTGCACATACTCATGCACTATAATCATGTCTTGTGCAGATGGCTAGTCTCTGTTGAGAAAGGTCGCATTAACTGAAATTTGGTCTGTAGAACATTTTTAGTATTTTTATTAACATCGCCTGTATTATTTTTTAAAGCAATAAATACCAAACTTAAACAAAATTGTGTATTATATATTATATTTACCTCATACTGTCTTTACGTTAAAATCACAAGAGCTTTTTCGAGTTTCGCAAACTTTTTAAACTGAACCTCCTCTAGTAAAAGAAGCATTAAATGTCGATAGTTTTTTATAGAGATATTAGTTGGAGTAAGTTGTAAACTTTGAAGGTATTTCTTTATCAAATACGTAAATATTATAGTACATCCCAAATTCTATGAGCATTTTCGCTATAGCAACTATTATGTAAAAGATATTTTTCACAATTCTTTACATAAATAGCGAAACTAAGCTGTTATAAAAATTATATGTATAATATGTACAAACATAATTTGTACCTCATGTTTTTTTATAGAATAAAAGTGACAAACGAGCAAACAGTCCATCTCATGGTGAGTATATGTTGTGGCCTATATATATATATATCCTCAATTAACAATCAAAACGCAGATGCTTTGTCACCCCTGAGGACTAAAATGGAATCCCTCGTTTGCAGTAAAAAGGGTTCTTCAATTTATTCACCACAAGAAACATAGCAGTGTTAAGCTGCTACTTTAATAAATTATTCTGTGACACCGTGGTCAGTTTGCGGTCCTCCCTGGTCGATCCGACCCATTCGTGCTACAACTATAATACAGCTGAAGCGTGGATCTGCCACGTGTTAAATGCACCTCTTATACTCTCATGTACACCTTTTTTAATTTTGTCTTTATGCACCTAGGTAAGATGTATAGTATAGTATGTGTATTTTTCCGCAATTACAGTTGACGCGAAGCTTTATTGGGGCCCTCATATATCTTAATTAGAAAGCAAACTTAAATCAGCTGGAAAGATGTACACAAATTTAAAAATAGTTATACTAAAAATAGTAATGTACATTCCGTGAATACTAGGAACAGGCTCAAGTTAGTTATACCAGTTACTCCACTCCAAAGAGTCAGTAATTTCTTCATGGGTCAATGTATACACTTTTGCAACAAAGTTCCAGAAAATATGCAGACCTTAACTATCAAAGTTTTAAAGTATTTATTAAGCAAAAATTGTTTAGTAAGGGTTATTATCGCTACCATGCTATTGCCATGCTTTATTGTAAGATATGCTTTAAAAAATTGCGCCGGGTTTCTTTCTGGTTCTTCCTAGGAGAGATTTTTTTTTCCTTATTAGTAGTAACAGTAAAAAATAACATTCAATAAGAATAACATGTAGCCAATATTGAATAAAAATGATCCTCTTCTAGTCATTGCTATTCTATTTAGTAGACTAATTTTAATATATGTTCTATTAATAAAACGTTCTATAATAATATTTTTTATGATAAAGTTGCTTGTATCCCTCACAAAATCTCCTCTATACTACGATCCGTTTCAATGTTTGGTTAGAATTACTAAAACATTGTTATATAAGTTTGAAAATATATACGTACTGCTTATTTTGAAATTCAGAACACCTTGAGGGAAATCAGATAAAAAAGCTGGCTAAATTAAGTTGGTTCTTCTCAGAGATTTAAAATTCATGCTGTGAAATATGAATTTTGCTTTTGATATTTGAACCCGTACCGGTACGCGAAGTATAGCGACGCGCAGCAAAGCGGTGAACTGACAACTTGATGAAACATGCAATGCATCTATAGATGCAGGTAGTTCAGGAATTGTCTCTGTAGCAATCTATTGGGGGACTTTTTTCAGCAGTAGACTTATGCTGTGCTATAAATAATGTATTAATGAACAAAATAGTTTTCTTTGTGTTTATTATTACGTATCGTATAAAATGTTTTGTACGTAGGCAGTTTGATGTACAATAATGAACCTAACAATAATAAACGTTTTAAAGAAATTCGGTAACTAGGTCGATTCCGACACAATTAACATCCTTCCTCACGGGCATAATTAACACGGGCGTCTTAAGGAAAACAACTTCGACCATTACACAATACCACAGCTTGAAGTATTTTGGGACGTGTTTAAGTGAAAAGTAAAAGCGGTTGTGATATAAATATTTAATAAAATTAATGTTAAACAGTTTAAGTTACAGCCTATATACGTCCCATTGTATATTTTAGGTAACCCTTACAATTTCGGTGGTTTGGCGAAGGTAATATCGATTTAACATCTAGATTCGATTTGTCGGAATATTTCTTAATTAGATTGCTAACTGTTTTAAGCGTATTAGTTTTATGGTCTGTTTTGACCTTTACGTACGTACTTTCATCCGACAAAAATGTTGTATTTTAAAATTGTAATCCGACGTATCAATTATAACTGTAAGCATTACCTTAATCTGCGCGAAGAATCGTGAGATCTGGTCTGTTGCGTAAGTTTATCAATGCAGTAAATTCATCTATGGGAATATTTAATTTTGGCGCTGAGCTTCGACGTAACATAGACGAAATGTCTTGACGTATGGCATCTAAACCTTCATTACCAATATAATTTTATACAGACAGTTCTCAACACCACAGATAATGTATGTGTAGTGCAAAATTCATACCTTTGGCCAAAACTTTTACTGTCGCGTCGTCAAGAGATTGTTTGGACAGGTTACAGACCGCGTGTTCTTTATTACTCGCGTCTGTACTATCAACCAAATCAAATGTCCAACATCAATGTCAACGTTAGAACGGAACACAACCATTGGCAACAGTTGACAAACTCCCTCCACCCGCCTCAATCAAGGTGGAATCTTGGAGATAGAATAATATTGGTAGGGCGATGTGCCACTTGCCCGTGGCTGTGACGGGGCTGCACCGCCGATGGTGGCTGTAATGTTTGCCATAATTTCAATAGTAGAGCCATGTTGCAGCTAAGTTATAATTTTAATATGAATAGATTGGCCCGACAGGTGAATGACCACGTTCTAACAGGATACCTGCGTGAAATAGCAGCGAAATTCTACTGTGTTTCATATGGTAAATGTAGAGAGCCGGAGACTGTGAGGGGGTTGATGATCGATGTAGATGTCTATGGGTCACGGCATCCAGTTACCAGGTGGACTCTGTAATCGTTTCACGTATTCAAGTGACACGTATTTTTTATATATAAAGATAAGGGTGTATCTTTATATATAAAAAATATCTACGTGTCACGTTGTTTGTCCGCGATGAACTCCTAAACTACTGAACTGATTGCAATGAAATTTTGCACACTGTGTGAAGTTTGGTCCAACTTGAGAGATAGGATAGTTTTTATCCCTATAAGTGACCCTCAATATTTTTTAATTAAGAATTTAAGAATTTTTATAGAACACAGGGTTGTCGGAGAGGGCAGAACAACGTCTGCCTGGTCAGCTAGTACAATAATAAAATTGTAATTGAAGAGGATTACGTTTTAGGAGGATCTGACATAATCAACACGCTTGGTCATTGTATTGGCAATTGTAATACCATACATCTCAATCTATTCATGGTATAATATTATAATGAACTGATAAAATTTTATTTTTTACTCGCCTGCACCTTTCCTTTGTAACCATTCTCGTTTAAAGAGCCATCTGATTCTTTTGGCGCGGACGTAAATGTATTATTAAAATATATTCGGTTACTTAAGCAAATGACTTACTTGAATTTAAAGAGAGCCTTTCTATTGAAATAATCGCCCGATTTTTGAAGCGTTACATTGTCATTTTAAAGCAACATTTAAAGAATATTCTGTATTTGCGTAAGACAGTTCGTTATTTTATCATTGTTGCGCTGCCACAAATCCACTGTTGAAAATACGAGTAAGCCTTTTCTAGCCATAAACCACAGTTCTAAACCACTTACTCATACTTACAAGCAAGCATTGAATTCTCGTATGCCTCATTAAGTGAATATATATTAATAGTTAAAATATGTAATTCCTATTTATTTTTATAGTTATTTATTAGAGTGAGCAATTGTAGAAAGTCATCACGGCTAACCTCGCTTATCGAAAAAGTACGGGAAGTGGTTGACAGAAGTGAAATGGATAATCATCGGCAAACATTGCGCGCGCGTCTTCTACATAATATTTACTATGTGAGTAGAAGTTGTTTGGTCTACTTACAGCTTCACACATTACATACTAATTTTCAATTTTCTCGACACAGTGATAACAAGCCGCCATTTTAACATTATTTTTTTAGGAAAAATCAAAGAAATTTGAGTCTCAATCACAACATACGATTATGTTGCAATATTTTTTTCTCAATTACACATAGTAAACCAAAAATGATCCAAAATACAAAAGGCTAATTTTTGAGACGTCAATGTTTGAAATTTGTTCATGTTCCATAATTAATATTTCTCATGCTTAGTTTGTTAAATTTATGTTCATTTGTGAACGACATCTTTTAATAAAATTGTTTCACTCAATTGCGTTACCCAATATAAGAAGCCTTTTTATGTCCGATGTATATCCGCTCCCTGAAGACAAATATTGCAGTGTAAATAATGCGGGCATCCACGACTTTTTCTGACACCAGGGCGGCGCCACTTTACAGTGAGGTAAAGTATTTGACAGACTTCAAAGCGGGGCCGATAACTTCTTAGGAAAATGTAATTATAAGGTTTCTTTCTGTATTATTAGTTATATTTTATATTAATTACATTAGAAACGAATAAACCAAACTATAAATATAACTAAAAGCCGATTTTTTTAAAAAAGAGTAATAAAGCGCAAAAAAATATAAAATCAAAGCACTTACGCATTGTATCGTGTATAAATATAATACTCTAGATAATGATAAACTATTAATTAAAACTAATTTCTCAATTAACTGACATTGGCCGCCGTGACCGAAATTCGGTCTGGAGGACATTATTATTGTATAAATTATATTCATTTTTAATCGTATGTAGTTCCTAGTCGTAAGTTAAATTCTCTGCACCCAGCATATGAAACATAGCAGCGTCAAGCTGCTATTTTACGCTGGTATTCTTCAACGTTCCTTCACCACATACAATAAGTGGTAAGTTTAGAAGTTTTGTACAACCCACTTCAATATATGTAAATAAAATGAGAACGTCACCCAAAAACTACTGATCAGATCTTAAATATAATTTACAGCTGTGGGACCACATGAGAAGCACCACCATTCAAATAAAAAGAGAATCATCAAAATCGGTTCAGTTCGTAGGAAAAATTTCTGAGGTAACACTATGTGTGTTACCTCAGAAATTTTTCAAAAAAATACAGTCGAACACACACACACACACACACACACACACACACAAATGTGCTGATAACTAGTGACCGTTGAGCCGTGACCCAAATTGGTTCTGAAGGACATTATTGTTACAACAGAAGGTAAATTGCAAACAAAAATCATATATACGAGCATATTTTATTACAATATTTTTACACTTATAAAATTTTATTTGTTTTCTAAATTACTTGTAATCTATCAGAAAATTAACGACATCATTTAGTATAATTAAAGAAGAATAAGAGACGTGAGGTATAAACTTCGCCTTCAGTAGGTATTAATTTTCGTTAATGCAGGAACTTCCTTCATAAATAAAATAATACTGTTACACCGTTTTGAAAGTTTGGGAATAAATTCGTAATGATAAGGAAATATAATATATATGTGCGTGGAGAACGCGATGAAATCACAAAGCGCCATGGTTGGTCAGGGTTCGATTCCGCCATCACCAACGACACTGTTAATTGCATCTTTAAGTGCTGATTTACTACTACAAACGGTTTATGTTAGTTCACATGATGGTATAGATGTTGTGGGCATAAACACATATATCTGTCACTGAATAAAATTATGTTGGAATGCCTATTTAATAGTAACAAGGTTCCTCTATTTTCTTCACTCACCATACGAATAACAACAGCATTAAGCTGCAATTTTACGTTTTTATTCTGTGCTAGTGTGGTCTTACTCGGACTAAGCCTAAGGTTTATGATGATTTATATTGTTATGATTATATAGAATCCTGTAGATGTTAAGAATTATAATTAAATATGAAGTTTATGTTGCAAAAACATTAAAATATCATTATGATTTCTTATATTTACGCGAACACTACACATTGAATAAAACTATTTTTACGGATTTTATCGCGTTTAATTAACTTATTTTATATTCCCGACGTTTCAGTTGCTTTCCAGCAACCGTGGTCACGGGGGACTGAGGTGATTGACGTTCCGATGTCAAAGTTAACCCGGACTACCTTCAGCTTTTTAATTATTAATTTTGGTCCGATCTACGCAGAATGAACTAACTGTGTCTTGAAGTCTTGCAGTGGTATGCTTGGGTTTAGTTTTAATTTTATGACTTACAGGATCCCAAGCAGGTGGTAGTACCCAGCCTCCCTTTCTATTGAAATTAGGATGTTTTTTAATTTCAATAGCCTCACGTATCATCCTTGGCAGGAATCGATGTTCTTTCGCGAGAACTTGTGGTTTATCAAATCTAATGTAATGGCGGGGGCCGTTTAGGATATGATCACAAACTGCAGACTTCCCGGAACTTTGGTGCTTCACGTCAGCTATGTGTTCTTTTACGCGGGTTTTTATTGATCGTTTTGTTTGCCCTATTTATGAGAGACCACACTCACAATGAAGCTTGTATACTCCTGCATCTTGTAGAGGAATATTGCACTTGACGGATGGTAAGAACTTCTTCTAATGACTAATCTTCTTCGGCGGCTTGAAGAATGTTCTAATAGAAGCTCGCTTCAAGATGTAGCCAATCTTGTCTGTGACACCTCTGACATATGGTAGTACAGCAGGCACACGCTCGACTGTGGCCGGCTTCACTCGGTCACTGTGACGTAGGCGCGGAACCCGAAGCTTGTTGTCGTGCAGAACCTGCTTGGCGTGCTGAAGCTCGGCGGCCAGGTGTTTGCTGTCACAGATCCCTCGTGCTCTCTGCAACAAAGATTTGCTCACGGTAGCTAACTGTGAAGGGTGATGGTGGGAGCCACCGTTTAAGTATCGGTTTTTATGGATCTTTTTTCTATACACAGTGAGACCTACGGTGTTATTAGGATTTCGAATGACTAACACATCTAGGAAAGCTAAAGAATTATTTGCCTCTAACTCCATAGTAAATTGAATTTTAGAGTTTATGGAATTAAGATGTTCTAAAAATGCAGTTACTTTGTCTGATGGTAAAATTGTGAAAGTATCGTCTACGTACCGCTTGTAGAAACTTGGAGTTACTGGTGCAGTAAGCAGGGCTTTCTCCTCAAAGTCCTCCATGAAAATATCGGCGACAATGGGAGATACCGGTGAGCCCATCGCAACACCATCTACTTGCTTGTAAAATTGTTCCTTCCACAATAGGTAGCCAGATGTAAGGCAATGTCTGAGTAATACTGCATATTCTGCTGGCATGTTGTTGTCCTCTAGTTTCCTAGTTATAATTGAGATGCAGACTTCAACAGGTAGGCATGTAAATAGAGACTGAACATCAAAACTGACCATAGTTTCATTGTCAGTAAGACATAGGTCTTTTATCTCACTGACAAAATGGTATGAATCCTTAGTGTGTGCTCTTGTATGTCCTCTGAGTGGTGATAGTACTTTTGCTAAGTGTTGAGCCAATCTGTAAGTTGGCGAATCGATCTGACTCACTATTGGACGTAATGGAGCGTTCGGTTTGTGTATTTTTGGTAACCCATACAACTTCGGCGGTTTGGCACACGTAGGTATTATCGAATTTACGTCTAGATTCAGTTTCTCGGAGTATTTCTTTATTAGATCGCTAGTTGTTTTAAGCGTATTAGTTGTAGGGTCTGTTTTGACCTTTACGTACGTACTTTCTTCCGATAAAAGTTGTTGTATTTTAAAATTGTAATCCGTCGTATCCATTATAACCGTAGCATTACCTTTATCTGCGCGGAGAATCGTAAGATCTGGTCTGTTGCGTAAGTTTTTCAATGCAGTAAATTCATCTTTGGGAAGATTTAATTTCGGCGCTGAGCTTCGACGTAACAAGGACGAAATGTCTTGACGTATAGCCTCTAAATCTTCATTACCAATATTATTTTATACAGACAGTCCTCAACACTACAGATAATGTTTTCATACGGAATTTTTGGCGGTGTTATAGCGAAATTCATACCTTTGGCCAAAACTTTTATTGTCGCGTCGTCCAGAGATTGTTTTGACAGGTTATAGACCGCACGTTGTTTATAACTCGCGTCTGTTTTCAATGATTGCGTTCCGTTATTACGTTGACATTGGCGTTGGACATTTGATTTGGTTGTTAGTTTTTGGTATTTATCTATATGTTTATTTTTGCATTCATTGTATTTAGTTGTTTCACCTTTGTCTAAAGTTTCCATGCAATTCTTATAATCAAATGTCGATAAAACTGTCTTTAGATCACTGGACAATTTGTCTATGGTTTTATTAATGAAACATAGATCGGTACGTTTTTGCTGAATCACCGTTATTAACAATTTTTTGCTTGCCTGATTTAAGATCTTAGCGCTTCCTCGAATGTCTTTTTTAGTAGATATCTTGACACACGTAGGAATGAGATTATGGTCTCTGCATCTCTTCAAGAAGTTTAAAGCTGTTATGTATCTTGCGCGCTTGGTTTTGAGATCTTCTAGTCGGCGTATTTTATTTGCTATTTCCAGTCCGTACTGGTTTACATAATGATTTCTTATATTTACGCGAACACTACACATTGAATAAAACTATTTTTACGGATTTTATCGCGTTTAATTAACTTATTTTATATTCCCGACGTTTCGGTTGCTTTCGAGCAACCGTGGTCACGGGGGACTGAGGTGATTGACGTCCCGATGTCAAAGTTAACCCGGAGTACCTTCAGCTTTTTAATTATTAATTTTGGTCCGATCTACGCAGAATGAACTAACTGTGTCTTGAAGTCTTGCAGTGGTATGCTTGGGTTTAGTTTTAATTTTATGAATTACAGGATCCCAAGCAGGTGGTAGTACCCAACCTCCCTCTCTATTGAAATTAGGATGTTTTTTAATTTCAATAGCCTCACGTATCATCCTTGGCAGGAATCGATGTTCTTTCGCGAGAACTTGTGGTTTATCAAATCTAATGTAATGGCGGGGGCCGTCTAGGATATGATCACAAACTGCAGACTTCCCGGAACGTTGGTGCTTCACGTCAGCTATGTGTTCTTTTACGCGGGTTTTTATTGATCGTTTTGTTTGCCCTATATATGAGAGACCACACTCACAATCAAGCTTGTATACTCCTGCATCTTGTAGAGGAATATTGCACTTGACGGATGGTAAGAACTGACTAATCTTCTTCGGCGGCTTGAAGAATGTTCTAATAGAAGCTCGCTTCAAAATGTAGCCAATCTTGTCAGTGACACCTCTGACATATGGTAGTACAGTAGGTAAATGCCAATGTCAACGTAATAACGGAACGCAATCATTGAAAACAGACGCGAGTAATAAACAACGTGCGGTCTATAATCTGTCAAAATAATCTCTAGACGACGCGACAATAAAAGTTTTGGCCAAAGGTATGAATTTCGCTATAACACCGCAAAAAATTCCGTATGAAAACATTATCTGTAGTGTTGAGGACTGTCTGTATAAAAATAATATTGGTAATGAAGATTTAGAGGCTATACGTCATGACATTTCCTCCTTGTTTCGTGGAAGCTCAGCGCCGAAATTAAATCTTCCCAAAGATGAATTTACTGCATTGAAAAACTTACGCAACAGACCAGATCTTACGATTCTCCGCGCAGATAAAGGTAATGCTACGGTTATAATGAATACGTCGGATTACAATTTTAAAATACAACAACTTTTATCGGAAGAAAGTACGTACGTAAAGGTCAAAACAGACCCTACAACTAATACGCTTAAAACAACTAGCGATCTAATAAAGAAATACTCCGAGAAACTGAATCTAGACGTAAATTCGATAATACCTACGTGTGCCAAACCGCCGAAGTTGTATGGGTTACCAAAAATACACAAACCGAACGCTCCATTACGTCCAATAGTGAGTCAGATCGATTCGCCAACTTACAGATTGGCTCAACACTTAGCAAAAGTACTATCACCACTCAGAGGACATACAAGAGCACACACTAAGGATTCATACCATTTTGTCAGTGAGATAAAAGACCTATGTCTTACTGATAATGAAACTATGGTCAGTTTTGATGTTCAGTCTCTATTTACATGCCTACCTGTTGAAGACTGCATCTCAATTATAACTAGGAAACTAGAGGAAAACAACATGCCAGCAGAATATGCAGTATTACTCAGACATTGCCTTACATCTGGCTACCTATTGTGGAAGGAACAGTTTTGCAAGCAAGTAGATGGTGTTGCGATGGGCTCACCGGTATCTCCCATTGTCGCCGATATTTTCATGGAGGACTTTGAAGAGAAAGCCCTGCTTACTGCACCAGTAACTCCAAGTTTCTACAAGCGGTACGTAGACGATACTTTCACAATTTTACCATCAGACAAAGTAACTGCATTTTTAGAATATCTTAATTCCATAAACTCTAAAATTCAATTTACTATAGAGTTAGAGGCAAATAATTCTTTAGCTTTCCTAGATGTGTTAGTCATTCGAAAACCTAATAACACCGTAGGTCACACTGTGTATAGAAAAAAGACTCATACAAACCGATACTTAAACGGTGACTCCCACCATCACCCTTCACATTTAGCTACCGTGGGCAAATCTTTGTTGCAGAGAGCACGAGGGATCTGTGACAGCAAACACCTGGCCGCCGAGCTTCAGCACGCCAAGCAGGTTCTGCACGACAACAAGCTTCGGGTTCCGCGCCTACGTCACAGTGACCGAGTGAAGCCAGCCACAGTCGAGCGTGTGCCTGCTGTACTACCATATGTCAGAGGTGTCACAGACAAGATTGGCTACATCTTGAAGCGAGCTTCTATTAGAACATTCTTCAAGCCGCCGAAGAAGATTAGTCAGTTCTTACCATCCGTCAAGTGCAATATTCCTCTACAAGATGCAGGAGTATACAAGCTTAATTGTGAGTGTGGTCTCTCATATATAGGGCAAACAAAACGATCAATAAAAACCCGCGTAAAAGAACACATAGCTGACGTGAAGCACCAACGTTCCGGGAAGTCTGCAGTTTGTGATCATATCCTAGACGGCCCCCGCCATTACATTAGATTTGATAAACCACAAGTCCTCGCGAAAGAACATCGATTCCTGCCAAGGATGATACGTGAGGCTATTGAAATTAAAAATATCCTAATTTCAATAGAGAGGGAGGCTGGGTACTACCACCTGCTTGGGATCCTGTAATTCATAAAATTAAAACTAAACCCAAGCATACCACTGCAAGACTTCAAGACACAGTTAGTTCATTCTGCGTAGATCGGACCAAAATTAATAATTAAAAAGCTGAAGGTACTCCGGGTTAACTTTGACATCGGGACGTCAATCACCTCAGTCCCCCGTGACCACGGTTGCTGGAAAGCAACCGAAACGTCGGGAATATAAAATAAGTTAATTAAACGCGATAAAATCCGTAAAAATAGTTTTATTCAATAAAATATCATTGTTTTTTAGTTGCTCAATTTATTGATTTTAAAGCCACGTGACTAAGCCACGTGACCGGCTAAGACGGCATAGCCGGATGAGACATGATGAAGTGAAGGAAGGCAGTCGAGAATAAGTAGTTGAATATGACGCATCAATGTAAAATTGGAAGATTAAATCAGAGTGCGAATAAAGTTAGTCTGTTTAATTTATACATCTGGCACCCAAAAGTAAGGGTTCTATTCCCGCCATCACAAAAGAAATGGTTAATTGCAACTTTAAGTGCTGATTTACTACCACAAATGATTTATGTTCGTTCACATGATGGTATAGATGTTGTGGCTCATCAACACCTATATCTATCACTGATTAAAATCAAAGTACAGATGTGTTTTAATATCCGATGGAATAAGGTGAAATGCCTATTTAATAGTAACAAGGTTCTTATATTTTCTTCACTCACTATACGAATAGAAACAGCATTAAGCTGCAATTTTACGTTTTTATTCTGTGCGAGTGTGGTCTTTCCCGGACTAAGCCGACACAATGTGATTGATTCTTGATTATTTGATTGATTATTGATAAATGAAAATGAATGAATATCCGTCTACGAAATATTTATTTTTAATATTCTCAGACATGCAGGATTCTACACGATGTTTCCCTTCACGGCACAGTAGGTTTTATGTGTAAGAATATCCCTTCCCCGTATCCCGTCCCGTGGGTATCGTAAGAAGCAAGAGAAGGCAACAAAGCAAGAGATGAGCAGTAGCGTCTTCCTAATAATATTTGACGGCTCCGTGGCGCAGTGGCTTAGCAATGAGTTGCAGCGCTGGGGGCCGCGGGTTCGAATCCCGCACGGAGCAAGTATTTGCATGGCCTACAAATAATTGTTCCGGGTCTGGATGTTTGTCCTTGTGCAATTTGTGTTTGTAAACTGCCTCCACGATACAGGGGAAACTCCTAGTTTGGGGGTGACGTTTAAAAAAAAACAAACATATATCTACAAAAAAAAATGCAGTTATCAATCCGGCTGCCAATCTTGATAACTAGGACAATTAATTCCAGTATAAGGCAATCTACGGCCTACGTTCAGTAGGAGACTTCATAGGTTGTTTTTTTTTATAGGATAGGGTGACTAACGAGCACACAGTCCACCTGATGGTAAGTGGTTGCTGCGGCCCATATACATCTACATCTATTCTCGTTTGCAAATCAAAATGCAGATGCGTTGTCACCCGTGCGGACTAAGATTGAAAGGTTCTCCGGTTCTCTACACTCACCATACGAAACACAGCAGTGTTAAACTACTATTTTACGCTGGTATTCTGTGAGAGCGTGATCCTTCCCCGGTCGAGTCGACCCATTCTTGCTACAACTATACTACTTATATAGGTGCAGCATGGCTCTTCCACGTATATACGTTGTGTTGGCGATGTTGGTGATTTTAGTGCTCCTAAAAATAAAAATACTTTTTTTTCTTAACGCATTCATAATTTTAATATAAGTACTATTTATGACTTATTCGAAGAAGTTTACGACATTCAAGGTATTTTTTTTAATTTGTTTTAGAACTGGCCATTTCCGAGTCAGGCGTCAGCTAGTCGCATCATTCTGTCTCTGCGACTCCAATAAATTATGGCTCTTCCATAAACATGTAGCAATAATTTTTATTTCCATTATTACAATATCGTCACTTCGAGATGGCTATATTATTAGAGATACTACACGATATTATAGTCTTTACATTAACCTTCTTTTTATATAGTAGCCTGTTTTCAGAATCAGTTATCTATATATAAATATAAATAAAATTGAAGCGTCTGTCTGTAATATCGGAATGACTCTCATCTTTTGTTGAGCTCAAAGGGTTATTTACATGCCATTTAAACATGCATTAAAAAAAAACCATGCGCAAACCATGCGCAAAATGTTGTCTGTTGATCTGTCCGGGCTTATCTTTGGAATGTCTAAAACGATTGTTACGTAACTTTACGAACAAATAGAGAGCAATGCCAGAAGTGATCTTAGCTGTGTTTTATCTAAAAAACTTGGAACTTTTTATAAAATGAAAAAAATGATAAAATAAATAGTCATTGATTATAAGATACTTGAAAAAATCTAAATGACGCCATAATAGATTCAACCCAGGCGTAGCTGTAAAAAAACCGTTAAAAGCCGATTTCAACAACACTGCGTCGAAATATGTATGAATCGCCCACTAGCTAGTCCAAGAACTAAACGTTTTTATATAAGTTAAAATAATAGGTTGCGGAATGTGCTGCTTTTCAATACTTTAAATTAATTTAAAAAAAAAACTAGGTAGTAACGATTTCCGGCACAAAATAGTAAGTAGTTCTTAGCCGTTACAGTTACAACCTAACATAAGTCCACTGCTGAACATAGGTCTCCCCATAGATAATCCTATAGGGAAGATATTTGCTATAGTTGCCACGCTTGGTAGGCGGTAGTTTTATAAACTAAAAATAATGAAATATAATTCTCATAACAACCTCGGAAGTCGCCTGAGTAATAGTGAAGCGAAAAGTTAAAGTCCCAACCTAAGAACTATTATGTGAAAATTATTTATTCTTTCTAATTTTTAAGTTGATTTTTACTTTTTAGTATTGGTTTTAAATTTTTATAAAAGTTTATTTTTTACACTTAAACAATCTAAGGAATATCATAAGTTGAAGGTAACATGTATGATATATATCAGCGGTTCTATAGCGATTTTATAGTAAATGAGAATGAAATTCATAATTTTTTTTATACACTAATAGCAAACCCTGACTAGATGGAGTAACGACCTGGAAGTCATGTACGGAGTCGATAGATATCGTAGGTGTCTCAATAACTTATTTTGCGGCATTCCTTGGGGGAAAGCCTATGTTTAGCAGTGGACTTGTGAAAGGATGTAATGACTATGATGTCGAGCCACGCTGCTATTCATAGCTGCAGCAAGAATGGACTGGCTTGACCGGAGTAGAGCGTGGTACTCTCTCATAGAACACCAGCGTGAGACAGTAGCATAATACTGCTGAGTTTTATGGTAAGTGTAAAGAACCGGAGACCCTTTGTACTGATAACGAGGCATTCCATCCAGGTCCTCAGGAGTGACTACGCATCTACATATTGATTCTTAGTCGATGGTAGATGGATCTGTGTGCTATAGCATCCACTTACCATCAGCTTATTTCTATAAAAATAATCTTAAACTTGTTGGTGTATTGAAGTCATCAAAACTAAGGCAATGTTAGTGCATATTATTTAAACAAACAGCAATAAGTACACGTTTGAAAAGTTTGAAGTAACAAGTAATATAGAAGCTAATGGCATGTTAATCTCAGATTAGCCGCGGGAATCAACGCGTTCAACGCAACTTTCCAAAATGTTATACGTTGCAGCCGTTTCTGTTTTCAATCCTTTACAATTAACATTCAAATCTATGACACTAAGTTATTCAGAAGTTATTCACTTTCCGTTTTTATAATTTCATTTCTGTTGTTTCTTTTTTTAACTATTATAATGCACTGCTTGTATATCCCACCTATCGTGTCGAATTACCGTCCTATCGGACTATAGATAAAGTGCAGACAAACGTCTTAATGTTCGGTGATGGAATGAAGAGGCAGAAATGAATTCTTGGGCACACTTTCTGTAATATTGTATCCTGTAAAATACTGGAATTATGGCGAGCACAGGCGTAAAGTGCCTGCGCTCGAGACTAGTAATATTGAATCTAAACTAACCATGTTAACCCTTTCGCTGTCCCGTGCACTACATATAGGTCATTGCTATTGTCTTACTATTGTATCTGCAAACCGGACAGTGAACGTGTTAATGTTACCAATACACTTAGTCTTAAATCTTAATACGCCTTTCGAACGATTTCAAAGTCGCATAAGCCTTTTAAAGAATTTGCCATGGATGCACTACTTAAAAGTATTGTCGTTAAATACCACTAGTACCCAGGCACCGTAAGATACTTCATAAACCCCAATTTTACCCGTGAGTATCGTGGCATCCGATAGATTATAGTATAATCATCCAGGTAGGATAAGGTAGGATTGTGTGATAATATTTTATAAGAAATAGCATATGCCTTGTGGTAACAGCGTAAGAGAATCCATCACATAAAATAAAACTAAGTTTACGAATTATATCGCGTTTGCTTGTTAATTCCCCACGTTTCAGGCGCTTTACAGAACTCATGGTAACCAAGGGAAGTGAGGTGTTTGACGTCCTATAATATAGTTAACAAATACTTCCTTCAGATTTTAAAAGTTAATCTTTGGTCCGATCTACGCAGAACGAAAAATGCTAGCGCTTGTATTTGAATTGGAATATATATTTTTATTAAATTAAACGCAATCAAATCCATTAAAGGCCAAATACTCAAACGCTACACAATTTTAAAATGCCGTTATGACTCATGTTGTCACAGTCACTTTCATCTAAAGTGATATAGACAGCACGAGACTTAATGGCATCTTAAAATTGAGTAGTGTTTGAGTATTTGGGCATAAATTAGTTTAATTTAATGTGTATTATTCGCGTAAAACTTCATTGTATAAATTCACCACCCCATTTAAAGTTGGGTAAATTAAAATCTTTACAAACGAAAATTTGAAGTTCGATAGTGAATGCAACGTGGCGTGATCCCCGAAGCCCGCCGCGTCTGTTGTCGCGGTTAAGCCGCTATTAGCGACGCTCTATGCTATTGTCTATTAAAACTTTTCCACGTTTGGAGCTAACAGCTATCACTTATTATGTTTCTACTTCCTTTCCAAGTTTAAGCCTCGTATGTAACTTAGTCTGATTGGAAAATTGCGCCCCATGTATACGAACCTGCCTTAAAAAGGATACCAATGACGGTCACAGCCTATCAAAAGTCCACTGCTGAAAATAGACCTCCCTATAGATTGCTTTATAGGGGAGTTGTTTACTGTATGTGCCACGCTTGGCAAAATTTTCGTCTATCCTGTCCTATTTTGTTATAGAAGTGGGTGCAAACGAGCAATCAGCTCACCTGATGGTAAGTGACTACCGCCGCCCATGAACAACTTCAATACCTGAGGAAATACAGGTGCGTTGCCGGCATTTTAGAAAGGAGTTAGCTCTTTTTTTTGAAGATCCCTAAGTTATACCTGCCCGGAAAAATCGCCGATGGTAAACGATTCCACAAAGAAGTCGAATAAAGAAGAAAACTCCCAGTAAAAGGCATAATGGTAGACCGTCAAGCATCTAGATGGTAAACAAATAGAGAAACACCCTGTCCAAGTATAATAAAGTATATTATGCATATTTACATTATACATTATGAAATATATAATGTAAATATGCCTATGATTTTGATTCTTAAACGAGGAAATATGTAGATGTCTATGGGCCACAGCAACCATTTAACATCAGGTGGACTGTGTGAAAGTTTGTGACCCTAACTCTATTAAATAGAATTTTGAAAAGTAGACCATCATATTCTTATAATCTTGCATTTTGTGCCACGCCACTATATAATACTACCAACTTTGAAAACAAATATAGAGCTTGACGCCTGTTATCACCGAGGGAGTTGACGGATTCTAAAGAGCAGCAAGCTACTTGATCCACTCGTAGTCAAGAAATATGGGTTAAAATGGAATATTGTGATGGAAGTGATAAATAATATAAATCACAAACCAAATATCCAATTAACCGCTTTTTATGTGATATGAATGAAATACACTTGGCACATTATTTTTTCTTATAACTCCCACATTAATATGGGACCTACACCAAATCAGCATAATACACGTACAACATGTTTCACGTATATCTCGCCTCACATTGGATCAATATGATATTTACTAAATAGTTAAAAGAGGTATTACACGCTATTACATCTTGTCCTGTTAATATTAGTTAATTAATATGTTAATTAATCTTTTCGCAAGTTTAATATAACGGAAACACTGGTAAATCAGTGCCTAAAGTTACAAATAGGAGGCCTTAGAGGAACAAGACCACTACGTGCAATCTAGTCCGCGTTGCTCTAAAAAATTTGCAAAGTATCATGCGTACGAATATTTAAGTGTTACATTTTTTAAATAAAATAAGGTTATCCAATGTTATTATTATATTAGTACGTGAACATCCAAAAATTGTGAAATAGGAATGAAACTTATATCACTGGATAGGGACTATGACATATATATACAGTAACAAATTATATGTGTATCACAATGTTTCCCGTGGATGTTGCAAGAGGCGACAAAGGGAAATTGAAACAGCATCTTCCTTATTACGACTAAAAATATAAAAAAAACTATTATAAAATAAGGTTAACAAACGAGCACACAGTCCACCAGGTGGTGTATGCTCTTAGGAGTATTATATTATATACTAGCAGTGCCGGCGACTTCGATTGCGTAAATAGTGCTAAATTTATATGATAATTGATGATAATTTATTTGTACTTTTAAATGTCGCAAACATCTAGAAATACCCTAATCTCGATAGAAATATTTAATAAGTCAGTCAATTAATGGAAGTACAGACTTGTCCATCCTATGGCAGCGCGAAGACAGCGACGACCATCCCCGCGTCTACGGGTGCCTCTATAGGTCCCATAGCGGTAATGCCGACACATTTGGATATGGTCGACTTATCGACCATATCCAAATGGCTGCAGACTCCGAACTACAACAGGTCCTATCCGCTGATATCGTGATACTCGGTGATTTTAACGATTACCACGCTGAATGGCTTGGTTCTTGTTTAACCGATCATGCGGGTAGATCTATCAATGACTTTGCCTTGGCATATAGTCTAACACAACTGGTTACTTCGCCTACGCGAATATAGGTCGGCGGACTATAGGTCAGCCGATTAGGACGGTCTTTTTTTTTCGGCGGTCTTTTTTTGCATCCTACCCTTGGGGGCGGGTTTGCTTCTCGCCGGAAGATCCCAGCGTTGTTGTGGTATTTCAGGCTATGGAACTTTTTATTCCATCCTCTGTGGTGCCCATCGGAGGCAGATCCCAGCCATGGTTTGGTCGCTCCTCTAAAATAGCATCACGCTATAAGCAGGAGTGCTACCTGGGCTGGGCTGACGCATCAACGTCTCGGGACGTAAACACCAGCGCTCTTAAAAAGAAGTATAATTCTGCCTCCAGGTCCTTCAAAAGCGTCATTGCCAAGGCAAGGTCTGAGCACATCGGCAGTATTGGCAAGAACCTAGTTCACCTTTCTTCGGGAACTCGTGCATTCTGGTCTCTCGCCAAGGCTGTCCAAGGGAACTTCTGTCAGCCATCTCTTCCATCTCTGCACAGAGAGAACGACTTACTGACCCATGCCGCATAGGAGAAAGCCGATCTGTTGAGCTCTTTCTATGCATCCAACTCGACTCTAGATGACGGCGGGAACACACCGCCGACCGTCCCGTGCTGTGAGTGTTCCATACCGGATGTGCGGCTTACACAGCACTCGGTTCGCAAATCATTCTTCTCCCTGGACGTCAGCAAGTCGAGTGGGCCTGATGGAGTCCCTCCTATTGTGCTGAAGACGTGTGCTCCGTAGTTGGCACCGGTTTTAACGCGTCATTTTCGGTATTTCTACTTCCAAGGCGTAGTCCCGAATTCATGGAAGACAGCTTTGGTCCACCCGATCCCTAAAAAAGGCGACCGCTCAGACCCATCCAACTACAAGCCTATCGCCATTACCTGACTTCTCTCCAAAATAATGGAATCCATTATAAACTGCCAGCTCATGAGGTGGCCTGAGGATCACTAGCTGATTGGTGACCGCCAGTACGGTTTTCGTCGGGGTCGATCAGCTGGTGATCTTCTAGTTTACCTGACTCATAGATACGCGGAGGCAGTAGAGTCCAAGGGGGAGGCCGTTAGTTTGGAAATAGCGAAGGCCTTCGATCGGGTCTGCCACAAAGCGCTTCTTTCAAAGCTTCCTTCCTATGGGCTTCCCGAGAAATTGTGCAAATGGATCACCAGTTTCCTTGCTAATTGGAGCATCAAGGTCGTAGTAGACGGTGCATGCCCTGATTTCAAGCCTATCGACGCTAGTGTTCCACAAGGTTGCATGGTATCACCAACGCTGTTTCTCCTGCGTATCAATGATATGTTGCAAACCGGTACCATTTATTGCTACGCAGACTGCAGCACTAGTGATATCTTATATATCGACCGTGCTAATATTTCCCGGGACAACGTCACCGACTACCGGGACAAACTTGTGTCTGAAGTCGAGTCTTTGCTGAACAAAGTCTCGAATTGTGGGCGACTAAATCTAGTCCAGTATAACAATAAAAATAAAAATAACCCCTTTGTCGTATTTCCTCAGTTTCAAGGCACTCCCCTTGCTGCCTCAGCTAGTATCAGAATCCTCGGCGTCAACATATCGAATAGTGTGCAGTTTCGTGGTCACTTGGAAGGGAAGGCCAAATTGGCCTTTAAAAAGCTTGGCGTGTTCAGCATAGCGAGACAATATTTCATGCCGGCACATCGCTTGCAGCTTTACAAAGCGCAAGTTTGGCCTCACATGGAATACTGTTCTCATCTCCGGGCCGGGGCACCCAAGTGCCAACTCCTTCCACATGACCGCATCCAGCACACGGCGACCGAGTTCTTTCTGATCGGCTGGATACACGGTCACTGCGTACGGATGTTGCATCCCTTTGCATTTTCTATCGAATTTACAACGGCGAGTGTTCTGAGGAATTGTTCTGATTAATTCCAGCCGCCAAATTTCACAAACGCACATCGCGTCAAAATTCACGATACCATCCCCACCATCTGGATGCTTGGCGGCCCACGACTGTACTTTTTACTAGCAGTTTTCTTTCTGGTGCAACTTCTCTGTGTACCGGTATGAGTTATTAATATTATATATTTTAATAACTCATACTAGACGCAAACATAATTTATTTATTATATTGCCATTTATATTAAAAATATTTGAAATGAATACTATAATCCTATGCCTGTCTGAAGTTAAGTATCTAATTACATTAAAAAAATGAAAATTAAATTACCTACTCTATCTGTATTATGTCTCTTCCTGCAAACAAATGAAAACTAAAATTAATTAATTCAACCGAGGAAATTTTTTTGACCATTAAATATGTAATAGAAGTGATCAGGCCCAAAATCAATTGGGTTTTCTATCGAGAAATTCTCAGTTGCTAGTAAGAATTTCTCGATAGAAAACCCGTATCAGTAATTTTAGCGGTGTTTCATCCCTGTGCCTCAGAAAACACTTAAAGTTGGTTCTTCGTCTGATCTCTTTATATTTGTGTGGGATTACCGTTCTATCGGACTATTAGAGTAAGGGAATAGAAAATGCACCTATGCTTGCCCAAACACTCGTGATTCAAAACCCTTTTCTTTTTTTACTCCCTTAGTACTTACGTACCTATTATAGTACACTATTAAGTACTCTTTACCGAAAGGTTCGTGCATAAATGGCTAGTATCCGTTGAGTGGTAACAAAACCCTGGTTCAGCGCTATCGCCATCTAGTTGCAAATTGCAATAATACTAAACTATACATAATGATAAATAGACAACTTTACTGTTTTGTTTATCATATTTCATCTCATAATGGGTAGATAGACGCAGATTTTTGTAAAGTTCTAAAATATTTTTATAATTATTCATAAATATCATAATTTCATTTTACGAATTTTCCCACTACCATGCAAATAAAAACCATTTTTCCCACGCAAACTTTGCACTCTCCTCTTATAATTTTAAGTTAAGATTTCGGAAAATAAATAAAAATTATTTAATTTATTAATCCTGCATTATGAGTATAATTTGCAAGTTACAAAAGTTATTTAATAATTTTTCTTCATACAAATTTGAAATTGCCCCGTAAAAAGCTTTCTTAAAAGCTGTGACACCATACTTCATCTTCTAAAGGTTCAAATTTACCATAATCCTTTCTTTGTGGACGTCTATCTATTACACATGTGTTATATAAAATTTATATAATCATATCCCGCTAATTATACCCTACCTTGCTTTTAAAATGCCTATAGCGCCATCTAGGTTAAATTAAAGTAATTAGTTGATTATTACCCTAAAATAAAAACTGCGATATTTATATTATAACGGATAGGAATAATATAAAAACTACTCAAAATCGGATAACGTAATTTTTCAATCTCGCGACAGTGGAAATTTTATACATTTTTTGTAGCAAAAGGAAGATATATGCCTACTGCCCAGCTCCTATGGTAAAATTGCGTTATTGTCATAAGTAACGTATATTTAGGCATATGCATTTAATAAAAAGCTGTTATATTGACATTACAAACAGACACTTCAATATTATTTATTTGCAGTATAGAAGATCAATTAAAATGATAATTTTTTAACTTTTAGTTTAAAATGTACTTTTTCAGATAATATGTCAAAGTAACTTTTAGTGAAGCTTCGCTGTATTACTGGTAATCTATCATAGTTCTCAGGGGTGACATGGCATTTTAATTTTTATTCTTAATTGCTGATATAGAGATATAGTATATGTATTTATGCGATAGCATCCACTTACAATCAGGTGGATTGTGTGCTCTTTTTCGCCCTTAATCCTATAAGAAAAACTTGAATTAATTTTCTACGACTTTTTTTTTTCGGTGGCTCCCTGGTGCAGTGGCTTCGACTCTCGCACGGAACAAGTATTTGAATGGCCTTTAAATATTTTTTCCGGGTCTGGATGATTGTCCTCGTGCAATTTATGTATGCCAGGATACACAAGAAAATGCTAGAGTGGAGTGGTAACGTTTTATTTAAACAAATGCTGAATAAGATGAATTAGATTACTAAATAGTATTCGCTAGCTTCAGTATACTTACCCAGTTTAAAGACATAAAAATAAAGTAAATTTGCATTAGCGTGAAAATAAACCGCTTGAAAAAAGAGCATTAGTGGCAAGTGTTCCCGCTTCTGGCGGGGTGTTAAAAGTTTTAATAGACAATAGCAAGTAGCTGCGCCACTAACGGCTTAGCCACGTCAACTTACGCTCCAGGCTTTGAGACTTGAACGAAATGCAAAGTCCTGGCATCGCATTTCCTACACATCGGGACATAAGTTCATGTTGAATATATAAACATATAAAGGATGTATTTATTTTAAACGTGACTTGAAGGAAAAGATGCGAAGAAGCGTTATTCCAGTGCTGCGATGAATCTTGTAAAGCTAGATGGCTTGCAACATCTGAAAACTGCAGGCAATATCTGCTCGGGAGCGAATGGGTGGGGATACTTAAAGCCGATGACGAAGGCTTAAAGTTGTAGTTTCTAAAGGTTGTTGATTATGTGTTCACATCACGTCAGGGTCACCACTTTAGCCGTGGAAGGAAAGGGCGATATCTCCCGCCGGGCAATGAGATCAGCCCGGGGAGCGGCCAACGCTCCGTGTTTTAGTTCGGAGCTATTTTATATATAGATTTAATTTTTCGGAGTGTTTCTTTATGAGATCACTAGTTGTTTTAAGTGTGTTATTTGTTGGGTCATTTTTAACCTTTTTATACGTACTTGCATCCGACAAAAGTTCTTGTATTTTAGAATTATAATCTGACGTATCCATGACTACCGTGGCATTTCCCTTATCGAGCGAGTGCCTGCTGTACTGCCATATATCCGAGGTGTCACTGACAAGATTGGCTACATCTTGAAGCGTGCTTCCATTAAAACATATTTCAAGCCGCCGAAGGAGATTAGTCAGTTTTTAACATCAGTCAAGTGTAATATTCCTCTGCAAGATGCAGGAGTGTACAAGCTGGATTGTGAATGTGGTCTCTCTTATATAGGACAAACTAAATGATCCATAAAAACCCGCGTTAAAGAACACATAGCTGATGTGAAGAATAGACGCTCCGGGAAGTCTGCAGTCTGTGAACATGTACATGATCGCCCCCGTCACTACATTAGATTTGATAGACCACAAATGCTCGCTAAAGAACACTGATTCCTTCCAAGGATGATTCGCGAGGCTATTGAAATCAAAAAACATCCTAATTTCAATAGAGAAGACGGCTGGGTGCTACCATCTGCTTGGGATCCCATAATTAATAAAATTAAATCCCAACCCAAGCATACAACTGCAAGACTTCATGATACTCTAAGTTCATACTGCGTAGATCGGAACAAAAATTAATAATTTTTAATCTGGAGGTAGCCGTGGTTAACTACTATGACATTGGGACGTCATACACCTAAGTCCGTGACCATGGGTGCTGTAAAGTACTTGAAACGTCGGGAATGTAAAATAAGTTAATATACGCGATAAAATCCGTAAAATAAGTTTTATTTAAACCTTTATTCATATTAAATAGCCGATTACTATGTAATATATGACTCTAAGTTAGTCTATAATCAAACTTTTGTGGAATTAACTCTTAACCGGGGATTCAAACACCGAACTTTCGCTCGACAATCGAATGTTCTTATCATTATATTGAATCTACATCCTTTTAACATAGATTTCTTTCTTATTTGAAATATTTTTATACTTATAATAGTAAATAATTATTAGCGTAAATTTACTTATTTTTTATGAAATGGAAGTTTATAAAAAATATTTTCAAGCGCGTCGCCAACACACCTAGATCTGAATGATATCCATATAATAAAATTACTTTAAACCGTTTAATACACTTTAGTCTGGTTTATAGTAAAAGAAATAAAAGTCAGTCATTATACTTTTCCAATTTTCTGAAAAAAAAAACTTGCAAAAGAAATCTCGATTCCGCGATATTTAATAATTCAACAAAATTTACCAGGCGGAGTTTTCTCTGACATAATAATATCAGTGTGACGAAATTGAAGAATTCCTATATAGTTTTTGTTTTCCTTTAATTTTCACAAAAATATTTGCTTATTCCATGACAAAAATTCGGTGTCAAAATTGGAATTAAATTGAAACATATTTTCAATTTGGGATTATACTCGTATATAAAGGACATTGTTCTGCGTCCATACAATGTTCGCCCAAGAACCAACAGTGAAAAGAAATACTTTTTTTAAGTCCGAAATTGCACATAATTGTATGTAAGAACAATAACTTCTGACGGACACTTCTGAAAACTTAGATATTAGCAGTTTGCATACAGATTTTAAGGTTATGTTTTATTTTTATGAAACATTACTCTATTATTGCTAATGTAAGCAGTTCAGTCTTAATCTAGCATTTATACGGTAAATAAAACTCAGTTTGTGATTAGGTATTTATTTTATTCACACCAAATAAATACAACTTATACAGTCTCATTTGGTTAAAATCCGTGATTCAAGCCAGGTAGGTCGCTAAATAAGAGTATCGATATCCGTTGTTCAGCAGAGTCGTAATTTAATTTTCAATCGAAACCAAAACAAAATTCCTGGTATATAGTGTATTATCTATGAAAACGATCGCATGTCTGACGTCTATCTATTTTGACGTGTTGTCATCTGTCAACGTTATTGACTTTTTTTTGCGTGGCATAATGCTTATTTGGCCAATGAGAGTATAAAAGTATTGTTATTTTAAATAAAAACAGATGATTTCACTGTACCCCAGTTCCTTGTGGCATATATTAATCTGAGATATATTTTAAAATATAAACGTTTTCATAATATATTTGTGTTTATGACAACTTTTTAAATATGTGTGTAAAGGTATTGTGCTAAATCAAATCACAGGAGGCCATAACCGCAGCACATTAGTTTTAAAAAATAGGTACAAAGTTCAAAATCGAAAAAGTCCTTTTTATTTTGATTTCACAATTTAGAAGTGTCCGTTACAATCTAATGAACGTTATCTTATGCATTATTAAGTATAAGAATTTTGGTAATTGTCAAATATATGTTGGTTGTTAGGCGACTTTTAGCAATGTCCTTTATGGCTCCGTATCAGAGTGGCTAAGCATTTTATCGAGGTGCTGCAGAACCTGTGGTCATTATCCCGCCGTGAACAACAGTTTGTATGGGCTACAATTGGTTCTTCCAGGTGTGGATAAAATAGGATTTCCTCCTCTTTCGTGGGGGAGTTTACAAACATACATTGCACAAGTATTTTCTGAGAAAATCTTACCTTGTCAATTTATTTACGTCAGCTGACTCTAAAACACAGGAGAAAACCATAATTTTATATTGTGTTACAAAACAGGGTTTCTCCTTTTTACGTCTACGTTTTTACCTTTAACGTCTTTAAATAACTCAAGTTCTTATAAACTGAAAATTTTTGAGAATCGAAAACTAGACTTGTACGATGAAAACCCCGGTAATAACTGCAGGGCCAATCTTTTTTTAAATAAGGTAACACCATTTTGCAACTAAATCAATAGATTAGTGCACTAGGGCTCCTTTTGTGCCAAGGAGTCCAGATAGGTATTTTAAAATCTTTATTTTATATTCGACGACTCAAATGTAAGATAGAAATATAATTACATGAATTCAAGCATCGATTGATTAAGTTATCCATACGAATCTAAAGCTGGTAATAGAATGAATCTATTCCCTGCAGTTTCGCCTTTTGCCCCCTCTTCAACTAGTGATGAGCAGTAGCGTCACCAACCGGAAGTAAACCTCGTCAACTACATTAATAAAACTAATTATAAAAAGAGTTTTGGAATAATACAAATAAACATATTTTTATTAATATCTAAAATTATGTTATATTAGTTTACATATCGTTTTATTGCCATGTAAATGAAAATATAACAGTGTATTTATATTTTCATTTACATGACTTAATAGTCGTAGAGCCACGTGGCGGCAGCTTTTACTTTCGCACGGATGGGCCGGCTCGAACCGGGGTGGTACCACGACCTCACAGAAAACCAGCGTGAAGTAGAGGTTTACCTCTGCGTTTCGCTTGGTGAGTGCAGGTGGCCGAAGGCCTTTTTACTGGAAATGAGACATTCCATCTTAGTTGAGGCATTCCATCTTAGTCCTCACGGGTGAAAACGCATCTACATTTTGATGTGTAACAGAGGATAGATGTAGATGTCTATGGGCCGCAGCAACCACTTACCATCAGGTGGACTGTGTGCTCATTTGTCACCCTTATCCTATAAAAAAAAAACAATTTACTAATTTAGATAAAGCCATTATGTTTCTTGTTATATTTTAGGAATTGACGTCTTAATTTTAATTCTCCACGCTAAACTCTAACTTGCCACCAAGCTATTTCTAATTTGTTTTGTGTTCTTAATTGCGTATATGTTGGTAAACTGTTTCTTTTTCAAGAGAAATCCCCCTGGATTTCTTGCTGGTTCTTCCCAAGGCAGAGGTATTTTATGAACCAGTGGTAAACTAGACATAAAAGTGACTTTCAATAAGTCATCATCATCATCATCATTACAGCCCTTCACAAGTCCACTGCTGAACATAGGCCTCCCCCAAAGAATGCCACAAAGCACGGTCCTGAGCCACCTGCATCCATCGACTTCCTGCATGTCTTACCAGGTCGTCACTCCATCTCGTGGGGGGACGCCCTACACTTCGCCTACCGGTACGAGGCTGCCACTCGAGAACCTTTCTTCCCCATCGGTTGTCGGTTCTTCGAGCTATATGGCCGGCCCACTGCCACTTCAGCTTACTAATCCGTTGGGCTATGTCGGTCACTCTGGTTCTACTGCGGATATCCTCATTCCTAAGTTTATCACGCAGAGAAACTCCGAGCATAGCCCTCTCCATAGCTCGCTGAGCGACCTTGAGCTTCCTCATACGGCCAGCAGTGAAGGACCACGTCTCAGTTCCGTAAGTCATCACTGGCAACACGCACTGGTTGTACAATTTCGTTTTCAGATTTTGAGGTATGTCTGACGAGAAGATGTGTCGTAGCTTCCCGAACGCTGCCCAGCCGAGTTGAATCCGTCGATTGACCTCTCGGTCGAAGTTGGACTTACCTAGTCGGACTATTTGTCCCAGGTAAACATACTCGTCAACAACTTCGAGCTTAGTGCTCCCAACAACTACCGGCATAGGTGTGACATGGACATTAAACATGATCTTTGTTTTGTCCATGTTCATCTTAAGACCTATCCGTTGGGAAACACTATTGAGGTCATTGAGCATAGTGCTTAGGTCCTCCAGCGATTCTGCCATAAGGACTATATCGTCGGCAAATCGAAGGTGAGTGATGTACTCGCCATTGATGTTGATACCGTATCCTTTCCAGTCCAGAAGCTTGAAAACGTCTTCCAATGCAGCGGTGAAGAGTTTCGGGGATATGACGTCACCCTGTCTTACACCTCTCTGCAATTGGATAGGTTTCGAATTCTGGTTCTGTACTTGGATAGCCATCGTAGCCCTACTGTACAAGCACTTCAACACTTCGATATACCGACAGTCAACTTGGCACCGCTGAAGGGACTGCAGCACCGCCCAAATTTCGACGGAATCAAAGGCTTTCTCATAGTCCACATACGCCAGACATAGTGGCAAATTGTACTCTTCGGACTTCTGTACAACTTGCCGAAGGGTATGTATCTGGTCTATGGTGCTAAAGCCCTTTCGGAAACCGGCTTGTTCGGGAGGCTGGAAGTCGTCAAGTCTGCGCGCGAGACGATTCGTAATGACTCTCGAAAACAGCACGTAGACGCGGCTCAGAAGGGAAATCGGTCTGTAGTTCTTCAAGAGAGCGTTGTCACCTTTCTTGAAGAACAAGACCACCGCACTTCTGCTCCACGCCTCCGGTGTAATGCCACCATGGAGGACAGAATTAAAGAGCTTCTGAAGGACTTCAAGTACCGGTCTTCCACCCGCTTTCAGAAGCTCCGCTGTAATTCCATCCTCGCCTGGGGCCTTACCGTTTTTAAGGTGCTGGAGAGCCATTTTAATCTCGCTCAGACTGACATCCGGGATATCTTCGGAATAGTGTCGGATGAGACTCGCTCTTGGATCGTTACTCACACTTGCGTGTGGCTCCAACGATGATGTGTACAGCTGCCCATAGAACCTCTCAATCTCACTCAAAATCTCAGGTGTCCCGGAAACGATGCTGCCACATTCTGTCTTCAGCTTTGACAGTTGGCTCTTTCTGGCAGACAGATCTCTGGCAAAGACTTTGGAGCCTTGGTTCCGCTCGATCGCTTCTTCAATACGAGCTGTATTGAAGTTGCGTAAGTCCCGCCGCATGCATTTGGAGATCTGTCTGTTCAGATGCCTGTATGCTGTCAAGTCTGTTGAAGAATGTAGCTTCATCTCCCGTCTAACAGCCATGAGATTAAGAGTGTGATCGGAGAGTTTTTGTGTTCTTCTGCGGCGGGTCTTGCAGAACTTAGCTCCGACCGCATGGACAGTTTCCACGAGCTTGTCATTCATATCGTCCACTTCATTGCAGTCTTCCAGGCACTGAAAACGGTTTTGTAACTCGAGCTGAAAGGTTTCGGGACTTTGGAACAGAGCACGAGGGGGACGGAGCGTTGACTTCATTAGACGAGACCTCTCCAACTTAACGTTTAGGTTTAGTGTGCCTCTAACCATTCGGTGATCGCTACCAGTTTTCACCCTCGCGATCACGGAGACATCACTGAACAGTTGTCGTCTGGTCGTCATAATGAAGTCAATCTCATTTTTTGTGGAACCGTCGGGGCTCGACCAGGTCCACTTCCTGTGGGGCCGCTTCTGGAAGAAAGAGTTCATCATAAAGAGTCCCTCTTTCTCCATGAAGTCGGCCAGCTGCTGGCCCCTTGGGTTCCGTTGCCCTATTCCAAATTTCCCTACTTTCAGCTCACCGTTCTCTCTTGTGCCTAGTTTTGCATTGAAGTCTCCCATTAACACCGTATATTGGGTTTTGGAGGAATGCATGGCTCTAGAGATATCCTCATACATTTCCTCCACCTCCTCATCGGGGTGTGCCGAAGTTGGTGCGTAAACCTGTATGACCTTCAGCGAATACCGTTTGGTGATTCTGAGTATAAGGTACGCAACCCTCGTCGACACACTCCCGATCTTTACAACGTTGTTAACGAGAGACTTGTGGACGATAAATCCGACACCTCCTTGGGACAGATGGTCGCCCTCCCGGTGATAGAGCAAGTTGCCGGATTCGAGGATTACCGTGTCCTCCCCCTCTCTTCGGACTTCGGATAATCCTATAATATGCCAGCGCAACTTATCTATCTCTTCTTCCAGCTCCACGATCTTCTCGTCAGTCCTCAGGGTGCGTGCGTTGTACGTTGCCAGGTCGAGTCGTCTAAGGTGGCAACCGAACCTCCACCGGAGATTCTTAGCACCCCCTGCCCCGCCGTTACCATGCTCACTACTTCAAAACTCATAAAAGTTGGGATTCTAAGTATTCAGAGACTTAAAACCGTGTAGTGGCGGTGTAAAATGAAAAGTATTCACTACCCTATATCGTCCTGTGGGTGTAGTAAGAGGCGACAGAGGGAACTTTCTTATAACAACTAAAAACTGCGGTTCCCATCCCACCTGCCAAGCGTGGCAATTATGGCAAAATTATATAATATGAGACCATCTATGAGAGAGGCATATGTTCAGCAGTGGAATTTTAAAAGCTATAATGGATGAAAGAGTATTTTCTATATACGCAAAATTACAATTACGTGTGTAGTTCTAATAGTTTTTTTTTGCTTATGAGGTTTTTGTTTGCGAAAGTGGTTCCAAAAGGTTCGCGTAAATATACATCGACCTTTTTCTTTTTTAAAGCTTGTACTTTTGAACTCACTGCCATGTGTCTAGATAAAATAGTCAAATAATAATTAAATACTATACCCTGCCGGCCATATGGCTCGAAAAACCGACAACAGATGAGGAAGAAAAGTTCTCGACTGGCAGTCTTGTACTGGTAAGCGAAGTGAAAGACGGCCCCCCACCAGATGGAGTACCTGGTAAGAGATACGAGAAGTCGATGGGTGCTTTGTAGCATTCTTTGGGGAAGACCTACGTTCAGAAGTCGACTTGTAATGAGTGGTATTGAAAAAAATAGTGTAATTTATAAAATTGTTTTATTTACATGGATTACTACTGAATTGCCCTGAAGCGGTGTAAAGTCATGCGATGTTAACATCAAAAGCGTCAATAGCGCTGCTGAATTATTGCAAATTATCGTTATACAATTCATGACGGTTATCAGGCAATATAAGCTATTGTATGCTGGTATAATTACAGTGAAACCCCTGTCCTATAAAAAAAAAAAACTATATTTAGTTACTTCGTTGTTGTTAGTGGTCGTATTCCGGGTCAGGCCAAAACCAGTAAATGGGTTTTTCTTCAATAAAATTCTCAGAAGCCGCTCGGCATCAAAAAGTTGGCGGTGTTTCACTTATGTGCCTTAGAAAGCAGGTACTGCTCCTGACCTCTCTCTGGTTGTGTCGAAATACCGTCCTATCGGACTATGAGAGTGAGGAAATAGAGAATACACTTTTGTTTGCGCTCACATTCATGCACTATAATCCTGTCCTGTGCAGATGCTAGTTTTCGTTGAGACTGGCCGCAGTGCAAACACCCTGGAAGACATTATTAATTTTGAACTTCTATTACTTTTTTTTGTACAAAACCTTAATTTTACGTTTTCAAAACGTTAAGAAAATTCGGGCAGAAAACTTCTTACAATGTGCGGTCGGCTTAAGACTTTATCTTATTTATTATCTTTTTATTTATTTGTATATTCTAAGTGTGACGAGTATCAGTTGCACTGCAATCTTGTGTATACTCGTACATAAATAGCAGAATATAGACCACTGTCTGTGTATTCACGGGGACAATTTGCCTTTGTGACTACGTACTTGCTTATAAAGTTCCCTTGTGATTGAAAACCGCACTATAGTCTTGGAAGCAGTTATCCGGCGGTTTCCCGGAATTTACGTACTTCCTTCTGAAACTATTTTCTAGCATGCATATCCTTACATCATTTTCTTAGTCCAAACTATCAACAAATCCTTGTTGAAAATTTAATCTCAGATGTGCAAGTTTATTAAATACTCGACTAAAAACTTTCGACGGTATGTTCTTTTTTATTTTTTTTTTTATTTGTAAGTATGAGACGTGATTTTCTTGTCAAGTGTAAAATGATTTTATTAATTCTTTTTTTTACTAAATAGATTATGCCTCAAGTGATGTCAAATAAAAAAATTCTACTTAAAAAGTTGGGAAATAAAGAGATGAAGTTTTTAATGTTAATATTTGGACGACATACTAGTTATTACTTGAGCTTGTGGTATTCCTTAGTACTTTATACGTGGTAGAGCCATGCTGCAGCTATATTAGTAGTATAGTTGTAGCGTGAATGGGTCGGCTCGACCAGGAAAGGACCACGCTCTCACAGAATACCAGCGTAAAATAGCAGCTTAATGCTGCTGTGTTTAGTATGGTGAGTGTAGAGAACCGGAGACCCTTTTTACTGGAAAAGAGGCATTCCATCTTAGTCCTCACGGGAGACAACGCATCTGCATTTTGAGTCTTTATTGAGGATAGATGTAGATGTCTATGGGTCACAGTAACCACTTACCATCAGGTGGAGTGTGTGCTCGTTTGTCACCCAATCCTTTAAAAAAAAACTCACAATATAGTCAAAAAATATGCTTTTATTTAAAAATAAAACGCGTCTAAACGCGGCGAAACTGTCTGCAAAGTCAGCTTTTATTTTTTATTAAAAGTAAATCTTTTGGCTTTAGTTTGGTATAGTTCACAGGCGGGTTGGTAACCGTAGTTTTTTTAATATTTTAAGTTGTTATCAGGAAGATGCTGCGGTCCATCTTCTACTTCAGTTTCCCGCTGTCGCTTCTTACCTTCTACCCACGGGACAATTTTGGATGATTGATCCTCTCACACTTTAATAATAAATGGATTATTATTAATTCACTACTCGAAGCAGTAATGTACTTGAATAGCTGTCATTTGAGTGGATAATATTCTATACATAAATTAATTTTATGAGCTCGGCTCTTATAAATATTTACCTATAGCCAAGCTGATAAAGTTTGGAGAGTTTTAGAAGGTCGAACATTTGTGAAAATGTGCAATAAATGTGGATTTAAAACTGAGTTTGTAACTAGGTTTTATAATGACATGTTTGAATGAAATGAATTTAAGAACTCACATTCGTACTATTAGGGCACATACACTCAATTTTTCCATCAACTTAAATTTTTAGGTATGCCGTTCCAATCTCTGCATCCTACTATACTTTTTAAAAAGACGTCTCAATTTCTTTGCCACCTACAGAAAGTGAAAAAAAAGAATCCATGAGATGAAAAATCATGTGATCACGTATAAATTTGCATGTACTCGATCCAAGTTGTAAGATGTATTATATTAAATTGGTGTTAGGTATAAATTTAATTTTTCTAGTGTGCTTGTATGTACGCGTGCATGTCTTTGTATGTGAAACTGTTCGTAACGTGTGTGCATGTTTGTGAGCGCGCGCGCGTGTATTTTTTTTGTTGAATATTTTAGTTTTACTCAACCAGGGAGCACAAAATAATCTGCAACAAATATTTAGAATGCAGAACGCTCGTGCTTACGTTCTAGTTTAAATATGGTATTCGTTTTAACATAATGTTGCAATTCTTTTTCCAGTAAAAGATAGGAAATTCCACAGAAACGTATTTTTTTTTTATCATACATGCGTGACGCACGGTTGATCTCTCTCGTTAACTCATAGTAGGATTTCGCAAACAGGTTTCGAGAATTCGAAGGCACATTTTTTCTCGCTTGAAAAAACTCATGTTTAAATTCTTTCATTAAAAACTGTCAAAAGTCTACTGGCTACCATAAGCATGAAAAGATTAGTCACAGTTTCCACACTTGACAGGCGGTTAATCAACCTTAATTTTTTATTAATTTTAGTTGTTATTGGAAAGATGCTGCTGCCATCTCTTGTTTCACTACTTACGCCACATCTTACGGCACCTACAGGATGATATGAGGTAGTGGATATTCTTACGCCGCCACTACATAGCATGAGACGAGAACAGCGTTGTGTTGTAATGATCCAGAACCCCAATAACACTGCCCATTCTGTGATTCAAATTTAATACACACGATCAGTAGAATAGACTTAGGGTTTCTATTCCCTTATCATCATCAACATTACAACCTGACAAAATACACTGCTGAACATAGGTCTCATCTATAAATTGCCTCATAGATTTGGTCATAGTTGCCACAATTGTCACCAACCGCAACCACAGTTTGTCACTTTTAGTCGTTTTTTGGAACGATCAAAATTAAAAACCGCAGTTTATGCACAACTTAGGCATGAAAGACTGCCTTAGTATTAGGGGGAGCAGGGAAAGAGACTTATAAATATATACTGGCAACAGTGAAACGTGCACGTGTTTCGTATGTACCGTTAAAGCGTTATTGCTTGCGTTGACGTGGAAGTTGCTAAGTAAGAGGCCGTTGCGGGTGTAGTAAGAAAATGGTAGCTCACTATAGAATTAACAGTTTCCCGAAATTTTCTTAAATTATTCAGAATATAATGGAATAGAATAAATTATTTTTTATTCAATGTACATTACAAAAATAGTTGTAGTACAAACCTTTTGATAGATAAGGGCTGCATATTTTCGGGAACTTTTTTTGTAAGAGGGAGTTCGTGCCAGTTAAAAAAATATTTTTTGTAATATTATATAAAATAAGCAGTATTATAATAAGTAATAAGAAATGTTTCAATTCCAAATATCGCTATTTGTAATTATAAAAATTATAACGTACGTTTTTAATCTATAAAAATAATCCTCGTACGGAACAACACTATGTAATTGTTTGCTAATAAAAAAAAAACTCACACCGCTGCAACCCCTATCAAAGACTGGAATTAATAATCTTTCATTAGACGCATGCGAGTGCAAAGGGCACTCGTAGTTTCATAAAGAAGTTATGAAATGTTTTGGAGTGCTCTTCGAATCTCTTTAGTGCAGCGTAAATAAAGGCGTACTAGATAAAGCCAATCTGTACTGCCTGAATATATGGCGGCATGTGCATTTACATAACAATGTAATTGTAAGAAGAAATATTACGTTTGTAAGTTCAAATAACAGTCATACTGGGTCACATCACGTCACAACTTAAAATATTTTTTATATCTTTTATAGAAAAAGGGACTTTAAGTATTTTTATAGAAAAAGGGTGACAAACGAACACATAGTCCACTTGATGGTAAGTAGATGCTGTGGCACATAGACATTTATATCTTCACAGTGCAGATGAATTGTCACCCCTGAGTACTAAGATGGAATGCCTCGTTTCCAGTAAAAAGTATTCCGGGTTCTCTACACTTACTATACAAAACAGCAGCATTAAACTGCTATTTTACGCTGGTATTCTGCGAGAGCGTGTGCCTTCCCCGATCGACCTGACCCATTCGTGCTACAGCCATAATATAAAACCAACAAAAGCCAACTTTAAACAAAAAAAGCTGACTACAGATGTGTTGTCACCTCAGGGGACTAAGTTTGAATGTCTATCTGCCTATAATAATACTGGTTCTCTATACCCTTCAGATCCAAGTACAGCAGTTACTGCTATTTGGCGGCAGAAATAGGTAAGAATGTGGTACCCAGAAAGATTCCTAGATAAGAATAGCCCTACCACCTGAAAGATTTTCTCATGCTCACCATGCTGCTAAAAACTATTATCGTGATGTTTGTGATGTTAGCCTATGTGGCTTTTACAGCTTCTTCTGACACAGGGCCTTTCAAGCCGCGAGCTATTTAAAAAGTTAAATGGCGACAATTAGTATGGGGATGACGATGATGATAGCTTATGAATTGGTATTGTTACCACTCATCCCATCTGCTGAGTTTATTTTGAACTATCTAACCGCCATCCGAGGGAGGAGTGCGAACCCCCGCCTCTGACTGCTAAGCTCGTATCGGTGAGAATCGCTCAGGTACGCGGGTGTACTCTTATGGGTCACCAATATGGTGGTTCGGCGAGAGTTGTATATGTTAATACCTTGCCACCAAACCCAATCGTATTATTCAAGTGCTCGTACGTTTATATTTTAAATAACAGAATACTAATGTAGGATAGGATAAAATAATTATGTGACTCCGAATGAAGTAATATTATGCGATGTAAAAATAACTTTTACTGGCAATAATTTTACGAGAGTGAAATTAACTTCGCGTACAAGATAAGTTAACTGAGGTGAGTAGCGCGCGCGTCTTGTTCCCGTGCTAGCTGCAGGCGGAATGCACGGCGGTCGGGCTCGCGCGCTGATGAAGGCGCGGTGCGTTGCTGATCGAGGTCGCGCCATTGTATTGCTCCGGTGGCATGATGTTCGAGCGTGGCTTAATCTTCATAAGCGTAGCGGATTTATGTGGGGTCCAACAGAAGCGAGTTACGCCATATATTCCCCCTGGCCAGACCGTAACTACGGTCGATAGTAGTCGGGAAATCTTACTCTTCGGCCACTCCGCGTGATTTTCTCCTTGTTGGCAATAGGTTCGGTAGGGACTTTGGGTTCCGGGTCTTTGATTTCTTTGGCCATGTACGCTGGTTTTAGTCTGTCAACAGAGACGTTATTTTCCTTTCTCCTTATGTCTATAGTGTAGTACTTGGCTTGTCTGTCTAGTACTTTGAAGGGTCCGTCGTAGGGTGGTTTGAGTGAGCTCCAAACGTGATCTCGGCGAAGAAAAACATGAGAGGATGTGTGGAGGTCCCGTGGTATGTAGAATGGCGTTGTCGTGCTGGTGTGCCATGATGTCTGCTTGGGAGTGAGTTTAGCCATGCAGGATCGTAGACGTATTACGTACTCTGTGACGTCTGCCGTGGTGTAGTCGTCTATTGGAGATATGTATTGGCCTGGTAAGCTGAGAGTTTGACCATATACCAATTTAGCAGGAGTAGCTTAGAGATCCTCTTTCCATGCGTTGCGCATGCCCAAGAGAACCAGTGGAAGGGCTTCCATCCACTGTGATAATGTGTGGCACATGATCGCCGACTTGAGTTGGCGATGAAGTCGTTCGATGATGATTTTACGTGGTAGAGCCATGCTGCAGCTATATTATGGTTGTAGCACGAATGAAGCGGCTCGACCGAGGAAGGACCACGCTCTCACAGAATACCAGCGTAAAATAGCAGCTTAACGCTGCTGTGTTTCGTATGGTGAGTGTAGAGAACCGGAGACCCTTTTTACTGGAAACGAGGCATTCCATCTTTGTCCTCACTGGTGAAAACGCATCTGCATTTTGATTCTTAATCGAAGATAGATATAGATGTCTATGGGCCACAGCAACCATTTACCATTAGATGGACTATGTGCTCGTTTGTCACCCTTATCCTACAAAAAAAACCATTCGCAGCTGAGTGATAGGCGGTTGTGCGTAAGCGACGCGCACCAACCAACTTTGTGAGAGCTTTGAAGAGATGGCTCTTGAATTGGCGACCACGCTCTGTAGTCACCAGTGCAGGATAGCTGAATTGGGCTATCCAGCTGGACACCAGAGTAGCTGCGCAGGTCTACGCCGTGACGTCCACCATGGGGTATGCTTCAGGCCATCGCGTAAAACGGTCGATGACGGTAAGGCAATATCTGTAACCAGAAGACAGAATTAAGGGCCCTACGATGTCGAGGTGGATATGGGAAAACCTCGACGAGAGAGTGAGGAAAGATGAAAGCGGGGTATGACGGGTGATTTTGCTCTTTTGGCATGACAAGCATTGTCGACATCACTCTCTACAATCTTTACGTATCCCTGGCCATACGTATCTTTGTGAGACCAATCGCAGAGTAGCTGAACTTACAGGATGGTGTAAGCTGTGTATTGTATCAATATCTTGTTTCCTGAACTGGAGAGTAACTAAGGACGTGGCGGTTGTACAGTACGGTTGTTGTAAGTTACCATTCATAGTGTTGATCCTTTTCAATTGCATGGTAGAGCCATGAAGAAGTAGATTTTGCAGTTCTGGATCTTTGTCCTAAGCTCGTGCAAGATCGTCGTAGTCCACAGCTGTAGTGATCTCCTCGACTCAAGAAAGTGCGTCAGCAACTAAGTTTTCCTTACCAGGTAACCAGGTCTGTCGTAAACTGAGCAATGTAGTCAAGGTGTATGAACTGTCTTAAGGGTGCATTTGTCTTTACTCTTTGAGAAAGCGAAGATTAAAGGCTTATTGTCGGTGAATATTGTAAATATTCTGGCCTCGAGCATATGGCGGAAGTACTTGATGGCTTCGTAGACAGCCAGTAGCTCTCGGTCGTAGGGGCTGTACTTCCGCTGTGCGTTGCTGAGCTTATGAGAGTAAAAAGCAAGTGGTTCCCAATCCTTACCTTTCCGTTGTTGAAGCACGGCGCCTTTGGCAGTTTCAGACGCATCTGTCACTATTGCTAGTTCTGCAGCTGGGTCTGGATGAGCGAGGAGAGTTGCGTGAGATAGTGATTCCTTACAGTCTTCGAAGGCTCGAAGTAATTGCGGAGTCATGACTATCGGATGAGACCCTTTGATTTTTGAGCAATGTAAACGTCATTCAGCGGTGCTTGAAGTTGGGCTGCGTTCGGAACAAAGCGATGGTAGAAGTTTAGCATGCCTAAGAAACGTCTTAGTGCTTTGACCGTTTTTGGAACGGGGTATTGCCTGATAGTTTCGACTTTGGACTCTAGTGGTTTCGTACCTGCAGCTGAGATGTGGTATCCCAGGAATGTGACTTCTGGTTGGCCAAGTATACACTTGGCAGTGTTTACCACGACACCGTACTTGCTTTAGGCGTTCAAAGAGTTGCCGCAGATGGTTATTGTGCTCTTGGATGGATGACGAAAATACCAAGATGTCATCTATATATCCGTAGCAGAAGTCGAGTCCTCGCAACACCTCGTCAATGTACCTGTGGAAGGTCTGTGCTGCGTTTCTTAAACCATAATTCATGAACGGAAATTCGTACAATCCAAATGGAGTCGTGATTGCCGTTTTCATAATGTCATCTGTATTGACAGCAATCTGATTGTACGCCTTGACTAAGTCGATGGTAGAAAAGACAGAACAGCCTGTGAGTTGATACGAGAAGTCGTGGATATGACGGTTGGGATATCGATCAGGTATAGTTTTGTAGTTCAGTGCTCTGTAGTCTCCACGTGGCCTCCAACTATCGTCCTTTTTCTTTACCATGTGAAGAGGAGAGCACTTTCCAAAGGTCTGGCTGTGCCACTGGCGAGCATGTCTGAGAACTCCTGCTTCGCAACTTGCATGCGAAATGGATCCAGGCGTCGAGGCTTACTGGCTACTGGAGGTCCTGGAGTCATCCTGATATGGTTCAGATTACTGTGTTTGTATGGTAAGTGCATACCTAGGGGGCGAGTTATCTCTGGAAATTCACGCAGTATCTGGTGAAATTTGGTTTCTCCGGTGACTGACTTCACCGAAGCAATGTCCTCCAATGATGTGCGAGCTACGGCATTGACCGAGAGAGTAGTAACATTGTCGACTAATCGTTTATTCCTACAGTCGACGAGTAAATTATAGTGGCTGAAGAAGTCAACTCCGATGATCGGTCGTGTCACATCGGCTACTGTGAAGTTCCATATGAAGTTCCGTCTCAATCCTAAATTGAGGTGTAGCAGTATTGGTCCGTAGGTGTGTATAACTGTGTTGTTAGCAGCTATGAGGTCATACCTGGATTTTGATTGAATAGGGCGTCTTGACTGCTGACCGGGCAAAAACACACAGGTCTGAACCAGTGCCCACGAAGAACTGCAGTTTTGATGTCCGTTCTGAGATGAATAAACGGCCTGTTGAAGAAGGGTAGTCGTTGGCCGCTACTTGCGACCACCCTGTAAGTTTTCCGCCTTAAATATGCAAGGCTGCTTACACTTGTTCACCTTTCGCCCGTAGGTGTAATGATAAAAGCAGTGCAAGTGAGCCGGTGGAGGACTTTTGGGTTGGAATTTCCTCGAGTTGGATCGCGATCTTGAGTGTGAGAGGGAACGTCATTGCCTGTTTAGTTGAGTAGTGAGAAGTGTTACTCGCCTCGTTAGTTCACTTATCTGCTTGGCCATGGTGTCACGGTTTTCCGGCGTGGTAGTAGAGGTGCTGGTAACTTGAGGGCTCATCGGCGCAATTCCGTACACCTTGTCTGCGAGTTCAGCTAGTTTCTCTAACGATAAGTCTGTTGTCTGAGAAGCAATCATAGTTATTATATTAAGAGGTAGGCGACTCGACCATAAGGTTTTTATAAAGTCTGACACTGCAGATGCTCCAGCTAGATTCTGCAGGTGGTGTAAGAACTGCGACGGTTTCCGATCGTCAAGCTATTCGTGGCAGAGCAGTTGCTGGAGACGCTTCTCCTGCGATGCTGAAAGACGACGGATTAGTTCCGTTTTCAACTTTAGGTACTTATCGGTTCTATGTGGGTTGGTTATTATGTCCTTAACTTCCCTAGCATATGGAGGTTCTTGTTGCACGGCTACGTAGTAAAATTTTGTCTCGTCACTTGTGATGACTGGATAATAAGAACTGGCCTTCGATTTGTGCAAACCATAAAGCAGGCTCATCGACCAGGAATTGGAGTACCCTAACACCAACTGTCAAGACTTCTGCGGGAGCCGAATCTTTCTGTTCGGTAACGTTGACTACACTCGGTTCATCCATAATTGTACAATGTCAAAAAATAATGATACGCTCACCTTGTTTGACTTGGACCAATATGCTTTGTTATTTCTCCGTAGCTTCGGAGCTGGAACCGTTGCGGTCGTGAGGTGCGTAGATTCAATCCACCGTTGCTTCGGCTTGTCGGCAGGTCACCAATATGGGTCACTAATATGGTGGTTTGGCGAGAGTTGTATATGTTAATACCTTGCCACCAAACCCAATCGTAGTATTCAAGTACTCGTACGTTTATATTTTAAATAACAGAATACTAATGTAGGATAGGATAAAATAATTATGTGACTCCGAATGAAGGAATATTATGCGATGTAAAAATAACTTTTACTGGCAATAATTTTACAAGAGTGAAATTAACTTCGCGTACAAGATAAGTTAACTGAGGTGAGTAGCGCGTGCGTCTTGTTCCCATGCTAGCTACAGGCGGAATCATGAAGCTAATACAAAGGTGAGACGGCATAAGCAACTGTGCACTGTAATTCTAAGTAGGTCCTGACGTCATCATACTGGGCGTGGCTTTAGTAAGTATACTGTCAGCATTCGTCCTGTGCGCTTATGTGTTGAAAAAATCGCAAATCGGTGTATTTTCGTGGTATTAAGAAGAAAAGGATGAAGTGTTGTGTTTTATTGTGTAAAAACTACTTAGATAGACGCTCTGATGTTATGGATGGCATCACATTATATTTGTAAATATTTTTACACCTAATTTATTAAAATAGTTCTAGAAAAATCTCTTTGCGTCGGCTTTCAAATATAATTAAATATATTCCACACTAGTTGGCGACACTTTGTGTCCAGTGAACTAAAAATAAAAAAAGGTACGTAGAACTCAGTAATGATAAAATAATCATACGAAGGTGCTGAAATTTTTTTCGCATTTAGACATAAAGAAATTTTAATCGCCAAAATATTATTTTATAGTTTATAACATTTTGTGGACATGCCGCCATCTACCGTCAAGGTAGCTAAGCTACATTGCAACATCGATATGGAAAGATTCGAGTAGTTTTACTATTTATCGGTAGATGTAGATAGTGTACTGGGCGGGGCTTTGTATCCCCTCACCCCGCAAATTGTCACGCGTTGTTACATAGTGAAATTTAATTACAACGTCTCCTCTTTGTATTTGCTTCATGGGCGGAATGCACGGCGGTCGGGCTCGCGCGCTGATCAAGGCGCGGTGCGTTGCCGATCGAGGTCGCGCCATTGTTTTGCTCCGGTGGCGTGATGTTCGAGCGTGGCTCAATCTTCATAAGCGTAGCGGGTTTATGTGGAGTCTAACAGAAGTGAGTTACGCCACACTGTGTACGCGGTGTGTGCTGGAACGCGTCGTGGCCGCCTACGGTTGTGACGCGCACCATCCGTTATCCTATTTGTGTTTGTTCCATTTGGTGTGGGTGTAGTGTCAGTGTATGATGTGCCTGCGACATTTGTCAGTCGACGAGATCGAGGAGGCGTGGTAATTCTATCATTACGTTACGCGGTCTATGGAAATTCAGCGCGACATTCGGCATCGGGAGGTAGTAGGCTGCGTTTGCCACTAGCGGGTTCGGATGGGTTCCAGCGCTATCAAAGTAAAGCTGAGACATCTTGAATTATTCGGAGATATTGAGAAATTGACAATCATTGTGTAAATCTGAATTCCGGTGATACCATCGTGCTCCAGTAGCTCTGCGGATAAAAAGTTTTGAACTTTCTGTAGTTCATTTAGGTAAGGCTTGACGACTGACCTGACTTTGTTGCGTACGATACTTATGTGATTCGCGAAACTCATGCGGACGTCCAACGTGATGCCCAGATATTTGGCCGAATCTTTACAAGGGATTGGGCAGCCATTTAAATTAATAACCCTAATGCTGGTTCTCGGTTCAGAATTCTTTGGGCGTGGTTTTGGATTCCGTAGAAGTATTTAGCTACACGTTTTTCGGGATTCACTTCAATTCTCCATTGGCCGAACCATTTGCGTAAGCGATTGGAAGCTTTTTAAAGTTTTCAAGTGAGACTATTCCTATTGTAATCTGATACAAAGAAAGCCATTTTGTCGGCGAAGAGAGCAGTGTTTACTACTGGATCTTTAGGGATATCACTCGTGAAAGGTGTAAACAGGACTGTAGATTGGACGGAGCCTTGTGGGACTCCAGCCTTAAGAAAACGTTTCGAAGAACGGCTTCCCTCCACTGGATGACGAAAGGAGCGATTTGTAAGCAAGGCTTGGATGATTGAACGAGCCTATCGGGCACGTTTAGTTTATACAGCTTGTAGAGCAAGCCGTCGTGCCAGACCTTATCGAATGCCTTTGCGACATCAACAAAGAGGGACCCTGTGTTTCGAGATGTTTTCTTTGTTGAATGGTGATTAAAGCCAGACAGAATATTTTTTGTTAGGCGATAGATTTGGTCAGTGCACGATCTTTTGGCTCTGAATTCACCAAACTGTTCGTCAGGGAGGAGTCTGTTTATTTCAGTGAAGTAACGGAGGCGCTTTAGAATGATCCGCTCGTATAATTTACCCAATATATTGAGTAGGCTGATGGGCCTGTAGCTAGTGGGTCGATAGCGCGGTTTCCCCAGTTTAGGGCTCCCTATTACGTCTGCATCTTTCCAGATATCCGGTAAAGAGCAGCTCGAGAGAAGCACGCTAAAATTTCCTACGAGGAGGTAAATTAGTGGTGTCGGAGAAATTTTATATTGGGTATCGCGTCTGGCCCAGTGGTTTATCTATTCTTAAGGCTTTCAATCAAGTGGATCGCCCGCTGGCGGTAATATAATAATAATAATATAATAATAATAATAATTAATAATTATCGGAGATACATCCTAAAGGATGGCGCCGTCGACATCTGTCGAGCTTGTCGCCATCCCGGTGAGTCACTTAGGCATGTCATCTCCGGTTGTTCGGCGCTTTCTAACTCTGAGTATTTGCACAGATACAATCTAGTAGCCAGGATTCTACACCAGGAGATCGCTCTGAAATACGGCCTAGTGGATCGGAAACTGCCGTATTATAAGTACTTGCCGGAAGCCGTGCTCGAAAATGACCGCGCCAGGCTCTACTGGGACCGGGCCATCATCACAGACAGGACTATTCTTGCGAATAAGCCTGATATTGTGCTGATGGACCGGGCACAGTCAAGGATCTTTTTGGTCGACATTACCATTCCTTATGACGAGAACCTCGTGAAAGCCGAAACAGATAAGGTGACAAAATATCTGGACCTGGCTCACGAGGTTACCGGCATGTGGGGTGGTCTGCCGGCCGAAATTATTCCTGTGGTCGTTTCTGCGAACGGGTTAATCCCAGTCAGCCTCCCGGGTCATCTGAGGCGACTGGGACTCCGTGACGGACCGCTCCAGGCTCAAATGCAGAAGGCGGTGCTCCTCGATACCGCCCGCATCGTCCGCCGGTTTCTTTCCCTTTCCCCCTAACCCTCGGCCGTCTGGTCTCCCCTGCCGAGGGCTTCCATCTGGTTGGGTTTTTATATATTTATGTATTTTTTATGTATTTATTTTATTTTATTCATATTTATGTATGTTTACCATTTTCATTTACAATTATATATTTATACTGCCCAACCAGATGAGAAAACTTTATAGATAACCCAAAATAATAATATTAAACATTGACTAATCCTTGTGTAGACATGGTTGCATCAGTACATTGGTTACAGTTTGGTGACCTTTTTGCAGAAACTGAAGGGTTTATCTGTGCAATACAAGACGAAGTAATTAAAACGAATAACTACCGGAAGTACATTTTGAGGGATGGCACAGTTGACGTATGTCGCGCATGTCACCACCCTGGAGAGTCCCTCAGACATGTTATTTCCGGTTGTTCACAACTATCAAATGGCGAGTATTTGCACAGACATAACCAAGTAGCTAGAATAATACACCAGCAGCTTGCGATTAAATTTGGTTTTACTCAACAGGACGTTCCATATTATAAGTATGAACCAAAACCAGTCCTTGAAAATAGAAGTGTCACGCTGTACTGGGATCGGTCAATTATCACAGACAGGTTTATAGTGGCAAATAAACCTGACATTGTGGTGATAGACCGAACTGCACGCAAGGCAATAATAGTGGATATCAGTGTTCCTCATGACGAGAATCTCGTGAAAGCAGAGAATGATAAAAAGATAAAATATATCGACTTGGCTCATGAGATTGTCGCTATGTGGGACGTTGATTCTACTATTATTGTACCAATAGTTGTTTCAGTCAATGGGCTTATTGGTAAAACTATGGACGACTATCTATCCAAGTTGGGTTTGGGCAAATGGCTGAAGGGATTAATTCAAAAATCGGCCTTATTAAATACGGCTCGAATAGTGAGAAGGTTCCTATCTTTGGATGCCTAATTTCACCGATGGCTTAGGATTCCTCGCCGCGGTGGATAATAGCCGAAATAATAATATTATTTATATAGATTGTATTTATATTTATAATATTATATTTTTGTGACAATATATATGTGATAATGTAATAATAATAAAATATTTATTCATTGACCAAAAGTAATAAAATATTTAAAAGTTAAACTAATACAAAAATGATATTTTTGGAAGGACAATGAAAGGGTTCTGACTCAGCATGTGTTGCAGAGAATCTACAACGCTGTTATTCTGTCAGCACCCATATACCTACTTAGTGAGCTAAAGTATAACAGTACGCGTACATCACTGATTATATTACAAATAGCTTTTAGTGTTAAATTATTTATTTATTCATCCAGTCAGTACAAGAACTATTTAATTAACCAGTACAAGTTTTCATATTATTTCTATTAATAAATTGATAGTTAATATTCATGTACAAAAGATAAACATAATATAAACAAAATATAAACGAAATATAAACGAAAACATATGAAAAAAAAATAACAATATTAAAAGTAAGAGCTACAGTAGTGTTTTATTTATTCAGACTAATTATAATAATTATGCTAGAACATCGTAATGGTTATTAAAAAGAATATTGGTAGTAAATGTAAGTTACATAATTGAATATAACTAAATATGGGATACTCAGCCCCTGCCGAATTTTTTTTATATTTATGACATTTTCTGCGTACTTAATAAATACTCTTTGTATTTTCTCTTAAAACTGTTCTTATTAACGCAAACCTACATTCGATTTCTGCTTTTACCTCTTGTTCAGTCTTAATACCTGAAGCGATTTAAGTGTGAAATGCGCGAATGAGTGGTTTCCTTCAGCTCGTCAGCAGGCGCTTATGTGCTTCTCCAAGCAAATTCACAATGTCATCTCACTTGTCATCCAAATGCTGTACGATTAACATTCTTTGTCTAATATAATTAATTTTGAAAAGTAAGAACATTTTATTTGCACCAGTTTATCCTCTAAAGATAAAACACCTCTAGTAGTTGAGCGGGATCTGTTGGTACGCTGGATGGGGTACACTAGCTCTCTAGACTGTAAGCTAGGCAATTGGCTTTTTCGAGATCGACTAAGGCGAAATCGGTGTGGTTTAGCCTAATTAGAGGCGGCATGGGAGCAGTTTTCTCTGCTTTCAGAGCTTAAGTCAACCTCCAAAACGCGTCTTGTGATGGTTCTAATCCTTCTAAGAGGTTATCCTATTTATCTTTTCTATATTCATCTACGCGTTATTTAACTTTGTTTTGCAGAAAAAGAAGCCGGAATCTGTTATCTTCCGTCCGATAACGGTAATAAGATTTTAGCGCAGTGTTTTTTGCTCTAATCAGTTATCGAAGGTCTGCCGGAAGCTTCGTGTACCGATCACTATACACACACGAACCTTCCGGGAGCAATCTTCGACCGCTGAAGCGAGATGAGTCAATAGGGCGCTAATCACCCTATTGGCTTCCTCCGGCGAGTCGATCTTGTCCGGTATGAAGTCTTAATGCTGGGAAATCGTAAACCCGAGTTTTACCTCGAGTTTATACCAGTCGACGATGGTTTTGGTCTTTAGGGACCTCACCTGCCGACCGGCCCAGTTCTAATACGACCGGCCTGTGGTCAGAGTATAATTCGACGAAAGTTTCAATAGAGATAACAGTAAGTCGGATGTGTTTTAGTAGTGCTACATCAAAGAAGTCCGGATAATGGTGTGAAAGAAAATGATAGCGGGTTGGAATCTCAGGAGCGATAACGTTGAAGTTAAGTCTCGCCGTGAGGTCGCATAATACGTTTCCGGTTGGATTATTTACGTTAGAATTCCAACTAACATGTTTAGTGTTTAGGTCTCCTGCGATTACTCCGCTGGGGTCTAGATCTAGTAGGACCAAGATATCGGCTTGTAATATATGTTTCTGCGGTGGCAGATAAGCCGAGGCAATTACGATGGGTGAATGGCCCGTAAGTGCTATCCTACAAATCGATACTTCTAAGTTAGCAAACGGTGGAGTATCTATCAATATACATCATTTTCATCATCATTACAGCCCTTCACAAGTCCACTGCTGAACATAGGCCTCCCCCAAAGAATGCCACAAAGCACGGTCCTGAGCCACCTGCATCCATCGACTTCCTGCAAATCTTACCAGGTCGTCACTCCATCTAGTGGGGGGACGCCCTACACTTCGCCTGCCGGTACGAGGCTGCCACTCGAGAACCTTTCTTCCCCATCGGTTGTCGGTTCTTCGAGCTATATGGCCGGCCCATTGCCACTTCAGCTTACTAATCCGTTGGGCTATGTCGGTCACTCTAGTTCTACTGCGGATATCCTCATTTCTGAGTTTATCACGCAGAGAAACTCCGACCATAGCCCTCTCCATAGCTCGCTGAGCGACCTTGAGCTTCCTCATCCGGCCAGCAGTGAAGGACCACGTCTCAGTTCCGTATGTCATCACTGGCAACACGCACTGGGTGTACAGTCTCGTTTTCAAGTTTTGAGGTATACCTGACGAGAAGATGTGCCGTAATTTCCCGAACGTTGCCCAACCGAGTTGAATCCGTCGATTGACCTCTCGGTCGAAGTTGGACTTACCTAGTCGGACTATTTGTCCCAGGTAAACATACTCGTCAACAACTTCGAGCTTAGTGTTCCCAACAACTACCGGCATAGGTGTGACATGGACATTAAACATGATCTTTGTTTTGTCCATGTTCATCTTAAGACCTATCCGTTGGGAAACACTATTGAGGTCATTGAGCATAGTGCTTAGGTCCTCCAGCGATTCTGCCGTAAGGACTATATCGTCGGCAAATCGAAGGTGAGTGATGTACTCGCCATTGATGTTGATACCGTATCCTTTCCAGTCCAGAAGCTTGAAAACATCTTCCAATGCAGCGGTGAAGAGTTTCGGGGATATGACGTCACCCTGTCTTACACCTCTCTGCAATTGGATAGGTTTCGTACTCTGGTTCTGTACTCGGATAGCCATCGTAGCCCTACTGTACAAGCACTTCAACACTTCGATATACCGACAGTCAACTTGACATCGCTGAAGGGACTGCAGCACCGCCCAAATTTCGACGGAATCAAAGGCTTTCTCATAGTCCACATACGCCAGACATAGTGGCAAATTGTACTCCTCGGACTTCTGTACAATTTGCCGAAGGGTATGTATGTGGTCTATGGTGCTAAAGCCCTTTCGGAATCCGGCTTGTTCGGGAGGCTGGAAGTCGTCAAGTCTGCGCGCGAGACGATTCGTAATGACTCTCGAAAACAGCACGTAGACGCGGCTCAGAAGGGAAATCGGTCTGTAGTTCTTCAAGAGAGCGTTGTCACCTTTCTTGAAGAACAAGACCACCGCACTTCTGCTCCACGTCTCCGGTGTAATGCCACCATGGAGGACGGAATTAAAGAGCTTCTGAAGGACTTCAAGTACCGGTTTTCCACCCGCTTTCAGAAGCTCCGCTGTAATTCCATCCTCGCCTGGGGCCTTGCCGTTTTTAAGGTGCTGGAGAGCCATTCTAATCTCGCTCAGACTGACGTCCGGGATATCATCGGAATAATGTCGGATAAGACTCGCTCTTGGATCGTTACTCACACTTGCGTGCGGCTCCAACGATGACGTGTACAGCTGCCCATAGAACCTCTCAATCTCACTCAAAATCTCAGGTGCCCCGGAAACGATGCTGCCACATTCTGTCTTCAGCTTTGACAGTTGGCGCTTTCTGGCAGACAGATCTCTGGCAAAGACTTTGGAGCCTTGGTTCCGCTCGATCGCTTCTTCAATACGAGCTGTATTGAAGTTGCGTAAGTCCCGCCGCATGCATTTGGAGATCTGTCTGTTCAGTTGCCTGTATGCTGTCAAATCTGTTGAAGAATGTAGCTTCATCTCCCGTCTAACAGCCATGAGATTAAGAGTGTGATCGGAGAGTTTTTGTGTTCTTCTGCGGCGGGTCTTGCAGAACTTAGCTCCGACCGCATGGACAGTTTCCACGAGCTTGTCATTCAAATCGTCCACTTCATTGCAGTCTTCTAGGCACTGAAAACGGTTTTGCAACTCGAGCTGAAAGGTTTCGGGACTTTGGATTAGAGCACGAGGGGGACGGAGCGTTGACTTCATTAGACGAGACCTCTCCAACTTAACGTTTAGGTTCAGTGTGCCTCTAACCATTCGGTGATCGCTGCCGGTTTTCACCCTCGCGATCACTGAGACATCACTGAACAGTTGTCGTCTGGTCGTCATAATGAAGTCAATCTCATTTTTTGTCGAACCGTCGGGGCTCGACCAGGTCCACTTCCAGTGGGGCCGCTTCTGGAAGAAAGAGTTCATCATAAAGAGTCCCTCTTTCTCCATGAAGTCGGCCAACTGCTGGCCCCTTGGGTTCCGTTGCCCTATTCCAAATTTCCCCACTTTCACCTCACCGTTCTCTCTTGTGCCTAGTTTTGCATTGAAGTCTCCCATTAACACCGTATATTGGGTTTTGGAGGAATGCATGGCTCTAGAGATATCCTCATACATTTCCTCCACCTCCTGATCGGGGTGTGCCGAGGTTGGTGCGTAAACCTGTATGACCTTCAGCGAATACCGTTTGGTGATTCTGAGTATAAGGTACGCAGCCCTCGTCGACACACTCTCAATCTTTACAACGTTGTTAACGAGAGACTTGTGGACGATAAATCCGACACCTCCTTGGGACAGATGGTCGCCCTCCCGGTGATAGAGCAAGTTGCCGGATTCGAGGATTACCGTGTCCTCCCCCTCTCTTCGGACTTCGGATAATCCTATAATATGCCAGCGTAATTTGTCTATCTCTTCTTCCAGCTCCACAATCTTCTGGTCAGTCCTCAGGGTGCGTGCGTTGTATGTTGCCAGGTCGAGTCGTTGTAGGTGGCAACCGAACCTCCACCGGAGATTCTTAGCACCCCCTGCCCCGCCGTTACCATGGTCGCCACCGTAGCCAGGAATAGCGGGGCCGCCGGGGACTGGGGGCCGTCTATTCGTAACTTTCATTATGGGGGGTATATTGCCATAGTTGCCACGCTTGGCGAGCGGGTTGGCAACCGCAGTTTTTTATTGTATTTTGTCGTTACCAGGAAGATGCTGCTGCCCATCTCCTGCCTGTTTCCCTTTGTCGCCTTTTACGACACCCACGGGAAGATATGGGGTAGTGGATATTCTTAACCGCCACTACACGGCAATAATAATATACAGTTCAATAAATCAATATACAGTTCAAAGACATTTTGTAGTAGATCAAGGTGCCCCCTTTAGGTCCGTTCAGCCTATTATTTCTTACTAAGGTATAATTAGCTATTTTGGGATCGCGCACGCTAGGTTTCAAGAAAGTCTCTTTAACTAGCATGATGTCGACATTATGGTCGCGTAAAAAGAACACTATTTCTTCCTTTTGATCTCTGATACCATTTACATTAAAGAACGCGACAGCCAGAGAGCTAGTTAGTTCTTCAGGTAGGTTGTACTGTCAATATGATTTTAAAAAGGGGATTGCTTGGGTGCATTGGAATGAACAAATCGCGTCGATAAGATTAATATGCTCAATGGTGGCATTGAGCTTATCTTGAGTGTTTTTGGTCTCGCGAAGTTTGCGGGCCAGATAATTGAGTTCGGCACCATTAATGTTTCTGATGAAGCTGCAGACTAACAAGAAGTCAGCAGTGAAGGTAGAAGATTCCTGAGGGGCGGTTTTGAGCTTTTGATCCTGGAAAGAGTCCTCGTACAACTAAAATAAGTTATATTGAAATAAAGTTACAACATTATATGACTGAATAAGATTGTAACAGGGTTACGTGTATAATTAAAAGCGCTCGATACTTCAGTAGTAACTTCCAGCTAAAATGATATGGACGTCGTTGTTTTATACATCGCTCAACGCAGTGCAGTCTTGTTTAGCCTATAGCCTCAATGATGCTTTACGCTAAACAGATAAAGCAAATATCTCTGGCAATACTGCTGAGCTATATTTCTTAACAAAATCTTCCACGAGATTCAATTTTAATAGCCCGTTTACGAGCCCTTTTATGAATCACCTTTTTGATATTAAATATTATGTAGCAATATCAAAGTAGTTTTTGAGAAGGGAGAAGAGCAAACCTTTATTTCTTTTCATTTGTTTTTAAAAATATATATAGTAAATGAATTACCATTCCCGCCAGCACCAGTGTTTATTATATGCATTTCATATGGTGATGTAACAAGTGATCTGTGGTGAAAAAAACATGGTGAGGAAATCTACATGTTAAGATGTTCAAAATTATATAAGAATATCTGAAGTTCAATAATCATTAAGGTTGCACTGTGATTTTTTTTATAATTTTAATAACATTAAACGAAAGTGCTCCGTGTAGGCTGTTTTATTGATTTTATACTTATTGTGCAATTAACGTCCATTTCGATAAAGTACGTATCCAATGTAGTAATTTAATAGTGTAACAATATTGCGATACTGTGCGCCGCTCCAGGCGATCCGAGAGAGCAATTAGCACCGCGGATTCTCTCTTATATTTTGTTATATAAACTACAATTTTTATGGCATTGGTAGTTACTTCATTATTATTTTTCTATATTGTCGTTCACTTCTCTTCCTTATTTAACTCTGGTATATTCTAAAAATACCAGTAATTAAACAATATTCAACAATTCTGATATTAATAGAATAAAAATATATAAAAGGAACCGTTAAAGACCTTTTATTTACTGGTACCCGATCAAATTATCTTATAATTTATTATATCATGTACAATAATACAATAACTTATCATCTACCTTTTTAGAATATCAAAGAGTACCCATTTCATTTTTTGCAGTGAAGACTTCTCGAAAAAGTGTCACTAAAAAGAGACAAACATATACATACATGTAGCATTTAGCCTGCGAGAGAATGAGATAGAATATTAAGTTAGTCGTGTACATGCACATCTATTTTACGTACCAACTTGACATTCAATCCATTTTTGTACAATGGAATGACTTTTGATTTATTGCATAAAATGAATTTTAATCAATAGCAAAATATGTTTTTGATTTATTACATTAAAATTTACATGTTTCAAAATAAGGAGTATAAGGACTAACATGCCTCGTTTCCAGTAAAATTTTCCCCACTTCTCTACAGTTACCATACAAAACACAGCTGCATTAAGCTGCTACTGTACATTCATTTTCAATGAGACGTAAGCGTTAGGCTTAGCGTAAAGAAGATGGATAGAAATTTATATTGTCATAAATCGGAAACCATAAAACTTTTCGGACACTTCACAAATGCTTACTATGCCCGAGGGACGAAATCCGGTGATAAATTTTCTTACACCACGTCACGTCAATTCATTATCATTACTCTTACAGCCCTCCACAAGACCACAGCTGAACATAGGACTCCCCCAAGGAATGCCACAAAGCACAGTCCTGAGACACCTGCATCCATCGACTCCCTGCATGTCTCACCAGGTCGTCACTCCATCTAGTAGGGAGACGCCCTACATTTCGTCCGGCGGTAAGAGGCCACCACTCGAGAACCTTTTTTTCCCCATCGGTTGTCAATTCTTCGAGCTATATGGCCGGCCCATTGCCACTTCATCTTACTAATCCGTTGGGCTATGTCGGTCACTCTGGTTCTACAGCGGATATCCCCATTTCTAAGTTTATCACGTAGAGAAACTCCGAGCATCCGGAACGTCAATTAACCACGTCATATCCACGGATGGAAAATCAATTTTTTGATGACTTGATTATAAAACATTGAATTTAATTTACTTTTGCTTTACAAAAGCTTTATTAGAATGCATTATACAGCAATCATCCGTAAAAAAAAAAACTCTTAATGACAGTGAAAAGCATATCAAAAACGTGCGTGATTTAGAAGTAAGCTGAGAATCAGAAATTATGAGAACAGACGCAGATGGCGACTTTTTCTTACTATTTATTGATAAATATAAAAGTATGGGTGACAGTTGAGAACACCGTTCATCTAATAGTTAGTACATCTTAGGCCTACAGAAACCAACATCTTTTAAAAATTAGAATCCCTTGAATATTTCATCAATTAGAGTCTGAAATAGAATCGTTACTAGTTAAAAAGGTTTCCAGTTCTCGCCACTCCCAAACCAAACACACTGCATTAAGCTGCAATTTCACGCTGCTATTCCGCGAGAGCGTGTTACTTCCCTGATAGATCGGGCCTATTCATTCTGAAGTCTTAATGTACTTCTTATCTTTTAATTATAATCTATTTAATGTAATAAAATCATCATCATCGTAATTATCATTATCAACATTAAAGTCCATCACAATTCCTTAAATAGACTTAGATCTTCTGAAGAAATGCCATAAATCACGGTGTCGAGCCATCTGCATCCATCGACTTTATGCATCTCTTACCAGGTGGTCATTTCATGTAGTGGGGGACCCCCTACATTTACTAACCGGCACGATGCTGTCACTCAGCCGTCAGTTTTTTTCTCCATCGGTCGTCAATTCTTCGCGCTATATGTTCGATCCTTTGCAATTTCAGCTTACTCGTCCATTGAACTATGTCTGTTACTTTAGTTCTACTGCGGAGAACTTTATTTCAAATTTATTTTCGCATAGAAACTCCAAGCTTAGCACTTTCCACGCCTTGCTGAACGACCTTGATCTTCCAGCAGTGAAGTACCACGTCTCGGATCCATATGTAACACTTGCAATACGCACTGGTAATACACTCTTGTTTTTAAGTTTTGAGTTATACGAGATAAAAATACTGAGTTATAAACTAGAGACTATATTTGTTATTAGTTTCAATAAAAAATGTATCTTCCATTTGCAGCTAGAGTATGAAAGGAAGACTGATAAACGGATGAAACAGTACAGTTTTAATTGCTTCCCAACTGCAAAAGTCCAAGCGCAATACCCAAAAGATATAAATTTGCACATCTGTGTTCTGATTTCTAATGTAGATTGCATAGAAATTGGTGGACACATTCAATGCTGTGTATCTATTGTTTGAAGTTAAACGAAAAATAAACGTAAATTAGGTCTTTCAAATTTGCAACGTATCATTAACATTGTTTATTATATAATTAGTATTTCTATCCATTTTCTCTTATAGAAATTAATATAAATTTCAATTATATAAGTAACAATATCTATGTTAGTATATAATATGGTAGACATGACAAGGATAGAGAAGAAAAAGTGAATGCCCATATTTCGTGAGGGTATTAAGCCCGCGGCCTACAGAGCTGCAGCCAAATACTTAACCACTGCACTGCTAAGAATAGAATAGAATAGAATAGAATAGAATCATTTTATTCAATATAGAATACAATAATACTTACTGGAATTCGGAAAAAACCTCTGCCCTGGGAAGAACGAGCAAGAAACCCTGCAGTACTTCTTTTTTCAAATAAAATTAATTAAGTTGTTACACTATGATGAACACGTTCACTAGTGCCCGCGGCGTTTTCAGTGGATTTGTGGTTGCTTCCATTCCAATAGTAATAACCAGCACCCTGTATCGATAACTACCATAGAAAATGCCAAAATACCTTATGGCTTTCGATAGATGGCCATGACAGTCTGGTTTACGCCAGAAGTTAAATACGCAGACCGGTGCAGACGTCTTCCATTGCGATCGTCAATCCCCCTACTAAGCGTGACGATCCAATTCCAATATAGGGAGACGCCCAGATCCAGCAGTGAGCACAAGTTGATAACGAAGAAAACGAAGAAAAAAATTAGCGCCGAGCTAACGTGGCTCTTGTGATCTAAGATATTAATGCATATTCATAATTGAAATGTTCATCAGTGTTACGAGATACAAAAAGGGAAATCTATTAGACTTTTAATATGCAGCGGCATTATTAAATATTGCGACCTCCTGCCAAGGACGACGGAAACCAGAATTTTCCGTACTTTGCAGCTACCTACATCCATTTAATTGCTAAAAGGGAAAAAAATTGGGAGGGATAATAATATCAAATTCAAAAGTTATAATAGTTTAAGTTAATTCTTTAAAGATGCAAATAATAATTATTAGAAGTAATAATTATAACAAATTATATGTTACACTAGCAACATTAGAATATATTAGTTGGTATTTAGTAGTAGTTAATATTTAGTATTTGAGAATAGTGAAAATATTGACCGAAATAATTCGTATCAGACAGACGTTAACTCTACGAGATGTACACCATTTGTCAAAACAGAAGTTATACAAGCAATTAATAGATTAAAAACCAATAAAAGCCCTGGTTCAGAAAATATCACCAACGAAGCTATAAAATTGGTTAATTCGTTACTGGCTCTACCGTTAACTTATTTATATACATAAACACTCACGCCTGTCACCCAGAGGGGTAGGCAGAGACTACGGACTTCCATTTGGCGCGATCCTGACACACCTCTCTCGCCTCTTTCACATCCATATATCTACGCATACACGCTCGTCGGTTAAGGGTACTCCTAATCTGGCCCATTTTCAATGTATCGCCGATCTGGTCGATAAACCTTCGTCTAGGGCGTCCCTTCCCGACCCTGCCGTTCACTTCTGCAACATAAATTTGCTTTGTCACTCTTTCCTCGTTCATTCTTTCTACGTGACCAAACCACCGAAGCATTCCTTTCTTAATCCTTGTCACAACGTCATCTTGCAAACCACACTTTTCTCTTATTACACTATTTCTCACCCTGTCATTCAGATTCAGCCCTAGCATACTCCTTAAGGAACGCATTTCTACAGCATTTATTCTACTCTCATGCTTCTTCTGCCAGACCCAACTTTCACTACCATACATTAAAGTCGGTACTAACACAGCATTATGAATTGCCATACGTGCCTTAGTTGACACATTCTGACTCCTCACAATAGCGTGTAGAGCCCCATTCACTCTATTTCCTGCGTTCACTCGTCGTTCTATATCCTTATCATATCTACCATCCCTGCTAAATAAACATCCCAAATATACAAACTCATCCACTTGCTCAATCAACTCCCCTTCTACTCTTATTTTACATAAAGTTTTACTTTCTTCTCTTTCAAAAACCATCACTTTCGTCTTACTTGCGTTCACTTTCATACCCCTTTCTTTCAATGAACAATTCATTAAAGTAACCATCATTTGCAACTCGGCCGCCGACGATGCAAATATGACTTGATCATCGGCGTACAAAAGGCATTTGACGGTTGACTCACCCATTCTCAACCCACATTCTTCAACTTTCAAAGTTTGCAAACAACTGTCCATAAATAGGTTAAACAGCCACGGGGAAGCCACACATCCCTGTCTGACACCTTTATGAATGCCAAACCAGTCCGAGTAGACCCCGTTGATCCTGACACAAGCACTAGAGTCCCTATAAAGAGACCTTAATGCCTGTATCAAGCCAGCGCTCAACCCAAATGAGTTCAGTGTTTGCCATAACACGTTCCTGTCCACTCTGTCATAAGCCTTTTCCAAGTCTAAGAACGCACAAAAAACTTTCTGGTTTTTAGCCAAAAACTTCTCCGCTATCATGCGCATGGAAAAGACTTGATCCGTACACCCCATCCCCTTTCTAAATCCAGCTTGCACATCCCAAATTTTTCCTTCAGTTTCTTCCATAACTCTTTCAATTAACACCTTAGCATACAGTTTACCCACAATGCTAAGCAAGCTGATACCACGGTAGTTTTTACAGTCCTGCTGCGACCCCTTTCCCTTATATATTGGGACTATAACGGCTTTGCACCAGTCTTCCGGTACCCGTTTCAGTTCCCAACACAAATTAAACAAGGTGTGCAGCAGGCCTGCAACCACACCCTCACCAGCCCTTAGCATTTCGAGTGATACTCTATCATATCCGGCTGCCTTACCTGCTTTCATGCTTTTCATTGCTTTCATTATTTCATCTACACTTATCTCCCTACCTCTCTCCACTTCTTCCGGAATTTCTATTTCACTTATTTCAGACGACTCTTCACTCTTAAACACGCTTTCAAAGTATTCCTTCCATCTCTTTAAATTCGAAACTTCATCATTCAGCATGCAGCCATTCTCGTCTCGTATAGCATTCATTCTAGGCTGTTTTGAATTTCCCCTGGCAGTTCTTACGAGCTTCCAGAACATTTTAATATTTTCCTGGAAGTTATCAGATATCCTTCTATCATTTTTATCTATCCTTTCTTGCTTTTTCCTTTCAACAACTTCTTTTACTCTCTTATTTATACGTCTAAAGTTTTCCTTTTTTCTTTCAATCTCATCATTCATACCGCCAGAATTACCAGCTTTAGTTGCTAGTAAATCTAGCCATGCTCTCTTCTTTGCTTCAACTTCCATCCGTACCTCATCATCCCACCACAACGTATTACTTTTCCTTTCATTCGTTCTCTTACTTACACCGCATACTTCGGTGGCTGCATCCACCAAAACTTTCTTAATATTATCCCATACATTCTTCAATTCTAAATCATTCATACATAATTCATTCAACCCACTTATATTTTCCCTCAGTCTGCATTTATACTTCTCTTTCACACCTTCATCTTGTAACCTCTCTATTCTTATACTCTGTAACGCAGTGGTAGACACCGATGTCCGATGCCGCCAACGTCTGAATAGACCATTAATTCGGCATAAGACCAAGTAATGATCCGTCCCTACGTTGGACCCCCGGTAAACCCTTGTATCTACCACTGCGCTCCTCATTCTTTCATCCACAATTATAAAATCTATCATGCTTCTATCATCCCCTCTTTCCCATGTATACATGTGAATCCTCTTATGGCGAAAGAAAGTGTTCGCCACAAAAAGATTCTTTTCCACACATACGGTGAGGAGGTCTTCACCATTCTCATTTATTCTTTCATCGCCAAACGTTCCTAATATCCTTTCATAACCAGACCTCTTCACTCCCACCCTTCCATTAAAATCTCCTAACATAATAATATTTTCATTTTCCTTACATTTCATCAACACCAGCCTTACCATGTCCCAAAACTGCTCTCGGATATAAGTGGGCTTAGACATATCTGGGGCGTACACCCCTAGCACAAACAACTTCTTTAAGCCCACTTTCATTCGTATCCACAGCAGCCTTGGGCTAACACATTCATACTCTTTCACACATTGACCCATTCTTTCTGAAAGGATGACACCGACTCCCTGGCATGCCCGCTCGGTCTCGTCTACTCCAGACCAGTAAGCGGTATACATGCCATGTGCAGTGACATCTCTTCCCTTTCGTTTCGTCTCGTTTACACATAACACATCTATTCCTCTATCATTCATCATTTCGCATACTTCATCCATCTTATCATTCATTGCTCCACATACATTCAGCGTAGCCAGACGGGCCTCCGCAATCCACTTTTCGCCCCTCCGGGAGACAGGACGTGACGGGTGGCAAACCTCGTCGCCGGTTTTTCTCCCGGAGATTCTTCGCACCCCTGCCCCATTAAAGGGGCGCCGGGAACTCGGGGCCATTTCTTTTTCTACTAGGCTCATGGTGCGAACTAAGGGGGTGGTAGATTTTACGCCGCTACCATACGGCGAGGAGCCGAGTCTGTCGTTTCGGCTTTGTCGCTCGTTTAGCACCACCCGGGGGACACGTGTAGGGTGGGCCTAGGATTAGGTGGTCGAAGCCTACGGACGCGAGCGACTCATCCTTATTTATTCAACAACTTATTTATTCAACTGCAATTTGAAAAATTCCAAAACACCGACACAATGGTCATAGTCAGATATAATACTAATTTATTAAAAGGGTGACCCATGTGTTGTTGCAAATTACAGGCCAATAAGTTTATTGCCTTGTATATATAAATTATTCTCCTCTCTCATAAACTAAAGAATAAGTATTCCACTGGAAACGGAACAATCCATAGAACAAGCGGGATTTGAGAAGAGTTTCTCGACTACAGACCATATCCACACTCTGGAATTACTGATTGAAAAATATCAAGAAAAACAAAGAGCTCTATTCGTCACCTATATTGACTACAAAAAAGCCTTCAATACCATATCACATTCGTGTATATGGAAAGCGCTAATAGAGCAAGTAGTAGAGAAGTCATTATTCAATCACTTAATGTGACTAGTAAGCAGGTAGGATTAGAGATGAACCTCGCAAAAACTATGGTAATGACAAACAGCATGGAAAAGACAATATCAGTCGATAACGAAATATTGAAATATACGAACAAATATATATACTTAGGCTAACAAATTGGCTTCGATAAGGAGAGTAATTATTCAGAAATCGAGAGGCGTATTCAACTTGACTAAATACTGGAGCCTAAAGGAAATTTTCAAAAGTAATATGTCAGTAAAAATTAAAACTAAAGCCATGTCGAGCTGTCTTTTACAGTGCCTAACTTACGCTTATCAGACTTGGAAATACACAGAAAAAATAAAGGAAAAATTACCACGTGTCAACGGAGCTTAGAACGAAGCATGCCAAAAATTAGGAAAATCCAAAAAATTAGACACACCAAAATAAGAAGCATATCTAAAGCTACTGATGCTCTAAACTATGCCAAAAAACTAAAATGGAAGTGGGCGGGGCATATAGCGAGACTGTCAGATGAGCGGTGGACCATAAGGGTGACACGGTGGAGAAGTCCAAGCGGAAAACGCTAAAGGGGGAGACTGCTTACGAGATGGACGGATGATATATGCAAAACGGCCGGCCCAAGCTGGATACAAAAAGCCCAAGATAGAGAGAATTGAGACTCTTTGGAGGAGACCTTCACCTGCGGAAGGGTTCTTGCAGATTAAATATCTATCTTAATCCTAAGCTTAGTGTATTCGGTTTGTTACTTTTGCAAGAAATAAAAGGCTTTTTTATTTTTATTAATATTTAGTATTTAAAACTACCCTCTTATAAGGTGCTATGTCCACACGAGGCGTCACTTGATTTATAATGTATTTCTTCTAGCATGCAAATTATATAAATAAATTAAATAAAAAAAAAATTGAGAGACATTTGCTAATGCTTCGTTTTGGGGCGAAATACGTGTCGCGTTAACGACGATGGTGTGCAATTACTAGTAGTGAAGTTATGTTGATGGTATTAGATATTGGTCGTGACGCTATTGTGGGCAAGTATAATAATAATAGCACAGAAACATTTTTTTCCGCTAATAATCTTTGTCATCTGAATTAAAATTAATTTCTAAAAGTTTTAATTTCATACATGATAGCCACGTAGCACTTTATAATATGACTAAAGCTCGACCGGGTAAGGACCACACTCTCACTGTAATACTAGTATTGCTGTTGTGTATAGTATGGTAAGTATGCAAAACTGGGGACATTTTACTGCAAATGATACTGTAGGTCTTAGCCGTCAGGGATCACGCATCTGTATTTTGGTCCACCATCTTTATCAGCCATTAGATAAGACTATAAGGCGGATCATTTGTGATCATTTGTCATTCATACTTATTTAAAAAAATGCCCAATTCAATGACCATGACACATAATTTTGAGAATAACCTAATATCATCATCATCACCATTACAGCCCTTCAAGTCCACTGCTGAATATATAGAGCTACCCCAAGGAATTCCACAAATCATGGCCCAGATCCACCTGCATTCATCGACTTCCTGCATACTGAGGATGCTAGTCGAGAACCTTTCTTCCCCATCAGTTGTCAGGTCCTCGAGCTATATGGTCTCCATGACAAAAAGTACAATAACCAATATACCGCAATACAGCTGAGTGTTCATATATAAAACGTGTTCTTTTATCTCCAATTTACTATCAGAGAGGCTGTATACAGCAATATCGATATAGTATACCACTTTGGTAGTAATTCAATATTGCTGCAATATCACAGCATCGCTCACGGCCTCGGGGATCCGATGGCACAATTAGCATGGACGAGTTCGATTGTTTAATTTCGATATTCGAAGTTTCAATTTTAAAATCGAGTGCTTTTTGTTTATAAATGAAACAAAAGCAGATTAATTGATAATGTTGAATTCATTTCTACGTAGCCAGGTCAGATGTCGACTGTTACTTGTTGGTATATGTACCTATTTATAGGTTCTGGGTTTGATTCTCAGATAAAACTTTTGTGCAAGCAAACTGATTTTTGGGTCATCATGAATCGTAGGTAATAAATAAAAATAAATAAAATAAAAATTATTTATTTCGGACAACAAGATCCATAGAATTTGTTAGTAAAGAAAAACTTACATCTATGTTAGTAATATAATTTATACTCAATACTTTATTATTAAGCAGGACATAGTCCTGGCGATCATTTGTTTAATCAGTGGACAGTCCCCACTGTCGGCAATCTCACTCAGCACACTGTGGCCGCTGCCGCGCACTCTGTTTAGCAAGGATGCGGTCTTTTTTCTGATTATTGCATCAAAGCTATCCACACCTGCCAGTGCAAACATCGCAGACGCGCTACAGTAGCGCGGCAGCTGCAACAGCGCCCAAAATGCATTATTGTATTGAGTACGTAGGGCACTATAGGCCTTTTTGGTGTAGTTGGTCCATATGCTGCAAGAATAAAATGATGCACAATATGCTTTGAAAAGCGTGATCTTGACAGCGTCAGTGCAGCGACCAAATCTATGCACCAACATATTTGCCCTGGCCGACACTACCCTACGTTCTCTTTCAATGTCTTCATCGTCTTTAACACTGTCAGTCAAAATATGTCCAAGATATTTAAAGTAATGTGATGGGTTATGTGAAGTCTGCCAATACGTACTTTGCTTAACGACATCAGTAGAGTTCCCCAATGTTTGGTCTTGAGATGAACACGAACAATACAATACTCAAGCCTAACGTCGATGCCACACCTATACCAGTGGTTGTTATGACAGACTAATTTTTTCATAACTTTCTTGGAAATGTAAAAAAAATCAAAAGAGGAAATGATAAATATACATAAATGTATATTAAATATACTAACATAAATAAATAAAAGCCCAATCAGATGGAAGCCCTCGGCAGGGGAAACCAAACGGCTGAGGGTAGGGGGGAAAGGGAAAGAAACCGACGGACGATGCGGGCGGTAATGAAGAGCACCGCCTTCTGCATTTTAGTCTGGAGCAGTCCGTCACGGAGCCCCATTCGCCTCGGATGACCCGAGAGGCTGAACGGGATTAGCCCGTTTGCAGAGACTACTACAAGAATAATTTCGGTCGGCAGACCACCCCACATGTCAGTCACCTCGTGAGCCAGGTCCAGATATTTTGTTTTATCTGTTTCGACTTTCACGAGGTTCTAGTCATACGTTTTGGTTATGTCGACCAAAAATATTCATGACTGTGCCGGGTCCATCAGCACAATATCCGTTTTATTCGTAAGAATAGTCCTGTCTGTGATGATGGCCCGGTCCCAGTAGAGCCTCACGCAGTCGTTTTCGAGCACGGCTTCCGGCAAATACTTATAATAATTCCTTTCCGATCCACGAGACCGTATTTCAGAGCAAGCTCTTGGTGTAGAATCCTGGCTACTAGATTGTTTGTGTGTAAGTATTCAGAGTTAGAAAGCGTCGAAAAACCGGAGATGACATACCTAAGAGACTCAATGGGATGGCGACAAGCTCGACAGATGTCGATGGCACCATCCTTTAGGATGTATTTCCAAAAATTGTTGGTCTTAATAACCTGATCCTGTATCGCACAAACAAAACCCTCAGTTTCCCCAAAGAGATCACTGAAACGTAGCTAGTGGAGGGAGGCGACTGCGTCTATGAAAGGCCCATGTAGAGCCCTGTAGAATCTCTCGTAGATCTCATTCTCCTTCCATACGGTCTCCCGGTTGGAAATGCACTGTACTGCTGGGTCTTGCCATTGCTCGTTGGCTAAGGATAGAGGAGTAAGCTTTTTATCACACAAAATGACGTTCAAGTAGAATGGATTATCCGATCTCGTCAGGAAGTAATTACGGAGGCTGCACACTTCACGATTATGCATAGTGAGAGCGCTCAAAAAGCCGCGCCCACCATGATTCCGCGCCAAGTACAGCCTCATTACTGACGATTTCGCGTGATGTATTCTGTGGGACGTCATTACAGTGCGGACTTTTCCAGAGCGTTACATTTGGTCTAAGTCCATCTGAGTATGCCGAAGGTATATATTAGGACAGGCATGGCGCAACCATTATATGTGTGTGCCCGACAAAAGACTGGTGAGCACTTTTGTCAAACGTGCATAAAACATATCGCAAACTGACTGTTTCATATCCGCCTCATCGATACTTATGCTTTGTGACATACCTAGGTATCGGTATATTTCAGCTTTGGGTAGGGTCCTTATGTTGATGGGCATAGATAAGTCTGTGACCTCAGAGTTAGCAACCCCACCCCTTTTGACATGGAGGACCACACACTTATCTGTGCCCAACTCCATTCTAATAGAATTGCTAAAATCATAAGTGATGTTTAGCAATTCCACAATATATGAGCGACTGGAGGCAAATAACTTGAGATCATCCATAAAGCAAAGTTGGGTCACTTTTGTAGATATTTTTTGAAGCTGAAATCCTCTCCCAGAACCTTCCAGTAAGGTACTGAGAGGGTTTAGAGAGATGTAGAGTTTCATGTTTAACGTGTGCACAAATACACCGTTGTTGATACTTAAATAATCGCAATTATTACGGCGAAAAGATGATGTCATATAATAACGTTAGAAAATAGATCTCCCTATTTCTTAAGAGGCGACTATAGGAAATGCCAGCAAAATGTCATAACTTTCAATAGATGGCAGTAAAACGATTTCGTACATCAGACGGAAAGTACCCAAACCAGCGTCAAGGGTGCGATATGTCTGGTACTGCGGTCGTTAATGCGCCTGCCTACAAATGGATGAGGCTTATGTCCAGCAGTAATGATAATTTCCCTCTAGACCAAATTTCGAGCACGGCGGTCAGTTCCAATAGAGACTAGTTATCTCTGCGGGACAGTACTATAGTGCCCAAGTGTATGCTCAAGCACAGGAGCACTCTCAATTCTCTCACTATCATATTGCGTTGGGACGGTAAGCCGACAAGACCGGAGAGAGATCAGATGCAGGACCAACGGCTTTACGTGCTTTCAGAAATGAAACACCGCATACTTCCTGACTGCGGGCTGCTACTGAGAATTTTTTACAGAAAAAAACCCAATAACTGATTTTGGCTCGACCCAGAATTCGAACCCGAAATCTCATGGTTATCAACTGGGCTTGCGACCATTACACGAACAAGGCATTCAAGGTTATGTCCAGCAGTGAGCGTTTATGGGCTGACAAAGGAAAAGAAGAAGAATTAATGAATATAGCTTTGCCTCATTCCTACTTTATAAAAGATTCATTTCTGTTTGCGGAAATGGAAAACAACCTTTCAATATATATTTTATCTTTTTTGCCAAGTGAATTTGCCTGTATATTATTGCTTCTATACACGTTCACACTACATTGACTTCGAAATTGCAAGAGCGACCGACAGGCCGTTTCCGGACAAGGCGCCGACCCGACATCGTCCGGCTTTCATAGCTATAATGACCTACGAACTGCGTATAAACCGAATATTATGTATCTTTTTGATGTTATTTGTTAGTGAAATGTATTCTTATTTCAGGATGAATAAAAACTTACCTCATTTTGTTTGACTTTGGTTTTATGTTATTTCGTTTTCAATGCTTAAGTTACAATGTAAATTTATTTATTCAGTCTTTATTGCATTCTCTGTTACAAAAGAAGGCGGACTTATGCTCAAATACTCAAACGCTGCTGAATTTTAATATGCCGATAAGTCTTATTCTGTCTCTATAACTTCAAATCAACGAGACTTAACGTCATCTTAGAATTGGATAGCCTTTGAGTATTGTGCCATTAGTTTTTTAGACATGACTTAGTATATACATAAGCCTTTCCATAGTAACATAGCTATAGATGATCTCTCACTGGTAAAAAAAAATATTTAATATAGATTATTACGTAATACTTCTTGAAAGTATTTTTTTTATTTACCACTGGTTCGGAAAATACCTCTCTCCTGGGAAGAACTATCAAGAAACTCAGCGGGACTTTTTTTAAAACATATTTCACTTTACAATATTTTATTTGTTTGTACAAATTTTAAATGAGTTTTAATAGAACCAGCATTGTGGCGATCACCTCATTCCCAGAGGTTTTTTCACTTATATATTCTTTGATATTACGAGTATAATAACCCTTTTTGTACAATTTTTCTTTGATAAAATATTTAAACTTATTTATTGACAAATTTTGTTTATTTTCTGGGATAATTTTGTAAAAGCGTTTTTTTCATTGCCCCAAAATGAATTACTAATTCAGTGGAGACTGATAACTGTTATTATAGGCTAATGTTTGTTCCTAGTGTATAAAATACGAACATCTTTATTCTTATCAAAGCTACTTATGTTTTTATGTAAATACGAGTATATTACATCGTCATAAATATATTGCGATGCCAAACTTAATATGTTTATTTCTTTAAATGTTTCTCTACGGGAATCATAACAATTTAAGTTATAAATGGCCCGTACGGCTCTCTTTTGCAAAACAAACAAACCTACGATGTCAGTCGCATTACCACATAGGAAAATTACATAAAACATCACGTTATGAACGAAACTGAAATAAATTAATCTAGCTGTCTCAACATCGGTGAGACTTTTTACAGCATATGCTGCAGAACTAAATCCGCTTTCTAATTTAGATAATATGAGGACCCTTTTGAAGCTTCGCGTCAATAGTAGTACCAAGAGAAACAGTGGTATCCACAAGACTCAACTCCTCCCCATTTGAGAACACATTGGTATTTAAATTTTTATCATTAGGTATTTTAATTTTAATACATTTTGTCTTATTGCCGTTTAAGAGCAAATTTTTGGCGTTTAAATAATGTAATAATTTCGATAGACAGTTATTTACATTGCCAAAATTAATTGACCGTCATTTGAGTTTGAAAATTAAAGAGGTATCATCAGCAAGTAATACTATATCGTGATTGCCCCCTACAAGATAAGGTAAGTCATTAATAAAGACTAAGAACACGAATGGGCCAAGAATCAAGCTATGAGCGGCGGCAGTTGGAGAAGTATTCAATGATTTTTTTTGTAAAAATTGGTATATCAGTGAAATATTTCTCAAACACCGCTGCGACTTCTTGATTTGATCTAGTCAATTCCATAGAAGTATTAGGCTTAGAACCGCAGTAGGCGCACGCAAAGTGAAGCCATTTCAAGTTAGCCTTTAAAGGCTAAGTACGACTTTTGACGCGTTAGTACTCGAGTCCACGTAGTCATGTAAACAGCTAGCACATTTTTCAAAAAAATGACGTACTGTACTGTGAAAGGGTGTCACAACTCATCACATAATCACGAAAAAAAAGTAAAAATCTCATTTCATCTTATATTTTTATAAAAAACATTCATCAACTCAAAATAATAAAAATAATAAATTTGACAGACGCCAATATAATGAAAATGTTGCTAGGCATAGTAAAATATTTTACCCCATTTTTTTCTTATTATTATAATTATAAAAAATGCATATCGAAAAAAATACATACATACTACCAATAGTCTCATTTACATATAAATAGGTATTTTTATTTGCCAAATATTATTAGTGTTCCCCTTTGCCACGAAAAAAAATATGTTGATTTTATTTTGTTTTGATAATGTGCAGTTGTTTTTACCTTTTTATGGTATGTGTTTTAGGATAAATAACATAGCCTATGATAATTTTTTTATTCTAATTTACATATATTTAACATTTTTAGTTCGATTCTTTTATGAATCTAAAAAAGATAACATTTCGAGGATAGCGTCATCAAAGTGGCAGTTGTTTAGAAAACATTTGCAGTTTCAGGGTCATTAAGAGATATTTTTTTAAGTACTTGGGTATATTTCATTTTATATTTTTTAATAAACATTTTTAATTTCATGTTTTATTTGAATAGTTATCTCCTTTCGAATCTTATTTTGTTTTAATGCAAAACATAATATCCAATAAAGTAATAATAATAATCTCTCAAAATGAGAAGGAATCACGAGACTCTTAAGTCTCGTGATTCCTTCTCATATTATGTCCATTCTGTGAAAGTTGTATGTTGTAACCTTTACGTTGAAACCGATTTAAATATATCACGTAGATTCTTAGAATGGCAAGAATTGAAATCAGTGTATGCTTTAATATGCGGGTGAAGCCGCGGGCCACAGCCAAAGTTAGTACGGAATTACTAATGAATAAATATCTGACAGCTAAAATGATTATCTGACAACTATTCACTTGTTAAATTTAAGTGGGACTGGATTGGAAAAACTGGAAGAAATAGACGTAGGCATTTGCCTCCTCCATTTCTTCCACTTCTCTATTTATATCATGGAATAAGGCCATTGAGTATTTTATAAAAATTAATATTTACAAATGGTATAACATTTTATGGAAGATAAATAACAAATATTTATATAAATATACCGCTTCTAACAGAATAATATAACTACATAATATATTTGTTAATATAACACAATATATTACGTATATAAATAATTTAAATATTACACAAGTTAACAAAAATAAATAATGTTAGATTTTTCTCTTTGCAAATAGTTAATAAATAATTATAAACGCAACCTAAATATTAATTCTATGACGATGTCTAATATTACATTTTACCCACTTTTTGGGGAAAATGTCATTAACTTGCAAACATTACTGATTTGCTTATGTGCGTGTGGGCAAACGTAATTACAGGCCGCTTATGCACACATTCATTGTGTTGTAGCTTCAACTTTGTACGGAATTTTGAATGTCACTATCACTCTATGTGTAATTACTCTAAGGTCAATTCATTATTATTTTCAATTTATTATTTGTGTTACGAGATTTGCCTTTACCGATTTTGCTATTTCTATTCGCTCAACGTCATTTTAATTTTATGTTTAGCGGTCTTAATTTTGTTGCTAATGTGTAAATATTTGGCTGTGGAGCATACTCTTTTAAACATTTTAGAAAAATTTTTGACATATTCTCTAAAAGTATCGGAAAGATTATATGATTTTCATGGTACAGTTAATATAATCTTCGTCTGCTCTTATGAATTCCTACTGCTATCTACACTGAATAAATGCCTTGCGACGGTTACTGGAGAATGTTTTAGAAGTAAATGTTTTATTAAAATCATTGCTTATAAGGGTAAAAAATAGATGTAATAGAAGGCGATGGAAGGTTTTTTACCATATTACTTCTAAATCTCTCTAGGCGTTTTGCATTAATCGGAACAAACACTAGTTTCTCAATTTCCTGATTTTTGTGCATATACTGTAATAAAACCAGTAGTCCACAGTGATCTTAACTTAGTTTTTAAATTATGAATTTCTTGATTGGTGAAACATCTGTAAAAATAAAATCAATACAAGTTGCAATACGTGTAGCTCAAAGAATAAATTATTAAAATATTTTGATATGAGCAATGAGCAAAATTTAATACTGATGGAAGAAACTTAAAGGAGATTCATATTAAAGTTTTCGCAAAATACAAGAGACTTAATCTGTTTCAATTCCGTCTGTAGCACATTCTTTGCTGCATCGGTCAAACTCATCGACTGTCCCCTGGAGCTGATCCCTTTCCTTTAAAATATCTGTATAATCTCTATTTAAATTTACTACATCATTAAAGTTGGTAAAAATTACCTTGCGTGCATCCGCTATATAAAATAAAATGTTGTGTCTTACCTAGTTTGAAGAGCATCTCTCACTCTCCCTCAATTGCGTGCACTATCTCCGTCACTACTAAACCCAGCACCACTACTCCCAACACCACTAAACTAGGAAAGACACACCACTGACGACAATACGATACATGTTTTGCCTCTACACGAGGCATCTTCAGGTGATGTAGGCTCTGCGATGGCTGTCCGCTAAATGAGCGTCGAGCAAAAATAAATGCTATTTATACAGCCCGCTGACGCAACCGCTTCCTACCTAAGTAGCGAGCGACTGCGTCATACGGTAAAACATGCGACCAACCACCGCCTGACACACGCAGCCTACCTTCCAAACACGCAAACAATCGCTGATCACCGTGAGGTACACAGATGACTATATTGCGAGGCTGTCTATTATTAAAGAGCAGGCTTAAAGCTATTTAAGAGAGATGAGTTAGAAACATTTGTTTGTTCATTTAGCAGTGCAACGTTATATTTTTTAATATCTCTAACTGTTCCAGCACATACAGTCCACCTGATGGATAGGATAAGATGGTCAAAACAACAATCTTTCTTAATAAAAATGAATATATTAACTAATACAATAGTTTAATTTACAAATTAAAAGCATTAATACGCTTTAATTCGACTTTAATTTTGTTATATAAATCTATTATTATTTCAAATTATATAAGAACAAATTTAGGCATTTTTAATACAGCACTTACCTTATTACTATACACAATAATCCTGAAACAATTATTACTTGTTTCTACACATAATACAGAAATTTTCACAAACTAGTTAAGTATAATAAATAATTTATTTTATACTTATATTACATCATTTAGACACTGTTGGAGTCCCATACAAAATAAACAAGCAATCTCTGTACGACTCTCATCATATCAGTAGGAGGCTAGTGCTTTCTTTTTCTAAATTGCAACCATCTTTGTTCATTATGAAACATTATTTGTTTAGATATGCTATTCTTATCTAGCCATTATGTATCTTATCTCTTGTAATTAAATAAGTATCTAATTTAATACATGACTCTAAATTAATCTATAAACAAACTTTTGTGGAATTAGCTCTCGACTGTTGAATCGCACCCTGAACTTTCGTTTGATTATTGTATGGAATCTATTTACTTTTAACGTAGATAACATTATTATTTAGGAAGCCTTATATACTGTAATAGCAATCATTTTAAATGCAAATTTATTTATATATTTTTTTGAAATAAAAAATGAGAAATAATTGACATTTTGACTCATATTGTCAATTTGTCATTCTCATCAGGAAGCTTTTCAGAAACATTAAAGTCCTCCATTGTAAAGCGTATACACAAACGTCGCAACAGAAACGTCGTTAGCAATTATCGCCCAATTACTCTTGTACCTATACTTTTATGTATTTGAAAAGTGTATGTATAAAAGGCTCCTAGAATTTTGCAATAAGTTTAACATTATAAATAAAAATCAATATGGCTTTCAAAAACATAAATCGACTTACTTAGCTATTCATCACCTAATCAATACATAGTTGACCAATATTAATGATAATTATTTGACTAAGGGATTGTTTTTTGACTTAACTAAGGCATTTGCCTTCGTTCGTCGTTCACACGATCTATTATTAAATAAATTGGAAAAAATAGGAATAAGGGGTATTACGTTGCAATGGATTGCTTCGTATTTAACAAATCGTACTCAATGTCACGATAACAAAATTAATCAATAAAGAACTAAGAACATATAAATCCAACTGCCTTGAAAATATTAATGGTGTTCCACAAGGCAGTATCTTAGGGCCCATATTGTTTATATTATATATTAATGACATATCTGATGCGACAAGTCATGAATGTAATTAATAGAATCAGGCGTTACTTTGCGGAAATCCATTATATAAAAGCTTTTACAAAAATTTACTTCGCAAATATCCGCGTTATAAAATAAAATGATGTGTCTTACCTAGTATGAAGAAGCACCTCCCGCCCTCCCTCAATTGCGTGCACTATCCCCGTCACCACTAATCCCAGCACCGCTACTTCCAACACCACTACACTAGGCAAGACACACCACTGACGATAATACGACACGTGTTTCGCCTCTACACGAGGCATCCTCAGGTGATATAGACTCTACGGTGGCTAACCGCTAAGTGACCGCCTAGTGTAGTGGTGTTGGAAGTAGCGGTGCTGGGATTAGTGGTGACGGGGATAGTGCACGCAATTGAGGGAGGGCGGGAGGTGCTTCTTCATACTAGGTAAGACACATCATTTTATTTTATAACGCGGATATTTGCGAAGCAAATTTTTGTAAAAGCTTTTAAGTCATGAATGTATCACATACCCTTATGACATTTCGGTTATAGTTAGGATTAAAAAGTAAGAATTCAATATACAATCACGAATTGGACATAAATAATACAATTGATAATATAATTGAATGTCTACAAGCTCACAATTTAAAAATTAACTTGGCAAAATCAAATTTATTTCAGTTTAATAAGTCAAAACATAACCAATACAATTTCAAGCTAAACATTACAAAAATCAATTAAATAGAAAAAACAAAATTTTTAGGTGTATAGACCAGAATCTGAACTGGAAAGCACATATCGATGAAGTTTGTAATAAAGTAAACAAATGTTCTTACGCGCTCTCACTAAATAAAAAAAGCGACTGACATAAAAACATCTGTTATGACTTACCGAGCATATGCCGAGTCTATACTCCGTTATGGACTGGTGATGTGGGGAAATAGTTCGGATTGGAATCGTGCTTTTATTACAAAAAAGTGAATTAGGGCAATCTGTGGAGTACGACCCGATGAATCGTGTCAGCCTCTATTTAAAGGTCTTGGAATACTGCCACTACAAACGATATATATTTGAGAAGTTTGTGTTTTTGTGCAGGGTCACAAACATTTATTTAAAAAAGCTTGTGAGGTACAGACTCACTCACATGCTCACGTAGGGACCCACATAAGCTAGTACTTAAGGGTATACCTAAATCACAAAAATATGGCAAATGTTGCCTTACCATGTGTGTCCGAATATATTACAAACTCCCTGACGAACTTAAAACCCTAAATATTACATTGTTCAAAAAGAAATTGTACAAGTGGCTAAATGAAAATAATTTCAATAGTGTAAAACAATTCTTGGAAAAAAAATGGAGTATGTATTGGATAATATTTATTAAAAAAATTTATTAATGTAATAAATATTAAATAATAAAATATAGTATTGTTACAATATATCTTTGATTAAGCTATGCGACTATTACTAGGTATTGAAATTGACATGTAATTAATTATTTTAATATTATTTCTCTTTGTTAACTAAATCAGATGACTATTGTATTTCAAATAGTTAAAGAAAATTTGACATTGTTTAAAAATATTTGCATTCTATGTAAAATAAGCAAAACATGAGCACTCGATTTTTACCTGTGAACAACATCTATACGCATTTTACGCAAATAAAGATTATTATTATTATTACATTATCACAAATATTGTCACAAAATTATAATATTATAAATATAAATACAATCTATATAAATAATATTATGTTTTCGGCTATTATCCACCGCGGCGAGGAATCCTAAGCCATCGGTGAAATTAGGCGTCCAAAGATAGGAACCTTCTTAATATTCGAGCCATATTTAATAAAGCCGATTTTCGAATTAATCCCTTCAGCCATTTGCCCAAACCTAACTTGGACAGATAATTGTCCATATTTTTGCCAATAAGCCCATTGACTGATACAACTATTGGTACAATAATAGTAGAATCAACGTCCCACATAGCGACAATCTCATGAACAAAGTCGATATATTTTATTTTTTTATCATTCTCTGCTTTCACCAGATTCTCGTCAATAGGAACACTGATATCCACTATTATTGCCTTGCGTACAGTTCGGTCTATCACCACATGGTCAGGTTTATTTGCCACTATAAACCTGTCTGTGATAATTGACCGATCCCAGTACAGCGTGACACTTCTATTTTCAAGGACTGGCTTTGGTTCATACTTATAATATGGAACGTCCTGTTGAGTAAAACCAAATTTAATGGCAAGCTGCTGGTGTATTATTCTAGCTACTTGGTTATGTCTGTGCAAATACTCGCCATTTGATAGTTGTGAAAAACCGGAAATAGCATGTCTGAGGGACTCTCCAGGGTGGTGACATGCGCCACATACGTCAACTGTGCCGTCCCTTAAAATGTATTTCCGGTAGTTGTTCGTTTCAATTACTTTATCTTGTATTGCACAGATAAAACCTTCAGTTTATGCAAAAAAGTCACCAAACTGTAACCAATGTACTGATGCAACTATGTCTACACAAGGATTAGTCAATGTTTTAAAAATCGACCATGCAGTTGCTTGTCATTCCAAACCTTTTTGTGTTCGTCTATAGTCATAATATGAGGCCTCTGCCAGTCCTTTGCCGACATATTTTTTTTCTTCATTTATTTATCACATCAACAAGCATTACAAATATTTATAGTGATAGCATATAAGAAACCACTAAGGTTTATACCTATGCTATCGAGAGTTTACAATTTTATAAGATAATAGCGTAATATTGTATTATAGATACTGTAAAAAGGAAAAAAAACATGCAAACATTCAGAGAGAAAAAAATATATCAGAAAACACGTTATAATAACTTGAGAAAATGATCCTTTGACTTACACTTAATGTAATTTTTATTGATATTATCCAACAATTCTGACGGCATATTATTGATAAGCCGAAGTATTAAGTAGCTACATGTCTGCTCACCGTACGCATTGCAAGCACGCGGCTCGATGAGACGGTTTTTAGAAATTGCTCGAGTGTATACAAAATGCTCGATCGGTTTTCTTAACGATTAATTAAAAATTGTTCTTTTGATAAAATGTTTAATACTTGTATATGTATTGGTAAAATTTTACAGTGTTTGAAAAGACCACTGACGTCATCGCGTAATTTATTTTTTATTTTATTTGTAACTATGATTTTAAGTATTCTTGTTTGTAAATTATGGATCTGGTCAAGATATGTTTTGTAAGTTCGGCCGTAACTACTTAGCCCGTATTGAATGTGCGACTCCGCAAGTGCATTATATAACATTAACTTTATTTTCAATGGAATGCGATTATTGAGAATAGTGATATTTGCTAGAAACTTTCTTAGTTTAGTACATACATGATCAATATGCTGTCTCCAATTAAGGTTACTGTCAATAACTAGTCCGAGATATGTTTGTGTATCAACTATTTCAATTTGTGGGCAGCAACATTCAGTAGCGCTATTATTATACAGGCAGATGTGATTATGTGCGATTAATTTTTTAATTGTAGTGGGTTTTAGGTATGGAGATTTGATTACAAACTACTTAGTTTTGCTGGCGTTAAGGACAAGCCCAGCATCATGGCACCACCTTGTTAGAACATCTAGGTCAGACTGTAAAAGGTCACAAGACTTTTGTGGATTTTTATCACCAATTACAAGGCAAATGTCATCAGTAAACTGGTAGCACGTGCAATCGACGATGCAGCTTCCCATGTCATCGACGTAGGACAAAAAATGCAAGGGTCCTAGTACCAAACCTTGTGCCGTACTCTCCGTCATCAACATAGGCTCGCTGTAGTTATTTTCAATCTTTACAAAAGATTTTCGGTTCTTCAAGTAATTATGGCACCAGTTAAGTAATGGACCATGTACACCACATTTGTCTAATCTGTCCACAAGCTGTTAATGTAACATGGTGTCAAAAGCACGTGAGAAGTCAATAAATAGGGCAAGCACCTGTCTTTTTTCATTTAGGTGACTATTGACATCATCAGTGAATTTTGATAAAAGACTTGTTGTACTTTTTCCTGACTGAAAACCAAACTGATACGGACTAATTACAGAGTTATTCGTATAAAATTTGTGTATTTGCTCGCCTATGAATTTTTCCACAATTTTATCAATTGAAGAAAGTAATGTAATTGGGCGATAATTTAAGTAGTCATCACGTTTTCCTTTCCTATGCATAGGTCTGACACAGCCTTCTTTCAATTGATCAGGATACAAACCCACTTTTAATGCAACTATTGATTAGGTCAGAAATGGTTGGGGAAATATATTACCCTATCATTTTAATGTCAGAAATCGCAATATTGTCAGCACCTGGCGCCTTTCTTGTGTTTAAGTTTTTAATTTTATGAACACTACTGGGGGTCGCTTTCCGAAATAAGATACCGGAGTCTAAGATTTTAGATGTATTACTTTTGTTTATTAATTTTATTTTACAATTTGGAATTATACTTTTTACCGCTCTGTCAAAACTATTTGCGAAGTTATCTGCAATAGTTTTGGAGGTAAGTCCCTGAGCATCAAACGCCTTGAGTATAGTCGTATCAATAGACAAGGTCATTATCCCTAACATTTGATCTACAACATTATAATTTTTTTAATATTCTTAAAATTATTATTTATTTGCTTAATATAATATGTATTCTTTTTTATTTTAAGAACTTTATGTACTTTATTGCGTATTTTATTATATTCTAGTCTTAGTTTTGAGTTATTTGGATTATTTTTCCAATTACGATATAATTTTTCCCTTTTATCACAAAGACGAGTAATATTGTCATCAATCCAAGGCAAATTAAACTGTTTAGAGGTCTTTTTATTTAATTTATAGGTTTTAGTATTAGATGCGGAATTTTTTGCGGTCTAAAAAGAATTATATATAAAATTTAGAATCTCGTATGGGGAATTCATATCTTTAAACTTTGACCAATCCACATTTTTAAGTTCCTTATAAGAAAATCTCGTAATCAATCAGTCGTTTTGTTACATCCTGTAAACGCGTGAGCATAATAGGTGCGTCCTCAACGCACGCAAAGATAATACCTCGATGATCGGCCAGTACAACATCGAGCACCGCCGAGAACGGATGTAAGGTGGGGAATCGGGCAAAAATGTGGTCTTAGCAAGATTTAGTAATTAAATTTTGTTTAGTTTCAATTCTTGTATATTCCGATATTCCACGCATCAATCCGTGCTCGTTGAGTGCTCCTACATAAACATCCTTGTATGAGGTTGGAGTTTTTTTATCTATGTTAGTGTCACCGATTAAAAGGAAGTTGTGTTCCAATTTAAATTTATTAAGCGGAGTGAATGATTTGTCATTAATCACTACATCACTATGAATGCGTGATGTGTCTTTTTTTTATAAAATAGTCTCTGAGGTTGTATACTTTACGGTTGTGTAAGTTTTTAATGCTTAATAAGCCCCGTCCACCATCTTTTCTTGGAAGATACAACCTCATGACAGATGATCGCGGGTGGTGCATTCTGTGCGTAGTCATTAATGTACGGACTCGTCTATCTAAGTCATTCAATTCCGTTTGAGACCATCTTGTAACCCCAAAAGTATATAGAAGGCTAGGTATTACCCAGGAGTTATATGCTCTTATTTTGTTTCCGCCAGATAAATGACTTTTGATAACTTTTTTTAATCTTGAAATTAATTTTACTTTTGAATTTTCTTTAATATTTTTGTCATTTATTCCTAGCGTTTCTGCCATGCAACAGTATTTATGAGTTTCTGTTTCACAAAGAGAACTGAAATGTAAGTCATTTGTAATTGCAAAATTATTACAATCTTTAATTATTTACGTTGATGACAGCACATTTATCTATTCCAAATTCTATTCTAATATCATTGTTGAAACTATGTCTTAATTTCAAGAATAATAGTAGATCACTCTCTTTAATGTGAATAGCTTCAGATCATCCAAGTAAAGTAGACGTGAGATGGGTGAGTTTTCTTTTCGAAAACGAAACCCAAATCCAGATTCCTCAATAACAGTGCTTAACCCTAGAGCGGTCGCGCATATAAATATATCATAAGAGGTCGCGCGGATGACGTGTGTCATCTATTTGCCAATGATAATTTATAATAATAATACCAATATTTTGGGTGCATATTTTTATTGAAAGTAACTGACATAATATCACCTACATAACTAAACAAAAAATGAATAAAAAAGAAGGGTTTTAATTAAAATTAGGAACTTACGAACGAGTAACTATAACTTCTTTGCTTCTGAGATCAACTTTTGATATTAGCTATAATTATGAGAGACTAAAAATATTCTTAGGTATGATTTTCATAACAACTATTGCACATATAATTGCAATGGTCGGGACAAGTAAATTTCCCACATAATTGGCATGATATACGCGTGGTTTTATTACGTTTTCTTCCACACAAAAAGCAACGACCACGCGCGCCTCCACGAGGAGAACTCGCCACTTTTTGTGGTTGTTCGTCTAATGGAATACCCAAAAAATCGCTTATTTTAAGCTTGAGGATCTTCGGTAAACAATCAGTACTCATTCTTCTACTAGCCAAAGGTTTCATCATACCCAACGCAATATCAGAAAGAAACTCTCGACGTAATACTTTTATTAGTCCATTGTTTGCTTTGTATATGCATAAAGCATTTATGGCACTTATATTCATCAAATTAAAAAAAACCGTCAGCGGCCATCGCCGTGAGTTTCTGGCCACATCATACAAGGAACACATTTTATCCACTAGGTCTACCCCATTCTTTGTTCGATTATAATATGTAATAATATCTGGTTTACGTTTGTCACCAGAACTCTCGTCAATACAACCATCATTATGTACAGTTGACAAAAGTAATACAATCTTATTCTTTTTTGGCACATATGAAACTAAGGTAGTGTTTTCATGAAAACCAAACAAAGACGAAAATTCAGTTCTGTTTGTAGTTGTTCGGAATGCCTTCGGTACCTCTCTTTTATCCTTTCTAATTGTACCAACGACAGTGGTTTTATTTTCAAAAAGCTTCTTAGCTGCTTCGAGAGAAGTAAACCAGTTGTCCATTGTTACGTTTCTATTTTCACCATGAATAGGTTCAGTGACTATCAGAACTACGTCAAACCGATTATTGCTTATTTCGAAGGGACCGGGGTTACTGCCTCCATATATTTCCAAATTGTATGTGTATGGACGTTCACAATCGACCAGGGCAAATATTTTGATCCCATATTTCGCTGGCTTGTTGGGAATGTATTGCCGAAATCGGCACCTGCCTCTGTACGCTATCAATTGTTCGTCTAAAGTCAGTTCAGAACTTGGTGTATAATGTTTTTGAAAATTTTTGACAATTTTCTGAAATAAATCACGAATAGGTGCCAACTTGTCAACCATTATCCTTTGCGCTCTCGTTGTAGGATCATCAAAACGAAGGTTTCTCATCAAAAACTTGAACCTTTGTACATTCATTGTAAGATAAACAGCTTCCATCCCGGTCCCTTTCTTAGCGTCAAACAACTGCAAGATATTTTCCCTTCCAGATTTTACACTCCCACAGAGATATAAAATGCCCATTAGTCCTTTTATTTCTAACTCATCAGTTATTTTCGCATCTCTATCCCTTGAATATTTATTTTGCTCAATTAGTATACGTTTATTTGTGGAATCCGTTATCATAGCTACAATTTCATCATCAAGAAAGAGAGACAAACAATCTAGAGAAGTAGCCTTCGTTTTCGCTATTTCTCGAGGACCTGATTGTACACGTACGATGTTGTGTTGGCGCATCAAACGTCGAGCACGAACTTGTTCCTTCAGCCATCTAGTATTGTCAACACCTTGGTAAAATAAATTTGAAAGTGGTACCTCGTCCTCATCCGTGAAAACATGTGCGGGGCTTGCGGAACTAGCAAATGTTTGGTTCAACTCAAATTCACCTAAATCATGGTCACCATCTTCTTCTGAGTCCGTATTTTCGCCCTGGACTTCTAGGTGATCCGACTCTTCGTCATCAGAACATGGAGTACCCTCTAAAATGTCCTCATCTTCCTCCAATAACCATAACTCGATTTGCTGATCTCGGTTTGCCATTTTTAGTTCTAAAATAAAAATTAAAAACAATTTTTTTAGCAAAATAGCTATAAGAAATTACTAATTTTATTAAATAAATATTATTTACTATAAAAGGTGTTATAAATATATCATAACAATTACAAAATCGATAAAAAGGTTATAAAATGTTCGTCACAAAATACTTACGTAACCGGTCGCGCGGATGACATGTGTCCTCCACCTACTAATTTGCACTTATCCTGACTCAACCGAACCACGCAAGTGCACGGCAGTTACTGACGTCACGCAGCGTACTATGAGCAATACTAAACTGGGCGCCGGCGATGTGTTGCCATATAAAAATCAAGAATTCCCGGCCATTTAGTCAGCGTGGATGACTAATGTCATCCGCGCGACCACTCTAGGGTTAAAGGATTCAGGGCTAAACAAAACCAAGTTGGGCTCAAACTATCGCCCTGGAATATACTCCGCTTATTATTTATAGAGTCTATCGAACTACTTTGCCACTCACCTGGTAGATTTAGGACAATGCTCCACTGACCCATTAATTTACTTAAAAACTTACAATTTTTTTCATCTATTTTATATATTTCTAAAACTCTCTTTAGCCATGTATGTGGAACAGAGTCATATGCCTTTTTGTAATTTACTCAAGCAGCGGACATATTTTTGCGATTACAAAAAACTTGTGTGCAAATAGCTGTGTCAATGAGAAGAAGTTCTTTACAACCACGTGACCCTTTCCGACATCCGTTCTGTGCAGTTGAAAGAATGTTATTATTTTCAAAATGTTTATAGATTTTGTTATTTAAAATTGCAGTTATTAATTTTTATACAGCTGAAAGGCATGTCGGTAGTTTTTAGGTTCCGTGGTGTTTCCATTTTTATATAGTACGTGAGTAAAACCAGTTGTAAGAAGTCTCGGGAGTTTACAGAACTCAATGGATTCCTGAATCTGTGCAGCCAAACGCACGTGGCTACTTGTTATCCATTTCAGCCAAAAGTTGTGTATACCATCTGATTCAGGTGATTTCCAATTGTGTAATCTACGAGTAATTGAGTATACATCTTCAGCAGTAATTGAGATAGAACGCATGTTAACCAAATTAGAAAACTTACGTTCGGTTGCACGAATCCATTCGCCTTCATTATGAGAAACTTCGTTAGACCACATACTTTTCCAAAAATTTAGGCATTCAATTAAGCTTGGGCTGCCATGAGTACAACTATTAGTTGTAGTGTTCTCCCAAGACCGATACACCCACTTTTGGTTACTTTCGAATGTGCAATTCTCGAAATACCGTTTAGATCTTTCTGAATATCGTTTAATACGGTTGGCCATGCTTTTAACTTTTGTTTTTGCATATCAATGTACTCAGTAATTTTATCCAGAAAATGGGGATCTAATTGGCTAATATCATTTTCATTAAAGATTTGATTTACTAAAGTAATTATTTTTTTACGCCTGTTACTTGTTTGGTAGCTTATTAATTTTCTTATAATTTTGCGAGTATTGTCAATTCGTCTTTGAATTCTTTGTTTCCATTTAGGTTCTGCATTAGTTTTCTTAAAATTTTGTACAATATTGACAGGAATTTTCATTATCATTCATACAGAATGGGCACAACAGTATAGAAGAGACATAGTTTTCAAAACAGTTAACAAAACAGACAAAATAGTTTCGGTCTATTTTCTATAGGTGTATTTTTATATTCCATAAGGGAACATTCGAAAGTCCTTCTCATATATTCGCTGTCCTGGGAACTCACATCTATATCAAAACAATTTTGCTCTACTTTTTCGTTGTTTAAGTTAGTAATATTTATATTATAGTTACTGTTATTAACATTTAAGTCATTAGTCTCACCTGGAGTAATCGTTGTGAATCAGGAATTGAATTGATAGTAGATGTTGAGTACTCACTGCAAAGTTGTTCAAGTAATCTGTCGTCCAAAATCTTACGACTTAGAATGACACGTACTTGATCTGAAAGTCTTTGGGCAGTTAAGTTTGTTAGGTTGGGCTGTAGCTGTTGGAATTCAGACTGCATTTTAGGGCGATAAGATGTAAGATTGGTTCCTCCTTTGGTAGCTTTATAGTACGCGCGCATAACACTTATATTTAATTCTTTAGTCCAGCGCATGCGTCGTCGTACTACACCATCAGTAGCGGGGTCCTCTTTTAGGATGGTAATTTCTGCAGGTCCAAAGCCAGCCGGTGGCGCTATTCGTCCCCTCAAAGATGGTACGGGGTTATTCTTGTGCATCTAGGATTATATTTAATGGATGTGTAGTCCTCCGTAGGCGATGTTACCATTGCGATTGTGGTATTGGCGGTATTTATTCATATTTGTCGTCTCGTTCGATGCATAACGTAACGTTAAATTAAATATTTTATAAATCTGTTTGAAAAATTTCTTAGATGACAGTTGTCAATTTGAAAGAAATACATTTTTCTTGAAATTAGTTTCTAATTCACGGATTTTTAAAGTTTTTATTTATATTGATACTGTAAAATCCTTAGGTAAAATCTATTTGCGGTGAAAATTTGTTATTTGGGAACTTGAAACATATGCTAGAAAAATTAATTTTTAAGATTTTGTACTGACTGCATCATTTACTTTTAACAACGTCCATCATTTTTATTGTTATTATTATTAAACCATTTTTAAGCGCGTCGCCATTAATACTACACGTAGTAGAGTCATGCTGCAGCAATTTTTTGTAGCATGAATGGGTCGATTATTACATAATACTTATTGCAAGTCATTTTTTTTTATTTAAATACCTCTGTCCTGGGAAGAACCATCAAGAAACCCAGCGGGGCTTTTTTTAAACATATTTTACTTTACCATAAATTTGTTGTTGTTTGTACAAATTTTAAATGAATTTTAATGGGACCATTATGGTGTCGATCACCTTATTCCCAGGGGTTATTTTCATTTATATATCTTTGAGATATTTTAGTAAGCCTTTTTTACAATTTTTCTTTAATAAAACACTTAAACTTGTTTTTAGACAAATTTTGTAAATTTTCTGGGATTTTGTTGTAAAAGCGCATACATTGCCCCATAACAAATTCCGTGGAGTCTAGTAACTGGAATTACAAGCTTATCTTTGTTCCTAGTGTTTAAATAATGAACATCTTTATTCTTATCAAAGCAATTTATGTTTTATTTTTGTACATAAAACAACATAACGGTTAACAAGGCATCTTCGTTTTGATTCATAATTGAGGATAGATTATGACTATTGACCTCTACATCCACTTACCACCAGGTGTGCTGATCTTAGGATATCTTATTTTGATTTGAAAATTTAAGAAAAATTGGGCGTGTAACTGTGTACATATACACGAAGTGAAACTGCTTAACGACATAAAATTCTTCTTATATTTTATATTTTACATAAGTAGGTTATATAATAATATACTCATGCAGTCCCGACGATGTAATGTTACAAAAAACGTGACGTTATTTATTACTCTACTTAATTTCTACACTACGTCGATAAAGAAGATTTACTTCAATATCAAGCCTAGAAATAACCTAAAAAAAACAAACTGGCTGATAAATTAAAAAGTATTGAAAGTAAAAGATTGAATTCCCAAAAGGGTAATGTAAAAGCATGACCACTAACCACAATATGCATCGTGAAAGGTATCCGATGCATTATTTATGTATCGAAGCCTGGATATAACCTCTACTAATATATTTTGTATAGAATAGTTTAAAATAAACTGTGCCATAGTAATTTAAAGACCAGCAATTTCAAATACTACAAAATTATATCAAAAATTAACTTTTAATAAAAAGTTATTACCGACGACTATACCTGGCAGATCCATGCTGTAGCTATGTTAGTAGTATGGTAGTTGTAGCACGACTGGGTCGGCTCGACCGGGGAAGGACCACGATCTCACAGAATACCAGCGTTAAATAGCAGCTTAACACGGCTGTGTTTCGTATGGTGAGAGTAGAGAACCGGAGACCCTTTTTACTGGAAAAGAGGCATTCCATCTTAGTCCTCACGGGTGACAACGCATCTACATTTTGGTTTGCAAACGAGGATAGATGTAGATGTCTATGGGCCACAGCAACCACTTACCATCGGGTGGACTGTGTGATCGTTTGTCACCCTATCTCATAAAAAAAGATTTCAAAGAAAGCCGACATAGTGTATAAAAGAATTAAAACCTCGACTTATGATGTGAAATTATTTTATTCTTTCTTGAAGTTTCTGTTTTCTTTTTTTAGAATAAGGGTAACAAACGAGCACACAGACCGCTTGATGGTAAGTGGATGCTGTGGCCCATAGACATCTAACCACTTTTAAATCTAACTTTGATTAAGAATCAAAATGCAGATACTTCGTCATCCCGAAGATTGAACGTGTAGTCCTGCTCGAAGGACCACTTAAAGATGTACATATGTTTTACACCTAAGATGCTGCTACTGATAAGATAAACAAAAGATGCTACTTGAGGTAAAATAGTAGATATATCCAGAAACTGCTTATAGCTAATAATGAGTACACGAACGCGCTACGTGGAGATGACATGTGAACTGGTTCGATGAACAATAAAAATCAGTAAATGAGGCAATAATGTTAATCAGTTGATATGCATGGTTGCACCGTACAGTCTCATTTCCATTAAAATGGGTCTACGGTTCTCTACACTCACAATACGAAACACAGCAGTATTAAGCTGCTCTTTTACACTAGAATTCTGTGAGAGCGTGGTCTTTCCCCATTCAAGCCCACCCATTAGTGCTGCAATCATAATATAGCTGCTGCCTTTTGAATGAAATAAAGCATATTACAATCAAAATATTTTATTCCTCAACATACAGGTTTTTCTTAACCGCCGAGAACGTAAGAAGTCAGAAATTAATACTGCCATTAACAATATATTGCGGGGATCAAGTTTTCTTAATTTTACGATACGCGAGTAAAAAATTGATCAAGTTACTCACGAATTGTGAAATTACGGTGACATTTAGTCTCTGAGCTACTACTTTAATTGCTCCATAATTCTTTTAACCGAGAGTTGTTACCAGCTGTGGGATGTATATAGGCTATAACTTTACTTTATATAAAAGGAACATAGTTTCTCTGATCCAGTGCCTGACTGACTTGACATATCATTGATATATTATTTTTCTTTAGATATACAGGTTTCCTCACAATAGTTTACTTTACCGCCGAATACGTCGTCAAATCAAAAGTTGCTCGCTTACTGTGGAATAACAGCACACAGTACATGTGGTGATAAGTGAAGGCTGTGGCCCGTAGCATTCTACACCTTTCCTCGATATGAATCAAATTCATTGTTACCTCTAATGTCTAAGATGAAATGCCTAGTTACCGTTGCAAAAAATTAACCAGTTCTTTGCACTCACCATACGAAATAAAGCAGCATTAAGCTGCTAATTTACGCTAATATGCCCTGTGTCAGGCGTGTTGTTTCCCCGGTCGAGCCATTCATGCTTCAACTATGATATAGCTGGAGCGTAGTTCTAATACGTTTATTAAATTATTTATACTTAACATTAAGGTTGAACAGAAACTTAGTAAGTAACCTGATATGGAAATCGTCGCAAGTCTGCCATTCGGTGCATCAGCTGTCGCGGTTATGCCGCTATTAACACCGCTCCACGTTGTTGTCTATTAAAACTTTTTCCCATTATACGGAAATTACTTCATCAATGCCCGCGTGACTAGTGCTTTATTCTTTTGAAACTGTTAAATAACTATTATCGGCTTTTATAACCCAATTATTATCCTTATATTAGTTCCTTATACTTCTAAAATAAGTATTACCCTTTTCTAATACTAGGTGGTGTAAAGTTCAATATCTTACTTTCATTCTTAGGTTCTATATTCAAATTAATGTCATGTTAATAATGATATTACCAGATTATATCAATTATTATTTTTAGCAAGACTTCTTAGTAAAGACTACTTTAGTAAATCAACTTTAACACTAACTTTTTCCAAGTTCTTTTCAAGTAAAAGTGGTTAAACCAATATTCGCCTAAAACTTTAACGCAATATATCTTTATAAATATATTTAAAAAAATACATACACAACTCAAATTTATAATAAGTGAATTTGTCACATGACACTTTAAGCCCCCTTAGACTGACATCAAGTCATTGTTAAAGGCACGGGCATTAAAGTATAAATTATAATTGTTATTGTTAATATTCCTCAAAGAAATATTTTAATAATCAGTTACTAGAGAAAATCCAATACTATAAATTCAATCTAGAGGACATCACTTAGTGAAAATGGCAAACATGATTGAGAAAAAAATTCGAGAAAGTGGCCATTATTTAAAAAGTACAAAGACCCACATAATACACTTAAGAAAACATAAACTTTTATGTTTTTCTTTAGTGAATTATAATATTACTGGTGGTGATATAGTCATGCTAAAGCTATATTATAGTTAAAGTACAAATGCATCGGTTCAGTCGTGGTAAGACCACTTTCTCACAAAATACCAGCGTAAAATAGCAGTTTTAAGCTGCTGTGATTAGTATGGTGAGTGTAGAGAACCTTACACTCTTTTTACTAGTAACAAGGCATTCCATTTTACACTTCAGAGACGAATCTGCATTATGGTTATTAAAAATAATGACGACGGATGTAGATGTCTATAAGCCACAGCATTCACCATCAGGTGGACAGTCCACAGTCAGTGTTCGTTTGTTACCCTATTATACTATATTATGTAAATAAAATAGAATTTTAGCGATAAACTTCACTTTAAATCACAAAGTTTAGTTTGTAACTTATCTGAGCGCCGAAACTCTAAATAAATAAACAAAAAAGCTCCTATTAAGAAAATACGCTTCTTAACTTTATCGCATTCTTGAAATCTTTAAATGAAAATTTAGTCCAAAAGCACCGTGTGCTGAATTACTTAACGAACTTGGTCTAAGAAATACTTTATTTCTACGTTTATAAATTAAAAAGGGCAAAGAGAGAAAATAATGGTATTGAGTAAGTAGCTCCGTAATTTTTAATCTTTTGGATTTTTTTTAAACATTAAAGAGAGGTAACGTAAACCTGATTTCTTATCAGAAGGCAAGCGTGAACGTAATTCAGTTGTGGGTTTACTAGCGTGGTAGCTCGGTGAGAGTTATATGTGTTAACACCTAGCCACCAAACTCAACCGTAGTATTCCATACTCCTACGTTATATTTTAAATGACAGAATACTAATATAGGATAGGATAAAGAATTATATGACTACGAGTGAAGTAATGTTATTCGAGATAAAAACTAACTTTTACTGACAACAATTTACAAGAATAAAATTAACTTCGCGTACAAGATAAGTTAATCGAGATGAGAGGCGCGCGCGTGTTGTTCCTGAGCTAGCTGCCGGCGGAATGCACGGTGTCACGTTGGTCCAGCCCGCGCTCTGACGAAGGTGAGGTGAGTCTCATATCTAGGTCACACCATTGTTTCGTTCCGGTGGCGCGATGTTCGAGCGTGGCTCAAGCTTCATAAGCGTAGCGGATTTATGTGGGGTCCAACAGAAGCAAGTTACGCCACACAGTGATAAAAAAAAGATTTGACTAAAAGTCCACTGCATTGCAATCTCCTAGGCACTGAAAACGGTTTGTAACTCGACCTGAATGGTTTCGGAACTTTGGGTAAGTACACGAGGGAGACGGAGCGTTGTCTTTATTAGACGAGACCTCTCCAACTTAACGTTTAGGTTCAGTGTGCCTCTAACCATTCAGTGATCGCTGCCGATTTTCACCCTCGCGATTACTGAGACATCACTGAACAGTTGTCGTCTAGTTATCACAATGAAGTCAGTCTCAATTTTTGTCGAACCGTCGTAATCTTTATTAGTAATAAAGATTACATAATTGATAATAATCAGTACGAATCAGGTGGTCGCGTCAGTCGGTGGGCAAATTACGACACAACTCCCCGTCAAGCAATCCTTAAATTGGAAAACAAGAGAGTTCAACCAGCGCGTGTTGTAAGCGATGACATACTTGGATCTTAAACGTGGTCTTTCGTTGCTGACCGTATGAGGAAACTAAAGGTCACTTTGCGAGCTATGGAGAGGGCTTTCTATACTCGTAGTTTTTTTAACGCGATTGAAAACCTATTAAAGATATCCGAAGTGGAACCAAGATAACGGTCATAGACCAACGGATATGAAAGCAGAAATTGCTTGAAATTCTATTAAAAACCAACTTTTCTAGGACTTCCATTCTGCCTAGGAATCCGTCTAGGTTAGAACTACTTTTATAAATATTTTATATCAAGCAACGGTAAAGCTGGTGTATTATAAAGAGTAAGTGAACCTAGATTATCACAGACCGTCTTTCTCTGTGCTTGTAGTTGGTTGGTATCTATTCCCTTGTTTCTGGACTGCTTTATCGTTGATTATTATCTTTTTTTACCCGAATGTCCTAGAAGTATGTTAAAATATGTTTAATTATATCCAAATAATGTCTACTTCATACTAACGCCATCTAGTGGATAAAATATGTACTAGGCTAATAATGTACCACAGCTAATTATAGAGCAAAAAAGTTTGTCTATTCTCAACCTGCAACTCATTCGTTTTTATTAGGTTATGGGCCCAGTGAAAAACTAATTAAATAATTTTTTACAGTAAATTCATATCGTGTGTCAGAAAACAAGTTATAATGTCGTCGTCAGGCGGTTATTTAATAAATGTGCCAAAGTTGAAGGGACGCGAGAACTTTGATGACTGGGCGTTCGCGGCAAGAAATTTTCTCATATTGGAAGGTATAGACATCGACGCCATTCCTGAGGATTTAAGTGATGTTGAAGACAGAAAAGCGAAAGCAAAACTCATCATGACGATTGATCCGAAGTTGTATGTTCATATAAAAACTGAAACTAAAGTTAAGGATTTATGGCAGAAACTACGGAGATTATTTGATGACAGCGGATTCACCAGAAAAATCAGTTTACTAAGAACATTAATATCTATTCGACTTGATAAAATGTGAGTCCATGACAAATTACGTGAGTCAAATTGTTGAAACTGCACAAAGACTGAAAGGCACAGGATTCGAGATTAATGAGGAATGGATTGGATCATTGCTGTTGGCGGGACTACCAGAAAAGTTTGTCCCAATGATCATGGCAATAGAACATTCCGGCATAGCCATAAACTCTGATGTCATCAAAACGAAATTGCTAGATATGAGTTCTGAAGTCGGTAACCATGACTCGGAAGTAGCATTATTGTCGAAGCATAAAAGTAAGTTCGGTCAAAATTTGAATACAAAAGGCGGGAAACAAACGTCAAATTATACGTCAAATGTCAAGAAGGTTATAAAATGCTATAGGTGCAGAAAAATTGGCCACTTTAAAAACCAGTGTCCTGAAGTAAAAGAAAAGCAAGTTAACTAATTTAGTGCTGCATTTTTTTAATAGTGAATTTAATAAGGATGATTGGTATATTGACTCGGGGGCTAGTACTCATATGACATCATGCAGAGAAAATTTAATGGAAGTGAGAAAAGTACACGATATGAAGAAAATTATTGTTGCAAATAATATGACTGTGCCAGTTGTGTGTGCCGGGAATACACAGATAACTACGCTTGTGAATAATTCTCAGTTTGACATTAAAGTGAACAACATTTTGTACATACCTAACCTAACCACAAACTTATTATCAGTAAGCCAGCTAATAGCAAAAGGAAACAAAGTTACTTTCAAGACTGATGTGTGTTATATACATAATCAACGGAATGAGCTTATTGCAACAGCAAATTTAAAGAATGGTGTGTATAAGTTGAATACAGTAAAGTCAGAGAAAGTGTTGGCCGCAGCAGTTCAAACTACAGATGCAAAACAGTGGCATAGGAGATTGGGTCATATTAACAGTAATGATTTGCAGAAGATGAAAAATGGTGCTGTAGAGGGTATATCATTTGATATGAAGGCTGATATTCAGAAAATAAACTGCCAGGTATGTTGTGAAGGGAAACAGAGTCGTTTACCATTTCAATTACGAAACCATAGAAGTTCAGTAAATGCTAGATTTAGTTCACTCAGATCTGTGTGGGCCTATGGAGGTTCGATCGATTGGACAGGCAAGATATTTTCTATTGTTTGTTGATGATGCCAGCAAGATGGCATTTGTATATTTTCTGAAGGAGAAGTATCAGACTCTACAGTATTTCAAGGAATTTCAAAGAATGGTTGAGAAGCAAAAAGGAACAGGAATAAAAACATTGAGAACTGACAATGGAGGGGAGTTTTGCTCAGATATGATGGAAAATTATCTGAAAGATAGTGGAATCATCCATCAGAAGACAAACCCATATACTCCGGAGCAGAATGGTGTCAATAAAGATTCAACAGGACAATTGTTGAACGTGCAAGATGTTTGTTGTTCGAGGCCAAACTGTATAAAAGTTTTTGGGCAGAAGCAGTCAACACGGCAGTATATTTAAAAAATAGATCGCCAGCTTCAGGTTTGGACAAAAAGACTGCGATTGAGATATGGACAGGACATAAACCTGACCTCAGTCATGTCAGAATATTTGGGAGCCCTGTAAAGACGCATATTCCTAAAAATAAAAGATTAAAGTGGGACAAGAAAGCAGTTAAATACATCTTAGTAGGATACTCGGAAAATGTGAAAGGTTACCGATTATATAACCCAGAAACTAGAAAGATATGTACCAGTAGAGATGTCATTATAATGGAGCAAGATACTACTGAGATAGAAATAAACGAAGGACAGTTGAAAGAACAGCAATCAGTAGAACAGGAAAGTTCTATGATAGAAAGTGACAATACATTGACAAATCAGGATGATCCTACCTATGTATATGATTCAGAAAAAAGTACAAGTTTAACTGAAGGAGAGTTCTATCATACAATAACTGAAGAAGAAGATCTATCTGAAAATGAAGAGCCTCCGTTGGTGGGAAAGCGTATCAAAAAACCTCCTGAAAGATATGGTTTTACTAATCTTTGTGTTTCAGATGAACCAGAATCTTGGGCTGAAGACATAAGCTATAATGAAGCCACCAACGGTCCAGAGAAAAACAAGTGGCAGCAGGCTATTTCTGATGAACTTCAAGCATTTGAGGATAACCAAGCCTGGGAGATTGTTAGTCAAGAAGAGGCAGATAGAGTAGTACAGTGCAAATGGGTGTTCAAGAAAAAGCCAGAAAACAATTTCTTTCACATAATCTTAGAAACAAAAACAAACTTCAAATTTGGCAGCCTCGGACGAGATCTTATGGCAATAAAAATATTATGTGTGAGGGTGTACTTTTGTATAATAATCTACCGGATACTATAAAAGATTGTAATAATATTAAGCATTTTAAGAATAAACTAAAATCATATATTGTAGATAAAATTTCATAACTGCATATCTTCAATTTTGATCATATCTGTAATTGCATTAATACAATATTCATATTTTTTAAAACATTACGATATAATACATACATATGTTTGCATTAAGTAAGAAAAAGAATAACAAATTAATTAAGGATATACATACAAGAATAAAACATAATAGAATTATATAATGCATGCTACCGTGTAAATACTGGTAATATTATTTTGTATGTATACTTAATCTCTGTAAAAGTGAACAATGTGTTCTTTAAGAGAAATAAATGTCTTTAACCCGAAACAATAACAGTGTCAGGTATAGAGCAAGACTTGTGGCGAAAGGTTACACTCAACAGCATGGAGTAGATTTTAATGAGACCTACTCACCCGTTCTCAGGTATATCTGCAATTCCCCTGGTGTTGCGGTTGTTCATGGGCGGCGGTAGTCACTTACCATCAGGTGAGCCGCATGCTCGTTTGCCCCCTCTCCTATAAAAAAAAAACTTAGATTATTGTTTGCAATAAGTGTAAAATATAATTTTGAAATCACTTATCTTGATGTAGTTACAGCATTTTTGAATGGTTTTTTAACAGAAAATGTATACATGCAAGCACCTGCTAATTTAAATTGTCCAAGTAATTGTGTTCTTAAACTTAAAAAAGCAGTTTATGGACTGAAGCAGTCTGCTAGGGCATGGAATGCTAGAATAAATGATTTTTTGATAGATTTGGATTATAAAAAGTCAGTATCAGAACCATGTTTATACAGTAAAATATGTAAGAATGAGCAGATTATCATTGCAATATTTGTTGATGATTTCTTTATGTTTTCTAATAGTAAGACTATGACTAATGATCTGAAGAAAAAACTTATGTCAAAATTTAAAATTAAAGATTTAGGTCAAATAAAAAGGTTTAGGCATGAGAGTGAAATATGAAAATAACTGTATATCTATTGATCAGGAACAATTTGTAAAACAAATTCTTAAAAAGTTTTATATGACTGATTGTAATACTAAAGATACTCCAATGGAATGTAATTTGAAATTAGAAAAGGCAGAATGTGTTGACAAACAGTTTCTCTATCCACAGCGAATATGTCGACTCCGAGGATACCGATACTGTCTGAGGCAAGAAGGGGAGTGCCTTGAAACTGAGGAGATACGACAAAGGGGTTCTTTTTAGCGGTAAACGTGCAAACTTGTGTCTTCTGAGGATTAAACTGGACTAGATTTAGTCGCCCCCAATCCGAGACTTTGCTCAGCAAAGATTCGACTTCAGACACAAGTTTGTTCCGGTACTCAGCGACGTTTTCCCGAGAAATATTGGCACGGCCGGTGTATAGAGCATCACCAGTGCTGTCATCCGCATAGCAATGAATGTTACCAGTTAGCAACATATCATTGATATGCAGAAGAAACAGCGTTGGTGATAGCACACAGCCTTGTGGAACACCAGCGTTAATAGGCTTGTAGTCAGAGCATGCACCGTCTACAACGACCTTGATGCTCCGATCTGCAAGTAAGCTGGTGATCCAATTGCACAATTTCTCGAGAAGCCCATAGAAAGGGAGCTTCGAAAGAAGGATAGGAATCTTATAGGAAATCTTATGTATTTGTCAGTATTAACACGTCCAGAAGCATGTAAAGAGGCAATATATTTAAAGAATCTGTTATCTGATATTATTGGTTGTAACTATACTGTAATAATTTATAATGAAAACCAGGGAGCCCAGAAGTTGACAGAGAGTCCTTTGTTTCACAAACGAACTAAACATATAGACGTTCCCTACCACTTCATACGCGGAGCAGTCTCTAATAGCCTTGTAAAAATTGAATATCTATCAACATCTGAGATGCCTGCTGATATATTAACGAAAAGTTTAAGTGGTGCCAAACATAACTATTTTATAAAATTATTAGGAATTCAAAATGTTTAAAATTGTCAAAGTTAGTGTCGTTAGTTTTATTATTACTTTGTATTTGATTATTTTGATAAGTGGTGCTGTTAAAATATGTTTAATTATATCAAAATAATGTCTACTTCATACTAACGCCATCTAGTGGATAAAATATGTACTAAGCTAATAATGTACCACAGCTAATTATAGAGCAAAAAAGTTTGTCTATTCTCAACTAATTTATGAGAGTTTGTATGTATGTATGTCATGTATGTCTCAATTCGACTATATTTTTTTATTTATTTTTATGTTTACGGGTCGGAGAGGGACACCCTAGACGAAGGTTTATCGACTAAATCGGCGATACATTGAAAATGGGCAAGATTAGGAGTACCCTTAACCGACGAGCGTGTATGCGTAGATATATGAATGATAATGATAATGATGATAAAGGAGGCAAGAGAGGTGTGTCAGGATCGCGCCAAATGGAAGTCCGTAGTCTCTGCCTACCCCTCTGGGTGACAGGCGTGAGTATTTGTGTGTGTGTTTTTTTGTGTATTTTTATGTGTGTTATCTCAGAACTTTTTTTCAAGGTGAACCTATGTTGATGATTCTTTTTTTATTTGAATTTATTTGGGGCTGCTCATATGGTCCCATATAAATTTGATTAAGGTGGCACAAGTCGCGGGCTCGAACTCGCTGGTGGGCGCGGCCAAAAAGCACGCTGTCTCACCTGGCATCGTGCCCGACAGAGATAGTATCAGTGATGATCATATCGACACTAGTATTCACGCATGTCTTGTTCGTACGGTGTTCCGAACCGTTAGAATGAAAACGAAGTAACGATGCAACATCTATACTAATATAATAAAGCAGAAGAGGGTTTTTGTTTGTTTAAACGTGCTAATCTCTGGAACTACCAGTCAGATTTGAAAAATCTTTTTTTGGATATTATAGCCAGATTCATGTTGAATAATATAGGCTATACAGCATTAGGCTATAAGTATATCTCAGCTAGCCTATATTTGTTAAGGAAGTCTGTTATGGTTCGGGATACGTAAATACAATGTTCTAGAAAAATATAGATCTTTACTCCGTCTAAAAAAAGTCCGCGATAACATATGTCTATTTCTTATATATAAGCCACAATTAGGCATTTTGTGACAAAAAAATGAAAATTTAATTATTAGGCACCTTATGAACCAAAGTTACTTCATTATCAAGACAATTTTATGAAGATAAACTTCGTTCTTTATACCATGTTTATATAGTACATAGTTTAAGAGATAATGTAAAATTAAAATAATTCAATACCTACTTGGCTTGACGCGGAAACAACGCATAACCCCTAGCCCGGTGCGAACTGAGAAGCCAGTATTGAAAGCTTCTATGAGCGAGGTTAGGTTAGTCGTTAGTTCAATCGTTATCTATATCTACACAAATAAATAAAATTGAAGTGTCTGTTTGTAATGTCAAAATAACAGCTTTTTACTAATTGCGTATGAAACTGTATACGATACTTATAACCACAATTTTTAACATTTTTGTATGTCTGTCAGTCTGTTTGTTGCGGTTAATTTCCAAAACGGCTGGACCGACTTTGACGGGACTTTCACTAGTAGATAGCTCATGTTATAAGAAGTAACTTAGCCTGCTTAAATTTTAGAAAAATTATTAGGTGTCTTTGCAACAAAATTAATGCCCTAAACTAAACGCGGACGAAGTCGCGGGGTACAGCTAGTAGCTAAAATAAATTCAAAATTAATTGAGTACTTTTATCTATCTCCCGGGTGAGCGTAGCAATGATTAGTTACATCTTTATTTCTGAACTCTTTCATTTCACGTTGCTATGGTATTTTGAAAGTTTAAATTTAATTGATTAATAAGTATAAGAGGTTGATAGCAAATTTATCAAGAATCATTTCTTGCCTACACACTTTTCATGTATCGTGTACGTTTTTATTTAAAACTGGAAAAAACCGCGCATAATATGCCGACAGATAAAATAAAAGTACTCCATTAATCATGACAATTTTTCCATACATTACAATCAAATAAAATATTTGATTGCAATTATAAAATGCTTGAACTAGGTGTCATGTCATGCCATGCATCTCGGACACGTGATAACGCGGGTGAAACCGCGAAATTATTAGGTATACCTCTGTGGCTCTATATACCTAATATAGATTGCTTATTTTATTATGTTTAGTTTTCCCCGAGTGGTCATGCAGCAATCACTCAAGAGTTCGGCTTCGAACGTGTGTAACTCGATAATTATCCCACAGCAACGAAATACCTGAATAAACGGTATCATATTATATGATATTTGGCAGCTCCGTGGCGCAGTGGCTTAGCAATGAATGGTTGTACTGGGAGCCGCGGGTTCGAATCAATCGAACAAGTATTTGTATGGTCTACAAATAATTGTTCCGGGTCTGGATGTTTGTAAACTGCCTCCACGTTACAGGAGAAAATCCTAGTGTGGGGCAACGTTTTTTTGAAAAAAAAAATTCCAGACTATAGCCTATCTCTGAGCAAAATATCATCCAGATCCCTTCAGCCGTTCTGGCGTGATTGAGTAACATACATCCATTCATCCGTCCATCCAAATATCCAAACTTTCGCATTTATAATATTTAGATAATAATCGTAATTGGTCTGCCTACTTATAAATTGTTTTCAAAAATACTTACTTACCTGGCTTTTTTTATAATATATTATACTCAATATCACTAAACGTAAGCACAGGTTTTTATCAAGACAAGTGACCCATCAAGATTGTTTTCTTAGTACTGACGTACCTACCTAAAGTTTACAATTTTGTGGCCACGACGCGGCGAGGTTTTGTGACATTTTGTTGTACTGTAGATTGTAGGTATCTAGGTAATAACATTAGGTACCTATGAAAATCCCACATAATATACTTTGTTTGTCCGCCGCAAAAGTCGTCTAATAAATAATTAAACTGTTTTGTAATTCTTTATTTATTTATAACACTTGCATTGAGAGCCGTGGTAGCTCAGATGGTTAGCGCTCGGTGTAAGTATCACATTACGCGAGCAACCCGGGTTCGATCCCCGTCGGCACCAATGAAATTGTTGCAATTTTATATAGTAATCGAATATAGACTTTACTTTTTTTACTTTTATAATTATGTTATATTACAGACGAAAATTTTAAAATATTGTCTGTCGTCCAAAACGCATCATCTCTTTCAATTATATCAATTTCCATGCCGTCTTTTGTCTTTGGCGTCCAAATTACAAAATAGCAAAACTTTTCGTTTCGAATAAAACTCGAATATAAGCGCACGTCACCGCCTGTGCATGTGTGTGTAAGCATCGTCCTCCCGCACCGCACCGGGGGAGACATTATTCAGTGAGATGCACGATAATTCATAGTAACATGCGCGCGTAAAAAAATACGAAAAGGCCTTTGGAAGAAGGGGTTTTATGAAAAAACCACTGCATTAATCAATTACAAATAAAATTTATTGAGTTCTTCGATAATTGAGTTGTGTCGGTACCGACTTTGTTTTGGAAATTTTTCACTTCTTTTATTACTAATTTACGCCCAAAGTTGTGTTAAAATTGGCAATAAAAACGAATCTTTGGTAGCTCGTAACTTTTTAATAACATTTTATTTTACTATTCTGTTTCCGTACAGACAAATTTAATAATGAGACAAAACGATATCATGTTTAATTTTGGATGTACAGTGTCAAACAGCGGAGTAAAACCCCTCCGAAATTTCTATGGAAATAATGTCGACTAGTGTCACCTTAAGATCTGATCTGTAGTTTTTGAATTATCCTTAATAATGCATATTTAATGGTCTTTGACTGCATTGATGATGTTTTATTCCTATTTATATTGAAGTCGGTTGCGCAAATTTTTTGTATAACCACATGTTGTTTTAACGATTTGTAATTGGAAATTATTCCAAATTTCAAATAAATTTCGAATTGCTGAGTATATATTACTTAATTTAAAATCGAATTGCTGATTAGTAATCATTTCGCATCGAATCACTGATTAGTAATAAACTAATCGCAATAATCGTGAATTCGCCGAGATTATATCATCATGTCAGGTTGGAGATAGTCCTATATTTGTAAAAACCCTTTTCAAAGCTGCAAGAATGTTCACGGTTACTTTGGAAGGATAATAAATCATAGGATTTTCTCATGTCTTTTTATACAAAAAGAGTGCCTAACGAACACAAATTCTTTCCACTTGATAGCAAGTGGATGCTGTGACCCATAGACATCTTCTCTACACTCACCATACGAAACACAGCAGCATAAATTGTACGTACACAAGTACATACGTACGTAGTGTAACTAGGCTGGTATTCTGTAAGAACGTGATACTTCCCCGGTCGAGCCGTCTCATTCGTATTACAATTAATATAGCTGCAGCATGGCTCTTCATTACATTTAACCTCGAATAAGAATCAAAACGCAGATGCGTTGTCACCCCTGAGAACTAAGACGATATGCCTCGTTTCCCTCGTAAACCAGATGGGAGGACGTTAGAAAGACATAGTACTTACCATTATCCGAAGCTAACTTCGCACTAAGGCTTGGGCAGGCCGTGAGTGTGTGTAATAGTGGATGGCAAGTAGTGTACAGTGAGGTGTGAATGTTTGGGGCCTTATCAAGCATAGGCGACCAGCCGCGGCCGAGTTCCAGGCTGCTCCAAAATGCTGCACCGCTTCAGACTGCTTCGGCGCCGGACCACAATCACTTTGCTCTTTCGTCACGATGACAGTCAATTAACTCTATCTATGTTACCGCACAAAACGCACACGGAGCCTCTGGACCAAGAGTCGCTACCGTTTCGCGTTGCAACAGTTAGTTCTAGAATATCAGAGGCCGTACTAGCTAATATTGTCGAATGCACTTATACAGATTCTGAGTCGGACCCAATAAGTCCCGGGAAGCTCTCCAGCAGGAATGCGCGTCACAAAATCCTAGACCGTATATTTACGGGCCGCACCTAATTATTCCGAGTTACCTAACAGAATTGACCGCGTGCTCACGTCAGCACCGCTTAAAGACGACTGACTTTTCGCTCGCGACCCGCCCGCTCTTGCCACGCTCGGCCGAACTTCAAACCAGTTCGCACCGAGCCGAGTGCCCTCTGGCATCGATTCTTGACTTTAGCGTTTGGCGCGAACAGCAGCATTAAGCTGCTTTTTCACGCTGGTATTCTGTGAGAATTCCAATCGGACTAGAAAAGTGAGAGAATAGAGAGTGCACCTGTGTTTGCACTTACAGTCGTGCACAATAATCTAATCCTAAGAACCTGGCTAGTCTCCGTTAAGACGGGCCGCTGTAACCGAAATCCGATCTAGAGAACATAGTTACATTATTATTACACCGGCATTATTAATAAGGTGTTTTCCATCATAATCTCTAAACCTTATATCTGAATAGACTATAAACAAAGCTGATTAATTATAGATGCGCTGTCATGAATATGTTCAATTATTATCCAATTTGAGGTGCTAATGGATAAATTATATGTTACTTTGACAACATACATAAATTTCGCATATCTTACTCCATTAATTTCCGATTCACTACATAACACCTGTCTCATAATGTCCAATCTGTTGACACGTTTATACATATATATTCATAGACTCTATCTTTCTATGTATAACATTAGTAACTTGTATAACAAAATTCGATAACTGTACACTTTTTTTTATTCCATAAACGATAAGAATGTAAGTGTTCTTTTTTAATAGAATAAGGGTGGTGTGACAAAGGAGCACACAGTCCATTTGATGGTAAACTCACCATACGAAACACAGCAATATTAACAATCTTACGATAATTCAATTTCTTCCATTATATATTTTTTATTTACCTAATTTATTAAATTATTTAATAAATATGATAAATAACAAATTATTAATAATAAATTAATTAAATAACCCAAATTAAAGTTGACTAAATTTACCAACTTTAATATTATGGATTTCCGCAAAATAACTCCTGATTTTTTTTTATATAGGAGAGGGGGCAAACGAGCATGCGGCTCACCTGATGGTGGGTGACTACCGCCGCCCATGAACAACTGCAACACCAGGTAGGGAAATGAAGATGTGTTGCCGGCCTTTTAAAAAGGAGTAGGCTCTTTTCTTGAAGGTCCCTAAGTCATATCGGTCCGGAAAAATCGCTGATGGTAATCGATTACACAAGGAAGTCGTGCGACGGAGAAAACATCTTCTAAATCGCACAGTGGTGGACCACCAATCATCCAGATGGTGTGGATGGTATCGGGAGTTCTGCCGCAATGTGCGTTCGTGAAATATGGCGGCTGGGATTAATCCGAACAATTTCTCAGAGCACTCCCCGTGGTAGATGCGAAAGAAAATGCAAAGGGATTCAACATCTCTTCGCAGTGCCAATGAATCGAGTCGATCGGAAAGGACTCGGTCGTTGACGATTCGAGCCGCTCTGAGCTGGATGCGGTCAAGTAGAAGAGCTGGCACTGGGGAGCCGCTGCCCAGAGATGGGAACAGTATTACATGTGAGGCCGCACCTGCGCCTTATAAAGTTGCAGGCGGTGTGCCGGCATGAAATATTGTCCCGCTCTGCTGAGCACGCCAAGCTTTTTAGAGGCCAATTTGGCCTTCTCTTCCAAGTGACCATGAAACTGCATGTCACTGGATATGTCGACTCCGAGGATTTGGCTGAGGCAAGAAGGGGAGTGCCTTGAAACTGAAGAGATACGATAACGGGGTTATTTTTAGCGGTAAACGCGCAAACTTGTGTCTTCTGAGGATTAAACTAGACTAGATTTAGACGCCCCCAATCCGAGACTTCATTCACATTTTCTATTTATTAGTTAAATAACTGTAAAACTTCACTTGTGTTTAATTTTTTAAATATTCTTTTAAACAAATAATGCTTCTAATATTGCTGTAAAACTCCGTTTCTTTTAAATTTGCTGTATCACTGAAACGTTAAAAAATTTGTTACCCGTATAGCCTCTCAAAAGTCTACTGCAGAACCTTGACCTCATATGGGCACCGCAGATTTTAATTTTTTAGTTGCTATTAAGAAAATGCTGCTGCCCGTCTCTTTTCCTTTGTCGCCTCTTACGATACCGACGGCAGGCGTATTGTCGATCATAGTAATACATTTCTCGCTTTAATTTTGTATTTTATGTCAGGTGTAAACGAAATAAACTTAATACCGTCATCTATAAGAAATCATTTAATTTTGCTGACATTGCATGTAGTTGCAATGTATAGATATCATAATACTTTTTTTAAGATCTTTTTCATATGTTTCGGCTTTGAACTTGATTTTTTTATAGGAGAGGAGCAAACGAGCATGTGGTTAACCAGATGACAAGTGACTACCGCCGCGCATGAACAACTGCAACACCAGGGGAATCGCAGATGCGTTGCCGGTCTTTAAAAAAAGATTGAGCTCTTTTCTTGAAGGACCCTAAGACGTATCTGTCCAAAAAATCGCTTGCGGTTGTCGATAACAAAAGGAAAGGAAAATCGAAGAAGATCCTCTTGTAAATTTCACAGTGATGGACCGTAAATCATCCAGATGGTATAGATCGTATCGCAAGTTTAGTCGGGATGTGCGATGGTGAAATTGAATGGCTGGAATTTGTCTGAACAATTCCTCAGAGCACTTCCTGTGATAGATGCGATAAAATACGCAAAGAAATACAGTATCTCTTCGCAGTGCCAGTGAATTAAGCTGATCAGAAAGAATTCGGTCGCCGAAGATTCGAACCACTATGCGCTGGATTAGATCAAACGGAAGGAGCTGACACTGGCGAACCCCAGTCCAGAGATGAAAACAGTATGCCACGCGAGGCCAAACCTGCACCTTGTAAAGTTACAGGCGGTGTGCCGGTATGGAATACTGTCCCGCTCTGCTTAGCATGCCAAGCTTTTTGAAGGCCAATTTGGCCTTCTCTTTCAAGTGATCACGAAACTGCATGTCAGTCTATATGTGGACGCCGATGATACCGATACTGGCTGAAGCATCAAGGGGAGTGCTTTGAAACTGTAAGAATACAACAAAGGGGTTCTTTATAGCAGTAAACGCGTAAACTTATGTCTTCTGGGAATTGAATTGAACAAAAAAGAAGGAAGCTTCGAAAAAGGCGCTTTGTATCAAGCCCTACCGAGAGACTTCGAAATGTTCAAATTAACGGCTAATGCCTCCCACTTGAAGTCTACTCCCTAAGCCCATCTGTAAGTTCGGTAACCTAGAAGATCACCAGCTGAGCGACTCCAACGGAAACCGTACTGACGGTCACTAAACATCTGGTGATCCTCAAGGTGTCTCAATCATTTGGGAGAACAAGGAGATGATAGCGATATGCCTGTAGTTGGACGGATCTGAACGGTCGCCTTTTAATGGATCGGATGCACCAAAGCTGTCTTGCATGAGTTCAAGTCTACGGCTAGGGAGCAGAAATATTGAAAAACACGCGTTAAAACCGGTGCAAACTCTGGAGCTCACATCTTCATCACAATAGTTGGGACTTTATCATGCCCAATAGACTTGTGAATGTCCAGGGATAGGAGTGCTTTGCGCACCGAGCTCTGTGTAAACAGCACATCCTGCATGGATCACTTATACCGCGGGTGGTCGGTGGTTTGTTCCTCTCGTCATCGAGAGTCGAGTTGGACGCAAAAACAGAGCCTAGAAGATCGGCTTTCTCCTTTGCAGCATGGGCCAGAGAGTCATCTTCCCTGTGCAGAGATGACAGAGATGGCTGACAGAAATTCCCTTGGACAGCTTTGGGGAGAGATGAGAATGCACGTGTTCCCGAAGGAAGTCCAACTAGTTTCTCATCAATTCTGCCGATGTGCTCTGAATTTGTCTTGGCAATGAGACATTTGAAAGATGTTTGCCTTGCACTGGTGTTTGAATCCCGAGACGTTGATGCGTCAGCCCAGGCTTGGTATCACTACTGCTTATGGCGCGATGTAATTTTACAGGAGTAACCAAACCATGGCTAAATTCTACCTCCGATAGGCACTACAGATGATTAAATAAATTGATCTTTACCCTGAAGTACAATATCAGCGATAGAATCAGCTACAACTTAGGGATCATCCGGCGAGAAATCATCCAAAAAAACAACCCTGCCCCCAGGTGTAGGATGCAAAAAAAGATCGCAGTCGATCCCAAACAGCCAACCTATTGTGCCAAACTCGGCGGCAACCTGCAGAATGCAACCACGATGCGAGCGTGAGTGGCAACATACTCCGGATCAGATAATAGTCTGAAGAGCCTAGAGGTGCATCGACGGAGACCTAATATCTGTCCACAAGGATGGTCAGTAGCAGAAGGTCCAACAGGGAAGGTACATTATCGTCCACATCTGAGAATCGCGTAGGTGAAATAACTGGTTGTGTCAGACCATATGCCAAGGCAAAGTCATAAACAAATTTATCCGCATAATCGCTTAACTAAGAACCAAGCCACTCAGCGCGATGGGTGTTAAAATAACCGAACATCACGATATCTGCGGATGGAATGAGATGGATGAGTCGGTCTGTGTTGGAATTACCGCTATGGGATCTATAGAGGCACCCGTAGAGGCAAAGATAGTGGTCACTTAACACACACACACACACACAGTATCTTCAAGACTGCCGAGGCGTCGAAAAGAGATGTCCTCTCTGAGGTATACGCAAACTCCAGCCCAGAGCACAAAAGAGTGTTCTAATTTGAACTAATTTATCCTGAGTAGAAGAGATACGGAGTATCAGCTAGAGAGGATATCAAAAGAGCAAGGCCGCGTCCCCAGATGGTAGTGGACGGCAGTAATGCGGCGGTATGAATGAAGTCCCCTGTTATCGCAGAAATTCACGAATAGCGTGGCAGGGGTTGCCATTGTATTTTTGCCCCGCTTACCAGGAGCAGTTTTAGTCGTGAGCGGAATTCGCCTTCCCCCCAGAATACGAGGGACAGCCTGACCACCCACGCTCAGGAAAAGTAGGGTACCTTGGGCTTGGATGCTTGGATGGTTTGATGAGGGATTTTCCATCACCAGAGGTGCTGACATCTTCTCGAGGTAGTGTTATATTTTATTCCGCTGCTATTTTAAGGGGGGGGGAGGATTGGGCCTCTGGCCACCTGCAATTACCAGGCAAAACGCTGGTATTCTGTGAGGAAGTGGTACCACCCGGGTAAGAGCTGGCCCTATAAAAATGTGAACGATGGAGGGGGGGGAATAGTTCATTTTTTTTTAATTTTTTTTGGCAACAAACAGTCGTATACAAAAGAAAATGCAATACAAACAACTTATCTCTTATAAATTGACCTACAGTGCCGAAAAGTTAAACATAATTTAAAAAAAAGTTACATGGTAACACTACATAGCTATTATTTACATAACAAAACGACTAAGTACAGAAGCATTAATAGAATATATAGGTATATAAACATATCAAAAAAAAATTGCAACTCACTTGCAAACCTTACTTAAATTGGTTTTTAATGTTTGTATTAAGGTATTGAGAGATGTGTTAAAAAGGTCGATATTAGTAAATTGTTTATTATATAAGTCAGTGGAACGGTATACGAATGCGTTACGAGTATATCTTTTATGTAACCGCGGAGGAACAAAAAGTGGCATTTTACGTGAGGATCGCACTGGAAGACGAGCACGAGCAATAAATGATACCTTTGAGAGAAGTAGAGAAGAGTCAATTAAATTATTCAAAATTTTATATAGAAACATTACATCAAATAATTTTCGTCTATTACAAAGGGATAACAATTTATACCTAAGCAAAGATTCATCATATGATTCGTTAGTAATGTTATTACGATAGTTAAGAGACCTTAGGAATATCTTTTGTACTCTTTCAATTCTATTCTTATGTATATGATAACAGGGACTCCATACAATACTACAAAAATCTAAGATTGACCGAACAAAGGCAAAGTATAGAGTTTTTAACGTTATTGTTTTATTAAAGGGTTTGCTAATCCTAAGAATAAATCCCAAGCTACGAAATGCATTGCCTAACATATAATCAATGTGTAGATTGAATGACAATTTTGAATCCATTATTATTCCCAGATCTCTAATACTATCTACTCTTTTGATAGTGGTGTCATTCAAGCTATAATCAAATATTATATTGTTGACTTTACGTGTATATGATATAATATGGCATTTATCAATATTAAGATATAATTGGTTATTTCCACAATAATTACATAGAGAAGTTATGTCTTTTTGCAGCTTTACACAGTCATCAACTGTTTCGATAACTCTGAATAACTTTGTGTCATCGGTATAAAGTAGGTAATCACTATTTTTTAGTGCAAATCCTATATCATTAATATATAAAGAAAACAGCAAAGGGCCCAAGTGTGATCCTTGAGGAACACCTGATGGTACGGGTAGAAATTGTGAAGAGTATCCCTTTACACAAACTGCTTGAAATCTATTTTTAATATAAGATTGGATCCACCTGAGAAGGTTGCCGTGAATACCAGCCCTTGTAAGCTTCTCAATAAGTAGATCGTGATTTAATTTGTCGAAAGCCTTGGCAAAAATCTGTGTATACAACATCCACTTGTAAGTTATTATCCATGGCCTTCGACAAATAATCAGTAAAAGTTACCATATTGGTATCCACACTACGGTGCTTAAAGAAACCATGTTGTTGTTGGCATATGTAATTACGAACTGAAAACGAAATATAAGATGTGACAATTTTTTCAAGAACCTTTCCCAAAACACATAATTTGGAAATCGGTCTATACTCAGTAATTATATCTTTTCTGCTATTTTTGGGAATATGAGTTATTAAAGATTTTTTCCACTTACTAGGATAAACACCGGTTTCAATAGAAGTTCGAAAAATTATGGTTACAGGTTTTGCGAGTTCTTTAGCACATTTGGAGATTAAAATAGGATGAATGTTGTCAGACCCTGCACCCTTATGAACGTTGACATTTTTTAATTCTTTATGAACAATATAATAGTCAATATTAACAGAGTTTATATCTAAAGTTGAAAGGGGATAAGAGCTAATAGAATGATTTTTAACAAGAGAATCATTTTTGAATAAAAAAATGGAATGAAAATATTGATTGAACGCGTCGCAAATCTCACTACCACTAGATAAAAGTTTTCCTTTGTATAACATTCTATCTGGAATGTCATTTGTGGAATTTTTAGATTTTACAAAAGACCAAAAATATTTTGGATGCTCTTTAATTTTCTCTTCAGCAATTTCAATAAATCTTTTGTAACAATTTTTCTCCATTTTCTTAAAACGATGTCTCAGAATAGAGAAGGTTTCATAATCACACAGGTTTCCATATCGTTTCCATTTTTTATGAAATTTATATTTTTCTTTTGATAGTTTAATCAGAGGTTTATTAAACCACGGAGGAAATTTATTTTTGGTAGTAAGATATTGCGTCGGTACATGTTTGTCTACAAGTCCATCAAGCACATCATAAAAGTATGTAGTCATCAATTCTACGTCGGACTTCATAGTGCTAAAAGTTGCCTCCCAGTCAATCGAATTTAATGAAGTATTGATTGCGTCGAAATCGGCTTTAGAAAAGCTTTAGAAAAGGCTGTAGAAAGGCTGTAGAAAAGCTTTTTCTTAATATAAGCACAGTTAAGCAAAGCAGAAGAAAATAATTTTAAATCTATTTTTAAAGCTTTATGATGGTTATCTTGCGGCACTAATGGGTATACGCTAGAAAAAATTGAACAGTTTTTATTACAAAAAATTAAATCTAGAAGTCTGTTATTTACATTAAATTGAGAGTTGAATTGTAATAGCAACGATAAATACATAAAATCGGCAGTGGGACAAGCTAATCTATCATTGTTTGTTTGAATATCCATGGTATTAGTGGTTATATTATAATGCCAACAAGCATTAGTCACATTAAAGTCACCGAGAATAAGAAAAATATCATTAGAACTACAAATCATAAATTCGGTTACCCTATCATAAAAAGAAGTCAAGAATAGCTCATGATTATTGCCGTGTGCTATATATGTAGATATTAAATGTAAATAGCGAGGTGTGTTCTTAAGCTGACCGGACGAAGTAGGAGCGGTAATCGTGTACAGCGGCACCGACACCCATACCTCCTCTGCCGGTGGCGGCGCGCGCAAGTCTGCGCGGTGCTGAGGACACAATTCACGGCGAACCGCAATCAACACACCACCACCTCGCTCGTGCCCACTTAATGCAACATTACGATCACAACGGTATACCTGATAACGATTGTCAAAGTATTCTGAGTCATAAAAGTTATCATTAAGCCAAGTTTCGGTTCAACATATCGCATCGTAATTGTTGCACAATATTGCATTAAGAAAGTTATGTGATTTAGTGCGTAAACCCCTCACATTTTGATAATAAATGACAAAGTTTGTATTATCGTATTTTAAAAATTAAAGTTAACATCGTTCCACCAACATGTAAGAATATAAATATGTAATATAAACTTCGTATCTTAAACCAAATTAACAGAGACCTTATTCTAATGAGATTAAAAGTAAAACTTGATATATATAAAAAGTTACATGGAATATTTGAATGGTTTACATGAAATATACAAAATAAAAATAGTCACTTAATTCTAGTAAGGTCAACTTCACTAGTTACCAGTAATGCTTTGGACTCGTCATTTTTACGTACAAATATCTTGCAATCAGACAACCAAACATATTTATAACTTTTTTCTTTAGCTATTAGACGCACTTGCTTATATAATAATTTATTATGTGGCGATAAATGATCACTAATAAAAATAGGCTTAGACGGGCCGTCCACACCAGCGTCTACTGTTGTCAACCCACGTCGGGCACGCACAGCTGCAAGCATATCTGATTTCCGCTTTCTTTGTGTAAACCTAACGATTATATTAGGAATCTGGGATAGGTTATGAGATCTGCCATCAGCAATATTTGTATTATCGCTACTTTTTGTGTTAAAACGTCGAACACGGTGGATGTAATCAATATCCGATGACGCCAATGGGAAACCAATCTTCGTTGCAATGTTTTGAACAATAGTTAGTAAATTTTCACCCTTAGTAAAAGGTAATCCTGATATTTCTATATTATTGACCCTTCCTTGTTGTTCCCTCGCTTGTTGCTGTTCTGATAGGTTATTGACGGTGGATTGTAAGGCACGCATATCCTTTGAGATTGATTCAAACTTAAGGTTATTTTGCTCCATAGAAGATTTCAATAGGCAAATATCATTTTTTAGGGTAGTTTGTTCATCTGATAATTTCTCGGTGGTGAGCTTCATATCATGCAATTGCAGTTTAAACTCACTTAAATCGTCACGAAGAGCATCCAAAGAAGACTTTATGTTGTTATTATGCCTCTCAAGCACATTATTTATAGAAGTAGTAATTTTATTTTGAAAATCAATCATCATCCCTTGAAAATCACATTGGCAATCCGGTAATTTTCTCTTCTTTTGTATGAAATGAACATCTTCGCTGAGTTTTGATACATCAGGGTATGATCCCGATCCTTTTGGCGGGCTTCTACGAACACTCATTTTTAGTTAAAATTATTTCGTAAACAGATGTATTCGATGGTAGCTGTGTTATCGCGATAGTTAATTGCAATTTACGTAGAATATAAGCGCTCAACACGGCGGTATAAGCAAGGTGAAGCGAAACCAAGCGAAGCACAGGTTGGCTATCCTTTACTCGCAAACTAGTAATTAATGAGTCTGAGCACCACCGAATCTCTAGCCTTCCTCTACGCGCTCGATCGTTGTCGCTGATAAAATTTATAGTAAACACACCCGAAATGCACTGTTGATTAAAAACAAAATGCTATGGGTTAACTGAACACAACAGAGGAACAATTTTGTACACGTGCAACCATGTAGAAATACGAAACAAGACTGTATCCATAATTTATCTACAGTGTATCTTTACTACGTTAAAGTCTAAGATAAGATAGATATATATCTTATAGACTCTCATAAGTGAAAAGACTACTATGATTGCTAATGTTTTGATTAAATCTTATAATAAGGACCACGTCCAGCTGTTGATTATTTTCAACAAAAAATAACAAAGATGATCATCGTCAATAAATATTGTAAACACGACTGACTTCACACAACTGACGAAACTTCCTACAACAACTCCCCCGTTTCGAGAAAGTTTTAATTGCGAGTGAGGTGGAATATTAATAATTGTGGCTTAGCGCAGTGAACGAAGTTAGCGCAATTTTTTCTGTCTATTTCTTTCAATTGAAATGCATTAATTTTATATAATGCTGTACTTCGAAGTGCAGTGTAGTATGTATACATTAGTGTTAAGCTTAAAATTTGTAGCAGTATAATTAAAGTCATAGAAATAGAAAAATGCTCCTCTTTTCATTTAACACCATCCAACATTACATAAGTACTATTTACATTATTGTCAAGAATAAATATTTTAAACAATTTGAAACCTGACGACGATAATGTTACATGACTCCTAAGAACTACGATGAATAACAACCATATGTGACGGTTGATAAAAACTTCCAAGAACTTCGTTCGAAAAACTTAAGAACATCGTGGGGAATCGAATCCAGCAATAGTCTTTGACGGTCTGACGAAGAATAAATACCCTAACTACTACTCGTAGTTCCAAATCAAATATTTTAGCCAACACCAATTTTCATGCGATACTGAAATACAATGTCCGTTACAGTTAAACCTCAGCTAAAAATATTACCTCCATCATTGATTGCCTTATACGGGGATATTTGCCATAGTTACCACGCTTGGCTGGCGGGTTGCCAACCACATTTTTATTTATAGGTTGATTCGGAAGATGCCGCTGCCCATCTTCTTGTTTGTTTGCCTCTCTCACCCCTCACCACACACACGGGACGATATGGTATCACTACGCGGTTGAAATATAATATTTTTCTGAGATTGACTTTCAATCAGGCGTATTGCACATTTATTAGATCAGCTAATTATCACCATCACATCACATAACTACTGCTGAACATTATCATCACCCAAACATTTATTTAGTAACGGATTTGGTACGGATTTATTTTGACGTGTGATTCTCAAACATTTCAACAATTTTAGATCGCCTATTCTGAAATAAGTCTTGCTTACGAAATATTTTGCTACGGGGTTGAACAAGTTGAAATAATTGAAATGTATATTAATTATATATGATAAAATAAATAAAGTTGCTTGAATATATCTTACTTTTTTGCTATTATAACTTTAAATAATTGATAATTGTATGTTAAAAGAATAAAAAGAAATAGGTAGCAGAAGAAGGAGGAAGTCTTTCCTTGCATTGGAATACATGGAAGGAATGAAAAAAATTAAAAATTAAATTATAATGCCCTAATAAGAAATTCAGGGAGTCGATGGTTGCGGGCGACTTACTTTGTGGCATTATTTGAGGCAGGCCTATGTTCAACTATGGGTTGGTACTGCAGATGCCCACTGCTTAAAATGATGATGAGTTTTGATTTTTTTAATTTATTACAGGCTTCTTTTCATATTTAGGTTTGTGTCAGTTCCACCGTAAACTAATTTTAATGCAAAGCAACAACTATCAAACTATCGATAGTAATAAAACTTATTTAAATAAAACATAAAGCTAAAAACCACCTTAGTTTTAACACAGCTTGGTGAAGATGTTGCGTGGTAGAGCCATAATGCAGCTATATTATAGTTGCAGCATGAATGGGTTTGCTCAACCACGAAAAAACGACGCTCTCACAGAATAGCAATTTATGATGCTGTGTTTCGTATGGTGAATGTAGAGTATCGTAAATCTTTTTCACTGGATCTGAGTCATTCTATCTCATTTATCAGGGGTGACAACGCATATAATTTTTTTATTTTAAATCTAATTTTTATTCTAAATATCATATGATAAATTTATATCTCTAATAGGCCTAAGTATACACTCACTATCTAGTGGACTGTGTGTGTTCGTTTGTTACCTTTATTCTAGGAGCAAGTAATGAACATCTCTGGGCTTATCGTAACATCCAAAGATTAGAAAATGAGACTATTTTCATCAAAAACTAAAGTTGTTAATTGATGATGATTACTCTTAATAATAATACTAAATATTTATTTTCTTATATTTCAAGACCTAGTGATAATATAGAGTCTTAACAAATTACTCTAGCGGTATTATGCAACGGCTATAACTATTAGACGTAATATTTTGGGGCATTGTTTAATGTAATATTTATGTACTAAATTAATTTTGGCTTACTTTGATTCTGTAGGTATTTAATGTAGGTTTTCAAAAATTATGTAAAGACGGGCATGCAATATATATTAACAAATAGTTAACTAATGGGAAATTCATAATCTTGTAGGACTGAATTATATCATAAGACACTGACAACAGCTATTGAGTCGTATATTGTCGGATAGAATAGAAAAGAAAGAGAAGCGCGATGACACGACGCTTGTTACTAAACTATTATAAAATATAAAACCATTCAATTCTTAAAAATAACTTGAATAATCTCGAAAGCAAAAACAAAGAAACTTCTGTATTCAAATGTGATACTTTATTCTTATTAATTTTTCAGCGTACGTTATCAACATAAATATCTTGCCAGCAAAAATAATTCATATAACTTATCAAAATTATACGAAATATTTTTGCTGGCAAGATATTTATGCTCACAATTAACATATTTTTTTCATTGATTCAAAAAGCCTATCTTGTCTGCGCCCTATTGTTAATAAAAAATATTATGTAATTTATACTTGCGATTGTTGCCACTATGTAAAACTTCAGCTTCATTTTATGTGTGTAGATATATACCCTAATTATGCCGTTAGACGAAACCAGTCGGTTTTTATAGTTAGTATATTAAAATTTTTAAATAAATATTTTGATACAAGTACAAGTGTTTATCCAAATCACAAAAACTATTATACTAAAATATTTTTGATTTTATGTCTCCGTCATGATTATACATATCAAGGCTTACCGGTTCTGTTTGCAAAAACATCCGATACGTTGTTTACAGACCAATCGCAGTGCCCCGGCGCGACGTCATCCGGTTGTTATCATTAAAAGGATTTAAGAGGGGTTCATCAACATGAAAAAATTCTTCGTTACAGAGTTTTACAATTGGGTTCTTCTGAACTCTACAAGTTGAATTATTGTTATCTCTAGTAGTAATACTGATAATTATTATTCTCTGTTTTTTATTTCCATCATTTATAATGATTTGGAACATATCATCAGCGCCATCTTTTAGCAATCTGCTGAACTCAGCGCTTGCCCCGTATATTTTTTCTTATGATGGATATTTGCCATAGTTGCCACGCTTGGCAGGCGGGTAGGCAACTGCAGTATTTTTTATTATTATAAGTTGTTATCTGAAAGATGCTGATAGTCATCTCCTGTTTTAGTTTTTTTCTGTAACATCTTACGATATATCGGGATGATATGTGTTACTGGATATTCTATCACCACCACAATTATGTGTATTGCAAAAAAAAACTTAACAAGTAACAACCGATATTCGTAGATAGTTTATTGAATATTAGTTTTTTCTTAAAGTGAGTGTTATTGTTTTTATATTATTTTAATTATTATGATTAACTTTACGTATTCATGTTTTATTGCCAATTTTTTGTTTCTTGTTATCTGTGTAAATAATAAAATATATTACCTTTATGTTGTGTACGTTAGTAACCGGTTGTCATATTAGATTACATAATTTTTGTGAGCCCTTATTTTATTTAATAAGCACTATTTTATTAGAATAAATAATTATGAAGCTAAGAAACAGGCATCCCAATAAAATAGGAAGGTTGAGGCTCATCTCATGAGTTAATAAATAGATGGACTATTCCGCGGCACTCATGAGCCTCATCCATGATTGCCCCACTTACTATAAGTATATCAAGAAGGAGTTAAGCAGCGGTTACCAATTGTGACGATTGAAGAAAACTCCTCCCTACAATAAGATAAGCCAAAGTACATCAGCGCACTTTTATGGGCTGGTGAAGAACAAAGAATTTCATATTTATATAATATTTAAAATCGACTACAACATGAGTACATCAACAATTTGACTGTATTTTTTTACGCTACTCAATGTCTACGAATGTCGTAGACATTGCGTAGCACACTCAAATAAAGTTGACCAACTTTAATTATTTTTCTTTTACCTTGAAAGTCAACTTTCGTTGTGGTAGTTTTTTACATATAAGCAATATTTACTAAAGCAACCTACATTTACTCTAAGATTTTGATACTTAAATAAAATATATTTTACAACTACTCAGCATAAATTATTGCTACGGGGCAATTCGGCTAATTGGATGCTAACAAGATCGCTTTGGTATTTAGGACTAACATATTTACAAATTATGGCAGGCTGAGATAGAAATACTCGTACAATTCAGTAATTTTAAACTGAAATTCTATTTTGAAACTGTTTAAGTAATAAATAAGATTAAACAGCTATCAAATTTAGAGATGATTTAAAAAAAAGTAAAAAATATTTTTTAATTATTTTGAGTTACCATATTATTGCATGTCTCATTGGTCTAATGGTCACAAGTGTGCTGATTACGAAGCTAAGGATTGTTATCCTTTGTGGAGCCAATATAAGTTATTGCGCTTTTCTGTCAAGAAATTCTTAACCCGGAGTCTAGAATTATGTTGGATTTCGCCTCCGTATTTTCAAAAACACGTAAATCTGTTGGTAATAGGTCTGATCTTTCTCCGCTCGTGTCGGTTAGCCGCCCCATTGGACTTTGAGAGTGAGAGAATAGATAGTACACCTATATTTACGCATACACTCGTGCATTATAAAACTGTCCAGCGCAGATGCCTAGTCCCCGTAGAGACTGGCCGCCGTTACCAAAATTCGATTAAATCCAAGACGCTGCTGCTCGACTCCTGTTTTTTTTATTTCTTAAATTCAACTGGTTGTTGTTAATATCGTTTTTCATTTATTTATTAATTATTGCATGCCAGCGTGAAACGCGCAGGTATGCAATAATAAATAAATTAAATTAAATTATTGTTGAACTTATTAATATATTTTTTAAATTGATTAATTGCCAGTTTTACATAAAAAGGGGTTTTAGTGGCTTATGGTTTGAATTCATCAAGTCCGCATGGCGCCGTAAACACGACAAGTTTTGAAAATGTCAATTGTTCAAGTCAATCTATATAATCTATATCTTAAAACTCTTCATATATCAGATGGAAAGCCATGAAATGTAAATAGCAGTTTAATTTTGCTTAGTTTAGTTATAATTAATTTTTTTACTCTAAAATGGCGAAATTTTCGGTGTTTTGTGAGCCTTGTATTAATTTATTTTACTGAATAGGCCGAAGCCGTACAACGAGCTACAGCCACAGAGTACTTTATTTACTCCGGCTTAAAATGCCGTCATGAGTGGTTGTTTGTTACAGCGGCTCGTGCAGAAAAATATCGATCGCCGTAGAAATACAATAATTTTTCCAAAAACCAAATTTGATACTTTCTTGACCAAGGTAAGTTATTATTATTGTTCATATAATCACAGATTTTTATTACAATATTTTGTTTCGCTCAAAAAGCACACAGGATTTATATATAAATATACTTTTACGTCTTGAACTTTATCGACCTGAAGGTCTGACGGTACCTGCAACTGGAGCTCTTCGACGAGGAAAACTAGATGTGCCGAGTTTGTTATTTTTTGTGTAATTTTATTAAATACACTTTACCTTCCTCACTCCGGGCCATATATAATATACTGTATAGTAAAAATGGTTAATATTTAAACTGTTGAAATAGACAGTTAAGAAAAGTTATCAAATTTGTTAAATAAATAAAATTAACCATATTGAATAAAATATCATAATCCAGTCCATTCAAAACATATCCACGACGTAACTGCTTTATAATTTATTTCAATACTAACCGTATTTATGCCATCTAGCGTCTTTCTTACGTACCACCGTTAGTGTCGATCAATTTTCGTTCGATAAAGTGGCTTTACTAATTGAATGGAGTAGATGGCGGTTAACAAATCGACTTTATTCGAAAGAAAACATTCTTTCATAACATGAGTACATGTATTCTTTCGATTTATTACATTAAAATTTAGGCTTCACATGTCTAAGGAATGACGATTTTAACAAATATTTGCTATAAAATCAAACGTATATCCAATATTTTATACTCAAATTGTGGTTGAAAATTATCATATTAAATAAATTGTTTTCCGTTAAATCTTTTGAAGTGTTACTTTTATTAAACTGTACGAAGTTATATTTTTAACACATAAATGTAATAATTGGCTGAATTCATTAGTGACTGATGTTAATTTTATGTACTTTGTTGTTACGCTATTGGCTGAAATATTGGTTGGTATTAATTTAAAAGAAGCCCGTCAGTTTAATATTATTTTAGTATAATATTTAGATTTAAATACGTCTGGGACTTTATGGAGTGACCTGAATGATGATACGATGATCTTTTGGATTTTCCAAACTTTTTTTAAATTGAAATTAGACATAAAATTGTTAGAACATTGGAAGTATATTAATGATGTTATTAGTGAAAACTGGTGGTTTTTTTAAACTAATTTTAAATAAAATTACGTATAATCATGTTATACGTAATTTATAATGCGCTTAGAGCATGTACAATTGGATTTACAAATAGTACTTGGAATTGCTGCCACTCTTCTTCTGGTTTGTTTTCTTTTTCTGCCCCTTACGACACGCACGGGACGCTATTAAATTAAAATTAAAAATCATTTATTTCGGAACTAGTCCATATCAAAATACTATACATCGAATACACATCGAAATTAAAAAATTAAATCTAAGTTATGATGCCAATTTTATATGAATTACATTAAAAAATCATGTTATACGTATTTTATAATGCGCTTAGAGCATGCACAATTGGATTTACAAATAGTACTTGGAATTGCTGCCACTCTTCTTCTGGTTTGTTTTCTTTTTCTGCCCCTTACGACACGCACGGGACGCTATTAAATTAAAATTAAAAATCATTTATTTCGGAACTAGTCCATATAAAAATACTATACATCGAATACACATCGAAATTAAAAAATTAAATCTAAGTTATGATGCCAATTTTATATGAATTACATTAAAAAATCATTTAAATTAAATTACTACAATAACTTAAATTCATATAAAAGACACAAACACAACAAAACAGATACACAGCTCTAAATTTAAGTTTCGATCCGGAGTGCTCTACATGCAGCCTGGTCCAGTGTCGCATTATAGGGCAATCCAGATCCATCCGCCAGGCGAACAGTTGCACGTAGCCATTTGAGCCGCACCGTATGCGGCGCATCAGGGACGTGATCACTTCTGAATGATCGTTGAGAATCCGCCTATATTTGCATCCACAAACATTCCCGATGCGCTAGAGTAGCGTGGCAGCTTCATCAGTGGTCTGAAGGCGTTATTGTATAGAATGCGTAGGGCGTCGTAAGATTTTTTTGTGTATTTGACCCATAGGCTGCACGTGTAAAATGATTGGCAGAATGCTCTGAACAACGTAACCTTTACTTCAGCAGTACAGCGCGCAAACCTACGTGCCAACATATTGGCCCGAACAGACAACGCCCTACGCTCCCTATCTATATCAATATCGTCTGAAAGCGTCTAAGTGATCCAGTGTCCCAAATATTTGAACTGCGAGACTTTTTTCAGGACTCTGCCATTTAGCGTGTCTGGTGGGACATTGTAAGTTTTTGATCCCGCCTTAAACACAATGAGCTCGCTTTTGATGGCGTTGTATCTCAACCCATGGGCCTCCGCATAATACTCGCAGATCGAAATTAGTTTTCGAAGGGCGCTGGTCAATGGACTCAGCAGCACCATGTCGTCTGTATAACTGATGTTGTTGACAAGAACGCCATCAATCGAACATCCAACACCAGCACCGCTAAGATCAGACGGTTAATGTAATGGTTGAAGAGGTTCGGCGTTGTTAACCCGCCTTGCCTAACACCACACTCCAATCTGTACTCGTCCGATAGTGACCCCGACCACCGCACAAAGAGCAATGGCAGAAAAATAGTTAACAAAAATTATAGTGTCTAGAAATAAGTTATATATAAAATGAGTTTTATTATATTTTTATGATTTTTCAAATATAAATGTATATTAATTAAAGCCACAGAAAAAAACAAACATTTTTGGGAATATCAAATGACTTAAATCATTTTCCTCTATTCAAATGTTGCCATTTATATTCATACTATTTTCGTATATACTTTGTAAGACTACCAACACAACAGAATATTTTTATATTAAGTTATTATTAGTAATAACTGTACTACCAGTAATAATAAAAATAAAAGTGATATGGCTGAGAATAAGTCTCTTACAAAGAATTTCCTACATAATGCATTATCTCAATCATAGTACTCTGTAACGATTCCATTTAATGTTATGCCAACACTAGCTAAAATAAAATGTCACTGTTTTTTTTACTGGCTTTACGGCTCTGGGTTCTAGCCCTTCTAAGAATGTCACTATGATACAAGAGCCATGCTAGAAATATACATTTATAGTATGTAAATATATAATAGAGATAAAATAATCTAAAAACTCTCAATTATGTATTATGTATAAAGCTAACATCAAACAACCACAGGAAGCATAACTTTTTCCAAGTGACATAGGACATAACCTAAAAAGGTTCAAATGTAAATATCTTTTTTTGACGCCTTCTCAGTACGAAATTCTTTGACAGATTTATTAAGGGACTGACGCTTAACATTTTAAGATATTTTTGGTATATAGACGCTACCATTTCTTCTCAACTAATTTTATGTATGAAAGTCTGCCATTGCTCATTGCTCTGATTCCCATACCAGTACTTCAGGAGGCTTATATACTCACAGGGAAGGTCCGTATCACTCGACAACTTTTACCCTAACCTGTCATATGCAACTAAGTCAAATGCTTTAGATAGATCCAAGAAGCAGGCATAGACAGGTGTGCTTCTGTCAGTGTAGTACTGGACGGTATGCTTGAGATTCAATATAGCCATTTCGGTTGATAAACAGGGGCGAAATCCAAACTGTGCGTCATGGAATGATGAAAAGGATTTATTTACCAGACATACAGGTTTCCTCATGATGATTAACATTTCTACACCGCGTAAACGATTACTTAAAATTGTAATTACTAATTTAATTGCTATCGGCGCAGGTTAAATCCGGGTTACACCCGTACTGGGAAGTTTCCATAAAGGGAGTAACGCGTAGCTCCTGAGCTATTACGTACATAAACCAAAACTAAAGATACATTTATTAATTATTAGTTTTATGATGTAACCGCTTTGTTTTATTTTCCTTAAAATTAATAATTTTTTTTTAATATGAAATAAGGGTGGAATAAGGCTTGCCAAGCGTGCAACTATAGTCCTACTTATGAGTCAATCTATGGGGGAGGCCTGTTCATCAGTGAACGTTTCATAACTGTAACGGTAACGGTAAATAATGTGCGAGTGCTGTGTGGTGATTGCATAATAGCATTCATCACCCCAGGTTAATACCGTAAGCAGCCATACAATTTTACCACAGTGGAAAATACCAGAAAAATACTTACAGCTTCCGATAGATGACGGTATAAATCGTTTATGCCTGGAGTAAAATATCCAACTATAGATGTTGTCTTAATTGAATATCAATGAGACCGTCCAGAATCATAGCAATGACAGTTACGAGTGAAATAGGCCTGTAATTACTATGATTAATGACTCTCTCGGTTTTAGATTGTAAATAGCTCTAATGGCCCTCTTCTGTAAAACAAAAATGGTTTCTGAATCAGCCGCATTTCCCTATAGCAAAATCCCATAAGACATTATGCTATGGAAATAACTAAAATAAAGTAATCTAGCTGTCTCGACACTAGTGAGACCTCTAATCTTTTTTACAGCATAGGCTGCAGAACTTAGTCTGCTTGCTAATTTGGATATATGGGGACCCCACTGGAGCTTTGCGTCAAGAGTGATGCCAAGAAAAACAGATACAACAGGGCTCAATTCCTCCCCATTTAAAAACACATTGGTATTCAGATTTTTAACATTCCTTGTTGTAAATTTAACACAATTAGTTTTATTTCCGTTCAAATGCAGATTATTAACGTTAAACCAATGCACAATTTTGTTTTGTTAAGTCACCTGCCAAGCGTGACGATTACGACAAATCTTCCCAATAATTAGAGAGGACCGCTTTAACGTAACCTATTAAAGTGAGGGGTGGGTTTGAGGCAGGTGAAAAGGAAAACATTGAAGTGACAAACAAGCTTATAGTCCACCTGATAGGCCAACTACCACCAATAGTTTACTCAAAAAAAAGCAACAAGTGCGGTACCAACTTTTGTAATCCAAATGGAATGAAGCATTCCCTCTGAGTACTGACTTCATTTGTAAAATTAAAATGACAATCGAACCAGCAGCTTTCCTGGAGGTAAGTGACTACTGCCTAGATACCTGCAACCAACTACAAACAAGGCAACTACAGATGCATCATCACTCCTTTTTTTTATCGTGGGAAATTTTCATGGATACCTTCTCTTGCGGAGGCAACGGAAAGGTTATGCCGGACTCCTACCGGGCAAAACCCCATGGTGGTCTCCATCAGCGTATATGAGGGGTCCCGGGATCTCCATTCGGAACGCAACCGGGGCCCCTCTCACGCTTTGCTCTATTAAAGCACGTCCCGGGGGCAGTCCTTACTACCCCAGAGGTTCTGACCGATCCGGCTTACCAGGACCGTCCGCTCCCGTTCCCACGCTGGGCATGTTGCCAGCATATGAGATGTGGAGTCCTGTTCCTGCCCACCGCAGTGGAAACAGTTCGCCGTCGCTTCCCGTCCAATCTTACACAAATAAACACCGAAGCACCCGTGCACGGCCATTATCTGTGTAAGTCTGTAGGTGAGTCTTCCTGTTCTTAGATGCATCCAGGCTTTAAAATGCGGCAGGTTTGTCCAAAAAACGCGTTTACACGCATAACGCTCTTCAGAGAGGCGAGCGCGCCACGTTTCGAATGCGTTAATTCGTTACTGCCGCTTGACCCTTCGAACACCTCATCTGGCTCACTCCCGACGCTCTGGCGTAGGACACGCGTCCGGTCGTACACCCTCGCATCCATGTCCGCCAGTATGTCCAGAGGTGGGAAGCGAGCCAGGCGTTTCACCGCCTCAAAGAATATTGTGCGGTATCCTCGCACGATCCGTATGGCCACCCTCCGCTGCACCCTGTAGATTTTAGCTCTACAGCGTTGGCTGACTAGCCTTTTCGCCCAAACAGGCGCCCCGTACAAGGCTACGGACCGTATCACTCCTGCATAGAGGCGACGCACTTCTTCCCTTGGTCCCCCTAGATTGGGCACCAGTCTATGCATAGCACCCGCTACCCTTTCAATTCGGGGGACAAGGCGCTCGAAGTGTTCTTCGAAGCCCCATCGACTGTACCGCCCCACTTGGACTTTAGACACACCTACGCAGACGCACGAGTCGGGTGGTTCCCAGCCGCGACGTAATTTATGGAACCATAGCGCCGATCTCGTCCAAGAGGCATATGGGATGGTACGCAGAGGGAGAATTGGCGGCCCTGCCTTCCTTCTTCAAGAGAACCAACCTTGCCTCTTTCCATGCGGTGGGGAACTTGGCACTTCGCAGACAGTCGGTAAAAAGCTGCCTAAGCCTGTCCCCCAGAGTAGCCAGACTCAGCACTAGGACTCGACCCGGGATACCGTCGGGTCCCGGTGCAGTCTTCCGGGCTCTTAAGCGGCTAACGGCTCGGTCCAGCTCCTCCACGTTATGCATCATCACTCCTACTCCTACGTGATAAACTTAGAAATGAGGATATCCTATCTAATATACATCGCGTTTCCCTTCGGGGCGTACAAAATGTGACTCTTTCTTTTCCTTCAAACTGGAATACGTATAATAGAAAAGAAGTAAGGAGACAAACCTATTAACGGTAATGTCACAAAAAATGTCACAATGTCAAACACTTTCAATAAATCCGTCTAAGAAAAGAAAAAACATTAGCCGGGGCGTAAATTAGTGAATAATGGCTCGTTAGAACGACACCCTGATGACATTTGCATAAAAAGTTAATCGCGATGCATAAAACATACGGTCGAATAAGAGCTCTGTAATCGCTAAAAATGTATTGTTTGTACTGAAATAACATGACGGCCTATAAAAGTACACTCTTTAATATAGGCTTCCCCCATAGATTACCGCATATGGGTGATATTTGCCATAGTTGCCATGCTTTGCACCCATCTGCAACCACGGTTATTTATAATATTGAGTTATTACCAGAATGATGCTGCTGCCCATCTCCAGTTTCAGTTTCCGTCTGTCGCCTATTACGACACCCATGACATTAGGTACTTATAATCTAGTTTAGTATAGTGGTATTTTAAAAATGGTGACAAACGAACAAAAGACCTAGAAGATTGTAAGAGACTGTTGCAGCTAATGTACATTAGCAACCAACTGCAAAAGACGATGGGCACATATCGCTCCTAAGCCATGAGGACTAAGATGAAATGCCTTACAACCTGTAATTAAAGATCTTACCTTCTTACCAGAACACAAGTTAGTGTAGTTTTACTTGACGCCAGCACTAGGTAAGGGGGTAGCAACACAGACGAAAAATCAATAGTTCAAAAAGAGGTGACGCACTTGACATAACCGGTTACGATTCTTGAGTATTACTCATCATCTATCATAAACCAAGAGTATGTCTGTTTTTATTTTACACTAGCTGGTACTTGACGCGTTGCTGCCGCAGATGAAATAATTGTGAAAATATAGTTTTAAATTTTTAAAATTTATATTTTTTAAGTAGGAATGATAATACAATCATTTAAGTTGAACGATATATAACTTTCAAACAAATTTGTCAGTACGCCACGCGCACCACCTACTATAAATTACATGTACTATACATATAACCTTTGCGCAAGTGCAAACAATAAGTTGACAAAGTTTTAGCGCAATCTGATGAAAGGTATGGCAGTGCATAAAATACGATTAAATAAAAATTAATTTTTATATATTAGATTATTTTTTATCATTATTGTTATACATAATTTATTTCAAGGTTGTGTAAATTATATGTATTCAGGTACTTCATTAGTGAGACCTTCTACCTAGCTCCTATAAGAGATAGCATGATGATATATTTTTTTTTCAAATGATTCAAACTTTATGTTATAAGAGAGTGAAAGTTCCATTCAAATCGGTTATTTGATTTTTGCGTGATGCGCGTTCAGACGAACAGAAAGCCAACATTTTCAATAATTGTTGTTTATATATTTACTATATTGATTGTATGTATCTCAATACAAGTTGAAAAAAAAAACGTACAAAAATCGTCCTGTTAGCATTTATTATACTATAGACATGAATAATTTTGGTTTATAAATATTGAATTTGTTAAAAACTTATCTAAAGCTCCACCTATTGGATAGGTATGAACCATCGACTCAACAAAACAAATTTATTGTATAAACATTACCCCAATCGGTCAAACCATTCTGAATTACACGATCACTACTAGACGCATTAAAAATTATATAAATAAAGACACAATGCACAGTTGTATGTTCTGAGTTTCACCCAGAAGTAAACTTTTGTGATCTTGGTTAAAAATTAACACCTAAAATAGCCCTTGAGCTGTCTTATCTTCAAAGTGTTGAAACTGTTATGAATAATAAAGAACATTTCGCTTAAATAAAGTTTAAGTATAACCATTACTGTCAGTTAATGTAAATTTTATATCACAAACCAAAGTTCTTTGAGAATCTCAGAAGTTGTTTCTCTTAAAAGAAATCATGACCTTATCCAAATTTAAAATAAAGATTTTTTAATGGCAGCTAAACGCGATAAATTTGTAAAAGATGTTTCATTTATAGTAAATTATGGGTTATGTTCAATTACACTTTACCGTGTAGAGGTGATGTAGGAATATCTACTGTCCCATTTCATCCCATTAGTGTCGTAAGAGGCGATAGAGGGAAACTGAAACAAGAGATAGGCAGCAGCATCTTCCTGATAACAACTCAAAGTAATAAAATCTGTGGTTGCCAACTCTTTTCAGGCTAAGCGTTACAACTATGGCAAAATCTATGAGACAATTTATAACGAAGGCCTATATTTAGCAGTGAAGTTTTATATGCTTTAATGAAAAATGTAAAGACATTAAACCACTTGAGGTATATTAAAGTTTTTTTTTTTAAAGCTGAAGTAATAAACGAATTTAACGTGGTAGAGCCATGCTGCAGCTATATTAGTAGTATAGTTGTAGCACGAATGGGTCGGCTCGACCGGGGAAGGACCACGCTCTCACAGAAAACCAGCGTAAAATAGCAGTTTAATGCTGCTGTGTTTCGTATGGTGAGTGTAGAGAACCGGAGACCCTTTTTAATGGAAACGAGGCATTCCATGTTAGTCCTCAAGGGTTGCAACGCATCTGCATTTTAATTCTTAACCGAAGATAGATGTAGATGTCTATGGGTCACAGTAACCACTTACCATCAGGTGGACTGTGTGCTCGTTTGTCACCCAATTCTATAAAAAAAATATTTAGAAATTGCTACCCTAGCCAATGGACATATGCACCCAAATGTAAACAAAGTAGACTACAGATTCGTTGCCAGCCCTGGTCTAAGATGGAATACCTCATAGCCTGTAATTATACTAGGTTTCAATACTCTTCAGACCGGAACACAGTAGCGCAAGTGTTCGGTGGCAGAAGTAGTTAAGAGGGTGGTGAGTTGATTTATACTGTGTAAATAACAACAATCGAAGCTCATATAGTCAAACTGATAGTTTCACAGTCACTTACAAACTTAGTGAAGCGAACGTAAGTTGTTGGAAGTGAGTTTACAAAGTTTGATTTGTTGCACATCGGGGCGACAGTACTTATATCTTCTATATCAATTCGACGTGACGTTTAGTTTACTTTCGGTGACCGCTTTTAAATTAAATATAATGTTTACATTATACTCCGTACTGTAAACATAATGTGGTTGTAGCACGAATGCGTCTAACTATAATATGGTCTCAGAAAATACCAGCATAAAATTACAGCTCAATTCTGCTGCGTTCAATATGATGAGTGTAGACAACCGAAAACCCTTTTACGAGTAGTTGATAACGCATCTGCATTTTGATTCTTAATCGAGCATAAATGTAGATCTCTATGGGTCACAGCATCTTTTTACCTCCAGACGGTATGTTTACTCGTTTATCACGATATAATATAAAATAATTAAACGTAAGAATAGGCGTTATCCTAGAAAATTCAGTGAAAAACTATCTTAGAGTCCATTCAATGGTAAGTGGGTACTGCAGCCCATAAACACTAACAACTTAATTCAAACAAATAAAGCTGCAGAGCAGTCGCCAGATTGAGTATATTATATATAACGAAAACAAGATGTCTATACCATCACCTATCAGAAATAACAAAATAAGGTATTACTAGAAAATTTAGTGAGTAATAATGAAAAAGCTATACTAAACAATAGAAAGAATGTAGGTTGTTTTGTTACTGTATAGCAGCGGTGTAAAATCTATAGCCCAATAATATCACATTATCATTCCGTGGATGTTGTGTAAGAGGCGACAGAGGGATACTAAAACAGTAGTATGTAATATGAGATTATGCTGAAACCAGAGTTGGGCAACAGCATTTTCCTGATAACAACTTAATATTAATAATAAAACATTGAATGCCAACCCGCCTGCCGAGTGTGGTAACAATGGCATATATCTCTTAATGAGGCTACTTGGATATCTCTTCTGAACTTCTATAATGAATGAATAAATTAAAATATTGGCTGTTATTTAACAAAATTCGCTGTTATGTGTGTGTAAAATAACAACCAATATTTTCATTTCTTTAGTAAAAATTAATAATAATTACAAAAACAATGATCAAAACTTCCTCAACGAAACCCCTCGAACAAAATTTGTAAAGTTTTAATTGTCAATAACGTGGAACATTGCTAATTATGGCTTTGCGCAAAGACCAAGACGGGAGTTGTAGCTATACACGCCACCATTTGTTTCATTTAATTTTCTAAAAGTTACACTAAGTAAATTATTTCGCATTTAAATATAAGTATATATATTGCCTTATTAATAAAGTATTTTTATACAAGCTATACAAGCTTTTGTAGTTATTTATACAGTTTATTTTGTGTGATAAATACACAAATATTATTATAACTTATTTTTTTGTGTTAACGTTATTTATCATCATCATCATCATTACAGCCCTTCACAAGTCCACTGCTGAACATATGTCTCCCACAAGGAATGCTACAAAGCACGGTCCTGAGCCACCTGCACCCATCGACTTACTGCATGTCACACCAGGTCGTCACTTCATCTAGTGAGGGATTAGTTATTAGTATTAGTTAATTAAATAACTAATCTATATATTAATAATTATATAGATTACTTAGTTAGTACATACAAACATTCATAGCGTCACGCCTATAATCTCCGAGAGGGTAGGTAGATTCCAAAATAAATAGCAGCGGGATACTCGAAAACATTTTTTTTTTGTTAAAAAGAATACTAGTAATGTTATTAAACATTACTAGTATATATTCCCTTTAACCACTTCTGGTAAGCTTAAAATGCTTGTATTAGAAGTGGTTCACGACAGTAGTCGAATGGCGGATTCGAACCCACGACCTTTCGAGTTCGCGGTCCGCGTCCTGCCATTAGGCTACTGACGCTTCGAAACAACATTTAATGGAAGTGCAAGAAAAATCTTATGCTTTCATGTAGTCGGTGATATAATTATCTCGTTTACTATAGATATAAAATACTCAGACCGGCAACGGGCGGCAGAGTCAAAGGTCACGTCTGATACTACGGTCGTCAATCCGCCAAACCTGGCGATTAAGATAAATCACTACAACGGTAGAGACACATGCCCAGCCATAAACATGAACTGCATGTGATCTGTAACGGACCGACAAAAATAAAATTAATATTATAACTAATTTTTTCATAGAATAAGGGTAACAAACGAACACACAGTCCACCTGATGATAAGTGACTGTGGCTCATAGACATCTAAATCTACCCTCAATTAAGAATCAAACTTCAGAAGCAGTATCACCCATGTGGACTAAAATAGAATGCCTTGTTTCCGGTAAAAAGGGTTTTCGCTTCTCTACACTCACCATACGAAACACAGTAGCATTAAGCTACTATTTTACGCTGGTATTCTGTGAGAGCATTATCCTTACGCCGGTCCAGGTGGCCTATTCGTGCTCCATACTTCAAGAATGTTACAGCAATCTGTAACAATAGACTTGACTGGTGGCGACTCTTCCACTTCAGGAAACACAGTAAGGATTAATTGCAGTAAAACCAAATTGAAGAAGTATATAAAAGTTAATAAATACATAAGGAACGTACAAAAATTAATATGAAATAGGATTAATACCAAAAATTATGTTAATGTATGTAAAGAAAAGCAAGCATTGTTATATGAACTTAAGTTGTATTCAATTGAGGTGGATAACGTAAAAAAATGTTACGAGACTGAAGTAGAGTGCCTTAAATCAGAATTATTTTCACTTATGAACTCGCTTCAAACTGTATCCAATAAATATAAATCAGCCCAAAATAAAATAAAAGTACACATATTGTCTTTGGATAATCTGGTAAAGACTTGTAAATATAATGAGGAGCGGTTTGACTCCTTAGTTAAATATCAATGTGAGTGTCAGCGTTCAATGCCAGATTCTTCAGAGTCAGTGTGTGCTGATAATATTATACCACCACAAAACTCTATGACAGTGCCATAGTAGAGGATATTAAAATAATAAATAACACAAATATTACTAAAAATAATATAATTGTTTATAGCGATGACATGGGAAAAAATTTAGGCATAACTTTACATAACTCTTTAAAGGGACAAAAAGTTACAAATTGCTGCATGCCTGGAGCATCTTTTAGTGACATCCTAAATAAAATTATTGTTCCTAAATTTTGCCCAAATAGTACAATAATAATTTTTGTTGCTAGAAGAGGTAGTGTAAACAACAAACAGTTATTAAGATATATTGAACAACTTAATAACTTAAATGTACTCGTACACAAAATTGTCTTGTTCACACTGCCTTATATACAGAAATTGCCACAGGAAAATAATTTAAGACATAATTTAAATATACAAATGCATAATTTAATATGTAATAATAATTTAAATTTGACATATAATTTTAATAATAATAATCATAAATTTCATGTAATTAACATAAATAATTTAATAAAAAAGTTTTGGACAAAAGATAGGTATTACCTATCCAAATATAATTTAAGACTGATAGCAAATGTGCTATCTTATTATTTACTTTTTAACTCAGCCAAGTTTTTGGCTACCAAGACAGCTTTTATTGAGCATAATCTTTTGACATTTAATTTGAAATCAGTTCCAACTAATTTAAATTAGTGAATGTGACAATAGAGGCAATCTCAAGTAAGTAAGTAATAAGAATTGTTTACACCTGGTGCATCAAAATATACAAGGCATGTTGGGCAAGGAATTGAAAGTTGAATTGTTTTTAAATAGTAACAATATAAAAATCCTTTGTATTACTGAACATTGGCTAAAAGATTATAATTTCATGTTTAATTTCAGAAATCACCAGGTGGTCAGTTCCTTCAATAGAAAAAAAAGTTTACGTGGTGGCTCTTTAATACTAGCAGATAAATCATTATTATATAAAGAACGTAAGGATATTGTGAGCCTGTCTGTTGAACGAACTGTAGAAATGGCTTGTGTCGAGCTCGAGCACCTCATTGTTGTAAGTGTTTACGGACCCCTATGTGCTAATTATGACCATTTTGAAAGGATTGTGGAAGAAGTTTTGCTCAAACTTAGTAAATAGAACAAGTCTGTTGTAATATGTGGAGACTTTAACATCAATTTCCTTGAAACTTCTTCCATTAGTATTAAGTTTAGCTCATTGGTTAAATCGTATAATCTTGTAAATTTATTCTTAGAACCAACACGTATTGCTGGGCCTAGTGCGACCTGTATAGATAACATTTTTACAAATGTTAAGCCCTTGCATAAATCAATTATTCAAAATTTAAGTTCTGATCACTGTGGACAGTTGGTATCACTACCTTACATACACAAAAAAATAGAAAAATAAGAAAGTTGTGTTTGTTCCAATAAATGAACATCGCTTGGAGAGGTTTAGAAGTAATATAATAAAAAGACTTCCATTACTTTCGTTTAAAAATAGTGCTAATTATTTGTATGCTACATTATTTAAAATTATAAGTTGTGAATTTAGTAGAATATTTACTTCTAAAACTTTCTCTTTTAACAGTCGCAAATCATTTCATGAATGGGCGACAGTAGGAATGTATAAAAGTAGGCGAAGGTTATACGAGCTTTATGATGAAAGATCATATAATAGTAGTGTTATATTTAGAGATTATGTAAAAACATATTCTAAAATATTTAAAAAAGTGTGCTCTACTGCTAAGGCTTTACATTTAAGCAACAAAATTAAAACTGCATCTAACAAAATTAATATGACCTGGAGAATAATAAATAGTGAAACGGGCAAGGTCAAACCGCGCAACTCGGATTTTCAATTAAATATTAAAAATAATTTAACGCGATCTGATTAAGAAGTCGCTTTGGTTTTTGAGAAATATTTTACTGATGTTCCTTTTTTCACAACAAAATCATTAAATTCTTCTCCTACTGTAGCCGAATCATTGCTCAAACAAAATGTAAAGGCTTGTTCAAATACTTTTAAATTCCATAGAGTAATACCAAAAGATATCGTTAAATATTTTAAAACTATTGATGTTAAGAAAACGGCAGACTTATGGGGAATTTTCGTTAAAGTTATTTTATCTATAATGGATATATTAGCACCTTATCTAGCCACTATATTAAATATAAGCGTCGAATCTGGTGTGTTTCCTGATTTAATGAAACATAGTAAAGTCATACCTATATTTAAATCTGGTAGTACATTAGACCCCGCTAATTTTATATTTTATATTTAAATTTTAAATTTTAATATTTAAAAATCAATTCGGTTTTACAAGGAGTCGTTAGACAACTGACGCTGGAGTTGAGCTTATTAAACATATTTTTTGTGCATGGGAGAATTCAGAGGATGCTTTGGGTATATTTTGTGACCTTTCCAAGGCCTTGGACTGTGTTCACCAGGAGACATTAATCAGGAAGCTACTGTACTATGGTGTCAAGAACACAGCGCTTTTACTTATTATTTCATATTTAAGTAATAGAAAGCAGAAGGTTATTATCAATGGTAAAAGTTCTTCCGGGTCACCTGTACTAATGGGTATTCCATTTTCTGGCCCATTCCTGTTTCTGGTGTATATTAATGACTTACCTCGCCTTTTAGGGGATAGTCATGATATAGTATTATTTGCTGATGATACTTCCTTGATTTTGTAACTAAAACGTCAATCATTTAAATGTGACGAAGTGAATAATGCTATATCAGAATTAGTGCATTGGTTTAACGTTAATAATCTGCATTTTAACGGAAATAAAACTAATTGTGTTAAATTTACAACAACGAATGTTAAAAATCTGAATACCAATGTGTTTTTAAATGGGGATGAATTGAGCCCTGTTGTATCCACTGTTTTTCTTGGCAATACTCTTGACGCAAAGCTTCAGTGGGGCCCCCATATATCCAAATTAGCAAGCAGACTAAGTTCTGCAGCCTATGCTGTAAAAAAGATTAGAAGTCTCACTAGCGTCGAGACAGCTAGATTAGTTTATTTTAGTTATTTCCATAGCATAATGTCTTATGGGATTTTGCTATGGGGAAATGCGGCTGATTCTGAAACTATTTTTGTTTTACATAAGAGGGCCATTAGAGCTATTTAAAATCTAAAACCGAGAGAGTCTCTTAGAGATAAATTTAAAGAAATAAATATATTAACTTTGGCCTCTTAGTATATTTACGAAAATTTAATGTATGTTCACAAAAACAAAGATAGTTTAAGTAAAAAAAGTGATATACATTCTGTAAAAACTAGGAACAAACACAAGCTAGTGATGCCAGTTTCTCGACTCCACAGAGTCAGTAATTCATTCTTGGGGCAATGTATACGCTTATACAACAAGGTCCCGGAAAGTGTACAGGTTCTCTCTATTACCAAGTTTAAATGTTTTATTAAACTGAAACAGTATAAAAAGGGTTATTATAGTATAAATGAATATATGGTTGATAATAACCCCTGTGAATGAGGTGGTCGCTTCTAAGCAGTTTCTAAAATAAATTTTGTAAATAGTTCGTAATCATTTATATTGTAAAATTCATTTAAAAAAAAGTCCCGCTGGGTTTCTTGCTGGTTCTTCCCAGGACAGAGGGTTTTTTTTCGAACCAGTAGTAAAGTAAAAAATGACTTTCAATAAGAATTACACATGTAATGTATATAGAATAAAAAAATATTCTATTCTATTCTATTCTGTTCATGCAGTCTCCAACTAGCTTCGAGTTCACCAAGTTTGATCTCAGCACTAGCAGTGCTGCTTGACTATCAGAGTTAATATAGATTATATGATTAACGTAGTGTTTTAGCAGATTAATTTCCACGCAGTGGAGAATGGCGAAAATTTCTGCCTGGAAGATATGAGAGATGAATCTACACAAATTCATACTAAGTTTGAATTTGTGTCTCTCCCCATAAATTAAAAAGCCTAGGTTGAGGCCCATTTTTGACCCATCGGTATACCACATAAGGCTACTGGCCTCATAGATGACCTGTCCATACAGCCAGTCTTCTCTGGAGGGTAGTTCCACTGTATACTTTTGGTTAAAAGTATATAGTGGACACATAATATCTGAGATCATGCATAAGACCGGTGTTTCCTTGATTGAGTCGAGCATGGATCTCAATCTATAGAAAAGCAAGCTCAAACCGCTTTGAGCGTTAATCCTATACAAACTATCCTTCGCCTTCTTGTCTTAGTAAACTGCATTAAGAGCCGCTCCAGGTGATGATCGCATCGCTACAGTTTTCAATTTTGTAGACTATTTAGTCTGTCCGCAGTCGTCTTTTGGTTGGCCTCATTACACCAGGCAGTGGAGGCGTAGGTAAAGATCAGCCTCACTGTACTGCTGTACAGCCATAGGATCATACTGGGACGCAAGCCCCAGTTGTTCCCGACCATGCGACTGCACGACTGTAAGAGTTCCACGTTAGTTTTTGATCGGTTTTTACGCCCAAGTACTTAACTTCAGTGGAGAATGGTACTTCTTTACGATTAAATTTTGGTGTGACTAATTTGCCCAACCGTCTCTTTGTGGTAAAGGGTATTATAACAGTTTTATCAGCATTAACCGATAAACTGTTATCCCAGCACCAGTTGTTTAAGGCGTTTAGGGCTATTTGTATGATTGATAATAAAATACTTTGGCAAAAACCCCTCGCAATGATCACACGGTCATCAGCATAATCCAGTGTGTCTGCCATCTTGTACAATAATTGGTCAACCGCAAGTTTATTGATTATATGTTGTTTATAATGTATTCTAATCTGTTTTTTGTGTTGTGATTCACTATTAACACGTTGATAGCCATTTATAAACGAAATATCTGTTGAGATATGTCTAGAAATGATTAAACTTATTTTTATTTATTTATTTTCTTATTTATTTAAATTTATATTGGGTAAACATTATATACTTACGTATGTTGAATATATAATATATTATTGCTATTGGTGTCATTTCTCAAATAGTCAGTAGTAAGTCAATTGTTTCATATAAGTATTATACTTTTCTTGTAAAACTCGAAATAAAAAATTAATACGATTTTTAGAGTTTAGAGTTGCCACGATTAGCAGGAGGGTTGGCAAGTGCAGTTTTTTAGTTCGTATTAGGAAGACGCTCTTACCCTTCTCCTCGTTTATTTTCCCCTGCCGCCTCTTACAACACCCACGGGATATAATATAGGCGGCGTGGTGAGGAAATACTTTTTTTTTATAAGATAAGGGTGACAAACGAGCACACAGTCCACCTGATGGTAAGTGGTTGCTGCGGCCCATAGACATCTACATCTATCCTCTGTTACAAATCAAAATGTAGATGCGTTGTCATCCGTGAGGACTAAGATGGAATGCCTCGTTTCCAGTAAAAAGAGCCTCCGGACACCTGCACTCACCAAGCGAAACGCAGAGGTAAATCTCTACTTCACGCTGGTTTTCTGTGAGGTCGTGGTACTACCCCGGTTCGAGCCGGCCCATACGTGCGACAGCAAAAGCTGCCGCGTGGCTCTACCACTGTTAAAACTTGCTGTAAATTTTACAGTTCACGAGTTACCCTGGTTTGATCCCCGTCGTGAAATAGCTCATTGTAATATTAGGTGCCGATTTATCACATTCCCGGCAGTGAAGGAAACATCATATGCCTGCACGGCTGAGGACTAAAAATATTTTGATTACTTGTGAAGTCCATCAACAAGAAATGAAGTGGCGCGGTTAAATAGGCTATATAGGCTGTAATTGGGGATCTATATAGGCTGTAGCTTTACTTTTAAAATTGAGAACGAAATTGATTTATACTTTAATGATTATTTCCCATTCTTTCAAGCAGTATACATTTTTACAGAGAACCTTAAGAAAAGCTACTTTAAAAGCTCTTCTTCGTGTTGCTACAGCATAAACTTTTTCAATCTAAGGAATCTAGTCACTGGTTACACGCTTTACCATCAAGTAATCTAAGCACATTACTTGATAGGGATAGCTTGCGCATTGCCGTAGGAATCCGACTAGTAGCGGCGATTAGTCAACCCCATCAGTGCCCGTGTGGTAGCAGCGTCGACAAGTTTGGGCTCCACGGACTTTCATGTAAGAAAAGCGCTGGTAGGTTTTCACGACATAGTTCTTTGAACGATGTCATCCGAAGGGCTCTTGCCTCTATAAATGTTCCCTCGGTTTTAGAGCCTTGTGGAATATTTAGAGACGATGGCAAGAGACCCGACGGTATGATATTGGTCGCTTGGGAGAGAGGTAAAGCCCTAGTGTGGGATGCTACTTGCGTAGACACTCTGGCGGCCTCTCATCTCAGGGGTACCTCGTTTAAAGCCGGGGCGGCATCAGAGGCAGCTGAACTGAGTAAGTGGCGTAAATAGGAGTCTCTGAGAGATGACTACATATTTGTGCCATTTGCTGTAGAGACCATCGGTCCGTGGGGTCCACGTGCGGTGAAGTTCGTAAAGGAACTCCATCCGCGGCTGGTCGTTGCTGCTGGTGATAAGAGGGCTGGTTCTTTCCTCGCTCAAAGGCTAAGTATAGCCATTCAGCGGGGAAACACAGTCAGCGTTCTTGGCACGATACCGCGGGGAGTAGGACTATATGATAATTAAGTTTCTAGTTTTAGTTTTTTTTTTTATTATCAAAGTTTTTAATATTGTAGATAAAATTAAATTTGATTTCGTCTATGAAATTGTTATTTGTAGGCGGCAGAATTTATATTCTTTCAAGAATTCATAATGGTAGTGTCATATGTACAGGCGTAAACATAAAAGTACTCACTCATTTAAATCTACGTGTGCACTTCAACACAACCACGTTTAAAAATCAATAATTTGTGGTTTTTTACCGTTACCGTTACAACCTCTTAAAGTCCACTGCTGAATATAGGTCTCCCTCACAGATCGCCTTATATTATATTTGCCATAGTTGCTACGCTTGGCAAGAGGATTGGCAAATGCATTATTTTAAGTCATTATTAGGAAGTCGCTGTTGCCTATCTCCTAATTTGTTTCCCTCTGTCGCCTCTTACGTCACCCACGGGATGATATGGGGTAGTAGATATTCTTACACCGCCACTAGTTTTCAACAAATAAACTTAATTTTTTTGGCCAAATTGGGCCCATAAATTGACAACTGAAACAAAATAGTACATAAAATCGTATCATATCGTATCGTAATCGTAAACATTTGATAAATGGTACATTAAAATCTTCATCCCCTTTTTCGCCACATATAGAGATGGAATATTTTCTTAAAATTTATATGGGACCACCTTTTAGGAACTCATTTAACAGTGGTAGAGCCACGCGGCAGCTTTCGCTGCTGCACGGATGGGCCGGTTCGAACCGGGGTGCTACCACGACCTCACAGAAAACCAGCGTGAAGCAGAGGTTTACCTCTGCGTTTTGCATGTAGAGTGCAGGTGGCCGGAGGCCCTTTTTACTGGAAATGAGGCATTCCATCTTAGTCCTCACGGGTGACAACGCATCTACATTTTGATTTGTAATAGAGGATAGATGTAGATGTATATGGGCCGCAGTAACCACTTACCATCAGGTGGACTGTGTGCTCGTTTGTCTCCCTTATCCCTTAAAAAAAATAATAACAAGTGATTTTTTTTGTTCTGTAATAAAAAAAATTAATATTCCACAATTTTTTTTGATTCTGTGCTATGTTCAAAATTTCAAGTCTCTAGCAAATCGGGAAGTGCTCGAAATTAGAATTCCACAATTCCACCCAGGATGACAGACAGACAAGCAAAAAAATTCTTAAAAAAAGGTGGTAAAGGTAAAAAAGAATCATTCAAAACGGTTCAGCCATTTCGTCGAATATAGAATCTCTTCGTCTTTTCGAACTCGTTTAGAAAGTAATAATCTCTCTATCTAAATAATTTGATAGTCGATTTCGCAAAGAAAAAGTCATCGCAAAATATAATTTAAATGCTAATCTTGGGAATTACGAAAAAGCATAGTACAAAATAACTTTATTATAACTTCACACTTTTTGAAGTTAAAATACAAAAAGTTTAAATTTTTAATCATAACGACGCCACTCCTTAACGAAATAAAAGTTATACTTTACGGAGTTTGAAATAGATGTTTAAAAAAAAACTAGCAATGCTATTAATATTATATTCCCGTTAACCACTCCAGGTAAGCTTAAGATGCATGTGTAACATGTTGTAATGTGTTGTCAAGATTGGATTACAACCGTGTAACGGCGGATTCGACCTACGACTTTACGAGTCTACCATTAGGCTACTGGAGTTTTTGCTATAGTTACTACTTAATAAAAATTAATTCCATCATCCTTTTGATTTATATCTAATTATAATGTCGGTTTTTATTAATACAGACCCCTTATTGATTTTGGTACAATAAAAGCAAATATCGTGAAGAAAAATACTGTGAGTGAGTGGAAGTGAAATATCGAGAAGGATTTATGAGAGAGGGAGAGAGAGAGAGAGGAGCGTTTGACGATATATGGATATCATGAATTTCGTTAACTATAACGAAATATACAACATAATGACAAGTGCTTATTTAATTTATAAAAAATACAAAAAATAATATTATATTAAATAAAACATGGCTGAATTATATTAGAAAATTCGATTTTAATTTTTCTTTAATAAAATTAATTCAAATTTATCAAATTTGTTTTCAATATAAAAAAAAAAATATTTATACAAAATACACAGTCTGTTTGGAAACAAACATGGCCGTTATTTGGAAACACTGGTTAACATTTGCATAACGTAGGCGGGGGCAAACAAGGATTTCAGTATTTTACATTCATGGAAATGGGATAGTTGGATGCACATAGGCAATTGCTGGAGATGGGTCTCTCCCGAAATGGAAGATCAGCTTCACACTTGATAGGTATTATATTGGCAATCCCAGTACAGGCGTTTTGATGCTGCTTACTTCCTTGTTCTGGCTATTAATATTATACGTCTGACGTTAACGATATGGTTATAACGCCGTCTCTCGGTAGCCATAAGATTTTTCTGGCATTTCCCATAATCGCTTCTTATGGCAAACACACGACAGAATAAAGTAATGGGTTCTCTTGCGCCGCTACCACACGGCACTTGCTGTTTAAACTTTTTTATTATTTGATGCGGTGTAGAACCACGCTGCAGCTATATTATGGTAGTAGCACGATTGGGTCAGCTTGACGGATCACACTCTCACAGAATACCAACGTAAAATAGTAGCTTAATGCTGCAGTGTTTCATATGGTAAGTGTCTTTACACTCCTCGTTTCCAGTAAAAAGGATCTTCAGTTCTTTAACCGAAGACACTGGAAACGAGGCATTCCATCTCATATCCATAACGCCATTGCATTTTTCTTTCTTAATCGAAGATAGATGAAGGTGTCTAGGTGCCACAGCATCTACATAACAGCAGTTTAACTGTGTGCTTATTGTTACTCTTTTATAAAAAATAATTTGATTGTAATTCTGGAGTTTTTGCTATAGTTACTACTTAAAAAAAATTAATTACATCATCCTTTTGATTGATATCTAATTATAATGTCGGTTTTTATTAATACAGACCCTTTATTGATTTTGGTACAATAAAAGCAAATATCGTGAAGAAAAATACTGTGAGTGAGTGGTAGTGAAATATCGAGAAGGATTTATGAGAGAAGGAGAGAGGGAGAGAGGAGCGTTTGACGATTGGTTGAAGACGTGAGACGTATAACACGAAAACGTGTAAAGTTGTATTGTTATATTAAAAGCGAAATAGGTAAGTTGTTTAAAAAAATAATTTGATTGTAATAATTTGACTGTCCAACCACGAAGTGGCAGTGTAAGAATTTCCAATACCTCATATTGTTCCGTGGGTGTTGTAAGAGGCGATAGGGGTAAATTGAAATTGGAGATAAGCAGAAGAATCTTCCTGATAACAACTCAAAATAACAAAAACTCAGTTGCCAACTTGCCTGCCAACTTGCCTGCCTACCTGCCTGCCAAGCGTGGTAACAATGGTAATATCTAATATGAGGCAATATATGTGGCAGTTCTATGTTCAGTAGGAGAATTTCTTGGCTGTAATGGATGGATGGAAAAATGGACGGCATAGGCGGCGACTGTTGACTAGACATCAAAATAACAAGCGTCAGCTTAGTCAGTAAATGTTAATAAGAATAAACATGAGACCAAAACAGTAGAGCTAGAGACATAATTGCTCAAGATCTAAGTAGAAAACGTTAGGTATCGTCGCTTCAAGCAACGACAAATCGAATTACAAAGCGGCAATCAATGTGACTTCCAATTTATGGTCAATCCATTGAGCCGATATCTATTATACTGTCATCAAACGTTTGATATGTATTGTATGGGACATGGCATAGATTTTATTTACTATTGCAGACAAATCAATGATATGAAATCCGACCTAATATCCGACCGAACTAGAAACTATTTTATTCAATATAGATTATAAATAATACTTATAGAAAGTTACTTAAGTTACTTACTGAAAGTCATTGTACATACATAGTGAAGCTTACCACCGGTTTAGAAAAAAATTCTGTCCTGGGAAACACCAGCAAAACATGCAGCGGGACAGTTTTTGCAAAAAAAAAAACATCAAAGTACGAATATATCAGAGCTTCAGCGTGGAATTCATTAATCATAATAGGAACTGTCTCTTTGTTTAAACTAGATGAAGATGCAGTAGACATACAAGTGGTTTGAATAGCATCTTGAAGTTGCTTCAGTGTCTAGAGCATTTAGAATTGGTCTACCACTTTGCAGACACTATCAGAAACAGAAACAGAAACAGAAACTTTTTTATTCAATATAGATTATAAATAATACTTATTGAAAGTCACTCTTTTGTTTGATTACCACTGGTTCGGAAAAAACCTCTGTCCTGGGAAGAACCAGCAAGAAACCCAGCGGGACTTTTTTTAAATAACAGCTTACAATCATGATGTTACACAAATTAACAACACAACAAATTAGAAATAGCTTGGTAGCGATCACCTCATTTCCAGGGGTTATGATCATCCATAAATTCCTTAATATTATAATAACCCTTTTTATACAAACTTAGTTTAATAAAGTTTTTGAACTTTGAACAGGTCAAACTTTGTATATTTTCTGGAATTTTGTTGTAAAAGCGTATACATCGCCCCAAGAATGAATTACTGACTCGATGGAGTCGAGTAACTGGTACTACTAGCTTGTGTCTGTTCCTAGTATTTAAAGAATGAATATCACTTATTTTTGTAAAACTACTTTTATTTTTGTGTACGTACATTACATTTTCATAAATGTATTGAGAGGCCAAAGTTAATATATTAATTTCCTTAAATTTTTGTCGCAGCGACTCTTTAGGCTTTAAATCATAAATTGCTCTTATGGCCCTCTTCTGCAAAACAAATATAATTTCAGTGTCAGCTGCGTGTCCCCATAGCAAAATACCATACGACATTATGCTATGGAAGTAGCTGAAGTAAACTAGTCTAGCTGTTTCAACACTGGTTAGACTTCTAATCTTTTTTACAGCATATGCTGCAGAACTAAGTCTGCTTGCTAGTTTTGATATATGGGGGCTCCATTGAAGCTTCGCGTCTAGTGTGATTCCAAGAAAAATGGTGGTATCTACAAGACTCAGTTTCTCCCCATTTAAAATTACATTAGTATTTAATTGTTTGACATTTGGAGTCACGAATTTCATACATTTTGTTTTAGTGCCATTTAAATGCAAATTATTAACATCGAACCAATTTACTAATTTAGATATAGCATTATTTACTTCGTCATATTTTAGTAACTGTCGACTTAATTTGAAAATTAAAGAAGTGTCATCTGCAAATAATACTATATCATGGTTATCCCCTACTATGTAAGGTAAGTCATTAATGTATACAAGAAACAGAAAGGGGCCGAGAATTGAGCCTTGAGGCACGCCCATTTGTACCATCGATCCGGAAGAGCTCATATTGTTAATGACAACTTTTTGCGTTCTCTTACTTAAATATGAAATAATTAATTTAAGAGCATCACTTCTTACACCGTAGTGTTGAAGTTTCCTGATTAATGTTTCATGGTGAACACAATCGAAGGCCTTGGATAGGTCACAAAATATACCCAAAGCATCCTGTGAATTCTCCCATGCATTAAAGATATATTTAATCAGCTCAACACCGGCATCAGTTGTCGAGCAACCCCTTGTGAAACCAAATTGATTTTTATGAAGTAAATTATTTATATTAAAAAAATTTAACATTTGATCAAGAACAATTTTTTCAAAAATCTTACTAAGTGTTGGTAGTACAGAAATAGGTCTAAAATTGGCGGGGTCTAATGTACTACCAGATTTAAATAAAGGTATTACTTTACTATGCTTCATTAAATCAGGAAACACACCAGATTCGATAGTAGTATTAAAAATAATAGCTAAATGAGGCGCGATTGTATCTATTATAGACGCAATAACTTTAACGGAAATCCCCCACAGATCCGCAGTTTTCTTAACATCAATAGTTTTAAAATATTTTACAATATCTTTTGATGACACTTTATGAAATGTAAAATTCTTTGTACACACCTTTACATTTTGTTTAAGTAATGATTCGGTGACGGCAGGAGAAGAATTCAGTGACTTAGTGGTCAAGATCGGAATATCAGTAAAATATTTCTCAAAAACCATTGCTACGTCCTGATCTGATACAGTTAATTTGTTGTTAACACTTAACTGGTAATTTGAATTGCGAGAGTTGATCTTACCAGTTTCGCTATTAATTATACTCCATGTCATTTTAATTTTATTGGAAGCCGTCTTAATTTTGTTGCTCAAATGCAAAGACTTGGCTATGGAGCACACTCTTTTAAATATTTTTGAATATTTTTTTACATATTCCCTAAATTCGACGCTATGATTATATGACCTTTCATGGTAAAGATCATATAACCTATGCCTGCTCTTATGGACTCCTACTGTCGCCCATTCATTGAATGACTTCCGACTGTGCTATCAAAGTGCCATATATGCAGATACGTACTTCTGCTGGGCTCGATCGAATACCAGGCTTGAATTCCGGGCGGGGTTACAAACTCGCAACTATTAGTGGTCACTGCACTACGGAACCGTCCTTTCATTTAAATGACGAATTAATGGACTCTTTTAAGTGACGAGACATAATTATTGAGGATATATTTTCTATGGATATGGGGCCTGGGTACATGCTTCCCACCCTTCCTTCTATGAAAAAAAAAATTCACATGCTGGTTTGTCAGGTACGTGATATATACTATAACTGATTAGTATTAAAATTCAGTTTCCTGACGTTACGTTTTATTTCCTAAATAAAAAAATATTTCCTATATTTTTTGAAAACGAATACTTATTAAAAGCCTAAAATGTTTGTAAGGAGATGTTTAGTCGTATGGCGGATTTGAAGCTGCAACTTTTCAAGTTTACTGTCCGTGTCTTAACCATTGCCACTGAAGCTTAACTGAGATATAAATAACATTTACGAGCGAATATTCCCCCAAACAAATCGAAGTAGCGCCAATAATTCATCGCGTTCCGTTCCATCTCCGACATTGTCTTGAGTCAACTGCGTCATGTAAACAAACCAATGAACTGCTTTCTAGGTGAATCGATTCTGTAAACATTAAAACTTATTCCATCTGAATCTCATCGATGTTATTCGATACAGATATCTTGGATGTCTTGGATAATTTTTATCGATGTTTCTGCTTTAGTACATTTCACGCTATTATCTTATATCTTCTTATTTAGCAATAGAAATATTGCTAAATAGCAGGCGAGTTAGCAATAGCAGTTTTTTATTATTATTTTGAGCTGTTTTGAGGAATATACTGCTGCAAATCTGTTTCATCTCTCTACGTCGCCTTTTACAACACTCACTGGATGTGTCTGTCTGTGCATTAAAACATGTAACTGCCTTTTATTTCGCGTAGTGTATATATTCTTTGCTTATATTGAGCTGAGTGTTATTTGCATACCATTAAGCCATGAAAAAAAATTTTTATTTTTCTTGTCTCCGTCTGTCTGTCCGGGATAATCTTCAGAATGAGCAGCTGAACAGATTATAATTAAACTTCGAAAAATAAACTAAAAATGGATAAATAATGACACTTGATTATTTTTAATTTATAACACGCCACATTAATAACTCAAAACCAGGCGGAGCCGCAACGGGTCACTGGCTTTATTAATAAAAAGGAATTCACTTTTAGCGTGGAGAAATTAACGTTGTTTTACCGTGTAGTGCCGGTGTACGAATATCCACCCCTATGTATCAAATTAAGAGATAGGTAGCAGGGTCTTCATTATAACTAATAAAAATAAAAACTGCGGTAGGCACTCAGCTAACCAAGCATGGCATCTACGGCGAATATGCTTCTTATGACGCAATATATTGAGGAGGCCTATTTTCAGCAATTAACTTTAATAGGCTGTCATGAACATTACAGCCCTACACAAGTCCACTGCTGAACATAGGCCTCCCCCAAGGAATGCCACAAAGCACGGGTCTGAGCCACCTGCGTCCATCGACTTCCTGCATATTTTACCAGGTCGTCACTCCATCTAGAGGGGGGACGCCCTACACTTCGTCTGCCGGTACGAGGCCGCCACTCTAGAACCTTTTTTTCCTATCGGTTGTCAGTTCTTCGAGCTATATGGCCAGCCCATTGCCACTTCAGCTTACTAATCCGTTGAGCTCACACTGGTCACTCTAGTTCTACTATGGATATCCTCATTTCTAAGTTTATCACGCAGAGAAACTCCAAGCATAGTCCTCTCCATAGCTCGCTGAGCGACCTTGAGCTTCCTTATACGGCCAGCAGTGAAGGACCACGTCTCAGATCCGTAATTCATCACTGGCAACACGCACTGGTTGTACAATTTCGTTTTCAGGTTTTGAGGTATGTCTAACGAGAAGATGTGTCGTAGTTTCCCGAACGCTGCCCAGCCGAGTTGAATCCGTCGTTTGACCTCTCGGTCGAAGTTGGACTTACCTAGTCGGACTATTTGTCCCCGGTAAACGTACTCGTCAACAACTTCGAGCTTAGTGCTCCCAACAACTACTGGCATATGTGTGACATGGACATTAAACATGATCTTTATTTTGTCCATGTTCATCTTAAGACCTATTGGTCCATTGGGACCGTTGGGAAACACAATTGAGGTCATTGAGCATAGTGATTAGGTCTTCCAGCGATTCTGCCATAAGGACTATATCGTCGGCAAATCGAAGGTGAGTGATGTACTCGCCATTGATGTTAATACCGTATCCTTTCCAGTCCAGAAGCTTGAAAACGTCTTCTAATGCAGCGGTGAAGAGTTTCGGGGATATAACGTCACCCTGTCTTACACCTCTCTGCAATTGGATAGGTTTCGTACTCTGGTTCTGTACTCGGATAGCCATCGTAGCCCTACTATACAAACACTTCAGCACTTCGATATACCGACAGTCAACTTGGCATCGCTGAAGAGACTGCAGTACCGCCCAAATTTCGACGGAATCAAAGGCTTTATCATAGTCCACATACGCCAGACATAGTGGCAAATTGTACTCTTCGGACTTCTGTACAATTTGCCGAAGGCTATGTATGTGGTCTATGGTGCTAAAACCTTTTCGGAAACCGGCTTGTTCGGGAGGCTGGAAGTCGTCAAGTCTGCGCGCGAGACGATTCGTAATGACTCTTGAAAATAGCACTTAGACGCGGGTCAGAAGGGAAATCGGTCTGTAGCTCTTCAAGAGAGCGTTGTCACCTTTCTTGAAGAACAAGACCACCGCACTTCTGCTCCACGCTTCCGGTGTAATGCCACCATGGAGTACGGAAATAAAGAACCTCTGAAGGACTTCAAGTTCCGGTTTTCCACCCGCTTTCAGAAGCTCCGCTGTGATTTCATCCTCGCCTGGGGCCTTGCTGTTTTTAATGTGCTGGAGCTCTCTCAGACTGACGTCCGGGATATCATCGGAATAGTGTCGGATAAGACTCGCTCTTTGATCGTTACTCACACTTACGTGTAGCTCCAACGATGACGTGTACAGCTGCACATAGAACCTCTTAATCTCACTCAAAATCTCAGGTGCCCCGGAAACGACGCTGTCACACTCGGTCTTCAGCTTCGACAGTTGGCTCTTTCTGGCAGACAGATCTCTAGCAAGGACTTTGTAGCCCTGGTTCCGCTCAATCGCTTCTTCAATACGAGCAGTATTAAAGTTGCGTAAGTCCCGCCGCATGCATTTGGAGATCTGTCTGTTCAGTTGCCTGTATGCTGTCAAATCTACTGAAGACTGCAGCTTCATATGCCGTCTAACAGCCATGAGATTAAGAATGTAATCAGAGAGTTTTTGTGTTCTTCTGCGGCGGGTCTTGCAAAACTTAGCTCCGACCGCATGGACAGTTTCCACGAACTTTTCATTCAAAAATTCTACATTCTACTGCATTGCAATCTTCTAGGCACTGAAAACGGTTTCGTAGCTCGAGCTGTAAGGTTTTGGGGGACGGAGCGTTGACTTCATTAGACGTTACCTCTCTAACATAACGTTTAGGTTCAGTGTACGTCTCACCATTCGGTGATCGCTGCCGGTTTTCACCCTCGCGATCACTGACATATCACTAAACAGTTGTCTTCTTGTCGTCATAAGGAAGTCAATCTCATTTTTTGTCAAACCGTCGGGGCTCGACCAGATCCACTTTCTGTGGGGCCGCTTCTGTAAGAAAGAGTTCATCATAAAGAGTCCCTTTTTCTCCATGAAATCAGCCAGCTGCTGGCCCCTCCGGTTTCGTTGCACTGTTCCGAATTTTCCTACTTTCAGCTTCTTTCTTGTGCCTATTTTGCGTTGAAGTCTCCTATTAACACCGTATAGTGGGTTTTAGAGGAATGCATAGCTCTAGAGATATCTTCATACATTTCCTCCACCTCCTCACCGGGGTGTGCCGAGGTTGGTGTGTAAACCTGTATGACCTTCAGCGAATACCATTTGGTGATTATGAGTATAAGGTATGCAGCCCTCGTCGACACACTCCCAATCTTTTCAACGTTGTTAACTAGAGACTTGTGGACGATTAATCCGAAACCTCCTTGGGACAGATGGTCGCCCTCGCGGTGATAGAACAAGTTGCCGGATTCGAGAATTGTGAAATGTCCTCCCCCACTCTTCGGACCTCGGATAATTCTATGATATTCCAGCGCAACTTGTCTATCTCTTCTTCCAGCTCCAGGATCTTCTCGTCAGTCCTCAGGGTGCGTGCGTTATAAGTTGCCAGGTCGAATCGTCGTAGGTGGTAACCGTACCTCCACCGGAGATTCTTAGCACCCCCTGCCCCGCCGTTACCATGGTCGCCACCGTAGCCAGGAATAGCGGGGCCGCCGGGGACTGGGGGCCGTTTATTAATGTCTTTGCTCATGGGGGGTATATTGCCATAGTTGCCACGCTTGGCGAGCGGGTTGGCAACCGCAGTTTTTTTATTATTATTTTGCTTTTATCAGAAAGATGCTGCTGCCCATCCTCTACCTCAGTTTCCCTCTGTCGCCTCTTACGACACCGACCACTACGGGTTAGTAAGGCTGTAATGGTAACTTACTATTATGTACTTATAGTTATATACCTTCTTAGAAGATATATTCAACACTTGTTGGACAGAATATTATGATGCTAAGAACAAATTATATAAATAAAGGCCCCATTGTTACATTATAAGAACTAACATCGACAAGAAACATATTATGAGGGACAGGCTTTTATTTTAATAATTCAACAGGCCTCAGTCCCAGCCATGTAGCTGATATTTTGTAAATCGTTTAGGAATATGACGATACTTTTTTCCTTTTTTATATAAATTTTTATATTATTAAATTATTTTGTTTAGAAGAAGAAATTACTAGCAATGATATTCCCTTTAATCACTCCTGGTATGCTTAAAATGCTTGGTTATGAGTGGCTCATGACAGAACACGCGGTCGGTAGTGCTACTGACAAACGCTTGGCTACTGCGCTTCCGAGCCGTGAATTCTCTGCGACTTGTGACAGGTTGTAATGATGATAATGATGATAGATGCAAATGACTTGGGGCCGTACTTTGTAGCAATCTGTGGGAGAGACCTTTATACAACAGTGAACTGGTGATAAGCTGTAGCGATAGTGATAGTGATGATCGTCATTATTAATATAACAAGTACGTATTATTCATTATTTAATTGTATAGTTAAACCTTACTGTGTAGTGGCAGTGTCAGATAATCCACTCCCCCATATCACCTCGTGGGTGTCGTCTGAGATTGCAGAGGGAAATCGGAACAGGGGATGGGCAGCACATTACACATACACATTTTTTCTTGCCATTACTCTTTACGCAAAGCTTCAGTAGGGCCCCAATAAATCTAAATAATCATACTTACTAAGTTCAGCAACTTATTTTCATTGCACAATCACTTGGGGTTTTGCTATGAGGAAATGCGGCTGATTTAGAAACTATTTTAGTTTTGAAAAACAGCATGTCAACTATCGCACACATTCATCCTAAGAAGCAATATATAGGGAAGCCCTGTGATAATGTTTATGATGATGGTGCAGCTCTTATTGGCATTTTGAACAAGTAACAAATTGATATCAGTTATTAATTTTTCTTTCTTAATGTGTATGAATAAACTGTGATCACACTGGAAATTTACTCCAACAACCTGAGAGATATATTTTAATTTTATGAATTGTTACATATCGCCCTTACCTTTTAAAATTCACTGCCATTTACTAGAAGACCAAATTGTACACAATTAAGAACACTTAGAGATCTGTCACTTTAATAAAATTCGTCTAATAAGAATTAAATACACACTGAAACGCCAATTAGCTACGGAGATTTCTTTAAAACAATTCTTTTCGACTTTTTGTTTAATAGTAATAATATTTACGTTTAAAAGAAAAATAATAGTAATATTTATATATTATTTAATTAAGGGTAGCTAAAGAGCACACAGTCCACCTGATGGTAAGTGGATACTCTTTCCCCAAGACATTTACATCTATCCTCTATGAAGAATTTTTTCAACAGTGATAGAGCCACGCGATAGCTTTTGCTGTCGCACGGATGGGCCGGCTCGAACCGGGGTGGTACCACGACCTCACAGAAAACCAGCGTGAAGTAAAGGTTTACCTCTGCGTTTCGCTTGGTGAGTGCAGGTGGCCGGAGGCCCTTTTTACTGGAAATGAGGCATTCCATCTTAGTCCTCACGGGTGACAACGCATCTACATTTTGATTTGTAATAGAGGATAGATGTAGATGTCTATGGGCTACAGCAACCACTTACCATCAGGTGGACTGTGTGCTCGTTTGTCACCCTTATCCTATAAAAAAAAGAAAAAACAAAGAATCGAAATGCAGATAAGTTGTTCTACCACGAACATACGAGTTACATTTTTATATTAATTAGGTTATAATTTATTTCATGGATAACCCTAGTAGCCCTAGGACTTTGGCAACAGCCGCATTCTGTAAATTTACAGATGCTATAAAATGAATAGGCGAGTTGCAAAATATGGTGAAAGAAATATAGTTAGAAATATTGGCGTTTCATATACCTACCAAAAATTGCACGTAAACAAACATCAAGATCAGGATCAATTATCTGTAGGCTTAACAAACTGGTTCCGTATATATGATATTATCGTATATCTAATATATAAAATCAATATTTTTTGTTCGCATTTTATGCGCTGCTATACTGTCAATCAGGTCGTTTTTTAAATAAATAAATTTTTAAAGTGTTCAAAGAAAAAGAAATTATCGCGGCGACGTTGATTAGTGAAATTAAAAAATGCATTTTTATATAATTTAGATGTGGATCGACCAACATGCTCTTGTTACTTAGATTTCGATAGTTTTTAATACCTATGTAATTTTATTGTTATTATTTAGGTGCTACTGTATTTTATACAGATACAGATGCAATTTTAAGTGCTGATTTAGCACGTGCTCGGCGGTTATCAAAATTATATGGGACCATACTTAAAGCACCAGCTTTTAAGTAAAAAAGGAATAGTCGAAATCGGTTTACAAAATAAAAAGTTGTGAGGTAACACACATTAAAAAAAACATACTGTCGCATTTAGTACCGTCTCCTTTATGAAGTCGGTAGAAAATGAGATTGTTTTCATTAAGACAACCACACGAAAACTGTTCAGTAATATCTCACTGATCGCGAGGGTGAAAATCGGCAGCAATAGAAGACAGATCTCCATATGCATTTGGCGGGACTTACGCAACTTCAATCCAGTTTGCATTGAGGAAGTGATTGAGCAAAACCAGGGCTTCAAGGTCTTTGTCTGCCAGAAAGAGCCAACTGTCAAAGCTGAAGACTGAGTGTGTCAGCATCGTTTCCGGTACACCTGAGATTTTAAATAAGTTTGAGAGGTGTAGAGCAAGTCTTATCCGACACTATTCCGAAGATATTCCAGACGTCATACTCATTGCTAAGCCACTGTGCCAGGGAACCGAAATTTTGCCATTCGCCCTTACGATAATTTTCCCGTTTTATCTCCCGTTTGGTATTTTCTTTTATGTTTATAACAAATAATTAATAAAAACTTTAATAGACAGTCATTATATTGGTGGTTGGGTCTAATTAAATTGGCTTGTAGAAGTTATCAATTTAATCTAGATTATCGAAAACAAGAAATCACTAAGGTGCGGAATGTAGAAGTATAGGCGTACAATCGTTCACGCACACATACACAGTCCCAATATTTTACTATATTATAATACTATCATTTTGGGGATATTTCGAAGGAAATGTTAAATATGTACACTAACCACGCACTCTCAAGACATAGGATCCTGATAAGTCACATCACCAACAATTTATTTTACGTAAGCACGTAAAATTTGAATTTAAAGCCATTTTCAGAGAAGTAAATTGCCAAATATCTTTAACAATCCCGCTTCGCTACTCGTTCAGTATGCAACAAAGTTGTCATGCGAAAGCAAAACTAGGGTAATTAACCCTAAATCATTTAAACATGCTAGGAGTAAGTTATAGATGGCACAGACTGCAGTGAAATTACATTTGGTTCGATAGTTATATCTACACCGTTGATTCGATATTCTGACATAGAAACAGATTTTGAAGCTTCCAACATTTCAAATTAATCTAAAATATATTCGTTCACTATATTAACGCTTAATTTATATAGTCAAATGTGACCTTAAATAGAATCAGACCTTACTTTGCGAAAACCCATTACATTAATGATGTTAAAATTAATTAGCTAAGATTCGCGTAATGAAATAAAATGACGTGTCTTACCCAGTTTGAAAAGACACATCATTTTAATTTATTACACGAATCTGGGCTAGTTCATTTTGACATCTGCAATATGTGACGATATTGTTTAAGGTTCCTTAACTCAAAAGGAAAAAAAACCTTATTGGGTCACTTTGCTGTCCGTCTATCTAATTGTCTGTCAATACTCTTTTTCTCAGACGTGTAGAGATATCAAGTTGTAAAAAATTTATGCTTCACAAACAAAACATACAGCCATTATGTCACATATATTGATGCTTACAGACCCACTCATCAAATCCAATTTAAATAAAACCTTACTTTTAAGTTCACTTGAATCACGAAAATCAACAATATTCATTACGCATTTAAGGTTAAAATACCTTAATATATGCACAGCTCAAAATTTCTAATGTTCATATTTTTAATAGTATAATAGACACTTACCTCTACCCTTGTTTAAGAGTCAAAATGCTGATGCGTTATTAACCCTAAGTAAGGCCTCGCTTCCAGTAAAAGGCGTCTCCGGTTCTCTACATTGTCCAAACTATACACAGCAGAATAAAGCTGCTATTTTACGCTGGTTTTCTATGAGATCATAGTCCTTCCCCGTTCGAGCTGACAAATGAGTGCTACATAATATGTCATATATCTACAGCAAGGCTCTACCACGAATATGAAGTAGTTAAAGGGCTAAGTAAAGTTAAAAAATTGATGACCTACATACGTGTCATAGCTGGGCACCGGCCTCGTCTCATAAAATCATATCAGAGAAGGTTTTAGGCAAAGAAAATTTGCCGCACTGCCACAATTCATGTTGGCGAATTCCACGTATTTTCCGAAATATTTAATTTATTTCCCAGACATGCAGGTTTAATCACGATGCATTCCTCCACCGTTGACGGTGGAGGAAGGCACCGTTGACGGCGCTTGAGCGCGTGGTAAATTGGCACTTAAAATTTTGGTGCCGAAGGGGTACGAACCCGGGTTCTTCGCGTACTGTTAAATTTACAGCAAGCGGTTAAGGTCCTGTGCTTTTTATATATAGAATAAGGATGAGAAATGAGCACACAGTCCACCTGATTGGAAGTGGATACTGAAGACCACAGACATTTGCATTTATTGTCGATAAAAAATCAAAATGCAGATATGACTAAAATAGAATACCTCGTATCCGGTAAAAAGTGTCTCTGGTTCTCTACACACACTATACGAAACACAGCAGAATTAAGTTGCTATTTTACGCTGGTATTCCATTAGGCTGTCGCACTTGCATGGTCGAGTCGAACCTTTCGTGCTACAACTATAATATAGCTGCAGCATGGCATTGCTTTACCACTTACAAAATCTTCCACGGCTCGTATAGATAATATAAGAAATCATTATATTTTGTTGTTGTTCTACATATAATTATAATTATTATTATCTTCAGTAACTCGCTAAAGCGAGTGAGCGATAATGTCGAGAGCTAGCCGATTTTGAAGGCGGAATTCATTTTAATAATTCAACAGACGTAGTTCGCATGCGGGCCCCGGGAGATATATTTTTCGTTTTGCCCAAAAATATGGAATATGTGATGCCAGCTTTAGGATATTTTTTTTATTGTTTAACTCTTTCCTGCGTAATTTCTGGTTTTAAAAAATTTCTTCGAATGTTCGTTATTTGCTTGGCTCTTTTTTTGCTATTCTAACATTTTAATTGCTGATATTTTTTTTGCTTCAAGCCTAATTCCTGCATGTCTTACCAGGTTGTCACTCCATCTAGCGGGAATCGCCCTACACTTCGCTTATTGATACGAGGTTGCCACTTTAGTACATTCCTGTGAAATTATATTAAATTAAAAAGGACCGAACTTTGTGGCATAAATGTCATGATAACAAAGGCAAATCCTTATTTAACGGGGGATGCCAAAGTCCAGAGGACTTGTTGAAGAAAATTCGTTTTTCAGTATAGTTATATTAACGGTATTTCTAAACACTTTAATTAAACATAGTCGCTTTCTGCGTCTATCTGTGTACTCACTTAAAACTTTTAAACTACTTAATGAATTTTGATACGGTTACCAGTTTCCTCCATTATTTCATTATCACACAATAATCTTTATTTCTTGAATAACGTTAATAAACATAAAGTTATATATAACACAAGTTTATGAGACACATTATCTAATTAACATCTATAAAAAATCAAAGGGTAAAATTGAATTTACAGGTTTATGTAGATCCCACAGATGGGCATAAGTCTGATTTCTAAGATAGTTTTAATAATTATTAGAAAGTAATTATTAGATAAATGTTTATATTCGGTGTCTAAATTGGTGTTAAATGAAAATAAATAGATATAATTAATTATTTTAGACATAAGATAATGCCCTGATTTTGTATCCCTGAAAATTTATTTAATAATAATAATAATAAAAAATCTTTATTTCGGATAACAAATGAGATCCATATCACAGATATTAGAAAAATCACAAAATAATAATAATAGTACAGTTAGGTCGACGGAGAAAGTAAAATGACACGTACACACGCACGCATTCACGCATAGACATATTCACGCAAGCACACACACACACACACACACACACACACACACACACACACCCACGCGCGCGCGCGCGCTCGCAGCCATACATACACACATACACACACGGGTAAGTCAGCCATGCAGGACGTTAATAACTTGCCTTATTATAGGATACTCATGTTTTTGTGCTATAACACCCAGGATACTGTTGGAGCTATTCCTTGTTCTGCTTAGTAGCGATGCGGCTTTTTTGCGCATTATCGCGTCAAACCCGTCAGTGAGGGCCTCACAGAACATGCCTGAAGCGCTGCAGTAGCGGGGCAGCCCCAAAAGAACTCTAAATGAATTGTTATATTGCACCTTTAATGCTTTATACGCCCTTTGTGTGTAGTTGACCCAAAGGGAGCACGAATAGAAACACTGGCAGTATGCCTTAAAAAGAGTTATTTTAACGGCATTACTGCATCGTGCAAACCTACGGGCCAACATATTACTCCGGGTCGCTAAAGCCCTACGCTCCCTCTCCATGTCCATTTCATCACGCAAATCCTCGGCCACGTAGTGTCCCAAGTATCTGAATTGTGATACCCTCGATAAAGCAGTGTTGTAGAGTCTGATAGGTGGTATGTACGTGGAACTCTTGTTATTAGCTTTAAACAACACAAACTCACTTTTCTTTATATTATAAATTAGACCGTGTTCATTTGCATAAGCCTCACAGATTCCCAGAAGCTTTCTGAGCGCACTGACCGAGGGATTCAGCAACACCATGTCGTCGGCATAACTTAGGTTGTTGACACACTTTTCATCCACATGGCAACCGACATTAGTGCTGCTGAGTCTCTCGAGCAGCACTAAGGTCGGTTGAGTCAAGTTAAAAAGTTGAGGTGAACTTATTCCACCTTGTCTCACGCCACATTTCAACTCGTACGGTTCAGAAAGCTTATCTGCTCATTTTACATGATTTGTTTGATGATTGTACCAATAGCGGAAGATACCCAGAAGATCATTAGAAAAATTACATTCGGCAAGTTTTTTCCATAAAATATGATACGACACCAGGTCAAAGGCCCTCGACAGGTCTAAGAAGCATCCATAAACCGGGGTTTTGCGATCTGTATAATATCTGACTGTATGTTTTAAACCTAATATTGCACTTTCTGTTGACAGCCCTGCCCTAAAACCAAACTGTGTTTCATGAATCTGAAGAACTTTTTCTAACTCATTGCTTAGTAGCCCGTCGAGCACCTTTGCCGTCACTGTTGCTAAAGAGATAGGCCTGTAATTGCTTTTATCTGAAATGTCTCCAGTCTTATTCTTCACTATTGGTACAACTATCGTTTTAATCAAATCTCTGGGTAGATACGCATGACTTATGCACAGTGAATAAAACATGGAGAGGACGCGAGGAAGGTAACAACCAGTATACTGCAGATGTTAATGACTATTCTATAATCATAATTTTTTTTGTTGGCATATTGAACTGAATTTAATCTTTATTTATTGTTTTATTATTTTTTATTTTACATATATTATCGTACTTCGATAACTATTAATAATGAGTTGTGTTATAATTGAAAATTAGAAATGTAAATGTGAAATTGTTTTATGAATTTAATAAAACTATGTTTTACTGATTTTATCGCGTTTAATTTACTATTTTAATTCCCGAAGTAACGGGTAAAGCACCTGAAACGCGGGACTTAAAATAGTAAATTAAACGTGATAAAATCCGTAAAAAATTAGTTTTATTCAATTTGTGGTTTTCGCGTAAATATAAGAAATCTTTATGAATTGAAATCGATTTTAACGCAATTTTAACTGGTTATGTAATCGATATTTCTATGTACTATATTTATTATATACACTATGCAAACACAATTCAAATTATTTAAGAATAAATTTAAAAAATGCTGAAGTCCAGTACTGCCTGTTTTTGTATTCGAAAAGTGTGGTGGCGGCGTAAAATACCCATCAGCTTCACATACCTAAAATAACGCTATGCTAATCACCTCTTTTCGTCCGGTGGGTGTCGTACAAAGCGAGTATGGGAAACGCCAGAAAAATATGATGGCTTCCGATAGGCACAGACATAAAATGTTCAAACCGGCTACGGACAGCAGCGTGGTGCGACAAAGGTGCGATATGTCTGGCGCTGCAATCGTGAATCCAAATGCCAAGCGTGACGCAATTCCCCCCTACAACGAACTGTGGACTTTTACTGATCGATGAAGATGTATCCATTGTAATATTTTTTCTGAATACTGCACAAAGTATAATTTGAAGACAGATGTTTTTATCGTTATTTGAACATCCTGTGATTTCGACTGTGATTTCGATAACTTTGTCGCCGATATTAGCCAATGTGAATTCCGGTTTATTTTTATTGAAGAGGAGGCAAACGAGCATGCGATTTAACTAATGGTAATTTACCACCGCCGCCCATGAACAACTTCAACACCAGGGAAATTGCAGGTGCGTTGCCGCATTTTCAAAAAGCGTCGGCTCTTTTCTTGAAGGTCTCTAAGTCGTATCGGTCTGAAAATATTGCTATTGGTATTCAATTCCGATTCCAAAATTCTCGAATTATTTTATTACTTAGAGGTAATTTCATAAATTAACATGTTCGAACTGGTAAAGTAAACGTTATGAAATTTCAAATTGAGCGTCGCTTTTGGCTATTACACTCAGGCTAAGCTCTGATGTCAAGCTAAGCTAAACTAATCCGTAATTGATTTAACTGTGTCATGAGCACGCAACGGGCAACACTAACTGCAGCTGTGAAATGTGATTTGTTGTGCCGACGCGACGATGCTTCTGCCTGCGTTTTCAAATTTAGAGTCAAATAAATTGATTGCTTCAGCTTTGATGTAATGTTAGATTAGAAATCAATATACTAATACAAATAATTGCATTATGAATTATTAATTCTTCTACATATTCTATTTAAGTCGGAGCTGGACTAATTAATTGAATACACTTTCTAGGTGGTAAGACTTCTTTTCTGCCTTGCAGTCCCTCTAAGTGTTCACCTTGTTATTATTGTTTTTTTGTTAAATATAATAAGGGTGACAATCAAGCACACAATTATTCCACATAATGATTAATGGATGCTATTGCCCATGGACACCTACATCTTATTCTCGATTAGATGTGTTATCAGTGGTACCCCTGAGGACTAAGAATGCCTTGTTACCAGTAATTTAAACTTTTAATAAAAAGTAAAATCCGTCTTCAAAGAACTAATACGTTTGATACACAGTAGAGCCACGTTGCAACTGAATTGTGGTTGTAGCATAAATAAGTCGATTCGACTGTGGAAGGATCACGTTCTCACAGAACACTAACGTAAAAAGCAGCTTAATTTTGTGTTTTAGATAGTGAGTGTAGAGAACCGGAGACCGTTTTTACTGCAAACGAAGCATTTCACTTAAATCGGCTAAAGGGTTGATAACGCATCTATATTTTAAATGTAGATGACTATAGGCCACAACTACCATTTACCATCAGGTGGATAATGTGCTCTTTGTCAACCTTCTACAATAAATAAATTAGCCTTCGGTGCTAACACGTAATAATAGGTAATATGTTACGGCTAAAACCTGAAGTGCGGATGCTAAGTCTAATCAGTTACAACTAGTTACAACGGATTGGTTATTTTTGTTTATAAATTACATAAGTGGTAAGGTACTTAACCTAAAATATTATAAGCCGAACATTAAAATCTACTGTTGCTAATGTAGTTTATACCTGCTTTCGTATTTTGAGCAAAGTTAACACTTAACAGTAAACTTACACCTAGTTATAGATAGCTTAACCTAGATTATCCACTAATATTATCTACAGATTATAAGAATTAAAGGCCCAACTTCGAAACTATCATGTGGAAATTATTTAATTATTTTTAAATCTTTGAAGCCAGCTTTTACTTTTTATTAAAAGTTTAAGTTTTTGTCTCTTTAAGTGAACTAAAGAATATCACAAACTCAAGGTAACAACTGGTAAATCGTCTAAATGGTTTATAATTGACGAAGATATCACGTAAGATATAAATAAAAACAGAAGAATCATACTTAAAGCTTTTAAAAAGTTACCTCGCAAAGATCCGCTCGATAAAATAAAATGATGTGTCTTACCTAGTATGAAGAGCACCTCCCGCCCTCCCTCAATTGCGTGCACTATCCTCTTCACCACTAATCCTAGCACCACTACTCCCAACACCACTACACTAGGAAAGACACACCACTGATGACAATACGACACGTGTTTCGCCTCTACACGAGGCATCATCAGGTGATGTGGACTCTGCGGTGGTTGACCGTTCTCAACGATCAGCCAGTGAACTGTAGTCTAACTCTAAAGGCTGTGAACATGTTCAAGATCGTCTCGACCATTACATTAGATTTGATAGACCACAAAGCCTCGCAAACGAACACCTATTAGGAATACGAGTTGAACGAGTTACTGACCGCACGTCTGTATACTTGAAATTAAGTTTAAAAATCATATCATGCAGTAAAACCAGTATTTATGCAGTAATTTCAAGTGATAGTGCGTAAATAAACGTTTAATAACTCATACAACTGTGTTTTTGTGTTTTAACATTAGATCTGTGCCGTGTCACCTTGAAAGTTAAACCGGTCACCCGCCCAATAACTGACCAGTGTGTGACGACACCTTTTTGCTTTTATTGGCTACTAGCTGTGCCCCGCGATTTCGCCCGCGTGGAATTTACTACGATTTCATGGATATCAATTTTTTGCGCGGAATCCTAATTTTGTTTTTGAGTAATGTTACCATCTTATAAATATTGACAAATATTGACATTAATATTTATACGATACTAACTTCACTGAATAGTTTTGCCTTCCCGGAATCCCTGCACTAACACTTAAGTTTTACGAATCTTTTGTATGGGAATATAGAAAAGTGTTGTTTTAGACTTTTTAGGCAATTTTTTAAAATTTTCTCCCCGTAAGAACCATCTTCGTACTTCAAAGAATATTATAAAAAAAGAATTAGCGAAATCGGTTCATTTGTTCTCGAGATTTGCGCTTAGCAACACATTTAGCGACTCATTTTTATATTATAGATTTTCGCTGCAATTGCTATCGGTCGCTTCGTATAGCGTTTCAACATAGTGATTTTAACTACAAACGGTGGATCAAATCCAGATCTCAGTAGCTTTTTCGTTTTTTTGTTGTTGCAGTTTGCTTATTAATTGATATTTTATTTTTTCTCTCTTTTTTTTGTTCTTTTTTCTTGTTTGTTCTTAATATAAGTATAATCATAATGCCGAATAAAATTGATTGTGTTGGTTGCCGAAACCCAATTTTGCCAAAGAAACATCTTCAATGCAGTATGTGACAGCAGCCCTACGACCTCCAGTGCGCCAACATTAAATTGAGTATTTTTAATAGCATGACAGTGGATTAAAAGGCTAAATGGAAATGTGTGTTATGTATTAGTAAACAGCCGAAAACCGATAATTCAGATTTTCCTGTACGTGGGTGTAGAAGGGGTCAATAGAAATAGAGTTGCAGCAGCAGTGAGTCCGCAGGACTCACTAGACGACGACAGAGCACAGAGTGAAACTATACCAGCAAAAGACCTACAATTGCTTATGATGGAGGTACGTCAATTCAAAGAGGAAATGAGAGCCACACGTCTCCAAATAGAATTACTGAATGGCACTTTGGCTGGTTTAGCGATTAGAATTGATAAATCCAATGGAAAAATTGAAAAGCTAGAAGCCCGTGTGGGCATCCTGGAAGGTCGTCTTGCTGACAGTAGTACGTCGACCGATGTTGGTTCTTTGTTGGATACAATTGCGCAACTAAAATGTGATCTCAATGAGCGTGATCAGGAACTATTGTGTAATGATATAGAGATTACTAGCATCCCTGAAGAGAAGGGTGAAAACTTAATACACATTGTCACCACTCTGGCCGTGAAGTTGGGTGTCAACCATTCTGAGAACAATTAAGTCAGTGCCACACGGGTGGGAAGCGTATATGTGTCCTCGGAATCTGTGCCGGAGCCGCGTCCGAGGCCTATAGTCGTAAAGCTATTCAGACGCGCTCTTAAGGATCAGGTGCTGACGGCGACTCGCGTTCGTCACGGCATCACCACCGAGAGCACCGAGTTACCTGCTCACCACCGCTGATTCTACGTCAATGAGAGACTAACCAAAGTCAACCGGCGGCTTTTTGGCAAGCTCGTGAACTCGGAAGTAGACTGGGCTGGCGGTTCATTTGGACAACGGACGGTAGGATATACGCGCGCCGGCACCAGGGAGCTGAGTCCCCGCGTCAGCGTATTCGTACGGAGAGGGACTTGAGCCGGGTTTTTGGGGTTGATGTTGTTAGTGGACCTCTTATCAAAAATGATTAACTGCAGCTGTGTTTTTTATTATTTATATGGTATTACTTTAATATACATTTGTTGGATAAAGCTATTAGCATGTGTTAAACAATATCATTTATGTAGTACCTACTGTTGTTATGTTATGTTTCTTGTTAGCTGTATCTTCTACTGGTTATTTTTTAATTGTCTCAAAATTTTAGTCAATGCATTTTTATCATTTTTGTATCTTAGCGCACTGGAATCAAAAAATATAAATAAAAGGCAATGTAATGTAACTTATACTTTGTAAAATGACTTGTTTAAATGTTATGATGGAATTCGTGATACATTTTCAACCTTCTTTTATCATAATTATGTATTAATATATGTGTTTTGTTTATTAGTATTGTATGGGTATTGTGTGGGCGCTGTTGCAGCGACAACAGTTAACCGATATCGAGAAAAAACGCAGCGCAATATGACATGTCAATCTCAAAACATTTTCATCACACTTATCCTGCATTCCAGTTTATTTCGTCGTCGGTGTTCTTTTAGAAATAATTTATTTTGTTTTTTACGTTATAATAAAATCGCAATCAAAGTTATTTAAGTTAGGTCTTTAAAATGCGGGATCACTCAATACGGGACATGATAATTTTTTTATTGCTATGAATCATTATAGCCCAGATATAGTTGCGATTAACGAATCATGGATTCAAAGTGGACAAGAGGCGCGTGCGCCGGCCGTGCCCGGCTACCGACTCAGAGTCACCCCTCGCCCGCTACATATGCGCGGCGGCCGGGGGGATGGACTCGCTTTTTATATTAAACACGACGTCAACGTGAGATATTTGACCAGGCCTAATGAACTAATTGAGCAGATGTGGTTATCGACTCGTGTCAATGGTTATTGTGTTGCTATAGGGACTGCGTACAGACCACAATGGATCAATATAGATGTATTTATTGACGCCATAACGGATTCCATTAATTATTTTTCAAAATATGATTTTATTGTATTGTTGGGAAATTTTAATATTAACATGCTTGTGGGAAGTAATACATGAGTGAGACATACAATGAGTCAGTTTGACAGTACTACTGTCAAACTGACTCAATTACTTGACTATATGAACCTCCGTCAACTTTTCAGTGAGCCGACTCATTACACTTCGTATACTGAGACTCTGATAGATCTTGTATGTACTAACGCACCAGTTTGCGATGTCACTGTTAATAATAAAATTGGTTCCAATAGACACGCAATGGTTAATGTTACACTGTCATTAATAAAAGGTTATAATCCCAACTAGAACTTTTAGTTTCAGGCCTATTAAGAAAATAAATTAAAATGAATTTAATAATGATTAATATGCAATCAATTGGGACGATGTAATTGAGTTACCTTCAGTAAATATGATGGTGGAAAAGTTTAATTCAATGATTTTCTCTCTCTTTGATAAACATGCAGCAGTGAAAACAGTAACTCTAAAAAACAATTATTCACCGCCGTGTGTAACCGATGTCTGCAAAATGATGATCGATGAGCGTAATACGGCTCACGATGTCTATCGAAAATCTGGATCAGACGAATATAAACAATATTACAAGGAGTTTAAAATTCTAGTTTTAAAAAGTAGTTCAGAAGAAAAACGGGCCTACTTCAATAGCTTAGTTAATTCTTAAGCTAAAAATAGCAAAACGTTTTGGAAAAATTTGAAGAAAAAATGTTGGTTGACCCCTCGAAAGGCAAATCCTTGCCTCCCCTTGATTGAATTTCAATGACCCAAACAAAATTAATGATCACTTTTTGAATATTCCGGGAGACAACGTAGTTATTTTTTGAACATAATAAATTCAATACAGAGGTATTGAATTTATTATGCCAGCTATAAGCCCCGGCATTTTTTGTTCCTACTAACTCATCATGGCTGTCTAAGCCTTTTAGGTATTACTTTTAATTTTTACGCAAACTTACACACTTACACGCCCCTTCAGTAATTTTACTAAATTAAACCCAAGATGCAAATCGTAGGGCTAAAAGGACACATCATTCAAATATACATATTTACACTGATTAATTATTGTGCTCATTTTCTTCTCGTTATCTCGAGGGTAATAGCTTGAAATCAGTGTTTGCTCTCTGAGCAATATTTATCGCTGATCTAGGATCCATTTGTTAAACTGCAACACACATGTACATTTAGATTTTAAGTTTTTGTAAATTATTTTTTTTTCGTAATATGTTACTTTGGACTTAGTTTAGTTACTTAATTTACGTGTGTGATTGGAGAAACAAATAAATGTTTTATCTATCTAACTATCTATCTATCTATTTCTACCAAGGATGATTCGTGATGCTATTGTTATTAAAAAACATCCTACTTTCAATAGAGAAAATGGATGGGTACTGCTATCTGCTTGGGATCCTATAATTAATAAAATTAAATCCTAACCCAAGCATACCACTGCAAGACTTCAAGATACTATAAGCTCAATCTGCGTAGATCGGACCAAAAATTAATATTCAAAAACTAAAGATATTCGGGCTAACAATGTATGACATCGGGACGTCAAACACCTCAGTCCCCCCCCTGACCATGGGTGCTGTAAAGCACCCGAAACGTCTGGAATTAAAAAGTTAAATTAAACGCGATAGAATCCGTAAAAATTAGTTTCATTCAACACAGGTAATAGGTCAAGAATAATTATGTACACAATGACAGAATAAATAATAGTACTACGTCACACATTCAACCCTAAGATAAATTAATAAACCCTAATATGTTTCAAATTACACTGACTTTTACAGTCAAATCTTTTTTGACCGCCTCGTTGATCTAGTAGTATATAGGTATATAGGTAGTCCATGATCGACAGTCCCGGGTTTGAACAAAAATCAGTTATTGGATTTTCTATCAAGAAATTCTATTAGTAGCCTAGGAGTGAGGAACTTAGTTTCACCCCCGTAAATTTGTTCGTCTTGCGATTAATCTCCCTCCAGTCGTGTCGGATTTTCGTCACGTTAGACAATGAGAGTAAGGAAATAGTAATCCTGTCCGGCGCAGATGGCTAGTCTCCGCTGTTGGCCGCCGTGACCGAAATTCGGTCTGGAGGACATCTATACAAATAAATAAAATCGAAGTGTTTGTTTATAATGTCAATATTACAGCTTTTTACTCAATGCACAGTAAAAAAATATATACGTTACTTTTTTTGTTAAAAATACAAAAAAAAATTGTCTGTCTGACTGTATGTTTGTTCCGGGTAATCTCCCAAAAGGCTGGACCGATTTTGACGGGACTTTAACTGGCAGATGGCTGATGACATAAGAAGTAACTAAGGCTATTTTTATTTAAGAAAAAATATTAGGGTTTTTCGCAAAAAAATTAATACCCTAAATTACACGCGTGCGAAGTCGCGGGGAACAGCTATTTATAAATATAACATTTGTAACCCAGATGGTACTGTTCTTTATTGTTGACTTCCGGGGAGGCTGCTAGCCTAAATTAGATCCAGAACCTCCCTAATGACAAGCGTTAGCGCCTTAAGTATTGCATCTCGGCTTAATAAAATTCGGGGAAGGATTCTGACTTAAAATACGAAGAGTTATCATAGACTTGAGCATTCACTTACCATCAGGACTGTGTGCTAATTCCAATCTGAAGAATATGGAGAGCCAATATAATTACAGAGGCATTCTCTTAGAATATCTTAGAATATATAGATGTAGACTATATCTTCTAGTCATCTCTAAGGTATTATAAGAATAGTCACTAACTTTCAGGAGGATATCAAAATATGTATTTAAGTCATACGTTTATTTAAAAAATAATAGCTTGATTATTGATCTAACATTTTACTTCTTATAATTTGTAATCCTGTCAAACTTTAAATGAATACCTGAATAGGTTTACAATAGCGTTATCTTTGGTACTATGATAGTATTATACGTCACAGTTCCAACGCATTATGTGGAAGCGCGACTGTTTCCCCCCAACTTGCAGGTGGCGCTCACAATAGCTTGCAAACAATAAACTACGTCTTCATTGTGTCTCGACAACTGCGGTGTATACCGCAATGATTCCTAGAAGTTCTTATTATAAATTATATCTGGAGCGCAACTCACAAAGAGCAACTATTATAATATTATATAGTTTATACTGCTTCGTAATGTTATTTTTAACGTGGTAGAGCCACGTTACAGTCAGTGCCTGATTCAGAGTTCCGACAGCCCTAGGCTAACTATGAATATGCGCCGCCTCCTACACCGGTTTGTTCTGTCTGTGCCTGCCTAGCCCACGAATAAATTTGCTACATTTTATATCTTACTAGCTTTTAAACCCGCAATTTCACCCACATTAATCAAATTTTGCTGATAGTGAGTGTCAACCATTGCCCACGAACAGCTGCAAGGTAGAGAAATTGTAGGTTTTTAAAAGGACGTTGCTGGCCTTTTTATAAGGAGTAAGCTCGTTTCTTGAAAGTCTTTAAGTCGAAATGAATCCAGCCGAGCAGAAAAAACTCGATCGTTGACCATTGGATCCACTCTTCGCTGAATACGGTCAAGTGTTAGGAGCTGGCAAGGGGGTGCCCCGATCCAAAGATGAGAAAAATACTCCATGATGTGAGGACAAACTTAAGCCTTGTAAAGTTGCAAACGATATGCCGGAATGAAATACTGTCCCGCTCTGCCGAGCACGCCAAGCTTTTTAGAGGCCAATTTAGCATTCCTTTCCAAGTGACCATGGGATTGTAAGTCATTCGATATATTGATGCCGGGGATTCCGATGCTGGCTGAGGCAGCATGTGCCTAGTGCCCTAAAATTGAGAAGATACAACAAAGGGTTTCTTTTTAGCGGTAAACGCCTCCTGTAATTCTTGACCTTCTGGAGTTTAAACTAAACTAGTCGTCCCCAATCCAAGACATAGTTTATTAAAAACTTGACTTAAGACGCAAGTTTGTTCCGATACTCGATGTCTTGTTCCCGAGAAATAATGGCACGGCCTTTGTAAATAGTGATAGAGTAGAGTAGTGATGCACTAGTATTACAAACAGTAACAGCAATATGTTACTCATATAATAGGGACTCTTAATAAAGAACTCTTTCTTCCAGAAGCTGCCCCACAGAAAGTGGACCTGGTCAAGCCCCGACGTTCGAAAAATAATGACTTTGACTTCATTATGACGACTAGACGGCAATTATCAGTGATATCTTAGTGATCGCGAGGGTGAAAACTGGCAGCCTAAATACCTGCACTGATTTTGATGAAATTTTGTGTGTATTAGATTCACAATTGGATCCAGTGGGTGGCGCAGTGAATGACATCCAGAAATAACCCAGAGTGGATCGCTAGTTTTTATGTATAAAATTTTGATCGTGTGTTTGTCACTGAACTCTTCCTAAACGGACGGACTATGATGAAACTTTTTACATGTTTTCTATTCAAAACTGCACCCTGCAGGTGGTGCTGTTGGTGAGAACGAGAAATCACCTGTGTGAAGGAGGGGGGCGGGTTGCTTGTTGTATTATAAAAAGATAAATATAAGTCATACGATTCTTGCGTACACTCTTTGAAATTAATTTAATAGAGCACTTGTAGTGGAGTTCGTAGTTTCTTACAAAACCAAGTAACCTAATGTTTTGCAAAAATCATATATTGGATATTACTGTCTTGTACTTTACTGTGTGTGTAAAATATATTCTATAATATTCCAAAGACGAAGCCGTACCACATTCATCATCACTCTGGCTTTGCGTTATCGTTCCGTCCATAGATGATAAACCCACATGCAATTTACAAATAAAAATTACCAAAACCGTTACAGCCTGGAAAATGCCCACTGCTGAAAATAGGCCACCCCATAGATTGCCTCAATGAGTCCGCCCATTTTTTTTTAGGATAAGGGTGACAAACGAGCACACAGTCCACCTGATGGTAAGTGGTTCCTGCGGCCCATAGACATCTACATCTATCCTCGTTTGCGAATCAAAATGCAGATGCGTTGCCACCCGTGAGGACTAAGATGGAATGCCTCATTTCCAGTAAAAAGGGCCTCCGGCCACCTGCACTCACCAAGCGAAACGCAGAGGTAAACCTCTACTTCACGCTGGTATTCTGTGAGGTCGTGGTACCACCCCGGTTCGAGCCGGCCCATCCGTGCGACAGCAAAAGCTGCCGCGTGGCTCTACCACTGTTAAATCCATCATATTTTCCGTAGTTTCCACGCTTGGCAGGTGGGTTGATAACCTCAGTTTGTTTATTTTTTTAGATGTTATGAGGAAGACGCTGCTGACCTATCTCTTGGTGTGTTTCTCTCTGTGGCCTCTTACGACTAACACGGCATGATATGAGGTAGTATATTTATGTAATAATTTAAATTTAATTCCATTATTTTTACGGTTTATTTTTCTGAAGTAAAGTTATATATTTGAATACTTATTTTGAAAACGCACCTAACAGAAACCATAGGATTTTTGTTACAGATTGTGTAGATACACGTTAAAATATAAATTTCCTATTGAGGCAGAGGAGTAAAATTTTAATTTTGTACTATAATTAAATTCATTTCTCTCATAAATTGTAACCAAAAATATTAAATATTTGGATGGTAAGCCACAAAAGTTACGTGTACGTTTTACATGGAATAATGCTTTTCATTCGCAGATTTAAGCGAAGCAAAATTATACTTCATTTTAAAATTTCCACAACCTTTGATATGTATGATAATTATAATATTTAACTGTTTTCAATTAATATAAAAGTACTAATTGAAAATACAAAAAGTACAGAAATGAAATCCACGGTATAAAGTATTCTATTATTCTACTGTTTATATAACAGTTGGCTTCATTAGTTTGACCTTTTTTCCAGAAGCGGTTCTACGGAAAGTGAACCTGGTTCCACCTCGACAGTGCGACAAACATAAAACTGACTTCACTATAACGACAAGGCCTTAACTGATTGTAACACATTTTAACAAACAGATCTCTCTATCTGTCAATGCCAAGAGTGATCTAGACTATATTTAATCTGAATGACTTGGAGATTTTTTAAAGTCTTAAAATTAGGAAAGTAAATATTCTCTGATGATTATCTTAAATCTAAATATCGTCATATTTATTAATCCACCCAGGAAATGTAGAAGGTCGCTAGTGACATAAATATATTTTAGTGTTCGATAATGATCGGTTTAATTTTACCACAACGCACTTAAAAACTTTCAAGGATCATTTTTCCCATATAATCGTTAAATCACACAGAGCTCTCTCTACGATTCGACAAAATATCGATACGTTAAGCAACATTTTGAGCGTTCTTTATTATAAATTCATGAACGATACGGAAACGTTCGATTTGCTTGCAGAAGAGCGGTGTAAATATTTAACTTCAAAGGGGTTTACTAACTTTTTTTGTTTATACAGCTTCAAGCTGAACGTTGTTTACATATTTTTAATATTATTAAATAAGATAGATCGGTAAGTTGAAGTGACAAAAGGCCGGCATATAGTTTGAAAATTGACAATCAATGGGAGAAAAAGGTATTTTGAGTGTCAGGCTCATCGGTAAGCATTTAGTAAAACGTTTTTACGAGGTAAAACCACTCTAAAGTTACATTATGGCTGCATAACGACCAGTATAAGATCACGCTCTCATAGAATATCAACATGAAACATCTGAATAACGTTGTTCGTATTGTGGATATATTTTATACGTGGTAGAGTCATGCTGAAACTATATTACAGTAGTAGGACAAATGGGTCGACTCGACTGGGGATGGGCCACATTCTCATATAATACCATCTGCACATTTGCATTTTAATTAAATAATCTCAATTATCTTCTATTAATCTTATGCCTTGAGCTTAATCAAGGATAGATGTAGATATTTTTGCACCACAGCGCATCATCTTCCCATCACAGCAGATGAATGCTGCTGTGTTTCGTATGGTGAGTGTAAAAAAGCGGAGACCCTTTTTCATTAGGAAACGAGGTATTCCATCTTAGTCTTCAGGATGAAAACGCATCTGCATTTTGATTTTTAATCGAGGGTAAATGTAAATGTCTATAGGCCGCAGCAACTACTTACCATCAGATGGTCCGTGTGCTCGTTTGTCACCCTTATTCTATGAAAAAATAAAAATTCCATGTTAGTCTTCAGGAGTGATAAAGTGTCTAATTGAACTGTGCGCTTGCTGGTTCTCTAAAAATGTGGTGCAACCCCCCATTAGATAAATGACATTTGGGTTGTGTTTGTTGCAGACTGCAATGCCAGTCCTGCGACCGAGCCCGCACCCGAGCCCGCGCCCGTTCATCCATTCCAATCAGCGTGTTTGGCCCCCTATCGACCTTCCAGCCATGCGAATTGATGACTCTCTGTCTGTGTCCATAAACACAATTTACGACGCCGTGTCCCCCGTGCCCTCCATGATATCCACCCGCGGCTCATCTCCGGTCTTCTCGAATACCGAATCAGGCTCCAACATCGAAACCGACTTGTGTGTCCCGCGGAGGCCCGAAAATAAAGGATTTTTGCCCTCGCCCAGGGCATGTCTTCTTCCAGATGACCAGTTCGATTTCAGAGCCAAACACTCGTGCACCGAATAATTGCATTGCCTCACAGAATACACTCTGAAAGGATTCAATCTGCCACAAAGAAGTTGTAGAATCACCATGTCCGGTGCCGTCTTTTTGCCGATGTCGCGAAAGCGTTTGACAAAATCTGGCAAGACGGCTTTCTTACAAGCTGTATAAACTCAATGTGCCTAATAGGCTCTCCCACATCATTAGAGCCTTCCTTGCCAATCGCCACTTTTGCTATCAAATAGAGGATACTCGCTCCACAAAGCGCTTCATCAAGGCTAGAGTCCTACAAGTCTCCGGCATCTCCCCTCTACTCTTCACACTCTTCACGACTGACATTCCGAAAGACTCAGTAGTGAATACTGCTCTCGCCGATGACACGGCACTTTTCGTCGTCCATTACAATAAAAGATCCTAACCGAGAAGCTCCAAATAGCAGTCAACTACTTAGGCGATTGGTTCCGCTTATGGAAAATCAAAGTGTATCCTGAGAAAAGTGTCGCAATACACGTTGAAAGGATCTCCACTTACGACCGTCAAATCCGAAACCTCAAGAAATCGTTACGTCACGTACAATCACCCTATATGGCCACCAGATCCCCTGGCAACCAACTGCCAAATTTGTTGGACTCACATTTGATGAAGGTATGACATTTGCAAACACATTCGCAATGTTTGCAATCGAGCAAAAATCGTCACTAGTCGCCTCCGCCCACTAGATAACTGAAAAAGCAAACTGTCCTTAAGATACAAGCTTAATCTGTACAAAGCATGCGTTAAACGTATTATGTCTTTTGCAAGCGTAGTTTTCGCGCACGCGGCCCATATACACTTGTACGATCTCCAAGTCGTCCAAAATAGATTCAATCGCATCGCAACCGGAGTCCCGTGGTACCAGCGAAACTCCGACTTACACAGAGATTGTCAACTTCCGACGATCTCTGTATCGAGTATCGAACTATAAGAGTTAACCGTCAGAGCCGGGGTCCGTCACCACCTGTTCGAACGTCCGTTATATAACTCATTTACGTGCACTGTAAACTGTCCTAGGAGTCGTCGTTACATAAGTAACTCGCAGAATAATAAAATTCAACACCTTTTTTTTCTGAGCCATGAATGCGATGAAGCTGTAAAAGCCAAAAGGCTAACAGTATAAACATCATCAGAAACCAGTTTTTTTGTGACCCTTATCCTATAAAATTAAATTAAAATAAAACTATTTAAGCCACTGTAGCCTAATAGGATGGTGCAGACCAAAAGGTGGGTTCAAATCTGCCATTTAACTACTTTCGTGAACTCGTGAACCACTCTTAACACAAGCATTTCAGGCTTACCAGGATTGGTTTAAGGGAAAATTAGTAATGTTTAGAGCGCGGGCACCTAAGAGACGGGGAGGCACTCACCGTACGGGGACGGTGAGCGTGGACAGCTAACACAACCCCACGGTGAGGGCGGCATTAGCTGAGGCGGGAAAAAACCCATCGTACGGGGACGATGAGCGCGGACCGCTGACACTACGGCATGGAGGCGGTGGCGCTAGCGGAGGCGGGACATGATGGCACTGATGTTCTTTTCCTCGACTGAACGTGGGACGTGTGCTCGGTCAGTTAGCGGACCCCGCTAGCGCACGACCGCACAGGTGTGACGGCGCAAGCGGCATGTATTACTACCTAAGGTTGACATTTTTATAGTAAATTAAAAGATGCGATGTACTTACGCTCTTAATTAATATTTTTATGGACAGCGTAGGTAGCTACCGCCCCGTCACTCCCGCATGACCAATCATGCCCCGCACACCCTGCACACCACTATGAACATCACGTGATGCCCGCGACCAACGAACGCGCAGCGACCAAGCGTAGGAGCCCACCTACGACAAGACCCCCGCCGCGCAAATAAAAGAACCGCATCTAGCATTCGATTCCTAGGTGACAGAGAAGAAATAATACATCAAGAAATCAAGAAAATCAATATAATTAAATAAGTCAGTCATATCTAGAACAGAACAGAACAGAAACTTTTTTATTCAATATAGATTATAAATAATACTTATTGAAAGTCACTCTTTTGTTTGATTACCACTGGTTCGGGAAAAACCTCTGTCCTGGAAAGAACCAGCAAGAAATCCAGCGGGAATTTTTTTTAAATAGCAGCTTACAATCATGATGTTACACAAATTAACAACACAACAAATTAAAAATAGCTTGGTAGCGATCACCTCATTTCCAGGGGTTATTATCATCCATAAATTCCTTAATATTATAATAACCCTTTTTATACAAACTTAGTTTAATAAAGTTTTTGAACTTAGAGCAGGTCAAACTTTGTATATTTTCTGGAATTTTGTTGTAATTATAGAAATTCATATATATAGTCCACTTGATCTCTCCGCTGTCCCTTTCAAATATAGTATGAAGATACTAAAGGTTACCACTTGTCATTTTTAATATTTTGCATGCTACGCATGAATTAAACGCAACATCTTTAAAAAGGTTTGTCTCGTTCTGCCTTATTTTAAAATAAAATTAGAAAAAGTGTGATAAATATACTGATTCCCTTTATATCGAATTGTAGATTCACATGTTATTGTTCTAAGGATTTCACTAAATCAAAGGACTTTTTGAAAACATTACTGATATTTAATGAAAGTTATCATAATTGACGGAAGCGAGCATTATGATTGAATATCATAATGCTCGCGTAAATCAGGGGTTAGCATTTAGAGAAATATTTACTAAGCTTCCTTATACTCAAAGTATGATACATATTTTTTGTTTTAAATTTTCATAACATTAATGTAAAATATATTTTAAACTAAACATCACGCGATCATGTATCTCCATTTCTCAGTGTCACAAGGGTTTGCAGAAAATGAACCCTTTATTAACAATCCCAATTTATTACTGCATTATTGTATCCATAGATGGTTAATTCTCACGACAAAGATACCATCATTTGTCAAAGGGAAAATGCGACAGGCACCGACCGCGATAGTTCCATCAAGGAGTCCGCATTAATGAGGTGCCGTCTGTCATGAGGTCTTGGGATAAGCGTTGACAAATATGAAGGAGCCTCTTGTAATAACAAATGTGTGGCCTAAAGCACTGTGTATGTTTAATTTGCATTTAGGTATTATACGACATCAGAGTGATAAATGATGTAAGAAGTCGTGTAGAAGAAGCAGCATAGAGAAATAAAAATGGATGTGGAGGATCTTCATGATAATAAATAAAACTAATCGATTGTCAACCCGCCTGTCAAACGTGGCAACTATGGCAAATGTCGCCCAAATGACCTTTATGGTGTGTCTTTCCCAGTTTAGTTGTGAAGATTTTATTGATAGCAGTGCCTATGTACGCAACTGTGGGAGGGAGGGTGATGCTCTTCAGAACAGTTTTGTTTATATAAGAGGAGGCAAGCAAATATGCGTCTCACCTAATCGAAAATTCGTATATTTTTATTTTGTTGCTGAAACTTTAAATGTGAGAGCGGTATTGTAATTCGGGTTGTACTCCCATCGTCTTGTTGACGTCTCATGAGTCGAGTACCCTTCAACAAGATTAGTTAAAAGAATTATATTCGTTTGTTTTACCTTACTTTAATTATTTAAGTAATTTTTAATAAACACGATAAAAATCAAAAGGATCTCAAAATAATTTATTGAGTTTATTTTTCCATAATTACAGCTGACAATTTCATGATGTTGCCTAATACATAAGTAAATTTACATGTCTTTGTAATACAGTGCCGTCATAAAAAAAACTTATGTTTTTATTTCAAAATAAATGAATAAATAAAAAACTTTGAACAATATTTGAAATTATTTAATTGTACTCATTGAAGCAACGTAAATATTTAAGTGGACTTGAGCTCAGTAGCTTCCGGTAAAATATAAAATTTAATTTTCAGGGTTTATAAGAACTTCCAACATTACCCATTCATGTATTATTTATTAATAAGCTAAATTAAAATTTAAGTTGAAAATTTTTATTCGGTATAAATGTAAAATAAATTAGACTTTTCCGATTTTGATATTTTTACTCTTCTTAAAAATATTATTTTTAAACAATTAAGAAATCGTCCGATGCGATTTCACTCCGTTATCGTTACAGCCTATAAAAGTCCACTACTGAACATAGGTATCCCCATACATTACCTGATAGGGGGATATTTGACATAATTGCCACGCTTGGCAATTGTATTGGCAACTACAGTCTTTTATTTTTAGTCGTTATTAGGAAGACTCGTTTCCCTCTGTCGCCTCTTACGACACCCATGTGATGATATGGGGTAGTGGATATTCTTCCACCGTCACTACAAGCCTCGCTCTTACCTTTTTATTGGTAATGATGCATTCTATTTGAGTATTCAGGGTGTAACAACACATTTGCATTGTGATTATTACTTAGGGTCTTAATCGAGGACTTCGAATATTAATAGCGTCATAGTAAAAAAGGATGTGATTTTCAAGTGTTTGTGAAACAATATCAAACACATCATAAACAATAGAATATACATAACTAAGTACATAACTGAAACACTGAAAGTGACCTAAAATATTGCATTTGTTTCATATTTACTGATAATGATTTTATCTACACACACCCTTACGCCCCATTTGTCACTATAAAGCAATGTTATCTAAGCGGGTTATTTCCCTGAAAAAGACTTTTACATTTATCAAGGAAAAATATGTCAAGGGTCAACCACGATAGTCCTAAGAAGGATCCGCCATTACCGTCGCCTATTAATCAAGACCACTTGGAATATGTGCTGACAAATATGAGTATAGCATGAAATGTTTGTTTGGTATATATGTGTTTTGTCACATTTTTTAATGGAATAAAGGTGACAAATGAATATTCATACACAGTCCACCTGATGGTAAGTGATTACTGTGGCCTATAGACATCTACATCTTTCCTCGATTACAAACTAAAATGCAGATGCCTTGCCACCCGTGAGAACTAAGATGCAATGCCTCGTTTTTAGTTAAAAGGGTCTCCGGTTCTCCACACTCACTATACGAAAGACTAGTAAGTAAAGTATTCTGTGAGAATGTGGCCTTACCCAAGGTTGAGCCGTCCCATTTGTGCTAAAACCATAATACGTAGGTCACTCAATAAGTTTTGAGATACAAAAAGATACAAAAAGTATTCTACATACTATTAATATTAATTAAGTTTTTTTTTCATATACTCTCCATCATGCTCTATACAAAGTTCCATTCGCCTAAACCAAATCTGAAAACACTTTTGCCAGTCTTGATCTTACAGGTCAGAAATCGCTTCTTCGTAGGCAGCCACGGCTTCTTCGGCGCTTGAAAAAAACTTGCTTTTTATTTTTTCTTTGACTCTTGGGAACAATAAGAAATCACAAGGAGCTAAGTAATGTCTGTAGGGTGGGTGATTTAGAATTTCAACACCAAATTCCTCAATAAATGCTTTTGTTCTAAGGGAGGTATATGAAGAGGCGTTATCGTGATGCAGCATGATTCCCCGAAGCCCGATTTTTGGTTTTCTCTCCCACACAGCTTGGAAAATTTACTTGGTAATGCAACAGTAATATACCATTCATAGTTGACTAACCTACAATTTTCCAGTATTGACGTCGACAAATGTCCGCTCCGCAAAAAAAAAAAACCTAGCCACCATTTTTGTCGACGTTGCGAGATCTTTGCAGTTTCGTCAGTAACTGTCCATCTGAGTAGACCCATACCGATGATTGCCTTTTATTTTCCGGATCATATTGATAGATGCATGCCTTGTCACCAGTAACGATTTCTGAAACACGCCTAGATGCCCCATTTTCAAAACGTAGACGCATTTCATGACACCAATCTACACGAGTCTGTTTTTCGGTTTCATAGAGCAAACGAGGGATCCATCGACAACAAAGCTTCCTCACTCCAAGATAATGATGTAGGATGATATGAATCCTACCCAAACTAATGCCAACAATATTTTAGATGTCCGTATATGGATTCGTGGGTCTTCTCATACCAACATTTAGGTAGTCCATACATTTTCTGCCGTTACTGTTGTTTGCGGGGCCCCGGTTCTTTGCTCATCTTTAAGATTAATTTTACCCCTTTTGAATTCAGCAAACCACCTAAAGATTGTTGCGCGTGATGCAGCTGAGTCTCCTAATGCTGATTGTAACCGTTGTAAACTTCATTTTTCGGTTAAACCAAATTTAAAGTCATAATATATCATGGCGCGCAAATTTTCACGGAAAAGATCCATCGTTTTAAATGAAAAGCGCGGGAAGTGTTGCAGGAAAATTAATATAACTTTTTTTTTAATATTTCGCAATTGGCTTATGGAGTTCTATTTTAAATATATTTGCAATGATTTACTAATTTACTAATTAGAAACATATGACACGGGAGCGGAAAATAAAATTATGATTAAATATATTTTTCCTTTGTGCTGCTCTCATGTTGTAAGTAATGCGCCTACACAATTTCCCCGTTACAATTGAGGAAAAAATAACATGAACAGTAAAGGATATTTAATTTTATTTCACTATTTTGATTTTTAGAAAAGAAATTCTTTGCACGATATTCTAAACATTGCTTTACGCATACCGTATTATTCTATCACACATATTAATAGTTTTAATTTTTTTTATTATTATATTTATTCTACGTGACACGTGTCAACACGAAGTGATGTCTTTAGAGGCAGACGCTATTTGCCAAACGATCATTCTCCAATACTCTATATTGGCTGATAGCCTGGTACACTGGTGTAAGGAACGGCCCACAGCTGACTTAATTTGGTTAGTCCATCGCATGTATGACCTTCTTCGCTCTCTAGTGCCCTTCCCATTACTCTGCACGGCAAAACGCTCGAAGGAGTCACTTTCACGTTCAAAGACCTGTCTAAAGAACTTTAATTTACGACCCTGTAATAATGCTGAAAGACACTATTTAATTTCGAGTTCAGTCACGTTGGAGCAAAATTCAGTCCATGAGACTCTTAACATTTAATTGAAATACCGCGTCTCTAGAGCATTCATTTTCTTCTTCTCAACTTGTTATAAAGTTGAATTTCTGAGTTTCTGCTTGTCTAGCCAACTTGTCTCTATTCCCACTTTGTTACCTACACTGCATGTCAATAGCATTTGAATGAAAAAACAATATGTGGTAAGTGTAATCGACTACGCAGCGTATAAAAATAAGGAAAAATCAATTGTATATGTACGTATGTTTACCGTGTGAAAGCGGTGTAAGAATAGCCACTACCTCATATTATCACGTAGGTAAGAAGCGACAGAGGGAAAAATAACTAGGAGATGGGCTGCAACATCTTCCTCATTACAACTTCCAAGCGAGCTGTTAGCAGCTAGTTAGCAGCAACATAGCTGCTTCCAACCCGCTTGTAAGTCATGGCAATTGTAGCAAAAGAGGCAAAAACGGCCCTAAGTTCTGCCGTGGACTTTTGATAGGATGTGGTGGTAATAATTAATGGTATGTAAATGTAGACTTAAGTTAATATACGAAAGTTTCAACGTGGTAGTGCCACGCTGCAGCTATATTATGGCTGCAGCATGAATGGATCGGCTCGACCAAGATAGGATCACGTTCTTACAGAATACTAGCGTTAAAATAGCGGAATAATGCTGTGTTTCGTATGGTGGGTGTAGAGAACCGGAGACATATTCTGTTTTTTTAATTGTGAGTTGATGTAGGTACTTTTAGGTTATAGTGTATATTTACCATCAGCTGATGGCGCTTTAAGTCACTCCTATAAAAAAATCCACTCCATAGAAATCTCGATTACGGAGATTAATTCGATCACGGAAAGAAAAGTCGATGAATGTAAGCAGCTCAGCAGTGTGTTGCAATCTATGGGAATACCTATGTTCTGCAATGGCCTTGTAGTAGCTTTTAATAATGATATCATTAACATTCTACACTAATATTCTGGGAAAAGTAGAATAAAAACAAACAAAAAAATAATAAAAACACCTGTAGCAACAGCGTCAGAATGCATTTAACATTATTATAAACCTCCTGTAAAACATGTACACCCCGATTTGTTCCTATATTAAAAAAAAGCTTTCCTTATTCCGAATTGGGCGAAATCTCTTAAAAACAAGAACTTCTTTTCAATTAGGGAAGTAAATTGAATCTAATTGCTTAAAATCTGCTAGATTTTAATTTTCTGATTTCCGCCGCGTTATTCTTTTTTCCTTTTTTTTAAAAAAAAATCGTTACCCCCACACTAGGATTCTCTCCTGTATCGTGGAGGCAAATTACAAACACAAATTGCACAAGGACAAACATCCAGACCCGGAACAATTATTTGTAGGCCATACAAATACTTGTTCCGTGCGGGATTCGAACCCGAGCCCCCCAGTGCAGCAACTCATTGCTAAGCCACTGCGCCACAGAGCGCATCTTATTTTTTTTGTATTTATTGTTTGTTATAGCATGAACACGTGTTGTTTTGAACGAAAGTGTCGTTCTCCACAAACTACCGTGTGGATTGTACCATAATATGCTTTTTATTTTACACTGAAAATAACTTTAAGCATCAAATAAATTTTAACTTGCCTACAAAAGTACGCAGTACAATTTCAAACCAGTATTGTTTAGCCTGGATCAATTAATGCGGCGTCATTTAGATTTTGAAAATAATAATCTATGTAGTTTCTAATTTAACTTTTTTTAAAAGTTAAAGTAAAGTAAAGTTGCAGCCTATTTACGTCCCACTACTGGGCACAGGCCTCCTCTCATTTCTGAGAGGGTTTACTTACTTTTTACTTTTTTTTATTTAACAAAAATTTGCTCCAATTTTTAATATAAAATATAGCAAAGATTGCAGTTCAAATAGACGGATAGACAAACATTTTACAAAAGAGTATTCATATCTTAATGGTATGCAAATAACCCCCTGAGCTCCATAAAAGACAGTTATTCCGATATTGCAGATGGACACATAAATTTTCTTTATATGTATATATTTTAAAAACAATTCTTGCACATTATTCAAAATGTGACGGCACTGTCACCGCAACACAATGTGATGAACGGGCTGAAAACAACCAAAGCGTAAATCACGCTATCGAAATTTTCGAACGACTCTGAATATGAACAGGCTCTATACTACCTCCAAAGAAGTTGCTCATTTCTCTTCGATTGCTATACTATACTAAATATGAAAGCCTACTGCTATTACTGTCATAGCCCTCAGACGTCAGTCTATCATTCGCTTCTTCTTTAGTTTTTTAGATATGAAGTTATGTACCTCTCAAAATATTATTGATACCCTGATGTGCTATAAAAGTGTGACAGTCTTAATAATAAAGAGGCTTTATAAATAAATTATACGAAAGAAGGAATTAGTTTACGACAATTGTCCGCTCAGAGACTGTAAAATATTTTTCTGCTCTACGCTGAGGAAAATATTTTGTTACTTATTTACGCGATGATATTTCACAAACTCGATAGTTTCGTAGTATAGTTTATCTTTTCATATAAAATTACAGTTTAAAGTATTTCGTACAACAAATATAAACGAACGTGTTTTCATATGCTGGACTTGTCAAAATCTTTCATAATATGACCAAAATAATATTTATTTATTTGTGGTTCACAAATGACATCCATCTCCGCTGACGGTGAAATCATTTAGCTGAAACTACCTTAATTTAATAATGTTGACATAGTGTTTGCTAGTTTACGTAGTATGATCTCGTATTTCTGATATTATTGTGTTATTTCTTTTCAAATAATTTATCATGTAGTGGCGGTGTAATAAATTCCATCACCGCATTTTATCATTTATCAGTGTCAGTTCCAAGACTCCGGGATGCTACTGAGGAACAACCCCCTTACTTATTTCTGCCGCCATATAGCAGTGCTTGCATTGCTGTGTTCTGGTTTGAAGGGTATAGAGAGTATAATTAAAGGCTAAGAGACGTTCCATCTTAGTCCTCATGGGTGTCAACGCATCTGTTGTATGAAGTAGGCTGCAGGTGTCCATGGACTGCAGTAGCCAATTAGCTTTAGTTAGACTATAAGCTCGTTGGCACTGACGGTGGTTCAGCCATTTCTTTTACGTCCAAAGTAAAATACCCTGCGTTTTTTCCAGCAGTCTACGTAAAAGAAGAAGATAAACTGAATTGAGCATTTAAGAAATTATCATCCAAATGACACCACTTTATGATCATCATCATTATAACAGAAATCATCATTATATCAAATTCCACTGCTGAACACAGTTATCTACACAAATACATATATTTGGGCTTCCATTAAAACATATCTTTGCTTGTCGTGAAGCGACAATTAAAAAAAATATAGAACCTAACCTAAGTACAACAAAACAACAAAAGTAGAGCCAGAAAACAATATATTTAAATTTATAAAAGGTATTTACAATTTTATAAAAAAAATGATGTGAGGATGATGATGAATGAAGTGAGAATACAATTAGATTATAAAAAAAATAAAGGTGAGAGAATAGGGGAATATAGCGTTGAAGTGGGGCCTAAAAGTCGAAGCGACACACGTTGCGTTTGTAGAAGTAGGTTTCTTAGCAGCGACGGCACGCAGCGCCTGAAGCCAGCACACGCCGTTTGCGCTTGTAGAAGTAGGTTTCTTAGCAGCGACGGCGCACAGCGCCTGGAGCCAGTACACGCAGCGTCCGGAGCCGGCGCACGTAGCGCCTGGAGAAGGGGCGCGCAACGCTTAGAGCCAGCAGTTGCAGCGCCCAAAGGTTGGCGGCGGTAGGTGCACTCGGCGCCTGGAGTAAGTAGTAGTAGTGCCCGGAGTAGTGTGGCCCCCGCGCTTGTAGTAGACTCGAAGCGACTTCCGAGGTAGATGGAGGCTTGTAGGATTCCGGAGTGGCGCGGCCCGAGTTTATAGAAGGCTTCGCCGAAGACTTTACGTGTAAATGGAGGCTTGCAGGATCCCGGGGCAGTGCGGCCCCGGGATAAGGCCTTTAGGAGATACTTCCAATTCGCGAACTGAAGCGAGACTGCCTTTCTTCACCGATTGTTCGGCTTTTATACCTTTCTAGAGAGAACGGAAAAATTATTTAAATTATACGCAAATTTTTTGTAAATGGTCAAGAGAAAAGAGGATTTATGTGGAATTATCGAAATAGGAATAACAGATCGGTAGCAAATTTGAATATAATTACCATGGAAACGATATAAATAAGAAAGACAAAACATGTCAAATTTTTGTTTTTGGTTTATAATAAGAAAACGGTAAGATTTAAGTGGAAAATGAGATATTATTGATATAGGAAAAAAGGTAGCGCAGCTGCCCACACAAAGTCCAAGATTGTAGAGTTACGGAAAACTAGCTAAAAGATCGAAAAAAGGTAGACTCCATTGACACCAATTTAAAAGTGCTGATAATGTGAAAATACGAAGTAGAAATGATTTGTTATTGTGTTCTTATGGTTTAAAATCGTTACAGGATCCTATGGAAATAAAGGTGATGTAAAATATCCAGTTTTGAGGTGAATGCAGAAAATCGAAACAGAATGGAAAAATGAATTTAAAATAATGTAAAATGATACGTAAGTAGTATAACACTACATTTTCCCCCCGACCCTGGAAAATTTTTGACTCAGCAAAAATTTTGATATATACATTCTAAAATAAACCATAAAAACACAGCTTTGCAGAAACAGACATCACCAGGCAAAATCAGATATACCATCTCTTACATTCATCATCTGCCATTCAGGTAAGGGTGGAGTTCACATTCAATGACTACCACTCTAAAAGTGTGTTTTCAAAACGACATTAAGGCTTATTTAAGGAGTAGTCATCCGCTCCTGCGTGGAAGAAAAAAAATAAATTAGTCGAAGAAACACCACTCTTAAAAGTATGTTTTCGAAAGGACATTCAGGCTTATTTAAGGAGTTGTCATCCGCTCCTGCGTGAAGATAAAAAAAAATTATTAAGGGAGTAATCAGCCGCTCCCAAGTGAAGATAAAGATAAAGAAATACCTCAAGTAAGCTTTAGTCGCTATGAAGAACGGCCAGAGCGGTAGGGCTCAAAGCCAGAAAACAGCAACATCACCAACGAGATGTGTCTGAAATAAAAATAAAAAGTGACGATTAACCAACGAAAGTTCGAGGTCCTAAAGCAAGATGTGTTGAAGAACACTGGATCATCAAACAAACAAACAAATTAAAAGAAATAAAAATAATAAGGTGAGAATGATGGTGATATTTATACATATATACAAATTAATAGTTAATAAAAGTTAAGAAAATTTATGATTTTACATCTTTGATGTGCCACTTGCCTCTAACTCCATTAGGGTCTTCAAGTACATAGACTAGTGGTGACAGTTTAGCTATCACATTGCACTTGATGAACTTAGGGGCAAGTTTAGCATTAAAGTATGCGCCGGCATTGCTTAAAACATGATTTTTACGCCAAACAGTATCTCCCACATTAAATTCTTTAAAAGACCGGTGAAGATCATAGCGAGCGCTATTTTAGCGTGCGCTATGTGAAGTTTAGTTTGAACTTTGTGAAAGATAGATGAGAGGAGACCAGCATTAGACGCGTAAATATCACGAGGCATAAATATTAATTCCTCGAGGTTCTGAGTTGGAGTATAGAAGGAACCACAAGGTATTGTTTCCCTACCAAAGACTAAAAAGTTTGGAGTAAAGCCAGTAGCTACATTTGTAGCGCTGTTCATTGCGTACTGAATTTTAGTAAGATGGTTGTCCCATGATCTATGATCGTCTCCTACTAGTGATGCTAGAGCTGTAATAATTGTACTATTAAACTTCTCCGTAGGATTAACCTGAGGACAATATAAAGCTGTGTGAAAAATAAAAGGAACGTTATAAGAATTTAAGAATGAGTGGAATTCTCGCGACTGAAATTGAACAGCATTGTCCATTATAATAGTTTGGGGAATGCCATGAACTAGAAAAACTGAATTTTCCAAAACATTAATAATATTAGCTGAAGTAGCACGTTTAAGGGGAAAAATCATAGTAAATTTAGTAAAATTGCAGTTAATTACTAGAATATACTGATTTCGTCTTCGAGTCATAGGCAATGGACCCATAAGATCTAAGGATATAGTTTGAAAAGGTCTGGAGCAAAGTTTAGGTTTACCCATAAGACCATAGGGAGAATGATTAGGGTGTTTGTAGGTTAAGCAGGTTTCACAAGTTGAGATTAAATTGGCAATATCCTTAAACATACCAGGCCAATAGTATTTTAAAGATATTTTCTTGAATGTCTTGAAGATACCAAGATGGAGTTCTGAAGGGGAACCATGGTTAACTTCAATAATTGCATGTCTATCTTGAGGTAGTGGAACTTCTTTCCAAATAAAGTCATCGTTTAGACGATCGGAAGAATGGATGCAGTGGTAAAGTTTGTTATCCCTGATAGTATAGTTGGGATATGAGTCTGGGTTGTTGGAGCATCCGAGAAAAATCTTGTTGTAGTGCTCAAGTTTACGATCAGGTGGTTCTTCAATCGTAATAGGGTGTACGCCTTGAGGTGAAATTTCTCGTGTATCAGGACGTTCTTGATTCTTATGTCTTGATAATAAATCTGGAACAACGTTATCCTTTCCTTTTTTATGTTTCAGGACAAAGTTAAAGCAAGATAAGCATAAAGTCCAGCGAGCAAGTCTTCCTGATGGATTCGATAAGTTCTGAAACCATTTAAGTGCAGCATGGTCAGTATATATTGTAAATTCTTTACCATTGTCTAGGTAACATCGCCAATGTTCTAACGCAGTTATTACAGCCAATGTTTCTCTTTCAGTAGTTGAGTAGTTCTGTTGATTTTTGTTTAGTGCTTTACTCATGTAAGCAATCACGACTTCTTTGTCATCTTGATGTTGAGTAAGCATTGCTCCTATGCCATAGTTTGATGCATCACAATGTACAGAGAAGGGTAGTTCGAAGTTAGGACAAGCAAGGACAGGAGCAGTTACCAAAGCTTCTTTAAGTTTCTGGAAAGCAGCTGCAGCTTGAGAATTCCAAAGAAATTTAGGAGCGTTCTTCCCGGAACAGGTTAGTTGATTGAGTGGAGAGGCAATAGTGCTAAAGTTTGGAATGAATCTTCTGAACCAGCTGCAGGTGCCTATGAATCTTCGCACTTCTTTTCTACAAGTAGGTACAGGATATTCTAATATAGCTTTTATTTTATCTGGATCAGCACGTAGACCGTACTCGTCCACTAGAAAACCAAGGTATTTCAGTTCTTTCCTGAAGAATTGACTCTTCTCAAAGTTAATAGTCAGATTAGCATATGAAAGTTTTTCATGGACTTTCATGAGGAGTGATATGTGTTCATCAAAAGTCTCGCTAATGATAACGATGTCGTCCAGATAGCAAAATACCTTGTTCTCAAATTCAGGGGTAAAAAGCATATCCATTAATCTTTGTAGAGTTGCAGGTGAGCTAGAAAGACCAAAAGGCATTACCTTGAATCTAAACATACCTCTTCCAGGTACATAAAATGCAGTTTTATCCTTATCAGCAGGATTCAAGGGAATCTCCCAAAATGCTTTCGCAATGTCGATGCTTGATAAGTATTTGGCATTCCTCAAGTTGTCCAAAATTTCGCTTATTAGTGGCAGACTATAAGCATCACGACGTGTAACTGAGTTAAGCTTCCTGCTGTCTACGCAGAAACGCCATTCACCATTCTTCTTCGGAGTGATGAGAACTGGAGATAACCAAGGACTTTCGCATTGTTCAATGACGTTCCATCGCAGCATCTTGTCAACTTCATTAATTAACGCCTTTTGTTTTTCAGGAGACAGTCTGTAACATCTTTGTTTGATTGGGAGAGAATCACCAGTGTCAATCTTGTGGGTGATTAAGTGTGTGCATCCCAGGATACCTTTTTCTTCAAAAGAAATTGTCTTGAAGCGTTGGATGATGTCATTAGCGATGTTCTTTTGATTAGGAGTTAAATGCTCATAAGGTAAAACTTTAGTATCTTTAGTTTCGATAGCAGAACATTTAGATTCTGTAAAGTTAAGAGAAGATAAAACACTAGGTAAAAGATTAAATTTTCTCCAAAAGTCAATACATAATATTAGCGAAGGAAAAATTTCAGGAAAAACGTAAGCTTTAATTAAATGAGTTTGATTATTGAAATGAATAGGTAAGTCAAAATAACCCAAGGAATTAACTTTTTGATTATTAGCAGTAGAGACAGTAATAAGATCTGACTTGAAAAGTTTGCAGCCCAGTTTAAGAATTTCCAAATGAGAATTATTACCCAGAATAGTTACTGAACTGCCAGAATCTAGTAAACCAGATAAAGTTAAGTTATAAATTTTGACATTAACGAATGGACGATTAAGATCTTGTTCCTTGGAGTAGAGTGTAGAAGAGATTCTGTAACAAGAAAAGAAGTTTTGAATTGTATTAATCCAATTAGTCCAATCGTCGTTATCAAAGTTTAAGTTACTTTTCAAGTCAGTAGTTAGTTTTTTGAACTAGTATTAGGTTTGGGAGAACAAGTAGGGCAATCTGCAGTTTTAAAACCCTTAAGACCACATTTGAAACAAATCACGAATCGTGGTTGAGTACAAGTGTTCAAAGAATGTCCTTGTTTACGACAGCGAACACAAAAGGAGATTTGTTGAGGAGCTTTAGTTTGAGAGAGACTATTAACTTGTCTAGAAGGGTATTTGTAGGATGGAGTGAATTTATTCACAAGGGGAGGAGAGGGTCGTGAGTTATTAGAAGAATTTGGAGAGTCTTGTAGAGTACTTGAAGTGGAATGCTTGTAGTTGAATTCAGAAATAAGAAGACTTTGTTGTACATTTGGTTCTTTAAATTGTTTGTCTCTGTCTAGAAATTTTTCATAGTTTTGGCAAGTAGCCAGTAGAGAGTCGATAGAGTCAATGTCTTATAGAGCTACGAAGACTGAATAACATGGGCGAATATTCCTTAAAATAATCTCCAATTGTTCTGTTTCAGAAAGTTTCTTCGAAAGACGAGAAAACATTCCAGACATGATGGAAATATAGATGACAATAGGTTCATCTCGACCTTGAGTTCGATTCCTAATCGCTTCTAAAAGTTTGTGATCATAATCAAAACCACCAAAGTCTTTGATTAATAACGAAGAAAGTTCGTTCCACGTTAAGTTTGGATTCTGATTATATTTAAATCTGAACCAATGAAGAGCATTGTCAGTGAAAATTTCAAACGCTTGTGAAATCAACAAGTCTTTGGACAAGCCACGAGCTATACAGTATTCTTCCAGTTTTTGAAGAAAGGATCTTGGACAGCTTTTACCATTGAAGGTGTGTCTTTTCAGATCTTTGAAGACGTTGGTTGGAGAAAAAGATTGAGGTGGTGGTGAAGGATACGGGGTATGGACCTGAATAGAATTTTGAGAAACAAGAGGGAGTTCCGTGACAGTCGGGTCAACCGTGACAGTCGGGTCAACAGGAGGGTCATTTTCAGTTGGAGCTGGAGTCAAGGATTCAAATTGTTTAGTAATATCGTCATATTTCATCTTCAAAGTATCGAAAATAGCTTTAAAGTCTGGATATAAGTCAGTATCTATTCGTTCCAATCTGTAAAAGATATGATTAATAAAAGTTTCTATTAGTCGCAAGTATTTGGTTTCGCCTTGTAAACATTTTTTAATTTTTCAGTCCAAGTAGGTCAAGGTAGAATCAATTTGAGACAAGTCATCCTCAATCGGAATTGGAGAAGTCAGAATATCTTCAGGGTGAGAATTCGCAACTAAACGCAAAACCTGTTTTTTTAGAAGTAAAACAGTATTAGCTGGTTCCTCACATCTAATCTTCACTTCGTATTCGAATTCGGCCTTGTAAAGAAATTCGTACTTAATAACCCTTTTCATTGTTATAATTATGTGTAAAGTTAAGTTTAAGAAATAAAAATTTAATTAAAAATTATACCTCTTTAAGTTATCTAAAATAAAAATATTAAAGTGATGGATGTAAGTAAGGTGTTAAATGTAGGTCTAAATATAATCTAGATAAGTTGAAAAACTAGATGAAGTTTTGTTCTAGAATAAAAATATTAAAGTGATGAATGTAAGTGTTGTGTGAAATGTAGGTCTAAATATAATCCAGATAAGTTGAAACACTAGATGAAGTGTTGTTTTAGAATTTGGAAGGTATGAAAAGGATGAATAAATGAATGATGAATAATGAGTTAAGAACGAAAGGGAGAGCAATTAAATCAAAAGGGAATGGACAAGGCGCAGTAAAGGTGAAGAATTAAGAGAGAAAGAGGACTTTTACGTTGGGCGCCAAATGTCGTGAAGCGACAATTAAAAAAAAATATAGAACCTAACCTAAGTACAACAAAACAACAAAAGTAGAGCCAGAAAACAATATATTTAAATTTATAAAAGGTATTTACAATTTTATAAAAAAAATGATGTGAGGATGATGATGAATGAAGTGAGAATACAATTAGATTATAAAAAAAAATAAAGGTGAGAGAATAGGGGAATATAGCGTTGAAGTGGGGCCTAAAAGTCGAAGCGACACACGTTGCGTTTGTAGAAGTAGGTTTCTTAGCAGCGACGGCACGCAGCGCCTGAAGCCAGCACACGCCGTTTGCGCTTGCAGAAGTAGGTTTCTTAGCAGCGACGGCGCGCAGCGCCTGGAGCCAGTACACGCAGCGTCCGGAGCCGGCGCACGTAGCGCCTGGAGAAGGGGCGCGCAACGCTTAGAGCCAGCAGTTTCAGCGCCCAAAGATAGCGCCGGCGGTAGGTGCACTCGGCGCCTGGAGTAAGTAGTAGTAGTGCCCGGAGTAGTGTGGCCCCCGCGCTTGTAGTAGACTCGAAGCGACTTCCGAGGTAGATGGAGGCTTGTAGGATTCCGGAGTGGCGCGGCCCGAGTTTGAAGAAGGCTTCGCCGAAGACTTCACGTGTAAATGGAGGCTTGCAGGATCCCGGGGCAGTGCGGCCCCGGGATAAGGCCTTTAGGAGATACTTCCAATTCGCGAACTGAAGCGAGACTGCCTTTCTTCACCGATTGTTCGGCTTTTATACCTTTCTAGAGAGAACGGAAAAATTATTTAAATTATACGCAAATTTTTTGTAAATGGTCAAGAGAAAAGAGGATTTATGTGGAATTATCGAAATAGGAATAACAGATCGGTAGCAAATTTGAATATAATTACCATGGAAACGATATAAATAAGAAAGACAAAACATGTCAAATTTTTGTTTTTGGTTTATAATAAGAAAACGGTAAGATTTAAGTGGAAAATGAGATATTATTGATATAGGAAAAAAGGTAGCGCAGCTGCCCACACAAAGTCCAAGATTGTAGAGTTACGGAAAACTAGCTAAAAGATCGAAAAAAGGTAGACTCCATTGACACCAATTTAAAAGTGCTGATAATGTGAAAATACGAAGTAGAAATGATTTGTTATTGTGTTCTTATGTTTTAAAATCGTTACAGGATCCTATGGAAATAAAGGTGATGTAAAATATCCAGTTTTGAGGTGAATGCAGAAAATCGAAACAGAATGGAAAAATGAATTTAAAATAATGTAAAATGATACGTAAGTAGTATAACACTACATGCTTTGTTTTTGACTTACGACTGTAATATCTCGGATTTTCCCAGTGTAAGTTGTCATGAGAAAACTGAACATCAGAGCATCGCCTGCTATTTTGCAGGAGGCAACACTAGCAGGTAAGCTTGGCTTAGTTCAGTGAAGTAGTTGTTTGAACCTTTCATGCTATTCCCCTTAAATACATACAAAGTTATGAAAATAAATGTAATTAAAACTAACAAACATATTATATCGTGTTTCAAAACTTAAAATAGCTTTACGTCAAATTAATGCTTTCACTTAATTGTGCAATAAATTTACCAAATTTGTAAAATTTCCTCCGGTCCGTATTATATATGGCCGTAATATTTTTCTCGTCCCACTGCGATTTAGTGTGGCCATTGTTAATGTTCATTTTGTTTAATTTTTATTCTTGACTTAGATTGATTGTTATGTAATGTTTATGATATTTTAGTACATATGATATTCTAGTATCTTATTCTTCACACATTTCATATTATAGTTAGATTTTATGATTTCCTAATCATGAATTTATCAACTTTTTATTTAAACCTCAGAAGGCTATGCAGACGGCTACATTATGAATTTCTCTGCGAGGTACAATCCGAAATTAAGAAATTCGCAGTGGATCTAAAGTAACGAAAAAGCTCGAAGGATTATTAAGCTGAAGGTGCAATCGCCTCGAACGTAACTCGAGTGAACGGCTCGACCGGGCCGATTATGTAGGTTGAACCGACAATCGATGGAAAAAAAATGTTCCCAAGAGGCATCTTTGTACTGATACGCGAAGAGTAAAGAACATAATAAATAATTGTAAGCTGTTATTTTTTCACAAGAAAGCTCCCGCTGGGTTTCTTGCTGGTTCTTCCCAGGACATAAACTTTTTTCGAACCAGTGGTAAACTGGATAAAAGAATGACTTTCAATAAGTATTATATATAAAATATAATATTTTCTGTTTAAAAAAAAGCGGTCCCGCCCTATATATAATGACGAATTTGTAGCACATCATCATCATCATTACAGCCCTTCACAAGTCCACTGCTGAACATAGGCCTCCCCCAAAGAATGCCACAAAACACGGTCCTGAGCCACCTGCATCCATCGACTTCCTGCATGTCTTACCAGGTCGTCACTCCATCTCGTGGGGGGACGCCCTACACTTCGCCTACCGGTACGAGGCTGCCACTCGAGAACCTTTCTTCCCCATCGGTTGTCGGTTCTTCGAGCTATATGGCCGGCCCACTGCCACTTCAGCTTACTAATCCGTTGGGCTATGTCGGTCACTCTGGTTCTACTGCGGATATCCTCATTCCTAAGTTTATCACGCAGAGAAACTCCGAGCATAGCCCTCTCCATAGCTCGCTGAGCGACCTTGAGCTTCCTCATACGGCCAGCAGTGAAGGACCACGTCTCAGTTCCGTAAGTCATCACTGGCAACACGCACTGGTTGTACAATTTCGTTTTAAGGTTTTGAGGTATGTCTGACGAGAAGATGTGTCGTAGCTTCCCGAACGCTGCCCAGCCGAGTTGAATCCGTCGATTGACCTCTCGGTCGAAGTTGGACTTACGCAGTCGGACTATTTGTCCCAGGTAAACATACTCGTCAACAACTTCGAGCTTAGTGTTCCCAACAATTACCGGCATAGGTGTGACATGGACATTAAACATGATCTTAGTTTTGTCCATGTTCATCTTAAGACCTCTCCGTTGGGAAACACTATTGAGGTCATTGAGCATAGTGCTTAGGTCCTCCAGCGATTCTGCCATAAGGACTATATCGTCGGCAAATCGAAGGTGAGTGATGTACTCGCCATTGATGTTGATACCGTATCCTTTCCAGTCCAGAAGCTTGAAAACGTCTTCCAATGCAGCGGTGAAGAGTTTCGGGGATATGACGTCACCCTGTCTTACACCTCTCTGCAATTGGATAGGTTTCGTACTCTGGTTCTGTACTCGGATAGCCATCGTAGCCCTACTGTACAAGCACTTCAACACTTCGATATACCGACAGTCAACTTGGCACCGCTGAAGGGACTGCAGCACCGCCCAAATTTCGACGGAATCAAAGGCTTTCTCATAGTCCACATACGCCAGACATAGTGGCAAATTGTACTCTTCGGACTTCTGTACAACTTGCCGAAGGGTATGTATGTGGTCTATAGTGCTAAAGCCCTTTCGGAAACCGGCTTGTTCGGGAGGCTGGAAGTCGTCAAGTCTGCGCGCGAGACGATTCGTAATGACTCTCGAAAACAGCACGTAGACGCGGCTCAGAAGGGAAATCGGTCTGTAGTTCTTCAAGAGAGCGTTGTCACCTTTCTTGAAGAACAAGACCACTGCACCTCTGCTCCACGCCTCCGGTGTAATGCCACCATGGAGGACGGAATTAAAGAGCTTCTGAAGGACTTCAAGTACCGGTCTTCCACCCGCTTTCAGAAGCTCCGCTGTAATTCCATCCTCGCCCGGGGCCTTACCGTTTTTAAGGTGCTGGAGAGCCATCCTAATCTCGCTCAGACTGACATCCGGGATATCTTCGGAATAGTGTCGGATGAGACTTGCTCTTGGATCGTTACTCACACTTGCGTGTGGCTCCAACGATGATGTGTACAGCTGCCCATAGAACCTCTCAATCTCACTCAAAATCTCAGGTGTCCCGGAAACGATGCTGCCACATTCCGTCTTCAGCTATGACAGTTGGCTCTTTCTGGCAGACAGATCTCTGGCAAAGACTTTGGAGCCTTGGTTCCGCTCGATCGCTTCTTCAATACGAGCTGTATTGAAGTTGCGTAAGTCCCGCCGCATGCATTTGGAGATCTGTCTGTTCAGATGCCTGTATGATGTCAAGTCTGTTGAAGAATGTAGCTTCATCTCCCGTCTAACAGCCATGAGATTAAGAGTGTGATCGGAGAGTTTTTGTGTTCTTCTGCGGCGGGTCTTGCAGAACTTAGCTCCAACCGCATGGACAGTTTCCACGAGCTTGTCATTCATATCGTCCACTTCATTGCAGTCTTCCAGGCACTGAAAACGGTTTTGTAACTCGAGCTGAAAGGTTTCGGGACTTTGGAACAGAGCACGAGGGGGACGGAGCGTTGACTTCATTAGACGAGACCTCTCCAACTTAACGTTTAGGTTCAGTGTGCCTCTAATCATTCGGTGATCGCTACCAGTTTTCACCCTCGCGATCACGGAGACATCACTGAACAGTTGTCGTCTGGTCGTCATAATGAAGTCAATCTCATTTTTTGTGGAACCGTCGGGGCTCGACCAGGTCCACTTCCTGTGGGGCCGCTTCTGGAAGAAAGAGGTCATCATAAAGAGTCCCTCTTTCTCCATGAAGTCGGCCAGCTGCTGGCCCCTTGGGTTCCGTTGCCCTATTCCAAATTTCCCTACTTTCAGCTCACCGTTCTCTCTTGTGCCTAGTTTTGCATTGAAGTCTCCCATTAACACCGTATATTGGGTTTTGGAGGAATGCATGGCTCTAGAGATATCCTCATACATTTCCTCCACCTCCTCATCGGGGTGTGCCGAGGTTGGTGCGTAAACCTGTATGACCTTAAGCGAATACCGTTTGGTGATTCTGAGTATAAGGTACGCAACCCTCGTCGACACACTCCCGATTTTTACAACGTTGTTAACGAGAGACTTGTGGACGATAAATCGGACACCTCCTTGGGACAGATGGTCGCCATCCCGGTGATAGAGCAAGTTGCCGGATTCGAGGATTACCGTGTCCTCCCCCTCTCTTCGGACTTCGGATAATCCTATAATATGCCAGCGCAACTTGTCTATCTCTTCTTCCAGCTCCACGATCTTCTCGTCAGTCCTCAGGGTGCGTGCGTTGTACGTTGCCAGGTCGAGTCGTCTAAGGTGGCAACCGAACCTCCACCGGAGATTCTTAGCACCCCCTGCCCCGCCGTTACCATGGTCGCCACCGTAGCCAGGAATAGCGGGGCCGCCGGGGACTGGGGGCCGTTTTTTTGTTGCTCTCATCATTGGGGGGTATTTGCCATAGTTGCCACGCTTGGCGAGCGGGTTGGCAACCGCAGTTTTTTTATTGTAATTTGGCTATTATCAGGAAGATGCTGCAGCCCATCTCCTGGCTGTTTCCCTTTGTCGCCTTTTACGACACCCACGGGAGGATATGGGGTAGTGGATATTCTTGACCGCCACTACACGGCAAGTAGTAGCACATGCGGGAAGTTAATGGATACAGTTGGAAGTTTTGAGGCGTACCTGTAGGAGGTCTATGTTCAGCAGTGGACTTACTTAAGAATCACAGTCGGCACATTCTTTTTTTTACAAGTCCCACATAGTACCTATAAGTCACAGACCAACATTTTGATGTTAAAGATTAAAGCAATCATTATAATTTCTTCACATAATTGATATGTATGCATATTCCCCCACTATGTGTTATAACATCACTTTTAATACTCTTATCAGGAGCGCTAGTTCCTCATTTTCCCAGGTCACACCCTCATATTATAATTACATTTAAAAGAGTAAACACTACCCTCAAAAAACAAAAAGGAATAATATAACTTCCACAACGTTTAAAAGCTTCTAAATGATTTAACTCTTCGATACACTATTTTATAGTGCCGATTTCAAAAGCTAAGTAATTTTTAAGTTTTTAAATCCGTTTTAGTTTTATTAATTTTTGTTTTTACATTTTTGGTTTTTACTAAGTAATATTACAAAATTTGACAACTAGTTGGCAACTCTTCTGTGATGTCTCAGTCTCAGTTATCGCGAGGGTAAAAACTGGCAGCGATCACTGAATGGTGAGAGGCACATTGAACTTTATTCTAAACCTAATCCTCTATATCGATAGTCAATGGATACAGGTGGCTCAGGTCTGTGGCATTGCTTGTGGGAAGCCTATTTTCAGTAGTGGACTTGTAAAGGGCTCTAATGAACAAATGAATTAATAAAAAATATTACAAGCGCAATGTAACAACTAGAGTGTAAATAGTTGCATTAAAAAATCTATCTACTCTTAGGAATGAATTTTTCTCCAAATTTAAATGGTGTGCCTATTTAAATTGATGAAAATGCAAAGCAGACTTAGTTTTACAAAAGCCTATTCACTCTTGCATTGAAGACACCAGTTGTAAAAGACACCAGATGGAACATTAAATTAAGAACAACGTTTGGTTCAAATATGTAATGTGTTGATAAAAAAGAGCCAAAGACTATCGAAACGTTTGGTTTTCCGATGTAAAAGTAGATGGAGGAATTATACATTTTAAATTATTAACTTTTGTTAATAGTCCTAAGTGTACAGGTGTTTGAACATTCTCTAATGTGAAAAATCTAAAACCATTATTACCACTACAGCTTGTCTCAAATCCACTGCTGAACATAGGCCTCCTCCATATATTGCCCAATATGGGGGATATTTTTCATAATTGTCACGCTCAACAAGTGCGTTAGCAACCTGAGTTTTTAATATTTGGATGGATGCTGCTACCCATTTTCTGTATTATTTCCCTCTGTCACCTCTTGCTACATCCACGAGATGATTTGAGGTAGTGGATTTTTTTACATTTCCACTACATGGTTTAAAATTCTAAAGCACGCATACTGTACTTATACAATTAAGAAGTCCACTACTGAAGACAGGCCTCCCCCTAGGAATGCTTCAAACCACGGTCTTGAGTCACCTGCATCCATCGATTTCCTGCATGTCCACTCCTCGTCACCAGGTCGTCAATTCATCTAGTAGGGGGCCGCCTTACACTTCGCCTAATAATACGACGCTGCCACTCGAGAACCTTTCTTCCCCATCGATTGTCGGTTTTTCGAGCTATATGGCCGGCTCCTTTCCACTTCAGCTTAATAACCCGTTGCGCTAAGTCAGTTACTCTAGTTCTACTGAGGATATCCTCATTTCTAAATTTATTACGCAGTCAAATACCGAGTATAGCCCTCTCCATAGCTTCTTGTGTGACCTTGAGCTTCCTCATACGGCAAGCAGTGAAGGACCCCGCCATAGCGAGACTTACAATTCTGTACGCTTACATAATTTTACACGCATAGTATATCTTTCCTTCTGAATTTATTTTTAACATATACACATAAATTGTATATTTAAAACTCCCGATTTGACATGTTAAATAGACTTATTGTTCAATTTTCGGAATCGAGATCTTTTTACAAACAAGAATTCCTGTTCAATAAGGAAAGTAAATTGAATCAGACTGCTTGAAATTTACTAGATTTAATTTTTCCGATTTCCGCTTCGATATAATGTTGTTTACTAGATCTGTGTATACAGAATTTGCTGGGAACAAGGGTTTCTAAAATTAAAACGATTACATTTTAAGTAACGGTGTATGTTCTTTTATACATTTGGGCTGGAACAGCTCAGTATCAACTGGCTGCTTTGAAATTGATGAAAAGACGTGCGATAAGAAATTTAGATGATTCATGATTCAAATATTCTATGATTTAGCTGATTCCCAATAAGGAAGTAGATTAAATTTCTCTTGGAGAAAGAATAATTTACTGGCTCATCTAGCTATCTAATGGAAACAGTCATAATTTTTTTCGTAAAAGTTGCGATCTAAGTTTTTAAAAATTGCCCACGCACTTGAAACAATTCACTCGGAGGAAGATTGTAGATCACAGTCGGTACCCTCACATTTGAATATTTGTCCCCCATCGCCAGTCCTTGAAATTTGAGTACGATATTTTTTAATAATTTTTCTACCTTCAGTCTACATTGCTTGACATTTATTCGTGGATAAGGTTTTTTTCTTGTCTTAAAATGTTTTGTGTAGGCCTATTGATGAGAAATATTCTGACCTTCATTTTTAACAGCGTTTAGGTAAGGTTGGTATTCGAGAAAAATGTGACACAAAAGAGAGAACACTTTTGCACTTTATATAAAGCTAGCGATCCGCCCCAGATTCGCACAGGTGATTTCTGGATCTCAACAACTGTGCCACCTACCGGGTCCAATAGTAAATGTAAACTATCCTCGAATCACCTTAATTACATACACTAAATTTCATCAAAATCGGTCTAGCCTTTTAGAAGTTTAGAAAGAATAATTGTTAAGTGATACATGTTTAAAAAAAGTGGGTTTCTTGCTGGTTTTTCCCAGGAGAGAGGTATTTTCCAAACCATTGGTAAATAAACAAATGACTTTCAATAAGTACTTTGTAATAATCTACATTGAATAAATATTATTCTCTTATATTCTATTCTATTATATATTGTTACGAGATTATTATTGTACGTGATAAATTCCGTAAAACTAGTTTTATTTAACCATATAGTTGGTAGAAAACGATTTTTAATTATGTACTTGTGTATATGTTTTATAACTGCGTTAGTACGAGTTCTTGCAATAAGTTGAGCAACGTCTATTAAAACGTCTATCAAAATGTACGCATCGCTTCGTCTAACTTTCTCTGTTTGTTTGTCTGAAAGATTGATTTGCTGAGGCAAAGTCTTTGATAGATTTCGTCTGTTCAATTCCAAGTTAGATTTCTCCTATCAAAGAGTGTTTATTACAATTGTTTGCCAAACAAACATCACAGTTTTAATTACGCCTTAGGCTAACTCGAGAGCATCCTTTTACAACGGTTTGTGTATACTGGGCCTCTCAATTAAAATATGTCTCTTAGATTTACATTTTTTAAATAAATATCCCATCTTATGTAAAAGCTGTCGTAAATAGGTACAACCGCAGTTCAGAATACCATCTTCTTTTAAAAATGCAAGCAGCTTACGAATACTTGGGATTTTCTTATCACTAGTATAAAATTGATGAATTTTTCTTCGTATAACTCCCTTGTCAAAATCATTAATGTGGATTTTCTTTTTTATTTCTTTAGGTTTCCGTGGACATGAAAATTTTGCAATTTCCGATGTTTGTAGACTCGAATTTCCTTCAGCTACAATTCGCATCACGGTGCGGGCATACTCCTGTAGCCTCTGCTATTAATTTATTAATGTTCATAAAACTATGTACATTATAAATGATATTTTTTACTTGTCGTGGTATTGGCGGATCCATCTTAGGATATTTATCTCGTGTATTTTTGGAGAAAACTGTCGCGTACAACTGAATTGAGTAACTGTCGCGGCGGTCGACGGCAGATTCAGCTTGATGTTTATCTACCTCCCCCGTCCTATTGCTAACATACCTCAGGAGGTGAATAGCACTTGCGCGGACACTATACAAGTTGCAGCAGTGTACAAGCTGGATTGTGAATGTGGTCTTTCTTACTCAGGACAAACAAAAATATCTATAAAAACCCGCGTAAAAGAACATATGGCTGACTTGAAGCACCGACGTTCCGGGAAGTCTGCAGTCTGTGAACAGGTTAAAGATCGTCCCCGCCATTACACTAGATTTGATGTACCACAAATCCTCGCAAAAGACCACTGATTACTACCAAGGATGATTTGCGAGGCTAGTGAAATTAAATAACACCCTAATTTCAATAGAGAAGATGGATGAGTGCTGCTATCTGCTTGGGATCCTATAATTAATAAAATTAAATCCAAACCCAAGCATACCACTACAAGACTTCAAGATACTATAAGCTCATTCTGCGTAGATCGGACCAAAAATTAATCTTCAAAAACTAAAGGTAGCCAGGTGAACTATGACATCGGGATATCAAACACTTCAGTCTTCCCCGTGACTATGGGTGCTGTAAAGCACCCGAAACGTTAAATCAATCGCGATAGAATCTGCAAAAAGTAGTTTCATTTAATGTTTGTTTGTTACGGTCAAATCTTGCAACTGAATTTTAATGTTAACTGCATTCTCAACCGATTGAGCTGAATTTTTTTGGTACTAGATTTATAAATACTGGATACTTCCATTTGTCAAAAATATTTGCCTGTAGAATACGAAGGTATTACACTCAGGAGTATTTACTTATTTTGTATTTTACTGTTGCTAATTTAATTCAAATTAGGAAGCTGTTTCCACACTGACATTACGCACATGCCGAATTCGAACTTCATGTTCTACATTAGCCGTAAAACGAGCTTACACAGACTAGTTCTTGAACTTCGGCAGCACTAACTTTGAACGAATTACTTTGAATAGAATGTCAATTACACTGCACATCACTATATGTAAATTCTTCAGTTCTAAAACTATAAGACACACAGAGGTGATGGTAGGTTATGGGATTCTTGAAAATAGCTATACTGAAAGCCAATGAGTGTTGGTTTGTCGATACTTTTTAAAACGCTTAATATCAGTATTTAGATTAAGTAGTAGTAAGATTTTTTTAAAGAATAAGGGTGACAAACGAATAAACAGTCCACATTCTTTGTGATGGAAAGTAGTTGCTGTGGCCCATAGACATCTACAATCTACATCTATTCTCGACTACGAATCATAATGTAGATGCATTGTCACCCGTGAGGTCTAAGATGATATGCCTTGTTTCAATTAAAAATCATCTCCGGTTCTCTACACTCAGAATATGAAACACAGCAGCGTTAAGCTGCTATTTCACGCTGGTATTCTATGAGGGCGTGGTCCTACTACTTCTTCTTTATAAAATGGGTCGACTCGACTGGTTGATGGTACTTCCTTCCCCAGTCGAGTCGACCCATTCGTGCTACAACTATACTATTAATAAAGCTGCAGCATGTCCCTACCAAGTATAAAAATATTTTGGTTATTATGGTCACAAGCCAATAATATTTTATTCTTATCCAGTTAAGGTCTAGTATAGGTGATGGGACACCATTTCTGACCAGGAGTCTAAGACACCCTTTTATTTCTCCCGTGAAATATCAGTGGCTACATGCACTGCCGCCCCAGTCTGAAGGGCATATATAATCGGTACATTTACCGGCTGTGAAGAATTCCATACTAGATTTCAAGGTGGCAACACATCTGCAGCTTGATTTGTTTGAAGTTGGTAGCAAGTGTCCATGGACTGCAGTGTTAAGTGTTTAACATTATGTCCGTTTTAACTTTTTTAAATACTACTAGCAACGCTATTTATAAAGTTAGTTTAAAATGCATGTGTTAGAAGTATATCATGACAGTAGTTGAATAGCAGAATCGAATCCACAACTTTTCGAGATTACAGTCCGCAACCTTAACCATTATGCCGCTTAGTACATTCAAAACCCATTATGAAATTGAAATTAAAACAACCTTTCTTCGAGTTTACAGCAATGTATAATCGATTTTTTCGATCGATTCGATATTGCTGAATAAATGCATGTCTATATCTATTTTAAATATCGGTGTTAATGCAAGAAGTATGCTACGGGTGACTAGGGTGATATGGTGAGGATATATGTGGTAAGAGAAATAACACAATTTGCATGATGACCAAGATGTCGTGACCAAGAATAAGAAAGAATTGGTAGAGAATGCAAATTGCTTAGGCCAAAGGATTAAGTACTCACTTGTATTATTTTATGAGTATGGACTATAATAAAGATTAAAAGTAAATAGAAGAAAATAAAAAATAAATGCTTTTAAATGGTAGTGAAAATTGGGTGTGGCAGAAGCATGAGAGTGTTAATGCATCAGTAAAATTACTGCTATAGAAATTCGGTCTTTAAGAAAGAAAGATAGGATGAAAATTTGTTTTATAAAAGATAAATGTGGTTTGCAAGAAGATATTGTGACAAGGATAATAATGAAATGCTGTATTGGTTTAGACACGTAGAAAGAATGAATAAGGAAAGAATGGCAAAGCAAATTCATGCTGTAGAAGTGAGCAGCAAAGTCGGCAAGGAACGGCCTAGACGTCAGTTTATCAACCAAATGGACGATATATTAAAGATGTATAAAATGAAGAGTACCCTTACCGAAGACCATGTATACATAGTTATATAGATGTGAAAGAAGCGAGAGAGGTTTGTTAGGATCATGCCAGATAGAAGTTCTTGTCTCTGTCTACCCCTTTGGGTGTTTATGTTAGAGTATAATATGTGTTATGTATATTATCAGTGACATACAACAACCGTGACAAATGGTGGTTTGCAGGCCACGCAAATACAAATTTGCATAACAAAATCGACTCTACATACTCAATTAACATATTTAGAAGTTACAACGCTAGAATCGCTCGGGTAGATTTAATTTGTTTACTTTATAAAGGGTAAAGGGGAGCAAATATTTTCTTATAAGCCTCAACAACACACTATTGCTGATTTGATGATGACGTCACTGGCACCTGATTAACTGACTGCCCGTGAAATCGTTCGAATGTTTAACTCTAATCCTACTGGCTGGTTATGATTAACAGCATTATTTCTCTTTCATTCCTAAGAAAAAAGTAAACCCACACTAGGATATTCCTCTGTACTGTAGAGGTATTTTATAAATTGCACAATCACAAACATCCAGGCCCGGAATAATTATTCGGGGCGCTATCGTGCCGTAGTTACATAAGAGTGGGTTTTTTGCAAAAGCAATTTCTTCTTACTGAAAGGTTTTTTTTTTACAGTAAAGATGATATACATAGTATTTTCTATCAAGGTGTTCATATACCATTTTAATTCTTTATTAAATCTTCAAAGATTATCACGAGAATCAGTTATGTCTATGGTTGATCACGTCACAAAAAATTTGCGCGCGTTAGTCAGATATACTTAAAATTTTCCGATAATTTTATGTCAACCTTAAATTAAAAAAAAGTTTGTAAAATCCAAAAGTGCACCACTCATAATGTGCATATGATAGTGAAATAATTAAGAAAATGTAAATTGTAGTTCTATTCGTCAGAGAATTCCAGTAACAGTCACTGAAGTACACCTTAAAGTCACTCCGTCAAGTCGGAAGGTAAGGTCTATTCATAAATAACAAAATGAGCAACTCAAACTCGACACATCTATTTCTCCTCGTAGAGGAGTTCCAAGTAGCAGTCAGAAAAAATCAAACTCCACCTTCAAGTCATTCTATCACGTACGTAGGTAAGGTCTCATCATAATTAACAAAACGAGATCGAAATCGACACCTATTACTACTCGTCGAGGAGTTCCAGTAGCATTCATCGAGAGCCGGATTAAACGTCGGTTGCTCCCTAGGCTACTTCTAGCACCTCATCGACAACCCTCTAGGGGCCATATATATTTTATAAATTAAATATACACATTTTGAAAAAAAAACCTATATTGTAATTTATAATATAGTTTAATAATTGCAAAATAATTAGAATACGAGTACCATTAACAGAGTGGCATAGATGAAAAATGTGATGAGAGATTAAAAGCGATTTAAGAGTAATCAAATACGACGATTTTTTTTTCGTTTAAAAACTTCCACGCGTGCCTTTTTAACCTTGCACCCCTAGGCACGTGCCTAGATTTTCTTAAGGATAACCCGCCACTGTTCGGCGGTAAGGTCTCATCATAACTAAAAAAAACGAGCACAAACTCAACACACCTGACTATTACTACTTTTTGAGAAGTTCCAGTAGCATTCACCGAAGTACACCTTCAATTCGGGGTAAGGTCTCATCATAAATAACATAACAAGCACAATCTCGGTACACCTAGTTCCAGTAGCAGATATCGAAGTACACCTTCAGGTCTCCATAATATCCAATATATATGAATCCTGCGTAAAATGAGCGAAATAAATTTTGTAATAAAAATCTGTGATTATAAGAATAAAAATAATATCTTACCTTGCTCAAGTATATATCCAATTTGGTTTTCAGCACGAACCAATGTAAACAAACGACCACTCACCATGGCGGCTGAGCCCCTAGTAAAAAGTACTCTGTGACCGGGAGTGAGGCAAAGTGCATTTAGTAAAATAAATTAATACATGGCTGTTCAAAATAACAGAAGTTTCAATAATTCTCAGCCGAAAATTAATAATAACTTAACGAAACAAAATTAAACTGCCATTTCCATTCCATGGTTTCCCACATGATAGATGAAGAGATTAAAAATAGATTTAGTTAAACTATTGATATTTTCAAAAGTTATCGTGTTTAAGCCTGCATGCGGACTTAATAAATCTACACCTTATGCAACTAAAACCGCTTTTTTATGTGAAAAATTTATCAATTTGAAAATAATAATAATAATCAACAACCATTTATCATTCTGAGAATTTGCTTTATATATAACTTCTATGGTCAATATGATTGTTAGATACGATTTCATGCGACAAAACGTTGGGATCTTGATTTTAGGCACTAGTAGAATACGTACGCGCTTTGCACTTAAGGCATGCAATATAAAACCTGAAATACATCTGGAATTGCTAACGTAGATCAAATAAATAATGATAAGAGACTTAAATATTGCAATGTTAGACCTATACTTCCCATTTTTATTTCAGTAATAGTCTGAAGAGTTAAACTGAACAGTAAAACGCTTTCTAAAGAAAAATGGATTTATCGAAGGAAAATCTTTCAAATATTTCATTTTAAAAATATTACCCAGTTCGAAAAACTAATAAAGCGGAGTGCTGAAACAAGGAGCATAAGTAACATGATTTTATACACTCGGGTAATATTAACTGTATGTATTATATGGTCTCATAGCACGAAACTAAATAAGTGTGCCAGACTATATATAAATGACAACATGTCAGAATCAATTTAGTTTTTCTATAGATATATAAAAGAAGAAAATTATAGAACGATAATAAAAAATTTTAAATGACAATGTTCCGGGGGCCGACCCTTTTTTCATTTTATTATAAGTTTGTATTTATGACTTGCCTCAAATAGTGCATTCAACGTGCATGACACATTGGTGTTATTTAAGATTAATAGGAATTTCGGGCTAGCCAAATTCAATTTAGAGTTAAAGTTTTTTCTTTGATGTTCTTCTAATTTCTAAGAGAGATTTAAGGCTAAAATATTCACCACGCTACCTCAATGCGTTTTGACGGACTTTTTATGTCTTCAAAATATTTTTTAAAATTTTCCTGACATGTGGATTTTTTAACGATATTTTTCTTCATAATAATCAAGGCGAGAAATCAGCACTTAGCATTGCAATATTATCAGTGCCGGTGGGGATAAACTCAGGTGGTAAGTGTACTGTAAAATTAACGGCAAATACTTAGCTCAGTCACCACCTACCACGGCTACAATTTTTTTTATAGAATAAAGATGACACATGAGCACACAGTCCACCTGATGGTTAGTCGATGCTGTGGCCCATACTGTCACCCCTGATGAATGAGATAGAATGCCTCGTTTCCAGTTAAAAGGGTCTTCGGAGCATGGTCCCACCCTGGTCGAGCAGCACCTTTGTGCTACAAGCATAATATAACTGCAGCGTGGCTTTTTGTATTTATTTATTACTGTAAACCAGCAATTGTGGCAATAGTCCAGAAATAATATGCACACATCAACTGAGACACTAATTGCACAATCAATTAAAGGTGGACGTGCCAGTAGCGGGTTGCTTTACATACATACAACAAGCAGATCAAGGAAAGTGGATGAGAGTGAAATGCACACACAAGGGACTGACTTGCTTTCCTCGCGGTGTATCAGCTAACACTGAGGTATGCCACGTGGATCGGCACACGCACTTTTAGATCAGTTCTAGGATGTCACACACTCCTTAACTCTCGATTTATTGTAATTGCGGAAGGCACGTCATATTGGCGAAATTTCTGTGACTCAATGTCCGGGGATAATTAATATTAAGGAGGAGATCTAAGAATGCAATATCATTCGTGCGGTTGCGGTTATTAATCGATTACAACTAATTACCGCTGCATGGCGCTTGCGTCGCCTTCAACGGCCATACGTGCATATAGGAAGGATTATAGAAGGGTGGGTTTCTAGATATGTACCAAGTATTCTGTTATATTTATAAATTAAAGTGTTAACTGGCGTTATCAAAAGTTATACCCGCATACTTGAAAGTTAGTAAAAAAATTAAAAAACTTTCCTTTAGATTATACAACTTCTTTAAAAAAGTTTCCGTTTAGAGATTTCATACAAAGTATTTCATTTGACATGAGGATCTATTAACCTATTTAAAAATATTAGTTTTTAGCTATGAAATTACCATTTTGCTGAGTTGACCATTTTGAAATGTCATAGCTATTGGTTTTCTGGTTTGACTTGGAATGTTAAATTTAGGACAACATGTTATTCAAATATTCATAACTAATAAAAAATTTCTGAGAGTCCATCTCTATGAAAATTAATCTGAGTATATGAGTTCCAATGTGAGAAAAAGTCTTCTTCAACAGCATGTGACATCAATGATGTATATTAAGTAATGAACCTCGTGGCCAAATGGAGGAAACAGTTGATAATGACGTGATGAAGGCGATAGTTGAAGTGGATCCGTCTCAAACTGTGGTTGATCTAGCTTCGGCTTTTGATATAAGTGTCAAAACAAAATTAGATCATTTGTGGCAAATCGGTATAGTAAAAAAAAATATATTTCTTGTTTTACTATATCGACAACAAAGGGATGAAGACCCGCCGACCGAATTAAATAGAATCACTGCGCCTGCGGCTGCGGTTACGACTGCGCCTCTCAATCCATGTCTGATGTCTCAATGTATAACCGCTGTCAGTCATTGGTGCGATATGAACTATGAGCGCGTTGGGAATTCACCTTGCCTCCTTTGTAACTCATTTTCCTGGAACTCAAAATAATTTTTATGTATATGTGTATTATGAGAAGGAACAAATCTCAATTTGCATTCATTCAATAACGGGAGGTATTCTAAAATTTATTTTATTACTGCTTATCGCAATATTAATGTTCTACGTTTTAGACCTATAATATAGTAGAGTCATCGCCTACTAACTAATGTTTTACACACAACGAAAGCGAGTCGGAGATTTATTGCTCTATTGCCATCAAATAAAAAAAAAAATCGCGATCCACTAGACTTAAATCACTGCCACCAAGCTTTATTTTGCACTTATATAACTAAGAAGAAAGGACGCCAATAGCAAGAGGATATTTTAATTAATACTTCTGATGTAGTAATAAGATAATCTATTTCGATTATTATAAGAAAAAGGTTAATAGAAAATAACTTCACCCGGACGTCAGTTGGTCGGGTATGGATGTGCACAAGATATCGTTTAAAAAAATTGAACTTACTACTTTGATTTTTTTTTCACTTTAAATTTTAATCCTTAGAAAGTCTTTTGAATGTCACTATTGTACCGTCCCATTCTCTCTCCCGACTCTTTCTTTAATGAAATACGAATCTAAAAGCTTTTAGAAAAATTTACTTCGCAAATATCCGCGTTATAAAATAAAATGATTTGTCTTCCCTAGTATGAAGAGCACCTCCCGCCCTCCCTCAATTGCGTGCACTATCCCCGTCACCACTAATCCCAGCACCGCTACTCCCAACACCACTACACTAGGCAAGACACACCACTGACGATTATACGACAAGTGTTTCACCTCTACACGAGGCATCCTCAGGTGATATAGACTTTACGGTGGCTAACCGCTAAGTGAGAGGCGAGCCAAAACCAGTGCCTTTTATACAGACCGATGATGCAACCGCTCTCTACCTAAGAAGCGAGCGACTGCGTCATGCGATAAAACATGCGACCAATCACCGCCGGACTTACGCAGCCGTTTGTAAAATTAAAAACAAAGCGCCGCGCAACGCCTAACCTCCAACCACGCAACCAATCGCCGATCACCGTTTATTATTACAGATATTTCGAAGAGAATTGTTTGTTTTGAACGCCACATAAACGCCGTTTTGTCGAAGAGTATTAGCTACTTTTTCAGATATTGGGCCTAAGTAGGTCAAACTGCTAACATATCGATGAACACTGTGAGGTTGAATCGCGTACAGAGAGTTGCGATCAACATGCTTTTGTTTCTTTTTAATTAAATTGTTAATGAGATTTGTTGAAAAACCGTTAGAGACCGCTATTTGATAAATTATTAAGTTCTTTTAAATAATTTTCTTTACTTAATGGGACAGTGGACAAACGGTTAATGTAACAATAAAAAGCGGCTACTTTATGTTGCCACGGATAACACGATGACGCGGGAATGACCGTGTGAGTTGGCTCACGATAAATTTGGAAAACATGTGACGATTCTTTTTTTGTTATTGTTAAGTCGAGAAAATTAAGGGAACACTCTTTTTCCAATTCAAGTTTAAATGAAATTTTGTCATGGACTCAATTTATTTTATTGAAAAAAACATCCAGTTGTCACTAAATAAATAAAAAAATGAGATCTAAGCCATATTTAGGCTGTAAGTGGGGTTGAATCCAGATTTCTCTCGAAGGAGGAAGTTTAATTTTTTTAGCAAAGAAAAAAAATGGTGCACCAATATATGAGACAATTGGACGAATAGGAATATGTTCCTTATGTATTTTTGGTAACCCATATAAAATGGGTGCTTGGGATTCGTTGGAACAAGATTGCTCCGAGACAAGTTGTGATCGGGAAAAACATATGATGATTGTTGGAGTCTGACCCAACCAAATAGTTTACTTCGGATATTAAGTTATGTATACAAGGAAGGTTTGCGTGGTTGGGGGGTGGGTGTTGCGCGGCGGTTTGTTTTTAATTTTACAAACGGCTGCGTAAGTCCGGCGGTGATTGGTCAAATGTTTTATCGCATGACGCAGTCGTTCGCTCCTTAAGTAGAGAGCGGTTGCGTCATCGATCTGTATAAAAGGCACTTGTTTTGGCTCGCCGCTCACTTAGCGGTTAGCCACCGTAGAGCCTATATCACCTGAGGATGCCTCGTGTAGAGGCGAAACACGTGTCGTATTATCGTCAGTGGTGTGTCATGCCTAATGTAGTGGTGTTTGGAGTAGCGGTGCTGGGATTAGTGGTGACGGGGATAGTGCACACAATTGAGGGAGGGCAGGAGGTGCTCTTCATACTAGGTAAGACACATCATTTTATTTTATAACGCGGATATTTGCGAAGTAAATTTTTCTAAAAGCTTTTATATAATGGATTTTCACAAAGTAACACCTGATTCTCTTAATGAAATACGAATCGCCAGTAAAAAAAGATTTCATGTTAAGTAAAAGGAAACAAGTTTTTTTTTTAGCTTTAAACAAATTACGCGTTTTGGTAATTAATAAAAGTAAATTGATTATTCGAAACGTTGCATGAGCATTTGAAATGTGCACTTTTGGATTTTCCAAATAGTTTTTTTTAAATCTCCTTACATCACAAATCTGCTGATCATTCTCGGCGCATTCTATCACCTTTGTTGGTTAATTAAACTGTACTACCTTTATAAACTAATATTTATAACCATATTTTAATTAAAAATATTTAATAAGCAATACGTTAATTTTAACCACACAATCCTCTCTATTTTTTTATCTATTTTCATCTCGAAAATTAGCGATCATGTCGAATTTATTTTGATGCTATTGATGGTTAGTTTCTCTATATCACCAATGGAAATGAATATTTTTAATCACATGGTGAGATATTTAATTAGAAAATAAACAAAATAAGGTAGAAAACAAAAATTGTTTAAACTCATCTAGTTAAATCGGGCGAATCGTGGGTCATGTTAATATCTTGTCGCATTTAGTAGTTACATAACTTGATAATATATTTGTAATTGCATGGATTTTTCGTTAAAGCAAAAAAGTTTAATAAAAATTAGTGTCACTATTAAACAGTCGAGCTCGTCGGATTTAGTACAAAACAAATTGTCTTGTAAATCCCACTTCAGAAATGTTAGGGTATCTCTAAAGTGAATCATAGAATTCTAAATAAAATGAATTAATCAACACAATAACAATATTTATTTCTAGTAAACTAAATCAATGCCACAGTATAACTAAATAACATAATATATCACAAACCTTCTTGTCACTCCGGCGGCTCGTCTCTGAATGATTCCCGACTGCTAAGAACTAACTTTTAATCCACAGACAATATTTGACGTCATTTTAACACAATCGAGTCGAAACGTAATCGATTATTCTCTCATGTATGATAAGACTTGACCATAGACTCTTTAGTATTGATGGAGTGATGTAAACAACTAATCTAATGGGTAATTCTTGTTACACTTTCTTTCTCTTTTCTTTTGAAAGACAGGTGGACATGACGCGGTTCTTATGTAATGGACATCACATTCACCATTAATTATCTGGTAAGAAATGTTATAGTGTGTGCAGATACTCCCTTTATCAGACCTTTTATTTCTGTTTTCTCAAAAAAAAAATTATGTTGATAGCCTCACAGATGCATCATTACCTTTTTAGTACAAAATTGCTCATGCACAAAGTACAAATTATATTTTCAACGCAAGTCTAACAGAAAAACAGATTAAGCTATCTCTCCGAGTAACCGAGCAATGGGTCAACTTTACGGTTTATTTAATTTGCAGCTGTTGCAGTACTTGTTAGAAATGCTTTTAGACGGAAAGTGACCGCTTTGTAGCGTATTTAATGAAGTGGAAACTTTATCTACGGTCACAGCGTGACTTAATGGTAAGAATATCTTATGAATCGTTTCTGAATTCACATTAATGTTTAAACCCCACGATGCAGCTATATTATAGCTGCAGCATAAATTGGTTGTTTTGATATGATAAATAACATGCCCTCAAATAATACCAGCGTAAAATAACATCATGATGCCGCAGTGTTTTTTTTTTTTTAGTTAATTAATATAGCCGGAGTCCCCATTTGCTGATGACAAGGCATTTCATTATAATTGAGAATGTAAAAATACTTCTGAGTTTCTTGCCGCGTCTTTCCTTGTCTCCTGCAGTAGGAACAGATACAGAAAATTTTTATTCAATATAAATAATAAATAATACATATTTAAAGTCACTCTTTTGTTTAATTACTACTACTACACTTATGGGGAATAATATACTATTACACTTACAGGAAATTGTTGACGCAATACATGCTGTACTTGCTGACTTTCATGATGTTCATTGTAATCCATATACATAAAAGGTCGGGAAAAATGTTTCCTCGTATTTTGTTTGTATAAAATTGAAGAAAAATCTCTTTGGTTGTACTGTTTGAGTCTGGCTAGTTTTAATATCAATACATATAGTGTTCGGAAAGAGGGAAAAAAAGTAAAAGGAAATGCGAACAAATGAAGGTATAATGGTAAATTCTTACTTATTTTTAGCAGTATAAAGTATCGCACAGGCGACTAAGAGGCATCAGTCTGTAATTTTAAGAGTCCCACTGTCGTTACTATGCCCGTTGGGGTATTCTACTAGTGAAGGTAAGGACGGTCATGTTACTACACGATCTGTGTTACTGAGAGGCTGCCCTGTATTAGATTAAGATGTGTAGTGATGCTGTTGGTTTGCATACTTTGGTCTTAACATGTAATTGGGGTCCTGATAGTAAGCAAGTTTGGTTAACGAGTAGTGTTCTTTTATTTAAATACTTTTGAGAATAATTTCTAACATCAGAAGTGGAATTGTTTCTTACATTTGTAACAAGCATTGCCCATTAGAGTAGTTGTTTACATCAATCCATTAATACTAAAGAGTCTATGGTCAATTCGTATTATACCTGTGAGAATAATCGATTACGTTAAAGTGACGTCAAATATTGTCTGTGGATTAAAAGTTAGATCTTAACAGTCGGGATCATTCAGAGACGAGCCGCCGGAGTGACAAGAAGGTTTGTGATGATATATTATGTTATTTTGTTATACTTTAGCTTTGATTTAGTTTACTAGAAATAAATATTGTTATTGTATTGATTAATTCCTTTTATTTAGAATTCTATGATTCACTTTTAAGATAATCTTACATCTCAGAAGTGGGATTTACAAGACAATTTCTTTTGTGCTAAACCACCCCACGAGCTAGACCGTTGAATATTGATACTAAGTTTTATTTTATTTTTTTCGCTTTAACGAAAAATCAATGCAATAACAAATATATTATCAAGTTTGTAACTACTAAATGCGACAAGATATTAACGTGACCCACGATTTGTCCGATTTAACTAGATGAGTTCAAACATTTTTTTTGTTCTACCTTATTTTGTTTATTTTCTGATTAAATGCCTCACAATGTGATTAAAAATATTAATTTCCATTGGTGATATAGAGAAACTAACCATCAATAGCACCAAAATAAATTCGGCATGATCGCTAATTTTCGTGATGAAAATAGATAAAAAAAATAGTGAGGATTTTACGGTTAAAATTAACGTATTGCTTAGTAAATATTTTTAATTACAATATGGTTAGAAATGTTAGTTTATAAAGGTATTGCAGTAAAATTAACCAACAAAGGTGATAGAATGGGCTGAGAATGATCAGCAGATTTGTGATGTTAGCAGATTAAAAAAAATAATAATAATAATTTGGAAAATCCAAAAGTGCACACTTACTTACTACACTACACTACTACACTACTTACGTTTCGAATAATCAATTTACTTTTATTAATTACCAAAACGCGTAATTTGTTTAAAGCATAAAAAAATCTTGTTTCCTTTTGCTTAACGTGAAATCTATTTTAATGTTGATACTGGCGATTCGTATTTCATTAAATAAAGAGTCTGGAGAGAGAACGGGACAGTACAACAGTGAAATTCAAAAGAGTTTCTAAATCTTAAAATCTAAAGTAAAAGAAAAAAAATCAAAGTAGTTAGTTCAATTTTTCCGAAAGATATCTTGTATAAAAATACATAGGCTGCACTAGAAGTATCGGGAATGGAATATTTCCACTGTTCCTGTCATATTAATTGTTTTTTTAATTGAAAAGTCCTTGGTTTTAATAATTTAAAATTAAAAATTTTGTACAGCCGACTTCAATATAAGTTATTTAAGAATAACTTAAAAACTATTGGTCTGACCTTGATCAAATTCATATGGGACCACACGAGAAGTATCAGCTTTCAAATAAAAAAAGAATCATCGAAATCGGTTCACCCAGAAAAAAGTTCTGAGGTAACACACATAAAAAAAAAAAACGAAAAAAAAAACATACAGTCGAATTGAGTACCGGCTCCTTTTTGGAAGTCGGCAGAAAATAGAATACCATTTATTTATTTAAATAAAAGATTCTCGGTCTTGTCACAAGGTTTTGTCAAACTTGTTTAGTCGTTGAGAAAATGGAATTGACTCGAGAAAATTCAAGAGCGATGATTTATTATGATTTTCGAAGTGGTTTAACACAAAACAGTGTGTTGACCGGATGATTTCTGCATTTAGTGATGAAGCCCCATCCAAAACCACAATTTATCGCTGGTTTGCTGAATTTCAACGTGGACGTGTCAAGCAGTCGTTCAGTCATCCAAGAAAACGTTGATGCTGTGCGTAAGCTGATTGAGGGAGATCAACATGTGACACACCGCGAAATTCAGGCAACTTCAAACATTGGCATTAGTCAAATACAATTAATCTTGTATGAACAATTAGGTGTAAAAAAAAGTTGTTTTCCTGATGGATACCGCATTCGCTCTGTGAAGAGCAAAAAGCGGCTCGCGTTACTTGGTGCATCAGAACTCTCGAAAGATTCCACGCAGGATCCTCAAATGCTGTGTACAACATCGTATCAGGTGACGAATCCTGGATATATGCGTACGAACCCGAAACAAAAAACCAGTCACGAGTTTGGGTGTTCGAAAATGAGTTAAAGCCAAAAAAAAATTGTTCGTTCACGGAGTGTTGCAAAAAAAATGGTGGCCACGTTTGTCTCCAAAACCGGCCATGTTACGACTATTCCTCTTGAGGGAAAAAGAACGGTTAATGCAGAATGGTATGATAGCATTGGTTTGCCATAGGTCGTTTCTGAACTCCGTAAAGAGAACTGCAATCGCCGCATCATCCTCCATCACGACAATGCGAGTTTTCACACCGCACACAGAACAAAAGAGTTTTTAGAGCAAGAAAACATAGAATTATTAGACCATCCGCCGTACAGCCCCGACCTAAGCCCTAATAATTTCTATACTTTCCCTAAAATAAAGAATAAATTGCGTGGACAGAGATTTTCATCACCTGAAGAAGCTGTGGACGCCTACAAAACGGCCATTTCGGAGACACTAACTTCCGAATGGAATAATATTCTACTGACGTCCGGGTGAAGTTATTTTCAATTATTTTTTTTAATAATAATCGAAATAAATAATCTTATAACTATGTGCGTCAGAAGTATTAATAGAAATATCCTCTTGCTATTGGCGTCCTTTCTTTTTAGTTATATAAGTGCAAATAAAGCTGGTGGAAGTGAAGTCGAGTTGATCGCGATTTTTTTTGATTTGATGGCAATAGAGCACTAAATCTCCGATTCGCGTTCGATGTGTGCAAAGCCTTAGTTAGTAGGCGATGACCCTATTACATTATAGGTTCAAAACTTAAAACATTAAAATTGCAATTGGCAGTAATAAAATAAACTTTAAAATACCTCCCGTTATTGAATGAATACAAATTGAGATTTGTTCCTTCTTATAGTTATATACATAAAAATTATTTCGAGTTCCAGGAAAATGAGTGACAAAGGAGCCGAGGTGAATTCCCAACGCGCTCATAGTTCATGTCGCACCAATGAGCGACAGCGGTTATACAGCGAGACATTCCAAAGCCGAGGTCGACATATGCGCGGGATCGAGAGGCGCAGTCTTAGCCGCAGCCGCAGTGATTATGGTGAGCGTCGGCTACGATTGCAGCGGCCTCGAGAACGCAATTCAATGCCGCAGTGCAAGTAGCACGCGTACGCTACGCGAGCAGGAACGCAAGCTGTCACGAGAGAGGGAGAAATTAAGGACGCTTGAAAAGAGGTACGTAAAGAGCGTGAGAGATGGAATGAAAGAAACAGATCGTCCAGGCGGGTTGAGACGCCTGACCCTACTCCTGATTGGATAAATACTGATAATTTACGCACACATCGCGAACGTTCTGTATCCACACCGGCAAAAGAGATATGTGAATAGTGATGACAGTGATAACGTCAATAATGTGAAAAAAACCTTAACTTATTACTATGGATGTATTTGAGGATTGTATAAAATTATTTAAATCAAAAGCAGGGGATCGTGAATCATTTTCTAACTCTACTTTAAATAATATTATTCCTGAGTATGATCCCATGTTAAAAGAACAGACAATTAACAATTGGCTTGACAAGGTGGACGAATGTTCTGAAATTTATGATCGGAGTGATAAGCAAACGATTCACTATGCCCTGCCTAAACTCGCTGGTCTAGCTAAGATGTGGTACCAGGGTTTACCCTCTATCAAGCATACTTGGCCAGAATGAAAAGTTATGTTAAAAGAATCATTTCCTTCAACCGAAAATTACGCGGAACTATTGACGAATATTGCTAGGCGGGTACGTTCTGGAGAATCTTTTGAAATGTATTATTTTGGAAAATTGAATTTACTGAACAGATGTACGATATTTGGAAGACAGACAGTGGATTATTTACTCTGTGGGATTGATGATAAGGGGATTAGTGTAGGCGCTCAAGCAGCAAAGTTTTCCAAGCCTGAGGACATACTCGAATTCTTTAAAATCATCAAATATCAGACTCGAAGTCAACCAGACTCTTAAGATTTCAATGGGGACAAACGTACTAGCGTTACAAAAGTCAATAACAATTCTACAAGGAACTCTGATAGTACATACTCTAGAAAAAAACAGCAGTGTTAGATGTCCTGTTACATGCTTTAACTGTCAAGGTGTCGGTCACCCAAGTTTCAAGTGTCCTGAACCGATCGTAAAATGTACTAATTGTTATTTCTTGGGGCATGATACCTCTCACTGTCCAAAACTGAAGGATTAAAAGAATGTCTTTACTCCATCGCCACGCCAAGTTTAATTGGAGAGGTTGAACGGTATAGCTGAACAATTTTAGCATCTTTTGGGACCATTGCTCACAGTAAGAATAAAAACATGTGGATGAACTTTTAAATAATATACAGTTAGGACTAAATACCACTTCTCATAACGTTATTAAGAAAACTCATACTGAATTTTTGTTAGGGAGAAGTGAAGTCTGAAGCGAGTGAACGGATAAAGAGAAATCAGGCGGCAAACAAGTCATAAAGTTATAGATATAGAAGTTGGTTGAGCAAATAGATGAGTTTGTGTGTTTAGCATGTGTATCTAACAGGGATGGTAGATATGATAAGGATATAGAACGACGAGTGAATGCAGGAAATATAGTAAATGGGGCTCTACACTGTATTGTGCAATTCACAATGCTGTGTTTGTCCCTATCTTAATGTATGGTAGTGAAGTCGGTTTGGAAGAAACAGCTCTATAGTAGAACAAATGCTGTAGATATGCGGTTATTAAGGAGTATATTAGCGCCCGATTAACCTGAATGATAGGATGAGAAATTGTGTGATAAGAGAAAAGTGTGGTTTGCAAGATGTTGTGACCAGAATTAAAAAAGGAATGTTTCGGTGGTAAGGTCATGTAAAAATAATGGGCGAGGAAAGCGTAACAAAATGTTGCAGAAGTAGATGGTAGAGTCGGGAAGGGACGCCCTAGGCAAAAGTTTATTGATCAAATTGGCGAGATATTGAAGATGGGCCAGATTAATAGTACGCTTAGTCAACGAGCATGTTAGTATGTACGCGTAGGTATATGGATGTAAAAGAGGCAAGAGCAGTGTGTCTGAATCGTACCAAATGGAAATCCGTAGCCCCTGTCTAAACCTTTGGGTGACAGGTGTGTGTGTTTATATACTATGATTATATAGAGGGTGATCGCGTTAGGATAGCAAAGGCGAGAGTAGCGGCACCGGGTCAGAAAAAAAGGTGCTGTTGGAAGTTAGGTTCTGTGTCAGGGTCCATATAGGATTTAAAAAAGGGTCCTCCCAAATTACTGGTTCCTTGTAAGACACTCCTTTGACGAAAAAAGAAGTAAAGTATGAAACAACTGTTACCATGATAAAAGAAGTGACAAATATTCCGATGGTTGAATTTCAATATCTCTGCTTGCTCTTCCAGTGAAGACAATGATAGTCAAAATGATAATATTTGTAATAAAGACTAATTGAACCTAAGTGCTATGGATATAATTTGATTATTAATATAAAATGTCTAATAAAGTTATATATTCGTATCATAACTGAATCGTATAAAATTTGCTGATTCAAAGTTAGTGAAAGTAGTAGAGATATAATTACGTATAAATAGAACAAAAATTAGGACACTAAATATATTTTAGTTAAGCTACATGTTAGGCATAATTAAAATAAAATAATTTTTATTTGTAAATTGTAATTTGTTGTCTTTGATCATTGACAGTGAGTTGAAGTGGTGTAACTCTCACACCACACGGCTATAGATATTGAGTGACGGGTTAAAGTCGGGCAGGATTGGCGTATGAACTCGTCGCCCATGATTGACGTGAAGTACCGCAGCCGATGATGGTGTGTCGGTGAAGGAAGTAACTCTCACACCACACGGCTATAGATATTGAGTGACGGGTATTAGAGTCGGGCAGGATTGGCGTTTGAACTCGTCGCCCATGATTGACTTGAAGTACCGCAGCCGATGATGGTGTGTCGGTGAAGGAAGTAACTCTCACACCACACGGCTATAGATATTGAGTGACGGGTATTAGAGTCGGGCAGGATTGGCGTATGAACTCGTCGCCCATGATTGACTTGAAATACCGCAGCCGATGACGAAGTAACGGTGAAGGAAGTAACCCTCACACCGCACGGCTATAATTAAGATTTAGTGAGAATTTTGCGCGTCGGGCATGATTGACTTATGAATTGACCGCCCACGAAATCCATTAATACTAAAGAGTCTATGGTCAATTCGTATTATACCTGTGAGAATAATCGATTACGTTAAAGTGACGTCAAATATTGTCTGTGGATTAAAAGTTAGATCTTAACAGTCGGGATCATTCAGAGACGAGCCGCCGGAGTGACAAGAAGGTTTGTGATGATATATTATGTTAATTTGTTATACTTTAGCTTTGATTTAGTTTACTAGAAATAAATATTGTTATTGTATTGATTAATTCCTTTTATTTAGAATTCTATGATTCACTTTTAAGATAATCTTACACATTAGAACTGGGATTGTTTCTTACAATAGTACATTAAGAAAAGAAGACCAAAAATAAGAACAATTTCCCGCAATTTTGCAAGTGTTTTTCTGATCGCCAAAATGAGTGAATCTAACGAAGAGAAGAACATGCATACTATTAAGTCATAAACATACCTTTAAAATATATATCTTTTTATTACTATAGAATAAGGGTGACAAACGATCAAACATTCTACCACATAAGTGGATGGTGTGGCCCATAGACATCTACATTTATCCTGGATTAAAAATGAAAATTCAGATTCATAGTCACACCTGAGGACTAGAATAGAATAAAATAGAATGGTTTTTATTTAATATAGATTGTTGCATAATACTTATTGGGAAGAACCAGCAAGAACCCCAGTGGGACAAAGATGTAATGTCTCTTTCCAGTAAGAAGACATTTTATCTTCCTTTTCTACACAGACCATACGAAACACAGCAGAATTTTACGCTGGTATTCTGTGAGAGTGTATTCCTACATTCTAGCTGCAGCATTGCTCTACTACATATAAAATCTGTCAGAAAATTTACGAACAAATACTAAGCAATGCTAGGAGGTTTAAACGTTATATTTCATCCGAAAACTTAAATACCCAAAAAGAAAACGTTGATAAAATAAATAACCTTTGATTAAATGAAATCTAAATAAATCTAAAAATTTAATATGTTTAAAATTATATAGCTAAGATCGGCGTAATAAAATAAAAATAAAATGATGTTTTGTCTTATCAAGTTTAAGGAGCTCCTCCCGTCTTCCCTCAATTGCGTGCACTATCCCCGTCACCACTACTCCCAACACCACTACTCCAAACACCACTACACTAGGAAAGACACACCACTGTTCATAAAACGATACATGTTTCGCCTCTACACGAGGCATCCTCAGGTAAAGTCTGCGATGGCTGACCGCTAAGTCATACAGTGGATGTTGTAAAAGGTATTTGACTTAACTTTCATGCTTGGTTGTCAAATCTTGCTGTTCGATGTACGCTGACCGTCGCCAGTCTGAGTGTCTTTCATTTGTAGTAGGGCCTTTTGTAAAAGTCTTTCACTGGCTACTCCCGTGGTAAAGAACAAAAATAAAGACAACATCTGGTAATATTCTTAAAGTAGTCAGTAGTAGTTAGTAATCATCTGTAGCCTTCTTTCTAGTTTTTGTTTGAAGTTACTTCCAGGTATCTATGAGTTGCAGCAGCCACTTATTATAGGTAAAATGTAAATTTGTAATATCATATCAATATTATATAAACAAAAATCAGAAACAAAATGTTTTTATGCAACAAAAACATTGGAATAATGCATTTTCATGTAGCTTCGAAACGTTCAGATTGTTCGAGATTTTATAAAATCTGGTATATCCAATCTCAGTGTCGGTAGTTCAATCAACATTGTGAGCAAGCGTAATATAACGTTGCCTCAATATACATTGCCCGTGTTATCCCTGGAGTAAATACAGAAATTGTTGTAGGTAAATGCTTAAAGTAGCGAAGAGTAAATAGATAGTCACTTTTATTGCTAATGTTGTTCAAGATGACCTTTTCAACTTTGTCCATCCTCATGCCATGCTTTGGCCATTACACTTGTAGCACGAATATGTTAGCACGATAGGGAAAGGACCACGCTCTCACAGAATACCAGCGTTAAACAGCAGCTCAATGCAGCTGTGTTTTGTATGGTGAGTGTAGAGAACCGGAAACCCTTTTTACTGGAAACGAGGCATTTTATCTTAGTTTTAGGGGTGATGACATTCAGATTCTTAATCGATGATAAATGTGGATGTCTATGGGTCACAGCATCCAGTCACCACCAGGTGGACTAGGTGGACTATGTTTTTCAGCCTCATTCAATATATTGTAGTAAATAAAGATCTCCCCCATAGACTTTCACAAAGCTTGAGTCACCTGTATCTATCGAATTCCTTTACTTTCTTATTGGTCTAGTGGTTCCGGGTACGAATCTCGAGTCGGGCCTTAATATTAGTTATTAGGTTTTTCTGACATGAAAAAAGTTTCGCCCTCGTGCTTCGGAATGCAAGTTCGACTGTTAGTTCAGCGTCTAATATCTATGAGAGTGACGGAATAGAAAGTGTATCTGTACTTGCACATACACATGCTGCTCGTCTAGTAGTGCTGTGGCTGATATCCAGTTCATCACTTACCATACAAAACAACAGTACTGTGATGATATTTATTCTAAGAGAGCATAATGCTTTCCCGATCAAGCTGACACCTATATTTTTTTAATACGTAACCTTCTGCATTAACCCGAACACCCTAGAATACTAATAGTGTGTTAGACTCTCCTTTCAACGTATTTTTTATAGATTTCGTTAAAATTATGAAAAGGATCACACCACACTAAAAATATTAAAATAATCGAAACTATATACCTATGAAAACATAAATGAATTCAACTCCTCTTTAAGCGTATATAAATTTTTAACGTGGTAGAGCCATGTTGCAGCTATATTATGGTTGTGACACGAATGGGTCGGCTCGGACGGGGAAGGACCACGCTCTTACAGATGACCCGCGTAAAATAGCAGCTCAATGCTGCTGTGTTTCGTATGGTGAATTTAAAGACCCAGACATCCTTTTTACTGGAAACAAGGCATTCCATCTTGGTGCTCAGGGGTGACAACGCATCTACATTTTGATTACTAATCAAGAATAGATGTAGATGTCTATGGGCCACATCATCCACTTACCATTAAGTGGACTGCTTGTTCGCTTGTCACTCTTATTCTATAAAAAAGCATAGATATTACGAAATTCAATTGTTTAACTTCTTAAAAGAGGTTGAGTTATTGTTCACTTTCGTACCTTAATGCCGTATTAATAACTGAGATTTTGCGTTGCAAATCTACACTGCGCTTGCTGACATTCTCTTCGACTTTGCGTATTTATGTACGAAGTGCATACGATGAAACCGCAAAGCTTTTAGTATTGGTTATGATATATAGAAAAAATTGGTCTTAATATTGACAATACAGCTGATTCTGCCACAAACGTTGTACTTGTGGCAGGAATATCTGTATTGTGTGCTATTCGTGTGAACCGTTTTGTCCTGGTTAGCTACGTATTTATTAACTTTCGTTTTTCTTTTTTCTTGGATACTATGCTTATGTATAACGCTGAACTGACTTTTATTTGTAAATAGCTGATTTTATAAGGAGTAACTTAAACCCATGAAATCCAATCTTAATAAATTCCGCGCGGGCGAAGTAACGGGGAACAGCTAGTTTTATAATATGATTAATATAATAAGGTTAAAGATTAAGGATAGCCTAGTGGTGTCCGCGATATACCAAATTTAAAATTTAATTTCTTGGAAATATTTTAAGTAATAAACATTAAATGTAAATAATAATTGTGCCCTTGTGTTGCTCTTTTTATGGATTTAACTTTTGACCATGTAAGATAGGAAATTCTTTTAGATAACTCGTATGGAGTGAGAGTAAATACTTTAAATTTATTAAGATATTACTTGATCTTAGAAATGCTAACCTAATACTACTTGTAAAACGACTGATCGTAGGACTGGGTTCAGTTGTACCAACTTTGGCCGGATCAGTCCGAATAGAATGTTATTTGCAGAGACGCCAACTTCATTCTGAAACTTTAAACATATGGACATGACGCCAAACTACGAACACTATTCTACACGAATCGAAGTTTTGTACGCTGCACGTACTTTTAGTGTCGTAATTAGTGAATATAATTTATTTATAGGTACTTTATTGTACAATACCTTAATAAAAAGAATTACAAAGGGTAGACTTAAGGCAATCTAAGACGTGTGGTTATAATGTGATAGTTGTCACAAATAAAAAGAACATTATTGTAAATTATAAAAAAGAACGAATTGTAGGTTTTAAGAATACTAATAAAATATGTTTAATACTATTTGTTAAACTACCTTAAACAACTATCTACACTAATAACAAAATAACGCTTGTTTGTATGTTTGCTCGATTCGTGTGCGTATGACAACTAACTTTATTTCACTACCGATATCACTAACTATTGCGTAGTACTAGGGATAGTGGTAGAAATTGAGAATCACTCTTAGGGCTCTGTGAATAAAAAATATTTCATTATGAAGGACTCTTATAACTGATTGTCATTTGTGTACTTTTAAGATCATATCTTCTAGGATTCTATAATGAACAGTCTAAAATGAAAGTGGAATTGTCATACTTACCATTGTTATTCCACTAATTCGTCATCGTCGATCCAATAGTTTAGTCACTACTGACACTTATTATAGTGATTTCCTTTTATCACACGCTTCGTGGGGGATTTATGTGAACAAAGCTAGACGTTGTTTTTATACGGGTAAGGTTGATAGGCAAGTACATAGTAAGCAGATCCTACTCGTATAGTAGTTAACATCCTACAGTCACGCAAAAACTAAGAGAAGAGAATCACTGTACAAAACGTAATACTTTAATGCGAAAATTTTGTGATAAAATTAAAATGAAAATTACAAAATTATCCAAGATACCCAATAGGTTACAGAAAAAAATATAACAAATAATAAACTAATGAGTTTGCGTCAGTTTTTAAAAAGGTCACAAAATGTAATAAACATAAATTTGAAAAAAGTTCAGGATCAGATTGATAATATACAGCATACTTTTGGAAATCACGCCAGTTGTAAACATTACTTCTGTGAAAAATGGTAGTACACAAGAGAATTAAGAACAGACACAATCTTTCTTTTCAATTTTCCGCCGAGTTGTAAGTAGAAGGCCAAATACGCCATGTGCCTATTTAATTAAATATATTTTATATAAAGTGATCTTGACTACGTTTTATCAATTCACCGTTGATAAAAATGAAAACAACAATTTTACAATTGTGTTTACAAAAAACACTATTAATATAACCTTGCAGCTTGTTCATTATTTCTATTATAAATACCTATGAAATAAATAAGTATATATTATTTAAAATTATTCTGATAATATTTTGTATTATATTTTAATTTGCCCTATGTAAAACATTCTTAGCTCTATATAAAATGTGGCGTACGAAAAGACGGACAATCACTAGAACATTTTGTCCAGAAATAAAGATGTTTTACGTTGTCGTTGTTTTACCCTTCTGTATGTGAAACGCATACGAATATTGCATATGCGATACAAAAGTAAAGTAAAGTGACGGCCTATATAATATGTCTCACAGCTTGGCACAGGCCTTATCTTATTTCTGTGAGGATTTTAGGGCTAGGAAATGTCCCTCGCACTGCCTCATGCCGGTTAGCGAACTTCACATATCTTCCATTTTTTTCTTAATTCTCAGATATGCAGGTCTCTTCACGATGTTTTCCTACAATGCCGAGCACGTGCTAAATTAGCACTTAAAATTGCAATTAAAAACGTCATTGGATCAAAACTGGGCAAAATTTACAGCGAGCGCTTAGAACCAGAGCTACTAATGCAACACAAATAAATACGATTCTACAAATATAATGAAAACTCTTACGTACATAAAGCTTAAACACTTGATAGATCGTGATGCCTAATTGACGAAGCTACAGCACCACACCGTGCAATGTAATTGAAAATGTTTGATCGCGACATTAGTTTCAGTGGTGCGCAAGCATAATAGTCAGTAAACCACTTATATACCCGTCACCTCTGCAGTCTATTAATCTTTGCACTTTTCTAAGTAATGCAGAACGTAATCGCTAGACGGTGTTGATGTCGGCTAAAATCGTTACGATCGCCGTTTCGTCCAGGTCATTTAGGCTTCTTAAAGCCTTAACTTTAAAAATCTAAATATGTCTATTCTTTATCAGTTTCTAAATATCTCATATCCCATCTAAATATGTCATCCTTTTATCCGTTTTCACTGGAAACGAAGCATTCCGTCTTAACCCTCAGGGGTAACAACGCATCTGTATTTTGATTTTTAATAGAGGATAAATGTAGATGTCTATGGGCCATCGCATCCACATACTTATGCTCGTTTATCATCCCAATTCTAAAAAAAAAATATTTGGATGATATTTAGACTACCGCATGTAATACTCTTACCAAGAAATAATAAATTGTGCGAAAATTAACATGAAGACATTTCTATTTCTACATGGACAGAGTTGCGCGGAAAAGGTAGATTTTATAATTATACCGCGGTTGATGACGTACAGTAATGATAACCACAAAAGGGGAATTTGCGCGGGATGCAAATACAAATTTGAATAACAAAATCGTTGTTTCATGCCCGATTTCCATATTCACAAGTTCAAACACGAAACTGATGTGCGTGAATTTTACTTTGCGGTATTTCATTTGGAAATATAGATTTATCAATGATCTATATTATTCCAAGTACTGTCTTGTCGGTTTAGCAGTCGTAAACGCGACTGGTGGTCATGAGGTCCCAGGTTCGAATCCCGGGTTGGACCAACTAATAACAGTTATTGAGTTTTTCTGTCAAGAACTTCTCAGTATCTAATAGTCCGGAGTAAGAAATTTGTGGTGTTTCACCCACGTGCCTTGGAAAGCACGTAAAGTCATTTGTCCTGAGCCTGATCTCTCTCCGGTCATATCGGCTTGCCGTCCCATCAGACTATGAGAGTGAGGGAACAGAGAATGCACCTGTGCTTGCTTAAACACTAGGGCACTATATTCCTATCCTGCGGAGATGGCGATGGAGATAAACTATATGGGAGAATGCTAGGAAAATATAGTACTTACTTGTTTCCGGCTCTAATATTGCCCCAAGGCTCGGCCAGGCCGTAAGTGGATGTAAGGTGCATGGAAAGTAGTGTTTAGTGAGGTGTAGGTGTCTGAGACCTGGACCAGCTTAGGCGACCATCAGCGGCCGTGTTCCAGGCTGCCCCAAAATGCTGCATCGCTCCAGCAGGCTCCACCGCTGGACCATTTCTTTTTTCATTGTCACTATTTCAGTTTATTAGCTTCATTGTACATTTAACTAACTTAAACTCGCCTAATTCCACATTCATCGTAGAATCGAACACGTGATACCCGACACAGTATGGACAGAAGTTCAAAGTTTGACATTCAATGTCCCGGATTCACATATCACAAAATTATAAATCTAACGCGATCTCTTAATGAGTCATAGGGTTCAGCGTTAAACACAACTAAGTTCCTTCGTTCGACACCAAAACACCACGCCGCGATAAAAATTCAAAATACGCCTCGTTGACACGTAAAACTAACAAACCAGCCAACACACAAAAATGGGCACTTAACGCGACGGCACAATTATAATGATTTCCAGACAATCAACCGGGAGACGCTCTCGAACAAGGAATGCATGGTTCGAATCCTAGACCATATATGTTCTCGGCGCGCGCGTGCGTAATTCCGCATCAGCCGAACAAGTTAAATATTGCAAAATTCACATATCCACGGAGCGAAGTAACACGCACTAAATCTAACCATCTATACCCTACCGGTCGCGTGAACTTCTGCCGCGATAACCTAGATACGCGGATTCACCGCATCGCGGCCAGCGAACTACTCATCTCTTCGCTCACGCGTCGAGCCACTGCAAGCCGCACGCGGCCGCCCCACCTGGCGGCGCATTCCTCACCTACATACCATTGGGTGACGCGCCAGCTCAAACGCTATTAGATGGCGTTAAAAATGACCAATTTTGGGCATAAACAATTAAATTGTTTTTATTTATGTAATGTATGGGATAATCATAAAAACATTTTTTAAAACTGAAAAACGAAAGCTAATGCTTTTACCATAGCATTAGATAATGAAGGCTATTTTTTGTTATAAATAGCCTTCAGTATCATAAAAACTCATAATGTTGAAATATTGAGGCGAATTTGTAGAGATTAATACTGAATAAAAGAAATCTATTTAGAAAATCGATTGAATAGGCTACGTTATTAAACTAAACAAAATATTTCAATAATATCGGACGCGATTGAATAGACTGGTCGTTGATCATTGCCTGTTTCAAAATAGACTTAACTTCGTAACTTCGAGTATAAACTTGTCATGCGCATTTGGCATTGTGATTGTGTTTGTTGATATATTTCGCGTTTTTATTTTCGTGATTTAATTTAACTTAACCTTCGGCTTTTCTCTCGATTTACAGGACAGTAGGTTGTTGCGCCCACATAATGACAATTATATTTTACTTGGGTTTTGAGAGGAATAGAACAAACAACTTACACAATTTTACTATTTACAGACTGAGGCTGTTTTTCTAGATGACACGTTATTAATAATTGCATAAAATAATTAAACAATTAGAAATGTTTGAATTGTATTTTATTTTATCTTATTTTATTTTATTTATAACAACTAAAAAACGGCATCCTTTTGTGTTCTTTTCAATTTACTGAAACAACTTATCTCAATAACGAGTGATTTTACTACATGACCTACAAATACTAAAACAAAATAAAAACAAAACCGTAGGCCCTACAAAAATATGATTTTTTTCATAAGGAACAAATGTTTAAATCTTCAAACTAAGATATATTTGAACTTTGTTCATGCCGGGCCCAAGCTTGTATGGAACGAAGTTCATCTCCTTTGCGACTTTTATTTGAAACATTTTTTCATGCGCTCAACCGTTTATGCGATAGAGGGCGGTGAACGTGCAGCGCTCAGCCATACGTACTGTAATGTACCAAAACATCTGTGAATACTACCTTAAGTTTTGAAAAGTTTGTATTATATAACAATAAATACATGGTATTTAATAACATTTTTCATTTAAATGAAACTAATTTTACGGATTTTATCGCGTATATTAATTAATTTTATATTCCCGACGTTTCGAGCACTTTACAGCACCCATGGTCTGGGGGGAATGATATGTATGACGTCCCAATATCATAGTTAACCACGGCAACCTCTAGATTAAAAATTATAAATTTTTGTTCTTCTTATATGTCTAGGACACATCGGTTAGCGAATCCAAGTTTACCTCGGTCTCGGAGGCTGCGAAGCAACCTACACGCCACTATAATAATCCTTTTGAAGTCCCATTTTTTTCAATATAATGCTTTTACATATTCAGGACCTTCCACATATTTGCTTTATTTCATAGACCATACTACTGTAGGTCTTATTCATATGGGACAAGTCATAATTCTGCTATCATAATGCTTATGCATCATAGAGACCTTCTATATTAATGCTTTGGTCCGTTAGACCTTACTATGATAAGTCCCTAATATAGGACGAGTCTTTGTGCAACCTTAGTACTAGCAGTAGCAGTCGGTCAGCCGACCACCCTATATATATGTACAACCTTGGGTATGTGTCTCCGGCAACGCCCCCATATAAAGGAACATTACAAGAACACGTTCATCAACTTTGAAAATTTTGATCCATTTTTTCTATTATATTACAAATGTTATTTATCTTTATTATTGCAATATAATCGACTTATATTTATATGATTTAGTACATTTTGAATATTTTAAGCAGAGTTTTAATAAATTTAGAGATTTTTAGAGACAATTTATACGTGGAAGAGCCATGCTGCAGCTATATTATGGTTGTAGCACGAATGGGTCGGCTCGACTGGGACTCGCTCGTCGGCTCGTCGGTCGGACCGGACTCGGTCGCTCTCACAGAAAACCAGCGTAAAATAGCAGCTTAACGCTGCTGTGTTTCGTATGGTGAGTGTAGAGAACCGGAGACCCTTTTTACTGGCAAAGAGGCATTTCATCTTAGTCCTCACGGCTGACAACGCATCTGCATCTTGAGTCTTTATTGACGATAGATATAGATGTCTTTGGGTCACAGTAACCACTTACCATCAGGTTGACTGTGTGCTCGTTTGTCACCCGATCCTATAAAAAAAAAACAACTTATGCGTTTATTAACACTATAATATTCAATATTCCAAATGAATATATTTGAACTTTATGCTTATTATTTGCATTTTAATTGTTTAAAATATAATTTCTATGACATTTTTAAATGTCTTTATAATTAATTTAATTATAATTTATTAATAATAATTATGAGGCGTCACAATAGGTACAAGAGTGGCCTACTGCTCTTATAGAAGTCTACGAGTATAACAAATACAGCAAATATGTAGTGATAAATATGTATGTATTGTATGGGTATCATTTATTAGAATTATATATGGACATAGTATTTAAAAAAAAAAACATCTAATATTATTTACTTGAAGAAATCCGTTAATTTCTTCTGCCTTTCTGTTTTTACATTTTGTGTATGTTTTTCCAGTTCATAAATTTTATCAAATATGGCCTTAACAATAACCGGTGAATATTAATAAAAATGTGGCGTCTCCAAAATTTGTAGAGCTTCTTTTTATTTTTAAATTTTCTCTGCTTCTCAATGCAAAATCTATGACTGCTCGGCTTCAGCTTATTTTTATAATAATAATGAGCCATAACAATTAGTCAAAACAGCAAATGTTAAAAACGTTTAACTGTCGCTTATAGAAGTAAAAGCTAGTAACAATTTCAGTTATAGAGGTCCACGAGTGAAAAACGACTGTTACTTATACAGGTTTCTAAAAAATTACGAGACCTAACAATTTATTTTATTTATTTGTATAGAATGTAGGTAGACATTACAAAAGTAATATTAAAGCATAAAAGTTCCGATACATTGTGCCTTATCAAGGTGTTAAAATTTTGACTGAATAGTTATAAATTGGAATATATTTTCTTTACAATAATTATTGATGCATTTTATTTCTTTTATATATTATATTTACCAATATGAATATATCCTAATAGTACTAATAAAATGTCCAATTAATAATAAAATAAATGTCAAAAGAATAATTACGAAGTACAATGTCACACAATCGTTTACAAAAATGTCAAAATATAAATGTTCACATGTAAAAACAGTAAAATCAACCAACCAATAATTATTCTATCGAGGTCTTATATTATTAACTCACAGAAAAAAATTCAAAAAATTTAGATATAGATATTAAATATGTAATTTGTTTTAATTTTATGATCAAGATACTCATTAACGGTATAAAACAATTAGGTAAGAGCCATTCATGAAGTTTGTTTTTTAACTTTGTCATTGGGTAAATATTCTATTAAATTCACAACTTATAATTTTTAATAACGCACCATATAAATAATCAGAGCTATTTTAAAATGAAAGTCTTGTTACTATATTACTTCCAAATCTCTCCAAGCGATGAAACTAACATATCTATCGCATTTTTCTGTTCTTTGTGTATGTAAGATAATGTGACCAAGTGTCTTCAGTGATTCGAACTTAAATTTTGAATAATTGATTTATGCAAGGGCTTAAATCTCATTACGCAAGCAACCCGGGTTCGATCCCCACCGGCACCAATGTAATTGTTAATGGCAATTTCAAGTGTTGATTTACCACGTGCTCGACGCTGAAGTAACACATCATGAGGAAATCTGTATGCTGAGAAATAAAAAAAAATATTTCGAAGACATGTGAAGTTTGCCAACACGCATTGGGGCAGCGGCGGCAGACATTTTCTTGCCCTTAAACCCTTTCAGAAATGAGAGAAGGCCTGTGCCCAGCAGTGGGACTTATATAGGCTGTAACATTAACATTTTTAACTTTAACTGAAATATGATGAAAATTTATTATAGCTTGATTTCAATTTTGCAAAAGAACATTAATAGTCCACGGGCCCACATACAAGGGATTTCAGTGATTAATAACAAGCTGAAAGTTTATACACAGCTTCGTTTTGACGAGATACCCAACTTTTATCATTGGACCAAATTCTGATAGTGGAAGGAAAAAGCGCGATAGGGAGCGAAACACGTCGATTTGATGAGTGTCCCAAATTAAATAATAACAGTTTCTAAATATCAATACTTCGAGAAAATACGACGGAAAACTGAGAAAAACTTGTAGCATACAAAGTGTTTAGTACCTTCCGAGTGACCCTCAGCTCTAACATGTCAGAATGATGACTTGAAAAAATTTATTAATAACAAGCTGATTTTTGTTTTGTGGCTTGGAAAATATATATTTTTTATAAAAAATGCATCGGCATACAAATTTGTTAGTAATTTTTTTGAGACCTACACTCGAAAGTTGTTAAGATTATGTTAATATTTTTTTGATTACTAACAACTTCTTTTTTAATTTTTTCTGTTAAGAATCAAACAAAAAAAAATGGAAGCGATTAATTACAAATGAACTTTTCAAAATTTTAAAACAAATTAAATCTTGTAAACATAATATGTTGAAATCCTGTACATAATTTTCGCCAGCTTTTGTCTGAAATTGCTTAAATGGAAAATTCGTATACAATATTACAGCTTATTTAATGAAAATGAATATGTCGCCGCACGCGCCTCGATCTTCAAATGAAATCTTAATTAATGATTTAATGCATTGTTACCTAGTAATATTTGTAATTTAATTATTCCACGTAAAATAAATACTAGTGAAATAGTTATTACATTATTTTAAAAGCTCAATTATAAATATTTTAAATGTAGTTGTTTTGACTATCCTGTAATCATTATTGCATTAGAGTTTCAACTGAGTAATAATTGTTTAATAATTAGCAATCATTGTGTTCTAATCTTAAGAAATTCTGTCTTTAATTATTAGTAACTACAGGCTTACTATGAGTTCAGACAATAAACTCTTTATACTTAGATTTAGATTAAAAGTAGTTAAACTGATTTAAACCTGAACGCCATTGGCCCGCGCATCTTTACGACCGCGCGGAAGTGATGGCTTTGTGCACCTTTACCGAAAAATAATTGGAACGGTCATTCTTTGGTCCGCGCTTGAGGTGTTAAGGTCGAAAGCAAATACTGTAAGTAATTTAAGCTTTGAATAAGTAAATCGTGTTATTATTTCTGTTTATTATTGATTACTGTGAACTTTATTATATTTCTGTGTAACAAACTGTTCTAATTAGAAATAATAAGTGAATTGCTGTTTTATTGTGGTGTGATAGTGATTTGTCATGAATAAACTCAATAGCAGAACCGATGACTCCGATGGAGTTCATGGTTCTGCTCATTTTAATATTCGTAATGGACGTCAAAATTCGACATCAGAAGTGGGATCGCCCCAGCGATCCTTTTCTACAGTTCAAAATTCTTCATGTCCTGACTATACTGCAAATCATGTGGAGGTTCCATAGAGCACGTTCGCCTCGGGCACATCAGGTTCAATACCGGCTCTACCTACGAACTTGCCCAGCAACCCTATGATACCAAGCTTACAGTCGGGTAACGTACCGCCTGAGTTCTTTATGCATATGATGACCATGATGCAGAATATGAGTAAGCGGCTTTTGCAACAATCTAGTGACAAAGTTAAAATAACTGATGTGTTTCTGCCATCTTATGACCCAGATGGTAATGTCGGTGTACGTGAGTGGTGCAACCACATTTCTTCGGCTAAAGGCACCTATCAACTCAGTGATTATGACATTCGAATGAAAGTTACTAGCCTTTTAAAGGGACGTGCTAAAATGTGGGCCGATAACTGGCTAGTAACGACTTCTACGTGGGAAGAGTTGCGTCAGAACATTATCACCACCTTCGAACCTGAGAGCCGTTACTCGCGTGACGTACTGAGATTTAGAGAACACGTTTATGACTCTTCTAAAGATATCGCAGAATTCTTATCTCATGCATGGCTTCTATGGAGACGCGTGACGAAAGACAAACTCGAAAACAGTGATGCTGTAGAGGCCGTTATCGGAACTGTGGGTGACGAACGCCTTAGAATTGAGCTAATGAATGTGAGGGCCACCTCGGTGCCAGAATTGATATCCGTTGCGTCATCCATTCGTGTTAAGCGTCCCATTGCATCGCATAATAATTCAAATCTACCGCCCCAAAAACGCTTTAAATATTCTCTTGATAACAGAAATTCTTCTTGTAGTTTTTGCAGAAAGATCGGTCATACTTCTGATAATTGCCGTAATAAAAGTAATTCTAATGGCCTGTCTTTCGATAAAAATCGGCCGCCGCCATTAGCTACAACTAGTGATAGTAAATTTTGTTCGTTTTGTTCAAAGCCTGGCCACACATTCGAAACGTGTTTTCGCCGCGAAAAACAAATAACTTCTAATGTAAATTCAGTGAGTGATAGTACCCGTAATTCTATCTTAAACACCATGCGTGTTCGAGTAGGTAATTTGCTTATAAATACTGTTTTTGATAGTGGCGCCGAGTGTTCCATTATGCGTGAATCTATTGCAAATAAATTGCCAGGGCATAAGAATCAAGTTGTGAACTATTTACGTGGAATAGGTCCATTCCCTGTTATATCTACCAGCACGTTAACGGCTATATGCGTGATAAATAATATTCATGTAGAGATCTTGTTTCACGTACTACCCGACTTTGAAATGACTTCAGACGTTTTAATTGGTGCAAACTTACTACATGAAACTGGTCTAAGTGTAATCGTTACCCGAAATAGTGCTACGCTAATATCTCAACCTCGTGTCATGCATATACGATCTCATAGTCCTATTTTTGAAAATTTAAATCATGATTTAACTGATGAGTTTGAGATAAATCAACTACTCGCTCTTCTTAATAAGTACTCTTTTGTCTTTACTCAAGGTTACGCTAAATCTCGCGTTAACACTGGTGAATTAGAAATCCGTCTTAAAAACCCCGATAAATATGTAGAACGTAGACCCTATAGATTAAGTCCCGTTGAGCGCCAGAAAGTTAAAGATATAGTTTCTGAATTGATTACACATAAAATAATCCGAGAAAGTAAATCCCCTTATTCTAGCCCTATTATTCTGGTCAAGAAGAAAAACGGAGACGATAGAATGTGCGTCGACTATCGCGAACTAAATGCCAATACGGTACGCGATCATTATCCTCTTCCATTGATCGCGGACCAGATCGATCAGTTGGCTGGTGGTCATTACTTCACAACTCTTGATATGGCCTCTGGATTTCATCAGATACCCATTTCTCCTAATTCAGTAGAAAAGACTGCTTTCGTGACACCTGATGGTCTTTATGAATACCTGACCATGCCGTTTGGCCTTTGTAATGCACCATCAGTGTACCAAAGATGTATAAACCGTGCGCTAGGACCGCTCTTAAATCCAGGCAGTTCCGACAATGGTCATAACGATAGCGTCGCACAAGTATATATTGATGATGTCATTAGTAAATGCCGCAATTACTCTTGTGGTCTCTCGTTTTTGGAAAGAATCCTAATCGCATTACGTGATTCTGGATTCTCTATCAACATAGAAAAATGTCTCTTCTTCAAACGTTCTATTGAGTATCTTGGCAACATCATAGAAAATGGTGAAGTCCGTCCAAGCCCTAAAAAGATTGATGCCTTAATAAAAGCTCCCGTCCCAACTACCGTAAAACAAGTTCGCCAGTTTAACGGCCTCGCTGGCTATTTTCGCCGCTTCATTCCTGATTTTGCTAGAGTTATGGTCCCTCTGTATAACCTTACCAAACAAGGTGTTAAATGGGAATGGACTAACGTTCACGAAGAGGTACGTCAGAAGATCATTCACCACCTTACTTCTTCACCAGTCCTCACAATATTTCGAGAAGGTGAACCTATAGAATTATTTACCGATGCTAGTAGCCTCGGCTTTGGGGCAATACTAATTCAGATCATTAACGGTCGACAACATGCCGTAGCCTACTTTAGTATGCGTACCACGGACGCTGAGAGTAGGTACCATTCATATGAACTAGAGACGCTGGCAGTAGTTCGCGCCATTAAACACTTCCGACATTTTCTGTACGGACGTAAATTTAAAGTGATCACGGACTGCAATGCACTAAGAGCTTCAAAGCACAAACAAGACCTTCTCCCTCGCATACACCGGTGGTGGTCCTATCTCCAAAATTTTGAATTTGACATAGAATACAGAAAAGGTGAACGAATGCAACATGCTGATTTCCTTAGCAGAAATCCGCTCTCGCTGAATGTTAATGTTATGACAAGAAACTTGGAATGGCTTAACGTAGAACAGCGACGAGATGCCCAGCTCCGTCCTATTATAGACTCTTTACACAACGGTGATATCGTTCCAGGATATTTGCTTGAAAGTAACGTTCTTAAGCGTGAAAGATCAGATCCGATTTTAGGTGTACAAAAATTGACTGTAGTACCAAAGTCTTTTCAGTGGAGTCTAATAAACACATACCACACTGCCCTCAAGCACCCAGGATGGGAGAAAACTCTTCATAAAATTAGAGAGACTTACTACTTTGAGAATATGACTACAATCATCCGAGATTTTGTAAATAACTGTGTTATCTGCAGAACATCGAAGCAAACATCTGGAGCAACGCAAGTACAAATGCATCCAATTTCAACGCCTACTATGCCATTTGAAGTTATACATATGGATGCTACAGGAAAGCTTGGCACACCTAATGATCAGGAATATGTCATTGTGACCATAGATGCGTTCTCAAAGTATGTATTACTGCGCTATTGCAATGACAAAAGCCCACATAGCACACTTGGAGCATTAAAGCAAGTTATACATCTTTTTGGAACACCTAGGCAAATTATTGTGGATGGTGGGCGTGAATATTTAGGTGAATATAAAAATTATTGCGACAGATTTGGTATCAATATACACACTATTGCACCAGGCGTCAGCAGAGCAAACGGACAGGTAGAAAGGGTCATGTCAACTCTAAAGAACGCACTCATTATGATTAAGAATTACGAGACCCCAGAATGGTATACAGCGCTGGAGAGCTTACAACTGGCATTCAACTGTACCGTACATAGAACGACAGGTACTACTCCTCTTACACTTCTCACCCGACGATCAAACTGTGTACCCCCCGAGCTACTTAATTTGGTCAATTTTGATACCACATCCATCGATTACGATGCATTGCAATGTCATGTGCAACAAAGGATGACCGAGGCGTCAGCAAAAGACAAACTCAGGTTTGATAAAGGACGGGCTAAGGTACATAACTTCCAACGGGGAGACTTCGTTTTAATAAAAAATAATCCCAGAAACCAGACTTCGTTGGACCTCAAGTTTAGCGTGCCCTATGAAATTCATCGAGTGCTCGATAACGACAGATACCTCGTGAAGAAAGTTGTCAGTCACCATGGTCGGCCCCGTAAAGTCGCGCATGGCCAGTTACGACGTGCCCCACAACCGGGTGCAGTCGTAAACCCCCAGGCGGCCGTGTCGCCCACAGACAGAGACGAGCATCAAGGAGCATCCGGCATTGTTAATACGCTGGAGACAGCACCATCACCAACCCAATCTGCGTCAAAACTAGTTAGTGCTAGTACAGACAAGAACCACTCAATAGTCGATTAAAGGAACACAGGAAGCTATGGATTCCATCCTGGTGAGAACCTTTCATGTTATATTCTTACTTAACAATCACACATACATTATTACGTAACATATTTAAAAAAAAAAAAGATGTTATTGACGTGTTGAGTCGTACAATAACCAAATACAATGTTAAAGATGTTATTGGCGTGTGGAGCCGACCAATAACCAAATTTATTTTATAACTGTTTCATGTGGAATGAGCAGTTACATAATAACCAAATGTATTATTATAATAAAAGATGTTATTGGCGTGTGGAGGCGACCAATGACCAAATTTATTTTATAGCTGTTGTCATGTGGAATGAGCAGTTACAATATTAACCTATCTCGTATAGGCTGTGCCCGCGTAGTGAACAGCTTAAACTTTGTGCTTAGGTTTACTACTGAAGTACCTAGCCTCAAAAATATTTCTATAATTTATTTCAGAAACAACTACACAAGAAAGATTAAGCGCTGCAGGGCACGCATCGCATATCAGAATGGCCGTGTCGCCGCACGCGCCTCGATCTTCAAATGAAATCTTAATTAATGATTTAATGCATTGTTACCTAGTAATATTTGTAATTTAATTATTCCACGTAAAATAAATACTAGTGAAATAGTTATTACATTATTTTAAAAGCTCAATTATAAATATTTTAAATGTAGTTGTTTTGACTATCCTGTAATCATTATTGCATTAGAGTTTCAACTGAGTAATAATTGTTTAATAATTAGCAATCATTGTGTTCTAATCTTAAGAAATTCTGTCTTTAATTATTAGTAACTACAGGCTTACTATGAGTTTAGACAATAAACTCTTTATACTTAGATTTAGATTAAAAGTAGTTAAACTGATTTAAACCTGAACGCCATTGGCCCGCGCATCTTTACGACCGCGCGGAAGTGATGGCGTTGTGCACCTTTACCGAAAAATAATTGGAACGGTCATTCTTTGGTCCGCGCTTGAGGTGTTAAGGTCGAAAGCAAATACTGTAAGTAATTTAAGCTTTGAATAAGTAAATCGTGTTATTATTTCTGTTTATTATTGATTACTGTGAACTTTATTATATTTCTGTGTAACAAACTGTTCTAATTAGAAATAATAAGTGAATTGCTGTTTTATTGTGGTGTGATAGTGATTTGTCATGAATAAACTCAATAGCAGAACCGATGACTCCGATGGAGTTCATGGTTCTGCTCATTTTAATATTCGTAATGGACGTCAAAATTCGACATCAGAAGTGGGATCGCCCCAGCGATCCTTTTCTACAGTTCAAAATTCTTCATGTCCTGACTATACTGCAAATCATGTGGAGGTTCCATAGAGCACGTTCGCCTCGGGCACATCAGGTTCAATACCGGCTCTACCTACGAACTTGCCCAGCAACCCTATGATACCAAGCTTACAGTCGGGTAACGTACCGCCTGAGTTCTTTATGCATATGATGACCATGATGCAGAATATGAGTAAGCGGCTTTTGCAACAATCTAGTGACAAAGTTAAAATAACTGATGTGTTTCTGCCATCTTATGACCCAGATGGTAATGTCGGTGTACGTGAGTGGTGCAACCACATTTCTTCGGCTAAAGGCACCTATCAACTCAGTGATTATGACATTCGAATGAAAGTTACTAGACTTTTAAAGGGACGTGCTAAAATGTGGGCTGATAACTGGCTAGTAACGACTTCTACGTGGGAAGAGTTGCGTCAGAACATTATCACCACCTTCGAACCTGAGAGCCGTTACTCGCGTGACGTACTGAGATTTAGAGAACACGTTTATGACTCTTCTAAAGATATCGCAGAATTCTTATCTCATGCATGGCTTCTATGGAGACGCGTGACGAAAGACAAACTCGAAAACAGTGATGCTGTAGAGGCCGTTATCGGAACTGTGGGTGACGAACGCCTTAGAATTGAGCTAATGAATGTGAGGGCCACCTCGGTGCCAGAATTGATATCCGTTGCGTCATCCATTCGTGTTAAGCGTCCCATTGCATCGCATAATAATTCAAATCTACCGCCCCAAAAACGCTTTAAATATTCTCTTGATAACAGAAATTCTTCTTGTAGTTTTTGCAGAAAGATCGGTCATACTTCTGATAATTGCCGTAATAAAAGTAATTCTAATGGCCTGTCTTTCGATAAAAATCGGCCGCCGCCATTAGCTACAACTAGTGATAGTAAATTTTGTTCGTTTTGTTCAAAGCCTGGCCACACATTCGAAACGTGTTTTCGCCGCGAAAAACAAATAACTTCTAATGTAAATTCAGTGAGTGATAGTACCCGTAATTCTATCTTAAACACCATGCGTGTTCGAGTAGGTAATTTGCTTATAAATACTGTTTTTGATAGTGGCGCCGAGTGTTCCATTATGCGTGAATCTATTGCAAATAAATTGCCAGGGCATAAGAATCAAGTTGTGAACTATTTACGTGGAATAGGTCCATTCCCTGTTATATCTACCAGCACGTTAACGGCTATATGCGTGATAAATAATATTCATGTAGAGATCTTGTTTCACGTACTACCCGACTTTGAAATGACTTCAGACGTTTTAATTGGTGCAAACTTACTACATGAAACTGGTCTAAGTGTAATCGTTACCCGAAATAGTGCTACGCTAATATCTCAACCTCGTGTCATGCATATACGATCTCATAGTCCTATTTTTGAAAATTTAAATCATGATTTAACTGATGAGTTTGAGATAAATCAACTACTCGCTCTTCTTAATAAGTACTCTTTTGTCTTTACTCAAGGTTACGCTAAATCTCGCGTTAACACTGGTGAATTAGAAATCCGTCTTAAAAACCCCGATAAATATGTAGAACGTAGACCCTATAGATTAAGTCCCGTTGAGCGCCAGAAAGTTAAAGATATAGTTTCTGAATTGATTACACATAAAATAATCCGAGAAAGTAAATCCCCTTATTCTAGCCCTATTATTCTGGTCAAGAAGAAAAACGGAGACGATAGAATGTGCGTCGACTATCGCAAACTAAATGCCAATACGGTACGCGATCATTATCCTCTTCCATTGATCGCGGACCAGATCGATCAGTTGGCTGGTGGTCATTACTTCACAACTCTTGATATGGCCTCTGGATTTCATCAGATACCCATTTCTCCTAATTCAGTAGAAAAGACTGCTTTCGTGACACCTGATGGTCTTTATGAATACCTGACCATGCCGTTTGGCCTTTGTAATGCACCATCAGTGTACCAAAGATGTATAAACCGTGCGCTAGGACCGCTCTTAAATCCAGGCAGTTCCGACAATGGTCATAACGATAGCGTCGCACAAGTATATATTGATGATGTCATTAGTAAATGCCGCAATTACTCTTGTGGTCTCTCGTTTTTGGAAAGAATCCTAATCGCATTACGTGATTCTGGATTCTCTATCAACATAGAAAAATGTCTCTTCTTCAAACGTTCTATTGAGTATCTTGGCAACATCATAGAAAATGGTGAAGTCCGTCCAAGCCCTAAAAAGATTGATGCCTTAATAAAAGCTCCCGTCCCAACTACCGTAAAACAAGTTCGCCAGTTTAACGGCCTCGCTGGCTATTTTCGCCGCTTCATTCCTGATTTTGCTAGAGTTATGGTCCCTCTGTATAACCTTACCAAACAAGGTGTTAAATGGGAATGGACTAACGTTCACGAAGAGGTACGTCAGAAGATCATTCACCACCTTACTTCTTCACCAGTCCTCACAATATTTCGAGAAGGTGAACCTATAGAATTATTTACCGATGCTAGTAGCCTCGGCTTTGGGGCAATACTAATTCAGATCATTAACGGTCGACAACATGCCGTAGCCTACTTTAGTATGCGTACCACGGACGCTGAGAGTAGGTACCATTCATATGAACTAGAGACGCTGGCAGTAGTTCGCGCCATTAAACACTTCCGACATTTTCTGTACGGACGTAAATTTAAAGTGATCACGGACTGCAATGCACTAAGAGCTTCAAAGCACAAACAAGACCTTCTCCCTCGCATACACCGGTGGTGGTCCTATCTCCAAAATTTTGAATTTGACATAGAATACAGAAAAGGTGAACGAATGCAACATGCTGATTTCCTTAGCAGAAATCCGCTCTCGCTGAATGTTAATGTTATGACAAGAAACTTGGAATGGCTTAACGTAGAACAGCGACGAGATGCCCAGCTCCGTCCTATTATAGACTCTTTACACAACGGTGATATCGTTCCAGGATATTTGCTTGAAAGTAACGTTCTTAAGCGTGAAAGATCAGATCCGATTTTAGGTGTACAAAAATTGACTGTAGTACCAAAGTCTTTTCAGTGGAGTCTAATAAACACATACCACACTGCCCTCAAGCACCCAGGATGGGAGAAAACTCTTCATAAAATTAGAGAGACTTACTACTTTGAGAATATGACTACAATCATCCGAGATTTTGTAAATAACTGTGTTATCTGCAGAACATCGAAGCAAACATCTGGAGCAACGCAAGTACAAATGCATCCAATTTCAACGCCTACTATGCCATTTGAAGTTATACATATGGATGCTACAGGAAAGCTTGGCACACCTAATGATCAGGAATATGTCATTGTGACCATAGATGCGTTCTCAACGTATGTATTACTGCGCTATTGCAATGACAAAAGCCCACATAGCACACTTGGAGCATTAAAGCAAGTTATACATCTTTTTGGAACACCTAGGCAAATTATTGTGGATGGTGGGCGTGAATATTTAGGTGAATATAAAAATTATTGCGACAGATTTGGTATCAATATACACACTATTGCACCAGGCGTCAGCAGAGCAAACGGACAGGTAGAAAGGGTCATGTCAACTCTAAAGAACGCACTCATTATGATTAAGAATTACGAGACCCCAGAATGGTATACAGCGCTGGAGAGCTTACAACTGGCATTCAACTGTACCGTACATAGAACGACAGGTACTACTCCTCTTACACTTCTCACCCGACGATCAAACTGTGTACCCCCCGAGCTACTTAATTTGGTCAATTTTGATACCACATCCATCGATTACGATGCATTGCAATGTCATGTGCAACAAAGGATGACCGAGGCGTCAGCAAAAGACAAACTCAGGTTTGATAAAGGACGGGCTAAGGTACATAACTTCCAACGGGGAGACTTCGTTTTAATAAAAAATAATCCCAGAAACCAGACTTCGTTGGACCTCAAGTTTAGCGTGCCCTATGAAATTCATCGAGTGCTCGATAACGACAGATACCTCGTGAAGAAAGTTGTCAGTCACCATGGTCGGCCCCGTAAAGTCGCGCATGACCAGTTACGACGTGCCCCACAACCGGGTGCAGTCGTAAACCCCCAGGCGGCCGTGTCGCCCACAGACATAGACGAGCATCAAGGAGCATCCGGCATTGTTAATACGCTGGAGACAGCACCATCACCAACCCAATCTGCGTCAAAACTAGTTAGTGCTAGTACAGACAAGAACCACTCAATAGTCGATTAAAGGAACACAGGAAGCTATGGATTCCATCCTGGTGAGAACCTTTCATATTATATTCTTACTTAACAATCACACATACATTATTACGTAACATATTTTAAAAAAAAAAAGATGTTATTGACGTGTTGAGTCGTACAATAACCAAATACAATGTTAAAGATGTTATTGGCGTGTGGAGCCGACCAATAACCAAATTTATTTTATAACTGTTTCATGTGGAATGAGCAGTTACATAATAACCAAATGTATTATTATAATAAAAGATGTTATTGGCGTGTGGAGGCGACCAATGACCAAATTTATTTTATAGCTGTTGTCATGTGGAATGAGCAGTTACAATATTAACCTATCTCGTATAGGCTGTGCCCGCGTAGTGAACAGCTTAAACTTTGTGCTTAGGTTTACTACTGAAGTACCTAGCCTCAAAAATATTTCTATAATTTATTTCAGAAACAACTACACAAGAAAGATTAAGCGCTGCAGGGCACGCATCGCATATCAGAATGGCCGTGTCGCCGCACGCGCCTCGATCTTCAAATGAAATCTTAATTAATGATTTAATGCATTGTTACCTAGTAATATTTGTAATTTAATTATTCCACGTAAAATAAATACTAGTGAAATAGTTATTACATTATTTTAAAAGCTCAATTATAAATATTTTAAATGTAGTTGTTTTGACTATCCTGTAATCATTATTGCATTAGAGTTTCAACTGAGTAATAATTGTTTAATAATTAGCAATCATTGTGTTCTAATCTTAAGAAATTCTGTCTTTAATTATTAGTAACTACAGGCTTACTATGAGTTTAGACAATAAACTCTTTATACTTAGATTTAGATTAAAAGTAGTTAAACTGATTTAAACCTGAACGCCATTGGCCCGCGCATCTTTACGACCGCGCGGAAGTGATGGCGTTGTGCACCTTTACCGAAAAATAATTGGAACGGTCATTCTTTGGTCCGCGCTTGAGGTGTTAAGGTCGAAAGCAAATACTGTAAGTAATTTAAGCTTTGAATAAGTAAATCGTGTTATTATTTCTGTTTATTATTGATTACTGTGAACTTTATTATATTTCTGTGTAACAAACTGTTCTAATTAGAAATAATAAGTGAGTTGCTGTTTTATTGTGGTGTGATAGTGATTTGTCATGAATAAACTCAATAGCAGAACCGATGACTCCGATGGAGTTCATGGTTCTGCTCATTTTAATATTCGTAATGGACGTCAAAATTCGACAAATATTTTTTTTTAAATTACTTAATTTTATAAACAATTACAGCAATAAAAAGGGAATTGCATGAAAATTTGTTGATATTTCTTGTAACGTGTGATTGAGCTATTGAACTACTTATTTATTATTCAGTTAACAAATTTTTAATTGATTGTCAAGTAAGGAAAAAATCATTGTTTTGTAAAACAAATTGTAAAATCAGTTATCGTCTATAAAAAAAATAGTTCTGAAGTTCGAAAAATGCATATTTATAACTCGTGTAGGTACTTAAAAATTAATATAAATTACAGTTTTTTAATTTCTTTATAATTTGAATCTATAACTTATAATCGAATTTAAAGTAATATCTTTATTTTATTATATTAACTAAATAATTTTTTTACCTAAAATACATATACCTAATACATGTTTGTAGCAATAATTTTTTCACTATAATTTTTTTGCAGTGCCTTATAAAAAAAATAATATGCTGAACTGTGTGATTTTGCCTCAGGTATAAAATCGTAAGACCTACAATATCCTCCCAACTCCCTTTAAGTATCAGCTCTAACGACTATTTTTCAAAACATAATACAAAGCGTTCCATATTATGGGTTTAGTCGAGCTCTCTTTTCGAAGCTGTAAAGTGATCGTCATCGTGGAGTGTTTCTTGTGCAATTCTTTACGTAAGGACGATTATTTTCGTCCGAAAAGAGAACTCATAAAAAAAATTATGAAAGAAATTTATGCTTTGTGCAAGTAAAGTTCTGATAATGCACTCAAAATAAAAGCTTTTATTTTTATAACATTAGTTTAACACAAATGAAACCAGTTGTTACAAGTACGGAGCACATATTAAATGATTCGATTTTTTGTTTTTGTAGGTTAACTAAGAAAATACCATTTTTTGTAGGTCATTATTATATTTAGATTAAGAATTAAGTAAATAATTATAAATTTTTCGTGGCATACGGTTATTAATCAAAAAAAGATCAACATAATCTTGACAACTTTCGAGTGTAGGTCTCAAAAAAATTACCAACAAATTTGTATGCCGATGCATTTTTTATAAAAAATACATATTTTGCAAGCCACTAAACAAAAATTAGCTTGTTATTAATACATTTTTTCAAGTCACTATTCTGACATGTTAGAGCTGGGGGTTCACTTTGTATGCTAAAAGTTTTTCTCAGTTTTCCATCGTATTTTCTCGAAGTATTGATTTTTAGAAACTGTTATTATTTAATTTGTGACACTCATCAAATCGACGTGTTTCGCTCCCTATCGCGCTTTTTCCTTCCACTATCAGAATTTGATCCAATGATAAAAGTTGGGTGTCTCGTCAAAACGAAGCTGTGTATAAACTTTCAGCTTGTTATTAATCACTGAAATCCCTTGTATGTGGGCCCGGGGACTATAACTCTTCTTAGTATGAAGTCAGCGCGAATATTTTACCATTTGTTTGAGACACGATTTAACAAACGATTGGAAGATATCAATCTACTTTAAACTCTTTAAGCTCTTAAGATATCTCGGGTTTTGTATTAATTTTACGAAGCTCATGCTTCTGATATATTTATCGAAATCGCGTATATAATTTATCTATTAGTTGAATACGAGGCTCCTAGGAAGCGTTTAGCGCTGATTTATTGTGTCAATATGTTTGCTTTAATATAGCGTATACTTTGTATTTTGTAATAAGTATGCCAACGATTTGGCGACGATGAAATATATTAAAACGTATCCTAGATGCCGTAAAGGTAACATGAAACAATTTGTTGTTTTTCTTATATAAAATATTTTTTATGGGATAACGATGACAAATGAGCACACAGTCCATTTGATTTAAGTAGATGCTGTGGCCCATAGCCATTTATTAAATTATTTCCACTTATTTTTTCATTTTAGAAATACTAATAATGTTACTAACATTACTAATATTTCCTTAAAACCACCGCTTGTAAGCTTAAAATGCTTGTACTAGGTGTGGTTTATGTCAGTAGTCGAATGATAGATTCGAACCAATGGACAAACGAACTTTTGAGTTTGTAGTCCGCACCATGCCATTAGGGTACTCTCGCTTCTAATCTCTCTAAAGATCTACATTCTTGATTAAAAGAATCAATATACAGCAAAACTATCAGACCTGGTAGACTTTACTGAGCTTATGAACTATGCCAGAAGATACAAATTAGTCGGGTCAAGGCTTTATTTACGAGATATTCCTCATCTCTTCACAAAATATTTAGTTGCACAATATAGATATGTCACAACTTAGCATGACATAATAATAGAAATATTCAAATTACACTTTGCAACGAGCACACATACCTTCTAATTACATCTATCCGTGATTAAGAATCAAAATGCAGATGCAATTGTCTCTCCTGAGTTCCCAGTAATAAGGGTCCTTGATCATCTACACTCGGATCACAACAGCATTAAACTGCCATCTTACGCTAGGTACACTGTGAGAGCGCGTACCTACCCCGGTCGAGCCGACCCTTTCGTGATACAACCATAATTTAGCTGCAGCGTGGCTCCACCATCTTACTTTGAATATCGGTTTGGTTGATTAATGAAATTAAGCTTTTATCATCACTATCATATCATTACACATATTATATCATTAAAACCCATCACTATTGAACGTAAGATTCCCCATAGTATTATCATCCGGAATGAATATCGGTCACGGTGACTAATTTCCTTAATTGATATTATGTATTACTTAAAAATAAATTCAGTTTTTTTTTTATGTGGAGTCAAGTTCCGGTTAACTTTTGTACTCACTTATATTACGATATTTTTTCGTCTAAGTTATTTTTGTCAGCTCAATAGCTCTCAAAATGAGCACCCGACCCACATTAAGTCTTAAGATTCTATGGGATTTACGAAATAATGTGTTTGATTTAACTAGGCCAGTAAAGATAAACTGTAAGAAATGCCTACTAAGCAAATAAGTTTCAAAATGTAAGCTTACAATGTTTATAGCCTTTGAAAAATTTTAAATTCTTAAAAAAATTAGGAGGTAGTATATGTTACTCAATATCGTCGTGAAATGTAAACCAATCTTTGTATTAAATGAATTATAATTCAGTATAGTCCCATATGAATATAATGACGAAATTATAATTACATTGTCTTCGAATTATTTCTTTTTAAATTCCTCTGACATGCAGGTTTCCTCACGCTGTTCACAGTTGAGCACGTGGTAAATCATTCAGTTTCACCCTTGCGATCAATGAAACATCACTGAACAGTTGGCATCTAATCGTTATAATGAAATCTTTTTCAATTTTTGTCGAAACATCGTGGCTTGAATAACCTTTTTACTTTTTACCGTATAGTGGGCTTTGGGGAATGCATGGCTTTGGAGATATCGCCATACATTTCCTCCACCTCCTCACAGAGATGTGCCAAGGTTGATGCGTAAGCTAGTATGACCTTCAAACTACCGTTTGTTGATTCTGAGTATAAGGTATACAACCCTCGTCGATACACTCACAATCTTTTCAACGTTGTTAACGAGAGACTTGTGGACGTTAACTCCGATACCTCCTTGGGACAGATGGTCGCCCTCCCGATGATAGAGCAAGTTGCAGGATTCGGGGATTACCGTGTCCTCCCACTCTCTTCGGACCTCAGATAATCCCATTATATCTCACCGCAACTTGTCTATCTTTTCTTCCAGCTCTATTGAGATAGACTTGTTGTCGAAGCGCCTATTAAAATTAAATAGCAATAGAGTGTAGGCGCTTCGAATTGCAATTCATCGGTGACAGTACAATATCCGTTAACTCTCACTTGTAACGTGGCATAATAGCAGCAACAGTCTTGTCAAAGTAAAATATTAAAATAATTAATTCATCTTTTATTTGTCACCAAATGTAAACGAAAGACACTTTGTATTGACTGAAATGTCAAAACCCATCTTTCGATTTGTTTGAGAAAATGTTTAGCACCAGAAATGTATGCACAAGCTTTTTATCTGTATTGTTTTTCTTTTCAAATATACTACCGCATTAAAAGTAAAACGTAGAATAGTATTTATATGTCCCAATGCTGCGAATAGACCTAATTTTGAGTGAGTTTTGAAGCAGATACTATTTCGCCACGCAGTAGTATCATGTGCATCCATATTTGTGGTAGGACTCCTTTTCTGTCCAGAAGTCTGTCTGGATGGTACCACCCTCTTACAATTTTTGCCGCCAAATAGCAGACCTAGCACTTATGTGTTTCGATCTGAAGGATATTGAGAGCCAGTATAACTATAGGCCATTTCATGTGAGTCCTTAGAGTTAACAACGCATCGGCAGCTTACTTTGTTCGAAGGTGTCCACTATCACTTCACGTTCGCAGTGTCTACTTATAAGTATACTTATAAGTTCGTTTGTCACTCGTTTAATAAAAAATCAATATGTCCTTATTTTTTTAATATAATCACACATGAAGATTTTGTACACATATTTCCGTGACGAAAACGACGTTCCTTTAAAAAAAAAATAAAACATTATTGCAATACGCCACAAACATCATTAGGCACTTAAATTTAACATTTCTAGACATATTACAAGATTACTTTTACCTGTTTTATTTCAGTCTGAAGAGTTACAACATTATCTTTAAAATTAGTGTCCATTTTGTATTTGGTTGTTTCAAGTTATTTATTCTACACAGTTAATGCTGCACAGTTAAAGCCTGAATTTGACATGCAAAGAAACACCTGGTTTCCCTCTCACAATTAAATAATTTTCTAACAAAATGTAACTAGTATTAAACATTATTAATGTAGGTAAAATAATGACTAATAAATATGAAATGTTATTTCATAAAATTTATTACGAAACTGAAGCGTAGTATCGTCCTCGAAAAATATATAAAGCTATCAATCAATGTCACAAATAACATTTTGTCAGAACAACTGCTAGAGGCATTTCGGTATCAGATGGTTGGTCGATATTGTTAAGGAACAGTTGCTTGTATTTTTCATTTAATTTATACAGAGATAATATAAAAGCTATATTGTTATGGTTAAAGCATAAATGGATTGATAATATGGTTGAAGCGTCGACCGGGGAGAGACCATGCTCTCACAGAATACAATAGCTCAATTCTTCTGTTTCGTATGATGAATATAGAGAATCGAAAAGTCATTTTACTGGAAACGAGGCATTCCATCTTAGTCATCAGGAGTGGCAACACTTCTGCATTTTGATTCTTCATAAAGGATAGATGTACATGTCTATGGGTCACTGGACCCACTTATCATCAGCTGGACTGTGTGCTCGTTTGTCACCCTTATTCTATAAAAAAAGAGATTCATTTCATTTATTTGTAACTGCACTGCATGGTCTATGTCCGCATTTTTCAAGAAGCGCACTTAGCCAGTCTCTGGCTTTACGTATCCGGTTTCCATCTACATTTAATGTCCCGCACTGGGTTTGCTTAGTCTCCCCGTCCGAGTTTGCTTAGGCGCGTTGTCCACTGCATGACTCGTCTACTCCATCGGTTGTTACTTCTGCAACAGACGCGACCGCCCCATTGTCATTTCAGTTTATAAACACGGAAGGCTATTTTAATAACTTTATCAATTTAATAAAGATAAATAAAAATAGTAGTGCTATAAACTATATATTATGTTAGTGCATAGGAGTGCAGTGCAGAGGAGTGTGAGATTTTGAATAGTTAAAGTTTACATGGAAAAGAAGTGCAGAAAGCTGAAATTTATTTCTTATACATTAAAAAAAAAACATTAATCATTTACATTCGTACTCCAAATTCCAATTGTCAAACACATAATAGTACATGATCAAACATAGAGTAAAGATTGTCACCAAAGAACTTTAAAATGTTGCCAATAAAATAGCTACTAACTAAACGTTCGAAAAATGAAAATTAAACAATAAAATCAATTTTAAAACTTTAATTTATTGTGTCGAAAAATGGAGTTTTCATTTCATTTCATTTGTGATTTATTTTTATATAAAAAAGAAAACAAACGTCTCCTTAACACACCATCAATAATCATCACAAAGTGCGATATGAAAATAAACAAAAGCATTATTTATGAATTACAAAGTACTGATAACGTTTTGAAAGGAGAACAAAAATTGCTTTTATTTTTGTTTACATACAATTAAAGCTAATAATAAAAACGTGGTATTTATAGCGTGTTAACGTACTTATAACAAAATCGTGCTTTGGGGCATTCCTTGGGGGAAATGCCTATTGTAACGAACCCCCCCCCCCCCCCTCTTCTCTTCTTCTATATACAGGGTAATTTTTAATTTACTAAAGACCCTTTGGGAATATATTATTTACATCATAACAACAACATCTGTAAGAAAAGAAATTATATTTCTTCAATTTTTATTTTCATACAAAAATAAAAATATTTTAATTGGACCTTCTAAACGGCAATAGTCCTAAATAGCAAAATAAATCGCGTGGCGGGGTAGGGGTGGAAGGGTGTAGGAGGCGGCGCTTGCTCATTTGAACTTGACCTAATTATCTGTGTCGTCAGTCGGTCAGTCGCCTTTTGTGCGCCCGCGACTTTTCTCCTTCCGTTGTGAGATTAATATCGCGAACGTTACGCGTTGTTACAATGGCATACCGATACTCAAATATTGAGTATGCCGAAAAGGTGCGAATTTTAGCAATTTGCAATGATAACGTTAGTGAAGCCTGCCGTGAATATTCAAGGCGATTTCCCAACTCACGTGCACCGAGCTACGCTACGATGCTAGATACTACACAGCGATTGCGAGATTATGGGCAATTCCAGCCTGTATCAATCGATCGTGGTCGTCCACCGCGGCGCACAGTACGTGAGCAGGAAGACATACTGCAGTTTTTTGAATAAAATCCAGCAGCGAGCACTTATGAGGCAGCCCAACAGTTCAATGTGTCACAGTACTACGCATGGAGTGTCATACACAATAAAGGGAAGTACCCTTTCTACTTGCATCGTGTTCATGAACTCAACGAAGCTGACAAACCAGCGCGAGTTACATTTTGTAACTGGTTACTAGCTGCTGAACGAGCCAACATTTTATGGACTGATGAAGCAACATTTGGCAGAATAGGACTATTTAATTCGCACAATGAACACTTGTGGTGCTATGAAAATCCACATGAACCAAGACCGCATGGCTTTCAACATCGGTTTAGTGTCAATGTGTGGGCAGGCGTCATTAATACAACGTTACTGGGCCCGGTCTTCATAGAAAGATTAAACGGTAAAAGCTATGATAGTTTTCTCACCGACACTCTGCCAGAGTTGTTAGAGAACATACCACTTGCATCTCTACGCAATATGTATTACCAACTTGACGGGGCGCCGGCACACTATGCTCGCCAAGTTAAGGATTATTTAAACAGAGAATACCCTGGTCGCTGGCTCGGTCGAGACGGGCCTTGTGCATGGCCTCCCAGATCGCCAGATATCACACCAATGGATTTTTATTTGTGGGGGCATGTAAAGACATTTGTGTATACTGGTCGAGCATTCGAAACCCGCGACATGTTGAAAGAAAAAATAATTTGGGTATTCTATCAAATCAAAATAAATCATCACGTATTACCTCGTGTCGGTGAACAGTTAAGTTTTAGGTGTCACCTATGCATAGAATGTGGAGGTGATTATTTTAAACGCTATGTGCGCGATACTCACCGCCATTCGCGGACAAGTACCTAGGTAAGTCTAATTTTTAAATTTGTATTTTAATATTTTTATTGAACAATTATACCTTAATATCTTTATTCAACTACTGTTAATTTGTATTTAATCATTATAAATATTTTATTGTAATATTTGTAATTATTTTAACCTGCATCCATTTTTTAAATACAACTTACATTAAATAAAAAAATAGTTAATAATACTCATTTAATTTGCACGTGCTGCAAACATCGATCACCAAATCGATGCCTGCAAACCGAAAAGGGCAGGCGGCGCCTTTAATGACGGTGACACCTGTGTCGACGTTATAATATATCGTTGGCTTGGCCTTGGGCCGCCGCATGTGCGACGTTGAGGCGTTGCCTCTTGGATGCAGACAGAGTTGCTAGCAAACAGTATTTTTAAAAAAACTATCTAAATGTCCATTAAAGAATGTCTATTAATTCTTAAAGAAATTAATAAAATAATCAAATAGTTTACCAAATGGTTTTATGCAAAATAAAGAAGTATAAGAAAAGTTAATGTAAAGTGTCATTTAAAGTGGCGTCCTGGTGCAATAGGCACAGTGATGAATGGTTTAGTAGGCTCTCGCAACTAGGGTTACCATATCTCAGGATTTGTCCTGAGATTTCAGGATTTTTAGACTCTTCTCAGGATTCCGGCTGGATTTTGCAAATCTCATGAAATTTCAGGATTTTTAAAACTTTCAATATAATACAGCTTACATTTTAAAAGATCTCTTAATAAAAAGTTAAACAAACTAAAAATAATTTTCCTTTGGTAAAAATTCCACAATTAAAATCAAAAATTATTTATCCAAGTAGGTACTTAAACAGTTTTATCATACTTAATATGTGAAGATACCTTTTTAAGTAAGGTTTTCTTCTCAAACTGTAAAACAATCTCAGGATTTTTAAATGTAAATCAGGCCTCTTCTCCAGAATTTTAATTTTTTCATCTGGTAACCCTACTCGCAACGCAATCAGCTGAGTGCGGGCGTCGACCGGCCCGGCGGTCATTCTTACTTATTATAAATTTTAATATTTGTGGTTTTTTTTTTGAATGTCATTTGCTCATTTAATTATGTTTAATGATTTCAACACAATGTTTGATACTGTATCAAGTGTAAAAATGCCTTATTTAGGCATTTTCTTTGACGATTTATTCTGACATTGTTTAGGTACTACAAAAAACAGACTTAAAATGAGTCAGACATGACAACAAAACATTAAAAGTAGTTTTTTCGTAAATGTATTATATTCTGTGAAGAGTGATCTCACTAAAATTGTTTGTAATGATGTAACCAATATATTCCCAAAAGGTCTTCAGTAAATTAAAAATGACCCTGTATACTTATATTTGTATTTCTTTAGAATCTATACCTATAAGATATATAAATATATCTAATTTACGTGACCAGTATATTAATCATACATTGATCTTTCTAAAGGTTTAAATATAGGCCGTTTAATAAATTTATGGGGTGATCGTCTTAGTGAGGACCCTTATTTACGTTGTGTTTGTATAGTAACTTATTTCTTTTATGTGTACCTTGGAAGAATGAATTTTCACGAGAGCAATCGAAGGCTGTTGGTAGTTTCTTATAAGCTAAAGAACTCCGTTCACGAAGACAGAGCTCAAAAAGGTTAAGAACAATAAATTGTACCTATTTCACTTGTATCTGTTTCTCAACAGTCAATTCCTTATTAATTAATCCCTTCCCGCTTGGAAAAGGCTCACAATATTTATATCAAATACCAGATACAAGGGCTTCGCTATCCCACATTTTAAAAAAATGTGGAGGAGGTACACGGCTCCGCACACGCCGTGCACGGTGAGCGCCAACCATTTTAATGCGCTACCCCCGAAGGGTACGCTAAATTGGGAACTGCACCGTAGTCCACAGCAAAATATCTAGCGAACCAGTAAAAGATGGCTTGGCCCTTTGATAGTGCGTAAGCACTAACATCGACCGAAGTCGCGCATGTCAATGCGAGTAAACGCCATAGAGAATACGATCAAATCCAGCCACAGTGAATGTACGTCACACGGGTTAGGCAACAATAGGCACATTGGCCATAAAAAGCCCTCCGTGAGCGCCACCACCTGTCAGACCGCCGTTCCTGCAGACGTGATGTAAGTGCAAGGCATCACCACCAATTGCTTGGCCAGCACGGTCAATTGGCCGCAGAGCGTGTCATGAGTCTACCGCTCAGCTCAAGGGAATGGGGTCCCACGTTGCGCGGATTTCGGCCGCAGCCTTGAAAGCCTCCTCAGATTCTCCCTCCAGTTACCACCCGCATGAGGTCGACACATATGCTCCACCAACCAATACAATGGCAGATATAGCCAATAGGCAGTTATAAGATATTAGTAATAATTCGCCATCAGATAGGGTTTGTGTCACTGATATTGAGTATATGCATTTTTTGATTATGTTTGTCTTACCCACCAACAAGTTGCCTTCAATCTTTTAAAGATATGCTTATATCGATATTCTCGTTATTTTTTTTGCATTAATTGCTATACAAACTTGTAAAGGTACAACTTACCAACCACAGATTTTAACCATCGAGCGGTCGCGCAGCGTCGAATCGATCGCACTCGATACATTATCATTAATAATATTGTTTTTTCTCGTCTCATAAATTTCCCATCCCTAGGAGCCCGTCATTGTTTCACTATGCACAACATTACCAGTTTACCACCTCTCCCCGCACCTTCTGGAACGCACAGATCACATTTGTTTGCGTCGCGGTGCAGGCGTCGAAAGCTTTGACAGTTGGCTCTTTTTGGCAGACAGGTCTCGTGCAAAGACTTGGGAACCTTGGTTCCGCTCGATCGCTTCTTCAATACAAGCTGTATTGAGGCTGCGTAAATCCCGCCGCATGCATTTGGAGATCTGTCTGTTCAGTTGCCTGTATGCTGTCAAATCTGTTGAAGATTGTAGCTTCATCTCCCGTCTAACAGTCATGAGATTAAGAGTGTGATCGGAGAGTTTTTGTGTTCTTCTGCGGCGGGCCTTGCAAAACTTAGCTCCGACCGCATGGACAGTTTCTACGAGCTTGTCATTCATATCGTCCACTTCATTGCAGTCTTCTAGGCACTGAAAACGGTTTAGTAACTCGAGCTGAAATGTTTCGGGACTTTGGAACTTCCAGTTTTCACCCTCGCGGTCACGGAGACATTACTGAACAGTTGTCGTCTAGTAGTAATAATGAAGTCAATCTCATTTTATGTCGAACCGTTGGGGCTCGACCAGGTCCACTTTCTTTGGGGCCGCTTTTGGAAGAAATAGTTCACCATAAAGAGTCATTCTTTCCCCATGAAGTCGGCCAGCTGCTGGCCCATTGGGTTCCGTTGCCCTATTCCAAATTTTCCTACTTTCAGCTCACCGTTCTCTCTTGTGCCTAGTTTTGCATTGGGGAGACTTCAAATAACACCGTATAGTGGGTTTTGGAGAATGCAAAGAGTCCTCAGGGTGCGTGCGTTGCATGTTGATAGGTCGAGTTGTCTTAGGTGGCAACCGAACTTCCACCGGAGATTCTTAAAACCCCCTAACCTGCCATTACCATGGTCGCCACCGTAGCCAGGAATAGCGGGGCCCCGGGGACTGGGGGCCGTCTCTTGGTTACTCTTATCATAGGGGGTATTTGCCATAGTTGCCACGGTTGGTGAGCGGATTAGCACCCCAGTTTTTTTTTTGAAAAAAAAAAACACTAAACAAGCATATCCACCAAATTGAAACTCAAATAACTTTACAGTTACAATTCAAATTGAGCCCTTATGTTAACTGCAAGCCCCATTTAATTCTAAAGTCTAATAAAGTTAAATATGTTTACAGCGACTCAATATTTTCATACTGTAATATTATGTGCTCTCCACGTGCTGCTCCATGTGCTGAAGAACTTAATGATAGAAAATACTTCTAAAGTTGATACATGCTTCTTGATGTTTAACTTATTAAATACTATATTTGTACGGAAGTCGTTCCACGACATCTCAAGTGTTCCAGCACCACATTTCAAAGGCATCCATTTTCTGTTTCTCACAGTGTTCACGACTCTTCTGAAAATTGAACTACGGGAAATAATAATGTACAAAGTAAAGTATAGTATAAAATAAATTAATATTTCGGTTCTTTATTAACTTTCCCAGACTTAGCTTAATATTTTATTATGCCACTTTTATTCATTTTATTTTCTAAATAATTAAAAAGATTTTGTTTATTATAACCGAGATATAAATAGTGACATTAAAGTCAATGCATTCTCTTACTGCCACCGCATGGTTAGAGTTGAGAACAATTACAAGAACTCAACAAGAAATAGAATAACTATAAAACTTAATATTTAAAAGTAGTTTTTAAAAACTTTAGTAAATTAAAAAGCAAAATGTTAACCTAGAAATAATGTAAGTAAACAGATTCGATTTCTTTTAATTCGTTTCCTTGTTATCTTTTTTTTTATTTGTTATTATGGCGACCATCTGCCCCATGGAGGTGTCGGATTTATTGTACACAAGTCTCCAGTTAATAACGTTTTAAAAATTCAGAGTGTGTCGACGAGGGTTGCGTATCTTATACTCAGAATCACCAAACGGTATTCGCTGAAGGTCATACAGGCTTACGCACCAACCTCGGCACATCCCGATGAGGAGGTGGAGGAAATGTATGAGGATATATCTAGATACATGCATTCCTACAAAACCCACTATACGGGGTTAATGGGAGACTGCAACGCAAAACTAGTCACAAGAGAGAACGCTGAGCTTAAGTTAGGGAAATTTGGAATAGGGCAACGGAAACCAAGGGGCCAGCATTTGGCTGACTTCAATGAGAAAGAAGGAATATTTGTGATGAACTCTTTCTTCCAGAAGCGTACCTACAGGAAGTGTAGGTACGCTTCTGGAAGGAAGAGTATCTGGTCGAGCCCCTACGGTTCGACAAATAATGAGATTGACTTCATTATGACGACCAGACGACAACTGTTCAGTGATATCTCAGTGATCGCGAGGGTGAAAACCGAATCGATCACCGAATTTTGAGGGTCACACTGAATGTAAACGTTAAGTTGGAGAAGTCACGTCTAATGAAGTCAACGCTCCGTCCCCCTCGTGCTCTAATCCAAAGTCCCGAAACCTTTCGGCTCGACCTACGAAACCATTTTCAGTGCCTAAAAGATTTCAGTATGAATGACAACCTCGTAGAAACTGTCCATGCGGTCGGAGCAGAAAACTGTACGACTCGCCGCAGAAGAACACAAAAATCTCCAATGACCCTGTTAATCGCGTGGCTGTTAGACGGGAAATGAAGCTGCAGTCTTCAGTAGATTTGATAACATAAAATGATATTGATTTCGTTGTAAATTATCCTACAAGACAAGCTCCGCATCTACAACCTAGGTATCTGTGGTTTTTCAGGACATTAATTTCACAAACACATTATTTCAGCACCACCTCACAAAAACCCTAATTTGTGCGGTCTCATTATTTTCTGTCAACACGGGCTGAATAATTGAAAATTATATCGCCTGGATGGTTTTCGAGATCTAAAATTTAAATTTTTGAACCGTTACCGGAATCATGCAACAACAAACATTATTCTGTTTTAGTTTTTCTTGTTAGTTATAATAATATAGCGGACGAAATCTTTTATTTTGCATTCATCTCGTTTCTGATGTTCTAGCATGTAAAGATTATTTTAATACTTAAATATCTTTCATTGGGATATTTCTTATTGTACTAATTTTTTTAAGGAAAATAAACGTCACTATCTTATTATTTACTACTAAGCTACCGCTCACATATAGATTAAATGTAAATTATTTAAATTTCTTTGCCGTGTAGCGATCGTGTAAAAATATCCACTACCTCATATAATCCCGTGGGTGTCATAAGAGGCGACAGAGGGGAAAAACTAAGGAGGTAAGTGTAATAACGAATATATACATAAAAGTCATTCTTTTGTTTAAATGCCACTGGTTCGAAAAAAACCTCTGTCCTGGAAAGAACCAGCAAGAAACCCAGCGGGACTTTTTTTTAAATAACAGCTTAAAATCATGTATATCATACGAATTAACAACACTACAAATTAGAAATAGCTTGTTAGTGATCACCTTAAATCACACCTTTCCAGAAGTTATTATCATCCATAAATTCTTTAATATTATAATAACCCTTTTTAGACAAACTTATATTAATAAAGTTTTGAACTTTAAGCAGGTCAAATTTTGTATATTTTCTGGTATTTTGTTGTATAAGCGTATACATCGCCCCAAGAATGAATTACTGACTCGATGTAGTCGAGTAACTGGTACTACTAGCTTGTGTCTGTTCTTAGTATTTATGAAAATAATGGCAAATATTTCCCTATGGGGGAATCTATGGAGGAGGCCTATATTCGGAAGTGGACTTATGAAAGGCTGTAATGAATAAATAATGAATGAAATCAAAAATGCAGAATGAGATTGAATGTCTTCTGGTAGTAAACATACAAAAAAGTATGCAACATATTATAAGAAAAGAGTCGACCGAGGGAAACTAAAACAGAAGATGGGCAGCAGCATCATTCTGAAAACAATAAAAAATGCGATTGCCAATCCACCTGCCAAGCGTGGCAAGTATGACAAAGCAATCTATGAAGGAAGCCTATGTTCAGCAGTGGACTTTTATTGGCTGTAATGAATGAATGGAATGGATTTATTGTAGAACGTCATAAAGCTGGGTATTGTATTTTCACAGATAAAATTTATTACTGCCACATATTAAACAGGAATGTTTTGTGTTGTGTTATATAACGTGTAGCAGACCAAAGGTTTTTTGCCCTACTCAAACTAAAATGCCAGCCTGTATGTTGAGGTTTATCCCGCGGAATATTTATTTGCGGTAACGATAAATTGTTGCAATTTTCATCTTTATAATACGTACATATTACGTATTGATTATCGTCACCGTTTTACGTTGTATAGCCACATCATCATCATCATCAACACAGCCTTTCATAAGTCCACTGCTGAATATAGGCCTCCCCCAAGGAATGCCACAAAGCACGGTCCTGAGCCACCTGCATCCATCGACTTCCTGCATGTCTTACCAGGTCGTCACTCCATCTCGTGGGGGGTCGCCCTACACTTCGCCTACCGGTACGAGGCTGCCACTTAAGAACCTTTCTTCCCCATCCGTTGTCGGTTCTTCGAGCTATATGGCCGGCCCATTGCCACTTCAGTTTACTAATCCGTTCGGCTATGATGGTCACTCTAGTTCTACTGTGGGTATCCTCATTTCTAAGTTTATAACGCAGATAAACCCCGAGCATAGCTCTCTCCATAGCTCGCTGAGCGACCTTAATCTTCTTCATACGGCCAGCAGTGAAGGAACAAGTCTCAGTTCCATAGGTCATCACTGGCAACACGCACTGGTTGTACAGTATTGTTTTCAAGTTTTGAGGCATACCTGACGAGAACATGTGCCGTAGTATCCCGAACGCTGCCCAGCCGAGTTGAATCCGTCGTTTGACCTCTCGGTCGAAGTTGGACTTACCTAGTCGTACTATTTGTCCCACTATTTGTCATTGGTGCTGCAACTATAACATAACAGCAGTGTGGCTCTACCATATATAAAATTATTCTTGATTATCACTCAAAATAATAATCAACCACGGTTCCAAACCCAAGTGTGGAAAATATCCTCCGTATGATCAATACAGCCTGAAAAAATGAATTTTTCTTTTTGTTATCTTGTGTGGCAAGTGAGCTAACATTGTACTTGATGGTTTGGCTTTTGCTGCCTACGGACGGATGCATAATTTAAAAAAAAAGACTTAAGGTTATTTGTTGTTAGCCTTGAAGTTTGAGGTAAAATACTCACAACTAATAATTGACTGGCATCATTATCCTTAGAGCAACAAACAATGGTCGCACTGTTGCTTGCTGATAAAATAATTAAGAGGGTCAATGGTACTAGGTGACTTACCTGCCTAGGAGCCCTACCGGGCAGGTCTGTGAGTTTGTTTGTCACTACAGTGCTTTACTACTGTGAAACCAGATGTAGATAGTGATCTGGTGGAAGATGGTATAGCGCACTGACTTAGCTTAACGGTAGCCTTTATAATGTGGGTAATTTAGTAGCAAGTTTTAGTAATTTGATAGTTAAATTGGCAATAGGCTAGCCATTCAACTTGAGGAACCGAAAAACGATTAGGCAGAAAGGTTCTCGAGCGGCAGCCTTATAACGGAAGCTAATGTGTAGGGCGGCCCACCACTAGATGTAGTGACGACCTGGTAAGACATACAGGAGTTCGATGGATGCAGGTGGCTCGGAACCGTCCTTTGTAGCATTCTTTAGAGGAGACCTATGTTTAGCAGTGGACTTGTAAATGGCTGTTATAATGAATAATGATGAGTAATTTAGATGGTAAAATAAACATACTATATAAAGATATAAAACAGTACTAAGAGTTGTCTTAATTGTTAGTTCCCACACGTTCTACTTGAGCTTAAATTTAGCAACACAAACAGAAATTTTCTGCAAAATTTTACTTTGTAAATTATGTGCATCCTAATAAACGTAAAGATAATAACTACCCACGGTTTCCATAACGTATCAAAAGAGCAATATTTTTACTTTTCCAGTGCGTGTTACAAGCATCAAGCAAATAGCGGATTAGTTAGTCCGCCTATTTTACTATACCGGGTTCTGGCAGCATCTTTGCATTTCTCCCCGTGGGTGGGTGGGTATTGTAAGCGATATGTCGGAACGATATTTTGGCTTTCTATAGATGGCGCAATAAATAATTCGATTATAAATACAGCGTGAGTCGTGAGCACCAACTTACAGCATTTGATCATGTATATTTTACAGCCAATATGCTGCAGTCGAATGTCACGTGAATATCCAATGAATAACGAAGATTAACTAACAGACCAATCACGTGAATGAATGTTTACGATAACCACTTATTGCCCTTATACTTTACCAAATAGATTTTTGAATCGGCTATTGGGCATGTCAAGGCTATGCTCACCACTCTTGCCGTTATATACGTGTATCATATGTACGCTATTTTATTATAACGTGTGTTGGCAGCTTAAGAGACACTATCACTGCATTTCTCCCCATGAGTGTCGTAAGTTATATGATATTGTGGCTTTCGATAGATGGCGCTATAGCTAACTCGTTTACAACAAGCTTATAATGCTCAGGCTTGCAATGGGGAATAGCTTCAAAAGTGCGAGACGTCTGGTACTGCGATGGTCAAACTGCCTTCCCTACAACAGGAGTGGCCCATACTCAACAGTGGAATTTTGTGGACACCTGATATGAATATATATCAGGTAATACTTTATTTTAACTGAAGCTTATCCAATGTTTATTAAATAATAAATAGAGTAATAGCAGCGGTATTTGGTAAAACTAGATTTTGTTTTAAACTAGAAAAATTGTTTTTAAAATGTAATTTAGGTTTTTCTTCTTCCTCATTGGATTGCTGAAGTCGTCATAGAAAATTCTCTCCCACTGCTGAAAAATTTGCCTTATTCATCACGTTCAGCAGGCAGATTGACGATCACAATGCCATATATTTCATACCTTTGACCCTGCTTTCCTTCACCAGTCTGGTTATTTTACTTCTGGAGTAAACGAGATGGTTATACCGCCAACTATCGAAAGTCATATTAATTTTCTGACGCGCCTTTCTAAACACTCATCTGAATAAATAGGGTGATGGATCCTTTTACACCGCCACCAAACTGTACAAGTCCAGCGCCAGCCATTTAATCGTATATTTTTCTTAAGAATCATTCATTTTACTACATATTTATTTATCATCGAAGAGCATAAAAAAGTAATGACTCATTACCAGTAAAAAGAGATTCTCTACTATAACCATACAATACACAGCAGTATTATGCTACTATTAGTCCAACAAATACCTCTGTCCTAGGAAGAACAAGCAATACATCAAGTGGTTAATATCATCCACAAAGTTCTTCATATTATAATAACCTATTTTGGATAATCTTTGTAAGGGATCCCCTTATTCGATCGTATGCTAGGTTAATCCACCTACCAAACATGGCAATTATGAAAAACCTCCCTGTTCGCGCAAAACACTTTCAAGGATTGACGCGAGAGGGCGCTCGGCTCGGTGCATTCATACCGGTTTGACTTTCGGTCGTGCGAAAAACGCCCAAGGGCATTCAGTCGTCTTTAATCAGTGCTGACGTGAGCACGCGGTCCATTCTGTTAGGGAACTCGGAATAATTAGGTGCGGCCCGTAAATATACGGTCTAGGATTTGTGACGCGCATTCCTGCTGGAGAGCTTCCCGGGACCGACTCAGAATCTGTATAAATGCATTCGACAATATTAGCTAGTGCGGCCTCTGTATTCTAGAACTAACTCTTGCGACGCGAAACGGTAGTGACCTTTAATAAACTGTAAACTCCGTGTGCGTTTTGTGCGTTAACCTTATAACCCGCGATAGTTAGTGGCTTCTGCAAGTTAGTAAATCGTACGATAGAGTTAATTGACTGTCAACGTGACGAAAGAAGAAAGTGACTGTGGACAACCTCGAAAGGCCCCGTCAAGTTGGAGCGGTGTCGACGCTCGGGCTGCTGCCGACGGCCAAGGTCTAGGTTCAATCACCATCAGTCACACCCAGATACACACCACATCACCATTCTTTCCCTTGCACTACACAACCACATGAGAACTGACCGACTCCGGAGGGACCAGTCGCCTTGGATAGGTAAGTAAGCTTCATCCAAATTCCTTCCGGTCGACTGGCCGTAGTATAACGCTCCCCCATATATTTTAATGTAATTAGGAATTTCCACGTGGCCACATTGAGGCCCGACCTACGTCTGTTCGGGAAGTCTTCAGCTCATGGGCCCCTGAGGATTGGATCCTTTAAGGGAGCAGCCGTAGGCCGTAACAAACTGGTAGCAGAGCGCGGTTCCGGGTTCAATTCCCGGTCGATCCCGACCATAGTGTTTGATAACCATTAAACAATTCTGGTGGCAGGGAGCGTTGGTTTGATTGGTTTAATTTGTATCTACAATCACGCCCGTCCGTAATACGTAAAAATATTTTTTTGTACGTAATAATAGAATTATTTCCCTTTGTTCTTTGTTGCTTGCCTTTTTTGGTTAGTGGGTAGATTTGAAAAGCCGCGCCCTAGGTTGCGCAAGCGGGAGTTTTCTAGAGATATACGTCATGTAGGTAGATGGTTATTTTTACGTAATCGGTTAATTATCGTTGTCGGATAGTTGTAGTGGATTACTTATCGAAGGGTCGATTTCCGAGCTAGGCATTTTTTGTTGATCGACCGTGATGTGTATTTTCGTTTATACTGTTGTTGTATTTGAACTAAAGAGTAGTAATGGTATTTACGCCATTTGAATTTAACTTGATTTGATCGCACTAGTATTTGTTATTTGTTAATTTGATTTGTGCCTTTTCTTTTGTGCTAACTTGTATTTGGTTGATACGTAGTAATTCGTATTTGTGTAATTTCTATTCAACGCGATTTGATAGGAACTGCATTTATTAACTGTTAATTTTTGTTGTATTTTTTGTTTGTTATCTTTGTAGTCTGTGCTCAAGCCGCGTCGTAATTTTGCATTTAATAGTGATGACATCGCCCAAGCTACTGATCCGTTGTTTGCGGACTGAGCTACGCTGGGCCACAAGCGCTCATGCTTTGATAGGTCGACCGGATAGGGTCCATAACATGATGAAGTGGTTCGAGCAGGTGGATGCTCGAAGGGCCGCAGTGGAGGAGGCTTACGCTGAGCTCGAGGATTCGGATGTGGAGAAAGGAGTTCTGGACTCCTGCTTCGCGGACTATGAGCAGTTCTTGTGGCTCACGGACGAGTTGATCGAGGCTGAAGGCAGGTATGCCGAGGAGGCGCGTGAAGCTCGGATGAGTGGCCTGTCCGAGTCCTCTCTGAAGCAGCTTCAGCCGGAGCTGTTGGGACGACTCCCAACTCTGGACCTGCCAAAGTTCTCCGGGGTCCTTTCCGAATGGCTGACCTTCGTTGGTCTTTTCGACAGCCTAGTGGACGCCCGGAGTGACCTGACCCCGAGCCAAAAGATGGCGTACCTCCTGGAATCACTGGAGGGGGAGGCCCTGGGCGTCGTCGGCCACTTGAGATTGTCGGACGACGCCTACCACACTGCTCGGGACCTCCTAGCCAGAAGATACGCCAACGTCCGGCGAATTGCTGACGAACATGTTAAGCAGCTTCTAAGCCTCCCGCTGCTTAGTGACCGGGCCAGACTGCGTCCGGACCTGTTGGATCCAGTCTTGGTGGCCTGTAATACGTTGAGGCGGCTGGATTTACCAGTGAGCGAATGGGCTTTTTTGTTGCTCCGCATCGTGCTGTCCCGTCTACCTCTCGACCTTCGAATCCATTTTGAGGAGAGGTACGGCGGGAACGAGGCCTCCTATATTTCGCCCTTCTATGACCTGCTGCGGTTTTTGGAGGAGCAGTGCCGGCAGATAGAGAGCGCGGCGGGCACCGTTGACGACTTACGAGCCGTGCCCAGTGAGAGGCTGAATCCTCCAGGCAAGTCGTCGTCAACCCCCCCATGCTCCTATTGTCGAGCATCTGATCATCGGGTAACGTCGTGCCCGAAATTATTAGGTAAGCCGGTTCCAGCGAGGCGAACTGTCGCCAGGGGGCGCCGCTGGTGCTGCTCATGTTTGGGAGGACACCTCCAGCGAGACTGTCCGCATCGGCGGCCCTGTCTGCATTGCCAGGGCAATCATCATGCCGTTTTGTGCCTGAGTGCGAACGGCGTCTCCTCTCAGGGCTCTGCCAGGCCCTCGACCCCCACGGGCGGGGGCGCTCAGCCACGCCCTCTGCCGGGCGACTCTCGTCACCCGCCGGCCAGCCATCAGGCCCCTAAGTTTGAAAGGGGTCCCTTCCCCGACCAGTCGGGGGGTAATTCCCCCAGGGGCGGGGGTGTCATCACCCCCCTAAGCGTGTGGAGAGGAACTTCACGGCCACTCATCGGTCCGCAGGACCCTTCTCACTCCCGTTAGCTGAGTGGCCGCGACTGGTGTACCACTGTTCCCCATTTGATGGAGGCGGCCCTGGCTAGCTGCCGCCTTAGCTCCCACCACGGCCACCTCCACTGAGCCTTAAGCCGTCAACAGTCCACTTGTCAAAATGTTCTGTTGCCGACGGCCTCAGTGAAGGCGTACAACCCGAGTGGCGACTGTTAGCGATCTCGGGTTCACGCCATGTGGTCTCCCCTTGGTGGTGGGAAGATTAGGGCCCCCCTGGAGCGTTGAATCACGCTGTCAAGGGGTATTAGATTTGGTTTGGTCGAGCACTTAGTTAAAAAATACTTTGAATTAAAATTAAAAAATGCTTTGGGCTTTCCGCGAAATTTTCCTATCTGTAGCGGTTTAAATTAAAAGAATTGAATTTAATTTACTCCTTTAAATTCTACTGCATGTGTTTTGGAAATATATTTAATCACTGTATTTGATTGTTGCGTCTGTTTGCTGAAAGGAAATTGAATGGCGCGCTATTTGAAAAATTATGTATATGTTTATGATAGTGTTTAATCATTTTGCTTTGCGAAGAAGTAGGGCTGTCCCTTACGTTATTGTTTTGTTTAATTTGCAAGGTGACCTATGCGCATCGGTGATTAATTTGGTTGAATTGATTCTGTAGTTGAACATTGATGCTTTTGAAAAATTAGTTGAAATATGAACATAGGACTACTTGTCTAACAGGCTAGCTAGTTTTGGAGATTATCAGATTGAAATCAGCTGCCGCACTATTTTAGTAAATAATAATATGGTGGGTGGCCTGGCTAGGCCTACTTGTTGAAAATTCATACTAGGGACTATCTGTGCGTTTCGTTCGGCTCTTCACAGACGACGTTCATGTGGAATTTGTGGGTGCTCTCTGCACTGAAGCTTAGGAGGCCGCTCGGGGCCGCTTCGTGTCGCGTCGCTGTTTGCAGAGCTGATCCTGCCAATGAGTAATAAGGAATTATGATTCTTGTATAATAAATCCTTGCACCATTAATTTTAGATAAATAGAATATTGTTAAATATACATTCATATTACAATATAATAAGTACTTATATGTAATATTATAAATATGTAGACGAGCACTTATATGCAAGTAGCCTTACTCATAAAAATAAGCGATTATTTTAACATTACAAAAATACACATCAATTTTGTTTATTTGCATAGATTCAGGCGAAAACACAAAAAAAAAACATTTTTTCATCACTGCATTAAACAATTGAAATACAATCTTTTTTTCTTTGAAATAAGATGTGATTTAGAAATTTAACACAAAAATAGATTTTAGCCATTCCATGTTGTATTAAATATTTCTAAATATATCGTATTTTAAGTACAAAGCTCATATTATAATTAAAATTTCACCTAGAAACGAGCTGATGACAAAAGAACAAAGTGTATTTTCTATTTCTTTACCATCCAATCTAATTTTTATTTCCTAGCTATCCAATTTCATTAGAAAGAAAATATTGGGATTTTTATTAAAAACGCTACAATTTGGCTTCCCGTTTTGTGTAATATGGCACAAAGAGGCACGTTATGTTTTATTAACTATAAGACATCGTAGAAAAAGATAAAATTTAGTTTATACCTCCATTTATCCTCGTTTAAGAATATAATGGACCATATTCTGGTGACGTAAGAATACCCACTACCATATTATTCTATATGGGTGTCGTCAGAGGCCACAGAGGATAACGAATGATTCGATTGGCAGTGTCTTCCTAAAAACAACAAAAAAAATGCGGTGTCCGACCCGCTGTCAAGCGTGGCAACTATGGAAATTATCCTCCCTATGAGGAAATATATAGCAGAGGCCTATGTACAGTAGTGGCTGCAAAATTCACGTAACTACTATTTCAATCCATCAACTTTATTGTACATTTAATTAACTTCAAACTCAACTAAATCCCCGTTAATCGTAATCAAAAACTTAACACACTTCAAAGATCACTTCCGTTTCACGTGGCAAGATTATAACCAAGAGCAAAAACGCAATCTTTTCTCTAGTCACAACGTTCAGAGTTCCTTAGCACAAATCTATAATACGAACACTGTTTCTCGCGGGTCACAAATTTTAGCGTTTTAGGCGAAACAGGAAAATATCTCCGAGTTACATCCAATGCCACAAAGCAACTACTCGACGCAAAGTATTATTGTCAAGCACTTCAACCGGTAATCACTATACAATTTACGTAAATTACTTGCCAACGAATTTAGGTTAATCAATCAAATTATTACTGCTTCGTCATCGCGTGAACGCACTAAGATAACCAAACTAGAAGCGAAAACTCCAATAGTAAATTCCATACGCATTAAAAACCGGATGTTAGTCAAAATCAATATTAAATTCCAAATAATTAATCGACCTGGCGTCTATTTTGCTAGACTCAACAAAATCCCCGTCGTTGCATAAATTTGCTAACAAAACCGACACTAACAGTGGTAGAGCAACGCGGCAGCTTTGCTGTCGCACGGATGGGCCGGCTCGAACCAGGGTGGTACCACGACCTCACAGAATACCAGCGTGAAGTAGACGTTTACCTCTGCGTTTCGCTTGGTGAGTGCAGGTGGCCGGAGGCCCTTTTTACTGGAAACGAGGCATTCCACCTTAGTCCTCGCGGGTGACAACGCATCTGCATTTTGATTCACAAACAAGGATAGATGTAGATGTCTATGGGCCGCAGCAACCACTTACCATCAGGTGGACTGTGTGCTCGTTTGTCACCCTTATCCTATAAAAAAAAAGGTTATACCGGACGACCTCACGCCGTGCTAGTGACCGCACTGCATTGTTCGACTTCCGCCGCGCCACACGCCAAACCAACTCCGCTCGCCAAAACGTCAAACCGGTACAAATGCACCGCACCGGGCGCCCTCTGGCGTCAAATCTTTAAACTAGCGTTAGGCGCGAACAAACCCCCGTTCCGGACAGGGTCGCAAAGGCACGTTGCAAGACCGAATCTCCAACCAAAACCTCGGCCACCCTAGGCACCCCATCAGATCTTGGAACCTTAACCACCGCCTCAAAATACCGCCCCAATGTGGGCAAGCCGGAGGGTCGAACCTCCACTGGATGACCATCCTGGACATCGTAGCACCTAAATAAGTCCTGTTACTGGACGACGACCTCTTTCAAACACCTACCTGTGCCCCTAGGATTAGTTTCGCAATCCGACCGGATCAGGTCTGCAACAGCGACGCGATACGAAGCAACCCAACGAGGCCACCTAAGCTTCAGTGCAGAGGGCACCCACAAATTCCACATGAACGGCATCTGTGGAGAGGCAAACGAAACGCACAGACAGTCCTTAGTATGATTTTTCAAGCTGGTAGGCATAACCAAGCCATCTACAATATAATCATTTACTCAATTGTGCGGCAGCTGATTTCAATCTGATAATCTCACAACTAGCTAGCCCTTTTAGACATGTAGTCCTATGCTCATATTTCAACCAAATTTCAAAAGAATCAATATTCAACTACTGAATTAATTCAAACAAATTAATTTATCGATGCGCACAGATCAAACAGACAAATAAAACAAAACTATTAACGTAACAGACAGCCCTATTTCTCTTTCCAAATAAATATCTTCGATAGTGCCAACAAAAATGTGAAAACAAAGAGAGGAATGATTCTTATTCCGTTAGGCACAAATATGGTTATTTAATTTCAATTTTCTTTTAAAAAAACCAAACACAATGATCAATTCATTTACAAATAAATATGCACACGCATTCAAAGAGCACATTATTCAATTTCAATTTTCTGCTAACAACAGCTACAACTATGAAACATTTTGCGGAAAACCCAAAGCATTTTTATTTTAATTTAAAGCATTATTAATTAAGTGCTCGACAAAACCAAATGTAATAGTCCTTGACAGCGTAATTCAACGCTCCCGAGGAGCCCTAATCTTCCCACCAACCAATTGGAGACCACACAGCATTGTGAACCCGAATCCAATAGAGCGCGAGCCGCTAACAGTTGCCACTCGGGTTGTACGCCTTCACTGAGGCCGTCGGCAACAGAACAGTTTGACAAGTGGACTGTTGTCGGCTCAAAGGAACAGTGAAGGCGGCCGTGGTGGGAGCTAGGGCGACAGCTAGCTAGGGCTGCCTCCATCAAAGGGTAGACGGCGGTACCCCAGCCGCGGCCAATCAGCTAAAGGGGGTGAGAAGGGTCTAGCTGACTGCTGAGTGGCCGGAAAGTTCCTCTTCACGCGCTGAGGGGGGCGACGACACCCCCGCCCCTGGGTTGACGACCTCCCGACTGGTCGGGGGAGGGGCCCCTTTTAAACCTAGGGGCTCGGTGGCTGGCAGGCGAGCACCGAGCATCGCCCGACAGAAGGCGTGGCTGAGCGCCCCCGCCCGTGGGGAACGAGGGCCCGGCAGAGCTCCGAGAGGAGACGCCGTTCGCACCCAGGCACAAAACTGCATGGTGCTTGCCCTGGCAATGCGGACAGGGCCGCTGGTGCGGGCAGTCTCGCTGGAGGTGCCTTTCCAAATAAGAGTAGCACTAGCGGCGCTCTTTGGCGATAGTTCGCCTAGCCGGAACCGGCTTACCTAATAACTTCGGGCACGACGTCACCCGGTGATCGGAAGCTCGGCAATAGGAACAGCGGGGCGCCTCCCTGGCCACTAGGCCACTGTACGATGGAAGGGAGATGCGCCCGCTCGCGGGATCTCCGATCGGCTTTAGGGGGGTTGACAATGACTTGCCCGGCGGATCCCGCCTCTCACTGGGCACGGCTCGTAATTCGTCAACGGTGCCCGCCGCGCTCTCAATCTGGCGGCACAGCTCGTCCAAGAAACGCAGCAGATCACTAAAGGGCGGTATATGGGAGGCGCCGTCCCCGCCATACCTCTCCTCAAAATGTATCCTAAGGTCGAGAAGCAGGAAGGACAGCACGATGTGGAGCAACAAGAAGGACCATTCATCCACCGGCAAATCCAGCCGCCTCAACGCATTACAGGCCACCAAAACTGGATTCACTAGGTCCGGGCGTAGTCTGGCCCGGTTCCTAAGCAGTGGGAGGCTTAGAAGCTGCCTGACGTATTCGTCCGCAATTCGCCGGACGTTGGCGTATCTTCCAGCGAGGAGGTCCCGAGCAGTCTGGTAGGCGTCATGCGACAATCTCAAATGGCCGACGACGCCCAGGGCCTCCCCCTCCAGTGAGGCTAGGAGGTACGCCATCTTCTGACTTGGTGTCAAGTCCCCCGGGCGTCCATTAGGCTATCAAAAAGCCCTACAAAGGTCATCCAGTCGGAGAGAACCCCGGAGAACCTTGGCAGGTCCAGAGTTGGGAGTCGTCCCAACAGCTCTTGCTGAGTAGGCCGCTTCCGAGGGGACTCATGCCACTCATCAGAGCTTCACGCGCTTCCTTACCATACTTGGCCCTGGCCTCGATCAATTCGTCCGTGAGCGAAAAGAACTGCTCATAGTCCGCGAGGCAGGAGTCCAGGACTCCCTTTTCTGCATCCGGGGCCTCGAGCTCGGCGCAAGCCTCCTCCACTACGGCCTCCCGGGCCGCGACCTGCTTGAGCCGCTTCTCCAAACTATAGACCCTATCCGGTCGACCTATCAAAGCATGGGCGCTAGCGGCCCAGCGCAGCTCCGCCTTCAGGCAACGAATTGGTAGCTTGTGCGATGGCATCACTACTAAATACAAATTACTACGCGGCACAAATATAAATCAAATTAACAAATAACAAGTACAATTACTATCAAATAAATTTAAATACAAGTTACACAAATACAATTACTATTTATTAAATTAAATACAAAGTACAATGCAAATAAAGGTACAAACCACAGTGGATCAGCAAAAATGCCTCGAACAGACAACCGACCCTTCGACAATTAATCTACTATAATTATACGCCAACGATAATTATCCGAATACGTGATAACCTTATCTACCTACTCAAAATACCTGACGCGTACCTAGTCCTAACAAACTCCTGCTTGCGCGGCTTAACGGGCGTGGTTCCTCGTTCAACCCGCTAACAAAAAAAATATTTATTTTACGTACGCACGTATTTATTACCTACTATTTTTACTAATATTTCGGCCGGGCGTGATTGGAAATCAATCAACCGCGCTCCTGCTACCAAAAATGTACACGCCCTGAGCTGCCCCAAACAAAGTTGGCCTGGACTAGGGCCCATCAGTAGCCCAATCGACGGACAGCAGAGGACGGGTCTCTATATAAATAAAATTAGTCAATAGCTCAGCTCACCACAAAATACTCTGGTGTGAATGGAAAAGTGTCATTTGGGCAATTACTTAAAACTGAAACGAGACGGGAGTTAAAACACGCTTCTATCTGTGTTAACACTGTCTTCAACTCCTAGTAGTTATGTTAGAGTACTATCGCAAATTAGCTTCTTCGGGTAATTTTTCGCACTACACACTCCAGCCTCCCACAAACCTCTAAAATTGTGATACTTGCGACTATGCCACCTAATTGACTTAATCTTAAAAAGTTGTGTGATTTAGTTAGGCCACTTTCAGTTAACCTTATCATCATATCAGCTCTTAATAACTTCTAAGCCCTCTGCTTCTCAAGGGCATAGTCCACTGTAGTGATGATATGACTTAATCGTCAGGCTTGGCTAGACGACTTTGGATATACGATCATTTAACCAGATGTCTCGCTTATTTGACGGGCTCTTATTAAATTTACAGCAACGTAATATAACATTATAATAAATATTTTAGTTTGCTTATACGTTATTCTTCATATCCTAGTTGCAATCATGTTTTCCTTAAAGAATAATTGTGAAAAATGAGCATACAGTCTACCTGATTGTAAGTGGATGCTGTGCTGTGGCCTATAGACAGCTACATTTATCTGCGACTAAGAATCAAAATATAGGTGCATTGTCACCAATCAGGACTACGATGGAATGCCTCATTTCCAGTAAAAAGGGGCTCTGTTTCTCTACACCCAACATTATTACGAAGGTATTCTGTGAGAGCGTCGTCCCTTAGCGTGACTCTACCACGTATAAAAATTGTAATTCAAAGCTCTCATTAAGTTGAAAGTAACGAAATATAATAATTTTATAAATATTTCAGTTTGTAGTATTTGAGTTAGAATTGTTTTATACAATATTCTTTATATCCGACCTGCAATCATGTACCTACTTATCACTCTCGCGTGGCCGGTCGCGTATCAAAACAGACGTGCTTCAATAAAAACCTGACGTTTTACTGAAACGTGAATTGCAAAAATAAGATTGCGGCAAATCCGCGCTGTCTGCTCGAGTTCGCTGGAACAATTCACACGTTGTGATACAAGGTATAGGCGTCTAAAGTAAAAAAAACTTGTAATTTTATTTTAAATTGTGTGTAATTATTGTGCCTAATGCTGCTGTGTTTCGTATATTGACAAGCAAACAGCCTGAATTCGCGCCCGGCCGCACCGGTACCAAAACAATTGTTAATTGCTATTATTTAGTAAATAAATAAATTAAGCATATTAAAATTATGTCTTAAATATATAATTTTATACACTTATCACAGTATTTTTAGCTTCGCATATAGCGGATTTCTTTTTATACTTTTAATTTTATTTATATGTATAGATATACATATAAATAAAATTAAAGTCTGTCTGATTACTATGTCATTTGCACGCTATGTGTCATAGTACATGTCTGTACAACCATTTTTAAAGAATTTGTTTTGTCTTTATGTCTGTCTGTCTAACTGTATGCCTGCTTGTGTGTTTGTCTGTTTGTCCGGGCTAATCTTGAGAAAATTGACAAACAGATAAATAGCAGTGCCAGGAGTGATCTAGGCACCTTTCATCCTTAAAACTTAGAATGTTTTTTGAGAAACCGAAATTTGTTAAAAGAAGGGCTTTGATGAACATCTTAAATTTATATGACATCACATTAATAGATTCAGGCGCATCAGTATAAGTATAGTAAATAATAAAATGTTTACAGTATAAGAATAGTCTACTTTCGCTTGTGACTTACTCCATGGTAGCAGTCCAGACGTGAACACAATATAATGAGGATGGGAGAAGAGAGGAAAGTTTTTGAGTGAACTCAGAAGTGCTCCAAGTAATTTTTCGTGCTTGATTTAAAGCGATACCGCTAAAACAGACTTTGAACTCTGTGGTGTTAGCAAATGCTATTAAAATTGATGCTTTCGTTTTTTATGCAGTATGAGGAGAAATTCCATAAGTACGTATTACGCTCACAAAAAAATAGCTTATATTAAATTAAATCGAAAACGGGTGAATAGGTTTGATTTACCATATCGCTTAAATGTAAAAACTGGAGAATATTTGCGGTTAACTATTAAAATTTGTTATTCGCTTCTTTTGATTATAGCGAATAAAAACTCATGATCGTATATATATATACTAGCAGGCCAGGCAGACGTTGTTCTGCCCTTTCCGAAGACCCTTGACCCTACTTAAATTCGCAATAAAAATATTGAGGATCGTTAATTGGGATAAAAACTATCCTATCTCTCAAGTTGGACCAAACTGCACATAGTTTGAAAAATTTCATTGAAATCAGTTTAGTAGTTTAGGAGTACATCGCGGACAAACAACGTGACATGTAATTTTTATATTTAAAGATTATACTTGTGACTTTTGTTGCTTTACGACCAATAGACAACAATGGTTTAGTGGTCGTAAACGCGATTGCTAATCATAAGCGCCCGCTTTCGAATCTCAAGTCGGGGCAAAATTAGTTATTTGGTTTTCCTGTCAAGAAATTCTCAGTAGCAGCCCAAACTCAAGAAGTACATCGATTTTGCATCGAATGTTTGGTGACAGTTTATTATTAAGACGATTAAGGAACGATAAGGGGTAAGGTAAATTTCTAATACCGCCATAACCTCATTCTGAAATCCATCATGCAGAGTAACTCATTGAACTTCTAAGTACGGCCAGCAGTTAAAGACCACGACTCTCCAGCCCCCATCAAGAAACTTGATTTACTTTCTATCAAATAAAATAAAAGTTCACATAAGCTTCATAAGATTTTGAAGTAAACATTTCAAGTATGATTTCAAAAGAGAAACGGAAGCTGCCTTTCGACGGTAAATTCACTTTTCCTGTTGTCGGAGTAAGAAAGTGAATTTTCGCAGCCTCATGACATAATGTTATTGCTTTTCAAAGACCTCTAAAATGTTTTTATATCGACTTTTATATCCTAGATGGAATTGTACTCGGAGGTAGGACTCCTTTTCTATCAAGGCGTGCGTCTGAATAGACACAACCATCTTGCCTATTTCTACCATCAAATACATCAAAATGCTTTCACTGCGTTGTAATGTGTACTGGTCTGAAGTGTATAGAGAAATATAAGTTATAGACTATGAGGTATTCTATTTTAGTTCTCAGACATGACAACACCACTGTAGCCTTATTTAATTGAATTTGGCTGCATGTGTCCATGGACTGAATTGTCACTTCTGATGTTGTTAATAGTACAACTAAATTCAAAGTCATACTTCTTTTGCAGAAAACGAAATCTTCCCGGAAATGGTAGAGCCACGCTGCAGTTATATTATGATTGTAGCTCGAATGGGTCGACTCAGCCGGGGAAGGACCACTTTCTCACAGAATAGCAGCGTTACAAAGCAGCGTTAAAAAGCAGCTTAATGCTGCTGTGTTTCGTATGGTAAGTGTTGAGAACCGAAGACCCTTTTTACTAGATACACATTTTACCATCAGGTAGACTGTGTGTTTGTTTCCTTATTCTATAAAAAATAGTTCCCACAGCCAACACAAAGTAAAACTTACCATTAAACCTATCAGCCCATTTGACCGTGTTATAAAAAAGGCTCAGTTACAATATTTTAATTTAATTATTATTACCTTTAACAGCGTCTATTTCAAAAGAATCTACAATTAAAATAGGTTTATTAAATCTACAATCTGATGCGCTTAATTGCAACGTCGTCACTACTATTTCCTGTCATCTATTAATAGCGTCGATAAAACGTCCATTAACAGCAAGCGTTTACTATTTCCACTTCTGCTATTTCCTTTATTTACCTTATTATTTCATAAGAAATTATCGCTTAATTTTTTTTAAACTTTTAATATACTTTTATTCCATGTTTACCTTAATTTAAGTAAAAGATACTTGCTAAATCGCCGCCGTCTGTTGGTAATGTGTCGAAAAGTCTGTTTGAGTGGCCTCGCTGTATTGCGAGACTGATACGCTGACCAAAATATATGCTAGCTTTTGAGTCACCAGAGACATTCACAAGGCGTGATAAGATATCTCTGTACAAACTCCTTAACTCAGGACTCATGATCAACATTTTTCCAAGGAATGAGAGTCATTCCATCAGGCCTCTTGCCATCGTCCCGCAATATATCGCTTGACTCTGAAATTGGCACTGGTTAAGGGTCGTCAAATGTTGTCATTAATGGCTGCATGGCGAGGGATGCGACCAGCGCTCCGCAGGCCGTGGTGACCATGAATGTGAAACTCTTTTCTACAGAGGCAGCGATGGAGTTCATTGGTTTTTAAGTCTAAACTCAGGCTGATAGCATGAAAGAAAGTGGTACTGTCCAAGAGTGTTCCGATATTTGATGAGGGCAGTGCATTCAACCAGTAGCCCGACTCCTCCTCAAATGCTAGGAGACGTGCTCGCTCTGTTGGGTTTCCGCAATTTTCTACTAGGTTTTTCTGAACCTGGATACTGAGCGGCTCATCCCAATGCCCCTGCGAAGCTGTATTTGTCAGAAAAACCTAGTCCGGCCCGGTCTTATTGTTCCAGGCTTCCTTGGGATCAGCCAAGCACAAGACCTCTACATCACCGAATGATGAGTTAATGATTGTTCCGATGACGCCTGACGTACTATGAGCTGAAGACATGAAAGCTGGAAGTGCTATGCTGGAAACTCCTCGGATGAATAGACTACCAAGTCTAAAGAGAAGTGTGGCCTAAACCCAGGATTTTTCATTTATTGGACAACTTACAATTTCAATCATAGTTTTCCTACTCATATCATCCAGACGATTTAAAATGGGACGTGCATTCAAAAAGTTGAACACCGCAGCACGTACGTGAAATTCGGCACAAAAAATAAATTAGTGTGGCATATGCCATGTGTGGGCTAATTTCATTCAGACGACTGGATGACTCCTCAAACTTTAAAATCTGTTCACTGACAAAGCGTTGAAAGGACTCATCCAGAATAGGAGCACTAAAGGCGAAGCGATTTGCTGTTAATTATATTTATAATTTGATCTTTTAAGGAGGTAGGTAAATTCTCATTAACGAAAAGTTCGCATTTGAAAAATTCAATTTGAGGCCAATAATCAAGCACTGAGTTTGCTCCGCCTAATGTTTCATCATCTAAATACTAGACATTGAATTTTGAGTTGAAATCGGAAATAATTGGATTTAATGCCAAACTAAAAATTGCCAGACCAAGCGGGTCACCCTGCTGGCTTTCTTTTTATAACAGGACAATTGAAATTTAAATAGCTTAATTTTCAAGAAATGTTTTCGTACGATGGGGAATCTATTTGTGGGAGGCAATCTTGGACTTGTAATGGCTTGTGGGTTCTGGTTTTATGAATATTTAGGCCTCTTTGCCCTTTGAAAAAGCGAGGTTATGAACAGTCTGTACACTGCACGAGGTCTTGTGATGCGGTTGCCGCTAACCTCTCCTTTAGGTAAAGCTTATCAGTCAGATACATACAAATTTATCACATTTAATACATAGATATATACAAAAAGAATAAAAATATAATGGAGTAATAAAATCTATACTTACATAACTAGAAATATTAAAGTTTTTAAAAAGTTACCTCGCGTACATTCGGTAACTTTTTAAAAACTTTAATATAATGCATTTCCGCAAAGTAACGCCTAACTCTATTAATTACATTACTAGAAATTACGCGGAATTAGAATAAATAAATAATTTAAAGGAAATGTCTTTAACCCCTTGCCCCTCAATTGGAAAGTGCAGGAGTGAACAGTAAACAGTTATGGTTGCCAACCAATAGGAGTCTCGGCGATTGATTGTCACCTTGATAAAACCTGTTTTGTTCGATAACAGCTCTTTGGCGTAGCTAATTCAAAAATTTGTAAAACAAATAAGCTGTTTCCTTGTAAAAACTATATGGTCACTCAACTGAATTAATATCCGTAGTCCTCCGCTCAAACAGTAACAGACTTGGACTGATTATAAAGGCAAAGTCTGGGCTTATTGTACATTTTTAAATATTATTTAAGTGGAGCAGAATTTATCAAACACGTAACATTTCATCGAATTTTTTAAAGTTGAACTTTCTTGAACTTCTCTTATGTACAAATAAATGCACAAATTGTAAATCTACTTCAGCATATGCTATGCAGAGTCATCAGAGTTTTTAGTTCCTTGTCTTCAGTATTTACTTTTTATCAAATGTTTAATTTTTGACTCTTTTTAGTAATTTAATCAGCTCAAGGTAACAAAGAATTTTATTAAAATCTTCATGTCCTATTTGTATGGAATTATTTCTCCAAATTTCTACTGAAACATGCCTGAAAGAACCTGAAGAATCATTAAAATCGATTCACAAGTGAAAAAAATTGCAAACATGTTACAAACAAAAATTAAAAGCTAATATACATGTAGTCGAACTACAGCTGCATCACTTTTCGTTGCACACTTTCCATCAGCTAGAATAATAGTGAGGCAATGTCTTAAAATATTAAAAATGTTTAATAACTATTTTAATCCATATGTAATTTTTAAAGCGTGTTACATATTACTTTACATTTTATATTACATCTTAATAATAATGATTGTACAAAGCAAATAAACTAGCGCGGCTTGTGTGCTGTAGTAAGACTGCTGTGCTTAATAAATAAAAAAATATTACCACTTAATCAAAATTCTTTCAAAAGAAGATCGAAAACAGCTTTAATCCATAGACAGAAATTCAGTACATTATTAAGAATATTCTTAATTGAGTTCTGAAAATATATTTTTCGTTTCAACGTTTAAAAAGGTTAAAACTAAATCGCAAAGTATTCTCTGAAATCCCCGGCAGTGACCGATAAGACCGGGTAGGTTCACGTCGCGACTTCGCCGGACACAATAACTCAGAGCCTCAGTAATCCTTTTATATTGTTTGCTGCTATTTGACGGATCAACAGAATAATTCTGCAAAAGGATAATTTTTAGCAATACTATTGTAAATATTTTTTTGGAAATTGTCGATACTCTCATATTTATATTATTTTCACTTAATCTTTAAGCAACAGTAGTCTAATGGCGAAATCACAAAACTGTGGGTTTAAATCCACTATACGACTGCCGTCGTGAACCAAGCCTATAAGTATTTTAAGCTTACCATGAGTGGTTAAAGGGAATATTAGTCTATCAATAGCATTATAACTGTTGATTACTTATATTTACGCGAACACTACACATTGAATAAAATTATTTTTACGGATTTTATCGCGTTTAACTTACTTATTTTAATTCCCGACGTTTCGGGTGTTTTGCAGCAACCCATTGGTCGCGGTGGGGACTGACATGTTTAACGTCCCGATGTCACAGTTAACACGGCTTCATCTTCAGGTTTTGAATATTAATTTTTGGTTCGATGAAGACAGAATGAGCTAACAGTATCTTGAAATCTTGCAGTGTTGTGTTTGGTTTTGGATTTAATTTTGTTCATTATATGATCTTAAGCAGATGGCAGCACCCATCCATTTTCTCTATAGAAATAAGGATGTTTTTTTAAATTAAAACAGCCTCGCGTGTCATCCTTGGTAGGAATCGGTGTTCTATTTACATGCTTACCTACTGAAGACTGCGTCTCAATTGCAACCAGGAAGCTAGAAGAATACAATGTGTCTACAGAGTATGCAGTATTACTCAAATACTGCCTTACATCTGGCTATCTATTGTGGAAGGAAGAGTTCTATAAGCAAGTAGATGGTGTGGCAATGGGCGAACCCGTATCTCCCATAGTCGCCGACATATTCATGGAGCTTTGAGGAGAAAGCCCCTCTTAGTGCTCCTATAAATCCAAGATTCTACAAGCGTTACGTAGATGACACTTTAACATTTTTACCACCTGACAAAGTAACTGCATTTTAGACCACCTTTATTTCATAAACTCTAAAATATAATTCACAATGGAGTTAGAGGCAAACAATTCTTCAGGTTTCCTAGATGTTTTAGTCATCCTAAATCCTGATAACACTATTGGTCACACTGTGTATAGGAAAAAGACCCATACCAACTAATATATAAATGGTGAATCGCACCTTCATCCCTCACAGTTAGATACCGTGGGAAAATCTTTGTTTCAGAGAGCATAAGGGACCTGTGACGAAAACATTAGGTCACCGAGCTTCAGCACGTCGAGCGTGTATTGCAAGACAACAAGCTTCGGGTCCCGCGCCTACGTCACAGTGACCGAGTGAAGCCGGTCACAGTCGAGCGTGTGCCTGCTGCACTACCCTATGTCAGAGGAATCACAGACAAGGTTGGCTACATTTTGAAGCGAGCTTCTATTAAAACATACTTCAAGTCGCTGAAGAAGATTAGTGAATTTCAACCATCCGTTAAGTGTAATATCCCTCTACAAGATGCAGGAGTGTACAAGCTGGATTGTGAATGTGGTCTCTCTTAAATAGGATAAACAAAAATGTCCATTAAAACCCGCAAATATCTTTCACGTGGGTTGTAATGTATGCAGTCTGTAAGCATTTTCAAGATCGTCCCAGCCATTACATCAGATTTGATAGACCACAAATCCTCGCAAAAGATCACCGATTCCTTCCAAGGATGATACGCGAGGCTATTGAATTTAAAAACTTCCTAATTTCAATAGAAAATATGGATGGTTGCTGCCATCTGCTTGGGATCCTATAATTAACAAAATTAATTCTAAACCCAAGCATATCACTGCAAGACTTCAAGATACTGTAATCTCATTCTGCGTAGATCGAACCAAAAATTAATATTCAAAAACTTAAGGTAGCCGAGCTAACTGTGACATCGGGCATCAAACATCTCAGTCCCCACCGTGACCATGGGTTGCTGTTAAGCACCCAAAACGTCGAGAATTAGAATAAGGAAATTAAACGCGATAAATCCGTTAAAAATAGTTTTATTCAATTGCTACTGTTATTTATTATAAAAAAAATTTGAAAATAGCAAAAATAAATTGAGGTGTAAGATTGCCAACCTTGCCGTAGTCTTTGACGATCCATTTGTGGTGAAAATTCAATTAAAAGATGGCTAGTCCAATTTCTACAGGCTAATGATGAAGACTGCTTCGTTGGCTTAGTAGTCGTAAGTCAAAACATAATTTATAATATAGTTTTTCCATCAATAAATTTTCAGTACCAGCTCGAAGTCAGGATGTTGGCGACACTCTTTCATCGTATCTCGGAAAGCACGTAAAGCCATTGGTTCTTGTATTTGCGCGTAACCTCTCTCCGATCGTTTTGGATTGCCGTGCCATCGATCAATGAAAGTAATTGAATAGACAGTGCTCCTGTACTTGCGCACATATGACTTACCTAGTATGTTCATAGGATTTTCATTAATTATAAAAAATATTATGCTCTTACACTCATTAATAATATTGATATTTTAATTATACGACGGCGACACAGGAATTTTTAGATCTGGCCACTTGTAAACGATTTAATAAGAAAATAAGTTCAAATTTTGAAAATGGAACTCTTAGCCAATATTATTGTATATGTATTTTATTAATTTGTCATTTGTTTACGATTCGGCGGCAAATTGAAAATTGTCTGTGTCACGTCAGCGTGAATTTAACGCGAGAAAATTTTCGTACAATGATTTTTTATGATTTTCGATGTCATTTAAGTCAAAAAAAGAACATCCCCAAATATGTGTACCCGATGACTAGATGTGTGAATAATATCACTAGGAAGAAGGATGGGAATCGGTGTACAGTAAAGATGTATAACTTATGTTTATAATGTAAAATATAGATTTAAATAATGCATTTTTTTAATCAAATATTGAAAAAAATTATGTGTATGTATGGGACCGACCCAGGACTTATTTTACCAGTTCGTAGGCGAAATGATATCCAACTTGTTTGAATTCATGCCTTATGAGCTAAGAGCCTATAATATGTTAAAATATTACCGGCTCTTAGATCTTTGATTAATGATGCCAAAATGATGCTTGATTATTTTTTTTAACTCATTAACGGTTGTGAAATGAAAACAAAAACGGTACGGATGTAGCATGCGGTGAATGCGAAAAATTTTGAAAGGTGTACTTTTTAATTCAAAGCAGTACGGTTCGCCGAAATTGTGAACAGCTTTGCTGTTGACAGCTCTTGCCAATTTTTTCACGTTTCTGGCGTTCTATGAATACAAGGCCGGATATTGATTGCTATTTTAATACTTTCGACTTAACCTAATTATCCTCAAAAAAAATTAATATTACAATTTTAGGAATTTTAGGATTTTTCTATACATATAAATAATGTTGAAGTGTCTGTCTGTAATATTGAAATAACTGGCTTCGATTAGGCACAGGGGTTTATTTGCATGCTATTATTATGACTTAAATAACCATTTTTAAAAAATTTGTCTGTCTGTCAGTGTCGGCAAATTTTTGCTTTGGCAGAATCGATTGTAAGAAAACTTTACGAACAGATAGAGAGCAATGAAAGAAAGGATCAAGGATAGATCTTTATCAGACTTTTTAATATGAAAAATTGATAAAACAAATGGTATTTGATTATCTGAATTCTAAATGAAACCATATATATATAATAGATCCTGATTTAAACGTGGTGTAGTAATGATGCAGCTATATTAGTATAGTTGTAGCACGAATGGATCGGCTCGGACGGGTAAGGACCACGTTTTGACAGAAAACCAGCGTAAAATAGCAGCTTAATACTGCCGTGTTTCGTATGGTGATTATAGAAAACCGGAGACTCATTTTATTGGAATCGAGGCATTCTATCTTAGTCCTCACGGGTGACAACGCATCTGTATTTTGATTCGTAGTCGAGGATAAATATAGATGTCTATGGGCTACAGTATCCATTTACTATCGGGTGAACTGTGTGTTCGTTTGACATTCTTAATCTATAAAAAATATAGGTAATTAGATCATTTAGGGGATAAATGGATTCTCAGACAGTCGCCATCATTATAATACAACACACTCGTACATATTTTATTTTTCCAGACAACAAACATATACTAAAATAAAATTCAATCTGTCACTTTCAGCGTTAACTTCAAAGCGTTGAGATTCGATTAGTGGAGCTTGTGTCACAACGTTTTTCATAACCGAAAAAATGAGTTTATCGGCGGTAAGATAAAACGTAATTATGACGAAACTTGATTTTGTTGGCGATAAAGGTGAGTGATCTTGACTGGTAAATATGGAATAGACTAATATGTGCTTGTTGGAATTGGCTGGGATTTATGCCTTAAAAAATTAGATTGACGAGCTTATTGCCAATTGTTTCAAAGTTAAAATGAACTATGTACAATGGAGTAGTAAATAAAAACTGCGGTAACGTTGTAAAATTGAATAAAAAAGTAATAAATGAAGCGTAAGCTTACAAACAAGTTGGTGTTTCATTAGCTTGACCCGTATGTACGTACGTACGTCTGCATGTACGAGTACGTATGTATGTGGTATCATCGGAATTAACCTTATTATTATTTATTAACATTAAAAAAAGTAATACTCTTAATTGCACATCGTTGTAAATGGTTTCATTTCCTACGACTAAATTTCGATATATTTGCACGGTTTGAGGTCCCTGGGGTCGGATTCTATTGCATTAAAAAGTACTTCGTATGTGCATGTTTGTAAGTTAGTGGATTTTTTCTTTCGTCTTTTTTGTGGTTTTGTTTTTAAACTTATTTTTTTCTACGCGTAATTACAAAAATGTTTGCGATTAAGTTCGCATTAAATATATTATACAGGTTTTTAACAAAAAATGAACACAAAATTAGTAATCTGCAGACCGTTCGGGCCCACTGAAAACCGGCGCTGTTTTTGCGGTGACAGCATAATGCATAGTGAGGTCCGTTTGCCTAACGCGCCACAACATACAAAATGAAGAAAGTTTTTATTGTATTTTATTATTTTATTTTTCTTTTTACTATAATCTATAAGTATACAAACTTTTTAATTGTTATATCCGTCAAATTGTTGTTACAGATTTTAAAATTTAAGGTCGTAATGTTTGTGACGTGTTTCAATAAATCTTTATTTCTTTCTAATAAAATGGGAAGTCAACACACCTATTTTTAATTTAATTCGTTCTAATAACATAACCTTCTCACATTTTTATAATAATAAAACAACTTGAAAAATCTCCACCTGCTCCATTATGTGTTGATAAAATACGAATGCATCATTCCCAGAAATATTTCTATTTCTTAAACACACGCTGCGAAAAAAGGACTTCCTCTACAGATTAGGTTTTCCTTTATAGAATATGGGTGATAAACATAAGATAGGTGGGTGATAATGAGATTGACTTCATTATGACGACCAGACGACAACTGTTCAGTGATGTCTCCGTGATCGCGAGGGTGAAAACTGATAGCGATCACCGAATGGTTAGAGGCACACTGAACCTAAACGTTAAGTTGGAGAGGTCTCGTCTAATGAAGTCAACGCTCCGTCCCCCTCGTGCTCTAATCCAAAGTCCCGAAACCTTTCAGCTCGAGTTACAAAACCGTTTTCAGTGCCTAGAAGACTGCAATGAAGTGGACGATATGAATGACAAGCTCGTGGAAACTGTCCATGCGGTCGGAGCTAAGTTCTGCAAGACCCGCCGCAGAACACAAAAACTCTCCGATCACACTCTTAATCTCATGGCTGTTAGACGGGAGATGAAGCTACATTCTTCAACAGACTTGACAGCATACAGGCATCTGAACAGACAGATCTCCAAATTCATGCGGCGGGACTTACGCAACTTCAATACAGCTCGTATTGAAGAAGCGATCGAGCGGAACCAAGGCTCCAAAGTCTTTGCCAGAGATCTGTCTGCCAGAAAGAGCCAACTGTCAAAGCTGAAGACAGAATGTGGCAGCATCGTTTCCGGGACACCTGAGATTTTGAATGAGATTGAGAGGTTCTATGGGCAGTTGTACACGTCATCGTTGGAGCCACACGCAAGTGTGAGTAACGATCCAAGAGCGAGTCTCATCCGACACTATTCCGAAGATATCCCGGACTTCACTCCGAGCGAGATTAGAATGGCTCTCCAGCACCTTAAAAACGGTAAGGCCCCAGGCGAGGATGGAATTACAGCGGAGCTTCTGAAAGCGGGTGGAAAACCGGTACTTGAAGTCCTTCAGAGGCTCTTTAATTCCGTCCTCCATGGTGGCATTACACCGGAGGCGTGGAGCAGAAGGGCGGTGGTCTTGTTCTTCAAGAAAGGTGACAACGCTCTTTTGAAGAACTACAGACCGATTTCCTTTCTGAGCCGCGTCTACGTGCTGTTTTCGAGAGTCATTACGAATCGTCTTGCGCGCAGACTTGACGACTTCCAGCCTCCCGAACAAGCCGGTTTCCGAAAGGGCTTTAGCACCATAGACCACATACATACCCTTCGGCAAATTGTACAGAAGTCCGAAGAGTACAATTTGCCACTATGTCTGGCGTATGTGGACTATGAGAAAGCCTTTGATTCCGTCGAAATTTGGGCGGTGCTGCAGTCCCTTCAGCGGTGCCAAGTTGACTGTCGGTATATCGAAGTGTTGAAGTGCTTGTACAGTAGGGGTACGATGACTATCCGAGTACAGAACCAGAGTAAGAAACCTATCCAATTGCAGAGAGGTGTAAGACAGGGTGACTTTATATCCCCGAAACTCTTCACTGCTGCATTGGAAGACGTTTTCAAGCTTCTGGACTGGAAAGGATACGGTATCAACATCAATGGCGAGTACATCACTCACCTTCTATTTCCCGACGATACAGTCCTTATAGCAGAATCGCTGGAGGACCTAAGCACTATGCTCAATGACCTCAATAGTGTTTCCCAACGGATAGGTCTTAAGATGAACATGGACAAAACTAAGATCATGTTTAATGTCCATGTCACACCTATGCCGGTAGTTGTTGGGAACACTAAGCTCGAAGTTGTTGACGAGTATGTTTACCTGGGACAAATAGTCCGACTAGGTAAGTCCAACTTCGACCGAGAGGTCAATCGACGGATTCAACTCGGTTGGGCAGCGTTCGGGAAATTACGGCACATCTTCTCGTCAGGTATACCTCAAACCTTGAAAACGAGACTGTACACCCAGTGCGTGTTGCCAGTGATGACATACGGAACTGAGACGTGGTCCTTCACTGCTGGCCGGATGAGGAAGCTCAAGGTCGCTCAGCGAGCTATGGAGAGGGCTATGCTCGGAGTTTCTCTGCGTGATAAACTTAGGAATAAGGATATCCGCAGTAGAACCAGAGTAACCAACATAGCCCAACGGATTAGTAAGCTGAAGTGGCAATGGGCCGGCCATATAGCTCGAAGAACCGACAACCGATGGGGAAGAAAGGTTCTCGTGTGGCAGCCTCGTACCGGTAGGCGAAGTGTAGGGCGTCCCCCCACGAGATGGAGTGACGACCTGGTAAGACATGCAGGAAGTCGATGGATGCAGGTGGCTCAGGACCGTGCTTTGTGGCATTCTTTGGGGGAGGCCTATGTTCAGCAGTGGACTTGAGAAGGGCTGTAATGATGATGATGATGATGATGAGGTGGTTGGTAACAAGGGTGATAAATTTAACTGGAGACCATTTTTCCTGGAAACGAGGCATTCCATCTGAATCCTCACGGTGACAACGCATCTGGATTTTGATTCGTAATCAACGATAAACTTTGGGCCAGAGAAACCAGTTGCCATCAAGTAGACTGTGTGCTCGTTTGCCATCCTTATTCTATAAAAAAAACTAGCACACAGCCTACCTGATTAATAATGAGTTGAAGCTGTGGCCCGTAGAAATCTGCATTTCTAAAGTGCAAATTTCTACGGGCCTGAGGACTAAGATGGAATTTCCATTTAAAAGGGTCGCTGGTTCTCTACACTCACCGATGACATAGTTGCCGAATAGCTCTAACATATTTAGAAGGCTCGAGTTAATTGTAATTTTAATTCTATATGTTTATGTTAAAATACATAAATGGTAGACTGTTACAAAACTTTGATATCTTTCGTTGTTAAAAACGAGTAACTTATATTACCCAGTGGATCAGAAAGCTGTAGTAGCTACATACCGACCATGTAAATCGAAGAAACCACCGATAAGGAAGAAATTTCTCGAGTGTTACATCACTGGATATTGGCTCCGTTTCGTACAGCCTACTTTATGACGTCATGTGGAGGAGTAAAAACGTCAATTGATTTTAAGTATTTTCGATAGTGTAAAAACAATTCTTTATTATAAAGCCACAATACTTTACTATAGCCAAATAAGTGTTTAAAACGATCTCGGAACGGTTTCAGAATCATCAGATTTCAAATATTTCTTTCCATACCAAATTCCATGTTTGCAGCGTTGAGAAAAGAATACAACTTATGGGTAAATTTGCTTAAAGAGAAAGGTACTGACTATTGATACTTTTTCAGAGTTTGAAACGAATGACTTCGAGATGATTAGATAGCGAAATATGAGAAAAATTTTGTGATTTCTCTTATTTTGAAACCAGTATAATATTCGGCAACTTATATTTGTTCGCACAGTACGTGTAAAAACACAAAAAATGATGACTTGGTTTCTTTTTGTTCAAGTAAATGTGAGCCAGTTCTTTTCATAATTTACAATATAATTGATGTGCCGAGGTTGGTGCGTAAGCGTACCTTCAGCTAAAACCGTTTCGTGATTCTGAGTATATGTTACGCAACCGTCGTCGACACACTCTCAATATTTACAACGTTGTTAACGAGAGACTTGTGGACGATAAATCCGACACCTCCTTCGAACAGATGGTCGCCCTCCCGTTGATAGCAACAGACGAATTCGAGGATTACCGTGTCCTCCCCCTCTCTTCGGACCTATAATATGCCAGCGTAACTATTCTGGTCAGTCCTCAGGGTGCGTGCGTTGTATGTTGCCAGTTCGAGACGTCTTAGGTAGCAACCGAACCTCCACCGGAGATTCTTGCTCCCCCTGCCCCGCCGTTACAATGGTCGCCACCGTTGCCTGGAATAGCGGGGCCGCAGTCTCTTTGTTACTCTTATTATGGTGGGTATTTGCCATAGTTGCCAGGCTTGGCGAGCGAGTTTTTTATTGTGATTTTGCTGTTATCAGGAAGATGCTCCTGCCCATCTCCTGCCTGTTCCCCTTTGTCGCCTCTTACGACACCTAAGGGAATATATGAGGTAGTGGATATTTTTAACCACCACTACACGGCAGAGGATCCTATATCACTAGGTAATAACCCACCTGGATGTCGGCTTTGGATCACCTACTTTGCTGAACCTGTCAAAGTATCAGTTTGCGGTATATGAAAAAAAATTAGCGCTTTTTGTCGCATTTGCTTGCAGCATAAATTGAACATTAGTTTATTATCTTACATCGTCAGTTAAAAACTCACTCTGTTATGATTTTTTTTCTTTACATACTCTGCTAAAGATGTCATTATAAAAATAAAGCTTATGATATTATAAAAATAAATATATATTTTTCAACTTTTTTTGCGTATATCCACAGCACTAAATGAGCACTGAATTATGCTTCTTTTTGGTGCTGTATTAAACTGTTATCGTTTTTGGAGGTAGGCTCTCAGGGCACGGCAATTAAGAGAGAGGAAAGCTATTATAATGAAACAGTAATAATAAATACACTAAGTTGTATTGCAACTGTAGGTATTTTTGAAATAAAAATAGAATTTAAATACTAGGTAGGCATTTAAAATTTATCATTTAAGTATTCGTTTAGTGTGTAGTAGTGTTTACAAATTAAAAAAATCTTTCAGTGTTTTTTATAAATAATTGCTTCTTTATCTATATTTTAATCGAGTCTGGGAGTTTGTTAAAAGTTTTGATTGACATGACGAAGGGACCTGATGTATATAGTTTAAGCCGAGATATGAGTAGAGTAAGTTTTTCTTTATGGCTTAATTGGTATCTGGTTTTGCTTTATCCTAATTTGATATAAAATTATGGGTATTTTTCATGAATTTGCAGATTTCCAAAATACCGTAGATAGTATATGCATGGTAAGGTGAGTATTTTATGTTTGACGAAATATGACCCAACCTTTCTCGAAGACCTTAGAAAGTGAAGGTAGCAGGGCTATTGAATGATAGTTGCTAGGATCTCTTTTATTTTTTTTATATATCGGTTTTATTATAGCCTTTTTAATTAGGTCTGGGAAAACTTCTACAAACGATTGATTTATGAGCATGCTGAATGTTAAAGCAAGTTCAACGGAACATTGTTTGAGTAAAGTAGGTGGAAGCTCGTCTATTTCAAAACTTGTTTTATTTTTTAGGCTTTTAGTGTCTTATTTACTCCGTGAAAATCGAATGGGCTGAAAAATAAGGTATTTTCTGTCGGAATTAAGACAGGACGTCCAGTTGCTATTACTCTATTTCTTCATTTCCATGCGAACATAGTGGTTTGTCGCTATTATTTCCTTTAGGGGCTGTTTTGCAAAGGCAATCGGGGCATTTCTATTTCTTTTTACGGGCTGGCAACATTATATTTAAGTATCGTTGAATAGACATAGAGGCGCAATTGAGATGAAATTTTTTTTGTACATATTGGGCAGTTGAAATATTCACGACTTGTGATTTTTTGTCGACAACCAGCACATTGATTCGCCATCTTTATTCTACTTATGTAAACTTACTAGTTAAATCAATAACTGCCTTCTAGTGCGTAGTAGCAGCTCTTTTCGTTTAGGTTGCTTTTATTATAAAGCGCTCTCTAGCGTGAAATAATAGTACTATTTGTGTTACAATCTGCGTCTGCGTGTAAGCGCCATCTAGCGTCTAATAAATGTACAACTGTATTGTTGTTTTCTTTGGTGGTAATGGTATAGGCTTTAGGATGTTATGAAAAAAAAGAGAAAAGTTAAATTCCACCTCCTTAAGTATTATATCTAAACAATTCCACTAACCTTCAGGCACTGTACACATTTTTTATACAATTACAGACTGTGGCAAATTCGATCTCAGTCCGCACAGGTGATAATGCATCTGTAGTCTTTTTATTTAAAGTTGCTTGCCAGTGTCAATAGGCCGCAGGAGCCATTTACCATCAGGTAATTGTTAGTTGTGTTAGTTCATATGTAATTTAAATTTTATAAAATATGTAACAATCTCAATTGAAATATTAAAATATATTCTAGAAAAATTAAAATAATAATAAAAACTTGGATTATCCGCAACTTAGTTTAATAAAACGGACAAAAGATAAAGAATAATTAGAGTAAATTATGAGAATCTCTCTAATTGGAAGTTATGGACGGTATGTAAGAGCTTTTTTTATTTATAAAGGGGCCTACGGTGTAAAATAATGCTGTATATTTTGGTATATTAAAACTTCCTATATTTTTAGAGGCTTTTAAACGGTAAATTATCATTTCGTTTAATGTTATGGGTGACTTCAAATCATAGATACTCTCGAATGAACTTGATTTACGGATTTTATCGCGTTTAACTATATTCACAACGTGACGTTTTTTTATAGGAGAGGGGGCAAACGAGCATATGGCTCACCTCACGGTAAGTAACTATCCCCACCTATCAGGGCTATTGACGGCTCCGTGGCGCTGTGGCTTAACAATGAGTTCTTGGTCTGGGTGTCGCGGGTTCAAATCCCGCACGGAACAAGTAGTTGTATGGCCTACAAATAATTGTTTCGGGTCTGGATGTTTGTCCTCGTGCAATTTATGTTTGTAAACTGCCTCCACGATTAAGGAGAAAATGCTAGTGTGGGGGTAATGTTTTCTAAAACAAGTTAAAAAGTAAAAACAAACGTGGTAGATGCGAGTTACGAGTGCAGTACCCATGGTCAAGGGGGGATCTGAGCCTCCCGTGATTAAGAGCGTTGTATAGAATATAATAGAATGTTTTTTTTTATTCAATATAGATTACAACATGTGTTATTCTGATTAAAAGTTATTTTTTACTTTACCACTGATTTGAAAAAACCCTCTGTCTTGGGAAGAACCAGCAAGAAACCCAGCGGGACTTTTTTTTAAATAAATTTTACAATATAAATAATTACAAACTATTTACAAAATTCATTTTAGAAACTGCTTGGAAGCGACCACCACATTCCCAGGGGTTATTATCAACCATGTATTCATTTATACTATAACCCTTTTATACAGTTTCAGCTTAAAAAACATTTAAACTTGGTAATAGAGAGAGCCTGTAAACTTTCCGGGACCTTGTAATAGCGTATACATTGCCCTGAGAATGAATTACTGACTCTGTGGAGTCGAGAAACTGGTATCACTAGCTTGTGTTTGTTCCTAGTGTTTACAGAATGTATATCACTCTTTTTAGTAGTAGGGACTGAATAAATTAACCAACTTGATATTACAGGGATCTCACAACTTTTTACGGTAGAAGAACTGAGTTGCGAGACTTGGTTTTTTTACAAGTTATGTTTTTGATGACATCACTTTTTGACTAAAACTACCTTTGCTTTTGTGAACATACATTAAATTTTCGTAAATATACTGAGAGACCAAAGTTAATATATTTATTTCTTTAAATTTATCTCTAAGAGACTCTCTCGGTTTTATATTGTAAGTAGCTCTAATGGCCATCTTCCGTAAAACAAAAATAGTATATGAATCAGCCGCATTTGAATACTGACAGTGCCCACTACAACAATACGATAAAAACGCAAAATTTGTTTCCTTCACGTAAGCATAATAAATCATTAGATACTATCGAACACATAACTGCCGTTAAATGACAGTATAGCGCATTTGCATTTTAGGTCTTAATGAATGACTCTATCAAGATGTAGATATCTTTGGACCATAACATGAACTTACTTACATCTACTTACTAACTCAAAATAATAAAAACGTGGTTGCCAACCCGCCTGCTATGATGACTATGGTAAAATAGGGAGGCGTATGTTCGTTAGCGAAATTTTATAGGATGTAATGGACGGTTGGATGGTCTATATGGTTATTAATAACTACTATAACATTAAACTAATATGTTATAATTACTAAAGTGTTTTATTATATTAAAAATAATAGGTTTACACAAAGCGGCAGAACTTTTCTTCTGCATTAAAGACTCTCCTATATATTTACTTTTTACCTATTTCTGCCGCCTGTATTCCATTCTAAAGAGATAACTAAAGGCTCTGAGCCATGTTATATTCCTCAGTGGTGATAAAATATCTCTAGCCTTCATTGTTTGAAGTTAACAGCAGGCATCCATGACTGTAGCCACATACCATCAGGTGTACTATGAGTCCGTTTATTTATAAAAAAAATATTACAACCTATATAATTATGTCCAACTGCAAGGCACAGGCCTCATTTCTAAAACACGATCTATTATAGCCTTAACTTTAATATATAAAAATATCTAAAGTATAAAATCTATAAAGGCGAAAACGAAACGATGCTTGTGATGTTTTGCAAGAAAATAAAATAATTTATCGAGTAAATCTCTTGTAAGACATTATTTCTTGGTTCTTTCATTCCGCAAATCGACAACTTTAACGGCATGCCAATGAATTGACATAAAAACTTACTCTAAGTAAGAAAGTTGTATATTTTCAGTCTCTGTTGTTTAGTCCTTTCTCATTTTGAATTCGTAGTTCGAGTTTTATATTCCAAATTATTTTCTCTGCGACGATGTGGAGCCGAGGTTTTAAAATAAACAATCAATAAATGTTTTTATGGTTTATGAATAATTATTCCGAGCTTGGATATTTGTCCACATGCAATTCATAAATGTCATCCTAACGTGGTAGACTCACGCTGCAGCTAAAATATTATCTGTCTATAACATAATATTCTATGCCTATATTATATAGCTATAATATAATATGACTGCCTCGTTGGTCCAGTAGGCGTAAAACGCTGCTGCTGATTTTTATGTTCCGGGTATGGATCCCGGGTTGGTTTAAAAAATCAATTATTGAGTTTTTCTATCAAAAAATTCACATTAGCATCTCGGAGTTAGGAAGATGGCACTGTTTCATCCCGGTGCCTTGGGAAGTACGTAAAGGCTTTAGTTCTGCGCCTGATTCCTCTCCGATCCGATTGTCGGATTACCGTCCCATCGGACTATGAACGCGAGGGAATAGAGAGTGCACCCGTGCTTGTGCATACACTCGGGCACTGTAATCCTATCCTGTGCAGATGGCTAGTTTCAGTTGACACTGGCTGCCGTGATCGTAGTTTGGTCTGGAGGACATTGTTATATTATTGTTGCATCACGAATGGTTGAATTTACCCGGGAAAGACTACACTATCTCTCACACAGGATACCAGTGTAAAGTTGCAGCATAATGCTGCTGTTTCGTATGGTAAGTGTAGAGAACAGAAGACCCTATCAACTGATATCGAGTTTTTTCTATTTTAGCCCGTAGAGATGACCACGCACCTACATTTTCATTTTTATTTGAGAATACATGTAGGTATATATCGGGCACAGTGTAAAAGTGACCACGGGTGGGGTACTGAAGTGTTCGACGCTATTAATATTATGTAAGAATATCAAAATATAATTTGTTCATGTATGTTACAAACAGCGACATCTGTGTACATGTGGCGTAACTATGTATGGAATGTGAGTTTTTTAATAAAAGAGTTAGTCTGTGGTCCGGTCACAGAGGGTCTGTTGTGCGAATGCACATGGTCGTTTTATTAATAGGTTATGGGCCCAGAATTTTGGCTATAAGACTAGTTTTTCGCGAAGTAACTTGTGTTAAAAAGTTGCAGCTCGACACGTTAGTGTTTTTCGCAGTTAGTCAGGCTAGTTTCCGCATATTAGACTTTAAATCCGTTTGTGAACAGTCAGCCGGTTGCTATTGCAAATCACCGCAATGGCGACTAATTATATAGTGAATGTGCCTAAATTACGAGGAAGGGAAAATTACGACGTGTGGGTGTTTGCAGCTGAAAATTTCCTTATACTTGAAGGAATGATGAAGTGCATCAAACTAGAGTTGGACGTCGGTGGTGCGGCAATTAGTGCATCAACCACGGATGACGCCAAGACAAAGGCGAAACTAATTTTAACGATAGATGCGTCGTTGTACGTACACATCAAAACAGTCAAGACTATTAAAGAGCTTTGGGAAAAATTAAAGTCTCTTTTTGATGATTCCGGTTTCACCAGAAGAATAAGTCTCCTGAGAAATTTAATTTCTATCCGTTTGGATAATTGCAGTTCCATGACCTCGTATGTCACCCAAATAATTGAGACAAGTCAGAAACTTTGTGGAACGGGATTCACAATCAATGACGTGGATTGGTTCTTTATTGCTAGCTGGATTACCAGAGAAATTATCTCCCATGATAATGGCGATAGAGCATTCAGGTATTCAAGTGACAACGGACGCCATTAAAAGCAAACTTTTAGATATGGAGACAGGAAACGGAAACAGTAGTGAAGATAGTGCATTTGCCGTGTCCAGAAAATGGCAACACAAAAGGAAACAGACATCCACAACACTAAATAAAGATGGCGCCTCAATCTTGAATTTGCCAAAGACAAGTAATGCCAACATGAAAACTGTCAATGTTAAATGCTATCGTTGTAAACAAATCGGATACTACCAACTCAATGTCCAAATAACTCGAATTTATACAATAAAAAAGAAGACCGTAGACAAACCAACGCATTTTCAGCTGTATTTCTAAACGGAAGTTTCAATAAAAGGGACTGGTATATCGATTCTGGTGCTAGAGTTCCCTTAACCGCTAACACAGATTGGATAGCAAGCCGATATCGTAAAGTTCAAGAAGATATCATAGTTGCAAATCAAGAAACTATTTCAGTTACGTGTGCTGGCGATCTTAAGATAATAACTACAGTGAATGACAGTGAAATCGACATCAACATCGAAGATGTGTTTTGTGTACCAGAATTGACAACTAACCAACTAAATTTTCAGTGTTATAGCCACGCGGCAGCTTTTGCTGTCGCACGGATGGGCCGGCTCTAATCGGGGTGGTACCACGACCTCACAGGAAACCAGCGTGAAGTAGAGGTTTACCTCTGCGTTTCGCTTGGTGAGTGCAGGTGGCTGGAGGCCCTTTTTACTGGAAACGAGGCATTCCATCTTAGTCGTCACGGGTGACAACGCATCTACATTTTGATTTGTAATAGAGGACAGATGTAGATGTTTATGGGCCGCAGCAACCACTTACCATCAGGTGGACTGTGTGCTCGTTTGTCACCCTTATCCTATAAAAAGAAAAAAAAACTCATTTCCGTGAGCAAATTGTTAGAAAAAGGAAATAGAGCGTATTTCAATAAGGATGGCTGTCTTATACATAACAGGGATGGAGATTTAGTTGCTACTGCTACATTGTTGAATGGTAGTTATAGATTGAACACAAAAGAGAGGTTGATAGCTGTGGCCACCACCTCAGGTCACATCTGGCATCGCGGATTAGGTCACGTGAACAGTGATAGCTTGATGAAAACGAAGAATGCTGTAACAGGAATGGATTTCGTTGAGAAAATTGAGATAAGCAAATCATCATGCAAGACATGTTGTGAGGGCAAACAGTGTCGGCTACCTTTCACAAATGTTGGTACGAGAAGCACAGAACTATTAAATGTGGTGCACAGTGATATTTGTGGACCCATGGAGGAGAAATGACTAGGAGGCTCATCCTACTTTCTTTTATTTGTTGACGACTTCAGTCGAATGGCCTTTTTTATTTTTTTGAAGCACAAAAATGAAGCTTTGAAATATTTCAAAGAGTTTAAGGCGATGTCAGAGAATCAAATTAATAGAAAAGTGAAATTCTTCAGACGTGACAATGGAAAGGAGTTCTGTAATTCAGATTTTGATGTTTACTTAAAAATATGGCATAGTTCACCAAAAAACGAATCCATATACACCACAGCAGAACGGGTTTTGCGAAAGGATGAACAGAACCATTATTGAGAAGGCGAAATGTATGTTATATGATGCCAAGATGGATAAAAAGTTTTGGGCTGAAGCCTGTAATACAGCCGTATATTTGCATAATCGGACAGTTTAATCTGTTTTAGATGGTAATCATCATCATCATCATTCCAGCCCTTCACAAGTCCACTGCTGAACATAGGCCTCCCCCAAAGAATGCCACAAAACACGGTCCTGAGCCACCTGCATCCATCGACTTCCTGCATGTCTTACCAGGTCGTCACTCCATCTCGTGGGGGGACGCCCTACACTTCGCCTACCGGTACGAGGCTGCCACTCGAGAACCTTTCTTCCCCATCGGTTGTCGGTTCTTCGAGCTATATGGCCGGCCCACTGCCACTTCAGCTTACTAATCCGTTGGGCTATGTCGGTCACTCTGGTTCTACTGCGGATATCCTCATTCCTAAGTTTATCACGCAGAGAAACTCCGAGCATAGCCCTCTCCATAGCTCGCTGAGCGACCTTGAGCTTCCTCATACGGCCAGCAGTGAAGGACCACGTCTCAGTTCCGTAAGTCATCACTGGCAACACGCACTGGTTGTACAATTTCGTTTTAAGGTTTTGAGGTATGTCTGACGAGAAGATGTGTCGTAGCTTCCCGAACGCTGCCCAGCCGAGTTGAATCCGTCGATTGACCTCTCGGTCGAAGTTGGACTTACCCAGTCGGACTATTTGTCCCAGGTAAACATACTCGTCAACAACTTCGAGCTTAGTGTTCCCAACAACTATCGGCATAGGTGTGACATGGACATTAAACATGATCTTAGTTTTGTCCATGTTCATCTTAAGACCTATCCGTTGGGAAACACTATTGAGGTCATTGAGCATAGTGCTTAGGTCCTCCAGCGATTCTGCCATAAGGACTATATCGTCGGCAAATCGAAGGTGAGTGATGTACTCGCCATTGATGTTGATACCGTATCCTTTCCAGTCCAGAAGCTTGAAAACGTCTTCCAATGCAGCGGTGAAGAGTTTCGGGGATATGACGTCACCCTGTCTTACACCTCTCTGCAATTGGATAGGTTTCGTACTCTGGTTCTGTACTCGGATAGCCATCGTAGCCCTACTGTACAAGCACTTCAACACTTCGATATACCGACAGTCAACTTGGCACCGCTGAAGGGACTGCAGCACCGCCCAAATTTCGACGGAATCAAAGGCTTTCTCATAGTCCACATACGCCAGACATAGTGGCAAATTGTACTCTTCGGACTTCTGTACAACTTGCCGAAGGGTATGTATGTGGTCTATGGTGCTAAAGCCCTTTCGGAAACCGGCTTGTTCGGGAGGCTGGAAGTCGTCAAGTCTGCGCGCGAGACGATTCGTAATGACTCTCGAAAACAGCACGTAGACGCGGCTCAGAAGGGAAATCGGTCTGTAGTTCTTCAAGAGAGCGTTGTCACCTTTCTTGAAGAACAAGACCACCGCACTTCTGCTCCACGCCTCCGGTGTAATGCCACCATGGAGGACGGAATTAAAGAGCTTCTGAAGGACTTCAAGTACCGGTCTTCCACCCGCTTTCAGAAGCTCCGCTGTAATTCCATCCTCGCCTGGGGCCTTACCGTTTTTAAGGTGCTGGAGAGCCATCCTAATCTCGCTCAGACTGACATCCGGGATATCTTCGGAATAGTGTCGGATGAGACTCGCTCTTGGATCGTTACTCACACTTGCGTGTGGCTCCAACGATGATGTGTACAGCTGCCCATAGAACCTCTCAATCTCACTCAAAATCTCAGGTGTCCCGGAAACGATGCTGCCACATTCTGTCTTCAGCTTTGACAGTTGGCTCTTTCTGGCAGACAGATCTCTGGCAAAGACTTTGGAGCCTTGGTTCCGCTCGATCGCTTCTTCAATACGAGCTGTATTGAAGTTGCGTAAGTCCCGCCGCATGCATTTGGAGATCTGTCTGTTCAGATGCCTGTATGCTGTCAAGTCTGTTGAAGAATGTAGCTTCATCTCCCGTCTAACAGCCATGAGATTAAGAGTGTGATCGGAGAGTTTTTGTGTTCTTCTGCGGCGGGTCTTGTAGAACTTAGCTCCAACCGCATGGACAGTTTCCACGAGCTTGTCATTCATATCGTCCACTTCATTGCAGTCTTCCAGGCACTGAAAACGGTTTTGTAACTCGAGCTGAAAGGTTTCGGGACTTTGAAACAGAGCACGAGGGGGACGGAGCGTTGACTTCATTAGACGAGACCTCTCCAACTTAACGTTTAGGTTCAGTGTGCCTCTAACCATTCGGTGATCGCTACCAGTTTTCACCCTCGCGATCACGGAGACATCACTGAACAGTTGTCGTCTGGTCGTCATAATGAAGTCAATCTCATTTTTTGTGGAACCGTCGGGGCTCGACCAGGTCCACTTCCTGTGGGGCCGCTTCTGGAAGAAAGAGTTCATCATAAAGAGTCCCTCTTTCTCCATGAAGTCGGCCAGCTGCTGGCCCCTTGGGTTCCGTTGCCCTATTCCAAATTTCCCTACTTTCAGCTCACCGTTCTCTCTTGTGCCTAGTTTTGCATTGAAGTCTCCCATTAACACCGTATATTGGGTTTTGGAGGAATGCATGGCTCTAGAGATATCCTCATACATTTCCTCCACCTCCTCATCGGGGTGTGCCGAGGTTGGTGCGTAAACCTGTATGACCTTCAGCGAATACCGTTTGGTGATTCTGAGTATAAGGTACGCAACCCTCGTCGACACACTCCCGATTTTTACAACGTTGTTAACGAGAGACTTGTGGACGATAAATCCGACACCTCCTTGGGACAGATGGTCGCCCTCCCGGTGATAGAGCAAGTTGCCGGATTCGAGGATTACCGTGTCCTCCCCCTCTCTTCGGACTTCAGATAATCCTATAATATGCCAGCGCAACTTGTCTATCTCTTCTTCCAGCTCCACGATCTTCTCGTCAGTCCTCAGGGTGCGTGCGTTGTACGTTGCCAGGTCGAGTCGTCTAAGGTGGCAACCGAACCTCCACCGGAGATTCTTAGCACCCCCTGCCCCGCCGTTACCATGGTCGCCACCGTAGCCAGGAATAGCGGGGCCGCCGGGGACTGGGGGCCGTTTTTTTGTTGCTCTCATCATTGGGGGGTATTTGCCATAGTTGCCACGCTTGGCGAGCGGGTTGGCAACCGCAGTTTTTTTTATTGTCATTTGGCTATTATCAGGAAGATGCTGCTGCCCATCTCCTGGCTGTTTCCCTTTGTCGCCTTTTACGACACCCACGGGAGGATATGGGGTAGTGGATATTCTTGACCGCCACTACACGGCAAACCGCCACTACACGGCAAGATGGTAAACGCCATATGAATTATGGACAGGTGTTAAACCAGATCTTAGCAATCTGAGGATCTTTGGATCATCAGTCATGGTCCATGTCAATAAAGAGAAGAGGTCAAAATGGGATAAGAAATCCACTGAATGTATACTAGTTGGATTACCCTAGAACATCAAAGGCTACAGAGTGTATGATCCTGTGAAAAGAATTATAACCACCAGCAGAGATGTGATTGTAATGGAAAAAGAGAGTAAAATAAAAGAGAGTTATTCTGTGGTCCGTTCACAGAGGGTCTGTTGTTCGAATGCACACGGTCGTTTTATTAATAGATGCCCTGATGTCATAGTTAACGAAGATCACCTTCAACATTCTATTAAAAATAAACATAATAATATCCATAAAGTTAGTTGTATTTCATATCTAGTATTCGCATAAATATAAGAAATGATAACGATACATTCAACTAACACATTTTATTACATTCTTAAATATTACGTAGTATTCATATATTATTTCAAATAACAAAAGAAAATAATAAAAATTAGTAGCAGCCGAAAATATATCTCAAATAGAAAACGTAATGAACACTTGAAGACCGTACCGTGCGTTGTTAGTTACTAATGAAATTCTATTTATCATTCTCATATTCTTGGTTCCTTTTTATGAAATCTGTTAAAGATACTTTTATCATATAATTATTGTAGGTAAGTTATTATGCAATCCATCATCACTATGGTTATTACAGTCATTAAACGGAAAAATAAATGCCACAAAATACGGTTCTAAGCCACCTGCATCCATTGGTTTTTCATCTTCATTCTTTCCATTTATAACTTTATTTTTATATATTGGCGTAATTCAATACAGGTGAATTTACACCAACTGCGGATCCTACAACAAAGTTCAGCGCATGAGTTAGCTGAAGTGGCGATACGGGTCATATAGCTGATGAGTGTGGCAGCCTCATACACATACACATACTGGTATGTAAAATGTAGAGCGGCGGATGGATGCAGGTGACTCAGGTTCGTGCTTTGTAGCATTCCTTAGAGCGGCCTATGTTTAGCAGTGGACTTGTGAAAAAGTGTAATTATGATAATGATCGGCTCTTCGGGCACATCATTACCAATATTCACTTTGTTGTATACATTCAATCAGTTTGGCTTTAGTTTTACACTATACAACTTCTGCTGTAAGCGAATCGATGCGACGCCAGAAGCCTTGCTATATTTTCGAGGCCCAACATTAACCTTACCGAATATTTTGTTTAACTACAACATTCAAAAACCGAAATTGAAGTTTAAAACTTTCTTATGAAAAGTGTACAGCCAAATAGAAAATACAAAAAACCAATACGATCAAAGCACAAAAAACGGAAGTTTGTTCAAGAACTTGCGGCTTGCTCCGGAAATCTGGTCCGAAGTTGGCAAGACTGTTTTCTTGTATCATGTATGTTAAAATTTTCGCAAAGCTATAAATTCAAAGTCTAACAAATCTTGTCTTATTTGTCTTCATCCGGTGACTGTAATTTATGAGTTTTAATGTTGGCTAAGGGGTGTAAGTAGGATTAAGCTAACTATTTTTGATGAATAAAAGATTTTTCTAAAAACGCTGTAATAGTAATTTTGCGACAATTAAATAATTTACGCTGCTTATGTAGCTTATTATGGCTCCGTGGCGCAGTGGTATAGCAATGAATTACGGAACTGAGAGCCGCGGGTTTATATCCTGCACGGCACAATTGTAAAGCCTGCTTATGATGTTTGTTCTTACGAAATTTATGTAAAGTGCCCCCACGATACAGGTGAAAATCCAAGTGTGGAGGTAACCTTATTGCTTAAAAATCTTAGATTTTCTGACCAGTAAGTGCCTATGTTATAATATCCACCACCCCATATCGTCTCGTGGGTCTCATAAGAGGCGACAGAGAGAAAAGTTGTTTACCAATCAGGAGATGGTCAGCGGCATTCTTCCTAATAACAATTAAAATATAAAAAAAAAACTGCTGATGGCAACTATGGCAAACATATAAAGAAACCTATGGAGAGGCCTTTGTTCGACTGTGTACTTTTTATAGGCTAAAGCGATAGCAGTAAAGTAATTTTAGTGACATAAAAAGAAGAAAAAAAATTGTTCATGCCAAATAAAAAGCACCTAAACAAAAAAATTATAATACATACATGGAAATAGTGATGCTTTAATTGTATTGTTTTGAAATTTTACAAAGTTGTTCCTCTGTACAAGTACCATCGAAGTATTGATAATGGTGACAAGTGAAAAACTGTGTAAACTAAACGTGCCCGACGGGTTCATACACATAATCCGAGCCTTCCTTACAAATCGCTCTGGGGTCCCCCACAAGGTTCAGTCCTTTCTCCTTTTCTCTATACACTCTTCACGAGTAATATTCCTAAAGACCCATTGCTCTCTTTGCTGACGAAACGGCACTCTTCGTATCAGTCGTCTCTTCGTATAGTCTTACTATAAAAATTCAAAAATCTACTAATCGCTTAGACGAATGGTTCCGCCAATGGAGAATTGAAGTAAATCCCGATAAAAGTGTAGTAACATACTTTCAACGCAGTCCAAAACTACACCACAAGAATTCTGAAGCAAAACACAGATTAAATGTAATTTCTTTATACGACCGCCCCATCCCTTAGGAAGATTCGGCAAAATATGTAGGCTTCACGTTCCACGTCTGCATGAGTTTTGCAAAACACATAAGTGTGGTAGCAACACGTCTTGTTAACAGGAAGGATAAACTACCTCTAAGACACAAACTCAACCAGTACAAAACCTGCGTTAGACCTACCATGTTTTACGCAAGAGTAGCCTTCGCCTACACGTAAAGTTGCCACATATACGAAGTACAGAAAGTCCAAAACCTTTTCCTCCGTAAAGCCAACGGAGCACGGTGGTTCCAATGGAATTCGGATTTACACAGTGATTGTCTCTATCTCCGAATACTTCAAGGAGATGTCTCAGCGCTACTTTAATAGCATCGAAACAGTGGCAAACGCAGCCAACTACGAGTACGTCCCAATACTAAAAATCATGTGGATTCTCCGTAAACTGCGTAATGTACTTATAAAACAAACACGCTCGCTCGCTTACCAAAAAATTGTAGATTGTAATTTTAAATGCTGATTTATCACGTGCTTTGCAATGAAAGAAATCATCGAAAGGAAACATGCCTGAGAAAAAAAAAAAACATTATGAAGCCATGATCTGAAGTCCGCAAACACGCATTGAGATAGCGAGGCGGACACTAAGCAGTAAGATGTAATACAAAGATTCTGTAATTTTCACTAAAAGTTTCCCGTTATAAAACTTGTAGATTAATTAAGTTGTGATAACTTAATTTGCTAATTCCGCGTGTAGATAGAAAAGAAAGAGAATTCCGACTTTGAAGGGTACCTCCCACTCTCTCTCTCTCTCTCTCTATTGCGTGCACTAAGCCCGTCACCGCCAATCCCCGCACCATCACTCCCAGCATCACCACTTTAAAAACCACCACACTAGGAACGACACACCACTCCCGATAATACGACACTTGTTTCGCCTCTACACGAGGCATCTTCAGGTGAAGTAGACTCTGCGCAGGCTGGCCGCTAAGACTGTTTTAGTCTTGGTTTTGGGAGTGGTGGTGATCGAGGTGGTGGTACTGGGGGTGGTAGTTCTGGGATTGGTGGTAACAGATATAGCACGCGAAATTGAGAGATGGTGGGACATTCCCTTCAAGCTGGGTAGGACCACGAAGTAAATATAAAGAGGAGACGGCCTAAGCAACCCTGCACGGTGATTCCAACTAGGTCCTGATGTCGTCACAGTGGGCGTGGCTTTAGTTAGTATACTTTTAGTGATCATCCTGTGCGCTTATGTGTCGAAAATCGCAAATCGGTGTATTTCCGTAGCATTAAGAAGAAAAGGATAAAACGTTGTGTTTTGATGCTATGGATGGCATCACATTTCCTTTGTAAGTAATTTTATACCTAATTTATTACAATAGTTCTAGAAAAATCTCTACGTCAGCTTTTAAATATAATTAAATATTTCGGCACTAGATGGCGACACTTTGTGTCATGTGGGAACTAAAAATATAAAGGTACGTAGAGTTCAGTATTGGTAAAATAATCATACGAAGGTGATGAAATTTGTTTTGCATTCAGTCCTAAAGCATTTTTAATTGCCAAAATATTATTTTTATAGTTCTTATAATAATTTTGTGAACATGCTACCATCTATCGTCAAGGTAGCTAAGCTAAACTAAATTGCGACATCGATATAGAACGATGCAAGTAATTTTACTATTTATCTATCTAAGAAAATACAGTCCATCGGATAAAATATATATAGCCTGGTTCACTCCTAGTATTACTCTCATTTCTTCAATAAGTTTTATTACAATCGTTTCAGCCATTCCTAAGATTAACCTGAACAAACAGACAAAAAAATGGTTATTAATGTCTTAATGGCATGCATATAACCTCCCTTTCCCCCCGCAGTTTAGAACATTTATTTCGATATTACAGACAGAAACTTCAATTTTATTCATATATATATATGATAGAATTGAGAGACACCAGTAAGATTTTTTCATTAAAAAAGGTATTAGGGACCCAAAGGCCGTGCTTGCGTAGTTAGACCACTAATGAAAAACAGTTTATCATCTGACTGCCAAATAAAATTAAACTTTTGAATTAATGGTTAAATTAAGCCAGGTGCAAATAAAAACAATTTAAAAAAAAATGTTAATTGTGGAATTCACTTTATTGTACCTACTTAATCATAGAGTGTGGCTGTCGTGTATTAGCATCTTAAAAAAATTCACTACCATATATCGTCCCGTGTGTCGTAAGAGGCGACAGAAGGAAGTGAAACAGGAGGTGAGGTTAAACATCTCCCTAATAAAAAAAAATATTGAAGAAAACTGCGGTTGCCAACCCGCCTGTCAAGCGTTGCAGCTATGCCAAATATGTCGCGTTTGGGGCAATCTATGAGGAGGACTTTGTTCAGCAGTGGAATTTTGATAGGCTGTGATAATAATGATGATGATGATGAAAATACTTTAATAATACAGCTACTGTAGCTCATGGTCACCTACAACCCACTTCAAATAAAGAAAGCTACAAATACAGAATTTTAGAAATATCAATATTCGTTATTCTGGACACCTAAATTCATATATTATAATAATTTTACTGTAGCAGACGACAAGATGAACACACAACATATATTTTTGTATGGATGGTATACATTTGTTATATATTTATTTTATATGTATATATCTTGGTTATACATGTAATATATCTATATACTTATTATTAGAGGCATGTGTGAAAATAGAACGCGGCGAATTGTAATTTAAAGTCCTATTGGCTAGTGCTACGTGTTAATTTTCATTTGATACGTCAATTTAGCTAAGAGCTGACTATGTACTCTTACTGATTGTAAATCAAAAGTGACATTAAACATATAAGAATCTGTTGTTGATAATAGATATACTCCTTGTAAAGGAATATTTTTATGTTTTTAAGAAAACAGAGTATGACACAAAGTATTGCGAATTATAGTATATCCATAAAATATATGATATATAACAACATTCAGTACATAGCTATATTCAGTATTAGCCATGGCTAAGCGTTCGCTGTAAATACCAGAGTACGTGAGCAAACTGGGTTCGACCCCAGCCAGCACCAAATAAATTGTTAATTACAATTTATTTTATTTATTTTATTATTTTATTTATTTTATTTATTTTTATGTTATGGAAAACCAACAGCTTACAAATCTTTAGTAAATAACATGTTAAATTTACAAAAAAAGCCAATAACAGGTTCTCACTAATAGAAATACACTAACATAATCGATTTCGTTGTTTAAAAAGACATAGCACAAATATGAGCAACAAAAATGGAGTCTAATTTAAATGTACAACATGCAAAAATTTAATAAGTGAAATTAACAATAGTAGCCACAAAAGAAAAGAAAAAGCATGACTATTCACACAATATAATTTTTCTTAAAATAAATTAAATTATGACATAAAAAACTCTCGACTTAATGCCCGCCTTGCCGATATATAGCTAGTAATAAACAAATCAAAATCATGCTTTTTGCATAAATCATTAAAATTAATAATAGACCGATACATGAAAGTATTTCCTCTATAATTAGTTGATGAAGCTGGTAAGTAGAGTAATGCATTCGTTCTAAGGTTCACTATAGGCGTTCTCAGTGATATTTGTGATAGCAAATCAGAACAGTCAACATTGCCAGAACAGATTTTCAATAAAAATACAATGTCAACAATCTCCCGACGCTTTATCTGAGGTAGCAGGTGATGGTGTTTGCATAAGGATAAGTAGTCTTCTGATCGGTAGTTTCTATTGGTACGATAGCAAAGATATCGTATAAATTTACGTTGGATATTTTCAATCCGTGAAATGTATGTATGATACATCGGGTTCCAAATCTGTGAAGCATATTCAAGCGTACTGCGGACGTAAGTACAGAGTAAGATTTTAATTGTTTTAATATTATTAAACTCCTTTGCAGTACGCATGACAAAACCTAACGCCTTAGATGCCCTAGTTATGATATTGTCAACATGGGTGTTGAATAATAACTTAGAGTCGTGGAAAATCCCTATATCACGTACAACAGATTCTTTTTGTAAATTCTAGCCTTTAAGGTGATAGCCGAAATTAATTAAGTTTCGCTTGCGTGAATATGTAATAAGGGTACATTTTGATGGGTTTAGATCAAGCTTATTGCTATTACAGTATTCTTCCAATCTTAGTAGATCTCGCTGCAGTAATTCAGCATCATCCTGAGATGAGATTGTGGAAAATATTTTCATATCATCAGCAAAACACAGTAGGTGTGATGATTTAAAACAGGTTTCAATATCATAGACAAATATAAGAAATAGCAACGGCGCCATCGGCGGACCCCTGTGGCACACCACTCGGTATTGACACCCAACCTGATATGTAATTGTTAACAACTACAGCCTGCGAGCGATTGTCGATATAAGAGGAGAACCACCGCAGTAGGTCTCCACAGATACCAACATACTGAAGCTTTTTTAAAAGCAAATTATGTTCAATCCGGTCGATAGCCTTACTATAATCTGTATAAATAACTCAACTTGATGACCATCATCCATGGCTTTAGTCAAGAAAGAATTGAGGAGCACCAAGTTGGAAACGCTAGACCTACCCTTGAAGAAACCATGTTGAGACTGGCTTATGTTTTGTTTTAGTAACGGATATACCTGCTCATAAATCAACTTTTATAAGACTTTGCAAATGATGCACAACTTAGAAATTGGACTATAATTTGCGACATCGGTCCTTAGAGCCTTCTTGTGCACAGGGTTGATATATGCAAGCTTCCAAATATCAGGAACTGAGCATTCATGCAACATTTTTCGAAATAGCAAACTTATTGGCAGTGTTAACGTCTCTGTACAATTAATAAGAAAAGTGGCTGGTAGGTTATCAGGTCCGGCGGATTTTGATGGATCAAGAGCTTTCAACAACCGATACACGTGCTTAACGTTAATTTCTATACTTGAAATATTTGCAGTCGATTTTGATGTTACATTAGAAATATTTGGAGTTAATTGAGCGCCCGGGTATAAGAAATTTGACTTGAGATAAGTTGCAAACGCGTCACTAATAGACTGTCCTGTGTTATAAATTATACTACCTAAATTGAGACTACTTGGAATAGAGTGAGTTTTTGATTTACGTTTAACATATGACAAGAAATATTTTCCCTTTCAACGGTTGGTATGTAGTTTTTATGACACATATCTTCCAAATATTTTACGCGATTGCGCAGTATTTTATAACATTCTTCATCGGATATATTACCGTAGGCCCTGAATTTACGAAGGTACTTATCTTTTTCTTTAATTGCTTTCTTTAATGCTGGGGAATACCACGTATGGTAGGAGTCCGGTTTAATTATTTTTGACGGTATGTGCTTATCTCTTAATTTCTCAAATATTTCATAAAAATATTTAATGGAATCGTAAAGAGATTTCGAAGAAAATTCGGTTTGCCAATCGATTTCAGCATATTTTCCATTAATTGATTGATAATCACCTTTATTATAAAAAAAAAAAACTTAATAAACGGAGTTGTTTTAAGTGTGCTTAACTCATAAAAAACGTACTTCAATTACTAACGCTCCGTGAAAGAGACTGGTACCAAAGAGTCGTCACTACAATCAGATACGGCTACACACAATCACAGTTAGATAACACAAGATCGAGTGTTTTACCATACTTATTGCTTATACCATTATATTGGCAAAAGTTAAGCGCATTAATTTCGTCTACCAGTAACCGTTCGTTGTGCGTACTATAGTTCGTTAGCTCATAGCAATGATAACAACAATTGGAACAGTTCGATGAGAGTATCCATTTTATGATACTTAAATTAAAGTTACCCACTATAAGATATTTATCCGTGGGATATTTTAAGACTGTATCATTTAATTTTGTAAAAAAATTCAATAACTGATCCGAGAAACTAAAACTTCCATGTAAAGTACATAAATATAAGACACAAATATGCAGAAAAGTAGGCATTTTACTATCGCTTTTTATGATAGTAAGCGTGAGCCAAAGATCTTCAGCACTGGAGTTAAAGTGCGGTTGAGGTTCAACACACAACTTTCTGCGTGTCGCAATAAGTACACTGCCCCCGTACAATTGGCCCGTCCCAGCATAATCACGATCGCGGCGCCACACAACATAACGACCATCAAATAAGTCAGAGTTCGAAATACCATCCAGAAGCCCCATTTCAGTTATAACAATGACATCGTATTTAGACAAGCAGGTATTACGGTAAAAGTCAGATGTTTTAGTACGCAGACCTCGTGCATTCTGATAATAAATATTAAATAAAGAGCTATTCGTATTATTAAATCATTAAATTAAAAATAAAATAAAAACAATGTAAAATCAAAATTATAAAACTAGGCAATATGTAAAAAGTCTCAAAATAATAACTAAAATTCCTTAATTTGATTTTAACTGCAAACACAAATAGTGAATAAACATGGTAACTAATTATCACGTCAGAACAGTGCTGTAATAATAAATACATTATTAAAAAAATAGTAGAATCAATATCGTTCAACATCATATTACGAAGAAGAATAGCGAGAAAGCCAACTCTAGTATTAAAAAAATGTTTAAAGTGTAATGAAAAAGCAGGTGAACATAAATGCTTATGCAACTAAAAATCAAGATTATTAAACTAAGCGCAATGCAGAAAGTCTTAAAAAAAGCTAATTAAAATATATTATTAATATTAAGATTAATAGCATGATACGAAAGCAAACCAACACGATAATAAATGGAATAAGTGCAATCAATATCATTCAATATCAAATAGGATATAAGAGCGAATAGAGCGAACACAATATGCATACGGTTACCTAAAATATATCTAAGAAGCGGTTAGGAACAATTATACGTCAAGCAATATATCAAACAAAGAGTTTTAGAAAAAAAAAACACAGAATAACAACACCGATACATCGGCAAAGCAGGGGTCGTAAACATTTCATTACGAGTGTAATGTACAACAGAAGCAATTAAACAATATGTAATTAAACTGAGACCTAAGTTAAGCAAATTATATATTTGGAGGCAGTTAAAGCTAACTTGTTTAAATCACTATCAATTGTTATAATCATAAACCTCGTAGTGTCGTTTTTTCTAACATGAAATTTACAATACTTTACCCAACCGTATTGATAAGTTTTATCTTTACAAATAGCTTTGGTTTTAGTTAACAAAGTCTTAGAATACGGTGTTAAGTGGTCATTAACATACAGACGTTGTACGTTACCCACAAACCCAATGTCCTTCGCTGTCATGAATTTCTTGGATAGCGCTGCAGCGAGAAAATTCTTCCTTTATGTAGCGGTTGATGAAGTTGACAATAATGGATTTATCTTTACCAAAATGTGTCGGCACCCTCGCTATGTAATTTATTTGATGTTTGGAGATCGTGTAACCAACCTGCGTGCATATGTTTTCTACTATTGAAAAAAGGTTTTCATCTCTCTATTGGGGGAACTCCCTTTATCTCGACATTGTTAAGTCGAGACTATTGTTCCTTAGCAGCTAACTCCTTTTCCAGGGTCGATATTTCAGAGAGTGTCGAGTCAACTGTCATTTTTATTTGCTCCAATTTAGGTATCTTGGATTCAAGATCAGTTATTCTGGACTCACAGTTAATTATTTTTTCACTATTAAATTCACAGGATGATTTAAGCTCTCCTATTTCACGCCTAATGCTTTTCACGTCATCAATGAGTGCTGGTAGGCAGTGAAGCTGTAGTTTTGGGTCACGTATTTCTTGCAGAACCATATCAATTGAAGCACCACCATCAATGGCAGAGATCGGCGGCGACGTGGTTGGCGTTGGCGTTGAAGGGGCGCATAGAAGGTCCGGCAATAGGAACACCTCCACGTAGCCCTTCGGTCGGTACCCAGCTTCGGTTATATTTGAGCAGCCAAAACAAAGTTGCTATTTACACGATCCACACTTAATGCCATCATTGAAATCCGTATTGCATAGCGCACAATGCATTATTATTAACAATTACTCTTGACGTAATCAAATAAGATATTCTAATTTGAAAAAAAAACGAACTGATAGAAAATGAATTTTTTTGTAACTCCTGATGCTCAGAACTCGTTTTAATAACACCGACACGTGCTATCTCTAAGTGTAAACAACGACAACTGACTTTACAATGTGCTCGACTGTGAAAGAGAACATAGTGAAACCTGCATGTTACAAAACTTAAAAAATATTTCGTAGACATGTGAAGTTTGCCAATACGTATTGGGGCAGCGCGATGGATATTTCCTATACATCACATACATAACATGCTCTGAAACCGTCTTGGAAATGAGAGGGGACCTGTGCCCAAGGGTAGGACGTATACAGGTCGTAAGTTTACTTCACTTTATGTTAAGTAATGATCTATTTCCGACCGCAAGAAGTTAATTTAATTTAATTTATTTGATGAAGCAATATAAAGACTTCTTAGTAGCAAAAAATACTTAACGATCATGTTAGTACATAAATACAGAGAATTTTGACAGAAAATTCAAGAAACTATCAGTAGCAGTTTGAAGTAGAAAATTGGCGCTAATTCATCCCCGTGCGTCGTTGTTATATTGGACTCACAGAACATTGTAAGCATTTTACGTATATCAGAAGTACATACAAGGATGTACCGTACGCATTGACTAACGTTGTCTTCACAGTGTGTGTACACCGCAAAAACCGGGCAAATTTTAGAAGCCACCATCTTCAACCTGACTGAAAATGCTCTGCCTTTTCTACCCATAAAGCATCATCTCTAATGTCTTCTTAATGCTTAATAGGTGTAATATAAATTAGACACTTGGCACCTGTCTTGTAGATTAAGAACTCCGTCTTATTGACATTATATTGAAAATCATGCGTAAGCGACTTAAGTAGTGCGCTAATTGTAAGAGCCATCAGTACCATGTTATTGATATAGCTGAATTCATTGGCAGATATATTATCCAAGTAGATACTGTCTACAGGGTTGCTCCTGAGTACCTTAATCAGTTCATTCACGTGCAGGCTTAAAAGAAATGTGGTGTTCAATTTGCCTTGACTGACGCCTTTTTCCAACCTTTATGCAAGAACTTTTTTTCAGACCCAGGTAAATTAAAAACTCATTGTAGGTTGTCACCGTGGTACCACTGTCCTTCTTACCTAATGACTATAATTTAAAATAGTGTTTTATAGACATAAAAACATTTTTAAATTAAGAACAGTTGCTGAAATTGTTAAGATAAAAAATGATAACCTTAAAACTATTTCGAGAAACGTAATAAATAAAAAAATTAACTTAACCGAGAACATGCGTCAGCATCGACGCCATTTTGATGCGAACCGGATAACCGGTGGCGTCATGCCGACGCTTCATTCGAAAACGGGAGTATGGCCATAATATACATATACCTATACACACTCCTTATTATTATTATACGGTAAATATGGTACCAATTTTATTTAATAATTAAACGTTTTTAACATAATTTCCATATTATAATATTATGGAATCCTTTATTAATATATGCAATATTAAAATATCATAATAAAAAAACTAAACTTAATAAGTTAATTATCGTACAGTCGCACTACCCGTGGTATCGTGCCAAGAACGCTGGCTGCGTTTCCTCGCTGAATGGATATACTTAGCCAGCTCTCTTATCACCAGCAGCAACGACTAGTCGCGAATAGAGTTCTTTTAGGAATTTAATCGCACGTGGACCTCACGGACAGATAGTCTCTATAGCAAATGGCACAAATATGTAGTCATCTCTCGGAGACTCATATTTGCGCCAATTACTTAGTTCAGCTACCTCTGATGCCGCTTCAGCTCTAAACGAGGTACTCCTGAGATGAGAGGCTGCCAAAGTGTTTACACAAGTAGCATCTCACAGGGCTTTGTCCCTTTGGTCAATTTGGAGAAATTGGTCCTTTGGGAGAGAAGCTCCCAATAGACCAATGTCGTACCGTCAGATCTCCTTCCATCGTCTCTAAATATTCCACAAGGCTCTAAAATCGAGAGAACATTTATAGAAATAAGATCTCTTTGAATGACATCGTTCAAAGAACCGTGCCTTGAAAACCTACCAGCACTTTTCTCAGTTAAGAGTCCGTGGAGCCCAAACTTGTCGACGCTGCTACCACAGGGGCACTGATGGGGTTAACAAATTGCCGCTCCTAGTCGGATTCCTACGGCGACGCGCAATCTTTCTCCATCAAGCAAATTTCCGAGATTGCTTCATCGTAAAAATTGTAATTAGCGACAATATTCCTTGGTTGAAACAGCTAAAAGGCGTGCCTGATCTTGGTCACTATGGAAATTATGAAATAAATCTATCTGCACAGCCTGTACCAACGGCATATCCCTCTGTTTTTGTTGGTTAACTTCATTTTTCTAGTTATAACTCCGGACTTGATAGAAAGACCTGAAAGTGTACTTCGGTGAATGCTACTGGAACTCCTCGAATAGTAGTAGTAGGTGTACCGAGTTTGGCCTCGTTTTGTAAGTTATGAATAGACCTTACCTCTGGACTTGTTGCAGTGACTTGAAGGTGTACTTCGGTGACTGCATCTGGAACTATTTGACGAATAGAATTACAATTTACATATTTTTAAATTTTTTTACCATATAATACAGTAAAATGCAGTAATGATATAGTAATTTTTAATGCGCTTAAGGCATGCACAATTGGATTTAACCAATAGTTTTTTTTTTATTTAATTCTACAAATAAGTATACTAAACACTAAACTAAAACTATTTCGATGAGTATTACAACAAGTAATTACAAAAAAATTATTTACCTAAATAGCCTTAAAAAACTTTAAGGCTTTAAGAAGCCTGCATGAACTTAATGAAACGGCAACCGAAGAGATTTTAGCCAACGTCAACACCGTCTTGCGACTACATTCTGTATTACTTAGAAAAGTCCAAAGATAACATAGAAACTTTAATTATGACTGCAGAGGTGAAAAGTATATAAGTGATATACTGCCTTCTATGCTTGCGTATCACTCAGGGTTATGCCGCGGTCAAGCATCTTCAATAACATTGCATGGTGTGGTGCTGTAGCTTCGTCGGGTAGGCATCACGAGCTATCAAGTTTTAAGTACTTGAGAGTTTTATAATATTTGTTGAATCCTATAAAGGAGACGGCTCATTTCTGCCCCAAGTCGTTTCAAGTTTATGTACTTAATTAGCCCCGGAGACCTAAAAAATTTTTTTTAATTAAAATATCATATAATTAAATAATGCAAACTGTACATTCAATACTAACGTGCCAATCGGGGATTGCAAATTGGTGTGATTAAAAAGTACTTTAATAACTGAACTTAAAGTCAGCCATGTCTTTTCTCTTTTTTTTCTTCTGTTGAAATTTACGTAAAGTGAACGTGAAGAAAACATGTCGCCTCATTGTATTATTTTCTTTAACTTGTGTATTTTCGAAAGTAATATATAATATAAATTGTGGATTATTATAAATTATTTGATCGTGAACGTGCTTCTTTGACGATTTTTAGTAAAACTTGAAAATATTTAACCTGTAAAAGCTCGACGAATCCAATTGGAGCATTACTTGTCAAAGTTATAAACCCCTCCAAGGAGTATATAATAATTAGAAGAGATCTCTTAGAACAATAGAAAAAGAGTATTCAGAACTTAGAATACAAATAAACAAGGTATAGAGCGCGCGTATCGTTAAATGCCCATTATGTGAAGCGTAAAATTGACGTCTATGCGTTATTGTACTTAAGTTATTAATTTGATTATGTGAGTATTTGTAAATATTAGGTAAGCGATAATTATAAGGTATATTTTAGCTCAATAAAACATAGGTACGAATATATGAAACACAAAAATGTAATTAATTTACTCTCCCGTTAAAAACCATATTATACAAAGTTAGTGGGAACTCGACAACTTCCTGGCAGAGCATGATAAGGGTGTCAAAATGCTGCAAATTAGGCTAGGTATGAGAACCATCAATTCACTCTCAATCTCTAGGTCGGAATTAAATTAAATACACACAATAATTTGTAGGAAAATATTCCATTAACCATTGCTGTATTTGCTTAATGGTATCTAAATTAGTCAGTACCAAGATAAATATTTTGATTTATGTTTATTTTTGTACTCGTGTAGGTATTTTTGCATAATATGTCCCGTTCGTACTGTCAGATTTCGCTGTCGTGGACGTTGGACATCAATACAATTTTCTAAAATTAGTTATTCATCTAACTCATGTCTACTTTGTACCGTACACTAACTGATTACCTAGATTAGGTGAAATTCTTATATTTCAGAAATAATTATTAGAAAGGTTAAAAAACAACCTGAGCTAAGACAAAAAAGAAAAGAAAAAAAGAGAGAAAAAAAAGAAATTCTGGTTTCCCATTTGCAAACACTTAAATTCATCTCAAAATGAGCACAGTAAGTCGCCAAGTAATGAATTTACTCCCTTCTTTTAGTAGTAAGTAAATTATCACGTTCTTGAATATCTACTTGGGGCGTTATTTTTTCAATGTTTTAGTTGATATCGTTTAAACCCTGCTATGCAGAATAAAAACGTTAACGGTTCCTCAGTAGAAGATATTAAATATCCTATATAGTGATCCAATTTTGGTCGAGTCTCCTGCACTTTTGCTGTGGGGCAAATGTCCATGGAAAATTGGGCCGTCTCCTTTGTGTCGTATTAGTAGCTCTGGGTCTAAGCACTCGCTATAAATTTAGCCCGAATTTGATCCCCGACAGCATCAATAAAATGTTTGATTGCAATTTTAAATGCTAATTTAGCACGTGCTCAGCGGTTAAGGAAAACATCGTTAGGAAACCTGCATGTCTGAGGAATAAGAAAAAATTTTGAAGACTGTGCGGTACGTTAACGTACCGCACAGTCTTCCAAAATTTTTTCACGCACTGGAGCAACGCGGCGGACATTTCCTTAGCCTAAACCCTTTCAGAAATATATAAGCTGTAACTTTACTTTTGTATCGTATAAATATGCAATATTCATATTCGTTTCAGATACAGAAGGGTACCTAATGCTGAGTAAAATATCATGTGGAGGCTACGAAAACGTTAAAAATCTTTGTACCTAGATCTAGTGAGTTAGTCATATCATTCGTCACATTTTCTATAGTGTTTAGAACGTTTCAGATAGGGCAAAATAAGAATAATACAAAATATTATGTCAATGATTTAATAATAATATATACATTTATAGGTATTTTAGATTCATTAATTTTACCTTGTCTGTCCTATGCAAGTCAAACTTGGATATACAAAACCTACACAAAAAGAAAAATTTAAACATGCCAGAGAGCTATGGAACGAAGTTTACTTAATCTGGAACGTAAAGAAAAAAATGAAATACTAAAATTAGAAAAAAAAAATGTAAAATCTCATTGTAACAAACATAAATGGAAATGGGAAATAAAATTGCACGTATGGAAGATAAAACATGAACTAAGAAGGTCACTACATGGTCGGACCCTACTGGAAAACCAAAAAGTAGACCTCTAGAAAGATCGACGGATAAAATTGAAAGGTTTGGTGGAGACTATTGGATTTCAGTGGCCACGGATAGGGAAAAGTGGAAAAATCTGGAGGAGGCCTATACTCATACACTCGTAGAGAGGTCCTTAACAATAATTAGATAAATAGAAACTCATTAAATAAGTGTCAAAAAGTAGATAGTCATTATTGATTGTAATGATTATTTTATTTTAATGTATTTTCTTTCATGATCTTATTATTTTATAATTTTTTTACTAATTTTAAATTATTTAATCAGAATCAGAATCAGAATTTTTATTTGCGTAACAACATGGCATATAAAGGTGGTATATGTTAGAAAAGTGCACATGTCTCGCTATTACAAATAGTATGCAAAATTAATATTATTATCTTTCAAGTATAATCATAAAAATAATATCTCAAAGTCTCATTACAATAAATTACATTGAATTAAAGATAAATTAAAATACGTCATATAACATCAATATTATTAGGGATTGATGTTAATAAAGTCTTTAATGTCATATATTTTTCTGTCAATGAGCCATTTAAATAATTTTGATTTAAATTGATTAATATTTAAATTTTTGATGTCATTAGGAATTATATTATATATCGTTAAACATATTTTTAGGCAAACTTTATGGTATTAAGCTGACCTTGGGATAACGTCTAACACAAGTCTATTAGGATTTCGCTTCAATCTTGTGTTCATATCACTTGCTTTCATAAACATATTGATATTTCTCTTCACGAAACAGCTTATTTCAAATCTATATAGTGCCGGCAGTGGAAGTATGTTGAGATTTGCATAAGCTGTTCTACAGGATATGCCAGGCGGTATTCCAGAGATAGCTCTAATACACTTTTTTGAGCTATAAACGCCTTTTGTATATTTGTACTATTTCCCCACATTATTATCCCGTAGCGCAAAATGGAAGCTATGCGCAAAATTGCTCTTATTACATACGCGTGGTATGTAATAAGAGCCGTTTGTAAGTTTGTCACTTTTATCATTTTGTTAAGGGCATATACAAAACTATTACAAAGACTCGATATGTAATACTCCCAGAAGCTTTGTAGACTTATTTCCTTTATTTTATTAATATTTACCTTAAAATTTAATTGTTTATGTTTGGATTGATTAAATTGGATAAAATGTAATTTATTTAGATTTAGTTTTAAATTGTTTACGTTTAGCCATTTAATAACGTTGACAATTGTTTTATTTATATCAATTTCGTGATCGTGTATAGAGTTTTTATCAGATGTCACAATAATAGATAGATCATCGGCGAACAAAACACATTTATTATTTGTCACTACCGTTATATTGTTAATATATAAAATAAACATTAGAGGCCCTAGCACTTTTCCTTGGGGAACACCGCACTCAACAATTTTGATTCAGAAGCGTAAGATATAAATTCGTCGCCTACTAACTTGCTGACTACAACGTGTTGACTTCGATTGTTTAAGTAGGATTTTAGCCATCGATAAGTGGGCCCTCTTATTCCTATTGATTCTAATTTATTTAATAAAAGTTAGTGATCAACAAAATCAAAAGCCTTTGACATGTCAAAAAATAGACCTGTGGTCAAATATCCGTCATTTAAATTTTTTAATATTGTTTTAACTAGAGTGAAGATTGCTAATGTTGTGGACTCTTTGAAATCCAAACTGTTCTTTATTAATAATATTATACGGGTTACAGTAGTTCATTATTCTTTCATGCATGCATTTCTCAAAAATCTTAGATAGGATTGGAATAAAAGTAATGGGCCGATTGTTGCTGACCTCATCTTTTGCACTTTTTTTGTGCAGAGGCTTGACGATAGATTGCTTCAGCAACTCAGGAAAAATACCCATTGAGAATGAGAGGTTTATAGGGTGTGTTAAGATGGGCACAAGCTCTTTAGTACATTCTTTAATAATTCTCGTACAGATTCCGTCAAAACCCCCGGAGTTAGTATTGTTTAGGCTGATAATGAAATTAATAATCAAAAAAGTATTTTAATAATTTTTAAGGATATATATATATTCAATTTTACATAATATTCATCTAATTTATAATAACATTTCGTAATCAAAAAGCTATTTAGTGCTATCACAAATTTCTTATATTCTTTCATCTCTCTTATATTTTTGGGCAATTTATTATATAACTTAACGGCCAGGGAATATGGTCCAGAACTGTATATGGATAAAGTGGTTTTAGGCAATATTAATTTACTAAATACAAAAATACTATGCTATACTATACTAAATACTAAAATGACGGAGCTATTGCTCTGACACTCTGACATTTGACATTGTTACATTTAACCTTTTTAATAAAAAAATCTTTGTAATAGTACTTTCGAAGTCCCCCTGTGTGTATTTTTGTGTATCTGTAGTGTTATTGGTTGAGTACATTAGACACATGTCGTCTGTATACATAACCGTCTTTCAATGATTTATCATATTAATGACAATATTAACATGCATAATATACCCAACCGGACCGAAAACCTTATGTTTCATTATAAAATAAAAACTAATTAAAAATTTAGAAAGATGAATTAATAAAAAAAAAACGATGTGAATAGAGGAAGCCAGTTTGGTGTGCCCTGTAAATGTTAAAGTCAGCTGTTACAAAGCAAAACTTTACGCAGAAATTATAACGCATCTTTGAATGTAACTGTCCATTAGATAGCTTTTTCCCCTTCGAGTTTCGTGTTTCGTGAATAGGCGTCCAGTTATTAGGAAATCATAAAGAGAACAAATAGCGAAATAAAGCATATATACATTGTTTTTGGACTATAGGGTCTTTTTTTAAAAAAACTGAAACTTTCGATTCATCATCATCATCATAATAATTAACAATAACAACAACATCAGACCATCAGAGTCTATTTTTTATTTAATTATGTATTACATGTGAGATACATTGTGTTTTCATGCAATTACCAAGTCAATGTAAGTATTTAAAACATAAAGGATTTTTAAGGAAGGTGTTCGATTCCCGCGAGGACGAATGAAAATGGTAAGGAAATTTTATTTGTTTATCTTCCACGTGCTCAGAGAAGTAGTAAAGAATGACTTGGCGAAAAAACCTTCATGTCTGTGCACAGTCGTAAGACGTGTGTAAGCTGCTTCTTTACATTTTTACTTTCAATGAGACTCAAAAAACATTTTGTCATATATTAAGATTTTCAGACATAACTACCTATTGAGGTTTTCATATTTTCAGACATACCTTCCTATTGAGGTTATTGTCACAGTCCCGGTTTCGTAGCTGACATGAGTAAATGAACAGGCTCTTGCGAAAGAGTACTATAAATATCAAAAACAGCAAATTTTAAACGCATGCTTATTTTTACTTTAACTATGCGTAGAACTGCATTGATATAATCTTGAAAGTTATCCGGTAATCAAGCCGATCCAAGCGTGAATTTCATAGTACGTAAGGAACCTAAATTCGATCTGCACCGACACCACTCACACTTTAATTGCAATTTGAAGTTTCGATTTACCACGTTCTCAATAGTGAAGGCAAATATCGCGAGGAAACCTGCATATTTAAGAGGTTAAAAAAATATTTCGGAAATCAGTTTTATGTATACTTATGTGAAGTCGGTTAACCCGCGTGGGAGTCAACTCAATCAACGCTTTTTTGTCCTCAAACTCGCTGCGAACTTTCCCTAGTAGTGGGATGTATTTAGGCTGCTATTTTTTTTTAATTTTAATAGGCCTTTCCACTGCTGATCATAGGCTTCTCCCAATGTTTGTCAAATAGGCCGGATATTTGCAGTAGCAGCCACACTTGGCAAGTTTGTTGGCAAGCGCAGCTTTTTATTACTCTGCGTTGTTATCAGGAAGATGCTGCCATCCACCTCCTGATTCAGTTTCCCTTCTGTCGCCTCTTACGACACCCTCGAGACGAAATGTGGTATTAGTTTCTATTTCGCCGCCTCTACATTGCTAATATATTTCTACTCCCGTTTATCATTTTGAACCCCTCCATAGATTAGGAAATAAATGGGATATTAGCCGTTCTTGCCACGCTCGGTCAGCGGGTTTCCAAATGCATGTTTTTATTATTTTAAGCTATAATCAGAAATATGCTTCTACTCTTCTTCTTTATATTTTTACTCCCGTTCATAAATGTAGTTCCTCTCACACGTTCATCCTGATTAGAACTACATTTATGAAATTTTCACTTTAATTGGAGTAGTATTAATGGTATTTCTAAATTGAAACCAACGCGAGCGAAGCCGCGGGTAAAAAGCTAGTATTGAATAACTTGTCATAATTTGGTTTACACTATAATTTTACTTTTTTTACTTACAAAATACATAAGTAGTCTAATCTGTAAATGTTTTATACGATCTTACTGTGTTTTCAATGTTAGCCCATAACTGCTCAATCAATAATTGATTACCGCGTCAGCCAGTGCATAATACAGTACATACAATACTTTCCGATTCATGAAATTGCTAACATGAAGGAATCTACCCAGTATTGATGGCAATTTATTACATACACCATTGACGTACAGTTTCCAGTTCAGATTACTATATACTGTCAGACCTAAGTAATGGCATTTATTTACAATATTTATGTTTGTGCACTGGCAGCCAGCTTTATTAAATTGTAGACCCTGGTATATATGACCAATTATATTTATGTTTAATTTACTTTGCTTAAAAGACGTTACTGTGGGGTGAAATTATGTACATAGCCTTTAGTTTAGATAAAATTGTAATTATACCGTTATCATGTGCCCATTTAATAGTACTTTTGAAGTCCCCCTGTATGTATTTTTGTGTATCACTCGTGTTATTGGTTGATTACATTAGACACATGTCGTCTGCATACATAACCGTCTTCCAATGATTTATCTCATTAATGACACTATAAACATGCATAATATACCCAACCGGGCCAAAAACCGATCCGTTTGGTACTCTAAGACACATTTACTTCGTCTCCTGTTACTCTGTCTGTCAATGTACATAACAACCTATTTCGCAAATAGCATTTAAACCACCGGTTGATGGGACCTCTGATACCACATTCATCCATCGCATGCAATAGTACCCCTTGATACAAGGTGTTGAATGTCTTTTTATAATCAATAAAAAGAGCAGCGACTGCATTTTTTTTACCTGCATTATATCTTGTACTCTAATTTTATCTAATCCCAATGCTTTATTAAAATCTAAATTATTTATATAATTTTCTACTGTATATACTCCTACCTCCTTAAAGTAAAAATACTTATCACTTGGTTTTACATATGAAATTATATCTAAAGATATATTATCACAGTTATGCTTTATTTTATATATTTCTCCTGTGAATGTTTCAGAGAACTTATTGCAAATATTATACACACTGCTAGTTTAGCGTAAAGATTTTAAAATAACGTCAACCAAACCCGTTTTAAGCTTGCCTATCCATTTATTTATGTTACACCATATTTTTCCAAAATCATATTTAAATTTTTGTATCTCATTCTGCCTGTAATTTTTCTTAGCCTTATATATTAATTTATTAACTTTATCTAGTATACATTAGTCTTTTATTCATATAATTAGGGTATGCCTACTTTAATGAGTGGTAGTGAAAGTTGGGTGTGGCAGAAGAAGCACGAGAGTAAAATAAATGTTGTAGAAATATGATCATTAAGGAGTATGTTAGGGCTGAATCTGAATGACAGGGTGAGAAATTGTTTGATAAGAGAATAAGGTGGTTTGCAAGATGATGTTGTGACCAGGATTAAGAAAGAAATGCTTCGGGGGTTTCTTCATGTAGAAAGAATGAACGAGGAAAGTGTGACAAAGCAAATTTATGTTGCATAAGTGAACGGCAGAGTTGGGCAGGGACGCTCCAGGTGAAAATTTGTCGACCAAAGTTTGGCGATATATTAAAAATGGGCCAAATTAAGAGTACTCTTAACCGACGAGCATGTATGCGTAGGTATTTGTATCTGGAGGAGGCGAGAGAGGTGTGCCAGGATCGTGCCAAATGGAAGTCCATAGTCACTGCCTACCCATCTGGGTGACAGGCGTGAGTGTTTATGTTATATATGTTTTTATTTTACTGCACCAGTTTTCCGTCGTTCCACTGCTCAAAATAAAAACAATGTTTTAAAAAGAAAAAAAATCGTTTTAACATTAAATCTTCAAAGCAATAAACTATGTGTGCTTGAGAAAACGAGTAAAATTAAATATTTTATCGACGATCCATAAATTAATCTGGATTTTCAATTAGTGCTCTTTGTAAACCTGCTTTCAATAACGGCTAAGCTTTCTCACGGAAATTTGCCATAACTTACCTTTTACGAACACTAGTGAGTTACTGCCAAGACTTCCGATACAATTTTAATTAGAATCCTTGATAAAGGGCACAACAAGGAAATCGCCACTCCTAACGTTGAAAAATAGAGAATGAAGGTTTGAATGAAACTATAGTGACGAAATTCTGGTTACTTTGAGCTTGTGATTTTCTTTAGTCCAATATGGTCAAAAAATTTAACTTTTGATAAACAGCCGACTTCAAAGAACACAAACACTGTTTAAGAGGTAGAGACACACTGCAGCTATACGCGGAGATAGTTCCTTTAGGAACTTCACTGCACACAAACCCCATGGACTGATTATTATAACTACTCATTATGTTTATCATTGGTCTATTTATAATATATACCTATAAAAGGTCTATTGTTGAACGAATCTTAGTATTTCTCTTTATGCATTATTTATTGCGTGGTAGAGCCATGCCACAGCTTCATTATAAGTTGAAGCACGGACGGGTCGGCTCGACCGGGGAAGGACCACGCTCTCACAGAATACCAGTGTAAAATAGCAGCTTAATGCTGCCGTGTTTCGTATGGTACGTAGTAATGTAGTATAGAACCGGAGAACCTTTTAAGTGAAAATCAAGCATTCCATCTTAGTAATCAAGGATGAAAACGCATCTGCATTTTAATTATTTATCGAGGATGTATAAAAGATATATACGGGCCCCAGCACCTACTTATCATCAGGTGGGCTGGGTTATAGTTTGTTACTTTCATTCTTCAAAAAATTGTAAAGATTAAAACGTGTAGAAAACACATGATAGCTTCTGAATTCGGAGCTTTATTTCTTCTGTACACTGTATTTGAAGAATAAAATCATAATTATGGAAGAAATTATGATTTTATTCTTCAAATTTTTTTAAGTCGGCCTTAATTTCTAAGAAGTTTTAATTTTATTACCAATATTAGAATAGAATAGAATAATTTTTATTCAATATAGATAATAATCTATATTGAATAAAATTATTATGTTCTAACGTAGTAACGTAAGTGTTATGTAATAACATGATATGTATTGAAAGTCATTTTTTTAATTACCATTTTATATATATTATATATAATGTTGAGAGAACATTCCAATATATTATCCTTTTTGATATGAATATTATCTTTATTGTAAATTTTATATAACCCTAAATACCTCCTTCGTTGACGTCGTGTCACTTATTCAAGTGAAAACTTCTTTAGAAACTTGACGAAACGAAAAAGCGACACAGAAAAAAATACATCTATAAGATTTAACCGCGAGAGAATAAGATAGAATACAGTGTAATATAAAGTTTCCTACTTTCTGTAATATAATGTAAAGTAAAGTATAATTTGTAAACTTGGTAACAATATTATAATAAATAAAGCCTACAATATCCTTCTGCTTATACTCTGCGTTCATCTCATTTTCTCCAAGTTTAGATTTGTGTGGGTGGACTTCACATGCCCTGGAAATATTTTTTTTGAATCTCACGGCTTCTTCTTAATGTTTTTTCTCCTGTTCTCACCGCCAAGCACATGGTAAATGAAATAAAATTCTAAATAACATTTTAATTGATGCGAACTTACATTGCGTACTGTGATCTTTTTTACCTATTACAAGACAGTTGACTTGACTATAAATTCACCTTGTGGTTAGTGATAATGGAGCCTTTTTATACCATTATCAATCTCCAGTGCTGAAGATAGGCCTCACGACAGAAATGCATTATATGTCATAGATGCCACGCTTAGCAAGTGGGTTGGCAAGCGCAGGTTTTTTTAGTTTTTCTCTTTGTTTGTTTTCCTATGTCACCTCTTACGACGCCTACGGGACGATGTGAGGTAGTGGATGTTATTACATTACACGGTAAATATAAATATCACGAATTTATATAACAGTGACTGTTCGATAAGCATATAAAACATGTAGCGTGTGAATCCCATTCGTTACTATCTCACCAAAATTTACGATGGGTATTGACGGTTTCCAATATCGAATAGTCCACGAGTTTGGCAGCCGGTGCCTTTCGCGTGCTAAGTTAGGTAGTTCAACTTACAAAATGCCGAGGCTAATTAAGCGCGATAGTAACATAATTGCTACCGGCAGTAATGTAACTATCGCGCTTAAGTAGCCTCGGCATTAGTGATTGTTATTCTAACCTTAACACTATAATTTAGTTTTATATATAAATTTTTCATAAAAAACGTAAATACCACACTAGGATTTTCTCCTGTTCTTTGGAGGCAGTTCACATACGTAAATTGCACAAGGGCAGAAACGGAACAATTAGTACTAAAAATTCATACTAAGGACTATCTGTGCGTTTCGTTTGGCTCTCCACAGACGCCGTTCATGTGGAACTTGTGGGTGCTCTCTGCACTGAAGCTTAGGTGGCCACGCTGGGCCGCTTCGTATCGCGTCGCTGTTTGTAGACCTGATCCGGTCAGATTGCGGAACGAATCATAGGGGCACAGATAGGTGTTTGAAAGAGGTCGTCGGACTTCTGTCCAGTAACGGGACTTATTTAGGTGCTGCGATGTCCAGGAAGGGCATCCAGTGGAGGTTCGACCCTCTGGCTTGCCCACATTGGGGCTGTATTTTTGAGGCGGTGGTTAGGGTTGCAAAATCTGATGGGATGCCTAAGGTGGCCTAGGTTTGGTGGTTGTTTCGGTCTTGTAACTGCTACCGGCAGTTATGTAACTATCGCGCTTAAGTAGCCTCGGCATTAACAATTGTTATTCTAACCTTAAGACTATAATTTAGTTTTATATATAAATTTTTCATAATAAACGTAAATCCCACACTAGGATTTTCTCCTGTTCTTTGGAGGCAGTTCACATACTAGATAAAGGCAGACCCAGAACAATTAGGGTCTAAAATACTAACAATTCTGAGCGCTGAACGATGAATGCCAGTGTACGTACAAACCCCACTAGGATTATATTTAACCGTAAAAGGAAAATTTTATATAAATTGAAAAACAATATTTATTTATTTATTTATTTAAAAATACTCCGATGTATTTCCGACATCAGAAGTGGGATGTGATGTTGTTTTACCACCATATATATTCATTTTATCCATATTATCATTGCAGCCCTTCACAAGTCTACTGCTGAACATAGGCCTCCCCCAAGGAATGCCACAAAGCACGGTCCTGAGCCACCTGCATCCATCGACTTCCTGCATATCTTGCCAGGTCGACACTCCATCTAGTGGGGGGACGTCCTACACTTCGTCCGCCGGTACGAGGCCGCCACTCGAGAACCTTTTTTTCCCCATCGGCTGTCAGTTCTTCGAGCTATATGGCCGGCTCAGTGCCACTTCAGCTTACTAATCCTCTGGTTCTACTGCGGATATCCTCATTTCTAAGTTTATCACGCAGAGAAACTCTGAGAATAGCCCTCTCCATAGCTCGCTGAGCGACCTTGAGCTTCCTCATCTGGTCAGCAGTGAAGGACCACGTCTCAGTACCATAGGTTATCACTGGCAACACGCACTGGTTGTACAGTCTTGTTTTTAAGTTTTGAGGTATACCTGACGAGAAGATATGCCGTAATTTCCCGAACGCTGCCCAACCGAGTTGAATCCGTCGATTGACCTCTCGGTTGAAGTATGACTTACCTAGTCGGACTATTTGTCCCAGGTAAACATACTCGTCAACAACTTCGAGCTTAGTGCTCCCAACAATGACCGGCATTGTTAAAGCCTAAACAGGCATCATGTTTAATGTCCATGTCACACCTATGACATGGACATTAAACATGATCCTTGATTTGTCCATCTTAAGACCTATCCGTTGGGAAACACTATTGAGGTCATTGAGGATAGTGCTTAGGTCATCCAGCGATTATGCCATAAGGACTATATCGTCGGCAAATGATGGTGAGTGATGTATTCGCCATTGATGTTAATACCGTATCCCTTCCAGCCCAGAGCTGGAAAACGTCCTCCAATGCAGCGGTGAAGAGTTTCGGGGATATAACGTCACCCTGTCTTACATCTCTCTGCAATTGGATAGGTTTCGCACACTGGTTCTGTACTGGGATAGCCATCGTAGCCCTACTGTATAAGCACTTTAGGACTTCGATATACCGACAGTCAACTTGGCATCGCTGAAGAGACTGCAGCACCACCCAAATTTCGACGGAATCAAAGACTTTCTCATAGTCCACATACGCCAGATATAGTGACTAATTTAACTTCTCGGATTTCTGTACAGTTTTCCGAGGAGTATGTATGTGGTCTATGGTGCTAAAGCCTTTTCGGAAACCGGCTTGTTCGGGAGGCTGGAAGTCGACAAGTCTGCACGCGAGACGATTCGTAGTAACTCTCAAATAGAGCACGTAGACGCGGCTCAGAACGGAAATTGGTCTGTAGTTCTTCAAGAGAGCGTTGTCAACTTTCTTAAAGAACAAGACTACCGCACTTCTGGTCCACACCTCCGGTGTAGTACCACCATGGAGGACGGAACTAAAGAGCTCCTGAAGGAATTCAAGTACCGACTTTCCACCCGCTTTCAGAAGCTCAGCTGTAATTCCATAATCGCTTGGGGCCATGCCGTTTTTAAGGTGCTGGAGAGCCATTCTAATCTCGCTCAGACTGACGTCCGGAATATCTTCGGAATAGTGTCGGATAAGAGTCGATCTTGTATCGTTACTCACACTTACGTGTGGCCCAAAGATAATGTGTACAGCTGGCCATAGAACCTCTCAATCTTACTCAAAATCTCAGGTGTCCCGGAAACGACGCTGCCACACTCGGTCTTCAGCTTCGACAGTTGGCTCTTTCTGGCAGACAGATCTCTAGCAAAGACTTGGGAGCCCTGGTTACGCTCCATCGCTTCTTTAATACGAGCAGTATTAAAGTTGCGTAAGACCCGCCGCATGTATTTATAGATCTTTCTGTTGAGTTGCCTGTATGCTATTTAATCTACTGAAGACTGCAGTTTCATATCCCGTCACACCGTAACAGCCATGAGATTAAGAGTGTGTTCGGAGAGTTTTTGTGTTCTTCTGCGGCGGGTCTTGCAAAACTTAGCTCTGACCACATCGACAGTTTCCACGAGCTTTTCATTCATATCATCCACTGCATTGCAATCTTCTAGGCACTGAAAACGGTTTCTTAGCTCGAGCTGAAAGGTTTCGGGACTTTGGATTAAAGCACGAGGGGGAAGGAGCGTTGACTTCTTTAGACGAGACCTCTCCATCTTAACGTTTAGTTTCAGTGTGCCTCTAACCATTCGGTGATCGCTGTCGGTTTTCACCCTCGCAATCACTGAGACATCACTGAACAGTTGTCGTCTGGTCGTCATAGTGAAGTCAATTTCATTTTTGTCGAACCGTCGGGGCTCGACCAGCTCCACTTCCTGTGGGGCCGCTTCTGGAAGGAAGAGTTCATCATAAAGAGTCCCTCTTTCTCCATGAAGTCGGCCAGCTGCTGGCCCCTTGGGTTCCGTTGCCTTATTCGGAAATTCCTTACTTTCAGCTCACCGTTCTCTCTTGTGCCTAGTTTTGCGTTGAAGTCTCCCATTAACACCGTATAGTGGGTTTTGGAGGAATACATGGCTCTAGAGATATCTCATCGGGGTGTGCCGAGGTTGATGCGTAAACCTGTATGACCTTCAGCGAATACCGTTTGGTGATTCTGAGTATATAAGGTACGAAACCCTCGTCGACACACTCCCAATATTTACAAAGTTGTTAACCAGAGACTTGTGGACGATAAATCCAACACCTCCTTGGGACAGATGGTCGCCCTCCCGGTAATAGAACAATTTGCCGGGTTCGAGGATAACCGTGTCCTCCCCCTCTCTTCGGACTTCGGATAATCCTATGACATTCCAGCGCAAATTGTCTATCTGTTCTTTCAGCTCCAGGATCTTCTCGTCAGTCCTCAGGGTGCGTGAGTTATAAGTTTCCAGGTTGAGTCGTCGTTGTTGGCAACCGAACCTCCACCGGAGATTCTTAGCACCCCCTGCCCCGCCGTTACCATGGTCGCCACCGTAGCCAGGAATAGCGGGGCCGCCGGGGACTGGGGGCCATCTCTTCATTACTTTCATGGGTAGTATATTGCCATAGTGACCACACTTGGCGAGCGGGTTGGTAACCGCAGTTTTTTATTGTTGTTTTGCTGTTATCAGAAAGACGCTGCTGCCCATCTTCTGTCTCAGGTTCCCTCTGTCACCTTTTACGATACCCACGGGAAGATATAGGGTAGTGACTATTCTTACCGGCCACTACACGGGGATATATATTATTATCAAATAAATAAATCTATAATAAATTTATAATAATATTTTTATAATTTATAATAAAATTGAAGTGCCTGTCTGTATTATTGTAATAACTAGCTTCTTTTAAGCTGCGCGGTTCAGTTTCAATGTTTCAGTCATTCTTCGCTTGCGCTCAGTAGACTCCGAAGGTGTCGGTTGAGATCACTTCCGTCACTTCACTCTCTTAGCTCATACGCAAGACTAACTATTGGAATACAGCGCCTTGCTTGAGCTCTGTGTTTGGTTGCTGCGTTGGTGTTCTCACTGTGTTGCGCGAAGCAAGCTGTCCCGGTAACGGCAGTCTCAATGTGTTGTTATGAAGTGTATAGGACGCTTGTTATTGTGCAAAGAGTATTAGTGCGTAACTCTCCTTCCTGGCTTCCTGGTACTGCTATAGGCAACCGTAAGTAGAGTGAAACACACCCACTGCCTTAGAGGCGGCCATTGTTTTTAATTTTTGTGTTGCTAGCTGCATTAGGCAACAGCAAGGTACACACTCTAGCGTACCTCAGCGCTAGGTAAATAGGTGTTTTATTTCCGCACACCACTTCCGTCGAAAGGTGGGGTTGGCGAGCTTTGTACACATCTGTGCTTGTGTTAACATAGGCGTCGATTACAATTAACGAACTCGCGGATATTTTTAGTCGAGCCTGCCCCGATTTTTGGGCTGTCTTTATCGCACTGCGCAACTTGTGTCCCGCGCCTGAGCCCGAGCTGCCTGGTCCCTTGCTGACCGTCTCACCGTGCGGATAAATAATAATTTTTTAAATTTTTGTCTACCTGTCTGCCTCTGTCTGGGCTAAATTTCGAAGTAACTGAACCAATTGATGAAACTTTATGAGCGGATTCGATTAACTTGAAGATTATTTTTAATCCGAAATGTTGATTAATGGTAAAATGGTTTTTGATTCACTTTAATGTAAATACCACCATGTAATAATTGATCCTATCAGAATCACCAAACGGTATTCGCTGAAGGTCATACAGGCTTACGCATCAACCTCGGCACACCCCAATTAGGAGGTGGAGGAAATGTATGAGTATATCTCTAGAGTCATGCATTCCTCCAAATCCTAATATACGGTGCTAATGGGAGACTTCAATGCAAAACCAGGCACAAGAAAGAACGGTGAGCTGAAAGTAGGGAAATTTGGAATAGGGCAACGAAAACCAAGGGGCCAGCAGCTGGCCGATCTCATGGAGAAAGAGGGACTCTTTATGATGAACTCTTTCTTCCAGAAGCGGCCCCACAGGAAGTGGACCTGGTCGAGCCCCGACGGTTTGACAATAAATGAGATTGACTTCATTATGACGACCAGACGACAACTGTTCAGTGATGGCTCCGTGATCGCGAGGGTGAAAACTTAGAGGTTAGATGCACACTGAACCTAAACGTTAAGATGGAGAGGTCTCGTCTAATGAAGTCAACATTCCGTCCCCCTCGTGCTCTGTTACAAAGTCCCGAAACCTTTCAGCTCGAGTTACAAAACCGTTTTCAGTGCCTAGAAGACTGCAATGAAGTGGACGATATGAATGACAAGCTCGTGGAAACTGACCATGTGGTCGGAGCTAAGTTCTGCAAGACCCACCGCAGAAGAACACAAAAACTGTCCGATCACACTCTTATTTTCATGGTTGTTAGACGGGAGATGAAGCTACATTCTTCAACAGATTTGACAGCATACAGGCAACTGAACTGACTGATCTCCAAATGCATGCGGCGGGACTTACGCAACTTCAATACAGCTTGAATTGAAGAAGCGATCGAGCGGAACTATGACTCCAAAGTCTTTTCCAGAGATATGTTTGCCAGAAAGAGCCAACTGTCAAAGCTGAAGAACGAGTGTGGCAGCATCGTTTCCGGGGCACCTGAGATTTTGAGTGAGATTGAGAGGTTCTATGGACAGCTATACACGTCATCGTTGGAGCCACACGCAAGTGTGACTAACGATCCAAGAGCGAGCCTTTTTCGACACTATTCCGAAGATATCCCGGACGTCAGTCTGAGAGAATGGCTCTCCAGCATCTTAAAAACGGCAAGGCCACAGACGAGGATGGAATTACAGCGGAGCTTCTGAAATCGAGTCCCGTACTGCAAGTCCTTCAGAGGCTCTTTAATTCCGTCCTTCATGGTGGCATAACACCGGAGGCGTGGAGCAGATGTGCAGTGGTTTTGTTCTTCAAGAAAGGTAACAATGCTCTCTTGAAGAACTACAGACCGATTTACCTTCTGAGCCGCGTCTAAGTGCTGTTTTCGAGAGTCATTACGAATCGTCTCGCACGCAGGCTTGACGACTTCCAGCCTCCCGAACAAGCCGGTTTCCGAAAGAGCTTTAGCACCATAGACCACAAACATACCCTTCGGCAAGTTGTACAGAAGACCGAGGAGTACAATTTGTCACTATGCCTGGCGTATGTGGACTATGAGAAAGCCTTTGATTCCGTCGAAATTCGGGCGGTACTGCAGTCTCTTCAGCGGTGCCAAGTTAACTGTCTGTATATCGAAGTGCTGAAGTGCTTGTACAGGAGAGCTACGATGGCTATCCTAGTACAGAACCAGAGTACGAAACCTATCCAATTGCAGAGATGTGTAAGACAGGGTGACGTTATGTCCCCGTAACACTTCACCGCTGCATTGGAAGACGTTTTCAAGCTTCTGGACTGGAAAGGATACGGTATTAACATTAATTGCGAGTACATAACTCACCTTCGATTTGCCGATGATATAGTCCTTATGGCAGAATCGCTGGAGGACCTAAGCACTATGCTCAATGACCTCAATAGTGTCACCCAACGGATAGGTCTTAAGATGAACATGGAAAAAACAAAGATTATGTTTAATGTCCATGTTACACATATGCCGGTAGAGGTTGGGAGCACTAAGCTCAAAGTTGTTGATGAGTATGTTTACCTGGGACAAATAGTCCGACTGGGTAAGTCCAACTTCGACCGAGAGGTCAATCGACGGATTCAACTCGGCTGGGCAGCGTTCGGGAAGCTACGACACATCTTCTCGTCAGACATTTCTCAAAACCTTAAAACGAAATTGTACAACCAGTGCGTGTTGCCAGGATGACTTACGGAAATGAGACGTGGTCCTTCACTACTGGCCGTATGAGGAAGCTCAAGGTCGCTCAGCAAGCTATGGAGGCTAGAGTGACGGCCTGGTAAGACATGCAGGAAGTCGATGGATGCAGATGGCTCAGGAACGTGCTTTGTAGCACTCCTTGGGAGAGGCCTATGTTCAGCAGTGGACTTATGAAAGGCTGTAATGATGATGAATAATTGATCCTATGCACTTGAAGCACGGGTGGGTAGCTAAAAAAATAAAATCATATCAGTGACAATGGGTTAAAATGCGGCAAGGTTTGCCCTTGGGCTAAACCCCAGTCATGTCATTCACATTATTTATAAATTATTAGGAAAAATCGAATATACCTAATATTAAACAACCGCAAACGTATTTAAGCTGAAGCTTGAAGCTTGCACCTGGTTAACCTAGGTGTAATCACATTTCAGTTTTTAGCCGTATAACAATTCAATTCCATCTTAAACAACCTATAAAAGTCTACTGTTGAACATAGGCTTTCCCCATAGATTGCCTCATAGAGAGGATTTTGCCATAGCTTTCCGCTTGGCATGTAGGTTTGTAACCGCAGTTTTTTTATTATTTTGAGTTGTTGTCATTAAGATGCTGCTGCTTATCTCCTGTTTCAGTTTCCCTCTGGCGCCTCTTACGACACCTATGGGACGACATGGCGTAGTGGATATTCTAACACCGACACTACACAAATTTTTAGGTATTGTTTAGAGGTATTTTCCGGACCACGGATTCCCGCCCTGTTGTGGCGGGGGGGCTTAGTAGCCGTAGCTTGGTCACCCGCGGTGAACAAAGACTTGGCTGGCCCGTGATGTAGGGCCGGCTCGAGGTGGCCACTCCGATTGGGCTTGGCGAGCCCATTTCGGATGTGTGTCGGTGAGCTGTGGTGAGAGGGGTGTTCTCTCCCCCTACCGCTGCAGCTGAGGTGGAATCGCGGAGGAAGAGGGGTGTTGGTATGCGACGAGGTCTCACCGTTGATGCGGTGGTGGTGGGGCCGCGGGGGAAAAGGAGTCTCGAATATTGCGAGGTGCTGCTTTTCCTGCACTCCGCGGCCGAAACTTGGTTGGCGGCAGAGCCAGAACAGATCCGCCGCTGGGGCTGGGAAAACGCGTGCTACTAAGCGCTCGATTTTCCTGACTCCATGGCCTCCGATACGCAGGTGAAGTTGGAGACTGTGGAGGAGGGCGTGCCTTGTGTTCCTGGTGCGCCTTGCCTGGGAAGGAGAATGGGGAGGAAAGATCGGAGGAAGATGGGGCGGCCGGCGCTGCTGGGGCCGCGGATGTGTGCGAAAGCGTTCCCGTGGCCATGCCAATATGCGGCGAAGGTGGAACACCATGGGGTTTTAGTCGGTGCGAGTCCGACATAACCCGTCCTTGCCCCCGCGAGGCGGGTATGCGTAGGCATTCCCCTGTGTAAAAAAAAGGCATATTCCGGATCATAACTTTATAGACATAATTCTGCTATTTGCTTTTGAATCTCGAATTATGTTATACAATATAATATTATTACGACACGTAATAACTTTCCTCCTTCTATCCATCAATATGAACAATGGCTCTAATTCAAGACTCGAAAATAAACATCTGAAACTTAGGAAATTCCACTTTTCATGGAGTTTCACACTGACACATGATTCTCGGCTGAATAAGCAATCAAAACTTTTCCGAGTGAACTCTGTTACCGATGACGCACGTAACTTTCCCCTACCGTGTATTTTGATAACTCTGAATATATTTAGCTTGTGAAAAATAAATTATATATTTCATTTATAACTAGTTGCGCCAAAAGTGGTGTAGTGGCGGCATTTGATGACGCCGTGGCGAAGTGCTTTAGTAATGAGTTGTAACGCTGAGGGCTTTGGGTTCAAGTCCCGCATGGAAAAAGTATGGCCTACAAATTATTGTTCCAGGTCTGGATATTTGTACTTATGAAATTTATAGACATAAACTACCTTCATGATACAGAATAAAATCCTAGTGTGGAGGTAAAGATTCGTTTTAAAAATAAATTATAAGACAATTCACTACCCTATATAATTATGTGTGTATTGTAAGATGCGATAGATAGATAAAGAAACAGGAGGTAGGCAGCAGTATCTTCCCGATAAAAATTAACGATTTTTTTTCATGAAGATGTAAATACATACATAAACACTCACGCCTGTCATCCAGAGGGGTAGGCAGAGACTATGGACTTCCATTTGGCACGACCCTGACACACCTCTCTCGCTTCCTCTAGATCCATATACGTACACGTAATACACGCTCTTTGGTTATAGGTACCCATGATTTGGCCCATTTTCAATATATAGCCAATTTGGTCGATAAGCTTTCGCCTAGGGTGTCCTTTCCCGACTCTGCCGTTCACTGCTCCAACATAAATTTGCTTTGTCACTCTTTTCTCATTCATTCTTCTTACATGACCAAACTACCGAAGCATTCCTTTCTTAATCCTGGTCACAACTTCATCTTGCAAACCACACTCTTCTCTTATCACACAATTTCTCACTGTGTCATTCAGATTCATCCCTAACATACTCATTAATGACCGCATTTCTACAGCATTTATTTTACTCTCATGCTTCTTCTGCCACACCCAACATTCATTACCATACATTAAAGTAGGGACTAACACAGCATTGTGAATTGCCATACGTGTCTTTTTGGATACATTCTGACTTCTCACAATAGGATGAGCCCCATCCACTCTAATTCCTGCTTTCACTCGTCGTTTTATATCCTTATCATGTCTATCATCCCTGCTAAATACTCATCCCAAATACACAAACTCATCTACTTGCTAGAGCAACTTCCCTTCTTTTCTTATTGCACACATCTCTTTAGTGTGTGTGCAATAAGAAAAAAAGTGACCCTTATTTTCTTAATGCACACATTTCTTATCTTTCAAAATCCATTATTTTCGTCTTACTAGCGTTCACTAACATTTTCTGTACCTGTTCATTAATGCAATCATCATTTGCAACTCAGCCAACGACGACGCAAGTATGACTTGATCATCAGCGTACAAAAGGCATTTGACGGTTAACTCACCCATTCTTAACCCGCATTCTTCTACTATCAAATTTTCCAAACAACTGTCCATAAATAGGTTGAACAGCCACGGGAAGGCCACACAGCCCTATCTGACACCTTTATGGATGCCAAACCAGTCCGAGTAGGCCCCGTTGATCCTGACACATGCACTAGAGTCCCTATACAGAGACTTCAATGCCTGATACAGGCATTGAACCCATCGCTCAACCCAAATGAGTTCAGTATTTGCTATAACACATCCCTGTCTACTCTGTCATAAGCCATCTCCTTCCTCTGTCATAAGTCCACGAACTGTTATATCCCTTTTTACAACGCAGTTAAATCTTAGTAAGCATTTATTCAATCCCACGGTACTTTTCCTATATATGACGTCAATCAGTAATTGCATTGTTCTTTTCTATATTAATTTCATTCCATTTTACAGTTAGTTAGATTCAGAGCCCCGGGTAGATCGGACATAGATTCCGATACGTATTAGAGTTCGGAAGTCAGGGTTAACATTAATTGTGAGTGTAAACTTTTTATAATAAACCCTTAGGTTTACCTTGTGGTTTTTTTTTAAAAAGTCAAACGGGATCGGCCTCCTAACAAATTGGTGTCAGAAGTGGGATGCCAAACAGAAAGTCATTGAAGACATTGGCATCCGAATCCGAGGTCCCCGAAATCATCAAGGTCGACATTAAGCCTTAGCCGTGCCTAAGCCTGCACCCACCACAATTTTGGACGACGATCAGCCTCCGCTCTGAAGTGTGAGCCCGCTCCACTTACACCTGGTCCTGAAATCTCCCGTCTGGCCGACGATAAGTCTCCACCAGGAGCCCGCACCAGCTGGATCTAACTCACCAACAAAAATTATTTCAAGAACTTTCTACGCCTTCCGGTCCTGCTATTTCCCACGACGTGACGGAGTCACCGCGTCAGCGATCTCGCCTGCCAGCCGCCACGAGTGTAACGTTTCACCTAGCTATTGTTACGACGCTTAAATGCTACGTGTAGAAATTATTACCATTCTGTAAATCATTTTGTATTCTGTTTAAATTTAAAATTTACTTTTATTTTACACTGTTTCTGTACTATTACCAATCTTTTACGTTGTTTTATTGTGATTATTTTATATAAGTTTAATATTTAAAATTTAATTCTATGTCGCTTAAAGCAGAAAAAGGTAAAGAAAATATGTCGGAAAGAATCACGCTTTCATTCTTGACTAAATTTATAAAATCCTATAATGGGGAGAAAGATTCCCTACCCGCTTTTCTTACAAACTGCGACAATGCAATGTCGTTAGCTACACCAGAACAACAGCCTAATCTGTGCAAATTCGTCATCTCACAACTAGAGGGAAAAGCACAAGTTGCATGTAGTTTAAAAACCTTTGAAACATGGAATCAAATAAAATCATTTCTCCGTTCTACTTTTGGGGAGAAAAAACACGCGACACATTTACTATCAGACTTGCAAAACTGTAAACAGTCATCCGAGGACGTCACTAAGTTTTCTTTAAAATTAGAACAAATTTTAACAAAAATTCAATCAGATATACACTATAGTTGCAAAAACGCTGATGAGCTTCCAGGTAGAATAGCCGCCATGGAGGATCTAGCATTAAATACATTTTTGTTAGGGTTAAATCCTGCTATTTCTACTATTGTTAGATGTAGGAACCCTCAAACTCTAAATGAAGCTGTTCAATTAGCGATAGAAGAGGAAAAATTACAAAATCTCCAAACGTGTTAAAAAAATTCAATAAAACAGTGTAGTATATGTAATAAAGTAGGCCATGTTGCTATTCAATGTTTTAAAAATAAAAAACATTCTAATTATAATCATAATAAACAAATTTCGCATTTATCTAGTTCTAATTCTGGTAAATTAATGTGTAATTATTGCAAAAACATAGGGCACACTATTGATCAATGTAGAAAGCGACAATATAATATGCAACAACGTCAAAATTTTAATCATAACTCTAATACTAATTCTAATTATATAAATCGTAGCCCAAATAATAATTCTAATTTTATAAGTCGTAACCCTATTTCCAATTCTAGTTCCAACCCTGTGCCTATGCACATGACATATGATAACGACGACGCTGTCGATAACTCTAACTCTTTAAACTGAATAAGATTTCGGATGCGTGTCTGCCGAAATCGTACTATCGTAACGACAAGAAAACAATTAATACTACTTTTTCTACTAAATCTTATAAAAATCCTTATGCTAAATCTTATTCTAATTCTTATTCTAACTCATCTCGGCAATGCTTTAGCAAGCAACCGAGTCATTCTAGCTCATTTTCATCTCAGTTACCCAAAGAGGAACTGAGTCATTATAAGTCTATTACATCTCAGCAACCCAAAGAGGTGAAGCTGAGTCTTGCTAGTTCTTATGCATCTCAGTTGACCAAAAAGGTACAACCGAGTCCTACTAAATCGTTTACTATATCTTCATCTCAGCAACCCAAAGAGGTTAAGCCGAGTCTTAATGAATCTTATTCTAATTCTATTCCTATCTTTGAAACGAGCATAAATACATGCAAAGTTTCGTTACCATATACAAATCTATTTACAAAATATTCTCCTAAGTGTCTCAAACTTCTTATCGATACCGGCGCGAGTGTCTGTGTCATCAAACACTCATGTTTAAAAATGAAACATGAACTTCTTAAGGACAAAATAAGAATCAAAGGTATAAATGATACGGATACATATTGCGAAACGCTAGGCTCAATCTACTTACAATTTTTATTAAGTGATGAAACTTATGAGTATAAATTCTACGTTATTAACGATAATATAAATCTTAATTACGACGGTATTATTGGTACAGATTTTCTTAAATATTTTAATGCTAATATAGACTATAGCTCTAAGATAATGAATCTGTGTGGTTACCAAGTTCCCATTATATTTCATCAGCCAACATACATCGTTCCGGCACGCTCAGAAGCCGTCATTGAATGCGCTATATCAAATTACTCGGTCGAGCTTTATCACAATAATGAAGGCTTAGTTCTAGATCATACCTTAAGCGAGGGTATTTACGTCGCGAATTGTATTGTGTCAATAAAACCAAACAAAAAAGTTAACATCACCGTTTTAAACATGACTGACAAAGACTTAGAAATTAAAGATTATTTCGTAGAATTGACACCGATCGATTATAATAATTCTATTTCCTGCGAAAATCCTATATCTAGTGAATGTTTGTATTCTATTTCTACTTCTAAATCTAATCGAATAGATCGAGTATTAAGTCTTTTACGCTGCTCCCATCTCAACGATGAAGAAAAGAAAGCACTTTTAAATTGCTGTTCCGATTATACGGATATCTTTCACCTCGAAGGTGAACCCCTTTCGTTTACGAATGGCATCCAACATTCCATAGATACGGGTAACGCGGCCCCAGTTCACGTAAAATCATATCGCTTCCCTGAGTGTCATAAGGAAGAAGTCGATACACAAATTCGCAAAATGCTAAATCAAAACATAATTCGTCCCTCTTTTTCGCCTTGGAGCGCCTCTGTATGGGTAGTCCCGAAAAAATTAGACGCTTCTGGCAAAAGAAAGTAGAGAATAGTCATTGACTATCGCCGTCTTAATGACATCACAGTTTCCGAAAGTTATCCCCTGCCTCTTATCACCGATATCCTAGATCAATTAGGCCATTCCAAGTATTTCACAACCCTTGATCTTGCCAGCGGTTTCCACCAAATAAAGATGGATCCTAAAGATGCCCCAAAAACGGGATTTACTATAAGTACTAATTCGAGCATGTCTGGTCACTACGAATTCACTAGAATGCCCTTTGGTTTAAAAAATGCTCCTTCTACCTTCCAGCGCCTGATGAATACTGTCTTATCAGGTTTGCAAGGTCTACACTGTTATGTTTATCTAGATGATTGCATAATTTATAGTCATAATTTAAATGAACATATGGAAAAATTAAAACTAGTATTCAATAAGCTGCGCGAATACAATCTAAAATTACAACCAGATAAGTGCGAATTTTTAAGACGTGAAGTAACTTATCTTGGTCATATTATCACCGATAAGGGTGTCTCTCCTAATCCAGAAAAAGTAAAAGCAGTGTCACAATTTCCAATTCCTAAGAGCCCTAAAGAAATTAAATCCTTCCTAGGCCTAATAGGCTATTATCGCCGATTTATTGATAATTTTTCTAAATTGACAAAACCACTTACTTCCTTATTAAAAAGGGATACTACTTTCCACTGGTCTCAAGAACAACAAATTGCTTTCGATGTTTTAAAAGAAAAATTAATCACTGCTCCGCTGATCCAGTATCCAGATTTCTCTCAACCGTTCATAGTAACTACAGATGCAAGTAATTATGCCGTAGGCGCAATCTTATCCCAAGGTCCTGTAGGCAAAGATAAACCGATAGCTTATGCATCACGTACTCTAAACCGTCCCGAAGGCAATTATTCAACTACCGAAAAGGAACTTCTAGCCATTCTATTCGCAGTCAAAACGTTTCGTCCTTACCTCTACGGTAATAAATTCAAAATAGTTACCGATCATAGACCATTGGTATGGCTATTCAATGTCAAAGACCCAGGTAGTAGACTCATTCGTTGGCGCTTAAAACTCGAAGAATACGATTACGAAATTGTTTATAAACAAGGTCGTCTTAATTCTAACGCCGATGCGTTATCTCGCTGTCCCGTTAATGTTATAGATATTAACACTTTAAATAATTCTAGTTATGAAAAATATTTTAAAGACCAATTTACAAATAAAACTCCTATTTCATATACAATAATCCTAGAATGTACTCAAGGATTACACCTATCCAGACTAAAAACTATTGCTTGTCCCGTCTCTTTAGATTTTGACTCATCTATACCTCACTGCGAAGAAATATTAGCACAATTAGACAAGCCTGACGACTTATTAAATTCCGAACGCGAACCATTTACAATTCAATGCGTAAAGGATAAGAATAAATCTTACTATTTTATGTACACTAAAATTCATCATTATGAAGAAACCAAATTTAAAGATATTTACAATTTAATTATAAAACTCAGAGATAAAATTTTAATCGAGAACCCTGATATTACAGATCTCGCCTTATCAGACTTTTCAGATCCATTTTCTAAGCTAGCTTATATTAAAGTATATAATATGATTGCCTATATTTTTCATAACACTAACATTAAAATTCATATATACAAAAATCAATTAATTTATCCTACTCCCGTCGAAATCCCTAAAATTTTAAAAGAGAATCACGATTCACCTATTGCGGGTCACCCAGGTTCAAGTCGTATGTATAGACGAATTAAAGCCGCCTATTATTGGAAAAGTATGCGCTCTGACATTGTAGATTATGTAAAGAAATGCCAATTATGCCAAATTAATAAACCATTAAGAATGTCCAATAAGGCCCCAATGGAAATAACTTCTACTTCCACTAGACCGTTTGAACGATTAGCTCTCGACATCGTTGGTCCTTTACCTGACGCAGGTTTTCAAAAATTCAAATTCATCCTTACATTACAAGATGATTTAACTAAATTTTCAAGTGCTTATCCCCTGGTCACAGCTACCAGTGAATAAATAGCCAGAAATCTTGTACATTTTATGTCTCTCTTCGGTTTCCCTAAAACAATCTTAACGGATTTAGGTACTTGTTTTACGTCTGATTTATTTAAAGATTTAACTCAAATCTTAAAAGTCAAGGCTTTATTTACTACTCCTTACCACCCACAAACAAATGGAGCTCTAGAACGCTCACATGCTACTTTAAAAGTATACTTAAAATCTTTCGTTAATGAAAACCAGAACGACTGGCATTGTTATTTATTTACCGCAATATTAGCTTATAATACTACCCCTCATTGCACTACCAATTTCACCCCTCATGAATTATTATATGGTTATAAACCTAATATCCCTAATTCTTTATATGAAACGAACAATAATACTACTTATAATGAATATATTCGAGCTTTACAATATCGAATGCGTTTTAGTAGAGAAAAGGCCATTCAAAATATAATTAATAGCAAAGAAAAATCCAAACAATATTACGATGTAAGTTCACGCGAAACTTCTTATAAAATTGGTGACTTAGTTTATATAAAACACCATCACCGACTCCGTAAGGCCCTATCACCTATATGGAAAGGTCCATATAAAATTACAAAAGTCCATAATAAGCACAACGTTACTTTACAAGTAGGTCGTAAACATGTTAAGTATCATATAAACGAGATTAAGCCTGCTATTAACACTCCTTAAATTTAACTTATTTTATATATTTTTCAGAGCTTTATGCTATGGAAGCCAAAGCCACGCTGAGTCGAGGATCATACCTATATCACATAGTCCTGGAATTTATTTTGAACCTATTACGCATATTAACTTTTATAACGATTATTGGAAGGTTATAACACATATAGACGTTATACCTTTAGCTCCTTATCTCAATAAAATTGAAAATTTATTATATGATACCTTAAACCTTTGTTCCAAAATAAATACTGACGAATTTTCCCAATGTAAAGATTTTTCAAATCCTATAGAGATTTTAATAAAATATAATTACGTCAAATTGCAATCCCTAGCACATATAATAGATAATAATCAATCGCCAAATAGAGTTAAAAGATCTCTAGAATTTGGAGGCGAAATTCTTAAATTTTTCTTCGGTACTCTAGACGCAGATGATGCGCGAAAATATGATGCCGCGATAGAATTATGTCGGAAAAGTGAAACAGAACTATTTAATTTATTTAGAGACAATATTCACATAATTAAATCTACCATAAATAATTTTAATGCCACTATTTATAAATTAAACCAAAATGAATTAAGATTAAACTCACAAATTAATAAAATGAATGAAATTCTTTCGCAAATCACAAAAACCGATAATTTACTTATTAACATTTCTAGAATAAATAATTTATTGAACTTAATTGAAAGCTCCTTACTTGCTATTTCTAACTTGCTAGACACGACTATAAATGCTATCCTATTTTCCAAGGTAAATGTTTTGCATCCTAGCGTGATTAGCCCTTTAAGTCTTTATAATGAATTAACCAAGCATATCAATCAAATAAATAAACGTTTAGATTTTCCAGTGCAATTGAACATACATAATATTCATTCATTAATTGATATTTCGAAACTTAGTTCATATTATTATAACAATAAGATTGTTTTCAGCTTGCAGATTCCATTAATAACACCTGATAAGTTCATTGTTTATAAAAATATCCCATTACCGACTCCTCACGACGAGTCGCATATACAAACGTTTGCACTTATTCAACCTTCTAATTCTTATATTGCTTTAAGTGACGATAGAATACATTATACTATGTTTAATAACTTAGATGATTGTAAATTTATTAATAATAACTATTCTATTTGTGAACTATTTACTATAACGTCTAGCATAAATAATCCTAATTGTGAATCGAAATTATTAACAGAAGTAACTCTTTCCTTACCTTCTGAATGTAGCTCCAAGTTATTATTTGGCCAAATCAATATTTGGCATAAATTAAAAAATAATAGATGGATATATGTACAATCCAATGTAAATAAATTAACTATCAAATGTAACGATGATATTACCGATCATTCTATTATTGGCACAGGTATTGTCAAATTAACCGAAAATTGTATCGGTTATTCCAAAACTATTCAATTATTGCCAACAAGTACTTATCAATTTTCGATTAAGTCAACTATAGATATTAGCATAAGCTTTGACATAACAAGAGATGATTGTTGCAAAAAAGATGTATTTAATAAAAGTTTACCATATTTAACGCCAATCTCTCTAAGCAAAGTTAACTTGGATTCCTTAAAATATGCAAATCATCAGCTAGATAGTTTAGAATTTGAATTAAATAATCTTCAAAAGGAATCACATTTTTTAAAATACGGTTCATACTATTCCACATTTACTTATATTTTAATTGTATTACTATTTTTGTACTTAGCCTACAAATTATTTAAATGTTCCAGAAATCGACACAATAATAGTGGACATTGTATACAAATATTTAATCAGTGTAATAATAAAAAGTCGTCGAAACATAATTCTAAAACTACAAATTCAATTGAGATGATTGATATGTCAACATCTGAAGAAGATAATAACTCACCCAAATCTTTACCAAATTGTACTAATTGTGAACCTTATAGAACTGTATACAAAGTTCACTCTTCCTCCGGAAGAAATCTTAATTTCTAATTTTATTCAATTTTAGTTTTCAAAAATATTTGTATTAAAACAAATAATTAATTTTATTATCATACAATTTCAATTTCTACTTTGTCATTTTATATTTTGTAATTGCTACATTTTACTATTTTTGACTCAATCTAATTGTAATAAGTACTTTTCAATTTTAAATGTGTATTGTTATTTAATTATATACAATGTTAAAATGAAAATTGTAATTGAAACTACTATTTTGTTTATTAAAAATCAATTTCTACTCGTAATTCTACTAATTCATTTAAAATACTTTTAATTCTAGATTTTACTATTTTACCTTTATATAAATTCATTGTTCTATTTTATATTGATTATTTGTTAAATCTTACGCTGTTTCTTTTACGTAACTTAGTTACAACTTACTTTATCTTTATGTAAAATCGAATAGTTCGAAGTTTTATATTGTTATAAAATAAATTTTCTATGTTTTACTATAAATTTAATTTTCTATTTCTATATTTTGTAACGCCTTCCGACCTCTATTTCTCTATTTCGAAACTTCGCTTTATCTTAATTTAGAAAAAGCTCAGTCAAAAGGGGGGAGCTGTTATATCCCTTTTTACAACGCAGTTAAATCTTAGTAAGCATTTATTCAATCCCACGGTACTTTTCCTATATATGACGTCAATCAGTAATTGCATTGTTCTTTTCCATATTAATTTCATTCCATTTTACAGTTAGCTAGATTCAGAGCCCCGGGTAGATCGGACATAGATTCCGATACGTATTAGAGTTCGGAAGTCAGGGTTAATATTAATTGTGAGTGTAAACTTTTTATAATAAACCCTTAGGTTTACCTTGTGGTTTTTTTTTTAAAAAGTCAAACGGAATCGGCCTCCTAACAGAACGCACAAAAAACTTTTTGGTTTTTGGCCAAAAACTTCTCCGCGATCATGCGCATGGAAAAGACCTGATCTGTACATCCCATTCCGATTCTAAATCCCGCTTGAACATCCCAAATTTTTCCATCAGTTTCTTTCATAACTGTTTTAATTAGTACCTTAGCATACAGTTTTCCTACAATGCTAAGAAGGCTGATACAACGGTAGTTTTTACAGTCCTGCTGTGATCCTTTTCCTTTATATATTGGGACTATTACGGCTTTGCACCAGTCTACCGGAACCCGCTTAAGTTCCTAACATAAATTAAACAAGATCTACAACAGGTCTGCCACCATTCATTCGCCAGCTCTTAGCATTTCGAGAGATACTCTATCATATCCGGCTGCCTTACCTGCTTTTATACTTTTCATTGCTTTCATTATTTCATCTTTACTTATGTTTCTAGCTATTTCCTCTTCTTTCGGAATTTTTATTTCAATAAATTCAAACGTCTCATCACTCATAAACAAGCTTTCAAAGTATTCCTTCCATCTCCTTAAAATCAAAAAATCCGAATACAGCCATTCTAGTTTCGTATAACATTCATTCTAGGCTGGTTTGAATGTCCCTTTGGATGGCAATTCTTATGAGTTTCCAGAACATTTTAATGTTTGCCTGGAAATTATCCAATATTCTACTATCATTTTTATCCGTTCTTTATTGCTTTTTCCTTTCAAATACTTCTTTTATTCTCTTATTTAGAAGTCTAAAAAATGCCTTTTTCCTTTCAGTATCATCATTTATACTGCTAGAATTACTAGCCTTGGTTGCTAGTAAATCTAGCCATGCTTTCTTCTTTGCTTCAACTTCCATCCGTACCTCATGATTCCACCATAACGTGTTATTTTTCATTTCATTCGTTCTTTTACTTACACTACATACTTCGGTAGCTGCATCCACCAAACCTTTCTTGACATTATACCACATAGTCTCCAAGTCTTAATCATTCATACACGATTCAGCCATACCACTTATATTTTCTCTCAATCTACATTTGAACTTCTCTTTCATACCTTCATCTTGTAATCTCTCTGTTCTTATATGCTGTAATGCAATGGTAGACACAGAAGTCTGATACTTCCAACGTCTGAAAAGACCATTAATACGGCATAAGACCAAGTAATGGTCCGTCCCTACGTTAGACCCCCGGTAAACCCTTGTATCTACCACCGCGCTCCTCATTCTTTCATCAACAATTATGAAATCTATAATGCTTCTATCATCACCTCTTTCCCATGTATACGTGTGAATCTTCTTGTGACGAAACACAACAAGATTTTTTTCCACATATATGGTGAGGAGGCTTTCACCATTCTCATTTATACTTTCATCACCAAACGTTCCCAATATCCTTTCATAACCAAGCCTCCTCACCCCAACTCTTCCATTTAAATCTTACATTACAATATGTTCATTACTCTTGCATTTCATTAGCACCATCCTTACTAACTCCCAAAACTGCTCTCGGATATAAGTAGGCTTAGACCTGTCTTGGGCGTAGATCAGTACGCGGTATACATGCCATGTGTAGTGGCATCCTTTCCCTTCCGTTTCGTCTCATTTACACATAAGACGTCTATTCCTCTATCATACATCATATCGCATACTTCATCCATCTTACCATTCATTGCTCCACATACATTGAAAATAGCCAGACGGGCTTCCGCAATCCACTTTTCACCCCTCCGTGGGACAGAACGTGATGGGTGGCGAACCTCGTCGCCGGTTTCCCTCTCGAAGATTCTTCGCACCCCTGCCCCATTAAGGGGGCGCCGAGAACTCCGGGCCATTTCATAAATGTTTTGCCTCATGGTGCGAAAGTAGGGGGTAGTATTTTTTACGCCGCTACCACACAACGAGAAGCAGAGACTGTTCTTTCGGCTTTGTTGCTTGTTTAGCACCACCAGAGGTACACGTGTAGGGTGGGTCTAGGATTAGGTGGTCGAAGCCTACGGACGCGAGCGACTCACCCCCCTAGATGTAAATGTCTGTAAATAACATTTTTCAGCCTCTCACCCATTCTGCAGGCAAATACTGTGCTTGTACAGCAGTACAGCAGTAAATTCAGCAGAATTCTAGTCTGAAAGGTAAAGAGAGGCAGTATAATTATTGGCTTTCATCTTAGTCCTCAAAGGTGACAACAATTCTGCAGCGTTATTTGTTCAAAGTTGGCTGCAGGTTTCCATGGACTTCAGTAGCCACTTACCATCAAGTGGACAGTAAGTATATTTGTCTTTTTAATAAAAATAAACAAATAGCTTTGATAAAAACTAAAATTTCATAATTTAAATACTAAAAACAAGCACAAGCTGGTAATGCCAGTTAGAATGAGGAATATGTAAAAAATTCGAATTTAGAGAATATGTAAAAAAATATTCAAAAATATTTAAAAGAGTGTGCTCCATAGCAAAGTCTTTGCATTTGAGCAACAAAATTAAGACGGCTTCCAATAAAATTAAAATGACATGGAGTATAATTAATAGCGAAACTGGTAAGATCAACTCTCGCAATTCAAATTACCAGTTAAGTGTTAACAACAAATTAACTGTATCAGATCAGGACGTAGCAATGGTTTTTGAGAAATATTTTACTGATATTCCGATCTTGACCACTAAGTCACTGAATTCTTCTCCTGCCGTCGCCGAATCATTACTTAAACAAAATGTAAATGTGTGTACAAAGAATTTTACATTTCATATAGTGTCATCAAAAGATATTGTAAAATATTTTAAAACTATTGATGTTAAGAAAACTGCGGATCTGTGGGGGATTTCCGTTAAAGTTATTGCGTCTATAATAGATACAATCGCGCCTCATTTAGCTATTATTTTTAATACTAGTATCGAATCTGGTGTGTTTCCTGATTTAATGAAGCATAGTAAAGTAATACCTTTATTTAAATCTAGTAGTACATTAGACCCCGCCAATTGTAGACCTATTTCTGTACTACCAACACTTAGTAAGATTTTTGAAAAAATTGTTCTTGTTCAAATGTTAAATATTTTTAATATAAATAATTTACTTCATAAAAATCAATTTGGTTTCACAAGGGGTCGCTCGACAACTGATGCCGGTGTTGAGCTGATTAAATATATCTTTAATGCATGGGAGAATTCACAGGATGCTTTGGGTATATTTTGTGACCTATCTAAGGACTTCGATTGTGTTCACCATGAAACATTAATCAGGAAACTTCAACACTACGGTGTAAGAAGTGATGCCCTTAAATTAATTATTTCATATTTAAGTAAGAGAACGCAAAAAGTTGTCATTAACAATATGAGCTCTTCCGGATCGATGGTACAAATGGGCGTGCCTCAAGGCTCAATTCTCGGCCCCTTTCTGTTTCTTGTATACATTAATGACTTACCTTACTAGTAGGGGATAACCATGATATAGTATTATTTGCAGATGACACTTCTTTAATTTTTAAATTAAGTCGACAGTTACTAAATTTTGACGAAGTAAATAATGCTATATCTAAATTGGTGGATTGGTTCGATGTTAATAATTTGCATTTAAATGGCACTAAAACAAAATGTATGAAATTCGTGACTCCAAATGTCAAACAATTAAATAGTAATGTAATTTTAAATGGGGAGAAACTGAGTCTTGTAGATACCACCATTTTTCTTGGAATCACACTAGACGCGAAGCTTCAATGGAGCCCCCATATATCAAAACTAGCAAGCAGACTTAGTTCTGCAGCATATGCTGTAAAAAAGATTAGAAGTTTAACCAGTGTTGAAACAGCTAGACTAGTTTACTTTAGCTACTTCCATAGCATAATGTCGTATGGTATTTTGCTATGGGGACACGCAGCTGACACTGAAATTATATTTGTTTTGCAGAAGAGGGCCATAAGAGCAATTTATGATTTAAAGCCTAAAGAGTCGCTGCGACAAAAATTTAAGGAAATTAATATATTAACTTTGGCCTCTCAATACATTTATGAAAATGTAATGTACGTACACAAAAATAAAAGTAAATACTAGGAACAGACACAAGCTAGTAGTACCAGTTACTCGACTCCATCGAGTCAGTAATTCTTTCTTGGGGCGATGTATACGCTTTTACAACAAAATTCTAGAAAATATACAAAGTTTGACCTGTTCAAAGTTCAAAAACTTTATTAAACTAAGTTTGTATAAAAAGGGTTATTATAATATTAAGGAATTTATGGATGATAATAAACCCTGGAAATGAGGTGATCGCTACCAAGCTATTTCTAATTTGTTGTGTTGTTAATTTGTGTAACATCATGATTGTAAGCTGTTATTTTAAAAAAAAGTCCCGCTGAGTTTCTTGCTGGTTCTTCCCAGGACAGAGGTTTTTTCCGAACCAGTGGTAATCAAACAAAAGAGTGACTTTCAATAAGTATTATTTATAATCTATATTGAATAAAAAAGTTTCTGTTTCTGTTTTTGTTTCTGTTTCTGTTTCTGTTTCAATGCATAGAATTAGTAATTCATATATGGCGGCAATGTATTTGCTATTAGAAAAATGTCCCAGAAAATGTTCAACTATAGATATAGAAATTTTCGTTGATTTGGTAGTCTTGTGTTTGAATCTATTTCAGTAAATAGAGACTGCCTGTGCGTCACTCGCTTACGCTTAGTTCGGCGTCAACCGCCGTTGTGAGTGGATACTGTATCGGTTGTTTGCAGCGGCTCAAAAAGACAAATTTCATACATACTTGATTATTATAATAATCAGAGATTTTTATTACAATATTTTATAAGCACAGAATAAATAATAGGAGCACGTACTAAAAGTAAGTAGGATGTAATATTTATACTTGAATACGTCTTGGACTTTTTGGAGTGACATGAATGATGATATGATGATCATATGAGCATTATAAGTCGTGCACTTTGGATTTTTCAAACTTTTTCAAATTGAAGCTTGACATAAAATTATCGGAAAAATTAAAGTATAATAAGGTTATTAGTTAAAACTTGTGTGTATTTAAACTACTTTAAAGAAATTCCGTATAATCATGCTATACGCATTTTTTTTAATGCGAATGCATGCTCAATTGGATTTACTAATATTTATTTATACAATGTTATTGGAAAGATGCTGCTGTCATTTCCTGTTTAATTTATCTTTTACGACACCCACGGAAGGTGTATTTTATAGACAACAAATAACTGATGCACACAGGTTTAGGTTTAGGTGTGTGTCCATGTGAAATTTTTTAAAACCGTTTCTTAGGATTCCTCTATAGGAAATACCAGAAAAATCTTGTGGCTTCAGATAAATATACAAACTGTCAATAATGTGTGTGTCGTGTGTGTGTTGTGTGTGTGTGTGTGTGTGTGTGTGTGTGTGTGTGTGTGTGTGTGTGTGTGTGTGTGTTAGTGTTTGTGTGTGTGTGTGTGTGTGTTAGGCGCGAGCATACCGTTCATCAGATTGCGCTAAAACTTTGTACACTCATTGCTTATAATTTCGCGAAGGTTATAGACATAGTACAATTAACTAACAGTAGGTGGCGCGCGTATCGTACCGACAAATTTATTTGAAAGTTATATATTATTCAACTTCAAGGAATGCATTATCATAACAATATAACCCTTTTGTTTTAAACCGATATTTCTTCTGCGGCTGCAACGCGCTAGGTACCAGCTAATATATTATAAAAAGATACATACAGATTAATTAAATTAAAAATATTTTTGACAGGCCTATCACATGTGCAACAGCGAAGATCTGCGTTTATTTTGTAATGGATACTATGCCGAGATCCTTATCATGGACCCATTTTCTCTCGAAATTTTATTCTGCTTGAGTTCCAAGATGAATCCCGACTGGATATCTGCTTTGCATGTAAGTATGACTTGGGAAAATCATGATAAAACTTTTTGTATCATATACGTTTCGACATAGCCAGACCGGTGGGAGCGAGCGTTATCGTCCATAAAAAGTAGCCAATGCGTGTGGAGCATGAGGAATTATAACATTCGTTATGTATCAGTGTTCAGGCAATGTGCCGTTTTTGTTGAAGATTAACACCGTTCGATCCAACAAATTTATTCCTGCTCAAAACATAGGATGGCTGCAACCCTTCTCAAGTAGCACAATAATTTTGCTGGCCTTTATTACTTTATCTACATTTTTGAGACCATTAAACAGCAATAACATTACTTTAAAATGTCAAGAAAATGAGATAATTCAATAAATTTCATTTCAAATGAATTACATTTCAGTTTCAAATATATCTTCTTACATAGATAAATTATTCAATTGCTTACAGGTTTTGCGGCCTTCTTCAAGAAAAGACGACGTCGTGCTAGCCATCTCAATCACTGGCACTGTGAAAGTAAGTTCCATTCTGCTATTAATTAATAAAACACAAATGAATGTCTATGCAGTTAACCATCACTAATGAGTTAAGCGACTTGCATCTTTAATGTGCCTGTCAAGTGTGTCGATTACGGTGGATACTTCTGATTTAGAAGGCCTATTTCCATCCGTGTAGGTTGTTTGTGAATGGATAAAACGCAAGCGACAAACTGACCTACAGTAATCGACACATTTTACACGTAGTAAGTGGCTACTGAATTCCATGGACACCTGTAGCAAACTACAAACAAAGCAGGCCACAAATGTGTCGTCACCTCTGACGATTAAGATGGAGTGCCTCGAAACCTGTAATCATGCTAGCTCTCTTCCTCTACTCAACCCTTCAGTCATGAACACAGCAGTGCAAGCACTGATATTTAGCGGTAGAAATAGGTAAGAGGGACCTACCAAGGCAGTAAATTCTTTACCTATCTATACAAATAAATAAAATTGAAGTGTCTGTTTGTAATATCAAAATAACAGCTTTTTATTACATGCATATGAAAGTATATACAGTATTTATAACAAAAACACAATTTTAACATTTTTGTCTGTCTGTCTGTTTGTCTATTTGTTCCGGCTAATCTCCGAAACGGCTGGACCGATTTCGACGGGACTTTCACTGGCAGATAGCTGATGTTATGAGGAGTAACCGCGCAACATAATTAAAACCCTAAATTACACGCGGACGAAGTTGCGGTGAACAGCTAGTTTCAAATAAAGAAGGCTACACATGCGTTGTCACCTAAAAAAACTAAGATGGAATGCCTCACAGCCTGTTATTATATTGATTTTGTCCTATTTTAACTACTATTAGCTCTCTATACACTTCAGATCGGAACAGAGCAGTGCATTCACTGATATTTGGCGGCAAAAATAGGTAAAATGGTGGCATAGTTATTCTAATGAAGGTTTCGCCTTGATTGTAGTAGTTACGTGTATGAACAGGCGCGTTTGTGTCTGTGTAACTGCGATTCGTTCGACCCGCGATCGTGACTGAGCGCTCCCGAGACCTACGTACACTAACACAATGTGTATGTGCACGGTTAACAACAACCAAGGTCAAACCTTCATCATAATAGTATAACTAATAATAATAAGAAGAAATAGAATAATAATTTAGACTGACTTCTAGGCAGAAAAAAAGTTCTATCTACAACCTAGTAATTGAACAAAATGGTATAGTGAATTAAGGTGAAAGCGCCAGGGTAGCCCGCGAAATTCAAATTTTCTTACGTTTTTTTGCAATTTGCAGGTCAGTGTCAGGTTTTATGTTTACAAACGTCTATGTTTGTATAATTCCAATGTATGGCTATTTCCTGAAAAACTCATTCAAAGGAATTATATGAAGTTAGAGGATTGTATTGGTGATTTTAATGATAATAATTCTATAAATACATACTCGTTACGGTCGCGAATCATATTTTATTAAACATTCAACCTGACCGTGACCTGCAAATTCCAAAAAACGCAAGAAAATTTGATTTTCGCGGGCCACCCCGGAGCTTTCACCTTAAAGAATAAGCGATTATGTGCTCTATCTGTCCACTACTTCAAGGTATGGTCACTCCTCGGACACGAGAACAAGCAGTCGGAGCCTATCTACGAAAACGAGTCGAAGCAAATCCGCTGTCTGAACGCCTTATCCCTCAACTGTTGCGCGTATAACCAGCGCACAGTGTTGGTAGTTTGCGCCAAGTACTGCCAGATTTACGATGCAGGTCGGTGGTTTGTTGTTTGTAGTCTATAAGTAATTTTGTATGTATTTGAGTCAAGTTTTCGCGTGGTGGTGCCATGCTGCAGCTATATTGTGGTTGTAGCAGGAATGGGTCGTTTCGACCGGGGAAGGACCACGCTCTAACATAATACCAGACTAAAATAGCAGCTGAATGCTGCTGTGTTTCGTATGGCTAGTTTTTTTTATACGATAAGGGTGGCAAACGAGCACATAGTCCACCTGATGGTAAGTGGTTGCTCTGGCCCATAGACATCTACATCTATCCTCGATTACGAATAAAAATGCAGATGTGTTGTCACCCGTGAGGACTAAGATGGAATGCCTCGTTTCCAGTAAAAGGGGTCTCCGGTTCTCTACACTCACCATGCGAAACACAGCAGCATTAAACTGCTATTTTACACTGGTATTCAAATAGTGAGCGTAGAGAACCGGAGACCCGTTTTACTGGAAACGAGCCATTCCATCTTAGTCCTCAGCGGTGACAGTGCATCTGCATTTTGATACTTAATCGAGGATAGACGTAAATGTGTATGGGCCACATTATTGGGACCCACTTACCATCAGGTGGACTGTGTGCTCGTTTGTCACCCTTATTTTATAAAAAAAAGTTGCAGGGTATAAGTCGCGTAAACCGGGGAAGGAACACGCTCGCATATCAGTTAAGCAAGCAGGATAATGTTGCTGTGATATGCATCGCATAATGGCGACGATGTCTTTGTGCCACAACATGTACCTAACATTAGGCTGACTCTGTATTCATTTGTCACTGTTACTTCTAAAGAAAAAGGGAGTAATTTTATTATTTTACATCTTTTTTAAATATTTTAAGTACCATAGAAGATAAGAGTCGCCTAAGGGTAAATGGTTATTACAGCCCATGGCAACTAACATCAAATAAAGAAGACTACGATATGATTTCAGCTTGGTTCTCCCTTCTTCTTATTGCTTAAACCGATTTTCCATCCAATGAGGTGTGATTTCATAGCTCTAGACTCCAATTTTATAGTATGTTTCTGGGATTGAACTCGGGTTGCTTGTACCTGATTTCGATCCCCGTTGACACTAACGACATTGTTAACACAATTTTAAATACTCATTTATCACTTGCTTAGCCGCAAAGGAACACATCGTGAAGTCAGTCAAGGAAATGTTTAAAAAATGCTTCGAGGATATGTGAAGTTCGGCAACATGCGTTGGGGTAGCGCGGCGGACACTTTAAGTGTTTTAAAATCCCCTTAACTTAGAATATTACTTTAAACTTTTATGGAAGTGCGTAAAAGTGAAACGAAGAATATTTTAGAAGAAACAAAAAGATGTTTGCATGGTATATGCAGAGTTATTTGCGATAGGTAGGTAGAATAAGGATGACAAACGAGATCACAGTCCACCAGATGGTAAGTGGATGCTGTGGCCCATAGACATCTACATTTATCCTCGATTTAGAATCAAAATGCAAATGCGTTCAAAACATTGAAGAGATTGAGAAATGAGACTTTCAATCTTAATTCTCAAAAGTTCGGGTCTCCGGTTCTCTACACTTACTATACGAAACATAGCAGCATTAAGATGAGAGCGTGGTCCTTCCCCGGTCCAGCTGACCCATATACTTTCTATAAAGTTAAAGTTACCACAGCTTGGCACAGACCTCCTCTTATTTCTGAGAGAGTTTTAAGGCAAGGAAATGTTCGCCGCGCTGCCCCAATGCGTGTTGGCGAACTTTACATGTCTTCAAAAATTTTTTTCTTATTTATCAGACATACAGGTTTCCTCACCATATTTTCCTTCTCTGCCGAGCACGTGGTAATTCAGCACTAAAATTACAATTAACAATTTCATTGGTCCCTGCGGGGATTGAAGCCGGGTTGCTCGCGTACTGAAATTTATAGCGAGCGCTAACCATCTGAGCTACCACGGCTCTCACCTAGGTTCAATAACCATAATATAACTGCAGCATAGCTCTACCACGTGTAGAGGTGGTATTTTTAGTCAAAATTAACCTGTTTTCAGTGAGATACAGTTACTGTAGTTAATTTATTCAAAATATTTAGTTAAATTGTGCTATATTATTTGCTTGTTTGTTGCTTTCAGGAGATTTTTCAGTCCTTTGTTCCATTCAAGCGCCTTCAGGAGAGCGTTGGATGTCTGGAGACTTTTTAGCCACGGACAGAGTACTTGTGTGGTCGAAAGAGGGGAAGGGATACTTGTATAAACTGCCGGCTAAGTGAGTAGAAATAGTATTTATAATATTGGTCACTCGTATATTTTACTACGATTCACCTATTTGTGTAATGGGGTAGTAACAGGTAACTAAATTCTAAATATGTGTTATGGTAGATGTGTTTGATATATGCTTGATATTTTTGGATTTAATAATTTAAAATTAAAAATTTAGGTCAAACGACTTCAATATAAATTATTAAGAATAACTCAAAAACTATTAGTCAGACCTTGATCAAATTTATATGCGACCACATGTGAAGCACTAGCTATCAAATAAAAAAAGAATCATCGATATCGGTTCACCCTGTAAAAAGTTATGAGGTAACACTCATAAAAAACATACAGTCGAATTGAGTACCGTCTCCTTTTTGAAGTCGGTAGAAAAGAACCCCTGACCCAATTAAGTAATAGTTTTGTAAGAACCGAAATGACCAGTGTGATTGTGAGTAATTGTAAGCGATGTACTTGCAGATAAACAGTGATTATGTACTTCATAGTATATTCAATAAGGAGAACAGACTCCGCTTACCTGGGGAATTGTGATAATATCTATGGGAGTAAAAATAATTTAGAATTTTGTTTATGGTATGTTATTGTTTGTGAATGGGGTGTTTATAAATCATGGTTTTATATGATTTCATCATTAGATGTTCATCAGAGCACATTGCCTGGTATTTATGTGTTGAATGTCTTTCATACACAACACACAGATTTGTCATGGACACAGACTAGATTATGTTAGATTTTTTTCATAAATCATCTTCGATTAAAAAAGTGTACAGATCACAGTAGAGTAAGTATAAAGAAGTATAAATGCTGAACCGGTATTTATAAGAATGTATGATTCAATATTTTATTTTTCTCATTTCATTATACATAATCTACATAACATATTCAACACCCAATTATGAATGTGCAAAAAGGATAACATTCTGTGAAATTATGAAAACTAAAGTATAATTTTTAGTGATAGTGAAAAAATACATTTTATAAACATATTATACAAATATATAATAAATGTATACAAATAAGTTGTATATTTAAATGCTATTTTGAAGAGAAAACGTTAGGTTAACACATTATGTAATAATAATTACATAATATTTGATAATATGTCTAATCTAACTTTACACAATTATCCATCGCTTTTCACGTCTGTAGTAAGTCTAATATTAAAAACGCAAATAAGCCTAAAATTAAGTTAACTAATTAAATTAACAATTGATGAAAATTGATTAAAAATAAATTATTTCATTCAGCACCTTCATAACATTTTCATAGGCCCTAATTTAATATCTGTACAAGATATTTTGGTCATTATTGAGTCTATTCTCTCACAAAAAAACTAACAAACATTTTATTTTGCCTGCCGGCTAAATGCTAAAATGTCAATTTCTTTTATAGCAAGCTACGCGGACGGGCTATACGTAGGTCAGCACAGATTGATTTGTTATTTTGTACGTAATTGTTTTAGATGTAATATGTAATGCAGTTCGATTCCTTTGCTAGCACTTTTTAAGGCTTGTTTCATAAAGTTTTATCACACAGTGTCGCTGATTGAGTTTAGAAAAGGTTGTAAGTTGTAAATTAAAAATAAAACCTTTTCAGAACATTAGCGTATCAAGCTGTCATTTTGGTGTATATTATTTCATTATCGTTCATTTAATTACAATATAATGTTGTATATTAGTCGTAGTTGAGATAGTTGGTATGGTATGTTTTAATTTTAATAGCAGTTTTATAACTTTATTTTGCAATTACAAGCCCATATCACTACATTACTTTTTATTTAATGTCAGTTCTTTGATAAACATGTATCTGTAATTCCATGTATCTAAAATTGCTTTAGAAAAATGTACTTCACTTTGAATTATAACATGAAATATGTGATTGGTAATATTTTTTTTATATTTTGTTACTGTCACAATTTCCTTCTGTTGTTGTTAAATAATATTATAATGATTTTTTTATTCGGATGTTCCGATGAAATCGAACGAACCTATTTTTCCCCCGTTCTTATGAACGCAAGGAGCTACAGTTAATCGTGTTATTATTTGCAGCTCCGTGCCAGATCATAAAGGGTTCCATGGTCCCACAGTGGAACACGACAGCCCAGTACTCTTTGGTATTTTGGCACATCCTGACAACAAGGTATACTTGATAACATTTTAGTCAGTTATCTCTATGTTACCCGCAAACAAATGAAACTGAGTTCAATTATCCATGGCTAGCTGCTGTCATGTCCGCCGGCGATGCGATTCGTGACGACATCTGTGGGCGGCAAACACCGACGTCTGCTGCTACGAGGCGACTCGCACGGAGTTGTGTCTGTTTGGAGCGTGGACGACGCGGCCACGCCAGTGCCCAACCAACTGCCTTGTAAGTATAGTGTTGGCTAGTCTAACTAAGATTTCTTGCTGGTTCTTCTCAGGACAGAGTGTGGCGGGTAGAAGGAAAAGGGGAGATCTACCGCCGGGCAAGGTGTTCTGCCCGGGGAGCGGCCAACGCTCCAACTGGTAGTTCGGAGCTATTCTATATAATATACTTAACTTCGGAACTTTGTTAGCGCGATTTAGGCTTCGATATGTTTCGCTTGTGGCGCGACAACAGCGCCGCCACAAGAGGTTTTTTTTTACGATGAAAGGAAAGCAAAATGACTTTCGATAAAAATTACTTGTGATCTATTGTCGCGTGCGGGGTGACTATAAATGCCGATTAGGACGAGAAATGGATGGATTCTTTTAAACACACGGCAAGTAACTTCGCTAAGCTTCTTCGGTGAGACCCTCAATAATCGCAGATGTAGGTCGTAACGGCTTCCCTTAGTAAAGTTCACTTTCGCGTTGCCAAAATAATAGGTTCTTCGATCGCCGGCGCATGCTTTTATATCAAACTAACTATTCCCCGCGACTTCGCCCGCGCGTAATTTATTACGATTGGATTTCATGGGTTTTAATTTTTTACGCAGAACCCTAATTCTTTTTCTAAAATAAAAGTAGCCTAAGTTACTTCTTATAACATCAGCTATCTGCCAGTGAAAATCCGGTCAAAATCGGTCCAGCCGTTTCGGAGATTAGCTGGAACAAACAGACATACAAATAGACAGACAGAAAGACAGACAGACAAAAATTTTAATAATCGTGTTTTTGTTATAAGTACCGTATGTACTTGTTCACGCCCTGAGTTGCCCCAACAAAGGTTGACTGGACTAGGGCCCATGAGTAATCCCATCGACGGGCAACAGAGGACGGGGCCCAACGGCCTATGGATAAATGTTCAAAAAACGGCTGACAAATAAGCAAGCACTTACCTATTACAGGAGGTAGGGTTGACCACAGGGTAGCAGTCAGGTGATAAGTGAGGTGCATGTAAGTAGTGTGTAGTAGTGTTATGTGACCTGATGGCCCGATTTAATCGGACAGCAGATGCTGATATTCTCCCAATGTGCGCTCCCTCCAGTCGTAGATCACCAATTGAAAATTTCTTCCTTCATTTCACTATTTCAGTTTATCAACTTTATTGTACATTATTAACTTCAAACTCAACTAAGTCCCCGTTAATCTTAATCAAACACGTGACACAAGGTGTGCCTTGTGTCACGTGTTTGATTACTACTACTATGAACTACTATGAACTACTTTGATTACTAACTAATGAACGGTCAATCAAAGTTCGACCTCCAGTTTCACTTAGCAACAAATTATAACCACGAGCAAGAACACGATCTCTTCTCGGGTCACAAAGTTCAGCGTTCCACCCAACAAACTAGAATTCTTTCGTACGATATTAACCGTCCACACAAGCAAAAATGCGTAAATATTGCAAATGCGCTTAAAAATGCAATCACGATACAAATTGACGTAAATCACTTGCAAACGAAGTTACTTTAATCACTCAAATTCAATACAAGCCTCTTGTCACGAAACATACAACTTAGACAAACCAATTCGAGGCGGTCTACACGAAACCCAAATATTCAATAGTAAATTAGACGCGCACAAATACTCAAATTCTAGACCACCAAAACCAAAAACTGGCCGCGCGCCACCGATCCAGCGGTCGTAAATAATACACAAGTCGACAGAGCCGCTGTGGTCAAGCTACTGTCGCTAGCCCACGAGGCCGAACGCCGGGAAGTGGCATACCCCCCCCCTCCCCCGGCGGCGTTCACGTCACCTCACACCATCGGGCGATGCACCGGGCGCGTGTTATTGGATGCAAATATCAAATGCCCATATATACATATACATATATAATATATAACCCATACTTTGAACTACAGCCCATATATACATATACATATGTGACAAAAACAAAAACACTGTTATTTTGACATTACAAACAAACACTTCAATTTTATTTACTTGTATAGATAAGACGAATGTAGAACATTCTAGGATAATCCGGGTTATTCCACTCTTTCAACCGGAGGCACTAGAACACTAGCGATTACATATTGATAACAATATGTCCAAAGGAGAAAAGGCTTTACGTACGTAGACATAGTGTAAGCGTTGACTATTTTTATGCATACTCATTTTATTAGCTTGACAGAGTCCCTACCCTAATCTCCAGGAACGTTCTGGTGTAACGTGATGCCACAGACAAATGGCTGTCTGTCTGTCTGTCGTAACACTATATCGAATAAAAAATATCTGTTCTATTCTATTCTATTCATATATCTATCCTAACCTTGCGAGTTTTGAGAGTCTTGAGAGACTAACCTCAGACGAACAAAGAAGAGACGAAGAGCCGTGTACATTTTAAGTGACACAAAAACCAAGCCTTATTCACGTACACATATGCAACCAAAATAATTAGCAAACACGAAATGGTGTTAGAAGCATATGTGTGTGTCCACTGTCCAGCAGTAGACTTTTAGGGACTGATAAAGAAAGAAAGTAAAAAGATGCGTGTGTGAGTGCGTGTTAAGAAGTTGATCATGGTTTCGGCATCACGTGAAATGTACACAGCGCTCGGTCTATCTTTCTTATTTTTTTTTGTAGTATACTTATAGTTTTTCATATGACCATCATGCAATAGGGGAACATCATATTGGCTTTTTGTTATTTATTTTATTTCTTCTCTACAGCACATGCGCCAATTGTTATGACGAGCTTGGATATGGCGTGGGCTGAAATGAACCCTAGCCCCGTGGGCATTTTGGACCAGCTAAGTCATACAGACGAACAAGGTATTATTATATTAGATTTTATAACTAACTAATTGATATGGTTTTAGTGATAGTATTTCTATATATAGAAATGCTGTCACTAAAACCACAATATATAATCTGTCTTCTTTAAAAAAAAAAACGAGACTAAATAACTTTTGTGTGATTTTTTATAATCCCCTTCAAAAACAGTATAATATTATTAAAAGATTATTATTTATAGATTGAATACGAACTTAAGTAAGCTAATTCAAATCAAGGTTTGTTTTCAGAAATAAAGCTCACTGCCTCCATATATCTCCTCGCTGCCAACCGCCTCGTGGTCGGACGTGAAGACGGCTCCATTGTGATTGTGAACGCAACACATACAGTACAGTTACAACTACTTCACGGAGGACATCAACAATTAGATGGTAATATTAAAATTAGTAAAAGTAATTTGTAATCAAAATATAATTTTATCATCATTATTATATTCTTTTACAAGTCCACTGATAAACATAGGCCTCCCCCATAGCACTAAGCATGGTCCTGAGTCATCGACTCTGAATGACATTCATTAATAATATTTTTAAATAGGTTAATAATAATTATAAAATTATAAATGAATAATATTTTTTTTTCATGAGCTTTATGAGCAGTCGGAAGGTGTCTATAAAGGCTCGTTTGGCTGTGCATGTATTGGTTCCGACACTCATGTACGGAATTGAAAGTTGGATATGGCAGAAGAAACATGAAAGCAGAATAAATGCAGTTGAGATAAGAGCGTTAAGGGTATGATAGGAGTTAAGTGACAGGATAAGAAATAGTGAGATAAGGAAACGTTGTGGTCTGAAAGAAGATGTAGTGACAAAAATTGAGAAAGGTATGCTGAGATGGTTTGGCCATGTCGAAAGAATGAATGAAGAACGATTGACGAAAAAGGTGTATAAGGCGAGTGTGAATGAAAGTTTTGGAAGGGGTAGACCTAGGCGGACGTTTCTAGACCATATCAGGGACGTCTTGAAAAAAGGCCAGGTCAAGAGTACCCTAAACCGAAGAACATGAATGAAGAGAATAATGAAAGTCATCATCATCATTACAGCCCTTCACAAGTCAACTGCTGAACATAGGCCTCCCCCAAAGAATGCCACAAAGCACGGTCCTGAGCCACCTGCATCCATCGACTTCCTGCATGTCTTACCAGGTCGTCACTCCATTTCGTGGGGGGACGCCCTACACTTCGCCTACCGGTACGAGGCTGCCACTCGAGAACCTTTCTTCCCCATCGGTTGTCGGTTCTTCGAGCTATATGGCCGGTCCATTGCCACTTCAGCTTACTAATCCGTTGGGCTATGTCGGTTACTCTGGTTCTACTGCGGATATCCTCATTCCTAAGTTTATCACGCAGAGAAACTCCGAGCATAGCCCTCTCCATAGCTCGCTGAGCGACCTTGAGCTTCCTAATCCGGCCAGCAGTGAAGGACCACGTCTCATTTCCGTATGTCATCACTGGCAACACGCACTGGGTGTACAGTCTCGTTTTCAAGGTTTGAGGTATACCTGATGAGAAGATGTGCCGTAATTTCCCGAACGCTGCCCAACCGAGTTGAATCCGTCGATTGACCTCTCGGTCGAAGTTGGACTTACCTAGTCGGACTATTTGTCCCAGGTAAACATACTCGTCAACAACTTCGAGCTTAGTGTTCCCAACAACTACCGGCATAGGTGTGACATGGACATTAAACATGATCTTAGTTTTGTCCATGTTCATCTTAAGACCTATCCGTTGGGAAACACTATTGAGGTCATTGAGCATAGTGCTTAGGTCCTCCAGCGATTTTGCCATAAGGACTATATCGTCGGCAAATCGAAGGTGAGTGATGTACTCGCCATTGATGTTGATACCGTATCCTTTCCAGTCCAGAAGCTTGAAAACGTCTTCCAATGGAGCGGTGAAGAGTTTCGGGGATATGACGTCACCCTGTCTTACACCTCTCTGCAATTGGATAGGTTTCGTACTCTGGTTCTGTACTCGGATAGCCATCGTAGCCCTACTGTACAAGCACTTCAACACTTCGATATACCGACAGTCAACTTGGCACCGCTGAAGGGACTGCAGCACCGCCCAAATTTCGACGGAATCAAAGGCTTTCTCATAGTCCACATACGCCAGACATAGTGGCAAATTGTACTCTTCGGACTTCTGTACAATTTGCCGAAGGGTATGTATGTGGTCTATGGTGCTAAAGCCCTTTCGGAAACCGGCTTGTTCGGGAGGCTGGAAGTCGTCAAGTCTGCGCGCGAGACGATTCGTAATGACTCTCGAAAACAGCACGTAGACGCGGCTCAGAAGGGAAATCGGTCTGTAGTTCTTCAAGAGAGCGTTGTCACCTTTCTTGAAGAACAAGACCACCGCACTTCTGCTCCACGCCTCCGGTGTAATGCCACCATGGAAGACGGAATTAAAGAGCTTCTGAAGGACTTCAAGTACCGGTTTTCCACCCGCTTTCAGAAGCTCCGCTGTAATTCCATCCTCGCCTGGGGCCTTACCGTTTTTAAGGTGCTGGAGAGCCATTCTAATCTCGCTCAGACTGACGTCCGGGATATCTTCGGAATACTGTCGGATGAGACTCGCTCTTGGATCGTTACTCACACTTGCGTGTGACCCCAACGATGACGTGTACAACTGCCCATAGTACCTTTCAATCTCACTCAAAATCTCAGGTGTCCCGGAAACGATGCTGCCACATTCTGTCTTCAGCTTTGACAGTTGGCTCTTTCTGGCAGACAGATCTCTGGCAAAGACTTTGGAGCCTTGGTTCCGCTCGATCGCTTCTTCAATACGAGCTGTATTGAAGTTGCGTAAGTCCCGCCGCATGCATTTGGAGATCTGTCTGTTCAGATGCCTGTATGCTGTCAAGTCTGTTGAAGAATGTAGCTTCATCTCCCGTCTAACAGCCATGAGATTAAGAGTGTGATCGGAGAGTTTTTGTGTTCTTCTGCGGCGGGTCTTGCAGAACTTAGCTCCGACCGCATGGACAGTTTCCACGAGCTTGTCATTCATATCGTCCACTTCATTGCAGTCTTCTAGGCACTGAAAACGGTTTTGTAACTCGAGCTGAAAGGTTTCGGGACTTTGGATTAGAGCACGAGGGGGACGGAACGTTGACTTCATTAGACGAGACCTCTCCAACTTAACGTTTAGGTTCAGTGAATAATGAAAGTGGACGAAGCGAAATACGAGGGCGGCACTGAAATTTTCGGGAATCAAGGAAGTGACATAACATTACTATTTAAAAATGTATTTATTGCTTTTCGAAGTATTCTCCGCGAAATTTGACACATTTTTCCATACGATGGAACCAATCATTGAAGCAACCATTCCATTCGGAAGTTGGGGTCTCCAAAATGGCCGTTTTGTAGGCGTCCACAGCTTCTTCAGGTGATGAAAATCTCTGTCCACGCAATTTATTCTTTATTTTAGGGAAAGTATAGAAATCATTAGGGCTTAGGTCGGGGCTGTACGGCGGATGGTCTAATAATTCTATGTTTTCTTGCTCTAAAAACTCTTTTGTTCTGTGTGCGGTGTGAAAACTCGCATTGTCGTGATGGAGGATGATGCGGCGGTTGCAGTTCTCTTTACGGAGTTCAGAAACGACCTGTGGCAAACAAATGCTAGCATACCATTCTGCATTAACCGTTCTTTGTCCCTCAAGAGGAATAGTCGTAACATGGCCGGTTTTGGAGACAAACGTGGCCACCATTTTTTTGCAACACTCCGTGAACGAACAATTTTCGTTGGCTTTAACTCATTTTCGAACACCCAAACTCGTGACTGGTTTTTTGTTTCGGGTTCGTACGCGTATATCCAGGATTCGTCACCTGATACGATGTTGTATACAGCATTTGAGGATCCTGCGTGGAATCTTTCGAAAGTTCTGACGCACCAAGTAACACGAGCCGCTTTTTGCTCTTCACAGAGCGAATGCGGTATCCATCGGGAAAACAACTTTTTACACCTAATTGTTCATACAAGATTATTTGTATTTGATTCATGCCAATGTCTAAAGTTGCCTGACTTTCGCGGTATGTCACTTGTCGATCTTCCTCAATCAGCTTACGCACAGCATCAACGTTTTCTTGGGTGACTGCAGTTTTTGGACGACCTTGACGGGGATCATCACTGAGCTTGACACGTCCACGTTGAAATTCAGTAAACCAGCGATAAATTGTGGTTTTGGTGGGGCTTCATCACCAAATGCAGAAATCATCCGGTCAACACACTGTTTTTGTGTTAAACCACTTCGAAAGTCATAATAAATCATCGCTCTTGAATTTTCTCGAGTCAATTCCATTTTCTCAACGACTAAACAAGTTTGACAAAACCTTTTGACATGACCGAGAATCTTTTTTTAAATAAAAAAATGGTATTCGATTTTTAAAACCAAGGAGTTTTCAATTAAAAAGATTTTAATATGACAGGAACAGTGGAAATATTCTATTCCCGATACTTTTAGTGCAGCTCTCGTAAGTATGTAAGGATCGTAGCAAGTGGAAAGAAGTGGTCCCTGCCTACCCCTACGGGAAAGAGGCGTGATTATATGTATGTATTTAATAATTTATAATTTTATAATTATATTTATAAATTATAAAATTATAAATTATATTCTCTGTGTGCTTTGCTAGTGGACTGTTTGCTAGGGGTTCGAATCCCGGGTAGGGCCAAAATTAGTTATTGGGTTTTCCGTCAAGACCTTATCAGTAGCAGCCCTGGGCTTCGTAAAGCGCTTGGTCCTGCGCCTGATCTCTTTCCGGCGTCGGACATCCGTACCATCGGAGTATAGAGTAGGGAAATAGAGTGCACCTGTGTTTGCGTACACACACGCATGCACTATAATCCTATCCTGTGTAAATGGTTAGTCTCATTGAGACTGGTCGCCGTGTACGAAAATATTTGATATGGAAGATACTATAATTAATAAATTACTTCTCTATTATAATGGAATCATCAATACTTATATAATTTTATATATCTAATGAAATCATTTAAACCGGTTCTATGCACGTTTGTCCACAGCAGTTGGTTTTATAGCAGGGTAAAAATAATTATTAAACAGGCTTGGAAATTCAAACTTTTTAATAATTTTATATAATAATAACCATAATATATATGAAGGAATAACATAATTCCTAAAGGAGTTTCTCACAATGGTTATTAATTAAATTATAAATATTTTACTTTCAGATTGGCCGCCTCATCAATTACTTTTAGGCCATAATGGCAGAGTGAATTGCTTGCTGTATCCGCATCATGTTCATCCGAGGCAAGTAATTTGTAGCAATATTTTATATTTTCTTCTTTTATTTCTCTCTATCTCTCTCTCTCTCTTTCTCATTCTATTGATATCGTCTTTAAGTATGTAACTTAAATACAAGTCACAAAGAGTAAATTGTAAATTTTTCACTACGACAGATACGATCGATCGCACCTGGTGTCCGGCGGGATAGACTTTGCGGTGTGCCTGTGGGACTTGTTCAGCGGAGCATTACTGCATCGCTTCTGTGTACACGCCGGCGAGATCACGCAGCTGATAGTGCCGCCACATAACTGCAGTGTGCGTGTTTTTATTTATTATAATAGCAAAAGGCTGCTTATTTGAGGTCGTTTTTTGGCCATGTTACAGTCAAATATAGTTACTACACTAAAGAATAGTTTTTGCTATATAATATGAATTGGAACTGTCCAAATCTCATACTCATATTATTTTGTATATAAAAAAATTTAAAGTGTAAGGAATAAATAATTGTAAACTAAGATTCTTTTTGTCAACTGTTGGAACGCTTGCTTGTCCAACGAAGTATAGGTTAAATAAAAATAATCTTTGCATAAGCAAGTGTAGAATGAATATATTAAATATATTATATATTAAAAATATTATTCGAATTGCAAACTACATTATTTTGAAACCCATAGATTCAAACAATAATTGATTTTATAATAAATATAATAGTTTCTTTTTAATTTGAATTTGAACTTCTGATCAAATTAGTATGAAATATTTGGGAAGTAAATTGTAATTTTTTTAATATACACGCCTAAAATTATATTGTAAACTGTATTCTAGATAGTGTCTACTAGACTTTCCAACGTGGTGGCAGCCATGCTGCAGCTATATTGTGGTTGTAGCACGAATGGGTCGGCTCGACCGGGGTAGGACTATGTTCTCACAGAATACCAGCGTAAATTAGCAGCTGTGTTTTCTATGGTGAGTGTAGAGAACTTGAGACCCTTTTTACTGGAAACGAGGCATTCCATCTTAGTTCTTAGGGGTGACGGCGCATCTTCATTTTGATTCTTAATCGAGGATAGATGCAGATGTCTATGGGCCTCAGCTTCCACTTACTATCAGGTGGACGTTTAGCTCGTTTGTCGCCCATATTATATAAAAAAAGACTATTTGTCCAATGTGTATAAATATTTTCAGACGCGGATACAAAAGTGCATCTGCTCTGTGGCTTCCGACCACAGCGTCACATTGCTAAGTAAGTTTAATTTTGTTTATTTGGTGTTTTATGTCTATATTGAAGTGAGAAGCGACCACATGTTCATCTGTTTTTTATCATTGCTAGGCTTAACTGAGCGCAAGTGTGTGACACTGGCGTCTCGGCATTTGTTCCCTGTGGTGAGCATCAAATGGCGGCCAGCTGACGACTTTATGGTGGTGGGCTGCAGCGACGGCACCGTCTACGTCTGGCAGATGGAGACCGGACATCTCGATAGGGTTTTACATGGTAAGTTTAAAATAAGTTTAATTATTGGGTTCCTATTTCCAAGTGCTAAAAACTTTTTACTAGATGGTAATAAAACCTGTCCATTGGCCTACTTACACAACATAGGCCTCTTTCTAGTTCATATGTGTAAAAATTGCATTGATTGGAGGTTTAGTGAGGGCTGTACAAAGTAAAAGTGTCTTTCTTCACCCTCACCGGTTTGAATATGATTCATGTGAACGAGTGAGAAAAACTATGGCTCTGATCTGAAAGAATCAATGGATCCAGCTCGAAGGACTGAAAATAACATGTATTTAAGGATATCACAGATTATGTTAAGTATTATTGTCAACTATTTAAGGTGTAAATTTTTTTATCTATTCTAGTGAAAAATCAATGCAATATGATACATGACGATAGCAATGCCAAGTCTCCTTTATGCTGTTGGATTGGTGGGTTTCACAATATGTTTATATTATTTTGAAATTATTAAATATTTTTATGTGCTGCAGCCTTATACTGCAGCTTGACGCAGCGGTATTAAAATGTAAGTATTTGAAGAAAAATAATGCATAGTTCTTTTTCTTCGACGCAGACTTTACTTTACTTATCTTCACGCACAATCCCTGACGGGGTAGCCAGAGAGAACAGATCGCCAAGTGTCACGATCCTTACATACCTCTTTCGCTTCTTTCAGATTCATTATCTTCTTCATACATGCACGTCTAGGTATCCGAGTACTCTTGACCCTACCCTCTTCGAGCAATTTGCTCACATGGTCTTTGAAAGTTAGTCTCGGTCTACCTCGACACCTTTTAATATTAACTTAAATTAGTTTACTTAACTCATAGATGGGCGGAGGCAGTAGAGTCCAAGGGGGAGGCATTGGCCGTTAGTTTGGACATAGCGAAGGCCTTCGATCGGGTCTGGCACAAGGCGCTTCTTTCGAAGCTTCCTTCCTATGGGCTTCCCGAGAAATTGTGCAAATAGATCACCAGTTTCCTTGCTGATCGGAGCATCAAGGTCGTAGTAGACGGTGCATGCTCTGATTACAAGCCTATCAACGCTGGTGTTCCACAAGGCTGCGTGCTATCACCAACGCTGTTTCTCCTGCATATCAATGATATGTTGCTAACTGGTAGCATTCATTGCTATGCAGACGACAGCACTGGGGATGCCTTATATACCGGCCGTGCCAATATTTCTCGGGAAAACGTCGCCGAGTACCGGGACAAACTTGTGTCTGAAGTCGAGTCTTTGCTTAACAAAGTCTCGGATTGGGGCCGACTAAATCTAGTCCAGTTCAATCCCCAGAAGACACAAGTTTGCGCGTTTACCGCTAAAAAGAACCCCTTTGTCGTATCTCCTCAGTTTCAAGGCACTCTTCCAGCCGCTCAATTTCACCATCGCACGTCGCGACAAAACTCGCGTTACCATCCATACCATCTGGATGATTGGCGGTCCACCACTGTGCGATTTAGAAGAAGTTTTCTCCCTCGCACAACTTCTTTGTGGAATCAATTACCACCAGCGAATTTTCCGAACCGATACGACTTAGGAACCTTCAAGAAAAGAGCTTACACCTTTCTAAAAGGCCGGCAACGCATCTGCAATTCCCCTGGTGTTGCGGTTGTTCATGGGCGGCGGTAGTCACTTAACATCAGGTGAGCCGCATGCTCGTTTGCCCCCTATTCTATAAAAAAAAAAAAAAAAAAAATTAACTTTCGCGCTATATATTTTCTTCACCATTCGGTCTTCACTCATTCGCTCAACGTGCCCAAACCACCGAAGCACGCCCTTATCAATTTTTGTGATAAGGTCATCTTTCAAACCTGCCATATTGCGAATCTCTTCGTTTCGCTTTCGGTCGGCCATGGTAACGCCGCACATTTTACGAAGAGATCGCATCTCCACTGCATTCAACTTGCTTTTATGCTTCTTCTGGCATACCTAGACAAAACATATAAAGTCAAATGACAAACGCTCGTCTCTTATTGGCGCTTTGGAATCAATGTGTGACCGCGATATACTCGTAAGTTCACTATTTTTGTAACGACCAAGATTTAGGGTCTTTGCGCACGTCACAATATTATCACTTAAACATTTCTGAACAAATTAACCATCATAAATGCCAATTAATAATAAAATAATCAATAAAAAAATGAATCGAAATTAGGTAATCGGCTCTCAAGTGACTATGTTCCATTGTATGCAGGTATGATCGCCGAGGAAGTGTTGTCAGCGTGTGACGAGACGGTGGCAGACGAGCTGGGCGGCGCTCTGGCGGCCGGCGCCGGTGACCTGCAGGGCCTCGCCAACCCCGCCGTCCACTTCTTCAGGTGAGCTCGTTGTCAACCGCCTTTTGAACAAGTTACAATTCGGTGTTTACTAAAATTAACGAAAATGTGTAATGACAATTTCTAAAAGAAATGCTTTTTACCAGCTAAACTATGGCATTAAATTACCACTGAATGCAAATAAAACATGGACGTATTACATTAAGGTAATTAAGCTCGCAACATTGGAACAATATTTCAAAAAAACATACTGAAACTTCATCGCTGAATAGCTGACAGTTCAGGTTTTATATCCCGATAGTTCTTTTGTTTCATTTGACATAAATCATATAAGGTATTCGTCACAATCTTCCCCTTGATGATGGTGTTCTTCATCCAAAAACGGAGGCTCTGATTTTATGGGGGCTTAAAGTAGGTCGATGACTCAGAAATAGTGTCTATTGTGATAGCTCTGTGAAGGTGTTGTGTACAATAAGTACTGCCCCCAGGACGTTCTTCCAATAAAAAAAAGCACGAGATGGTTGCATTTCTAACGGAGATTAGCGGATTCCTTGTAATCACTTATGGTGATCACCATGTGTAAGCTGGTAGGAGTCCGACATAACTTTTCCGTTGCCCCCGCAGCCGAAGGCCCGCGATAAAAAATTCGATGTGTGATTGTGTTGTAGACGCGGCCGTGTGTTTTACGTGAATACGTGTACGTAATGTCAAAATTTACACTAAATGGAAATTATGTGCCGCAGCGATACGACCTCAAAATGGTGGCGCTCGCTCCTCCGCAGCGTGCGATGCGTCACATGACTCAACGTAACAAATTTTTTGATTCTTTAGCTATTGAGTGGTGTAACTAAATTTTGGTGTAAATGCTATTAAGCCGCGTATCGATTATGTGCTCCAAGAGGTCGAACATTGGCGTGCGCTCTAGCCGCGTGAAATGGATACCTATCGCCTTGGAGCGTGCGCCAAATTGTTCGTTGGGGCGCTCGAACGTGGAGCTCCTGACACCATCTGGTATCGGTTTTTTACCGTGCATCAAAGTAGTTTAAGACTTGGCGCGCGCGCCAGTTGGTACAGCTGCTCGTACACGACCAACATCCATGTTGAACGGTAAAACACTGGAGCGGCTGCCGCGCGCGCCAGGGGCGCTTAATTGATGCATTTGGAAAATTTTGGTAGAGCCACGCAGCAGTTTTTGCTGTTGCACGTATGGGCCGGCTCGAGCCGGGTTGGTACCACGACCTCACAGAATACCGGCGTGAAGTAGAAGCTCTGCATCTGCGTTTCGTTCGGTGAGTGCAGGTGGCCGGAGGCCCAATTCCCCCTCCCCCCATCAACATGGTAGCGGAATTACACAATAGACTACCCCAGGAGGGTAACAGTACCCCTGGAGAATTCCTCGCTGAGCATCCACGACCATGTTATTCCAATCCTGAACGTGGGTGCTCAGGCTGCCCTGCGTATTCTGGGGGGGGGAGGGGCAAAATTCCGCTCAAAAACATAACTGCTCGGGGCAAACTGAGCAACAATACCAAGGCGACCCCTGCCACGCTATCCGTGAATTTCTGCAACATCAGGGGACTTCACTCTAACCTAAATGCCGTCCACTACCATCTCGAGACGGCGAAGCCGGCCTTGCTCTTTCTGACCGAGACGCAGGTTTCCTCTCCGGCTGATATTTCGTATCTCTTCTACCCGGGGTACAAATTGGAGCACTCCTTTGTGCCTCGGGCTGGAGTTTGCATGTATGTCAGAGGGGACATCTGTTCTCGACGCCTCGGCAGTCTTGAAGGTTCGGACCTGTCCATCCTTTGGTTACGCGTAGATAGCGACGACCATCCACGCGTCTACGGGTGCCTCTATAGGTCCCATAGCGGTAATGCCGAAACAGACCGACTCATCGACCATGTCCAAATGGCTACAGATTCCTTGCTACAACAGGTCCCATCCGCAGAGATCGTGGTCCTTGGCGATTTTAACGCCCACCACGCCGAATGGCTCGGTTCTCGTTTAACTGATCATGCGGGGAGATCTGTTTATGACTTTACCTTGGCATATGGTCTGACACAACTGGTTACTTCGCCTACGCGGATTCCAGATCTGGAGGATCATACACCTTCCCTGTTGGACCTTCTCCTGACCTCTCATCCGGACGGATATCAGGTTTCCGTCGATGCTTTCGGCTCTTCGGACCATTGTCTGATCCGGAGTGTGGTGCCACTCACGCTCCCCTCGCGGTTGCGTTCTGCAGGTTGCCGCCGTGTTTGGCATTACAGGTCGGCGGATTGGGACGGAATGCGGTCTTTCTTTGCATCCTACCCATGGGGGCGGGTTTGCTTCTCGCCGGATGATCCCAGCGCTGTTGCTGACTCCGTCACTGATGTGGTGCTACAGGGAATGGAACTATTTATTCCATCATCTGTGGTACCCATCGGAGGCAGATCTCAGCCTTGGTTTGGTCGCTCCTGTAAAACTGCATTACGCAGTAAGCAGGAGTGTTATTAAGCCTGGGCTGTGGCTTCGGCGACTCGGGATGTAAACACCAGCACATTTATAAAGAAGTATAATTTCGCCTCCAGGTCCTTTAAAAGAGTTATTGCCAAGGCAAAGTCAGAGCACATAGGCAGAATTGGCGAGAAACTAGTTCGCCTTCCTTCGGGAACCCGTGCATTCTGGTCTCTCGCCAAGGCTGTCCAAGGGAATTCCTGTAAGTCATCTCTACCATCTCTGCACAGGGAGGACGACTCAGTGGCCCAAAACGCAAAAGATAAAGCTGACCTTTTAGGCTCCCTTTTTGCGTCCAACTCGACTCTTGATGACGGGGGGAAAACGCCGTCGACCATCCCGCGGTGTGAGTGCTCCATGCCGGATGTGCTGTTCTCACAGCGCTCGGTTCGCAAAGCACTTCTCTCCCTGGACATCCAGAAGTCGAGTGGGCCTGACGGAATCCCCCCAATTGTGCTGAGGACGTGTGCTCCGAAGTTGGCACGGGTCCTAACGCGTCTTTTCCGGTACTCCTACTCCCAAGGCGTAGTCCCGAACTCATGGAAGACAGCTTTTGTCCACCCTATCCCTAAAAAAGGCGACCGCTCAGACCCGTCCAACTATAGGCCTATCGCTATCACCTCCTTGTTCTCCAAAATAATGGAATCCATTATTAACTGCCAGCTCATCCGGTACCTTGAGGATTACCAGCTGATTAGTGACCGCCAATACGGTTTTCGTCGGAGTCGATCAGCTGGTGATCTTCTGGTCTACCTGACCCATAGATGGGCGGAGGCAGTAGAGTCCAAGGGGGAGGCGTTGGCCGTTAGTCTGGACATTGCGAAGGCCTTCGATCGGGTTTGGCACAAAGCGCTTCTTTCGAAGCTCCCTTCCTATGGGCTTCCCGAGAAATTGTGCAATTGGATCACCAGCTTCCTTGCAGATAGGAGCATCAAGGTTGTTGTAGACGGTGCATGTTCTGACTACAAGCCTATTAACGCTGGTGTTCCACAAGGCTGTGTGCTTTCACCAACGCTGTTTCTTCTGCATATCAATGATATGATGCTAACTGGTAACATTCATTGCTATGCGGATGACAGCACTGGTGATGCTCTATACACCGGCCGTGCCAATATTTCTCGGGAAAACGTCGCCGAGTACCGGAACAAACTTGTGTCTGAAGTCGAGTCTTTGCTGAACAAAGTCTCGGATTGGGGGCGACTAATTCTAGTCCAGTTTAATCCTCAGAAGACACAAGTTTGCGCGTTTACCGTTAAAAAGAACCCCTTTGTCGTATCTCCTCAGTTTCAAGGCACTCCCCTTCTTGCCTCAGCCAGTATCGGTATCCTCGGAGTCGACATATCGAGTGACGTGCAGTTTCGTGGCCACTTAGAAGAGAAGGCCAAATTGGCCTCTAAAAAGCTTGGCGTGCTCAGCAGAGCGGGACAGTATTTCATGCCGGCACACCGCCTGCAACTTTACAAGGCGCAGGTTTGGCCTCACATGGAATACCGTTCCTATCTCTGGGCAGGGGCTCCCCAGTGCCAGCTCCTTCCACTTGACCGCATCCAGCGCAGAGCGGCTCGAATCGTCGACGACGGAGCCCTTTCCGATCGGCTCGATTCATTGGCACTGCGAAGAGATGTTGCATCCCTTTGCATTTTCTTTCGCATCTACCATGGAGAGTGCTCTGAGGAATTGTTCGGATTAATCCCAGCCGCCAAATTTCACGAACACACATCGCGGCAGAACTCCCGATACCATCCACACCATCTGGATGATTGGCGGTCCACCACTGTGCGATTTAGAAGATGTTTTCTTCCTCGCACGACTTCCTTGTGGAATCGATTACCATCAGCGATTTTTCCGGACCTTTACGACTTAGGGACCTTCAAGAAAAGAGCGTACTCCTTTTTAAAAGGCCGGTAACGCATCTGCAATTCCCTCCCTGGTGTTGCAGTTGTTCATGGACGGCGGTAGTCACTTACCATCAGGTGAGCCGCAAGCTCGTTTGCCCCCTCTCCTATAAAAAAAAATTTGGAGCCCGTTCCGCGGAGCGCACCGGTCGGAGCGATCATTCATGGCGCGCGCGCCAGTAGCGCGTAATCGGTACGCGGCTTTATTTTGGTGTTGTACATATATATATGTAGCTGTTACACCACACTGTATCCCCTGATTTTGTTATCATCAGTTACCGACAATTATAAGATAGCTTCATAGGTGCCCTTTTGCTGTAGTTGTCACGTTTGGTCAGACGGAATGGTAATCGCAGTTTATTTTTATTTTAGTTGTTATTAGTAAGACGCTGCTGCCAATCTCCTGATTCGTTTCCCTTTGTCGCCTTTTACAACACCCACGGGATGATATCAGGTAGTGGATATTCTTACACCGCCACTACATGGCATACTACTACCAGTTGGATTGTCTTCCACTATGGAGCAAATTTAAAGACACATACACGTCAAAAACTTTGCTAATTATTATTAGCTTCTTTGGAAGATAATGGTTTCTTATATTTACGCGAACATTACACATTAAATAAAACTAATTTTACGGATTTTTTCGCGTTTAATTAACTTCTTTTTTATTGATTCCCGACGTTTCGGGTGCTTTACAGCACCCATGGTTACGGGGAACTGAGGTGATTGACGTCCCGATGTCAAAGTTAACCCGGCGTACCTTCAGCTTTTTTAATTATTAATTTTGGTCCGATCTACGCAGAATGAATTAATTGTGTGTGACCAAAATTAATAATTAAAAAAAACTGAAGTTACTCCGGGCTAACTCTGACATCGGGACGTCAATCACCTCAGTCTCCCGTGACCGTGGGTGCTGTAAAGAACCCGAAACGTCGGGAATCAATAAAAAAGAAGTTAATTAAACGCGAAAAAATCCGTAAAAGTAGTTTTATTCAATTCTATGGAACATTTACCGAAAGCTATCGATACAACTGACGCTGATCTGGCTTGTATTTAAGACTGGTGTAAATCTTATGAATTATCCATTAATCCCAGAAAAACTCAAGCAATTATTTTTGGTAGTTCTAGATTAGTTGCGGGGGTTGACTTGTCTCTCATACCACCTATTCTGCTCAAAGGCATTCACATCCCTTTTAGTGATAAAGTTAAGAATTTAGGAATATATGTCGACTTTTGTCTAACATGGTCACCACTGGTAAATGAAGTAAGAAGGGAAATGTTTGCAAGGCTTAGCTCCCTGCGGAAACTTAAAAATGTTCTTCTTACTGCCAGCTTGTGCTCAACTCCTACTTTTGCGTATTCTTGACTACGCTGATATTTATTTATGTGGACGTTACCGAAGAGTAGTTGAATAAACTTGAGCGAATTTGAAATGTATGCTTACTACATATTTGGATTCCGTAAACATGATCACATTTCAGAATTTCGTAAATGTCCCAAGTGGTTGCCGATTGGCCTTTGCTGGAATACTCACATCCTTTCTGCTTTATCTGCATACTGTTCAATCTCTCTACTCCATCCACGTTACCTGAAAGACCGCTTTGAATTCATTTCTTCCTGTCACGATCCTTATCTACGTTCCACTAAAAATCATTTGCTTCGTATTCCGGCATATTTATTCTCTTTCTTCAACAAATAATTGTCAGTTACATCTGTATGCTTGTGAAACTCCTTGCATTTATATATTCCACTTTCTCGGGTCTTTTTTTCCTACAAAACTCCACTCAAACCTTATTATTTAGAGCTATAATAATTACCATAATAATTCCTGTCCTTAATTGTATATATCATATCTACGAGTATCATTGTCTTCACAGCTGCATTGGAAGACGTTTTTAAATTACTGGACTGGAAAGGATACGGTATTAATATCAATGGCGAGTACATCACTCACCTTCGGCTTGCCGACGATATAGTCCTTATGGCAGAATCGCTGGAGGACCTAAGTACTATACTCAATGATCTCAATAGTGTTTCCCAACGGATAGGTCTTAAGATGAACATGGACAAAACAAAGATCATGTATAACGTCCATATGTCAAACCTATGCCGGTAGTTGTTGGGAGCACTACGTTCGAAGTTGTTGACGAGTATGTTTACTTGGGACAAATAGTCCGACTAGATAAGTCCAATTTCGACTGAGAGGTCAATCGACTGATTTAACTCGACTGGTCAGCATTCAGGAAATTATGACACATCTTCTCGCCAGGTATACCTCAAATCTTCAAAACTTGAAAACGAGATTGCAAAATTAGTGCGTGTTGCCAGTGACGATTTATGGAACTGAGACGTGGTCCTTCACTGTTGGCCGTATAAGGAAGCTCAAGGTTGCTCAGCGAGCTATGGAAAGGGCTATGCTCGAGGTTTCTCTGCGTGATAAACTTAGAAATGAGGATATCCGCAGTAGAACCAGAGTGACTGACATAGCCCAACAGATTAGTAAGTTGAAGTGGCAACGGGCTGGCCATATAGCTCGAAGTACTGACAACTGATGGGTAAAAAGGTTCTCGAGTAGCGGCCTCGTATCGGCGGACGAAGTGTAGATCGCCCCCACTAGATGGAGTGACGACCTGGTGAGACATGTAGGAAGTCGATGGATGCAAGTGACTCAGGACCGTGCTTTGTGGCACTTATTGTGTCGTGAAGCGACAATTAAAAACAAAAAAAAGGAACCTAACCTAGCAACAACAAAAACAACAAAAATAGGGCAAAACAAATAATCTATTTAAAATATATAAAAAAGATATTTACAGATTTATATAAAAAAATGATGTATGAGGATGAAGATGGGTGATGTGATTTACAATTATTTCTAAAAAAAAAGGATAATACAAATGATGGGTATTGAAGCTGAGGCCGAAGATCCAAGAGGTACGCCGCTTTTGGTGGTGTTCTTCGCTGCCCACAGATTATACGCAGGCTGTGCTGGTGGTAGGCCCACAGCGCCTGGAACGAGCACACACAGCGTAGGTGAAGGCGTGGGTGTGTCTAGGTGACGACTTCAGGTGAATGCAGAGGTTTGTAAGATCCGGCGTCTTCAGGCAAGACAGAGGCTTGCAGGATCCCAGCGACTTCAGGCAGGACAGAGGCCTGCAGGATCTGGCGAATTCAGGTAGGACAGAGGCTTGCAGGATCCGGCGACTTCAGGCAGAACACAGGCTAGCAGGATCCGGCGACTTCAGGCAGGACAGAGGCTAGCAGGATCGGGCGACTTCAGGCAGGACAGAGGCTAGCAGGATCCGGCGACTTCAGGCAGGGCAGAGGCTTGCAGGGTCCTGGAGACTTCAGGCAGGACAGAGGCTTGCAGGATCCCGGGGCAGTGCGGCCCCGGGATAAGGCCTTTAGGAGATTCTTCGAGTTTGAGAACCGAAGCGAGACTGAGTTTCTTGACCGATTGTTCGGCTTTTATACCTCTTTAGAGAGAACTGAAAATTATTTAAATTAAAGGCAATTTTTTTGTAAATAGCCAAGAGGAAAAGAGGATTTATGTGGAAATATTGAAATAAAACAACAGACCGGTAACGAATTTGAATAAAAATTGCCATGACAACCAGAAAAACAACGATGTCAAAACATGTCAAATTTTAGTTTTAGGCTCGTAATAGAGAAACGGCAAGATTTAAGTGAAAAATGAGATATTATTGCTATAGGAAAAAAGGTAGCGCACCGGCGCGCACAAAGCCCGAAATTGCAGAGTTACGGAGAACTAAATAAAAGATCGAAAAAGGTAGACTCCATCGACACCAAATTAAAAAATGCTGATAGCGTGAAAATACGAAGTGAAAATGATTTGTTATTGTGTTCTTATGGTTTAAAAACGTTACAGGATCCTATGGAAATAAAGGTGATACAAATTATCCAGTTTTGAGGTGAATGCAGAAAATCAACACAGAATGGAAAAATGAATTTAAAATAGTGTAAAATGATATGTAAGTAGCATAACACTACAATTGGAGGAGACCTATATTCAGCAGTGAACTTGTGAAGGGCTGTAATGATGATAATGATGATGATTGTCATCATCTTGTGTTTTTATATTTTTTTCCTTTTATTTAATTGTCTAATTTATGTACAACTTCCCTATTCATAATTCATTATGAACAACAATTCATTGCGTGAAATGGTTGTCTGGAAGAAATCGCTTTCAGTGCGACAAGACCGCCTATCGTATCTTCTGTATAATATATTTGGTTTTGTTTTTGTTTTAATGTGTATTGGTGTATAATATAATTAAAAATTAAAAATTTTGTACAACCGATTTCAATATAAATTGTTAAGAATAACTTAAAAACCTTCATTAAATTTATATGAGACCACATGTGAAGCACCAGCTTTCAAATAAAAAAATAATCATCTAAATCGGTTCACCCAGTAAAAAGTTATGAGGTAACTTACATAAGAAAACACAGTCGAATTGAGTACCGTCTCCTTTTTGAAGTTTGTAGATAATAGTATATTTCATTACGAGGGCGGAAAGCCTGTCATTGCAGAGTTTCGACAAATATCTACCCGAGCCGAGGCGCAGCCGAAGGTGAGGGTTGACAGTCGGAACAAGTTGCAATGATGGTTCCGCACGTGTACTGGAACAACTATTTTTAATACAGTTGCGAAAAAATGAAGCAATTTAATAAAAGGGATTTTTGGAAAATGGCGCCAACCGTAAAAGAATATAAGCAAAGATTTTTTTGTTTTCTTCACCCATTCTGGGTAGGGAAAGGGAACTATGCCCATACAGCCAAGTCTTCAGTAGATTTTTTTTATTGATATGAAATGAGAATGAAATTTAATGAGATGAAATGAAATGAAACCTATCCTAACTCATTTAATCAAATCATTAAATCTGATATTAAAACAATATTAGTAGCTTCTTTTTAGAAATATTTGCATGAATCATAAAAACTTCTATGAATTTTTTTAGTAAAAACTTCGTGGTTGGTTTTTTCTTTTTAATAGACATTATTTTGACAGTTGGGAAAGAGAACGCACGAGTTCGGAAAAGGTAAAGAAAAAGCTCGAGTGTGTAATAGCCCACATCCCGAACGCTATACGTTCCTGTAATACGCCACCTTTTGAGCAACTGTATTAAAAATAATATATCGATTGATCGATTGGTTGTACTGCGGCAGGGGACTGCGGCACCGCAACCTGACGGCGATGCGCACGGCGACGGCGCGCGGGCTGGCGGCGCTGGCGGGCGCGGGCGTTACGGCCGGCGCGGGCCCGCTCGCTGAGCCGCCGCGGGCGCGCCGGGCGCCGCTCACCGTACAGGGCTTCCGCTCCAACCCCACCGGTGACCATCACCTGCATACATACATTCTACAACACCACTACTACAACACTCCTTAAGACTTTCAACAAAACGTCGTGTTCACTACCCAAACACTCAAACGCTACTCAATTTTAAAATGCCGTTAAGTCTCGTGCTGTCTCTATCACTTTAACTTAAAGTGACTGTAACATCACCACACTTAACGACTTTTTAAAATTGAGTAGTGTTTGAGTGTTTAGCCATTAGACACGGTTTTATGACTACGGAGCAAATACAAAGAGGAGGTGGTGTTATTAGATTTCACTGTGTAACAACGCATAATAATTTGCGGGGTGAGGGGGTGTTAAGCCCCGCCCACTTAACTATTTTCCATTTACCGACGAATTGTACAACTAATCGCATCGTTCCATATCGATGTTGCAATGTTTAGTTACCTAGACGATAGATGGCGGCCTGGTCACAAAATCATTATAAAAACTATAAAAATAATATTATGGCGATTAAAAATTCTTTAGGACTGAATGCAAAACAAATTTCAGCACCTTCTGATTATTTTACCAAAATTGAGCTCTATGTACTTTTATGTATATTTTTAGTTCCCATAATACAAAGTGTCGCCATCTAGTGTCGAATATATTTAATTATATTTGAAAGCCGACGCAGAGATTTTTCAAAAACTATTTTAATAAATTAGGTACAAAATTACATACAAATGAAATATGATGCCATCCATAGCATCACAGCGTCTATCTGAGTTTTTGCACGATAAAACACAACGCTTCATCCTTTTCTTCTTAATACTACAAAAATACACTGATTTTCGATTTTCGACACAAGCGCACAGGACGAACGCTGACAGTCTACTAACTATCTCAATGTGGCCCAAATAGTTACATTAAAAACTTCATCCCCTATTTTACCCCACTTACTACTGAAATTTTATCTCCATATTTATATGGGACCACCCCTAAACTGTAATCTATCTAATAAAAAGGAATCTTCAATATTTAGTGCGATGAAGATGAAGCTGAATGACAGAGTGAGAAATTGTTTAATAAGAGAAGAGTGTGGTTTGCAAGATGATGTTGTGACCAGGATTAAGAAAGGAATGCTTCGGTGGTTTGGCCATGTAGAAAGAATGAATGAGGAAAGAGTGACAAAGCAAATTTATGTTGCAGAGGTGAACGGCATAGTCAGGAAGGGTCGCCCTAGGCGAAAGTTTATCGACCAAATTGGCGATATATTAAAAATGGGCCAAATCAAGAGAACCTTTAACCGTCGAGTGTGAATGCGTAGGTATATGGATGTGGAGGAAGCGAGAGAGGTGTGTCATGTGCATTTTGTCAGTGTGCATTCCGTCTTAGCCCTCAGGGTAACAACGCATCTGCATTTTGATTTTTAATAGAGGATAAATAGTAGATGTTTTTGGGCCATGGCATCCACTTAATTATGCTCGTTTATCACCCCAATTCTAAAAAAAAAAATATTTGGATGATATTTAGACTACTGCATGTAATACTCTTACCAAGAAATAATAAATTGTGCGAAAATTAACATGAAGACATTTCTATTTCTACATGGACAGAGTTGCGCGGAAAAGGTAGCTTTTTTATAATAATACCGCGGTTGACGACGTACAGTAATGATAACTACACAAAAGGGGAATTTGCGCGGGATGCAAATACAAATTTGAATAACAAAATCGTTGTTTCATGCCCGATTTCCATATTCACAAGTTCAAACACGAAACTGATGTGCGTGAATTGTACTTTGCGGTATTTCATTTGGAAATATAGATTTATCAATGATCTATATTATTCCAAGTACTGTCTTGTCAATATAGCAGTCGTAAACGCGACTGGTGGTCATGAGGTCCCAGGTTCGAATCCCGGGTTGGACCAACTAATAACAATTATTGAGTTTTTCTGTCAATAAATTCTCAGTATCTAATAGTCTGGAGTAAGAAATTTGTGGTGTTTCACCCACGTGCCTTGGAAAGCACGTAAAGTCATTGGTCCTGCGCCTGATCTCTCTCCGGTCGTATCGGCTTGCCGTCCCATCAGACTGTGAGAGTGAGGGAACAGAGAATGCACCTGTGCTTGCTTAAAAACTAGGACGCTATATTCCTATCCTGCGCAGATGGCTAGAGACTTGCCTTAATTAGTTTGATGGACATTATTAATATTTATGTTTCCTAATTTTACTTTTATGTGTTTTTTTTTATTTTTAGCCGTTTTCGAAAAACGAGGTGGTTTACAATTCGGTTGTATGTTTTTTTTCTTTTTCAATGTATGAAATGCGATATTTTCCCATAGACAAGAAAGTAAAATCCATCATCATATTAGAACGGCATGGTATGGTAACATTTAAGAAACCTAAGACATATATAATGCCGAAGAGCCGAGTTACACAAAGGAGGAAATATCTCATACCTAGGGTTGAAAATTACTTTGGACGACGTACAAGGCAATGGATAACTCCGACCTTGTGTAATGAGGTGGCGGATATTTATGACGAAAGCTTAACTAAGTGGCAGCTCAAAACCATCTTGAGTAACTATTACCTGTCGTTGTGTCCTTAGTACTGATTTTTTCTTTAATTATTTATGTGTTAATTTAAGTATTTGTAAGTAACTTATATTGTTATTAAGGAGTGTGAAACGATAAGCTGTTGCGATTAAACTGTTGCCGACAATCTGTCTTACAGTTTGGCAAAATTTAAAATGTAAATAATGTAACACTCTTTGTAAGAATAAATTTAAAAAAATCTTTAATAATTAAGAATTAATTTTATTAAATCTTTTATAATTATTAAATAGGCTTTTTTTACGTGGTAAAGCCATGCTGCAGCTATGTAAGTAGTATAGTTCTAGCACGAATGGGTCGGCTCGACCGGGGTAGGACCACGCTCTCACAGAATACCAGCGTAAAATAGCAGTTTAACACTGCTGTGTTTCATATGGTGAGTGTAGAGAACCGGAGACCTTTTTACTGGAAAAGAGGCATTCTATTTTAGTCCTCACGGGTGACAGCCCATCTGCATTTTGATTCGCATACGAGGATAAATGTAGATGTCTATGGGCCACAGCAACCACTTACCATCAGGTGGACTGTGTGCTCGTTTGTCACCCTATCCTATAAAAAAAGGCTACACTTCAGAGGTAGCTCTACTAAGGGGAAAATAGGATATGAAGGGTATAATGTAACTATTTAAAAGACATTGCCATTACAATATTCTATTATTTATGAAGAAAATAAATTTAATAAAAGTAAAAGCAGAATTCATACAACTAAAAATAATGAAATAATTTAACATTCTGAAGTTGGACATTTTTAGCAACGAGTTCAGAATGGGAAATTCTTTGAGTCTTAGAGTTTTTATAGTCTTTACGGCTGCTACCTCGGAATGAGAGATAGTAAGCTGACTTTTTGTATATACTTGCAATTTGGCGTTTTAAAAGTTGTCTCAAAAGTCTCATAAAATCCTGTGTCCGCGACGTAAATTATTTAAGATCAAAGATAAAAAACAACTTTTGCGCAATTATGTCGGTTTGTATTGCTTCAATGATGTAAGCATCTATTATAAAAATTTTAAAGCATAAAAGGAGATTTATAAGATTGGGTGATTGACATCGTTCGTTATAGTTTTACAAAACTATTTAGGTAATATAACGATAAATTATAAGCATAATAAATGTTACGCGCCAGCTCGAACTAATTAATGGAATTCAAATAATCGCTTCAGCTCAATATAAGGTAGTTATGTCGATATTACAGACATACACTACAGTTTTATTATGTGTATTGATTAATAGCTGTGCCCGCCATGCCTTGTGATGCCTCTTTTGTCAGAAAACTTCGCAGGCACACACACAACAACTTATTCAAGTTTTATCGTAATCGAATGAATGATATAGGACGCAAACAGTACAAAGTTTTTTATTTTTTATATTAAGTGGTAGAGCCATGCTACAGCTATATATTATGGTTGTAGCACGAATGGGTCGCCTTGACCGGGGAAGGACCACGCTCTCACAGAATACCAGCGTAAAGTAGCAGCTAGAACCGTGGACCATTTTTACTGAAAACGAGGCATTCCATCGTAGTCCTCAGGGATGACAACGCATCTTAATTTTGATTCTTCATCGAGGATTGATGTAGATGTCTATGGGCCACAGTATCCACTTGCAGTCGGGTGGACTGTATGATTGTTTCACACCCTTACTCTATATAAAAAAAAAGCAAACATCATTTCACTAAGCTTATGTTTGAACATTTTCATCTAAAATATTTACATGCACCGCCACAACTTCTGTTAGGAAATATTAAGCAAACTTATTGGCCCTTAGGTGGCAAAAACCTGGCTAAAGCTACAGTTAACAAATGTATGCGATGCTTCCGGTACAGGGCGGAAACTGTTCAGCCCATCATGGGCCAACTCCCCGCCTCGCGTACCGAACTAGAGTTTCCCTTTCTTCATTGCAACGTCGACTACGCCGGGCCAGTGTTGATAGCAGACCGTAAGGGCAGAGGTTGTAAACTTATTAAATCTTTTTTGGCAATCTTTATTTGCAGTTCGGTAAAGGCCTGTCATATTGAGCTCGTTACGGCACTATCCAGCGAAGCATATATTGCCGCTTTAAATCGCTTTGTGTCCCGTCGCGGAAAGCCCAAGAGCATCACGTCAGATAACGGTTCGAATTTTATCGGTGCAAGCAACGAGCTGGCTCAATTTCTTCTTCAATCGGAACTTGAAGGTCAAATGGCTCAAGAAGGCATCGAATTTAAATTTATTCCCGCTTATACCCCTCACTTTAATGGCTTAGCTGAAGCAGCAGTACGCTCTACAAAACACCATCTTAAGCGTTTATTACAAAACACTCATTTAACTTATGAGGAAATGGCTACATGCCTCACTCAAATAGAGGCTGTTTTGAATTCTCGGCCCCTCACCCCTATTTCCACTGATCCCTCAGATTTCTCCGCATTGACTCCTGTCAACTTTTTGATTGGACGCTCACTAATTGCTATCCCTCAACCACAGATAGGTGATGCGAATATAACCCGCCTTGATCGATTCAAGAGAATCGAGCTTATAAAGCAGCACTTTTGGAGCCGATTTTCACTAGAGTATGTCAATCTGCTCCAGCAAAAGGTAAAATGGCGGTCGTCGACCAAGGAGCTGAAATTGGGATCTCTTGTTCTTGTCAAGGAAAGAGCTCTCCCACCATTGATGTGGTCCTTAGGACGAGTCAAGCAGCTCTATCCTGGCAGCGACGGCGTTTCCAGAGTCGCCGAGTTGAAGACAAGGAGAGGCACAATTCGAAGAGCCTTTAATAACATCTGTCCCCTTCCAGATTTTTGAAGTTCTCTGCACACTTCAACCTGGGGAGCATGTTGGCAACCGGTTGCATGTACGAGCGGGTGGAGACGCGCGGGAGGACGTCTCGTCGAGCGGCAGTGACGTGGCAAGAGGAGGTTGGGACGATACTCCACCGCGGTCGGACGACAACACTAATTTAATTTATAATAATAATTTTATAAAGTAGACCGGGTTATTGTAAAGTACGGATGATTATATCAGCCCTATAAGAATATACATTCCACTTTCATTTAACCACGTGACCAGGACCCTAACAACCATATCTGCACAGGGAGGACGGCTCACTGGCCCAAGACGCAAAAGACAAAGCCGACCTTTTATGCTCCCTCTTTGCATCCAACTCGACTCTTGATGACGGGGGGAAAACACCGCCGACCATCCCGCGGTGTGAGTGCTCCATGCCGGATGTGTTGTTCTTACAGCGCTCGGTTCGCAAAGCACTTCTCTACCTGGACATCCAGAAGTCGAGTGGGCCTGACGGAATCCACCCAATTGTGCTGAGGACGTGTGCTCCGGAGTTGGCACCGGTCCTAACGCGTCTTTTCCGGTGCTCCTACTCCCAAGGCGTAGTCTCGAATTCATGGAAGACAGCTTTTGTCCACCCGATCCCTAAAAAAGGCGACCGCTCAGACCCGTTCAACTATAGGCCTATCGCGATCACCTCCTTGTTCTCCAAAATAATGGAATCCATTATTAACTGCCAGCTCATCCGGTACCTTGAGGATCACTAGCTGATTAGTGACCGCCAATACGGTTTTCGTCGGGGTCGATCAGCTAGTGATCTTCTATTCTACCTGAACCAAAGATGGGCGGAGGCAGTAGAGTCCAAGGGGGAGGCGTTGGCCGTTAGTCTGGATATTGCGAAGGACTTCGATCGGGTTTGGCACAAAGCGCTTCTTTCGAAGCTCCTTTCCTATGGGCTTCCCGAGAAATTGTGCAATTGGATCACCAGCTTCCTAGCAGATCGGAGCATCAAGGTCGTTGTAGACGGTGCATGTTCTGACTACAAGCCTATTAACGCAGGTGTACCACAAGGCTGTGTGCTATCACCAACGCTGTTTCTTCTGCATATCAATGATATGTTGCTAACTGGTAACATTCATTGCTATGCGGATGACAGCACTGGTGATGCTCTATACACCTGCCGTGCCAATATTCCTCGGGAAAACGTCGCCGAGTACCGGAACAAACTTGTGTCTGAAGTCGAGTCTTTGCTGAACAAGGTCTCGGATTGGGGGCGACTAAATCTAGTCCAGTTTAATCCTTAGAAGACACAAGTTTGCGCGTTTACCGCTAAAAAGAACCCCTTTGTCGTATCTCCTCAGTTTCAAGGCACTCCCCTTCTTGCCTTAGCCAGTATCGGTATCCTCTGAGTCGACATATCGAGTGACGTGCAGTTTCGTGGTCACTTGGAAGAGAAGGCCAAATTGACCCCTAAAAAGCTTGGCGTACTCAGCAGAGCGGGACAGTATTTCATGCCGACACACCGCCTGCAACTTTACAAGGCACAGGTTCGGCCTCACATGGAATACTGTTCCCATCTCTGGGCAAGGGCTCCACAGTGCCAGCTCCTTCCACTTGACCGCATCCAGCGCAGAGCGGCTCGAATTGTCGACGATCGGGCCCTTTCCGATCGGCTTGATTCATTGGCACTGCGAAGAGATGTTGCATCCCTTTGCGTTTTCTTTCGCATCTACCATGGGGAGTGCTCTGAGGAATTGTTCGGATTAATCCCAGCCGCCAAATTTCACGAACGCACATCGCGGCAGAACTCCCGATACCATCCACACCATCTGGATGATTGGCGGTCTACCACTGTGCGATTTAGAATATGTTTTCTTCCTCGCACGACTTCCTTGTGGAATCGATTACCATCAGCGATTTTTCCGGACCGATACGACTTAGGGACCTTCAAGAAAAGAGCGTACTCCTTTTTAAAAGGCCGGCAATGCATATGCAATTTCTCTGGTGTTGCAGTTGTTCATGGGCGGCGGTAGTCACTTACCATCAGGAGAGCCGCATGCTCGTTTGCCCCCTCTCCTATAAAAAAAAGTCTTTTTCAATTTTTGTCGAAACATCGGGGCTTGACTAGGTCGACGTTCTGTGGAACCGATTCGGGAAGAAAGAGTTCATCATAAAGATTCCCTATTTCTCAATGAAGTCGGCTGGCGGTTAGCCCTTGGGTTCTGTTACCCTTTTCCGAATATCCCTACCTTCAGCTCTCGTTCTCTCTTGTGCCTGGTTTTGCGTTGAAGTCTCCCATTAACACCGTATAGTGGGTTTTCCGGGAATGCATGGCTTTGGAGATATCGTCATACATTTCCTCCACCTCCTCATCGAGATGTGCCAAGGTTGATGCGTTAGCTAGTATGACCTTCAACGGATACAGTTTGGTGATTCTGAGTATAAGGTATACAACCCTCGTCGATACACTCACAATCTTTACTTTGAGAGACTTGTGGACGTTAACTCCGACACCTCCTTGGGACAGATGGTCGCCCTCCCGGTAATAGAGCAAGTTGTAGGATTCAGGGATTACCGTGTCCTCCCCCTCTCTTCGGACCTCAGTTAATCCCATTATATCTCACCGCAACTTGTCCTATCTTTTCTTCCAGCTTTATTGAGATAGACTTGTTGTCGAAGCGCCTATTAAAATTAAATAGCAATAGAGTGTAGGCGCTTCGAATTGCAATTTATCGGTGACAGTACAATATCTGTTAACTCTCACTTGTAACGTGGCATAATAGTAGCAACAGTCTTGTATAAGTAAAATATTAAAATAATTAATTCATCTTTTATTTGCCACCAAATGTAAATGAAATACACTTGTATTGACTGAAATGTCAAAACCCATCTTTCGATTTGTTTTAGAAAATGTTGAGCACCAGAAATGTATGCACCAGTTTATTATCTGTATTGTTTTTTTTTTTCAAATATACTACCGCATTAAAAATAAAACGTAGAATAGTATTTATATGTCCCAATGCTGCGAATAGACGTAATTTCTGAGTGAGTTTTGAAGCAGAGACTATTTCGCCACGCAGTTGTATCATATGCATCCATATTTATGTGGTAGGACTCCTTTTCTGTCCAGAAGTCCGTCTGGATGGTAACACCCTCTTACAATTTTTGCCGCCAAATAGCAGACCTAGCACTTATGTGCTTCGATCTGAAGGATATTGAGAGCCAGTATAATTATAGGCCATTTCATGTGAGGCCTTAGTGTTAACAACGCATCGGCAGCTTACATTGTTCGAAGGTGTCCACTATCACTTCATCTTCGCAGTGTGTACTTATAAATTCGTTTGTCACTCGTTTTATAAAAAATCAATATGTTCTTATTTTTTAAATTTAATAACATATGAAGGTTTTGTACACATGTTTCCGTGACGACCCCTTTAAAAAAAGAAAAAAAAATTGCAACACGCCACAAACATAATTAGGCACTTAAATTTAACATTTCTAGACATATTATAAGATTACTATTACCTGTTTTATTTCAGTCTGAAGAGTTACAACATTATCTTTAAAAATAAGTTTCCATTTTATATTTGGTTGTTTCAAGTTATTTATTCTACACAGTTAATGCTGCACAGTTAAAGCCTGAATTTGACGCGATAAGAAACACCTGGTTTCCCTCTCAAAATTAAATAATTTTCTAACAAAATGTAACTAGTATTAAACATTATTAATGTAGGTAAAATAATGACTAATAAATATGAAATGTTATTTCATAAAATTTATTACGAAACTGAAGCGTAGTATCGTCCTCGAAAAATAAATAAAGCTACTCGTATCAATCAATGTCACAAATAACATTTTGTCAGAACAACTGCTCGAGGCATTTCGGTATCAGATGGTTGGTCGATATTGTTAAGGAACAGTAGCTTGTATTTTTCATTTAATTTATAGAGAGATAATATTAAAGCTATATTATTATTGTTAAAGCATAAATGGATTGATAATATGGTTGAAGCGTCGACCGGGGAAGGACCATGCTCTCACAGAATACAACAGTTCAACTCTTCTGTTTCGTATGATGAATATAGAGAATCGGAAACTCATTTTACTGGAAAAGAGGCATTCCATCTTAGTCATCAGGAGTGGCAACACTTCTGCATTTTGATTATTAATAAAGGATAGATGTACATGTCTATGGGTCACTGGACCCACTTACCATCAGCTGGACTGTGTGTTCGTTTGTCACCCTTATTCTATAAAAAAAGAGATTCATTTCATTTATTTGTACCTGCACTGCATGGTCTATATCCGCATTTTTCAAGAAGCGCACTTAGCCAGTCTCTGGCTTTACGTATCCAGTTTTCACCTACATTTAATGTCCCGCACTGAGTTTGCTAAGTCTCCCTGTCTGAGTTTACTTAGCCGCGTTGTCCACTGCATGACTCGTTTACTCTATCGGTTGTTACTTCAGTTTATAATAATAATAATAATAATAATAATGAACGTTTATTTCGGACATCATGATCCATATTGGTTAGTAACAATTGAGCTTATAACTAAAGTTAGTAATTTAACAATTCAACATAAAACACAGACACAGACAAACAGTCAAGACACACATACAAATAAACATGGCACCCGCCGCTGCCAGCAAGATGACAACTTGACTGCGTGCAGCCGTATCCATCGAGCAAACATCGGCGAGTCCCAACGGTATGCCAACGCGCGCAAGATACTGTTGGGGCTGTCGCGAACGCGCCTGAGGTGTGAAGCGCAACGTTTACGCATTATGGCGGCGAACATGAGCATCCGCAAACATAGCAGAAGCGCTACAGAAACGCGGCAGCCCCATCAATACCCGGAACGCGTTATTATATTGTACGCGAAGATCATTGTATGTCCTCTGCGTAAAGCTAACCCACAGACTGCACGTATAAAATGACTGACAGTAGGCTTTAAAAAGCGTAATCTTTGCTTCGTCAGTACATTTAGCAAATCTGCGGGCCAACATATTACAACGGACAGACAATGACCTCCGCTCCCTCTCAATATCTAGGTTGTCTTTTAAGTCTTCCGTGATCCAGTGACCCAGGTACTTAAAAGAGCTTAGACCACCCTGCCTCACGCCACATTCCAATCTGTATTCTTCTGAGAGCGAGCCTGCCCATCTGACATTGTTCTTTTGGTTGCTATACCAGTGCTGAAAGAGCAATATAACTTCTTCGGGCAGGCTAGTCTCAGATCTCATCTTGTCCCACAGGCTTTCGTAAGCTACAAGGTCAAACGCCTTTGATAAATCCAGGTAACATACAAACACAGGTGTCTTCCTTGCTGTGTAATACTGGACAGTCTGCTTGAGACACAGGATAGCACTCTCGGTGGAAAGACCTGATCTAAAGCCGAATTGAGCATCATTAAGCAAAATGTGCTTATCCAGACACCCGTTAAGCAAACTGTCCAGTACCTTAGCAATTACAGAAGCAAGGGAGATGGGCCTATAGTTGGACACATCAGAGGCGTCACCGGTCCTGTTTTTTGGTATAGGAATAACAATAGTTCGCATCAATTTGTCAGGGAGATATGAATGCCCAATACACAAATTAAATAACAAAGACAAAACCCTTGGCAAATGAACTCCAGCATGCTGCAGGTGTTCGATGCTGAGATGGTCATGCCCAGGCGACTTGCCTCTCACCATGCACTTAATGACTTTAGCTACATCTCTAGCGCTAAAAAATACACTACGCTTAGGACGACCTGCTCCAGCATCAGGCATCGGCGGCTCTGCCGGTCCCAGTGGTGATTCCACTCTAAAATATTCTTTGAAAACATTAGCAATATCACTATGATCATAAGCTCCTGAAACACTCACGGGAAGGCTCGACTTATGATTCATTTTATTGGTGGCTTTCCAAAACTGACCGCAGTTCTTTCTTTTGTGGTGTTCAGCTATTATGTCCATTTTATTTGTGTCTGATTATTTTGGCACCATTTTAATTTTGCTTTAAAAATGCGTCTTGATTCACACATTTCATTATATACGTGACCAGAGCCGGGTCTGCCATGTAGTGACCAACTTTGAAAACAAAGTCGAGCCCTCCCATGCGCCTCACGAACGTGTTTGTTCCAACCAGGTAAGTATTTACCTTTTCGCCCTGTCCTAACACTATAGCTACAGACAGCGGCCTCTGAAAGTATACACACAATTCGTTCATACAATCTGTCAAGCATTATTTTGTGTTGATGGTTACTACACATATTATCGCAACATTCCGAAAATTCTGCTGGAAAATCTATTAATTTTAACCTGGAGTTACATTCATTATAATATTCATCAATTTGATCATTATCACGCTCTCCCCATATGATTTTATTAATACAGTTATTTGACTGCGGTAATTTTGGTATTACAGCATTGAAATTACACTCTATCAATACAGGTAAGTGATCGGACCAGTACGTGTCGTAAAGAACACATGCAGAAAGTACAGTGGGCCTCGCCGCGGTCGTGACCACAACATGGTCCAGCCATCTTAAACTACCGTGTGCGTCGCTCACAAAAGTATAGGCATCCGATGGTAACAAGTCTCTGTCTACACACGTCCATAACTGTTCAGTGCAAAACGACAATAGTTCTGTGTCAAAAGACTCACCAGGGTGCGCGTTGTAGTCCCCTAACATAAACACAGTTTCCACATTATGACTTTCAATAATAGCCGCCATCTCACTAAGACACTCTGTGAATTCTACTAGATTTTCTTTTTTATCTATCGGCATATACACTGAAAAAACTATAAGACAACGGTCACTTAGCTCGATTTTAATCGCCGCAAGCCTGACACTTCTACACTTCACTATGTTTACATAAGGAAACACAGCTTTTCTCCAGAGAAGGGCCACACCTCCATAAGGTCGCCCGCGTAACACACCGGCTGCAGTATCGACGGCTGAGGTGCCCGCAAAGGCGAAGTCACTGTCGATGGTTCCCAGGAACGCGAGGTCATGTGACAGTAGCCAGGTCTCCTGTAGGGCGACCACGTCCGCTGAGCGACATAGCCGTCGCACACACTCCACTGATCGAACTACGTTCTTACATTTAAAAGTGACTAGTTTGTTGTAACCTATTTTGAAAGTTGATTTTTCACCCCAGCCTTGACGGCACTTCCCTTTTCACGGTATTTGAAGTCAATAAAACGCCTATAGGCTACTCCTTCTGGCCAAAAGGTTTCTGACATAAATACATTCAATTTTTGTTTAGGTACAAATATTTTGTACGACTCGTAATCTTTTATTGTCTTCATTTTCATCTGTTCTACGTTGACGTCAAGTTTACTCTTTTTCTTTACATAATCGGTTATATCACTCACAGACACTCCCTTCGCCACATTATAAATGTATACCGGGACTTTAATCTCTGCCGCTCTGAAATTATCTCCAGGCTCCGAAATAGCCGTCCCTCTGTATCCAGAAAACCGATTCCGCAACCTTTTCTTTTGAACTTGTATCCACTCATCACTATGTACTTCTGATCTCCAATTGCCTTCGCGAACAATTTCTGACATAGACTTTGCATGCCCTTTACTACGTATATTGAGTAAGTTCGTTGCTGTATTATCAGCGTTTACGCTTTTATTCACCGGCACTGATATTGGGTCGCTCGTTTGTATGCTCACGACGGCCGTATGTCCCGCGCTTGCGTCGGCACAGGTCTCGGTGTTTGCGCTCTCAGCTGTAGGCATCGATGGCGGCGGCTGGCTCTGCTCAGCCTGCGCCGGGTGAGTCATCATAACCGCCGTCTCGGGTAATTCACGCAACTTACTATTGTCGGGTAGCGGCGCAATGCGATTACCTTCTAATGAATTTAATTTAATTTCTACGTCCCGATATGTTGATTCTCGTAATGAGGTATCGTTTACATCATTATTCCCTTCGACAGGTAAGGGAGCCAATCCCATAGGACCACTTTGGCACTCGAAACTATTTCCAAACACGGAAAGATGTTTTAATAACTATATCAATTTAATAAAGATAAATAAAGATAGTAGTGCTATAAACTATATATTATGTTAGTGCATAGGAGTGCAGTGCAGAGGAGTGTGAGATTTTGAATAGATAAAGTTTACATGGAGAAGAAGTGCAGAAAGCTGAAATTTATTTCTTATACATTAAAAAAAAACATTAATCGTTTACATTCGTACTCCAAATTATAATTGTCAAACACATAATAGTACATGATCAAACATAGAGTAAAGATTGTCACCAAAGAACTTTAAAATGTTGCCAACAAAATAACTACTAACTAGACGTTCGAAAAATGAAAATTAAACTTTAAAATCAATTTTAAAACTTTAATTTATTATGTCGAAAAATAGAGTTTTCAATTCATTTCATTTGTGATTTATTTTTATATAAAAAAGAAAACAAACGTCTCCTTAACACACCATCAATAATCATCACAAAGTGCGATATGAAAATAAACAAAAGCATTATTTATGAATTACAAAGTACTGATAACGTTTTGAAAGGAGAACAAAAATTGCTTTTATTTTTGTTTACATACAATTAAAGCTAATAATAAAAACGTGGTATTTATAGCGTGTTATCGTGCTTATAACATAATCGTGCTTTGGGGCATTCCTTGGGGAAAATGCCTATTGTAACGAACCCCCCCCCCTCCTCTTCTCTTCTTCTATATATACTTATACTTGTATTTCTTTAGAATCTATATCTGTAAGATACATAAATATATCTAATTTACGTGACCAGTATATTAATCATACATTGATCTTTCTAAAGGTTTAAATATAGGCCGTTTAATAAATTTATGGCGTGATCATCTTAGTTAGGACCCTTATTTACGTTGTGTTTGTATAGTAACTTAGTTCTTTTAGGTGTACCTTGGAAGAATGAATATTCACGAGAGCAATCGAAGACTGTTGGTAGCGTCTTATTAGCTAAAGAACCCAGTTCAAGAAGACAGAGCTCAAAAAGGTTAAGAACGATAAAATGTCCCTATTCCACTTGTATATGGTTCACAACTGTCAATTCCTAATTAATTAATCCCTTCCCGCTTGGAAAAGGCTCACAATATTTATATCAAATACTAGATACAAGGGCTTCACTCTCCCACATTTAAAAAAATGTGGAGGAGGTACACGGCCAATTGGCCGCAGAGGGTGTCATGAGTCTACCTCAAGGGAATGGGGTCCCACATTGCGTGGATTAAGGCCGCAGCCTTGAAAGCCTCCTCAGATTCTCCCTCCAGCTACCACCCGCATGAGGTCGACACATATGCTCCACCAACCAATACAATGGCAGATATAGCCAACAGGCAGTTATAAGATATTAGTAATAATTTGCCATCAGAAAGGGTTTGTGTCACTGACGTTGAGTATATGCATTTTTCGATCATGTTTGCCTCACCCACCAACAAATTGCCTTCAATCTTTCAAAGGTGGGAACTTTATAGAGATATATTATTAAGTTGTTATATAAAACATCATGGAGGGCAGACAGTCTGCAGCCCCGCAATGAAGGCATCCGACTTGGGCAAAGCTACTTTGGTTGCGAGTCAAACCAAGACGTAGAGAGCGCCATTGAGAATAGCGACCCGTCAAACAACCATCGCAGAGACGCAATGTTTCAGAATGCAACAAGCATCAATACGACTATCGTCCTCACCTACCTCTATCGACCAGAATCACAAGATGCGTCGAATCAAGTGCAGCACACCCGCAGATCCATCACAAGACACAATATTGCAAGTAGCAGTAAGCATCAATGCAACTATCATACGGAAGGCGCCCCCTCACAACACACCCAACATGATCCCTATCGACTTTGGTAACAAAATTGCTAATGTTGTTAACTAAAAATACCACCAACGTATCATAGTAGCACGGTACTAAGACGTCAGTAGCCAAAACTCCACGTATCATAGCGCTATTGCACTAAGACATGAAGTCGAGTATGCTTGCTGCACTTAAAAGTACTACCAAAAACACTCACCCTAATCCGAAAGATAACCGACGTATCATAACGCTTTGCGCTAAGACGTCGCCCACAAACGGTAGGGGTGTGCGATGTCTACGGGCAAGTCGAATTGCTACAACAAACCCGCTTACCACAGACACTAAGATGATATGTCTAGGACACATCGGTTAGCGAGTCCAAGTTTACCTCGGTCTCGGAGGCTGCGAAGCAACCTACACGCCACTATAATAATCCTTTTCAAGTCCCATTTCTTTCGATTTAATGCTTTTAAATATTTTAGATCTTCCACATATTTGCTTTATTTCATAGACCATACTATTGTATGTCTTATTCATATGGGACTTCAAGTCATAACTCTGCTATCATAATGCTTATGCATCATAGAGACATTAATGCTTTGGTTCGTTAGACCTTACTATGATAAGTCCCTAATATAGGACTAGTCATTGGGCAACCTTAGTACTAGCAGTCGATCAGCCGACTACTCCATATATATGTACAACGTTGGGTATGTGTCTCCGGCAACGCCCCCATATAAGGGAACATTACAAGAACACGATCATCAACTTTTTCTATTATATTTTATTAAAATTTTGATCCATTTTTTCTATTATATTACAAATGTTATTTATCTTTATTATTGCAATATAATCGACTTGTATTTATAAGATTTAGTACATTTTGAATATTTGAAGCAAAATTTTAATAAATTTAGAGATTTTTAGAGGCAATTTATGCGTTTACTAATACTATAATATTCAATATTCCAAATTAATATATTTGAACTTTATGCTTCTTATTTGCATTTTATTTGTTTAAATATAATTTATAAGACAATTTTATATGTCTTTATAATGAATTTAATTATTATTTATTAATAATAATTATGAGGCGTCACACTATGTTCAGCAGTGGACTTTTGAAGGGCTGTAATGATGATGATGATGATAAGTAACGTAGGCTTATATTGATATTCTCGTTTTTTTTTGCATTAATTGCTATACAAACTTGTAAAGGTACAACTTACCAACCATAGATTTTAACCATCGAGCGGTCGCACGGCGTCGAATCGATCGCACTCGATACATTTTCATTCATAATATTGTTTTTTCTCGTCGCATAAATTTCCCATCCCTAGTACCCCGTCATTGTTTCACTATGCACAACATTACCAGTTTACCACCTATCCCCGCACCTTCTGGAACGCACAGATCACATTTGTTTGCGTCGCGGTGCAGGCGTCGAAAGCACGCCACGAGCCTGTCGTCGAAAAGGATACGCGTGGCGCTCAACCCGACGTATTATTTTTTGAAATATCAACAAATATCATAAAATTATGGTTGAAACAGTGTTTTCAAATAGCGTGTGAACTATGAAAATCGCTAGCCAAGCATCATAACTTTTCACAATAAAACGAAAGGTGGTGTCGATGAAGTCGATAAAAAGTGAAGATGTATTCGATATTAAGAAACAATAATAGCTGGCCATTGCCACTCTCATTTCGTCTTCTGGAAATTGCTAGAATTAATGCTATGGTAATATTGAGGGCAAATAAAGTGGTTATACAGAAAAAACGAAAGTATTTAGGTGAATTAGGAATTGAACTAACAAAAGAGTATGTTCAAAGAAGAGTTGATGGTAAACCTTCTAAGAAAACTCAAAAGAAACATAAGAGAGTATTTGAATATGCGCTTTGAAGACACTGATAATAAAACAAGCAAGTCAAGTAGTTCTAGCACATGCACATCAAGCTGCAATATGGCTAGCAGAAGAAGAAGAAGAAGAAGGCAATCGAAGATATAATTGATTCAAAGAAAATTTAAGTTATTTTTTTAGAATTTATAATTTGGCTTTTATCCGAATTTAACATTATTTTAAGTATATTTTCGACAAATTGTATCCTTACATAATGATGTGTGTGATGTATGTGAGTATAATGAAATAAATTTTTATTAATTAATTAGTTTTTTTAATTCCCTGACATACCTTATCTTATTTATCTTATTTTAAAAAACGTTACCCCCACACTAGGATTTTCTCCTGTATCGTGGAGGCAGTTTACAAACATATTTTTTTTTATAGAAATAGGGTGACAGACGAGCACACAGTCCACCCGATAGAAAGTCGCTGCTGTGCCCCATAGACATCTAGATCTATCCTCGTTTGCGAATAAAAATGCAGATGCGTTCTCGTTTCCAGTAAAAATCGTTTCCGGTTCGCTACACTTACCATACGAAACAAAGCAGCGTTAAGCTGCTATTTTACGTTGGTATTCTGTGAGAGCGTGGTCCTTCCCCGGTCGAGCCGACCCATTAGTGCTACAACTATACTACTATAATAACTGCAGCATGGGTCTACCATGTAAATGATTTTCATCAGACAATCAAGTAAAAGATTTTCATCATTTTCAACAGACATACTTAACTCCACTATTGGAATTATACCTGAGAGTAAACTATTTTTGAACACATTTGTATTGAGAATTAACAAGAAGAAATATAACATTATCTTGTCACAAAAACTAGAATCAAGTAAACTTTGTTGAGAGACGATTCAGCAAAAGAGTAGTTGCCTTATTTTTACAGTAAAATGAACAAAGCAATAAATATTTATACCTAAGTCGAAATCGAAACATAATAATACCTACCAGTATTTAGCTGATTCACCAAATGGAAATGTGGGATTATGAGGGTGACCGACTGATTTACATACAGAATGATACTCATTTCGTCTATTCTTTATTTGGTCAAAAATTTAATTAAAACAATATCTAGTATAGGTCATTGAGCGGGGAAACGCAGCCAGCGTTCTTGGCACGATACCCCGGGGAGTAGGACTGTATGATAATTAAGTTACTAATTTTAGTTATTTTTTATTATAGTTTTTAATATTGTAAATAATAAAATATTTTATAGTATGGTCAAAGTAGTTTATAATAATAAACAACACAGATTATATTTAAACAATATCTTCTGAATCTATAAATATTGAAATTATTAATGGTGAATTATCTAATACGCCGCCACAGATTATCAAATATAATACATATTAATAGAAATTATACTCAGAGTCTCTCTATTCCCAAGTTTAAATATTTGAATTAACAAAAAACTGTGTTTAAAAATTGTATGTATATTATAAATGAATAAATATTTGATAATAACCACGGTGGTCGCTTCCAAGCTATTTCTTCAATAAGTTTTGTAAAATGTTTGTACAACATATTTTATATTACAGTGCATAATATACGAGGGTGGATTGAAAAGTACTCGGCCTAACACAGATCCATTCAATTCTAAAAATCAAATCTACCCACATTATTTAGTTCAGTTCAGACTAGTTCATTGTGTGAAGTTCGAAACGTGTGCGATAATTAGTTGTGATTTTATAAATTTATTAACAAAGTAATCGGACATAATTTCCGCGAATGGAGCAAATCGAGTAGCGTGCCGTCATTAAGTACCTCCATAAGAAGGGGCTATCATCAAAAGCCATCCATCATGACATGGTCAGTACATTAGGCGATTGTGCTCTGTCATATTCATCCGTCAAAAAATGGATAGCAGAATTTAAGCGTGGTAGAGAGAGTGTGAAAGATGAACCCCGCTCTGGAAGGCCTTCGACGTCAACTACTGTCGAAAATATTAAAAAAGTACTTGATTTAATAATGGGAGACCGCAGATTAAAAATTAGAGAGATAGCCGAGATTATAGGCATCTCTTATGAACGAACTCAAAACATCATTGTCAACGAGTTGGGTTTCCACAAGGTGTCTGCGAGGTGGGTTCCGCGACTGCTTTCAGTTGAACAAAAAAGGACGCGATTGACTATTTCACGCGACTGTTTGGAGTTATTTGAAGCCGATGCAGATGATTTTTTGAATCGTTTTGTTACTATGGACGAAACATGGGTTCATTACTGTACACCGGAAACAAAACAACAATCAAAACAGTGGAGAAGACCTGGTTCACCACCCCCTAAAAAGGCTAAGTCGATTTTGTCGGCAAATAAGGTGATGGCTTCAGTATTCTGGGACTCGAAAGGTGTGATTATGATTGATTATCTTAAAAGGGATCAGAATATAAACTCTGATTACTACTGCACCTTACTACGTCGTTTACGAGAGGAAATAAAAGAAAAACGTCGAGGAATGCTCAGAAGAAAAATCGTGTTTCATCAAGATAACGCCCATGTTCACACGTCAGTACAGTCAACGGCTGAAATTCACAACTGTGGCTTTGAACTGTTACCGCATCCGCCGTATTCACCTGATCTGGCACCATCAGACTTCTTTCTGTTCCCTAACCTAAAAAAGCACTTGGGAGGTCAAAGATTTTCGACAAACGACGAGGTCAAAGCAGCTGTAGACGCATATTTTGACTCTAAGGAAGAATCATTTTTTTTCAACGGTCTAAATGCTTGGAAGGGGAGGTGGCAAAAGTGTATTGAACTTGATGGTGATTATGTAGAAAAATAAAAATATAACTGATTTAGTATTTGTTTATTTTCTTGGTTAGGCCGAGTACTTTTCAATCCACCCTCGTAGTTTGTACTTTATATACTTAACATAGTTTGTTTATCATTGTATAATATACTTTAGAATAAAGGTCCCGGTAGGTTTCTTGCTGGTTTTTCTCAGGACAATGCTTTTTTCTGAACCAGTGTAAAAGTAAGAAATGAACCTTACCAAGAATCACTTGTAATCTATATTGAATAAAAAAATATTCTGTTCTTTTCTATAAAGGCTTTATCAAGCTTTATGAATTGTCTTAAACCGCTACTGTACGAGACTACTAACTGTATCACCTAAAATTCTTTTCACATTTTAAAACTAAGAAAGATAGAAAAAAGAAACTTAATTGGCCACTATAAAGTACTCGTAATACTCAGATATTAAATAAACAAAATATTAATAAAAAAGAAATAATTAATTGGATTGATTTTTGTACGTTACGTACGTACTTTTTAACAGTGGTAGAGCCACGCTGAAGCTTCTACTGTAGCATGGATGGGCCGGTTCGAAGCGGGGCAGTACCACGACCTCACAGAATACAAAAGTAAAGTAGTATTACTTCTGCGTTTCGATTTTATTTAAAAATGTACCCCGGGAGGGCACCAGCATCCCTGGTAATGGAGAGTCTCTCACTGAGCATCCACGGTCAGGTTACCCTCAGGCTGCCTCGCGTATTCCGGGGGAGTAGGGGGCAAAGTCCCGCTCTATACTAACACTGCACGGAGCAAATAGAGTGATAAAATCATTGCGACCCCTGCAACACTATCCGTAGACTTCTGCAACATCAGGGGACTTCACTCACTCTTGACCGACAACGCAGGTGTCCTTTCCGGCTAATACTTTGGACCTGTCCCACCTGGGGTACAAATTACAACACTTCTTTGTGCCCCGCGCTGGAGTTTGAGAGGATATCTGTTCTCGACGCCTCGGCAGTTTTGAATGTATGGACCTGTCCATCCTTTGGCTGCGCGCAGGCAGTGACGACCATCCTCGCGACTACGGGTGCCTGTATAGGTCCCAAAGTTGTAATGCCGACATATATTGACTCATGACCACGTCTAAATGGGTACAGGTTTCTTGCTGCAACAGATACCATCCGTAGAGTTAGTGATACTTAGCGATTTTAACTCCCACCACGCCGAGTGGATCGGTTCACGTTTAGCCGATCATGCGTGGAGATATGTTTATGAATTTGTCTTGGCATATGGCCTGACACAACTATTTACTTCGCCTACGCAGATTCCAAATTTGAAGGATTATAAACCTTCCTTGACCTCTCATCCGGACGGACATCAGGTTTTAATCGATGCCCCTCTCGGCTCTTCGGACCATTGTCTGATCCGGAGTGTGGTGCCACTCACGCTTCCCTCGCGGTGGCGTTCTTCAGATTGCCGCCGTGTTTGGTACTACAGGTCAGCTGATTGGGACAGAATGCGGTCTTTCTTTGCATCCAACCCATAGGGACGGGTTTGCTTTTTGCAGGATGATCCCAGCGCTGTTGCTCACTCTGCCACTGATGTGGTGCTACAGGGAATGGAACATGCTACTGCTCTCAGCCTTGGTTTGGTCGCTCCTGTAAGACTGCATTACGCATTAAGCAGGAGTGTTATCAGGCCTGGGTCAGCCCAGGGCTGATAAAGCCTCGGGGTTATGACGGCTTGGGCTGTAAACACCAACATGCTTGAAAGAAAATATAATTTCACCTCCAGGTCTTTCAAAAGAGTTATTGCCAAGACAAAGTATGAGTACATTGGCAGAATTAGCAAAAAAAAATTTTCGCGTTTCTTTGGAAATCCGTGCATTTTGGTCTCTCGCCAAGGCTGTTCAAGGGAATTTCTGTAATTCATCACTACCATCCCTGCACAGGGAGGACGACTCACTAGTTCACGCCACAAAAGAGAAAGCCGACCCTTTAGTCCCCCTTTTTGCGTCCAACTCGACTATCGATGACGAGGGGAACACACCACTAATTATCCCGCAGTATGAGTGCTCTATACCTGGTGTGCAATTCACACAGTACTCCGTACGCAAAGCACTCTTCTTCCTGAACATATACAAGTCGAGTGGGCCTGACCGAATCCCGCCAATTTGGCTGAAGACGTGCGCTCCAGAGTTGGCACCTAATTTAACGCATCTTTTCCGATACTCCTTCTATCGAAGCATTGGTCCATCCAACTACAGGCCTATTGCAATCACCTTCTTGTTCTCGAAAATAATGGAATCCATTATTAACTGCCAGCTCATGCTGTACCTAGATCATCTGATTAGTGACTTATATAGCGAGCGATATTCTTGTTTACCTAATTACGTAGATGGGCGTAGGCAATCAAGTCCAAGGTGGAGGCATTATCCGTTAGTTGGACATAGTGAAGGCCTTCGATCGGGTCTTGCACAAAGTGCTTCTTTCGAAGCTTCCTTACTTTGAGCTTCCCGAGAAATTTTTCAATTGGATCACCAGTATTTTGGCTGATCGGAGTCTCATGGTCGTAGTAGATGATGCGATTACAAGCCTATTAATACTAGTGTTTCACAAGACTGCGTGCTATCACCAACGCAGTTTCTTCAGCATATCAATGATATGTTGCAAATCGGTAATATTAATTACTATACGAATGACACCACTTGTAATGCCTTTTCCACCGGCCGTTCAAACATTTATCGAGAAAACGTTACCGAGTACCGGAACAAACTTGTTTCTGAATTCGAGTAATTGCTGAACAAATTCTCGAATTGGGGGCAACTAAATCTAGTCCAGTTTATTCCTCAGAAAATACAAGTTTGCGCGTACTCTTCAGTTTCAAGGAACTCTTGATGCCTCAGCCAGTATCGGAATCCTCGGCGTCGACATATCGCGTGACGTGCAGTTTCATGGTAACTTGAAAGTGAAGGTGCAATTGGCCTCTAAAAAGCTTGACGTGCTCAGCTGTATTTCATGCCAGCATATCGTCTGCAACTTTACAATGCACAGGTTCGGCCTCACCGAGTCCTTTCCGATCCGGTCGATTCACTGGCGCTTCGTAAAGATGTTGCAACTCTTTGCGTATTTTATCGCATTTACCACGAGGAGTGCTCTGACGAATTGTTCGGACTAATTCCAGCCGCTCACTTTCAACATCGCACATCGCGACAAAACTTACGATATCATCCATACCATCTGAAGGATTGGCGGTCCACTACTGTGCAATTTAGAAGAAGTTTTCTTCCTCGCACAACATCCTTGTAGAATCGATTCCACAAGGATGCATCAATCGATTACATCGAACCTTCAAGAAAAGAGCCTTCTCTTTTTTAAAAGGCTAGCAGCGAATCTGTAATTCCCTTGGTGACCTGGTGTTGCAGTTGTTCATGGGCAGCAACCCCGAACATAGCCCTCTCCATAGCTCGCTGAGCTTCTTCATACGGCCAGCAGTGAAGGACTACCTCAGATCCGTAAGTCATCACTAGCAACACGCACTGGTTGTAAAATTTCGTTTTCAGTTTTGAGGTATGTCTAACGAGAAGATATGTCGTAGTTTCCCGAACGCTGCCCAGCCGAGTTGCATCCGTTGATTGACCTCTCGGTTGAAGTTTGACTTACCTAGTCGGATTATTTGTCCTAGGTAAACATACTGGTCAACAATTTCAAGCTTAGTGCTCTCAACAAGTACCGGCATAGGAGTGACATGGACGTTACTCATGATTTTTTTTGTCCATGTTCATCTCAAGACCTATCCATTTTGAGACACTAATGAGGTCATTGAGCAAAGTGCTTAGGTCCTCAAGCGATTCTGCCATAAGGACTATATCGTCAGCAAATCGATGGTGAGTGATGTACTCGCCATTGATGTTAATACCGCATCCTTTCCAGTCTAGCAGCTTGAAAACGTCCTCCAATGCAGAGATGAAGAGTTTCGGGGATATAAAGTCACCCTGTCTTACACCTCTCTGCAGTTGGATAGGTTTCGTCCTTTGATTCTGTACTCAGATAGCCATCGTATCTCTACTGTACAAACACTTCAGTACTTCGATATACCGACAGTCAACTTGGCACCGCTGAAGGAACTGCAGCACCGCCCAAATTTCGACGGAATCAAAGACTTTCTCATAGTCCACATACGCAAGGCGAAGTGGCAGATTATACTCCTCTGACTTCTGTACAATTTGTCGAAGGGTATGTATGTGGTCTATGGTACTAAAGCCTTTTCGGAAACCGGCCTGTTCGGGAGGCTGGAAGTCGTCAAGTCTGTGTGCGAGACGATCCGTAATGACTCTCGAAAACAGCACGTAGACGCGGCTTAGAAGGGAAATCTGTCTGTAGTTATTCAAGAGAGCGTTGTCGCCTTTCTTGAAGTACAAGACCATCGCACTTCTGCTCCACGTCTTCGGAGTAGTGACACCATGGAGGATGGAATTAAAGACCTTCTGAAGGACTGCAAGTACCGATTTTCCACCCCTTTTCAAAAGCTCCGCTGTAATTTCATCCTCACCTGGGGTCCGGCCGTTTTAAGGTGCTGGAGAGCCATTCTAATCTCGCTCGGACTGACGTATGGAATATCTTCGGAATAGTTTCGGATAAGACTCGCTCTTGTATCGTTACTCACACTTGCGTGTGGCTCTCACGATGACGTTGACAACTGCCCATAGAAACTCTCAATCTCACTCAAAATCTCAGGTGTCTCGGAAACGGTGCTGCCAAATTCGATCTTCAGCTTTGACAGTTGGCTCTTTTTGGCGGACAGGTCTCGTGCAAAGACTTGGGAACCTTGGTTCCGCTCGATCGCTTCTTCAATACAAGCTGTATTGAAGCTGCGTAAGTCTCGCCGCATGCATTTGGAGATATGTCTGTTCAGTTGCCTGTATGCTGTCAAATCTGTTGAAGAATGTAGCTTTATCTCCTGTCTAACATGGTCTTGAGATTAAGAGTGTGATCGGAAAGTTTTTGTGTTCTTCTGCGGCGGGCCATGCAAAACTTAGCTCCGACCGCATGGACAGTTTCCACGAGCTTGTCATTCATATCGCCTACTTCATTGCAGTCTTCTAGGCACTGAAAACGGTTTAGTATCTCGAGCTGAAAGGTTTCGGGACTTTGAAGCAGAGCAAGTGGGGGACAGAGCGTTGACATCATTAGACGAGACCTCTCCAACTTAACGTTCAGGTTCAGTGTGCCTCTAACCATTCGGTGATCGCTACCAGGCTTCACTCTCGCGATCATGGAGCCATCACTGAACAGTTGTCGTCTGTTCGTCATAATGAAGTCAATCTCTTTTTTTGTCGAATCGTTGGGGCTCGACCAGGTCCACTTTCTTTGGGGCCGCTTTTGGAAGAAATAGTTTACCATAAAGAGTCATTCTTACCCCATGAAGTCGGCCAGCTGTTGGCCCATTGGGTTCCGATGCCCTATTCCAAATGTTCCTACTTTCAGCTCACCGTTCTCTCTTGTGCCTAGTTTTGCATTGAAGTCTCCCATTAACACCGTATAAGGGGTTTTGGAGGAATGTAAAGAGTCCTCAGGGTGCGTGCATTGTATGTTGATAGGTCGAGTCGTCTTATGTGGCAACCGAACTTCCACCGGAGATTCTTAAATCCCCCTACCCCGCCATTAACATGGTTGCCACCGTAGCCAGCAATAGCGGGGTCTCCGGGGACTGGGGGCCGTCTCTTTGTTACTCTCATCATAGGGGGGTATTTGCCATAGTTGCCACGCTTGGCGAGCGGATTAGCTACCGCAGTTTTTTTTGAAGGTTGTCCAAACCATATCCACCAAATTAAAACTCAAAGAACTTTACAGTTACAATTCAAATTGAGCCCTTATATTACTGCAAGTCCTGTTTAATCTAAAGTCTAATAAATTTGAAATATGTTTACAGCGACTCAATATTTTCATACTGTAATATTATGTGCTCTCCACATTATGTGCTGAAGAACTTAATGATAGAAAATACTTCTAAAGTTGGTACATGCTTCTTGATGCTTAACTTATTAAATAATATATTTGTACGGAAGTCGTTCCACGACATCCCAAGTGTTCCAGCACCACATTTCAAAGGCAGCCACTTTCTGTTTCTCACAGTGTTCACTACTCTTCTGAAAATTGAACTACGGGAAATAATAATGTATAAAGTAAAGTATAGTATAAAATAAAGTAATATTTCGGTTCCTTATTAACTTTCCTAGACTTAGCTCAATATTTTATTATGCCACTTTTATTCATTTTATTTCCTAAAAAATTAAATAGATTTTGTTTATTATAACCGAGATGTAAATAGTGTTATTAAAGTCATATAAATCTTTAAAATAACCCTAACTAATCACTATAAATCACTGCTGGATATGGGCTTCTCACGCTGGATGCAGGATTTGTCATATTATACATAATGGGCAATGCATTATCTTACCGCTAGCACATGGTTAGAGTTAAGAACAATTACAAGAACTCAACAAGAAATAGAATTACTATAAAACTTAATATTTAAAAGTAGTTTTTAAAAACTTAAGTAAATTAAAAAGCGAAATGTTTACCTAAAAATAATGTTAGTAAACAGATTCGATTTCTTTTAATTCTTTTACTTGTTATCTTATTTTATTTGTTATTAGGGCGACCATCTGCCCCAAGGAGGTGTCGGATTTCTTGTCCACAAGTCTCCCGTTAATAACGTTTTAAAGATTCAGAGTGTGTTGACGAGGGTTGCGTACCTTATACTCAGAATCATCAAACGGTATTCGCTGAAGGTCATACAGGCTTACGCACCAACCTCGGCACATCCCGATGAGGAGGTGGAGGAAATGTTTGAGGATATATCTAGATACATGCATTCCTACAAAACCCATTATACGGTGTTAACGGGAGACTGCAACGCAAAACTAGGCACAAGAGAGAACGGTGAGCTGTAGTAAGGAAAAAATAGATTAGGGCAACGGAAACCAAGGGGCCAGCATTTGGCTGACTTCAATGAGAAAGAGGGAATCTTTGTGATGAACTCTTTCTTCCAGAAGCGGACCCACAGGAAGTGTATCTGGTCGAGCCCCTACAGTTCGACAAATAATGAGATTGACTTCATTATGACGACCAGACGAAAACTGTTAAGTGATGTCTTAGTGATCCCGAGGGTGAAAACCGAATCGATCACCGAATGTTGAGGGTCACACTGAATGTAAACGTTAAGTTGGAGAAGTCACGTCTAATGAATTCAACGCTCCGTCCCCCTCGTGCTCTAATCCAAAGTCCCGAAACCTTTCAGCTCGAGCTACGAAACCATTTTCAGGGCCTAAAATATTTCAGTATGAATGACAACCTCGTGGAAACAGTCCATGCGGTCGGAGCAGAAAACTGTACAACTCGCCGCAGAAGAACACAAAAATCTCCAATCACCCTGTTAATCGCGTGGCTGTTAGACGAGAAATGAAGCTGCAGTCTTCATTTCTCAGATTCGATCTGCAGATTTGATAACATAACAGGATATTGATTTCGTTGTAAATTATCCTACAAGATAAGCTCCGCATCTATAACCTAGGTATCAGTGGTTTGTCAGGACATTAATTTCACAAACACATTATTTCAGCACCACCTCACAAAAACCCTAATTTGTGCGGTCTCATTATTTTCTGTCAACACGGGCTGAATAATTGAAAATTATATCGCCTGGATGGTTTTCGAGATCTAAAATTTAAATTTGTGAACCGTTACCGGAATCATGCAACAACAAACATTATTCTGTTTTATTTTTTCTTGTTATCAGTTATAATAATATAGCGAACGAAATCTTTTATTTTGCATTCATCTCGTTTCTAATGTTCTAGCATGTAAATATTATTTTAATACTTAAATATCTTTCATTGGGATATTTCTTGTTGTACTAATTTTTTTAAGGAAAATAAACAATTGCAAAGCCGTCAACTATCTTATTATTTACTACTAAGCTACCGCTCACATATAGATTAAATGTAAATTATTTAAATTTCTTTGCCGTGTAGCGATCGTGTATAAATATCCACTACCTCATATAATCCCGTGGGTGTCATAAGAGGCGACAGAGGGGAAAAATAAGGAGGTAAGTGTTCCTAATAACGAATAAAAATAAAAAATTCGGTTGCCAACCCGATTGCCAAGCGTGGCTACAATACCGAAACAGAAACAGAAACTTTTTTATTCAATACAGATTATAAATAATACTTATTGAAAGTCACTCTTTTGTTTAATTACCACTGGTTCGAAAAAAACCTCTGTCCTGGAAAGAACCAGCAAGAAACCCAGCGGGACTTTTATTTTAAATAACAGCTTAAAATAATGTATGTCACACGAATTAACAACGCTACAAATTAGAAATAGCTTGTTAGTGATCACCTTAAATCACACCTTTCCAGGGGTTATTATCATCCTAAATTCTTTAATATTATAATAACCCTTTTTAGACAAACTTAGATTAATAAAGTTTTTGAACTTTGAGCAGGTCAAATTTTGTATATTTTCTGGTATTTTGTTGTATAAGCGTATACATCGCCCCAAGAATGAATTACTGACTCGATGGAGTTGAGTAACTGGTATTACTAGCTTGTGTCTGTTCTTAGTATTTAAGGCAAATTAATGGCAAATATTTCCCCATGGAGGAATCTATGGAGGAGGCCTATATTCGGCAGTGGGCTTTTGAAAGGCTGTAATGAATAAATAATGAATGAAATCAAAAATGCAGAATGAGATTGAATGTCTTCTGGTAGTAAACTTACAAAAAAGTATGCAATAAGAAAAGAGTCGACCGAGGGAAAATAAAACAGAAGATGGGCAGCAGCATCATCCTGAAAACAACGAAAAATGCGATTGCCAATCCACCTGCCAAGCGTGGCAACTATGACAAAGCAATCTATGAAAGAAACCTATGTTCAGCAGTGGACTTTTATTGGCTGTAATGAATGAATGGAATGGATTTATTGTAGAACGTCATAAAGCTGGCTATTGTATTTTCACAGATAAAATTTATTACTGCCACATATTAAACAGAAATGTTTTGTGTTGTGGTATATAATGTATAGCAGACCAAAGGTTTTTTGCCCTACTCAAACTAAAATGCCAGCGTGTATGTTGAGGTTTATCCCGCGGAATATTTATTTGCGGTAACGATTAAATGTTGCAATTTTCATCTTTATAATACGTACATATTACGTATTGATTATCGTCACCGTTTTACGTTGTATAGCCACATAATCATTATTATTATTACAGGCCTTCACAAGTCCACTGCTCAATATAGGCCTTCCCCAAGTAATTCCACAAAGCATGGTCCTGAGCCACCAGCATCCGTCGACTTCCTGCATGTCTTACCAGGTCGTCACTGCATCAAGTAGGGGGGATGTCCTACACTTCGTCCGCCGGTACCAGGCCACTACTCGAGAGCCTTTTCTCCTTATCGGTTGTCCCTTCTTCGAGCTATATGGCCGGCCCATTGCCACTTCAGTTTACTAATCCGTTCGGCTATGATGGTCAATCTGGTTCTACTGTGGATATCTTCATTTATAAGTTTATAACGCAGAGAAACCCCGAGCATAGCTCTCTCCATAGCTCGCTGAGCGACCTTAATCTTCTTCATACGGCTAGCAGTGAAGGACCAAGTCTCAGTTCAATAGGTCATCACTGGCAACACGCACTGGTTGTACTGTATCGTTTTCATGTTTTGAGGCATACCTGACGAGAATATGTGCCGTAATATCCCGAACGCTGCCCAGCCGAGTTGAATCCGTCGTTTGACCTCTCGGTCGAAGTTGGACTTACCTAGTCGTACTATTTGTCCCACTATTTGTCATTGGTGCTACAACTATAACATAACAGCAGCGTGGCTCTACCATATTATAAAATTATTCTTGATTATCACTCAAAATATTAATCAACTTCGGTTCCAAACCCATGTATGGAAAATATCCACCGTATGATCAATACAGCCTGAAAAAATGAATGAATGATTGGATGAATTATTAAGGTGAAGAAAGAAATTGTTTTTCTTTTTGTTATCTAAAGTGGCAATTGAGCTAACATTGTACTTGATGGTTTGGCTTTTGTTGCCTACGGACGCATGCATAATTTAAAAAAAAAGACTTAAGGTTATTTGTTGTTAGCCTTGAAGTTTGAGGTAAAATACTCACAACTAATAATTGACTGGCATCATTATCCTTCAAGCAAGAAACAATGGTCGCACTATTGCTTGCTGATAAAATAATTAAGGGGGTCATTGGTACTAGGTGACTTACCTGCCTAGGAGCCCTACCGGGCAGGTCTGTGAGTTTGTTTGTCATTACAGTGCTTTACTACTATGAAACCAGGTGTAGGTAGTGATCTGGTGGAAGATGGTATAGCGCACTGACTTAGCTTAACGGTAGCCTTTATAATGTGGGTAATTTAGTAGTAAGTTTTAGTACTACGCATGGGGATCGCCTTAACCCTGCGACAAGTATGCGAGGGCTACCGGGCCCCGTGCGAGCCCAATTAAAGACGTTAGCACCAACTACGAAGATTCGCTTTGCAAACTGGAACATTGGCACGCTTACGGGACGCTCCGCAGAACTTGCGGCCATACTTGCCAGGCGTAAAGTGGCAGTGGCATTCCTGCAGGAGACACGGTGGAAGGCCAACAGGAGCCGGAATATTGGGCACGGCTACAAGCTGATATATACAGGCTCCTCTGGTGGAGAGAACGGTGTGGCAGTGGTGCTCGCCGAGCATTTCCACGATAGCGTCTTGGAAGTTAGACGCATATGCGACCGACTTATGGTAGTAAGGTTGCTTATTGAGGGGGTCGTGACCCACTTAATAAGTGCCTACGCCCCACAGGTCGGCTGCAGCGACGCGGATAAAACGCTGTTTTGGGATCTTCTCGGAGATGTACTACGCGGCATACCGTTGTACCACGATGTCGTTTTGGGTGGCGACCTGAATGGTCATGTGGGCGAGGTGCAGGGGGAGTATGAACGTGTCCACGGCGGCTATGGTTACGGCCGAAGAAACGCAGAGGGGGAAACCATTCTCAGAACCTGCACTGCAGCTGACCTGGCCGTGGTGAACACGTTCTTCAAAAAGAAAACCGAGCACCTGATTACCTACAGGAGCGGTCGGAACGCCACTCAAATCGACTATCTACTGACCAGGAGAAGTCATATCAGTCGCGTGGCCAACTGTAAGGTCATACCCGGTGAGTGTCTCACTGCCCAACACCGACTTCTTGTCATGGACCTCTGCGTAAAACCCCGTCGCAGACACGCCGAACGTTGCCGCCGTCAAATCAAGTGGTGGCTGCTGGATCAAACCAGATAATCAGAGTTTGCCTCTGCCGCTGGAGATATTAGTCTCGACACAGCAGGCAAGTCCGTCCAAGAGTGCTGGAAAACCATTCAGACAGCAATCACAAAGACGGCAAAGCAAGTTCTCGGCGTGGCGAAAGGGGGCCGCAAAATCGACAAGGAGACCTGGTGGTGGGACGCCACAGTCCAGGGTTCATTACGGGAGAAGAAAGCGCTCTTCAAGAGGTGGCAAGTGACCAAATCTCCTGAAGATCGCGCGACTGCGAAAAGAGCTGCCAAGAAAGCTGTAGCCAGAGCCAGGCGTGACCACTTGCAACCATTATATGCTAAGTTGGACACTCCTGAGGGGCACAAGCTCATATATAAACTGGCGCGCTCTAGGGCCAAAGCAGCGCAAGATATTACTCGCTGCTGCAGCGTCAACGGCCCTAATGGCGAGCTCCTGTACGATGATCGTGCGGTGAAGGAGAGATGGCGCTCTTATTTCCACGTTTTGCTGAATACTCAGCACCGGGAGGTGCACCCTCCCGAACAACTCCCGAACCAAGGACTCGTGCCACCGATTACACCTGACGAGGTCCTCGCATCTCTTCGTCACATGGAGAATCGGAAAGCTGTCGGACCGGACGAGGTGCCAATTGAAGCGTGGAATGCGCTGGGGGCTCGTGGTGTGTGCATTCTTACTAACCTTTATAATAGAATCCTGAGCGACCGAATAATGCCCGATCAGTGGCGGCTTAGTATAATAACGCCGGACCACAAGGGTAAAGGGTCCGTTCAGGATTGCGGTAATTACCGCGGTATAAAGGTAATGTCACACACCATGAAGCTCTTCGAGCGCATTATTGACACCAGGATCCGACAGGAGTGTACAGTGTCGGACTTCCAGTACGATTTCCAACCAGGACGCGGTACCATGGACCCTATATTCGCCCTAAGGATCCTCATGGAGAAGCACAGGGAAAAGAATATGCCTCTACATTTTTTATTCCTAGACCTGCAGAAGGCCTTTGACTGTGTTCCTAGGGAGATGATCTGGTGGGCGTTGCGGTCGAAGTTGGTTCCAGAGACCTACGTGGAAATCGTACGTGACATGTACCGCAACTCCGATTCAATAGTTAGGACCGCTGTTGGTGATACCACCCCCTTCCCCATAACCATAGGCGTGCATCAGGGCTCCGCCTTAAGCCCCTATCTTTTCAGTGTGATATTAGACGAACTGTCAGCCAGCGTACAGAAACTGCCGCAGCCTTGGCTGCTTATGTACGCTGATGATATCGCACTGGTAGATGGGGACAAAGGACGGCTCACCAGATGCGTGCACGCATGGAGGGAGGCGCTTGAGAACGGCGGGCTGAAGCTAAACGTGGCGAAGATGGAGTATATGGCCTGCAACAGCACAGATCTGATGTCTCTCCGTATAGGCGACGACACCGTTGAGCGCACGGACTACTTCAGGTACCTCGGATCTGTGCTTGATGCGTCCGGTGACATCGATCGCGACATCAAGGCCCGTATATCAGCGGCTTGGGCGAAATGGCGCGAGGTGACGGGTATCATTTGTGACCCCAAAATGCCGGTCAAGCTGAAGGGACAGGTCTATAAGGCCATCATAAGGCCTGTCCTTACGTACGGCAGTGAGCAGTGGCCGGTGCTGGAGCGACACCGGCAGTTGTTGCATGTCACGGAGATGAACATGCTGCGGTGGATGTGTGGCGTCACGCGGAAAGACCGTGTACGAAATACATACATCCGCGGCAGCCTCCATGTCCGTGACATTGCTGACAAGCTGCAGGAAAGTCGCCTCCGCTGGTACGGCCACGTCTTACGACGACCAGCAAGCTACGTGGGAAACAAATGCCTGGACATGACCTTACCTGGTACCAGGAGTAGAGGACGGCCCAAGAAACGCTGGCTTGATGTCGTGCAGGATGACATGCGCACCAATGGGCTAGTTGTGAGGGACGCCGAAGACCGAGCAAAGTGGAGGAGGAAGTGTTGGAAAGCGGACCCTGGGTTCTCCCGCGCTGGGCGGGATGAGCAACCGGGATAAATGCTAGGTAGAAGAAGAAGAAGAAGAAGAAGAATTTAGTAGTAAGTTTTAGTAATTTGATAGTTAAATTGGCAATAGGCCAGCCATTTAACTTGAGGAACCGAAAAACGATTAGGCAGAAAGGTCTCTCTCGAGCGGCAGCCTTATAACGGAAGCTAATGTGTAGGGCGGCCCACCACTAGATGTATTGACGACCTGGTAAGACATACAGGAGTTCGATGGATGCAGGTGGCTCGGGACCGTCCTTTGTAGCATTCTTTAGAGGAGACCTATGTTTAGCAGTGGACTTGTAAATGGCTGTTATAATGAATAATGATGAGTAATTTAGATGGTAAAATAAACATAATATGTATAGATATAAAACAGTTCTAAAAGTTGTCTTACTTGTTAGATCCCACACTTTCTACTTGAGCTTAAATTAAGCAACACAAACAGAAAGTTTCTGCAAAATTTTACTTTGTGAATTATGTGCATCCTAATAAACGTAAAGATAATGACGTATCAAAAGAGCAATGTTTTTACTTTTCCAGTGCGTGTTACAAGCATCAAGCGTATAGCGGATTAGTTAGTCCGCCTATTTTACTATACCGGGTTCTGGCAGCATCTTTGCATTTCTTCCCTTGGGTATTGTAAGCGATATGTCGGAACGATATTTTGGCTTTCTATAGATGGCGCTATAAATAATTCGATTATAAATACAGCGTTAGTCGTGAGCACCAAGTTACAGCATTTGATGTATATTTTACAGCCAATATACTGCAGTCGAATGTCACGTGAATATCCAATGAATAACGAAGATCAACTAACGGACCAATCACGTGAATGAATGTTTACGATAACCACCTATTGCCCTTATACTTCACCAAATAGATTGTTGAATCGACTATTGGGCATGTCAAGGCTGTGCTCACCACTCTTGCCGTTATATACGTGTATCATATATACGCTATTTTATTATGACGTGTGTTGGCAGCTTAAGAGACACTATCACTGCATTTCTCCCCATGAGTGTCGTAAGTTATACGATATTGTGGCTTTCGATAGATGGCGCTGTTGCTAACTCGTTTACAACAAGCTTAAAATACTCAGACTTGCAATGGGGAATAGCTTCAAAAGTACGAGACGTATGGTACTGCGATGGTCAAACTGCCTTCCCTACAACAGGAGTGGCCCATACTCAGCAGTGGAAGTCATATATATTCATATCAGTTGCGAACACATGATATGAATATATATGAGGTAATACTTTATTTTAACTGAAGCTTATCCAATGGTTATTAAATATTAAGTAGAGTAATAGCAGCGGCATTTGGTAAAACTAGATGTCGATCTTTAAAAATTGTTTTAAAATGTAATTTAGGTTTTTCTTCTTCCTCATTCGATTGCTGAAGTCGTCATAGAAAAGTGTCTCCCACTGCTGTAGAATTTGCCTTATTCATCACGTTCAGCAGGCAGATTGACGATCACAATGCCATATATTTCATACCATTGACCCTGCTTTCCTTCACCAGTCTAGTTATTTTACTTATGGAGTAAACGAGATGGTTATACCCCTAACTATCGAAAGTCATATTAATTTTCTGACGCGCCTTTCTAAACACTCATCTGAATGAATAGGGTGATGGATCCTTTCACACCGCCACCAAACTGTAAAAGCCCAGCGCCAGCAATTTAATCGTGTATTTTTCTTAAGAATCATTCATTTTATTACATATTTATTCATCATCGAAGAGCATAAAAAGAAAGAAGAAAAAAAAGAGAGATCACTAAAGGGCGGAATATAGGAGGCGCCGTCCCCGCCATACCTCTCCTCAAAATGTATCCTAAGATCAGAGGCAGGCGGGACAGCACGATGTGGAGCAACAAGAATGACCATTCATCCACCGGCAATTCCAGCCGCCTCAACGCATTACAGGCCACCAAAACTGGATTCACAATGTCCGGGCGTAGTTTGGCCCGGTCCCTAAGCAGTGGGAGGCTTAGAAGCTGCCTGACGTATTCGTTCACAATTCGCCGGACGTTGGCGTATCTTCCGGCGAGGAGGTCCCAAGCAGTCTGGTAGGCGTCGTCCGACAATCTCAAATAGCCGACGACGCCCAGGGCCTCCCCCTCCAGTGAGGCTAGGAGATACGCCATCTTCTGACTTGGTGTCAAGTCCCCCCGGGCGTCCACTAGACTATCAAAAAGCCCTACAAAGGTCATCCAGTCGGAGAGGATCCCGGAGAACCTTGGCAGGTCCAGAGTTGGGAGTCGTCTCAACAGCTCTTGCTGAGTAGGCCGCTTCCGAGGGGACTCGGGCAGGCCACTAATCAGAGTTTCATGCGCTTCCTTAGCATACTTGGCCCCGGCCTCGATCAATTCGTCCGTGAGCGAAAACAACTGCTCATAGTCCGCGAGGCAGAAGTCCAGGACTCCCTTTTCCGCATCCGGGTCCCCGAGCTCGGCGTAAGCCTCCTCCACTACGGCCCCCCGGGCCGCGACCTGCTCAAGCCGCTTCTCCAAACTATAGACCCTATCCAGTCGACCTATCGAAGCATGGGCGCTAGCGGCCCAGCGCAGCTCCGCCTTCAGGCGACGAATTGGTAGCTTGTGCGATGGCATCACTACTAAATACAAATTACTATGCGGCACAAATACAAATCAAATTAACAAATAACATGTACAATTACTATCAAATAAAGTTAAATACAAGTTACACAAATACAATTACTATTTATTAAATTAAATACAAATTACAATACAAATAAAGGTACACACCACAGTCGATCAGCAAAAATGCCTCGCACAGACAACCGACCCTTCGACAATCAATCTACTATAATTATACGCCAACGATAATTATCCGAATACGTGATAACCTTATCTACTTACTCAAAATACCTGACGCGTACCTAGCCCTCACAAACTCCCGCTTGCGCGGCTTAACGGGCGTGGTTCCTCGTTCTACCCGCTAACAAACAACTGCTATCAAAAATGTACACTGCCCCAACCAAGGTATACTGAACTAGGGCCCATCAGTAGCCCAATCCACGGGCAGCAGAGGACGGGGCTCTATAGAAATAAAATTAATCAATGGCTCAGCTCACCACAAAATACTCTGGTGTCAATGGAAAAGTGTCATTTGGGCAATTACTTAAAACTGAAACGAGACGGGAGTTAAAACACTCTTCTCTCTGTGTTAACGCTGTCTTCAACTCCTAGTAGGTATGTTAGAGTACTATCGCCAATTAGCTTCTTCGGGTAGTTTTTCGCACTACACACTCCAGCCTCCAACAAACCTCTAAAATTGCGATACTTGCGACTATGCCACCTAATTGACTTAATCTTAAAAGTTGTGTGATTTAGTTAGGCCACTTTCAGTTAACGTTATCATCATATCAGCTCTTAATAACTTCTAAGCCCTCTGCTTCTCAAGGGCATAGTCCACTGTAGTGATGATACGAGTATGTCTTAATCAACAGGCTTGGCTAGACGACTTTGGATATACGATCGTTTAACCAGATGTCTCGCTTATTTGACGGGCTCTTATTAAATTTACAGCAAAGTAATATAACATTTTAATAAATATTTTAGTTTGTTTATACGTTAGTCTTCATATCCTAGTTGCAATCATGTTTTCCTTAAAGAATATATGTAAAAAACGAGCATACAGTCTACCTGATTGTAAGTGAAGGCTGTGCTGTGACCTATAAACAGCTACATTTATCTGCGATTAAGAATAAAAATGCAGGTGCATTGTCACCAATCAGGACTACGATGGAATGCCTCATTTCCAGTAAAAAGGGGCTCTGTTTCTCTACACCCAACATTATTACGCAGGTATTCTGTGAGAGCGTGGTCCCTTAGCGTGACTCTACCACGTATAAAAATTGTAATTCAAATCTCTTATTAAGTTGAAAGTAACGAAATATAATAATTTTATAAATATTTCAGTTTGTAGTATTTGAGTTAGAATTGTTTTATAGAATATTCTTTATATCCGACCTGCAATCATGTACCTACTTATCACTCTCGCGTGGCCTGTCGCGTATCAAAACAGACGTGCTTCAATAAAAACCTGACGTTTTACTGAAACGTGAATTGTAAAAATAAGATTGCGGCAAATTCGCGCTGTCTGCTAGAGTTCGCTGGAACAATTCACACGTTGTGATACAAGGTATAGGCGTCTAAAGTAAAAAAAAAAGTTGGATTGTAAAAAAACTTGTAATTTTATTTTAATATGTGTGTAATTATTGTGCCTAATGCTGCTGTGTTTCGTATATTGACAAGCAAACAGCCTGAATTTGCGCCCGGCCGCACCGGTACCAAAACAATTGTTAATTGCTATTAGGTATTTAGTAAATAAATAAATTAAGCATATTAAAATTATGTCAAAAATATATATTGTTATACACTTATCACAGTATTTTTAGCTTCGCATATAGCGGATTTCTTTTTATACTTTTAATTTTATTTATAAAAAAATTAAAGTCTGTCTGTATTACTATGTCATTTGCACGCTATGTGTCATAGTACATGTCTGTACAACCATTTTTAAAAAATTTGTTTTGTCTTTATGTGTCTGTCTAACTGTATGCCTGCTTGTGTGTTTGTCTGTTTGTCCGGGCTAATCTTGAGAAAATTGACAAACAGATAGAGAGCAATACCAGGAGTGATCTAGGCAATCTTTCATCCGAAAAACTTAAACATCTTAAATTTATATGACGTCACATTAATAGATTCAGGCGTATCAGTATAAGTATAGTAAATAATAAAACTTTTCTAGTATAAGAATAGTCTACTTTCGCTTGTGACTTATTCCATGGTAGCAGTTCAGACGTGAACACAATATAATGAGGATGGGAGAAGAGAGGAAAGTTTTTGAGTGAACTCACCTCTTCGCTTCTGCCTGCCGTCGAATATAAACGTTTAATTAACTACTCCGTGATTGTTGAATTTTGTTTGATAAATTAAAAATCTCCGAAATAAATTAAGTCGCGAAAATAGGAGAACATATTCGTGAAGGAGCTAGCAACATAAATCCGTCGTGTCTGCGAGCCTAATACACCGAAACAGCGCGTGAGTCACATCTATCAATTACATGTAACACCAATCATTGAAGCCCACTTTGTACCATCTTGGAATAACTACATGCCCATTGTACTGATATTGGCTAAGCATCACACTACGTGTCACGCCCTCCGAGACGGCTTTTGTTCATATTAACCTATTGCGTACGCGTAATATACTCTATTTTGTAAGGAGAAAATAAAGCTGCGTTCACAACAATATTAAATATCAAATATATAATTAATTGTCTACTTGCATAAAATTATGGAATCCGGTTTGAATAAATCGTTCTCGGAAACAAACCTGACAGAAATAAATAAAGCTGAATCTAATTCCTCCACTAAGATTGTCACAAGCCGCAGCAAAAGAAAGAGACACGAAGAAGATATTAGCATTGAATTTTCCATATTCAAGGAAGAAATGAAAAATCTGATAATTTCTTTGACAAGCAAGCATGGAGAAGAACTAAAAAAAATAGCACCAACACTTGCGGATATTCAGAAATCTAACCAGAACATAGAAAACTCCATTGCATTCCTCACTGCACAGAATGATGAATATAAAAAGAAAATTGAAAAATTAGAAATCCAAGCGCAAGAAGATCGAAAATATATAACTATTCTAGAAGATAAAATAGAAGATATGCAGAAAGGGATGAGAAAAGCAAGTTTTGAAGTAAAGAACGTACCAAAGAAAGAAAATGAGACGAAAGAAGATTTAGTAGAAATGATCACTTGTCTTTCAAAGAATATAGGTTGCGAAATAAACAGGGCGGAGATAAAAGATATATATAGAGTGCGAGTAAGAAAAGATGGAGTGAAAAATACACCAATTGTGGTGGAAATGACTTCAACTCTAATAAAAAATGACTTCCTCAAAATGAGCAAATCATTCAATATTAAACACAAATCAAAAATTTGTGCAAAACATCTAGGTTTTCGAACATCTGAAGATATTCCTGTATTTATATCTGAAAATCTGACTGCGAAAGCATCGCGCTTGTATTTTCTTGGAAGAGACCTGGTTAAGTCCAAATCTTACAAGTTCTGCTGGACTTCCTATGGGAAAGTCTACGTACGAAAGGATGAAAACTCCCGTATTATTCACATTAAGGATGAACGGCAAATACAACAATTATCACAAAAAGAATGACTAGATATAATATATTCCATACTACTAAGTTTGTTACTAGGATATAAGTATAATAATTCGATTTTACTATTTGCATGTCTTAAAATTAATCTTAAGTTTACACATTATAAAATCACACAAAAAACACTTCAACTCTCGAACACCCCAATATACACACTTCCTTACATTTTACTTATTACTACTCGTACATTTAACTATTTTAATACTTACCCTCAGACTATATTTTTTATTACAGCTACCTATAAAACTGGCCATGTACCGATAAAATATTTACTATGTTACATTATGATAAAATACATTAGGGAAACCATAAAAAAATATCACCAGAATCTATACAAATTCTGTGTTATTAGTTCCATTATTTTTGATGATGGATAGTCCTTTGATTATGTTAAAAGAAATAGACGATACCGAAATTGCAAATTCTGTATCATGCGATATTGAGGATTTGAATAAATTCATATGTTTGAATAAAAAAGACTTGACAGTTATCACGCAGAACATCAGAAGTGTTTATAAAAACTTAGACAACTTGCAATTAACACTATCTAGTCTTACCTTTGAAGTAGATCTGTTAATTCTAACAGAATGCAGGCTTGATAACAATAAGCATCTGCCACAAATTACAAATTACACATCGTTTGTTACTATGCAACATCTTAACCAAAATGACGGAGTAACAGTTTACTATAAAAATAATCTTAAACCTAAGATAAAAGAAATAAAATTAGAGCATGCATCTTGCTTACAAATAGAAATCTTTAATAATATTATATGAGGTATATACAGATCACCCTCTAATACAAATACTGAAAAATTTACTAAATCTTTGCGACAACATCTCAACACCATTAAAAACAATCAAAATATAATTATTACTGGAGATATCAACATAAATCTTATTCCAAAACCTAATGAACTAAATAGTGAACAAAAGAATAGAATTAACTATCTAGATGTCCTTTCTACTTTCGGCTTGTTACCGGGACATACAATTGCTACCAGAGAAAATAGTTGCCTGGATCATGTTATCCTTAAATTAAATAGAAAGAAGACACAAGCAAATATAGCAGTAATAAATACATCCATCACCGATCACTATATGGTGTTCTTTAGTTTAACTAAATTTAAAGAAATAAAAACTTCTCCGCGAACAAAAATATATATCGATTTTAATAAGGCGGTTAATAGCCTAGCTAATAAAAATTTATCTATTTTACTATTATGCGATGATCCTAATAGAATTGTTGAAATGTTAATAAACAAAATTTCAGAATCTCTACATGAAAACACTAATACTATCCGTATTCCTAAAAGTAGACGTACCATTAAACCCTGGATAACTACAGGTGTGCTCAGATGCATTCAAAATAGGAATAAAATGCAAAAACAACTTAAGAACAACCCTTTCGATGAAATTTTGAGAATAACCTATAAAAAATATCGCAATTACTGTAACAACTGTATTAAAAAGTTAAAACGTTCATATGAAAGAACACTGTTATTAGAAAAAAACCCTAAAATCTTATGGAATAATATAAAAAATGTTACACATACTAAGGAAAATAAAACTACTAATAATGCATTATTAGACATAGAATCAAGCCCTACTCAATCAGTTAATACAGTCAATAATTTTTTCGCAAATATTGGGCGTAAGCTTGCCGATGACATTCAAAAGAACACAGCATACGATCACAATATACATATTGCAGCACACTTAATTAATAACCAGCTCTCATCTAGATACTGATCCTAATGAAGTTCTTAGTATACTCATGAACTTAAAATCCGATAGCACTCCGGGTTATGATAAGATACCCACAAAATTTGTGAAATTGGCCAGTTCTTTATTAGTGCCGATACTTTGTCACTTGGCTAACCTCTGTTTTTCTAAAAGTGTATTTCCAGCCTTCCTTAAACGTTCTATTATTACACCTGTATACAAAAATGGGAGCAGAGATGATATAAATAATTATAGGCCAATTTCCATCTTACCAGCTTTTTCCAAAATCTTAGAAAAATTAATTAATAACAGACTAATACGGTATTTAGATAAATATAATATTCTATCGCAAACACAATATAGATTTAGAAGAGGAAAAAACACACAGAACGCTGTCATTGATCTAACTACATATATTGTTGATCACCTTGACCAAAACAAAAAATGTCTTGCTATATTTTTGGACTTAAAAAAGGCATTTGACACCGTCTATGTTCCCATGCTTGTTAGGAAGTTGGAAAAGATCGGTATAAGGGAAGCCCAACTAGAATTAATAAGAGATTATTTAAGAAACAGAACGCAAAGCACTAGAATAGGCAATTATGTCAGTAATGACCTTCAAATAACCTTTGGGGTGCCTCAAGGCAGTGTACTAGGCCCTACCTTATTTCTCATTTATATTAATGACCTCTGTAGATTAAAACTTGCAATGGTAAGATTTATTCATATGCAGACGATACTGCTATCGTATTCACGGGTAAATCGTGGGATGAAGTCTACGATACAGCCGAATTTGGACTGTCCAAAGTTGCGAACTGGCTCGAAATAAACTTGCTTACCCTAAACACGTCTAAGACTAAATATATATGTTTTTCCATTAACAAACGGTCACAACCAATAACACACAATCTCAAAATACACAACTGTGGTTTGCGTAACAATTGCACGTGTCCTACTATAGAAAAAGTAGCTAGCACTAAATATTTGGGTGTTATAATAGACCAAACACTTACATGGCATTCACATATAGAAGCAACTAATAATAGGTTACGAAAACTTATTTGGATCTTTAAGACCCTAAGACATGTCGCAACTCATAAATTATTAAATCAAATATATGCTGCACTAGCCCAATCGATTTTAACATATTGTATACCAGTTTGGGGTGGTACTACGAAAACTAAACTCCTACAACTAGAACGTGGTCAACGATCATTAATAAAGGTCATGTACAATAAATCATACAGATTCCCTACAGAAGAACTTTACTCAGTTAGTGGTTTACTAAGTGTTAGAAAGTTATACATTTTAAAGGGGAATGCCCAATTCTGGCCATGAAACGCCCAACAATTTAAAAACAATTAAAAAAATACATCTTTTTTATGGTAATTAATCGCGGTATTTATGAATCCAAAAAAGATTGCAATATTTTTGCACAAAAAAAAAGTACCGAAAAGATAAAAATGAAATTAGGTAAATCCGGAAGTCATTAGTTTGTGGATAAAATAAAACGTGTTGCCAATCACAAATCTCGTTAAAAATGTCGATTTTGTTTTTTCAATCGATTCTTTATGGTGTCGTTATTATAATGGTGATATTATGTTTCGATAATTATTATGATGTTATTATAATTAAACAAGTGAAGTGCTAGTTGATTTACCGTGAACTCTTTATACCATATCAAAAATGCTACTGCACATTTTAACTGTTATTCTTATCTATAAAACAAAATATATTTTAAAAGACGCGCAGATCTTAAAGCGAACAAAGACTATTCTTTCTTATGAAATTATAAATCAAATAAAAAAATCGCTATTTATTTATCGATTTTATGTCTGTTAATTGGCAACATCGAATCTGACAGCTAGGCCCATGTCATAATTATCAAAACTAAATAGTCACAAGTCGAATTCCTTTGCATTAGTGTTATTTTGTTTGTTTTCTCGCAGATTTGTAATCTAAATAACGAATAAGCTTTCTAAATGGACTCCGATAATTCTTCTCACCCTATTGACCACGGCCTGAAAATGAATCCCGCTGCCACTTCTGCACGAACTTGGACTCGATATCCACTGTTAACGATGACCCCAGCTTTCACGCCGGCCAGAGTTCTTCCCAGCTCTCAGTAACTCATTCAAGAGGACATTTACGGTGTATCAATTGTGGTTTAAATGTCACGAAAATACGAAGTTATTTGTTGTTAAAAAGTGTTCTTGTGAAAATGAAAAACCTTTATATCTTAAAAATCCGGACTTTTTTTAAACCAATTCCTTAACCATTTCATTTTCTTAATTGCATATTATCATTTCCATATGCTTTTATATGTGGGCACTCATGGCCAAAGTGTCTATGAACGGTGGGCATTTCCCTTTGTTGTTAACAAAACATAAAACAACTTTCTACGACTGCAAAACTAGTAATAGACGAGGAAGAGCTTTTGAATTAACTCTAGTCAAGACAAATTTTGCTAGTCACCAATTTAAAAGACAGGCTGGTTATTTATACAATGTAGTCAACAAAAAACTAAACATTTATTCACTGAACTCTAATGAGTTCAAAAAGACAGTTACAGAATGGCTACTGAAACTTAAGTATGATGAAGTCGAGGAATTACTAAAAGTTATTAAATAGATTTTACAAATGCCGACAAACACACACATGTGTACATATACACACGCAAACACACATACACACACACACACACACATACACACGCACACACACACACACACACACACACACACACACACACACACACACATACATACACACACACACACAGAGACACACACACTCACACAGAATCGCGCGAGTGAGCGCACGCACCCATCAACTCACACTCACATAAAACTCGCACACTTATGTTTATTAACCCTCATTATATAAATTTAAGCTTAGTTTCTTGTATTTCTTTAATTAATCTATTTTGTGTTTATTTAATTCTTGCTATAGAAGAGCGGGGCATCCTGCCACAAGTATATATTTACTTAAAAGGATGTTCCACTTACTCCCATACCTATATAATGTATGATCTTTTTAAAGAAATAAACAATTTTTCATTTTCATTTTCATTTTCATTTCAACTCAGAAGTGCTCCAAGTAATTTTTCGTGCTTGATTTTAAGCGATACCACTAAAACAGACTTTGAACTCTGCGGTGCTAGCAAATGCTTTTAAAATTGATGTTTTCGTTTTTTATGAAGTATGAGGAGAAATTAAGTACGTATTACTCTCATACAAAAATAGCTTATATTAAAGTAAATCGAAAACGTGTGAATAGGTTTGATTTACCATATCGCTTAAATGTAAAAACTGGAGAATATTTGCCGTTAACTATTAAAATTTGTTATTCGCTTCTTTTGATTATAGCAAATAAAAACTCATGATCGTATATATATATACAGGGTCATTTTTAATTTACTAAAGACCTTTTGGGAATATATTGGTTACATCATAACAACAACATCTGTAAGAAAAAAAAAATATATTTCTTCAATTTTTATTTTCATACAAAAATAAAATATTTTAATTGGACCTTCTAAACGGCAATAGTCCTAAATAGCAAAATAAAGCGCGTGGCGTGGTAGGGTGGAGGGGTGTAGGAGGCGGCGCTTGCTCATTTGAACTTGACCTAATTACATGTGTCGTCAGTCGCCTTTGTGCGCCCGCGACGTACCCTGTACCCTGTACCCTATATATATATATATATATATATATATATATATATATATATATATAGATAAACTACCCAATCATTGGCACTTTAGTGTTTAGTTCGAAAAAACAAGGTAACCATAGATTATTCAAGTTCGATATACATTAAAAAGTAAAATAGTATTATTTTTCTGTTAAAAATTGGCTACACTGTTGCAATAACCAATATGGCAATTTAGAAACAACTGCTGACATTTTGTGCTAGTGACTAGGTGTAGTTATTTTGATTTTTTCTTAAGGTGAGGGCTTTATTAATCATAGTATATCGCAGATATTCGGCTAATTGTTGCTTTCGAAATAATTTGATATACTTAATTACACTTTTAGGCATTAGATTTAAAGATTATTTCTTGAATATTTTTATCACATTTTATATATTACCTGTGCCAACATATGGAGCAATAATTTCATCAAAATTCCTTTATTGGCAGTAATGCCAATAATAGGAATTTTTCAAATGTTATCAACAACCGAGTTTATGATATATTTGTAAAGGTTTTAAGTTAAATAATTGTTTGCCCATCGTATATTTTTCCTTTAATAGCAATTTCCAAATGTTGGTCCACAGTGCCAATAACAAAAGCTAATTATTGGCAGTAGTGCCCATAATAGAATATTGACTGCTAATAATAGGTTTTTTATTCATTTAGAGTATGTCGTAAACAATGAAGGGACCAAATCAAAAGGACACCAATAAAAAGAAGTGAAGAGGAAAAATAGAAAAAAATAAACGAAAATATTATAGTGAGGAAAATATAAAAAAGCTTTGGATGCGATTAAAAATGACATGGCTGAAATCAAACAGCAAAACAATATCAGGTCCCTCGAGCTACGTTACAATTTCGCATTAAGAAACCCGATCATAATCCTCAGCCTGGTCCGAAGCCATTACTTAACTCAGACGAAGAGAATAAATTAAAGAATTGGCTAAATGTTAGCCCTGCAAAGGGTTTCCCTAAACGGAAAGAAGATCTTTTGAATAGCGTATCAGAATTTATATAAAAAGCCGCCGATCTAACCTGTTCAGGGACAACATTCCCGGAGATAAATGGTTTAAACTCTTCTTACAGCGACGCCCGCAAATTGTTGTAAGAACTCCTGAAGCTGTAACAGCGGCAAGTGCTGCCGTATCAAAAAATGATATAAAAGAATGGTTTCAAGCAATAGAAATATATCTAAAAGATCACGGTTTGTTTGAAATTCTATCAGACCCGAAAAGATTCTTGAATGGTGACAAAATTTTGTTCTTTGCGCAAAAACAGGTGTGGTCTTGGCACCAAAGGGTGCAAAGAATGTTTACGAAATCGACCACGCCTCAGATAATAGTTCACTAATAGTGATGTTTAATTTTGCTGCCAATGGCGAAATCACCCCATCTATGGTGATATTCCCTTACAAGTGCTTGCCAAGGAACTACGACAACAAAAAAATTAGATAAAACTGAACAAATGCTAAAAAAGAAAAATGTGTCAAAAAAACTAGTTATCAAAAAACATGAAACTACGAAATCTGCATAAAGAATATTATTTTCGGAATATTTTTACAATTTAAACATTGCGCTAAAGAATAAACACGAGAAAAAAAATAAAGATCAAAATGAAGTAGAATTGATACAAGAAAAAGATAAAAATAAAATAGAATGAATACACGCAGAAGATAAAAATAAAGTAGTATTGAAACAAGAAGAAATTAATACAGAGAAAAGGGAAACTAAAAAATAAAATTACAATAGTCTGAAACAAAAACTAAATTTTAACAGTATTAAAAAAGAAATAGAAAAATATGATATCAAAAATAAAATAACTAAGCAAGTGCTAAATAAACCAAAGAAACAGGATACCAAAAGTATTTTGAAGAATATTTTATATTCTGAGGGAGCATTGTGCAATACGTATGAAGACGAGAAATCTGATGATGCTAGTCATATCAGAGCTAACAAAAACATAAGAATAACTGAAATTGAGAAGCTTTTAACTGATGATTAAGATTGAAATGTTAGTTTTTAATCGGTCCCAGTAAGACTGCGATCTACCTACATAAAATACTAAAACAAGGAGAGTATTAGGTTGAGTAAGTTCTTAATCAGACTGATGAATATTTATAGGTAGATATTAAAAGGTCTCAAGGATAGCCATTTAAGTACTTATAAAGTGAGACTGCCAAAACGAGTACTTAGAATAAGAAAGTGTTTATGTTATAAGACTTGAGTTTAGGTATTTTTATGAAAACTTAATACTTTACGGTAGAAAACATACTTAAATAAAAGCAGATGTTTACCTAGTAAAATAGTGTTTTAATTATACCCTAGGTATAGGTAGGTATTTATTTTATTTTATGGATAGGTAGGCACCATCTCCTACTTTAACTACATGCCAATAATTAGACGAGTAGATGCCAATATTGAGAATTTCTATGCCAATAATAGGATTTTCTGTAGTCTTTAGGATTTTGGTGTAAATTTTTTATTTAATACTATTCAGTCACATAAAAATGATTATAAAAACAAAGAGTAAGGTATTGTCTTTTAATCTGTGACATGTTTTGTCTACTAGCTCTTGTAAATGAGATTTTATGGTAATTTAATTTCCGACTGACACGAAGCTCACTCTTAAAGTGCCAACAATTGGGTGGTTTACCCTATATATATATATATATATATATATATATATATATATATATATACAGGGTGTTTTTGGAACGCTCCCGAAAACTAAGACAGGCGACAACACCAAGTATACCTTTGATCATGGGTTACAAATAAATTCGATCCTGATGAAAAAAAAATCATCTTTTTACAAGGTTTTATTAGCTTTATTCACGCGCCATCATGTTAGTACAGCTAAATGAAACGATAATTTCATAAAAAATATCATGAAAATACTGAAACATAAAACCAGCAGTGGCATGACTGAATTAATATCACCTGACCTGAGCTAGATAAAGGTCAATGTACGCACGAACACAAATTCGCGCGGCCCGCAACTAGCGGGCCATCCCACAATATAATAATTTACAACACGTGTCTAAATACCTAACTTATCTACTTAACTTACTATTTTGCCACTGTTGTAACACGAAAATTTTCGTGTACATTATTTTAGCATATTTACGTTATTACATGCGATGAACAGACTTCAGAGCGCCATCTAACGTCATTAGTCCGAAGTAACTAGAAACGTATATTGACGAATCGAGCTAGCTAATTGCATGCAATTGACCTTTCGTGTTAGTTCGAAATCCTACCACGGATCGACGGTGGCGTGTAGCCCAAGGGAGGCCTAGTTCTTTTTGGAGCGAGCCGTTGTAATGATCGGACACGCACATATATAATTTTTGAATCGAAACGCCGGAACATGAATTTAAAGTGACGACTACTTGGGCGTACGGCCCCTTAAACACAATGTCTACGGGCAGTTTAATGTGTTGAAACACATCATCCCATAAATTGGGTCCTTAGTCCTTAGTCCTTAGTCCTTAGTCCTTAGTTCTTACTTTGAGTATGGTCCATTATCAAGTTTAACAATGTGAACGAGGCGAGGCAGCTTCAACGGGTGGCTATATTGGGACTGGGCGGCCAGGAGACCGCGACCGGCGTACACCTGGAGGATATCTGTTGCCTCACTGCTTCGCGGGATTGACCATAAACAGTGTAATATTGTGTAATCCACCAGGTTAGTCAAAACCTCAGTTCATAGGGTATTTTAAAGTGAAAACTTGATATTTGGAGCTATACATGTGAACCGTAGAAGGAAATAAACTACTTTTTGTCTGTATGTGTATCTTTGAATTTTCATTTACTAATCATCCAACAACAGGCGCCCTGGGATACTTTTATTTTGATCCTCGAGTCCCTTGACTCTCCGATAACCGTAGCCGGTGAGTAACGCCCTAAAAAGTGTTATACTGTGCTTATCTCCACGTAGCCACTTTAATCCGAATTTACAGGTTAAATAACCCAAATAACTGGTTCGATTCCCCGCTAATGAAGAAATACTTAAATGAAATGTAACCAAGGTTGGAGTCCTGCGTTTTTATTCATCGTGTAGGTATGTTTATTATTCTCATGTATTCAGTTATGTACCTATTCAGATTAGTCTAGTACTAAGTTATTTAAAAAAAAATAGTTATGAAACAGCTTACTGCTCTAAATCCTCCGTGGTCTTATGAGATGCGGCTCAAATTGAGCTCCATTCATATCAAGGCAGATTTGGGTGCAGGCGGGGCATCATCGTGTGGTCTTCGACACAGTCCGTACGTAGTTTCTCGAAAGCATCCACGATCCTTTGGCGCATTTCTTCAGCACTATCACATTCACGATTAAAAACCCTTTCTTTCACATACCCCACAAAAAGAAGTCTAACGGAGTCAGATCTGGTGAGCGAGGTGGGCAAGCGTGTGGTCCTAGTCTGCCGATCCAGCGATCATCAAATAGCTCATTGAGGCGCTCACGGACGAACCTCACGAAATGTGAAGGGGCACCATCATGTTGGAACTATGTGCGGCGATATTCAGCCAACGATCGGTCGTTTAAAATGTCAACCAACTGTTCATTTATAAAGTTTAGGTATCGCTGTCCGTTCACTTGCAGAAACACTGGTCCCAGTATGCGATCCATAAATAAACCTGCCCATACGTTAACCGACCATCGGGTTTGGTGCCCGGTTTGTCGAACATCGTGCGGGTTAACCTCTGAATACACGTGTGTATTTCTTCGGTTCCACAGGCCGTTTCTGGTAAATGTCGACTCATCCGTCCAGATAATGTGCTCAATGGTACCAGGCACACGTTGTTGCTGGTATAATAACCAACGGCAGAAAACTCGTCGGCGGTCGTGATCGCCGGGAACTAAAGCTTGAACTTTGTGCAATTTGTATGGGCGCATTGGTTACGCTTCAACACTTTGTGCACTGCACAGTATGACACACTTGTTCCATCCCGACGTCTTAACAATTTATTTAGCGATACTTCGTGTACCTAGGTTCGGATACCTAACATGTTGACCACTATAAACGTACGCGTTAGGCATTATTAAAACAAAAAAGAATCCAAAAACGTAACAAAAACTTTAATATCAACACGTAATCACATGTTAATTTATTAAACAAAACGATTGAACTGTCGCTCGCGCACGTGTGTACAAAATCAACACAGAACTGTCTCAAAAACTAAAACGAACGAACCCCGTCAAGGCTGAAACCTACTGCTTCACAAGCGTGAGGCGACAGGGTTAGGCATTCTGCCGTCCTAATAAAAAAGGAAGTAACTAACAAAAACGTAAAATGGAAATAAAAAATAAATTGATGAATTTTTCTTTCAGACCCCGTGTCTAAAGTATATTAAAAGGTATCTATATTGAAATATATACGTAAAGACATGAAGATTTTAAGGACGAACTTATTTTTTTTTTAAATTTGTTTATTTATTTAAATAAAACGAATTTTCCTTTTCATCTTAGATTAAAAAAGTACACCTGGCAACACAAAAACATCGAAGGAAAGACGCATATAACTATTTGGGTCATCCCCACCCTAATAAATAAAACAAAACTACCATTCATTTAACATTATTACATATTTTGGAAAGGTCATTTGAATTTGAAAGGACGCTAATAGTAATTTACTACTTTTTTCTTAGTAAATATTAGAAAAGCATTGGTAGTGAGACACAAAAAATAACAACCCGCAACTCTTGAGTAATGATTTTAAAGGGGATATCATACAAGACTTACTACGATAATAATTAAAAATTAAAACATTTGTACAATCGACTTTAATATAAATAATTAAGGATAACTCAAAAACTATTGGTCTGACCTCGATCAAATTTATATGGGACCACATGTGAAACACCAGCTCTTAATAATAAGATATGAGCTCTTAATAATAAGATATAAAATAATAAGACAAGAATAATTTAAATTTAAGTAATCGATGCAAATATTGTTAAAGATGACGTAGCAACTGGTTAAATAAGTCTTTTCTTTTATGTTGAATTTGTATAAGTCTTTTCTACTAATAAAATGTCATCTGTGATCAACAGCTACGTCTAAAATTCTGACGATAATTTCTAAAATATTGATATTAGTGAATATTAAAAAAATTTAGTAGATGCGTCTTCTTATCACGAGTCGAATGGTAATTTATTCGAAAATTGTTAGATGCGCCCTTTTTTCTTATGACCGCAGCATTGTTTCATACCGAGCTAGATACAGGTCGACAGCGGAGTGAGTGTGGGTACAGTCGCGTTCTAAAGTACTACATGGTATTGGGCTATTGTTTTATAATATTATAGTAATTAATTGTTTTATTGTAGAATCATAATAGGTGTTTTACTAGCTACTTAGAACTTTGGAAGAGGTGGGAATTAAAAATAGATAATGTTTACTTGAGCATTGTTTGTTATTTCTATCGTAAAATATAAAGTAGTTTGTAACAAAAAAACTTAAGCTAAGGGTGATACGCCGTCCATTATGACGTCTTGGGTCACATGGAAGCCAGATGTTGATGGTGTGTTGGTGTTACTGGATGCTACTTCATCATCACTTTCATCTTCGCTTGAGCTTCCGTCATCAGGTCGATCACATGGTAATTTTTTCGGTATTCTTCCTCAACAATTTTAACTTTACTGCACAATTTTCCCCATTCACCTTCTCCTTTCATATTTACCTTTTCGTTCACTAGTTTAGTCATAAAACAATAGATATAAATAATTTTTTTTCCTTCCTTTTTAAAACATCGTCGCGAGTCGCAAAGTAAGCTGTGTATGCGACTGTATTTTTGGAGCAAACAAAGCGCGGGAACCAATAGCATGCAGGCACAGTAATACTAGCCAATATGTGATAAATCGCTCAGTGCCCAAGTTCAAGGCCAGCGTTCTTTTTTCACCGTTCGCGCGTACATTAACCTCCATTAGTCAGGTGATATCAATTCAGTTTCCACTGCTGGTTTTATGTTTCAGTATTTTCATGATTTTTTTTATGAAATTATCGTTTCATTTAGCTGTACTAACATGATGGCGCGTGAATAAAGCTAATAAAACGTTGTAAAAATATGTTTTTTTTTCATCAGGATCAAATTTATTTATGACCCACGATCAAAGGTATACTTGGTGCTGTCGCCTGTCTTAGTTTTCGGGAGCGTTCCAAAAATACCCTGTATATATATATATAGGGTAAACCATATGGCGGTATATATATATATATATATATATATATATATACCGCCATAACCTCATTCTGAAATCCACCATACAGAGTAACTCATTGAACTTCTAAGTACGGCCAGCAGTTAAAGACCAAGACTCTCCAGCCCCCATCAAGAAACTTGATTTACTTTCTATCAAATAAAACAAAAGTTCACATAAGATTCATAAGATTTTGAAGTAAACATTTCAAGTATGATTTCAAAATAGAAACGGAAGCTGCCTTTCGACGGCAAATTCACTTTTCCTGTTGTCGGAGTAAGAAAGTGAATTTTCGCTGCCTCATGACATAATGTTATTGCTTTTCAAAAACTTCTAAAATGTTTTTATATTGACTTTATACCCTAGATGGACTTTTACTCGGAGCTAGGACTCCTTTTCTAACAAGGCGTGCGTCTGAATAGACACAACCATCTTTCCTATTTCTACTGTCAAATACATCAAAGTTCTTTCACTGTGTTGCACTGTGTACTGGTCTGAAGTGTATAGAGAGTTATAAGTTATAGACTATGAGGTATTCTATTTTAGTTCTCAGACATGACAACACCACTGTAGCATTATTTAATTGAAGTTGGTTGCATGTGTCCTTGGGCCAAATTGTCACTTCTGATGTTGTTATTCATCATCATCATCAATACTGCCCATCACAAGTCCACTGCTGAACATAGGCCTCCCCCAAAGAATGTCACAAAGCACGGTCCTGAGCCACCTGCATCCATCGACTTCCTGCATATCTTACCAGGTCGTCACTCCATCAAGTGGGGGGACGCCCTACACTCCGCCTGCCGGTACGAGGCTGCCACCCGAGAACCTTTCTTCCCCATCGGTTGTCGGTTCTTCGAGCTATATGTCCGGCCCATTGCCACTTCAGCTTACTAATCCGTTGGGCTATGTCGGTCACTCTGGTTCTACTGCGGATATCCTCATTTCTGAGTTTATCACGCAGAGAAACTAGCCCTCTCCATAGCTCGCTGAGCGACCTTGAGCTTCCTCATCCAGCCAGCAGTGAAGGACCACGTCTCAGTTCCGTATGTCATCACTGGCAACACGCACTGGGTGTACAGTCTCGTTTTCAAGTTTTGAGGTATACCTGACGAGAAGATGTGCCGTAATTTCCCGAACGCTGCCCAACCGAGTTGAATCCGTCGATTGACCTCTCGGTCGAAGTTGGACTTACCTAGTCGGACTATTTGTCCCAGGTAAACATACTCGTCAACAACTTCGAGCTTAGTGCTCCCAACAACTACCGGCATAGGTGTGACATGGACATTAAACATGATCTTTGTTTTGTCCATGTTCATCTTAAGACCTATCCGTTGGGAAACACTATTGAGGTCTTTGAGCATAGTGCTGAGGTCCTCCAGCGATTCTGCCATAAGGACTATATCGTCGGCAAATCGAAGGTGAGTGATGTACTCGCCATTGATGTTGATACCGTATCCTTTCCAGTCCAGAAGCTTGAAAACATCTTCCAATGCAGCGGTGAAGAGTTTCGGGGATATGACGTCACCCTGTCTTACACCTCTCTGCAATTGGATAGGTTTCGTACTCTGGTTCTGTACTCGGATAGCCATCGTAGCCCTACTGTACAAGCACTTCAACACTTCGATATACCGACAGTCAACTTGGCATCGCTGAAGGGACTGCAGCACCGCCCAAACTTCGACGGAATCAAAGGCTTTCTCATAGTCCATATACGCCAGGCATAGTGGCAAATTGTACTCCTCGGACTTCTGTACAATTTGCCGAAGGGTATGTATGTGGTCTATGGTGCTAAAGCCTTTTCGGAAACCGGCTTGTTCAGGAGGCTGGAAGTCGTCAAGACTGCGCGCGAGACGATTCGTAATGACTCTAGAAAACAGCACGTAGACGCGGCTCAGAAGGGAAATCTGTCTGTAGTTCTTCAAGTGAGCGTTGTCGCCTTTCTTGAAGAACAAGACCACCGCACTTCTGCTCCACGCCTCCAGTGTAATGCCACCATGGAGGACGGAATAAAAGAGCTTCTGAAGGACTTCAAGTACCGGTTTTCCACGCGCTTTCAGAATCTCCGCTTTAATTCCATCCTCGCCTGGGGCCTTGACGTTTTTAAGGTGCTGGAGAGCCATTCTAATCTCGCTCAGACTCACGTCCGGGATATCATCGGAATAGTGTCGGATAAGACTCGCTCTTGGATCGTTACTCACACTTGCGTGCGTGTAGTGGCGGTTAAGAATATCCACTACCACATATCTTCCCGTGGGTGTCTTAAAAGGCGACAAAGGGAAACAGGCAGGAGATGGGCAGCAGCATCTTCCTGGTAACGGCAAAAATACAATAAAAAAACTGCGGTTGCCAACCCGCTCGCCAATTTATGGCAACTATGGCAATATACCCCCCATGATGTTGTTATTAGTACAACTAAATTCAAAGTCATACTTCTGTTGCAGACAACGAAATCTTCCCGGAAGTGGTAGAGCCACGCTGCAGTTAAATTATGATTGTAGCTCGAATGGGTCGACTCAACCGGGGAAGGACCACTTTCTCACAGAATAGCAGCGTTAAAAAGCAGCTTAATGCTGCTGTTTCGTATGGTAATTGTTGAGAACCGAAGACCCTTTTCACTGGATACACATTTTACCAACAGGTAGACTGTGTGTTTGTTTCCTTATTCTATAAAAAATAGTTCCCACAGCCAACCCAAAGTAAAATTTACCATTATACCTATCAGCCCATTTGACCGTGTTATAAAAAAGGCTCAGTTACAATATTTCAATTTCATTGTTATTAACTTTAACAGCGTCTATTTCAAAAGAATCTACAATGAAAATAGATTTATTAAATCTACAATCTGATGCGCTTAACTGCAACGTCGTCACTACTATTTCCTGTCATCTATTAATAGCGTCGATAAAACGTCCATTAACAGCAAGCGTTTACTATTTCCACTTCTGCTATTTCCTTTAATTTACCTTATTATTTCATAAGAAATTATCGCTTAAATTTTTTTTAACTTTTAATATACTTTTATTCCATGTTTACCTTAATTTAAGTAAAATATACTTGCTAAATCGCCGCCGTCCATTGGTAGTGTGCCGAAAAGACGGTTTGAGTGGCCTCGCTGTATTGCGAGACTGATAAGCTGACCAAAATATATGCTAGTTTTTGAGTCACCAGAGACATTCACAAGGCATGATAAGATATCTCTGTACAAACGCCTTAATTCAGGACTCATGATCAACATTTTTCCATGGAATGAGAGTCATTCCATCAGGCCTCTTGCCATCGTCCCGCAATATATCACTTGACTCTGAAATTGGCACTGGTAAGGCCCGCCAAATAATGTCATTAATGACTGCATGGCGAAGGATGCAACCAGCGCTCTGCAGGCCGTGGTGACCGAGAATATGAACCTCTTTACTACAGAGGCAGCGATGGAGTTCATTGGTTTTTAAGTCTAATCTCAGGCTGATAGCATGAAAGAAAGTAGTACTGTCCAATAGTGTTCCGATATTTGATTAGGGCAGTGCATTCAACCAGTAGCCCGACTCCTCCTCAAATGCTAGGAGATGAGATCGCTCTGTTGGGTTTCCGCAATTTTCTACTAGGTTTTTCTGAACCTGGATACTGAGCGGCTCATCCCAAAGCCCCTGCGAAGCTGTATTTGTCGGAAAAACCTAGTCCGGCCCGGTCTTATTGTTCCAGGCTTCCCATGGCTCAGCCAAGCACAAGACCTCTACATCACCGAATGATGAGTTAATGATTGTTCCAATGACGTCTGACGTACTATGAACTAAAGACATGCAAGCTGGAAGTGCTATGCTGAAAAGTCTAAAGAGAAGTGTGGCCTGAACCCAGGAATTTTCATTTATTGGACAACTTACAATTTCAATCATAGTTTTTCTAATCTTATCATCCAGACGATTTAAAATGGGACGTGCATTCAAAGAGTTAAACACCGCAGTACGTACGTGAAATTCGGCAAAAAAAAATTAGTATGGCATATGCCATGTGTGGGCTAATTTCATTCAGACGACTGGATGACTCCTCAAACTTTAAAATCTGTTCACTGACAAAGCATTGAAAGGACTCATCTAGAACAGGAGCACTAAAGGCGAAGCGATTTGCTGTTAATTATATTTATATTTGGGGCTAAGGAGTTAAATTTGTTAATAATTTTTATCTTTTTAGGGGGTAGGTAAATTCTCATTAACGAAAAGTTCGCATTTGAAAAATTCAATTTGAGGCCAATAATCAAGCACTGAGTTTGATCCGCCTCCTAATGTTCCATCATCCAAATACAAGACATTGAATTTTGACTTGAAATCGGAAATAAATGGATGTATTGCCAAACTAAAAATTGCCAGACCAAGCAAAATTTTAATATAATGCATTTCCGCAAAGTAACGCCTGATTCTATTAATTACATTACTAGAATTTACACGGAATTAGAATAAATAAATAATTTAAAGAAAATGTCTTTAACCCCTTGCCCTCAATTGGAAAGCGCAGGAGTGAACAGTAAACAGTTATGGTTGCCAACCAATAGGAGTCTCGGCGATTGATTGTCACCTTGGCAAAACCTGCTTTTTTCGATAACGGCTCTTTGGCGTAGCTAATTCAAAAATTTGTAAAACAAATAAGATGTTTCCTTGTAAAAACTATATGGTACTCAACTGAATTAATATCCGTAGCCCTCCGCTCAAACAGTAGCAGACTTGGACTGATTATAAAGGCAAAGTCTGGGCTTATTTTACATTTTTAAATATTATTTAAGTGGAGCAGAATTTATCAAACACGTCACATTTCATCGAATTCATAAAGTTTTTATAGTTGCACGTTCTTGAACTTCTCTTATGTAAAAATAAATGCACAAATCGTAATTCTACTTCAGAATATGCTATGAAAAGTAGAAAACGACATCAGTTCATCATCAGAGTCATCAGAGTTTTTAGTTCTTTGCCTTCGGTATTTACTTTTTATCAAATGTTTAATTTTTGACTCTTTTTAGTAATCTAATCAGCTCAAGGCAACAAAGAATTTTATTAAAACCTTTATATCCTATTTTTATGGAATTATTTCTCCAAATTTCTACTGAAACATGCCTGAAGTAACCTGAAGAATCATTAAAATCGATTCACAAGTGAAAAAAATTGCAAACATGTTACAAACAAAAAAAAAGAAAAGCTAATATACATGTAGTCAAACTACAGCTGCATCACTTTTCGTTGCACACTTTCCATCAGCTAGAATAATAGTGAGGCAATGTCTTAAAATATTAAAAATGTTTAATAACTATTTTAATAAATATGTAATCTTTAAAGCGTATTACATATTACGTTACATTTTATATTACATCTTAATAATAATGACTGTACAAAGCAAATAAACCACCGCGGCTTGTGTGCTGTAGTAAGACTGATGTGCTTAATTAATAAAAAAATATTACCACTTAATCAAAATTCTTTCAAAAGAAGATCGAAAACAGCTTTAATCCATAGACAGAAATTCTGTACATTATTAAGAATATTCTTAATTGAGTTCTGAAAATAAATTTTTCGTTTCAACGTTTAAAAAGGTTAAAACTAAATCGCAAAGTATTCTCTGAAATCCCCGGCGGTGACCGCTAAGACCGGGTGGGTTCACGTCGCGACTTCGCCGGACACAATAACTCAGAGCCTCAGTAATCCTTTTATATTGTTTGCTGCTATTGGACGGATCAACAGAATAATTGTGCAAAAGGATAATTCTTAACAATACTATTGTAAATATTTTTTGGAAATTGTCGATACTCTCATTTTCATATTATTTTCACTTTATTTTTAAGCAACAGTAGTCTAATGGCGAAATCACAAAACCGTCGGTTTGAATCCACTATATGACTGCCGTCGTGAACCACGCCTATAAGTATTTTAAGCTTACCATGAGTAGTTAAAGGGAATATTAGTATATCAATAGCATTACAACTGTTGATTACTTATATTTACGCGAACACTACACATTAAATAAAATTATTTTTACGGATTTAATGGCGTTTAACTTACTTATTTTAATTCCCGACGTTTCGGATGCTTTACAGCGACCCATCAGTCGCGGTGGGGACTGAGATGTTTGACGTCCCGATGTCACAGTTAACACGGCTTCTCCTTCAGTTTTTGAATATTAATTTTTGGTTCGATGTAGACAGAATGAGCTTACAGTATCTTGAAGTCTTGCAGTGGTATGTTTGGTTTTGGATTGAATTTTGTTAATTATAGGATCTTAAGCAGATGGCAGCACCCATCCATTTTCTCCATATTCTCTAATTTCAGGATGTTTTTTAATTTAGATAGCCTCGCTTATCATCCTTGGTAGGAATCGGTGTTCTATTTACATGCTTACTTACTGAAGACTGCGTCTCAATTGCAACCAGAAAGCTATAAGGATACAATATGTCTACAGAGTATGCAGTATTACTCAAATATTGCCTTACATCTGGCTATCTATTGTGGAAGGAAGAGTTCTATAAGCAAGTAAATGGTGTGGCAATGGGCTCACCTATATCTCCCATAGTCGCCGACATATTCATGGAGCTTTGAGGAGAAAGACCTTCTTAGTGCTCCTGTAAATCCAAAATTCTACAAGCGTAACGTAGATGACAGTTTCACATTTTTAGCACCTGACAAAGTAACTACATTTTTAAACCACCTTAATTCCATAAACCCTAAAATACAATTCACAATGGAGTTAGAGGCAAACAATTCTTCAGCTTTCCTAGATGTTTTAGTCACCCTAAATCCTGATAAGACTATTGGTCACACTGTGTCTGGTCAAACCCATATTTAAATGTTGAATCGCACCATCATTCATCACAGTTAGCTTCCGTGGGATAATCTTTGTTTCAGAGAGCATGAGGGACCTGTGACAGAAAACATTAGGTCACCGAGTTTCAGTACGTCGAGAGAGTATTGCAAGACAACAAGCTTCGGGTCCCGCGCCTAAATCACAGTGACCGAGTGAAGCCGGTCACAGTCGAGCGTGTGTCTGCTGTACTGCCCTATGTCAGAAGAATCACAGACAAGGTTGGTTACATTTTGAAGCGAGCTTTTATTAAAACATACTTCAAGCCGCTGAAGAAGATTAGTGAATTTCAACCATCCGTTAAGTGTAATATCTCTCTACAAGATGCAGGAGTGTACAAGCTGGATAGTGAATGTGGTCTCTCTTACATAGGACAAACAAAAATATCCAATATTTTTGTTTGTCCTATGTAAAACCGCGTGAATGAAATATCTTTCACGCGGGTTTTAATGTCTGCAAGCATTTTCAAGATCGTCCCAGCCATTACACCAGATTTGATAGACCACAAATCCTCGAAAAAGAACACCGATTCCTTCCAAGGATGATACCCGAGGCTATTAAAAATAAAAACTTCCTAATTTCAATAGAAAATATGGATGGGTGCTGCCATCTGCTTGGGATCCTATAATTAACAAAATTAAATCTAAACCAAAGCATACCACTGCAAGACTTCAAGATACTGTTGCACGCCACTATTAATGTCTTGTACATGGCAACACTTGTCACCACTAGCGCCCTCTAGTGTCGAGTGGCATAACTAGAGAGTCAAGATCTTTCTATAAATTTCGGAACCGATTTGTACTCGAACATTCTAGATGACGCTACAGTAGAAGGTTCTGGAAACTATCTGAGGCCCTATATAAGGCCGGTATAGACCACGACCGAGGCAGTATTGAATTGGCGATACAAGAGAATACTTCGAAGCGAAATTTTTTTTTATAGAAGAGGGGGTAAACGAGCATGCGGCTCACCTGATGGTAAGAGACTACCGCCGCCCATGAACAACTGCAACACCAGGGGAATTGCAGATGCGTTGCCGGCCTTTTAGAAAGGTGTAAGCTCTTTTCTTGAAAGTTCCTAAGTCGTATCGGTCCGGAAAATTCGCTGGTGGTAATTGATTCCACAAACAAGTCGTGCGAGGGAGAAAACTTCTTCTAAATCGCACAGTGGTGGACCGCCAATCATCCAGATGGTATGGATGGTAACGCGAGTTTTGTCGCGAAGTGTGATGGTGAAATTGAGCGGCTGGAATTAGTCCGAACAATTCCTCAGAGCACTCCCCGTGATAGATGCGATAAAATACGCAAAGAGATGCCACATCTCTACGCAGTGCCAGTGTATCGAGCCGATCAGAAAGAACTCGGTCGTCGACGATTCGGACCGCTCTGCGCTGGATGCGGTCAAGTGGAAGGAGCTGGCACTGGGGTGCCCCGGCCCAGAGATGAGAACAGTATTCCATGTGGGGCCGAACTTGCGCTTTGTAAAGTTGCAAGCGATGTGCCGGCATGAAACACTTTCTCGCTCTGCTGAGCACGCCAAGCTTTTTAGAGCCCAATTTGGCCTTCCCTTCCAAGTGACCACGAAACTGCACACTATTCGATATGTCGACGCCAAGGATTCCGATACTAGCTGAGGCAGCAAGGGGAGTACCTTGAAACTGAGGAGATACGACAAAGGGGTTCTTTGTAGCGGTAAACGCGCAAACTTGTGTCTTCTGGGGATTAAACTGGACTAGATTTAGTCGGCCCCAATCCGAGACTTTGTTAAGCAAAGACTCGACTGCAGAAACAAGTTTGTCCCGGTACTCAGCGACGTTTTCCCGAGAAATATTGGCACGGCCGGTATATAAGGCATCACCAGTGCTGTCGTCCGCATAGCAATGAATGCTACCAGTTAGCAACGTATCATTGATATGCAGGAGAAACAGCGTTGGTGATAGCACGCAGCCTTATGGAACACCAGCGTTGATAGGCTTGAAATCAGAGCATGCACCGTCTACTACGACCTTGATACTCCGATCAGCAAGGAAACTGGTGATCCATTTGCACAATTTCTCGGGAAGCCTATAGGAAGGAAGCTTCGAAGGAAGCGCTTTGTGCCAGACCCGATCTAAGGCCTTCGCTATGTCCAAACTAACGGCCAATGCCTCCCCATTAGACTCTACTGCCTCCTCCCATCTATGAGTCAAATAGACCAGAAGATCACCAGCTGATCGACCTGGACGAAAACCGTACTGGCGGTCACTAATCAGCTGGTGATCCTCAAGGTACCTCATGAGCTGGCAGTTTATAATGGATTCCATTATTTTGGAGAACAAGGAGGTGATGGCAATAGGCCTGTAGTTGGACGGGTCTGAGCGGTCGCCTTTTTTAGGGATCGGGTGGACCAAAGCTGTCTTCCATGAATTCGGGACTACGCCTTGGGAGTAGGAGTACCGGAAAAGACGCGTTAAAACCGGTGCCAACTCCGGAGCACACGTCTTCAGCACAATGGGAGGGACTCCATCGGGCCCACTCGACTTGCTGACATCCAGGGAGAAGAGTGCTTTGCGAACCGAGCGCTGTGTAAATCGCACATCCGGCATGGAGCACTCACATCGCGGGATGTTCGGCGGTGTATTCTCCCCGTCATCTAGAGTCGAGTTGGACGCAAAAAGAGAGCTCAACAGATCGGCTTTCTCCTTTGCGGCATGGGCCAGTGAGTCGTCCTCCCTGTGCAGAGATGGAAGAGATGGCTGACAGAAGTTCCCTTGGACAGCCTTGGCGAGAGACCAGAATGCACGGGTTCCCGAAAGAAGGTGAACTAGCTTCTTACCAATTCTGTCAATGTGCTCAGACCTTGCCTTGGCAATGACGCTTTTGAAGGACCTGGAGGCGGAATTATACTTCTTTTAAGTGCGCTTGTGTTTACATCCCGAGACGTTGATGTGTCAGCCCAGGCCCGGTAGCACTCCTGCTTATAGCGTGATGCTATTTTACAGGAGCGACCAAACCATGGCTGGGATCTGCCTCCGATGGGCACCACAGAGGATGGAATAAAAAGTTCAATACCCTGAAGTACCACATTAGCAACAGGATCGGCAACAACGCTGGGATCTTCCGGCGAGAAGCAAACCCGCCCCCAAGGGTAGGATGCAAAATAAGACCGCATCCCGTCCCAATAAGCTGACCTATAGTGCCAAACACGGCGGCAAGCTGCAGATCGCGACTGCGATTGGAGCGTGAGTGGCACCGTACTCCGGATCAGACAATGGTCCGAAGAGCCCAGAGGGGCATCGACGGAGACCTGATATCCATCCGGATGAGAGGTCAGCAGAAAGTCCAACAGGGAAGGTACATGGTCTTCCACATTTGGGATCCGCGTAGGCGAAGTAACCAGTTGTGTTAGACCATATGCCAAAGCAATATCATAGACAGATCTCCCCGCATGATCGGTTAAACGTGAACCGAGCCATTCGGCATAGTGGGCGTTAAAATCACCGAGTATCACAATCTCAGCGGATGGGACCTGTTGTAGCACGGAGTCTGCAGCCATTTGGACGTGGTCGATGAGTCGGTCTGTGTCGGCATTACCGCTATGGGACCTATAGAGGCACCCGTAGACGCGGGGATGGTCGTCGCTGTCTACGCGCAGCCATAGGATGGACAGGTCCGTACCTTCAAGACTGCCGAGGCGTCGAAAACAGATGTCCTCTCTGACGTATACGCAAACTCCAGCCCGGGGCACAAAGGAGTGTTCCAATTTGTACCCCGGGTAGGAGAGATATTAAGTATCAGCCGGAGAGGACACCTGAGTTTTGGTTAAAAAGAGCAAGGCCGGCTTCGCCGTCTCTAGATGGTAATGGACAGCGTTAAGGTTGGAATGAAGTCTCCTGATGTTGCAAAAATTCACGGATAGCGTGACAGGGGTCGCCTTGGTTGCATTGCTCCGCTTGCCCCGAGCAGCATTAGTCGCGAGCGGAATTTTGCCCTCCCCAGAATACGCGGGGCAGCCTGAGCACCCACACTCAGGAGGGAAGTAGTTTGGTCGTGGATGATCAGCGAGGGATTCTCCAGGGGTGCTGGTACCCTCCTGGGGTAGTCTCTTATTTAATTCCACTACCATGTTGATGGGGGGAAGGGGTTGGGCCTCCAGCCACCTGCACTCACCAAGCGCAACGCAGAGGTAAACCTCTACTTCACGCTGGTATTCTGTGAGGTCGTGGTACCACCCCGGTTCGAGCTGGCCCATCCGTGCGACAGCAAAAGCTACCGCTTAGCTCTTTCACTGTTAAAAAATAACGGCGAACTGTGTTTTATTATTAGTGTGATTTTAAGTTGTAATTAGTGTTGTGTAATTAAAGTGTCAATTTTGGTAATTCACTCGGCAGTTTTTAATTGTCTCGAACCTCAAGCTCGTAACAATTGGTGTCAGAAGTGGGATCCAATCATGCAGATTTTACTAAAGGACGACATGGAGGGTATCCGTACCCGAAGTCAACGCCAGCTGGAGACGAACCAGAGACGATTTAGTAATGCAACGCCTCAAACGTCGGAGGGACAACTGCTGAACACGGAGGCCAGCCCGTCAGCAGCTCCTGCATCTGCAGCACCTCACTAAGGTGCTCTGATGATGATGCTGCACGAACCGACCCGTCGGTTGGAAGAGCAGCTGCAGCGCGGACAGGAGGAACAGGCCCGCCAACAGGAGGAACAGGCCCGCCAACAGAAGGAACAGGGCCGTCGGTTGGAAGAGCAGCTCAAACGCGAAAAGGAAGAGTAGATACTTCTCATGAAGGACCTTCACGCTACCTTCGGGAGAAAGAAATAAGGGAGGTGAAGGATAAGTTTGCTCAATATGACAACCGCCTGTCGGAAGCTGAAATCCGAATCGAGCAAGTGTACAATCGGGTTGACAACGTGATGGCTGACGTGAAGAAAACGCTGGACGACCTCAAACTTGGGGATGGAGTTACAGCTCCCGTTGTAGCTACAACACCTTCGCTACGTGGATTCAAAGTGCCGCCGTTCGACGGGACTTCTTCCTGGTCGGCCTACAAAATCCAATTCGAGGCTGTCATGAAGGCGAACGGCTGGAATAAAAGTCAGGCCATGACTGTTCTCACCCTAGGCCTGCGCGACCAGGCCTTAACTGTTCTGGAAGCTCTCGGTAAGGAAGTGACTTACGAGCAGCTCCTTGAGGCATTGGAGGCGAGATGTGGCGACGCTCACCTGGAACACGTCTTTCGTGCGCAGCTCAAAGATCGCGTGCAACGCAGCAACGAAACCTGCAGCAGTGGGCCCTTGAGGTGGAGAAACTGGTTTGTAAAGCATAACAGTCTGTACCTGCACTCATTGTAGTGAACCTGATGCAGACATCCATCGACGGCATCAGCGACCTTGAAGTCAGAGCTGCTGTAAGGCTCGGGCACCACGAGACGCTTAAGGACGCGTTGGCCCATGTACTGGAGGAGGAAGCCGTGCGGCAGGTTCATCGTTCCCATCACGTCAGGGAGCTGTCAGCAGCTACAGTTCGCGACCGCAATAAAGGATACAGTCCTAGATGCTACAGCTGTGGGGAAAGGGGCCATCTTCGATCCAGCTGCCCTAAGCGAACTGTAGAAAGGGAACAGCCTAATTGTCAAGGGCAAAGTCAACGGAACGCCGTGTAAACTGACCATAAACACTGGAGCCACTCGCACGGTTATCAGTTCCCAACTTATAAGTCAGTTCCTTGGGGACTACGCATACAACCGAGAACGCATTAATTTGGTGACAGCCACCGGTCAGCGCATACCCGTCCGTGGAGAGAAGGAGGTGGAGTTGAAGCTAGGCAACATGATCTACCTGCATAACGTCATCGTGGCTAATATAATAGATGACTGCATTCTGGGTCTAGACTTTATGAGGAAGAATTGTTGTGAGATCGACGTTAAGCAAGGTGTTTTGAAATGTGGACAAGAGGAACTTTTTGTGGAAGGGGCGTTACCAGGGAATGTGTACAGCCTTAAGAAGATTGTTCTTCCGCCGAGATCGGAAGCGATTGTGTCGGTTAGTCTTCCTCGGAATCCTGGGCAACCTCTTCATTGTGTACTCGTGGAAAGGTTAGACAATGACCTTCCATGGAAAGTGGCTCGAACCTTGGTCAGAACCGCTGACATCTCAGGAGTACGTGTGCTGAACCTTTGTGATCAGGAACAGATTATAGAAAAATGCACTTTGGTTGGTACTAGTGAGGACTAAACCTTTTACTACACCCACGGGAAGATTTGGGGTAGTGGATATTCTTAACCGACACTACACGGCTGCCTAACGTATTCGACCGCGATTCGCCGGACGTTGGCGTACCTTCCGGCAAGGAGGTCCCGGGCAGTTTGGTAGGCGTCGTCCGACAATCTCAAATGGCCGACGACGCCCAGGGCCTCCCCCTCCAGTGAGGCTAAGAGGTTCGCCATCTTCTGACTTGGTGTCAAGTCCCCCCGGGCGTCCATTAGGCTATCAAAAAGCCCTATAAAGGTCATCCAGTCGGAGAGGACCCCGGAGAACCATGGAAGGTCCAGAGTTGGGAGTCATCCCAGCAGCTCTTGCTGAGTAGGCTGCTTCCGAGGCGACTCGGGCAGGCCACTAATCAGAGTTTCATGCGCTTCCTTAGCATACTTGGCCCCGGCCTCGATCAATTCGTCCGTGAGCGAATAGAACCGCTCATAGTCCGCGAGGCAGGAGTCCAGGACTCCCTTTTCCGCATCCGGGGCCTCGAGCTCGGCGCAAGCCTCGTCCACTACGGCCTCCCGGGCCGCGACCTGCTTGAGCCGCTTCTCCAAACTATAGACCCTATCCGGTCGACCTATCAAAGCATGGGCGCTAGCGGCCCAGCGCAGCTCCGCCTTCAGGCAACAAATCGGTAGCTTGTGCGATGGCATCACTACTAAATACAAATTACTACGCGGCACAAATACAAATCAAATTAACAAATAACAAGTACAATTACTATCAAATAAAGTTAAATACAAGTTACACAACTACTATTACTATTTATTAAATTAAATACAAATTACAATGCAAATAAAAGTACAAACCACAGTGGATCAGCAAAAATGCCTCGAAAAGACAACCGACCCTTCGACAATTAATCTACTATAATTATACGCCAACGATAATTATCCGAATACGTGATAACCTTATCTACCTACTCAAAATACCTGACGCGTACCTAGTCCTAACAAACTCCAGCTTGCGCGGCTTAACGAGCGTGGTTCCTCTTTCTACCCGCTAACAAACAAAAAATATTTATATTACGTACGCACGTATTTATTACCTACTATTTTTACTAATATTACGGCCGGGCGTGATTGGAAATCAATCAACCGCGCTCCTGCTACCAAAAATGTACTCGCCCTGAGCTGCCCCAAACAAGGTAGACTGGACTAGGGCCCATCAGTAGCCCAAACGACGGGAAGCAGAGGACGGGGCTCTATAGAAATAAAATTAATCAATGGCTCAGCTCACCACAAAATACTCTGGTGTGAATGGAAAAGTGTCATTTGGGCAATTACTTAAAACTGAAACGAGACGGGAGTCAAAATACGCTTCTATCTGTGTTAACACTGTCTTCAACTCCTACTAGGTATGTTAGAGTACTATCGCCAATTAGCTTCTTCGGGTAATTTTTTGCACTACACACTCCAGCCTCCCACAAACCTCTAAAATTGCGATACTTGCGACTATGCCACCTAATTTACTTAATCTTAAAAAGTTGTGTGATTTAGTTAGGCCACTTTCAGTTAACGTTATCATCATATCAGATCTTAATAACTTCTAAGCCCTCTGCTTCTCAAGGGCATAGTCCACTGTAGTGATGATATGACTTAATCGTCAGGCTTGGCTAGACGACTTTGGATATACGATCGTTTAACCAGATGTCTCGCTTATTTGACGGGCTCTTATTAAATTTACAGCAACGTAATATAAACATTTTAATAAATATTTTAGTTTGCTTATACGTTATTCTTCATATCCTAATTGCAATCATGTTTTCCTTAAAGAATATATGTGAAAAACGAGCATACAGTCTACCTGTTTGTAAGTGGATGCTCTGCTGTGGCCTATAGACAGCTACATTTATCTGCAATTAAGAATCAAAATGCAGGTGCATTGTCACTAATCAGGACTACGATGGAATGCCTCATTTCCAGTAAAAAGGGGCTCTGTTTCTCTACACCCAACATTATTACGCAGGTATTCTGTGAGATCGTGGTCCCTTAGCGTGTCTCGACCACGTATAAAAATTGTAATTCAAAGCTCTTATTAAGTTTAAATTAACGTAATATAATAATTTTATAAATATTTCAGTTTGTAGTATTTGAGTTAAAATTGTTTTATACAATATTCTTTATATCCGACCTGCAATCATGTACCTACTTATCACTCTCGCGTGGTCTGTCGCGTATCAAAACAGACGTGCTTCAATAAAAACCTGACGTTTTACTAAAACGTGAATTGTAAAAATAAGATTGCGGCAAAGCCACGCTGTCTGCTCGTGTTCGCTGGAACAATTCACACGTTATGATACAAGGTATAGGTGTCTAAAGTTAAAAAAAAAGTTGGATTGTAAAAAAAATTGTAATTTTATTTTAAAATGTGTGTAATTATTGTGCCTAATGCTGCTGTGTTTCGTATATTGACAAGCAAACAGCCCGAATTCGCGCCCGGCCGCACCGGTACCAAAACAATTGTTGATTGCTATTATTTAGTAAATAAATAAATTAGGCATATTAAAATTATGTCAAAAATATATATTGTTATACACTTATCACAGTATTTTTAGCTTCGCATATAGCGGATTTCTCTTTATACTTTCATCTATACATATAAATAAAATTAAAGTCTGTCTGTATTACTATGTCATTTGCACGCTATGTGTCATAGTACATGTCTGTACAACCATTTAAAAAAAATTGTTTTGTCTTTATATCTGTCTGTCTGTCTAACTGTATGCCTGCTTGTGTGTTTGTCTGTTAGTCCGGGCTAATCTTGAGAAAATTGACAAACAGATAAAGAGCAATGCCAGGAGTGATCTAGGCAATCTTTCATCCGAAAAACTTAGACATTTTTTTGAGAAACCGAAATTTGTTAAAAGAAATGGGCTTTGATGAACATCTTAAATTTATATGACGTCACATTAATAGATTCAGGCGCATCAGTATAAGTATAGTAAAAAATTAAAAATTTCCAGTATAAGAATAGTCTACTTTCGCTTGTGACTTACTCCATGGTAGCAGTCCAGACGTGAACACAATATAATAAGGATGGGAGAAGAGAGGAAAGTTTTTGAGTGAACTCAGAAGTGCTCCAAGTAATTTTTCGTGCTTGATTTAAAGCGGTACCGCTAAAACAGACTTTGAACTCTGCGGTGCTAGCAATTGCTTTTAAAATTGATGTTTTCGTTTTTTATGAAGTATGAGGAGAAATTCCATAAGTACGTATTACTCTCATACAAAAATAGCTTATATTAAAGTAAATCGAAAACGTGTGGATAGGTTTGATTTACCATATCGCTTAAATGTAATAACTGGAGAATATTTGCGGTTAACTATTAAAATTTGTTATTCGCTTCTTTTGATTATAGCAAATAAAAACTCATGATCGTATATATATATATATACTAGCAGGCCAGGCAGACGTTGTTCTGCCCTTTCCACAGACCCTTGACCCTTTTTAAATTCGCAATAAATAAATATTGAGGGTCACTTATTGGGATATAAACTATCCTATCACTCAAATTGGACCAAACTGCACATAGTTTGAAAAACTTCATTGAATTAATCAATTTAACAGTGGTAGAGCCATGCGGCAGCTTTTGCTGTCGCACGGATGGGCCGGCTCGAACCGGGGTGGTACCACGACCTCACAGAAAACCAGCGTGAAGTAGAGGTTTGCCTCTGCGTTTCGCTTGGTGAGTGCAGGTGGCCGGAGGCCCTTTTTACTGTAAATTAGGCATTCCATCTTAGTCCTCATGGGTGACAACGCATCTACATTTTGATTTGTAATAGAGGATAGATATAGCAACCACTTACCATCAGGTGGACTGTGTGTCACTCTTATCCTATAAAAAAAAAAGAAAAATAAAAAGAAATCAGTTTAGTAGTTTAGGAGTACATTGCGCACAAACAACGTGACATGTAATTTTTATATTTAAAACTTATACTTGTGACTTATATTGCTTTACGACCAATAGACGACAATGGTTTAGTGGTCGTAAACTCGATTGCTAATCATGAGCGCCCGCTTTCGAATCTCAAGTCGGGTCACAATTAGTTATTTGGTTTTTCTGTCAAGAAATTCTCAGTAGCAGCCTAAAGTCAAAAAGTACATCGATTTTGCATCGAATGTTTGGTGACAGTTTATTATTCAAACGATTAAGGAACGATAAGGGGTAAGGTAAATTTCTAATACCGCCATAACCTCATTCTGAAATCCATCATGCAGAGTAACTCATTGAACTTCTAAGTACGGCCAGCAGTCAAAGACCACGACTCTCCAGCACCCATCAAGAAACTTGATTTTCTTTCTATCAAATAAAACAAAAGTTCACATAAGCTTCATAAGATTTAAGTAAACATTTCAAGTATGAATTCAAAATAGAAACGGAAGCTGCCTTTCGACGGCAAATTCATTTTTCCTGTTGTCGGAGTAAGAAAGTGAATTTTCGCTGCCTCATGACGGAATTTTATTGCTTTTCAAAGATTTCTAAAATGTTTTTATATCGACTTTTATATCCTAGATGGACTTTTACTCGGATCTAGAACTCCTTTTCTTTCAAGGCGTGCGTCTGAATAGACACAACCATCTTGCCTATTTCTACCGTCAAATATATCAAAATGCTTTCACTGTGTTGTACTGTGTACTGGTCTGAAGTGTATAGAGATTTATAAGTTATAGACTATGAGGTATTCTATTTTAGTTCTAAGACATGACAACACCACTGTAGTCTTATTTAATTGAAGTTGGTTGCATGTGTCCATGGACTGAATTGTCACTTCTGATGTTGTTATTAGTACAACTAAATTCAAAGTCATACTTCTGTTGCAGAAAACGAAATCTCCCCGGAAATGGTAGAGCCACGCTGCAGTTATATTATGATTGTAGCTCGAATGTGTCGACTCAGCCGGGGAAGGACCACTTTCTCACAGAATAGCAGCGTTACAAAGCAGCGTTAAAAAGCAGCTTAATGCTGCTGTGTTTCGTATGGTAAGTGTTGAGAACCGAAGACCCTTTTTACTGGATACACATTTTACCATCAGGTAGACTGTGTGTTTGTTTCCTTATTCTATAAAAATAGTTCCCACAGCCAACACAAAGTAAAACTTACCATTAAACCTATCAACCCATTTGACCGTGTTATAAAAAAGGCTCAGTTACAATATTTAAATTTTATTACCTTTAACAGCGTCTATTTCAAAAGAATCTACAATTAAAATGGGTTTATTAAATCTACAATCTGATGCGCTTAATTGCAACGTCGTCACTACTATTTCCTGTCATCTATTAATAGCGTCGATAAAACGTCCATTAACAGCAAGCGTTTACTATTTCCACTTCTGCTATTCCCTTCATTTACCTTATTATTTCATAAGAAATTATCGCTTAATTTTTTTAACTTTTAATATAATTTTATTCCTTGTTTACCTTAGTTTAAGTAAAAGATACTTGCTAAATCGCCGCCGTCTGTTAGTAGTGTGCCGAAAAAACTGTTTGAGTGGCCTCGCTGTATTGCGAGACTGATACGCTGACCAAAATATATGCTAGCTTTTGAGTCACCAGAGACATTCACAAGGCGTGATAAGATATCTCTGTACAAACGCCTTAATTCAGGACTTATGATCAACATTTTTTCATGGAATGAGAGTCATTACGGAAAAGCCTCTTGCCATCGTCCCGCAATATATCGCTTGACTCTGAAATTGCAATGGTTAAGGCCCGTCAAATGACGTCATTAATGGCTGCATGGCGAGGGATGCAACCAGCGCTCCGCAGGCCGTGATGACCCAGAAAGTGAACCTCTTTACTACAGTGGCAGCGATGGAGTTCATTGGTTTTTAAGTCTAATCTCAGGCTGATAGCATGAAAGAAAGTAGTACTGTCCAAGAGTGTTCCGATATTTGATGAGGGCAGTGCATTCAACCAGTAGCCCGACTCCTTCTAAATGCTAGGCGACGAGCTCGCTCTGTTGGGTTTCCGCAATTTTCTACTAGGTTTTTCTGAACCTGGATACTGCTCACTGGCTCATCGCAATGCCCCTGCGAAGCTGTATTTGTCGGAAAAACCTAGTCCGGTCCGGTCTTATTGTTCCAGGCTTCCTTGGGCTCAGCCAAGCACAAGACCTCTACATCACCGAATGATGAGTTAATGATTGTTCCAATGACGTCTGACGTACTATGAACTGAAGACATGAAAGCTGGAAGTGCTATACTGGAAACTCCTCGGATGAATAGACCACCAAGTCTAAAGAGAAGTGTGGCCTGAACCCAGGAATTTTCATTTATTGTACAACTTATAATTTCAATCATAGTATTCCTAATCATATCATCCAGACGATTTAAAATGGGACGTGCATTCAAAGAGTTGAACACCGCAGCACGTACGTGAAATACAGCACAAAAAAATTTGTATGGCATATGCCATGTGTGGGCTAATTTCATTCAGACGACTAGATGACTCCTCAAACTTTAAAATCTGTTCACTGACAAAGCATTGAAAGGACTCATCCAGAATAGGAGCACTAAAGGCGAAGCGATTTGCTGTTAATTATATTTATATTTGGGGCTAAGGAGTTAAATTTGTTAATTATTTGATCTTTTTAGGGGGTAGGTAAATTCTCATTAACGAAAAGTTCGCATTTGAAAAATTCAATTTGAGGCCAATAATCAAGCACTGAGTTTGCTCCGCCTCCTAATGTTCCATCATCATCACAAGACATTGAATTTTGACTTGAAACCGGAAATAAATGGATGTATTGCCAAACTAAAAATTGCCAGACCAAGCGGGTCACCCTGCTGGCTTTCTTTTTATAACAGGACAATTGAAATTTAAATAGCTTAATTTTGAAGAAATGTTTTCGTTCGATGGGGAATCTATTTATGGGAGGCAATCTTGGACTTGTAATGGCTTGTGGGTTCTGGTTTTATGAATATTTAAGCCTCTTTGCCCTTTGAAAAAGCGAGGTTATGAACAGTCTGTACACTGCACGAGGTCTTGTGATGCGGTTGTCGCTGACCTCTCCTTTAGGTAAAGCTTATCAGTTAGAGACATACAAATTTATCACATTTAATACATAGATAAATAAAAAAGAATAAAAAATATAATAGAATAATAAAATCTATACTTACATATCTAGAAATATTAAAGTTTTTAAAAAGTTACCTCGCGTACATCCGGTAACTTTTTAAAAACTTCAATATAATGCATTTCCAAAATGTAACGCCTGATTCTATTAGTTATATACGAGTAACTAGAAATTACACGGAATGAGAATAATAAATAATTTAAAGAAAATGTCTTTAACCCCTTGCCCCTCGATTAGAAAGCGCAGGCGTGAACAGTAAACAGTTATGGTTACCAACCAATAGGAGTCTAGGCGATAGATTGTCACCTTGGCAAAACCTGCTTTTTTCGATAACGGTTTTTTGGCGTAGCGAATTCAAAAATTTGTACAACAAACAAGTTGTTTCCTTGTAAAAACTATAGGTCACTCAACTGAATTAGCCCTACGCTCAAACAGTAGCAGACTTGGGCTGATTATAAAGGCAAAGTCCGGGCTTATTATACATTTTGAAATATTATTTAAGAGGAGCAGAATTTATGAAACACGTCACATTTCATCGAATTCATATAGTTTTTTAAAGTTGCACGTTCTTGAACTTCTCTTTTGTAAAAATAAATGCACAAATCGTAAATTTACTTCAGCATATGCTACGCAAAGTAGAGAACGACAGCAGTTCATCATCAGAGCCATCAGAGTTTTTAGTTATTTGTCTTCGGTATTTACTTTTTATCAAATGTTTAATTTTTTGACTCTTTTGAGTAATTTAACCAGCTTTAGGCAACAAAGAATTTTATTAAAATCTTCATATCATATTTGTATGGAATTATTTCTCCAAATTTCTACTGAAACATGCCTGAAGTAACCTGAAGAATCATTAAAATCGGTTCACTAGTGAAAAAAATTTGCAAACATGTTAAAAACAAAAAAAGAAAAGCTAATATACATGTAGTCGAACTACAAGCTGCATCACTTTTCGTTGCATACTTTCCATCAGCTGGAATAATAGTGAGACAATGTCTTAAAATAGTAAAAATGTTTAATAAATATTTAAATAAATATGTAATTTTTAAAGCGTATTACATATTACGTTACATTTTATATTACATCGTAATAATAATGACTGTACAAAGCAAATAAACAACCGCGGCTTGTGTGCTGTAGTAAGACTGTTGTGCTTAATAAATAAAAAAATATTACCACTTAATCAAAATTCTTTCAAAAGAAGATCGAAAACAGCTTTAATCCATAGACAGAAATAGAGTATATTATTGAGAATATTCTTTATGGAGTTCTGAAAATATATTTTTCGTTTCAACGTTTAAAAAGGTTAAAACTAAATCGCAAAGTGTTCTCTGAAATCCCCGGCGGTGACCGCTAAGACCGAGTGGGTTCACGTCGCGACTTCGCCGGACACAATAACTCAGAGCCTCAGTAAACCTTTTATATTGTTTGCTGCTATTGGACGGATCAACAGAATATTTGTGCAAAAGGATAATTTTTAGCAATACTATTGTAAATATTTTTTTGGACATTTTCGATATATTTATATTATTTTTACTTTATCTTTAAGCAACAGTAGTCTAGTGGCGAAATCACAAAACTGTGGGTTTAAATCCACTATACGACTGCAGTCGTGAATCAAGCCTATAAGTATTTTAAGCTTACCATGAGTGGTTAAAGGGAATATAATTAGTAATATAAATAACATTACAACTGTTGATTTCTTATATTTACGCGAACACTACACATTGAATAAAATTATTTTTACGGATTTTATCGCGTTTAACTTACTTATTTTGATTCCCGACGTTTCGGGTGTTTTGCAGGAACCCATTGGTCTTTACTTTTTGAATATTAATTTTTGGTTCGATGTAGACAGAATGAGCTTACAGTATCTTGAAGTCTTGCAGTGGTATGTTTGGTTTTAGATTAAATTTTGTTAATTATAGGATCTTAAGCAGATGGCAGCACCCATCCATTTTCTCCATATTCTCTAATTTCAGGATGTTTTTTAATTTAGATAGCCTCGCTTATCATCCTTGGTAGGAATCGGTGTTCTATTTACATGCTTACTTACTGAAGACTGCGTCTCAATTGCAACCAGAAAGCTAGAAGGATACAATATGTCTACTGAGTATGCAGTATTACTCAAATGCTGCCTTATTGGCTATCTATTGTGGAAGGAAGAGTTGTATAAACAAGTAGATGGTGTGGCAATGGGCTCACCTGTATCTCTCATAGTCGCCGATATATTCATGGAGCTTTGAGGAGAAAGCCCTTCTTAGTGCTCCTATAAAACCAAGATTCTACAAGCGTTACGTAGATGACACATTCACATTTTTAGCACCTGACAAAGTAACTGCATTTTTGAACTACCTTAATTCCATAAACCCTAAAATACAATTCACAATGGAGTTAGAGGCAAACAATTCTTCAGCTTTACTAGATGTTTTAGTCATCCTAAATCCTGATAACACTATTGGTCACACTGTGTCTGGTCAAACCCATATTTAAATGGTGAATCGCACCATCATCCATCACAGTTAGCTACCGTGGGATAGTCTTTGTTTCAGAGAGCATGAGGGACCTGTGACAGAAAACATTAGGTCACCGAGTTTCAGCACGTCGAGCGAGTATTGCAAGACAACAAGCTTCGGGTCCCGCGCCTACATTAAAGTGACCGAGTGAAGCCGGTCACAGTCGAGCGTGTGCCTGCTGTATTACCCTATGTCAGAGGAATCACAGACAAGGTTGGCTACATTTTGAAGCGAGCTTCTATTAAAACATACTTCAAGCCGCTGAAAAAGATTAGTGAATTTCAATCATCCGTTAAGTGTAATATCCCTCTACAAGATGCAGGAGTGTACATGCTGGATTGTGAATGTGGTCTCTCTTAAATAGGACAAACAAAAATTTCCATTAAAACCCGCAAATATCTTTCACGTTCTGCAGTCTGTAAGCATTTTCAAGATCGTCCCATCCATTACATCAGATTTGAAATGACCACAAATCCTCGCAAAAGATCACCGATTCCTTCCAAGGATGATACGCGAGGCTATTGAATTTAAAAACTTCCTAATTTCAATAGAAAATATGGATGGTTGCTGCCATCTGCTTGGGATCCTATAATTAACAAAATTAATTCTAAACCCAAGCATATCACTGCAAGACTTCAAGATACTGTAATCTCATTCTGCGTAGATCGAACCAAAAATTAAAATTCAAAAACTTAAGGTAGCTGAGCTAACTGTGACATCGGGCATCAAACATCTCAGTCCCCACCGTGACCATGGGTTGCTGTTAAGCACCCAAAACGTCGAGAATTAAAATAAGTAAACTAAACGCGATAAATCCGTAAATATAGTTTTATTCAATTGCTACTGTTATTTTTTATAAAAAAAGACCTTGCCGTAGTCTTTGACGATCCATTAGTGGTGAAAATTCAATTAAAAGATGAGTCCAATTTCTACAGGCTAATGATGAAGACTGCTTCGTTGGATTAGTAGTTGTAAGTCAAAACATAATTTATAATATAGTTTTTACATCAATAAATTTTCAGTACCATCTCGAAGTCAGGATGTTGGCGACACTCTATCCCCGTATCTCGGAAAGCACGAAAAGCCATTGGTTCTTGTTTTTGCGCGTAACCTCTCTCCGATCGTGTCGGATTGCCGTGCCATCGGACAATGAGAGTAATTGAATATACAGTGCTCCTGTACTTGCGCACATATGTCTTACGTAGTATGTTCATAGGATTTTCATAAATAATAAAAAAAATAAGCTCTTACACTCATTTCTAATATTGATATTTTAATTATACGACGGCGACACAGAAAGTTTTTAGAGCTGGCCACTTGTAAACGATTTAATAAAAAAATAAGTTAAATTTTTGAAAATGGAACTTTTCGCCAATATTATTGTATATGTATTTTATTAATTTGTCATTTGTTTACGATTTGGCGGCATATTGAAAATTGTCTGTGTCAAGTCAGCATGAATTTAACGCGAGAAAATTTTCGTACAATGATTTTTTATGATTTTCGATGTCATTTAAGTCAAAAAATGAACATCCTCAAATATGTGTACCCGATGACTAGATGTGTGAATAATATCACTAGGAAGAAGGATGGGAATCGGTGTACTGTAAAGATGTATAACTTATGTTTATAATGTAAAATATAGATTTAAATAATGAATTTCTTTAATCAAATATATGAAAAAAATTATGTGTATGTATGGGACCGACCCAGGACTTATTTTACCAGGTCGGAGGCGAAATGATATCCAACTTGTTTGAATTTATGCCTAATGAGCTAAGAGCCTATAATATGTTAAAATATTACCGGCTCTTAGATCTTTGATTAATGATGCCAAAATGATGCTTGATTATTTTTTTTAACTCATTAACGGTTGTGAAATGAAAACAAAAACGGTACGGATGTAGCATGCGGTGAATGCGAAAAATTTTGAAAGGTGTACTTTTTAATTCAAAGCAGTACGGTTCGCCGAAATTGTGAACAGCTTTGCTGTTGACAGCTCTTGCCAATCTTTTCACGTTTCTAGCGTTCTATGAATACAAGGCCGGATATTGATTGCTATTTTAATACTTTCGACTTAACCTAATTATCGTCAAAAAAAATTAGTATTACAATTTTAGGAATTTTAGGATTTTTCTATACATATAAATAATATTGAAGTGTCTGTCTGTAATATTGAAATAACTGGCTTCGATTAGGCACAGGGGTTTATTTGCATGCTATTATTATGACTTAAATAACCATTTTTAAAAATTTTGTCTGTCTGTCAGTGTCAGCTAATTTTTGCTTTGGCTGAATCGATTGTGAGAAAACTTTACGAACAGATAGAGAGCAATGAAAGAAAGGATCTAGGATAGATCTTTATCAAACTTTTAACACGAAAAATTGATAAAACAAATGGCATTTGATTATCTGAAATCTAAATGAAGCCATATATATAATAGATCCAGATTTATACGTGGTGTAGCCATAATGCAGCTATATTAGTATAGTTGTAGCACGAATGGATCGGCTCGACCGGGTAAGGACCACGCTTTGACAGATAACCAGCGTAAAATAACAGCTTAATACTGCTGTGTTTCGTATGGTAATTAAAGACAACCGGAGACTCATTCTATTGGAAACAAGGCATTCTATTTTAATCCTCACTTGTGACAACGCATCTGCATTTTGATTCGTACTCGACGATAAATATAGATGTCTATGGGCTACAGTATCCATTTACTATCGGGTGAACTGTGTTCGTTTGACATTCTTAATCTATAAAAAATATAGATAATTAGATAATTTAGGGGATAAATGGATTCTCAGACAGTCGCCAACATTATAATACAACATAGTCGTACATATTTTATTTTTCCAAACAACAAACATAATTACTACAATAAAATTCAATCTGTCACTTTCAGCGTTAAATTCAAAGCGTTGAGATTCGATTAGTGGAGCTGGTGTCACAACGCTTTTCATAACCGAAAAAATGAGTTTATCGGCGGTACGATAAAACGTAATTATGACGAAACTTGATTTTGTTGTCGATAAAGGTGAGTGATCTTGACTGGTAAATATGGAATAGAATAAAATGTGCTTGTTGCCATTGGCAGGGATTTATGCCTTTAAAATTAGATTGACGAGCTTATTTTCATTTGTTTCAAAGTTAAAATGAACTATGTACAATGGAGTAGTAAATAAAAACTGCGGTAACGTTGTAAAATGGAATAAAAAAGTAATAAATGAAGCGTAACCTTACAAACAAGTTGGTGTTTTATTAGCTTGACCCGTATGTACGAACGTACGTCTGCATGTACGTATGTATGTGGTATCATCGGAATAAACCTTATTATTATTTATTAACATTTAAAAAAGTTATACTCTTAATTACACATCGTTGTAAATGGTTTCATTTTCTACGCCTAAATTTCGATATATTTGCACGGTTTGAGGTCCCTGGGGTCGGATTCTATTGCATTAAAAAGTACTTCGTATGGCAATGTTTGTAAGTTTTTTCTTTCGTCTTTTTTGTGGTTTTGATTTTAAACTTATTTTATTCTACGCGTAATTACAAAAATGATTGCGATTAAGTTCGCATTAAATATATTAAACAGTTTTTTTACAAAAATGAACACAAAATTAGTAATCTGCAGACCGTTCAGGCCCACTGTAAACCGGCGCTGTTGTTGCGGTGACAGCATAAAGCATAGTGAGGTCCGTTTGCCTAACGCGCCACAACATACAAAATGAAGAAAGTTTTTATTATATTTCATTTTTTTTTTATTTTTACTATAATCTATAAGTATACATACTTTTTAATTGTTATATCCGTCAAATTGTTGTTACAGATGTTAAAATTTAAGGTCGTAATGTTTGTGACGTGTTTCAATAAATCTTTCTTCCTTTCTAATGAAATGGGAAGTCAACACACCTATTTTTAAGTTAAATCGTTCTAATAACGTAACTTTCTCACATTTTTAAAATAATAAAACAGCTTGAAAAGCCTCCACCTGTTCCATTGTGTGTTGATAAAATACGAATGCATCATTCCCAGAAATATTTCTATTTCTTAAACACATACGCTGCGAAAAAAGAACTTCCTCTACAGATTAGGTTTTCCTTTATAGAATAAGGTTGATAAACATAAGATAGGTTGGTGGTACACAAGGGTGATAAATTTAACTGGAGACCATTTTTCCTGGAAACGAGGCATTCCATCTGAATCCTCATGGGTGACAACGCATCTGGATTTTGATTCGTAATCAACGATAAACTATGGGCCGGAGAAACCAGTTGCCATCAAGTAGACTGTGTGCTCGTTTGCCACCCTTATTCTATTAAAAGAAAAAACTAGCACACAGCTTACCTGCTTAATAATGAGTTGATGCTGTGGCCTGTAGAAATCTGCATTTTAGAAATGCAGATTTCTACGGGCCTGAGGACTAAGATGGAATTTCCATTTAAAATGGTCGCTGGTTCTTTACACTCACCGATAATATAGTTGCCGCATAGCTCTACCACATTTACAAGGCTCGAGTTAATTGTAATTTTAATTCCTTATGTTTATGTTAAAATACAGAAATGGTAGACTGTTACAAAACTCTGATATCTTTCGTTGTTAAAAACGAGTAACTTATGACCCAGTGGATCAGAAAGCTGTAGTAGCTAAGTACATAGCGACCATGTAAATCGAAGAACTAACCACCGATAAGGAAGAAATTCTCGAGTGTTTTATCACTGGATATTGGCTCCATTTCGTACAGCCTATTTTATGACGTCATGTGGACGAGTAAAAACGTCAATTGATTTTAAGTATTTTCGATATAAAGCCACAATACTTTACCATACCCAAATAAGTGTTTAAAATGATCTCGGAACGGTTTCAGAATCATCAGATTTCAAATATTTCTTTCCATACCAAATTCCATGTTTGCAGCGTTGAGAAAAAGAGTTTGCTAAAAAAGAAAGGTACTGACTATCGATACTTTTTCAAGGTTTGAAACGAATAGCTTCGAGATGATTAGATAGCGAAATATGAGAAAAGTTTTGTGATTTCTCTTATTTTGAAACCAGTATAATATTCGGCAACTTATATTTGTTCGCAGAGTACGTGTAAAAACACAAAAAATGATGACTTGCTTTCTTTTTGAAACAAATAAATGTGAGCCAGTTCTTTTCATAAATTACAATATAATTAGAATTATTGATGTGCCGAGGTTGATGGGTAAGCTTGTATGACCTTCAGCTAAAACCGTTTGGTGATTCTGAGTATATGTTACGCAACCGTTGTCGACACACTCTCAATATTTACAACGTTGTTAACGAGAGACTTGTGGACTATAAATCCGACACCTCCTTCGAACAGATGGTCGCCCTCCCGTTGATAGCAACAGGCGGATTCGAGGATTACCGTGTCCTCCCCCTCTCTTTGGACCTATAATATGCCAGCGTAACTATTCTGGTCAGTCCTCAGGGTGCGTGCGTTGTATGTTTCCAGTTCGAGACGTCTTAGGTGGCAACCGAACCTCCACCGGAGATTCTTGCTCCCCCTGCCCCGCCGTTACCATGGTCGCCACCGTTGCCTGGAATAGCGGGGCCGTAGTTTCTTTGTTACTCTTATCATGGGGGGTATTTGCCATAGTTGCCAGGCTTGGCGAGCGGGTTGGCAACCGCAGTTTTTTTATTGTAATTTTGCTGTTATCAGCTGACTGATTAAGATGCTGCTGCCCATCTCCTGCCTGTTTCCCTTTGTCGCCTCTTACGACACCTAAGGGAATATATGAGGTAGTGGATATTTTTAACCGCCACTACACGGCAGAGGATCCTATATCACTAGGTAATAACCCACCTGGATGTCGACTTTGGATCACCTACTTTGCTGAACCTGTCAAAGTATCAGTTTGCGGTATATGGAAAATAAATAATTAGCGCTTATTGTCGCATTTGCTTGCAGAACAAATTGAACATTAGTTTATTATCTTACATCGTCAGTTAACAACTCACTCTGTTATGATTTTTTTTCTTTACATACTCTGCTAAAGATGTCAAAGTAGCAGCTTATGATATTATAAAAATAAATATATTTTTTTCAACTTTTTTTGCGTATATCCACAGCACTAAATGAGCACTGAATTATGCTTCTTTTTGGTGCTGTATTAAACGGTTATCGTTTTTGGAGGTAGGCTCTCCAGGGCACGGCAATTAAGAGAGAGGAAAGCTGTTATAATGAAACAGTAATGATAAATACATTAAGTTGTATTGCAACTGTAGGTATTTTTGAAATAAAAATAGAATTTAAATACTAGGTAGGCATTTAAAATTTATCATTTAAGTATTCGTTTAGTGTGTAGTAGTGTTTACAAATTAAAAAATCTTTGAGTGTTTTTTATAAATAATTGCTTCTTTATCTATATTTTAATCGAGTCTGGGAGTTTGTTAAAAGTTTTGATAGACATGACGAAGGGACCTGATGAATATAGTTTAAGGCGAGATATGAGTAGTCAGTTTTTCTTTATGGCTTAATTGGTATATGGTTTTGCTTTATCCTAGTTTGATATAAAATTCTGGGTATTTTTCATGAATTTGCAGATTTCCAAAATACAGTAGATAGTATATGCACGGTAAGGTGAGTATTTTATGTTTGACGAAATATGACCCAACCTTTCTCGAAGACCTTAGAAAGTGAAGATAGCAGGGCTATTGAATGATAGTTGCTAGGATCTCTTTTATTTTTTTTATATATCGGTTTTATTATAGCCTTTTTAATTAGGTCTGGGAAAACTTCTACAAACGATTGATTTATGAGCATGCTGAATGTTAAAGCAAGTTCAACGGAACATTGTTTGAGTAAAGTAGGTGGAAGCTCGTCTATTTCAAAACTTGTTTTATTTTTTAGGCTTTTAGTGTCTTATTTACTCCGTGAAAATCGAATGGGCTGAAAAATAAGGTATTTTCTGTCGGAATTAAGACAGGACGTCCAGTTGCTATTACTCTATTTCTTCATTTTCATGCGAACATAGTGGTTTGTCGCTATTATTTCCTTTAGGGACTGTTTTGCAAAGGCAATCGGGGCATTTCTATTTCTTTTTACGGGCTGGCAACATTATATTTAAGTATCGTTGAATAGATATAGAGGCGCAATAGAGATCAAATTTTTTTTTTGTACATATTGGGCAGTTGAAATATTCACGACTTGTGATTTTTTGTCGACAACCAGCACATTGATTCGCCATCTTTATTCTACTTATGTAAACTTACTATTTGAATCAATAACTGCCTTCTAGTGCGTAGTAGCAGCTCTTTTCGTTTAGGTTGCTTTATTATAAAGCGCTCACTAGCGTGAAATAATAGTACTATTTGTGTTACAATCTGCGTCTGCGTGTAAGCGCCATCTAGCGTCTAATAAATGTACAACTGTATTGTTGTTTTCTTTGGTGGTAATGGTATAGGCTTTAGGATGTTATGAAAAAAAAGAGAAAAGTTAAATCCCACCTCCTTAAGTATTATATCTAAACAATTCCACTAATCTTCAGGCACTGTACACATTTTTGATACAATTACAGACTGTGGCAAATTCGATCTCAGTCCGCACAGGTGATAATGCATCTGTAGTCTTTTTATTTAAAGTTGCTTGCCAGTGTCAATGGGCCGCAGGAGCCATTTACCATCAGGTAATTGTTATTTGTGTTAGTTCATATACATAATTTAAATTTTATAAAATATGTAACAATTTCAATTGAAATATTAAAATATATTCTAGTAAAATTAAAATAATAATAAAAACTTGGATTATCCGCAACTTAGTTTAATAAAACGGACAAAAGATAAAGAATAATTAGAGTAAATTATGAGAATCCCTCTAATTGGAAGTTATGGACGGTATGTAAGAGCTTTTTTATTTATAAAGGGGCCTACGGTGGAAAATAATGCTGTATATTTTGGTATATTAAAACTTCCTAGATTTTTAGAGGCTTTTAAACGGTAAATTATCATTTTGTTTAATGTTATGGGTTACTTCAAATCATAGATACTCTCGAATGAACTAGATTTACGGATTTTATCGCGTTTAACTATATTCACAACGTGACGTTTTTTTTATAGGAGAGGGGGCAAACGAGCATATGGATCACCTCATGGTAAGTAACTATCCCCACCCATCAGGGCTATTGACGGCTCCGTGGCGCTGTGGCTTAACAATGAGTTCTTGGTCAAAGGGTTCAAATCCCGCACGGAACAAGTAGTTGTATGGCCTACAAATAATTGTTCCGGGTCTGGATGTTTGTCTTCGTGCAATTTATGTTTGTAAACTGCCTTCACGATAAAGGAGAAAATCCTAGTGTGGGGGTAATGTTTTCTATAACAAGTTAAAAAGTAAAAACAAACGTGGCAGATGCGAGTTACGAGTGCAGTACCAATGGTCAAGGGGGGATCTGAGCCTCCCGTAATTAAGGGCGTTGTATAGAATATAATAGAATATTTTTTATTCAATATAGATAACAACATGTGTTATTATTATTAAAAGTCATTTTTTACTTTACCACTGGTTCGAAAAAACCCTCTGTCCTTGGAAGAACCAGCAAAAAACCTAGCGGGACTTTTTTTTAAATAAATTTTAAAATATAAATAATTACAAACTATTTACAAAATTCATTTTAGAAACTGCTTGGAAGCGACCACCTCATTCCCATGGGTTATTATCAACCATGTATTAATTTATACTGTATTTACCTTTTATACACTTTCAGCTTAAAAAAACATTTAAACTTGGTAATAGAGAGAGCCTGTAAACTTTCCGGGACCTTCTTGTAATAGCGTATACATTGCCCTGAGAATGAATTACTGACTCTGTGGAATCGAGAAACTGGTATCACTAGCTTGTGTTTGTTCCTAGTGTTTACAGAATGTATATCAATTTTTTTAGTAGTAGGGACTGAATAAATTAAGCAACTTGATATTACATGGATCTCCTAACTTTTTACGGTAGAAGAACTGAGTTGCGAGACTTGTTTGTTTTACAAGTTATGTTTTTGATAACATCACTTTTTTACTAAAACTACCTTTGCTTTTGTGAACATACATTAAATTTGCCTAAATATACTGAGATGCCAAAGTTAATATATTTATTTCTTTAAATTTATCTCTAAGAGACTCTCTCGGTTTTATATTGTAAATAGCTCTAATCAGCCGCATTTGTATACTGACAGTGCCCACTACAACAATACGATAAAAATGCAAAATTTGTTTCCTTCACGTAAGCATAATAAATCATTAGATACTATCGAACACATAACTGCCGTTAAATGACAGTATAGCGCATTTGCATTTTAGGTCTTAATCAATGACTCAATCAAGATGTAGATATCTTTGGACCATAACATCAACTTACTAACTCAAAATAATAAAAACGTGGTTGCCAACCCGCCTGCTATGATGACTATGGTAGAATAGGGAGGCGTATGTTCAGTAGCGAAATTTTATAGGATGTAATGGACGGTTGGATGATCTATATAGTTATTAATAACTACTATAACATTAAAATAATATGTTATAATTACGAAAGTGTTTTATTATGTTAAAAAAATAGGTTTACACAAAGCGGCAGGACTTTTCTTCTGCATTAAAGACTCTCCTATATATTTACTTTTTACCTATTTCTGCCGCCTGTATTCCATTCCTCAGTGGTGATAAAATATCTGTAGCCTTCATTGTTTGAAGTTGACAGCAGGCATCTATGGCTGTAGCCACATACCATCAGGTGTACTAAAAGTCCGTTTATTTAAAAAAAAATTACAACCTATATAATTATGTCCAACTGCTAGGCACAGGCCTCATTTCTAAAACACGATCTATTATAGCCTTATCTATAATATATAAAAATATCTAAAGTATAAAATCTATAAAGGCGAAAACGAAACGATGCTTGTGATATTTTGCAAGAAAATAAAATAATTTATCGAGTAAATCTCTTGTAAGACATTATTTCTTGGTTCTTTCATTCCGCAAATCGACAACTCTAACGCCATGCCAATGAATTGACATAAAAACTTACTCTAAGTAAGAATGTTGTTTATTTTCAGTCCCTGTTGTTTAGTCCTTTCTCATTTTGAATTCGTAGTTCGAGTTATATATTCCAAGTTATTTTCTCTGCGACGATGCGGAGCCGAGGTTTTAAAATAAACAAGGAATAAATGTTTTTTATGGTTTATGAATAATTATTCCGAGCTTGGATATTTGTCCACGTGCAATTTATAAATGTCATCCTAACGTGGTAGACTCACGCTGCAGCTAAAATATTATTTGTCTATAACGTAATATTCTATACCTTTATCATATAGCTATAATATAATATGACTGCCTCGTGGTCCAGTAGGCGTAAAACGCTGCTGCTGATTTTAAGGTTCCGGGTACGGATCCCGGGCTGGTTTAAAAAATCAAATATTGAATTTTTTAATCACGTAATTCACATTAGCATCTCAGAGTTAGAAAGATGGCACTGTTTCATCCCGGTGCCTTGGGAAGCACGTAAAGGCTTTAGTTCTGCGCCTGATCCCTCACCGATCTTGTCGGATTACCGTCCCATCGGACTATGAACGAGAGGGAATAGAGAGTGCACCCGTGCTTGAGCATACACTCGGGCACTGTAATTCTATCTTGTACAGATGGCTAGTTTCAGTTGAGACTGGCTGCCGTGATCATAGTTTGGTCTGGAGGACATTGTAATATTATGGTTGCATCACAAATGGTTGAATTTACCCGGGAAAGACCACACTATCTCTCCCACAGGATACCAGTGTAAAATTGCAGCTTAATGCTGCTGTATCGTATGGTAACTGTAGAGAATAGAAGGCCCTATGAACTTTTTCTATTTTAGTCCGCAGAGATGACAACGCAGCTACATTTTGATTTTTATTTGAGGATAGATGCAGGTGTATATCGGGAACAGTGTAACAGTGACCACGGGGGCTGTACTAAAGTGTTTGACGTCCTGATGTCATAGTTAACGAAAGTCACCTTCAACATTCTTTAAAAAATATACACAATAATATCTATAAAATTAGTTGTATTCCATATCTAATATTCGCGTAAATATAAGAAATGATAATGATAGATTCAACTATCGATATGAAAAAACGTTGTATTTTATGCACAAACTTTTATTACATCCTTAAAAATTACGTTGTATTTATATATTATTTCAAATAAAAAAAGAAAATAATAAAAATTAGTAGCAGCCGAAAATATACCTCAAATGAAAACGTAATGAACACTCGAAGACCGTACCATGCGTTGTTAGTTACTCATGAAATTCTATTTATAATTCTCATATTCTTGATTCCCTGTATATGAAACTTGTTAAAGATACTTTCATCATATAGTTATTGTAGGTAAGCTATTATGCAAACCATCATCATTATGATTACTACAGTCCTTAAACGGCAAAATAAATGCCACCAAAACGCGGTTCTAAGCCACCTGCATCCATTGGCTTTTCGTCTTCTTTCTTTCAATACATAACTTTTTTTATATATTGGCGTAATTCAATACAGGTGAATTTACACCAACTGCGGATCTACCAACAAAGTCATGAGTGAGTTAGCCGAAGTGGCGATAGGGGTCATATAGCTGATGAGTGTGGCAGCCTCATACACATACGCATACTGGTATGTAAAATGTAGAGCGGCGGATGGCTGCAGGTGACTCAGTTTCGTGCTTTGTAACATTCACCTTATTGGAAGCATTCAGCAAGCAATCAGCTTGGCTTTAGTTTTACACTCTAAAATTTCTGCTGTAAGCGAATCGATGCGACGCCTCAAGCCTTGCTATATTTTTGTGGCCCAACATTAATTTTACTGAATATTTTAATATTAACTAAAACATTCAAAAAACTGAAATTGAAGTTTAAAACTTTCTTATGATAAGTGTAGATCCAAACAGAAAATACAAAAAACCAAGAGGATCAAAGCACAAAAAACGGAAGTTTGTTCAAGAACTTGCGGCTTGCTCCGGAAATCTGGTCCGAAGTTGGCAAGACTGTTTTCTTGTATCATGTATGTTAAAATTTTCGCAAAGCTATAAATTCAAAGTCTTACAAATCTTGTCTTATTTCTCTTCATCCGGTGACTGTAATTTATGAGTTTTAATGTTAGCTAAAGGGTGTATGTAGGATTAAGCCAACTATTTTTGATGAAAAAGATTTTTCTAAAAACACTGTAATAGTAATTTTGCAACAATTGAATAATTTACGCTGCTTATGTAGCTTATTATGGCTCCGTGGCGCATTGGTATAGCAATGAGTTACGAAACTGAGAGCCGCGGGTTTATATCCTACACGGCACAATTGTAAAGCCTGCTTATGATGTTTGTTCTTAAGAAATTTATGTAAAGTGCTCCCACGATACTGGTGAAAATCCAAGTGTGAAGGTAACCTTATTGCTTAAAAGTCTTAGATTTTCTGACCAGTAAGTGCCTATGTTATAATATCCACCACAACATATCGTCTCGTGGGTCTCATAAGAGGCGACAGAGAGAAAAGTTCGATTACCAATCAGGATATGGTCAGCGGCATTCTTCCTAATAACAACTAAAATATAAAAAACTGCTGATGGGAACTATGGAAAACATCCCCCATATAAAGCAACCTATGGAGAGGCCTTTGTTCGACTGTGCACTTTTTATAGGCTATAGCGATAGCAGTAAAGTAATTTTAATGACATAAAAAGAAGAAAAAAAATTGTCCATGCCAAATAAAAAGCACCTGAACAAAAAAAATATAATAAATACATGGAAATAGTGATGCTATAACTGTATTATTTTGAAATTTTACAAAGTTGATCCTCTGTACAAGTACCATCGAAGTATTGATAATGGTGACATGTGAAAAACTGTGTAAACTAAACGTGCCCGATAAGTTCATACACATAATCCGAACCTTCCTTACAAATTGCTCTGGGGTCCCCCACAAGGTTCCGTCCTTTCTCCTTTTCCCTATACACTCTTCACGAGTAATATTCCTAAAGACCCATTGCTCTCTTTGCTGACGAAACGGCACTCTTCGTATCAGTCGTCTCTTCGTATAGTCTTACTATAAAAATTCAAAAATCTACTAATCGCTTAGACGAATGTTTCCGCCAATGGAGAATTGAAGTAAATCCCGATAAAAGTGTAGTAATATACTTTCAACGCAGTCCAAAACTACTCCACAAGAATTCTGAAGCAATACACAGATTAAATGTATATTTCTTTATACGACCGCCCCATCCCTTAGGAAGATTCGGCAAAACATGTAGGCTTCACGTTCCACGTCTGCATGAGTTTTGCAAAACACATAAGTGTTGTAGCAACACGTCTTGTTAACAGGAAGGATAAACTACCTCTAAGACACAAACTCCACCTGTACAAAACCTGCGTTAGACCTACCATGTTTTACGCAAAAGTAGCCTTCGCCTACACGTAAAGTTGCCACATATACGAAGTACAGAAAGTCCAAAACCTTTTCCTCCGTAAAGCCAATGGAGCACGGTGGTTCCAATGGAATTCGGATTTACACAGTATTTGTCTCTATCTCCGAATACTTCAAGTAGATGTCTCAGCGCTACTTTAATAGCATCGAAACAGTGGCAAACGCAGCCAACTACGAGTACGTCCCAATACTAAAAATCATGTGGATTCTCCGTAAACTGCGTAATGTACTTATAAAACAAACACGCTCGCTCGCTTGCCAAAAAATTGTAGATTGTAATTTTAAATGCTGATTTACCACGTGCTCTGCAATGAAAGAAATCATCGAAAGGAAACATGCCTGAGAAAAAAAAACATTATGAAGCCATGATCTGAAGTCCGCAAACACGCATTGAGATAGCGAGGCGGACACTAAGCAGTAAGATGTAATACAAAGATTCTGTAATTTTCACTAAAAGTTTCCCGTTATAAAACTTGTAGATTAATTAAGTTGTGATAACTTAATTTGCTAATTCCGTGTTTAGATAGAAAAGAAAGAGAATTCCGACTTTGAAGGGTACCTCCCACTCTCTCTGTCTCTCTCTATTGCGTGCACTAAGCCCGTCACCGCCAATCCCCGCACCATCACTCCCAGCATCACCACTTCAAAAACCACCACACTAGGAACGACACACCACTCCTGATAATACGACACTTGTTTCGCCTCTACACGAGGTATCTTCAGGTGAAGTAGACTGCGCAGGCTGGCCGCTAAGACTGTCTTAGTCTTGGTTTTGCGAGTGGTGGTTCTGGGATTGGTGGTAACAGATATAGAAATTGAGAGATGGTGGGACATTCCCTTCAAGCTGGGTAGGACCACGGAGTAAATATAAAGAGGAGACGGCCTAAGCAACCCTGCACGGTGATTCCAACTAGGTTCTGATGTCGTCACAGTGGGCGTGGCTTTAGTTAGTTTACTTTCAGTGATCATCCTGTGCGCTTATGTGTCGAAAATCGCAAATTGGTGTATTTCCGTAGCATTAAGAAGAAAAGGATAAAACGTTGTGTTTTGATGCTATGGATGGCATCACATTTCCTTTGTAAGTAATTTTATACCTAATTTATTACAATAGTTCTAGAAAAATCTCTACGTCAGTTTTTAAATATAATTCAATATTTCGGCACTAGATGGCGACACTTTGTGTCATGTGGGAACTAAAAATATAAAGGTACGTAGAGTTCAGTATTGGTAAAATAATCATACGAAGGGTTTTGGGAGTCATTGTAGAAGCGTGCTCGTCGCGACCCCTGCCAGCCCTTTTCAGGGCTGCAATTCTACTAGCTGCGCACCCATGCCAACGAGGGTTAGGGCGTCCCCCCAAGGCGACGCACACCAGCTCGTCCCCGTTGGTGTGAAATGCAGCGCGCAAAGCGGCGATGGGGACCGCCACCCGTCACGCACAGTCCGACACGGCGGAAGGTGGAGGACAGAGTGCAGAGTTGGCACGTTAGTGACACTTGGCGATCTGTTCTCTCTGGCTACCCCGTCAGGGATTGTGCGTGAAGATAAGTAAGTAGTAAGGTGATGAAATTTGTTTTGCATTCAGTCCTAAAGCATTTTTAATTGCCAAAATATTATTTTTATAGTTCTTATAATAATTTTGTGTACATGCTACCATCTATCGTCAAGGTCATACATTACATGCTCTGAAACCGTCTTGGAAATGAGAGGGGACCTGTGCCCAAGAGTAGGACGTATACAGGCCGTAAGTTAAATTCACTTTATGTTAAGTAATGATCTATTTCCGACCGCAAGAAGTTAATTTAATTTAATTTATTTGATGAAGCAACATAAAGATATGTCTTCTTAGTAGCAATAAATACTTAACGACCATGTTAGTATATAAACACAGAGAATTTAGACAAAAAATTCAAGAAACTATCAGTAGCAGTTTGAAGTAGAAAATTGGCGCTATTTCATCGTCGTGCGTCGTTGTTATATTGGACTCACAGAACATTGTAAGCGTTTTACGTATATCGGAAGTACATACAAGGATGTACAGTACGCATTCACTAACGTTGTCTTCACAGTGTGTGTACACCGCAAAAACCGGGCAAATTTTAGAAGCCACCATCTTCAGCCTGACTGAAAATGCTCTGCCTTTTCTACCCATACAGCATCATCTCTAATGTCTTCTTAATGCTTAATAGGTGTAATATAAATTAGACACTTGGCACCTGCCTTGAAGATTATGAACTCCGTCTTATTGACATTATATTGAAAATCATGCGTAAGCGACTTAAGTAATGCGCTAATTGTAAGAGCCATCAGTACCATGTCATTGATATAGCTGAATTTATTGACAGATATATTATCCAAGTAGGTACTGTCTACAGGGTTGCTCCTGAGTACCTTAATCAGTTCATTCACGTTAAAAGAAATTTGGTGTTCAATTTGCCTTGACTGACGCCATTTTCCAACCTTTACGCAAGAAGTTTTTTTTCGGACCCAGGTAAATTAAAAACTCATTGTAGGTTGTCACCGTGGTACCACTGTCCTTCTTACCTAATGACTATAATTTAAAATAGTGTTGTATAGACATAAAAACATTTTTAAATTAAGAACAGTTGCTCTAATTGTTATGATAAAAAAAGATAACCATAAAACTATTTCGAAAAACGTAATAAATAAAAAAATTAACTTAACCGACAACATGCGTCAGCATCGACGCCATTTTGATGCGAACCGGATAAGCGGCGGCGTCATGCCGACGCCGCCGCTTATCCGGTAGTCTCTATAGCAAATGGCACAAATATGTAGTCATCTCTCGGAGACTCATATTTGCGCCAATCACTTAGTTCAGCTACCTCTGATGCCGCTCCGGCTCTAAACGAGGTACTCCTGAGATGAGAGGCTGCCAAAGTGTTTACACAAGTAGCATCTCACAGGGCTTTGTTCCTTTGGTCAATTTGGAGAAATTGGTCCCTTGGGAGAGAGGCTCCCAATAGACCAATGTCGTACCGTCAGATCTCCTTCCATCATCTCTAAATATTCCACAAGGCTCTAAAACCGAGAGAAAATTTATAGAAATAAGAGCTCTTTGAATGACATCGTTCAAAGAACCGTGCCTTGAAAACCTACCAGCACTTTTTTCAGATAAAAGTCCGTGGGGCCCAAACTTGTCGACGCTGCTACCACAGGGGCACTAATGGGGTTAACAAATTGCCGCTCCTAGTCGGATTCCTACGGCGATGCGCAATCTTTCTCCATCAAGCGAATTTCCGAGATTGCTGCATCGTAAAAATTGTAATTAGCGACAATATTCCTTGGTTGAAACAGCTAGAATGCGTGCCTGATCTTGGTCACTATGGAAATTATGAAATAAATCTTTCTGCACAGCCTGTACCAACGGCATATCCCTCTGTTTTTTTGGTTAACTTCCAGTGGAACACTCGCCGGGATAGAGTGTTCGCCATGTCTGTGCTGCCTTCATAGCAAAACACAAGTCTACTTTATTACTTATAATTATGTTACATACTCGTAAGTCACTGACACGATGAACGGAAACAAGGAAACAGGCAATACAAGGCTAGAAAGATTTCTCACACCAATACTACCAAATTTTAAAGGTAAATTAGCTTGAGTCTAAGTTGTTGTATTTAAAGTTAAATTTAGAATTTTTCTATAGCTATTGCATGTCTTAAGCGCAAAGCGCGTAGGTATGGTCTATAAGTGATTAAAAATCAAGAATCCAACGTTTTGTCGCATGAAATCGTATCTAACAATCATATTGAACATATAAATGATATAAAAAGATCAGAAAGACAAATGATTGTTGAACCTATTATTTTTTTTAATTGATTAATTGCTATTTTTACATAAAAAGGGGTTAAGTGACTTATGGTGTAGATTTATCAAATCCGCACGGAGGTGTAAACACGATATTATTATTTGTCGCTAAAAGTACGTAAGATTTATATATAAATATACTTATCCGTCTTGACTTTATGGAGTAACCTGAAGGTGTACTTCGGTATCAGCTACTGGAACTCTTCGACGAGTAGAACTAGGTGTTTTGAGATTGTCCTTGTTATGTTAGTATGACGAGGTCTTACCCCCGGACTTGACGGAGCGATCTGAATGTGTACTTCGGTGAATGCTACTGGAACTCCTCAAATAGTAGTAGTAGGTGTGTCGAGTTTTACCTCGTTTTGTTAGTTATAACGAGACCTTACCTCCGGACTAGATAGAGTTACCTGAAGTTCTTCTTCGGTGGATACTACTGGAACTCCTCGATGAGTAGAACTAGGTGTGCCGAGTTTGGTCTCGTTTTTCTAGTTATGACAAGACCTTACCTCCGGACTTGATAGAAAGACCTGAAAGTGTACTTCGGTGAATGCTACTGGAACTCCTCGAATAGTAGTAGTAGGTGTGCCGAGTTTGGCCTTGTTTTGTAAGTTATGAATGGACCTTACCTCAGGACTTATGCAGTGACTTGAAGGTGTACTTCGGTGACTGCATCTGGAACTATTTGCCGAATAGAATTACAATTTACATATTTTTAAATTTTTTTACCATATAATACAGTAAAATGTAGTAATAATATAGTAATTTTTAATGCGCTTAAGGCATGCACAATTGGATTTACCAATAGTTTTTTTTTTATCCTTCAAATAAGTATACTAAACACTAAACTAAAACTATTTCAATGAGTATTACAACAAGTATTAACAAAATAATTATTTACCTAAACAGCCTTAAACTTTAAGGCTTTAAGAAGCCTGCATGACCTTGATGAAACGGCAAGCGAAGAGATTTTAGCCAACGTCAACACCGTCTTGCGACTACATTCTATATTACTTAGAAAAGTCCAAAGATAACATAGAAACTTTAATTATGACTGCAGAGGTGAAAAGTATATAAGTGATATACTGCCTACTATGCTTGCGCATCACTCAGGGTTATGCCACGGTCAAGCATCTTCAATTACATTGCATGGTGTGGTGCTGTAGCTTCGTCGGGTAGGCATCACGAGCTATCAAGTTTTAAGTACTTGAGAGTTTTATAATATTTGTTGAATCGTATAAAGGAGACGGCTCATTTCTGCCCCAAGTCGTTTCAAGTTTATGTACTTAATTAGCCCTGGAAACCTAAAAAAGTTATTTAATTAAAATAACATATAATTAAATAATGCAAACTGTACATTCGATACTAACGTGCCAAGCGGGGATTGCAAATTGATGTGATTAAAAAGTACTTTAATGACTGAACTTAAAGTCAGCCATGTTTTTTCTCTTTTTTTTTTCTTCTGTTGAAGTTTACGTAAAGTGAACGTGAAAAAAACATGTCGCCTCATTGTATTATTTTCCTTACTTGTATATTTTCGAAAGTAATATATATACTATAAATGGTGGATTATTATAAATTATTTGATCGTGGACGTGCTTCTTTGACGATTTTTAGTAAAACTTAAAAATATTTAACCTGTAAAAGCTCGACGAATCCAATTGGAGCATTACTTGTCAAAGTTATAAACCCCTCCAAAGAGTATATAATAATTAGAAGAAACCCCTTTGAACAATAGATAAAGAGTATTCAGAACTTAGAATACAAATAAACAAGGTATAGAGCGCGCGTATCTCTCAATGCCCATTATGTCAAGCGTAAAATTGACGCCTATGCGTTATTGTACTTAAGTTATTAATTTGATTATGTAAGTATTTGTAAATATTAGGTAAGCGATAATTATAAGGTATGTTTTAGCTCAATAAAACATAGGTACGAATTTATGAAACGACGTTTATTAATCAAACACAAAAATCTAATTTATTTACTCTCCCGTTAAAAACCATATTATGCAGTCAGTGGGAACTCGACAACTTCCTGGCAAAGCATGATAAGGGAGTCAAAATGCTACAAATTGGGCTAGGTATGAGAACCATCAATTTACTCTAAATCTCTAGGTCAGAATTAAATAAAATACAAAGAATAATTTGTAGGAAAATATTCCATTAACAATTGCTGTATTTGTTTAATGGTAACTAAATTAGTCAGTACAAAGATAAATATTTTGATTTATGTTTATTTTTGTACTCGTATCGGTATTTTTGCATAATATGTCCCGTTCGTACTGTCAGATTTCGCTGTCGTGAACGTTGGACATCAATACAATTTTCTAAAAATTAAAGTAGTTATTCATCTAACTTATATCTACTTTGTACGGTACACTAACTGATTACCTAGGTTAGGTGAAATTCTAATATTTCAGAAATAATTATTAGAAAGGTTAAAAAACAACCTGAGCTAAGACAAAAAAGAGAAGAAAAAAGAGAGAAAAAAAGAAACTCTGGTTCCCCTTTTGCAAACACTTAAACTCATCTCAAAATGAGCACAGTAAGTCGCCAAGTAATGAATTTACTACCTTCTTTTAGTAGAAAGTAAATTATCACGTTCTATATTACCTACTTGGGGCGTTATTTTTTCAACGTTTTAGTTGATATCTTTTAAACCCCGCTATGCAGAATAAAAACGTTAAAGGTTCCTCAATAGATATTAAAAATCCTATACAGTGATCCAATTTTGGTCGAGTCTCCTGCACTTTTGCTGTGGGGCAAATGTCCATGGAAAATGGGCCGTCTCCTTTGTGTCGTATTAGTAGCTCTGGGTCTAAGCGCTCGCTATAAATTTAGCCCGAATTTGATCCCCGACAGCATCAATAAAATGTTTGATTGCAATTTTAAGTGCTGATTTAGCACGTGCTCAGCGGTTAAGGAAAACATCGTTAAAAAACCTGCATGTCAGAGGAATAAAAAAAATTTTTGAAGACAGTGCGGTTCGCCAACACGCACTGGAGCAACGCGGCGGACATTTTCTTGTCCTAAACCCATTCAGAAATATACAGGCTGTAACTTTACTTTTGTATCATATAAATATGCAATATTATATATATATATATTAATATTATAATATTTCCCCTTCGAGTTTTGTGTTTCGTGAATAGGCGTCCAGTTATTAGGAAATCATAAAGAGAACGAATAGTGAAATAAAGCATATAGACATTATTTTTGGACTATACGGTCATTTTTAAAAGCTCAAACTTTCGATTCATCATCATCATCATAATAATTAACAATAACAACAACATCAGACCATCAGTCTATTTTTTATTTAATTATGTATTACTTGTGAGATACATTGTGTTTTATAATACTGGGTAGATTCCTTCATGTTAGCAATTTCATGAATCGGAAAGTATTGTATGTACTGTATTATGCGCTGGCTGACGCGGTAATCAATTATTGATTGAGCAGTTATGGGCTAACATTGAAAACACAGTAAGATCGTATAAAACATTTACAGATTAGACTACTTATGTATTTTGTAAGTAAAAAAAGTATAATTATAGTGTAAACCAAATTATGACAAGTTATTCAATACTAGCTTTTTACCCGCGGCTTCGCTCGCGTTGGTTTCAATTTAGAAATACCATTAATACTACTGCAATTAAAGTGAAAATTTCATAAATGTAGTTCTAATCAGGATGAACGTGTGAGAGGAACTACATTTATGAACGGGAGTAAAAATATAAAGAAGATGAGTAGAAGCATATTTCTGATTATAGCTTAAAATAATAAAAAGATGCATTTGGAAACCCGCTGACCGAGCGTGGCAAGAACGGCTAATATCCCATTTATTTCATAATCTATGGAGGGGTTCAAAATGATAAACGGGAGTAGAAATATATTAGCAATGTAGAGGCGGCGAAATAGAAACTAATACCACATTTCGTCTCGAGGGTGTCGTAAGAGGCGACAGAAGGGAAACTGAATCAGGAGGTGGATGGCAGCATCTTCCTGATAACAACGCAGAGTAATAAAAAGCTGCGCTTGCCAACCAACTTGCCAAGTGTGGCTGCTACTGCAAATATCCGACCTATTTGACAAACATTGGGAGAAGCCTATGATCAGCAGTGGAAAGGCCTATTAAAATTAAAAAAAAATAGCAGCCTAAATACATCCCACTACTGGGGACAGGTCGCAGCGAGTTTGAGGACAAAAAAGCGTTGATTGAGTTGACTCCCACGCGGGTTGACCGACTTCACATAAGTATACATAAAACTGATTTCCGAAATATTTTTTTAACCTCTTAACCCTATAGTTGGCAAGAATATTTTTAGTAAATATTCGTTGTTCTTGCTATATATATTGGATCTTGGAGTTGTCAAAAACATATAGAAAATATAAAAAAAAATCCAACATATATAATTTTGGAAATATAGCATGTGTATTTAAATGCACATTGCTAGCTTTGTCGAGTTTAGGCTATCATAAAAGCGTGTGTCTTTAAATGCACATTGCTAGCTTTGTCGAGTTTAGGCTATCATAAAAGCGTGTGTCTTTAAATGCACATTGCCATGTGCAGGGTTAAATAAAACATGCTTTATTTTTATCCAATCAATGTTTTATTAATATGAAGTATTTTATAAAAAACTATCTGTTTTGCTTATATTGCCCATTTAATTATCATAATCATTTAAGAGATCAAAAATAAGCAAAAAACATCAACAAATTCAACTTTTACCTTTAGATCAAGTCAAATCTATATTATCTTTGTTGTTAAACAATTATCACAAACTAAAGTTACAACTATTTATCTATTAAGTATCGTATGTTTATTTATAAAGAAAAAATGCTACTAAAATAAGAGATCAACAATCAGTATTAAAGATATCAACAATCGTAACCTTTAAATCAAGGCATCACATGGTAAATAATGCTAAACAATCATCACAAATTAAAAAATATAATATTTTATATAAATTAAGGACTTATAAAAAAATGTTGTTAAAATTAGGTTTAGTAAAAAAATTAGGCTGACTTAGTATGATAATCAAAAAAACAATTACGACCCTCTACTAAACAAAGACGTACATTACATTTCACACATATGAATTTAGTCTGACTTTTTATGCATTTCTTGCATCTGCCTTTACTTGCAAAAGATGGCATGTGCCCAATTTGGTCCAATCGGCCATAGTCAGATATTTGTGGTGTGACAAAATGCGCACCTCTAGAAGTATTAGCAATCTCCTTTGTTCTTTGAAATGTGTTGAGATCATTACTTATGGCACATCGAAAAACTTTGAGTTTCATATGCTTTTTACCTTTGTTTTCACGACGATAGATGAGCCATGCATTATTAACACATATGTCAAGAAGCTGTGAGCATAAAGGAATATACCAACGATGTGCTCGCATTTCAGTCCGATAAAGTGCAACAAGCATATCTGCAAGATCCACACCTCCCATATTATTGTTATATTCTTTAATTATGTTGGGACATGTAACAGGGTTTCTGCTTTTTGTTTTTTTGCAATATCGCCACACTTGTTGCACTGGTTGGGAGTGAGTGTACGTACTTGCCGCAGTGACACATTTAGTGTCAAACCATTTAATTACCGCTATTTTGCATTCATTAGAAATGACCTGGGCAAAAGATCCACGGTCTCTTTTCTTTAAGTTTTTATCAGTCGGCAGTTTAGCTGCAGCCCCTCGAAGTCTATTTTGCCTTATAGTCCCTAAAGCAAAGATGCCATATTCATTTCTCAAATGCTTCAGTAACTCCAGAGAAGTGAAAAAATTGTCGAAGTACAGCACTGAACAAGCTTGTTGTTTGATTGTCTTGGATAAAGCTAATACAACTTTTGCGCCTAAACCCATGCCATTTTCATCTTCCGTAAAATCATGATAACGAAAAGTATCCTCTCCACCGTATGCCAAAAAGTCATAAATAATACCGGATACTCCTGCGCGAACGAATACTTTAAAACCCCATTTACGGGGTTTATTTTTAATGTATTGTTTACGTGAACCAGCTCGTGTACCTTTATAAGGCACCATCATTTCGTCAATGCTGAAACGATTTTCCTCTTCAATTTTGAGACAATTACGGCGTATACTTTCTAAAAGATTTCTAACTTTAAAGTACCTGTCTCCATCATCTTGTAAATTATTAGCAAAGTGTAAATATCTTCGGATCTGTTGAAACCGTTTTAATGGCATTATGTTAGCAATTTTATTGTAACGCAGCGTTTTACACCAATAATCTGTGTAAGCAGGCATGTTTACTACACCCATCAATAAATGTATCGCAATGAAATCCCTTATTTCATCCGTTGTGACATTAAGTGGTATGCTTTTTGTTTGCATGTGATACAAATTAGTTTGCTGGACAATCAATTCTATAAGGTCATCGTCAAAGAACATCCGAAAGTACTCTAACGGTGACCTAGATTGCAGTGATGGCGGGAACATTCTAACTTCAATATCTGCTTTACCTTTAAACGATTTCGTACAAGTCCATTTCGTATCTATTCGCTTTACGCGTACAAGTGCCTTTTTGACAACAACTGTAGTTTTTTTCTTCGATCGAGTGCCACCAGATGGAGATGCAATGTTAAAATCATTTCGACCAGCTAATGGTGAAATTTGCGAAACGTTGAAAGCTGGTATAGATGAAATGTTTGTAGCCAGTGGACTTTGGTGTTTGATTTGCTGGTTTTGGGTATCTGAAGCAGTTGGAACTGAAACTGAAGCTAGTATAGACGGTGAATCTGGACCAAGATAAGATGGGGTCGATACTTGATGACATGAATTAATATTCGAGTCAATCACTGACGAGCTTACAGTTGTTATGAAAACTGTATCTTCACCACTATCTGAAAGTAAATGAAGATTTTCAAATGAAGATCCTAGTGATGGTGGTTCTGAACTTAAATCAGAACCCTCAACGATCTTGTTTTCCACAATTTTGCGTGCATAATAAACTTCATCTTCAGAAGAATCAATGTTCTCGATGTCGGAACCAGCACCAGACTTAGGCACTAACGCCAAAATTCTGGCGGTTCTTGCAGAAGACTACAACAAAAAGAATATTATTAAATAACCAACCAAAATAAATAATTAATTTCGTTGTTATCCATAATAATATATTAAAAAATAATTGCCTCCAAACTGGCAATGTATCCACAAATGCACACACCCAAATTCAAGAAGTCTGTTGTTAAGTTGGCAATGTGCATTTAAAGGTACATGCAGAATGACACGAAAATTAGACTAAGAAAACTAAATTTAATTAACAAAATTTATAGTTCACTCGAAAGAATGTGTTATTAGGTACTATTTCTAGCAAGTTGTTTTTCATTTTTATAGTTAAATGATACGATTCCAAACGATTTTTACCTTGTATGTCGTAGACGCCCGCGCACGCTCTGCCATCTTGTGACCTACTGTGCGTCCTGGTGTTGCCACTGCTCATCAATATTTTTTGCCGTAAGATATGGGTATTACACTACGCGAATGTAAACAAAATAAATGAAAAATATTCTTGATTTTTGCCTAGGATTTTTTACAAAATAGTGTGCATTTAAATGCACATCGTCAAGTATAGGGTTAAATATGCAGGTTTCCTCGCGATATTTGCCTTCACTATTGAGAACGTGGTAAATCGAAACATCAAATTGCAATTAAAGTGTGAGTGGTGTCGGTGCAGATCGAATTAAGGTTCCTTACGTACTATGAAATTCACGTTTGGATTGGCTTGATTACCGGATAACTTTCAAGATTATATCAATGCAGTTCTACGCATTGTTAAAGTAAAAATAAGCATGCGTTTAAAATTTGCTGTTTTTGATATTTATAGTACTCTTTCGCAAGAGCCTGTTCATTTACTCATGTCAGCTACGAAACCGGGACTGTGACAATAATCTCAATAGGTAGGTATGTCTGAAAATATGAAGACTATCTTAATATATCACAAAATGTTTTATAAGTCTCATTGAAAGTAAAAAAGTAAAGAAGCAGCTTACATACGCCTTACGACTGTGCACAGGGTGCTAATTACCAATGTGCAAAATAGTGGTTTCACATGTCCACATTTTTTTTAAAACTACTTAGACATGAAGGTTTCTTCGCCAAGTCATTCTCAACTACTACTCTGAGCACGTGGAAGATAAGCAAATAAAATTTCCTTACCAGTTTCATTCGTCTTCGCGGGAATCGAACACCTTCCCTAAAAATCTTTTATGTTTTAAATACTTAGATTGACTTGGCAATTGCATGAAAACACAATGTATCTCACAAGTAATACATAATTAAATAAAAAATAGACTGATGGTATGATGTTGTTGTTATTGTTAATTATTATGATGATGATGATGAATCGAAAGTTTGAGCTTTTAAAAATGACCGTATAGTCCAAAAATAATGTCTATATGCTTTATTTCACTATTCGTTCTCTTTATGATTTCCTAATAACTGGACGCCTATTCACGAAACACAAAACTCGAAGGGGAAATATTATAATATTAATATATATATTTAAATTGGACTAGATTTAGTCGCCCCCAATCCGAGACTTTGTTCAGCAAAGACTCGACTTCAGACACAAGTTTGTTCCGGTACTCAGCGACGTTTTTCCGAGAAATATTGGCACGGCCGGTGTATAGAGCATCACCAGTGCTGTCATCCGCATAGCAATGAATGTTACCAGTTAGTAAAATATCATTGATATGCAGAAGAAACAGCGTTGGTGATAGCACACAGCCTTGTGGAACACCAGCGTTAATAGGCTTGTAGTCAGAGCATGCACCGTCTACAACGACCTTGATGCTCCGATCTGCAAGGAAGCTGGTGACCCAATTGCACAATTTCTCGGGAAGCCCATAGGAAGGGAGCTTCGAAAGAAGCGCTTTGTGCCAAACCCGATCGAAGGCCTTCGCAATGTCCAGACTAACGGCCAACGCCTCCCCCTTGGACTCTACTGCCTCCGCCCATCTATGGGTCAGGTAGACCAGAAGATCACCAGCTGATCGACCCCGACGAAAACCGTATTGGCGGTCACTAATCAGCTGGTGATCCTCAAGGTACCGGATGAGCTGGCAGTTAATAATGGATTCCATTATTTTGGAGAACAAGGAGGTGATCGCAATAGGCCTATATTGGATGGGTCTGAGCGGTCGCCTTTTTTAGGGATCGGGTGGACAAAAGCTATCTTCCATGAATTCGGGACTACGCCTTGGGAGTAGGAGTACCGGAAAAGACGCGTTAGGACCGGTGCTAACTCCGGAGCACACGTCCTCAGTACAATTGGGGGGATTCCGTCAGGCCCACTCGACTTCTGGATGTCCAGGGAGAGCAGTGCTTTGTGAACCGAGCGCTGTGACAACAGCACATCCGGCATGGAGCACTCACACCGCGGGATGGTCGGCGGTGTTTTCCCCCCGTCATCAAGAGTCGAGTTGGACGCAAAAAGGGAGCCTAAAAGGTCGGCTTTGTCTTTTGCGTCATGGGCCAGTGAGTCATCCTCCCTGTGCAGAGATGGTAGTGATGGCTTACAGAAATTCCCTTGGACAGCCTTGGCGAGAGACCAGAATGCACGGGTTCCCGAAGGAAGGCGAACTAGTTTCTCGCCAATTCTGCCTATGTGCTCTGACTTTGCCTTGGCAATAACTCTTTTGAAGGACCTGGAGGCGAAGTTATACTTCTTATTAAGTGTGCTGGTATTTACATCCCGAGTCGCCGAAGCCGCAGCCCAGGCTTGATAACACTCCTGCTTATTGCGTAATGCAGTCTTACAGGAGCGACCAAACCAAGGCTGAGATCTGCCTCCGATGGGTACCACAGATGATGGAATAAATAGTTCCATTCCCTGTAGCACCACATCAGTGACAGAGTCAGCAACAGCGCTGGGATCATCCGGCGAGAAGCAAACCCGCCCCCATGGGTAGGATGCAAAGAAGGACCGCATTCCGTCCCAATCCGCCGACCTGTAATGCCAAACACCGCGGCAACCTGTTATATCTAAAGAAATATTATCTTAGTTATGCTTTATTTTATATATTTCTCCTGTGAATGTTTCAGAGAACTTATTGCAAATATTATACACACTGCTAGTTTGGCGTAAAGATTTTAAAATAACGTCAACCAAACCCGTTTTAAGCTTGCCTATCCATTTATTTATGTTACACCATATTTTTCCAAAATCATATTTAAATTTTTGTATCTCATTCTGCCTGTATGTTTTCTTAGCCTTATATATTAATTTATTAACTTTATCTCGTATACATTAGTCTTTTATTCATATAATTAGGGTATGCCTACTTTAATGAGTGGTAGTGAAAGTTGGGTGTGGCAGAAGAAGCACGAGAGTAAAATAAATGTTGTAGAAATTTGATCATTAAGGAGTATGTTAGGGCTGAATCTGAATGACAGGGTGAGAAATTGTTTGATAAGAGAATAAGGTGGTTTGCAAGATGATGTTGTGACCAGGATTAAGAAAGAAATGCTTCGGGGGTTTCTTCATGTAGAAAGAATGAACGAGGAAAGTGTGACAAAGCAAATTTATGTTGCATAAGTGAACGGCAGAGTTGGGAAGGGACGCTCCAGGTGAAAATTTGTCGACCAAAGTTTGGCGATATATTGAAAATGGGCCAAATTAAGAGTACTCTTAACCGACGAGCATGTATGCATAGGTATTTGTATCTGGAGGAGGCGAAAGAGGTGTGCCAGGATCGTGCCAAATGGAAGTCCATAGTCACTGCCTACCCATCTGGGTGACAGGCGTGAGTGTTTATGTTATATATGTTTTTATTTTACTGCACCAGTTTTCCGTCGTTCCACTGCTCAAAATAAAAACAATGTTTTAAAAAGAAAAAAAAATCGTTTTAACATTAAATCTTCAAAGCAATAAACTATGTGTGCTTGAGAAAACGAGTAAAATTAAATATTTTATCGACGATCCATAAATTAATCTGGATTTTCAATTAGTGCTCATTGTAAACCTGCTTGCAATAACGGCTAAGCTTTCTCACGGAAATTTGCCATAACTTACCTTTTACGAACACTAGTGAGTTACTGCCAAGACTTCCGATACAATTTTAATTAGAATCCTTGATAAAGGGCACAACAATCGCCACTCCTAACGTTGAAAAATAGAGAATGAAGGTTTGAATGAAACTATAGTAACGAAATTCTGGTTACTTTGAGCTTGTGATTTTCTTTAGTCCAATATGGTCAAAAAAATAAACTTTTGATAAACAGCCGACTTCAAAGAACACAAACACTGTTTAAGAGGTAGAGACACGCTGCAGATATACGCGGAGATAGTTCCTTTAGGAACTTCACTGCACACAAACCCCATGGACTGATTATGATAACTACTCATTATGTTTATCATTGGTCTATTTATAATATATACCTATAAAAGGTCTATTGTTGTATGAATCTTCGTATTTCTCTTTATGCATTATTTATTGCGTGGTAGAGCCATGCCACAGCTTCATTATAAGTTGAAGCACGGAAGGGTCGGCTCAACCGGGGAAGGACCACGCTCTCACAGAATACCAGTGTAAAATAGCAGCTTAATGCTGCCGTGTTTCGTATGGTGCGTAGAAATGTAGTATAGAACCGGAGAACCTTTTAAATGAAAATCAAGCATTCCATCTTAGTCCTCAAGGATGAAAATGCATCGGTATTTTAATTATTTATCGAGGATGTATAAAAGATACATACGGGCCCCAGCACCTACTTATCATCAGGTGGGCTGGGTTATAGTTTGTTACTTTCATTCTTCAAAAAATTGTAAAGATTAAAACGTGTAGAAAACACATGATAGCTTCTGAATTCGGAGCTTTATTTCTTCTTGTACACTGTATTTGAAGAATAAAATCATAATTATGGGAGAAATTATGATTTTATTCTTCAAATTTTTTAAGTCGGCCTTAATTTTTAAGAAGTTTTAATTTTATTACCAATATTAGAATAGAATAGAATAATTTTTATTCAACATAGATAATAATCAATATTGAATAAAATTATTATGTTCTAACGTAGTAACGTAAGTGTTATGTAATAACATGATATTTATTGAAAGTAATTTTTTATTTACCATATTATATATAATGTTGAGATAAAATGCCAATATATTATGCTCTATGATATGAATATCATCTTTATTGTAAATTTTATATAACCCTAAATACCTCCTTGGTTGCCGTCGTATCACTCATTGAAGTGAAAACTTCTTTATAAACTTGATGAAACGAAAAAGCGACACAGAAAAAAATATTGTTTTTCAATTTATATTAAATTTTCCTTTTACGGTTAAACATAATCCTAGTGGGGTTTGTACGTACACTGGCATTCATCGTCCAGCACTCAGAATTATTAGTATTTTAGACCCTGATTGTTCCGGGTCTGCCCTTGTACAATTTACGTATGTGAACTGCCTCCAAAGAACAGGAGAAAATCCTAGTGTGGGATTTACGTTTTTTATGAAAAATTTATATATAAAACTAAATTATAGTCTTAAGGTTAGAATAACAATTGTTAATGCCGAGGCTACTTAAGCGCGATAGTTACATAACTGCCGGTAGCAGTTGCAAGATCGAAACAACCACCAAACCTAGGCCACCTTAGGCACCCCATCAGATCTTGCAACCCTAACCACCGCCTCAAAAATACAGCCCAAATGTGGGCAAGCCAGAGGGTCGAACCTCCACTGGATGCCCTTCCTGGACATCGCAGCACCTAAATAAGTCCCGTTACTGGACAGAAGTCCGACGACCTCTTTCAAACACCTATCTGTGCCCCTATGATTCGTTCCGCAATCCGACCGGATCAGGTCTGGAAACAGCGACGCGATAGGAAGCGGCCCAGCGTGGCCACCTAAGCTTCAGTGCAGAGAGCACCCACAAGTTCCACATGAACGGCGTCTATGGGGAGCCAAACGAAACGCACAGATAGTCCTTAGTATGAATTTTTCAAGCAAGCAGGCATAACCAAGCCATCCACCATATAATCATTTACTCAATTGTGTGGCAGCTGATTTCAATCTGATAATCTCACAACTAGATAGCCCTTTCAGACATGTAGTCCTATGCTCATATTTCAACCAAATTTCAAAAGCACCAATGTTAAACTACGGAATTAATTCAAACAAATTAATTTACCGATGCGCATAGTACAACAGACAAATTAAACAAAACGGTAAACGTAAGAGACAGCCCTATTTCTCTTTCCAAATAAATATTTTCGACAGGGCCAACAAAAATGTGAAAACAAAGAGAGGAATGATTCTTATTCCCTTCGGCACAAATAGGGTTATTCAATTTCAATTTTCCTTTCAACAAAACAAACACAATGATCAAATGCATTTACAAAAACATATGTACAAGTCATTGTATAAGCGTGCTCGTCGTGACCCCTGCCAGCCCTTTTCAGGGCTGCAATTCTACTAGCTGCGCACCCATGCCAACGAGGGATAGGGCGTCCCCCCAAGGCGACGCACACCAGCTCGTCCCCGTTGGTGTGGAAAGCAGCGTGCAAAGCGGCGATGGGGACCGCCACCCGTCACGCACAGCCCGACACGGCGGAAGGTGGAGGACAGAGTGCAGAGGCATGAGAGATAAGACGAATGAGTTGATCGAAATAATGAAAGAAAGAGAATTAGATGTCGTGTGTATGTCAGAGACCAAACGGAAGGGCAGTGGTACTGAAGAGCTCCCTGGCGGGGCGTTAGCTCTATGGTCAGGAGTCCCGGAGAGCGAGAACGCCTGCCAGGGAGTGGGGGTGCTGCTGTCTTCTCGGTTGGTCGATGTTATGACTGAATATAAGGTTGTGAACTCAAGACTTCTCTGGGTTCGCTTTAAATTGGGACTGACGAAGTTATTCCTTTTGGCTGTTTATGCGCCGGTAGCTTCGTCGTCCAGGGCTGAGCTGGAGGAGTTTTGGGAGAATGTAAGAGAAGTTCTAGATTTGGCTAGGGGAAACGAAAGAATTGTTGTGTGTGGTGATTTGAATGGATGGGTTGGTACCGCTCGACCCGGGTATGAGTCGGAAAGTTTGGCGATAAAAGGGTTAATGATGCTGGCAAGCTTATACTGGCGGTATGCAAGGAAAAGGGTCTTCTTGTGACAAACACTATGTTTAATCACAAGAAAATCCATATGTATACTAGAGAAAGAAAGAATGAGAGAAGTATGATCGATTTGTTCCTGGTGGATGACCGACTGCGAAAACAGGTTATGGATATGCGAGTGTTCAGGGGTGCTAACCTGGGAACGGATCACTATCTAGTGATTACTAGATTTAGGGGTCTGTTCGCGGGTTGGCGCTACCGGACGGCAGTAACAGAACCACAGTCGGTCTGTCGCATCCGAAGCTGGAAGCTTCAGGAAGCGGATACTAGGGACAATTATCATGCGAGGGTAGCCGAAAAGCTTGACACCATCGATGGCAGAAAAGAATGTGTAGAAAGAACTTGGCAGAACCTTAGGGATGGAATGGTAAGTGCAGCGGAAGAAGTGTGTGGAACAATAAAAAGAGGCAGTAGTAAAAGAAGAGATGCATGGTGGAATGATGAAGTGAAAGAAGCTGCAAAGAAGAAGAAGAAAGCATGGTTAGACTACTTGGCCTCTAGTAATGATAAGGATATGAGAGAGAAGATGAAAGAAAGATATAGGCTGCAGAAAGTTCACACGAAAGCACTGATTGAGGAAGTGCGTGAAAGGTATAGAATGGAAGCGGACGAAAGGTTGTCGCACAACTTTAAGGAGAACTCCAAACTCTTCTGGAAAGAGGTTGGAAGGACCCGAAGTGGTGCAACGGCCTTAAGAATGAACAAAGTGCTTTCGAGAACTAATGACGTCCTCTCAGAAAAATCGGACGTCATGCAGCGATGGAGTGAATTTTATAGAGAAATGTATGCGTGTGATGATCTTAGTGAGGGATCCGGGGATGACGCCGTGACTGGTACGCCAGACCCGGACCTCGATGACACTGAGGTCATCAGTATGAAAGAGATTGAATGTGCGATTCGAAGTTTGAAATGTGGTAAGGCTGCGGGACTAGACAGAGTTACTGCTGAAATGGTCAAGTATGGTGGGCCTCGCGTCTGGGACAGCTTTCATCTGCTGTGCAATTTGTGCTGGCGGACGGGGGATGTCCCGGATGATTGGCGATCCGCAGTCATTGTGCCTTTATATAAAGGTAAAGGTTCACATTTTGACTGCGGGTGCTATCGGGCCATCAGCTTGACCAGTTTAGCAAGTAAAGTTTACTCGAAGGTTTTGACACGTAGGATGCAAGAGAAATCGGAAAGATTTCTATGGGAGGCACAATGCGGATTTAGACCTGGAAGAGGATGCACGGATCAAATGTTTTCTCTCCGCATGATCACGGAGAAGCTTCTGGCTGCTAACCAGAAGATTTTCTGTGCTTTTGTGGATCTTGAGAAAGCATTTGATAAGGTTGTAAGGAAGAAAATGTGGGAACTGTTGCCGGGGTATGGTGTGGATGGTCGATTGCTAAGGGCTGTGCAGTCTCTTTACTGTGACTGTAAAGCCTGTGTGCGGGTAGGGCATGACCTGTCACCCATGTTTAACGTCCAAACGGGCGTAAAGCAGGGTTGTGTCATGTCTTCCTGGCTGTTCATACTGTATCTCGACAGCTGTTTACAGAAGCTGAAAGATAGTTGTTTGGGTGTGAAATTGGGTGACATTAAAGTAAATTGTCTGCTGTATGCTGATGATGCAGTGCTTATTGCACCATCAGAGGCAGAACTGCAGGCATTAGTCACGTGTATGAAAGAGGAATGTGAAATTAAAGGTCTCCGTTTGAATGCTAATAAAACTAAGGTTCTGGTATTTGAAAGGGACGAAGAGAGAACGAAGTGTGAAATATGGGTAAATCAGGAATGTCTAGAACAGGTAAATGAAATTGTATACTTGGGGAGTGCTTTTAGCCGGGATGGAAGATGTGATTTAGATGTGGACAGGCGTGTCGCTGCCGGGAACAAAGTCAATGGTGCCCTGACTGCGTTAGTCAAAAGGCAAGGCGTAGCGAAGAGTGCACGCCTTGCAATACATAACGCAGTGTTGGTACCGTCTTTGTTATATGGCAGCGAAACCTGGGTATGCCAGAAGAAGCATAAAGGTAAGTTGAATGCAGTGGAGATGCGATCTCTTCGTAAAATGTGCGGCGTTACCATGGCCGACCGAAAGCGAAACGAAGAGATTCGCAATATGGCAGGTTTGAAAGATGACCTTATCACAAAAATTGATAAGGGCGTGCTTCGGTGGTTTGGGCACGTTGAGCGAATGAGTGAAGACCGAATGGTGAAGAAAATATATAGCGCGAAAGTTAATATTAAAAGGTGTCGAGGTAGACCGAGACTAACTTTCGAAGACCATGTGAGCAAATTGCTCGAAGAGGGTAGGGTCAAAAGTACTCGGATACCTAGACGTGCATGCATGAAGAAGATAATGAATCTGAAAGAAGCGAAAGAGGTATGTAAGGATCGTGACACTTGGCGATCTGTTCTCTCTGGCTACCCCGACAGGGATTGTGCGTGAAGATAAGTAAGTATATGTACAAGTATTTTGTTTAGAAGTTTTTATTAATATATTTTGATTAGAAGTCTAACCAGTGTTGAAACAGCTAGACTAGTTTACTTCAGCTACTTCCATAGCATAATGTCGTATGGTATTTTGCTATGGGGATACGCAGCTTACACTGAAATTATATTTGTTTTGCAGAAGAGGGCCATAAGAGCAATTTATGATTTAAAGCCTAAAGAGTCGCTGCGACAAAAATTTAAGGAAATTAATATATTAACTTTGGCCTCTCAATACATTTATGAAAATGTAATGTACGTACACTAAAATAAAAGTAGTTTTATAAAAATAAGTGATATTCATTCTGTAAATACTAGGAACAGACACAAGCTAGTAGTACCAGTTACTCGACTCCATCGAGTCAGTAATTCATTCTTGGGGCGATGTTTACGCTTTTACAACAAAATTCCAGAAAATATACAAAGTTTGGCCTGTTCAAAGTTCAAAAACTTTATTAAACTAAGTTTGTATAAAAAGGGTTATTATAATATTAAGGAATTTATGGATGATAATAACCCCTGGAAATGAGGCGATCGCTACCAAGCTATTTCTAATTTGTTGTGTTGTTAATTTGTGTAACATCATGATTGTAAGCTGTTATTTAAAAAAAAGTCCCGCTGGGTTTCTTGCTGGTTCTTCCCAGGCCAGAGGTTTTTTCCGAACCAGTGGTAATCAAACAAAAGAGTGACTTTCAATAAGTATAATTTATAATCTATATTGAATAAAAAAGTTTCTGTTTCTGTTTCTGTTTCTATTCAAAGAGCACAATTAATTTGCCTTCTTAGTCACAACCGCCAAAAATATGAAACATTTCGCGGAAAACCCAAAAGTATTTTTATTTTTAATTTAAAGCATCGTTAATTAAGGTCTTGACCAAAACCAAATATTATAGTCCCTGACAGTGCGAATCAACGCTCCCGGGGAGCCCTAGTCTTCCTAACAACCAAGCGGAGGCCACACTGTGTTGTGAACCCGAATCCAATAATGCGCGCTCCGTTAAACAATCGACACTCGGGTTGTACATCCTCACTGAGGCCGTCGGCAATAGAACAGTTTGACAAGTAAGGTGTTGACGGCACAAAGAATTAGTGGAGGCGGCCGTGGTGGGAGCTAGGGCGGCAGCTAACTAGCTGGGGCTGCCTGCATCAAAGGGGGGACGGTGGTACCCCAGCCGCGGCCACTCAGCTGACGGGGGTGAGAAGGGTCTAGCTGACCGCTGAGTGGCTGTGAAGTCCCTCTGAATACATTGGGGTCTACGCCCCCCGTAGACCCCCGCCCCTGGGGGAACAACCTCCCAACTAGTTCGGGGAGGGACACCTTTCAAACCGAGGGGCACGGTGACTGACAGACGAGCACCGAGCGTCGCCTGACAGGGCGCGCGGCAGAGCGCCCCCGCCCGTGGGAGTCGAGGTCCCGGGAGAGCCCTGAGAGGAAACGCCGTTCGCACCCAGACACAAAACGGCATGGTGATTGCCCTGGCAGTGCAATGGCATCACTTCTAAATACAGATTGCTACGCGACACAAATACAAATAAAATTAACATATAACAAATGCAATTCCTATCAAATCAAGTTAAATACAAATTACACAAATACAAATTACTATTTATTAAATTAAATACAAATTACACTACAAATAAAGGTACACATCATAGTCGATCAACAAAAAAATGCCTCGCTCAGTCAACCCACCCTTCGACAATTAATCCACTATAATTATACGACAACGATAATTATCCGATTAAGTGATAACAACTATCTACCTATCCGACGCGTACCTAGCCCTTACAAACTCCCGCTTGCGCAGCCTAACGGCGCGGTTTTTAATTCTACCCGCTAACAAACAAAGGAAGCAAGCAACAAAGAAAAATAAATTTATTAATACGTATTACGGGCGGGCGTCATTGTAGACACAAATTAAACCAATCCAAACCACGCTCTGCTAACAAATATGTTACGGCCCCCAGCTGCCCCTGCAAAGATCGCCTTGGCTAGGACCCATAGTAGTCTCCTCGACGGGCAGCCGAGGGTTCGGGCCCAAATGGCCGTATGGACAATTGACCTATCATACTACACAATAAGGAGAAGGCTAGGTAAATAAATAGTACGTACCTGGATTCGAAGCCAAGACCACACCAAGGCTCGGTCAGGTCGTAGGTAGGTGTAGTGCATGTAAGTGGTATTTAGTAGTGTTTATTTATGTGACCTGGCCCAGCTGAGGTGACCGGGCAGCCGCCTGGTCCGATGCTGCCCCACCATGTTTCATCACTCCAGCAGGCGTCACCAAGTGACAACATCTTTCTTCATTTCACTTTTTCAGTCTATCAACCTTACTACTTTGTTTAACCTAATTACTTGTACATATAATTAACTTCAAAGTCAACCAATTCAATGTTCATCGAAATCAAACACGTGATACCCGACACAAGTAATTAACAGTCGTTCAAAGTTCAATATACAAGGCTCCGGGTTCACGTAGCACAAATTTACAAACACGGGATCGAACGCTGCCTCTTCTCGTGTGTCACAAAGTTCAGCGTTCCCAAACAACAAACCAAATTCCTTCGCACGACACTAGACACTACGCTGCAATAAAAATTCAATATCAGCCTAGTTGACAAGCAAACTAACTACAGAGTCAACACACAAAAGGTTCTTAACGCGACGGTACAATTACAACGAAATTACTCTAATCACTCAAATTTAAAATAAGCCTCTTGTCATGAACTTACAACTTAGACAAAGTAAACCGAGGCGGTCTTCACGAAACCACAATTCAGTAGCGAAGTAACGCGCACAAATACTAAAAATCTAGACCATAAACCCAAAATCCCTGTTCGCGCGAAATATATGCAGCGGTAATACGCACCGCTGCTCTCAAGCTACTGTTTTCGCCCACGAGCGCCAAACGCTGGGAAGCTGCATAACGATGCCCCCTCCCCGCGACGCGTGTGACACCTAACACCATCGGGCGATTCGCTAAGTCGAAGGCGATTGGATGCCGTCTCAAATTACCATATTTAGCCTAAACAGGCATCATGTTTAATGTCCATGTCACAGCTATGACTTGGACATTAAACATGATCCTTGTTTTGTCCATCTTAAGACCTATCCGTTAGGAAACACTATTGAGGTCATTGAGCATAGTGCTTAGGTCATCCAGCGATTCTGCCATAAGGACTATATCGTTGGCAAATGATGGTGAGTGATGTATTCGCCATTGATGTTAATACCGTATCCTTTCCAGTCCAGAGCTTGAAAACGTCCTCCAATGCAGCGGTGAAGAGTTTCGGGGATATAACGTCACCCTGTCTTACACCTCTCTGCAATTGGATAGGTTTCGTACTCTGGTTCTGTACTGAGATAGCCATCGTAGCCCTACTGTACAAGCACTTCAGCACTTCGATATACCGACAGTCAACTTGGAATCGCTGAAGGGACTGCAGCACCGCCCAAATTTCGATGGAATCAAAGGCTTTCTCATAGTCCACATACGCCAGACATAGTGGCTAATTGTACTCCTCGGATTTCTGTACAATTTTCCGAGGAGTATGTTTTTTTTTTCTTATAAGAGAGGGGGCAAACGAGCATGCGGCTCTCCTGATGGTAAGTGACTACCGCCGCCCATGAACAACCGCAACACCAGGGGAATTGCAGATGCGTTGCCGGCCTTTTAAAAAGGAGTAGGCTCTTTTCTTGAATGTCCCTAAGTCGTATCGGTCCGGAAAAATCGCTGGTGGTAAACTATTCCACAAGGAAGTTGTGCGAGGAAGAAAACATCTTCTAAATCGCACAGTGGTGGACCGCCAATCATCCAGATGGTGTGGATGGTATCGGGAGTTCTGCCGCAATGTGCGTTCGTGAAATTTGGCGGCTGGGATTAATCCGAACAATTCCTCAGAGCACTCCCCATGGTAAATGCGAAAGAAAATGCTAAGAGATGCAACATCTCTTCGCAGTGCCAATGAGTCGAGCCGATCGGAAAGGACTCGGTCGTCGACGATTCGAGCCGCTCTGCGATGGATGCGGTCAAGTGGAAGGAGCTGGCACTGGGGAGCCCCAGCCCAGAGATGGGAATAGTATTCCATGTGAGGCCGAACCTGCGCCTTGTAAAGTTGCAGGCGTTGAGCCGGCATGAAATACTGTCCCGCTCTACTGAGCACGCCAAGCTTTTTAGAGGCCAATTTGGCCTTCTTTTCAAGTGACCACGAAACTGCACGTTACTCGATATTTCGACGCCGAGGATTCCGATACTGGCTGAGGCAACAAGGGGAGTACCTTGAAATTGAGGAGATACGACAAAGGGGTTCTTTTTAGCAGTAAAGGTTAGCGGTATGTATGTGGTCTATGGTGCTAAAGCCTTTTCAGTAACCAGCTTGTTCGGGAGGCTGGAAGTCGACAAGTCTGCACGCGAGACGATTCGTAATAACTCTCAAAGACAGCACGTAGACGCGGCTCAGAAGGGAAATCGGTCTGTAGTTCTTCAAGAGAGCGTTGTCAACTTTCTTGAAGAACAAGACCACCGCACTTCTGGTCCACGCCTCCGGTGTAGTGCCACCATTGAGGACGGAATTAAAGAGCTCCTGAAGGACTTCAAGTACCGACATTCCACCCGCTTTCACAAGATCAGCTGTAATTCCATCCTCGCTTGGGGCCTTCACGTTTTTAAGGTGCTGGGGAGCCATTCTAATCTCGCTCAGACTGACGTCCGGTATATCTTCGGAATAGTGTCGGATAAGAGTCGCTCTTGGATCGTTACTCACACTTGCGTGTGGCCCAACGATGATGTGTACAGCTGCCCATAGAACCTCTCAATCTCACTCAAAATCTCAGGTGTCCCGGAAACGACGCTGCCACACTCGGTCTTCAGCTTCGTCAGTTGGCTCTTTCTGGCAGACAGATCTCTAGCAAAGATTTGAGAACCCTGGTTACGCTCCATCCCTTCTTTAATTCGAGCAGTATTAAAGTTGCGTAAGACCCGCCGCAAGCATTTATAGATCTTTCTGTTGAATTGCCTGTATGCTGTTTAATATAATGAAGACTGCAACTTCATCTGATATGAAGTTGCCGAGGTTGGTACGTAAACCTGTATGACCTTCAGCGAATACCGTTTGGTGATTCTGAGTATATAAGGTACGCAACTCTCGTCGACACACTCCCAATCTTTACAACGTTGTTAACCAGAGACTTGTGAACGATAAATCCAACACCTCCTTGGGACAGATGGTCGCCCTCCCGATGATAGAACAAATTGCCGGATTCAAGGATTACCGTGTCCTCCCCCTCTCTTCGGACTTCGGATAATCCTATGACATTCCAGCGCAAATTGTCTATCTCTTCTTTCAGCTCCAGGATCTTCTCGTCAGTCCTCAGGGTGCGTGCGTTATAAGTTGCCAGGTCGAGTCGTCGTAGGTGGCAACCGAGCCTCCACCGGAGATTCTTAGCACCCCCTGCCTCGCCGTTACCATGGTCGCTACCGTAGCCAGGAATAGCGGGGTCGCCGGGTATTGGGGTCCATCTCTTCGTTACTTTCTTGGGGTGTATATTGCTATAGTTGCCACACTTGGCGAGCGGGTTGGCAACCGCAAGTTTTTTGTTGTTGTTTTGTTGTTATCAGAAAGATGCTGCTGCCCATCTTCTGTCTCAGGTTCCCTCTGTCACCTTTTACGACACCCACGGGAAGATATACGGTAGTGAGTATTCTTACCTGCCACTACACGGGGATATATATTATTTTCAAATAAATAAATCTATAATATATTTATAATAATATTTTTATAATATATAATAAAATTCAAGTGCCTGTCTGTATTATTGTAATAACTAGCTTCTTTTAAGCTGAGGGGTTCAGTTTCAATGTTTCAGTCATTCTTCGCTTACTCTCAGTAGACTCCGAACGTGTCGGTTGAGATCACTCCCGTCACTTCACTCTCTTAGCTCATACGCAAGATTAACTATTGGAATACAGCGCCTTGCTTGAGCTCTGTGTTTGGTTGCTGCCTTGGTGTTCTCACTGTGTTGCGCGAAGCAAACTGTCCCGGGCGACGGCAGTCTCAATGTGTTGTTGAAAAGGGGTAGTCATGGGGCGGCTGGCGCTGCTGGGGCCGCGGATGTGTGCGAAAGCGTTCCCGTAGCCCTGCCAATATGCGGCGAAGGTGGAACACCATGGGGTTTTAGTCAGTGCGAGTCCGACATAACCTGTCCTTGCCCCCGCGAGGCGGGTATGCGTAGGCATTTCCCTGTGTAAAAAAAAGGCATATTCCGGACCATAAATTTAAAGACATAATTCTGCTATCCGCTTTTGAATCTCAAATTATGTTATACAATATAATATTATTACGACACGCAATAACTTTCCTCCTTCCATCCATCAATATGAACAATGGTGAAACAATTCAAGACTCGAAAATAAACATCTGAAACTTAGGAAATTCCACTTTGCATGGAGTTTCACACTGACACATGATTCTCGGCTGAATAAGCAATCAAAACTTTTCCGAGTGAACTCTGTTACCGATGACGCACGTAACTTTCCCCTACCGTGTATTTTGATAACTCTGAATGTATTTAGCTTGTGAAAAATAAATTATATATTTCATTTATAACTAGTTGCGCCGAAAGTGATGTAGTGGCGGCATTTGATGGCGCCGTGGCGAAGTGCTTTAGTAATGAGTTGTAACGCTGAGGGCTTTGGGTTCAAGTCCCGCACGGAAAAAGTATTTCTATGGCCTACAAATTATTGTTCCAGGTCTAAATGTTTGTACTTATGAAATTTATAGACATAAACTACCTTCATGATACGGAATTAAATCCTAGTGTGGAGGTAAAGATTCGTTTTAAAAATAAATTATAAGACAATTCACTACCCTATATCATTATGTGTGTATTGTAAGATGTGATAGATAGATAAAGAAACAGGAGGTGGGCAGCAGTATATTCCCAGTGAAAAATTAACGATTTCTTTCATGAAGATGTAAATACAACTCACGCCTGTCACCCAGAGGGGTAGGCAGAGACTATGGACTTCCATTTGGCACGACCCCGACACACCTCTCTCGCTTCCTCTACATCCATATACCTACGCATACACGCTCTTCGGTTATAGGTACCCTTGATTTGGCCCATTTTCAATATACAGCCAATTTGGTCGATAAACTTTCGCCTAGGGTGTCCTTTCCCGACTCTGCCGTTCACTTCTGCAACATAAATTTGCTTTGTCACTCTTTCCTCATTCATTCTTTCTACATGACCAAACTACCGAAGCATTCCTTTCTTAATCCTGGTCACAACTTCATCTTGCAAACTACACTCTTCTCTTATCACACAATTTCTCACTGTGTCATTCAGATTCATCACTAATATACTCCTTAATGACCGCATTTCTACAGCATTTATTTTACTCTCATGCTTCTTCTACCACACCCAACATTCACTACCATACATTAAATTAGGTACTAACACAGCATTGTGAATTGCCATACGTGCCTTAGTTGATACATTCTGACTCCTCATAATAGCGTGTAGAGCCCCATTCACTCTATTTCCTGCGTTCACTCGTCGTTCTATATCCTTGTCATATCTACCATCCCTGCTAAATAAACATCCCAAATATACAAACTCATCCACTTGCTCAATCAACTTCCCTTCTATTCTTATTTCACATAAAGTTTTACTTTCTTCTCTTTCAAAAACCATCACTTTCGTCTTTTTGGACACATTTTGACTACTCACAATAGGATGTAGAGCCCCATCCACTCTAATTCCTGCTTTCACTTGTCGTTCTATATCCTTATCATATCTATCATCCCTGCTAAATACTCATCCCAAATACACAAACTCATCTACTTGCTCTAGCAACTTCCATTCTTTTCTTATTGCACACATCTCTTTACTTTCTTATCTTTCAAAATCCATTATTTTCGTCTTTTTTGCGTTCACTTTCACTTTCTTTTGATGGGCGGATGATAAATGAATGGTGCTGGGTGGCTGGCACGCTCCTGAGCTGGTTATGCCGTTGAATGTATACACGTGCAACTAATGTCTTATATCATACACTGTCACTTTCACTTTAATGTTTAATTGTTCGTAATGATTATCACTTAGATATATTAGATATTGACCGGCAATATATACATAATTAATGCGAGCCGATGAGCTGAAGGTCGCGGACGCGCTTTCTTACACCTTTTCTCGAACGAGGGCGGCGCGTGACTCTCTTCCGGGGTTGTGACTAACGCGATACAGCGCTCGCGCCGAATCAATGAATGAGAGAGAGAAAGCGAATCAGGGAATCAATCGTCGCGCGCGAGTGGCGCGAACATCCTGGGGGGCCCGAGAGAGCACCTCTTCCTGGGCTGAATCCAACGGCAGCCTTGCTATCTTGAGCACAGGTCTGCGCAGGTGTCCGTAGGCCGTGTCCAGATCCACAACTCGGATCACTCCATCCTTCTCAGGTATTGTGCGCGTAATTCTTCCCAGTTTCCATTGTAGCGGGGGCAGGTTATCTTCTTTGATGAGTACAAGTTCGCCAACTTGAGGAGGTGAGGAAGGGGAAAGCCATTTGGAGCGGGTCTGTAGGGTATGGAGGTATGGATCTGGTCCACAGTGTCCAAAAGCGTTGAGAAAGAGCTTGTATGAGTTGAAAACGTTTAAGAGCAGATAATGGCCTGTCATCAAAGGACGGCTCGGGCAGAGCTGTGAGCGGACGGCCTATAATAAAATGGCCAGCGGTTAAGGGCTGAAGGTCCGACGGGTCGGATGAGAGTGGGCAGAGAGGTCTGGAGTTAAGTACAGCCTCAATCCGTGTCAGAAGTGTGGGAAATTCTTCAAATGTAAGGTGTTGTTCACCAATTACCCGATAAAGTAATTGTTTCGTAGATTTAATGTTAATTTCATGTAACGCGCCAAACCTGGGCCCCTTTGGGGGGTTCAACAACCAGGTTACGTGCTGGTTGGCTAGTTTGTGTGTGATTGCATCATTATTAGCAGTGAGAAAATTTTGAACTTCTATGAGGTGATTTCTGGAGCCTACATAATTGGTGCCGCAATCTGATCTAATTAGTATCGGCGTACCGCGCCGTGAGATAAATTGTTGTAACGCTGCGAGAAAGGCTTCTGTGGTAAGAGCAGAGACGGCCTCTAAATGAACCGCCTTCGTTGAGAGACACACGAATATACAAAAGTACGCTTTTAAGAGCTTAGCGTTCCGTAATGTGCTAGATTTAATGAGAAACGGGCCGGCAAAGTCAGTCGTGACTTGGCTAAATACAGGTTGAGGGTTAACCATGTCCGCGGGAAGGTCACCCATTAACGGGGCTTCGGGTTGAGCGCGACATCGGAGACATCTTATACATTTAAACGCTCTGCGTCTAAACACGCGGCGAGCGGAAAGTATCCAGTTGCTGGCGTAGAATGGCGTGTAGAGTGTCTGAGCCAGGATGGCAGTATATTTTGTGATAGTGGTCAATGATGAGGTCTACGAGTGGGCTGGAGCTGGGCAGAATGAGTGGATGTTGAGCATCGTGCCTAATCGAAGCATGAGAGAGACGACCACCGACTCTCAAGAGACCGTCCTTCATAAATGGCGAAAGACGCTGCAGTCGAGCGGTAAAAAGTTTATCTGTTTGAAGACGGTGAAAGTCCTCTGCGAACTCATTTCGTTGAACGGAGCGGACCCAAAATAATAGAGCGTCCCTACGTTCACTAATTGTCAACGGACCAGCGCGTCGTGACTCTGGACCGCGCTTGCAATTGAAAATGAAACGCCTGATACAAGCCGTCACCCCAACGAGCTTGTCAAGTAAGCTGAAACGAGTGAGCAGATCATGGTCAACATCCGGAATCGCTATATGCGCTGGCACCTTTTTCGGTTTAAGGCCTGGTAAAGCATGATGGCCTAAAGCAACTGGCATCTTGGGCCAGGTGCTAGGGGGCTCTTTGAGCCAACTGGCTAACCACCAGAGATCATGAGCTGATAGAGATTGTGCTGACATGCCCCTGCTTGCACAGTCTGCAGGGTTGAGATTCGTGAGAACATGTCTCCATATAGTGCTAGTCGAACTAGACGTTATTTTTGACACTCGATTGGCCTCGAATGTCTGGAGCCGATGAGGGGGCGTGTTAAGCCAAGCTATAACTATTGTGCTATCCGACCAACAGATATGCTGGTCAATCGCAATATGAGCTGATAATTTAGTGGACACACGAGTCATGAGTTGTGATAAAAGAGCTGCAGCTGATAGTTCCAGTTTAGGAATTGAGAGGCGATTCTTAATAGGCGCGACCTTTGACTTGGCAATGACCAGGTGTACATTGACCTGTCCATTGGCATTGAGCTCATGAAGATAAATGACAGACGCAAATCCAGCTTCTGATGCGTCCGCGAATCCGTGGAGTGAGTAAGTGGATGTCGGCTTATATTTGCAAATGTGACGAGGTAAGCGGAGATTCGAGAGTTGAGGAAGATCTTGTGAAATGTGATGCCACTCTGTGTAAACTTCATTGCCAGGGGGTTCGTCCCATGCCAGTTTCAGAATCCATAACTTCTGTAAAAGGAGCTTTGCGCGGAAAATGACCGATGTGACCCAACCGTTGGGGTCATAGAGTGATGCTACTGTGCTGAGAATAGAGCGCTTTGTGATTTGGGTTATTGGAGGGAGAGAGATGCGATAAGTGAACTCATCCGATTGAGGAATCCATTGTATCCCAAGCACTTTAATGGTGTTCGATTCTGGGCTGATGTCAAAGTCCTTAGGCATGTCACATTGGTCGTCTGGAAACCGTTCCAGGAGCTGGGGACAGTTTGAAGTCCATTTACTGAGCTGAAAGCCACCCATGCCAAGCAAATTAATTAAATCGCTTTGTAGTACCTGAGCAGACTCCACAGAGTCATGGCCACAGAGCATATCGTCAACGAAGATAGAATTGCGTAGGATCTGAGTAGCTTGTGGGTAACGATTACCTTCGTCATCAGCTAATTGTAGCAGTGTGCGGATGGCATGGTGCGGGCTGGACCGTAAACCATTCGTGACTGTATTTAGCGCATATGTGAGCAGAGGCTGGTCAGGTGACTACCGCCAGAGAATAAGTTGATACTGTCTTTGGTCTGGATGAATGAGTATGTTTCTGAACATCTTTCTGATGTCAGTACTGAAGACTACAGGGTGTGTTCTAAATGACATAATAATATCGACAATATCCTGTTGGAGAGCTGGACCTGTGTGCAAGCAATCATTTAAACTTACGCCATTTGAGCTTTTACTGCTACCATCAAATACAGTGCGTAGCTTATTTGATCCCGTCTTAAAGATGCCATGATGCGGAATATAGCAGTGCGGCCTACCTGCAAAGGTACTTGGGTGACAAGGTGACATGTGTCCCAAGTTGAGATACTCATTCATAAAGTCAACATATTGAGAGCGGAGGGGCGGATTTGCTTGAAGCTTCTTTTCGAGATTGAGAAATCTACGTAACGCAATAGCATGAGTGTTGCCTAAGGTCGGTGCATTTGGTAGAAAAGGCAATATTACCATATATTTGCCTGATGGTTCTCGAGTTGTTGTGGTGCGGTAAATTTCTTCGCATTGCTCCTCCAAAGGACTGGTCGCTATATAAGGTTGGGGTTCTTCTGACTCCCAGAACCTCTCAAGGCGCTTGCAAATTTCGCGTGTAGTTACGTCGGATTCTGGGTGTAAGCTAATAACGTGAGCTGAAATGGGCTGGTTCGCAGACTTTGCGTATAAATACTCAATAGGTCCTATCAATGCATAATCGAAAATCGTGCCGAAGGCTATAGGCATCCCCCGGCCTAAAGAAACCTTAGTCCCGTCCAGAAATTGGCCGAGAACGTCGGAACCCAATAAGAGATCGATCAGGAGCTGGTGTATGGTAATCTTGATCTGCCAAGGGAATCGGAGGCTCTGCATCTGCTATGCGCGGAACTTATTGTAATGGCAAATAACCTGTAACATTTTTTAAAATGTGCGCTGTAGCCGTAATCGTAGGTGTGTCATGGTGTGTTGGTCTACACACTACTGTGATTGATGCCTTTGAGTCCTGTGTGTGGTGGTTGCCCACTCCTGCGATTTTTAGAGATGTTTGATTTAGCGGTAAATTCAAAATTCGAGCCATGCGCTGAGTTACAAGTGTTATCATGCTACCACAATCTAACAATGCTCGAGCTGTGTGAAACTGGCCATGTACGTCGGCTATTTTTAGCGAGACGGTGGGCAATAAAATTGGTAAATTGGTAACGTGCTCTTCACGTTGAGCGGAATTGCAAAAATAACTATTCATAGTTGGAGCTGATATCGCAAAGTAAGCTTGTGATGTCTGTGTGTGAGCTGAGTTTGAGTGAGTGTGCTGATTAGTTTCTGGTTCGTAGTGTTCGTTTATTGTAGATAGTCATTGTTGACCACCTACACGAGACCTACTAGGAGAGCGCGAATGACTTGGTTCATTGTTGTGTGGCCTGGGGTTGACATGTGCGGCGTGTGCTGAAAAATGTTGGGGCTCTTGAGCTGAGCGCTGTCTGGGTTGCTCTCTCAAATGAGAGGGTAGAAGATGAGCATTCGAGTGAGTTGGAGAAGGAACATTGGGCCGATGCAATGATGTGTGGTGTTTTCTATTTCCACACTCTTTGCAAGCCTTCGTGGACTTGCACTCATTCTCATAATGAGGGCCTAAACAGCGTCGGCATCGGTTGCGAGCGTTGATGAAGTCCCATCGGCCCTGGATCGGTTGGTCATTGTACCTCGGGCAGGCGATGAGCTTGTGCCCTCTTTGTCTGCAGAATGGGCAGGGCATATTATCCGCAATTGGAGCGGCAGGAGCTGATGGTTGAGCCGAGTATACCGGCCTGAGCGGAGCCGGCTGCGGGGTTTTATAGTCCTGCCGACTTGTAGTCGGGTGAATGAGCCGAAATTGATGATGAGCGGGTTGACGAGGCGAAACCTGTGGAGAAGAAGAGGAGGACCGCCTGCGGTATTGGTTGGTCTGTGGGGAGTGCCGACTGGCTTGTGAAGAGTGTGGGCTGGACCACTCGGTCTCCACACAACGCGCGTGCTCTTCCAAGAAGTTGATTAAATTCTTGAGAGTTGGCAGAGTCTAACGTGATCCATATTTACGCTCAAAGAGGGTGCGAAGCTCACCCTTAAGCTTTTGTACTACTATCGATACGAAAACGTAGTCACTATCCTTCATGGGCAGATCGAGATTGTTGAGGGCGCATTGCGCAGAAATGAGCGGAGTCAAGAAGAGTGTGCGGATATCAGAGTGCGTATGGATGTGTGGTAGCTCTAGTATAATGTCCACAAACCGGTCGATCAGGACGCGACGGTTTTCATATCGTCTGGTGAGAATATCCATGGCTACGGCGAAATTCTCGTTGGTGAGCTGAAGATGAGATACCATGCTGCGTGCCTCGCCTGATAGGCACGAGAGCAGGTAATGAAGCTTCACAGAATCCGAAATGGTGGTCATGTCATCGGTAAGACTTCTAAAGATGGCTATGAAGGAAGGCCAGTCTTCAATTTTAGAGCTGAACTTCGGCAGAGCAATTTTGGGCAGAACGTGAGCAGGTGTGGCTGACGTGGACGGGTGAGCAGTCTCCGGAAGAGCTGAAGCCACACTTAATTTTTCAAACGCAACTAAGATGTCATTGTAATCTGAAATCGCCTTCTCATAATTCTTTGTATAGGTGGCCTCGACCTCATCGGTGAGGTCCTCATCATCCAGGATCTCGTAGAAGACGTTCTCCAATCTGTGCTTGTGTTCCTCTAGCTTGGCATACCTAGCAGTAAAGTCCGTTATAGTATACTTTTTTGTATCCTTAGCTATTACCGCCAAGGCAATTTCCTTCAGCTGGTTAATTGCCTTTATCGCCTCACGAAAAATGGCCGCTTTAGACTTGGACGGCATTGTATGTAAATTGTTATAAAAGAAGAATGAGAGAAAAAAAAATACAATCGAATTGTGAACCTCCTCCTTTTTTGGAAGTCGGTTAAAAATAAATAAATGCGAGTGTGTGTTGTAAATGTTATAATATGTTACTGAGCAGAACTTAAGATAAGCGCGGAGCAGAGAATGTAAAGTGAGCAGAATATACCTACAATCTAAATTATGTAAAAGTATTTTAAAAGTTAACACTAACAGTAGAATAAACAGGCAATATAATTTTTGCAACGAAAATATTACAATTCAATCACCGTGTATTAGTCACCAGAACGAAAATAATAATAAAAAACTAATATACGAAATTAATAATAATGCCTATTGATTTCTTATATTTACGCGAACACTACACATTTTAAATAAAACTAATTTTAGGGATTTTATCGCGTATATTAATCTACTTTTATATTCCCGACGTTTCGGGTGCTTTCCAGCACCCGTGGTCACGGGGGACTGAGGTGTTTGACGTCCTGCTGTCATAGTTAGCCCGGCTACCTTCAGTTTTTTAATATTAATTTTTGGTCCGATTTACGCAGAATGAGCTTACAGTATCTTGAAGTCTAGCAGTGGTATACTTGGGTTTGGATTTGATTTTATTAACTATGGGATCCCAAGCAGATGGCAGCACCCATCCATCTTCTCTATTGAAATTAGGATGTTTTTTAATTTCAATAGCCTCGCGAATCATCCTTGGGAGGAATCGGTGTTCTTTTGCGAGGATTTGTGGTCTATCAAATCTAATGTAATGGCGGGGACGATCTTGAACATGTTCACAAACTGCAGACTTCCCGATACTTCGGTGCTTCACGTCAGCTATATGTTCTTTAACGCGGGTTTTAATAGATCTTTTTGTTTGTCCTATGTAGGAGAGACCACATTCACAATCCAGCTTGTACACTCCTGCATCTTGTAGAGGGATATGACACTTGACGGATGGTAAAAATTGACCAATCTTCTTCAGCGGCTTGAAGTATGTTTTAATGGAAGCTCGCTTCAAGATGTAGCCAACCTTGTCTGTGACTCCTCTGACATAGGGTAGTACAGCAGGCACACGCTCGACTGTGGCTGGCTTCACTCGGTCACTGTGACGTAGGCGCGGGACCCGAAGCTTGTTGTCTTGCAGTACTTGCTCGACGTGCTGAAGCTCGGCGGCCAGATGTTTTCTGTCACAGATCCCTCGTACTCTCTGAAACAAAGATTTTCCCACGGTAGCTAACTGTGAAGGATGATGGTGAGATTCACCATTTAGATATCGGTTGGTATGGGTATTTTTTCTGTACACAGTATGACCAATAGTGTTATCAGGATTTCGGATGACTAAAACATCTAGGAAAGCTAAAGTATTGTTTGCCTCTAACTCCATTGTGAATTGTATTTTAGGGTATATGGAATTAAGGTGGTTTAAAAATGCAGTTACTTTGTCAGATGGTAAAATTGTGAAAGTATCGTCTACGTACCGCTTGTAGAATCTTGGATTTACAGGAGCAGTAAGAAGGGCTTTCTCCTCAAAGTCCTCCATGAATATGTCGGCGACTACGGGAGATACAGGTGAGCCCATTGCCACTCCGTCTACTTGCATGTAGAACTCTTCTTTCCACAATAAATAGCCAGATGTGAGGCAGTGTTTGAGTAATACTGCATATTCTGTAGGCATGTTGTTATCTTCTAGCTTTCTAGTAACAATTGAGATGCAGTCTTCAATAGGTAGGCATGTGAATAGTGACTGAACATCAAAACTGACCATAGTTTCATTGTCAGCGAGATGTAGGTCTTTAATCTCACTAACAAAATGGTATGAATCCTTTGTATGTGCTCTGGTATGTCCTCTTAGTGGTGACAGTATTTTAGCCAAGTGTTGAGCCAACTTATAAGTTGGTGAATCGATCTGGCTTACTATAAAACGTAGTGGAGCGTTTGGTTTGTGTATTTTCGGTAACCCATACAACCTCGGTGGTTTGGCACATGATGGTATTGTCGAATTCACTTCGAGATCTAATTTTTCGGAGTATTTCTTTATTAAATCAGTAGTTGTTTTAAGTGTATTAGTTGTAGGGTCTATTTTGACCTTTTTGTATGTACTTACGTCCGATAAAAGTTGTTGTATTTTGAAATTATACTCTGACGTGTCCATTATTACCGTAGCATTTCCTCTATCCGCGCGGAGAATCGTGAGCTCTGGTCTGTTGCGTAAGTTGTACAACGCTTTAAATTCGTCTTTGGGGAGGTTTAATTTCGGCGTTGAACTTCGACGTAACAAGGACGAAATGTCTTGACGTATAGCCTCTAAATCCTCTTTACCGATATTATTCTTAAACAGACAATCCTCAACACTACAGATAATTTCCTCGTACGGGATTTTTTGCGGCGTTATAGCAAAATTCAAGCCTTTCGACAATACATTTATTGTAGGTTCGTCCAGTGTTTCTTTTGACAAATTATAGACCGTGCGTTGTTTATTGTTTGCGTCTGTGGTCAACGGTTGTTGCGTTTCGTTTCTACGTTGACATGGATGTTTGGCATTTGATTTGATAGTTAATTTTTGGTATTTTTCTATTTGTTTGTCTTTGCATTCATTATATTTCGATATTTCGCGTTTGTTTAAAGTTTTAATGCAATTATTAAAATCAAATGTCGTTAAAACTGTCTTTAACTCACTGGACAAATTGTCTATGGTATTATTTATGATTTGTAAATCGAACCGTTTTTGCTGAATCACCGTTCGTAACAACTTTTTACTTGCCTGATTTAAGATCTTAGCGCTTCCTCGAATGTCCTTTTTAGTTGATATTTTGACGCAGGTAGGAATGAGGTGGTTGTCGCGACATCGTTTCAGAAAGGTTAATGCCGTTAGATATCTTGCGCGCTTGGTCATGAGATCTTCTAATCGGCGAATTTTATTTGCAATTACCAGTCCGTACTGGTTTACATAATGATTTCTTATATTTACGCGAACACTACACATTTTAAATAAAACTAATTTTACGGATTTTATCGCGTATATTAATCTACTTTTATATTCCCGACGTTTCGGGTGCTTTTCAGCACCCGTGGTCACGGGGGACTGAGGTGTTTGACGTCCTGCTGTCATAGTTAGCCCGGCTACTTTCAGTTTTTTAATATTAATTTTTGGTCCGATTTACGCAGAATGAGCTTACAGTATCTTGAAGTCTAGCAGTGGTATACTTGGGTTTGGATTTGATTTTATTAATTATGGGATCCCAAGCAGATGGCAGCACCCATCCATCTTCTCTATTGAAATTAGGATGTTTTTTAATTTCAATAGCCTCGCGAATCATCCTTGGGAGGAATCGGTGTTCTTTTGCGAGGATTTGTGGTCTATCAAATCTAATGTAATGGCGGGGACGATCTTGAACATGTTCACAAACTGCAGACTTCCCGATACGTCGGTGCTTCACGTCAGCTATATGTTCTTTAACGCGGGTTTTAATAGATCTTTTTGTTTGTCCTATGTAGGAGAGACCACATTCACAATCCAACTTGTACACTCCTGCATCTTGTAGAGGGATATGACACTTGACGGATGGTAAAAATTGACCAATCTTCTTCAGCGGCTTGAAGTATGTTTTAATGGAAGCTCGCTTCAAGATGTAGCCAACCTTGTCTGTGACTCCTCTGACATAGGGTAGTACAGCAGGCACACGCTCGACTGTGGCTTGATTCATTCGGTCACTGTGACGTAGGCGCGGGACCTAAATAAATGGAATCGATCTCTGTTCTATAGTGCCCGCGAAGAGGGCCGTAAAAAGGGATGGCGTTATATCTGGACTCGAGAAGGCAGGGTGCTTGCACGTCGAGAAAGTGGGTCACCATCGTATCGTATTAGGGGTATAGATGACTTAAACCGTGTTTTTGGTTCAGAGCCAATTAGTCCCATCATACCAAAATGAATTTTATATAAAATTAGTTAAACTTATGTATTTTTATGTTATAATATTATGTCTACCAAGTACAATTGTTTATCAATATAAGCGAGTACGAAGTACGTTACGTAAGTTATTTATTGTTTTCTATGTACCCTATGTTTATTATCAAAACTGCATTATGGGTTTCACATTAATGCTATGTTCTATTAACACATATAATAATATAGATATTATAAGTATATTATGTCTGTATTTAATATTATTTTCGAAGGCCACGTGTTTAACCCTAAAAATATATAAAAAAAACTGTTCTCTACTGCTTTACTCAAAATTTAACAAATTACTCAGTGGTGGTGGATTTTATTATTATGTGCACATTACTGTTTGAAGTATTATATTTTTTAAACAAACATAAAATATAATAACAAAGGCAAATTTAAAGTTGGGCTATTAAACGCTGGGTCGTTAGGTACACGTCATGACGAATTTCTAGCAGCTATGTCTCGTCATGATGTTGATGTAATGGCAATCAACGAAACGTGGTTGCGGACAGGTGAGGAGGGTCGCGCTCCCGCTGTGCCCGGTTACCGACTGCGACACATACCGCGCTCACCGAGCGTGCGTGCCCGCGGAGGTGGAGTCGGATTCTATATCCGACGTGGGATAACCGCACGCGTTCTTGCGCACCCACCTTCACCGCAGCTTGAACAGTTGTGGCTCGGACTTACTATATCTGGTAAGAAAATTGTTTGCGGAACTGCGTATAAGCCACCTTGGCTTCCTACAGATGAATTTATAGACGCATTATCAATCTCATTGGAAACATTTAATTGGAGTCACAATATAATTTTACTGGGTGATTTTAATATTAATTATTCTAAAACAAATATGTATTCAAGTGATTTTAAAAAGTTGCAAACGTTTTTAACATGTTTCAAATTGAACCAATGTGTAACGGAATATACACATTTTACATCGCACAGTGAAACTATAATCGATCTAATATGCACTGACATCGAAAAATACAAGGTTACGGTGGATTATATATACAACTTAGGCAACCACGCGTTTGTTACATGTCTATTAAATATCACGATAAATAAACCAAGACCTATCTTAGTAAATAGCAGACCACTTAATTTCATAAATAAGGATGCATTTCCCTCGGATCTAGTTAATATTGATTGGAAGAATTTAATCTCAATTACGGATGTAAATATTATGCTGAGTTCCCTCAATTCTATTTTAATTCAGTTATTTGATATTCACGCGCCAATTAAAGTTAAAAGGATAAAAATCGAACAATATCCTTGGATAACATATAATATATTGCAAATTATGAGTCGTCGAGATGAAGCATATAAAAGAGCCAAAAAAAGCGGACTTGTCAGTCATTTTGTATTTTATAAAGAAATGAAACGCGTTGTAGAAAAAGCGATTCAACGTGAAAAATGTGCTTATTTTGATTATTATGTTAATAACAACAAGAACAATCCTAAATTACTCTGGAAACATATAAAAAAGAATGTAAGAATTAAAGAAAAAACAGTTCTCCCAACCCACATTTTTACAAATCCAGACCTTTTAAACGAGCACTTTTTAAAGTTACCCAATAACAGCAGTCTGTCGTTATCTGAAGTAACCTACTTTCAAAACCATCGCTATAGTTCTGCTATATTCAGACTTAAAACAGTGAATGAGAGTGATGTGCTAAGAATCATAAGGAGTATCAAATCAAATGCAATAGGTTTAGATGGAATTTCATTAGATATGCTTGTATTAACACTTGATCAATCGCTCGCTGTTATAACCTCACTTATAAACAAATCTATCGAAACGTCTACCTTCCCATCCGCATGGCAAGCTGCTGTAGTAAGACCTGTACCTAAGATATCGTGCCCCACATCTCCAAACGATTTAAGACCTGTTAGTGTACTACCATGTGTTTCAAAAATATTACAAAAGATAATAGCAGAGCAATTACGTAATTACTTAGAGAGTGAAAATATATTACCAATAAATCAGTCAGGTTTCCGAAAATCACATAGTACAACAACAGCAATGTTGGAAGTGGTCGATGACATACTTGGAGCAGCTAATAACGGGGAGGGTACTATATTAGCGCTACTAGACTTTTCTCGCGCATTTGACTGTATAAATATTACTTTATTATTGGCTAAATTAAAATATTATGGTTTTTGCGAAGATACCCTTAATTGGTTTGATAGTTACTTCAGTCATAGAACCCAACAAGTTGAGCTGAAAACAGAAAACGGTATGATTCTTAATTCAAAACCGAAACAAGTCAAACGTGGGGTTCCTCAAGGCTCAATTTTAGGGCCATTAATTTTTATACTATATAGCGCTGACGTCATTAAGAACCTAATACATTGTAAGCATCACATGTTCGCAGACGATCTTCAGATATATATTTCATGTAAACCTAGTGACACTTCCTCCGCATTTCAAAAAATCAATGAAGATTTGGCACGCATAGCTCAATGGTCCGCAGCAAATACTTTAGCACTTAACGCAAGTAAGTCAAAGTATTTGATTCTTGGCACAAAACACCAAATACAAAACATAGTAAATAAGGGACAGCATATATCGCCACAAGGGTGAAGGAAGCTAGAATTCTTGGATTAATGGTAGATGATGAGCTCAAATTTGAAAAACATATCTCTGAGATCGCAAGAAATTGTTTTTACCGATTAAAAATTCTTTATCAAATTAGGGATTCGCTAAGTACGAGTATTAGGATTCAGCTGGCTAATTCTCTGGTGCTGTCAAAATTTGACTACATGGATGTTGTTTATGGTCCTCGCTTACTCGCTCGAACAGAAAACACTATTCAGAGGGTTCAAAACGCATGTGCTCGGTTTGTCTTCAGTATACCACCCCGTACTCATGTCACACCTTTTCTTAACAGTGCTAATATGATAAAAATGAAAGGTAGACGCAATCTGCATATGGCTTGTTTATTATTTAATTTATTAAAATATCGTACTCCACCCTATCTCGCAAATAAACTTGACAACTCCTGTGAGACGCAAAAATATCAAACAAGGCGGTCTAAGTGGTCTTTAAAAGTTCCAAGCTGTCGTATTCAGTTACTTCGGGGTAGCTTTAGATACGCAGCCTCAAAATGCTGGAACGATTTACCACCCCCACTCCGTAGTTTGACATCGTTATTAGTTTTTAGAAAAAAATACAGAATTCATGTTCTCAATATACAAAAACGTATTTAAATATTATTTACAGCTGCCACCTAACAGACATAATATACTCATTATTAGCAAACGTCACATGTAGGTTCTAGTAAATTTTTGTAGTATGTAATAGAAGTAGTAATAGTAGTAGATTTTATAATTATTATATTGTTGGTAATAAATAATTTGCGATGTTTGTTATTATAAAATCAGCAATATCTGCATCTCACTTTTTCACTTTTTTATTTTTGTTTTTTACTCACTATGTGTTTATGTGTGGTAGGTGCAACAAGTGTAGCGTTGTAATAGTGGTACTGGTTGTTGCATATTCGACCGTACGTTACTCACTAGAGGGCGCACTGAAAACCAGCTTCGTGGATAATACCACGAAATATTGCTGAGTGTAGCCCTTTTATACCAAACGCACATACATAATAAAAGTTTGATTGTAATGATTTTATTTAATTTTGTTTTGATCTGTAGTTTTAAGTTTTTTAGTGCATAATATCTTTTGTAACATGTGTGTTGGTGTTTTGTGTAATAAATAATTTTTCTTTATTTCTTTCTTTCAATATACGCGATAAAATCCGTAAAATTAGTTTTATTTAAAATGTGTATTGTTCGCGTAAATATAAGAAATCATTATGTAAACCAGTAAGGACTGGTAATTGCAAATAAAATTCGCCGATTAGAAGATCTCATGACCAAGCGCGCAAGATATCTAACGGCATTAACCTTTCTGAAACGATGTCGCGACAACCACCTCATTCCTACCTGCGTCAAAATATCAATACTAAAAAGGACATTCGAGGAAGCGCTAAGATCTTAAATCAGGCAAGTAAAAAGTTGTTACGAACGGTGATTCAGGAAAAACGGTTCGATTTACAAATCATAAATAATACCATAGACAATTTGTCCAGTGAGTTAAAGACAGTTTTAACGACATTTGATTTTAATAATTGCATTGAAACTTTAAACAAACGCGAAATATCGAAATATAATGAATGCAAAGACAAACAAATAGAAAAATACCAAAAATTAACTATCAAATCAAATGCCAAACATCCATGTCAACGTAGAAACGAAACGCAACAACCGTTGACCACAGACGCAAACAATAAACAACGCACGGTCTATAATTTGTCAAAAGAAACACTGGACGAACCTACAATAAATGTATTGTCGAAAGGCTTGAATTTTGCTATAACGCCGCAAAAAATCCCGTACGAGGAAATTATCTGTAGTGTTGAGGATTGTCTGTTTAAGAATAATATCGGTAAAGAGGATTTAGAGGCTATACGTCAAGACATTTCGTCCTTGTTACGTCGAAGTTCAACGCCGAAATTAAACCTCCCCAAAGACGAATTTAAAGCGTTGTACAACTTACGCAACAGACCAGAGCTCACGATTCTCCGCGCGGATAAAGGAAATGCTACGGTAATAATGGACACGTCAGAGTATAATTTCAAAATACAACAACTTTTATCGGACGTAAGTACATACAAAAAGGTCAAAATAGACCCTACAACTAATCCACTTAAAACAACTACTGATTTAATAAAGAAATACTCCGAAAAATTAGATCTCGAAGTGAATTCGACAATACCATCATGTGCCAAACCACCGAGGTTGTATGGGTTACCGAAAATACACAAACCAAACGCTCCACTACGTTTTATAGTAAGCCAGATCGATTCACCAACTTATAAGTTGGCTCAACACTTGGCTAAAATACTGTCACCACTAAGAGGACATACCAGAGCACATACAAAGGATTCATACCATTTTGTTAGTGAGATTAAAGACCTACATCTCGCTGACAATGAAACTATGGTCAGTTTTGATGTTCAGTCACTATTCACATGCCTACCTATTGAAGACTGCATCTCAATTGTTACTAGAAAGCTAGAAGATAACAACATGCCTACAGAATATGCAGTATTACTCAAACACTGCCTCACATCTGGCTATTTATTGTGGAAAGAAGAGTTCTACATGCAAGTAGACGGAGTGGCAATGGGCTCACCTGTATCTCCCGTAGTCGCCGACATATTCATGGAGGACTTTGAGGAGAAAGCCCTTCTTACTGCTCCTGTAAATCCAAGATTCTACAAGCGGTACGTAGACGATACTTTCACAATTTTACCATCTGACAAAGTAACTGCATTTTTAAACCACCTTAATTCCATATACCCTAAAATACAATTCACAATGGAGTTAGAGGCAAACAATACTTTAGCTTTCCTAGATGTTTTAGTCATCCGAAATCCTGATAACACTATTGGTCATACTGTGTACAGAAAAAATACCCATACCAACCGATATCTAAATGGTGAATCTCACCATCATCCTTCACAGTTAGCTACCGTGGGAAAATCTTTGTTTCAGAGAGTACGAGGGATCTGTGACAGAAAACATCTGGCCGCCGAGCTTCAGCACGTCGAGCAAGTACTGCAAGACAACAAGCTTCGGGTCCCGCGCCTACGTCACAGTGACCGAGTGAAGCCAGCCACAGTCGAGCGTGTGCCTGCTGTACTACCCTATGTCAGAGGAGTCACAGACAAGGTTGGCTACATCTTGAAGCGAGCTTCCATTAAAACATACTTCAAGCCGCTGAAGAAGATTGGTCAATTTTTACCATCCGTCAAGTGTCATATCCCTCTACAAGATGCAGGAGTGTACAAGCTGGATTGTGAATGTGGTCTCTCCTACATAGGACAAACAAAAAGATCTATTAAAACCCGCGTTAAAGAACATATAGCTGACGTGAAGCACCGACGTATCGGGAAGTCTGCAGTTTGTGAACATGTTCAAGATCGTCCCCGCCATTACATTAGATTTGATAGACCACAAATCCTCGCAAAAGAACACCGATTCCTCCCAAGGATGATTCGCGAGGCTATTGAAATTAAAAAACATCCTAATTTCAATAGAGAAGATGGATGGGTGCTGCCATCTGCTTGGGATCCCATAGTTAATAAAATCAAATCCAAACCCAAGTATACCACTGCTAGACTTCAAGATACTGTAAGCTCATTCTGCGTAAATCGGACCAAAAATTAATATTAAAAAACTGAAGGTAGCCGGGCTAACTATGACAGCAGGACGTCAAACACCTCAGTACCCCGTGACCACGGGTGCTGGAAAGCACCCGAAACGTCGGGAATATAAAAGTAGATTAATATACGCGATAAAATCCCTAAAATTAGTTTTATTTAAAATGTGTAGTGTTCGCGTAAATATAAGAAATCAATAGGCATTATTATTAATTTCGTATATTAGTTTTTTATTATTATTTTCGTTCTGGTGACTAATACACGGTGATTGAATTGTAATATTTTCGTTGCAAAAATTATATTGCCTGTTTATTCTACTGTTAGTGTTAACTTTTAAAATACTTTTACATAATTTAGATTGTAGGTATATTCTGCTCACTTTACATTCTCTGCTCCGCGCTTATCTTAAGTTCTGCTCAGTAACATATTATAACATTTACAACACACACTCGCATTTATTTATTTTTTAACCGACTTCCAAAAAAGGAGGAGGTTCACAATTCGATTGTATTTTTTTTTCTCTCATTCTTCTTTTATAACAATTTACATACAATGCCGTCCAAGTCTAAAGCGGCCATTTTTCGTGAGGCGATAAAGGCAATTAACCAGCTGAAGGAAATTGCCTTGGCGGTAATAGCTAAGGATACAAAAAAGTATACTATAACGGACTTTACTGCTAGGTATGCCAAGCTAGAGGAACACAAGCACAGATTGGAGAACGTCTTCTACGAGATCCTGGATGATGAGGACCTCACCGATGAGGTCGAGGCCACCTATACAAAGAATTATGAGAAGGCGATTTCAGATTACAATGACATCTTAGTTGCGTTTGAAAAATTAAGTGTGGCTTCAGCTCTTCCGGAGACTGCTCACCCGTCCACGTCAGCCACACCTGCTCACGTTCTGCCCAAAATTGCTCTGCCGAAGTTCAGCTCTAAAATTGAAGACTGGCCTTCCTTCATAGCCATCTTTAGAAGTCTTACCGATGACATGACCACCATTTCGGATTCTGTGAAGCTTCATTACCTGCTCTCGTGCCTATCAGGCGAGGCACGCAGCATGGTATCTCATCTTCAGCTCACCAACGAGAATTTCGCCGTAGCCATGGATATTCTCACCAGACGATATGAAAACCGTCGCGTCCTGATCGACCGGTTTGTGGACATTATACTAGAGCTACCACACATCCATACGCACTCTGATATCCGCACACTCTTCTTGACTCCGCTCATTTCTGCGCAATGCGCCCTCAACAATCTCGATCTGCCCATGAAGGATAGTGACTACGTTTTCGTATCGATAGTAGTACAAAAGCTTAAGGGTGAGCTTCGCACCCTCTTTGAGCGTAAATATGGATCACGTTAGACTCTGCCAACTCTCAAGAATTTAATCAACTTCTTGGAAGAGCACGCGCGTTGTGTGGAGACCGAGTGGTCCAGCCCACACTCTTCACAAGCCAGTCGGCACTCCCCACAGACCAACCAATACCGCAGGCGGTCCTCCTCTTCTTCTCCACAGGTTTCGCCTCGTCAACCCGCTCATCATCAATTTCGGCTCATTCACCCGACTACAAGTCGGCAGGACTATAAAACCCCGCAGCCGGCTCCGCTCAGGCCGGTATACTCGGCTCAACCATCAGCTCCTGCCGCTCCAATTGCGGATAATATGCCCTGCCCATTCTGCAGACAAAGAGGGCACAAGCTCATCGCCTGCCCGAGGTACAATGACCAACCGATCCAGGGCCGATGGGACTTCATCAACGCTCGCAACCGATGCCGACGCTGTTTAGGCCCTCATTATGAGAATGAGTGCAAGTCCACGAAGGCTTGCAAAGAGTGTGGAAATAGAAAACACCACACATCATTGCATCGGCCCAATGTTCCTTCTCCAACTCACTCGAATGCTCATCTTCTACCCTCTCATTTGAGAGAGCAACCCAGACAGCGCTCAGCTCAAGAGCCCCAACATTTTTCAGCACACGCCGCACATGTCAACCCCAGGCCACACAACAATGAACCAAGTCATTCGCGCTCTCCTAGTAGGTCTCGTGTAGGTGGTCAACAATGACTATCTACAATAAACGAACACTACGAACCAGAAACTAATCAGCACACTCACTCAAACTCAGCTCACACACAGACATCACAAGCTTACTTTGCGATATCAGCTCCAACTATGAATAGTTATTTTTGCAATTCCGCTCAACGTGAAGAGCACGTTACCAATTTACCAATTTTATTGCCCACCGTCTCGCTAAAAATAGCCGACGTACATGGCCAGTTTCACACAGCTCGAGCATTGTTAGATTGTGGTAGCATGATAACACTTGTAACTCAGCGCATGGCTCGAATTTTGAATTTACCGCTAAATCAAACATCTCTAAAAATCGCAGGAGTGGGCAACCACCACACACAGGACTCAAAGGCATCAATCACAGTAGTGTGTAGACCAACACACCATGACACACCTACGATTACGGCTACAGCGCACATTTTAAAAAATGTTACAGGTTATTTGCCATTACAATAAGTTCCGCGCATAGCAGATGCAGAGCCTCCGATTCCCTTGGCAGATCAAGATTACCATACACCAGCTCCTGATCGATCTCTTATTGGGTTCCGACGTTCTCGGCCAATTTCTGGACGGGACTAAGGTTTCTTTAGGCCGGGGGATGCCTATAGCCTTCGGCACGATTTTCGATTATGCATTGATAGGACCTATTGAGTATTTATACGCAAAGTCTGCGAACCAGCCCATTTCAGCTCACGTTATTAGCTTACACCCAGAATCCGACGTAACTACACGCGAAATTTGCAAGCGCCTTGAGAGGTTCTGGGAGTCAGAAGAACCCCAACCTTATATAGCGACCAGTCCTTTGGAGGAGCAATGCGAAGAAATTTACCGCACCACAACAACTCGAGAACCATCAGGCAAATATATGGTAATATTGCCTTTTCTACCAAATGCACCGACCTTAGGCAACACTCATGCTATTGCGTTACGTAGATTTCTCAATCTCGAAAAGAAGCTTCAAGCAAATCCGCCCCTCCGCTCTCAATATGTTGACTTTATGAATGAGTATCTCAACTTGGGACACATGTCACCTTGTCACCCAAGTACCTTTGCAGGTAGGCCGCACTGCTATATTCCGCATCATGGCATCTTTAAGACGGGATCAAATAAGCTACGCACTGTATTTGATGGTAGCAGTAAAAGCTCAAATGGCGTAAGTTTAAATGATTGCTTGCACACAGGTCCAGCTCTCCAACAGGATATTGTCGATATTATTATGTCATTTAGAACACACCCTGTAGTCTTCAGTACTGACATCAGAAAGATGTTCAGAAACATACTCATTCATCCAGACCAAAGACAGTATCAACTTATTCTCTGGCGGTAGTCACCTGACCAGCCTCTGCTCACATATGCGCTAAATACAGTCACGAATGGTTTACGGTCCAGCCCGCACCATGCCATCCGCACACTGCTACAATTAGCTGATGACGAAGGTAATCGTTACCCACAAGCTACTCAGATCCTACGCAATTCTATCTTCGTTGACGATATGCTCTGTGGCCATGACTCTGTGGAGTCTGCTCAGGTACTACAAACCGATTTAATTAATTTGCTTGGCATGGGTGGCTTTCAGCTCAGTAAATGGACTTCAAACTGTCCCCAGCTCCTGGAACGGTTTCCAGACGACCAATGTGACATGCCTAAGGACTTTGACATCAGCCCAGAATCGAACACCATTAAAGTGCTTGGGATACAATGGATTCCTCAATCGGATGAGTTCACTTATCGCATCTCTCTCCCTCCAATAACCCAAATCACAAAGCGCTCTATTCTCAGCACAGTAGCATCACTCTATGACCCCAACGGTTGGGTCACATCGGTCATTTTCCGCGCAAAGCTCCTTTTACAGAAGTTATGGATTCTGAAACTGGCATGGGACGAACCCCCTGGCAATGAAGTTTACACAGAGTGGCATCACATTTCACAAGATCTTCCTCAACTCTCGAATCTCCGCTTACCTCGTCACATTTGCAAATATAAGCCGACATCCACTTACTCACTCCACGGATTCGCGGACGCATCAGAAGCTGGATTTGCGTCTCTCATTTATCTTCATGAGCTCAATGCCAATGGACAGGTCAATGTACACCTGGTCATTGCCAAGTCAAAGGTCGCGCCTATTAAGAATCGCCTCTCAATTCCTAAACTGGAACTATCAGCTGCAGCTCTTTTATCACAACTCATGACTCGTGTGTCCACTAAATTATCAGCTCATATTGCGATTGACCAGCATATCTGTTGGTCGGATAGCACAATAGTTATAGCTTGGCTTAACACGCCCCCTCATCGGCTCCAGACATTCGAGGCCAATCGAGTGTCAAAAATAACGTCTAGTTCGACTAGCACTATATGGAGACATGTTCTCACGAATCTCAACCCTGCAGACTGTGCAAGCAGGGGCATGTCAGCACAATCTCTATCAGCTCATGATCTCTGGTGGTTAGCCAGTTGGCTCAAAGAGCCCCCTAGCACCTGGCCCAAGATGCCAGTTGCTTTAGGCCATCATGCTTTACCAGGCCTTAAACCGAAAAAGGTGCCAGCGCATATAGCGATTCCGGATGTTGACCATGATCTGCTCACTCGTTTCAGCTTACTTGAAAAGCTCGTTGGGGTGACGGCTTGTATCAGGCGTTTCATTTTCAATTGCAAGCGCGGTCCAGAGTCACGACGCGCTGGTCCGTTGACAATTAGTGAACGTAGGGACGCTCTATTATTTTGGGTCCGCTCCGTTCAACGAAATGAGTTCGCAGAGGACTTTCACCGTCTTCAAACAGATAAACTTTTTACCGCTCGACTGCAGCGTCTTTCGCCATTTATGAAGGACGGTCTCTTGAGAGTCGGTGGTCGTCTCTCTCATGCTTCGATTAGGCACGATGCTCAACATCCACTCATTCTGCCCAGCTCCAGCCCACTCGTAGACCTCATCATTGACCACTATCACAAAATATACTGCCATCCTGGCTCAGACACTCTACACGCCATTCTACGCCAGCAACTGGATACTTTCCGCTCGCCGCGTGTTTAGACGCAGAGCGTTTAAATGTATAAGATGTCTCCGATGTCGCGCTCAACCCGAAGCCCCGTTAATGGGTGACCTTCCCGCGGACATGGTTAACCCTCAACCTGTATTTAGCCAAGTCACGACTGACTTTGCCGGCCCGTTTCTCATTAAATCTAGCACATTACGGAACGCTAAGCTCTTAAAAGCGTACTTTTGTATATTCGTGTGTCTCTCAACGAAGGCGGTTCATTTAGAGGCCGTCTCTGCTCTTACCACAGAAGCCTTTCTCGCAGCGTTACAACAATTTATCTCACGGCGCGGTACGCCGATACTAATTAGATCAGATTGCGGCACCAATTATGTAGGCTCCAGAAATCACCTCATAGAAGTTCAAAATTTTCTCACTGCTAATAATGATGCAATCACACACAAACTAGCCAACCAGCACGTAACCTGGTTGTTGAACCCCCCAAAGGGGCCCAGGTTTGGCGCGTTACATGAAATTAACATTAAATCTACGAAACAATTACTTTATCGGGTAATTGGTGAACAACACCTTACATTTGAAGAATTTCCCACACTTCTGACACGGATTGAGGCTGTACTTAACTCCAGACCTCTCTGCCCACTCTCATCCGACCCGTCGGACCTTCAGCCCTTAACCGCTGGCCATTTTATTATAGGCCGTCCGCTCACAGCTCTGCCCGAGCCGTCCTTTGATGACAGGCCATTATCTGCTCTTAAACGTTTTCAACTCATACAAGCTCTTTCTCAACGCTTTTGGACACTGTGGACCAGATCCATACCTCCATACCCTACAGACCCGCTCCAAATGGCTTTCCCCTTCCTCACCTCCTCAAGTTGGCGAACTTGTACTCATCAAAGAAGATAACCTGCCCCCGCTACAATGGAAACTGGGAAGAATTACGCGCACAATACCTGAGAAGGATGGAGTGATCCGAGTTGTGGATCTGGACACGGCCTACGGACACCTGCGCAGACCTGTGCTCAAGATAGCAAGGCTGCCGTTGGATTCAGCCCAGGAAGAGGTGCTCTCTCGGGCCCCCCAGGATGTTCGCGCCACTCGCGCGCGACGATTGATTCCCTGATTCGCTTTCTCTCTCTCATTCATTGATTCGGCGCGAGCGCTGTATCGCGTTAGTCACAACCCCGGAAGAGAGTCACGCGCCGCCCTCGTTCGAGAAAAGGTGTAAGAAAGCGCGTCCGCGACCTTCAGCTCATCGGCTCGCATTAATTATGTATATATTGCCGGCCAATATCTAATATATCTAAGTGATAATCATTACGAACAATTAAACATTAAAGTGAAAGTGACAGTGTATGATATAAGACATTAGTTGCACGTGTATACATTCAACGGCATAACCAGCTCAGGAGCGTGCCAGCCACCCAGCACCATTCATTTATCATCCGCCCATCAAAAGAAAGTGAAAGTGAACGCAAAAAAGACGAAAATAATGGATTTTGAAAGATAAGAAAGTAAAGAGATGTGTGCAATAAGAAAAGAATGGAAGTTGCTAGAGCAAGTAGATGAGTTTGTGTATTTGGGATGAGTATTTAGCAGGGATGATAGATATGATAAGGATATAGAACGACAAGTGAAAGCAGGAATTAGAGTGGATGGGGCTCTACATCCTATTGTGAGTAGTCAAAATGTGTCCAAAAAGACGAAAGTGATGGTTTTTGAAAGAGAAGAAAGTAAAACTTTATGTGAAATAAGAATAGAAGGGAAGTTGATTGAGCAAGTGGATGAGTTTGTATATTTGGGATGTTTATTTAGCAGGGATGGTAGATATGACAAGGATATAGAACGACGAGTGAACGCAGGAAATAGAGTGAATGGGGCTCTACACGCTATTATGAGGAGTCAGAATGTATCAACTAAGGCACGTATGGCAATTCACAATGCTGTGTTAGTACCTAATTTAATGTATGGTAGTGAATGTTGGGTGTGGTAGAAGAAGCATGAGAGTAAAATAAATGCTGTAGAAATGCGGTCATTAAGGAGTATATTAGTGATGAATCTGAATGACACAGTGAGAAATTGTGTGATAAGAGAAGAGTGTAGTTTGCAAGATGAAGTTGTGACCAGGATTAAGAAAGGAATGCTTCGGTAGTTTGGTCATGTAGAAAGAATGAATGAGGAAAGAGTGACAAAGAAAATTTATGTTGCAGAAGTGAACGGCAGAGTCGGGAAAGGACACCCTAGGCGAAAGTTTATCGACCAAATTGGCTGTATATTGAAAATGGGCCAAATCAAGGGTACCTATAACCGAAGAGCGTGTATGCGTAGGTATATGGATGTAGAGGAAGCGAGAGAGGTGTGTCGGGGTCGTGCCAAATGGAAGTCCATAGTCTCTGCCTACCCCTCTGGGTGACAGGCGTGAGTGTTTATGTATGTATTTACATCTTCATGAAAGAAATCGTTAATTTTTCACTGGGAATATACTGCTGCCCACCTCCTGTTTCTTTATCTATCTATCACATCTTACAATACACACATAATGATATAGGGTAGTGAATTGTCTTATAATTTATTTTTAAAACGAATCTTTACCTCCACACTAGGATTTAATTCCGTATCATGAAGGTAGTTTATGTCTATAAATTTCATAAGTACAAACATTTAGACCTGGAACAATAATTTGTAGGCCATAGAAATACTTTTTCCGTGCGGGACTTGAACCCAAAGCCCTCAGCGTTACAACTCATTACTAAAGCACTTCGCCACGGCGCCATCAAATGCCGCCACTACATCACTTTCGGCGCAACTAGTTATAAATGAAATATATAATTTATTTTTCACAAGCTAAATACATTCAGAGTTATCAAAATACACGGTAGGGGAAAGTTACGTGCGTCATCGGTAACAGAGTTCACTCGGAAAAGTTTTGATTGCTTATTCAGCCGAGAATCATGTGTCAGTGTGAAACTCCATGCAAAGTGGAATTTCCTAAGTTTCAGATGTTTATTTTCGAGTCTTGAATTGTTTCACCATTGTTCATATTGATGGATGGAAGGAGGAAAGTTATTGCGTGTCGTAATAATATTATATTGTATAACATAATTTGAGATTCAAAAGCGGATAGCAGAATTATGTCTTTAAATTTATGGTCCGGAATATGCCTTTTTTTTACACAGGGAAATGCCTACGCATACCCGCCTCGCGGGGGCAAGGACAGGTTATGTCGGACTCGCACTGACTAAAACCCCATGGTGTTCCACCTTCGCCGCATATTGGCAGGGCTACGGGAACGCTTTCGCACACATCCGCGGCCCCAGGAGCGCCAGCTGCCCCATGACTACCCCTTTTCAACAACACATTGAGACTGCCGTCGCCCGGGACAGTTTGCTTCGCGCAACACAGTGAGAACACCAAGGCAGCAACCAAACACAGAGCTCAAGCAAGGCGCTGTATTCCAATAGTTAATCTTGCGTATGAGCTAAGAGAGTGAAGTGACGGGAGTGATCTCAACCGACACGTTCGGAGTCTACTGAGAGTAAGCGAAGAATGACTGAAACATTGAAACTGAACCCCTCATCTTAAAAGAAGCTAGTTATTACAATAATACAGACAGGCACTTGAATTTTATTATATATTATAAAAATATTATTATAAATATATTATAGATTTATTTATTTGAAAATAATATATATCCCCGTGTAGTGGCAGGTAAGAATACTCACTACCGTATATCTTCCCGTGGGTGTCGTAAAAGGTGACAGAGGGAACCTGAGACAGAAGATGGGCAGCAGCATCTTTCTGATAAGAACAAAACAACAACAAAAAACTTGCGGTTGCCAACCCGCTCGCCAAGTGTGGCAACTATAGCAATATACACCCCAAGAAAGTAACGAAGAGATGGACCCCAATACCCGGCGGCCCCGCTATTCCTGGCTACGGTAGCGACCATGGTAACGGCGAGGCAGGGGGTGCTAAGAATCTCCGGTGGAGGCTCGGTTGCCACCTACGACGACTCGACCTGGCAACTTATAACGCACGCACCCTGAGGACTGACGAGAAGATCCTGGAGCTGAAAGAAGAGATAGACAATTTGCGCTGGAATGTCATAGGATTATCCGAAGTCCGAAGAGAGGGGGAGGACACGGTAATCCTTGAATCCGGCAATTTGTTCTATCATCGGGAGGGCGACCATCTGTCCCAAGGAGGTGTTGGATTTATCGTTCACAAGTCTCTGGTTAACAACGCTGTAAAGATTGGGAGTGTGTCGACGAGAGTTGCGTACCTTATATACTCAGAATCACCAAACGGTATTCGCTGAAGGTCATACAGGTTTACGTACCAACCTCGGCAACTTCATATCAGATGAAGTTGCAGTCTTCATTATATTAAACAGCATACAGGCAATTCAACAGAAAGATCTATAAATGCTTGCGGCGGGTCTTACGCAACTTTAATACTGCTCGAATTAAAGAAGGGATGGAGCGTAACCAGGGTTCTCAAATCTTTGCTAGAGATCTGTCTGCCAGAAAGAGGCAACTGACGAAGCTGAACACCGAGTGTGGCAGCGTCGTTTCCGGGACACCTGAGATTTTGAGTGAGATTGAGAGGTTCTATGGGCAGCTGTACACATCATCGTTGAGTCACACGCAAGTGTGAGTAACGATCCAAGAGCGACTCTTATCCGACACTATTCCGAAGATATACCGGACGTCAGTCTGAGCGAGATTAGAATGGCTCCCCAGCACCTTAAAAACGTGAAGGCCCCAAGCGAGGATGGAATTACAGCTGACCTTGTGAAAGCGGGTGGAATGTCGGTACTTGAAGTCCTTCAGGAGCTCTTTAATTCCGTCCTCAATGGTGGCACTACACCGGAGGCGTGGACCAGAAGTGCGGTGGTCTTGTTCTTCAAGAAAGTTGACAACGCTCTCTTGAAGAACTACAGACCGATTTCCCTTCTGAGCCGCGTCTACGTGCTGTCTTTGAGAGTTATTACGAATCGTCTCGCGTGCAGACTTGTCGACTTCCAGCCTCCCGAACAAGCTGGTTACTGAAAAGGCTTTAGCACCATAGACCACATACATACCGCTAACCTTTACCGCTAAAAAGAACCCCTTTGTCGTATCTCCTCAATTTCAAGGTACTCCCCTTGTTGCCTCAGCCAGTATCGGAATCCTCGGCGTCGACATATCGAGTAACGTGCAGTTTCGTGGTCACTTGAAGAGAAGGCCAAATTGGCCTCTAAAAAGCTTGGCGTGCTCAGTAGAGCGGGACAGTATTTCATGCCGGCTCAACGCCTGCAACTTTACAAGGCGCAGGTTCGGCCTCACATGGAATACTGTTCCCATCTCTGGGCTGGGGCTCCCCAGTGCCAGCTCCTTCCAGTTGACCGCATCCATCGCAGAGCGGCTCGAATCGTCGACGACCGAGTCCTTTCCGATCGGCACACACAGTGACCGAGTGAAGCCAGCCACAGTCGAGCGTGTGCCTGCTGTACTACCCTATGTCAGAGGAGTCACAGACAAGGTTGGCTACATCTTGAAGCGAGCTTCCATTAAAACATACTTCAAGCCGCTGAAGAAGATTGGTCAATTTTTACCATCCGTCAAGTGTCATATCCCTCTACAAGATGCAGGAGTGTACAAGCTGGATTGTGAATGTGGTCTCTCCTACATGAGACAAACAAAAAGATCTATTAAAACCCGCGTTAAAGAACATATAGCTGACGTGAAGCACCGACGTATCGGGAAGTCTGCAGTTTGTGAACATATTCAAGATCGTCCCCGCCATTACATTAGATTTGATAGACCACAAATCCTCGCAAAAGAACACCGATTCCTCCCAAGGATGATTCTCGAGGCTATTGAAATTAAAAAACATCCTAATTTCAATAGAGAAGATGGATGGGTGCTGCCATCTGCTTGGGATCCCATAATTAATAAAATCAAATCCAAACCCAAGTATACCACTGCTAGACTTCAAGATACTGTAAGCTCATTCTGCGTAAATCGGACCAAAAATTAATATTAAAAAACTGAAGGTAGCCGGGCTAACTATGACAGCAGGACGTCAAACACCTCAGTCCCCCGTGACCACGGGTGCTGGAAAGCACCCAAAACGTCGGGAATATAAAAGTAGATTAATATACGCGATAAAATCCGTAAAATTAATTTTATTTAATATGCCTATTGAGAAAGAAATAACACGAGTATGTACATATAATTAATAATATTAATACTATTTACTTATTACCTATTAAATTAAACAACAAAATATTTTAACGCTTGCTTCTTTTCTACAAATGATCGAGACGGGACGGCGAGTCCTTGACCTACCTACGACTCAGCTGATCGTACAATAAAGGGCAGTGTTGAGCCGATTGTTAACACTTTTTCATGAACTTTTTATTATATTATATGTTTAAAAATGATGCACTCAAACACTTTTGTTGAAATACGAGACGTTATTTTGTAACAATTTTACACACTTGTGACTCGATATAATATTATATTCGAAAGCGTTAGCTTAGTACCTACTTAAAGAGAAACAATGTATGGAGATGTGAACTATTTTTTAGTAAATGTTAATGTTAAATATGTATTAATGAATTTTAATATATGGGCTTAGATTATATGATTACATACTTAAGAAGTTTTTATCTATTTAAAAGATTTTAATATTTTGTTGAGAGAAATGTGGGTAACTTTATGGGTGTGGTTGGGTTTATTCCCGGTCTTAGGACACAGTTTATCCATAGGGGCTTATTTCTTATAATCAAAGGGCCGTAAAATGTGCAGGGGTCGCTGGTTCAGAGGCTCGAAGGACCAGATTATGTGAGTAAAGCCTCACATCGACGGTGAGCTGAAGTGCGGGTTGAACGAAATTGGAGAGGAAATGTAAGGGTGTGCACTTACTTTGAATGCATATGGGCGGATGATAAATGAATGGTGCTGGGTGGCTGGCACGCTCCTGAGCTGGTTATGCCGTTGAATGTATACACGTGCAACTAAAGTCTTATATCATACACTGTCACTTTCACTTTAATGTTTAATTGTTCGTAATGATTATCACTTAGATATATTAGATATCGGCCGGCAATATATACATAATTAATGCGAGCCGATGAGCTGAAGGTCGCGGACGCGCTTTCTTACACCTTTTCTCGAACGAGGGCGGCGCGTGACTCTCTTCCGGGGTTGTGACTAACGCGATACAGCGCTCGCGCCGAATCAATGAATGAGAGAGAGAAAGCGAATCAGGGAATCAATCGTCGCGCGCGAGTGGCGCGAACATCTACAAAAGCGTATTTTATTAGTTTTTTTAAACTATCATTTATTTGTATGTTATTGTGGCTGTACCACGTTACATCAAAAAGATACATTGGTTGAATTTGGACCTTTGTAGAGAATTCTAGGGAATTTAATAATGGTAACTACGCTGATAAGGCGGATTAATGCCATCAGTCGTAAGATTTGGTAAAAATTAAACCATTAATGAAATTAAACATCCATTAAAATATTCGTATGAAACACAAGCGTATAGTTTGCTAAATTAGTTTCTTGTTTTGTTTGTTGGTCCGCCCTTTATTTCGCTTGTGGGCATGCCAATTTGTTCTTTCGTTAGTTTGGCTGATTGAGTGACTAATCGAATGGTTTTATCAAGATTTGTGGTTTTCTAGATCTTCGCGACAATTAAAAGTACATTAATACAAAATAAAAAAATTATCATCAGTTATTATAACAAAAGTACAAATTCCACACGAATGAAGTCGCGGGCACAACTAATACTTTATAAGATTTACGAACGTAAGCCAAGATTGTCTTCCAATGTTAAGTTTCTGATGAAATTCAAGTTTAAGATCTATTTTGTGAGATATTCGGTGCGGTTGAAGTGGAAACTCATAATGTTGTTTACAAACTTTTTACGGCTTCTCACTCTCTTGGAAATTGCATGAAACAAGAACTCTAGGCACGAACTCATGTTAGATTGAGTTAGAAATGTCTTCAAGAAAACCTTAGTTTCGGAATGAAATGGAACTGGTAATTATTTTATAACTTTCCCTCCTGATAAATTCATTTCAATTTATTTATACTTTTATTTTGTATTAGACTACATAGCCTTTATAGCCTATCGAAAGTCCACTGCTGAACATAGGCCTCCCCAATGGAATACTTCATAGCCACGCTTGTCAAGTGGATTGGCAACCGGCGATTCTTTTATGCAGCTGTTAACAGGACGACACTGATGCCAATAGTACTGCCAATCTTCTTTTCAGTTTCCCTCTGTCGCCTCTTACGACACCCACGGGGTTATATGGGGTAGTGGATATTCTTACACCGCTACTTCATGGTTATATTAGACGGTTGTATTAGACTACCGAAATGAAATTAGTGATAATGGTAAAGAACGTATATAGATATGATATACCGTACGTGGTTTAATATCTTATTATAATAATTTTGTAAAGAAAAATATTATCACTTTTAAAATTATTTATCATAAAATCATGATATAATTGTTTTACACATCAAAATGTTACAATACTGTGTTAAAACATGATTACATATATCATAGTACATAGTTACAAAAAAAATGGTAGCCACGTTTGTCTCCAAAACCGGCCATGTGACAACTATTCCTCTTGAGGGACAAAGAACGGTTAATGCAGAATGGTATGCTAGCATTTGTTTCCCACATGTCTTATCTGAACTCCGTAAAGAGAACTACAACCGCCGCATCATCCTCCATCACGACAATGCGAGTTCTCACACCGCACACAGAACAAAAGAGTTTTTAGAGCAAGAAAACATAGAATTATTAGACCATCCGCCGTACAGCCCCGGACCTAAGCCCTAATGATTTCTATACTTTCCCTAAAATAAAGAATAAATTGCGTGGACAGAGATTTTCATCACCTGAAAAAGCTGTGGACGCCTACAAAACGGCCATTTTGCAGACCCTAGCTTCCATATGGAATGGTTGCTTCAATGATTGGTTCCTAAGTATGGAAAAATGTGTTAAATTTTGCGGAGAATACTTCTAAAAACAATAAATACATTTTTAAATAGCAATGTTGTGTCACTTCCTTGATTCCTGAAATTTTCAGTGCCGCCCTCGTATTATGACAATTGACAAACAAAATAAATTGATTATGAATGAAATAAAATGAAAAATAAATTAATTTAATTTAATTCATTCAATAAATAGGTCCCTTAGGTTAACCTTAGGTTAACTTGATATAAAGTCGCCGTGTCCCGTGCACCTTATATCACTAAATCTGAAAAACGTCCTACAACTTTCTTCTTTTACTTTACATAAGAAACATTTCACAAAGACGAACTTGTCAGCCCAGTGTGATGAATATTGAAGAATCTTTCAAGTGTCATATATAAATGATAAAGTAATTACGATTGTAATACAAATTAAATAAATAAATTATGTAATTTTCTAGAATTTAATGACAACTGGAAACTCAGATTTGAATAAAAATTCTTGACGCTATTATCTTGCATAGATTCCAAAATAACGTTATTTATTTGCAGGAAGGAACATTTCAACTTTTTTTCCAAGTGCCAAACGTACTGCACTTGGAGCACAGGATCTGACAACTGATTTTTTTTTTAAAATAATGGTGACAAACGAGCACACATTCCACCTGATGGTAAGTGGTTCCTGTGGCCCGTAGACATCTACATCTATCTTCGTTTGCGAATTAAAATGCAGATGCGTTGTCAGCCGTGAGGACTAAGATAGAATGCCTCTTTTCCAGTAAAAAAAGTCTCCGGTTCTCTACACTCACCACACGAAACACAGCAGAATTAAGCTGCTATTTTACGCTAGTATTCTGTGAGAACGTGGTCCTTCCCCGGTTAAGCCGATCCATTCGTGATACAACTATACAATTAACACTTTCACTGTACGGTTTTCAGACAAAATAGCAAGACAATAGCAATGACCTATATGTGGTGCACGGGATAGTGAAAGGGTTAATATGGTGGTAGCATGGCTCCACCACGTAAATAAAATATATTTCATGTATAATAGAAACCCTTTATTCATCTTCTATGGTATGTATCGGAAAAGTAGACTAATATTTTTCAAAAAATATCAATTCCGACAGTTGACCTAGTTAATATTTTATAATTTACCTAACCTAAAATATCTTGATCGATTTCGAGGAAATGCCAGAAATAATCTACAAAGCGTAGCTTATTTCAAATCTCTCAACTAAGCCTATATCCAGCCCTGTACTATTTTCAGGCATACACTACAACTTATATAAGGTTAGTAGACATTAATCAACCCGTTCGTTTCGTGGATGACGTAAGGGATGACTATTTAAAAGTCCCAGATAATCTTGTGGCTTCGGGTGACGGTATATCCATCTTTTTAACTTCCCAGACTTATACATGACGGACAGCCGTGATAAATATGGGAGACGTCTGGTACTGGTACCAATCCATCTGTCATGCATAATGATTATGTCAAATCTTCCTTTCAATGGCGGAGCCCCATGCCTTACAATGGAGTGATGATGCACTGAAAAGAAGAGCACATACCCTCTATAAACCTATTTGATAATTAACTAAGTGGAAAATACGTAGTTAAATATAAAAAAGCGCATAAACGTTTATAAACGCAACTGGGACCATAATGAATAAACTTTCATAACGTTAAACTTTTTATAACATAAGGATTAGTTCGTGTCATAAACTGAGCAAGTATAGTGCTCATTTGTTAGAAGGATAATGATAACTCCGCTGCAATACTTACGCAAATTATTTAATAGAGTGGTCTGAATACCAGATGTGGTACAATTAAGTCCCTACTCTCATTTATGTAACATCTTAGTTTGGGTGTCTTGGCCTGCAACTAGCCAATTATACGAAATGTTTATTTAAAAGACTGTAATTTTCAAATTAACTCTACTGGACTGTATAAGGTCCAAAGTGTATTGAAATTATGTGTTTATTTTTTTATTACCTATCCAATCCTTTTATTTCCTTTTTATTACTATAGTGAGTGCTTGCCTACTATCAATCTGATGGTAAGTTGTGATGTAGCTGAATATGGTAAAGCATGCACAAGATGGTCTAGTGTCTGGTTCTTTGATAGGAGAGGGGGGCAATTAGATCATGCAAATCCTTAGTACACTCCCCGAAATGTATCCTGTAGAAAACCAAGAGTCACATGTTGTTAAGCTGTTTTCGTGTCGTATTTTGACTTGAAAGGACAGAACAGAAGTTAATAGATTTAATGAGTTGGCAGACTGAATCGGACTCAAACCAAATTCTATTTCCGATTCTTATGTAAAATTATTTCCAGTAAAAAATACATCCAACAATATTTACCACTTACTTATTTTAATTGAAAAAATGCTTTTAAGGCTTTCACTTATGAAATTACTCCTGGAAATGTTATTCCACAAGAGATGTATACGTGTGCTCGAAATAAATATTCTAAATTAAGATTTCCATATCCAAATACCGACTCATTTGCGTAAGTGCTGCGTAGACGGTATATTATAAAGTAAGTTTTAGCTGATCCCTTTTTAACTTGCTAACAAATTTAACTTATAACAGTACAGTTACTGCGGAGACTTTTTATGGCATATAAAATTGCTTTAATCCCAGTTTCTTGTTCTTTTCGTATTAAACTTTTCAATCATAGACCTACTTATTAATCTCTGGAAAAAATGAGTATCAGTCTATCAGAATGAGTGATTAGTAAATTAAAATATGTGTGATTTACTGAAAACGACAGGTTATTCGATAAATGGATTTTAAATTGTGGTGGTGGAGTGAATTAAACCGAACATGACACACATACAATATCTTTCTTCATATTTTAAGTGGAAGAGTTTCTTCAGCGTTATGGCTACACCGTGAATGGGTCAGCATGACCATGGAAAAAACCATCCTCTACGTGAAAAGGAAACATTGTGTGTGTTCTGTGTGGTAAGTGACGGGAACTAGTGACGATTTTTGCTGATAAAGTGACTGGAGGTGGAATCCTTAGCTCCCGTGGGTTAAAACGGATCTACACTTTTTTCATAACCGAGGATAGGTGTTTGGGGCATATCATGTACTTGGTTGTTTTATAGTGATTTCATTTAAATTTATTTTAAATTACTGACGTTTCGTAGAGTGCAGCAAAGCTTAATTTTTATTTTATTAATATTTTCATATGATACGGTACCAACAAACACGCTGCGGCTATATTATGTTTGTAGTACGGATCGACTTAACCGAGGAAACACCTACCCTTTCACAGAAAAACAGTGTGAAATAGCAGCTTAATGCTGTTGTGTTTCGTACAGTAAGTATAGGGAACCTCAAGGATGTCGTCAATCCTCGTGAATAACATGGATTACATTGCATTTTCATTTTGATTCTTAATCGAGGACAGATATAGATGTCTTTGGGCCACAGCACCTACCTACCATTAAGCGAGGAACCATATGCTTGTTTGTCACCCTTTTATTGTAACAAACCCTACCAATAGTCACAGCATTAAGTTTAGTAAACCAAATATCATAATCAATTAATACATTTTACAGAATTTACAGTACTAGATAGGTCTATAATATGTTTAGGAACAGACATTATAAAAGATACATATTAAAAAAAAAACATAAGGTAAGATATAATATTTTCGACTATGTTCTATTGTTATCTAATTTAACTCCTTAGTTACTTATACACTTATACAAGTTATATATATACTTACACAAGTTTCCACAGACAAAATACAGCCAACTACATGAATTTGCCAATTTGCTATGCAAAATAAGAATTCTGTAAATGCTTTTGTACCCTAAAGAAGCATAAACTAAGATGTAGATAAGAATACATGTTGACTTATATTATCAGAATTTAGTAGACTTTTACAACACTCATTTGAGATTTTACGAATAGATTTAAATAACAATATCTAAGTTGTAAACAATAAGTAAGGATAATATACGGCTAACATTTTTTAGGGCAAATGGATCTGCTCCAGGGCTTGCGGAATACATATAACCTCAATATTATCTGCGAGTTTCCTAACGTTGCTTTTGCATATCGCAGATAATAAATCAGAAGCTAAAATTGAGTACTTCAAAATTCGACAGCATAAAGGTTATTTGCAAGAGAAAAAATGTTAATTTAATATTTAGGTAAACTATTCAGTCTGAATTAACATGTCATTTTTGTGGAATTATGGGTGACAAAAGTTACAGCCTATATATGTCTCACTGCTGGGCACAGGCCTCCCCTAATTTCTGAGAGGGATTTAGTGCAAGGAAATGTCCGCCGCGCTGGCCCAATGTTGGCGAACTTCACATGTCTTTGAAACATATTTTTTCTTTTTTTTCTCAAACATGCAGGTTTCCTCACGATGTTTTCCTTAACTGCCGAGCACGTGGTATATCAGTACTTAAAATTGCAATTAACAATTTCATTGGTACCGGCGCGGATCGAACCCGGGTTGCTCGCGTACTGTGAAATCATCTGAAACCATCTGAACTACCACGGCTTCTTTGGATGACAAACTGGTACATAATCCACCTGACCCATAGATACCTACATCTGTCCTATCTGTCCCGAGTTATGTTATTTGTTAGAAAAAAATAATTAAAATATGTATATTTTTAAATATGTCGAACTTTGGATCTTGTGGTAGAAATACAATACCAGGTACTGGTATCTTGTTTAATAACTTTAATGTTATGAAATATAAATTAGTAAGCTTGTAATAAAGTTATGAAAAATACAAAAATTTTAATAGATAAATACACAACATTCAGAGAATTGGTAAATCATGCAGGAATTCGATGGATGCATGTTGTGCAGGATCTTGGATGACATTCCTAGGGGAAGGCCTGTCAGTGGACTTGTTAAAGGCTGTAATGACAACGATGATTTTAGAAACGATTTCAGACGTGGTAGAGTCACACTGTAGCTTTATTAGTTACAGCACGAATGGGTTGCAAAGCATTCCATCTAAGTCATCAGGGCTGACAAAGCATCTGTATTTTGATTCCTAATCGATGATAAATGTAGATGTCTATGGGACACAGCATCCACTTATCATGAGGTGGACTGTGTGCCCTATAAAAAAAACAGGCCAAGTGCGAGTCGGACTCGCGCACTGAGGGTTCCGAACAAATCCGTAGGTACCTATATAAGTTTAAAATTATTAAAAATATTTTTATTATATGATGTTACTAAAAATTTATGCTTTTCGCAATTTTTCCTTTATCTGTGCCTCGTACCAAATTTTAAGATTCTGAGTTCACGGGAAGTACCCTGCAGGTTTTGATTCTGCGGTCCGCGTTTCCGATTTGATTGCGGCTGATTAAGAAACTATTTTTGTTTTACAGAAGAGGGCCATTAGAGCTATTTACAACCTTAAATCGAGAGATTCTCTTAGAGATAAATTTAAAGAAATAAATATATTAACTTTGGCCTCTCAGTATATTTACGAAAATTTAATGTATCTTCACAAAAACAAAGGTAGTTTTAGTAAATAAAGTGATATAAATTCTGAGGCTCTCTCTATTAGCAAGTTTAAATGTTTTGTAAAGTTGAAACTGTATAAAAAGGGTTATTATATTATAAATGAATACATGGTTGATAATAACCCCTGGGAATGAGGTGATCGCTTCCAAGCTGTTTCTAAAATAAATTTTGTACTTATATAGTTTGTACAACCAAGAAATGTAAAATTTGCTTTAAAAAAAGTCCCGCTGGGTTTCTTGCTGGTTCTTCCCAAGACAGAGGTTTTTTTTCGAACCAGTGGTAAAGTAAAAAATGACTTTCAATAAGAATTACACATGTGATCTATATTGAATAAAAAATTATTCTATTCTATTTTATTCTATTCCCTTGCGAATGTCGAAAATTTGCGGCATAAACGGCTGTATTTTTTCATTGCGTTGGCTTAGAAGTTTGATTTTTTTCACAGCTCCAAGAGATAATAGACTTGAGTATTCGATATGAATTTCAGCTTGATACCTCTACGCGTTCCTGAGAAAAAGGGTATTGACAGACAGCCAGACAGACGGACAACAAAGTCAACTTATAAGGGTTCCGTTTTTTCCTTTTGAGGTACGGAACGCTAAAAAGACGATCAAGAGACAAAAAAAAGAGTTCATACAGTAGGTGTGTGATCTCATAAAGGATCCCACTTTATTAGTAATATGTCGGCTACCATAGCACTGGTTTTCTGTTAGAATCTTATTTACTACATGAACTACCAGCGCAAGTACAAGAAATACGCATACAGAAGTATTATGATAACCTTTAGATGCTACCAAGGCCCAAAGACAGGTACGTAACCAAATGAATTATGTAGGAACTTTACTAGATAAATATTTCAAGCACGTTTAGAGAAGTAATTAAAAGTTACAAAATGCAGGTAAATTTGGTGTTAAATAAATCTTTAAAGGTAGATATATTGGGTAGGAGCTATTGGGTAATCTGCTAAAGTCTATGGCGAGTGAGAGAGAGAGAGATAGGCGCTCATTACCGTTACTCTTAGTAGGCCTATGTAAGGTATAGATTATCTAGACGAGTCATACTATGTTTATTTTATTTGTACAATTTAATACATCAAAATATTATACTTGTAAGTACACTTACCATATATATCTATAGTACCTATGTAACTGAATTGTGTGAGGCAGTAGCAATATAGTCGGCACTGTTGTAACACGCGTGTATATAATAAACTGCTATTTCTTACAAGGACTTTATCTCATTTCTATCACACTACAGGGACATTAGTTAAATAATTGTAAAAATTATTAATAATTGTATAAATTGATGTCTCTACATTTAGCATATACACACACACACATATATATAGTACCTATGTAACTGAATGGTGTGACTCTGTAGCAATATGGCCGGCACTGTTGTAACACGCGTGTATATAATTATTTCTTACAAGGACTTTATCTCATTTCTATCATAAGTTAAATAATTGTAAAAAATGATGTAACTACACTTAGCATATATACCTATAATATATATATGAGTTTCGTAGGAGTATCGTAGGAGGCGATTATGGGAGATGCCAGTAGTCTTATATTATACGGTATATAAATTGAATAAAACTACTTTTACCGATTCTATCGCGTTTAATTTACTTATTTTTATTAAATTCCCGAATCGAACGGGGGAGTCCAGCAACACTTCAGGCACGTGTTTTGCGTCGTTTAGAGGTAATTGTATGATCGACGGTGTAGTATTGTTAGTTGTATTGGGATAAGTGTTGATGGGGATGGTGCACACAGTTGAAGGAGATCAGGAGATGCTCTTCAAACTATGTTAGCCACAGAATTTTATTTTATTACAGATCTTAACTAAATAATTTTGAACATCCTTTTTTAGAATTATTTTATACCGTGCAGTTTATAGATACCTACATTGATCTTTAGTAAGGCATTACAATGCAGACAAACAGACAAAATTTGAACCAAACCGTTTGATTCATCGTTCGTAATGCGTATAGTAAAGAGTTAAATCTGCACTCGCCTGTCTTTCAGTCCGAATACAATCGGGGTGGCTTTATTATATTATTATTTACCATCTATGGCTACTTACCAGTTGGTTACATGGTAGTCAAGCATTGGCTTAGTAAAAAGGATGCGATGCGATCCCTGTAACCACACCGTGTATCCACACAACACAACACTATTATACTATTATTTCATAGTTTGGTTTTTTTGTGTATCTGGTATTCCCCTGTTGAAACGACCAATAAATGCTACAACCATAATGAAGTAGCTCACCATGGCTTTCAATTAATCAATCAATCAATGTCTTTATTCATTAACAATAAATTGTGTACGAATATTACAGAAATGTCCTATTTATATTGCTAAAACTTAACTTAGTTAAACAAAATAAATAAATTAGATAATCAAACAATAAAATAAATTAAAAAAATTAATAATAAAATTAACTAATAAATGTCATTGTACCTTTGCTATCTATATCATTATTCTACCTACTTAACGATTAATATTCATCACAAATGTTGAATAATATATTGTTTACATTATATAATAAAGAAAAACCATTTAAAAGAAAGCTAGCAAATGTCAACCTACTCCATAATTAAAAAAAACTAAACTTCCAAAATAAGAAGAAATGAGAAATAAACAAAATATTAAATTTCTTATCATTTAAATAAATATTCTGACTACTCTATGGTTAAAATTCATCAACACTATAAATACATTCCTCAATAAGTAGTGCCTTCAACTCTGTTTTAAAAAAAACCCAACTTTTTTTATTTCTTTTAGTTTTTTAGGCATCTTGTTAAAAAGTAAAACTGCCTGATAACGAGGACAGTGTTTTACAATTTCCAGTTTAGGCATAATAGGCAAAGTCAAGAACATCTTTCTCGTGCTTTCTCTCTTTCATTTCTTCATCACTTTCATAAAAATGTCTATTTTTTATAACATCAGTCAGAAGTATCAAAACATACAGGCTAGGTGCTGTAAGAACGTTTAGCTTTTTGAAGTATTCTTTACATGATTCCCAAGGCGGAATGCATACCATTGCTCTTTTTATTTTACTAAGTAAGATATCAGTGTTCAGATATTTTCTTAAATTATCAGTAGGTAACATAATCCATGTAGTTTATAATGGTATCCAATGAGTCTGTCAGCTTTCATCTGTATCCATCCGATTATAATGTTAAATTAATAAAATTGATGATTGAGATAAGATTAAAAATGTTACAAGGCTAGAGTGAATAGACTTTTGTAAAACTAAGTTAGTGTGCTTTATCATCTTCGGCTGCATCACCACTTACATCGTCAAAAATAAGTTGCGGTGCTGATGACAGCAAATTTTTGTACGTGGTAGAGCCATGCTGCAGCTATGTTATTAGTATAGTTGTAGCATTAATGGGTCGGCTCGAACGTGGAAAAACCACGCTCTCACAGAATAATAGCGTTAAATAGCAGCTGTGGTGTTTCGTATGGTGAGTGCAGAAAACCGAAGACCCCTTTTACTGGAAATAAGGCATTCCATCTTAGTCCTCACGGTGACAACGTATCTGCACTTTGATTCGTAGTTGAGGATAGATATAGATGTCTATAGGCCACATCAACTACTTAATATCAGGGGGACCGTGCCTGTTTGTCACAGCGTTAAATAAAGTTACGTAAAACTATGGCACTATACGTATTTTGTCCTAAGGATTTAACATCTTCCAACAATAATAGGAATAGAAAATAGGTGTAATATCGGCAACTCAAATGCAAAAACCCCATTTCGGCAAGGGGTGTCGAAACAGGGAATTGAAATAACGTCAGGAATATTGTATGGTTTCCGAAAAATGGCGGTAACTACATATATGTACTGTTATCACCAGACGTTAAACCAAATCAGCGATGGGTAGCAGCGTCAATGGTGCGAGTCAACTGGTAGATACTGCGATACTATAACAGGAAAAGCCCATGTTCAGCAGTGGACTCTTATGGTTAAAGAAAAAGAAGAGTGCAAAAAAGTTAAGACAGCGATCTGTTATATCGCTATAACTCTTCACCCTTGCGGTGAAATATATGTTCAACCTTCTGGATAGTGATTGTACTGCTAAGCTAATTTCCGGCCTTTATTTTACAGAGAGCCAGTAACGTTCCATCCTACTCCTCATAGGTAGCAACGCTACTATAGGCTTCTTTTTTTGAATTTGATTGCAGGTGGTCATTGAGCCACTTACCATCAGGTGGACTGTAAGTTCATTTGTCACTTCAGTTTAATAAAAAAGAAAAAAATGCGGCTATATTATATGCCAATACAAAACTCACCTTCGATATACAGATTTAGTGATGAGCCGCAAATTACGGTTGAAATTAAATTAAATTTCTTCTTCCTTACAGTCAATACAAAGTTCATTGCTGAAAAAAGAACAGCCTTTTAGATTACATCAAAGGGGGATTTTTTATTATTTTAAGTCGTTTTCAGAAAGCTGCTGCTGTCTTTCTTGTTTCTATATGTTGCCTCTTTTGGTAGAAACATACGGGACAAAATGAGGGTAGTGGATTCTCTTGTGCCGCAGTTTAGCTATAATTACAGACGTAAGCATTTGATTTATCAATACGCACTTGCAATCAATTCTCAATCAATCAATATATTATAAATTTAAAATATATATAAATATAATAAAAGCGTCATTAGCCTAATGGCAGGGCGCGGAGCGTCAACTCGAAAGGTCGTGGGTTCGAATCCGCCATTCGACAACTGTCGTGAATCACTTCTAACACAAGTATTTTAAGCTTACCAGAAGTGGTTAAAGGGAATATTAGTAATGTTTATTAGCATTACTAGTATTTCTTTAAAAAAAAAGAAAAATAATAGAAAGAATATTCTTTATTTTACACTAAAACACATTAAAACGAGACAAAATTAAATATGATATATATATATATATATATATATATATAGAAAGTACAACAGGCGGTCTTATGGATCTGGAAGCAATTTCTTCCAGACAACCTTTATCCGCAAAAGCTTAGAGAAGATATTTAAAGGAAAAAATGCAGGGTGTTCCACAAGCTTATAGCTGTAATCAAGAATAAATTCTTGAAGAAGTAGGATGAATGTACTGGGATACGAAGTAAAAGTAGTAAAGAGTAAAAGTAGTATAGAAAGTAGAACGTAGATGACGAATGAATTACTTCCTCTATCAGAGACCACATTTTTTTATTTTATAGGATAAGGGTGACAAACGAGCACACAGTCCACCTGATGGTAAGTGGTTACTACGGCCCATAGACATCTACATCTATCCTCTGTTACAAATCAAAATGTAGATGCGTTGTCACCCGTGAGGACTAAGATGGAATGCCTCATTTCTAGTAAAAAAGGCCTCCGGCCACCTGCACTCACCAAGCGAAACGCAGAGGTAAACCTCTACTTCACGCTGGTTTTCTGTGAGGTCGTGGTACTACCCCGGTTCGAGCCGGCCCATCCGTGCGACAGCAAAAGCTGCCGCGTGGCTCTACCACTGTTAAAAACCAGTACCATCCAGTTCTGTAATGTATATTTGTTTTCCTTGGCGGGAGATCATTAATTTTGAGCACCTCCTTTAAGTATAGTAATCCTTAAAGGCCTCCTGACTGGTAATTAAGGATTCTTTATGGATACCTTTCAAGAACCGCGCGCAGGTATTTCTTCCGCCCATACAACAAACTAAAAACGTTTCTTAAAACAAGATAATATATATATACCTAAATACGTATGGTGGCGGTGTAATAAGAGTCCGTTACTATTCACTTGGTAGAGCCAATTATTAAAGTTTTAGCACTAATGGGTCGCCTCGACCACGGAAGGACCACGCCCTCACAGTATAACTGCGTAAAATAGCAACTTCATGCTGCTATGTTTCGTATGGTGAGAACCGGAGACCCCTTTTATTGAAAATGAGGCATTCCATCTTAATATACTCACATGGGACAACGCATCTGCATTTTGATTATTAATCCAGGATAAATGTAGATGTCTGAGACCATCAGGTGGACTGTGTGCTCGTTTGTCACCCTTATTCTGTATAAAAAAAACATTTTGACGCAAAGGACATTTATAAGAAATGCCTGAAAAATATTATGCCTTCTGACATAATATTTCGCTTACGCAAGCCGTTAAAACCCTAGACCGGTGAAAGGTCCTTGTACCATATCCTGTATTTGCCAGATATTAAATGAAAATAAAAGGTCCACTTTATTTTCATCATCATCATCATTACAGTCTATCACAAATCAAAGTACAAAGCACGATCCAGTACCACCAATTACGAATTCCTGCTACGCACAACTTTATTCCGAGGTGGTACAAAAATATGGCCTAATAATTCTATGGCCTTCTAAAAAGACGGCAATACACCTTTTTGCACAATTGCACATCACTGTTCATAACATTGTTCAGCGGTCTACCGTGATTTCTTATACTTCTGCCAAGCATGGTAGTTACAGTAAAAATTAGGGGAACGGCCAGTTATGCAATGATTTTTTTTCTTTTTAAACGAATTCAAAACGGAGGATGTTCTCAATTCATATGACATCTTCGCAGAGTGTGAACCGATTTTAATGATTATTTTATTTTTAAATAGTTAATACTTCAAAAGTAGTCTCATATAAATTTGGAGAAAAAATCCATCCCTAATGTTAGCAAATAAATAACTTCTTTTTTAACTATTTGAAGTTTTTACTTTTTGTTAAAACTTATAATTATCAATATCAAGTAACCATGCGTATTTAATCCAAATTACGGTCCATTTAATAGTTTTCCTAATTAGTTAAAATAATTAGTGTGATTTGACTTAGCACGCTTACACTACTTGTTAATTTTTTACTTAGTATACCAGGTGTTAGTGAAACTCTCCCGAAAACGAAGACAGACGATAGTACTAGCGATACCTTTGATGATGGGTCATAAAGACATTCGATCCCGAGGAAAACAAAATCATCTTTTCACAACGTTTTATTAACTTTATTATATTAATACTGCTAAATGAAACGATAACTTCATAAAAAATCATGAAAATACTCAAACATAAACAAATCAGCTTACAATAGGGTCAATATACTCGCGGACGCCGAATTATTATATAGCTCGGTGCGAACCAATACCTACTCACTCTACTCTTCCCTTTCACACACGCGCTACCGCCGCCCGGCCGACTCGTGTCGTCTCGCGCTGTGGAATTTACACATGTCAGCTTTGCCAACATGTGGGGAATTCACAAAATTGCGGGGAATTCAAAGTTGGTTGGGGATTTAATGGTAATTGGTATTATGCGGGGAAAATACGTAGATTTTGAAAATCGATAGCCAAGGCCAAGTCAGAATCTTTTTTTAAGAAATCTATGTACTTATCTTAACATTTTGTTAGGATACTTATGAATATCGAATGACTCCCTTTTTTAATTATCTTTATTGCACCAAGTTTAATTTTCGGATTTATTTCGGCAACTTTTGTGTATCATTTAATGCATTTCATTTCTTTATTTTTAAATTTTAAATAAAATAAATGTTAGTTGAAAAGTAAATCTTATAAATTTAGTTGAAAATTGTTTCATTTCTTAAAATAAAATAGAGGGGAATTTGTGGGGAATCTGTTGAAGATTTGTCCTTAAATTGGGGAATTTGACATGAATTTTCGGGGAATTTGACAAATTGGTGTTGGCAACGCTGCCATTTTGCACCAAAATTTACCTAATAAGATTTGTTTGCCAGCGACATAAGAATTAGAGGCGGAAATCACTATAAAACTTGCAAGTAATTTTCTGCCGACTTCTAAAAAGGAGACGGTATTCAATTCGACTGTATGCTTTTTTTAAGTGTGTTACCTCATAACTTTGTACTGGGTGAACCGATTTCAATAATTCTTTTTTATATGAAAGCTGATACTTCCCATATGAATTTGATCGAGGTCAAACCAATAGTTTTTGAGTTATCCTTAATAATTTATATTGAAGTCGGCAGTACACAATTTTTAATTTTTAATTATCGTTTATTAATAATTTTGACGTACCTTTTTTAAATTAAAAGTATTGGTCGAATAAAATACGGAAAGTCAATAAAAATAAAGTAAAAGTATTATTTTTTTACATTAATTCTGTTAGATTAATTAACTGTCGATATTAATTATTGCAATTGATTTTAACTATTAAAGTATTCAGTACCATTTCATTTCTATTTTCTTATACAAAATCAAAGACAACGATGAAATAGTGTTTGTAATTGTGTGAGTACTCTCTACCTAATCAGGCACGTTTATTAATTTCAATAAATTTTTTGTAGTAAAGAACTGATTGTTGTGTCAGGGTACAATTGATTGTGTAATTGTATTAAAAATGACAACCACAATTTCTAAATTCAATATGAAGACTAGTCGTAGAGATAACTAAACTAATAAATAGAATAAACGTTGGCAATGTCGTAACGGTTTAACGGTCTATGGAAATGATCAAAAGTGATTCAAGGACGTTACGACGCACGAGGCATTTGTTTTGGCGGGATTGATTATTAATTTTAGTTTTTGAGACAGTTCCGTGTTGACTATCACGTGCGCGTGAGCGACAGATCAATCGTTTTATTTATTAAATTCTTGTTGGTATTATTCTTGTTTTTATGTTTTGTTTTAATAATGCCTAACGCGTAGGTACGTTTATGGTGCTCGTGAATACGGAAACATGTTAATGTGCCTTGGAGAATGTCATAAGGCCTCGAAGGATTTCGATCGGTAAGATGTTTCATGTCTAATTTCTTTTAATAACTTAGTAATGAACTCATCTGAATACGTAAACAACTGAATACATCAAAATAAGCATACCTACACGGTGGATAAAAATGCATGACTCTAACCTTGTTAACATTTAATTGAATTTAATTTTCATTAGCGAGTAATTAATCCAAGTATTTCGATTATTTAACTTGTGAATTCGAATTAAAGTGGTATTAATTGGTAATAATTCGAATTATAGTAGTTTAAGTAGATAAGGTATTTAGACAAGTGTTGTTAATTATTAGGCATTATGGTACCATCGCTAGCTCCAGGCCACGCGAATTCAGCGTCCGCACGTACATTGACCCCTAGTTAGCTGATTGTAATTCCACTGCTGGTTTTATATTTAAGTATTTTCATATATTTTTATGAAATTATCATTTAATTTAGCTGTACTAACACGATGGAGCGTGAATTAAGTTAATAAAACCTTGTGAAAACATGATTTTTTTCCTCGGGATCAAATTTTTTTATGACCCAACACCAAAGGTATCGTTAGTACTATCGTCTGTCTTCGTTTTCGGGAGCGTTTCATTAATATCCAGTATTATAATTACACACATATTACATTATCAATCAGGCTGTTATTTTAAATTTTATAATGATTTTCTATAATTACGCGAACAATACACATTGAATAAAACTATATTTACGGATTTTATCGCTTTTAATTTACTTATTTTTAATTCCCTAAGTTTAAATTTAACCCTTTCGCTGTCCCGTGCACTACATATAGGTCATTGCTATTGTCTTACTATTGTGTCTGGAAACCGGATAGTGAAAGTGTTAAAACGATCGAAAAATATAAATTAAAAAAAATTCAAACCATACCACTGCAAGACTTCAAGATATTGTAAGCTCATTCTGCGTAGATCAAACTAAAAATTAATATTCAAGAACTGAAAGTAGCTGGGCTAATTATTATATCGTGACGTCAAACATCTGTCTCTTCCCGTTACCACGGGTTGCTGTAAAGTACCCAAACTGTTGGAGATTAAAAATAAGTAAATTAAGCGCGATAAACTCCGTAAACATAGTTTTAGTAACATATTAAATTATTAGTTTTTTTAAAAGGTTTTGTATAGATTGGATTGAAGCACGATATATATACTCGTACCTTAAATTTTGCTCGAGTTTCTTTTTTTCTGCAAAAAGTTACTATGTTTAGGAATGGTTATCAAATTAAAGAGAACTGCAGTCCAGAGCCACCTGCAGCCAACTTCTGAGAAAGATGACTGCAAACTCGTTGTCACCTCTAAGGACTAAGATGGAATTCCTCACTACATGTAATGATACTGGCTCTTTTAACCTTTACACTGGAACACATCACTACAGTCACTGCTATTTGGCGGCAGAAATAGATAGGGTAAAGAAAGGTCATTTTGTGAGTTTGGCAATTTGGAGATAGAATTTCGCGTAACTGAGTGTATAGGTAACTTCTTGAAAGACTTTTAAAAGTCTATCACCAAATTGCCTTTCTCATCAAATAACCTTTTTAACCACATAACCCAGATAATCTTCTGGGCAGAATAAGAGTCCTACCAGTTGAATATATAGCTAAGATAGACTTTTGAGAACCAGACATAAAGTTTTTCCGCTCCGCTTTGTACATAAAACATGTTTTGCGTCGTAAAACCGAATGCAAAAGTTCCCTACAAGTATTTTATGCAGACCTTTCTAGTATGATCTTTACCCTTTCTTACAAAGCAGTTATTTCTTTGAGAAAGTTTGAATACTTATGACTGGATCGCAATCTATCAAATATTTTAATTATTTAAAAGGTTACATTATATGATAAACAAGTTAGCTAGACCCGACATCATTGTTCTGCACTTGCCGATAGGTGGCGCTTTCGGAACTTTGAATTCACTTTGCACTATTATTAAATTGTAAATATAAAATTTACTACTATTAGAGCCATACTGTTGGATTTTTATGGTTGTAGCACGAATGGGTCGGCTCGACCGGGAAAGGACCACGCTCTCACAAAATACCAGGGTAAAATAGCAGCTTAATACTGCTGTGTTTCGTATGGAGAGTGTAGAGAACCGTAGACTCTTTTTTCTGGATAAGAGGCATTCCATCTTAATCCTAATGGGCGAAAACGCACCTGCATATGTTTCTTAACCGAGGCTAAATATAGATGTCTATGGGTCACAGTTTCCACTTAGCATCAGGTGAACTAAGTACTCGTTTGCACCCTTATTCTTTTTTATTGTAAATATGATTAAATTTGGTCCATAAATATAGAATTTGTTAAAAAATTGATAAAGACGCCACCTATCAGATCCTAGAATATTCGTTTTCTATGAACTATTGCCACGCAACAAATTATTATATCATTATTTGTATATAAAATTTCGGTCAATTCGATCATAAGTTACACAATCACTAATAGATGCATATAGTCGTTAATATAAATTCAAAACCGACGGTATATGTACCAACGATATTGTATAATACATACTTATCTTACAATATATATCTTAAACAATATTTAAAAATAAATAAATAGTCCGTCGCATCAACTTTTATTTATCACATTAATCATCTAAATATCTCGTAATGTACGTTATCTAAAGTATACACTGCCACTTATGACTTCTTCTTCTTCTCCGTCAGCTCGTAAAAGTCCACCGCTGGACATTGGTCTCTCCTTTTTTAGAAAATTTTTGCTTCAATCGTCACGCTTGGCACGTACCGGACATATTTTATTATAAAATGATGTTGACAAACGAGCACACAATTCACTTGATAGTATGTGGATACAGTGGTCCACAGTCATCTCCATTAATAAAAATGCAGATGTTTTCTCACCCCTGAGTACTAAGATCGAATGCCTCGTTTCCAGTAAAACGAGTTTCCGGTTCTCTACACTCACCATACGAAACCTAGCAGCATTAGGCTGCTAGCCGACCCATTCATGCTACAACCATAACATAGCTGCAGCGTGGCTCTACCACGTAAAATGTCTTTGAAAGTGTTTGAAAACTTCCCGTCATTAATCCTCGTCACCATTCTAGGTATTATACTTATGGCGTAAAAGAGATGGTTATATATCGTCATCTACCAAAAACTTTTTCTGGTGTTTTTCACAGGCGCTTTTTACGACACTTACGAAAAAGTAGTGTCGCATTATATAAAATACTAGCTGTTCCCTGCGACTTCGCCCGCGTGTTATTTGGGGTTTTAATTTTTTTACGCGGAACCCTAATTCTTTTTCTAAAATAAAAGTAGCCTAAGTTACTCCTTGTGACATCAGCTATCTGCCAGTGAAAATCCCGTCAAAATCGGTCTAGTCGTTTCGGAGATTAGCCGGAACAAACAGACAGACAGACAGACGGACACACAGCCAGACAGACAAAAACTTTAAAAATTATATTTTTGTTATTACTACCGTATATACTTTCATATGAATTTTGTAAAAATCTGTAATTTTGACATTAAAAACAGACACTTCAATAAATATATTTGTATATAGATTAAACTTTTCTTTTCATCTTATTTTTTAGTACAACATATAGGTATGTCTAAGTAAACGTACTGGCGTGAAATTTAAGTAGTTTAGATATTTACGTAAATAAAAACCATAATTTATAATATTTGCTTACCTACCTCAGCCTAATAGAGCATCCTAAATGCACTACGTTTAATCCATATATTAATAAAGAGAATTGCTTTTCTCTAGTAACTAGGAAGTTATTCAAAATATTAATATACATATATACATAGCTTCACACTTGCAATCCCCAGGGCGCAGGAAAAGAACAAAAAACAACGAACTACTACGTTTAGCCAAAAAATGAGGGTTTAGATGAAAAATTGTGACAGTGGACTAGGCAAGAAACACAGTTGGTACATTATTTTGTTATAAGACCCCCATAAATATGACAAGATCAAAATGTGTCAAATATTAACAAATATATTGAACAAAACTACTCTTTTACTTACTTTTACGTCGGGAATATAAAATAAGTTAATTAAACGCGATAAAATGCGTTTAATTAACTTATTTTATATTCCCGACGTTTCGGTTGCTTTCCAGCAACCATGGTCACAGGGGACTGAGGTGACTGGCGTCCCGATGTCAGAGTTAACCTGGAGTACCTTCATCTTTTTAATTATTAATTTTGGTCTGATCTACGCAGAATGAACTTAATTTGTCTTAAAGTCTTGCAGTGGTATGCTTGGGTTTAGTTTTAATTTTACACAGCACGTCAAGCAGGTTCTGCACGACATCAAGCTTCGGGTCCCGCACCTACGTCACAGTGACCGAGTGAAGCCAACCACAGTCGAGCGTGTGCCTGCTGTACTACCATATGTCAGAGGTGTCACAGACAAGCTTGGCTACATCTTGAAGCGAGCTTCTATTAGAACATTCTTCAAACCGCCGAAGAAGATTAGTCAATTCATCAAGTGCAATATCCCTCTATAAGATGCAGGAGTGTACAAGCTTGATTGTGAGTGTGATCACTCATATATAGGGCAAACAAAAAGATCAATAAAAACCCGCGTAAAAGAACACATAGCTGACGTGAAGCACCAACGTTCCGGGAAGTAGAGAATATAAAATAAGTTAATTAAACGCGATAATATCCGTAAAAGAGTAGTTTTATTCAATGTTTAGTGTTCGCGTAAATATAAGAAATCATTACGTTAACAAATATAGTTTTTAGAATAAATTTATCCAACTTTTCGGAAAATTTTGTTTTTATTTTCATATCCGTTCGTCTCATTTGAATCATCAAATAATATAAAATAGAATAACACAAAAAGGTAAATAAAAGCTAATTTTCTATTAAATATCATCATATTGGGCCGGATCTACATTTGGTCGCCCTCACGTGGCGCCGACATGTATTATGATCGCTACTTCCTACGCCAAATTATACGTCATTAAGTGATACGTCGTTGTGGTACCATATCTGATACATACCGCTCCACACAATCGATCGATAGTGTGATCCTATTTTGATACTGTATCACTACACGACGATGCAATACGATACCTTATACGCCGCGAGCCATCTCTTAATGGGTTTTTCCCAATCATCATCCTCAGCGGATACACGCTGCTAAATTTGACAATTTTTGATTTGAAAACATATGAGGATTAGATAAAAAATTGTAGCGTTAATGATTTTATTTACGCGAAATACTATACATTATGTAAAACAAATTATATCATCGCGTTTAATTTAACTTTTTTTTAAATGTGTACATATTGAATAAAACTAATTTGAGTTTTTTTTCTTAATTTTTTTTAAATAATCAATAAAAAAAGATAAATAAATTTTATTTAATATGGACTCGTTTTTGAAACGATACGGCTGATCAAGTGATCGTAGTACGTCAAGATGATCATATGTGGACCCTGCCTAAACGTTGCCAAGTTATAAGTTCAATAAAAAAAAACTTCTTTTATTTTAAATCTATTGAAGAACGTTATATACTTCTATAACTAAGATTTAAGGTACTGTTATAGAACTTGATTCAGTGAGATTAACCAAGTTGACTTTCTACAATTATGGATGCGAACAGAAAACTAAAAAAATTATTTATTACATTTTACGTTATTCCCATTCATATGAAAAATACTTTTTTCTTATTATTACAGCCATTCACAAGTCCACTGCTGAACATAGGCCTCCACCAAGAAATGCCACAAAGCATGGTCCTAAGCCATCTGCATCCATCGACTTCCTGCATCTCTTACCAGGTCGTCGCTCCGTCTAGTCGGGGGCCACCCTACACTTCGTCTAACAGTACGAGAACCTTTCTCCCACAATAAAAGTTAAAAACATACTATAGCAAAAATAATTCCATTCAAATTGCAGCCGTATTTTCTCAACCAAAATTTCGGACTATATAATGACTGCATAATGAGATGTCGATTCGCGTCCGGTAACGGATTATTGTTGGAATATGTTCCGCGTCTCCGTTTTCCGTTTTGTTGTCAACGTCAATAGGTTTTCTCCAGGCGAAAATCAATCATTTTAACGCATAATAAGTAATGAGTACAATATTATGCTACGCGTCAATGAGCAGAAGACAACGTTTTAATGATGTTGAGACTAAGCATTTTTATGGTATGGCTTGCGTCTGCTTGATTTTTAAATATAATACGGTTCGTTAAGGTAAACTAAACATTTTTTTTATCTTTATGAGCCGTTCAATGGGGTATTAAGTACATGAAAAACACGTTACGCAACATAATGCAGAGTCAAAAATTTTATGTTGTTACATATAACGTATAGTTTGTAATAAAACTGTGTTTACTTTAATTCGTATAATATAATAAAATGGAATTTAGTAACATGGTAAACTAAAGAAGTTTACTTTAAAAAAAAAAGTTCACTCACAATAATATGTAACTCGAAGACCGTTAGATATATGCAATATTTTTCCCACATTTCTTATATTTGTTCTAATATATAAATATCTAATATTTCGTAGATTAGTTATAACCATATCTGTGCTCGTAATATAGACTAAGGACGGGTTGCTTCATCTCTATTTAACGCATATGTTTACAACGGTGCAAAAAAAATTCAAAAGATTTAATTTAGTGAAATAACGTTTTGTATTTAACGAACATAAATGGTCTTACGTAGTAGTTATTATTTGACGCACTTATGTTACGTTAAGCAACCATTTCAAACAACCTGACCTAAATCCTAAATGATTAAGATGATATAAATTTTCAAAAACTTGCAACCTAAAAAATAAGCAACTTTAACGTGTTTGGTATATTCAAATGAAAGGGAAAAAAGTTACAGCCTTTATAACGTCCAGCACTGGGTCAGGCCTAAAGATTTATAGAGCAATTAGTACTCCAATGCATGTTGGCGCAATGTCACACATCCTTACAATGGTTTACTTCACCGTCGAGTACTTGGTAAATCAGCACTAGAAATTTCCATTAATAATTTCATTTGCTCCGAGGGGTGTCAAAACCGGACTGCTCATGTAATGTGAAATTAACAGCGAGCGTTTAGTCTTGTACGTGGTAGAGGTATGCTTCAATTTTATTATGGTTGTACAAATGAGTCGGCTCGACCGGGGAAGTCTCACAGAATACCAGAGTGAAATAGCAGCTTAATGCTGTTGTTTTTCGTGTAGTGAATATGGAGAACCGGAGACCTGTTTTTTTGGAAACAGACCATTCCATTTTAGTCACCAAGGGTGATAATTCATATTATACATAACTTAGATGTCTATGGGTCACGGCATCCACTTACAATCAGGTGGACTGTGTGCTCATTTGTATTTCTTATTTTATAAAAAAAAATGTCTAGGTAAAGTTAAATACGTCTAAGGTAAATTAATAATTAGCACAGATAATAAAATAGTATAATTTGTTAAATTGATAGCTCTACGATGATTACTTGCCCATTATTTTCCTTATCCTGTCGCCTAAGCAAGCCATTTCTTCAGTGAGTTTGTTTTCGCGAGACAAATTTTATTTGTCGCGATCAAACGTTACACCAATTCCTTTAACGATGTATCATTTCACTTCTCAAAGCAATCATGTGTCACGATTTCTATTAAAATTCGTATTTGATTGGAAAATATGTATCGGAGTCATGTTGTTAGAGTTACACCGTCACCGTCAAAGACAAAAATGTCACGGCTTATTTTAAACCGAAAGAATGACAAGCCAAAAAATATTAGATAAAAACATAAAATTATAAACTATAATTTATATTATAGTTATATATAACAAAACTAATAACTTAATTATCATACAGTCCTACTTCCCGTAGTATCGTGCCAAGAACGCTGGCTACATTTCCTCGCTGAATGTCTTTATAGCCTTTAAGCGAGAAAAATAAACCAGCAGCAACGATCTCTTATCACCAGCAGCAACGACCAGTCAAGGGTAGAGTTCCTTTAGGATATTCGTCGCACGTGAACCCCTCGGACTGATAGTCTCTACAGCAAATGGTACAATATGTAGTCATCTCTCAGAGGCTCATACTTACACCACTTACCCAGTTGAACTCCCTATGATGCCGCCCTGGCTCTAAACGAGGTATCCCGAGATGAGAGGCCGCCAAAGTGTCTACGCAAGTAGCATCCCGTACTAGGGCTTTACTCCTCTCCCAAGGGACCAATGTCATACCGTCGGGTCTCCTACCATCGTCTCTAAATATCCAATAAGGCTTTAAAACCGAGGGAATATTTATAGATACAAGAGCCCTTCGGATGACATCGTTCAAAGAATCGTGGCGTGAAAATCTACCAGCGCTTTCCTTACATAAAATTATAATTCGATTTATTTTCAATCGACATATATAATTGTATAAAATATATGAATATTTCAGAGTCAGGTCTTCTACCTTGGGCTCTTGACCGATGTACCCTTAGAGTAATGTTAGTTTAAAAAAATAACAGAAATAACATCCAGTGATCATGACATATGAAGATCCTAGTGTAAACACCAGGTAATTGTCATTAAAATTATTGTATTGTCATCGGTTCATAATACGTCTGCGAAATTTCATAAAAATTTGATGCCCAAAAGTGCTAATATATAAATCGTATAAAACGATACTGCTCATGAAAGAGTTCTTAATATGGTTTTGTTTCAAGAGTATCCTTATGGTTAACGATAGGCTTAAAAAAACTTTACCCTTACACTAGAGTTTTCGTTAGTATCCTAGAGGCAGTTTACAAACATAAATTCACAAGGAGAAATATCCAGACACGGAACAATTATTTGTAGTCCATACAAATATATGTACCGTACGGGAATCGAATCAGCGGTACTCAGCGCCGCATCTCATTGCTTAGTCTCTACGCTACGGAGCCGCATTGTTAAACTTTCTTCGAGTTAGTAATGTTAATAGAGTTACTAGTATTCTTTATTTTAAATATATTCATATCATTACATATTGTAGTCATAGTATTTGCGAGGTAGTAGGGATCATTTTCTGCCTATGTGCCGTATGTGTCAGTTCCACTCTCATATGTTTATCTGCTACTAAATAGCAGTGATTGCACTGCTGTGTTCCGGACTGAAGGGTACATAGAGCCAGGATAATTACGACCGTGAGGCATTCCATATTTAGTCGTCAGAAGTGACAACGCGTAATTAGTCTTCTTTGTTTGATGTTGACTGAAGTCGCCCATAGACTTCAGTAGCCACTTACCATCCGGTGGACTGAAAGTTTGCTTGTTACTTCAGTTATAAAAAAAAAGTAACATCAAAATCTCTAATTATGTTATCTTGTTAGATCGTCCCACGATCATATGAAAGTGCATGTGCATATGAAAATTACGATTTTTATTTCAGTGAAATAGCTAAAGGCATGAAAAATTATACACTGTATACACTACGTATTTTAACTAAATACGTATGCTTTTTTTTTAGAAACGTTCCCCCACACTAGGATTTTCTTCTATATCGCAGAGGCAGTTTACAAACACAAATTGCACAAGAACAAACATCCAGACACGGAACAATTATTTGTAGGCCATACAAATACTTGTTCCATTTAAAAAAAAAACGTTTATAAAATACTTGTTTCGTGTGGGATTCGAACCCACGGACCCCAGCGCAGCAACTCATTGCTAAGCCACTGCGCCACGGAGTCGTCTATTGTTCCAAGCCCCAAATGTTTCTTTCTGAAATACGTTTTGTTCGTATTACTAAGCCCCCTATGCTTTTGACATTAGGTTGTCATTTGATCCTGTCTGTTTTTGTAAGTTTCAATTAAGTTAAAATAAAAAAATAAATTATAAAATAAGATTAACTAATTATATTAATTATAAAATAATATTTATTCACAGCCGTGTAGTGGCGGTTAAGAATATCCACTACCCCATATCTTCCCGTGAGTGTTGTACACGACGCAAACATAGTAATACGTCGAACGAAATGACTTACGGATTGCTTGTCGTAACCATCGCTAGTTGAACAACCTAGGGGCGGTGGGCGGAGCCATGAGGATGTTATGATCGTCGGGCCGCGCTCACGGTTCCACAACTAGCGGTGGTTGCCCACAGCAACGCGGGAAACGCCGTAGCAATAATATTGAGAAATATATCTTTTATTTTAATAAATAATAAATACGCGGAGCGAATGAGGCTACGCGCGCCGCGCCACGACGTTTTATATTTATAGTACTGAGGCGGGGGGCAGGGTCCTCAGCTCAAAATTGCTTCCTTTCCTACAACCTTTTAACCATTAGTATATAGGAAAATTGTTATGTAAATATTAGTTTAATAAGTAGTTGTAAGAGTGTTATATATATTTAAGTCTGTGCATTAGTTTGTAAGAAATCTACCTAATAAAGAAAGGCGCGGGGGTGAGGCAAGGGTCCGCTGGCCAGTAACGGCCAAATAGTATATAAGACGGGCCGGCCGGAACGGTCGGCAGTCGCTCTCCAGCCACAGAAAAGAAAACAGCAGCAAGAAAAGAAAAAGTTCCTCCTCACCGCCGCTTGCCTCCAGTTTATGCAAGACCAACGCGTTTCATTCATTTTTCGAACGGCGTTACGGCGATCCGTAACATTAATGGTCCTTCGAGAAGCCGGATTACTAGAAGAAAAAGACAATATCGGTCTTGGTATTGCCGGAAGAAAGAAGCAAACCGCAAGAAAGAAAAAATATTATTGTGAAGAAAAATGGTGATTACACGTAGTAACAACGGAGATCATCGAAGCGTCGCAAGGATGAACAAATAACCCAGGGGGCCACAGAAGAGGCCTCTGGGGGCGACTCAACCGCTAGTGGTACATCCAACACCACGAGCAAAACCACAACGGTCAGCGATACAACCGCTACCTCTGCGACCGATAACACGGCCGCAACGGAAGAAACCCAGCAAGAAAAGGATCGAAGATCGCAGCGCACATTAAAGCCCGACGAAGCTAGGTCGCGCCGCTCCGTAGCCTCACGCAAGAGACTCCTCGCGGAGTTAGAGGCGAAAGAGCGGTTAGTCGAACTCAAGCTCGAGCAGGCTCAGTTGTAAGCAAGAACGGAATTGCAAGAAATACACGTGCAGCGATTACAAGCAGAGGTCGGATCAACCGATGACGAAGATGAAGAAATAGAAGACGATTTAGCATCAGTACGCATTAGTACATGGTTGCAAGAAAAACCTACATCGCAACCCGCCCGCAGCCCGCGCCGCAACCCACGTCGCACTTCGCATCGCAACTCGCCCCCGCAGTCTACATCGCAACCCGCGCCGCAGCCCGCGTCGCAACCCACGCCGCACTTCGCATCGCAACCCGCTCCGCAGTTTGCATCACAACCCGCGCCGCAGAAAGAAGACTATGGACAGGCGCAGCAACAAATCGACGTCGCTACCTTAGCTGTTGCTCTATCACAAGCAGTACGAAGCACAAGGGAGCCGCCGAAATATGTGCAAGAGCTACCTACATTCAATGGTAGCAGCAAAGAATGGCTCAGCTTCAAAACAACGTACGAAGAATCTTCAAAGTACTTCACGATAAACGAAAACATAGCGAGAATACGCCGAAGCTTAAAAGGGACAGCAAAAGAAGCCGCAGGTTGCCTACTTATAAGCCAACCAGATCCCAGAACGAGAATGGAAACTTTGGAAAGGAGATTCGGACGACCAGAAGCGTTAATTCACTTAGAAATAGAGAAGCTGAAGCTGCTGAACAAAGTCACGGACAATCCCAGGGAGCTATGCATATTCGCAAATCGCATAGCAAACGTAGTGGGCACCGTAGAAGCACTCAAGAAAGCACACTATCTGCATAGTCCGGAAATGACGCGAGTTATCACAGACAAATTCACGCCCATATTGAGAAGCAAATGGTACGACTATGCAGCCAGAAAGAAAGAAGATATCCTAGAGCTTAAGAAGATATCAATGTTCTTAAACGAAGAAGCGGACAAATGCAGCGCGTATGCCTTGCCGGAGTTGATAGCAGAAGACAGCGAGACGAGAGAGCGAAGACCGAGAAAAATAGAACGTGCCTTCGCCACAAGCAAGAAACAATATAAAGAACGCTGCCCTCAATGCAAACAAGAACACAAACTGCCCGATTGCAAGTCATACGCCGCTCTGTCCACAAATGACAGATGGGAAGTAGCAAAGAAGAATAATATATGCTACCGCTGTCTGCGAGGCAAATATCGCCGATTGCTGTGTAAAGCTCCACCGTGCGGAAAAGGCGGATGCATGATGAAACACCATAAATTGCTGCATCACGACAGAACAGCAGAAATTGAAAAGGAACCCGCTATGGAAACCGCAACATCGGCAAGGGAGGTCATCACAGCGACTCAACCGTACAAACACCGCCGCGCTTATCTAAAGATTGCGCCCGTAACAATAAGGGGGCCGCTAAGCTGCGTCGAAACATACGCATTATTGGATGAAGGAAGCACGGTCACCTTAGTCGATGCCTCGATCGCCGACGTCATCGGCGCCGACGGCCCAGCCCACGCAATATGGATACAAGGGGTCGGCTCGGAGGTGAAATATGAGAAGAGCAAGATCGTCAGCCTTAAAATAAGAGGAAAGTACGCGCAAGAGGAACACAACATAGAAGCAGCGCGTACGGTAGAGCGGTTGGACTTCGCGCCAGAATCCGTGAATGAAAATCACTTAGAGAATTGCCAACATCTGTTGGATATCAAAGAAGATATCACCTACGAACGCGCCTCACCGAAAATACTAATCGGACAAGATAACTGGCACCTCATAGTGTCTAGAAAACTGCGCGTCGGTCGTCGAAACCAACCAGTCGCCTCACACACCAACCTGGGCCGAAAGAAGATCCCGAGCAGCGAGCTATGCAAATATTGAGGGAAACCAGCCAGAGGTCGGCGGACGGCAGATTTGAGACAGGGTTGTTGTGGAAACAAAAGGATTTCCAAATACCAAATAATTACAAGGACGTAGAAAGGTGCCTGCACACCTTAGAGAAGAGGCTCGACTGAGACAGCAATCTCAAGCTACAGTACGAAGAACGCATACAGAACCTTTTCAACTCGGGTTACGCAGAACGCGCGCCCATGCCACCGCCACAAGGAAGGACATGGTATCTGCCACACTTCCCAGTCATCAACCCTGCGAAACCAGACAAGCCGCCGAGATTGGTGCACGACGCCGCAGCGAAGACAGCCGGAATATGTCTCAACGATATGCTTCACTCGGGGCCCGACTTGTTACAATCATTGCCCGGAGTATTCATGAGGTTCCGACAGTATCCGTATGCAGTGAGCGCTGACATAAAAGAAATGTTCATGCAGATCAAAGTGCGCAAAGAAGATAGAGACGTTTTACGTTTCTTATGGAGAGGCAAGCGGCGGGAGGACCAACCGGAAGAATATAGGATGACATCAATCATCTTTGGAGCGACATCATCACCGTGCACAGCATTATACATCAAAAATAAAAATGCTGAAGAACATGCAGAAGCATACCCAGAAGCTGCGGTCACCATAAAAAGAAATCACTATATGGACGACTACTTGCAGAGCTTCCACTCTGTCACGGAAGCTCAGCAAACGGTAAAAGCAGTCGATCACGTCTACAAACAAGCGGGATTCGTACTCAGCGGGTGGACATCGAACGAAGAGAAAACAATAGAAGAAATAACGACAGAACATAACACGACGCGACCGTGAGCCTGGGCGGAAAAGAAACTGAGAAGACGCTCGGCCTGCTCTGGCATGTACAAAGCGATCATATTGGATTTAATACTCACAATATGAAGATGCCTGCCGACGTAAAAGGAAAACAACGCTTGCCAACTAAACGTGAAGTGTTGAGCATCATAATGGCATTATTTGATCCGCTGGGATTAATATCACCAGTGACCACCCCAGCGAAGAGAATATTCCAAGACACATGGCGTTACAAGGCGGACTGGGACGACCCTCTGCCCACAGAATTAAAAGAAAAATGGGAAGACTGGATTACTTCACTTAACGCCATAGAACAACTGAGAATACCGCGATGCTACGATTACAACCCGGTGTCGACGCGCCAACTACACACATTCGTCGACGCAAGCGAGGAGGCCTACGTAGCAGCCGTGTATTGGAGAACGGAGCGAGCAGACGGCAGCGTTAACGTATCATTGGCTGCCGCCAAGAGCCGCGTAACACCACTGAAACCAGTCTCCCTACCACGGCTCGAGTAACAAGCGGCACTGCTGGGAGCTCGTCTCGCGCAGACCGTGGTCGATGAGCACGATGGTGATATAGCGGGCAAGACATACTGGTGCGACTCTCGCACTGCACTGGTGTGGATAAGGTCGGAACCTCGCGCATACAAAGCTTTCGTCGCTCATCGCTTGGCGGAGATAGAAGATACGACCAAGAAGAACGAATGGCGTTGGCTACCGTCTAAAGAAAACGTGGCAGACGACGCGACCCGATCCACGCCAGAAAGATTGGACGAATCGCACCGGTGGTTTCGAGGGCCCCCGTTTCTGCAACGTCCACCAGCAGAATGGCCGCAGGAAGAGAAAACGACACAATACGACACCGGGGAAGAACGAGAAGTATGTAACATCGCAGTTAAAAGGGTAGACTCGCCAACAACACATCTGCCACAAATAGAAAGATTTTCAAAATGGATTCGCCTCATAAGGGCGACAGCGAGAGTCCTCTTATTCATCGACATGTGCAGAGCAAATAAGCACGTGGTAAAGGCTGGGCGTAAACGTAACAGAGCAAGACAAGATAGCGACCCTGGCTGGCAAAGAACAAACAAACGCAACATCCCCGCCAAGGAGAAAAAGGCAACTCCTACTGTGTCATCACTTATAGGAATACCGGCCGCTTATTACGTAAGAGCCGAACAAATGTGGGTGCAAGCCAGTCAGCGGGAAAGCTTCACGAAGGAGCTCAAGAGGATCGCCAACGGAAGTGTTCCGGGAGGTGACGACAAATTAGGCCACCTGAGCACATACATCGATGAAGAGGGGACCCTACGCCTCAGAGGTCGAATAAAAGCAGCATCAGAAGTGGAAGAGGACACGTACGACCCTCCCATACTAGACGGGAAGCACGCATACACTCGCCTGTACATAACACACGTACACGAGAGGTTGCATCACGTAGGCGTGGAAACAGTCGTGAACGAATTAAGACAGAGACTGTACATAAGAAAAATACGTCCAGTGGTGAAAACTGTCGTCAAAAGCTGCCTACCGTGCCGTCTAAGAAAAGCCAAGCCTGCATCACCATCTACAGGAAACCTGCCGTCCGCACGACTCGCTCATCACGCACGTCCGTTCACATACACCGGACTGGACTACTTCGGGCCAATAGAGGTCACAGTGGGACGACATCGTGAAAAGCGCTATGGCGCGTTATTCACCTGCATGACATCACGAGCAATATATATAGAGGTAGCCCACTCTTTAAGCGCCGACTCAGCCGTGTCGGCGCTCAGGCGTTTTATGTGCAGAAGAGGATGCCCAAAGGAAATATGGAGTGACAACGCTACGTGCTTCAAAGCAGCCGACAAGGAGCTGGCCGAAGCAGCACTCGCAGCCCTCGAGCACGAAACCACATGTCGACAAATTGTGTGGAAGTGCATACCACCATCAGCACCGTTCATGGGCGGCGCATGGGAGCGAATGGTTCGCTCCGTGAAAGAAGCTCTACGCGTCACCCTCAACGAGCGCTATCCCAGTGACGAGACATTGGTGACCCTGCTCGCCGAGGTCGAAAACACGGTCAACTCAAGACCTCTCACACACGTCTCAGTCGACCCAGGAGACCCAGAAGCCATCACGCCGAATCACATCATCATCGGTCCCAACTCGCACGTACCTGCGCCGGGACACTTCAGCGAGAGCGACGTAACGGCTCGCCAGCAGTGGAAACGAGCTCAAGCCCTGGCCGACGTGTTTTGGAGAAGGTGGGTAAAGGAATACCTGCCCCTACTCCAACACCGGCAGGAGCCCAGCAGCATAGGCGTATCACCGAAGATTGGAGACCTAGTCATCATTTGTGACTCCAATCTACCACGCAACATCTGGCCCAGGAGAAAAATCAGCAACGTATATCCTTGCGTCGACGGAGAGGTACGAGTAGTGGACGTAACCACAAGCACGGGGCATGTACTACGAAGACCGACAAAGAAGATCGTCGTGCTACCAGAGGGATCGCAGCGTGGCGACGGCGGGAGAATGTGCACGACGCAAACATAGTAATACGTCGAACGAAATGACTTAGTTTAGTTTAGTTTAGTTTAGTTTACGACGGGCTGTTTTCCGCAACTCCACGTCTATGCGCGTATTTTGCGTGTGGGCAGGAATAATGTGATTATTCGAGCCATGAGATCTCTCCGAAGAAGCTCAACAGGCCCTTGATGTTGCATGCAACTTCGGGGAGTGATCCCGGCGTGCCGAGATGTTTAGCCCTGTATGTAGCGACCTCCGGACATTTCAGTAGCACGTGGGCCGCCGTTTCTTCCTCCCCCATACATGCCCTGCACAGGGGACTATCTGTAACACCTATAGTAAATAAATATTTGTTAAAGGTGCCGTGTCCTGTGATAGCACTTGTTACTATCCTAATCTGCGGCTTGTTCAGTCTCATTAAAACTTTTGTTAAGCGACTGTTAATTTCAGGCAGGGCATCCCTAGCTTGTCTACAGTCTACTAGATTTTTCCAAAGCTGAGTGTGTTGATTAGTGAAGTGTCTACGTACCAGTGAACAATCGTTACCAAAGGGGATTGGTATGATTGGTTCCGGCCCTATAGTGGCCAAAGCCGATCCTCTTCTGGCCAGTTCGTCTGCTGCATCGTTGCCTCTGGATCCACTGTGTCCCTTTATCCATTGCAGGGTCACATTGTTGTTTTTACATACCTCATTTAATCGTTGATGGCATTCATATATTAGTCCCGAGTTCACCACATTGCATCTCAGGGCTTGGAGTACCGCCCTACTGTCGGTCAGTATTCTGATGGGGAAGTCATTAACCTTCCTAGCATCTATTGCTATGGCCGCTTGAATGATACCCATACATTCCGCCTGAAAGACCGTGTTATAGGTACCCAGCGGTGTGCATATGTGAATATTGAGGTCTTCAGAGAAAGCTCCACAACCTACACCTTCATTTGTTTTAGAACCATCGGTGAAAATTCTAAGCTCTTTTGGGCTTAATCCTTCCGGCTGGCTGTTTTCATTTAACTGTATCTTGTATTTCTTATCGAAAACAAATTGTTTAGGAATCCTATCGTATTTGGCTTGTAGGATAGGAATTTTTGAGTGAATTCTATCAACTATGCCTGTATGAGGGACACTATTCTTACTCCAAAGATTTAGGGTCTTGAGTCTGATGGCAGCTAAAGTCGCTTCTTGTTGTATATGTAGATGAAGCGGAGTTAGCTCCAGCATCGCTTCTAAGCCTGCTGTTGGCGTAGTTCTCATGCAGCCTGTAGCAGCCATACATGCCAGTCTCTGGTAACGCTGAAGCTTTTTAATTATGGTGGCTTCATTTGTCTTGGTCCACCATACCAGAGCGCCGTATGTGATCATGGGCCGAATTACAGTTTTGTAAAGCCACAGTATGATTTTTGGCGTCAATCCCCATCTTTTGCCAATCATGTTTCTGCATTGCCAGAAAGTTATACTAGCTTTGTTGATTTTGTTTTCTATGTGTTTATTCCAGTTAAGTTTGCTGTCCAAGGTAAGACCTAAATATTTTACCTCAGAGGATAGCTGGAGTTTTGTGCTAAAAAGACTTGGAGGATGATAGTTATTCAGCTTTCGTTTTTGTGTGAACATAACTAAAACCGTTTTATTTGGATTGACGGTTAAGTCGTGTTCCCTGCACCATCTCTCCACTATACGGAGAGCCGCTTGGGTCAGGTCGCACACTATGCTTGCTGTCTTTCCAGAGACCAGTATTATCAGGTCATCAGCATAACCTACTGTATAGAAGTGATTGTCATTTAATTTGCTGATGAGTTCATTAATGACCATATTCCACAGGAGAGGTGAGAGAACCCCACCCTGCGGGCAGCCTTTCTTAATTTGGATTGGTTGAGATTCACCAGCAATCTTTATTATTCGTGTACTGAGCATGTAAACTATCCAGTCGATCAGTGCCGGTTCAACTTTGTGTCTACCGAGTGCACCTTTTATGCTGGAGAAGTTCGTTCGGTCAAAAGCACCTTCTATATCTATGAAGGAACCTAGACATATTTCTTTGTTTTGGATGGCCTCTTCACTCTTTGTAATTACCTTATGAAGGGCCGATTCTGTTGATTTGCCTAGACTGTAGGCGTGTTGCTTGTCGTGTAGTGGTAAGTTCATTAGCGCCGCCCCCCTTAATTCCCTTTCACACATCCTCTCCATCGTCTTTAGGAGAAAGGATGAGAGGCTAATGGGCCTGTAGGATTTAGGGTCAGTGTAGTCGCTCTTACCTGGTTTGGGTATGAATGTAACTTTCACTTCCCTCCATCCCCTAGGAACATATTTAAGAGCAAGACAGGCTCGCATTATGGCAGCAAGTCTGACTACTAGGGCTTTACCCCCCCACTGTAGGAGTGCCGGGAATATGCCGTCGGGTCCTGCCGCCTTATAGGGGAGGAAACTGTGAATGGCCCAATGGATTTTGTCCATCGTTACCACTCTCTGTGCTAAATTCCAGTCTTCTGCTGTTGATGTCAGTATGTCGTCATGCCGGTTTGCCTCCTGGGTTACGCAGCAACCTGGGAAGTGCGTTTCAATTAGGATGCGTTGGGCTTCATCCGGCGATGTTGAGTAGCTACCGTCGGGTTTCTTTAGAGACATGGATCCCGACGTGTTCTGTTTAGCTAGAATATTCCTAATCCTATTTGCTTGTTTGCAGGTTTCTATGTTGCCACAGAATTTACGCCACCCAATCGAGCGTCGATACCTGATACATTTTTTGTATTCAGACTTAGCTTTCTTATATAATAGCCAGTCTTCATCCATTGAGGTATTCATGGCCCTATTTAGAGCTTTTCTTACCTTCTTACGTTTTCTATCGAGTTCTTTACCCCACCACGGTTGTTTTACCTCGGCATGTCTTGGTGGAGTGATTTCTGGACATGATTCATGGTAGCTGTCTATCATGGCCTTAGTAACAGCTGCTACCTGTTCTTCTAGGAGCGACTGATCTGCTATAGTATTTATCCCCTCAAAATCCGCTAGCAAAGACGTCAGCCTATTTAGGTATTTAGTTTTATCTGTCTTGCGGGGATTTCTCCATGGTGGTGTAGAGGGGATATCGACCTGTAGTGCGAAGCAGATCCATCTATGGTCTGAGCATGAGGCCTCTCTCGACACATGCCATCCCGTAATTAGTTTAGCTGCTCCTTCTGTTGCAAGTGTGAGGTCGATTATAGTGCGACAGCGTTTGTTTATGAAAGTAGGTTCAGAACCTATGTTTAAAATGGTTAGGTTAGTACTAAATAAATATTCAACTAAAACTTTACCTCGTTCATTTGGTTTTTCCATTCCCCAAAGGGGATGATGTGCGTTGGAGTCCGTCCCGATCACAACCTCTAGTCCGGTCCTCTCGCAGAAGTTCACCAGCCTGCTGAGGTCATGAGGGGGAGGAGTGTCTTCCTCCGGCATGTAGACCGAGGCGACGACTAATCTACTCTCCTGTGTGTACTGTATTTGTACGGCATACATGTCTCTAGAACAGAAATCTGTTAAAGGTTGTGCACAGATATCTTTAGTAGTGTAAATACACGCTCTAGGCTTGTCGTGTTCAGAGCTGTAGAATAACTTACCTTTTAGGTTGTTTAGGCCTTTAATTTTACCAGCCCCAACCCATGGCTCCTGGATTAAGGCTATGGCAGTCCTTTGAACCTCCAACCACTTGCGTAATTGAGCCGACGCAGTTTCGCTGTGGTGGAGGTTGGCCTGCACTAGGCTAGTTTTGGACGAAGGGCACGCCATCATTGATCGCGTCCTCCCCGTCCCCGCCCAAAAATAGGCCTGCCAGAAGATCTCGGGTTTCATCGTCAGCCACCGAGTCGGAGGTGGTCGGCAAAATGCAGTCCTCCTCGTCACTCAGTGAGCTGCCGCTGAGCCCAATCTCCACTGGGGGCTTCGGCTCAATTGTGCAGGCCGTTTCTTCACTGGACTTGGCCTCCAGTGATTCCGCTGTACCGGTAACTATGGCTCCGGTATCCATAACTTCCGGGTTGTTTTCTACCTCTTTGCTCGGTGGAGTATCAAAGAATTTACCTCCACGACCCTGGAATTTTACGTATACCGCCCCGCATACACATGCGAGACGGCGTCCGGCCTTCATCAGGGTCGGGATATGATCCTCCGGCACCGAAACAACGAGGAACCACCCGTCCGTCTGCTTATCTGCCTTGAGTAACAGCCAGTCCCTGATGTTAACCCAGCGGTTCTGGTACGCCAACACGCGACAAATGTCGCGTGAGTCTTTCCAGGCCCCCTGGGCATCAGGGATAAGGATACCACATTTGACTCTTTGTGGTATCTCTGACTGTTTCTTTATTGTCAGCAAGGTGCTGGATTAAAGGTCGAGGGTAGCAATGTTCCCCTTCAACCAGTCCAGAGCCTTCTGATCGTCGCACCACAGTTTCAGGACACCTTCCGTATAAACGGGTTTGCCCCTAAAAACTGGGCCCGACGCATCAGGGTCCTGGCTACTCCAGGCCTCGCTGATCATCTTCCTCTGTATTGCTACGAGGATGTCGTCTGCTACTTCCTTCGTAATGTGACCTGAACGCGCACACGTTAAGGCCACACCCAAATCTGCTTTAGCAGCGGAAGCGTAGCTCGTTCTTGCAGTCTTTGGTTGCTGTTCGAGTCGCACTTTTTTGTGTTCACCTCTAGGCGAGGTGGACTCTTCCAGCATCCTTTTGGCTGCTCTTTCCTTCTTCCCAGGACGCTTGGCCGCTCGCTGCTTCCTGGCGGATATCCTAGAGCTGGTTCCCGCGTCCGCGACTTCCACTTGGGCTGGATTTTTATCCTTCCCAGCTTCAGCGCGGCTACTGGTTCCAGCGCCAAGCACCTCAGTCGCAGTAGCTTGCCCAGCCTCCTTGGTTTTGGTATCTGAAGCAGCCAATGCGGCTCGTTCTCTACGGCCTTTTTCCCGCTGCTTCTTGTTCTTCTTTTTGGCCTTTCCACTACTGCCTGCAGGGATAGACCCTCCTGATGATCCGTCAGGTCGGCAAGTCACCTTTTTGGGTGCCTTGCCTTTCCCCTTACGGCTCACCACTTGCCAGGCAGCAGAGAAAAGGTCGTCAGTCCGTAGTGGCTCCGCAGTTTTATCACTTGCGGGCTCTTGTTTCTTTTTCTCTTCCAGCTCCTTGGAACTGGTTTTGGAAACGTTCAGCAAGGTTATCCCTTTGGTGGGGGCACCTACGCTGGACGGTACTGTCCGTGGAACCGTCGGTTTAGTGACGGTTCCCTTTTGTTCTTTGGTGTCTCTGGTAAGCACCTCTGACACCTCTCCCTCTTTCTTATTGGGCCTTAAATTGTCCATAATTTGTGTTTTTTAAAATTCATCCCCCCGGCTTCCCACCCTCCATGGAGCCCGCACCTTTGGGAACGCCCTACTTTAGGAATTTCAGGCGTTAGGATTACCGGGAGAATATAGGGACGCGAAGTTGGCTCACAGCGCGACATCGGGAGCTCGATCCATCTGGTAGATGGGGCTGACAAGGCCCATCCCCACCACCCGAATAAACTGTCACTTGCTCCGTCAGCATGGCCTTTACCACCACCCAGCCCCCTTTTCAGGAAGACTAGGCAGCCCCCACATCCCTCGCCTGCGACCCTCTGACGGGGCGCTTGGCCATTTCCCTATCTGTGGCTAGCAGATAGGGCCACCGTTTAGCTTGAAATCCGGACCAAAGAGGGCGTGTTGCCTCTCGCCACTATATACCCCAGCGACGATCGGCTCAACCCTCCAGGACTCCTTCATCCCCGCGTACGGCGCTCGACTGCGCAGGTCCTAGCGCAGGTGGGTGTGTTAGTCCACCGGATACACCCACTCTCTCCGGCGGATTCGTCCCCTCCTCCTTTCTCATCCGGGCTTGGGACCGGCAACGGCGGAGTTACGAAATACGAAATGACTTACGGATTGCTTGTCGTAACCATCGCTAGTTGAACAACCTAGGGGCGGTGGGCGGAGCCATGAGGATGTTATGATCGTCGGGCCGCGCTCACGGTTCCACAACTAGCGGTGGTTGCCCACAGCAACGCGGGAAACGCCGTAGCAATAATATTGAGAAATATAGCTTTTATTTTAATAAATAGTATTGTAACTATGTAATAACTCTCGCAATAAAGGCACCGAACAACTGGCGAGAGTTAACATAGATTTAGAATATAGAAATAAATTAATGCCAAATTGTAGAATAAGTAATGTATGTAAATTATATTCCCTTGTATAGTGCAATTTAATTTCTTATGTATTAAGCCTTTAGGCACGATAAATAATAAACAGGGCATGTTACCGTGACGCGGCCGCGGAGCGATTGAGGCTACGCGCGCCGCGCCACGACGTTTTATATTTAGAGTACTGAGGCGGGGGGCAGGGTCCTCAGCTCAAAATTGCTGGAAAAACAACCTTTTAACCATTAATATATAGGAAAATTGTTATGTAAATATTAGTTTAATAAGTAGTTGTAAGAGTGTTATATATTTAAGTCTGTGCATTAGTTTGTAAGAAATCTACCTAATAAAGAAAGGCGCGGGGGTGAGGCAAGGGTCCGCTGGCCAGTAACGGCCAAATAGTATATAAGACGGGCCGGCCGGAACGGTCGGCAGTCGTTCTCCAGCCACAGAAAAGAAAACAGCAGCAAGAAAAGAAAAAGTTCCTCCTCACTGCCGCTTGCCTCCAGTTTATGCAAGACCAACGCGTTTCATTCATTTTTCGAACGGCGTTACGGCGATCCGTAATAGGTGTCGTAAAAGGCGATAAAGGGAAACAGGCAAGAGATGGGAAGCAGCATCTTCCTGATAACAAAAAACTTACAATAAAAAAACAGCGGTTGCCAACCCGCTCGCCAAGCGTGGCAACTATGGCAAATACCCCCTATGAATGTAACAAAGAGACGGCCCCAGTCCTCGGCGGCCCCGCTATTCCTGGCTACGGTGGCGACCATGGTAACGGCGAGGCAGGGGGTTCTAAGAATCTCCGGTGGGGTTCAGTTGCCAGCTAAGACGACTCGACCTGGCAACATACAACGCACGCACCCTGAGAACTGACGAGAAGATCGTGGAGCTGGAAGAAGAGATAGACAAGTTACGCTAGCATATGATACGATTATCCGAAGTACGAAGAGAGGGGAAGGACACGGTAATCCTCGAATCCGGTAGCGTGCTCTATCACCGGGAGGGCGACCATCTGTCCCAAGGAGGTGTCGGATTTATCGTCCACAAGTCTCTCGTTAATAACGTTGTAAAGATTGACAGTGTGTCGACGAGGGTTGCGTACCTTATACTCAGAATCACCAAACGATATTCGCTGAAGGTCATACAGGTTTACGCACCAACCTCGGCACACCCCAATGAGGAGGTGGAAGAAATGTATGAGGATATCTCTAGAACCATGCATTCCTCCAAAACCCACTATACGGTGTAATTGGGAGACTTCAATGCAAAACTAGGCACAAGAGAGAACGGTGAGCTGAAAGTAGGGAAATTTGGAATACGGCAACGGAACCCAAGGGGCTAGCAGCTAGCCAACTTCATGGAGAAAAAGGGACTCTTTATGATGAACTCTTTCTTCCATAAGCGGCCCCACAGGAAGTGGACCTGTTCAAGCCCCGACGGTTCGACAAAAAATGAGATTGACTTCATTATAACGACCAGACAACAACTGTTCAGTGATGTCACCGTGATCGCGAGGCTGAAAACTGGAAGCGATCACCGAATGGTTAGAGGCACACTGAACCTAAGCGTTAAGTTGGAGAGGTCTCGTCTAATGTAGTCGACTCTTCGTCCTCCTCGTGCTCTGTTGCAAAGTCCCGAAACCTTTCATTTTTACACGTTTTTACGTTACAAAACCATTTTCAGTGCCTAGAAGACTGCAATGAAGTGGACGATATGAATGAAAAGCTCGTGGAAATTGTCCATGCGGTCGGAGCTAAGTTCTGCAAGACCCGTCGCAGAAGAACACAAAAACTCTCCGATCACACTCTCAATCTCATGGCTGTTTGACGGGAGATGAAGCTACATTCTTCAACAGATTTGACAGCATACATGCAACTGAACAGACAGATCTCCAAATGCATGCGGCGGGACTTACGCAACTTCAATACAGCTTGTATTGAAGAAGCGAACGAGCGGAACCAAGGCTCCAAAGCTTTTGCCAGATATCTGTCTGCCATAAAGAGCCAACTGTCAAAGCTAAAGACCGAGTGTGGCAGTATCGTTTCCGGGGCACCTTAGATTGAGAGGTTCTATGGGCAGCTGTACACGTCATAGTTGAAGCCACACGCAAGTGTGAGTAACGATCCAAGAGCGAGTCTCATCCAACACTATTCTGAAGATATCTCGGACGTCAGTCTGAGCGAGATTAGAATGGCTCTCCAGCACCTTAAAAACGGCAAGGCCCCAGGCGAGGATGAAATTACAGCGGAGCTTCTGAAAGCGGGTGGAAAACCGTTACTTGAAGTCCTTCAGAAGCTCTTTAGTTCCGTCCTCCATGGTGATATTACACCGGAGGCGTGGAGTAGAAGTGCGGTGGTCTTGTTCTTCAAGAAAGGTGACAACTCTATCTTGAAGTACTACAGCCCGGTTTCCCTCCTGAGCCGCGGCTTCGTGCTGTTTTCGAGAGTCCTTACGAATCGTCTCACGCGCAGACTTGACGACTTCCAGCCTCCCGAACAAGCCAGTTTCTGAAAGGGCTTTAGCACCATAGACCACATTCATAACCTTCGGCAAATAGTACAGAAGTCCAAAAAGTACAATTATGCACTATGTCTGGCGTATGTGAACTATGAAAAAGCCTTTGATTCCGTCGAAATTTGGGCGGTTCTGCAGTCCCTTCAGCGGTTCAAGTTGACTGTTGGTATTTTTTTTTTTTTTTTTTTTTTTTTTATATAGGATCGGGTGACAAACGAGCACACAGTCCACCTGATGGTAAGTGGTTACTGTGACCCATAGACATGTACATCTATCCTCAATAAAGACTCAAGATGCAGATGCGTTGTCACCCGTGAGGGCTAAGATGGAATGCCTCTTTGCCAGTAAAAAGGGTCTCCGGTTCTCTACACTCACCATACGAAACACAGCAGCGTTAAGCTGCTATTTTACGCTGGTTTTCTGTGAGAGCGTGGTCCTTCCCCGGTCGAGCCGACCCATTCGTGCTACAACCGTAATATAGCTGCAGCATGGCTCTACCACGTATATCGAAATGCTGAAGTGTTTGTACAGTAGAGCTACGATGGCTATCCGAGTACAGAATCAGAGTACGAAACCTATCCAACTGCAGAGAGGTGTAAGACAGGGTGATGTTATATCCCCGAAACTCTTCACCGCTTCATTGGAAGACGTTTTCAAGTTTCTGGACTGGAAAGGATACGGTATTAACATCAATGGCGAGTACAGCTCTCACCTTTGATTTGCCGACGATATAGTCCTTATGGCAGAATCGCTGCAGGACCTAAGCACTATGCTCACTGACCTCAATAGTGTCTCCCAACGGATAGGTCTTAAGATGAACATGGACAAAACAAAGATCATGTTTAATGTCCATGTCACACCTATGCTGGTAGTTGTTGGGAGCACTAAGTTCGAAGTTGTTGACGTGTATGTTTACCTGGGACAAATAGTCCGACTAGGTAAGTCCAACTTCGACCAAGAGTTCAATCGACGGATTTAACTTGGCTGGGCAGCGTTCGGGAAACTACGACACATCTTCTCGTCAGACATACCTCAAAACCTTAAAACGAAATTGTACAACCAGTGTGTGTTGCCAAGTGATGACTTACGGATCTGAGACGTGATCCTTCACTGCTGGCCGTATGAAGAATCTGAAGGTCGCTCAGCGAGCTATGGAGAGGGCTATGCTTGGTGTTTCTCTGCGTGATAAACTTAGAAATGAGTATATCCGCAGTAGAACCAGAGTAACCGACATAGCCTAACGGATTAGTAAGCTGAAGTGGCAGTGGGCCGGCCATATAGCTCGGAGAACCGACAACCGATGGGGAAGAAAGGTTCTTGAGTGGCAGCCTCATACCAGTAGGCGAAGTGTAGGGCGACCTGGTAAGACATGCAGGAAGTCGATGGATGCACGTGGCTCAGGACCGTGCTTTGTGGCATTCCTTTGGGGAGGCCTATGTTCAGCAGTGGACTTATGAAAGGCTGTAATGATGATGATGATGATGATTTATTCACATACAGAATTTAAATGACACCACCAAAAATATAATAGCCCTTTGTATTGTCCACTATTGATTCTAATAAATTATTTTCAGCGGCTACCGGACGCGGTTTCGCTATAGGAATTAACGCATAGCGGAGTCCGACCAATCAATTTTGTTTTCAATTTAGAAATGGTGATGCACACGTTTATGAAGTATTCGAATCGGTTGAAAATTAACTAATATCTCAAATATTGAATAATAATTAAATTCATAGTAATTAGTGAATGTTAGTTGGGTTAATAAATTAATTTTTTTAATCAGGTTGGTATTGTAAATGGTATTCTCATATGAACGCTTAATAATTACGCTGCAATTATATTGCAGAATTAAGTGTACAAACGAAGTTTTTTTTTTTAAATAATGTTTTTCTTTTCACTTGATTCAAATGTTCAGAAGGATGTCCATTTTTTACCTGACTATGTATAGAAATGAAATAAATCTTAAAATTCAGCTAATTGAATTCTTAATTAAATACGCGTATCACAATGTTAAAAGAAACGCAGGATAAAAATATTTTTAATATTTAGTTATGCTTAAGTATTCTACGTAAAGGGTAAACTAATTACCACCATATTTTGAACGCGTCTCAACTACCGTTTTTCTAAGACGGTCCATTTCACATACTTCGCATTTCGCTACTTGACTTAATTGAACTCTGTTTCTGAGTTTTAAAAAATTATTTTATTTAATCAGTAAGTATTTCTCTATATTCTTATATATATATATATATATATATATATATATATATTTCTTTTTATATATATTTCTTTATTACTTTTTGTATAGTGCAGATTAATTAAAAATAATATAATAATTAAATAAATAAATAATGCAGTATGTCATTGAGTGCACACGAGTAAAACGGATTTTTTGACATTTAACAGTTCTACGCACAAAGTACTTTTTTATATAGGAAAGTTCTACGATTGACATCGGCGCAGTCCTTCGTTGTTGCCAAAGAGAATATAATAACTTGTAGTGTTTGCGTCTCGTTGTGTATTGTCCCATTTTGTGTGTTTTTCATTGATCATATAGAATATAAGAACTCGTATGTAGGGATACGCAAGATTTTTCTCCGTATAATCTCAGAGGAAGTGGTGATAGAACATTAATAATAGATAGAAAAATTAAATATTTGGTAACCGCAAATCCTAACCTGTTACTCTTTAACATTAATATTTTTGGGCTGCGTAGCGTTTAAATCGTAAAAATGACTACATGACATTATTTTCTAAACTTACAGGAAGTTTTTCTACTATACCTTATAACTATACATAAACTTTTACTATCAGGTTTTTAAATGTATGAAAAGTGGGCATGGTTCTTTGCTTTAATTCAAGAGGTAGTAATGTTAAAAAATAAATTTTTTAAATTCATCTATTCATCACAGCCTATCGAAGTCTATTGCTCAAAATAGGTGTTACCATAGATTGCACCGTAAAGGGGATATTTAACTTAGGTGCGACCAAGTTGCTTAGCAGCCGGGTTATATATACTTATATGCTGTAGTGAGATAGTAACATAATATATTTGAATTTATATCTTAATTTATTATATTACCGTTTCCGTTATCGTGATAGCTTATTAAAGTTCACTGCTGAAAATAGGCCTCCCCCATAGATTGCCTCATAGGGGGGATATTTGCCATAGTTGCCACGCTTGGCAAGCGGGTCGGCAACTGAGGTTTTTTTTTATTTGTTTGTGAGTATAGAGAACCAGAGACCCTTTTTACTACATATGAGGCATTCCATTTTAGTCTTCAAGGGTGACAACGCTTCTGCGTTTTGATTCTTAATCAAGGATAAATGTAGATGTCTATGGACCAGAGCATCTATTTACCATCAGATGGACTGCGTGCTCGCTTGTCACCCTTAATCTTTAATAAAAAAGGAAGAAAGGAAGAATTATTATCATTATTTTTTTTTATAAATAAAATAAAATATCTTGATTATTATCTGAAGATTTCATTTGTTTCCGTGCTTAGTCTTACCTTGTATAGCGAGTATGTTTCGGAATTTCTATACCGCTCGGCAGTTTTGTGTATTTCAATAATATTTACACCCGTACCATATTACAAGGTTCTATATTAGTATTTCTTACCCCTCATGGTACTCCATGCCTGCCTCAATTACTCTACACGCTTACTATGTCGCTCGTACATCATACGGGGTGGTTAAAACAACGCTTCACGATTGCCAGTGTTAAAAAATTATTTCTGTTAATTTTAACTTCATTTCCTAATTAGTATAATTTGTAACTAGAACTATTGATAATACTTATAGACAAAAGTAATTAACTGATATAATCTTAAGCTAAATTGACTGTCTTATGAGTCTAGTGATCGTAAACACGGTCATGAAGTCCCGGGGTCGAATCCCGGGTGGGGTTGAAATTAGTTTCTAGCCACCCTGAGTAAACTAATTTTTAGCCTACCTGTAGTTGTCGTTGTTACATACCCGTACCTTGGAAAACACGTAAAGCTGTTGGTCCTGCGTCTGATCTCTTTCAGGTTGTGTCGGTCAGTCGTCCCGTTGGACTATGAGAGTAAGGGAAAAGAAAGTGCATCTGTGCTTGTGAATCCACTCAGGCACTATAAACTTAGTTCCCTTTCAGAGAGCAGCACGCGACCAAAATTTAGTTCGGAGGACATTATACTTATTATGTATGATTTGCGAACATTATTCTGTATGAAGTCGATGGATGTCGTAGCATTAGGATGTAATAATGATGATTATGCTTTATATATCTTTTTTCTTTACTTTTGTCCACATTAAATATAGATTAACATCGGTTTTGAAGGTAAGGGAAATTTAATAGAAGCTCTAAGAACGTCTTTGAAGTAAGTAGCATATAACTAAGCTTTGTTTTTCTTCAGCTTACACCCGTAAATCAACTTGTCCGAACTTTTATGAAAGCGACATTTTAACGCTTCATTTCCCAAAGGATTAACCTTTTGGGCTCCGTTTTCTCTATATCGTTCGACGAGTAAGGATTCGAGTTACCGAGAAATATTGTATTTTGACATAATAAATAAGGAAACGTTTTATGCTTATGCGGTAACAAAAAATGATATTGTTTCGCAATACTTTCGAATTTTGTTTACTTTCTCATAATTTAGATCTCATATTTGTAATAATTGGATCATAAATCGGTATATAGGAAGTAAGATTATTTTGAATAAATGGGCTAAAGTTACTTATACATATATTAAGTATTGCTTTATGTTGATTGTTTTAATGTTTTTTATTACTGTTTTGAGTATAATTATTATTGCTTAGGTTTTTTACAAATCCAACAAAACCTACTATCGATATACTCGTATTTAATAAGTACTTTTAATTTCTTTAGGTCTCTTGGTTTGCTCACGTACTGTATAAATTACGGCGTGCGTTTAGCTATACGCTAGGCGGTGAACAAAAAAATTGTAAGGAAACCTGCATATCTGATGAATTATTTCGCAGACGCTTAAATTCTGCCACTCATTAAACACACACATAAGCAGCACGTTGTACTGGCTCCATAACCCACTCAGAAATGACAGGTTACCTATTCCAATCATTGGAACTTATGTCATCTTAATTTTGTTAGTTCAATTACATGAGTAAGGCAAAACTTCTAAGGAGCTGTAAAAATTTTAACCTATTTTGGTAGGGTTGGCACAGAAGGAGAAAATTAAATAAGCAAAACGTTTATCTGCTTTTATTATATACTTCAGATGTAATATTTTTTTTTATAAACTACTTATTCTAAATATTTCATTTTATAATATTTGTTCAAAAATTTGTTGTGGCTTTTTATTAAATAGTAAATTTGAATCTAATGTAAAGTTTTTTTTTACTTATCTATTGGAAATTACTCACATGGCGTAACACATATGCAATCTTATACACGTTTTAATATTTCATCACCATTATTTACAATGTCTCTTTACAGACCAAAATATTCGCAAAATTTTTGCTCAACCAATTCTTACATTCATTACAGATACATACACACATCATTGGCTGGAACTAAAACAAGCACCGTCGTTTGTCAGCAAGTTGAGTGTTTCCTAATATATATTTTACACATATTTTTTTTTATTTTTTTAGAAAATAAATTAATATATTGGTAAATCCAATTGGGCATACCTTAAGCGCATTAAAAAAATTCCGTATAACATGGATGTTCGGAATTTTTTAAAGTAGTTTAAATACATTTCGACAGCATGATCGGCTTCAACACCCTCGAAACCCATGAAAATGACACCCATGATGAAAAAATTGATACCTATTGCAGCCGCCAGCTTGGATTTACATTTCGAGAGCACTATCGGCTTCAACACCCTCGAAAACTATGAAAATGACACTCATGATGAAAAAACTGGTACCTAATTCAGCCGCCATTTTAGGTTTACATTTCTACAGCACTATCAGCTTCAACACCCTCCAAAACTATGAAAATGACGCCCATGATGAAAAAATTGGTACCTAATTCAGCCGCCATCTTGGATTTACATTTCGACAGCACTATCAGCTTCAACACCCTCGAAAACCATGAAAATGACACCCATGATGAAAAAATTTATAGCTATTGCAGCCGCCAACTTGGATTTACATTTCGACAGCACTATCGGCTTCAACATCCTCGAAAACCATTAAAATGACACCTAAGATGAAAAAAATTGATATCTATTACAGCCGCCACCTTGGATTTACATTTCGACAGCACTATCGGCTTCAACACTCTCGAAAACTATGAAAATGACACCCATGATAATAAAATTTATACCTATTGCAGCCGCCATTTTGGATTTACATTTCGACAACCCTATCGGCTTCAACACTCTCGAAAACCATGAAAATGATACCCATGATAAAAAATTGATACTACTTGCTTTTAGTACGTGCTACTTTTATTTATTAGTTGCTTTTAAAAATGTTGTATTAAAAAAAATCTTACATTATTAGTATAATCAAGTATTTAAGAAATTTGGTATTCGAATATTGTGTATTTGTAAAGCGATCTTTTTGAGCCGCTGCAAACAACCGTAACAGTGTCCACTCACGACGGCGACTGACGCCGAACTACCTGCCGAATACACCAAAAATTTCGCCATTTCGCAGCCGAAAAAAATTATTTTAACTAAAAAAACAAAATTAAACTGATATTTACATTCAATGGCTTCCCACATGATAGATGAAGAGTTTTAAAAATATATTGAGTTGAACAATAGATATTTTCAAATGTTATCGTGTTTACAAGCCTTGCGTACTTGATAAATCCACACCATAAGCCACTAAAACCACTTTCTTATTTAAAAATAGCAATTAATCGATTTAAAAAATATATATAAGTTCAAAAATCATATATCTTTCTAACAATGTGCTTTTTATATCATTTATATGTATTATATGATTGCTAGATACGATTTTATTCGATACAACGTTGGAATCTTAATTTTTAGGCGATAGTAGAACATACCTTGCGCTTTCGCTTAAGCTATGCAATAGGATTTTTCGAAGTGATACTCATAGAATCTATATGTTGTCATTGTATAATCAATAAGTGTTGAATGGAGATATTCTCGTCCGACAGCTTTCAACCACTCTTACCCTCTGAAATCATAATAATAATAAAGAAGGAACATGCTACTTATTTAATTAATAAATGTAATTATTCAGGTATAAACATTATACAAAATAACTATTCAATCATTTATAGGTAGATAGGTCACTAATAGGCGAGTAATTTATCTACCATATTAAATATAACAAATTATAGTCAAGCTTAATCCTTACCTAGTGGAGTCTTTGAGATGATTAACCCTTAATAAGACACATGAAGAAAATCACACAACTAGTCATATAGGGTCTCTGGTGACCCCAAATAAATAGTTAAAAATAAAGTGTTAGATAGAAATAAAATGAAGTATGTACTATCATAAATATTAAAATTCTGTATTATAATTAAATTTAAGAAAATAAAACATAACTTTGACTTGAAACAATTAAAAAAAATTCTAACCTCTCTTTAAACTACCAATTTTTGGCGCAGCAGAGATCAACTTAAAAAAAATTATCCGATTCAGTGCAGTATACGTATTGTTGACTAATATATTTACCACACTTATTGCATTTGCCGATTTTTTGTTGAAGTAGGGACTGCACGTTGTTGAATGCTACGTTCCTGGTGATCTTCTACAGATGCTACCGCTAATTCCTTAAAAAATCCGCCTTATATATGTGTTACTCTTATTAGTATTCAGCATTACTGATAGCATTAGCCTGTTATTGTAGTATCTCAATACTTCAAACTGAAAAAAAATACAATAAAAATAACCACAAAAATAAGTAATGCACTGTACTATACACAAATACTAATAAAATAAATAACAATATACGCATAGAAACTAAATAAAAATACAGAAAGGAGATGTATGAAATTGGGTTGTTGACATCGTTCGTAATATACATAAACACTCACGCCTGTCACCCAGAGGGGTAGGCAGAGACTACGGACTTCCATTTGGCGCGATCCTGACACACCTCTGTCGCCTCTTTCACATCCATATATCTACGCATACACGCTCGTCGGTTAAGGGTACTCCTAATCTGGCCCATTTTCAATGTATCGCCGATCTGGTCGATAAACCTTCGTCTAGGGCGTCCCTTCCCGACCCTGCCGTTCACTTCTGCAACATAAATTTGCTTTGTCACTCTTTCCTCGTTCATTCTTTCTACGTGACCAAACCACCGAAGCATTCCTTTCTGAATCCTTGTCACAACGTCATCTTGCAAACCACACTTTTCTCTTATTACACTATTTCTCACCCTGTCGTTCGTAACAGTTATACAAAAATATATAGGTAATATAACGATAAATTATAAGCATAAATAAATGGTTTTTATTTCTTTAGTCCTTGGGACAATCATAAAAACATTTTTTTAAAACTGAAATAGAAAGCTAATGCTTTTGCTTTAGCAAAAATGAAACGTTTTAATATTTAAATTTTTATAAAAAAAATTAAAATATCCTTTCTGTTCTGTCTATGGCAATTGATAATGAAGACTATTTTTATAATAAAATAACCTTCCTTACCAAAAAAAAATCATACGAGTAATAATGAAACATTGACGCGAATCTGTAGTTATTAATATTGAATAAAATAATGAATGAAATGAAAACGATTGAATAGGCTATGTCATTAAATCAAAAAACATTTGAATAGTATCCTACACGACTGAATAGGCTGTATGGTTATTGATCATTGCACATTCCGAAGGAGACAACTTGGTAGCTCTAAGTTTCAGCTTGTCTGTAGCTGGTTTTTTGGATAGATTTCGTGTTTTTACTTTCGTGGATTTATTTAACTTGACTCTTGGATTTTCTCTCGGATCACAGGACAGTAGTTTGTTGCGCCCATATAATAAAAATAATGTGATACTTAAGTTTTGAGAGGAATAGAACAGACAATGTACAGCCTCCGGCTGTTTTTTTAGATGACATTTTGTTGATAATTGCAGAAAATAGTTAAACAATTAAAAAAGGTTGAGTTTTATTTTACTTTACATAATAATAACTACAAAACTGCATTTTTTTTGTGTTTTTTCAATTTATTCAAACAACATATCACAAGAACGAGTGATTTTGCTACATAACCTACAAATCATAAAACAAAATAAAAACAAAAAGCCCCAGGCCAGGCAAAAATATGATTTTTGGATATAAGTATCAAATATTAAAATCTTCAAACTAACACATATATTAAGTTTGTTCACGCCGGGCCCAAGCTTGTATGGAATCAAGTTCATCTCTTTTAAACTTACCTCCGCCAAAAAATGTTACATAAGCCAAAAAATGTAACACGTATTGCTGGGCCTAGTGCGACCTGTATTGATAACATTTATACAGATGTTAAGCTCTTGCATAAATCAATTATTCAAAATTTATGTTCAGATAACTGTGGACAGTTGGACATGGCATGGACAGAAAAATAAGAAAGTTGTGTTTGTTCCAATAAATGAACATCGCTTGGAGAGCTTTAGAAGTAATATAATAAAAAGACTTCTATCACTTTCATTTAAAAATACTACTAATTATTTGTATGGTACGTTATTTAAAATTATAACTTGTGAATTTATTAGGATATTTACTTCTAAAACTATCTCTTTTAACAGTGGCAAATCATTTAATTTTAAATGATTTGCCACAGATTATATAAACTGATAAACGGATTAGTAAGCTGAAGTGGCAATGGGCCGGCCATATAGCTCGAAGAACCGACAACCGATGGGGAAGAAAGGTTCTCGAGTGGCAGCCTCGTACCGGCAGGCGAAGTGTAGGGCGTCCCCCCACTAGATGGAGTGACGACCTGGTAAGATATGCAGGAAGTCGATGGATGCAGGTGGCTCAGGACCGTGCTTTGTGGCATTCTTTGGGGGAGGCCTATGTTCAGCAGTGGACTTGTGAAGGGCTGTAATGATGATGATGAATGATGAAATCATTTAATGAATGGGCGACGGTAGGAATTAATAAAATTAGGCGAAAGTTGTGCGAGCTTTATGTAAAGTCATATTATAAAATATTAAAAAAAGTGTGCTACACAGCTAAGGCTTTACATTTAAGTAACAAAATTTGAAACTGTATCTAACAAAATTAAAATGACCTGAAGAATAATATATAGTGAAACGGGCAAAGTCAAACCGCGCAACTCGGATTTTCAATTGATATTAACAATAATGTAACTCAATCTGTTCAAGAAGTTGCTATAGCTTTTGAGAAAATTTTTACTGATGTTCCTTTTTTGACAACTAAATCATTAAACTATTGTTATATATACTCTTGCAGTCGCTGAATCATTGCTCAAACAAAATGTAAAGGCTTGTTCAAATATTTTTAAATTCCCTAGAGTACTGCCAAAAGATATCGATATATATATTAAAACATTGATGTTAAGAAAACGACAAATTTATGGGGGATTTCCGTTAAAGTTATTTAATCTATTATAGATATAATAGCAAAATATCTAGCCACTATATTTAATACACGCGTCGAATCCGGTGTGTTTCCTGATTAAATGAAACATAGTAAAGTCGCCTTTATTTAAATTTGGTAGTACATTAGACCCCGCCAATTTTAGACCAATTTCTGTATGTGACCAATATTTAGTAAAATTTAAAGAAATAATAATTTTAGATCAGATGTTAAGTTTCTTGAATATTAATAAAATGCCACAATTAAATCAATTCGGTTTTACAAGGGGTCGCTTGACAACTGACGCTGGAGTTGAGCTTATTAAACATATTTTTTGTGCATAGGAGGATTCAGAGGATGCTTTGGGTATATTGTGTGACCTTACCAAGGCCTTCGACTGTGTTCACCATGAGAAATTAATCAGGAAGCTACAGTACTATGGTTTCAAGAACACAGCGCTTAAACTTATTATTTCATATTTAAGTCATAAAATACAGAAAGTTCACCTGTACTAATGGGTGTCCCTCAGGGCTCGATTCTCGGCCCATTCCTATTTCTAGTGCATATTAATGACTTACCTTCTCTTGTGGGGGATAATCATGACACAGTATTATTTGCTGATGATACTTCCTTAATTTTTAAACTTAAACATCAATCATTTAAATGTGACGAAGTGAATATTGCTATATCAAAATAAATGCATTTGTTTAACGTTAAGAATCTACATTTAAACGGAAATAAAACCAAATGTATTAAATTTACAACAACGAATGTTATAAATCTGATAACCAATGTGTTTTTAAATGGGGAAGAACTGAGCCCTGTTGAATCCACTGTTTTTCTTGGCATCACTCTCGACGCAAAGCTTCAGCCCCCATATATCCAAACTAGCTAGCAGACTAAGTTCTGCAGACTATGCTGTAAAAAATATTAGAAGTCTCACTAGTGTCGAGACAGCTAGATTAGTTTATTTCAGTTATTTCCATAGCATAATGTCTTATGGGATTTTGCTATGAGGAAATACGGCTGATTCAGAAACTATTTTTGTTTTACAGAAGAAGGCCATTAGAGCTATTTTCAACCTAAAACCGAAAGAGTCTCTTAGAGATAAATTTAAAGAAATAACTATATTCACTTTTACCTCTCAGAATATTTACGATAAATTAATGTATGTTCACAAAAACAAAGGTAGTTTTAATAAAAAAAAAAGTGATATACATTATGTAAACACAAGGAACAAATACAAGCTGTGTGATACCAGTTTCTCTACTCCACAGAGTCAGTAATTCATTCTTGGGGTAATGTATACGCTATTACATCATGGTCACGGAAAGTGTACAGGCTCTCTATATTACCAAGAAGAGGTTAGCGGGATCCGAAGCACGGTTGCTTCGCTAGCCGACCGTAGATAGTTGGAAGCCCAATTAATGAGACAGCCACTCATAAAAGGCTACCCCGCCATTTTACAAAAATCCTGGGATGGCTCCACCATGCTGGTTGGAGACCGGAAGAGAGGGCGAGGTGGCGATTTCAAGGAGGGTTGAGGCGTCCCCGCGATCTCCATGCTATGCATGGATACTGTGACTCCGTTTGCATCCCTAGGTTATACGTGTGACGCCTCGTCCAAAAGCCATTCTCTCAACCTATATCCCGTCAGAAGATCTGTAAGCCTATGCGGATGCTATAATCAATGTGATACGTCAAGCGATGGAGTATTTCATCCCCTTTGCTGACGTGCCCATTGGTGGTAAAGCTTGCCCATGGTTCAAAGTCGAGTGGGCTCGTACTAAAAATCACAAGCATATGGCGTACTTGTCCTGGGTCGAAACTCGAGACTGCAAAGCTCCGGATGTTAGCCTTTGAGCTTTATGTAAAGACTAACATAACAAACATTAAAAGTTTTTTTCAAAATTAATGAACAAAAGTAATGTTCCAAATGATTACAAAATAATATTTTTGGGGCTTAACTTTTCTTTAAAATATTCCTCACATCTATTTGTACTTACTTTACGTATATTAAGCTGCATTATGAACAAAATGTATAATGATGCACCACAACTCGTAAACTTAGCAATAAAGAGGATCGAGTCAATAAACTCGTTGGTCATGCTTGGCCTTAAAAGTGCTTTCCTCTAATTGAAATAGTTTGCGGTAACAATAGACGGGAATGAAGGGTTAACCGTGAAGAATATAATTTCACTGAAATTGAATATAATTTTCTACTATAATAGTAGAAAGTTACTCATAAATTAATGCGTGGAATTTTTTTATTTCTTTTGTAAATTCACCGCGATTCCAAATCTCGTATGTTTTTGGGGCTTGTGTAGTAAGTAGTTCGGCGGTAGTAGTATAACAAAAAAAAACACACACAGACATAAGTAGGTACACACAACCTTCGCGCAAGTACACACTTAGACATATAAGCATGTAGAGCTACTACAGCACACACACAGAGACATAAAATAAAATATTAGAAATAACGTTGTATCTACGTTATTTCTAATATTTGAATTTCCATACTCAGGTACATTTGGAACGTCATTAAACATTATTTATTTTTATTGAATTGTATGTAAATATATAAGTATACAATTTTTTACACATCACTAAATATTATATTATATAAATAGTCAAATTAATACATATTTAAATGTATTATTGAATTTTATTGGCAATCGCGAAGAATAAGGCAAGCCCTCCCTATAATATTTTGGAAATACATGTCCATCTATGGACTTTTACGAGCTGATGAACAAGATGAACATGAAAAAGTAAAATCGATAATGTTTGTTTGGTATTAGATTGATCCGATGTTATGTTGTATTTACGCAAAAAGTACACTTTTAAATAAAATAAGTTTTTACGGATTTTATCGCGTATGTAACTTGTTTTAAATTCCCGATGTTTCGAGCACTTTACAGCACTTATGGTCACAATGGGGACTGAGGTGTTCGATGTCACAATAGTTAACCACCGCTACAGGTAGCCGTAGCCGTGGTTAAAAACGTCGCTGTCACAAAAAAGTTAATATACGCGATAAAATCCGTAAAAATTAGGCTTATTTAAATTAATCTGGGTAGAATTCTCTATTGAACGAGATTAAAATGCTTATTAACGGTAAATATCATACGAATATATATTATATTATCTTAGCAACTTTGTGTATATATTATATTATATTATCTTAACAACAAATATATATTATATTATCAAATATAAAAGTATATATTATATTATCTTAACAACAAATGGAAAAGCGTGCTAAGAAGCTTATCGATGAACATGAACACAGGCGAAAATTAGCCAGTCTTTCGGTTTTCTACAGGATACATTTCTGGGGGTGTGTTCAGGAATATAATAACCTGGAATTTTTTTTTTCTGTCACAATTTGTAAAATAATTGCTCCCAACTATTTTTAAAAACTAATTATTGTAAATTGATAATATCCACCTCAATTTTGAGTTATACCTAGTTGTTAAATACGACTTACTTCTATTTGTGAAATAAGTAAAAGTCAGAAGTACCTATTTAAACACATTGTGTTAAGTGTTCCAACCAAAAGTAACAGCTGTAGCGAACATCGTTTAAGCTTATTGTAAGTGTAGTTCTTATTATTCCTTTAACATTTTAAGATTTACCTATTAAGTGAGTGTTGTTATGGATTTCATTTTGAATTATTTACATGATAATTTAATTTGAGGTCTGTAAATAAACCCATACATCTAGACATTTGCTTACTCTGCTTCTTTGGTTTTCTTTCTTTGTTTTTTTTTTTTTTGCTATTTACACTTAATAGTAATATGAATACACGCAACGCCAAAACGCGCCAATTGGAGAACCAACTTCAAATGGCGCTTCAAGAACTTAAGGCATTAAAGGAGCAGTATGAGCTGTTATATAAAGAAAGGGATGACAGTGAAAAGAGAATAATAAATATAATTGCTAAAAATACTGAGCTAAAAGTCACATGGTTAAGTTTCATAAAGAATATACATTTGTTTCAAAAGAAATAAAAATGCAGCAAGGAATATGACGAATCCCTCAAATTGATAACTGCAGTTACAGTAAAGTGAGGCTAATGAGCAGATTGTGCAATTAAAACATTACAGAGATAACATGAAAGCATCCCAAACTCAAAGTCTCTTCAATGAGCTGATAGAATGTGAATCTTCTAAAGCATTGCAACCCTCCACAACAATCGACTTGACTGTTAATGATTATGTCACATCAAGAACAGCAGCAAGGACTACCTGCAGTAGAAGAAAATTAAAAAAATATATAAAAATTAATAAATATAATAGAAAACTGCAAAAATTAATTAAAACTAAAATTAACGTTAAAAATTATATAAACGTATGCACAGAAAAGCAAGAGCTAATTAATAAACTAAAAATATATCCAATTGAGGTGGAAAATATGAATCACTGTTATGAGACTGATTAAGAGTGTCTAAATTGTTGAATTTTATCACTTAAAATATCTCTACAAATTGTATAAATATGCATCGGCTCAAGATGAGATAAAAGAACACATATTGGCCATGAATGATCTGGTAAAATCATGTAAATATAATGAGGAGCGCTTTGACTCCTTAATAAAACATCAGAGTGAGTATCAGCGCTCCATACCTGGTTCATCGGGGACAATATGTGTAAATAACAAAGTACGCAGTAAGGACTCATTATTTTCACCTACACTCTATGACAGTGCTATGACAAAGGATGTAAGCTTAAAAAGCAATGTAAATATTAAAAAAATAAATTTATTATGTATTGCGATAACATAGGCAAAAATTTGGACATGATGTTATATAACTGTTTAAAAGGACATAGTAATTATTGCATGCCTGGAGCTTTACCTTTTAGGTAGTAAATTTTTCCCTAATAGCACATTAATAATTCTTGTTGGAAGAAGAGGCAATGTAAACAAAAATCAATTATTAAAATATATTGATAATCAAAATACTTTAAATGTACATAAAGTTACCTTGTTTACATTGCTTACATAAAGTGTTGGCCGCAGGAAAATAAAATAAGATATGATTTAAATTTATTAATGAGTAACTTTTCATGTAATAATAATTTAAATATGAAGTTTAATAGTTATAATTATAATAATTAATTTAATTTAATAGATATCATATATTTTATTAAATTTTTTTTGAGTAGAGATAGGTATTACCTATCGAAATATAATTTAAGACAGATAGCAAATGTGCTATCTTATTTTTTATATATATTAACTCAGCCAAGGACTTGGCTACATCTGCTTCTTTTGAGCAGTATAAGACTTCATATGTAGTTTGGAATCAGTTCCAAGTAATTTAAATTAGAAAATGAGACAATAGAGGTAATCTCTAGCAGTTATAATAATTTAAATTATTTAGAATATAGCTTACAAATCTTTTATTGTATGGCTCCACAGAGTGATAATGAAAATTGTTTACACCTGGTGTATCAAAATATACAAGGCATGATAAGCAAAGAGCTAGAAATTGAGTTGTTCTTAAGTAGCAACAATATTCATATTTTATGCATTACTGAACACTGGTTAAAAACTTATAACTTAATGTTTAGCTTCAGTAATCACCAGGTGGTCAGTTCTTTCAATAGAGAAACGGTTTTAACAGGTGGCTCCTTAATATTAGCTAGTAAATTATTATCATGTAAAGAACGTAAAGATTTTGTGAGCCTCTCTGTTGAGCGAACTGTAGAAATGGCATGTGTTGAGTTTGAGCACCTCATTGTTGTGAGCGTCTACAGACCAATGTTCTATATACGATACTTTTGAAAAAATTATGGAAGAAGTTTTTGCTAAGCTTAATAAACAGAATAAATCTGTTGTAATATGTGGAGAATTTAATATCAATCTCCTACAAGCTTCCTCCATCAATATTAAATTTAGATCAATATTTTAATCATATAGTCTCTTTAAATTATTTATAGAGTCAACGTGTATTGCTCAATCTAGTGCAACATGTATGTAGATAAAATTTTTATAAATGTGAAGCCGTTGAATGAATGTATAATTCAAAAATTAAGTTTTGATCACTGTGGACAAGTAGTTTCGTTACCTTATGTTCACAAAAAGCAAGTAGATGAGAAAGTTGTGTCTGTTCCAGTAAATGCTCGTCGCTTGGAGTAATTTAGAAGTAACATAGTGAAAAACTTCCATCGCTTTCATACCAAAATGATCCAAATCTTTTGTATGGAACATTATTTTAGCTTATTTGCAATGAATTTAATACTACTTTTACTTTTATAACATTCTCCTTGAAAAGTCGGCGACGGTAGGAGTCCATAAGAGCAGACATAGGTTATATGACCTTTACCATGAAACGTCATATAATCATAGCGTCTAATTTAGGGAATATGTAAAAAAAAATATTCGAAAATATTTAAAACAATGTGCTCCACAGCCAAGTTTTTGCATGTGAGCAACAAAACTAAGACGGCGTCTAATAAAATTAAAATGACGTGGAGTATAATTAATAGCGAAACTGGTAAGATCAACTCTCGCCATTCAAACTACCAGTTAAGTGTTAACAACAAATTACCTGAATCAGATCAGGACGTTGCAATGGTTTTTGAGAAATATTTTACTGATACTCCGATATAAACCACTAAGTCCTGAATTCTTCTCCTGCCGTCGCCGAATCATTACTTAAAGAAAATGTAAATACGTGTACATAGATAAGAGTATTTCATAAAGTATCATCAAAAGATATTTTTTTGTAGGAGAGGGGGCGAACGAGCATGCGGTTCACCTGTTGGTAAGTGACTACCGCCGCCCACGAACAACTGCAACACCAGGGGCCTAAGTCGTATTATGAAAACATCTTCTAAATCGCACAGTGGTGGACCGCCAATTATCCAGATGGTGTGGATGGTATCGAGAGTTCTGCCGCGATGTGCGTACGTGAAATTTGGCGGCTGGAATTAATCCGAACAATTCCTCAGAGCACTCCTCGTGGTAAATGTGAAAGAAAATGCAAAGGGAAGCAATATCTCTTCGTAGTGTTAATGAATCGAGTCGATCGGAAAGGACTCGGTCGTCGAGCCGCTCTGCGCTGGATGCGTTGAAGTGTAGTTGCCACTGGGGAGACCCTACCTAGAGATGGGAACAGTATTCCATGTGAGGCCGAACCTGCTCTTTGTAAATTTGCAGGAGGTGTGCCGGCATGAAATACTGTCCCGCTCTGCTGAGCACGCTAAGCTTTTTAGATGCCAATTTGGCCTTCTCTTCCAAGTGACCACGAAACTGCACGTCACTCGATATGTCAACTCTGAGGATTCCGATACTGGCTGAGGCAAGAAGGGGAGTGCTTTGAAACGGAGGAGATACGACAAAGGGGTTCTTTTTAGCGGTAAACGCGCAAACTTGTGTCTTCTGAGGATTAAACTGGACAAGAATTAGTCGCCCCAATCCGAGACTTTGTTCAGAAGAGACTCGACTTCAGACACAAGTTTGTTCCGGTACTCGGCTAAGTTTTCCCAAGAAATATTGGCACGGCCGGTGTATAGAGCATCACCAGTGCTGTCATCCGCATAGCAAAGAATGTTACCAGTTAGCAACATATCATTGATATGCAGAAGAAACAGCGTCGGTGATAGCACACAGCCTTGTGGAACACCAGCGTTAATAGGCTTGCAGTCGGAGCATGCACCGTCTACAACAACCTTAATGCTCCTATCTGCAAGGAAGCTGGTAATCCAATCGCACAATTTCTCGGGAATCCCACAGACAGGGAGCTTCGAAAGAAGTGCTTTGTGCCACACCCAATCGAAGGCCTTTGCAATGTCCAAACTAACGGCCAACGCCTCCCCCTTGAACTCTACATTTAATTTTTTTATTTTATTTATTTATTTCAACTCACAACTATTATGACAGGAAAAAAATCCTTATGCGACAGTGTAGTTCTTTTCATGCATAACAAAAATGTTGTCATTAACTGTAACATATTGTAAACAATACTACCCTAGTAAATTCACTCAAGGTGCAATAGAATAGGTAAATACCGTCAGCCATTCTATTAAGAATGCGTAACGTTTGCGTTAAAGGCGCCTTATCGAGTATATTGTTACGGGGTCGCGGCGCAGACATCAGCCGCGGCCGCCGATGTTTCCATACGTACGCTGAACACAGAGCCCGATTCGCCCCAATATGTCACTATTATATATTTTTGCTCTAAGTATTTAAAAAAATATATAAGGCAAATGCTAGGTCTCGTCTTACCCTCAACTCGTTGTAGCCAACCATACCCAGAATAAATAAACCCAACTTTATTTATTCTGGTTATACATTAATGGGTACATAGGGTAGATTCCATAATAGCGCATAATTATATAAGTATTTAATAAATTTATTTTGCACACGTTCCAGCATTGCACTATACCCATTTTCGTGTGGTAAACATATTAAGGCGTTACACTCCAGAATACTTCTAACTAGCGTGTTATAAAGAGTGATGATTACCTTAATGTTCGTGAAACCGTGAACTGTGCGAAGAATGAAGCCCGTTTCTATACACTTTTTGCAGCAATAGATAATGTGTTCCCTAAATGTTACTTTACTATTTGGTCGGACGCCTAGATCTTTAACTTCTTTAACTCTTACAATTTGCAAAATATCCACTTTATAGTTATATACAATGGGCGTGCGCTTTCTAGTAAATAAATGGTTACACATTTGGAGGCGTTAAACTGTAAACGGCTATTCTTGCGCCATACTCTGTTTATGGCCTGTTGTAACTTTTCAGTCTGCCCACGCTTATACGACATGATACAACTTGAGGTCATCAGCAAAAAGAAGGCACTTAGATTTCTTAACTACCTCAGGAAAATCGTTAACCAGTAACAAAAACTGAAGTGGCCCTAAATTACTGCCTTGGCTTACTCCAGATTTTGTTACATATGTGTCCAACGTATGGCCGGCATATTCCACACACTGCTTTCTGCCTGTCATATAGCTGACAAATAATTTTAAGAAATGTGGAGTGAAGCCAACTGCCGCTAACTTTTTTAACAAGACGTCGTAATCCACTAAGTTAAACGATTTTTTAAAGTCAAAGTAAGCGGCGTCGACTTGCACCCCTCTATCCACTTCGGGCACAACTTCCAGCCATGTAGCTAAGAAGGTTGCTAGTGGTGCTTTTCATTGGCCGAAACCCGTGCTGCGCTGCTGAGAGTAGCTGATTCACCTGCACGAATATTTTATCGTACATGGCCGACTCAAATACTTTAGCTACTGATGAAAGCACGGCAACAGGTCGATATTCGTCCACCTGCGATTCTACATTTCCCTTTGGAACAGGAACGACCCTTGTTGTTTTCCATCTATCGGAAAAAATAGCACTGTCCAGGCATTTTGAATAAATGTTCATTAACGGCTTACTTATCACGAAACGGCAGTCCCTGAGTATATACGGCGGAATGTCATCCTGGCCTGCGGACCTCTCTGGTTTTAGCTTTTGCAAGGCGCGTTGCACATCCTGAACACTCAGACTTTCGATATGCACCCGTGCAGCTGCATTGGTATCGCCAGCTGCTATTATTGCCTCGGTAACGCTTAGATTGGCTTGTTCCGTCCTATACACTGAATGGAAATAATAAGCAAACTCTTTTACACATTGCTTACCACTCAATACTTCCCCGTTTTTCAAAATTTGTTTTTTTGTTTTTGCAGCTTCTTTTGGACCGTATGTAATTCCAAAAACCCTTTGGATCTTCTACGAGATGGTTTTAAACGCGACTCTGATGTTGCTCCTGAGCGAGTTTTATCATCTTCTTAACTCTCGCTCGACACTGAGAAAATAGTTCATAATCGTATTTTAATTTACTCATCTTATACCTCTTATGGCGAACTGCTTTTAATTTTAATTCGCGTATTATCTTAGCTGTGTACCCCTCGGGATAAATATACTTCGACTTTACGTTACTTATCTTTTTCCTAGGTACGCAATTTTCTATTATATTATTTATAGTACAATAAAAAAAATCAACACTTGTTTCTAAATCTAAACTATACATTGGAGACCAGTTTATTTCCTCTATAGCTTTATACAAGAGGGGAAAGTTAGCATTGCTAAACTTCTAAGCATGTCTCACGTAGCATTCGCTGTCAATGGATCCCTGCGCGGCAGCAGCTTCATCTGCGAAGAATTACAAACACACTGTTATCTCAAGCGGAGGGCGGTGCCCATCCACTGGCACAAGTTCAGTATCCGCCGCATACACCCTCATCGTTTCCACACCATAAAATGTACTTAACACTAAATCTAGCTGTCGTTCATTGCAATAATCTTTTCTATTGCTTTGAGAAAATTCACAGTATGTCACAAAATGTTCATAGTAATTACGTATAGTAGTGGAGGATGAATAAAAATAAAATCTCCTAGTACTATGACTTTACGGTATTTACTACAATATTGCTCAATTATTCTGAATAATAACATATATTCATTATCACAACTTCCTGGTGGAATGTTAACAACACATTTATAAAAATATAAATCTTTCTCTTAAATAGACCCTAGTACAAACCATTTCAAACACCCGACAATCCATGTTGACGTCACTCGATATAGGTACAAACTGCAGCTCGCGGCCAATAGACAAGCGCTGCCTTGTTTCGGCCCATCTACGCGATCGCACCTTAATATTTTGTATCCAGATGGGATAACTTCAGAGTCTTGAATGGATTTTCTAAAGCCGGTTTCCGTAATAGCAAACAAATTGAAACTCGAGCTAGCAACACCCACCCAGAATTCATCTAATTTCGTTCTTAGTCCTCTTACGTTCTGATAGAAAATTTCAATAGTTGTCCTAAGGCTTTTTTGGTTTTTCGGTGTATTAACGAAACCACACCTATTCACAAAATTCAATATTTATTGCCCAATTCTCTGGCGAACATATGTTTTTATAGTAACTTTCTGGAACCCCTATTATAAACGAAGCATAATCTCGGTCAGTCTTATGTTTAATTTGTTCGACCTTAGCTTGTACTTCAGCACCACATATATTCTTAACATGTTTTTCTATGCTTTCTACTGTAGTTTCCTTTTTCAAACGCCAGACGTGTAAATACTTCTTACGTTCAGTCCCCTGTATATCTGCTAGGCTCGTGTTATCTCCTCTTTTTACTTCATTAATAAGGTACCTACTATTTTTTATTTTTACAACTGTGGAACTTTCCTCTTTTCTTAATCTGCCCTTCGCGTTCTTAATTGAATTTACTGACACCACTATAAGTCAGGTAGACCAAAAAATCACCAGCTGATTGACCCCAACGAAAACCGTATTGGCGGTCACTAATCAGCTGGTGATCCTCAAGGTACCACATGAGCTTCCATTCCATTCTATTATATTGCAGAACAAGGAGGTGATGGCGATAGGCCTGTAGTTGGACAGATCTGAGCGGTCGCCTTTTTTAGGGATCAGGTGGACAAAAGCTCTCTTCCATGATTTCGGGACTACGCCTAGGAAGTATTGTAAAATATTTTAAATCTACTGTTGTTAAAAAAACTGCGGATTTGTGGGGGATTTCCGTTAAATTTATTGCGTCTATAATAGATACAATCGCGCCTCATTTAGCTATTATTTTTAATACTAGTATCGAATCTAGTGTGTTTCCTGATTTAATTAAGCAAAGTAAAGTAATACCTTTATTTCAATCTGGTGGTATATTAGACCCCGCCAATTTAGACCTATTTCTGTACTACAAACACTTAATAAGATTTTTGAAAAAATATTCTTGATCAAATGTTAAATTTCTTTAATATAAATAATTTACATCATAAAAATCAATTTGGTTTCACAAGGGGTCGCTTGACAAATGATGCCGGTGTTGAGCTGATTAAACATATATTTAATGAATGGGAGAATTCACAAGATGCTTTGGGTATATTTTGTGACCTATCTAAGGCCTTCGATTGTGTTCACCATGAAACATTAACCAGGAGACTTCAAAACTGCGGTGTAAGAAGTGATGCTCTTAAATTAACTATTTCATATTTAAGTAAGATAACGCGAAAAGTTGTCATTAACAGTATGAGCTCTTTCGGGTTGATGGTACAAATGGGCGTGCCTCAAGGCTCAACTCTCGGCCCCTTTCTGTTTCTTGTATACATTAATGACTTACCTTACATAGTAGGGGATAACCATGATATAGTATTATTTGCAGATGACACTTCTTTAATTTTCAAATTAAGTCGACAATTACTAAAATATGACGAAGTAAATAATGCTATATTTAAATTAGTAAATTGGTTCAATGTTAATAATTGGCATTTAAATGGAACTAAAACGAAATATATGAAACTAATGACTCCAAATGTCAAACAATTAAATACTAATGTAATTTTAAATGGGGATAAACTGAATCTTGTAGATACCATCATTTTTTTTGGAATTGCAATAGACGCGAAGCTTCAATGGAACCTCCATATATTAAAACTAGCAAGCAGACTTAGTTGTGTAGCATATGTTGTAAAAAAGATTAGAAGTCTTACTAGTGTTGAAACAGCTAGACTAGTTTACTTTAGCTATTTCCATAGCATAATATCGCTTGGTGTTTTACTATGGGGACACGCAGCTGACACTGAAATTATATTTGGTTGACAGAAGTGGGCCATAAGAGCAATTTATGATATAAAGCCTAAAGAGTCGCTGCGACTAAAATTTGAGGACATTAATATATTAACTTTGGCCTCTCGCCTTTATGAAAATGTAATATACGTACACAAAAATAAAAGTCGTTTTACAAAAATAAGTGATATTCATTCTGTAAATACTAGGAACACACACAAGCTAGTAGTACCAGTTACTCGACTCCATCGAGTCAGTAATTCATTCTGAGGGCGATATATACGCTTTTACAACAAAATTCCAGAAAATATACAAAATTTCACCTCCTCAAAGTTCAAAAACTTTATTAAACTAAGATTGTAGAAAAAGGATTATTATATTAATAAAGAATTTATGGATGATGAGTATCCCTGGAAATAAGGTGATCGCTACCAAGCTATTTCTAATTTGTTGTGTTGTTAATTTTGTAACATACATGATTGTAAGCTGTTATTTAAAAAAAAGTCCCGCTGGGTTTCTTGCTAGTTATTCTCAGGACAAAGGTTTTTTTTTTCAAACCAGTGCTAATGACACAAAAGTGTGACTTTCAATAAGTATTATTAATATTCTATATTGAATAAAAAAGTTTCTGTTTCTGTTCCAGAATTGTATAACTTAATTCCTCCCCGTCCCTTCCAACAACGGACGACCAGACGCTCGGGTATATTAAGGATAAAATATATCGGATAATTTATATGAGATCACATGAAAAACACCATCTTTCAAATAAAAAGAGAATCATCGAAATCAGTTCACCCAGAAAAAACAGTCCACAGTGGTGGTAAGTGGATACTGTGGCTTTATAGTCGTATTCATTTATCTCAGACTTAGAATCAAAATGCAAATGCATTGTCACCCATGAAGACCAGGATGGAATGCCTCTTTTTCAGTAAAAATGGTCTCCGGCTCTTTACACTCACCATACAATATATAGCAGCACTAAGCTGGTATTTTACGCTAGTATTCTGTGAGTACTCAGTCAAACTTCGGTTGAGCCGACCCATTTGTGCTATAATCACAGAATAAATAATAGTCCAAGAACAGAAGTACCATTCACTGATAGCAAACTTGCGAGTTTAAATTTAGTTACAACGTCACTGATGTTCATAATAATTTCTATGCCTCGGAAGCGACATCCTTGAAATTAGCAAAGTCAAAACAAAAATTAATGCGGCGAGCGTATTAAATCAAAATGCACCTTACGTCTGCGTGAGTGTCTGTATCACTTAGCCCGTTACGTGCCATTGTTAAGACCACCCCTATTGTAGGCTTAGATGTTATGAACACCCAAATTGAATCCTTTGATATTAGTTGGTATATAGTAGAATATACCGAGGTGTTATGCAATGTATTAGTATTTTTTTTAATTTTATTAAATAAAAGCGTTACAGCCACACTAGGATTTTCTCCTGTATCGTGGAGGCAGTTTACAATCATAAATTGCACAAGGACACACATCTAGACCCAGAAAAATTATTTGTAGGCCATACAAATACTTGTTTCGTCTGGGATTGGAACACGCGGCTCTTAACGCTGCAAGTAATTACTAAGCCACTGCGCCACGGATCCGTCACTTGTATGTTTCACTTTTTTTGCTATTTACAAATATGCGAGGGAATTATTAATAATAATAATGAACTGGTATATGCTGATCTTGCATTAGGAGACAGTCACTAGTACTGGAAAGTCTACCTACATTTTTATAAATAATAATATATTACCTTTCGGTACCCTTAGAAAAAGTAAAGTATGAAAAGTCGACATGTTCCCGACTATGCGACTGCACGTACCTAAAGCAATTTTTGCCTTATGACATACATTGCTAAGGTGAGAGTTCCACGTTAGTTTTTGGTCGTTACGCCCAAGTACTTAACTTCAGTGGAGAATGGTACTTCTTTACCATTAAGTTTTGATGTAACTAATTTGTCCAATCATCTCTTTTTGGTAAAGGGTATTTTAACAGTTTTATCAGCATTAACCAATAAACTGTTATCCCTGCACCAGTTGTTTATGATTTTTAGGGTTCTTTGTATGATTGATGATAAAGTACTTTGGCAAAAACCCCTCGCAATGATCACAAGGTCATCAGCATAATCCAATGTGTCAATGTAAAGGTCTGCCATCTTGTACAATAATTGGTCAACCGGAAAAGTCCACAGGAGGGGTGACAAAACACGACCTTGTGGACAGCCTCTTGTAGTGGCAATCTCAGTCGGAGTTTGAAACAGCTCTATTTTTGCCTTTCTGTTTGAGAGCATCGACTTAACCCACCTGATGGCTACGGGGTCAACATTTTTAGAAGTCAGACCCTTAACCAGCAGTGATATAGGGCTACTGTAGAAGGCGGCCTCAATGTCTAGAAAGGCACAAATAGGTATTTCTTTATCTTCCAGCGCTTTTTCGACCCTGTCAATAACACTGATCAGGGCTGTTTCCGTAGATTTGCCTCTGCGGTAAGCATGAAGGTTGTAGAGTATAGGTCTCGTAGCTAGAGCTTCACACCTAATATATATATATCTATAACCATTTCCGTCACTCTCTCTAGCTCGATGGCAAGATCCGGGTTCTCTCCGGGCTGAGCAAATATTTACTCTTGCCCCTGTGCATCCCTTAACATTTATAAATAATGTAACTAGGTCGTCATTGCAATACTCTGGAACAGCTAAAAGTTCAATATTTTTATTTTAGATTATACAAGCTCTAGGTCTACTGCCTTTAGTTTTGACTAAGATCTTACCGGCAGCCGATAATCCCAGAACTTGATCGTTGGCCACCCATGGCTCTTGTATGAGAGCGAGGTCGATGTTGTCTTCTGCGAAGCATAGCTCCACCACGGCAGAAGCAGCTGCTGCATGGTGAAGATTGGCCGGGAGGACCCTCGTCTTACCCTTGGAATTAGCCATTTATGGGCATGGGGAGGCAGTGGACGTTTTTGCCTGCCTAGGACGAGGACGTCTTTTACTGGCGCTCTTGACCCCCGCCGTATTTTTGGTTTTTTCGCTCCCACCTCCCTTCCTCCTACCCCCGGCCGACACCAGCGGAGGCCCTCGGACCGAGGCGAGAGTCGCACCTTGGGTCATAGTCACTCTCGCTAATGTCTTTCGGTCTCACCCCTCGACGTGGAGGGCTGAGGGGATTGGAGTTGGGGCAATCCAGGCTCCGCTGCCACGTCAGAGATCCCCTGATTTTTAAAGTATCATTTTAATGCAAAGAACGACTCTGCCGCCCGCTGCGCGAAGAGCCTCCGCCGATGGGTCGTCCAGAGAAAAGGTTACTAGGAACCCATTCTCCTCGTCCCTACGGTGGAGGATCCTCCAGAGCTCAGTATGGAGCCCTTCATTTTGTACCCTCAACAGCACAGCCGCCTCCTCTGGAGAGTCAGCTTCGCTGCGGGTAGAAAGGTAATGCCCAGTTAAGGCTAAGGTAGTTCGCTCTCGGGTATTATCGAGAGCTCTGCCTCCGGCCAGGGTTTCAGTTTTCCGATTTCACCCGCAATCCAGTCCTGGCTTGTCTTATTCAGGCACGTTACCCGAAAATTTTTGTCCCATTCCCGGCTGCGCTCCATAGGCCGTCTTAATAATCCAGCATTAGTGTTCGGTGAACCAGCCGCATCTGCTCCACACTCACAGGATTCGAGTTCCGAATTCCTACATGCGCGGAGCCAACTACTGCACTGAAGCTGAGCTTCTTCTCCCCCCTTTTGCAGTTTCATAGATTTCCTGGGCAGGTCTTTGGGGGACTTCTCCTCAGACCGACTGCGTTTTTTAGCCTTCGGAACTGGGGGGAGTTTGGGCAGAGGGATTTCGTCCCAGGGCTTCTGGCAGAAAGAAAGAGGTCCTCTTTGACTCCTATCTCAGCTGCTATCAGCCTACCTTTTCCGTGCTGCCCCAATAAGCTTATAAGGCCTAGTGAACTTCAGTCAGTACAGTACAGTTACGATGTGTTAACAAATTTGATCGTAAAATGAATATTTACAAGCTGCTATTAGAATAGATGGCTGTATATGGTAATCGAGTAATCTGATTAAGTCCATGGCGAGCGAATTATCGCTCCTAACGGTATGTTTCAGTGAGCTAAATTTAGACATTAACGTGAAGTGATCACTATTAAGAGGAATCACGTAGTGTTTTCATTTGAGAATGTGATCTCTTCCAGTATAATATTCAGCTCCAAGAACTGATAATAATTTAAAATTAAAAATTTTGTACAGCCGACTCCAATATAAGTTATTTAAGAATAACTTAAAAACTATTAGTCTGACCTTGATCAAATTCATATGGGACCACACGAGAAGTACCAGCTTTCAAATAAAAAAAGAATCATCGAAATCGGTTCCCCCAGAAAAAAGTTCTGAGGTAACACACATAAAAAAAAACGAAAAAAAAAACATACAGTCGAATTGAGTACCGGCTCCTTTTTGGAAGTCGGCAGAAAAAAAGGTTGGCAGCCTCTAATCGGTAGGTGAAGTTTGTGGATAAATACAATAAGTTGATAGACGCATGTAGTTTAGGACGTTTTTTTCAACAGGCTTATGTTTAGAAGTAGATTTGCGTAGGGCTGTAATAATTATTATGATAATACCTCTAGAAAGGGTAAAAATTATATGTTACATCTAAAATACAAAAAACAGAAATAAACTTCAATAAAACGTTAGTTATATTATGTCTATGTAATATAATATAAATGGGTTCTTATATATAAAATAATAGTTACATAATATTTAATAACAATTATCCTAGTGGTGTTGTACCTCAGCATATTTTTATAACGACTCGGAATACCCTTAAAATATAACCTATTTAAAAAAAAATCATCAAAAGAATAATAAAGATTCATCAAAGTTGGATCACAATCTGCGAAAATATCGCGCAACATACATACAAAAAAACATATACTCGAATTAGCAACCTCCTTTTTTTTGAAGTAGGTTAGTAAGAAAATAATTAATGATATATTATTGTAAAATAAGAAAAGATTCCCAGTTGAGCTGTTCCTTTTTTGTATGTATATTCCGCAATATTTTTGTCAATTGTGAAGTTATTTAAATGATTACAAATTAAAAAGGTTACACTTCAGACAACCCACATAAATTTGGAAAATAATTCCTCCCTTAAGGATTGGAAAAATGGGAGTTAAAGTCTTTAAAGTTATTCGAAATTTGACGACATTCTAGTTTTATATTCAATTTAATAGGGACAAAAAGTTAAACTTTAAATTAAAATAAGAAGTCAATTTCAAAGAAAATAAAAAGGATTAAATATTATTTATCTCATGTCAGGTTTATAATTCTTCGATACACTTACAATTCTTTATAGTTCCTAAAATCGGATTATAGTTTTATTTGAAGTTTAATTTTATTGAAATGAAGCATGTCCAGTTTTGACCTGAAAGTTTTTTAACGCGTCTAGTGATGCAAAATATCTTATAAAATTGCATTTTTTTTTGCTTATTTCGTATAGCATAATTGCATTTTCAAATAAAGCCAGGAAAAAAAGGAATGTCACTATGTTTATCATTCTTAATAGATTTTTGGAGACGGAATGTGTTTAATAATGGCGCAAATGCCCTGAAGAAAAAATATAAAAATAAAGAATGAAAAATGAATGACAGGCATTCATTTGTTTGACGTTTTGCAATCGTTCGTTTGCTCTCGCTACGTATTTTGTATTGTACTCATGTACTGTGTTATTTTGGATTTTCTGAAAACCTTACATAAAAAAGCTTTTACAAAAATTTACTTCGCAAATATCCGCGTTATGAAATAAAATGATGTGTCTTACCTAGTATGAAGAAGCACCTCCCGCCCTCCCTCAATTGCGTGCACTATCCCCGTCACCACTAATCCCAGCACCGCTACTTCCAACACCACTACACTAGGCAAGACACACCACTGACGATAATACGACACGTGTTTCGCCTCTACACGAGGCATCCTCAGGTGATATAGACTCTACGGTGGCTAACCGCTAAGACTTAACTTAGCTAACTAACTGGTGACGGGGATAGTGCACGCAATTGAGGGAGGGCGGGAGGTGCTTCTTCATACTAGGTAAGACACATCATTTTATTTTATAACGCGGATATTTGCGAAGTAAATTTTTGTAAAAGCTTTTTTATATAATGGATTTCCGCAAAGTAACGCCTGATTCTATTAATTATAGAAAACCTTACAAGTTTTGCATTTTCTTACGATTCAGAATTAGCGGTTATCGACCGCTTTTATAAAATCTGAAATGAACTCACATCGCATTTGGGTTAACCATATGGCGTTCCTTGCTTTGGCTGGCGGTTTCATCGATTACTTTACGCTAGACTGAAATACCTAACAACTTTCAACGAGTCCTTTATAACATCTGTATGAATAAATATGAGAGAAATAATATCAGGTAAACAGAGACATGGTAACTCAAGGGTGGGTAGCGCTTATTGTATACACAATACACGAGCTACTGGCATTCAATTCCTGTCAGTACCAATAAAATTATTAATTGTAGTTACAAATGCTGAACCATACGTAGCAAAAACGCATCGAAGCCTAAATTACGCTATCAAAGTTTCCAAGTACTGCGGTATATAAAGAATATATAGAATAAAATCTGTATACATAGAATAAGACACACGATGATAAACTCCTTGCCCGGCGGGAGATATCTCCTTTTCTTACTACGGCCAAACATGTACATACTTGTAGTTGTTTTTATATAAGAAAAGGCTAACCAGCATGCAGCTCATCTGATGGTAAGTGACTATTACCGCCCATGAACAACCGCAATACTAAGTGTACACGCTCCTAGCTGCCCCAACAAACGTCGACCATACACGGGCCCATACAGCTGTAGATTCGACGAACAGCTAAGGATGGGGCTCAAAATGCCTATGGATATTTAATATATATGGATTAGGTACATAATGCGACTTACCTTACGGCTAAAGGCTCATTCAGGCGTTAGGTGTAGTGAATGTAAGTAGTGTGTGAGAAGTGTATATATGTTTAACCTGAATTAGCCCTTTTTTGAAACACAATTTAAATAGCGAAGTAACGCGCACAAATATTGAAAACCTAGACCATAAAACCAAAACTGGTCGCACGAAATCACTGCCACGGTCACCACAATTACGTTACGTTGCGACGGCGCCGCTGCACTCAAGCTACTGTTTTCGGCCACGAGCGCCAAACGCTGGGAAGCTGCATACCGATGCCCCCTCACCGCGATGCGCGTGACACCTAACACCATTGGGTGATTCGCTAAGTCAAAGGCGATTGGATGCTGTCTCAAATGACCATTTTTGGGCCTAAACACTAAGTGTATTGCAAAACATAGGTAAAGGAAAACATCTTGAGGAAACTTGAATTTCTGGAGGCACAAAATTTTTCAACGATATACAGAAATGCCCTCCCCTACAGAACAGCGCGACTCAGAAATGAGACGATGCCTGCACCCAACTTTGGGAAATTAAAATTTTAACTAAAGTCCGGAATGATATCCAATATACCCAGCTGTTCTTAGAGTTAAATTTTAAAATTAAATCCAAAATCT